>JAYKKT010000070.1:8717500-11470000 GCA_036023115.1 Brasenia schreberi
TATATATATATATATATATATATATATATAGAGAGAGAGAGAGAGAGAGAGGGAGAAGCCCAACATACATACCTACACGGAGAACATTCTTGAGAGAGCCATCCCAGATGAGCTAATTCGCCATTTTTTTCTTCAAATACCTAATTGAGAGCATTCTTGACCACACACAAACTAGGAGAATAACCCAGGGTGTCGAACTTATCACCTCTTCCTCATTGAGGAACCCTGTATAACCACCTGGTTGTGAGCCGGTGCCGCCTAGAGGGGTGCAAGTTCACAGGCTTTGCCTGAGGCTAAATGTGTTTGATCACTGAATATTCAAGTATCATATAGTCTTTCATATTTGACAGGGCCAAGCTGATTTAGTCGTGTCTAGTGGTCATACCACGGATAAGGTTCGGTCTCGTTAAGAAAATATATTATCAACTTTTTATAATACATGTTTATATGTTGCAATGTCAATGTGTATGTGTGAGTATATATATGTCTGTGTACCTATATATTATATATATGTATATAGGTGCAACACGCATACAGAGAGAGAGAGAGAGAGCTCAAATTATTTTATTTCATGTCGATTCTTTGGACGTTGATTATTGGATATTTGATGCTACAGGTAGACATTGTACAGTTCCTGACAAAACTGGTGCGCCATTCACTGTAAACATCTATCCGTTCATAAGCCTGTACATGGATGCAAACTTCCCTTACGATTTTGCATTTTTTGATGGCACTGATAAACCACTCGTAGATCCAGTCACCAACTTAAAATACTACAGTGTCTTTGATGCCAATTTCGACACATTGGTTTATGCCCTGGATGCCGGAGTTCCCGATTAACCAATCATAATCGGGGAAGTTGGTTGGCCTACTGATGGGGACAAGAACGCTAACGTAATCAATGCCAAATTTTTTTATGATGCCTGCTTAAGAAGCTAGCAAACAATGTAGGAACTCCCTTAAAACCCGGGTACTACCTTAAAACTTATCTGTTTGGTCTCATTGATGAAGATGCAAAGAGTGTATTACAAGGAACCTCCGAACAGCACTGGGAAATTTTTGCCTATGATGGACAACCTAAGTTCACGATGGATCTCACCGGAAAATATCCAAATAAATCATTGGTGCCGACGAAGAATGCGAAGTATCTGCCTCGTCAGTGGTGTGTGTTCAAAACAGATGTTGTAAATAGGTCTGCACTGGGTTCCAATATGAATTTTGCTTGTACATACTCAGATTGCAGCCCTCTTGGTTATGGCTCATCATGCAACAAACTGGATGCCCACGGAAATGCTTCTTATGAATTCAATTCATATTATCAAGTTCAGTCTCAGATAGATGGCAGCTGTGAATTCCAAGGCTTCGCAATGGTGACAACACAGGACCCATCACAAAAAGGATGCGATTTCACAATTGGGATTGATCTGTCGGCCTTGGCCTCGGCATCCTGGGCTTTGATGGCCATCAAGCCGCCCCTGGCCATAGCTGCTGCAATGGTATGGTTCCTAATAATGTTTCTTTAGTTCTTTTTCACAAAGGTCCGCAATCTGCTGTACAAGTTCTGGTCTAATATTGGAAGGTATTTCTGTGTACTTGGAGAAGATGGCCTTGTGTCTTGAGTGTCATTACATGTAAGAGCTCAGGGATCGTTATCATTTTCTGAATACTTGTCTTTTAACTTGGAATATGGGTATGAGTGCAATATTCCATGTGAACGACAAAGGGAGCAATAATGAAGAAACCATAGATTACATTTCTAAAGTTGGCAACTAATAAAATTGGCTAAACTAAACAACTTCCCAGGAACCCGCGAAGATAAGGATAGCCCTTCTGGAGGCGACTCATCATATGGAAAATTATAAACTCATACTTCTTAAGATCTAGTATATGTGTAGAATGGATTGTATATTGCAAGGAATGGATGTGGATAACCTGAAAAAAGGCCGGCAAACAGTGGCGGACCTACTCATGGGTGAGCTAGAAGGTGGACTCACCGAAACTCAATTAAAAGATTCAAAACCAAGTTAGAATTTTTCTGGAAACCTACACATATCGACTGCCTCGCCTGAATTTCACCCAAATGAAGTTCTCCATAACCAAGAAAATTCTAGGTCCACTATTGCAGCACAAGATAGTTCTCCAATTCCATCCAGTCAAGGGCAAGACATAAAATGAATGGAGGCTCCTTTCCTGGCTAATTTGACCCCTTCTCTAACCTTTGAATCCTGAACCTCGGTTGTTTGCATGGAGCACAATGTACCAAAGATCTTAAATATTCACTACTAGAAAATAGGCTTATTCCAACCGTTGGCAGAAACAAGAAGGAATATAGTATGACATATTTTGGCCTTTAAACAATTGAAGTAAACCAACACAACAATCAAAATTGATTAATTTGAATTTGTGACTGCCGAAGACTTAGTGAACAGCCAGAATTGGTTTCATAGAACTGTCGGAATAACTCACTGGCCACTGGAATAATTTTCCCCTTCCTCTCTTTCTCTCCCTCCACAACCTCCAGCCGGTACACAGTCTCCTCTTTTTCTCTCTCTCATTTGCTGACGCAAAAGATACGGATCTCTCTTTGATCCGTCTTAGTATGATTTGATTTTTGATTAGTTGGTTGGAAGTGGTATTCTGTAGACCGATCTGCATATTTTCCCCTAAATTGAGGGGCATCGCCTTTGTTAAAATGCTTTTGGAGGTATTATCTTGATGGAGAAGAAACAGAAGTGGATGTAGGGTTTTTCTTCATTGTGTTTGGTTTCTTGTGCATCGTCCAGGTTTTTGTCTTGCAATATTGACTTTAAGCATTTTTGTGAGAACCAGAAGGCAAGATGCTGATGCTTTCTGCATTTTGGTTTTCACGATTGCATATTTTGGGAGATCGCGATTTTTGTTTGTCTTGAAATGGTTAAACATTTCTAACATGTAAATTCATCAAATCATTAAAAAAAATGTAGATATTTTGGTTATCACGGTTGCATATATATTAATCGACTGAAAAAGAAAAAAATGTTCAATTTCTCTTGACCATTCGATGTAACATCCCGGGCATTTTTTCTTATTTTCTGTTTAACATGGTTGATTTTTAAGCAAGTAGGAACTCTGGCCTATATGATCAATAACAGCAGAAGATCTACGCATATTAAGGTGAGTTGGAGGCGTCTACCTTCACTCTGTTTTAGAAAATAAAAAGAGTACAACCCACAAGTAAAGCTGTTAGTCGCCCATAGTTTACAATGGTATGACATTGCATCAAAATAAATTGTACCAAAACCAATACGAAAAAGAAGTAAATTAAGTGTTCCTTTAGCAGACTCGATCTTTTGGCTTTTCTCGAGATGCTATATTTTTGGGTCATGTACCAAAACCAATAATACCGTGCACTTCCCCACACTAGGCGGTCTAGTACATGAATTCTAGTTGTCATAGCAGCATACCGTATTACCTCTAAAGGAGCAAGATGATATTTTGTTCATTTCCTTTCTAATAGTCCTCCTTCTGCCTCCTTTCAAGTGTTCACTACAATTTTTCATTGGAGCTCCAGCGACTGCATCTTGAGGCATCAGCAACCTAAGTGAGTCTCCCTCGTTTTATCTTCAGCAGGTAGACAATTTGATGGCATTTAAGTTTCTACGTAGTCCTAGTAGATAATATTCTTCTCAAATCTAAGTTCTCATCGTGTCCTATTTGGCATTTGGCATATACATTTTGATAGACACTGCACCAGGCCTTCCATGCTAATAAAGCTTAAGAACCGTTCAATTGCCTTTTTTCTGTTTTTCCAGTCCTCCGTTCTCATCATGGCATTTACAGTTTTTCATTCAACATATAATTGATGACGATGACTTGTAATTGTATTGATATCATCTGATATCGATACTTTCTCACATAGAACTTGAATCTAAAGGCTTACAATTGGGAGTTGACATATATGTGATAGTGGTTATCAAGCAGGAATGAATGTTTTTGTAATTATGTCGTGACAAATGCTCAAGTTAAAAATTCTGAGAGGATCGAGTGTTCATGTTCAAAATATGATAATAGAGGTTTTGAAAGACCGGAGCGAATGATATTTCACCTTATTCGTTATAGTTTTACTTAAAACCATACTAACGGATTTTTCATGATGAGCATCAAAGACCTAATATTTTTATTAGAAATAATATTGGGGATATGGTAAACATGGTATAAGACGCATTCCCTCCACCTCAAACACATGTTGATGTAGTAAATACACATGATAGAAAATTGGCTAAGATTTGTGGTGTATTTGTTTTAGATCCAATGTAGACATGTCTGGTTTTAGGTAAACCAAAAGCGATGGTTCTGGTTTCAAAACTGCCTTGAAACTAGTGGTTTTACGTTCACTTTTTATTTATATATTTTTATATTAAAAATATTTTAAAAAGTATTGTTTAAAAAGACCAGCTGTCAGCATCACTAAATGATGATAAAAAAATTGACATTTGGAGAGTTCAACTTCCAACCACTTAAAATCTATGAGAAGTCATCTTTTCATTGAATTATATATAGCTTATAAGATATAGTTGTACAAAATAATTTAAATCATACAAATAGCTGCTTGAAAGCGACGGTTTTGGTTTCAGCACGATTTTCAAAAACTATGAACAGTAACCAAACCAAAGGTTACTGCTTATGATTCAGGAACCAGAATCGCAAGCTCGTGATCCATGCAGTTTTACGGCCAGTTCCATGTCGGTTTGAACCACTGGTCCTCTTTCAAACCGTTCATGTCTAATCCAATGTATGCACATGATTTAAGATAAGATAATAGATAACTTGTTAGAAGTGGTTAAGGGCATGACCTTAGGAACGGGAGGTGCTTTGCCTACATCCAATCATTATCATTGGGATCAAAATTGATCAACAATCGAGATAAGTGTAAAAAGTAAAATGATATTTTCATACTTTCAAAGTAAAAAAGCAATATTAAGTTTTCCAAGTTCTTGATCAAGTTACAGACAAAATTCAAGGATAGCTTGCTTAGAGATGGCAGAGAGTGATTGATGAAAGCTGAAGCAATTCTATGACTTATGGGCTCTTCTATTGGCAATTGCTATCATGGTACTATATGGTATAGAATAAGGGAAATTTCTATTAGGTGGAATCGACCAAACACATCAAAAACGTAATAAGAACCACAAGAATCAGATAGCAAACAAGAAGCACATCAAAACAAAACAGGTTGAATACACAACCGATGAGTGGAATCGGCCAAACACAACAAAACAAAATAACCGATTGAATGCACAATCAAACATAATCAGGGAACGAACCAGTGTTATCCGTATCGTACGATACGATAACCTTTATCGTAAGATACAAGTTATAGTGTTGTATCGTACGATGCGGCCCGTATTGCCCGTACGGGCGAAACGCCAAAAAAAATTCAAACTTTTTTTTCAAATAAAAAATCAAATTATTTTTACAGGTTTTTGGCCTCTCTTCGCCTCTCTTCACTTCCCTCTAAGGCATCCTCCGATATACTTATAATTTGGGTTTATAATTTTATTTATTAAATAAGAATAATTTATGAACAAATAAAAATTATGACAAAATCATTTCCCTTTCTATTACCAACTTTTAAGTATATTTCTGCTATCAGTTTTAAATTTCATGAGATCGTAAACAATTAAAAACATTTGGTTGTCTCGGTTCATTGAGTGGACATTTCACAACTTCACTATTTTAGGGTTTACCTTACATGACTTCCATTGAGTTTAACATGATCAACGTGTGTGAGGCTTAACTCAGTCTGTGAAGTGAGAAATGGAGCTCAAGCATTAGTTAAAAAGCTAGTCTCCAATAAGAGAAAAAAGGGATATCATCAAGTAATAATATCACATCAATGAGGTGTCATAGACTCAATAATCAAAGAAATGGAGCTCATTTTTTCTCACATATGAAAATTAGTAAATATGACAACTACATGTACAAAGATAGCAGTTTGTTAATTTTGATATATTATATGAGTGGATTATGAAAGATAACGAAGAAAATGCACTTCTAACCGAAGAAGACATTGTATGAATTAATTTGAAGTGCAACAACATCATGAAAGAGATGAAGATTTTCGTTTTAAAGCATAAGGTGATGAGAAACTTTGAATTCTCATCAAGGAGAAGATAAAGATTATTTAATTAATAATCCTAATACAAATTTAGGATATGTAAAATGTAAATGTATTTCATTTTTTGCTTCACAATATGTAATTTTGGATGCAATTGTTCAATGTTCAATGTTCAATATGTGCTAAACTTTGCATTATATGAATTTAAAGCAATTACCAGATTTTTTCAGATTTTTCTTGATTTTTTTTTAGATTTGTACTAATTTTTCTTGATTTTTTTAAATAATTTTTATATTATTTTAATATTAAAGTACGATACGAGCGATACGATATGATATGCCCGTATCGTGAAACCCAATGATACGCGATACGATAAGCGTCAATGAACAAAACATATCAACAAAATCAATCATTTCCTAGAGAGGGTGAGAGAGAATCTGAATCTCGGAGAATAGCAACCGGTCAGCCAACAGGAGCAGCTTTCAGAGTAGAGAGCAACTCTTCCGATGGGAAGAGAGAGAGAGAGAGAGAGAGAGAGAGAGAGAGCACCTCTTCCAGTGGGATGAGAGAGATAGGTCAAGGGCGAGAGAGAACTCAAAGGAGAGAAACAACAACAACAACTAAGCCTTTTCCCATACTAGACGAGGTCGGCTACATGGATTCTTTGTTTCCACAGATCCCTATCGTGTGCCATGTTAGCAATTAACTCCCAATAAACTAGATCATTCTTTATTGTTACTTTCCAACACTTTTGTGGTCGTCCTCTACCTCTTTTAATACTTTCCAAATTTAGTTTTTCTAACCTTCTTAAAGGTTCTTCTTTTGATCTTCTTTCTATATGTCCAAATTATCTTAAACGATGTTCTCTCATTTTATCCTCTATTAGTGTCACTCCTAATTTGTTTCTAATAACCTCATTATGTATATGGTCTTTTCTTGTATGACCACTCATCCATCTCAACATCTTCATTTCTATCACAAACATCTAAAATGTTGACGTCTCAAAAGATGAATCGCTTCAATAGTAGATCTGCCTGACATGAATCCAAAATGGTTATCTATTGTACTTGATACTAGTCTTAACCTACATTCGATAATTTTTTCCCATAATTTCATAGGATGGCTCATTAACTTGATACCTCAATAATTTGCATAATTCTAAATGTCTCCCTTGTTCTTATAAATGGATATAAGTGTACTCACTCTTCATTCCTCGGGCATCTTTTGGTTTCTCCATATTTCATTAAATAGTCTTATGAGCCAAGTGATTCCTATTTCTCCTAGTATTTTCCAAACTTCTATAGGAATATTGTTTGTACCTACAAATTCATTTACCACCCTTCATACGTTTAAGAGCCTCTTTAACTTCATTCTTTTGAATATGTCAGTAGAAATTGTGGTTTATATACTTTTCTGACTTGGCTAAATCTCCTAAACTAATACTAACATCTTTATTTTCATTAAAAAGTTTATAAAAATAGTTTTTTCATCTATTTCTTATATCATCATTTGCCACTAGAATTTTTTCATCCTCATCTTTTATGCATCTAACATAATTAAGATCTTTAGTTTTCTTATCTCTAGCCCTAGCTATCCTAAAAATATCTCTTTCACCCTCTTTTGAGTTGAGTTTTTTATATAAGTCCTTCCAAATCTTAGCTTTTGTGATTTTATTTTGTACTACTTCACTCCACCACCGAGCTTCTTTTTGTGCCGGTACACGTCCCTTAGATACCCCTAACACATCTTTCACCACTTTCATAATATGTATAGCCATATTGTTCCACATATCACAGGGTGTGCCAACATAATTCTAAACATCTCCTTGAAGGACTTTCTGTTTAAATATATCTTTTTTCTCGTTTTTGAGGTTCCACCATTTAGTCTGTATAGCTCGATTTACTCTTTTCTTCTTTGTCCATTTTTTTTATTTGTAAATCCATAACTAAAAGTCAATGTTGGGTGGTTAAGCTTTCTCCTGGAATTACCTTACAATCTTTACATATCTTTTTTTTACAAATAAAGTAATCAATTTGTGTTTGTGATAAGCCACTCTTATAAGTAATTAAATGTTCATCTCGTTTTTTTAAGACTGTATTGACTTTAAAGAAATCAAATGCCATAGCAAAATTTAAAATCTCCCTACCTTCCTCGTTTATATCCCCAAAACCAAAGTTTCCATGAATACCTTGATATCCTAATGCCTCTTTACCGACATGTCCATTTAAATCTCCTCCTAAACAAATCATCTCCCTTTTCGGAATCTTTTAAAACACCTTATCTAACTCTTCCCAAAAAACAATCTTTATACTATCTTCTAGTCCTACTTGGGATGCGTAAACACAAACTATATTCAAAACTTCTGCTCGTAACACTAATTTCAACGTCATGATTCGGTCACCATATCGTTGTATGTATACTATACTATCCTTTAAATCTTTATTTATGATAATATCAACTCCGTTTCGAGCCTTTTCTTTACCAGAGTACCATAATTTAAAACATGTATCCTCTGTCTCCTTTGTTTTTTCTCCAACCCATTTTGTCTCTTGTAAACATAGAATATGAATCTTTCTCCGAATCATAGTATCTACCATACGAATCTTATTATCTAGGACTACCTTCCTTACCCCCGCATCCGTTCATAATCAAAATACGGAGACCCTCTCTGAAAATTTTTCACTATATTCAAGCGGCAATGTAGTGGGACTAACTTCTTTACCCATACCCGTCTATGATGTGAGAACCCTCTCTGCAATTGATTTACTACATTCGGGTGAAAATGTAGTAGCCCTTGCTTACTTCTTACTGCATTCAGGCTCTGCAACACGTCGTTAGGCGAGGACGCTCCAAAGCAATGCTCATAATTTTTGTAATCCATGTTATAAAAATCCGACGAAGTTTTACGCTGGCTGTCGAAAGCCTAACTCAAAGGAGAGAAAGGAGGAAATTATTCACAGGCACACGAAACTTATTCTGACTGTTGTACATTGCTAATTCCGACTATTCATTAACAAAACAAAAGTAAAAATTACCTTACAAGTCCAACTGTTTTATATACTTATATGTGGTTACTTATTTTAATTGTTTGTGACTGTTAGAATTGTTTCCTCCAACAACAGGAATGAGCCTATTCTACTAATGTCATGTACGTGAAACTCTAGATAAGGAATAAAAATGATTAGGGATAATTTGGCAGGTATGTAGAAGTTGGAAACGAATCATTTCTACAGGCATACGAAGGCACATTTGCAAGTTATACGTTTCCTGCCCTTCAGAACATCTAGAGAGCTTTGGTTAACGTCGGCCTTGCGGACAGGATCAAGGCACCGTTTCTCCCAATACAGATGTCTACGGTGGTCATTTCCCATCTGATGGAAAATTCCTTCCAGACATTCAAAGCATCATGGTAATCAACATTCGAAAAAGAAGATCAATTCTTCCAGTTTGTGCCATTTCAATCTTTGTTCGGTAAACAATTGCCTCAAAGGGAAAATAAATATACTTTAAATGATCCCACTTTAAAAAGAAAAACCTATTTACAGTAGTGAATCCATTAAATTAACCTTAGATAGTCTTTAAAAAATCCAAAATAACCAGCGATTTGTTCGTGTGTCCAATAAAAACAGTTTACTTTCAAGAAGCAACTAAAATTTAAAAAAAAAAGAATATATGTGTTACATTAACAGCACATATTTTGATTTGCATTTCATTGTACAACTTCAAACAGGATAGATCTCCATAAAGAAGCACAAGAAAAAACTAGTTATTGATCATTAATAAAACTTCAAATTGGTTGCAAGGCCGAAGCGTTTTATCAGTATAGGGGGAAATTCACAAAGAAAAGGGAACATCATCTAGATCTTAAGCATACGATCATCAATGTGAGAGTCCTCCACAAGGAATGTGATTCTACGCACTATAGCAAAACCCAAGGGTGGCCTTGGCAACCTCATGTCTAGCATATCTTGTTCACAAAATTAAAGCATTATAACTATCTGAAATCATAGCCAATATGCTAAGTTGACAGTGCAAATTATCTGGTCCAGGCTGAGCAAGAATACCATGATACCACCCTCTAGACCTCAATCTGCTCTCTCAATCGGCGAATAGTACTCCGAACTGTCACAGCACTTGCAGTACTTCAAACAAAAACAGCACAATAAAGTCAATAACATAAATCATGTAGCCGATAGCCAGAATATCAGTGTCATGCCAAGCATCGGAAGGAATGACACAAAGTATCTTTTAATTCACTTTTTTGCCTTTTGTGACTATAAATGTCTAGTGGAAATTCAAAAAAGAAAGAAGGGGGGGCGGGGGGATGCAGGAGAAGTCTTCCAAAAGATCATAAATGTTTTGTGATTGTCACTCATGCACAAACACTTAATCATGCTACTTCCATCAATGTATAATAGCCTTAAGAAGCATATAACGGGAATTGGAGTACAAATAAGTAGGTGTACGTGTAATCAATTCTGATTGAGTCGTCTTGGAGTAAAAACAAATAAATGGTAAGTCTACCAAGAAGAAAAGCTCAACTTACTTTAAAGTATAAGCACCTCCAGCTTTCACCTTTCCACAGTCTTTGCAGCCCCAGATGCCAACTGCTTTCCTGTTCACTGAATACTGATGTACACCGTTTAAAGAATCGGAATATTACAAACTCCAAATAACAAAAACAGATTACAAAGTCCAAATGCAGCTCAAACTTCCATACCTTTCCACAGAAATCACACAAATACTTGGCATGCTGACTCACTTCCATCTTCTTGATCTGCTTCCGCAGACTGGCACCATATCTTGTGCCTGCAAGGTTGGTTTATCATGGCAGGAAATTAAGAGAAGTCGGTTCATTCATCATACAATTATGAAAAGTACAAGCTGACCTAAAAACAGTATACGAATTAACTGAAAACAAAGTATAACTAAGATCCAACTCATTAGACTCTTATCTAGTCATAATGGTAGAAGGTGTCAACTGGTTATCATAGTTGATAAAGTAAAGTGTAACACGGCAGGAAAAAAGAAAAGACTAAATGAACTCATGCAAACTCGAATTTTCGTGAAGATGAAATTCAGATGTTTCTTACCGTATTTGCCAACAATGCCAGCCTTCTTGGTGCGCTTTGTCTGCCAAATAGTAGGTTATAATAAGACAAGGCAAAATGCAGATTGGGAAAATCATAGAGAGGGAACACATAATTATTAAGCAGAGATGCAGGAGCCAATCAATTCTACACAAGGTGTGACTATGCTATACTATGAATTATCCAAGAGTTATGGCAACAGTCCGTATCTCACCTATTAAGGGTAAAATCTAACAGTCTAACTCATACCAAAGCATTAGTTGGGAAGTCTGGGAATCAGAACTACATTTCGTGACCCCTGCATCAAGGCCCAATGGGTTGTTCCTGTGACTCCGTCGGATTAGGGCATGTTACTTTCTTTATCATTTTTCTTCAAACACAACATACTGAATCTGATGTAGGTTTTCCGTGATATAAATGGAATCCATTCAACCTCATACAACAAAGTTACCAGAAATCAATCACCCAATATCTGTAGAGATTGAAAATGAACCTGACCAGTGCAATAAGTTTTTACACTCGTAGTTAAAAGTATCAGCAAGATTTTTGCATTTCTCACAAAGAACAACACAACATAACTCAGTCATTTTCTTGGAAGGACACTTTTCTCGAACCAGCCATTGGTGTAATCCGTTGCTACAAGTACAATGCCAATACTACAGACTGGATTCCACTCAGTCAACAGTGGGCAAGGACTGAACTTGGTTAAAACAGGTCCGGCTGATAGCTGATCCACATAGGATTGCGAGATTCCCTGGTTGAATCATGTAATAGGAGAACTAGGATTTAAGAATTTCACTGGGGTTCAACAAGATGGTATTGCATATAATAAGATGGAAGTTGCAGGACAAGCGACAAACCAGAACGTTCTAGCATGAAAATTATCAAGCCTAAAGTACACAAGCTAATGAATGAGTGTTGGTACAATCTATATTTCTGGGTACCACATCTCCTAAGTTCATATCCACAAAAGGATAATTATACCGTGCAAGGTACATAGCTCAACACCATTTCATAGTAAAAAGGCCAAGAAAGTGGGTCTAAGATTGCAAAGGATTCAGGGCAAAAGCCATCAACTGAGCTTCAGCGCGGCCAAAAAACAACTACAAAAGTAAGAAGTGCAATATTCAAGTTTCAGCGTGATATATGATGAAGAACAAGCCAACCATAGTATGTCTCTATGGAAACATTTATTTTGTCATTGGAAAAATTAAAAATAACAATTTCGTGGAAACGCCTAAAGGAATTTTGCATTTCCACACGCAAAGATTGATTAAATGAAACTTTGCCACAGAAAAGCAACGGCAGGAAAACAATGTTATCAAAAACCTAAGGCATTCAACAAAGAGACTTGAGAAACTGAAGAGAACTACTATTAAGACGATGTCGAGAAGGGCCTATCACATTTCTACCATTTTGCACAACGAAATCCTGCGGTGTAAACTTCTCAGCCTAAGATGTTTGATGACTCCCCCGCACAATAGCTAACATCCTAAAAGCGAGGATCTTTTCTAACAGAAACGATAAGAAAGAGAAAATCAAGATAAACTAAAACCAGAGGAAATAGAAGAAGACCAGCACTAAGAATCAAGAGAAAAAAGTAATGGAATCCAACAACCAGGGTTCGCCAAGAACTCACCATATTCGTCTCGATTTGGGGTTTAGACAGGGAACGCTTATCTCGTAAAATGGACGGCGAAGATCTCTACATGTCGCAGGGGAAACCTGCCGCTAGTAGCTGTTAATGGTCGGTCAAACTAGGACTACGTCCCGGTCCCACTTTCGATGCTACATTTTTCAGCTTTTTTCTTTTATGAAAACCATTCGATATTTTTTACGCCTTATTATGTGTTCATTCATCGGAATATATATATATAGGAATTGAGATTTAATACGCCATATATGACCGGTGCGAGAGGGCATCCAAGTTTTTTTGAATTTTAAAAAAACAAAAATATGTATTTCAAATTCATCTCCTCTTTTTATCTAAGTAAAAAAGTATGTATTTAGTACACCATATATGAGTGCTACGCTAGTGTATTCCGAATATAAATATAAAAAGGAATTCAGATTTAGTGCATTGGTGCATAATTTATTCATTTATGAAGGGTGCACCAAATGTCTCTCTTTCTCTCTATATATATATAACAACTAATATAAAACTGTATCAAATTTATCTACTCATTAATTCTAGATATTATGAGCATTACGTCGGGTATCTCCTAATGACATACTATAAAACTTAAATATATTTTAGTAAACAAAGATCTCTATATTTTTGTTTGAATATAGTGAATCAATTGCACAAAAGATTCACACATCATAAAAAAAAAAAGGTAAAGAAGTTAGTTTTGGTATGTTATCGCTCGAATATAGTGAATAAATTACAAAAAAAAATCATATTTTAAGTATATATGAATGTGGGGATCAGAAAGCTAGTCTTATGACCGGTAAGATGGAGGTGGTAGATATTATGATTAGGATAATAATTCACATTCTATATTTTTAAGAGATAAAATAGGTTAGGAAAAAAGTAAAGAATATCAAGAATACAAATTTTAAATTATGGTATTTAAGAAAGAAAAATGCTCAAAATAAAGTTTGTATTGTTGTAAATAAAGATTTAAAGGATAGCTTAGGAGACATACAACAATATAGTCATTCAATCGTGATATGATAAAATTAGTATTAAGTAGAAGTTTTGAATATAATTTGTGCTTATGCACCCAAAGTAAGACTAAAAGATAGCATAAATAAGGTATTTTTTTGAGCAGATAGATAAGGTAATTTAAAGAAATCTCTAAAGAGAGATCATTTGTTGAGGAGAAGAGGTAAATGGGCATATTGGTTTAGAGACAATATGTTATCAAGATATTCATGGAAAATATTGTTTTAGGGATTTAAATGATAAAGGTAAGAAAATTTTAAATTTTGATATAGTATATGATATCTTTATAGTCAATACAATTTTTAAAAAAATGAGATGAATATTTAATTACTTATAAGAGTGTCTTCTCACAAATACAAATTTATTATTTTGTATGTATGAGAAAAGATAGTTCTTAGAGTATGCTAATTTTAGGATCAAACTTAACTACCCAACATTGACTTTTAGTTATAGATTTGTAAGTAAAGAATTGGATAAAGAGGCAAAGAGTATATAAAGTCACTTGAACTAAATGGTCAAAACTCAAAAAAGAGAAAAGATATATTTACACAAGAAATTCTTTAAGGAGATACTTTAAATTATGTTGTTACACCTTCGTGTAATAATATAGTTATGTATATTAAGAAAGTAGTAAAAGATGTCATACGTAAATCTAAGGGAGATATATTGGCACAAAAGAAAGCTTGTGGGTAAAGTGAGTTGGTTCAAGAGAATTAAGGAGAAGAGTGCATTTTACAAACTGCACTATGCCAATCAAACTAGTGAAACCGAAGAGAGTTATAAGAAAGTAAAGAAAAAAGCAAAAAAGCAGTGAGTGAAGCAAAAATCAAAATTTGAAAATATTTATATAAAAATTTACTTAAAAAAGATTAAAAAATTATTTTTAGTATAACTAAGGCTAGAGATAAGAAAATTAAGGATCTTGTTTTGTTAGATATATCAAAGACGATGACGGAAAGGTCCTATTAGTAAGTAATGATATAAAAATAAATATATATATATATATATATTTTTTTTTTTCATAAGTGTTTTAGTGAAAATATAGTTACTAGTATTAGCTTGAAAGAACTAACTAAATCAAAAGAGATTATAAATAGTAATTTCTACAGACATATTCAAAGAGGCTGTTAAATATATGAATATTGGTAAATCTATAAAATAATATAATATTCCTATTTAAGTATAGAAAATCGTAAGAGAGACACATATGAATTGATTTATGAGACTATTTAATGAAATATGGAAAAATCAAAAGATGTTTGAGGAATAGAGGACAAATACAATTATACTTAATAAGAGAAACATTTAGAATCGTGGGAATTATTGGGGTATCAAGTTGATAAGCCATACTATAAAGTTATTAAAAAATTTATTGAAAATAGGTTGAGTAGTCGAAACCGGTTCATAGGGTGATGACTATCTTTGTCCAATCCCAATCTTTGTCGAGAATTTCCTTACTCTCCCTACTCTCATTTCTACTCTCGAATCTAGCCTGTTCGAGACAGGCTCTGCTGGCAGTGGGGATCTCCTCTCAATATTATGGGATTTTAATAATAGTGATGGGTCATATTCAACTACATTATCAAGCAAGCATCAACTACATTATCATCATTATCAAAAACTGAATATATTGAGTGCCAACAACATGTCAAGCAAAATGTACTAGAAGAATTTGAGAAGATTTGTATATAATAATAAGGCAGCTATTTTAATGGTGAAAATTTTAATATTTTTTTTGAAGAACGAAGTAAATCAAGATTCATCATCATTGTATTTGCAATGCAATTGCACATGACATAATTATCCTAAATATTGCACCACAAATGATCAAATGGCGGATGGATTGACGAAAACTCTTTCTTATAATTTTTTTTTCAAGTTTATAGCTTCTCGGCATTGAAGAATTTCATGTATGTCATGATAATAATGTTAGATGATGCAGTCATGCATAGATAGTTACAAATATAGCTTTTACTTTTGAGTAAGATGCTAGAATCTTCAAAAGTTGTAAGATGAAGTTAACTATAGCGGTTATATTTTAAAGAGTGTTTAGTTACAGTGGTTATTGAAGTTTTGGTGAGCACCAAGAAATTGTAGAAGGTGATGGTAACTTTTTTTTTAATTTTATATTTTTAAATGTAAATGTAAGTAAGATTTCTTTTCGTGAACACGTGAAAAAAAGTTTATTTTTTATTTATCTTCTTCCAAGTATTACATCAATTTTCCCAAAACAGGGAGTAGCTTTTTCGTTACAATGAAACGCCGAAGCCAAGTATGCACATCCCGGGTATCGAACGCACGGCGTGGTTCTTGTGAGTCGCGGGCCTTATCAGTGAGCTATAACGCTCTGATTACCAACTCAATGAGCATATGAAATGAGTCATCTCACGTTTCGCAGACGTTTTTACAATCTCAATCGTCGAATCTGATGATATCCTTTTCCGTCAGCGTCGCATCTTTCCCGTAGCAGGCCCAGTGACGTCATAAGCATCAATCGTCATCATCAAGCTGGACGGCTACGATTTCAATGCACTTCTGGCAATGCTACGGCCTATCATGTCAATTGCTGTCAGATTAGAAAGCGGCCCAGGCTCCCAGCAATTCGTGAGAAATATCTACAATAGAGTCGAAATTCGAAAGTTAGAGATAAGGCAGAAGGGGCTTCATTACCAATGCCCAAACCGCGTACTGCACCCAATTCATGGCCGTTGCCAGCACCAATGTTTGCTTCTCCCTCTTCCTTCCACAAATTCAATCCAAGTCTCACCTTTCCTCCACCTCTTGTTTGCGTGAACAAACCCACAAAAGAAAGGCTTCAAATATGAGGACAGCATCGTCTCTGTCACTGTCTCCCCCTCTCAATGTGGAGTACTTAGAGAGAGAGTTCAGCAACAATGGCGTTGGCTTTGAAGAGATTGGTCAGAGTTGTGTGGTGAAATTGAGTCTGAATGAAGGAAGCACGGCGAATCTGATGCTGCCCAGCGGGTTAATAACTTCATACAAGCCTCAGATGTGGCATGGAGGTTGCGAAGAGGTGCTTCACACTGTGGTGTCAGAAAGGGAGGAGGTTTCTGATTCAGTGGTTGTTCAAGGGGGAGTGTCTGTGGGGTTGAACATCAGTATGCGTGGTGATGCTGATCCGTGGTCTCCTAGTGGTTGGTTTCTTCATGGTGTAAAGGGGAGTCCTGACAATTCTATCCAGGTAATCCAGAGGGGTTCTTTTCTTTTCCTTTTCTTTAGATTAATCCAGTGCGGTTCTTGTTGTGCATTGTTTTCTCATTTTCAATTGAGTCCTTTAGAGTGATCAGTGCGCTTCTTCATGAAGTAAAACTTGTGAAAGGGTTAAACAATTTTTATTGGGTATGACTCTAATAGTTGTACATAAATGGTACCGAGCAGATAGAATTGAGGTGCAGCAGCACACTGGAATCGGTCGATGTTCGACACATGATCACTCTAGAGAAGGATCTGTTGAGCTCGGAGATTGTCATCTCCAACTCAGGGTTTTCAGCAATTCAGCTGCTGAGTTCTTTCATGAGCCATCTCACTGTTAGCACCCCTGATGCCGTCTATGCGGTTGGGCTCCAAAGATCAAATTACTTCAATACATCACCATTGCGATCAAACTTTAGCATCATTCCACCACATCTTGATAAGCAAAATTGGGGTGAGAAAGCACTCAAAGGACTCTTTTTTGGCTGCGATAAAAAGGATGATGACCATGAACCAACTACAGAAGATGGCGAACACGAGGAAGACGAAGAAGAGGAAGAAACAGATAATTTTGTGCATTTGACAGAAAACATTAGCAGAATTTACACATATGCGCCGAGGTCATTTACAATCATTGACAGGGTAATTTTTCGTATGCTATCTATCTACGCACATATATACACACATCACTCCCTCACCCTCTCTCTCTCTCTCTCTCTCTCTCTCTCTCTCTCTCTCTCTCGAGAGAGAGAGAGAGAGAGAGAGAGAGAGAGAGAGAGAGAGAGCTAGCGGCAAACCAAATTTTAGTCCCGTTATGTTAATTTAAAGATGACTGAAAATCTTTACTAGTGTTACTTATGAATGAGTTAGCTAATGATATTTAATAAAGGAAAGTACCTCCATAGACTAAAATAATGGTTTGTTAATTAATTTGGAAGACACTTTTAAAAGGGGTTTCCTTCCAAATTTTCGTTCTTGATTTTCTTCAAGTCTTACCTATTTATGGTGATCACATTCCTCTAGTTGGTAGAAGCTGATCAACTTCCTCCATTGACCAAGAATTTATATCTTAAGAAAGTATCATGATGGTCCAATAGAAAATGTTCCAGTTTATTCAACTAACAATCAATACCTATTGATTCTAAAAGCTGATTGCAGACTTGATCATTCGGACCTTTTGATTTGCCGATGTACATCTCAGACCACTGAACCGGTGTAATTTCGTTCGATACTCACAAAAAGGAAAAGGAAGCGACTTAGAAAACAATCAATTTAATTTGGTTAACCAACTATATTTTAGTCAATATTGGATCTGGATATGAAAGCTTTTGATTTGTATTTTGTCCAATGATGGCTCTGGTTATCATATTCACTTATAAACTTTAATTTCCTTCTGTTATATGAAGCAGGGAAGAAGGAACTCAGTAATAATTGGAAGGAGTGGATTTGAAGAGTTTCATGTATTCAGTCCTGGCTCAGAGCATGAATGGTATGGAAGATATGCTTTTGTATGCACTGGTCCATCAGCCACACTAAAGCCAGTGAGTTTAGGTCCTCAAGATGTTTGGAGAGGCAGTCAGGTTCTATACAATCCAAGTTCATAAATGTGAATGCACTAATTATGGTTTTGTGGAAAAATAAAATAAACAAAATCAAACTTTAAAGCAGAACCTACTTAAATCTTGGATCTAAAGATTGATGCTTCGGATCCATTTCATTTGTAGTCTGATTAGGGTGTCAGATTGGTCGGGTTTGGCGTTCACCTGATCCATACCAAGCATCTAAGAGTCTGGGTTTGTTAAGAAAAGATTACAACAACAACAACAACTAAGCCTTTTCTCATACTAGACGGGGTCGTCTACATGGATTCTTTGTTTCCACAGATCCCTATCGTGTGCCATGTTAGCAGTTAACTCACAATAAGCTAGATCATTTTTTATTGTTTCTTTTCAACACTTTTGTGGTCGTCCTCTACCACTTTTAATACTTTCCAAAATTAGTTTTTCTAACCTTCTTACATGTTCTTTTGATCTTCTTTCTATATGTCCAAACCATCTTAAACGATGTTCTCATTTTATCCTCTATTAATGCCACTCCTAATTTGTTTCTAATAACCTCATTATGTATATGGTCTTTTCTTGTATGACCACTCATCCTTCTCAACATCTTCATTTCTGACATAGACATCTTTTGTACATGTTGATGATTAACTACCCAACACTCAAAACCATAAAACATGGCAGGCCTAATTGCTGGTCTATAATATTTACCTTTTAACTTTAATGGTATCTTCTTATCACAAAGAGTACCTGATGCTCCTCTCCATTTTAACCAACCAACATTAATTATATGTATACTATCTCTATCAATTCTTCCATCACTCTGAAAAATTGACCCTAGGTATTTAAAACTTTCCTTTTGGTGATTGCAATGTGTGCCAATTTTAATTTCTATGTCCTTCGAAGTAACCAAATGATCAAACTTACATTCCACATATTCTGTCTTTGTTCTACTAAGTCAGAGGCCTTTGCTTTCTAATGTTTCTCTCCATAGTTCCAATTTTCTATTAACTTTTTCCTTAGACTCCTCCACTAATACAATGTCATATGCAAATAACATACACCAAGATACTTCATCTTGAATATGTTTTGTTAACTCATCAATCACCATTATAAATAAGTATGGACTTAAAGTTGATCCTTGATGTAACCCAATATTAACTTCAAAGAAGTGTGTCGTTCCTTCATGAGTCCTCACACATGTTTTTGCACCATCATACATGACTCTTATAAGGTTAATATATGTCAATCGGATACCTCTTTTTTCCAAAGAACCTCCCTCGGTACCCTATCATAAGCTTTTTCTCGATCAATAAATATCATGTGAAAGTCTTTCTTTTTTGCTCTAAAATGTTCCATAAGACGCCTCAAAAGGTGAATTGCTTCAATAGTAGATCTGCCTGGCATGAATCCAAATTGGTTTTCTGTTGTACTTGATACTTGTCTTAACCTATGTTTAATAATTCTTTCTCATAATTTCATAGTATGACTCATTAACTTGATACCTCGATAATTCGCACAATTTTGAATGTCTCCCTTGTTCTTATATATGGGTATAAGTGTACTTGCTCTCCATTCTTCGAGCATCTTTTGGTTTTTCCATATTTCATTAAATAGTCTTGTGAGTCAAGTGATTCCTATTTCTCCTAGTATTTACCAAACTTCTATAGGAATATTATCTGGTCCTACCGATTTACCACCCTTCATATGTTTAAGAGCCTCTTTGACTTCATTCTTTTGAATACGTCGGTAGAAATTGTGGTTTATATACTTTTCTAACTTCGCTAAATCTCCTAAACTAATATTAACATCTTTATTTTCATTAAAAAGATTATAAAAATCGTTTTTCCATCTATTTCTTATATCATCGTTTGCCACTAAAAGTTTTTCATCCTCGTCTTTTATGCATCTAACATAATTAAGATCTTTAGTTTTCTTATCTCTAGCCCTAGCTATCCTAAAAATATCTCTTTCACCCTCTTTTGAGTTGAGTTTTTTATATAAGTCCTCCAAAATCTTAGCTTTTGCTTCACTATCGGCCTTTTTCGCTTCCTTCTTTGCTCTCTTATAAGCTTCTAAAGTTTCACTAGTTTTCTTGGCATAATGTAATTTGTAGCATGTCCTCTTTGTCTTGATTTTATTTTGTACTACTTCACTCCACCACCAAGCTTCTTTTTGTGCCGATACACCTAACACATCTTTCGCCACTTTCCTAATTTGTATAGCCATATTGTTCCACATATCACACGGTGTGCCAACATAATTCTAAACATCTCCTTGAAGGACTTTCTGTTTAAATATATCTTCTTTCTCGCTTTTGAGGTTCCACCATTTACTCTGAATAGCTCGATGCACTTTTTTATTCTTTGTCTATTTTTTTATTTGTAAATCCATAACTAAAAGTCGATGTTGGGTGGTTAGAGCTTTATCCTGGAATTACCTTACAATCTTTACAACACGCTCTATCTTTTTTTCTACAAATAAAGTAATCAATTTGTGTTTGCGATAAGCCACTCTTATAAGTAATTAAATGTTCATCTCGTTTTTTGAAGATTGTATTGACTATAAAGAGATCAAATGCCATAGCAAAATTTAAAATCTCCCCACCTTTCTCGTTTACATCCCCAAAACCAAAGTTTTCATGAATCCCTTGATATCCTAATGCCTCTTTACCGACATGTCCATTTAAATATCCTCCTAAACAAATCATCTCCCTTTATGGAATCTTTTGAAACACCTTATGTAAGCACAAACTATATTCATTGTTAAGAAAAGATTGATTAAACTAATTATTTGGATCTTGACACATGAGATGCGACTAATGTTGTAGTTGGGCCGAATGGTCTGTGCTGAGGCTGTTCTTGTTAGTCATAACAGAAGCTGAACCCATACTAAGACGAGTTATGAGACACACAAGCTTGCTTGTTCTTCCATTATGTGAATAAATAGCACGCTTATTAAACATAACTGGTAGCATTTTCCGTGCGATCTTTTTTTTGGTTGCAGAGGACACCGAAGTAGACGTGATCGTTTGTGGGTAAACCAGTTCCTAACCATCCTCCATTTTCCCTGGGACCTGGAGCCATAACCAAACCAGGCTGATGTTGTAATCGGATCCGCCAGTTTCGAGGAGGATCTACTTTGAATTTGGAACTGCTTTGAATCGGTAAATAATATCAAAAAAATTAACTTTAACAAATTAAAAAAACTACTGAAATTGCCATTTCCAATTTCGGGTTGGTTTCAGTTTCATGAAAGTTGAAACCTGAACAGAACTGGTTCTTAGCCCGGTTCATTATAGAACCAGTCAATGTCTAGTCTAAGCATAAGGGCGTCCAAACGCCCTACCAGCTGAGCTAACACTATTGTTAGCATTCTCCATCCATCTTTGTTATATAAACAAAGTTCTTGACCCATTCAGGAAGCTGACCTACACATAACCGGATCTTTCGTTTGAGCTGGGAGCTGGAAATGCATCCTTCTAGACCTTATTGAAGACGAATGATACCATGTCAAGAGTTCAATACTGGGGATGTTCATATCTGGTGGAAGTCAGCATAACATGAAGGTTGTATTCTACAATCAACATTCCACTAAAAGGCATATTTTTATTAAATGAGGAAAATTTCATATTTTAATGAATATTACATGAAAAAATAAGTTTTTTCAAGTCCACCACATCGACTCAAACGCGACTCGTGTGTTTCACAACTCATCTTGGTAATCACTTGGCTCGTCTTGAACGAGCAAACAAGATGAGCCACGAACAGGCTCAGCTGGTCTGGCTTGCAGCCACAATGAGGATGGATAGCATCCTAATGTTGGATCCGGATGCACCTGGACCTAGGTAGCTAGATCTGACTCAGGGGAACCCGATTCATACTACATGAAGAGGTCTATAATCGTCTTTGACCAAACCATATTGGGTAGTTTTGGTGTTTCCTTTTAAGGACTGCAGCGTGCCCTGATGATCTTAGGGTTTTCCCTCTTTAAAATACGATGATGCGAGCGAGCGATTTAGAGGCGCCTCCTCCGTTTGCGTCAAATAGGTGTAGAGGGAGATTCAAGCTTTTGATAGCTGGATTATTTTTGTTCGAAGGTCGCTATTGTTTTGGTGGTGATGGAAATCTGTTTCTTCGTTTCTCGTCCATTTTTTTCCCAAGAAATCGCCTAATATTGCAATTCCTCGCATCTGGATCGAAAGGATCGGGGACTCTATCCTTAGGCGAAATTGGGGATTTATCCGTTCTACCTTTTAGCTCCGAAGATCCTTTTGTTTCATACATAGGGTTTATCGGTGACGAGGTAGATACATCTGCCCTTTTCCTCTTTTCCGTCTTGAGAAAGCATTTCTTGATTATTTTTTCTCTTTCGTTTTCTAAGCTTTCGCATATTGATGGATGGTGGACGGATAAATGATGTGAGTGATGAAAGAAATCATTCGGATTCCCATTGATTTCATACGTGATATCACTAACCAGCTACTTCTGACACATCATCCACACCTGTCAATTCTTTATTTTTGTTTAAGGATGAACCCTCTTTTGGTTTCTCTTCAAATTTGAAATTTTCAGTACTCATTTTAAGTCCGTCTGATATTTCCACCCTTTTCGTCGTCACTAAAATCTGGAAAACGGTGTTAAAATACTTGTTTGTATGTGTCGGTTATGAACTTTGTCAGGATAGGTGGGATAATGTAGATTGGAGCAAAAGGGGGAAACTGTTTACGTCTAAACTTCCGTCGTCAATGCTTGAAGCACTGTTATGGAAATCAAATCATGAGGCTGGAATACAAATTTCTTTGTGATTTTCCGTTTTTTGGAATACAAAAATCTTTCAAGTTCAATGAGCAAGCTTTCATGTCGTTCGTTTAGCACGCAGCTTGATTCAAGAAAGGATCTAATTGTGAGGTGAGCCTCGAATAGGACTGAGCCTTCCATTTGGTGATGGTAGATCCACTGTAACATATGCATACAAGTAAAGTTGAGTCACTAACTGAGATGCGACTGAAATGCCGCTACATTTGAAGATGAAAATAGAGACTAAGACTGCTAAGTCTAATTACTGAGCCAGAACATGATCGATTTTGCATGCTTTTCTATTGCTAAGTAGTTTAAAATTTTAGGTAGTTTCGATTGTAAAAATCCTTTGCTCTTTTGGAGTTAAAAATGCTATTGTGGCACAATCCAAATGACCCCTGAGGCCTTGGTATTGGTTGATTTCGTTGTAGAATAAACCCCTTCATCACAGATCACAAGGTCATAGCAACAGCAAGATTGAATCATGACAGACGATAATTTATTTGTTGCTGGATTATGTTCGTTGCATCGTTGTGCGGAAGCTCTGTTTGGGCAAAATGCATTCATTCGATGCTTACTTGATAAGCAGTAAACCAATAACTCTTAGAATAGGCTGCGCTAAAGTGACTTTATTTGCGAAGACGTGCAACTACCAAAGAATCTGTCTCAGCTTATTTCTCGAACTCCAAACCACCACCACTATGGTAGCTTTGATCATATTGTATCTCAAACTTTTGAGATTCACCTTCTCTCTTTCACACACACGCACATAGCACATACACACACATGCACATGCGAGCACAACCAAACTGAACACTTCATAATGATATCGGATGAAGGCACTTCAGCTATCTAATCAAGTACCCACAGTCAATACATTCAAAAAGGTCAAATATAGCATTCAGCGATACCTTTTCACAAATCTTAATATTTGGAACCCCGCCACTTCTGAAGATTATCTGAATTTGAATAAAGGCATTTGTCAGTGATACAATTTCATTTCTTCGATTTTCGATTTGCTATGTTTTGAAATGATCAACTATTGATATTTGATCATATCTTGTCACCAACTTGGCACAAGATTCGTGCAACTTCAAAAACATATGATGCATTTTCAGGCACAAATCAACACTGGTTGGCTAAACTTAGTTTGCGAACCAAGGAGGGTATTCTAATAATTGCCAGTGACAGTCAGTTGGCTAAACATGACAGTGACCATACAAAATGTATGTTGGCCTGCCTCTTTGGTTAGTGGTTACAATGCCGGCCATTGCTTTGTGTTGGTAGAGTCACACTGGTTGGAGAATTCAAAGAACAATTGTCAAGTAAACTTTGTGCTAAACATGACAGGATCCCAACAATTTGAGGTGCGCAACATTACTCATAAATTTTGCCTCTTCCAGTAGTAAAAGATTTCTTAACAAGCATTTTAGTAAGACCAATACATCTTACGATTATAATTTGCGAGTGGTGATAATTCAAGATAACCTCGATGCCAACACTCATGCGCGTTCAGAAGCAGCAGATGGGTGACTTGCTACTGAATGCACCTGTGAATTGCCGATGCTAGTAGGGAAGCTTTATATGAAGTTAATAAATTTTGGTAACGTAAATGATGTTTGGTGAAATTTCCTCATATTCCAAGATTTGGTCGAAAACCTGCTCTTTTTGTACTTGTGTCATGAACAAAAAATTGAGGGGGGATATTTGGCAAGCTCTCAACGGCCTAAAAAGGCTATATCAGTTTAGACCCACGACATAGACTAGTCTTGAGGCACAAAGTAACAGTGGAAGCTGTCAAATCAAACCTAGCATTGTAGTGTAAAGACAACAATGACGAGTCGAATAGAAAGTTAAATTTAATAAATTCAATTATTGTCGACTTGAGGAAGATCTCTAAATAACAATTATAATGTTCAAGGAAACAATCAAATCAATCACATTATAGCTTTTTTTATTCCTAGTTTAGTTTTCCTTGTTTTTTTTAGTAGTCCTAACTTAGCTTACCAACATTTCCTTAGTGTGATAATGTTATATCTTGTCGGTCTCCCCTCATCATCTTTTTCAACCGAGTGTATAATACAACAACAACCTAGCCTTTTCCCATATTAACTCACAATAAGCTAGATCATTCTTTATTATTTCTTTTCAACACTTTTGTAGTCGTCCTTTACCTCTTTTAGTACTTTTCAAATTTAGTTTTTCATACCTTCTTACAGGTTCTTCTTTTGATCTTCTTTCTATATGTTCAAACCATCTTAAACGATGTTCTCTCATTTTATCCTCTATTGGTACCATTCCTAATTTGTTTCTAATAACTTCATTATGTATACGGTCTTTTCTTGTATAACCACTCATCAATCTCAACATCTTCATTTCTGTCACAGACATCTTTTGTACATGTTGATGATTAACTGCCCTACACTAAAAACCATAAAACATGGCAGGCCTAATTGCCGCTCTAGAATATTTACCTTTTAATTTTAATGGTATCTTGTTATCACAAAGAATACCTGATGCTCCTCTCCATTTTAATCAACCAGCATTAATTATATGTATACTATCTCTATCAATTCTTCCATCACTCTGAAAATTTGATCCTAGTATTTAAAACTTTCCTTTTGGTGATTGCAATGTGTGCCAATTTTAATTTCTATGTCCTTCGAAGTAACCAAATGATCAAACTTACATTCCATATATTCTGTCTTTGTTCTACTAAGTCAGAGGCCTTTGCTTTTTAATGTTTCTCTCCATAGTTCCAATTTTCTATTAACTTTTTCCTTAGACTCCTCCACTAATACAATGTCATGTGCAAATAACATACACCAAGGTACTTCATCTTGAATATGTTTTGTTAACTCATCAATCACCATTAAAAATAAGTATGGACTTAAAGTTGATCCTTGATGTAACCCAATATTAACTTTAAAGAAGTGTGTCGTTCCTTCATGAGTCCTCACACATGTTTTTGCACCATCATACATGTCTCTTATAAGGTTAATATATGTCAATGGGATACCTCTTTTTTCCAAAGTTCTCCAAAAAACCTCCCTCGGTACCCTATCATAAGCTTTTTCTAAATTAATAAATATCATGTGAAAGTCTTTCTTTTTTGCTCTAAAATGTTCCATAAGACGTCTCAAAAGGTGAATCACTTCAAAAGTAGATCTGCTTGGCATGAATCTAAATTGGTTCTCTATTGTACTTAATACTTGTCTTAACCTACGTTCAATAATTCTTTCACATAATTTCATAGTATGACTCATTAACTTGATACCTCGACAATTCGCACAATTTTGACTGTCTCCCTTGTTCTTATATATGGGTATAAGTATACTTGTTCTCCATTCCTTGGGCATCTTTTGGTTTTTCCATATTTCATTAAATAGTCTTGTGAGCCAAGTGATTCCTATCTCTCCTAGCATTTTCTAAACTTTTATAGGAATATTATCTGGTCCTACCAATTTACTACCCTTCATATGTTTAAGAGCTTCTTTGACTTTATTCTTTTGAATACGTTTGTAGAAATTGTGGTTTCTATACTTTTCTGATTTGGCTAACTCTCCTAAGCTAATACTAATATCTTTGTTTTCATTAAAAAGCTTATAAAAATAGTTTTTCCATCTATTTCTTATATCATCGTTTGCCACTAAAAGTTTTTCGTCCTCGTCTTTTATGCATCTAACATAATTAAGATCTTTAGTTTTCTTATCTCTAGCCCTAGCTATCCTAAAAATATCTCTTTCACCCTCTTTTGAGTTGAGTATTTTTATATAAATCCTCCCAAATTTTAGCTTTTGCATCACTCACGCCTTTTTTCGCTTCCTTCTTTGCTTTCTTATAAGCCTCTAAAGTTTCACTAGTTTTCTTAGCATCATGTAATTTGTAGCATGCCCTCTTTGCCTTGATTTTATTTTGTACTACTTCACTCAACCACCAAACTTCTTTTTGTTTCAGTACACCTCCCCTTAGATACACCTAACACATCTTTCACTACTTTCCTAATATGTATAGCCATATTGTTCCACATATCGCAGGGTGTACCAACATAATTCCAAACATCTCCTTGATGGACTTTCTGTTTAAATATATCTTCTTTCTCGCTTTTGAGGTTCCACAATTTATTCCGAATAGCTCGATACACTCTTTCCTTCTTTGTCTATTTTTTTATTTGTAAATCTATAAATAAAAGTTGATGTTGGATGGTTAAGCTTTCTCCTGAAATTATCTTACAATCTTACAACACGCTCTACTTTTTTTTCTACAAATAAAGTAATCAATTTGTGTTTGTGATAGGCCACTCTTATAAGTAACTAAATGTTCATCTCGTTTTTTGAAGATTGTATTGACTATAAAGAGATCAAATGCCATAGCAAAATTTAAAATCTCCCTACCTTCCTCCTTTATATCCCCAAAACCAAAGTTTCCATGAATCCCTTGATATCCTAATGCCTCTTTACCGACATGTCCATTTAAATCTCCTCCTAAACAAATCATCTCCCTTTGTGGAATCTTTTGAAACACCTTATCTAACTCTTCCCAAAAAACAGTCTTTATACTATCTTCTAGTCCTACTTGGGGTGCGTAAGCACAAAATATATTTAAAACCTCAGCTCCTAACACTAATTTCAACGTCATGATTCAGTCACCATATCGTTGTATGTCTACTACACTATCCTTTAAATCTTTATTTATGATAATACCAACTCCGTTTCGAGCCTTTTCTTTACCTGAGTACCATAATTTAAAAATTGTATCCTCTATATCCTTTGCTTTTTCTCCAACCCATTTTGTCTCTTATAAACATAGAATATGAATCTTTCTCCAAATCATAGTATCTACCACCTCCATTAGCTTACCCGATAATGTTCTGATATTCTAAGAACCAATACGAATCTTATTATCTAGGACTAGCTTCCTTACCCCCTGTATCCGTCCATAATCAAAATGCGGAGACCTTTTCTGAAAATGTTTCACTACATTCGGGAGGCAATGTAGCGGGACTAACTTCTTAACCCACACCTGTCCATGATGTGGGAACCATCTCTGCAATTGATTCACTATATTCGGGCAAAAATGTAGTGGCCCTTGCTTACTTCTTACTGCATTCAGATTCACATGAACTGAGTGTATAATACCGGTGATAATTAAGATATGCTCAATCGGATTCACAGGGACTGACATTCATTGCCGAAAGCCTTATCCATCTTCTCCTTTGAAAATGAGGGCCAAAGTTCTTCAACACACGCCGTATCACATTTAGCCCAACCAACATGCTCATACAAGTCCCATTGGAATTGCATCATCATTTTTTATGACAATACATTCTTTGGCATGTTCGGTGGGACAACATGCCTTTTTCCAATAATACATGGTGTATGCGTTCTCGATTTGGTCGGATGTGCCCAATGACCTCTTCCAATGCTGATTTTGATAATGGCTCAGCAGTCTACAGTTTATGGATACATGTGCCAGATGATCCGTTTCGTTAAACCTCAAGTTCTCATGCAGCACAGTCACAACATGGGAACACCCTACCCCATGCTGATGTCGTCATAAGCATGCGCGTGCCGACACTATTGAGGTAGAGATGCTTCATTATATGATAGGGCATGTTACCAGACAAGTTGGGTGGGACATGTTCATCAGGGGATCCAAATCCAGGGTCTTAGTCGACCCAGACCCGGCCCATAACGGCCAAAGCTGAATTGGTCTTAGCCGAGTCATCTATCATCGCCGACTCGTCTTCGGTTTTTCGTCTCTCCGGCCTGCTCCGGGCATCTCTGAAGCCAGCAAATACTCCACGGACTCGTCTCTCAAAGCTCTACGTATTGATTCCTTCTGTTACTCTAGTAAAGCTCCCGATCGCCAGAGAATCTCATAGGAAAAACAAGCATGGGCAAAAACCTAAACCCTAAGCAATTTTTTTTTTGCTAATTTTTCAATGAAACCAAGAATACACCCGATGCCCAGTCAAAAACCTAAACCCCAAAGAAGCTTGTTTATTTTGCTAATTTTTCCTATGAGATTCTCTGTCCACGTAGATATCTGTCCGCTCATTGTTTTCATAGGAAAAACCAAGAATATATCTACGTGGGGGTGGTACTCGTTGACAATCTCTAGGAATGACAATCCGTCCGCTCAATGTTTTCATTAATAGGTATCTACGTAATTTTACTTTCACTAGAATATAAAAGTAGGCGAATAACATTGTGGCCCTCGAATTTGCTTTTATTGCAAATAAAATAATAAAAAACTAAAAACAGGGTTAAGATCCACACTATAATGCAGCCCCCATCTCCTAAATGGAATTCAATTAGCCTGGAACATGGGCTTCAATATAGAAGTGATTAGATCATCAGCAGTTAAGTTGGTCACAGGAGCAGAACAACAATCCAATGACAATAGACTGGTTCAACAGTGAAGGCGATGATTAGAAAAAAGTTGGACCATTAAACCGATACACATCCAGGGAAAACAATGGGTGTGCAGACTGTCAAGCAGACCTTACTCTGCAACAATCAGTAGGATATTATACCCTCGATGCAGGAGCCAATACCCACAGGATCAATGTGGGTGAAAGTGATCGGAGTTGTCTTCTTTGGGGTCTTTGACCCAGTTGTATTACCAAAAGAAATATTGGAACCCCATCATCAATCCACCAATTATAAGCATAACAAAACTAAGAAACGAAAGGGACAATTCGCTGGCTTTCCAAGTCATTCTCCCCATCACCATAATCAACCATGGAAAATGCATCCCAAGTTTAGTCAAGTCGCACATCAGAATTCCAACTAAAGCAACTCACATGGAAATACATAACAAGCGACTGATGCATGTTTCTGCAAGACTTGAGTGATGAACAATGCAAAGCAATAGAGAATACCGATTGAGATCCCAAAGCGTTTGATAGCGGTAGATGGAGTTTCATACATTCACAATTCACAATACGTCATGGGTTGAGTTCAATCGCATATTGGCAATCCCCATCAACATAATCAGCCACCAACAAAATGTCATAGGTTGAGTTGAAGAGCATATCAGCATCGACCTACTCATGCAACTAGACGTGAAATACATACAGGTAACTACATATATCCCTCAACAGTAAGATCATCTGCAAGACTTGAGAGAGATAAACATTTTGAACCGATACAGGGAATATCAACAGCGCGAAGTCGCAGTTACCCCAAGTCAGAAAAAAAAAGAGAACAAATAGAAGATCCATCATCAAAACCAGGAAAAATTGGAGCAGTCAATCTCCTGGACACAATGATTCCATCCATTACTTTTCTTTCTAAAAATACAAAGAGCCAAAACAGTAAAGTAGATACAAAATAGGGAAGGACGTCAAGAGAGAAAAGGAAGAGAGAAAAACCATAAACTCAAAGGACATAGCAAGCCACTCTACATAGCATGGTGAGACCCAAGCACCTAGATTGACCATACTACCACAAAGTCCCTATCAGACTTAAGAACGAAAATAATAAAAGAAAAAGGAACTATGGCAAAAAGGTAAACTACCATTGCCTGTGAACTGAGCAGCAAGGACTAGAATTCGATCACCTCACCAAAAAAAAATTATGAGTATGGGTCCCAATCTACTTATCGTGCAGTACACAACTATGACTCCCTGGATCCTCTCAGCCAATAGCTCCATTGTAAGCAGAGAACCGAAACCAGCAACACTTCTCTCTAGTACTCTCGAGGTATAAAATAGAAACACTGAAGATCCGGATTGGAATTGAGTCATAAGTCTAGCAACCACTGGCAGTTCCTTCAGGAATCTTCTTCTGGCTTGCTGGTTTAGTGCCCTTTGGAACTTCCATGGCTCCAGCAACCAGACCATTTTCTTCTGATGACTTTCGATCCCCAAGACCCTGCACAGATTCTTCCTGAAGAATCGTTACAGGTTCTGTAGGCTTGAAGGATTTTGGTTTCGTTCGTTCTTTGTTTCCAGAGCTCACGTCACTCACTTTTCCATCCCATATCTGAAAATCAAGTGAAGATGAGCGGGAAATCTCTCTCTCAAGAAAAACAGAAAAGAAAAGAAGATCCAGCACTTTGTCAAAGTCAAAAGAAGATGATACCAGTTTCTGACTCTGTTTCAATTGCCTCAATTTGGCTCGGCTTTCCTGCATTTGCTTCTGGCGGCTCTCGTAGAATCCGAAATCATCCAATATACAAGTCTTAGAAACATAATCCTTGAATATCTTAAGAATCTCAAGACCCTGTTCAAATTTCACCTGTAGAGAATAATATAACGGAAGTTGCAAATCAAAATAAAAAAATTCACCTGTATCCACCAAATAAAAACTAGGTGACCGAATAAGCAGCACAAAATACCCCAAAAGTAGTCTGGAAAATCAAGAACTAGCCTCTTGAGTGTCTCTACTGTTTGTTACAGGTTTGTTTTCATTATTCTCTAAGGTAATGTGCTTTAGCAAACTGTTTGGGATGTCCTTGATGATATGCCACTTGACCGGAAAACAACCAGTCCACTTGTCCTGCTGCCAATAGTCCAGAGTTTTGTTAAAATCAACAGGACCAACCATCTCGGCCAGGCCACAAAATTGGCCACTGGTATTCACCTGAATCCCAAATTCAGACACTAACAGTTACTAAAGAAGGTTTAGAAAAAACATAGTAAGCAAAATATTCATTGTAACACCACATGAGGTGAGGAAAAGCGAATGACATACTTACAGAGAACAATAGGAAGACAGGACAGCCGTTGGCTTTTCCAATGGCCTCCTTATAAGCACCATCAAGCTTTTTGTTACCATTTGGAGTACTTGCCCAAACATTATACTTGATGCTCTTGTGAACATCATCCTCACTATATGACTTGATAACGAAAAACTTTGCATCAGAATACTTGGTCACAAATTCTGGTAGGTTGTATTGATCTAAGTCCAGACTCTTGCAGGAATCATCAGTAATACCATTCACAGTGATATTTTGGGCCTTCACAGTCAATGTCACACCAGATGGAAAAGCCCTTTGGTTCTTAAACCGAGCAGCTCTTGGTCCCTTGTTCTGCTCGTTCAACACATCCATGTTCTCATTACCGTAATAGAGATAGCCATTGCCGCGTCCTCTAGGTCTGTACTTGATATCAACAGGCAACCAACCCCGCCCATTTGCGCTGGAGTCATAACCATTTGAGCCATATACTTGAGGAACTCTCAACGAGCTGGGATTTTGGTTGTATATCCTACTGTTCGGATACATCCTATTCATAAAGGAAGAAGGTGGAGCCACGCCAGAATTTGGCCTCGAATGCAACCCCTGCATGCAAAATATGATTTAGAGCAACAGGGTAAGAGGCATGAATACCATATGTCAGCAAACAGAAAATCATAAGCAAGGAGACACTTGTAGACTGAATGTAAATGGAAATATGTTACAAAGCTTAACTCCGAGATGACAACTAAGTAGTACAAAAGAAACAAAGCATGATCCCATACAAAAGAATCGTTACCATTACAATTGGCTCATCATCAGATTAAATATGCCGGCATCATATTGCAACCAATGGGCTTGACCAATTTGCATAATCAACTTGTTAAACACATTCTGAATTACCACTAAGAAATGAAGAATGGACTTTTGGAAAAGCAATCACATCATACTATATCACCATGGAAAAGCTTATTGGAAGGTGTGAAGTAGGAATTTTCAGGTTTAATTAGTACTTTTTCTAATAGAAAGATGATGTCAAAGAGATAAGGAGCATCAATACTCTTGAGAACAGCAAAGGATTTGATGCCCCAAATGTAAGCCTTCTAACGAAAAACAATGAATCGAACACAAACAACATCACATTGAAACAACAACAGTGGGAATACCATCAAATGGGGAAGCAGTCGGACATTTTGATTTCTACTTCCTGTAAATGGCTGAGGCCCTGAAGAAGACATAGGACCAGTTGTTGCAGGTCTATGTTGTCGATCCAAAACTGGCCCATCCAGCCAACCTGATGATTGTGTCCCATCATAATTGAACCGGGCATCTGGATAACTTGGCAAAATACCTCGTCCATATGAACCATTTGAATTAACCGCAGATGGTGGTTCAATACTAGGTTTGGAAACTGGTGCTCCATGGATCTTTGCATTGCTGTTCACTACACTGTGAGAACTATCATGAGCAGTTTCTACTGGCAGACTCCCCCGGTCAGGCGCAGCAGATGTAGAAACCTCTCCCTGCGAGACTGGAACTTGATTATTAGAGTTATATTGACCAGCAGCTGCATTATGTTGCTGGTAGTATGGTGCGCATTGGTAATGCTGAGGGCCGTAAGCCTGTCCATCAGGTCCCACGGTTGGAATTGATGAACCACCTAGAGGGTACGCACCATAAGGAGGATAACCATATCCAGGGTGATACATCATACTTCTGCTGTCTCCATAAACGCCCTGAAATTGACCAAGGAAAATAAGTTAGCAGGGTCATTTGACATGGATAAAACAACTGCAAATCATAGAGGAGGCCACACCTCAACTCCATCATATCTAGGATATTCCTCCCACTCATTCATTTGACCATCATATCCTAAAGGATGAAAAGAGAGGGGAAAACAAACAAAATTTACATCAGCATTTACGTAAGGCATGACAGTATTATATAACACGTAGTGCAATAGAAATGAAGAAAATATTTAAGAACTTTACTTCCAAAATAATATGTTGGAGAAGCATATCCATTAGGAAAGTAACACATATTAGGGTCCATAAAGTCAGAAGGAACAGGTGTAGCAGACCGATCAACAGGAGGAATTGGCCCATTTCCAGATTCACCACCATTGTGTTGAACAGAAGATAACTGGTGAAACAACGAGAACAAATAGGAAGGATAGATATAGTGTTAAACTCAGGTAACTGGAAAATACAACGGAGGCTCCTCATGATCCAAGGCACCAGAAAAAGGTAACTGAAGCCTAAACAAGCATCCACAGTTACTATCGAACTATTGAGTTTGATAAACGACTGAAGCAAATCAATGGGATAATGTGTCTAATACTAATGAAAAAGTACCTTCTTTGTGGCCTCTAAAATCTCTGAAGGCTTTGGTTGTGGATCCAGAGACATCTTCTTGAGTAAATCCGTAACTTCTGTAGCCAATATGGTCAAGGAAAAGGGTGCATCTAGGAAACATCATATTGTCATATAAAGAAATAGAAAAACTTTAACTGAGCCGAGAAAACTATGAAAGGAGATTTCTCGAAGAATGAAATCTGAAACTCTAATGCAACAAAAACAAGTCAATAAAACAAACCTTCACAGAACATTGGGTAATGAGCACAACACCAAGTGAGCAAGCCACTTGGAAATAAGAAGCAATTAAGTCTCAAATGTCACTAGGGCACTAAAATATAATCATGATAAAGAAAGTATGCGAGAGGAAAGGCTTGATCAAATGGTTGAATTTTGATAACTCTTCATACCGGAAGTTGTGGAGAAAATTTGTCAAGAACTCCCTTCAATGAGAATCCTTGAGTTTACAAGTTCTCTAGAATTAACTCCCGTATTCCATGTGAAAAAGCTTTTCCATGCATTCATTCTTCAATGCCATAGCATCACAGTCAAGCTCTATCAGTAGTATGATCTCTACATCCTAGAATTTCACTCAATCTATAATAAAATCAATCTTCATTTTTTTCGGTTTTTTAACTAGTCATAACTAAAATTGAATGAGTCCTAGTTACTCTTCAGGATGGAGTGGAAGAAGGGAGGAGATTATCATTCACTCATTTCAGTTTCTCGTCTAGTTATATTGCGCACTACTAAGGAAGACCATCATAACCAAACATCTTAATCAGACAATACCAACAACAGAAATAGAGAAAACAACTCCAGTTCATCCCTGGTAGAACAAGAAACATCAGTCATAACCGCTTGTTCTCCAACGAACACATACTTCTTCAGTGGGCGCCAGTCTTAAAACCTAGCAAAAACCTATTGAACTGAAACACCCAGAAACCACACTCCAGGCTGTGAATAATTGTCGATCATCAAAGGTTGATGTTGCATCAATCAATATTACCGAGTCGCCGAGAGTCAAATGACATTCACTGACGAATGTCTATCTTCAAGAATGATTGACAAGAGCGGAAGTATACACAAAACGAATCAAGAAGCAGTGCAAGACTGCATAATTTATTCATGGAATGAGGTCTTATTTATAGACACTTTACAAGAGGCAAGTAAGTAGCAAGAAGCAAGATCATCAAATGGGCTGAACTAGTGCTGGCCGGCCAGCACTAGTCGTTGGGATCCAACGGCTAGTTGCTTGCTGGGCCAGCACTAGCCGTTGGGTAGCTCCAACGGCTACTAGCCGTTGGGGCTTCCCAACGGTATTACATTAACACCCCCCCCTCAAACTTACGGGGTATACACTGAAAGTTTGTCTAATAAAAACTGAAATCGAGAAGCTGAAAGAGATTTGGTGAAAAAGTCTGCGAGCTGCATCTCAGATGTGACATAACAAAGTGAGATCTTCTTATTTAGACACTCTTCTCGAACAAAGTGACAGTCCATCTCGATGTGCTTCGTCCTCTCATGAAAAGTGTTATTGGAGGCAATGTACATGGCACTTTTGTTGTCACAATACATGATGGCGGGGTGTTTGACCTGAACGCCCATGTCTGCTAGAAGGGATGTGATCCAAGAAATCTCCATCGCAGCTGTAGCCATGGCTCGATATTCAGCTTCTGTGGATGAGAGGGACACCTTCTGTTGCTTTTTACACTTCCAAGAAACAAGAGATTCACCTAAAAACACACAAAAACCAGTGGTAGAGTGTCTATTGTTGACATCTCCACCCCAATCAGCATCCGTATATATAGATAAATCAAAAGATGAAGAGGAAGTTAAGAGGACCCCCTTGTGAGCAGTGTTTCTAATATATCGAATAATTCGCAAAACAACACTCATATGGACAGAAGTAGGTGCCTGTTGAAATTGACTGGCTGTGTGTACTGCATGAGAAATGTCTGGTCTAGTAATGGTGAGATAAGTGAGTGCACCTATAAGCTGTCGATAAGGGGTGGGATCTTCTAATTTCTCACCATCTGTGGAACGCAGTTTGGTGCCTAGGACTTCGGGTGTGTCAACAACCTTAGTATCTGTAATCCCAGATCTTTCAACAATATCGTTAGCAAATTTGGTTTGAGACATAAAGTATCCACAACTATTTTTGGTTATCTCAATACTTAAAAAGTAATTCAGCAAACCCAAGTCTTTCATATCAAATTCGTGATGCAGATTAAGTTTAACTTCAGCAATTCCCACTTCATCACTTCCTGTGATGATCATGTCATCCACATACAAAAGCAAGATAACAATACCAGATTGTGTTTTGCGTACAAATAATGCAGTATCAGTATAGCAAGTCACAAAATTATGCAAATGCATGAATTTTTTAAATCGATCAAACCAAGCTTTTGGAGCTTGTTTCAGACCGTACAAGGCTTTTCGTAATTTAAGAGCATGACCAAGAGGGAGAGTAATGCCAGGAGGAGGACTCATGAAGACTTCTTCATTCAAGTAACCGTTCAAAAAAGCATTCTTGACATCAAGTTGGTATATATTCCATTTTTTTATTGCACTAATGGTAATGAGAATTCTAATCGTGGTCATTCTAGCTACTGGGGCAAACGTTTCATCATAGTCAATTCCATATTCTTGGGCATAACCTTTAGCAACTAATCTAGCCTTGTATCTCTCAATGTGCCCGTTGCTGTGAGTTTTGATTTTATATACCCATCGACATCCAATGACTTTCTTATCTTTAGGCAGGGGTGCAACTATCCATGTCTGAGCCTTGTCTAGGGCGTTGAGTTCATCTTTCATAGCATCTTCCCATTCTGGAATACCTTTAGCTTGATGATAGAACCTAAGTTCCTTTACTTGACGAAGGGTGGCAATCAAATTTCTTCGTTGTGGTTCAAAAGATTCATATGACACAAATCGCTGAGGTGGTCTTGAAGCCCTAGGTTCAAAGCTTGTAATATCAGGTTCAGTGTGGGCGTAATGGGTTGTTCTAGGTCGTCTGGGATAATTTGAGGGAAAGGGTTCAACAATTGACCGAGTATCAACAGTGGTGTGTGAAACATCATTGTTTTCAACATGATCTTCTTGAATGTCTTGATGATCTACTGAGTCACAATCATTATCTTCTTCTAACTCAAAAATATCTTTAGGAATGAAAGGTTCCGAATTTTCCAAGGATTTGGACTCATAATAAATGTCATTCTCAAAGAATTTCACATCCTTGGACACATACAATTTGTCTGCTATAGGATCAAAACACCTATACCCTTTTTTGTCAATGCCATAACCAAGAAAAACACATTCAATAGCTCTAGGTGACAATTTGTCATTCTTGTCTGTATACACAAAACATCTACATCCAAAAACCCTAAGTCTTTCATAATATGGAGGGATGTTATACAATTTTTCGAAAGGTGAAGTATTCTCAAGGTTAGATGAAGGCATTCTATTTATAAGATATATGGCGGTAAGAGTAGCTTCGGCCCATAAGAATTTAGGAACCTTACTAGCAATTAACATAGTTCTACAAGTTTCAATAATATGCCTATGTTTTCGTTCTGCTAGACCATTTTGTTGAGGTGTTTTAGTGCATGATTTTTGGTGAATAATACCATTAGTTTCAATAAAGTTATGAAATTCATTAGACATGTACTCTCCTCCCGAATCGGATCTAAAGATTTTAATGGTTGCTCCAAATTGGTTTTTGATCATGTTACAAAATATTACAAATTTTTCAAATACTTCGAATTTGTGTTTTAAAAGATATATCCATGTAAATCGAGTAAAGTCATCCACAAAAATCACATAGTATTGCAATCCTCCTTTAGAAACAATGGGCGCGGGGCCCCAAACATCCGAATGTATTAAATCAAAAGCTTTCTTTGGTACATAATTTCTTTCTCCAAATGGAAGATGATGCATTTTTCCAAGAAGACAATCTTTACATTCAAAATTTTTCTCTCTAATGCTTTTCATCAAAGGAATGTTACACATCTTTGAGAGTTCAAGTGTCCAAGTCTTTTATGCCATAGTCTAGCATCTTGGGTTATGTTACAAAAACCCGAATTTGGCATAACAAGATAGTCCATTTTGTATAGTCCACTTTCTCTATGGCCTTGACCAATCACCTTCTTCGATAGGTGATCCTGCACCACACAATGTTGGGATGAGAAAGTGATTATACAGTTGTTATCACATATTTGAGCAACCGAAAGTAGATTTAAATTTAGCTTAGGTATAAAACTTACATTTTGAATTTTAAAGTCTTGTTTTTCAAGGTTTCCTAATTTTTTGATTTGGAGTTTTGTTCTATCGGCCGTAAACACATGTTTTCCAATGGTTTCACAAGAATTAACCAAAGAATCTTCACTATGTGTCATATGAAAAGATGCACCAGAATCTAAAAACCAAGACATACCTTGCGAAGTAGATAGAGCATTCCCGGAGATGCTTGCTTTTTCTTTAAAAATTTCTTCTATGTACGCTTTTATGTTGTTGGGTAAGACACCTCCTTCTTCCACGGTTCCCACGTTTCCACCCCTTTTTCGGAGTAGAGGACAAGTGGTTTTAATGTGTCCACTTTCCTTGCAATAATGGCAAATTGTATCCTTGTTAGGCCATGGTCCCGTGGGCTTCTTGAATGTGCCTTCATTGTTCTTGGTATGTGGAGGCTTGTAAGTCTTCAAATTTGCTCCGGGTCTTGATGCGGCAAGTACTGCTTCTTTTGCAACATGCATGTTTTTCAATCTTGTTTCCTCCATAACAAGATCGGCAAGAAAGGTATCCCCTCTAGGTCTAGGTTTCCTATGTATAAGGCTTGATCTAATGTTTTCAAATTCGTCTCTTAGACCACGCATAAACAAGAAAAAATATTGATTTTCCAAAAATTCTTGAAATTCGTCTAGTTTGTGAAGTTTTCCAAATTTGTCAAAACTCCTTAATTGAGTCCAAAGTTCCGAAAATGCATTGTGATAATCCCTAATGCTTAGGTTCTCTTGTTTGAGCATAATCATTCTTTCCATAAGATCAATTTGAAAGACAAAATCATCTTGAGAATGAAGCTTTTTCAAATATTCCCAAGTTTCAAACGCATTTTCAAAAGCATTAATCCGATTTCTAAGTTTTTCATCCACGTTTTGACAAATGATCCATGTGATTTTTGCATTCATTTTTTCCCACAATTTCAAATCGGTTTTGAATTTCTCATGTGCTTTGATGATTTCATCATCATCTAAGCCATCAATGTCCAAAATTGGTTCTTTTATAGTCCCATCAATGTAATCCCAAAAATCTTTTGATAAAAAATATTTTTTCATTGTTCTAGCCCAACTTTGATAACTTTTTGGGTCTAGAATACATCTAAACGACTCATTTTTGCCTTCCATTTGTGCAAAAAATGAATATTTAAGACTAACCTCAAGTTTGATGCAAATCTTCAATTTTTGCACTTTCGGCACGCTTCCCGATGCACTCGTTTTCTTCGATCCGAAGCTCTGATACCATGTGAATAATTGTCGATCATCAAAGGTTGATGTTGCATCAATCAATATTACCGAGTCGCCGAGAGTCAAATGACATTCACTGACGAATGTCTATCTTCAAGAATGATTGACAAGAGCGGAAGTATACACAAAACGAATCAAGAAGCAGTGCAAGACTGCATAATTTATTCATGGAATGAGGTCTTATTTATAGACACTTTACAAGAGGCAAGTAAGTAGCAAGAAGCAAGATCATCAAATGGGCTGAACTAGTGCTGGCCGGCCAGCACTAGTCGTTGGGATCCAACGGCTAGTTGCTGGCTGGGCCAGCACTAGCCATTGGGTAGCTCCAACGGCTACTAGCCGTTGGGGCTTCCCAACGGTATTACATTAACACAGGCTCACTATGTATACGAAGAGCCAAGGAATTTACAGGTTCGATGACTTATGATAAACCCAAGCAAAACCGTATACGAACAGAAAATCAACTATTTAACTCGACAAGAAATAGGAAAAATCATGAGCTACAATCTCCGAAAATCTAAAATCACCAGTAGAGTCCACATACCAGAAGCAAGGGAACCTAAAATTCCAGTAAACCTTACATACATATTAGACAACTTTCTGAACTCAGAAGGTGACCCAGGAAAACCAAATAGCCATCAAAGCAAACATCAAAAGGGTTCATCCTTGCCCAATCTACCCTTAAACCCTAGCATAAAAACCCAAGAAGAAGAGCAGATCATGGAAAAGACCTAAAAAGCAGGATCTAACCATAACCCAAGCATGAGAAATCAATACAAACTAAAACATCACCAAAAACACAATTATCGTTGCTCCAATCCATGAAGATATCCCCCATACATCCATCCACCCCCACCCCCAAAATCCCATCCGACCTAGAATAGAAACGCTCCCTTTGCACGAAAATCTATAAAAGAAAACAAAAGCACCAAAAGACATTACAACACCCAAATCTGGATTCAAGGAGCTCGAATACGCCATAAACATAAACCCAAACAAAACCCACAAAAGATCAACACCGAACAAACAATAAGCTCCCCAAAACTGAGAAGAATATACAGAGAGCATGTGAAAATTGCACAAGTAGATGAATAAGGGAATAAAGGATACGGTCGGGAGAAGGAGCTACGGCTGCCATGGTGATGAAGATAGTCCGCCCTCTGTCTCTCTCTAGTTTATCTCTCTACCTTCTCTCTATACAGCAATTCCAACACAGGTAGGAGTCTCCTAGAGAGAGCAAGGGAGTGGGGGATTTTGGAGGAGCCGCTGGGGAGGAGTTCTAGAGGAAAGAGAGGCTGCTTGTGGGGAAGACGTGATTCAAATAGCACCACGGCACCACCTCCAAAACCCGGAATCTCCTTTTCCTTCCGTCTATTTCTTATTTCTTACTTGAATAATTGCCTTCTTTATATTTATTTTCCTCCCTTTGTACATTTCTCGATCACTGTTTCATGTTCGTTTCAGAGATTTTTTTATAATTTATTGGGTCACCCTTTTTCTTTCGCTTCCAAGAGAGCGAAACCCTAATGTCTCTCTCCCTCCATCTCTCTCTCTTTCCCCTGGCTGCATGTGGTATTTAATTATGGTGATCTTTCTAGGGTTTCTCTCTCCGGCATTTCTGTCTCCCCCGAGACTAAGGCAGACTTTTTTGATGATATTCGGATGAGGATTCCTTCTCAATTATTCGGATAGCGATGGGATGACTATGGTGCAGGTCGGGACGGGTATTCCTGTGTCCAGCCCGACCTGAATCTTAACGGGATGGATACAAGTCGAATTCTTTCTTTTTTTCATCCCTACAGTTCGTTTTCAGTTATTTGCATAAGGATGATGGCAATGGAACAGGTCGAGTTGGGTATAGGTATATGTAGCCCCGACCTGAACCTTAACAAGATGAGTACGGATTTGACTTCTCTCTTCCTCAGCATGTAACGGGGTAAGTATATAAATATATATATATAGGACCGAGGCACCTTATCCCGATACCCAAACCTAATCGGGCCAGGTCAATATTGCCATCCCTATATTTGTATCTGATCCGGGTCTTAATACTGTTGTTTGGCATAGACCCTCTTGCGGATCTGGATCTTGACAATCCAGACCAGAGATGAGAAATACAAATTTGGGTCTGTCTTGGGATAAGGTTTAGGACATGATATATGATGTGGAAAGTGTAACGTATACCTGCTTCTTCATACTGATCAGATTTTATATCACCAGGAAGATGTCTCTCCAAAACAGAATATTCAAAAGAACCGGTCGTTTGGATGTCCAACTTGATCCAAATTTATCATTTCAATTGGAGCAGTACCAATCCATTATCCGTTGGATTTGATTGGGTCTCAACCTGGATGTTAAGGGTGGCAAATCGGGTTGATGGATAGGGTTCGGGTTGAAGGATCCTCTTAACGTATACCTGCTTTTTTTTACGTCAGGCCATTTGTCAACACCCTTGCTTGCCCACCTGATCGATTTAGGTCAAGCTGACCCAACCGAACTGCAATCTCTATATATGGATCAGATTTGGGAAGTTTGTTGGACCGGCCCAAACCCCACCTAGCTAACTAAAGCGAGATTCAGACCTCCTTTTTCCAGCTCAAGTTGGTGTCAGGTCTCTCAAATTGTCAGCTCTAGATCAAGTGATAATTTCTATTTGAGATAATGGTCATGAGGCCTCATACATAATGGACATATGATAAAGGAGGACTCCCTTTCTTATTATTGTGTGAACCGTTTTTTATTTACAAAAAAAACTTTTTCAAATAAAAAACAATAGTTATTGTTTTACAAAAGAAACCAAAGAGGCAACAAGAACCGTTTCACTTGGCTGAAACGCACACATGAGAGAAAAAATGCACGGTTAAAAAGAAATACAGTTCCAAAATTTATATATACGACACATGATATCTCTCTCCTATGTGATTCCCAGCCATCTTGAGAAACCTTCTCGAAGAAAACATGCCATTTGCTCCAGGGGTTGAACTCTCAACAGAGCCAAGGGCATCTGAGCCCTGTGCTGTCGAGCTACCGCCCGGGTGCCTTAGTGTTGATCAGGACTCCCTGGAATTTGGTGTAGGTGAGTATCCAGGTAGGTTATGAACTCTGTCAAGCGAAACAAAGAACAAGTGAAAATTAGCTTGTGACATAAATCAACGGTCTTGGTCCACATCCGAAGAAATATGTCTTGCTAAATTCAGGCCAAAAGGATGACCAAACTAAGATCAAGCTTCTCCCTCTCTAAATGGAATTGGTTTTTATAGATTCTTAGTCCTTATTGAACTTGATTAAATTTAAATTTGTGTTTCATTAAAATTGACTCAATAATAAACAAGATTATGTTCTTTTTGGCACATAAAACAAGATCATCATGTTTTACTGTTTCTTCTCAACATATATAATCTAATTACTTACCTTGGAGTTCCATTCCTGTTTCCCAAACTTTCAAGCATGCCTCTGTCATTCTATCTGCTATTTATTTATATTGATTTTTTTTCTTTAATAACCTCTTTCTATAGATTTAATCTTTCTTTGGTCACTACACATGTACCCCAAATCACAAACATATTTTATATAAGTCAATGGTTTCGCCAGCCTACGCTCGAACAAAGCAGAACAGTTATAGCCTTACTGATAGGGGCGGGTGTGAACTTGTTAACCAATCCATGGCCTAATCTTCAAGTCATTGCTAACCTTCGTTTTTTTGAAAGTTTAAATACACCGATTCCCTATTAGTTTCATTCACTCAAACACTATTTTTCATTAACCTTGACAAAAAAAAAGGTTCTCACGTGTAATGATTCGTAAAGCCATATGAAAGTATATCTCGGCACCAACTCGCCACGGGCATAAGGCCGCGAATCCACAACCAATCTCCTACAATTGCGTGTAAGGCCAAGGGTTAACGTCTAAAGATATCACCGTCTTGGTGGTTGCTGTATAATGTTGCACCATGGTGCATGGGTCTGGTTAGAGAAAAGAGGAAGAAAGAAAGCCTTACATCTTATAAGTACCATTGAGTATTAAGTATTTGGACTGTAAAACCATATCCAAAACCATTAACTACACTTTTAAAAATAAAAACGTTGACTAAACCTATTGCTTTTGGTTCTGTTTTTTATCGGTTGAACCCAATTCATTAATTAATAGACTTTTTAAAAAACAAGAATGAAATGAAACTGTGCAGACAATCCCATCTAGTGATCATATTCCGATAAGAAGCCGGTGACAATCTAACCAAATTACTATATTTCGGTCGAGAAGCACGTGACAATCCATTAATCAAATTATCACCGCAGAATGGTTATTATTTCCACCAGAAAAATGAAGCCGGAAAACTTGCGGTGTAATGTTTTTTTTCTTCTTTCAGCCCTACTTATTGCTACTTTATTACTTTATGATTTTGGTGGTATCTCGTGGACAGTTCGATGTAAATATTCATGTACCCAACATGCATTAAGTATATGTACAACTGTAACAAAAAAAGGAAGAAAAAAAAAAAGCAAAAACATATGTTTAACATCATCAATTATTTATTTTTTAAAATATTAACCTTAGGTATTTGAATCATCTTTCTTCCGGATGTTCTGTATAGAAGTCTGAAACTCTACGTCCTTTTTATTTCGGATATCAGCCTTACATTTCATTATTTGTCTTTACTATGTTGAAAGCTCTTTATTCACACGTTTATCTTGCATTATTCAATTTTCCAGTCAAATCATTCTCTTGTCTCATCCATCAACATAATGTCATATCTAAATAATCAATCCACAATCTATGATAGGCCATCTTAACTCTGCAAATATCAGAAACACCAGTTAGGACCTTGAGAACTCTTTGGTTCTTTACTGAGGCTGGATTCAGGCAGCCCAGGGTCACCCTGGACTTCATTCTAGGACTTCAAAGTCAATGTACAACATGTGTAGATCCCTTTTTCAGTTTTGGGAATAAAGTCTCTCTGTGCGTCTGTGTGTGCGCGCGCGCAAGGGGAAACTTATTAGCTCACAACTGATACAAGTACAACATGGAGCTGGCCCATGCAGATCGGATATGAGGGAAGTGCTAAATGCATCCTCTTTATTGTGATCATCATTCCTAGCTCTTCCTTTTCTCGACTACCATGGAATTAAATAGATTCAACAAAACAGCCTCTACAAGTTATTGGGTGATCTACCAAACCAGCAGCAGCACACAACCCTCCCTCTATAGTCATGTAAAACATGAACAGTTTGTCATTCCTTCTGCTCATGTCCCCATCAACCACCAAAATATCAACTTCACCAGCTACCGATACAACTCGGTGTGGAGAACTTGTTTTGTTCTTGCCGAGGAACCCCTTTCGAGGTGAACTCCAGCAACATTTTGCATCACCACGAATGGTAGAACATGAAACAACCACACTATGCTTTTGTATGGTAAGATCACTAAGATAGCGAAAGAAAATACTACATCATCAGGAAACACAAAATAATAAGTCACTGGTGGAACCTTCAATTCTTCCACACCAAATTCCACCTTTTTTCTTTTCCAGATACATATAATATATGCTAAGTATGTACACAAGAGAAGAACAAAAAAGAACAAAAAATTGAAACCCGAAGATACGCAAACCAGTGTTATCCATCGATACATTTTGTATAATGAGACTCCATGATATGATACATGATAGTGTATCATATAAGATATATTATATTGTTGTATTATGCAATACAACATGTATAATACGATACAAGATATATCGTCCGTATTGATAAGAGCGATATCCCCTAAGCTTTATAAAAAGCATGCTAACTGAACAAAACCCCGTGTTTCTAGGAGATTTCTTACTTTCATCTGTCTTTCAGCCGCTTAAAAGGCGACTTTCAGCTAGGGTGAGGCATCTCCAATGGTTTTTAAGGGTCTCCAATGCCATCATCACTCCGACAATGACAACACCGACAATCCGGTGGTTGTAGTATGACTTTTTCTTTGCTTTTTCTTTGTGTATTTGATATTTTTTTGTGTTATTTGTTATTTCTTTTTTGAATGACAATATATGAAATGCGTGAATATCTTTTCGTTGTATTTGCGAAGTAGGACACTTTATTAGTCTATTTGAGTGTTTTGGTGGTTTATAATGTGAAAATTAGATATTTATAAAGTATTTTTCTTTTAAGGTTTGTTAAGATTGAAGTGTTAAATTAAGATATAGGAATGAGTGTTAGGGACTCTCAATCTTGGTTTCATGATCTGGCATAATAATAGGGTAATGTAGTTTAGGGAAACAGATTGAAAATAGGATGTGTTTTTTTGTGAGAAGGTGATTAATAGTTAAATTTTTTGTTTGAAACATCACTTAATAGAGATTAGAAAAAAGGTTACTCCTTGAACTGACAAAATTAAGAGAGTGCTACAAGCCATTAAATAGCAATGTCTATGTATGATTGAGAATATAGTTGTGAAGAGACAACAAAGGAAAGATATAGAGATGTTTGAGGAAGAGGATAATGTTATGCAGATGCCTTGATTCAAAGAGAGGGTGCATATCATGGGCTATGATTAGAGAAGTGATGGGTTTCAACCTAGCAGTAGACTAGAAAACTATGCCCATGGTGCTATTATTTGGAGAGGCTCTAGAGACCAACTTTTGAATGTTCCTAGTTTGACTTGGTTTTGTTGATATCTTCATAGAGAGTAATTGTCTCCATATGATCTTTGCACTCACCAAAAGAATACTACCACAATTATGTGGGAGTGGTTGTGGACGAATGCTTGTATTTGCTCAATTACGAGCCTTTGAATGCTATTAATCTAAATAGGAAAACTTCATATTACTACGAGTGATTTATCGAAAATCCACTCTAATACCTTGACCTCAATGCCATTAGTGAACATCTAACATGACAAATGAAAGTGCACGTCTGCTATAAAGTGAGACTGCTTACATGACATATGTCTTGCCATGTCAACATCTTGTTTGGATATTGAATCTTGATTAATTTAGATCTAAATAAAACAAAAAAAAAGATTAGAGATAATTGCAAATGAAAAATGTTAAGATTTGATAAATATTGAGATTATTCATCGATATTCACTTCCAACGAATTCTCCATACATTTTCGACTATAGAGATAACAATGCAGACTACTTAAAAGCATAGTTACAATAGCAATTGTGGGTGATCAAACTCCTTAAAGCTGAGATTTATAGTGAAAAGCCAAAACCGTGATTCAAAAACTCAAAATATCCTAACAAGAGTTGGAGAGAATTTCAAAAACGGTATAACATGAGACTATATTAATAAGATATTTCAGGAAGTTTACGGAGGATGTCCAAACAAATTATCCCAATTATAAAGAAATATTTGAATGTTAAAATTTTGTATATTTAGAGTTGTATAAGAGATACATGTGAATCATATCTTGCCTTTTGTGGCAAATGTCATTAAACGAATGACATTAAAGGCATGGTTTTACTAGCATCAAACTTGGAGGCCTTGAACTTGTTTGTACTTGTATGTAGACGTTAACGGACTTCATGCATTCTTCTTAAGATGTTTGTACTTACAATGACAAGAGATAAAGGTAAAAGCAATCATTTGAATGCTGCAGTTTAGTTAGATGAGATATTCCATCATAATATATTTCAAAAAACTCAAATTGTATTTGATGGAATTGTCAAATGGATTCTCTACCATTTTATCTAAGCTCTCAAAGGGCTCAATGTTGAACCAAAGGAGCATAACTAAATCTTCTACTTATTAAGTTCACGGCTTCGGATTCGGCAATGATTATTTCTTCCTTCTAACATGTTCATCTAACAAAGTATGACTAACTATTTATAACTTATTTCTTGTGGCAAGGTAGGTTTAGGTGGACACCTCCCATATATACATTTGTGGATATTAAAACCATAACCTTCAATGAGATGGCCATTTTGAATTGACCCCTTAGCGAGATCAACTAAAGCTCCTTATGAGATTACTTATGATGTTTTCATCATAGTTTAGATTCAAACAACCTCAGAGAAGTGAAGCATGAGCAACTGGATAATAATATTTGTGGCTTAAAGAAGTGTTTACTGAAAATAGTAAGAAGAAAATGATTTAATTAGACCTACAAAAAAAGTAGTAAGTAGAAACTGAGAAGCATAACAATGACAACCTCTCTCCAAAGCACCTTCATTTTGTGACATTGTCAACTCTCAAGTAATAAAAAGACAAATACTAGTTTGTTACAAACACGCAAAACACCTTCCTTATTCTATTAAGAACAAAAGCGACAACCGAGTATGAACAAGGAAATACAATTTCTCTTTTGCCAAACTTTGATCCTCACTAACCTTAAAAAGTAGTGGCTTTTTCCTATGTCGACTATTTGCCAGAATAGAGAAAAAGAACCAATCGATATAATATGGTCAAAAACTGTCGGCGATGGGTGGGAACAACAAAAGTTAGTCTCCATGTACATGAGAGAAAGAGAGACTAGATAGGAACTTTTAGGAAGAAAGAATTGTGAAGTTTGAATCTTAATCTCTTTTCAATATTTAATTTGATATAAATTACCTTTCTCAATTGATGTAATTTCTAAGTTAGAAGCATGCATGCATTTTTGTTTGTCACGTCTCATACGTTTGTTTATTAACGTCAAGGTGTAAACACCCAAATTTTTTTTAAAATAATTTTTTTTATCTTTTAAGAAATTTTGCCTTTTAAACAAAATTGCAGTTTTGCATCTTTCAAAGATTTTTCAAATAAAGACATCTTAAATGGACTCATTCTTGCATTAAAATTTTGTAGCAAACTCAAAATGATGGTATATTGCATCCCTCTGAAACAATCTAATTTTGACAATATATCAAAAAAAGTGACTACTTTACCCTCAAGCACCAATCAACTTTCATCAATCATCCATCATTCTCAGCATCCCACGATCCAAGAGAGGGAGAAAAAGAGTGAAAGAAAGAAAGAAGAAGGAGAAGAAGGTTCGCCGCCACCAATTGCCGACTATCATCCTATCCTTCTGCCATAGGTCTCTTCTTCTCTAACCTTTTAATTATTATCTCCTCTTTCATTAAAATTAATGGGCTTGTAATTAAGGAGCTCATGTCTCCATATTGATGTAATAATTTATGATTATATGTTGCCCCATTTTCTTTCACATTCATAAATTATCTGTTATATGTTTGATTTTGATCTTTTCTACTCCAATATATATAAGATAAGATCTTATACCTCTTAATCCCCTCTATGCTTAGGATATAATTATAATTTCATTCATTTTGAATCGCCATAGATTGTTTTTTAATTCAGACGAAAGCATACACACATATTGTAAAAACTAAAAATCTATTTTCTGCATTCTATACACATTTGATAAACGATTTTTATTTCCTTACACCCTACTCCGAATGTGCTAAAATTTTGCTTGCCTAATCTACACACATATACACTATCCATAAAAAATTTAGGATAGTACACCACCTTAAATAAAATCGGAGAAAATCGAATGAAATCGGAACAACATCAGTAGAACCAGAAGTTTATTTAATAAAGGTTGGGTCACAATCCCATATCTTTATATAGAGTGAACCGTTTTGATTAAAAATGGTCCCATTGAAAAGTTGAAATCTATAGCTTTCCAACAAGACTAATTTAATAAAAATCGAAGATCTCAACATCAAGATACAATCGCTTTTCTAAGCCTCTTTTATTTATTATAGATCTATCCCAAAAATCTGAGTGGGGTATATTTTAGGATTTAATTATATAAATCTATAATATTTAAAATATAAATAAAAAAACATTTCTAAATCTGTATATTAAATTCTATCTTATTTAAAATTTGAAGAATTTTTTGAGGTTCAGAAGTTGTCTAAAAAAATAAGAAACAAGTATTTTAAAACAGAACCAATTTCTGTTTTTAAAGACTTTGAATGTTTTTGAGTTAAGAAGTAAAATTATGATTTTTGTCAAGCTTTTGGAACTAAAATTTTGTTTTGAAAACTTATCGGATCTCAAATAATTTTCAAAGCGTCTAGCATGACCCTTGAGCATCGCTTCAAGAAGGCTTACATCGAAATGAATTCACTTACCCACAATCACTACACGAAGTCAGAAATCAACTTTGCTAGTTTGAGTAAACTAGCTGGCACGCTCGCACACTCGTGGTTTGCGAATTTAATTTCAAGTCTCTACATAGACTTCGGAATAAAAATTCACATATACACATGGTAAATGCATTTCCTAAACTCCTGCATTCCTTTTTAGGTTACAAGAAGAGGTAGAAGCCCAACACATCCCACACATGCATGAGTCAAACTCCCCATAACTATTGAGGTAATAAAATAGATTTTGAGTAAGAGGGTACTTTAAGAGAAAAATAAAGGGTTATTTGAGTTTGTTTCAAAAATACCTTAGATTTTCTCTTTCATACATAACATTGATCGCATTCTCTCCATCATAAAGAATTTCGTTTTCATTGTGTACGTGCTTTGAAGGATTGTAGTACATTGGATTAAACGATGATGATCAGATCAATTGAAATTGACTTAGTAAGTTTCATTTATTTTCGATTTTCATTTTTTGCTAGTGGTTGAAACCCATGAGGATGTGGAAAGAAACGCGACTCGAGTATGGTTCCTATATCCTTGAATCATGCCTAGTCTAAAAAAGTGATGTAAGCATAGTGCATCACCTTATTTTTAGTCACGTAGTACAAATGTGGTCCGTTGTTTACTTATACGTGCCTAGACCATGATACTCCACTATGCGAGATGTGTTTTGAGCGCGTTTGTTTTCCACACAAGACATGCGTAGCTTGTGTCCTTCGTCTACTTTACTATATCTTGAGTGAACTATTTTGGATTTTATAGTAGGAATGAAAGCTGTATTGTTATGGCATCATCAAGAAAGTAAAGTGTCTTCACGTTAACATATAGTAGATGACCATAATGACAACATGAAGAGGACACATGGAGTCATCACATGTAGATCGTCTAATGATGTAGCTACAATTTCCGATAAATTATGTAGTAACTTTTTTAGGATACCATGATGAAGTTGAACCCTCAGAGCTTCATCATAATGAGTACCTATAGAGAGTGACGATGATGTCACTCTCATGATCTTAGAGTTACTCTATAGTTTTGCAGGTCATATTACATATATGATTTGGTAGTAGCATGTAATTCATTTCATCAATTATAAGTAAAAGATCTTAGATATGTTACTAACAAACATTATGTGAAAATATGTAGAGATTATTAAAATTGGTGACACAATGCTTTGGTTGAGTGGCAATTTCCATAAGAAAGAATAGTATAAAATAGTTGACATGATATTTTATAGGATTTTGGGTTACCTGAGGACAGAAGATTATTGTTTTAGAGTTGAGATCAGTCATTGCTCACTCCTTTTATTAAAAGATGACAAACGATACTAACAATTTCCACATGTCGTGGGTGAGATGACTATTAATCTCAATGATTTCTATGATATTTCAAGTCTTTCGATGGTTCTTATAGAGGTGATGGATAAGATAAATATTATGGTTGAACTAATGGATATAAATTATAATGAAGTAAATTGCAGCTACAGTTTGGAGGTGTGAGGCTCGAGATGCTTCGGGTAAGTTCTTGGAGATACATTTAAGCAAAATACATTGGTATTTTTGTTGTATCATATAGGTTGTTCAATGTATCAACATAAGTTGACAAATAAGATCCCAGTTTCTATCCTTCAATTGTTAGCTTTTGCGTTATCAAAGGTCAATGAGTATGTTTGAAGTGTATCAACATTAACCTATTTACATATAGAATTAGGAAATGCTTCTCTTATAGAGGCACACTAGTTTAGTAGCTATAATACTTTACTATAGGTATGAGTTTCTACATTGTGTTTGTTTGAGTTTAATGATAAATTGATGTCAAGCTACTTGTTTGTTTCATTGATAAAACAATATTATTTATATGTTATATGTATGGATTTATAAGTATTTTTCAGCTTTTAGAGTTAGGCGCATGTTTGGAGTGGGTTGATGAACAACCTCATGTGATTAGGTCAATAAGTAGTACCACTCATTGGGATTATCCTTTTGATCATCTTGGTGTGGTTGGACTTGGTACAAGCTCACGAAGTATGTGTTTAGCGATAGGTATTTAGTTGTTATTTATATTAAACAATGAATATAATATAGAGTCGTATCATTTGATGTATCTTTTGTTCCAAGATCACTTGACATCTTTATTGCCGAAATAGAGATATATGGATGACATCTATTACTTGTCCTTATTCTATGGATATTCAATATTTTTATATCATGGAATCATATATGTGAGACCAAAATTTTTGTCAATTCGATCATTACCAACAAATCCTAATTGAAGATACGTTGTGTAGGCTAGGAAAACCATTTCTATAAAGTGGAATACTATCCAATGAATGACATTCACATAGCTCATAGTCTTATACCACACATGCATAATCCTCATGTTATAAACATGTTTTACGGTATATTTTGTATCGTGAATACACTTTATTGTAACAAATTATTGTTCAACTTATAATATCTTTACTTTTCGATAAAAAAAGATGATAATATTGTTATACTTCCTCTTAACATTTTTTATAAAATATCATAAATATTATATTATTCGTAAACACAAATACAACAACAACAAAGCCTTTTCCCATACTAGACGGGGTCAACTACATGGATTCTTTGTTTCCACAGATCCCTATCGTGTGCCATGTTAGTAGTTAACTCACAATAAGCTAGATCATTTTTTATTGTTTCTTTCCAACACTTTTGTAGTCGTCCTCTAGCTCTTTTAATACTTTCCAAATTTAGTTTTTCATACATTCTTATAGGTTCTTCTTTTGATCTTCTTTCTATATGTCCAAACCATCTTAAACGATATTCTCTCATTTTATCCTTTATTGGTGTCACTCCTAATTTGTTTCTAATAACCTCATTATGTATACGATCTTTTCTTGTATAACCACTCATCCATCTCAACATCTTCATTTCTATCACTGACATCTTTTGTACATGTTGATGATTAACTTCCCAACACTCAGAACCATAAAACATGGCAGGCCTAATTGCTGCTCTATAATATTTACCTTTTAACTTTAATGGTATATTCTTATCAGAAAGAATACCTCATGCTCCTCTCTATTTTAACCAACCAGCATTAATTCTATGCGTAACATCTCCATGAATTCTTCCGTCACTCTAAAAAATTGACCCTAGGTATTTAAAACTTTTCTTTTTGGGGATGCAATGTGTGCCAATTTTAATTTTTATATCCTCTGAGGTAATCAAATGATCAAACTTACATTCCATATATTCTGTCTTTGTTCTACTAAGTCGGAGGCCTTTGCTTTCTAATGTTTCTCTCCATAATTCCAATTTTCTATTAACGTTTTCCTTAGACTCCTCCACTAATACAATGTCATCTGCAAATAACATACACCAAGGTACTTCATCTTGAATATGTTTTGTTAACTCATCAATCACCATTATAAATAAGTATGGACTTAAAGTTGATCCTTGATATAACCCAATATTAACTTCAAAGAAGTCTGTCATTCCTTTATGAGTCCTGACACATGTTTTTGTATTATCATACATGTCTCTTATAAGGTTATTGTATGTCAATGGGATGCCTCTTTTTTCCAAAGTTCTCCAAAGAACCTCTCTCGGTACTTTATCATTAAGTTTTTTCTAGATCAATAAATATCATGTGAAGGTCTTTCTTTTATGCTCTAAAATGTTCCATAAGACGTCTCAAAAGGTGAATCGCTTTAATAGTAGATCTACCTGACATGAATCCAAAATGGTTATCTATACTTGATACTAGTCTTAACCTACATTCGATAATTTTTTCCTACAATTTCATAGGATGGCTCATTAACTTGATACCTCAATAATTTGCATAATTATGAATGTCTCCCTTGTTCTTATAAATGGATATAAGTGTACTCACTCTTCATTCCTCGGACATCTTTTGGTTTCTTCATATTTCATTAAATAGTCTTGTGAGCGAGTGATTCCTATTTTTCCTAGTATTTTAAAACTTCTACCTACTCATTTACCATCCTTGATATGTTTAAGATCCTTTTTAACTTCGTTCTTTTGAATACGTTCGTAGAAATTGTGGTTTATATACTTTTTCTTATTTGGTTAACTCTCATAAGCTAATACTAACGTCTTTATTTTCATTAAAAAACTTATAAAAATAATTTTTCCATCTACCCACTAAGAAAAGAGGTCATCAGGATCATCTAGAATATCTAGAATCTAAGAGTTCTTTCACACATTAAAATTAATCAGATAAAAGAGATATCGATTGGTGAGGAGATCTTTCACGTGTCTCCTTTCCTTCCAAACGCTGGTAAATTTTTCGGAGGTGATTCCCGCGACGACGCTTCTGCCCGCGGCTCTTCGCCTTATCAGCTAAGCTGACTCCGGGACAAAATAATTACGGCTACCATCGTCTTCTCTTCTCTGGAATCCACGGAGAGCAAGATGTGAGTTTAATGGCGGTTTTTCCTATGTTGGTATTCTCTGGACGATTGAATTTTTCTCCAGTAATTTGAGATTCAATTCGTAGGTTCTTCCTTGTTGGCCTTGTACGTCTCTTCCGTCTTCTTTCATTCTTGCGTTATTTTCTTTTGTGTTGGAACTCAAGCTTGTTTAGATGCATGGTTTCAGTTTGACCCCCCCTTTCAGATTGTTAAAGAGTGGCACCGAGGAAATGGCTATTTTAGTGCACAACATGGGGCATAAGATTTGAACCCCCTTTTATCGTTTTTCTGGGTTCGCGATTGCAAATGCCGTGCTACACTTAAAACCAAATTTCACTCGCTTCAATCAAGATGTTTTTTCTTTGTGGGGTGGGATTCACCTGTGCGTAATCGTGATGTGCTTTAGCACGACTCTTAGCAAATATCAGGCTTTTTGCCAAATTTTCTTGGTCTCGACAAAACCCAGTTTAATAAAGTGAGAATGAATTGTTCTAGGCGATGAGAAAAGGTTGGAATGGTCGGGGATCTATTCTTGGTCTCCGGATCAACCCTATTAGCTTAAACTCGAATAAAAAGATCTTATTTTCCTTCTCTTTACTCTTATCTTCATGACACTATACGATAGAGATTTGTGTTCACCCCATGAAGGTTCTTGTTTTCTCTGACAGATTTCATCTTCTAAATGATGGTGATTTCAAGATTCAAGTAAAGATGGTTGCAGATCAGCAGTAGGTGAACTTCAATATTTATGCAGAATAGGGACACTCCAGAATTGTCTGGCTTTTAGGTATTTGTGATTGAATGAAACAACTCAAATGCTATTGCGGTTGCTTGAATGGTGATCTTTAATTGGTATAGGATACTTTCCTGCTGGTGAATATTTTTTCTATTTTATAGTTTGTTGTTGCAAGATTGAAATAACAGACACTGCCCAGGCTGTGAACAATCAACAATCTCAGTTTACAAATTTGATATCTTATCTGCTAGAACTTCAGTAGTAATTTATCAGCTATCATGGTTATATGGAATTCATCTTTGGAATATATAGAAAATAAATGGTTACTTGTCTTTTAAACAATTTCTCTCACACAAAATGTAACTTTTGAAGATAAATGATAAACCGATACAAAAATATCAAAATCTGATCACATTGGCATTAGTACTTTTAAGTTTTGGATGTTTCTTTTTTTTCTTCCTTTTTTTGTTTTATTATTATTGTACTTTCTCAAATCATGACGTTGAAATTAGTGTTAGGAGTAGAGGTTTTGAATATAGTTTGTGCTTACGCACCCCAAATAGGACTAGAAGATAGTATAAAGACAGCTTTTTGGGAAGAGTTAGATAAGGTGATTCAAAGGATTCCACAAAGGGAGATGATTTGTTTAGGAGGAGACTTAAATGGACATGTCGGTAAAGAGACATTAGGATATAAAGGTATTCATGGAAACTTTGGTTTTGGGGTTATAAATGAGGAAGGTAGGGGGATTTTAAATTTTGCTATGGCATTTGATCTCTTTATAGTCAATTCAATCTTCAGAAAACGAGATGAACATTTAATTACTTATAAGAGTGGCTTATCACACACACAAATTGATTACTTTATTTGTAGAAAAAAAAGATAGAGCGTGTTGTAAAGATTGCAAGGTAATTCCAGGAGAAAACTTAACCACCCAACATCGACTTTTAGTTATGGATTTACAAATAAAAAAATGGACAAAGAAGAAAAGAGTGCATCGAATTATTTGGACTAAATGGTGGAACCTCAAAAGCGAGAAAGAAGATATATTTAAATAGAAAGTCCTTCAAGGAGATGCTTGAAATTATGTTGGTACACCTTGTGATATGTGGAACAATATGACTATACATATTAGGAAAGTGGCGAAAGATGTGTTAGGTGTATTTAAGGGAGGTGTACCGGCTGAAAAAGAAGCTTGGTGGTGGAGTGAAGTAGTGCAAAATAAAATCAAGGCAAAGAGGGCATGTTACAAATTACATTATGCTAAGAAAACTAGTGAAACTTTAGAGACTTATAAGAAAACAAAGAAGGAAGCGAAAAAGGCCGTCATTGAAGCAAAAGCTAAAATTTGGGAGGATTTATATAAAAAAACTCAACTCAAAAGAGGGTGAAAAAGATATTTTTAGGATAGCTAGGGCTAGAGATAAGAAAACTAAAAATCTTAATTATGTTAGATGCATCAAAGACGAGGATGAAAAAATTCTAGTGGCAAATGATGATATAAGAAATAGATGAAAAACTATTTTTATAAGCTTTTTAATGAAAATAAAGATGTTAGTATTAACTTAGGAGAGTTAGCCAAATAAGAAAAGTATATAAACCACAATTTCTACCGACGTATTTAAAAGAATAAAGTCAAAGAGGCTCTTAAACATATGAAGGGTAGTAAATCGGTAGGACCAGACAATATTCCTATAGAAGTTTGGAAAATACTAGGAGAGATAGGAATCACTTAGCTCACAAGACTATTTAATGAAATATGGAGAAACCAAAAGATTTCTGAGGAATGGAGAGTGAGTACACTTATACCCATATATAATAACGAGGGAGACATATAGAATTGTGTGAATTATCGAGTTATCAAGTTAATGAGCCATACTATGAAATGGTGGGAAAGAATTATCGAACATAGGTTAAGACAAGTATCAAATAAAACAAAAGTGTTGAGACTGTGTTGAAAAAACTAAATTTGGAAAGTATTAAAAGAGGTAGAGGACGACCACAAAAGTGTTGAAAAGAAACAATAAAGAATGATCTAGCTTATTGTGAGTTAACTGCTAACATGACACATGATAGGGCTATGTGGAAACAAAGAATCCATGTAGCCAACCCGCCTAGTATGGGAAAAGGCTTAGTTGTTGTTTGTTTCTCAAATTTCTAAATTGACAAGGCTGTCTGTTTCCATATCCCAGTTTAGGGCAGCATTGCCATGATAATAGCTTATAAGAGCATTAACTTTTGAAAATTTGATATCCTAATTTCTGGTACATAGGCAATTTTTTTCGTCTATGCTGATTTTCTTTCTTGATCTTTGACATACCCTAATTTCTGGTACATGGGCTTTTCTTGTCTATCCTGACTTTCCTTCTACATTTGATGGACATAAGTTTATTTGTGTGCCATTTTATGCAGTATGAAATTGTACGAGGGTCCTTAATTATGAGTTTGGCAGCAGAGTCCCCATTGAGTTCCTCAAGTAGTGACGATCTTGCTGCAATACTTGAGGCTGATTTAGAGTCGAATTCTCCTGGCACTCAGGATGAATTTGCACTTGACGAAGATGAGCACGAAAGGTAGTTTAACCATACCCTCATTGTCATTGTCTATGCTAAGCTTCATATTATCTTCCTTTTTACATGTTTTGGGGTATGAAATGGACCTAATCTTTTCTGAAAGCTTAAGATTTGTATTTTCACACTATGCAATATCTTAATGTTTCTTGATTTATTCTGATTAATTTTAGAATGCATGAAGTATTCAAAGCATGATGTAGATCTTTGGAAGTACCATTCCACTAAGACCACTTTCAAGCTACTTTTATGTGTACTTTCAATTCAAAATTTCAAAGTGACGTTCTTGATGCTTCAATAAAGAAATTATTAAGAATAATCTCAAACAATATTCCAACTTTGATTTGCATGACAGACTGAGTGCTCAAAAAATTGTTGATATAATGTGAGATCCTTGCCTGAGACTGCGATGAATTTGTTGGTGCCAAAACATATTTTGGAGATGACCCAAAGTAAGGTCCAGAGAAGGGGTCCAGATTTGAACGTTTCTATTTGCTTGTTGGCGTTTCTTAGTATGATCACTCTTTGCAACGATTTTGTATAATGCCATTGTTATACGGAATTATGTACTTTTTTTGAATGCTTCAATTCAAATGGGCTTTGGTCATCATTGATGAATGGCATGTTGCCAGTGCAATGGAATCCACAATTACTTGAATCACTTTATTGTTTTCTTTTTCTTGGTTTATGAATAGAAGGATTTTTTACTCAATGCAGTGTAGTTCAAGTTCAGTTATGATGAGGAACATGTTATCATTGCTTTGTTCTTGATGTGGTTGGTCTTTGGTCTCCATGGGATGGCTGAGCCACTGTATTCCCTGTTCATTTATATTAGATAGTTCTTATCTGTAGAAATAGGGTACAGTCACTCAAAAGGTTTTTTGGACTACCTTTGCATTCATCAGTAAGAAATCCCTAGTGTTCACTTGTTGAATTGACACTTACTTTTTCCTTTTTCCTTGCTAGTATGTTTCTTCTTTCTAGTTTCTCATAAGAGAATAAAGTTCATCTTTAGTCTCCTAAACGAAACAACTTTGTTAATGTTCAGAGAGTCAGAAGTTCTAAGATAGTGCCTTGGAAGCTTGCAGTTAGCGTTAGTTGAATATTCTAATGCGTTCTTGATCATTGTCCTCTACATGGCAATTTCAGCATTTAATGATATGGTTTTGTAGAGCTAAAAGACGTAAAGTTTATGAAGAGGAGGAAACAGGAAGTAAGGAATCATTGCCACCTGAACCCACTGAAATGTCATCAGGTTTCACTCTGCACTTGTTAAGGTGCTCAACCGGTTAGCTGCTATCATCCAAAATATGGCTAATTCTTCCGAGCTATCTGCAATGGTTTACAGTATGCCTACATCCTGGATTCATTAGACAAATGTGCATACGTTGTGGCCAACTGGCAGATGCTGAGACTGGTGTCGCATTTGATTACATACACAAGGTATGAAAATTGAAAATTTATTCTCTGCTTATTTTTGATTTTTTTCATTTACAGAAAATACTTCAGTATTCAGTTCATGTTTGACTAGCTTTATTTGGTTCTCATTCTTCTCAGTTTTATCATATAGACATATTATGACATTGAAGTACATCTTTGTTGCAGGATCTAAAGCTTGGAACTGAAGAAGTTGCCCGTTTACGTCATGCAGAGATGAAGCATCTGCTGCGAAAACGCAAACTCTATCTCATCTTGGATCTTGACCATACATTGCTAAACTCAACTCGACTTGTTGATATGTCATATGAGGAGGAAGCGTATGTTACAGAAACATACTTAAAGCACCAAGCTGATTCTTCCCAGGGTATGCATGAGTCATTTGCTTTGATTTATGATGCACTCCATGAGATGCTTTACCTTGTTTACAATTGCATGACTATGCAATTCAAAGTTCATATGCATCTCTTGCTTGAACCTTTTCCTTTTCTTCTGATTCTCTCTCATGCATGCCAGATGAGATTTTTAATTCAGATCCTTGGTCAATGCTTGCCAAAAAAAAATCCATCTTTGTCTGTTTGTTTTAAAGCTAACTTTTCCATTCTATTTAATAATGAAACCTGGAAGTTTGCTTTTCTTCTATATATTGTTGCAGTGGGAGGGAAATGGAAGACAGAGGAGTATAAACTATAAAATGTAAATTTTCCTGAAAATTGCTTACACTTTGTCCGTTCCTTGTGTCTGTTGCGTTCTCAAAAAGCGTACAACAAAATGCATTACTACAACTATGAAGATATTAATTGGTTAAGCCTCGCGATTGGAAGATTTTTTTAAGTAACCCAACAAAAGTTTGGATACATAGAGAAAGTGCATGAACCGTAGGCTTCAACTAGATGAAAGCCATCATGATAAGAGAGTCTAGAGCTGCTGACAACTTGTAAAGTTCATGTACTGTCAGAGCAAATGCTTGATATGACCGATGCATCAAAACCAGAACCAAGGCTTCTCCACACTAAGTGGAGTTGGCTACATGGATTGTTAGTTGCTATTGAGCTTGATCTTGTGCCATATTGGAATCTAACTCCAAAAAGCAAGATCATCTTTTAATGTTTCCGTACAACACTTTCGAGACCAGATTCATAGCCCAAGCTCAGAATGGCCAAGGGGATTTGATTGTTGACTGGCCGTGGGCTTGAATAAGAAAGACCATTTTGGTGAATCTCATTCTCTCGTGCCTGAAGAGTTAGAAGTGATCAGTCCCTTGGTGAGCTCACCTCTCTCTGTAAAGAAAGTTGTTGACAAACTGTTAGTTTAGAAGCTTTCCTCTTGCTCTCTTGAAGGGTTCACTATCAAGTTTCATCCCTTCATTGAAGCTCCATCTGGCTGCCTCTCAATGTCAACACCACCTCATTTTATCTTGACTTTTCTCTAGTAACCTTATTCTATTGTTAACCTAGTCTTTTTTGTGGCGAACATCCATCCTAACTTCATAAACTTTGCTGCAAACATCTTCTACACATATCAACGGTTGATTGCCAAACGCTTAACACCGTAGAGCATTGCTAGTGATATGACCCGATCATTGCACCCTTCAACTCGCACCAATGGCACTATTGGACAAGATGGACCAACGCCAAAAGTAGCAACATCATAAAGGATTCCTAAAGTTAGAACATGAGTTGGCACTGAGTACTGAAAGTAAGTTGGTTAGATGATTAATTGTTTATACATGATCATTGAATTAAAAGTTTGCAATAAAAGCTGAATCGAGGAGTACCAAGCTCAACTCAGTAATTAGTTCCTCTTTTGCCTTGAATGGATACTGATTCATTATTCAGAATTTTATGTAAGAGAATCACTGGATAAGTAAAGTGAGAGGTTCTTGGTTCTACTGCTCAAACAACTTAGTAGGCTTTAAAGTGGCTAAATTATTTGAAACAAAGAAATTTGAAAAGCCTTTCCATTTTCAAGCTAGCTTTTCAAAACCACCATTCCTTTTCAAACTTAAAGAGTAGAAGGATCGGAGACCAAAACTCCAGCAGAAAGGAACTCCAGAAAAGGTGGATTTAACACCCCCCTAATCAAAGATTGACATTGAACAAGTTTTGCTATATATGCCCCCAAAAGTGGAAGCCCGGACATAAGTGTGAAGAAGCATGCCATGCTTTAATCTTCTATGAGGAAGATAACCGAGAATGTAAAGGTCCCAATTAATTTCCTTTGCTAGGTTTCATTAGGGGCTGAATCATGTGGCATGATTAGTGCTTTTAGCAAATCCGATTAGAATTTAAGGCATGAAAGTTGATGGCCACCATGAAAAGGTATCTATATGATCAAGAAGTGTGCAACACAAATTTCTCTATACTTTTGGTTCTTGTCAAAGACAAAAGCTAGCATTTTGGATTGTTCTCTTTACAAAGTCATAAGCTGAGATGGATAATTTATTGCAGGGTGTAAACATTGTTTGGTTTCAATAGTAGACCTCGAAGAGGGAAGGATCTGCATGAGCACATACAAAATAGAGATAAGGGCTATTGATTTAGTCTTAGGATTTAATTGGTTAAAACTCATGGCTTGATGTTCTTGGTCTTTCAACAAATTGCTGGGCAATTCACACAAGATGGAGAATCCTATATAATTTGGGCCAAACAAGCCCGCGATGAGTTTCTAAGAAAAAATGAGACTGATACTTTAAAGTGTCTCACTTCGATCATGCATAATTGCATCTCATTGTTTAGTATTTGTTCTACTAACACAATGTAATATGCAAACGATATTGTCAATATCGAAAATCCTACGCAAGATCACATAAGGTTTTCAGGATTGAACATCGTGGGATTGAGTTCGAATCTTAAGATCCTACCTTACCTCTATCTTTTTTCAAAAAATTAAATTTGTGCTTACTATGAAGCATACTTTCCTATTCAAAAAATTAAGAAAAGTAATAAAGTATGATAGGTTGTAAACTTTGTGTATTCTTTAGCTTAAATAGCGCATGATGGAATGCCAAATGTCTCTTATTTTATTTGTAAACTCTTTGAAACACTTCACTTATAATCACATTGCCTTGTCTTGCAAAGACTGGCTTAAAGTTTTCCTGTTAGTTTATTCTGTAAGCATCTACGTTTTCTCAACCGTTATTTCAAAGGAATGGTGTCTGAATGTTGTTGCTGGTAAAGAACTCTGATAGTCTTATATCTGCATTTACCCTGCAGACCCTTTTGCCTGTTGAAGATTCATATAAAATGAAAATAACTATATATCCGTTCTGTTTATGTGCACATGCCTGAATGTCTGTTGAACTATGGTTATTGATTCATGAGCCTATTGCTCACCAAGTTCTGAGGTATCCATTTGGACGTGATCCTGATTGTCCAACTGTTGACCCTATTGTGGTGTTTCACTGCATAATCTTCATAGAATACTACTATTTGGATGATATATGCTATAATAGCTTATCTCTGTGCAGCTCACTTTGCTTTTGAATAGGAAAATATATGATCTTTCGCTAACCGGCATCATCGTTATCTGGAACTGGATTTTGCAACTTCCAATTTTCTGCTCTCCTATTTTCTCCATTGTTGTCTCCTCTGCATTCTCTGCATTTCACTTTGCCTGCTTCATGACCTGAGGTTTACTGTTTATTGTCGGGGTTCCCTTTGTCCTGTGTTTTATCTATTGCAATCCAATGTTTCTCGTTGCACAGGTGATACAAGATGGCTATTTAGATCTGACAGGTTGCAGATGTTAACAAAGCTACGACCATATGTGCATACTTTCTTGAGAGAAGCAAGCACAATGTTTGAGATGTATGTCTACACAATGGCTGAACGATCATATGCCTTGGAAATGGCTAATCTTCTTGATCCTAGAGGTGTATACTTTGTTTCTAAAGTTATTTCACAAGCTGATAGTACCCAAAAGCATCAAAAGGGACTGGATGTGGTCTTGGGAGTTGAAGCTGCTGTTGTGATTCTTGATGACACGGAATTGGTTAGTTGTTATATTCTGGAGTTTTTTAAGCATTGAAGCTGTGACTTTTCCCTGTCTATCCACCAAGCTTCCTTTATATCTTGAACAAACGAAACATGTCCACCAAAATTCTTGATCAAGTTGTACAGGCTGGATGTTTGATAGCACAGGGTAGCAACGTTGATAAAATGATTTAAAAAGTGTCAAGTAGTACATATCTTGCCGATAACGTAGCAGTTGAAAGACTTGTTTACCATTAGCTATTTCAAATTGTAATAGCTTTAGCAGCAAGGGGTCTTCCCACTTTTCCTTTTTTCCTGGCCTAGAAATATTCATTGTGGATGTTTATAACCATTGGCGATTCCTTGCCTATGGTCATCAGGTCTGGCAGAAGCACAAAGGAAATCTAATGCTGATGGAGAGATACCATTTCTTTGCTTCAAGTTGTCAGCATTATGGTTTCCAAGGGAAGTCCTTGACAGAGCTAAAGAGGGATGAAAGTGCATCTCAAGGAGCTCTTGCCACCGTCCTCAATGTTCTCAAGCGTGTACATGGAATCTTTTTTGATATGGTTAGTTGCACTGGAGATGATTTGCTTTTGTTAGCCTGTCATGTTCTTTTCGTACTTTTTGATCAGCCTTTTTTGCAGAATCTTGATGGTGAACTCATGAACAGAGACGTTAGAGAGGTAAATACAAGCATAACAATTTACTATACGTCCAAAAGGAAAAGAAAATGCAAGTCACTGATTGGGATGCAATGGTGTGGACAACAGGTATTGAGAGCAGTTCGCCAGGAAGTATTGAAGGGATGTAAAGTAGTTTTCAGTCGAGTTTTTCCATCACATTATCCTGCTGATTGTCATCCGCTTTGGAGGATGGCGGAGCAACTCGGTGCATCATGTTCCACTGAGATTGATTCATCTGTGACACATGTAATCACTGTGGACTTGGGAACTGAAAAGTCTCGTTGGGCAGTGAAACAAAAGAAATTTGTGGTTAGTCCTGGTTGGCTTGAAGCATCTAACTTCTTGTGGCGACGCCAACCTGAAGACCGGTTCCCGGTTGCGAGGAAGGACAATAAGAGTGAGGCAACTGCATCCACCGATCACTAACTGGAAACCATTAAGCTGTAGTAATTGGTTATTTCATTCAATATCTCCAGATGTTTGTTACCTTCCCTTTGAAGGTCAACAATCTTACTGGAACACGTTCCTCTGAGATTGATTTCTCTGTACAAACATACTGTAGATTTAGGAACTGAAGTTGCTCGTGGCGACACTTGAAGGTTGTGACAACCTAGACAGCTTGAAAATTCATACCCAATGGGAAGGCCAATGTAAAAAATCATTTTTGAGATGCAAGAATATCAAGCACAATGCGGTAGCTGCTTCTGATTATTTTACTAAATGAAGTTCTGTAATTCGAGTCATCTGAAGCTCTGTAACACTAGCTTTATTTCCTCTACAGAATGTTCTTTTGCTTGGTGCTTTCCAGCATCTTATCATGTAATCACCTTCTTTTTCATATGTGATGCATCTGATTTAGCATCTTGATGTTAAATCACCATTTCTCCATGCAATGTTTGTCGGCAATAACAGAGCAAGCGGTTCAGGTCTTACTTATCTAACACTACGTCGGTGAAATCTCAATTGGTGGATTACTTTGAAGAAAGGATGGTAAAAGGTAAATATTGCTATTCTTTTTGCGATACATTGGCATATTGGTATACTATTAGAGACAGCGGAGGAACCGATCTACTTGTAGGATGTTATATTATAAAAGGAGAAATATGGAATACTTGGCATATGATAATACTTCACCAATTTCAGGTGGACAACCGAATGATAGTAGAAGCTTTAAGAAGGCACTTGATTAATTCTATCAAAGTTGTTCCAGAAGGCAAAAACCACCAAAGATGAATTTTAGTGTTTGTCATGTCAACTATAGTTAGCAAAATCAGCTAAGTCGAAAACGAGGAACTCTTGGGAGGATTATCCTTGCCTAACCATTCTATAAACTAACTACATATAGTTTATCATCAAATTTTGTATGAACATGATTGGTAAATATCTGCGTAATCTCAGTTTCTTTTCGAAAACATGGAGGGAAACGAACAAGCAAAAGTTGTCTTTTAGAACTTTTGTCGCTAACCTAGCTCATTCACTGCTGCCAGTAAATAAAGCTTTCCTATGATGTTTGTTGGATCATCTATTTATAAATGGTTAGCGCTTTTTAAAAGAGGTATGTCTCTTTGTTATATGTCAAGATAACTCCGTTACATGTGCTCTATGTGAAAATGTACATTTCTTCACATCTAGCCGTTCTCCAAGAAACTCAACCCTTGGTTATATGAAGAAACATAATTCTTCAATGTATATATACATATATATACATATACGCATATATACATATATAATATACGCCATTTCTAAAGAGATATTCGATATATGGGCCATTAATTTTTCTACTATTTTGAGAATTATCCATTTTCTTTTGGGATATATGAGTGTCTCCCAATCTTCTTTTGCTTCTTTCAAAGAAAACATTATTTTGACAATTCAGTTTGGGGTTCAAACCATAGTGAACACAAATTATTTATTTTGTTAGGATTGCTGCTATTCCAAGAAAAATGTAAGGAATGATTGAATTGGGGCCATTTCTTTTCTCAACTTCTGTTGTGGAGACTACCTGATGACGAATCTCCTCAAGGAGAAATAGTTCGATATGTGCGTGAATAGCTTCCGTGAGAGTAGGTTATGCTTCCTCCATGGATACCTTGGTAGAGCTTGCTTTAGTGAAAGGTTCGCAAAGCAAAGAAGAGGCTTCAATCTTTCGTATACCATACCAAGAAGCAAGAAGAAAGTTAAAAATGAGTGAGCATCTGCTGAGTTGGATGGCTAGTTTCTGTAGATTTTAGATTGGTCTGTCAATCTTATGAGCTAAGACATAATATACTATCGAACTTATATAGAAATATGAACAAAGCTTGCTCCAAAGGAGATACTACGACGACATATATGTATGAGCATTAGAAGAATATTGATCATAATGCATCACTGACATGCATGGTAAACTATGAGAAGGCATGCTTGCTCCTATGTCTATGATTAGGAAAAAGACCACATTTTATGTTTACAGTGTACTATGTTGACGAAAATCTAAGATAGGAAACATGAGTTTTAAACTATGGTGTTTGGTAAAAGAAAATTATCCAAGTGGAATCACTATCCTTGTAAATTAGGATTTAAAGAATAATATAGTAGACAAACTAAATTTTAATGGTAAAATCAGTTTTAGGTATAGGAGAATTGAATATAGTTTGTGAACATGTGAGTTATGAAAACTACGACTTTAGGGACTTAAACGTGGAATGTAAGTAACCTTGAGTAGTATTTGCCAGCAATCCACAAATGTAACCTCACCTTTTACCCTTTACTTGAATCAACACAAAGAGACAAGTCTAAACTGTAGAAAGAGTGGGAGGAGAGAGAGCATATGGATCCATAGGAGGACGAAAGGCAGTATAGAAAAACAAGATGAGCATCATAAAGCTGTCTCCTAAAGTTGTGCCATTTTGCGTTAATGAAGGTTTATATCCAATGTGTAAGATAAAAGAAAATACTTCTGCTCAATAAACACATTCTTTCAATTAAGAAACACTTTTTAACAAAAGAAAGCTATTAAAAGCCTACCCTTCATAACATCAACTGCCATCTCGAGAACTTTGAGCATCTCAAAAGTCAAATAGGCACACCGTGCAACAAATGCATTTATGGAGGTCTTCCAATATGAAGTTATTAAAGAAAAAGTTGGGTTAATAGAAAATAAGATGAGAGAGACAATTAAGACAGTTTGATCATGAAATAGGCTTGTTGGTGAAGTTTTCATTGAAAAACTAAATGACAAACACCTTAAAAGAGGGAGGAGAGGAAAGGACAACCAAATAAAAGAAGTGTTAGGAGAAAGTAATTAAATATAATATAGCTTTCTTGGGATCAACTATTATTGGGACAAGATTGAGCTTTATAATATTAAAAAATCTATATATATGACCCTACTCAGTGTGCGAAAAGACATCTATTATTGTTGGGTGATTTTCAAAATACTTGGTGAAGGTTGTGATTGCAACCATATTGTGGCATTAAATGCCACTTACTTAAGCGACAATTATGCTCATTAGTAGCACTTAATAGTGGTTATAACTCATTAATATTTAACAAAAATACCAAGTCAGATAATTCTAAAGACCAATCTACTAAAAAACAAGTCCATATTATAGAAATGAAATGATGGCAGGATATCAAGCCTAAAAAAAAGAAAGATCAATTCTACCATTATAGAAAGACCAATCATTATAAGAACTATGCCTATACTTGAAAAAGTTGAACAAAGACAAAAGTCCTAATTCTTCTAAGGACAATCTTGTTGCCGTTATATCAAAAGTAAATACGACATAAGATATTGGATCTTGGTGAGTAGACTCCGATGCTACTCGCCATGTATGCAAAAGCTAAAGTCTCTTCAAAACTTTACTGGTTTTGTATATGAGCAATGCTACCACTTAAGCGAAAGGCAAAGGAATAGCTGAACTCAAATTTACTTCGATAAAGTTCTACATAAGGATGTGCTCTTGGTACCGGATATAGAAAAAATTTGGTGTCAATTTTCTTACTGAATAAGTATTGTTTTAAAAGTGTATTTGAGGGGGACAAATTTATTTTGTTTAAAGGAAACATGTTTGTTGAGAAAGGTTATCTAGGTGAGTCTATATTCTGGTTGAATCATAACAATAAGGATGTTGTTTATACTTATGTTATTGACTTTTCTAATTTGTGGCATTTTCGTTTGGGGCATAAGAACTTTAGAAAATCATATGACGGATAAATTGGATTTGATTCCAAAAATTGATAAGCCAATGGATCTATTTGCTTGCTTATGAAATTCACTAGACTTTCATTTTCAAGAATTGAAAGAAATATTTGGATTTAATTCATTCATATGTTTATAATTTGCATGGTTGGCAAATAATAGGAGGTAAAATGTAATTTGTAACTTTTATTAAGGACTACACTAGATTTTGTTATGTATATTTGATGTATATAAATGATGAAATTTTGGAAAAGTTTAAGATTTTTAAAACTAAAGCAGAACTTCAATATTAAACTTTCATTAAATGTTTAAAAACCGATAAAAGAGGAGAATACTATAATCCTAGCTATTTTGAGTCTATGAGAATCATAAGTCAAACTACATTTCCTTGCACTCCACAACAAAATAGTGTGACAAAAACAAAAATAGTGTTAAAAGAAATGATAAATTCTATATTATTATATTATTGCTTATCAAATGGTTATTGAGGTGAAACATTGCTAACTCCTTGTTTTATTTTAAATAGAGTTTAAATCTAACTATCTCATATAAATTCTAGAACAAAAAGGTTATAACCTAGGTTTTTTCAAAGATTGGGATTGTAGGGTTATTGTCAAAATTCCGAAACCCAAAGAAAGAAGTAGGGTAAAAGAGAAATTGAATATATTTTCTTGGAATATGTCGAATATAGCAAGGCATATAAATTCATTGTAATTAAATCAAATGACTCATATCCTATTAATTAGATGATATTGTCAAGAGATACTATTTTTCAAAAAGATAGATTTACCTTAATTCTAATATATATAGAACATGTTCATGAAAATGAAGATGATCTATAAATTATATTAGAACTAGTAATGATAATATAGAGAGTTTAATGTTTAGACAAAGCAAAAGGCTAAGAAAGTTAAAAACCTTTGGAGCGGATTTCTATATGTTCTTATCGAAGGAACTTGTGACTCAATTATAAGTTATATATCATTTTATTATAACATAGAAAATGATCGCAAGACTTATGAAGATGCTATGAAGTCTCTTGATTCGACATTTTGAAAGTAAGCGATCCAAGATAAGATATACTCGATAATGAGTAACAAAATTTAAAAATTACTAGACCTTCTTGGTTCTAGAATAATTTATTGTAAATAGATTTTAAAAAGGAAAAAAGTTGATAGAATAATTGATAAATTTAAATCTACACTTGTTGCTAGGGTTTTTCATAAAAAAGAAATTAATTATTTCAATACATAGCAATGATAACTAGAATAACTACAATTAGAATATTTTTAGCACTTGCATCTATATATAAACTTCCCATTCACCAACTAGATGTTTAAATTATTTTTAAATGATGAATTAAACAAAAAAGTGTATATGGAATTATCTAAAGGAATTATTGTACCCATATAAAAACATAAAGTTTGTAAATTAGTCATCCTTATAAGGTTTAAAGCAAACCCTTAAGCAATGGTATAAAAAATTTGATCAAGTTATTCTTACAATGGTTTCAAAATAAATGAATTAGACAAATGTGTTACAACAAATTCGGTCATGAAAAAGGTTGTTTGATTTGTTTATATATTGATGACATACTTAATTTTTGTACTGATTTAAAAGAAGTGAAAAATGTCAAAAAGTTTTTGTCTAATAATTTTGACATGAAAGACATGAGACAAGCCTATATTATTCTAAGTATTAGAATAGTAAGTGAAGAAAATAATATAGGACTAACACAATCTTATTATATTGAAAAAGTTCATAAATTAGTATCAAATGAAGGATATCCTATAACACAATTAGAGTATGCTAAAATTATTAGATATTTGATGTATGCTATGACATGCAATCAACCTTATATTACACATGTAGTGAGCATATTTGAGCTGATATACAAGCAATCCAAGTAAGGACTGTTAACATGGTCTTCATCGAGTATTAAAAATATTTCAAAGGAACAATTCAATATAACTTACTCTATAGTAAAAGTCTTAAAAGGATATTAACATCTTAGTTGGGTTAGTTACACAAAAAATAATGCCTCTATAAGTGGTTGAATATTTACTCTTTGTGGTACTACTTTTGGAGTTCAAAGAAACAAACATGCATAGCCAATTCAACCATGGTGGTCAAATTCATATATTTAACTTCGACAGATAAAGAAAGATAATGACTAAGAAATGTGCTTCATGAGATTTGATATGATTGAAGCCTATAACACCCAATCGATGAATTGTGATAGACAAAGTACATTATTGAAGGCTTATTGCCAAATATATAATAAAAAATCTAAACATATTGGTCTAAGGCATAGCTATGTTAAAGATCTTATAAATAGTTGAGTACCTTTTATTTTCTATATAATATTAGAATTAAATCTTGCGAATCATTTGTTGAAAGGTGGGACAAAGGATTTGATGCAAAATGTATCAATTGAGATGAGTCTAAATCTATTTTATAAGATCACAAATAGTGTTAGCGAAACCTCAACTCACACTTAGTAACATTAAGTCTTGAATTCAATGAGTTAAAGTACATCATAAGAGTTGCAAATACCAATTAATTATCTCAAAGAAAAGGTACTTACTCCTATAAAGCAAAACAACGGGTGGAGATTTGCTCTTAATAGACATATATATACACTAAAGTACTTATATGTGACACTTTTTATAGAGTCTACCTATGTAGGTGTGAAATAAGGGTGCTTCTCATAGTCATGGCTCGTCTCTTAAAATAGCCTTGAGAAAGGATATCATATACAAAGCTTATACAAATGTGTCAATTTTAATATGGGAAATACTGTATTAGAATCTTATATTTTAGTCATGAACACTTGTTTGATTGGAATTAATATTTCAAAGCTTGTGTACTATGAAACCTATATTTTGTTAGGTAAAGTTTCAAATCATAAGATACCTTTATCGAAATTATAAGATTTTCAAAGTAATGATTTTTAAACGTATTTTGAAAATGCTAGGAGATTGTTGGGTGATTTTCAAAATACTTGATGAAGGTTATGGTTGCAGCCATGTTGTGTCACTAAAGCCACTTACTTGAGTATCAATTATGATCATTAGTAACACTTGTATTGGCTATAACTCATGAATATTTAGCAATAATGTTGTTGTATTAAAAGCCACTTACTTGAGTGGTAATTAAGTAACATTTGATAGTGGTTGTAACTCATGAGCATTTAGCATATTGTAGCATTAAAAACCACTTAATTTAGTAATAATTATGGCAATTAGTAGCACTTGATAGTGGTTGTAACTCATATATAATTTTGTAGTCATGTTGTGGGATTAAGAGTCTACTTACTTGAGTAACAATTATGCTTATTAGTATTACTTGATAGTGGTTGTAACTCGTGTAATTAACAACCATGTTATAGCACTAAGAGCCACCTTTCATAGTGACAATTATGTTTATTGGTAGCATTCCATTAACTACATCTTCACCGTGTCTATACATAGGGGTATGATTAAATAAGATTGATCCAACTTTTCTCCTATTGTGTGAGTTATTCCATACTTGGTTTTTCAAGAAAATTTATAAGTCTTATCATAACACTAATTAAATTTGTAACATCTTCTTTACTTTATTGGTTTGTCGAAGACTAGTTTTGTTCTTGCAAGACGAATCGAGAGTCTTCGTTTTATCATGAAGGTGTTTGCAGAAATCTATTGCATTCAGTTATTTGATAACGGTGACAACAAATAAAGGTTAGAGTTTATTGCTCCTTGAAGAATAACACTATCCTAACTTTTTTTTAAGGTATCAAATTCGATCTCTTGGATGCTAATCACTCAAGGAACCATGTCATCTATAAGAACTCAATACCAACAATTATTATTGTTGTGGTGCCTTGGCTACCACCAAAATTAGCACATCATTGTTTTCTTTTCAATTCTTATCCATTTGATGGGAAGCTAGACTCATGCCGTGTTTCTATTTGTCATACCTTTGGTCCCTTGCAGCCTTTTGTAAAGGCGATCATGGATTCAATCAAACACTTAACGGCATACACTACCTAAGCTGCACATATATGGTCTAGAATGTTCTGTTAGTGGAACATGTCATGTAAGAGAGAGAGTATATATACAATGTTTGGATCATGTCCACTAGTGAGGCTTCTCATATATTGCTTTCAAGAGCATGATTTTTTTTTCTTGAAAACCTTAATTTTTAAATTACACTCATGACATAAAAAAATAATGAGTGAACATGTCGTAAATGAGCATTTCCTCTCTTTCTCTATATATAGCATAGTGCATGCACACACCCTATCTACACTCAAATCCACTTTATCATTTTAACCACTCGATTTTTTTTAGATGAATGCTTGAGGTGATAAAGAAATGCATTAAATACAAAGTACAATTAGTACTAAGTACTTTTTACTTTTTAAATTTAAATTTTTACTAAGTGACTTTGAACATGGATGAGTATGTACATTTACTATTTTTCATATATATATATATATATATATATATATATATATATATATATATATATAGAGAGAGAGAGAGAGAGAGAGAGAGAGAGAGAGAGAGAGAGAGAGAGAGAGAGAGAGAGAGAGAGAGAGAGATGAATGCAATTAATTTTTATGTCAATTGTTACCCAAGGATGAAGATATATTTTTGACTTAATAAGATTATTAAGTTGGTGAGTTGAAAGCATTCCGCAATCGATATTTTACCAAAAGATATTGTTAATAACTGATATTCGGTCGTTCGAAGTGGCTTAAAAAGTAGCCAAACGCCTTCATTAAGCTTTTAGATGTCATTTTAAAATTACGATGGGATGTTGGCACTAAAGGAAATACCATATTCTAGGGGAAAGAAGAGGGCTAAATGCTTTCATTCGTCGAGATAAACTCACCCATAATAAAATTTTGAATGCCTAATATTAGTGTTTGACATTTGACTGATAAAGGGCATTTGGACACCTTCATTTTTGGTTACAAAGGGAGTCAGGAGCTTAACACGAACTCTCACCTGCAAGCAAGCGTCAGAGAGCCCACCTGTGAGTGAGCCAATGCTCTGGGTGCATTTACTTGGAAATTTAAGGACAAGACAAGTGATGATATTCAACGGCTAGTCAGAGAATTTTTAAACTTAATGCGTAGGCACATATGTTGTCTCGAGAAAATAACCATTTAATTTTCATAATGGAAATTGTATTAAGAATTTAAATTTTTACAAGTTCAACTTTGCTCAGTTAGCTTAGTGGGGAGTTCAGAAAAGCTTGTGCTTGTGTTTCGCTCTAGTGAGTTGGAAATCGACCGAGACTTTATTCAGCTTGGTCGACTTCTTCTACCAGTCGTACTTACAAGGAGAGCAAATGGAAGCTAGAGAGACGAGCAAACGGGGAAAAGCTGAGGGACAACAATGGTGGTAATTTTGAACCTGAAACCACTTGAACAAGGTAATACCTGTCAGAGGAAAGCATCAAATGTCCATCTGTTTGTATAATAAGAAGGCACGAAGAAAATGAAGCATGAAAATATGAGGGCAATTGTGGTCCGTCTAACTTTTCTTTAGGTAGGAAGATCGTGGCAAAAATCAATCACTTGCCATTCATTCAATGAAAATCAAGAATTTTCTGCAATCATCTTTGTAAAACCAGATCCAATGTCGATCGATTTTCTTTCTTTTCGGTTATAATATGGAGGCTGAAACCACCAGGTATGCACACACCTGGTATCAAACTCACAACCTGCAACTTGTGATTCGAGTACCCTAGGCAAGTTAGCTATCGCTCTGAGTGCCAATGTTGATAGATCGATGAAAGATTACATAAATCATTTTCTAGGAGCTCATCAGAATTTTGACATGGTTCAAAACATTTCATGCAATATCCTTTTCTTTTTCTTCCCTTTTTAAGTATTTTTCCAAAACAAAAACCAAACAAATTTTTTCCCCAAACTAAGCATAGTTGGCTATATGGATCCCAAAATTATCATTGTGATGTTTCTTAGGCCAACATTGCAACATTCATAATAAGACTGCAATCCATAACTATTTTCCCCCCAAACTAAGCAGAGTTGGCTATATGGATCCTAAAATTATCATTGTGATGTTTCTTAAGCCAACATTGCAACATTCATAATAAGACTGCAATCCTTAACCATGGATTTTTCTATGACAGATGCTGGATGGGGTCGTCTAGAGGGAGTACCATGAAGACTTCTACGAGGTTACAAGCTTAACTTTGGAGTTCCGATGAGAACTGGTGCACTGATACTAGCAAAAACACAACCCACAGGCAAAGATTCAACAGAGTTTGCACCAGCTGTTTGCTACATAATACAACCCTTGTAAGGGTCGTACCACCATAAGCAGGCGTTATCATAACATTGCAATATGAAAAACCAAATTCGCCATTATCATGAGACCAGTGGAACAATCTCAGGTGAACGTGATACTAAGATCTACAATTATTGCTTTTACTTTAGGCAGCAGTAACCAAAGTAGCCAATAAAGCCTACTAGTTATTGCTGATTTACTGATGAAGAAATGGCTACTTTTCTAGTAGCCGTACCATAAGGTAGGGATAGCCTTGCAAAACAAGCTAAGCTTATACTGCTAGTATCCTTGCGAAACAAGCCTCCGTCGCAAGTCTGGCCATCAAAACACATACTACCCGAATGACTTCAAGTCCTAATTCACATGCAGGTATCAAGTTAATCAGAACTACTGTACACAAAAAATGAATTGCTCATAGCACGACCAGCACTAGTACACCTGAGTAGGGATCGACCCACAAGTTGAAGGTTATGAATTTGATACTTGGGGCAAGAATTGGGCTCCGACTTCCCCATTGTACCCAGAAAAATTGAATTTGCTCACATATGGGTCACAAGAAAGGATGAATCATTAATTACAGTTGCATAATAATTCCATGTTCATGTTTCTTTCAGCCAAATTGCATTATTTTGGCAATCTCTCCAGCAAACCAAGATTTTGCAACCCCTGATGCGATTAAGATCTCACGGGAAGTTGATCCAAAAGGCAATCTCCTGTATTACTTTTACTGTGTTTAACATATATTTATTGAACCCCAATCTGTTCTGGTTGCTTGCTTGAAGGCTTCCATTTTCATGAAGATATTCACCTCAGAAATGTTGAGTGATATATATTGATTTTTAAGCTTGGCATTGACCATTTGCCAATGCTTGTGATTCAAAAGATGTTATTATGATGTAAAATCAATCTTAGTTTCTTGCTGTAGAAGACAAATAGGAATTGGGTGTTGTAGGAAGTGCCTGAACAAAATGAGAAGTGGTATTTCCGTGACCTAATCATTGTCTTGTATGTTGGTGTTCTAAGCATTCGATACCCTAATCCTTTTACTCTGTCACAAATTATGCTTGATGCTTGATTCAATATATCCCTTGAATGCTTGTGATTTTACGAGTTCTCATGTGCTGTTTTAGTAATTTCCAAAATCCGTTCCTTATGCAAACAACACTTGGAAGGACTGATGGATTTGAGTATGAGCTTGGAAGGACTAGACATTATCTTTTTAGAAGACGTGGCGTTATTTATCTACATAAAGGAAATATTTTGATTCATTCTAATGCTAGCGTCTTCTTTCCAGAATTATTGGGTAGAAACTTAACCTAACTCGTTGGCAAGCTCCACTTAGGATCTTGTTTGGAGCTCATGTACTCGGGGTGTACTTCACAGATCTGCTTGCTATATTCATGCTGTAGTAGTCAAATTTTTTATCAAATTCCTACTTAGAGCATGTTTCCCTACACCCCTTGAGAGGGGAATTGAATTTTCTCAAGTTGGGAGGGCCTTATCCTGAAAAGGCTCCTGAAACTGATATGACAAAGGCAAATGCTTTCCTCACATGTGCGACGTCAACCCAATTCCTAGAATTTGAACAGGATTCTCAAAAATTAAGAAATCAAATTCTCTGGTAATAGTTGTCTTAATGCTCCTTATCAAGGTATGCACCTACAGAATATCGGGCAGCAGACATCCTTGCCTCATTGATTGGGTGATACTGATCTCAGTGCTTTTACTCATAACAAACATTAGATGTACTTGCAGCCATTCATAGATAATAAGGAGGTCCCTACTTGCGCTAGGAGGCAGGGCCTCTTCTAACTTTGGATATAATATGAATCTCAAGAAGCAATAGAACAACTTGCTCTCCGAAGTGGATATATTTCCAAGTTTAATTTACTATCTTATTCTTTTTCCTTACTAATAAGGAACTTTTATAGTGATGCTGTAACTTCTACTCATTTCAGGAGAAAGAACATTTGGGGTCCTGACAAAAATTGATCTCATGGACAAGGGCACTGATGCAGTTGACGTAAGTATTTTTCTATTTATTTTTTAAAGAAGATGCTACCTGTATTAAATGATTCTGGTACGTCTTGTTTCAGAGGTTACTAACAGGGGCTTATTTTGATTCCTTTGGCATGTTGTAGACCTCTTTTTCTGATTTATGTTGTCCTTTTGTTAAGTTACTTCTAGCTTTAGCTTTTTTAAGGCAGTGATAAGATTTGGTACTAATGCTCCATTTTAGTGCATTAACTGAATTCCATGGCAGCGAGCTAATATTTAACATTTGTTAGTATTGACAGTTTTTTTTCCTAACAAGATAGACAGCACATTCCCTTTCATGATCTACCATGAATACTTTGAAGTACTCATTTTCCATATATGATTCGGTTATCAAAATAGGCAAGAACCTTTGTATATGTGGAAGCCTGGTAATTTTTTTAGTGTACTGTCTGAAGTATATGCTTGAGGTTGAAATTCTTTTGAAAATATCAAAATTGTCCCCACAAGAATCTTGAAGGCCTAGTGCACCATATCTCGTTGCAATTATCAATTCATCATCATTCATAATTTTGTAGCCTGCATTCCCTGAAATTCCTGAGAACCTCCAGTACATAATAAGCCGTGAATCCTTGTTTTAATGATTTTTCAACTTAAGTCAGACATTTTCTTGGACTGATACCACATTGTTCAATAAGTACACAATAAGTGCAATATTGATTAATCGATTTGATGAGATTGCAGAGCTTGAAACCAAATTTGACTGAGTGAAACTTCAAATTGTTTATCTTGTTCTTATGCTGCATTTGCTCAAATACAAAATACTGATCTCAAATCACAAGACTTGCCTTGTTAAGAAAATTTCCATACTAGGATATCCAACTATTAGCTGTATATGTTCCACAGATATAGAATGTTCGCCATGTTGTACATCTCTGTCATGCTCAAAAGTTCCTCGAATTCCTGGAAGATAGAAAAAATAATGAAGAAATATGACTCCTTGTAGACCATTTCTGTTCAATATGATTTTTGTTGCGTGCTGTAATTTGAGTCAAGTTTCTGAAGCGTATCTATTTTTATGATAACTTTTTTTTTCTGTAGATGCTAGAAGGAAGAGCTTACCGGCTGCAGTATTCATGGATAGGTGTTGTCAACCGGTCCCAAGCTGACATTAACAAAAATGTTGACATGATTGCTGCTCGGCGTAGAGAGCGAGAATATTTTTCGAATACTCCAGAATACAAGCATTTGGCTCATAGAATGGGTTCTGAACATTTAGCAAAGGCTCTCTCAAAGGTATGCAGAACTTGTTACTTATCGTGGTCTTTGTGCTGAACACTGTTACACAATGCGTGATGGTAGATCTCTATCAATTGATACGAGTTTCATTCACCATCAACTACGTTAATTTTGCAGCACTTGGAATCCGTTATCAAGTCCCGCATTCCCAGCATTCAATCTCTCATCAATAAGAGCATTGTTGAGCTTGAAACAGAACTGGCTCGTCTAGGAAAGCCAGTTGCAGCAGATGCTGGTGTAAGTTTTCTTTTTTCTAAAATGCTTATATCCTTTTCATGTCTGTTCAGATTAGTTGTACTTTTCCTCTTATTTTCACATGTAGCATGGAAGCATGCTATTATTCTACTGCTGGCAATGCACATGTTCTTAGTTGTAGTGGACATGCCTGCCCAGTTGTGTTCGATGTTGAATATTTTCTGCTAGGAAACTCATATGTCGAAATTCATGCTAAGAACCATTTATCTTAGATCTAGGCAGTTTTGGTCCTGATGCAGTAGAAGACCTGATTTCATTTAAACGATATTTCAATGCTAGACTAGAACACCATATAATTTATATCCGAATTTGTATCATTTTTGACAAATAAAACTAGAAGGGGAAGCTTGTTTGGGTGGGAGATGAATATAGGTTCTGCATCTTTCTGTATGAGTTGCCTTTATTTGGCTTGAAGCATTATTTCACCTTTACTATCTGTAAATGGTTTTGTACAACAACCTTTCCCTTGTGTACATCTAGGCTTGGAGGGTCTACAACGTGGATAATGTTGCAATTCAGAGTAGCATTGCATGAGATTAAACACACAAAATAAGACTAATATTAAGGAGGAAAGAGGGATTGAAATAGGGGCGGACCTCCAATGGAAGCCGCCCCCCTCTTCTCCACTCTTTCTTACAACACAACATCACTTCCTAATACAACCTACCAGCCCTTATATAAGGAGCTGTAAAACGGAAATTGACCAAAATACCCCTATGCAGAAAAATTACCAAAATACCCCTAATGTTTCGAGCGAGTACAATTATACCTAAAAACATCAGAAATTATAAAACTAACACAAAGAACACTAGATAAGCATATTCTTCAACACCCCCCTCAAGTTGGGAGTGAGATACTTCGAACTCCAAACTTGCCAAAAAATCTTCATATCTGTTTGTAACGTTCTTCATCTATCAAATATGATCTTCAACAGCTTCTTTGGCTGAAAATATCTTCAACTTAGCCTTCCTAGCTTATCATCACAAGCAGTTGCAACATCAACTCAGTCTTCCTGGCTGTAACATCACAAACTCAGCCTTCCTAGCTGTAACAACACAAACTTAGCCTTTATGGCTATCACAACAACAAAGCAGTCATCCTGGCTATCACAATATTAAAGCAGTCATCCTGACTGTCACAACAACAAAGCAGGCACCATGGCTGTCACATCAACAAAGCAGTCATCCTGACTGTCACAACAACAAAGCAGACGTCCTGGCTGTCACAACATCAAAGCAGCCATCCTCGTTGACACAACATCAAAGGAGCCATCATGGCTGTCACATTATCAAATCAGCCATCCTGGTTGTAACGCAACATTATCTCAACAACTCAGACATCATGGCTGTAACATCAACATAAGCAGCTACTTTGGCTGCAACACACATTTTAGCAGTCCTCATGACTTTAAATTTAGAATTTTCCAGTTCTCTTTAACATTTTCTCAAACACTTCATATGCATTTTAATCATATCATTTCATCAAACATCTTCATATGCATCATTCATCTGCTCACACTCTTTTCAACACAAGCTACTCATCTTCATTTTTAACATGCTTCCCATCATTTAAAAAAAACTCTTTTCTTATCACCAGTCACACGTTCTGCGACAAATCTCCAACCTTGTCACTCAAGTCCTGGTACTTCAATAATAACTTAGTCATTCACATAATGTTGTCTGCACACTAGCATGTAAACATCAACTCCGCCAATCAGTTTGGTCCATGTCAGAGTAAAGAATGCTTGCTTGCCGCACAGTTAGCAAATTGCCTTCCAATTGCAGGTATTGATAATAGGCTTGAACAAATGGTCCACTTCAGTCTCTGTCTGCAAGGAAACCTAGAGCCTTTTTAGATGCTTCATACACTGGCTATAATCAAAATAATTGTTTCATTAGGATACACTTTCCTCTCATAGGCAGAAAGAGGCATTGGATTCTGTTTTAATGACAACTTTACAGCTTCAACCATTATCTGCAGGAATTGTTTCAATTTTGAGAGGGTATCGACATATACGACAGGGAGTTTTCCATAGCCCATCCATTTGAAAATATACAGACCCGCATCATAGCCAGAAAGTCTCAAAAGCTTATTGGGCAACCAGTGAATGCGGCTACAATTGCTAGGACTGATTTTGAAATTTTTGAAGGTCGATAACATCACCAAGAGAAAGAATGAGAGACCTAGTTGTTGCTAAGAAATCGCTTTCAAGCTGATCAGCTGAGTGCCTTAAAGATTGTATAGTAAGGTTACCAATTATTTCAAATTAGTTCACATGACATCAGATAAACCATCATCTCCAACTGCATCCTGCTCCATCACAACTTCCACCACTTTACATTCTCTCCAACAGACTGATGTTCTCCTTCCTAAGGGTCTCCAACTCAAATCTTGAGGAGTCCAACTCTTTCCTTAGTGTTTGCTCCAGCCCTATCAGTCTCATTTGTTCCATCTGCAACTTGTGGAAGAAGTCAGTTCTATCAAAGGAGACCTTCTCAATCTCAGCAGTCAAGTTCAGTCTTATCCAGTTATCGTCTTCTCTTGGTCATTACCATGCAACGTTCTTCAATGTCTGCTAGAGACTGCTGAAGCTAGAAACTTTCAGGTTTGCTTTTTCTAGTTTCCTCATTAATTCATTTATTTGCAGCTCACTGTTCTCATAAAATCTCTGATGAAGTTTGCCGTCACCATGTGCCATGTTAGCAGTTAACTCACAATAAGCTAGATCATTCTTTATTATTTCTTTCCAACACTTTTGTGGTCATCCTCTACCTCTTTTAATACTTTCCAAATTTAGTTTTTCATACCTTCTTAAAGGTTCTTCTTTTGATCTTCTTTCTATATGTCCAAACCATCTTAAACGATATTCTCATTTTATCCTTTATTGGAGCCACTCCTAATTTGTTTCTAGTAACCTCATTATGTATACGGTCTTTTCTTGTATAACCACTCATCTATCTCAACATCTTCATTTCTGTCACAGACATCTTTTGTACATGTTGATGATTAACTACCCAACACTCATAACCATAAAACATGGCAGGTCTAATTGCTGCTCTAAATATTTACCTTTTAAATTTAATGGTATCTTCTTATCACAAAGAATACCTGCTGCTCCTCTCCATTTTAACCAACCAACATTAATTCTATGCGTAACATCTCCATCAATTCTTTCATCACTATGAAAAATTAACCCTAGGTATTTAAAACTTTCCTTTTGGGAATGCAATGTGTGCCAATTTTAATTTCTATGTCCTCTGAAGTAACCAAATGATCAAACTTACATTCCATATATTCTGTCTTTGTTCTACTAAGTCAGAGGCCTTTGCTTTCTAATGTTTCTCTCCATAGTTCTAATTTTCTATTAACTTTTTCCTTAGACTCCTCCACTAACACAATGCCATCTGCAAATAACATACACCAAGGTACTTCATCTTGAATATGTTTTCTTAACTCATCAATCACCATTATAAATAAGTACGAACTTAAAGTTGATCCTTGATGTAACCCAATATTAACTTCAAAGAAGTCTATCATTCCTTCATGAGTCCTCACACATGTTTTTGCACCATCGTACATGTCTCTTATAACGTTAATGTATGTCAATGAGATACCTCTTTTTCCAAAATTCTCCAAAGAACCTCCCTCGGTACCCTACCGTAAGTTTTTTCTAGGTCTTTCTTTTTTGCTCTAAAAATGTTCCATAAGACGTCTGAAAAGGTGAATTGCTTCAACAGAAGATCTACTGTACTTGATAATTGTCTTAACCTACGTTTGATAATTCTTTCCCATAATTTCATAGTATAACTCATTAACTTGATACCTAAATAATTCGCACAATTCTAAATGTCTCCCTTGTTCTTATATATGGGCATAAGTATACTCACTCCCCATTCCTCAAGCATCTTTTGGTTTCTCCATATTTCATTAAATAGTCTTTGAGCCAAGTGATAACTATTTATCCTAATATTTACCAAACTTCAATAGGAATATTGTCTGGTCCTACCAATTTACTATCCTTCATATGTTTAAGAGCTTCTTTCACTTCATTCTTTTAAATACGTCGGTAGAAATTGTGGTTTATATACTTTTATGATTTGGCTAACTCTCCTAAACTAATACTAACATCTTTATTTTCATTAAAAAACTTATAAAAATAGCTTTTTAATCTATTTCTTATATCATCATTTGCTACTCAAATTTTTTCATCCTCGTCTTTGACACATCTAACATAATTAAGATATTTAGTTTTCTTATCTCTAGCCTTAGATGTCCTATCTCTTTCACCATCTTTTGAGTTGAGTTTTTTTTATATAAATCCTTCCAAATTTTAGCTATCCTAAAAGATCATAAGTTTTCTTTTTTCGCTTCCTTCTTTGCTTTCTTATAAGCCTCTAAAGTTTCACTAGTTTTCTTAGTATAATGTAATTTGTAACATGCCCTCTTTGCCTTGATTTTATTTTGCACTACTTCACTCTACCACCAAGCTTCTTTTTGTACCGGTACACCTCCCTTAGATACACCTAACATATATTTCGCCACTTTCCTAATATGTATAGCCATATTGTTTCGCATATCACAAGGTGTACCAACATAATTCCAAACATCTCCTTAAAGGACTTTCTATTTAAATATATCTTCTTTTTCGCTTTTGAGGTTCCACCATTTAGTCTGAATAGCTCGATACGCTCTTTTCTTCTTTGTCCATTTTTTATTTGTAAATCCATAACTAAAAGTTGATGTTGGATGGTTAAGCTTTCTCTTAGAATTACCTTACAATCTATACAACACACTCTATCTTTTTTTCTACAAATAAAGTAATCAATTTGTGTTTGTGATAAGCGACTCTTATAAGTAATTAAATGTTCATCTCGTTTTTTGAAGATTGTATTGACTACAAAGAAATCAAATGACATTCAACAACAACTAAGCCTTTTCCCATACTAGACGAGGTCAACTACATGGATTCTTTGTTTCCACAGATCCCTATCGTGTGCCATATTAGCAGTTAACTCACAATAAGCTAGATCATTCTTTATTGTTTCTTTCCAACACTTTTGTGGTCATCCTCTACCTCTTTTAATACTTTCAAAATTTAGTTTTTCATACATTCTTAAAGGTTCTTCTTTTGATCTTCTTTCTATATGTCCAAACTATCTTAAACGATATTCTCTCATTTTATCCTCTATTGGTGCCACTCCTAATTTGTTTCTAATAACCTCATTATGTATACGGTCTTTTCTTATATGACCACTCATTCATCTCAACATCTTCATTTATGTCACAGACATCTTTTGTACATGTTGATGATTAACTGCCCAACACTCAGAATCATAAAACATGGCAGGCCTAATTGCTGCTCTATAATATTTACCTTTTAACTTTAATGGTATATTCTTATCAGAAAGAATACCTGATGCTCCTCTCCATTTTAACCAACAAGCATTAATTCTATACGTAACATCTCTATGAATTCTTCCATCACTCTGAAAAATTGACCCTACGTATTTAAAACTTTCCTTTTGGGGGATGCAATGTGTGCCAATTTTAATTTATATGTCCTTTGAAGTAACCAAATAATCAAACTTACATTTCATATATTGTGTCTTTGTTCTACTTAGTCGGAGGCCTTTGCATTTTAACGTTTCTCTCCATAGTTCCAATTTTCTATTAACTTTTTCCATAGACTCCTATACTAACACAATGTCATCCAATATTTCCAAATGATCAAATGACATAGCAAAATTTAAAATCTCTCTACCTTCCTCATTTATATCTCCAAAACCAAATTTTTCATGAATACCTTGATATCCTAACGCCTCTTTAGTGACATGTTCATTTAAGTCTCCTCCTAAACAAATCATCTCCCTTTGTGGAATCCTTTGAATCACCTTATCTAACTCTTCCCAAAAAGTTGTCTTTATACTATCTTCTAGTCCTACTTGGGGTGTGTAAGTACAAACTATATTCAAAACCTCTAACACTAATTTCAACATCATGATTCAATCACCATATCGTTGTATGTCTACTACACTATCCTTTAAATCTTTATTTATGATAATACCAACTCCGTTTCGAGCCTTTTCCTTACATGAGTACCATAATTTAAAACCTGTATCCTCTATCTCCTTTGCTTTTTCTCCAACCCACTTTGTCTCTTGTAAACATAGAATATGAATCTTTCTCCGAATCATAGTATCTACCACCTCTATTAACTTACCGCATAATGTTACGATATTTCAAGAACCAATACGAATTTTATTATCTAGGACTAAATTCCTTACCCCCCCCCCCCGCATCCGTTCATATTGAAAATACGGAGATACTCTCTATAAATTATTCACTACATTTGGGCGGTATTGTAGTGGGACTAACTTCTTTACCCACACCCGTCCATGATGTGGGAACCCTCTCTGCAATTGATTCACTACATCCGGGCGAAAATATAGTGGCCCTTGCTTACTTATCACTGCATTCTGGTTCTACAGCACGTCGCTAGGCGGGGACGCTCCAAATTAATGCTCATAATTTATGTAATCCATGGTATAAAAATTCGACAAAGTTTTACGCTGGCTGTCGGAAGCCTAACACAACCCTCCTCCTTTATCCGGGCTTGAGACCGGCAATGCAAGGGTGATCCCTTACATGGGCGGAGTTATAATTACATCAGGGAATTTATGGATAATTAATTACAATTATTTTTCGCTGCAGCAGACATATTAAAGTGCATACACTTCCTCTAATTTGCAGGAAACATGCAGTCCGTGAATTAGAATGAGTCCAATCTTGAATAACACCCGACATCCTTCACTTGCAATTCATGAGAGATGGATTTGATGCTTGAAGATAAACTTTTAGATGGATTGGTTTGGCTTAAATGATACACACAGAATCCAGTGGAAAACATAAACGGTTTCTCACAAGATTACTCATTTAAAGTGGTTACAACCAGAAGTTCCTTGAAAACATGCCATAAAATTATTTACAATGGAGATGCATATCTCAACAAGATTAACTATTGAAAAGCCCTGGTGCGAAAAAGCATAACTCCGTGTGTGTGTGTGAGGGAGAGAGACGCTTTGCACTGAAGCTAAAACTGGTTGTCTAAATTACCTATTATCTGAGATTACAGGTAGAAGAGTTAGCAGGATACATGACATCAAATAACTGGACACAAAGCTGGGGTTGGCAAGGTCCTTGTTTTCATGTGTAAATGTGAATTACATGAAAATTTGCAGGTTATCAATCACAGGGCTTTAGGAAGGTATGGATTACATAAACTTTTTCAGGTGGAAGGGCATATAAGTCAATGAGAGTAAGGAGTGGAAACACCACGCTAAAGAAAAATGAGAACATAGTTAGACAACTGATAACATAGTAAGGCCAAAGCATGATTGTAAATGATGATAGGAAAATATGTATAAACAGATCGACTGAAACTAAAGATTGACCAGGCCATACTAAACAAGTTGAGGGAGCAGTTCCTCTAGAAGAGAAATGTCCACAATGGAGAGGCATAACGCTTGATGGTAGCCTGCTAAATTAAATGATATCTATGTCTGATTTGACTAATTGTGTTACATTCCAAATTCAAGATTTATCTGGAAAGTGATGCCTTCCCAATGCTTAATAATATTAAACATTTGAATTTGACTTAATGTAAATGATGAAGTGGAACCAAAAAAGAAGTGTATCCCAACTATTCCGCTCATAAGATGATAATGATATGTGAAATGCTCGGATCTAATAAAAGTCTGCCAGTGAGAAACAATAACATTTCATCGTAGATGATCAATAGCAGATGTGCATCACTTCTTAAGACCATATAAATATATAATCCAAATACTAGGATGCGGTAAAGTTTTGTGAAGTGACCGAAAACTCCCCGAGAGAGAGGCCCCAATGTGTTCAATGGAAAGAAAAACACCCACACCTTTTACTAAAATAAGCAGGTTTTTACTTATAATATTTCGGACCATTCAAGATGGTCCGGACTAGCAGTAAATGGCTGGAATATGTCGCATAATATCTTGCACATTTTCCGATTGTTGGTTCAATAACACAGACAATCATATACATTTGGAAATATTTTCAGAAATATTCCCACTGATGGCTGGCCATTTTTTTAATACAGCCAGTTCTGATTGTTTCCCTACCAGTGAAATGAGCGGATCATGACAAAGTTGAGATACAGAGGTCACTACGAGGACCACCTTTATGGGGATACGTTCTTAGATCCCCTCATTGACATACAAAACTAATCCAAGCTCAGTTTCATAACAACCCCAAGTTCATTGTTCTTTTTGCTTTGCACAACCAATCAGTAATAGGCCTATAAAGCAACACTATCCTCTCTTGTGAACACGAATTTCAATAATGTCAAGGGACCATACTACGATTCACTGTGTTCTCCACATAGACAGGAAGGAAAACAAACAAACTAAAACAAATATACACACACATCACACACACACACACACACAATGAAAAACACGTACTGCATGGTAACCATTTATGGGGAATTTTAAGCACATCCCAAAAAATTATCATCATTAGAATGTAGATGACGCAAGAAGACATAGATGGTGCCATCTGAATCATAAAATGAAACTGAATAGTAAACAGCAGCAGAACAAGCACATATAGCTATGCGTCAGAACACCCAACCTGGCCTCAAACTCCTTTATATCGACTAATTGTTTCCCTTGGAAATCCATCCACTGAACTCTTCCCTTGTCGATTCCATTCCTCTTGCCCCCACCATGAATGCTATCTTTCTTCAAGCTGCTTTTGAGAAGAACGTTCACATCCCCATCTAAGAGATTGGCCTCAATCTCAACATTCGCGTTGGGGAACTTACCCACATAATCAGAAACAGCATATAGTACATGAGCATCATGTTGCTTGCTTTCCACTTTAATTGGTGGAGAAGGAAGATTATCTGAAGCACAACAGAAGCAAAAGATAGGAGTGCAAGAGCACCCACTTAGAGGAGGGTTTCCGGGAGCCAGTTGGGACACAAAAAAGGGAGCTGCAGGGTAAAACTCCAAAGGAATACCGTCTTGAATATGAACCCCAAAATAGAGGAAAGGTGGTAGATATTTGGACGTCTGACATGTGAATCTCTCATCCAGAATCGAGAACAAACAACCGGGTATCAGTCAAAACCGGTACAGGATACCTTTAACCTTTAACACCTGCAATTAATTCTAGATCTAGTAAACTGCGGAGAGCTGAAAAACTGTGTGTCCTTTTCCCCATGCGATTTCGTTCTACCGTTCCCGACGTTCCTTGTCATTCATCTGTGTATGGAGAATTCTCAAACACAGACCAAATAAATGGGTAGTGTTGAACAGCATACATCTTCAACAACGAAAAACACCAAAGCTGTCACCATTCGTTGTAGGTTCTGTCCCGAACTCTGGTTTCAACAAGAGGACATGATATTCTACAGGCTTCAGCGTGGGAAAAGGATAATTTACATATTGAGCTGCTCTTTATATAAAGGATGGCATGACGCACTCAGAGCGTTTGCTTACCTGGCAGGGCCTCGACTCAAATGATGAAGGTCGTGAGTTTGGTGCCGGTGGCATGCGTGCCTGGCTTGGGCCTTCCCATTGTAACAATTGAAGATAGAAACATTGTATTTTATGAGAGATTTCTTGTTTACGCTTTTGTTGATTAGGTAGGGCGGCAAATTGCATTCATGGGCCTGGTCTGAGTTGTGCAACACCCAAACATGATCAGTTATTTCACAGTTACGCTATTTTACATGGACACGACCTTGTTGGGTTCATATAAGATAAGAACCAACCCGGCGAAGATAATAAATGATATCAAATCCTTTCCTTTTTAAAGAAAAGTGATGCAAGGCATACAAAGAGGCAGCTTCAGAAAAAACGGAAACAGTGAAGGAAAGCAAAGAGAGTACTTCAGCCCAAACGCTGGACGTGGCCGACTTCATGTAAACCGAAACCGGTGGTTTTAAATCGCCTGTTTCGATTTTTCTGGACATGGTCGGCTTTTGAAACTTATCATATTATCTACATTGTTCATTATCCTTAAAAAAAGGATTTTCTAATAAAAATACTGTTAAACCGGACTTTTAAAAAAATTGTTGATAGTGGACTTGCTTTTGAAGACCACATTCGTTTTCATCGAAACAGTATTTATACTTATTCATTGAATAGATAAGGAATGAGCACAACATTCGGTGAGTTAAGCACATTCACTGTTTTACACCTGAATTACATTCTTGAAGCTGTCACCTTAAGATTCCACAGACAGCTCATGAATGATTACCAAATAAACCGTTGTATTACGATAAGAAAACCTTTCCCTTTTTGTCTTAGAATTTTCTTTTATTTATTTATAGTACAAAAGGGAGGCCGGTGTAGCCGATTAAGCTAATTGATTAAGAGCTAAAAACCTCATGAGAAAATGATTCCCATCTTTTGTGCTCTGCATTGGAGACTGATGCCAAACCTGGTTGCCCTTTTGCTGGTCCATCACAGTTAATTTTAACCCACCCCTCCTCCAATGGGTGTTGTAAGGCTTCTCTAAATCATTTGCCATGTGCACTTGTGTCACATAGTTTGGCTTGAAGTTGTAATATATTGACACTATGTTTTAGCTTGACAAGAGCTTATCCCATAGCCTAAATCTGCACCTAGTGTTACTAAGTTGAAGTGTATGCTCTTGCCCCATACCATTTTGTTCAATAGTATTAGGGTGAGTGATCTCTGATATTGTTAAAAGGTAAAGAACATATTAGATTGCCTTTTAATGTTAGAATGATGAAACCACAAAGTAATTCAGATATAGATAAAAGTATATGACTAATTCTGTATAGAAAATTTTACTAGTCAAGTGCAATCTTCTGTGGAAGTTTATTTTCTGATTTGATTCTCATGTCAAACATCTATAGGTCACAACCATGTTTAGCTACAAAAAAAAATTACAACTTAAAAAACCATAATTAAATTAGGGAAAACATCATAAAGGACCGTGTGTTTTGACCATTTTTCAATAATTTGGTGTCTATGGTTCAAAATGTTTTGTCAATTAACCTGAGGTTTTCACTCTTAGCAAATACCAATCGATGCTAAAACATCATAAGAGGTGGTGCTTAGTTAACCATGGATTTGCATGATTTGGCTCCGACATCATAAAAAATATTGGATCCAATTAACAAATAGATCCGAAACATGACAGTATGACATGCATTCAGATAACACTAGATGGAAAACGTAGAAGCAAGATAAGAAGCAAAACACCATTGATTGTCTTTGTTATGTCCATCACCCATTGGTGGTAGACTCCCTGGGTGCTTGTCAACCATCCACTGGCGTTTACAATCTCACACCACTACCGCAATGGCTTTTCGTGCTCGGTCTACTATTGTCAGGATGAAGTCGCACTACATGTTTATGATTTGGAGAAAATCGGGATTCACGATTAGAACTACATACCTATGTTCTACTAGTAGAAAGCATTTATGCATCAATTACCGACCTTGCAGCAATCTCCTTCTCAGCTTGCAACCGAATCATATGCTGCCAGTCAATATCTTCAATTGCTTCCAATGAACCACATATCTCTTTCTTTGTCTTCTTTTTCTCCCCATATATTTTGGAATCACTTTTTTAATTTTACAATGTGAAATGACTCCCTTCCATGTAAATTTTAGTTTGTTTTTGCACTATATACATACATACATACATACATATATATATATATATATATATATATATATATATATATATATATATATATATATATATATATATATATATATATATTTGTGGCATCATGTTCAAGCTTCTACCGTTGACATCATAGTTTCAGTTTATGTTATTCTTTTGTTCTTTCTACATTTTTGTTTAAAGGTGTTCTTGTGATTCTTTTGTTCTTCCTACATTTGTTCTTAAGGGATCATGTAAACTACAAGATTCTAGAACTTGTTCATGTGAAGACACGATCAAATTATGGATATTTTCATGAAGCCACTCAAGGTTGAATCAATCGTAAAGATTAGGCATTGTCTTGGTATGAAAGATGAAAGGAAAAGGAAGGTTAAAGGGGATATTGAGAAATAAACTTGATTTTTTAAGTGTCTTAATTGTATGAAATATAGGATGAATTATTAGAGGTCAAATCTTGAGTCTTTTAATATATGAGAAATATGTATGCAATTAAGAACTGAAATTACCAAAATAAGTTTTGTAAGTTTGAATATAGGTTAGTCAAATTTGTATGAGAAATGTATGATCAAGCTTGGAACTATAAGTAGTTAATAGCTTAGAAAAATCCCTACATGTATGCTTGTATGCAATGAGAGCCATTTACAATGAGATGTAAGCTTTTCTTCAACAAAATAAGTTTACATTTGGGTGATATTTCCTATTTTTAAGTCCTCGAATTTTAAAACAAACTTTTTTTTTGTTAGAAGTGTTGGAAAAAGTGCAATGCATGTGCACACTGAAGACATCGACGACCTCTGCAAAGACCCGAGGCGGTTTTGCGGTTCCTCGCTCCTAGTACGCAGTAGCAACTGACCTTCTTATTTTGTCTGAGCAGTGGAATCACAAGTAGAGGTAAGGGATTTTATGTTGTTTGAGGTTTCCACACAACCAACTTTCCAGAGAGGGATTTCTATAATAGATTTTTCTGTATGTCTTCCCTGTACGCTGCTCTCTATTTATAAAACAACGCATGTTCCTTTTCTCTCAGGTTTTTTGGCTGGGCTTTCCATATTGGAGCCCTTATCCAATCGGTTATGGAGCTCATCTATAATCGACTGACTGTTACGGATTAATATCGTAACCTCCACCATAGGAAACGGTTGGATGGCCAATCCAACCGTTTCTGTGATAAGGATGCCGATAATGGCCACCTCGGCTTTACACCTCTCACTTGGCCATTCGAGCCAAATGAATTGATATACTGGTTTTCCTCCCACTTTTACGGGGTTTTCCTAGTAATGTCATTTCATAATTACTATTGCAATCATCACCCGTTATGTGGTTTTTTACCTACACAATAATCAAACATATCTCAAACCCATTTGTAACATGTTTTGAGAAAAGATTCTATGTTATGCCTTTAGTCAAGGGGTTCAACATATCATGAATTAGCACGTATGAGATGGATATTTCCTTTCTCATAATCATATTATGAACATAGTGGTATTTCATCATTATATGCTTGTTTTTAGAGTTGTTAGCTCCACTCTTGATTAGAGTAATTGTTGTATTGTTGTCACAGTAAATGACAATTGTCTCGTCGGCTATTTCCAATTTCAAATCTCGTATGAAGCGACTTATCCAAACGACACCCGTTTTAGTCATACAACAAGTCATATACTCAACTTCATGTATATGCAATGCTACACAACCTTGTTTCTTACATGCCCAAGAAACAACTCCACCTCCAAATAAGAATATTTGTCTCGAGATTGATTTGTTGTCATCTTTTTTTCCAGCAAAGTCAGCATATGAGTATCCTATTACTTTCAGTTCATATGTTTGAAAACACAATTTTAAGTCTTTTGTTCCTTTGAGATATCTTAAAATCCTTTTTATAATTATCCAATGATGTCATCAAGGATTACTTTGATATCTACTCACAATATCAACAATAAAGTTGATATCAGGTCTTGTACACAACATAACATACATCAAGCTACCCACAACTTGTGCATAAGGAACGTTAAGCTTATCATTTCTTTCACTGTGACAATCAACCTTACTCAATTTGACTCCTTTTACAACGGGTATAGTAGCAGACTTGCATTCACCCATTTTGACTTTCTTAAGGATATAATAATCAATATATCTTTCCTGACTTGGGCATAAGAGTTTATATTCTCTATCTCGAAAAATCTTTATACCTAGGATATAGGATGCCTCTCCCATATTCTTCATTTCGAACATTGAGTTTAACCATAACTTGGTTTTGACAATTATCTCATTGTCATTCCCAGTCAACAATATGTCATCTATATATAAAGATAAGATGACAAAGTAGCTTCTACTATTCCATACATATACACAGTTATCAAGCTCATTAGCCACAAAACCAAGTTCAATAATGGCATTTTGAAAAGTCAAATACCATTGATGGGGTGATTGTTTCAGGCCATATAGAGATTTTCTCAACCTATATACTTTGTCTTCTTTGCCTTCAACTATATATCCTTCAGGCTGCTGCATATATATTATTTCGTCCAAATCCTCATTTAGAAAAGCAGTCTTTACATATAACTGATGAAAGTCCAAATCATAATATGCAGATATTGGCAAGATTATTCTGATGGATACAAATTTCGCAACAAGGGAATATGTCTCAACATAATCTATCTCCTCATTTTACGAAAAATCCTTTGCAACCAACCTTGCTTTAAACTTGTCGATTAAACTATCAACCTTATATTTCTTTTTCAGAACCCATTTATAGCCTATGACTTTTCTTTCTTTTAGCAAATCATCCAGTTCTCAAACTTGGTTTTGTCAATGGATTCAATTTCTTCATCTATAGCTTTCTCCCAGTTTGTTGCTTTTAATGAGTTTATAACCTGTTCATAAGTCAAGTTATCAGTCAACTCATCTAAATCCATCGAATTGTACACTTTTTTTGTAAGATAAGTGTGATAATCCTTTAATTAGGACGGTATAGCCTTAGGCCTTTTAATATCTACTTAAAGTTTTGGTTGACTAAGGAAGATCTTGTATGGGTTCAAATGATCATTGATCTAGGTCTACTAGGTCATTAACATACTCATCATTATTTTCTAAGATGTCATTTTTAGTATCTTCTAAGAATTCAACATCTCTGCTCTCTATCAATCTAAGTTTCTTATGATAAAACTAATATCCCTTCGAGCATTTGGGATATCCGATGAATATACATCTGAAGGACCTTCGGTGTAGCTTATCTCTATACTGATCAAGAATCTTTACATTAGCAATAGATCCCCACCTCATGAGATGACCTAGGTTGAACTTTCTTCCAAACCACATCTCATATGGTGTAGTGAATACAACCTTATAAGGTACTTTATTGAGTATGTACACCGTTGTACTTATTACTTCTTCCCAAAATATCTTTGGTAGAGAGACATTTATTAACATTGACCTTGTCATGTTTAGTAAGGTCTTGTTATATCTTTCAACTACACAATTTTGTTGAGGTGTCCTATGCATTGTATTTTGCTTTGAAATACCAAAGTCTTTACAAAATTTCAAAAATTTTGCAGAGATATATTCTCCACCTCTATCTGATCTTAATACTTTGATTCAATACCCTAGTTGGTTTTCAACTTTCTCTTTATATCATTTAAATACTTAAGTGACTTAGATTTATGTGTTAGGATATATATATATATATATATGTATATATATATATATATATGTATATGTATATATATATATATGTATATGTATATATATATATGTATATGTATATATATATATATATGTATATGTATATATATATATATGTATATATATATGTATATGTATATATATATATGTATATATATGTATATATATATGTATATGTATATATATATGTATATATATATATATGTATATGTATATATATATGTATATGTATATATATATATGTATATATATATATATATGTATATCTTGAGTAATCATCGATAAAGTTTATGAAATAAACTTTTTCTTGATGTATATCTTGAGTAATCATCGATAAAGTTTATGAAATAAACTTTTTCTTGATGTGACCTTACTTTGAAGGGTCCATATAAATAAGTGTAAATGACTTCCAACAGGATTGTTTCTCCTGTTGTCCCTTTATAAAAAACTTTTCTTGTTATTTTTTCTTCTATACAAGCTTCACACTTGGTGAAAGTATTTTCCTCAAATCTTGATAGTAAGTCAAAGTTGGATAATTTTCTTAACTTTTTAGACTTATATGCGCTAGGCATTTATGACATACATTCACATTAAAGGCACAATCAATATAAAAAGAAAAACTTTCATTTTTATTAGCTTTTAACTTGAACAATCCATATTCTGCATCAAATTCTCTAGAGAAAAACATTCTCCCATGTCTCCATATATAGTCACTTTGCTAGGAACAAACCTAACCTCAAAATCTTTCTTTACTAAGGTGCATGAACCGAAACCAGATTGTGCCTTATAGATGACACGATCAATATATCAGTTAATACAACCGATATGCGTTATACAAAAATTCTAAAGGATCCAGTTCGTAGAACATTTGATAAAATATTATTTCTCATGTATACCCGATGTTCTCTTAGTTTGTACTCCTTTAGATCCATTGCCTCTTTCTTATTCTTTGAGATGTGTCTAGTCACTCTTGAGTCAATCTACCAACCATTCACCGGGCGGTTCATTTAGAGACACTCTGATATTACGTAGATTATGTTCTATTTTTCCAATTGTCTGCGTTGTGTGTTGTTTCATCCACTCTTCTTATTGTAGCAATCCCTATTGTAGTGTTCTATTTTTCTACAACTGAAACACTTGACCCGAGAAACGGTTTACTTCGATCTTTTAAAAGATTGACTGCTTTTTTTGTTATTTTTGTCAAACTTTTTGTTTGGTTTATTTCTCCTTTGGTTGGGTTTGGAGCTAGACCCTATCTCATCTTATATTATTAGCAATTTGTCTCTTTTGTTTTTATTCATATATTCTTGCTCAATTGCTAGTTTTAGGAGAAATTCAGAAAGGTTTATTTCAGACCCAAGTCTAAGGGCAATAGTGACCATGTTCCATGATGGAGAAGACTGTTAAGTATGGTAGATATCCGCATCGGTTCTAGGATTATTGATTTGACTACAGCTAAATCTCTTTCCATTACTAGCATATGGTTTACATGTTCTATTACATTATCTCATTCTTTTATCTTATAGGAGTTATACTTTTGAAGTAGTAATTGAATATGTAGTTTAGTTGTAGTGTTGTATTTGGCTGTTATCGAGTCAAACAACTCTTTTGCAGTCTCGAATTCTTTGAAGATCCTAATCAAATCATCCTCCATGTATGTTAACATGACCGTTCTTGCTATCGTATCATCCTTTTCAAATATTTTATACATTTCTCTCTATTACTCTATGGCGTCAGGTGGTGGTGGACGTATTGTTTCCTTTATAACATACTCTACACCTTAAGTATTAGAACCAACGATATTCGTCTTTTTCATATTTGAAATTTAGATCGTTTAATTCTTTTTGTTTTTTTCGAGTTCCAATACACATATTATGGAATTCATTTTTATGTGTTTGACAAATTTAACAAATAGACGATTTAGGAGGAAAACATTTACCAAACAACAAACACCAGATAGCAGAATTTTGATTAATATAATACACAATAACCAAATACTGAATTGTAAATAACTCATGTACTTAAAACTAGTTTTGTGTAAGTTTTAAGCATCATTTTGAGTTTTAATAATATGATTCTATTGTAGAATCAAAACTGGGATAATTCTGTATTTTTTTCAAAAAATTTCTACCTCCGATAATTTTTTAAAACACCAAGGATAAAACTATTATCTGTTTGTCTGTGAAATAAACCTTTCCTTGATGTGACCTTACTCTAAAGGGTCCACATAAATAAGTGTAAATGACTTTCAACAGGATTGTTTCTCGTGTTGTCCCTTTATAAAAAACTTTTCTTGTTATTTTTCCTTCTATATAAGTTTCACACTTGGTGAAAGTATTTTCCTCAAATCTTGACAGTAAGTCAAAGTTGGATAATTTTCTTAACTTTTTATACTTATATACCCTAGGCATTTATGACATACATTCACATTAACATTAAAGGCACAATCAATATAAGCAGAAAAACTTTCATTTTTATTAGCTTTTAACTTGAACAATCCATGTTCTGCATCAAATTATCCAGAGAAAAACACTCTCCCATGTTTTCCTATAGTCACATTGCTCCTCAAAACCTTTCTTTACTAAGGCGCAGTTACCGAAATCAGATTGCGCCTTATAGATGACACGATCAATATATCAGTTAATACAACCGATATGCCTTGTACAAAATTTAAAGGACCCAGTTCGTAGAACATTTGATAAAATATTATTTCTCATGTATACCCGATGTTCTCTTAGTTTGTAATCTTTTAGATCCATTGCCCCTTCCTTATTCTTTGAGATGTGTCTAGTCACTCTTGAGTCAATCTACCAACCATTCACCGGGCGGTTCATTTAGAGACACTCTGATATTACGTAGTTTATGTTCTATTTTTCCAATTGTCTGCGTTGTGTGTTGTTTCCTTCACTCTTCTTGTTGATCTATTGTAGTGTTTTATATTTCTACAACTGAAACACTTGACCTGATAAGCGGTATCCTTCGATCTTTTAAAAGATTGACCGCCTTTTTTGTTATTTTTGCCAAACTTTTTGGTTGGTTTATTTCTCCTTTGGTTGGGTTTGGAGCTAGACCCTATCTCATCTTATATTACTAGCAATTTCTCTCTTTTGTTTTTATTCATATGTTCTTACTCAATTGCTAGTTTTAGGGGAAATTCAGAAAGATTTATTTCAGGCTCAAATCTAAGGGCAATAGTGACCATGTTCCATGATGGAGAAGACTGTTCAATATGGTGGATATCTGCATCGGTTCTAGAATTATTGATTTGGCTACAGCTAAATCTCTTTCCATTACCAGCATATGGTTCACATGTTCTATTACATTATCTCATTCTTTTATTTTATAGGAGTTATATTTTTGTAGTAGTAATTGAACATGTAGTTTAGCTGTAGTGTCGTATTTGACTGTTATCGAGTCAAACAACTCTTTTGCGGTCTTGAATTCTTTGAAGACCCTACTCAAATCATCTTCCATGCATGTTAACATGACCGTTCTTGCTATCGTATCATCTTTTAGAAATATGATGTACATTTCTCTCTATTACTTTGTGGCGACAGGTGGTGGTGGACGCATTGTTTCCTTTAAAACATACTCTACACCTTAAGTATTAGAACCAATGATATTCGTCTTTTCCATATTTGAAATTTAGATCGTTTAATTTTTTTGTTTTTTACGAGTTCCAATACACATATTATGAAATTCATTTTTATGTGTTTGGTAAATTTAACAAATAGACGGTCTATGAGGAAAACATTTACCAGCAACAAATACCAGATAGCAGAATTTTTATTAACACAATGCACAATACCCAAATACTGAATTGTAAATAACTCATGTACTTAAAACTAGTTTTGTGCAAGTTTTAAGCATCATTTTGAGTTTTAATAATCTGATTCTATTATAAAATCAAAATTGGGATAATTCTTTATTTTTCTCAAAAAATTTCTACCTCCGTTAATTTTCTAAAACACCAAGGGTAAAACTATAATTTTATTTGTTTGTCTAGTTCTTTAATTTTCCAAAAAAGATCAAGGACAAAATAGTAAAATTGGTGTTTGGTTTTTCTGAGAAATCCGTCATTGATCAGGGGTAAATATATAATTTTGTCCCTCAATGTGAATTTATAATTTTTACAAAAGACAGGGGCAACCTTATCTTTTGACACAATGGTAGTACTGTAAGACTTTTATCGGGTAAGGGTAGGAAAGTAATTCAAAATCCTAGTTTTTCGTAATTTTTATAAACTACTAGAGGCAAAACAAACTTTTCTCCTGTCTAAGAGTAAAATTATCTTTTTATTTAAAAATATCTGGATATTTTGATAATTTTATTTTATGGTAATTCGTAATATCTAAAAATAGATCGGGGCCAAATAGACTTTTCAGTCTATTTCCTGAGATAGTTTTCTTGAAACCGTGGTGGTTTCCCAAAACCGAAGGCGGTTTCAAAAAACCATCGGTTTTCTAGCCACGATTTTCTGAAACAGTTGAGCGATGTTTCTCGGGACTATTTAAGAAGAGAGAGGGAGAGAGAAGGATTGAGAGAGCAACGGGAGGGAGAGAGAGGAGGAGAATGTGCCTTCGTCCTTTGTGTTTTTCCCAATGGCCACTGGTTGGGCCTCCATCCTTTGTGTTTTTTCCCGATGGCCACTTGACCGGCCTTTTCGGGCTTTCTGTGGCTTTTTGCCTTTGCCCTGTCTTGACCTGGGTTGTCTGGCTTTTTGCCTTTGCCCTGTCTTGACCTAGCCTGTCTGTTTGCTCTTATCCAGTCGGTTAAGGATGAGCTCCGTAACCGTTATGGATTAATACCATAACCTCCACCATAGGAAATGGCTGGATGGCCAATCCAACCGTTTCTATGATAAGGATGCCGAAAATAGACAGCTCAGCTTTACACACACGTGCATGCATGCCTGATGAGCTAGTACTCATGGTGCTCCAACCAAACCTTTTATTTTGGGAATTTTCCAGTTTGCACGAAAACTGAGCAGCTCAATTGTGCTATCTTAGTTGGAGGTACTAAGGTGCTCTTTTGTCATCCAAAGGAGAACCAGAAAAGCTTGGTTGAAGGAAATAAGCTATGGGCAAACAGATAAACCTCTAATAGAGAATTGGTGTTTGTTCCTGCTATGTCTGTGTCAATCAGTAAACAAGACGTGCTCCCTCAGTTGTGTGTCTGCGATGGGTGCGTGCAGTTGCATGAATGAATGAAGGTGCATGTGTGTGTGAGAGAGAGAGAGGGACGTCAAACTCTTCATTCATTTGCAAAGAGATCTCCAAGTTTTTGTTCATTGGCAACGATAACGGTGATAAACAAAACTCAGCCAAAAGAGGCATTTATTTTGCACGCTTTTGTAATCTTTGAAAGCCAAATGATTTCGGCTCCAGCTCTCTCACGTGTGCAAATACCAAAATAGGGAATAGTAAATAGAATTTCTGAAAAGGAGAAAATATCAGTTAAGGATAGTGGCTCGAGCTACGCGGCTAACTCCAAGGGTGAAGGCTCCCATCCGGAGGTCACAGTTGTGGGTCTTGCACATCTCCTTTATGTGACTGAACCCTTTTGTCATGTAGGTTTTCAGTTCACTGTTCACCTTCTGCTCATCCCACATGAATCCTTGAATGTTCTGCAAGTGTTAGAAAGGGACAATTATTAACAAGTGCAAGCGACAACTAACAATGGAATTCAAAATTTTGTTCCACTGTAATTGAGAAAGCTGAACCAAACCATACCATCAGCTTCGTTTAGTTTGACTCAGAGCCACGGTTTGTTCGTTGTGCTCTAACGTGCCAATATATGACATTTACAAGCACAATATATGATTAAATAAGTGACAAATAAACAGCATTTTAGAATAAGTTGTTCACATATAAAGTGCCAACAGACGAAAACTATTTCAATTATCACATTTTTTTAGCTTTCACACTTCACATATGACACCATATATATATATATATATATATATATATATATATATACATATATATACATATACATATACATATACATATATATACATATACATATATATTTACATATATATACATATACATATATATATATACATATACATATATATATATACATATATATATATATATACATACATATGACACCATATATATATATACATATATATACATATACATATATATACATATACATATACATATATATATATATACATATACACATATATATATATATATATGTGTGTGTGTGTGTGTGTGTGTGTGGATTGCTTCGGTTCTAAAGGTTTGCTTTCCACTTTCAAATTGTGAACCAAACCATAAAAGCAGACAGAAGGAACCAAACCACAAAGAGAACCAAACACCAATTTAAGTCGATTCGCATTGCTCCTTTGACAGCTCTACTGTCGCGTATTGAATTCTTCGAACACCCATAGTGTCGGGCATGTTTCAATGTTGAGGGAGAAGAGAGAGTCCAGACTTCTTGCTTGTCTATCTGTCTAGTTTCCTTTCCTTGACTAGAATTGTAATTGGATCAAGATGTTATGATTATTTACCTGAACCCACTCAAAGTAACTCCTCCAGAGTTTGCAAAAATGTCAGGCACAATGACGACACCTTTCTTTGCTAAAATCTGCATTAGGGGGAAGATACTACTAATAAAAAGAAGCACAAGAGAAGAAAAAAAAGGAATATAGAAAGGAGCCCGGCTAGCAAACAAGTTAAGACAGAAAGCATGTGCCTGCACACATGCACACGCACGAATATGAGTGTGAGAACAAATTCTTTTAAGTTTTAATTTTTTGAGTTTGGTTTTTGACAGCCAACATAAAATTTTCTCGGACTTATTTATAATGAATTCTACAAATTATGATAGAGCTCTGTAGAAACAAAGAATCCATGTAGCCGACCCCATCTAGCATATGGGAAAAGGCTTAGTTGTTGTTAGTTAAGGTTGTGAATGAGGGGATACTTCATCTGCATCCGGATCAGTTGGATGGTTAGCTGCTTCAACAATGAATTTGGCCTTGATCTCATTAGCATTTTCCCTGGCAAAACAAACATTTGGAATCAAAAAGAGGGCTGGACGGAACCCATTCATAAAAAAACGATCATCTTTGTCAGATAGGCATAAAACCATAACATTTAGATGGAGAAGATATTAAAAAACCTGTTAATAACACCTCCAAGAGCAGCTGGAATGGCAACATCACAATCTTCCAGTAGTAATGCTTTGGGATCTATTGGATCTCCCCCATCAAATCCTTTGATTCCACGGTGTTCTTTTGAATATTTTAGCAACCTTGGTATATCAAGTCCGCCGCTGTTCTTTATGGCTCCAGTAATATCGCTTACAGCAACTACCTTACCTCCATTTTCACTGATTAGCTGAGCTGCTGTGGAGCCAACATTTCCAAACCCCTGAATTTCACAGGGAACTTATAAGTACGTACATCATACAGCAGCGTAGGAAATTGGGAAATGAGAAAGAATGGAATGAGAAGGCAGTAAGCAGGAAGTGCACATATTATATCTTAGAATATCTAATGACAACAATGGTAATCATGGAAAAAACAAACTAGATCAATCATGTGGCACCCCACCGCTCAGTCAGGTTTTTCTTCCAATAACAGACATCCGCTCTTGAGTACTCCATAGGATACAAATAGATAACATTGTTTATTGAAGTAATTCCAGATCCTGCTTTCACCAACATGCATCACTGTATCTTAACGTTATATGAAAGCATGGTTATAATGCTACCATTTGGTCTCTCCGGCTATAACAGCAGCCATTCCAGATATTATCTTAAGGTATCTTATCTTAAGGTATGCGACTCACCTTGCCCATGAGTAGGTCCACTTCGGGTAATACACCAGTCTCTTATTGTTTCACGTTTTCCCCCAAATTAGCTGCTTAGCTTTCAGCCTTTCAACCATCCTCACCTCACGGAAAACTTTTCCCATTTTCTCCATTTTGAATGTTTTCTCTTACACAACATTACTCATTAGTTGAGAAAACTTTCTTGTGCTATTTAACACAGTTCACCAAAATAACCAACTCAGGGAAGCTTATTCTACAGCTTTATGTTGTTCCATAGTTGAACATTACTTGTAGGAAGAAAAGATCCCCACCTGTATCACAAACCGTTGATCTGCAACAGATTTTCCATGCTCGGCAAGTAATGCCTCAGTAGCAAAGAGGACCCCTCTCCCAGTAGCCGCTTCTCTACCTAGAGAGCCTCCAAGATCCTAAATAAAGTTAATGAAAGGAGATGTTTCATACCTAAAGGAACATATATGAAAATCATACTCAAGTCCCCAAGAGCTCATGCTTTTCGTATGTAAAAACAGAAAGTCAAAAGTCACACTTACAACAGGCTTTCTTGTCACAACTGCAGGTGAGTAGCCATGAAATTTTGAGTACTAATCCAAAATCCAAGCCATTGTCTGGTAACAAAAATTCAAAAAACCTTCACTGAGCAGTAAATTTACTTACCAAGCAGCATTAGAAATCGCCAATTTACATTTTACTTTATCAACATTTACCCTTCACAACCAAAAGGAAAAAATAATAAGAATACTTTCTCTTACTCTACTCAATTATTAAAGATCTAATGCTCCAAATGTACAAACCTGAGCATTGGTACCCATGTCAGGTGCAGGAACATCTGTATTAACTCCAATCAAGTCATGGATTTTTTGAGTGAAGACTCGAATAAGACGTTCCAACTCAGAGATGTTCAATTCACTAGGATCGCAACCTATACCACCCTTTGCTCCTCCATAAGGTATGTTAGCTACAGCCGTCTTCCATGTCATTAGCTGTGCGAGGGCATTCACCTCATCTGGATCAACATGCAACATATAAAGGTTTCCTTCTTGACTTAGAATTAACACAACAGCAAGACCTTAAATGAACATATAGCACTTTTATAAAAACTCAACAACTTTTAATAGTATAGCATAAGGGGGTCTCCTAAGATAAAAGATAAGACAAGGATAACCATGAGTAAGCGGGTATTATAACAACTAGCAGCGGTTCAATTCCGATATTCATTTTACAAAAGGGAGAAATACAACATATTGGCTGGTTTGCCTTGCAAAGTAGGCAAAATGAAGACAAACCTCTGGATGGTATCTTATGCCTCCCTTCATGGGTCCTCTGGCATTATCATGTTGTACCCTAAAACCAACATAAGAGGACAATGTGCCATCGTCCTTGGGAATGGTACATTCAACCTGTATATCCACAGTAAGGCTTCATTTCAAACAAATAATAAACAACAACAACAACAACAACAACAACTAAGCCTTTTCCCATACTAGACGGGGTCGGCTACATGGATTCTTTGTTTCCACAGATCCCTATCGTGTGCCATGTTAGCAGTTAACTCCCAATAAGCTAGATCATTCTTTATTGTTTCTTTCCAACACTTTTGTGGTCGTCCTCTACCTCTTTTAATACTTTCCAAATTTAGTTTTTCTACCCTTCTTACAGGAAATAATAAACAACAAAAGGTATTAAAAATGAGCAGATCAAGGGAGAAAGTTGGAAAAGACACCAGGAATCATTATGAGACCAAGAAAACAATCTCAATAATTATATGCAATTTCTGATATCCCAAAGAAATTTCCCTCCCTATTAAAGAAAAAAAATTATGTAGTATAGCCACGATTCCTCTTAATCGATTTGAAAAAACATAGAGCTGCAAGTGACTATGATGCAAGCATCTATCAAAAGGATTCTATTGTTGAAAAATTCTGCACCACCAAAGGGGATCCTGAAGAATTCCGCTATGATGCATGGGGAAGGCGACCACTATGCCAATGGAGATTGATCCCAATCATGATTCAGGCGATGGAGATGTGTGCGAGTGTACGCGTGTGTCTGCATGTAAGAGAGAGAGAGAGAGAGTTCAAAAACACAAGTTGGTGTTTAGATACCCTTGTTTTATCCCAAATACTGAAGCACAGCTTACACACCCTCAGACTTCCATCGATATGGAACACACATGGTTATAAGATAAAAGGAATTGAAGCTGATATCTTGATCTCCCTGAAATGAATGAGAAGACTCTTCTCGAGTTTTGAATCTAACCCCAGTAACCGTAAAGCTCGCTTGAAATTCCGACTGGTGGCAGCTAAAGCATTCATTTTTTAGCATAAGAGACAGCACCAACAGCCTGAAGGAAAAGAACCATTCATCGTCAAGCTCACAATCCAACACTATAGAAAAGCCAAACTCTTGGCACCAGTCAGATGGGTTTCGTACCGAAAGCATCAAAAGCACAAAACAAGCCAGAGTCTTTACCAGTTAAATGCATGAGCTGCAGCAATGGCAATTTGTTAAATAAGAATATACTGAAAATACTAGTTTTGGTAAAGACCACTTTGAGGAATTTATAGAAAAGGCGGCGGTAGGTTGCTTTACTTGAACCCGCCTGATTTAAATAATTGCATATTCTCTCTCTATATATATATAATTTCATCAAAGTATACGACATGAACATCAATCAGCATATGCCGGGTTCGGTCAGGCTCGTGAAAGCTTGTCATCCTGTTCTTTTGTCAGCTCTTATTCAGACCATTCCTCAAAGGAGTGTTGTTGAGATCATCGATCCTACCTAAGATAGCTATACGTTTTACATCAATGAGGATTTTGTGATCAAATTGTTACATTTTAATTTTTAAATAAAAAATTACATTTAATATAAATTATGCTTTTCTATTCAATAAAATCAAAATTTTTAATACCATCAATGAAGTGCTTTATTTTGAAAGAGAAAACGCAATAAAGTATGATAACGGTAAATTTATCATGGTATCCATCCATCTCTCTCTCTCTATATATATATATATAGAGAGAGAGAGAGAGAGAAATTGGTATATGCATACACTCATTCATACTCAAATTCACTCTAAGATCTTTATATTTTGTTTGGTGTGATCAATGATAAAAATTTGAATTTAAAAAATAAAAAACACCATTATAAAGAAATCCTTATAATTGTAATTAGGATGAAGATTGAGTTTCCACTAAGATCTTACAAACAGCGATCCCACACGTGAGATCTGGAACTTCTAGGATCTTAAGACGGTCGCATTTCAAGAAATAGATGGGAAGTTTGACAGCTATGCCTCTAAGGTGATTGTGCAAAGGTAATTTTGTTCTAATTTTCTCATAAATGAAGATTTTAGGTAAATAAGAAGCATTTTTTTTTACAAGGAAATTTTGCTTTAAACTTGGTTTTTCTCGCTTATAAAGGAAAACCAACAGCTTATCACCGTGTTCGAACAAAAGGCCGTTTGACCAGCAAGCACCTGGCTCGGTTTGTTCAAATAGAAAATAAACCAAGCAATCGAACAAGGCCGTAGGACGAGAGAGGATGATGCCAATTAATATACAGCAAGAAGTCACAACAACAACAACTAAGCCTTTTCCCATACTAGACGGGGTCGGCTAGATGGATTCTTTGTTTCCACATATCCCTATCATGTGCCATGTTAGCATGTAACTCACAATAAGCTATATCATTCTTTATTGTTTCTTTCCAACACTTTTGTGATCGTCCTCTAGCTCTTTTAATACTTTTCAAATTTAGTTTTTCATACCTTCTTAAAGGTTCTTATATGTCCAAACCATCTTAAACGTTATTATGTCATTTTATGCTCTATTGGTGCCACTCCTAATTTGTTTATGATAACCTCATTATGTGTACGGTCTTTTCTTGTATGACCACTCATCCATCTCAACATTACATGTTGACGATTGACACCTTTTTAACTTTAATGATATCTTCTTATCATAAAGAATACATTATGCTTCTCTCCATTTTAACCAACCAGCATTAATTCTATACGTAACATCTCCATCAATTCTTCCATCACTCTGAAAAATTGATCCCAGTTATTTAAAACTTTCCTTTTAGGAAATGCAATGTGTCCCAATTTTAATTTCTTTGTTCCAATCTTCTACAGCAAGAAGTCACATATAGATTAAATCGTAACAACAGCCACGTGCTCCAAAGATGGTTGGCAGATGGGAAATTAAAGCGAATGCAGCTCTGCTCGCTGTGGAACCCTCATGACCCGGAAAAGGCCTTTCTTTGCCTAATTTCCAGACCCGGTTGATCACATCTGGATAAAACCATATTGTTTAGTGACGTTCGTACACACTGGATTTAACTGCTATGGATCTAAACTAATTGGATTCCGACTCGGATTAGCTTATGAAACCCAACCAGTCGAGTACTATATAGAAGTATGATATGACATTATAGTATCAAGTTTATAGACCGCAAAAGGTTGGTCACGTATAGTTGTCAATTTAGAACAGTCACTGAATTCTGAATGGTTCAGGTGAGACCATGAATGGTAACTGATGTATTCAGTTAAAAGGCGGGTCTGTTTGAAGCCTGATTTCCTCACCTAATGAGTAATGCACATAAATCTTATATTTTTCAAAGAACATTTCTGGTACATTGTGCCTTGCTATGTTGCATGGGTATGCTCTTATGAGCCCCATACCCATATCTGGTATGTACCGGGTATGGGTATGCGTCGATACGTACTCATACAGTAAATGGCATACCGGTACGCGTATGTGCATACTGGTATGCGTACTCATCTTTGAGTATGTCACGTACCGGTATCAGGTACATGAATGGATCGGGTTGATCCATACAGATACGAGTCCACCCGATTCAAAATCTATAAATACATTCTTTAATCCTCAAATCGATCCGTGTGCGTCTCTTTCTCGATTCTTTATGCGGAAGTTCTCACCTTAAGCAGCGTCATCTCCATCCGGTTCATATCTTCTCACCTTCAGCAACGTCTCTTTATCAATTTGCAGCAGAAGGCGAGCGAGTATCAGCAGATTATGATAGGCTATCTTCGTTTCCCTCGCCTTCTTCTCTTTCAAAGTGGCGCTAGAACGCGGAACGCTTCTCCTCTCCTCATTCCTCGAGCAATAGACGTCGTTCCATTCACTTTTCCCTTCCGATTCCCTCTCCATCATGAAGAAGAGAGATCGAGTCTCGGCCGAGCCATAGGCAAAGAATGAGCAGAGATGAAGTGTGTGATGACTCCATTTTTCTCTGTTCAATGTAGAGAATCTTCTAGATAACTAATGAGATTTTGAAAGCCAGTCACCGAGCCTGGTTGATGGTAGATTTTAAGTAGTGTAATTATTGTTGTATCTTGCATCTTCCAAGTTCTCAAGTTATTAACTTACTAAATGTTGTGTCAATACCAATTTGGAGTTTGTTATTTGTATTCTGAAGACACAAGAATCTTCTGCTACTTATTTATACTGATAGTGCAAAAAGGAAGCAACAAATCTATTGCACACCACCAGATCAATTTTTGGGCATTTATTTGTGGACAGTAAATTTACTATGGAAGAAAGGTGTATCATACGTGGAACTGAACGTGCAACCTGTATCATTTACTTCTATGATGATCTCTGTTCTTTCCCTCTGTGGTGGCTTTTGATCATCGTTGCTCTCACTGCTTGATTTTTTATTTGTCTGATTTCTGACAATTGGGAGCTTCACATTCTTTTGCTTCTGAATTGTTAACTTCCACTATCCAGATTGACGTTCACATCTTAGGAAACCTGGTTTTGTGCAGGAGGACCGAGAAAACATCTTAGGAGCTAGAGCATCCGGAAAGAGGTGTTCTAACTGCTCCTTTTGGGCTACTTAAGCCCACCAGATTGGGGATTATTCTTACTTTTGTAGTCTATAATAAGGAAATTCCATCAGATGCACCGTATTCAAGCGACAAATGGGTAATCATACGTTTCCTGTCACCCACAAATAAATATCTGATAGTGGAAGATAATAACATGGATATTGTTTGCAACTTGAGAGCTACAGTACATGTTCTAGATGGTACTGATTTGCAGGTATATTGGAGTTATATTTGATGTCAAATCCTTGGTTGAGAAACTGCTTCAAGAGCTTGCTTGTGAGCAGAGTATTATTGTCAATGTATATGACACAACTAATAATTCTGCTCCAATCAGCATGTATGGTCCAGATGTTTTGAATGATGAGCCTCGCCATGTCAGTCCCCTTAACTTTGTGGATCCCTTTAGAAGGCATGAGATGCAATGCCAGTAAGAGTTTCTGTTCTCCCAGTGGAATGCTTAAACTGTTCTGTTAAGTAGCTAGGATTTCTACGATCTACTGATTAGACAAGATTTGAACGAAACATAATTGCTTTTCCTGCATCCAACAGATTTCAGGAAAAATGCCCTTTCCCATGGTTTGAGATGAGAATGTTAGTCGTGGCACTGCTTGTTGTCGTGTTGGCAGCACGTGATCTATGCTGCAAGGGCTTGCATACAAAAGGTTGAGGGTGATTGCCGTGAGATGAAGGAACTAAAATATCACGCGGAAACCGCGGATGTTGCAAAATCTCAGGTAATTTTCACTTATATCATGTTGATCTTGATTATTTGAAAAAAAGATAGATCAAAACTTGTGTTGACAATTTGGTTAGTGAGTTTTTCTAGTTGTTGGTAAAACTCTTATCAAATTGTTACTTTTTGCCTTCGCAGTTTCTAGCTACCGTCTCCCATGAAATCAGGACCTCCATGGGTGGTGTTTTAGGTTGATGATGAAAGATTGAAAGATCCATGTTTTCAGTTTGATGCCATTTAGTTGTTTGGCATGACCCAATGAATTTCGTGTTCAGAAATGTAATGGGTTCTTTATTATTCAGGTATGTTGCAGATGCTCATGGACACAGATCTTGATGAAACTCAACTGGATTTTGTGAAGACAGCTCAGGCTAGCTGCAGGTCTCTTGTATCATTGATCAATGAAGTTTTGGACCAAACAAAAATTGAAGCGGGCAGGCATGACCTTGAGGCTGTTCCATTTTATTTGAGGGCCATTTTGGATGATGGCCTGTCACTATCTCTGGCAAATCTCAAGACAAAAGAATAGAGGTGAAAATGTTGTCATGCTCTCTGGGTGTTTGTGTCAAATCATTAGTTTTGCTCCTATTTCATAATTTTCTTTCAAACTTTTTTCATTTGTGGCCTTTATTCATTTTTAGTTCAGAATGAAAGTAGGTGACATCTGATTCGGTTATGGTCGATGGTTTCAAGCATATAACAATAGACGAGAAAGTACTTGCTTGTAAAGCTGGTTGGTGATAAGTCCTCACATCTTGAAACCGAAATAACTTCTATTTACAATTAGGATAATGCTGGTTAGCATATATGTTGCTGTGACTTCATTATTCTGATTTATGATATTCTTGAAGTGATGCTTCTTCAGGGACTCTTGATTCTCTTATGGTAAGCGCTACAATGATGGGATCGCGTTTTATGCTTGTTTGAGATCTTTTCTTGTAAATTCAATTGACGACGTCGACTTGTGGTATGTGCTTGTTGTTTAATTGTTCTTACTTTGAGAATATAAATGGCATTCTCATAGTTACAATAAAATTATTCAAAAACACTAAATGCTCTTTCAAAAAATAAAATGCTCTATATAATTGTGTGTGTGTATATATATATATATATATATATATTATTTATATTTATGTAATTTTTTTATATATTTTTTAATAGTGGCATACCTGTACCTTAGTTTTTTATAAAATTGTGTACCCCATACCCGTATCCATGCAACATAGGTGCCTTGCAAGTATAGCTTTATTGGGAATGATTCTTGGAAAGTAGGAGGTCTCTTTCTCTGTTTGGGGTGAGTTAACTTTTGCCTATGAATGTAATACGATCCAAACCAGTATGTAGTTAATCGCATCATATTCTTGTTAGTTCGTGGAGGTGGCTCAAGCTAAAAGCTAGATAAGCTGCAAGCTAGAAGAACGTTGTATATATGCATGTGTGTGTGCTCGTATGCGACTATGCGAATTGAGCAGAGGAAACATGTTCATAGCTTGTGTCACCCAAACCACATGAGTCAACTCGTCTTGTGAGGTAGAACGAGGAGCCTAGACGAACTTACCATGGGCACAGATGAGCTGAATGAAGCAGCTTTTGCAGCAACCCTATTTTTACAAAGATGCCCTGCCCTGCTTTTAGCTAGCTTTGCCTTTCCTGATTAGAGAGAAGTGATATGGCTTCATGGGAATCACATTTTTATTCGAGTTCTACTGCTCTTCATTGGATGATGTTAAAAGAGGTTTTGTATGACGATGAAATCAACTTTTAGGAATCATAAAGATGTTGATAACATAAGGTGAGGTGCTAACCTTTTCTTCGTTGTCGTACATTGGATGAAGCCGGTTTAGGCTTTGAGGGAAAGGATCCTAGCCCGTGCGGGTTGTGGATCTACATTGAACCGAGTTGAGGATTTCGCCCCACTAATGAGCCCGTGACCCGTAATACATAGTTCTCCACACCTTAAACAGTTCGATGGGCTATTCACCCCACCCTACAATAATAATAATTTCTAGATCCGACATGGAATGGAATCAGGAGTTTCTGCTTCAGACTGTCTAAACCCTTCGAAAGAAGGCTTCTCCGAGGCAACAGGAAAGAGAGGTGAAACTTTCTCAGCTCTAAAGTGAGTCCCTGGATGGCACTTCCCTTGATTTATATTAGAGAGATAAACCAAAATCTTAAGCTCAACCCAGAGATGTGGATCATCCAAGACAAATTAGCATGGCGTACTCCTGTTCAAACCGGAGTTTGAAACCAAACATCTCAGGAGGATAGAGATGCAGGTGAGATCCAATGTAGATCATTCACTCATGGGATCTGGGCGGTCGGGGGGGGGGGTGACCACGGCTCCTCTCTTCTTGAGAATCCATACATCCCTTATCAGTGTAAGGGCAACTATCTCTCGAGGGGAAAGATGGAGCACCTAACAACGCATCTTCACAAACCAGGAACTTGGAGATCACCCCAGAAGGATAGGGACCAAAAAGTTGTTATACTTTTGCATGAGTGATAGTTTTCTTTATGAATGTGGTGTTGATGTTTAATTTGGTGGTGTTGGAATTGAGAGCAGATTAGAGGAAAAGAGAATTCAAAATTTACAATATAACTCAAATTCTTGGATCTTCCACTTGGAGGGATATATATAGATAGAGAGAGAGAGAGAGAGAGAGAGAGAGAGAGAGTCTTAGTTGAATAATGGTATTTGATGCCTAATCTTTGACAAACATCTCCATTGTCCGATCTTTGAGATCAACAATAGAGGTTCCAATCAAATATAACGTACTTGCATTTAATACACGAGTACTTTGAATGTAAAGTGATTCAAATCTCCACCGTCAATTGTAAGATTATACACCAAACACTATTATGCAGCTAAAACACCCTATATATATGGACTCAACTCACAAGTTGCAGGTTCTGAGTTCTATACCCTAGAAGTGCATACATGGCCATTGTAACCACAAAAAGGAAAACATTTTTTGATCACCTTACCGGTATGAGTTTGGAGTTTGAGTTACCTCCCAATATTATCATTACACAATGCCTTACAGTTTGATCTTAAAATGCCTCTTAGTCACTACATTTGTCTTTATATAGTAGAATTCAATCGGTGAATATCAAACTTCACATTTGTTTATCGTGAATTTACCACAATTGTGTTACGGCATTCTAGGGTATGCCTTTTCAACAATTTTTCGCATTCTGTACTACTTTATGACATTGCCTTCTCCCTTCAATAAATCAATGATGTCAGAGGGTTGAAACAATTGTCCCCTAAAAACAAATAAAAAATAAAATGAATGAGTATGCGTGTGCAAGAGGTATCCACGATTGAAACAATATATATATATATATATATATATATATATGACATAATTCATATGCACATCAAATTCATGCTTAAATCTGCTAAAACTCCCATTTGAGACCCATAAACGCTAGTTTTGTCCATTCACAACATGTGCTTGAGTTTTGTTGTCAAAATAAAAACCAAAACCAAGCCTTTTCACACAATTGCTCCCTGAATTGTTCGAATAACTTAAAATATTGTGATTATTGACTTTTATGGAAAATAGTGCCATTAATTTGCATCCTTCATAATATCATCAGTTAATCTTGATATTCACCATTACAAAATTATCAAAACTGTGACTATGTTTTAACTGCTTATTAGCTTGTCTTACTTATATACTTAATTATTATCTAAAAAGAAATATAGAAATAATAGGCAACGAGTTAAGTGTTTGTGCTTACTGACCTGAAACCAAGTGTAGAAACAATATGAGGTCAAGATGCATCATCGAGCCAACTAATTATATATTATATGATGATTCGAAGTTTTAAAGGTGTTGGAGCTGCTGCAATGAAAATAAAACGAAAAGTGAATAATAGAGTAGGAGAGAAGGATATATTCCTCCTTCAGATAAGACAGTATCCATGACAACAATGACATTACTAAAGAATCAACTATCATAAGCACTAGCCCGTAACTTGAGGAAAGAGGAAATTTTCACCGTTCAATTGGTATGATCATATGTATTAAATGCCAAATATGAAAAGTACAACGATACTTATTATTTTTTAAATTCAAATATTCACCAGTGATCACACTGATCGGTAAAAAAAATTAAATGAATTCGAAGAGAGAGAGAGAGAGAGAGAGAGAGAGAGAGAGAGAGAGAGAGAAACCATTCGCTGGCCTCTATAGTGGGCGGCAGCAGCCAGGGTAAGCAATTTTAACTAAACTAAAGTCGATTTTTCGTTTTAGAGTGGACCTGCGTTAGGCAGATGAGAGTAGTCCGCTGGCGAGAAGATTAGATCTTTGAGGTTGGCCTTCGAGTTTGGCACCCAGTATGCATTCAGAGGTGTTTCCTGGATAGAGAATTGGGCCTGCTCATAAATGGGCATCGTAGATGGATGGCTACCACCCTTCATATTTGAAACCGATCGCATTGAAGAGGATTTTACTGACGGCCAAAAGGCCATGTCTCTTTATGAACCACATTGGGCCTCTTCTTTGGCACCACCACTACCACCTAGTCCGATTCGAGCCAGGTCAAACCACTATGGGGTTAAAGCTTTCCCAGCGTTGCTTCTCCCCGTTCGAGCTCAAGAGTTGTTCATGGGAAACAAGTGCCGACCCACTTGAACCAAAAAGTGTCGGCAACAGCAATGCATTTTCAATAGCACCCTGAAAGGCCGCAATGGCGATGGCTCATCAGGTATGACTGTTTAGCGACAAGTAGTAGGGGTGTTCAAGGAATTGCCAGAAATAGAGACGAACCGTCACAACAGAACAAACCACGAAATGGTTCTAATGGTTCAGTTCTAGCAGGAAAAAAAAACTAATGGTTCTATTCACAGTTCCAACTGGTGTACATATATAGAGAGAGAGACGAAACTTCCATCAGTATGATCATCAATTATGTAGATTTGAGTTAAATGTATTGTTACATTTTTTTATTTTGTATTTGCACATGATGCATTAAATATTTTTTGTTTTATCACCACAACCTTTCGTTTCAAAAATAGAATGGCAAAATGGTTTATGCTACGAAAAGACATTATTCATTTACCACACACACACAAATATACATATATATATATATAAAGAGAGAGAGAGAGAGAGCACAATCCAATGCACACACTCATCAATCCTTAAATCCACTTGATTTTTAACTTTTGATCAACATGATAAACGGTAGAATTTGAATTTAAAAAGTATTTAATGCATATAGGTGCATTAAATATGAGTACAAAAAGTATAATGGTATTTTTATTTTTAAATTCAAGTCTCCACTGTTCATGAAGCTCATTGAATGATAGAGATCTTTAAATATATTTGATGGGTATATATTAGTTCTCTCTATATAGAGAGAGAATGAGTAGCAACTTCATAATATTTAAATCGTATGATTTTACTAAAACTTTTTCATGGTTCAATCATTTAAAAACATTGATGGAGATTTAAATTACGTTTATGATTATGGTATATTAAATGTAAAGTACAAAGGACATTAAGTCATGCTAATTCATGCATTTTTCAGATTTGGCAGTTCGATCTATGATTTCTTGTTTATGGACGTTGATAAGAAGGGTACGATTATTCACTAAAATGTAGGTACTGAGAGGAGCAAAACACAGATGCCTTTACTATCTGCAATTAGTATAGATATATAAACACCCTCTTAGCAAGAGTCACGTTTACGAAAAACTGTAATCTTGCCGATTCCAAGAGAAAAATTGGTGATCATTGTATGCCTGCAACGAAACCTAACAGCACCACAAACTAGCCTTTAGGAAGAAAGCAAAATAAGTGCCAAATTAGTTCTCATCCAAATAAAAGGCTCAAAGAAAGCTCGGATCACAAATTCACTACACATGTTGAAGGAGCTCATGGTTGGCTTTCGGTGTCCTCTACAAAATCTCGATGTATCCTCACTCCAGATACGCAACAACAGATCTGTTTATGAATAGGTCTGAATGCTCTTATTTTTCAAGGTTTCCTCACGGTATGATTTTGTTAAGAGAGTTTCAATTCATATGTAGTGTGTATTTGATCTTTGCGCTACTGTCTATTTATAGAGCAACGCCTACTCCTTCGCCCCTTGGATTTCCTATTGAGCTTCCTTTCCTTGAGCCCTTATCCGGTTGATTACAGACAAACACCGTAACCAACCGACAATTTCAACTTGTGATGGTTGTTATAGCACTATTTCCAACAACCTTTCCACAGATAGCTGAATGGTCCAATCGTTTTTATGTTATTGTCGAGAATGTCCACCTTATCCTTACATCTCCCACTTGGTCATTCGAGTAAGTAAACTGACATACTGGTTTTCCTTTCACTTTTACGAGGTTTTTTTAGTAATGTCATTTCATGATTGCTATTGCAATCACCATCCGTTGTATGGTTTTTTACCTACACAATAATCAAACAGATTTCACTCATGTTTATAACATGTTTTGAGAAAGGATCATTTGTTATGCCTTTAGTCAAAAAGTCTACCAACATATCATGAGTTGGCATGTATGAGATGAATATTTCCTTTCTCATTACCATGAACATAATGATACTTAACCAACGTACCAGTCGGCACTCGTTGCATTCATACAACAAGCCACATACTCAACTTCTTGTATGCAATGCTATATTTGTTACATGCCTAAAAAACACCACCACCTCCAAATAAAAATATTTGTTCCGAAGTTGATTTGTTGATATCTTTATTCCCATCAAAGTCAACCTCAAGTATCCTACCACTTTAAGTTCATTTGCTTGAAAACACAATTTCAAGTCTTTTGTTTCTTTGAGAAAACTGTCAAAAGTGACAATGACCTACGTCTATTTATTCCTCCAGCCAATTCCTCCATATGACAATACAAACCATCTTAGAGGACACTCAGAGATTTTATATACACCAAGCAACGACAGGTTTTATATTCTGACAAGTTTGGTTACTTGGGAGGCCTTATCTACTAACAACTAACATTATTAAAGATCTTATAAGAACTGAAAATTTTAATAGAAAGATTTCCACTTCGTTTAACAGCTCTATCCAGTGAGCTTGTCAGTGAAATGGTCATCCACTTTGTTACTGTACAAGGGCCATCACTCCATTTCTAGAGAAATGGGCAAATTTTCCTCTGTTTCCTTTGCTGAAAAAATCAACGGAAGATCTTGCATGTCATGGGGATTTGAGAATCACATCTGTTATAGGCAAATAGTGCCCCTCGTATTGATTAAATGATAACATTGTATAATTGCTTGTTCAACTATCGAGTCTTGGGAAGAAAGGGCCATTAGATCCCCAGAATTCAAGTTAAGCCAACCCAACTCTTGAAAACCAAAGCCTCCTCTCTTTTCTTGAATTGAGCTTCTGTCTGGAACTTCAATGCCTTTTTGTTTTTATAAAGAGTCCGATGATATTTTAAGAAGAGCTGTCTATACTTAAACTTGTCAATGAACATGCCTCCTTGCTCCATAATGTTAACTACTTCATTAGCTCTTTGAAAAAAACCACCTCTTACAAAGTTGTATAACACTGAATCCAGCAGCTCTTGATCAAATCTAATTGCACAAGAAGAGAGCATTTTCATTTCACCCCACAATTCAGCAATCTCTTGATATTTCCCACCAATAGCAGAGTAGCCAGTGACCAAGGAATGGTATGTTTGTGCATTTGGCATGTGAAAAGTGGATCACGTTATTCCAGTCATGAACTCCATAATCCACTCTCTGTCCTTCCTTGATTTCCTGCAACAGCTTTGTCATCAACCCAGCTTCATCTGTCTCTGCACCACTTTTAGCTAGCATGCCAGAGCCTTGTTGACTAACTTTTGGAATCCTAGCCTCTTTCATCTCTTTAAATACTTGGAGTGCTCTGTGTGTATCTTGCTGGAGCACCCTGGATTGAATCATTGCCTCATAACAGCTTGCTTGAACACAAGTGGAATTCTCTACAGACATGGGAATCTCTTCCTTATCTGCTGAAATGAGAAATTGAGCCAAATCCATCACTTTCCCCACTTCCAGAAACGCTTTCACCAGCTTTGCATATACTCTTTCTGTTGGATAGAGAATGCCATCTTGTGATCCTATCAGGCAAGCACTGTTAGTTATCTGATCCAATAATAGTAAAAGAAGCTCCTTAGCTTCTGCATGTAGCCTCGAAAATTTTCTGTCCTTTGAAAAATCGAGGAAAGGTGGCACATCTGTTTCAAGTATCTTTTGATTACTTGAAAGTGAATCTGCATCAACACTGTCATATCTAGCAGTTTGCTCCAGACATTCTTGCTTCTTAGAAATGATACCTTCTACAATTGAGAGAGCCGCTCTAAGAGAATTCCGAGCTTCTTTTGCCTTTCTCAAAAGTTCCAAAACCAACTGTGATGCAGACTTCAAGTCTCCAAAATTCAAATGGCATGTAAGCAAGCAGTTATAGAACTGTTTGTAATGGATGTCTCCAACATGACAACTTTCATCTATATGTCGCCTCAATTTCTTAATTTCATCTATGCGTCCATTTTTCTCACAGATGTGTGCCATAATGATCAACAATGTTATGTCAGCTTTCACCCCAATACGAGGCATCATCTCCAGAAGAAGTTCTGCCTTCCTGGTCAATCCGTGAAGCAGACAACTACTTAAACATATGTTAAATGACAAAGTATTAGGCTTCATTGAGAGCAGCTCACTATTGGACTTCTTGCGAGGGTCCACTCTGTTGTCCTTGAAATGATGGCCAATCTCAAGCAACATCTCAGCAGCAAGCCAAGCACCAGATTCAGATACTGCCATGTGAGCTACTATACCTGACCAAGCATTCACAGGAGGGAGTTCCTTCATCTCAACCATTTTCCTCAAAATGGTAGATGCAGGGATTGGTGATCCAGCCCTTGCAAGGACGTAAGAAAGAAAAATAAGTGTGTCTTTCTCCAGCAAATTGCACTTACTTTCATCAATAACCAACATCACCAAATCGTAAGCTTTCTCAAGCCATTGCTGTTCATGCTTTTCAGACAGACCAGTAATAAGTTTGTTGATAACTGATTTTCTCGGGAAGCCTTCCATTTGTTTGTACCGCTCATAAGATTTCCAGGCATCTTCATATCTTTGTTCGTCAAGTGCATTCCCAATCTCCAAAGCTAATTGTGATGGATCCCTTGCTCGGACAAGAATTGGCTCTTCTGCAAGAGATGCTATGGCTTGGGATGAACTTGAAGAATAGCAATATATGCTTCCAGCATCATGCAGGAATAACATGCCGGACGTAGACTGACCAAGCAACTCAGATGTTGTACACACCAATGATTGATGAGCAATGGTATTAATTAATGTAACTCGCATGGGTGCTGAAAGTGACTTGGTTAGCAAGCATCCTAACCTTCCAAACCATCTCACTTTATCCATAGCAACAAGTTTTTTCCAGAGAAAGATCCAACCTACACCTATTCATTTGTATGAGAATAGGATCTCTGAAAATTTCCGTCAGCTTTACCACATGCATGGCTGCAAACAAGTCATACAAACAAAATCAGATCTATAGCACATAAAAGGCAACTGTTTAGCTATATATAACTGCCATCAACAACAGTCTTAGGCTGGTATTTTAACCTAACCACCAATCCAACAGGACATTATACAACTAACTGAATAAGCAACTGTTTGCAATGCAATATGTGTTAAAATGTAGAGCTCCCTGCTTAATATAGTTTCCCAATGATTAGGCACACGAAAAACACAATCTTTATACTAGATGAGAAAGCACTAGTTCTAAGAGACATCGTGATTAGATCAACACATGCTCCGCTAGAAGCATATAACTCTCAATAGTTTGATGCTTAAGACATTGAAATGTAGTCACTAACCCCCACCTCCGTGCACAATTGACACGTATATCAAAGAAAATGCATAGAGTAAATGCAAAGAAAAAGAAAAAAATCAAAATTAACTGATTCCACGATGCTGCTAAATTGCAAGGCCGAACAAAACAGAAAAGGAACAAACACTATTCCACAAAGCAGCATGGGATGATAAACTAATAAACAATTGCTCAAATGGGAGAAGAAAATCGAGAGCATGAACACCAAATGCAACACATTTAATCGCAGCAGAAACTGAAAACATAATCCAGCAAATATGGAATAACGAAGAAGGAAAAGGGAAGGAGAAGAACCAATTTTCACGTGGTTCGGAGACAGCCTCTATGCTGTCCCTACTCCACAGGCAAAAGGAGAAATTTCCTCCATTATTTCTATGAGCAACAGTGGTATCCTTTCACAAGAGATAGAAACTGTTGAAATTGACAATGGACACATTTATTGGTAAAAATCAGCAAATATGCGATACACAGCCATAGAAGAAGAGAGGCAAAAAAACTAACAATCTCTCTTAAGTAGGATTACTAATCTGTTTAGGCATATATAAACAGAATTATCCTTAATTAACACACATTGGATTGGATCAAAAACATTCAGATCTGATCCACACATTTAACTCCTTGACGCTGTCCCTCAAGTTGGGAGAAAGATGCTAATAACTCCCAACTTGCTAACTAAAACAACTACACTCAAAAATGTGAGGTGGAACATGAAACTAACCCCATTTAAGATAGAACCAGGCATCCTATTGATGAGATAGACAAATGTAAGAATTACATCACCCCAACAAGATTTCGGAACATTACACCCAATAACCAAGGTTCCAACAACCTCAAAATTATGTTTATTCTTTCTTTTAGCTATAATATTTTGTTATGGAATATTAGGACAAGTTGTTTGGTGCATAATGTCATGTTTGTGAAGGTAGTCTTTTAACCGACACGACATATATTCATCCCGATTATCTAAGTGAAGTGCTTTTAATAAACAATGAAATTGACTCTCAATAAATTTATGGACTATAGGAAAGATTGCATAAACTTCATCTTTAGAATTCATTAAATAAACAAGAATAAAACGAGTCGAGTTATCGATGAAGAAATAAAATATTTATAATCATTCAAAGAAGTAACATAACAAGGACCCTAAACATCATAATAGACTAACTCAAAAGGTTTAGATGCTCTAGACTCACTATATGAAAAGGAGACTTGGTGATGTTTTTTGCCTTTTAACACATATCACACTAGAAGACTATTAAACTTTATTGATTCACAAATCATACATCTGTTTGGTTGGAGGTAACCTCTCCACCATAGACTCCATAGTCGGCTTCTCTACATCTCTTTAGCTGCTGCCGATTTCCTCTCTTTATTTTAAACCCTAACTAATACTACTACATATACTCTCTTATAACTTAATGACTAATCTACCCTTAATTAGTCACACTAACAATTAGACACCCAAGGATCCCATACTGGACTGATACCCTTTCTTAACACCCCCTCAAGTTGAATGGAAGATGATCATTACACCCAACTTTCTTAGTCTTCACAAGAATACAGTCATTGACTGCTTTAGTAAGAAAATCTGCTCTTTGATGTTCTCTTTGCTGCTCTTTGATGTTCTCTTTGATCTTCTGATCTGCTTTCCATGAACATTTTTTAGGTTTCATACACCTATAAAATATGCACCTTTGGTCGGCAGATCATGCATGTCCATGTTTTCCTTGTTGTATTCTTTTTCTGCTGCTTCTCATTGGGAACAAAATGGTGCCTCATCTTGCAAAGTACACTAGCCATCTCTTCACGCTTCTTCTTAGATATCTGTCGAGTTATGGAGACCACGATGATTAGGATAACACTCGAACGACACACAAAACACATCCTATACAATTGGATTACCCATATTGTCAAGGAGAAGACCTCAATGTCGACATGCAACGGTCACCATGACTGCCACATGAGACCACCTGTTTTGTGGTTGCAGGACCTTCCGCACGTTCTCTCTAATCTTCCGTCGCCATCTACTACTCTTAGCAATCAAAACATGGCTCTGATACCACGTTGAAATTTGTGAGAAGCATAACAGATAATCAATAATAATAAACAATACGAAAAATTAAGAATCAAAATGAGAGATGGAATTTGTGAGAAGCATAACAGATAATCGATAATAAAAAAACAATACAAAAAATTAAGAATCAAAATGAGAGATCGAAGAAGGGAGCAGACCCTCCAAGAGAGGTCACCCCTCTTTCTCTCTTTCTATTCATCAGGCTCTTAACCCTAATACAAAACGTTCATCTATTATATAATGGGTTGTAAAATAGAAAATTACCAAAATATCCTTAGTACAATAACAACTAAACCTTTTCCCATACTAGATGGGGTCGGCTACATGGATTCTTTGTTTTCACAGAGCCCCATCATATGCAGTTAACTCACAGTAAGCTAGATCATTCTTTATTGTTTCTTTCCAACACTTTTGTTGTCGTCCTCTACCTCTTTTAATGCATTCAAAATCTAGTTTTTCATACCTTCTTACAAGTTCTTCTTTTGATCTTCTTTCTATATGACCAAACCATCTTAAACGATATTTTCTCATTTTTATACTCTATTAGTGTCACTCCTAATTTGTTTCTAATAACCTCATTATGTATATGGTCTTTTCTTATATGACCACTCATCCATCTCAACATCTTCATTTCTGTTACAAACATCTTTTATACATGTTGATGATTAACTACCCAACACTCAGAACCATAAAACATGGCAGGTCTAATTGTTGCTCAATAATATTTACCTTTTAACTTTAATGGTATCTTCTTATACGATGCTCCTCTCTATTTTAACCAACCAGCATTAATTCTATGCGTAACATCTCCAACAATTTTTCCATCACTCTGAAAAATTGACCCTAGGTACTAAAATCTTCATTTCGAGGATATAATGTGTGCCAATTTTAATTTCTATATCCTCTAAAGTAACCAAATGATCAAACTTACATTCTATATATTTTGTATTTGTTCTACTAAGTCGAACGCCTTTGCTTTCTAATGTTTCTCTCCATAGTTCCAATTTTCTATTAACTTCTTCCTTAGACTCCTCCACTAACACAATGTCAACTGCAAATAACATACACCAAGGTACTTCATCTTGAATATATTTTGTTAACTCATCAATCACCATTATAAAATATAAATAATTATGGACTTAAAGTTGATCCTTGATGTAACACAATATTAACTTCAAAGAAGTTTGTCATTCCTTCATGAGTCCTCACACATGTTTTTGCACCATCGTACATGTCTCTTATAAGGTTAATGTATGTCAATCAGATACCTCTTTTTTACAAGGTTCTTGAAAGAACCTCCCACGGTACCCTATCGTAAGCGTTTTCTAGATTAATAAATATCATGTGAAGGTCTTTCTTTTTTGCTCTAAAATATTCCATAAGACGTCTCAAAAGGTAAATTGTCAGTACATTTGTCGGGCATGAATCCAAATTGGTTCTTTGTTGTACTCAATACTTGTCGTAACTTACGTTTCGATAGTTCTTTCCCACGATTTCATAGTATGGCTCATTAACTTGATACCTCGATAATTCGCACAATTATGAATGTCAACCTTGTTTTTATATATGGGTATAAGTGTACTCACTCTCCATTCCTCGGGCATCTTTTGGTTTCTCCATATTTCATTGTCAAGTGATTCCTATTTCTCCTACGATTTTTCAAACTTCTATAGGAATATTATTTGGTTGTATTGATTTACTACCGTTCATATGTTTAAGAGCTTCTTTGACTTCATTCTTTTGAATATTGTCTGGTCATCGTCTTTGATACATCTAACAAAATTAAGATCTTTAGTTTTCTTATCTCTAGCCCTAGTTATCCTAAAAATATCTCTTTTACCCTATTTTGAGAAGAATTTTTTATATAAATCCTCCCAAATTTTAGTTTTTTCTTCATTGATTGCCTTTTTCGCTTCCTTAGTGGTCGAGAATTGATATTATCAACCTCTGTCATAGCATCAAAAGAGATGTTATCATCACCACCACCAAGTCTAATATCTTCTTCCTCAAATATCGATGCATCTTTTTTTTCTTGCCTCTTCTCAACCATACTCTCAATCACCGATAGACATTGTCATTTAATATTTTTGGACACTCTCTTAACTTTGTGTCTATAAAGAGCAACCTCTTTTCTAATCCATGCTAGGTTATGTTTTAATCAAAAAAATCATCATACATTGAGTGAGAATGCATAGTGCTAGTATTACGAAGACAATGTTTTAATGTAACAATGGAAAATCGATGAATATCATCTCAAAATATCACACATAAAAGCCTTAGAAAAATATCATAATAAAGAATATGCAACAAAGGCATAATATAACAAACAACTAAGCCTTTTCCCATACTAGACGGGGTCAACTACATGGATTCTTTGTTTCCACATAACCCTATCATGTGCCATGTTAGCAGTTAACTCACAATAAGCTAGATCATTCTTTATTGTTTCTTTTAAACACTTTTGTGGTCGTTCTCTACCTCTTTTCATCAGTGTTATCCGTATCGCACCGTATCGTATCGTATCGTGGGCACCTAAGAGTATAGTAAAACATAACTTATTGGTCTGCACCATATCGTACGATAAAGGGTCCCTGGCCGAACGGAAAACCGCATTTTTGCGGGTTTCCTTCGTTTCTTTAGAGCTCCCTAAGCTCCCTTAGCGTGGTTCTTAGCCTCTTTGATATTCAAGGCTCCAGCACAAGCCTCCTAACTCGGATTTGAGTATATTTTTAGTGTTATTATTCATTTTTTTCCTTTGTATTTGTTGTTGTTTTTTTAATGATAAAATATGAAGTTATTAAGTGTGTGGATATGATTTTTATTGCATTCATGAAGTGGGAGACACTCTATTTGAGTGTTATTTAACGATTGGGGATTTACAAAGTGCTTTTATTTTCAGGTTTTTTATTGAATTAAAATACTCAATTGAGATGGCAAGAAGGGGTGGTAGAGACTCCCATTCTCGTTCTGATGATCCGGCATGGTAGTGGTAAAGATCAGGTGTTTATTTTGTGAAAAGGGTGGTTAATGGTGAAATTTCAAGGTTGAAACACCACCTACCAGGAACTAGGAAAGAAGTTGCTCCTTGTACAGGCAGAGTTAGAAGTCTGTAATAAGGTATTCAATGGCAATGTCTTTAGATGATTGAGAGTATACAAGAGAGGAGACAACAAAAGGATGATTTGGAGATGTTAAGGTATTCAATGGCAATGTCTTTAGATTATTGAGAGTATACAAGAGAGGAGACAACAAAAGGATGATTTGAAGATGTTTGAAGAAGATGTTGATGCTACTAGATTTGGATTCATTGATAGTTTGCCTTCAGATGCCAGAACAGAGATTGGTAGTAGCAATTCACGAGCACCTAGCAAGGGAAAGAGGGTTGCTGAAGACTTTGGAGGTGGTAGAAGAGGAAGTTCAGAAGCTTTTGTCTGCCTTTACTTTCCATCTCCTCTTGGCCATGCTTCTAGGTTTACCAGAAGTACGAGTAATAGGAATGTTGAGCTATGTGAGTTTTGCTACTGCATTGAAAATCTCTCTAGAGATTCATCTTCTCACCAACAAGATTGCCAACTTGAGCAGACGTTGTCAGTTGTATGATTGATGCCATTCATGCAACCAACAATGAAGGTTAGAGATCAAGGACTCATACTGAATCAAGTGACATCAGTCTTAGGACGAGAGGGATAGTGAGTGAACCTTGCTGGTGTTGAACGGAACACACTTCCGCAGGTGAAGGACACGGACTGAAGTGGTGAAGAACCGTGAAACAGCCGGTGTTCTGCACAGGAAAAGGGCTGAGGTGAACAAGAGGCGTCCATCTGCCATCACAGGTGCGTAAATTCTGATCTCGGAATTTATTCTGTGACATGTTCACACTTTCCGGTCTAAATCTCAACTATGCGAAGATATGGTTGTTGTCTTTACAATTTTGAGAAGTTGCCACGTTATTCTGGTTTATGATGCTTCTCTAGATGCACGTTGATCTGTATGCACACATTCTGTTTTCCTGCAGTGGCTCTGTCGTACTTAAAATGTAAAAGCTTTACGTGCTATAGGAAAAAAAAAGTGCATATAGTTTTCTGGTCTTTAGGAGATCAGGAAGGACGCATCCACCCTAGAAATTCATCTGAGTGTGCAGAAAGGATGAAATGGAATTGAATATCTTCAACATGCTACAATCTTAGCCTTTGTATCAGAGTGAAGAAATGTACTTTAAGAAAGCGCCACTGTTAACTGTATAAATAGACATGAGTTTGGTGAGAATGTTATCTTTCTAATTGTTCTGTTTTGATGGGAATTTGCACTAGCGTTATGAAATTTTACCTTATTGCCTTATGTATTATTTATCTAGAAAAGAAGTATTCTTTGACCTAGATGTGTTAAAGATGATCCTATGGATCAGCGAAATCTTAATATACAAGATACCTTCACTTTTAATGGCTTTTCCTATTTATATCATTTTAATTATATGAGCCAAATCATGATACAATGAACTCCTCCCACTATCAAGTGGCTTTTCATGTTGTATAACGTTTAGTTATATACTTTATAGTTTTTCAATAACCATCATGAGTTGTATCCGTTATGCGTTTTTTTACAATTTATACTTTTCCTATATAATTACTACTATTTTTAGTTAGATAGTTTTCTGTTTCAAGTATATTTTCCAACACAACCAAGAGCTTTGGGCATATCTCAAACCAATACGGATAACAGGCTTGATGAACAAGTCTTCAAATATACCTCAATCAAGGGGTCTCCTATCATATTCTCAATAGGCAGATAAGACTGATATTTAATTTTTGAAACACATTATGTGTATAATGATACTTAACCATTATATGCTTGGTTTTAGAGCTATCAGTTTCACTTTTATGGCTACAAGAGCTACAACTCTATGTACTAGATACCTCTCACTTAAAGTGAATTGTACAGTTGTATCACTGAGTTATTCTAGTGCTATATATTCAATACATTTCAAGCACAATAACTCATGTACTCTTACCCATTATGCAATTTTTTCATGCCATATGTTTTTTCCTACACAACTAAAAGTTTATGACATATCACAAGTATATGTACCATATATTAAGAACAAATTATCAGATATGCCATAGGGGAATAAACCTACCAGTATTCCCTTTAATAAGTAATATGCTAAAATAACATAATGATATACAATCATTGTATGCCTATCCTTGGGGTAATTAATTCAAATTTCACAAATCATGTTGCAAGCAATACTCTTACTTTATTCTGGTAATAAAGCTACGCAACCCTACTTCTTATATAACTAAGAAACATCTCCTCTAATAGAGTGAAATATACCTTCTCTTCTAAGGAATGTGTTTGAGTAGTCACTTTACTAAAATAATTTAATTAGTCATGAACCATTCATTGGCTTAAGATTATAACCCTTAGGCAAGCAACAATCCATTCTTGAAGAAATAAATATAGACGTGTATCTTTACAAGGTCCAATGGCCATAAGATTTAGATCCAATTACCAAGATCTAGATGTCAATTTGCTCATTTCATTGGAATAGTATCATCATTGTAAATGGTGATCCATATCAAAATATTGACACTCATACCATTAAGGTATAAACATTCGGGTTATTTAGAATTTTACCATATGTGTACTATTGTTTGTAAAACAATATTTACCATAGTCATGTATGTATTTATCTCTAGATCTATATGAGGACATATTGAATTCATGTATCTAGAATTATAAATTCTATGCCATCAAAATATGATCTTTATGGATGATCTCATGATATCGTTATGCTTTTGCTAGCATTTTGTATCATGATGTACATGCTTTCCTCTAGGATAGATGTAATTTATCTAGTCTAATATATCAAAAATATGGTTTAGCATAACTCTTATTATTATGTGCAAAAACTTATACCATAATCATGCAATATAGTTGCACTTTTCAAAAATCATTTCGCAACTGCCCTGTTGATATCTTGCTTCACATTCAAAGTGATTTTCCCAAACAATAAGGTTGCAATCGTAATGTAAGTACTATATTTAGTTTATTACAACCAACTCACTAGCTATTTTATTACTTATTTGAAGCAGCTTTCTCAAGTCACAAAATGGTGCAATTTTGCATTATGATTTATGTCATGATTTTCTCATGGATATATACAATTATCCAAACATGCCATAAATATGGATATATACAATTATGATTTATGTCATGATTTTCTCATGGATATATATAATATATATAATTCTTCCACTTCAATGATGGTATTATATAAGATCTTGAAAATGAAAATTATTTGTTGCATTAAATGGAATACATGCATCATAAAACCATCTGTCCACTGCAAGGTATGCATGAGTGGTCGAATGTTGGTAAATCATTGGTGGGAAGTAATGTTTGTTGTTTTTCCTAAGAACATCGACCAACCCTTAGCTTCAATTTCTTTCAAATCACCCTTGCTGCTACTCCTAAAAAAATGGTGATTGTGTTGCTAGTAGGCTATGATATCACGTTAAACTTTATTGATTCACTGATTTACAAATCATACATCTGTTTGGTTGGATGTAATCTCTCCTCCATAGTCAGCTTCTGTGTACCTCTTTGCCTACTGTTGGTTTCCTCTCTTTATTTTAAACCCTAACTAATACTACTATTTAAACTCTCTTATAACTTGAATAACTAATCTACCCTTAATTAGTCACACTAATAATTAGACACCCAGGGATTCAATACTGGACCCGATAGCCTTTCATAACAAAAACTACATTATTGGGTTCATGAGAGATTCTTGGGACTACGTTCCTGATCTTTGATAGTGGCACATGACCCAGTCGATTATGCTATAAATTGATTTCTTCTTCGATTGTTATAGGTGAAAGATCACTCACTCATGGTATAGGATGAGATTCTTTAAGCATGTAAAACTCTTTTCTCATGCTAGCTACCATGCCCAAAAATAAGACTTAATTATGTTGATTGCTTTTATCGAAATGTCAATATATTAATACGAGGACTTTATATAAATTAACCTTAACACTTGAGAATGTCAACGTATTGGTACAAGGACTTTATATAAATTAACTTGATAGGCTACTTTTCCTTTTATGAAGTCACAACCAATATCAATATGTTTAGTCCCTTTATTATTATAATAAAGAGAAATAGGATCTCTTGTCTCTATACCTAACTCTTTTATCTGAGACTTTAACCATAGTCGTTCATATATCTCCTATACTACACCTCTACATCTCTATATTTTGTCTCTACACTAGATCTTGCTACTAAAGTTTGTTTCTTACTCATGTATAAATGAAATTATGCATCATCTCTCCACTATAAGGTATGCTTGCTCATGCAATTACTTTGAAGTCACAGCAACACAAATTCTAGAGTACTAAGAGGAAAAAACGGATATATATGCAAGAATAAGATCTTTGTCTATCTTTTTCTCTTTCATCACTTGCAACATCTTCAACAACCTCTTTTCCCTTATTGATGGTCGAGAATTGATATTATCAACCTTTGTCCTACTATCAAAAGAGATGTTATCATCACTACCACCACTACCAAGTCTAATATATCACTACCACCACTACCAAGTCTAATATCTTCTTCTTCCAATATTCATGCATCTTCTTTTTCTTTTCTCTTCTCAACTATACTCTCAATCATCTATAGACATTATCATTTAATGGCTTCCGACACTCTCTTAACTTTGTGTATATAAAGAACAACCTCTTTTCTAGTCCCTGCTAGGTTATGTTTTAATAAAAAACTTCCACCACATCACCTTATTACAAAAATTACATTTGATTTTAAATTTGTTTTCCTCAATTGAAGTACCTATTGTCATGCCGAAACATCATACATTGATTGATAATGCATAGTGCTAGTATATTGAAGACAATGCTTCAAAGTAACAACTGAAGATCGATGAATATCACCTCAAAATATCACACAAAAGCCTTAGAAAAAGCTATAATAAAGAATATGCAACAATGGCATAATATAACAAACAACAACTAAGCATTTTCACATCGTACATGTCTCTTATAAGGTTTATGTATGTCAATGGGATACCTCTTTATTCCAAGGTTCTTCAAAGAACCTCCCTCACTACCTTATCGTAAGCTTTTTCTAGATTAATAAATATCATATGAGGGTCTTCTTTTTTTTACTCTAAAATGTTTCATAAGATGTCTCAAAAGGTGAATCGCTTCAATGGTAGATGTGTCTGGCATGAATCCAAATTGGTTCGCTGTTGTACTTGATACTTGTCTTAACCTACATTCGATAATTCTTTCCCCATAATGTCATAGTATAGCTCATTAACTTGATACAGTGACAATTCGAACAATTCTAAATGTCTTCCTTATTCTTACATATGGGTATAAGTGTACTCGCTCTCTATTCCTCGGGCATCTTTTGATTTTTTCATATTTCATTAAATAGTCTTGTGAGCCAAGTGATTCTTGTTTCTCATAAGATTTTCCAAACTTTTATAGGAACACAGTTTGTTCCTACCGATTTATCGTCCTTCTTATGTTTAAGAGCCTCTTTAACTTCATTCTTCTGAATATGTCGGTAGAAATTTTGGTTTATATACTTTTCTGATTTGGTTAACTCTCCTAAACTAATACTAACATCTTTATTTTCATTAAAAAACTTATAAAAATAGTTTTTCCATCTATTTCTTATATCATCATTTGCCACTAGAATTTTTTCATCCTTGTCTTTGATGCATCTAACATAATTAAGATCTTTAGTTTCTTGTCTCTAGCCCTAGCTATCCTAAAAATATCTCTTTCACCTTCTTTTGAGTTGAGTTTTTTATATTAATCCTCCAAAATTTTAGCTTTTGCTTCACTAACAGCCTTTTTTGCTTCCTTGTTTGCCTGTAAAGTTTCACCAGTTTTCTTACCATAATGTAATTTGTAACATACCCTCTTTGCCTTGATTTTATGTTGCACTACTTACTCCACCACCAAGCTTCTTTTTGTGCCGGTACACCTCTCTTAGATTCACTTAACACATCTTTCTTCACTTTCATAATATGTATAGCCATATTGTTTAGGCGCAAAAGGGCTTCTCTTAAAAGGCATAATATAACGGAAATGAATGTTATTAAATCACAAAAAGGCTCGAGAGAATATGTACATTAGTGTGATATTTATAGGAGAGAACATAAAAGAGAAAAGAGGCAAGACTACAAGAACGGGGGTTGGTCATAGCCAACCCCAACAGCTAGGAATACTAGTTGTTGGGGGTCTGGTGACCGTTAGGGCCCCCAACAGCTAGGGGCCCTATGGCCCTGGCCTTATCAACCCACACGTTGACAGTCCATATTGGCCCATATGTTCTAACACCCCCTCAAACTGACTGCTCCATGACTTAAAGTTTGTCAATCAAAAATTGAAATCGTTGAGCAGGTAAGAACTTGGTGAACACATCTCCAAGCTTAAACGAACTTACAAATTGTAATACTAAATTGCCTTGTAAATGCTATTCACGATGCCAAATCAACCAATATCCTAGATGCGCTTTTTCTTGGCAAATCAATCAATTCCCAGACTTGGTTTTTCTCAATGAATTCAATTTCTTCATCCACGACTTTTTTCGAGTCTGAAGATTCAGAAGAGTCAATAGTCTATTGATGTGTCAAATTATCAATCAGCTCATGTAAATCTACCGAATTACACACTTCCTCTATAAGATAAGTGTGATAACATAAACTTGGTGGCTAGTTGATAACTAAACTCGGAAAGCGCATCTAGGATATTTGCGATTATGCATAAGTAGCAATAATACATAAGCAAGACTCCAATCAATTAATTAGATAAATCAAATCAAGAGAATAATGGGGGAATGGAAATTTTTTATCAATGAAATAAAAAAGAGCATATTACATGAACATAACAAAACAAGTAGGAGGATAAAGTGAAACAAAGGAGCTAACGGTTACATGCAACTAGCTCAAGAAACAAGAAGTAGAAGTATCTTGCCACTAGCCCAAGAATCAACTAGCAATGTACACTGAGACTAGGTAACTGGAAAGTAAAATGTTGGAGAAGCATATCCATTAGGAAAGTAACACATATTCGGGTCCATAAAGTCAGAAGGAACAGGTGTAGAAGACCGATCAACAGGAGGAATTGGCCCATTTCCAGCTTCACCACCATTGTGTTACATAAGATAACCGGTGAAACAACGAGAACAAATAGGAAGGATAGATATAGTGTTAAACTCAGGTAACTAGAAAATACAACGGAGGCTCCTCAGATGATCCAAGGCACCAGAAAAAGGTAACTGAAGCCTAAACAAGCATCCACAGTTATTATCGAACTATTGAGTTTGATTCAAATCAATGGGATAATGTGTCTAATACTAATGAAAAAGTACCTTCTTTGTGGCCTTTGAAATCTCTAAAGGCTTTGGTTGTGGATCCAGAGACATCTTGAGTAAATCCGTAGCTTCTGTAGCCAATATGGTCAAGGAAAAGGGTGCATCTAGGAAACATCATATTGTCATATAAAGAAATAGAAAAATTTTAGCTAAGCTGAGAAAACTATGAAAAGAGATTTCTCAAGAATGAAATCTGAAACTCTAAAGCAACAAAAACAAGTCAATAAAACAAACCTTCACAACCAAGCATCTTAATTAACTAGTCATAACTAAGATTGAATGAGTCCTAGTTACTCTTCAGGATGGAGTGGAAGAAGGGAGGAGATTAGCATTCACTCATTTCAGTTTCTCGTCTAGTTATATTGCGCACTACTAAGGAAGACCATCATAACCAAACATCTTAATCAGACAATACCAACAACAGAAATAGAGAAAACAACTCCAGTTCATCCCTGGTAGAACAAGAAACATCGGTCATAACCGCTTGTTCTCCAATGAACACAAACTTCTTCAGTGGGCGCCAGTCTTAAAACCTAGCAAAAACCTATTGAACTGAAACACCCAGAAACCACACTCCAGGTTCACTATGCATACGAAGATCCAAGGAATTTACAGGTTCGATGACTTATGATAAACCCAAGCAAAACCGTATAAGAACAGAAAATCAACTATTTACCTCGACAAGAAATAGGAAAAATCATGAGCTACAATCTCCGAAAATCTATAATCACCAGTAGAGTCCACATACCAGAAGCAATGGAACCTAAAATTCCAGCAAACTTTACATACATATTAGACAACTTTCTGAACTCAGAAGGTGACCCAGTAAAACCAAATAACCATCAAAGCAAACATCAAAAGGGTTCATTCTTGCCCAATCTACCCTTAAACCCTAGCATAAAAACCCAAGAAGAAGAGCAGATCATGGAAAAGACAAATATGCTAAAAAGCAGGATCTAAGCATAACCCAAGCATGAGAAATCAATACAAACTAAAACATCACCTAAAACACAATTATCGTTGCTCCAATCCATGAAGATATCCCCATACATCCATCCACCCCCACCCCCAAAATCCCATCCGACCTAGAATAGAAACGCTCCCTTTGCACGAAAATCTATAAAAGAAAACAAAAGCACCAAAAGACATTACAACACCCAAATCTGGATTCAAGGAGCTCGAATACGACATAAACATAAACCCAAACAAAACCCACAAAAGATCAACACCGAACAAACAATAAGCTCCGCAAAACCCAGAAGAATATACAGAGAGCATGTGAAAATTGCACAAGTAGATGAATAAGGGAATAAAGGATACGGTCGGGAGAAGGAGCTACGGCTGCCATGGTGATGAAAATTGTCCGCCCTCTTTCTCTCTCTAGTTTATCTCTCTACCTTCTCTCTATACAGCAATTCTCCTAGAGAGAGCAAGGGAGTGGAGGATTTTGGAGGAGCCGCTGGGGAGGAGTTTTAGAGGAAAGAGAGGCTGCTTGGGTGGGGAAGACGTTATTCAAATCGCACCACGGCACCACCGCCAAAACCTGGAATCTCCTTTTCCTTCCGTCTATTTCTTATTTCTTACTTGAATAATTGCCTTCTTTATATTTATTTTCCTCTCTTTGTACATTTCTCGATCACTGTTTCATGCTTGTTTCAGAGATTTTTTTATAATTTATTGGGTCACCCTTTTTCTTTTTTCCCTTCCAAGAGAGAGCGAAACCCTAATGTCTCCCTCCCTCCCTCTCTCTCTATCTTTCCCCCGGCTGCGTGTGGTATTTAATGATGGTGATCTTTCTGGGGTTTCTCCCTCCGGCATTTCCTTTTCAATTATTCGGATAGCGATGGGATGACTATGGTGCAGGTCAAACCATATATATATAAACAGAGAATATGACATATACACTTAGTGCCATTGTGACTTATAAGTACCAATGAGTATTAAGTATTTGGACTGTAAAACCATATCCAAAACCATTAACTCACTTTTAAAAATAAAAACGGTGACTAAACCTATTGCTTTTGGTTCTGTTTTTTATCGGTTGAACCCAATTCATTAATTAATAGACTTTTTAACAATCCCATCTAGTGATCATATTCCGATAAGAAGCCGGTGACAATCTAACCAAATTACAAAATTTCGGTGGAGAAGCACGTGACAATCCATTAATCAAATTATCACCGCAGAATGGTTATTATTTCCACCAGAAAAATGAAGCCGGAAAACTGCGGTCTAATGTTTTTTTTTCTTTCAGCCCTACTTATTGCTACTTTATTACTTTATGATTTTGGTGGTATCTCGTGGACAGTTCGATGTAAATATTCATGTACCCAACATGCATTAAGTATATGTACAACTGTGACAAAAAAAGGAAGAAAAAAATAAGCAAAAACATATGTTTAACATCATCAATTATTTATTTTTTAAAATATTAACCTTAGGTATTTGAATCATCTTTCTTCCGGATGTTCTGTATAGAAGGCTGAAACTCTACGTCCTTTTTATTTCGGATATCAGCCTTACATTTCATTATTTGTCTTTACTGTGTTGAAAGCTCTTTATTCACACGTTTATCTTACATTATTCAATTTTCCAGTCAAATCATTCTCTTGTCTCATCCATCAACATAATGTCATATCTAAATAATCAATCCACAATCTATGATAGCCCTCTTAACTCTGCAAATATCAGAAACACCAGTTAGGACCTTGAGAACTCTTTGGTTCTTTACCGAGGCTGGATTCAGGCAGCCCATGGTCACCCTGGACTTCATTCTAGGACTTCAAAGTCAATGTACAACATGTGTAGAACCCTTTTTCAGTTTTGGGAATAAAGTCTATGTGTGCGCCCAAGGGGAAACTTATTAGCTCACAACTGATACAAGTACAACCTGGAGCTGGCCCATGCAGATCGGATATCAGGGAAGTGCTAAATGCATCCTCTTTATTGTGATCATCATTCCTAGCTCTTCCTTTTCTCGACTACCATGGAATTGAATAGATTCAAGTATCATCTCATCACATATGTGAGCGCTCTGATTGTCATCAGAAATCTCAGTTTAGTGGTAAGCATTACTGCAAAACAGCCTCTACAAGTGATTGCGTGATCTACCAAACCAGCAGCAGCACACAACCCTCCCTCTATAGTCATGTAAAACATGAACAGTTTGTCATTCCTTCTGCTCATGTCCCCAATCAACCACCAAAATATCAACTTCACCAGATACCGATACAACTCGGAGTGGAGAACTTGTTTTGTTCTTGCCGAGGAACCCCTTTCGAGGTGAACTCCAGCAACATTTTGCATCACCACGAATGGTAGAACATGAAACAATCACACTATGCTTTTGTATGGTAAGATCACTAACATAGCAAAAGAAAATACTACATCATCAGGAAACACAAAATAATAAGTCACTGGTGGAACCTTCAATTCTTCCACACCAAATTCCACCTTTTTTCTTTTCCAGATACATTACGTACGTACACAAGAGAAGAACAAAAAAGAACAAAAAACTGAAACCCAAAGATACGCAAACCAGTATTATCCATTGATACATATCGTATCATAAGACTCCACGATATGATACATGATAGTGTATCGTATAAGATACATTATATTATTGTATTATGCAATACAACATGTATAACACGATACAAGACATATCGCCCGTATCGATAAGAGTGATATTTCCTAAGCCTTATAAAAGGCATGCTAACTGAACAAAACCCCGTGTTTCTACGAGATTTCTAGCTTCCATCTATGTCTTTTAGCAGCTTAAAATGTGACTTCCATCTAGTATAACTTTTTCTTTGTGTATTTGATGTCTTTTTGTGTTATTTGTTATTTCTTTCTTGAATGACAATATATGAAATGTGTGAATATCTTTTCGTTGTATTTGTGAAGTATTTTTCTTTTAAGGTTTGTTAAGATTAAAGTGTTAAATTAAGATGAGAATAATGAGTGTTAAGGACAATCAATCTTTGTTTCATGATTCGGCATGACAATAGGAATAGATTGAAAATCAGATGTGTTTTTTTATGAGAAGGTGATTAGTAGTGAAATTTTTCGTTTGAAACATCACTTAATAGAGATTAAAAAAAGGTTACTCCTTTAATTGACAAAATTAAGAGAGTGTTACAATGTCTATGTATAATTGAGAATATAGTGAAGAGACAACAAAGGAAAGATATAGAGATGTTTGAGGAAGAGGATAATGTTATGTAAATGCCTTGATTCAAAGAGAGGGTGCATATCATGAGTTGTGATTAGAGAAATGATGGGTTTCAACCTAGCAGTAGACTAGAAAACTATGCCCATGGTGCTATTATTTGGAGGGGCTCTAGAGACCAACTTTTGAATATTCCTAGTTTGACTTGGTTTTATTGATATCTTCATAAAGAGTAATTGTCTCCATATGATCTTTGCACTCACCAAAATAATACTACCACAATTATGTGGGAGTGGTTGTGGACGAATGCTTGTATTTGCTCAATTACGAGCCTTTGAATGCTATTAATCTAAATAGGAAAACTTCATATTATTATGAGTGATTTATCGAAAATCCACTTTAATACCTTGACCTCGATGCCATTAGTGAACATCTAACATGACAAATGAAAGTGCACGTATGCTATAAAGTGAGACTGCTTACATGACATATGTCTTGCCTTGTCAACATCTTGTTTGGATATTGAATCTTGATTAATTTAGATCTAAATAAAACAAAAAAAAGATTGGAGATAATTACAAATGAAAAATGTTAAGGTTTGATAAATATTGAGATTATTCATCGATATTCACTTCCAATGAATTCTCCATACATTCTCGAGTATAGAGATAACAATGCAGACTACTTAAAAGCATAGTTACAATAGCAATTGTGGGTGATCAAACTCCTTAAAGCTGAGATTTATAGTGAAAAGCCAAAACCGTGATTCGAAAACTCAAAATATCCTAACAAGAGTTGCAGAGAATTTCAAAAAAGGTGTAACATGAGACTATATTAATAAGATATTTCAAGAAGTTTACGGAGGATGTCCAAACAATTTATCCCAATTGTAAAGAAATTTTTGAATGTTAAAATTTTGTATATTTAAAGTTGTATAAGAGATACATGTGAATCATATCTTGCCTTTTGTGGCAAATGTCATTAAACGAATGACATTAAAGGCATGGTTTTACTGGCAGCAAACTTGGAGGCCTTGAACTTGTTTGTACTTGTATGTAGACGTTAACGGACTTCATGCATTCTTCTTAAGATGTTTGTACTTACAATGACAAGAGATAAAAGTAAAAGCAATCATTTGAATGATGCAGTTTAGTTAGATGAGATATTCCATCATACATCCTATGATATATTTCAAAAAACTCAAATTGTATTTGATGGAATTGTCAAATGGATTCTCTACCATTTTATCTAAGCTCTCACAAGGGCTCAATGTTGAACCAAAGGAGCATAACTAAATCTTCTACTTATTAAGTTCACGGCCTCGGATTCGACAATGATTATTTCTTCCTTCTAACATGTTCATCTAACAAAGTATGACTAACTATTTATAACTTATTTCTTGTGGCAAGGTAGGTTTAGGTGGACACCTCCCATATATACATTTGTGGATATTAAAACCATAACCTTCAATGAGATGGCCATTTTGAATTGACCCCTTAGCGAGATCAGCTAAAGCTCCTTATGAGATTACTTATGATGTTTTCATCATAGTTTAGATTCAAACAACCTCAGAGAAGTGAAGCATGAGCAACTGGATAATAATATTTGTGGCTTAAAGAAGTGTTTACTGAAAATAGTAAGAAGAAAATGATTTAACTAGACCTACAAAAAAAGTAGTAAGTAGAAACTGAGAAGCATAACAATGACAACCTCTCTCCAAAGCACCTTCATTTTGTGACATTCTCAACTCTCAAGTAATAAAAAGACAAATACTAGTTTGTTACAAACACGCACGCTATGTGTTTGATATTATGTTTCTTCCTTCCTATATACTATAAACCCTCTATACTTCTAACCCCTTCTATACATAAGATATAAAATAATTTATCATCCTTTACGTTTCTGAAATTTCAATTTGGAGTTAGTGTGGTTGCAATTTGCTTGGGTGTGAGTTGGCATCATTATGTTCATAATACAGAAAACAGTATTTCAGCATCTATGCATCTGTTACTTCCTGTAATTTTCATTCTATGATGCTTGCTCCGATTCGATTGAAATTCAGCATACGTACTCCACACACCCTAGGGCACTTTGAGTAAAATTGGCAAGATTTTAGGATCGCCCAATCCTTTAATAAAACTGAAAAAGGACCGAAACATTTTCTAAATCACGTTTTACACAATCGAATTCCCTGAAACAGAGGTCGGGTAAAAATCTTGTATCTCTGTCCACAAGAATCCAATTCACTTGATTTTTGATGCACTGGAAAGTTAACATCCATAGCTTTCCAACAATATCAAAATCATCAAAATCAGAATTCTGGTTGTGGAAATACAGGCTCATCTTTGGATCTCTGTATTTCTGTAACAGAACTGTTCTGAGCCAGTGAGTGAGTCTGCTTCAAACATTTAATATGGATTCAATACATTTCCAAATCGAGATCTTTAAAGTGCTACAGATCCTCTACACCATAGGCTTTGCCTGATAAAATTTTGGTGATTTTTGGAGGTTTGTAAGGTGTTCAGATCAATTCAGGAAACAAACCCTGCAAACAGTGTTTATTTCAAAGTCTTGAATCAAGTGCACATACTTCTTCTTTCATAAACACCAACTCTTCACGTGATTTGGAGTTCATCTTGGTTTCAAAATTAAAATTCCCAAGCGCTTAGAATGACTCTTGAGCATCGGTTCAAGAAGGTCTAAAGCAAAAAGAGTTCGCTTGCCCACAATCGTATAAGAAGTCATATATTTTCAAAAACTTTGTTAGTTTTGCAAACTAGTTGGCACGCTCGCGCAAGCGTAGGTGTGAAAACTTTCGTTTCGAGTTTTTCTCATAAACTCTGAAAACAAAATTTTCATGTCTACAGTCAGCTACATGGATTCTTTGTTTCCACATAGCCCTATCATCTATAATGTTAGCAGTTAAGTCACAATAAGCTAGATCATTCTTTATTGTTTCTTTCCAACACTTTTGTGGTCGTCCTCTACCTCTTTTAATACTTTCCAAATTTAGTTTTTCTAACCTTCTTACAGGTTCTTTAAATCTTCTTTCTATATGTCCAAACCATCTTAAACGATGTTCTCTCATTTTATCCTCTATTGGTGCCACTCTTAATTTGTTTCTAATAACCTCATTATGTATACGGTCTTTTCTTGTATGACCACATACCAGCCATGTATACGGTCTTAAACATCTTCATTTCTGTCACACACATCTTTTGTACATGTTGATGATTAACTGCCCAACACTCATAACCATAAAACATGGCTGGTCTAATTGTTGCTCTATAATATTTACCTTTTAACTTTAATGGTATCTTCTTATCACACAAAATACTATATACTCCTCTCCATTTTAACCAACCAGCATTAATTCTATGTGTAACATCTCCATCAATTCTTCCATCACTTTGAAAAATTTACCCTAGGTATTTAAAACTTTCCTTTTGGGGGATACAATGTGTGACAATTTTAATTTCTATGTCCTCTAAAGTAACCAAATGATCAAACTTACATTCCATATATTATGTCTTTGTTCTACTAAGTCAGAGGCCTTTGTTTTCTAATGTTTCTCTCCATAGTTCCAATTTTCTATTAACTTTTTCCTTAGACTCTTCCACTAACACAATGTCATTTGCAAATAACATACACCAAGGTACTTCATCTTGAATATGTTTTCTTAACGCACCAATCACCATTATAAATAAGTATGGACTTAAAGTTGATCCTTGATGTAATATACAATATTGACTTCAAAGAAATTTGTCATTCCTTCATGAGTCCTCACACGTGTTTTTGCACCATCGTACGTCTCTTATAAGGTTAATGTATGTCAATGGGATACCTCTTTTTTCCAAGGTTCTCCAAAGAATCTTTCTTGGTACCCTATCATAAGCTTTTTCTAGATCAATAAATATCATGTGAAGGTCCTTTTTTTTACTCTAAAATGTTCCATAAGACGTCTCAAAAGGTGAATCGCTTCAACAGTAGATATGCCTGGCATAAATCTAAATTGATTCTTTATTTTACTTGATATTTGTCTTAACCTACGTTCGATAATTCTTTCACACAATTTCATAATATGGCTCATTAACTTGTGAGCCAAGTGATTCCTATCTCTCCTAGTATTTTCCAAATTTCTATAGGAATATTGTATGGTCCTATCGATTTACCACCCTTCATATGTGTAAGAGCCTCTTTGACTTCATTCTTTTGAATACGTCAGTAGAAATTGTGGTTTATATACTTTTCTTATTTGGCTAACTCTCCTAAGTTAATACTAACATCTTTATTTTCATTAAAAAGCTTATAAAAATAGTTTTTCCATCTATTTCTTATATCATCATTTGCCACTAGAATTTTTTCATCCTCGTCTTTTATGCATCTAACATAATTAAGATTTTTAGTTTTCTTATCTCTAGCCCTAGCTATCCTAAAAATATCTTTTTCCCCTCTTTTGAGTTGAGTTTTTTATATAAATCCTCCCAAATTTTAGCTTTTGCTTCAATGACGGCCTTTTTCGCTTCCTTCTTTGCTTTCTTATAAGCCTCTAAAGTTTCACTAGTTTTCTTAGCATAGTAATTTGTAACATGCCCTCTTTACCTTGATTTTATTTTGCACTACTTCACTCCACCACCAAGCTTCTTTTTTTGCCGGTACACCTCCCTTAAATACACCTAACACATCTTTCGCCACTTTCCTAATATGTATAGCCATATTGTTCCACATATCATAAGGTATACCAACATAATTCCAAACATCTCCTTGAAGGACTTTCTATTTAAATATATCTTCTTTCTCGCTTTTGAGGTTCCACCATTTAGTCCAAATAGCTCGATGCACTCTTTTCTTCTTTGTCCATTTTTTTATTTGTAAATCCATAACTAAAAGTTGATGTTGGTGGTTAAGCTTTCTCGCGAAATTACCTTGCAATCTTTACAACACGCTCTATCTTTTTTTCTACAAATAAAGTAATCAATTTGTGTATGATAAGCCACTCTTATAAGTAATTAAATGTTCATCTCATTTTCTGAAGATTGAATTGATTATAAAAAGATCAAATGCCATAGCAAAATTTAAAATTCTCCCTACCTTCCTCATTTATATCTTCAAAACCAAAGTTTCCGTCAATACCTTGATATTCTAATGCCTCTTTACCGACATGTTCATTTAAGTCTCCTAAACAAATCATCTCCCTTTGTGGAATCCTTTGAATCATCTTATCTAACTCTTCCCAAAAAGCAGTCTTTATACTATCTTCTAGTCCTACTTGGGTGCGTAAGCACAAACTATATTCAAAACCTCTATTCCTAACACTAATTTCAACAACATGATTTGAGAAAGTACAGTAATAATAAAACAAAAAAAGGAAAACAAAAAAGAAACATCCAAAACTTAAAAGACTAGTACTAATGCCAATGTGATCAGATTTTAATATTTTTGTATTGGTTTATCATTTATCTTCAAAAGTTACATTTTGTGTGAGAGAAATTGTTTAAAAGACAAGTAACCATTTATTTTCTATATATTCCAAAGATGAATTCAACTCCACCCATGTAAGGGATCACCCTTGCATTGCCGGTCTCAAGCCCGGATAAAGGAGGAGGGTTGTGTTAGGCTTCCGACAGTCAGCATAAATCTTCGTCGGATTTTTATAACATGGATTACAAAAATTATGAGCATTACTTTGGGGCGTCCCCGCCTAGCGATGTGCTGCAGAGCCCGAATGCAGTAAGAAGTAAGAAGGGTCACTATATTTTCGCTCGAATGTAGTGAATCAATTGCATAGAGGGTTCCCACATCATGGACGGGTGTGGGTAAAGAAGTTAGTCCCGCTACATCGCCGCCCGAATGTAGTGAAAAAAATTTCGAGAGAGTTTCCGCATTTTGATTATGAACGGATGCGGGAGGTAAGAAAGCTAGTCCTAGATAATAAGATTCGTATTGGTTCTTGGAATATCGGAACATTATCCGGTAAGCTAATGGAGGTGGTAGATACTATGATTCGGAGAAAGATTCATATTCTATGTTTACAAGAGACAAAATAGGTTGGAGAAAAAGCAAAGGAGATAGAGGATAGAGGTTTTAAATTATGGTACCAAGGTAAAGAAAAGGCTCGAAACGGAGTTGGTATTATCATAAATAAAGATTTAAAGGAGAGTGTAGTAGACATACAACGATATGGTGACCGAATCATTACGTTAAAATTAGTGTTAGGAGCAGAGGTTTTGAATATAGTTTGTGCTTATGCACCCCAAGTAGGACTAGAAGATAGTATAAAGATAGTTTTTTGGGAAGAGTTACATAAGGTGTTTCAAAAGATTCCACAAAGGGAGATGATTTGTTTAGGAGGAGATTTAAATGGACATGTCGGTAAAGAAGCATTAGGATATCAAGGGATTCATGGGAACTTTGGTTTTGGGGATGTAAACGAAGAAGGTAGGGAGATTTTAAATTTTGCTATAGCATTTGATCTCTTTATAGTCAATACAATCTTCAAAAAATGAGATGAACATTTAATTACTTATAAGAGTGGCTTATCACAAACACAAATTGATTACTTTATTTGTAGAAAAAAAGATAGTGTGTTGTAAAGATTGTAAGGTAATTCCAGGAGAAAGCTTAACCACCCAACATTGACTTTTAGTTATGGATTTACAAATAAAAAAATGGACAAAGAAGAAAAGAGTGCATCGAGCTATTCGAACTAAATGGTGGAACCTCAAAAGCGAGAAAGAAGATATATTTAAACAGAAAGTCCTTCAAGGAGATGTTTGGAATTATGTTGGCACACCCTGTGATATGTGGAACAATATGGCTATACATATTAGGAAAGTGGCGAAAGATGCGTTAGGAGTATCTAAGGGAGGTGTATCGGCACAAAAAGAAGCTTTGTGGTGGAGTGAAGTAGTCAAAATAAAATCAAGGCAAAGAGGGCATGTTACAAATTACATTATGCCAAGAAAACTAGTGAAACTTTAGAAGCTTATAAGAAAGTGAAAAAGGCCGTTAGTGAAGCAAAAGCTAAGATTTGGGAGGACTTATATAAAAAACTCAACTCAAAAGAGGGTCAAAGAGATATTTTTAAGATAGCTAGGGCTAGAGATAAGAAAACTAAAGATCTTAATTATGTTAGATGCATAAAAGACGAGGATGAAAAACTTTTAGTGGCAAATGATGATATAAGAAATAGATGGAAAAACTATTTTTATAATCTTTTTAATGAAAATAAAGATGTTAGTATTAGTTTAAGAGATTTAGCCAAGTCAGAAAAGTATATAAACCACAATTTCTACCGACGTATTCAAAAGAATGAAGTCAAAGAGGCTCTTAAACATATGAAGGGTGGTAAATCGGTAGGACCAGATAATATTCCTATAGAAGTTTGAAAAATACTAGGAGAAATAGGAATCACTTGGCTCACAAGACTATTTAATAAAATATGGAAAAACCAAAAGATGCCCGAGGAATGGAGAGGAAGTACACTTATACCCATATATAAGAACAAGGGAGACATTCAAAATTGTGCGAATTATCAAGGTATCAAGTTAATGAGTCATACTATGAAATTATGGGAAAGAATTATCGAACGTAGGTTAAGACAAGTATCAAGTACAACAGAGCACCAATTTGGATTCATGCCAGGCAGATCTACTATTGAAGTCATTCACCTTTTGAGACATCTTATGGAATATTTTAGAGCAAAAAAGAAAGACCTTCACATGATATTTATTGATCTAGAAAAAGCTTATGATAGGGGTACCGAGGGAGGTTCTTTGGAGAACTTTGGAAAAAAGAGGTATCTCATTGACATATATTAACCTTATAAGAGACATGTATGATGGTGCAAAAACATGTGTGAGGACTCATGAAGGAACGACAGACTTCTTTGAAGTTAATATTGGGTTACATCAAGGATCAACTTTAAGTCCATACTTATTTATAATGGTGATGGATGAGTTAACAAAACATATTCAAGATGAAGTACCTTGGTGTATGTTATTTGCAGATGACATTGTATTAGTGGAGGAGTCTAAGGAAAAAGTTAATAGAAAATTGGAACTATGGAGAGAAACATTAGAAAGCAAAGGCCTTTGACTTAGTAGAACAAAGACAGAATATATGGAATGTAAGTTTGATCATTTGGCTACTTTAGAGGACATGGAAATTAAAATTGGCACACATTGCATTCCTCAAAAGGAAAGTTTTAAATACCTAGGGTCAATTTTTCAGAGTGATGGAAGAATTGATGGAGATGTTACACATAAAATTAATGTTGGTTGGTTAAAATGGAGAGGAGCATCAGGTATTCTTTGTGATAAAAAGATACCATTAAAGTTAAAAGGTAAATATTATAGAGCAGCAATTAGGCCTGCCATGTTTTATGGTTATGAGTGTTAGGCAGTTAATCATCAACATGTATAAAAGATGTTTGTGACAGAAATGAAGATGTTGAGATGGATGAGTGGTCATACAAGAAAAGACCGTATACATAATGAGGTTATTAGAAACAAATTAGGAGTGGCACCAATAGAGGATAAAATGAGAACATCGTTTAAGATGGTTTGGACATATAGAAAGAAGATCAAAAGAAGAACCAGTAAGAAGGTTAGAAAAACTAATTTTGGAAAGTATTAAAAGAGGTAGAGGACGACCACAAAAGTGTTGGAAAGAAACAATAAAGAATGATCTAGCTTATTGGGAGTTAACTGCTAACATGGCACACGATAGGGATCTGTGGAAACAAAGAATCCATGTAGCCGACCCCGTCTAGTATGGGAAAAGGCTTAGTTGTTGTTGTAGTTGTTGTATTCCAAAGACGAATTCCATATAACCATGATAGCTGACAAATTACTACTGAAGTTCTAGCATATAAGATATCAAATTTGTAAACTGAGATTGTTGATTGTTCACAGCCTGGGCAGTGTATGTCATTTCAATCTTGCAACAAAAAACTATAAAATAGAAAAAATATTCACCAGCAGGAAAGTATCCTATACCAATTAAAGATCACCATTCAAGCAACCGCAATAGCATTTGAGTTGTTTCATTCAATCACAAATACGTAAAAGCCAGACAATTCTGGAGTGTCCCTATTCTGCACACGTATTGAAGTTCACCTACTGCTGATCTGCAACCATCTTTACTTGAATCTTGAAATCACCATCATTTAGAAGATGAAATCTGTCAGAGAAAACAAGAACCTTCATGGGGTGAACACAAATCTCTATCGTATAGTGTCATGAAGACAAGAGTAAAGAGAAGGAAAATAAGATCTTTTTATTCGAGTTTAAGCTAATAGGGTTGATCCGGAGACCAGGAATAGGTCCCCGACCATTCCAACCTTTTCTCATCGCCTAGAACAATTCATTCTCACTTTACTAAACTGGGTTTTGTCGAGACCACGAAAATTTGGCAAAAAGCCTCATATTTGCTAAGAGTCGTGCTAAAGCACATCACGATTACTCACAGGTGAATCCCACCCCACAAAGAAAAAACATCTTGATTGAAGCGAGTGAAATTTGGTTTTAAGTGTAGCACGGCATTTGCAATCGCGAACCCAGAAAAACGATAAAAGGGGGTTCAAATCTTATGCCCCATGTTGTGCACTATACTAGCCATTTCCTCGGTGCCACTCTTTAACAATCTGAAAAGGGGGGGTCAAACTGAAACCATGCATCTAAACAAGCTTGAGTTCCAACATAAAAGAAAATAACTCAATAATGAAAGAAGACGGAAGAGACGTACAAGGCCAACAAGGAAGAACCTACGAATTGAATCTCAAATTACTGGAGAAAAATTCAATCGTCCAGAGAATACCAACATATGAAAAACCGCCACTAAACTCACATCTTGCTCTTCGTGGATTCCAGAGAAGAGAAGACGATGGTAGTCGTAATTATTTTGTCCCGGAGTAAGCTTAGCTGATAAGGCGAAGAGCCGCGGGCAGAAGCGTCGTCGCGGGAATCACCTCCGAAAAATTTACCAGCGTTTGGAAGAAAAGGAGATACGTGAAAGGTCTCCTCACTAATCGATATCTCTTTTATCTGATTAATTTTAATGTGTGAAAGAACTCTTAGATTCTAGATATTCTACACACGATGATCCTCATGACCCATTTTGTTATTTTGTGGATGATGCATTTATCTACTGGCATGAGTGATCAATTTTATTATGTATTTGTGTTTACTAAAAATATAATATTTATGATATTTTATAAAAAATTGTTAAGAGGAAGTATAACAATATTATCATCTTTTTTTATCGAAAAGTAAAGAAATTATAAGTTGAACATTAATTTGCTACAATAAAGTGTATTTATGATACAAAATATACCGTAAAACATGTTTACAACATGAGGATTACGCATGTGTGGTACAAGACTATAAGCTATGTGAATGTATAGTATTCCACTTTATAGAAATGGTTTTCCTAGCCTACACAAGGTATCTTTAATTAGGATTTGTTGGTAATGATCAAATTGATGAAAAATTTGGTCTCACGTATATGATTCCACGATATAAAAATATTGAATATCCATAGAATAAGGACAAGTAATAGATGTCATCCACATATCTCTATTTTGGTTATAAAGATGTCAAGTGATCTTGGAAAAAAAGATAAATAAAATGATACAACTCTATATTAAACAACAACTAAATACCTATCGCTAAACACATACTTCATGAGTTTGTACAAAGTCCAATCGCTTACGATATACACCAAGATGATCAAAAGGATAATCCCATTGAGTGGTATTACTTATTGACCTAATCACATGAGGTTGTTCATCAACCCACTCCAAACTTGTGTCTAACACTAAAGGCTAAAAAATACTTATAAATCCAAACATATAACATATAAACAATATTGTTTTATCAATGAAACAAACAAGTACCTTGACATCAATTTATCGTTAAACTCAAACAAACACAACGTAGAAACTCATACCTATAGTAAAGTATTGTAGCTACTAAACTCGTGTCTCTATACGAGAAGCATTTCCTAATTATATGTGTAAACAGGTTAATGTTGATACACTCCAAACATACTCATTAACCTTCGATAACGCAAAAGCTAACAATTGAACGATAGAAACTAGGATCTTATTTGTCAATTTATGTTGATACATTGAACAACCTACATGATACAACAAAAATACCAATGCATTTTGCTTAAATGTATCTCCAAGCACTTACCCGAAGCATCTCGAGCTTCACAACTCTAAACTGCAGCTACAATTTGCTTCATTATAATTTATATCCATTAATTCAACCAGAATATTTATCTTATCTATCACCTCTATAAGAACCATCGAAAGACCTGAAATCTCATAGAAATCATTGAGATTGATAGTCATCTCACCCACAACATATGGAAATTGTTAGTATCGGTTGTCATCTTTTAGTAAAAGGAGTGAGCAATGACTGATCTCAACTGTAGAACAATAATCTTCTCTCCTCAAATAACCCAAAATCCTATTAAATATCCTGTTGACTATTTTATACTACTCTTTCTCATGGAAATCGTCACTCAACCAAAGCATTGTCTCACTAATTTTAACAATCTCTACAAATTTTCACATAATATTTGTTAGTAACATATCTAAAATCTTTTACTTATAATTGATGAAATGAACTACATGTTCCTACCAAAATCATATATGTAATATGACCTACAAAACTATAGAGTAACTCTAAGATCGTGAGAGTGACATCATCGTCACTCTCTATAGGTACTCATTACGATGAAGCTCTGAGGGTTCAACTTCATCATGGTATCCTAAAAAAGTTACTACATAATTTATCTAAACTTATAGCTGCATCATTAGATGATCCACATGTGATGACTCCGCGTGTTCCCTTCATGTTGTCGTTATGGTCATCTACTATATGTTAACATGAAGACATTTTACTTTCTCGATGATGCCATAACAATACAACCTTCATTTCTACTACAAAATCCAAAATAGTTCACTTAAGATATAGTAAAGTAGACGAAGGACTCAAGCTACGCATGTCCTGTGTGGAAAACAAACGCACTCAAAACACATCTCGCATAGTGGAGTATCATGGTCTAGGCACGTATAAGTAAACAACAGACCACATTTGTACCACGTGACTAAAAATAAGGTGATGTGCTCTGCTTGCATCATCTTTTTAGACTAGGCATGATTCAAGGATATAGGAACCATGCTCGAGTCGTGTTTCTTTCCACATCCTCATGGGTTTCAACCACTAGCAAAAAATGAAAATCGAAAATAAACGAAACTTACCTAAGTCAATTTCAATTGATCTGATCATCATCGTTTAATCCAATGTACTACAATCCTTCAAAGCATGTACACAATGAAAACAAAATTATGTTATGTATGAAAGAGAAAATCTAAGTTATTCTTGAAACAAACTTAAATAACCCTTTATTTTTCTCTTGAAGTACCCTCTTACTCAAAATCTACTTTATTACCTCAATAGTTATGGGGAGTTTGACTCATGCATGTGTGGGGTGTGTTGGGCATATGCCTCTTCTTGTAACCTAAAAAGGAATGCATAAGTTTAGGAAATGCATTTATCTTGAGTAGATGTGAATTTTTAGGGCTTCTTGGGGCCATTTTGAGTCTTAATTAGAAAAACGTTTAGGGTTATTAAGATACAAACGTTAACTTTATATCTATAATAATTGGGCTCCAAGCCCTAATTAGAAAAACGATTGTATCTTAATGCTCATATCTCCGATTCAAAGCCATGTGTTGGCTTCAGAGTTGGCTCATTTATCATCCGACCATGTCTTGATTGGCCAAGGCGCCAAGCTCGACTTTGCTTGGTTTCGACCTTCTTCGTGGCTTGAACCCATATGGATGAATTGCTTCCAATCTTAGTCTTGTATGGGCTGGTCTTGGAACCGCTTCCATCAAGTGGGTGTGCCTTTGGTGAAGTAGGCCTTGACACGCATCTTCCATGTGATGTTCCGGCTCGTATTTGGCTGACTCAAACACCACCGTCGGTCCTTGGCTTCCAACATCGTGTCCCTGGGTAGCATGTGCTTCATCCGGGCTAGGCATAGGACTTGACTCTTCCATTGTCGAGAGATGCTTGTTGCATTTTGTATCCCTTCATTTGATGGTATTTAGGCTGGGCTTGTCTTGGTTTTGCAAATGGGTTTTAGTTCAAAACATATGCTTGATTGAAACTTGTAATTTTTGAAACTTCAAACAAGTTCATATTTCACGTTTTGAACTTTGAAACAATCTTCAAAGCTTGATGAACCCTTTTGAGATATTTCAAAAATATTTTTATTTTCGGGTGTTTACAGATGCCCCTCTTTGGCATTAATCCAACTGTGTTTGGATAATGTCAAAGAAGAGAAACACCCTTTTACTTTTCTTTCGGAACCCTTCTCGAGAGGATGGATCATCCGAGTTCCTAACCCCTTTTCCTTTAGGATGAGTAAGAGGGGATTTAGAGCCAAAGGGGACTTAACTTGCTATGGCTTTGGTCCTAATCATGATCATGCACTCAACGGTCTTATATGCATGTATGGGCATGTGAATGATACGAAGGATATGCACATGATGATTCTTTTAGAGACCCTAACATACAATGATCGAACTTGGGAGGCTTATGAAGGTCGTCTGCCACAAATGAGTATGGCCTTATGTTGCTTGATGTTTAGGGTTTTCAAAGCTTTCAAAAAGAAAGGGGAAATCCTTTTAGCTTCAATCACAAGGATTTCCAGCTTCTTGTGTTTCCCTTTATTCGAGTCATAATACCTACTACTTGATAGAGGTTTTATAGGAAAACTAGGAAACATTGCAAAACTCTCCTACTTATACAACAAAGTCTAATTCTCAAACAAAATAAGATTCAAATGAATAAATCCTATTCCTACTTTAGGATTTTCCTATATAAAACCTTTCTCCACTGGGATAAGTCATAGGGATAGGGAAAAAATTACCACGGTCCCTTCTGAAGCATCCCGTGGTTTAAGACCAAGAAGTGGAAAATTTATTCTTTTTGAGCTTTTGGCAATTTTTCTCTTCTTTCATAGAGGGCCTCCCCTTTTCTTTTTGGAGGATTTTTCTTTTGCTTTCCCTCCTTTCTTTTTCAATCAAAGAACTCTTTTTTTTTTGCTTTGCTTTTTCTTTTCTTTTGAAGACGAATTTTTGGAAGGATATCCTCTTTTCTATTTTGCCAAATTTTCCTTTTTAGGAAGGAGAAGTGAAATGGGGAGAGATTTATCCCAATGGTTTACTCGGTTCATCTAAGATCACCCTATTTCGAAATAGCATATACCACTTGAAAATATTTTGCTATTTTGAACAAGGCTCAATTTTGTAAGATGAAAATTTTTGAAATGTAGCTCGTGGGTTTGGAAAACTCTACCTTTTATAAGGCCTTAATTCCCTTATTTAGGGTCACACGATCCACCTTGATCCTTCTTCAAGAAGTTCAAAGGAGACCCCATTTAAAATATTTTTGAAAATGTTAGACCCTATATATGATATTTTTTCAAATATTGAGCATTTATAGGGTCTAGCAAATTCCTACCCTCAACATCAATTAACCAATAGGCATTGTTAGTGGTGGTTTCACGCACAACATAAGGACCATCCCACTTGGGCCGCCACTTTTCAAGGGGGTGAGGGCCTCGGTGGTGAATGATTTTGAGCACTAGATCTCCCACTTTGAAGTAGCGAGCTTTCATGTGCTTATCATAATGTCGGGCTATCCTTTGCCTATATGCATGTGCATGGTCCATGGCAAGGAGTCTTTTTTCATCTAACAAGTCAAGTTCTATCATTCTAGTATGCTGTAAGGTTTCTAAGGGAATATCTAATGCAAGTGATGTATGAAATGAATGAAGCTTGGTATGAATGGGGAGTATGGCATTCGAGCCATAGACCAACTCGAATGGGGTGGCATTTGTAGGGGTTTGGATGGAAGTTCTATAAGCCCACAAGGCTTCATCGAGCTTCTCATGCCATGTTCTACCATTTTCTATGGTTTTCTCAATGATGCTTATGAGGGTTTTGTTTGTGGCTTCAACTTGGCCGTTGCCTTGAGGGTAGTAGGGCGATGAGAAGTGTTGAGTCATGCCATATGTAACACACATCTTTTCCATCTTCTCATTCTTGAATGGGGTGCCATTATCAGACACTAGGTCTTTTGGAACTCCAATCGGGCCAAGATATTTCTCTTAATGAATGCCTTGGACATTAGCCAAGGATGTAGCTTCAACCCATTTAGAGAAATATTCGGTGGCCGCTAGGATGAACCTATGTCCATTGGATGCATTGGGGGATATGGGTCCTACGATGTAAAATGCCCACATGGCAAAAGGCCATGAGCTTACGATGGAATGCAAAGTGGACGATGGGGTATGAATGATATGCCCATGTATTTGACATTGATGACATTTCCTAACATGATCATGGCAATCTTGTCTCAGGGTGGACCAAAAATACCTGGCCCTAAGTATCTTCATGACCATCATATTTGCATTAACATGACCTCCACACTCTCCATCGTGGAACTCATGTATTATGGTCCTAGCCTCTTCAAGGTCTACACATCGCAACAAGATGCTCGTAAAACTTTTCTTGTAAAGCACTCCTACCAAAATTACATACCGGGTTGAAATTTTTCTAATAAAAGCTTGATCTTTTGAAGAAGCATATTCGGGAAATCTTCCGTTTTCTAAAAAGTTTTTAATGTCATAAAACCAAGGTTTGTCATTTGGCTTTTGGTCATTTTGGCAAATCTCTAAATCGTGTGTGGATGGAATGGGTGAGTGCCATATCTCTAGGGATCGGGTTCCCAATGTGGGATCGACCCTTAAAGCATATCCTAAGGAGGAGAGGGCATCCGCTATGGTGTTGTCCTCTCTTCTTATGTGAGTGAGTATGCATGATTTGAAAGAATCGACTAACTTGGTGGCCAACTCATGGTATGGAACGAGTTTTTCATTTTTGACTTGCTAAATTTTTAAAACTTGGTTTACAACCAGTAAAGAGTCTCCAAAGACTTCAATGCATGGTGCCCCTAGATTTTTCAAAACTTTTAGGCCTTGTATGAGAGCCTCATATTCAACCACATTATTTGAACACTCAAAATCTAGACGAATTGCAATGGGGATCTCTCCCTTTTCGGGGGATATGAGAATGATTCCAACACCTACCCCTTGTTGGTTACGTGTCCCATCAAAGTACATTTTCCATACTTGGTTAAACTCGACCACATGATCGGCTAGGGCCTGCCCCTTAATAGAGGTTTGGTGGTGATATTTCAAGTCATACTCCATTAAGAGGAGTTGCCATTTACGTTAGGATAGGTTTTTCAAACAAGTGCTTGATCGGATCAAGCTTAGACACTATCCATATCTCATGATCTAGGAAATAGTGTCTAAACTTTTGGCAAGACCACACCAAAGCCACGCACGTTTTCTCCATGGCTTGATAATTTCTTTCATATGCCAATAGAGTTTTCGAAATATAGTAAATGGCATACTCCTTGTGGCTATCATCCTCATATTGAGCTAACAAAGCACCCAATGCATTCGTATGTATGGAAATGTAAAGTAATAGAGGTTTTCCTTGCTTTGGAGGTTTCAAAATTGGAGGATTCACCAAATAAGTTTTCAATCTTTCAAAAGCCTTTTGACATTCATCATCCCACGAAAATTTTACTCCTTTTCGCAAAAGCTTGTTGAAAGGTTCGCATCTTGTTGCTAAGTTTGAAATGAAAGCGACCTTGGAGGCTTTGGATTTGGGTCAAGTTGGATGGTGGAGGCATATCTATGATGGCTCGACACTTAGAGGGGTCTACTTCAATGCCCCTTTGGCTCACCATAAAGCCCAAAAGCTTATCGGATTCTATCCCGAATACACATTTTTGAGGGTTTAGTTTCACTTTGTAAAGCCTAAGTCTTTCAAATTTTTTTTGCAAAGACTCAATGTGAGTAAATCGGGTTTTTGATTTCACCAAAATATCATCCACATATACTTTCAAGAGCTCATGGATTTGATAATGAAAGATAGTAGTCATAGCTCTTTGGTATGTGGCACCGGCATTTTTCAAACCAAATGGCATAACCGTGTAACAGTATGTGCCCAATGGTGTAGTAAAAACAGTTTTTGCCTGGTCTTTTGGTGCTAACTTAATTTGATTATAACCCGAATAGCCATCCATAAAAGAAAACATCTCATGATTTGCAGTGCTATCCAATATCAAATCAATGTTTGGCAAAGGAAAATTGTCTTTTGGAGTGACTTTGTTCAAATTTCTAAAATCAATGCAAATCCGAATTTTCTCATTGGATTTTTGAACTACAACAATATTTGAAAGCCATTCCGAGTACGTAATGGGTTTTATAAATCCGGCTTTTAAAAGATCTTCTAAACCGTCTTTCACTTGTGCATGTACGTCGGGGTGAATCTTTCTGAGCTTTTGCTTTATGGGTTTGGCATTTGGTTCTAGGAGAAGGCGATGCTCTACTACCATTGGGTTTAAACCCGTCATGTCTTCGTAGGTCCATGCAAACACGTCTACATATGACTTGAGAAATGCAATGAATGACGTCTTTTCATGCTCATGCAAACATGCACTTATTTTAACATGCTTGGGATTAGACTCACTCCCTAGATTTACTTCCATAAAATCTCCTCCTACGGAATTTGAAGGCTTTTCTAAGTTAAGGATTTTATGGAACTCGGGAAGCTCGGAGGCTTGATCTTCCTCATGGATGAGGGGATCCTCCTCCTTGCTTTAATCATTCTCGAGGAATTTGGGTTTTACGAAAGTGTTAGGCAAAGCACCCGATTTTGGAACATTTAAAGTTTTCAAATGACTAGGGCTTTTCACAAAGACAATGTTTTTGTTTTTTTTGAGATTTTTGATTTTTTTGGGTTTTTTGAAATTGATTTTTGGAGATGGAATGTACAAAACCTTGTTTTTAGTATTTTCAAACTTTTCGATTTTTTTTGGCTTTTTGTAAACAAAAGGAAGGAACAAAAACCACATTCTTTTTGGGATTTTTAAAGTTTTCGATTTTTTTGGCTTTTTGCAAAGAGATGGAAGAAGGGAAAATGCAAATCACATTCTTTTTGGTATTTTCGAAATTTTCTATTGTTTTTGGGTTTTTGCAAATTTTTGATTTTTGGATGTGATTGGGTCTTCCATCAAACCTACAAAGAAAACACCATGAATTAGGCTCTAAACAAGAGTTCTAAGTCATAGGTTTCGGTGTTAGAAGGTTCTAAGGCACTATTGACCCAAGTGGTCATGGGTGGAGGTTCGGGTGGTATGGATGGGACGTAGCCTATCCCATACCGGTTTGGGTTTGACACTATGGGTTCAAGACGACCTTGGTTTTGGCTCCCTAGGCCTTGATAAGGCATGTAACCCATGTTCAACATCATGTTCCAAGGCTTCTTCAATTTTGAAAACATTTTATAAAAGGGATGACCTAACTTGGTGTCGTCCATGTCATGCTCAAACATTTTTACGGGCTTGAGAAGGGTTTTGGCTAGGTTTAAGATGGTCTTGAGTGGGCTAGCCTTGGGCAGCTCTTTTATGTACACGACACACTTTGGTTTTAAGATGAGTTTGGGATGGTCGACCAATGGTTCACCTAGGTTCGACTCATGGGTTTGGTGATTTGATAGACATGAGAAATTTTGAATTCCCTGAAGTTGGGGATGGTTCTCTCCTAGAATCACCACAACTTGATTTTGGAGGGAAATTTTCACGCACCTATGGAAGGTATATGGCATGGCCCGAAGGCTGTGTATCCATGACCTTCCTAGGAGTAGGTTGTAATGGGGGTGTATGTGTAAGACATAGAACACCTCTGAGTGGTTTATACCCCCTACTTCTATGGGTAACTCTACGACTCCTAAAGGTTTGGATGCATTCCCATCGTATCCTGTGATCACGATGAAACTTGGGTTTAGGAAAGTGAAGGTGACTCTGATTTTGTAGGCTATATGTAATGGAAGTATATTTAGACCTCCTCCCCCATCAACCAAACACTTGTCTAGAGGATGGTGATTCAATACCACCTCTATATGTAAGGCTTGGTTATGGTTTTGGTAGGGTCGTTCTATCTCGTCTTCCGAAAACACAATGGGGGCCTTGCACAAATGGGTGAAACTAGGAAGGAGAGGGACTCAGGGGTTATGGTTGAGTTAACCTTGGCCTTTTCTAAGATCTTTTCTAAAACTTGTCTATGCTTAGGGGATGTTTGGATAAGTTCTAAGATAAACATATTTATGGGAATCTTAGCAAGGTGATTTTCGAAATCATATGGGGTTAACACATTGTTTTTACTCATGAGATGCGATACTTTGGGAATGCATGATTTTGAAGGGCCGGGGACAATGACCACTTCCTTGCTAGCATCTTTTGCTAAGTGTGGGGGTTGGTAGATCCTTCCGGACCTAGTGACCTCATCCACACCCTCCCTATGGCTCGTTCCTAGGTGGGCTCTAGTTTGATGCTTTGGAGCACCTCGAATTTCTAATAAGGCTCTAGTTGGGGGCGGGACTCTAAGCGCTCTCCGAATCACTACTTGTTCGACTTTTTTTATTACGAGCAATGGTGTGTGACAAGTAGTGCAACCCGAATGCCATGCATGTTCCAAACCATTCAGATGAGTGGAGAGAGCATATACCTGTTTGTCCTTCCTACTAGTGCTTGCATGGTTGGGGAAGGGTTCCTTGAGCACGGCTTGGGCAGGCTCCAGTTCCTCGGTGACTTAGAGCCGGCCTTGCTCGATCAAGTCCTCTATTTTGTTCAAAAGAGTGTAGCATTTGTTTGTATCATGACCCTTAAGCCTATGATACTTGCAAAATTTGTTTAAAAACTTTCTTTTAGGGGGTGTCCCCTCGGAAACTTCGGGAAGTGTTACCATCCCCTGGGCGAGCAGGAGGTCGAGGACCTCTGTAATGGGCTGCCCAAGCGGGGTATACTCTCTCTTTTCGAAAGACCTTTGAACCTTTTTATTTTTTGGTTCAAATTTTGAAGTGTCGGTCGGGTTTGATTCTACTCGGATATTCGTAACTTTTTGGGGTTTTGCCCTATTGTCCGCGGCATGTAGCCCGTAAGTCCCGGGCATTTCAAAATCGGTTTTCGAAAAGATCTTTCCTTTCCACAAGTCGTCATAGATCCCCTTTTTCATTTTTGCTTCGAATAGGGAAGCCTTTTTGATTAGCTTGTGGAAAGTGGAAATCTCATGAAGTGAAAAGTATTTTTAACTCGGGTTTGAAATTATCGAGGATGAGCATCACTGCACATCCTTCAGAAATAGGCTCTCTAACTTGCCCCAATAAAGACCTCCATCGAATGATGAATGCATGAGCATCCTCGTTCATGGCTTGTTTTGTGTCCCTTAAGGTGTTTAAGGTGGGGGTCACTTCCACGTTATGGGAAAACCTTTGCATGAAACAATTTGCCAACTGTTCAAAAGTGGCAAATTGACTCAAGTCGTACGAAGCGAGCCACTTAGAAGCGGTTCCCTTAAGGGAGAGGGGGAACAGTATATCCACTTGGCAGAGTCTTTCTTCTTTTTGTATGCTCTACGGAAAAAGAGTTAGAGGTGTGATCTAGGATCTCCCGTCCCGTCATATCAGTGGAAATTTGGTATGTCATCATCACTATCCGTTTGGTAGTCGGAAGGCAGAAAATCGGATAGGGTGTATGACCTCTTTTTCTTGGCTTGGTCCCTTAGTAATTACTGAAGGGTCTTGCGATCTTTTAATGTAAACGACTCAAACTCTTTGTCCCCCTCCATAGTGGCGGTCTCTTTGGGTTTCATAGGCTTACTCGTTTTCTTTCGAGTCCTTGTTTGTTTTTCATGAGATGAGCAAGATTCGACCGCTTCGGCCTCTTGGCTAAGTGCGGCGATTCTCGCTTCAAACACTTTTCTCAAATCCTCTAATGATTCTTTCTTACTTTTGAAATTCGTTTTTGAAATTTTTTTTAAAAATTAACTTGACGAGCATGAAGCCCGGCTCGATACCTCATAAGAACCATCTTAACTTGATATGATTTTATGGGCCTTGAAGTCTTACACGTGCACAATTTTGCCAAAGTTAAAACACTTTGAAAATTTATTGGAGTTTCACTTGCTTGGACTGAAATTCCTCAAGATCCGTGTCCCACCGGGCATGCCATTTCTGTAGACATGAAAATTTTCTTTTCGGAGTTTATGAGAAAAACTCAAAACGAAAGTTTTTACACCTACGCTTGCGCGAGCGTGCCAACTAGTTTTCAAAACTAGCAAAGTTTTTGAAAATATATGACTTCTTAGGCGATTGTGGGCATGCAATCTCTTTTCGCTTTAGACCTTGAACCGATGCTTAAGGGTTAGTCTAAGAGCTTGAGAATTTCAATTTTGAAACTAAGATGAACTTCAAATCACTTGAAGAGTTGGTGTTTGTGAAAGAAGAAATATGTGCACTTGATTCAAGACTTTGAAATGAATAAGTCCTGAAAACAGAACTTGTTTCCTGAATTGATCTAAACACCTTACCAAAATTTTATTAGGCAAAACCTATGGTGTGGAGGATCTGTAGCACTTTACAAATCTCGATTTGGAAGAGTATTGAATCTAGATTAAATGTTTGAAGCAGACTCTCACTAGCTCGGAACAGTTCTGTTACAGAAATACAGAGACCCAAAGATAAGCCTTTATTTCCACAATCAGAATTCCGATTTTGATGATTTTGATGTTGTTGGAAAGCTATGGATGTTAACTTTCCAGTGCATCAAAAATCAAGTGAATTGGATTCTTGTGGACAGAGATACGAGATTTTTACCCGACCTCTGTTTTAGGGAATCCGACTATGCAAAACGTGATTTAGAAAATGCTTCGGTCCTTTTTCCGTTTTATTACATGATTGGGCGATCCTAAAATCTTGCCAATTTTACTCAAAGTGCCCTAGGGTGTGTGGAGTATGTGTGCTGAATTTTAATCGAATCAGAGCAAGCATCATAGAATAAAAATTATAGGAAGGAACAGATGCATAGATACTGAAATACTGTTGTCTGTGTTATGAACATAATGATGCCAACTCACACCCAAGCAAATTGCAACCACACTAACTCCAAATTGAAATTACAGAAACGTAAAGGATGAGAAATTATTTTATAGCTTATGTATAGAAGGGGTTAGAAGTATAGAGGGTTTATAGTATATAGGAAGGAAGAAACATAATATCAAACACATAGCGTGCGTGTGTGTATAATGTTTCATCCATTAAATGAAATTTGCAGCAAATCCTAACTTATTACAACGTGGGGGGAGATAAAACTCCATTATTACAACCTCATTTAATTGAATTTGAATGAAGAAGATGCATTGAAATTGAATCAAAAGGCACTTACACGAGTTAGCATGAGAAAACCAGAGATTCACAAGCGAATTCCGGCCACTTTGGTTCTTTCTTCTTTACCCAAACTCCTTAGCACATACCTACCTACCCTCTTCTTCCCCCAAACTTGGAAGTGGACGTCCTCCTTTTGCTAGAAATGTTTAGCACCTAAACTAGTACACCCCCCCTTGAGATAGCCTCTCTCTCTCTCTCTCTCTCTCTCTCTCTCTCTCTCTCTCTCTTCCAAGATTGGTTTCACGCCCCCCCTTGGCCCTTTTTATAGGCGAAGGGGGCTGGTTCTAGGAGACTCCTTGGGGCGGGTTTTGGAGCAGCTCCTTAGGGCTTCTTGATCCAATTAGCCCATGCACAGGTGGTCCCCCTTTGTGGATTTGAACCAACCCCATGTGGGCTGGTTTCCTTGTGCTCCTAGCCCTAGCTTTGGGCTCAATCGAACTTGAGACGACCGACACTTGTCTTGACCGAGTCTTGACCGAGTTGCTTTGGATTTTGATGAACTAAACCCCATGCACTCGGTCTATGACTTGAACCGGGTCACCTCCCTTGGTGGCTTCACACGGTCATGTGTTGGCTTTAAAGTTGGCTCATGTATCATCCGGCCATGTCTTGGTGTAGGCCATGTCTTGATTGGCCAAGCTCGGCTTTGCTTGGTTTCGACCTTCTTCGTGGCTTGAACTCACATGGATGAATTGCTTCCAATCTTAGTCTTGTATGGGATGGTCTTGGAACCGCTTCCATCAAGTGGGTGTGCCTTTGGTGAAGAAGGCCTTGACACGCATCTTCCATGTGATGTTCCTTCTCGTATTTGGCCGACTCTAACACCACCTTCGGTCCTTGGCTTCCAACATCGTGTCCCTGGGTAGCATGTACTTCTGTCTTGGTTTTGCAAATGGGTTTTAGTTCAAAACAAAGGCTTGATTGGAACTTTAATTTTTGAAACTTCAAACAAGTTCGTATTTCACGTTTTGAACTTTAAAACAATCTTCAAAGCTTGATTAACCCTTTTGAGATATTTCGAAAATATTTTTATTTTCGGGTGTTTACACTGACCCCGCCTATTATGGGAAAGGGCTTAGTTGTTGTTGTTGTTTGTTTCTCAAATTTCTAAATTGACAAGGCTGTCTGTTTCCATATCCCAGTTTAGGGCAGCATTGCCATGATAATAGCTTATAGAAGCATTAACTTTTGAAAATTTGATATCCTAATTTCTGGTACATAGGCAATTTTTTTCGTCTATGCTGATTTTCTTTCTTGATCTTTGACATACCCTAATTTCTGGTACATGGGCTTTTCTTGTCTATCGTGACTTTTCTTCTACATTTGTTGGACATAAGTTTATTTGTGTGCCATTTTATGCAGTATGAAATTGTACGAGGGTCCTTAATTATGAGTTTGGCAACAGAGTCCCCATTGAGTTCCTCAAGTAGTGACAATCTTGCTGCAATACTTGAGGCTGATTTAGAGTCGAATTATCCTGGCACTCAGGATGAATTTGCACTTGACGAAGATGAGCACGAAAGGTAGTTTAACCATACCCTCATTGTCATTGTCTATGCTAAGCTTCATATTATCTTCCTTTTTACATGTTTATTCTGATTAATTTTAGAATGCATGAAGTATTCAAAGCATGATGTAGATCTTTGGAAGTACCATTCCACTAAGACCACTTTCAAGCTACTTTTATGTGTACTTTCAATTCAAAATTTCAAAGTGACGTTCTTGATGCTTCAATAAAGAAATTATTAAGAATAATCTCAAACAATATTCCAACTTTGATTTGCATGAGACTGAGTGCTAAAAAAATTGTTGATATAATGTGAGATCCTTGCCTGAGACTGTGATGAATTTGTTGGTGCCAAAACATATTTTGGAGATGACCGAAAGTAAGATCCAGAGAAGGGGTCCAGATTTGAACGTTTCTATTTGCTTGTTGGCGTTTCTTAGTACGATCACTCTTTGCAATGATTTTGTATAATGCCATTGTTGTACGGAATTATGTACCTTTTTTGAATGCTTCAATTCAAATGGGCTTTGGTCATCATTGATGAATGGCATGTTGCCAGTGCAATGGAATCCACAATTACTTGAATCACTTTATTGTTTTCTTTTTCTTGGTTTATGAATAGAAGGATTTTTTACTCAATGCAGTGTAATTCAAGTTCAGTTATGATGAGGTGAAACAGGTAAATTAATCCTTAACAGAGAACATAAATCTGACATAGTAAGGGACAGATCGGCGCCCTTCTTGGCTGCCGTCTCTAACTTCACCTCTTATTCCATTAATCTAACCTAATTACAGACTTAACAATTTATGGACACTAACCTAACTTAAAAGATGTAATTACCCCTAACTAATAACAAGCTTTACCCGATTTCCAATGGATCAAAAACTGATCCATTGGGATCCAAATTACTAAGAACCATAAATACAAACTACATTACAAAGAATTTAAACATAAACTTAAAATCTAAAGACTCCAATTTCAACTTAATCTCTAACACGCCCCCTCAAGTTGGGTCTTGAAGACTTGAAACTCCCAACTTGACAAGAGCTTTTTAAAATCCATTTAGAGCTTTTTTAAATCCATTTACTGGAACTGGTTTGGTGAAGATATCTACTAATTGATATTCTGAGCGAACATGAACCAGGTTGAAAATTCCTTGAGAAATATTTTCTCTGATGAAGTGGCAATCGATCTCAATATGTTTAGTCCTTTCATGAAATACTCGATTTAAAGCTATTTGAAATGCAACTTTACTATCAGTAAAGAAACTGATTGAAATATTTCCTTTTAGACCGATCTCTTCCAGAAGTGATATAATCCATAGACCATCACACATGCCTAGAACAATAGCACGATATTAAGCATCTACACTTGATCTGGCCACCACAGGTTGCTTCTTACTTTTCCAAGTTACAATATTGCCTCCTAAATATACCACATAGCCCGAGGTTGACTTTCTATCGATTCAGGAGTTTGCCCAGTCTGCATTTGAATAAATATTTATATCAAGTGATGAATGTGGAGCATATAGTAAGCCATGAGTAATTGTAGATTTTAAGTATCTGATGATATGAAATACTATGCTCATATGGTGTTTAGATGTACAGTGCATCCACCTACTAACATATCCAACTGCACAACTGATGTCAGGTCTAGTGATGGTAACATATATCAATTTTTCCACTATCCTCTGGTATTTGCCAATATCTTCATATGGTTCTGTAGTCTTATCATTATCTACTTTAGAAATTTCCATTGTGATAGACATATCAAGCAATCCTCCATTTTAGTTTCCTTTAGTAAGTCCAGGATATATTTTCTTTGACTTAAGAATAAACAATCATTTTTATGAATCACTTCTATTCCTAAGAAGCAATGTAATCTTCCCAAATTCTTCAAGTCAAATAATGTACTTAGTCTCCTCTTTAGGTCAACAATGCCTTAAGTATGGTCACCTGTAATGTTGATATCATCCACACGTACCAGTAACATAATAGTTTTTTGACCTTGCTTGATGAATAGCGTATGATCACTAACACACTGTTTGAACCCCAACTTTATAACACCATCACTGAATTTCTAAAACCATGCCCGTGGGGATTGTTTTAAACCATAAATTGATTTCTTTAGTTTGCATACCTTGTTTGATGTTTGTCCATGAGTATACCCCGGAGGTAAATCCATATAAATGTCTTCTATAAGATCTCCCTGAAGAAAGGTATTTTTAACATCCAACTGTCATAATTCCCATCCTTTATTGACAGCTATACTTAATATAATTCTAATGGTATTCATCTTCTCCACTTGAGCAAATGTTTCAGTGTAATCTCTGCTATATGACTGACTGTAACCTTTAGCTACTAGTCTTGCTTTGAATCTCTCTATATTCCCATCAGCTTTATACTTAAATGAAAATACCCATTTGGATCCGACTGTCTTCCTCTCTTATGGTAGATCTACCAGTTCCCATGTTTTGTTTCTCACAAGTGCTGCAATTTCTTCTTCTATGACTGCCTTCCATCCTTAATGTTTCTTTGCTTTTTCAAATGTTCTTTGAATATAGGTATTATATGCATTCATCACAAACAATTGGTATTCTCTGGGATAATTAGAATATGACACCATTTTTTGCAATGAATTTAGGACCACTATAGAACCACCCTTTACTGAGTACCTGAGAAGGTAACATTTTCTAGCCACTAACCTTGTACTTTTGGATTATGAGCTCTAACAACATGCAATTGGACTGACCTAAGCAAGTAAATAATGCCATGAACCACCTAAGACTGACATTTCAAGCTTCCATGGGTTAATTTCTTTTTATCATAGATTGAATTAATGATTTTAAGAGCATCACATACCCTAGACTGAGTACCTCAAAGGGCAAGTGCTTGAAGTGAACTGCAACGCATTCCGTGTCAACACTGGGATATGCTCAAATAAGGAATACCTATCAAGTTGCTTATCAAATAACTAAATGAAAGATATAAGCAATACGCCAAGTACGTCAAAGATTCTTTGTTATCATACATGCTATGGAATATCTGGAGAGCCTTGTCATGGATCATGAAGTTCAAACCACATCAGAACGGGTACAAGTTCAAATATTTGGTATGGAGTGTGTGAAATAACTACCAAACTTTAAACTTTCACATCAAACACAAGACGCAGCTCAAAAAGATGGTTGACACCCTTATCTAAAAGCTCACCAAAATCATGGTTCTTGAGATTTGATTACAATAAAGAGTGTTATGAAGAAGACTCTCTGGACCCAGTTCAAGAGCTGCAGACAAAGAACCTACTCAAGGTGATTTTTATACCAAGGTTTCAAGTGTTTCGGGACAAATGGATTTTTGCAGTAGCTGGTCCTTTGGAAGGTTAACCGAATCCCTTAAGATTAAGTTTGGTCGCAATATGTTGGTCCCAGGAAAAGAAAGCAGAACATGTAACCAAAAGATGTGTTTCCGGGAATTCACTAAAAATGCAGAATGACATGACCTAGCAAATTCATTAACAGAAAACATCAACCGTTGAATGTCAACAATGAAAGTCGAGGTTGAGGATACTTGGGAAGTATAATTGGTTGGCATTACTCAATTGCCACAAATTCTGGTCATACGCTCTAAAAGAAATGGTTTCTTCACCCAACAGTAATGCTTCAGTGGAATAAATTGGCAGTGATCATGAGAAACTATACACGAAGAAGATATGAATACCTTGATACATTTCTCCAGATTGGCCGAAGGCAAATACACAAACAACAGTGTCTAATATGCACCTTCTCGTTCACTTGTCAACACCATATTAATCATCAGCCCCAAATGAGTGCGCAATATCATGGTGTTGAAACAATCTAATCATGACTATGTACACGAAAGAAGCCTTATCGGACTGCATCTTTGAAATTAAAACTATTCATTTTGTGTAATGATTAAAGAAAACTCCAAATGTGTTCTTTCATGCTTTTGCTCTCGTGATGCATCTCCAGTGTCTAAACTGTGGAGACCTATCCAGGAGTAATAAGAGGCCCACATTGTTTCCTGTAGGACCAAATGTGTATCTGAAAAGAGAGAAACGTTGTAAAGACGTACCAGCGTATGCATCTATAATGTAAAAAAGGAAATAATAGTTACTTACTTGACTTTCGGTGATTTCTTTCTACGAAACACAAATGACACAACGCACTGTAATGAAAGCATGAAAAGGAAAAAAAATAAGGAATAGCTCACCCTAAAACCTGAAGAATACATGAGAATAAGCACAATGAGGAAACTAAAGAGTAATAGCAAGAAACCAATTGGACAAGTTCTTGGGCTGGATCTTATTGACCACCTTAAGATCTCTACACATCTTAACACTTTATTCAATACAAAGGGTACCCATGGTCACATTCAAACTCTTCTGTGACTATTTACTATATCTTCAACAACCGACACTAACCAAGGAACTGGAGATCACTAATTCCAGGGCATTAAACAACTCAAAATACTTGCTGAATGGAAAAGCAATAAAATTCCAACCGCAGCAATAGTTCATTCAGAAATTTTCACAACATAAAAAATGTACAATGAGGAGTACAAACTATATACCTTCAAAACTGACATCATTGAAATGTTTCCCATTGTGTGGGGCTTCCTCACAATCTTTTTTTCTGGTGTTAGCTCTTTACATAGCTGTTGAGCGATTTCTCTGAGCAATATGATTTGAGCTTTATCTGTCTGCATAGACATAATCGTTTGCCTCATTGATTCTCTGTCCGCCTCAAGTGCCTGAAGCCTAAGATACAGCTTTTTAACAACATCCCCATCTCCCACATCCATCTTCTTCAATGAATCTCTAGGAGTAGTGGTGCACTCCTCTTGTTTCCCAAGCTGCGGTTTAGAATCAAGAGTAAAATCATCATGTTGCAGTGTCCGAAAGTTTCCATTACCCATGTAGTTAGTGGTACCATCAGCTCTGCTTCTCTGCGGAGTTTGTTCCCATTCACCTTGAGCAGAATCGATCGTATATATTCTATCATTAGTATCATCAGCAGGCTCATATGAAGTGCCCCCATTTCTATAACAGTAGTCGTCTGAGGTACACTCGTCCACCCTCCTTAGGCTCCCACTTGGCCCCAACGTACACATGTTCTCAGAATTATATTCTCGGCTAGCTTCCTTCACCAAAGTGGTGTACGTGCTGGAACTATCTATAGAAAAGGTTCTGGCATATCTTGATCTTCGAGGAGACGAAGTTACTTGTGCTTTCTCGTGGACATTCTTGCCATTGTTGAATTTTCCATCCAACTGCTCCAGCCGGTAAATCCTGTCCTCCAAGATCTGAAGTTCCTGGATACGAGGGGTTGTACCTGAAGAATAATTATCAAAGTCCGATAAACAATCATATTCAGGAAGCTCCTCATTGGCATTGAAGCTGCACCTTAATGGTGGGTAATCAAAAGGGCTAGGTTTTCTCCCACGGCCTAAAGGAGTATCCTCTGAATAGATGCATCTATTGATTTCTTTTGCTTCCTGCCAATCTGAAATTTCTGACCTGTCCGCCATACTCCTATTTCTGTTGTACCGACCAGCAAAAGAACCTTCACTCAACTTGATATCCTCAACATCAAATTTATCAGAACCAAAACTCATAAGTCTGTGCTTGTAAGCCTGTACTTCACAATTCAATGATTGTATCAGCTGCTCTTTTTTGTACAACAATTCCTCCATAGACAGCAGCTCCTCCTGATCATGAGCCATTTTCTCCTCTGCAAACCGCTTAAACTGGCGACTTTCCATCTGAGCCTCAGCTTTCTCCCTCTGAAGGCGCAAGATCATTGACATTGCCTCATTAGCAGCAGAAGATGATGCGTTCCTCTCCTCTTCCAACTCAAAGTAAAGTTCCTGAATTGATTGTTGCTGGCTGTTAATCGTTTCTCTTAGAGCTATGCACTCATTCCCTATCTCAACTCGAGCAACTGAAAAGAAATCAGGGTCACCAGTCAAAGATTCTCTAGGATTTGGTGATTTCTCAATCTGTTCAAGCTTCCTTTTCAAAGATCGGCGCCATTTAGTACTACCAACGGAACAACTACAACTACAACTACAACATGTTTTCGAAGAATCGGACGAAAGATATGGCGAATCCATTCCCAGCTTCAGTTTTTGTTCTCATATACCCTCGGCCTCAAGCATGGTTCTCGTCACTCTATTACCATGACCTGAAAAAAACACGAGAGACAACGAAGAGGAGCTTCCATCAATTTCAACAGTTATTTTAAATTCCAAACAACAAATGTAATAGAATCATTTGCGTAGAGGGCAAACTTCAGTCCGAAGTCATCGCAAACCATTATTTACATAAATCTAAGTCACCCAATCTAGCAGGAATTTCCATTGAACATTTTGAAAGAAAACTACAAAAAAATGTTCTTGACATTTGGCAATGATCAGTCTAATCATTCGTTCATTAGGATCAAGAATTTAAGGAAGGAAAAGGAATGGAAGGAAGCAACGACTTTGGGAATAACACAAAATGCGTCTTCGCTATCGGTTCTCGCAACTATTGGATACAAATGAATAACCCAACAATCAAAACAAAACCTAAAATTCTGAATATCATGATAAATATTGTCAATACACACAAAGGTTACATTCTCCTAAATCATCCATTCGAATAACAGCTCAAAATTCTCAGATTCGCGCCACACGAAAGAACGATCAATAACCCCATAACGCAGCATTCAGTTCTAGCTCAAAACTTCTGGAATTCGATAGCGGACATCCGCGAAAAGCGGAAAAACTATTTCCCCATTAAATGTCAAGGCCCGTGGAAACGCCTACCTGGTCGGGAAACCAGAGAAGTAAATCGGAATTCTCCCCCTCGAAACCGACGGCGAAAGGCCCTTGAACGGTAATGGTAACCGGGGTAAGGGCCCGGTCTCCTTTCGGTTCCGGGAAGAGAATTCCGGCAATGCTTGGGGTCGCGAAATCGATGGCAAATCTTCCCAGGGCCACAGAGGAAAACGTTTCGCCGGAAACTCTACAGGTGGAAAACAAAGAACACGAGAGAGAAAAGAAAAAGTTCCGATGGTTTCTGAATATCATTTAATATTAATTTAGTCTCTTTTCTATTTTTGTCGCTGAAGTTACAGTAATTGCAGTCAAAGACGGATTCTCGCATCATTTTAAAAAAACACCACGTATTCAAAGTTGTGATTCTAAATGACTCGAAATTCTGCAAATCAAAAGATTTTGTTCTCGGCTCATTTTAATTCTCCAACTGAGATAAGCTCTCTTTGACTCTCTTGACTTGTGACGTGAGATGCATCGCCCCGAGTTTCATCATCAAGCGGGTTCAAGGATTCCCCGAGAGTACATTTCTACTATTCTTTGATAATTGAAGTCACTTTTAGTTTTTCAAGTTCGTTATGTATAATTAACTTTGGATCTGCTCTCATAAATTTTCAAATCGAAGCCAAACAAAGGAATTACGAAAAGAATTTTCAATCTTTAATTGGCACAATGGGAGGCCGAAGCCAGATCCACGCCCGGCGTGTCCGAAGTATATAAATTTTCAAAAAAAATTGTTGTGTTGGGATACAAAAAAGAAAATCAACAAATGATTGTGGTAAAACACATCCACGAAGCTCGATTCCAACCGTCCATCACTATACATGATCCCAGTTCCCAATCTGACTACCAACTCCAAGTTCAACTAACTAATTGAATTTGAGAGCCACAGTCCGAGTTGAATTTCTTCATCTCAGCCATCCATCCATTCATGATGAACAATCGGAACCATGTAAAGGTCTAATATGACTGGAAAGCAAATTTATACAATAGGGCAGGACCTGCCTGAAGTTCCCTTCCCTATACTCAAGAAATTTAGTTTTTACATTACAAGAACGGTAATTATTTGAAAGTAGGCACGGCCCGTCTGGAGTCAACAGGATCAGGAACCGGTGAAATCATACCCCGAATTGGGAATGACCTAGCTCGGTTCTGGTTCTACCTTTTATGGAACCAGAACTTGGTAGTTTTTTTTTTCTTTAGAATTGTAATCTTTTCACATATTTTTTATTCGGAGCGATTTAAGACTCAAACGAGAACCACTCCGAAACTCACATTTTCTCTTCCGATTCGTTTTTTACCGAGAACCAGTCATGTCACGCAACAAAAAAAAAAATTTACTTACGAGTTACGTGGGTGGGACCTTTCTATTTGGATGATCGGTAGGGTCTACGGCTGCGGTTCGATCAGAAAGGGAGTGTTTGTTGGTGGCACGCGTGGACAGAGCGTTTGTCAACGTGAGCGAACAATGGGAAGTTTGTATTCTTTAGCATTCGCTCTGTTCTATGCTGTCTATGTGCAACCGAATACACCTTCTTTCAGATAAGGATGCAAAGCGGCCGGGTGTGCTGTTGTATCCCAACCGGATTCAAATTAGGGATGGCAATGGGGTGGGTCGGGGATGGGCATACCTCTAACCTCCATACTCGGCCGGTTACCCAACTACAATCTATGTATTTGAAGGTGTGTTTTTTTCATGGGTGAGACGTGGTGTCCTCCAATTCTCATCCCAATAAAATTCTTAAAATTAAGAGTAAGATAAATCATTTATAAATTCGATTCACATAATTGAAAAAAATCTACTGGGGAATGGTTGAACATTATGAAAAATCAACAATATATGGATATTTACGTCTTTATATTTATAATGTCGCACCCCTATACCAACCAGGTCAACGATGTTTGGGGTTTCTCCAAACCGGAAGCCATGTTCAGGTAAGCGTCCATGGGTTAGGACAATATTGCGTCCTAATTCTAATAAGAGTTAAATCTGGTGATACTGTACTCTTTAAAAAAAAATTGTGGGAAAAAAGTCCTTTCAGAATGTGCATTATTATTTTGATTCGATTTAAAATGCTGCCATGGATTCTTTATGTCAACCGGATTTGGTATTATCTTTTTGGGGTTACTGTTATATGGCACAAGATTGAGCTCTATGGCATCAAAAGTTCCATGTAGTTGATGCCACCTAGTGCAGAAAAAAGGCTTGGTTCCTGTAAATAATTTCGTTGATCAGTTCTTCTTCCACTATGCAATGGGCGATGTTGCATGTAGGGGTGTGACCGAGCCAAGTCCACAGCTAGTAGTATAGGCAAGCTCAACTCCGCTTGTTTAAGAGATTCACAAGCTTGATCACAGACATGAGTTGTTAATATGACAATGACAGAAGAAACAAATAGATGCAGCTAGGGATAGTCGTGCTCATAAATCAGCTACTTTTGGCTTGTCCCTTGGCCGTTTGTGCTTGATTCGGTAAATGTAACGAGTATGTTGAGCTCAGCTCTTGAAGGCTGGTTAACTGGCAGGGCTCCCACGTCGTGTGCTTAGTTTGGCTTGGCCTCCTCCACGGCTTTTACTGTTGACATGTGATCAAACTCTAAGTAGGGTTATTATGCCTAGTAATTTTTGGAACTAAAGCATCCAGATGAGTAGCGAAAAGGGGGAACGAACCACCGTTAAATTTCTCGTGCTAATATAAACAACGAGAGGAAAGGTGCTGAGTTCAGCGCTAAAACAAGCAGGTGGTGGCATCTGTGAAGTCAGAACGTACAAGATTTCACGCAGATCCTTCTCATTCATTCATTCATTCGCCTGTGTCCTCATGCATGGATTGATATCTGATTTTGGGTTCCACGAGATGAAACATTTCCCTTTTAGCTTGAAAAGAAAGCTTCTTCTTTTTTCCTTCTCAAAGTCAGTCAAGCCCAACACACATGCACATGGTATCAAACTCAGCATCTTCACCATGGAAGTCAGAGAGCCCTACCAGATGCCGTGTCTGTATGCAAAGAAAGCTTTTGTTGACTGCTGCCAGTTGGGAATATCCCGGTCGGATTTGAATAACCATAGGAACATTGCTTTGCTTAGCTTTGCTGGGTTGTGTTTATCAAACAGTCGAAAATTTATGGGTGCGATAACATTCCTTGTGAGGTCACCAGAAACTCCTTCGCGCCAAATCATGCTAATCTAACTGTATATGCCTGAATCGGCATTCTCGATCAACCGGAGATAACGCTCACAACGTTAAGGAAAGCTACACCGAGTCATCACAGAAAGCGAATCAGCCAAGAATTCAGACAGATTCTGTAGGAGGAAATGAATCAACGGGATATATACCATGGGAAGAGGAATTTCGAAAAACGCCCCAATAGAAGGAGAGCATCAAGGCATCATCATCCAGAATCCCTTGTCTTTCTTACCTTACCTTACCTTGCCCTTTCCTTTCCATCATTGAGCCCGCCGGTTTCCTTAGTAAAATAGCCTTTTTCACCCTTTTGTTCCTTTCCTTGCCTTATGGGAGTAGTTTTAGTATAGTCGACGGATACATCCCCCACGCAGATTAGCCCTCGGCTTCCCGAGGAATCTCTAAGATGGTTGGCATCGACACTTTAGGACACCACATCACAGCTCGCTTGATCCTCAACATACCCTCTCTCGACGGCGCAGGCCGGAGCCCCCTGCTGACACGCTCACACGTGTACCTACAACCCAATCCCGAAACAATGTAGCCCAAGCAGGAATCTTATGTCAAATTGAGGTGCGAGAAACCTCACCGTGGGACCTCTCTTCTTTTGTAGATTTTACCGGTGAAACGTCAATCTTGATCATTGCATGATCTTCCAACCGGAGAGAATATAAAACATGGTGTCTTCTTCTAACGGTGAGTTTTTCGGTTAACTCGTGCTTTTGTCGATTTCTCGGTTCTCTCATCTTCTTGCTTAAGTATGCAGCAACGGAAAAAACATGTATATGAGGTTTTATGTTTTGAACTTTCCTCTGGGATTTGTTAGGGAAGAAGGCTCTCTGTTTCTCGGTATTTCTCTGTGAACGATTGATAGATGGATGGATACTGTTGCGTTGCTCTCTATTTATTTGGATTTTTTCAATGAGTTTTCCTATCATAGATCCCCTTTATCTCGACTGTTACCATTTTATTCAGAAACTGTCCGACGGTTTCAGCTTTTGGTGATCGTTACAGTCATTATATGACTTGGCCATTCGAGCAAAGTCAATTGACATACTTGTTTTCCTCCCACTTTTGTGGGGTTTCAGCGTTTGGTGATCGTTACAGTCATTCTCTCACTTGGCCATTCGAGCAAAGTCAATTGACATACTTGTTTTCCTCCCACTTTTGTGGATACTGTTGCGTTGCTCTCTATTTATAGAGAAATGCCTGCTCCATCCCTTTTCAGATTTTTTCAGTGAGTTTTCCTATCATAGATCCCCTTTATCTCGACTGTTACCATTTTATTCAGAAACTGTCCGACGGTTTCAGCTTTTGGTGATCGTTACAGTCATTCTCTCACTTGGCCATTCGAGCAAAGTCAATTGACATACTTGTTTTCCTCCCACTTTTGTGGGGTTTTCCTAATAATATCATTTCATGATTATTATTGCAATCACTACCCATTATGTGGTTATTTACCTACACAACAATCAAACATATCTCAAACTCATGTTTGCAACATGTTTCGAGAAAAGCTCTTGTGTTATGCTATTAGGGGTTTGCCAACATATCATGAGTTGGCATGTATAAGATGGATATTTCCTTTCTCATTACCATATCATGAACATAGTGATATTTAACCATTATATGCTTGCTCTTAGAGCTGTCAACTCCACTCTTGATAATAATAATTGTTGCATTATTGTCACAGTAAATGGCAACTGGCTTGTCGACTATCTCCAACTTTAAATCTCATATGAAATAGCTTATCCAGACGGCACTCGTTGCAGCTATACAACAAGCCACATACTCAGCTTCCTGTGTATACAAATGTTATATAGACCTATTTCTTACATGCCCAAAAAACACCACCACCTCTAAACAAGAATATTTGCCCCGAGGTTGATTTATTGTCATCTTTACTCCCAACAAAGTCAACATTTGAATATCCTACCGCTTTCAATTCATCTGCTTTAAAACACAATTTTAAGTCCCTTGTTCCTTTAGATATCTTAAAATAATTTTTACAATTATCCAATGTTGTCATCTAGGATTACTTTGATATCTACTTATAAGACCAACAACAAAGTTTATATCAAGTCTTGTATACAACATAACATACATAAAGCTACTCACATCTTCTGCATAAGGAATATTAGGCTTATCGTCTCCTTCACTGGGACAATCAGCCTTACTTAGTTTGACCCCTTTTGCAATAGGTGTAATAACAGACTTGCATTCACCCATTTTGAACTTCTTGAGGATATAATCAATATATCCCTCCTAACTTAGGCATAAGAGTTTAGATTCTCTATCTCGAGAGATCTTTATACCCAAGATATAGGATGTTTTCCCATATCCTTCATTTCGAACCTTGAGTTTAACCATGACTTGGTTTTGATAATCATCTCATTGTCATTCCCAATCAACAATATGTCATCTACATATAACGATAAGATGACAAAGTGACTCCCATTGTTCAAGACATATACACAGTGATCAAGTTCATTAGCCACAAACCCAAGTTCAATAATGTCATTTTGAAAAGTCAAATACCATTGGCGAGGTTACTGTTTCAGGCCATATAGGGATTTTCTCAACCTATATACTTTATTTTTTTGGCCTTCAACTATATATCGTTTAAGTTGCTCCATGTATATGATTTCATCTAAATCTCTGTTTAGAAAAGTTATTTTTACATATAACTGATTTAAATCCAAATCATAATATACAGATATTGTAAGGATTATCTTTATTGATGCAAATTTCGTAATAGAGAAATATGTTTCAACATAATTTATCCCCTATTTTTACAAAAAACCCTTTGCAACCAACATCGCTTTAAACTTATCGATTGAACCATTGACCTTATATTTCTTTTTTAGAACCCATTTACAACCAATGACTTTCTTTACTTTTGGCAAATCAGCCAATTCTTAGACTTCGTAGCTTGCTAATAAGTTAAGTTATCAATCAACTCATCTAAATTCACTGAATTACATACTTCTTCTGCAAGATAAGTGTGATAATCCTTTAAGTAGGATGGTATGACCCTTAGCTTTTTATATCCACTTAAAGTTTTAGTTGTTTCAAGGTCTTCTATGGGTTCAAAAGATGATTCATCTAGGTCTACTAGATCGTCAGTATATTTATCATTATTTTCCAAGATGTTATTCTTAGTATTTTCTAAGAATTTAACATCTCTGCTCTTTATAAGTCTGTGGTCCTTATGATAAAACTGATATCCCTTTGAACCTTTAGGATATCTGATGAATGTACATATGAAGAACCTATTGTCTAGTTTATCTCTAGACTAATCAAGAATCTTTACATGCGCAATAGATCCCCACCTCCTTAGATGACCTAGGTTGGGTTTTCTTCCAAACCACATCTCATATGGTTTAGTGAATACAGCCAGCCTTACATGATACTCTATTGAGTATATATACCACTGTACTTACTACTTTTCCCCAAAATATCATCGGTAGAGAGGCATCAATTAACATTGACCTTGTCATATTTAGTAAGGTCATATTATATCTTTCAGCTACATCATTATGTTAAGGTGTCTTGGGCATTATATTTTGCTTTGCACCAAAGTATTTACATAATTCTAGAAATTTTGCAAAGGTATATTTACCATCTTTATCTCATTTTAAGACTTTAATTAAATGCCCTAATTGATTTTCAACTTTTTGCTTATATTCTTTAAAAGCTTCAAGTGCCTCAGATTTATGTGCTAGAGATATAAATACGTATATCTCGAGTAATCATCGATAAATGTTATAAAATAAACATTTTCATGATGTAACCTTACTCTGAATAGTCCACATAAATCCATGTGAATGATCTCCAACAGGGTTGTTGACTTATTGTCTCTTTAGGAAAAAAATTCTTTATTATTTTTTCTTTTATATAAGTTTCGCACTTGTTGAAAGTATTTTCCTCAAATCTTGGTAGTAAGTCAAAGTTGGATAATTTTCTCAACTTTTCCAGACTTATATACCCGAGGCGTTTATGTCATACATTCACATCAACATTAAAGGCATAATCAATATAAGCATAAGAATTTTCATTTTCATTGATTTTCAGTTTGAACAGTCCCTGTTCTACATCAAATTCCCTAGAAAAAAATACTCATATTTTCTCACAAAATTTTGAAAGTATTAAAAGAGGTAGAGGACGACCACAAAAGTGTTGGAAAGAAACAATAAAGAATGATCTAGCTTATTGTGAGTTAACTGCTAACGTGGCACATGATAGTACTATGTGGAAACAAAGAATCCATGTAGACGACCCCATCTAGTATGGGAAAAGGCTTAGTTGTTGTAAATTCATAACTAAAAGTTGATGTTGGGTGGTTAACTTTCTTCTGGAATTACCTTGCAATCTTTACAACACGCTCTATCTTTTTTTCTACAAATAAAGTAATCAATTTGTGTTTATCTTGTTATGGTTGGTAATTTTTGTGAACCTAATTACAAGGCTTTCAAATGATTATCTTGATGCCATAACTTATATTATGCGTTATCCATCCTGCAGATTCCAAAAATTGAATGCTGCTCTCTGCCCACTCATTCAACATTGCAGAGTGCTAAGTAGAAGAGGATTATGGTGCAAAAGAATACTCTCTGACCTTCAGACAGCCGAAGCAGAGGTAATACATCTCTGCATCTCTTCTATGATACTATCGCTCAGTTCAATTGTTGCCTCTTAAATAATAAGGTATGCATGATTGAATTCAACTTGTGCATCATTCTCCCCACAATCCCCTAACACTTATGGATTTGCATTCTCCAGCTCCTCACAGGATGAAGGATGCATAGTGTCTTACGGAATTAACATATTAAGTGATACAGAGTCACATGATAGTACCCGAATCATCTGTATCAGGCATCGCAGTAGCAGCAGAGTTGCATAAACAGTGGTTCTCTTCTCTTAATTTATTTGTTACAATGTAATATTTAATTTATTGAAACACTAAAATCAGCTTTACCGGTTGAATCACTCAGTGATCAGACGTTTTGGTCTTGTTAGGACAATTTGTGCTTGTTGCTTTAGTGTTGTCAGTTCAAGCCTTTCTTCGGTGTCAAAGGTTGTTCCTTTTGTGGTAAATGCTTCATGACAATTTCCTATATTGTTGGACTTGGACTTTGAACTTGCTACTGGAAACATCTCTTTCGTTAATCATAAAGTTGCAGTTCATAGATGAAAATGCTCTTCATGCAGATTGGAGTCACCAAGCAGAAACTAATTATGTTCCCTTATGATGCATGTACAAGTTTTGATTAGTATGATGATGCAGTGGCTGGTACATAACTGTCCTTGTACGAACTCAAAATTCATACAACTAAAGATAACACTCCTTTATGAGAATCAGTCTGTCCATGCAATTATATTACCCAACATACCAAGAGAGAAACATATTAAACAATGTCGCTGGGGAGCAGGGACATCCAGTACAAGTGTCCCTAACTCTAATATCATTGGATAAAATTCGTTCAACAGTCTCCTCTTTGAGTTGGCTTCTGATGGGAGACATTTCACGAGTCACAGAAGACGGTTTGTTACCAACGGCATTTCTTCACACTGATCAGTTCCTCTGTTATCTTTTGATTTCTTAGCTCCTTCCAACATCTTGCATTCTTTTATGACATCTGATATCAGGCTGGTCTTCTGAATCCTCCTCCTGCATGTTCCATCTGAAGGAAATGGGTCATCAATATCTAGATCTTTGGGGATGTGGTTTTGCAACATTTCAGTTGAATTCTGTAAATCATGATCTTTGCTTTCCTTAAGATCAGCATCACTTCATAATCATCTGGACTCAAATTCATGGAATGCAGCCAGGTAGAATCTGCTCCAGCCATTTCCATCAGAACTCCACCCTTCTTTTCTTCACCTAATCCAATATTCTGATTCAATCCCCAATTTGTCCTGCTCAGAAGCAGATTCATTGGGACCTGCAGATCTCGGCATTTATGTTTCTACATCATCATTTCCTGGAATGTCATTACTTTCAAATTCTCAAACTGCAAGTTTAGAAAACAGATTTCTTTGAAAGTGAGGGTGACTATTAGTAATTACAGTGCCCAACACAGACTTGAAACTATACGAATCATTTGATTTCCAAGTGAACTCTCCACCAAACATTTTTGTTGCATTATGCCTCAAACATGTTCTGACATCTAATATGCAAGCAAAATTTTCATCTCTCATGCCAGTGGGGTTCAGCATACTGGCATTGACATGATCATCCATGAAATGAACATTCTCACTGGTCAGATCTGTACCGGCTGCAACTCAAAATCTTTTGTGGCCACAGTGGTTGACAAAGGTTTTGATTCTAAAACTTATAGTGTGGTCATCACCCCCATAATTCGCTTCCTTGTCATCACCTTGGTTGTCTAGCCCTTCTGTAAGAGCTTGAATGACTTTAGAAGAACTTTCTCCATCCTCCTTTTTCTCTCTTTTTAAGGTTTTTCCTGGCTACTTTACCAACTTTGATCCTGACAATAGCTTATTTGGAGGTTTGGCTGGCTTACCCATTCTACTTGTGATGCCGAGTTGGGTCAGGTTGTATTGGGCCCAACCTAGACGCATATGGGACCCGGGATCATTTTCTGTGTTATGAAAAAATGACATGACTCACAATTGAGTCACAATTTCCTTCAACTAGGAACATATGGAAATCTGATCAAGAGATTTCATAACCTCTTCGTCTAGGCATTGAACTCTATATATTATCATTACTAGTTCCAACATTTTTTAGATCATGTTAATTTTCATGAATATGTCTTATTGATTTAGGAATTGATGTAAATATATCTTCTTGAAAAATAATATCTTTAACTATATCACTATATTAATAAGATATGAGTCATTTAATTCAATTATAATGAATTTATATGTCTTACTATGTTCGACATATCTCAAGATACATTCAATTCTTCTTTCACCTAACTTTTTTTGAGGTTCCAAAACTTTAACAATAACTCTACAACCCCAAACTTTGAAAAAGTTTAGGTTAGGACTTCTTTTATTCCATAATTCATATAGAGTAACTCAATTCCTTTTATTTGAAACTCTATTTAAAATAAAACAAGTAATTAATAATGCTTCATCCCAATAATCATTTGATAAACTAGAATATAACAATATATAATTTACCATTTCTTTTAACACTGTATTTTTTCTTTTTGCCACACCATTTTGTTGTAGAGAATAAGGAGCTTTAGTTTGATGCATGATTCTTGTAGACTTGTAACTAAGATTATAGTATTCTTCTCCTCCATCAGTTCTCAAACACTTAATGGAAGTTTCATATTGAAGTTCTAATTGAGTTATGAAATCTTAAACTTTTTTAAAACTCTATCTTTCAATATATCAAATATACATAACAAAATCTAGTGCAATCATCGATAAAAGTTGCATAATATCTTTTTTCTCGTATTGTTGGTCAACCATGCAAATCACAAACATATGAATGAACTAAATCTAAAATTTTAAAACTTCATTCAATTCTTAGAAATGAAAGTAGTGATTTTGGTACACATACAAATAGAACATTAATGCACTGACTTACCAATTTTTGAAATCAAATATGATTTAGTCATTTCATGTAACTTTTTAAAATTTGCATGCCTCAAACAAAAATACCACAAGTTTGACAAGTAAACAATATTAGTAAAAACAATATCCTTGTTAATGAGATTCAACCTAAACATAGACTCACATAGATAACTATTTTCAAAAAACATGTCTCCCTTAGACAAAATAAAGTTATCACCCTTAAATATACTTTTAAACCCATACTTATTAAGAAAACCGATACCAATTTTTTCCTTATATCCTGAAGAGAGATCATATCCTTAAGAGTAAGAACTTTTCTAAAGTAAATTTGAGGTTAACTATTCCTTTGTCTTTCACTTAAGCTGTAGAGGCATTACCCATGTACAAAGCTGGTCCATCTTGTTCTAATAAAGTTTTCAATAGACTTTGATTTTTGCACATATGGTGAGTAGCACCGGAATCTACTCACCAAGATCAAATGTCTTCTATCATATTTACTTCCGATATGATGGCAACAAGATTGTCATTAGAAGAATTAGGACTCTTGCTTTTATTCAACTTTTTCAAGTATCGGAATTTACTCAATGATTGGGTTTTCCACAATGGTAGCATTGTTCTTTCTTTTTCTTAAGTTTGGTGTTCCTACCATTTTTTATGAGATCTTTAAAATCTTGATTTCTTTTCTTTTGAGAGCTTTATAAACTTAGATTCTTTTGTAACATGAACTTTTTCTTGAGTAGATTATTATTTAGAATTGACTTGCTTTCAACATTCTTCCTCGAGGTTAAGATGATTAGTTAATTGCTCAAGAGAAATGTTTTTTTCTTTTGTTTTAAAGTTCTTTTTAAAATCTTTCTAAGAAGAAGGGAGTTTGTCTATAATAGATGAGACAATGATAGTTTCATCCATACTCATCTTATGTTGTTTGAAAAGATCCATTTGAGCTCATGTAATTGTTGTATTACATATTTATCATCTACCATCTTATAATTATTGAAGCGAGTAACAAAGAATTTCTTACTTGTAGCCTCCTCCATCATGTACCTCACTTGAAGTTTGTCTCATGTCCTTTGCGCATGACGATGTTTGGTAAGTGTCAAATAAGGTATCTAACATATTGTTGAGGATGTGACTCATGTAAATATAATTGTCATTGTCCTACTTTTGTCGTTTGTCGGCTTCTTCAGTAGTCTAATTTTCCTTCTGCCCCAGTCTTGATGTAGTGAGAATATATATGACCTTTAATATGGTAAGAAAGAAGTTCATCAAATCTATCCAACGTGATAAAATCAAATATTATTTATCGAAGGAAAATAACCATCTTAGCAAATAAACCTAAAGATTGTTGGATTTCAACTCTTGTATATGACATAGTTCTTGTATTATTGACACCCAAGAGATCAAATTTAACACCCTAAAAATAAGGTTAGGATAGGCTATTCTTTGAGGCGTGATAAACATTAACCTTTAAGTTTATTTACTACCACTAATATGAAATAATCAAATACAATGGAACACCTTCAAGATACAATAAAGACCCTTGGTTCGTCTTGCACAAACACGTTGATTGTAGACAAATCAAACAAGCAAAGATGGTGAAGTTGCAAATCCAATTAGCGCTACAATATGACTAGCAAACTCTCTTAATAAACCAAGTAGCAAAGAACTCACACAATAAGAGAAAAAGTAGCCTTTGTGCTTTCCTTCTAGTTTCATCCAAACAAAAAAGTTCTACCTCAAATGTAGAATGAGAAAATATAATCTATTTCTTAGATTTCTTAGTGACAACATGACCACCCAAGAGAAAAGTATATTCAAAGACCCCATTACTCTCATAGTTTCTTCATAATCCAACTTGCATCACTATATCCTTTAAGAACAAAATGATGTTTCTCATAATGTTGCCTAAGGAAAATAATTTTCTTCAAATACAAAAGTATTCAGTTAGAGTCTCCTAATGGGTTCTATTTAGATAAGTTATATATTTACTCAACTTAAACATAGCAAAAGTAATATTTTATCATATACAATTGGTTAAATACATCAAACTTTTGATAATCTGAGAGTATCTTAATTGAGACATAAGAATACTCATTTCATTCTTGTAAAAAGCCTTTAAGGGATCATATGGGATATTAACAAGTCTATATGTTGTATCTTCAAATCTCTCTCAATATAATAACATTTGTTAACGTAGTGATTTTAAACCTTAAAATCACATCAACAACACCCATGTATTTCATCTTAAACTTATTACATAAGAATGATTTTGTTTCCTTAATAATTCTTATGTCAAAATAAAATAATAAAAGATCATCTATATAAAGGTATAGAATATTGAATGCATCATTAATAGTTTCGCAATAGACACACTCATCAAATTCATTAGAAATGAAGTTAAAAGATGATACGACATAATCAAAATTTCCATGTCATTACTTAGGTACTTGTTTCAATATATATAAGGATCTAACAAGTTTACACATTCCATCGAGCCACAAAACCATTTAGTTGTTTCATATAAATTTGCTCATGTAGATCACTATATACGAAAATAGTTTTCACATCTATTTGTATTGATTAATAATCATATATATATACCAGTATTATAAGCTCTCAAATTGTGATCATATAAGAAATAAGAGAATAGGTATCAAAATAATTTATTACTTCCTTTTATGTGTATTTCTTTGCAACTAATATTGTTAAAGGATGTTACTGTTAGTTAGAAGTCATTTTTTAATGTATTTCATGTCATGTATTTCACGTTAAGTGTGTTTAACTTGTTATGTTCCTTTAGTAGTAATTAGTACTAATTAGGGGTAGTTTAGGAATTCAAGTTAGATAGGGTATAAGTAGGCGTCATTAGGGTTAATTGTTATTAAGGTAGAGAGGCAGGTTGACGGCCCAAAAGGAGTCACAATTTGTTATTTTGTGCAGATTGGAGGCTTCCTCCAATCTGCTGATTATTGTAGGTTGATCTTTATAGTTTAATGTATATTATTTTCTCTAATATGGTATTAGAGCCTATAAGGCTTAAAAACCTACAATTTTGTGATTAGACGATTACAATAGATGTGTGGAAGAGATGTCTCAAATAAGATTGGAAGCAAGCTTCTTGGAATTTTTTTTGGCTGTCGATTCAAATCAGATTTCTGCTGCCGATTGGAATGCCCAGGTTGCCGATTCAAATCAGATTTCTGCTGTCGATTGGAATGCCCAGGCTGTCGACTAAACTTCTGATCCTTGTGTAAGAAGAAATCATCAAAGTTGTTTTCTTGGCTGTCGGTATTTGTAAGAAGAAATCATCAAAGTTGCTACTACAGATTGAGGTTTGGGTGCCATGGTTTTGTTTGGAATATTGATTGGGTTATTGATCTCTTCTTGATAGATTATCTCCACACCAGTCCGAGTATGGGTTGCTGTGTTTTTTTGTTTACTTGAGATAACTAGGTTACAGATTCTTAACAAAGGGCAGTAGCATCTACTAAGACAAGTTTGATCAGTTTTTTGACGATTTGGTTGCCGATTGGGTTGCAGACTCAAACAATTTAATTTCTGTTACAGATTAGTCTATTAATAAACATAGACTAAATCACTTTCTGAATCCAATTTACTCTGGAAGGTTGATTCTTTGCTTCAGAAATCGTGGAGAAGGTATAGAAATAATTTACTTGAAGCAAATATTGATGGCAAGTAAAGGCAAGGCGATTGAAACTCCATTCATGATGTCCGAACACGCCATGAATGAAAAAGGAGAAAATTTTTAGATTACAACAACAAAGTTGGATGAAAGAAATTATCTGGAGTGGTTTAGGTCCGTAGAATTGACTATTATAGCAAGGGGGAGATGGACTCATCTTATGGGTCAAACACCTATTCCAGATATACATGATACTCATTACCCTGTTTGGCGACGGGAGGATGCTCTAATTTCATCTTGGTTATTGTAGTCCATGATTCCATAAATAGCGAAGACATTTATGTTTCTTGAATCAGCTTATGAAATCTGGTGTGCAGTCTTTGAAGCTTATTTCAAGAAGAAGAATGTAACAAAAGAATACAAAATTTTGAAAAATATTAAGAATTGTAAACATACCTCACGTTCTATTAGTGACTACTATGCAGGTCTTAGAAGACTTTGGGATGAACTTCTGTATTATACTAGTATCAAGTGCTCTTCATATCAAATTGAAAGAAATGCAGAGGCTGAAAAGAAAAAAGTATTCAACTTACTGTGGGGTGTAAATTCAGAATTCGAGTCAATAAAACTCAATGTCTTGGGAAGAGATGAACTACCGTCTTTGGGGATAGCGTATTCATTATTAATCAGGGAAGATGATCGTAGAAATCTTGAAAAGAAGAACATCCCTACTTCAGACCAACATCCACTCCAAATTAGAGAAAATTCACATTATCGTGGAAAAGGAGGATACCAAGGTTGTGGACGAGGATGTGGTAGATCCAATCCTAATGACAGAGAAAAACTCATATGTTCTCATTGTGGAAAATCAAGACACTCCAAAGAATATTGTTGGGAATTACATGGCAAACCAGACTATTATAAAAACAGAAATCGCTCTATTCATACTGCCAAGAATTCTATTTCTAATACAGATGGAATGCAAGAGTTTATCAAGTGAATAGAAGGATTAGAGACAAGGCTGTCTGAACAGTCTCAACCATCTTCCTCTCAAGCTTTAGTAGCTCAAGCGACTCACATAGTGAAGGGTAATTCTTCTTATTCTAATTCAAAGATGTGGATTATTGATTTACGTACTACTGATCATATGGTAGGGAAATCATCGTATTTTTCAGAGTACAGACTTCTTCAAAAACAAGAACCTATTAAGTTAGTAGATGACTCCTACTCTTATATGGTTGGACAGGGAAGTTTACCCACATATTTTGTTAATTTAACATCAGTTTATCATGTTCCCAATTTTCCAATAAATCTACTTTTAGTTAGTTCGTTGACTCGTACCATGAAATGCAGTATAACTTTTACTCCTACTGGTTGTGTGTTTCAGGATCTGGAGACGAGGAAAGTCTTTGGTCATGATAGACTATAAAGGGGCTTATACATTTTGGAAGATCACCTTCAGCATGGAACTTCTTATTAAGCTTCAACTGCAATAATTCAGGATTCAGAAATTCGTCTTTGGCATTGTCGTCTTGGTTATTTACTTGTGTCAAAACGTCCTTATGCTCTACCTCATCTTAGAGTCAATAAACATCATTTTGAATGTGAAGTCAGTCAACTTGGAAAACATCAAAGAGCTACTTATCCATTGAGTGACTCTAGACGATCTCAGCCTTTTAAACTTCTTCATTCAGATATTTGGGGTCCTAGTCATAGGTATCACTTCTACTTTGGGTTACTAATATTTTGTTACCTTTGTTGATGATTTTCCCCACTTTGTACTTAGCTATTTCTATTGAATTGAAATTATTTTGAACTTTTTACTATATTTAAAGGTTTTGTTTAGAAATTCAAACTCAATTTGGTAGCTTATTAAAATTTTGCAAATTGATAATGCATGTGAATATTTTACTGCTTCCTTTCAATCTTTTTTTTTTTTTTTTTTTGCACTCACAGAATTTTACATCAATCATCATGTGCTCATACCCTACAACAAAAATGGTGTCCATAGAAGAGAAAAAATTGACACCTAGTTGAAAGCTGCTCGTACACCACTACTCCACACCTGCCCCAATGTACCCTTACCAATTTTAGGGTGATGCAATCCTTACAGCATGTGTCACCTTCTTAGTCCTCCAAAATCGGGTACTACATTCCACTCTTGTTTCCCGAATAGGATATCTATTCTTTTCTCTTCAAGTATTCAAGTACATAACCTACGCTCCCAGGAAAAAGATAAATTGGTCGCCAAATCCATGAGTGTCTTTTCTTCGGATACTCTTAGTTGGAGAAAGTTGTGTGCATTGATCTGCGATGTCAGTTTGATCTCAAGATATCTTGTCTCCTACTTGATGTCGGGGTTTCATTGAGACCCGATCCTTCTTACTCATCTACACTTGCAGATGAGCATCCTAAAAATGGATATTCGGCCTAGAATTGGTTTTATCCTTTTCGAGGTCAATCTCGCACCTATCTCACGTCTCCTCGATTGCTCACGCATGTGCGAAGACCACACCTATAATAAATTGATGTCTCCTCGAAACCCATGTGATTAGGCAATCATTCCGGACATTGATGCTTCATGAACAAAACCGGTCTACGATGCCTCACCATGAGAACCAACCTCAACCCACCTCATGACTTATCATCTACTCCAGGTTAATTTCTCACACCCGGAAGCGCCCATTACATTATGAAAAGGTATCGGAGTTTACTCGTAACCTTAACACTCTTTATACTTTTGTCATTTGAGTTATCATTACTTATCTGCTTTCTATTATACCTTTGTGTGCTTCTTTGTCTTTTGTTTCTATCTCCAAAACTACGGGTGAAGCCTTATCTCACCACTGGTGGCTACTGAGGCTATGGTTGATAAGATGGAACTTATAAAGCAAGATTGGTAGCAAAATGATACAATCAAGAAGATATGGAATTGACTATGATGGAAACATTCTGCTACCTTATAGCTAAATTAGAGGCTTTTGAATCACCTGTTAGCATCTTACCATTATGAATTTTCATTGTATTCCCTGGATGTTAGACATGCATTCCTAAATGGATATAATACAAGAAGAGGTCTATATGCAACATCCTAGTTTTTGAAATAAGGATGAATGACTCCTAGTCATGTGTATGCAAATCACTCTTGTATGGTTTGAAACAAGCTCCACGAGCTTGGTTTGGGAAATTTGTAATTACGGTTGTCCGGGATTTTGGACTAAAAGCATAAAAGGATCATTAGTCTTCTATTGTCACTTCTTTGAATAAATGTGTCTTTTACTTGGTGGTTTATGTTGATGATATAGTCATCACGAGGAAATGATCATGAAAGAATCTCTCAACTTAAGGAACATCTCTTGACCATTTTTCAAACCAAGGATTTGGGGAAGTTAAAATATTTCCTTGGCATTGAAGTTGCTCGGTCAAGTAATGGGATCACAATCTCACAAAGAAAGTATGCATTGGACATACTTACTTGAAGAAAGGTATGTTGGATTGTAGGCCCGTTGATAGCCTATGGATCAAATCAGAAATTACTACCTAGTCGGGGAGCCTTATTCGATCCGAGAAAGATATCGAAGATTGGTTGGAAAACTTATCTACCTCACTATTACTAGACGAGATATCTCCTTTGCGGTTGGGGTAGTAAATTCGGTTCATGCAATCCCCTCATGCGGTCATTGGGATGCGGTGATACGAAGTCGAGATATATCAAAAGGCTTAGGGACAAGGGCTACTTTATGAAGACAAAGGAAAACAGAAATAGTTGGGTATTCGATGCGGATTGGGGCGGGATCACCAATTGACGCCAGACGATCTACTTCCAGGATCTATTGTGTTTCTATTGGAGGGAATGTTGTCTCTTGGAAAAGCAAAAAACAAAATGTTGTTGCACTGATCTAGTGCGAAGCCGGAGAATATAGGGCTATGGCTATAGCCACTTGTGAACTTATTTGGATCAAACAACTTCTTCAAGAATTGAAGTTTGGAGACACCCAACGAGATGAAGTTGTGTTGTGATAATCAAGCTGCCCTTCATATAGCTTCTAATCCGAGTGTTTCATGAAAGAACTAAACATATAGAAATTGATTGTCAAGTCATTTTTTAATATATTTCATGTCATGTATTTCACGTTAAGTGTGTTTAACTTGTTATGTTCTTTTAGTAGTAATTAGTACTAATTAGGGGTAGATTAGGAATTCAAGTTAGATAGGGTATAAGTAGGCGTCATTAGGGTTAATTGTTATTAAGGTAGATAGGCAGGTTGGCAACCCAAAAGGAGCCACAATTTGTTATTTTGTGTAGATTGGAGGAAGCCTCCAATATGCTGATTATTGTAAGTTGATCTTTATTGTTTAATGCATATTATTTTCTCTAATAAATATGATCTTATATTTTTTTTTTGTTTTGTCTATATTTTTTTGTTGTTTTGTCTATATTTAGTTACTTCTAAAAGATCAATTTGCAATCGATTTTGTAACAACCAAGAGGTAAATCAACAGATAATTTCCTATTTTATCAACCCTATGAAAACATTTACTATGTTGTTTCACCTTCACACATATTTCCCATTTATATTTTCTATCTATAACTCAGCTTATGTAAAGGATCACCCTTACATGGATGGTCCCAAGCTTGGATAAAGGAGGGTTGCATTAAGCTTTTGAGAGCCAAGATAAAACTTATCAGATTTATTTACCATGGATTTTAAATATTATGAGCATTGCATTGAGATGTCTCTTCTTAACAAACACACTATAAAGCCTAAACATAATGAAGAATAAGCAAAAGACTTTACATCTTCGCCTGAATGTAGTGAGTAAAGAAGTTAATCTCGCTACATTGTTGCCTAAATGTAGTAAACAAATTACAGATAGGGTCTTAGCATTTTCATCATGGACGTTTGAAGAAGTAAGGAAGCTAATCCTAGATAATAAGATTTATATTGCTATTTAGAATATTAAAACATTGACTAACAAGTTAATAAAGGTGATATATACTATGATTAGGAGAAAGATTCATATTCTATGTTTATAAGAGACAAAATGGGTTGAATAATAATACCTTCGGCCATCATGGCAACGACTTGAAATGATCAAGCCATAGGAGAACAACACCAAAAGCATCATATTAATCCCTACCGCTAGACGATTTTAAGAGATATGACCTTATCATCCATACTAAATTAGTTAGTAAAAATGCAATTACAAATCCAATAAATATCATAAATAATATTTCTTTAAATACTTGATGTTTATTGGATCAGACAAGTTTCTACCATCAATATCAGTAAGCCAATGGAACTATCGGAAGTAACTATTTTTACAACATAAGGTCCCTCCCAATTTAGATGCCACTTATCTGAATGATGAGGGCCTTTGTGATGTATCATTTAAGAACAAGATCACCTATTTGAAATTTTTGTGCGTAAATATGCTTGGCTTAATCCTTAGATATTTAAGCCTATATGATTATGCATGCTCTATAACAAGTAATTGCCTCTCATTTAAAAGATTCAACTCTAGTAACTAGGTCTCATGTTGGATATCTCAAGAAATGTAGCCATGTGAAGAAAGGACAACTAACCTTAACAGGTAGTACAACCTTCGTACCATACACTAGTTCAAAAGGTGTGGCATTAGTAGGATTCCTTATGGAAGTTCTATATGCCCATAATGTATCATGAAGCTTCTCATGCCGAGCTCAACCCTGACTAATAGTTTTCTCTATAATGTCATGAGGGTTTTTTTTGTTGCCTTTGCGTGATCATTTCCTTGGAGATAGTAAGGTGAGGAAAGTTGTTGGGTAATGCCAAGGGAATGATATAACTGATTGACATGCTCATTCTTGAAATCAATCAATTATCATAAATGATATCTCAATGAACACCAAAATGACACACAATGCTTCTAATAAATGAAGCTCCATGTTGTCCCATAACTCTACACAATGATACAATTTTGACCCATTTGGTAAAGCACTCCATGACAACTAAGATGAACCTATGAACATTATATGCATGTAGAACTATGGGACTAATAACATCAAATGCTCACATGAAAAAAGGACAATGACTAATTGTTGAATGCAACTCTGACGTAAGTGCATGAATTGCATGACCATGGATCTGACAATCACGATAGTGCCTGACATGGATATGAAAATCATGACTCAAAGTGGACCAATAGTAACTTACACTAAAAATCGTCTTTGCCATCATCTAGGCAACAACATGTCCACCACAATCTCCCTCATGACATTCACACATAATAAACTTAGTCTCGATTCAATCGACATATATGAGTAAGATACTAGAGAACCCCTTCTTGTAGAGAATGTTCCCAAGGAGGTGATACCGAGTGGATAATTTTCTAATGGTCTTTCGGTCCCTATGAGTAGCATGTGGTAGAAACTCACCTCTCTCGAAGAAAATCTAGATGCCATGAAACCAAGGTAAATCATCATTTGTAGGCTTAATACAACACATGATAGGGTCAATAGGTTCGTAAGTAGGATGGGCCAACTTTTGAACCTCAACAAACCTAGTGAATAAACTCAAACCAAGTGCAAAAGATGAGGCTTGAGAGGATAAACTATCAACAAAAGTGTTATCCTCCCTCCCTATATGTGTAAAAGAATAATGATCAAATTATCGTACTAGACTCTGTGTAACACTATGATAGAGTAATAAGTTATCATGTTTTACGTGTCAAACTCCAATAACTTAATTTATGACTAAGAGAGAGTTACCAAATATATCAACTTGAGTAATACCTAAATTGAACGAGATTTTTAAGCCTTTTATGAGAGCCTCATACTCAGCAGCATTATTGAAATACTGGAAGTCTAGTTGTGAAACAAAAGAGGGATTTATGATCCTTTAGAGAAACTAAGACAACCTCGATGCCTGCCCCTGCTCGAGTTTTAGAACCATCGAAATGCATTTTCTAGGTATGATTGACTTCCTCACTTAAGAGCACATTGTGCTTCCAAATGTCGGTCATCATAAGAATTTACTCGTTTAAAAAATTATCAAACATTGGGACTTTATCGTCTAAAGGTAAACTCGTTAAGTAATCAGCAAAAGCTTAACCTTTTAAGGACTTCTGAGATTGATATCTAAGGTCATATTTCATGAGAAGTAATTATCATTTACCAAGCCTACTAATGAGGATAGGCCTTTTAAAAAGGTGCCTAATTGGGTCTAAGTTGAAGACCACTCAAACCTCAGTAAATAGTGGCACAACTTTTGGGTTATCCACACTAATGCTAGACAAGTCTTTTCCAACCAGTTATACTTCTGCTCATACATAACTAGGGTTTTCGAGAAATAGTATATGATATAGAGGTCTAAGGATAGGGGGACTCGAGAGATATTCCTTTAGCTAGACGAAGGATCTTGTATACTCATCTTTCCACTCAAAGTGAGCATTCTTATAGATTAATTAGTTAAATGGTTCGCATCTTATGGCTAAGTTAGAGATAAACCTTCATATAACTTGGATTCTATCTTCGAGACTCTTAAGTTAGGACACATTGAAGGGTAGTGGCATGTCAATGATGGCTCGCACCGTATAGGAGTGAACTTTTATACCCTTTAGTTGACCAAAAACCCTAAGAGTTTACCATTCTCAACATCAAAAATACACTTAAAGGAGTTCAACTTCAAGTTGTATTGACTTAAACGGTCAGATACCTGTGACAAAGACTTAAGGTGTGTGACTCTTCTTCTGGATTTTACTAAGATGTCATCCATGTAGACCTCTATGAACAAATGAAAGATTGTCATCAAAGCTGATTGATATATCACTCTAGCATTTTGAGCCCAAAAGGCACTACTGTATAACAATAAGTATCCGAAGGAATCGTAAGCGTGGTCTTATATTGGTCTTTAGGATGCAACTTGATTTGGTTATATCTAGAGTAACTATTTATAAAGGAAAACATTTCATGACTAGTCATACTGACTACGAGGTCAATATTCGACAAAGAAAAGTTATTCTTAGGAGTGGGCTTGTTTAGCTTTTTAAAGTCGATGCAAACTCTAACCTTTTGATTGGAGTTTTTTACTATAACAATATTGGACAACCACTTGGAAGAAGATACAATCCAGATGAACCTAACCTTAAGCATTTCCTCTAGGGTTTCTTTGACTTAGAGTTCAACCTCAGGGTGAATCTTTCTAAGTTTTAATCTCACTAGTTTTATAATAGTAAGCTCTAGGATGAGACAATGCTTAATTACTTATGGGTTTATCCCAGGCTATCTGAACATGTCAAAGCAAATACGTCCTTATTATTTTGCAAAAACTAGATAAATGCCTCCTTTCCAAATTCAACCAAACAGGTACCTATTTTGATCATCTTGAGGTTGGATTCAGACTTTAGGTTAATTTCTATAAAGTTTCCTACTAGGCTCTAGGTTTTTTTTGACACTCTAGGGCTTGGTCAAACTCAGGAAGGGAAATGATATCAATGAATCATTGTCATCTCTAGACTGACACTGCATCATTATTTTCTAGGCTCTCTCCTACCTTGTAGCTATGGATGATGATTGGAAGTTGGAAGATAATGTTTGGAATGGAGAAGGGTTGTGGATAATAGGAAGTGTTAATAATGAATATGTAAGGAGATGATGAGATGTATGAAGGATGGTGAAGGTGTGAGGTAGACATGTGAAGAGGTGAATGACAAGTGTAGCTATGGATGATGATTGGAAGTTGCAAGATAATGTCTGGAATGGAGAAGGGTTGTGGATAATAAGAAGAGTTAATAATGCATATGTAAGGAGATGATGAGATGTATGAAGGATGGTGAAGGTGTGAGGTAGACATAGACATGTGAAGAGGTGAATGACAAATTAGACTCAAACAGTAGAGTATTGTGAATCAAAGAAAATTATTCTAAGGATGTATTAGACCTATGAGGGATGCTAATAACAATAGGGAACTGCTATTATTTTTTGTTTTTTTGTTTTTTTAATTTTCTAAGTTTTTGTTTTTTTAAAATTTTAAGGATTTTTATATAATAGTGTACAAGGCCACATAACATTAGGGGATGCACCTGTTGGTGCTTGGAAGAAGGGTCCATGTCAAATTAGAGGAAAGTTTTCCTTACCTAGAAGGAGGGAGAAGGCTCAAGATTAGAATTAATGCTCGAAAACAGTGACTCGAGTATAAAGCCATCAAACTTAGGGTCTTTAATGCCCAATCAAAAGTGATTATGGGTTGGGAGAAAGATAGGTCTTGAAGGACTTTGATCCATGCGCAAATTGTGGAATGCTGAGAATCAGAATCAATAGACGGGTCACATCCTATGCTAGATTTATCGTATTCGATATATGGCTCATAGGTATGGATGATCCCTGATTGTGAGCTCTAAGACCCTAAAATGGAGTATATCCCATAAATAGTAACATCCTCCAAGCCATACTAAAATGAGCGAAAGAAGGGTATTCCTGGTGAGATTAGAGGGGAGAATCATCTATATATTCTCCCATGCGATAAACTCTAGGATGGTCAGAATAATCAATAACAATAACCTGAGAGAAGGTATGAGTATCAGACATAGCGAGGTCAGGACATGAACAAGTATAGGGACTAGTCATAACAGGAAGAGAAACTGAGAATGAAAGATCAAAACTAGGACCTCATATTCTAGTGAGATGAATAGTAGTGTCCTCTCCTATAATTACAATTGTTTGACCATCACAAGGAATTTGGATTCAGCTACGGTCACTAGAAGACATGACCTTTAGATCATGAATCCAATGATGACATAAGAATAAGTTATAGGATATATCTAGGTCTATAACATGAAATTGAGCTTGGTGAATAATAGGACCGGCTTCAAGACAATACCTTATGGGGTGAGAGTGTAGTTATCATAACCTACTATTTGGATATATGTGGGGATAAGTAATGGGTGTTTTAGTCAAGATATGTGACACGAGGACAACTAAGTTCTCATGAGAGGTATTGTCAAAAACTTACCTTGTTGAGGATGCATTCTATCAGTGTTGTCCGTATCGCACCGTATCGTACGATACGGTGCGATACGTATCGTATCGTGGGCCACCACGATACGATACGGGCCCCCGTATCGCAGGTGCGGGCGTATCGCACCGTATCGTGCGATACGGCCCGTATCGCACGATACGGTGCGTATCGCCCGTATCGTACGATACGGGCGATACGCCCTGGGACCCTTATAAAGGGTCCCGGGCCGAGGGAAACCCGCGATTTTTCGCGGGTTTCCTCTCTCCTTTTGGGTTCTTCAAGCTCCCTAAGAGTCGGTTTTCGCCTCCTTGGTGTTCAAAGCTCTAAAATCGTGCCCTACGGTGTCCGTCCAAGCCTCCAAACTCGGATTTAGGTATATTTTTAATGTTTTTTTCCTTTTTTTCCTTTATATTTATTGTTTTTTGTGTTATTTCGGGTTTTTTTTTTGAATGACAAAATATGAAGTTATTAAGTGTGTGTATACGATTTTTATTGCATTCATGAAGTGGGAGACACTCGATTTGAGTGTTATTTGAAGATTGGGGGATTTACGAAGTGCTTTTATTTTCAGGTTTTTGTTTGAATTAAAGTACTCATTGAGATGGCAGGAAGGGGTGGTAGAGACTCTCATTCAAAGTCTGATGATCCGGCATGGCAGTGGGGTATACCAGTTGAGGGTTCAAGGTTAAAAATCAGATGTTTATTTTGTGAAAAGGTGGTTAGTGGTGGAATTTCAAGGTTGAAACACCACCTAGCAGGAACCAGGAAAGAAGTTGCTCCATGCACAGGCAGAGTTAGAAGTGTGCCAGAAAGTATTAAATGGCAATGCTTGCAGATGATTGAGAGCATACAGGAAAGGAGACAACAAAAGGATGATTTCCAGATGTGTGAAGAAGCTGATGATGCTACTGCCACTGGAGTTGGATTCACTGATAGTTTGCCTTCAGATGCTAGAACAGATATTGGTAGTAGCAGTTCGCGAGCACCTAGCAGAGGAAAGAGGGTTGCATCTGAAGACTTTGGAGGTGGCAGAAGAGGAAGTTCAGGAAGGAGTAGAGGAAGAGCTTCTTCTTCTAGCATACATTCGTTCTTTCCTCCTTCCACTACACCTGGTGCTCAGCCAGGAATTCGTGCTGCTATGGCTTCAGAACAACTGCACGATCAAGCAGACCTTGCAGTGGGCAGATGGTTTTATGATGCATGCATTCCATTTAATGCAGCAAACAGTTTTCATTTTCAAGCAATGGCAGATGCAATTGCTAACATTGGTCCAGGATACAGGATGCCCTCTTATCAGAAGTTGAGAGGGAAGATATTAGATCAGACCGTGATTGAAGTGCAGCAATACTGTTCGACTTTGAGACAATCGTGGAAGGAAACAGGATGCACTATCATGGCAGATGGATGGACCGATAGGCGAGGAAGGACATTGCTAAACTTTCTTGTATATTGTCCTAAAGGACTCATGTTTTTGAGATCTCTAGATATGTCAGAGGAGAGGCACACTGCAGAGATCCTACGAGAGGAATTTGATAAGGTTATACAAGAGGTTGGGCTAGAAAATGTAGTCCAATTGATTACAGATAATGCAGCTAACTACAAAGCAGCCGGAAAGGAGTTAGCTGATATTTATGGGACTTTCTACTGGACACCATGTGCAGCCCATTGTTTAGATCTCATCCTCGAGGACATCGGTGAGATGGATGAAATAAAGGCAGCAACTGAGTGTTGCCAAGATATTACAAAATTTATTTACAACCATGCATTTGTTTTATGTATGATGAGGAGATACACAGAAGGTGCAGAGCTTCTTCGCACAGCTGCAACTCGGTTCGCAACAAACTTCTTATCTGTACAGAGTATTGTGAGACAGAAGCAAGCTTTAAAGAGAATGTTCTCCTCAGATGAGTGGCAACAATTTGCAGAGTTGCCACAAAACAGAAGGAACAGAAAGTTAAATGAGATTGCAGAAACGGTTTTTAGAAGTTCATTTTGGAATGCATGTATCAGATTATTGAAAATTACTTGTCCTTTAGTGAAAGTTTTGAGATTGGCTGACAGCGAGGAGAAACCATCTATGGGCTACCTTTATGAATCCATGGACAGGGCAAAAGAAGCAATCAGAAATAACTTTAATGGAAAAAAAAAGAGATTATGTGCCCGTGTGGAAAATAATTGATAGTAGATGGAATAAACAATTGCATCAGCCTATTCATGCAGCAGCCTACTATCTAAACCCATCATTGAGGTACTCAGCAACCTTCAAAAGGGACGGTGAGGTTAATCGAGGAATCATTGAATGCATCGACAGATTAGTCCCTGATGAGAGCATAGTAGATGCGATACATCGAGAGATGGAGATATATGATAATGCTCTTCACTTGATGGGTTTGCCTGTTGCAATTCGCAACCGCTCTACGATGCGTCCAGGTACATTGTTTATTTTCATATTTAAGTTCCATCTTACATTACTGTGGATTATTATGTCTCTAATGTTTATATTTTCTTTACAGATGTTTGGTGGAACAGGTTTGGAAGTGATTGTCCAAACCTTAGAGATTTTGCAGTTAGAGTCTTAAGCCAAACCTGTAGTGCAACAGGTTGTGAAAGAAATTGGAGTGTTTTTGAACACATCCATACAAAAAGCGCAACAGGTTGGAACACAAAAGGCTTAATGATTTGGTTTATATTCGTTGTAACATGCGCCTTCGTGAAAGGTAATGTTGTATTACTTTCAAATTTTCAATTCGATATTATTTAACTTCAGTTTTCAATTGTTAATATTACTTACTAATTGTTTATCTTTGTTTGTGTCGTAGGCAATTAAAAAAAGTAAATAGAGAAGAAAGTCAGTTCGATCCAATAAGTTTGGATAATTTTGATATATTAGAAGATTGGGTTATGGAAGACACTGAAGAAAATGCCCTCCTAACAGAAGAAGACGTTGCCTGGATTAATTTGGAAGGAGCGCAACAACATTATGGAGATGAAGAATTTGATTTTGAAGAAGAAGGTGTGGGCGTGGCTGATGATGATGAGGATCTGCAACAAGGAGAAGATGAAGATTATTTAGTTGATGATCCTGATTACAATTTGTAAAATGTAACATTATATGTAACTGTAGTGTACTGTAAAGTGTAAACTATGTCTGTATTTTATTTTTTGGATTCAAAATATATAAATTTGGATGCAATTGTTCAATGTTGAATGCTCAATCTGTACTAAACTTACATTATATGAATTTAAAGCAATTATTAGATTTTTCCTGATTTTTTCTTGATTTTTTTCGATTTTTTTCGATTTTTTATTAATTTTTAATTATTTTTACATTATTTTAATATTAAAGTACGATACGATACGATACGATACGATACGATACGATACGCCCGTATCGTGGAGCCCAGCGATACACGATACGATACGCGTCAGACAACACTGCATTCTATTACCTTTATATGAGCGGATGATAATTTTATGAGTTCTAGGATGAACACCTAAACTTAGAGTTTTAGCAAGGTGATGTTCTAAGTCATATTCATGTAAATGATCATTCCTCTTGTCCTAGGTTGGCACTAGAACTTTAGGAGCTCAAATTTTTACATGTTCATATCTAGGTTTAGGTGGATCTCTAAGATATTTATGTTTGTGTATTCGACTTAACCGAGTCAAGTCATGTGGATGGGTCAAGGAAAGCAAGAGAACAATTGGTATAGGGTACTCCTCGAAGGATAACGGGACACCGGGATCCTTGAGCTAAGGAGTCCTTAGGACCAAGTATGACACCAAGTTTTTGGTTCGAGCGAACGGATGAGGGAGTAGGGGTTTGATCTTAGACATAGGATCTTACGGTTACAGCACTCCCTTTTAGCTCCCGATGGCATTGTTTTCTTGTTTATTCTTCTAATGCACCAAGAATCACCTACATCTTAACCGAATTTCCATCCAAACCTCAAGTAACTCTCCGGTTGTTCTATGTCTAAAGAGTTCCTTGTCATTCTTTGAATTCCATCAATTGGTCATTGCACTTTTATATGCACATTATCATCCTTTTCTACTCCAGATTGTAAACTTATGAGTGGATTGAGTAATGAAGCTCCTTTCTTTAGTGACCTTGCAACAAAATCAAGATTCTTGCCAGGAAATAATTAACTTATGTTCTTGACAAACAACTCTTGGAAGTGATGAAATGTGCAACTTCCATTTTTTCAGAGTGTACAGAAAAACCATCTTTTTGAATAATTGTTCTTTTACTTGGGGATTCTTTTCTGCTTGAGATGCAAAGGTTGACCTTCTTTTTCTTGCCTGCAATCTGTATCTAGTTGATATGCACCATATGTTGATCAAGAGCACACACAATGATGATTTGAATTGATAATACATGCATCATAACAGAGACACTTAGAAATCATCACATTTATTACAATATACTGAAAACGGCCGGGAGGGAAGAAAACGCTAACAAGAAGGAAACAAAATCAATCCCACGACTATCAGAACTACAGAAGAATTTAATAGTAAGCAAGTCGGTGTCTTTATGAACTCTCCAAAATGTGTCTAATTAATTGTGAACAAAATAGGCAAGGGCGAAGGCCATGCTCAGTAGGGTTGTGGAAGCGATACCAGCGGCCACAGAAGAAGCAGGAACAGAGGGAGTGGCAGCCGGCGATCCTCCAGACGATGAGGAAGGGGAAGGAGGGAGGGCGGTGGCAGCCGGAGGAGAAGCTGATCCAGCGGCGGAGATGACGTTGATCGCGACCTTCTGACCGAAAGTGCAGTGTTTGCCGAGCAGAGGTAATAGTGCACTCCCGTGGCGTTAAGGGTCAGGCTTGTTGGGCCGGTGGTATAGCTATCCAATGGTTTCACGGCGGTGCACGCGTCGTACTCCAATTTTGCTCACATTCATCACGTTGTGGGTATCCGTTGTGTAATTGAAAACTGCACAAGGCGAACTCGGAAACATAAAACTTATTTATTTTTTCACATGCCGCCCGGCCATAATACGGAAAGAACCAAACGGCTGCTCTCAGTGGCCGACCTATTCATAGGACTAACCCTAACTAAATCTGACGAGATCCCAAAGGTTCTTATTTTTTCAAAAATTTTATGAACCGCCTCACCTGACTTGTGTCACTAAACTAAACTTCGCATCACCTAGGTCTGCCGTTGGCCGCTCTCGATATAGAAGTGAATGCAAGAATAGAAGAACAAATTGGACCCACGCGGAAGGTCGTGTTGGAGGCCCAGGTGGCATAGAAAGTTGGGGAGTCAGGAATGGTCCAGCCGGTACTGTCACCTACTGTGTAGGTGGCTGCAGAAGCAGAAGTGGCCATGACCACTATGGTCAGAAAGAGAGTACTAGGGACCATCTTCATCTTCTCAAGGCTTTGTGTGTTCCCAGGCCGCACCCTGCCTACTCGCTCCTGGCTCACTCTTGGGCACTTTTTCGCTTGACGACTGGTAGGGATGAGAGAGTAAAGACCTTTTGTTATCTGTATTTATTTATGAATGTGGATTTTGTGTCCTCTTCTTCGACTGCTTGGCCGAAATTTCCATGTCAAAGGAAGTGGTTGACGTGCGTGGGTTAACGGAGATCGTCGGGACTTGGAGATCACATGGTGGGGTCGAAACGCTCCTCTTTCCTTTCCCATATCGTGAAGGAGTGGCGAGCTTAAAGCAACGGTTGAGTCGCCATCAAACATGAAAAACGATCGAGCAGCGAAGACCGACTAGGTTTTACATTCTGTTCTTCAGAATAGAATACATGCAAAACAAAATCATTCTTAATCTTGCTTATTCGTCATACAAACTACCGGAAGATTAATGAGCTACTGCATCTTACCGAGCTTTTTTTTGTTCGGTCTAAACCATGTTGTCCAAAGTAGGACACCGGCTAATTTGATTCGAGCTGCGTCAACTACCCTAAGGGTAAATGATGTGCTCGTTGCCTTAAACTGGGGAAATGATGAAAAAGGTATTGAAATGGTTCACGTGATAGCGAACAACTAGCAGTCATGCATTCTAACAATGAGTGAGTTTTGAGAAAAGGAACAACGTCACAAGCCTCGCGTAAGGACTTGATAAGTAAAATAGAAACTCGTATTTTACTTCATAAAGCAACAAAAAAGATTTTTTATAGATATGGTGATGGTGATTTTATTAGTTTGGAAAAAGTTGTTAGCCGAAGAGAGGACAAGAGTTAATGATGTGGCCCAATCAACCAGTAAACAAAATATTATATTAATTTTTTAGGATATCTGTTAAGTTGTTGCTCAGTTAGCCAATAGAAGTAGCGTTGGAATGAGATGCCACTTGTTTAGGATCTCGAAGTGAATGTTGAGTGGCATGAGTAATGGTTGGGATGTGTTCTTTCTCTTGATGTCGGGCCTATACCGCTCAAACTCTTCTATGGACCATGAGCTAAATGAACCTAAAGCCGAGCTGCTTCGTTAAGTTCTAAAACTAAAATTTTCTTGATACATGTTTAACGTGCTCGTTATATGATCATTAGAAAACTGATTCTTTTACAAGTTCCTTTTGATCTTCGAGGATGATCCGAACTGAGTTGAAATGGGAGTTGGTCGTTAGTTATGGAGCCCTAAATCTGGGGCCGGGAGCGAGGGGCTACTTTCATTAAGACCCTGCACCTCACAACCGGAATTCCGACCAGTCGATCTTCCACCAGCGACAAGTGTTTCTTCCAATTGGAACGTGTCCTCGTCTCCCTGAATGGTCGGCAAAAGACATGACGAATAGTGCACTAGGAAAGAAACTCTCGGTCGACCGCCGACACGTTTCCATGGACGAAGTCTATTTTGTGGACTTGTGGGGTTGCCTATTTTTTTGGCCATAGGGAAGGCGCTTGACTGACTATTCTCCTGCTTTAGTGGGTGGGGACGCCCAAAGCCTCCGAGTCCTCCATCATTATGTGACTGACTACTTCTCATTACGTCATTGATCGAGTCATCGGTCAGGGGATTCTGTCACAGGACGGATTCCCGTGGCGCGCATACTCGCGCACACCCGTCTTCATCCTTTATCCATTGGCTTCCGAAGGCACACGCGCCAGGCGACATACGGGCGTAGGCGCACATAAAACCTCTTGTACATATACTTTGCTTTATGTGTGTGTCCCTTGTAAGGATCGGGTGTACTTATAAACCCGAGCCCTGTGTGTGTCTAGGTCTAAGCTAGGTCACATTAGTCTAAGTCTAGACTAGGTCAAGATCGGGTCCATGTCGGGTCGGGTTCGGGTCCGGGTCGTGTCGGGTCCAGGTTTGGGTCGTGTCGGGTCCGGGTCGCGTCGGGTCCAGGTCATATCGGGTCAGGTAGGTCGGGTTCCAAGGGGCCAGGTCAGTCTAGGACAGGTGGAGGCTAACTGGGTGACGTTTAGCCTGCTGGGACAGGTGGGGGCTAACCGGGTGACGGTTAGCCTACTGGGCGCAAGTGGCGCCCAGGCGTGAGGTGCGGGACACCTCACCCGCATCCCATGGGCGGGAGCGGTTACAGGGTGTAACCGCCCCCTCTCTCTTGGAGGGAGCGGTTACCCAAGAGCCGAGCGCCTATAAGGCAGCCCTCCTGCCCCGTTTTTGGGTTGTTGTTGGAAGTGTGGAGTGAGAGTGAAGAGTGAGAGTGGAGTCCTGTGAAGGCCAAGGGCAGAGACGTGGAACTTCAGGGCCAGACAACGCCCCGTAGCCGTTGTCGTTGCCGTGACTGAGTGCTGAGAGGTTCTGCCGTGCAGGACCGTGGTGCTGTTGAGCCAGCGTCGGAGGGTGTCGCAACAGGGTCGTGGCGCGTGCCGCAGAAGCAGCCGAGCGCTCCAGGTGCGTTCTTTCAGAACAGGGTGCCTCCGTTCCGTTCCTCTTGGTGACAGGGACTGTCACAGGCGGTGACAGTCTGTAAACCTCTCCAGGGCGCAGACAGTGCGCTGCCCACCCCGTTCAGCAACAGGGTGCTCTCCAGGGTGCCCCTCTTCTGTTCAGCTGCAGACGATACTCCACAGGGTGCCGCCAGGGTGCCTACCTTCAGCCACAGTCGAAGACGACGTCCCAGCCACCGTGCGACCCCAGGGCGCACAGGACCGTGTGTGCAACCGAGAGATCGGTGCAGCCGTGTGCACCCTGTCCACTACGACAGTCTCTCAAGGCCGGGTACAGCCAACCTAAGGAGGGCGTGTGTGTGTGTTAACCCCTCTTTCGTGCTCCTGTTTAGGCGAGATCTTCTCTGCTCGGTTCCAAGTGGGAACCCTAACTAAATAGGAAACGTAAGGTTGTATTTTACACATCGGAATGGTCTAAGGGTTATGCCATGTTTGTGTATGTTTGTCTTTGAAGATGCATGAGTGGTGAATGTGCAAACCCCGCCCAACATCTGTTGAAAAGGCACGGTTTGTGATATAGGCTGATAGAACTACCGGGTGATTCTAGCCATCATAGTGGAACAACGTTTTGAAAATTTTTGGTTTGAAACAACACTGTGACAGTTTGGTATCAGAGCCTAAATGCTCGATCCCATGCATTTCTAGCAAAAAAATCGCTGAAAACATACATTTGGCGCATAACCGAACAAAGACAGAAAATTCTGCCAGATGGTTTTTGCAGATTTTCTGAATCAGTTATGAACTGGGTAACTCGGTTAGAACATCAAGGAAATTGTTCTAAGTCCGAGTAATTCTATCAAACTTTGATAGAAGGTCTTTGGTTTGAAGAAACAGCATCGGCAGCAAGTTGGAAAAGCCTGCCGAAGTGAACCAGAAAACCAGATTTTTCAGAAATCTGAGTTTTGCAGAAATCCGAGGAACTGAATCTGATTTTGGTGTAAACTGAATCTAATTAGTGTTGTTCAGTTACAGGGATACCATACACAGGTTCAGCAGTGCTGATTGACAGAAGTTAGCCACAAAAATTTAGTGAAACACGTCGTCAAAGTCGAATTGCTGAAGTTGTAGAAAAGCAGTATAGAAAACAAAAATCTGAATTTTGGCGATTTTGCACAGACGATTTGATAGTGATAACGTGGTCAGATTTCACTGAAATTTGGCCTATTACTTCTCTGTATATCAATCTACATGTCTGTACTCTTGGATTTTTATTTTGGTGTCTGTAATTGGTTTTGCATAGTCCCAAAGTCAGCTTGAAAATCACCTGTACCGTCTGTAGAAAAATTTCTGCAAGTCTGTAATTCGGTCCGAATTGAGGGTCTGTGTTAGTCTTCTGGTCCGAAGTGTAATCAAGGTCTGTAAACACCATGGTGAGGAGCAGAAGAGCATTGGGGGATGAAGATGTTCCGCCCCAACGACCCGAAACAGATGACGAGCTGACACAGATTTTGCAAAGACTTGATTCTTTGCAAACTTCTCATGCAAAACTACAGCGAAACCAGGCTCAATTGGCCGTGCATGTGGCTAGGTTATAGAAGCAGCCCGTGCACTCAGACACCGAAGCAGAGGTTTAGTTTCAAACGCCAGTTTCTCCCGTTAACATGCGTGATACGGCATGCGATCTCAACCTTTCTTGCTCAAAAATCAAAATCCCCGAACCAATACCATTTGGAGGTATTTGAGATAGGAAATTATTAGAGAATTTCCTTTGGGATTTGGAGAGGTACCTGAGTGTATCTCAAGTAGCCGATCATAGCAGAGTGCTAGTAGCTACTTTGTTTTTGAGAGATGATGCAAAGGTTTGGTGGCGCATGCGAGAGGATGCAGCAATCAGTGGAGGTGCCGCTCTTTCCTCGACTTGAGAAGAATTTTGCTTCGAACTCTGAAAGCAATTCACGTCGACCAACAGTGGTCATCGGATGAGAGAACTTCTCTCAAAACTCAAGTGCACAGGTACTCTTCATGAGTATGTGCAAAAGTTCAGTTCCCTACTGTTAGATGTGCGGGACATGTCAGAAGTTGATAAACTCTTCTATTTTGAGCAAGGTCTACAATCTTGGGCTCAAGTGGAGCTGAGGAGGAGGAGTCCTTCGAGCATTTTAGATGCCATTTCAGCCGTGGAGAGTTTCGTCAACCTTAGGGGTGCGCGAGAGGAGAGTCGCGAGGCACCTAAAGGGAAGAGAGACGGGAAATCAACTAAGTTCCGTGGGAAGAACAGTAGAGGGTCAGAGAAGAGGGATGAAGCATCCTCTTCTAAGGGCAAGAGTGAAAGCAAGGGAGTGGGGCCGTGCTATATATGTAGTGGGCCGCATCTCATGCAAAATTATCCTAAGAAGGCAATGTTAGCCGCCTTGGAGGTAGGGGAGCAAGTTAAGGTCGAGGATGTGACCGATGCGCCAGGGGATGGAGTGATCCAGGTCACGCAGTTTCAGCTCCTCAACACCATCCGTTGTGAGGATCCAAGCCGAGCCTTGAATTTTGCAAAAGTACAAATGGGACGATACACCATCCGAGCTTTGGTAGACTCGGGGGCGAGTCATTCGTTGATTGCGCCTAAAGTTGCCAAGACGATGGGATTGAAGGTGTCACCAACCATGACCAGACTAAAACTTATAAACGCCGCCGTGAGTTCCATAGACGGAGTAGCACGAGGGTGCAAATTGAGAGTTGGACCGTGGGAGGGTGTGATGGACGTAGCAGTAGCAGTTATAGATGAATACCCGATGATACTGGGGTATGATTTTATGATAGCTGCCCAGGCGATGATAGCGCCACACCTTCGAGGGATGTTCATTGTACACCAGGGTCAGTCAGGGTTCGTACCTTATGTGGATCTAGAGAAGACACCTGCGATGTTAACATGCGCTGCTTTATATCTGACGAATGAGACGCCGGTGGTAGGGCCGGGAATCGTTAGTGGCGGGGGGTCGTCCCGTAGGGGCAGGGCAGGGCGCCAGGTTAGGGCCGCGCAGAGGCAAGAACGTCAGAAAAAACCCCTCAGGCAAGGAGGTTTATCGCAGGTAGACGAGAGCAGAAGGGCGCCAACCCTAGCGTCCACACGCCATGATAGGGTGTCTGCACCAGTGTCACGCCGCAGGAGGCGGGTGGCCAACACCAGTTCAGGGCTGCGCTGCAGAAGGCAGGCGCCCAACACCAGACCAGGACAGACGAGGAGGTTTTCTCCGGGGTTAACTCAGAGATATGTGTCAGCATCAGGAAGTGCGAAAGAAGAAGATGGCCACAGAGGTAAGCTGTGCTTAGTCGGGGGAGTGCCTTGGGCATGGCACATGAAACCTCGAGGATGAGGTTCAGCTTGGCCGGGAGAGAATTGTCACAGGACGGATTCCCGTGGCGCGCATACTCGCGCACACCCGTCTTCATCCTTTATCCATTGGCTTCCGAAGGCACGCGCGCCAGGCAACATACGGGCGTAGGCGCACATAAAACCTCTTGTACATACACTTTGCTTTGTGTGTGTGTCCCTTGTAAGGATCGAGTGTACTTATAAACCGAGCCCTGTGTGTGTCTAGGTCTAAGCTAACATTAGTCTAAGTCTAGGCTAGGTCAAGATCGGGCCCAAGTCGGGTCGGGTCCGGGTCCGGGTCGTGTCAGGTCTGGGTCATGTCGGGTCCGGGTCGCGTCGGTTCCAGGTCCTATCGGGTCAGGTAGGTCGGGTTCCAGGGGGCCAGGTCAGTCTGGGACAGGTGGAGGCTAATCGGGTGACGGTTAGCCTGCTGGGACAGGTGGGGGCTAACCGGGTGACGGTTAGCCTACTGGGCGCAAGTGGCGCCCAGGCGTGAGGTGCGGGACACCTCACCCGCATCCCATGGGTGGGAGCGGTTACAAGGTGTAATTGCCCCCTCCCTCTTAGAGGGAGCGGTTACCCAAGAGCCGGGGGCGCCTATAAGGCAGCCCTCCTGCCCCGTTTTTGGGTTGTTGTTGGAAGTGTGGAGTGAGAGTGAAGAGTGAGAGTGGAGTCCTGTGAAGGCCAAGTGCAGAGATGTGGAACTTCAGGGCCGGACAACGCCCCGTAGCCGTTGTCGTTGCCGTGACCGGGTGCTGAGAGGTTCTACCGTGCAGGACCGTGGTGTTGTTGAGCCAGCACAGGAGGGTGTCGCGACAGGGTCGTGGCACGTGCCGCAAAAGTAGTCGGGCGCTCTAGGTGCGTTGTTTTAGAACAGGGCGCCCCCGTTCCGTTCCTCTTGGCGACAGGGACTGTCACAGGCGGTGACAGTCTGTAAACCTCTCCAGAGCGCAGACAGTGTGCTGCCCACCCCGTTCAGCAACAGGGTGCTCTCCAGGGTGCCGACAGGGTACCCCTCTTCCGTCCAACTACAGGCGCCTGTGTCACAGGGCGCCCCTCTTCTGTTCAGCTGCAGACGATACTCCACAGGGTGCCGCCAGGGTGCCTACCTTCAGCCACAACCGAAGACGATGTCCCAACTACTGTGCAACCCCAGGGCGCACAGGACCGTGTGTGCAGCCGAGAGACCGGTGCAACCGTGTGCACCTTGTCCACTACGACAGTCTCTCAAGGCCGGGTACAGCCAACCTAAGGAGGGCGTGTGTGTGTGTTAACCCCTCTTTGGTGCTCCTGTTTAGGCGAGATCTTCTCTGCTCGGTTCCAAGTGGGAACCCTAACTAAATAGGGAACGTAAGGTTGTATTTTACACATCGAAATGGTCTAAGGGTTATGCCATGTTTGTGTATGTTTGTCTTTGAAGATGCATGAGTGGTGAATGTGCAAACCCCGCCCAACATCTGTTAAAAAGGCACAGTTTGTGACATAGGCTGATAGAACTACCGGGTGGTTCTAGCCATCACAGTGGAACAACGTTTTGAAAATTTTTGGTTTGAAACGACACTGTGACAGACTCCTACATCTCGGGATTCTATACGGTGTGTAGTCTACCTGAGTCAGACCGTAGCTCAGGGTTCGTGTCGAAGAATTAATGCCGAACCAATTCCAACCCATGTCTTTTATGAATTTCGATCTCGGAAAATAAAATCTTTCCGTGCTTGGTGTAGGTGATTTTGCATTTTCTTCACGAAAAGTGGAGCACAGCAAATATTTACTTGGATCTAAACCGGCGTTGAGCAGTACCACCAAGTAGTTTTGCATTAATTATACAGGTTGATCACAGACGAGTCTACATGTTAGGTGAACTGTTGTGGCTCTCCATTTAGATTATTGACGCAAATGAAAGAACGTTTCTTCCCCTTTACGAAAATTCAATTGCGAACTTTCAATAAAGCATCCATTCTCTGCATAGTCGTCAAAAGCAGCCGATTCACACTATTGAATTCGGGAACTTCTCGTTCAAGGAAAGTATAGACTTTGACGCAGCCCAACAACAGGATGGGTATGTGCTAGCCTTGGTGATTTTGGCTCATATATAAGGGGAGTGAGTTAACTTTACAAATTTATGCACACGGTACTGGATTTAATAGTTAATTAATGATAGTTGAGCTTAATTAAGCCTCATATAGTACTAATTATATTTAATTCATGATAAGTATTCCTAAATGCTTAATATGATATATCTCTAATAAAGGTGAAAGTCCAAAAATGTTAAAAGTTATGAGTGTGTGAATGGTTTGTGCATTGAATACAATTGTGTATTCTTTAGTACCATATTGATGGTTGGAAAAATCTCACATGTTCTTTTATATAAATGGTGTTTCTTAAACTTTAGTTTAAAGAGTTTGAATAGGACATGGATGACCATACACAGAGCTGAGTTGGGTTGAGCTTGGCTTCGAGAATTATCTTTAGTATTCCTTTTACATACAATAGTTTTGATATAACGGTCAAATGAGTCTTTTCAAGAAAAGGTGTGGAGTGGTAACGGGACAGACCCGAGAAAACATGACTCTTGGACCTTGTAGTAGATCCTAGATCCATTTGTTTATTATAAACAAACAGATGGTCGAATATGCCCTTTCACGAATGGAGTGGTTACAGTATATATATATACATGTGTGTGTGTGTGATTTACATAAAATATATATGTATGTGTATATGTATGGTTTGGTATAATATCCATGTATGTTAATCATATCTATTTAATATATAGTTATATATGCAATGTATACATGGCATGAAAATATAAGGACTGAATCAAAATAGAAAAATGAGCTGCCAACAGTTTCTATTATTATGAAATTGTTGAAGTTACAATTCTACATGTCCTTGTGTGAGCAAAAAATTTTCTACTTATCATTTGTGCAAAGTCAAGAAGGAAACACAACTCAAGCAAATACCAAAAGTTCCAACTTTTTGCTTTTGGTTGTTTTGCTTTCCCAAACTAAGAAATTTTGTATCAATCTTTTCATAATTACCCTAAGAAAAATTATAAATATGATATTCATTATCATTGTAAGGGACAAATGGAGAAGAAATAGAAAATTCAAGTGCTCTCTCTCATTGTGGCGTGTCATCATTAACACAAGGGTTGGGCCGATCACCAAGAGAAAATTACGAAAGAGAAGTGTCCATTGCTATGAGCCCTCGATCCAACCTCTTGAGTTCAATCTTTTAGACTATTAATTTCTAGTTTTTCTTTTATAAAACCTCCTTAGTTCCCTAGGATTCCTTTCATCTATATAAACCTTAGTCATTTAACATGAGCATAATATACCTATACTATCATAAGTCCTAGTCGATCTCTTTGGGATTCATAAATTTCCTTTCCTAGCCTAGATATCCATTAGTTTGGTTAATTATAGCATACAATTAATTTCTGCACCTTAATATTTTAGCCTTTATATAATAATTTCTGCATCACATAAATAATTATTGTTGCATACAAACAACACAATAACTACAACAACAACTAAGCCTTTTCCCATACTAGATGGGGTCGGTTATCATGCTAGTAGCTAACTCAATATAAACTATATCATATTGTTGCATACATATTGTAAATTTTATGCATATCATTAGAGTTTATTTCTGCAGTAACTATATATTTTTTCATATCATTAAATAGATTTCAGCATCTTGATAATTTCTCCATACATATTTGCACAAAAATTTTTGCACACTTATATCCACATTTTTGCAAGTATCACATTACAACATACATGTAATTTCAGCATCATTAAAGTTAATTGTTGCATCCCAAAAATAGTTATTCCTCTATTTAGGATTTTCTGTAATTTTAAGCATAGTATAATATCACCCTTTGTATGTTAACACCACCCATTTAAGGTTGTCCAACCCTAAGATTCATATCAACCCATTCTAGAGCCTAATATCCACTTTAGACCTAAATCTCACATTAGGTAGAGTCGTCCAGCCCTAGATCCATATCCATTGTAGATGTATACCCACTTAGAGATTCATATCCATTTAGAGACTCAAGTCTATTTAAAATCCAAACCCAATTAGGACCCAAAACCAATAGAAATAGGAACCCCTTTTGTGCTCATATTTTAGTTCAAGTGTGGAGCTATTTTTTTTATTAACCAGAAATTTTGTAGTACAAGAGCTCGCTGGGGTGAGAAGGTAATTGTGAAAAAAAATTGACTTGGGCCCACAACACATAAAAAGAAAGCGAATAACAGGTGTGTTACTATGGACTTAGTTTTTATTTTGCTTTCATAAAATTAGCAAGATTGGATATAAGTTGAGAGTTCCATATAACCTAAAATTTGTACACAATTCTCTTTTATAACGCATGATGGGACTCATAGGTCTACTCAAAATTGTTGGCTAGTTTTAGGGTTTTATTGCTTGTTTTGATTGTGAGCTTCTTTGTTTTCCACACTCTACACAAGGTATACCTAGAGTAAAAACATATATGTTTCACACACCCATGTAGATATTAGTGCACACAATCACAATTGTGTGTATTTGAGTTTATATCACATCACACATACACACACTTAAGCACTCTTTTAGACTTGATAGATCTTTAAAAAAATCTTGTCTTCATATCCATATCAAACCCGGTCCATGGATGAGGTTTTTACTGTGTGTGTGGGCATGTGTGGGGTGTGCACGATCACCACAATGTGGTGGTAAAGTTGACGGTGTAAAAATGATTTGGGACAAGGGATCTCTACCTTTCCTTATCTTGTCCGTTTATGTTTTTCCCTTATCGTGTGAAATGGATTTGCATTATTGCCACCGAAAGGGATATGGGTTGTGTATATGGAGGTCGATTATTGGACACATAATCCAATTGGTTTGGGACAAATTAGTGAACACTAGCCCTAAGGGGAGAGTTTGTAAGAGGCTGCAAAGGAGTTTCAGATTAGATGGGACGATTTTAAGTATCCAAATCCAGTATATAAAACCACTTATTTTTAAAGAACTCTCTACTTTCACTAGGTTACCATATGGTTCAACATGTCCCTAACATAAGTGTACCATACAACATGACACGAGCTGCTAAGAGTAAGCTACATGTGAGCTTGTATGACTAGCTGATGGGTTACCATCACCTAATACGTCCATCCAAGAACCCGTAACCCTCCCATCCCGATGACACAACACATCCCGGTAGTTAAGATTATAGATCATGGATCCATGTCGACTAATGGTTCACCCACGCTCACTAAGACCCACGAGTTAGCATTAGTAGATAGGATCATTCACCATTCGACGCCGGCCCATACCGTTGTGAAGAGAATGGATCCATACCCAATAGTGTTCACTCGCACTCAAGCACACTTATACAATGCATCAATGCAAGCAAGAAAGCAATTCTCAATCACATCCAATAAAACCAACATATATTTAATCATTTAAAAGCATTATCAAATATTTCATAATCTCATGTATCATTTAAAACAAAAATTATTTCTAGCATATATCTTAACACAAAACACATCCACCTAAATGTTGCTTCTATATGGATCTAAATCCCACAATGCTTATCCTTTTAGATCATCTTGATGTAGTCCCTAAATTATGATAAAAACATAAAATTAATATTCTAAATTTGAATGCAGACTCATCGATTCAAATCACATCAAAATTAGACTTCAAACGGTTTAAAAATGGCTCAAAACACAATCTAGATTTGTTTGGGTATGTCAAGATCCGAGTCCAATTTTTGTTATTATGCTATGGTTTATCCATAACTGACCAAGATCCGAATTGTGTCACCCAAAAACATATAACAAGGACACTATAGGGTATAATATGGTGTGACACAACATGAAGGACACAATATGTCCTACCTAAACCACCATTTCCACTCAAAGAATTGTTGGTAGCAAGCGTTACTTCATCAAATTTTATCGTTAAAAACTCAAAACAAAAAGAAACACAATTTTACCTCAAATCCAACAAATCTCATTGTTTTTTATTATTACGGCATGCCCTCGATACATAGAGCTTCTTCTTTGACTCCTTTTACTTTTTCCTTCTCGAATTCATTATCTCTCTCACTTCCTCCCTCTATTCCTCTCTTTCTCTCTCATGGGTTTCTTCCTGTACTTGCCCCCTCTCCCTTGCTACAGCAAGCCAACCACCACATCTTGTGATGACCTCTGGCCAAGCCACAGATCCACAATCGTGGCTTCTTGGCAAGGACCCCAAGTCGGGTCTCATAAGGGTTTGAGTCAAGCCCAATACGACCCAACATTTTGCAAAAACCGTCTTTAGTTTCATGAAGAGGGACTAAGTTGAATATATGTCTTCTAGCTAGGAATTAGTATTGTATGAAAAAATGGAGTGTTTTTAAAACCATTAAATAACATTTCAAAAGTCTTAATTTTACAAGATAGGGCCTAGTTCAAAACATCAAAATATTTTCAAATAGTAGGTGCTTTTATGAAAATAGGGTACACTTGATTAGACCGAGTATCTAGATGGATAAGTTGTTTCCCTATCTCATTCTCTTCAAAGAAATTGGCAAACGCCCAATACCTCGAAATCCAAAATGAAAAAAAAAACAACCTCCAATATAGAGGTCTTCCTATAAGAAAAAGAAAAATAAAATAAAAAAATCAAAGAGTAAAGTGGCTTTTCTCAAAATTACCTTTCATTTAGATCATGGGACGCTTAAGAAGGGACCATGAAAATTCTCCATGTACCCCCTATAACTTATCCAAAAAAATATATCGTTATAGTTTTAAAGTAGGAATAGAACCTATCAATTTGGATATCTTTTTGTTTGAGGATTAGGCCTTACAGTGTGAAAAATAAAGTTTTAAAATATTGTTATAGAAAACCAGTAATGTAAAATTAAGACCAAAGTTAAGGAAAATATAGGAGATAGAAGTCTTATCAAACAGAAACTAAGGAAGATTACCCTTCAAAAAATTATTTTTGTACAAAACACAAGGCATCAATAAAATGGGTATGGAGGTCATCCAACTTAGGGCTGCCAACCTTCATGGGATCTTGCTAAGCTCCCAAAATATTTTCTAGAGGTCTACAACATACTTGATTCATCTATTACATCTTACACACCTCATACTTATGTTCATTCATAATGACCTTGTTCATATACGGTCTTCATATTGGTTAGCTACCATCTATGTTGAGTCACCTTTAGCTAAAAGTTTTCTCCCACCGAAATTTGGATAGCCCAAGTTCAAGAAGTGAATCCCTTAACAAAGAATGAGAAAGTTCAAGAAATCTTGGCTTCAAAAACTCTAGTATTCAAAAAAATTTTAAGAGTTATTCTTTGCCATTAACAAAATAAATTTGATTAATGACAAAGAGGGATATCTATAAACACCTAAATTTTTTCCAAAACAAATTGTTTTTTAAAGTTCTCCTTTACAAGCAAAATTATGATCATGGGTCTTTTAAGGTTTTTTCAACAAAGACACCTTAAACAAGCTCATTTCCAACCCAAAATTTTGTAGGAATCTCAAAATAAGGGTTATTTCGAGGCCCACCAAAAACATTGAATTCTGACAAAATCCAAAAAATAATCATTTTACCCACAAGGTTGTAGTAGAAAAATTTCGTTGTTTCAAGTGTATTTCTTTCAAAGAAAGCATTACAAAAGTTTAAAAAAGATATTTAGAATCAAAATAAGTTTTAATTGCAAAATATTTGTAAAATCACCGTTTTACTCTTATGAAATATTTGAATTTAAAAGATGAAAAAAGAATAAACAAGCCTAAAAATGGCAGAGAAGTAGCAAGACCTCAAAAAACTGAAGATCAAACTTAAGCGTCAAGTGAAAAGTTCGAAATACCCCAACCAAGGGCGATCCTACATCAAGTGACCCTACACCCAAGCGATCAAAGAAAGGTTAAAGAGATAAACCTATAGAGCATAAAAGGACAAAATTATCAATCTAGAAGAAAGAAGTGAAAGTTTAAAATACTCCTGATAAAGAAAGATCATACATCAAGCAACCCTACACCCATCAGAAGGTGAAAGCGATTCAAAAAGGTTAAAGAGATCAACCTATGGAGCAAACAAGAGTAAAAGCACCACTAGCTACCATGTGTGCGATCACAAATCTCCAGTGCTACCATCGACCACCACAGACTACCTACAATCCACCACGCATAACCAAGCAACAAACGCATGCCATCACATGCCTTAAAGGACCCCCTAGCGCGTGGAGTTCCCCACGTGAGCCCCCTGCATGCCTTCCGTGTGAAATATCTCCCATGTACTCAAATCTATTCCAAACATGTCAAAATCATGCACAACTATATCCAACACATGAGTCTAGCTACCCTTTCCATGTGGGAATACCTCTCGATGTATTGGATTCATATCATGCCCAATAATTGGGAAGGATCTGATTTAAGAAAAAGAGAGGATGTGGGTGACCAAGAAAGGATATTCTAACTCAAGAGTGATAAGCCCAACTAAGGAGGACATGAGGGAGTTCATTCCCAGCCCAAAGAGGAGTTCATCCAAAGAAGAGAGAGAAAGGGAAAGACTTAGGGAAAAAGCCTCAAGTCCCTTTTTTTTGTTTTTTTCTTATTGTAAGCTTAGAGTTATTGTCTCTAATCCTTTGTAAGCTAAAAAATAGCAGCTAATTTGTGAAATATCATTACAAAGGAGGGTCATCTCAATCTGAAAGCATAAAAAGAGAGTCATTGGGAAGAGGAATCTGTCACTTTCATAAAATTTTATTTTTTCTACCCCAATATACTCTATATCTTATATGTTCTCATCTGTTATATGCTTATGTATTATATCATCCCTTCTCCCCTTTTTTTGGTGTATTGATTGCTTCCAATTCAATTAAAGAAACTATAAGAGAGACATAGTTATCACGTTTACATACGATAACATGAGTATGTAATCACTCTTATGGTAGATTAATCACTCATAATTTTGTATTACGAGAGAGCAATGGGATATTATTGCATATATTTTTCAAGAGAGCAATCCTCCTCGAAAGATATGCTCGGAAATCTATATATAGATGAGTTCTTCCTCAACCGAGCATAAGTCTTCAACAAAATTCTTTGAATGATCACTAAACCACTAAGATTCAAACCCGATGCATTATTAGTTTCTATAAAGAAATTTCTTCCGATTTCAACATACAGCACAAACCTTATGTAATCCTAAAATTAATTTTTTAGACATCATCTCTAAGCAAAATACTGTCAAATTTGGTTCGTGAGTAATAAACATACTGGCCAATGTTTAGTAAAATGTTTGTAAACTTTGGACACATGAGAGGGTGATAAAAAAAATCATCAAGTACTAGACGCAACCTGAAACTGAACCTATGTGTCACAAAATACTATAACAGACTTTGAGTAAAACCATCAATTTGATAGGTTTCATAGAAATCAAAAACTTATGTGTAGAGATAAGAGTATTTTACTGGGATCCATAATCTCAATCACATATATTATCTAAAATTTCATAATAATATTTGGTTAAAATCTATTCTCAGGTTTTTATTTGATCATCCAAGGATCCAAAAATACAAATAAAAATTTATAATAAAACTTCATACTTTGTTCTGACTCAAGTAAAATTTTTGAGATTTTTGAACCCTAATAAGGGCCTCTACAAAATATAAAAGTTTATACTTTAAAACATCACCAATTCTATTTTCACAGAACTAAACATATTTTGGCTAATTAAAATCAATGTTGCTTTAGAAAAAGATGTTTCAAATCGAAATTATTTTGGAAAAACTTTGGATTCCAAAATCACTCTTCGTAAGCATCTAAGTTGATTCTTGAGTACCGATTTAAGAAGGCTTATGTCAATAAGAACCTACTTTCTCACAATTACCGAATAGTAAGATAAATTTCTTTTACAAGTTTGAGTAAATTTGTCGGAACACTAGTGCACATTTTTTGCAAGCAAAGTTTTGAGTCCATATAAAACCAAAAAATTGTGTTTATACCTATCCTAAAAAAATGTGTCTTCAGAATTTTATATCATACATGAGTAAGTAGGAATACTTCTCTCGTATCTCTTCCTCCAGCTCCTAAGTGGCTTTGTTTGACGAGTGGTTGCTCCATTGAATCTTGACTAGCCTCAACACCCATCGGTGAAGGACTTGTTCCTTCAAATCAATTATAACCATAAGATATTCCTTATAGGTCACGTCTTGGAATGGTTTAGTTCGATCACATGAGAATGGTCAAAAATGTATTCTTGTAATAATGACACATGAAACACATTGTACATGTCGGATAATGAAGCAAGTAGTTCCAATATGTAGGTCACCTCTCCAACCCTTTTAGCAATCTGTATAGTCCCACATAATGAGGGCTTAATTTACCTTTTTACACAAACTGCTTGATTCTTTTTGTGAGAGATACTTTTAGAAATATTCAATCCCCTCTTCAAACTCTATTGGGCAACGTCTTTTGTTTGTATATCTCTTTTGGCAATCTTAAGTTGTTTTTATGTGCTTTTGTACTTTGTTCATCATTTTAATGGATGGTTGAATCATTTTCGGACCCATCACTGGTGAATTCTATGTCTCATCCCAGCATAGTGGTATCTGACACCTAACACCATATAAGATCTCGAAAAGTGTCATCTGAATACCAGCTTGGTAACTATTATTATACGCGAATTCAATCAACTCTAGGTGATAGTCTCAATTACCTTACCAATCCAAGACACATGCTCTCAACATATCATTAAGAGTTTGGATGGTGCAATCCACCTATCCATCAATTTGAGGATGGAAAGCCCTACTATAATATAGTTGTGTCCCAAATGATTCTTGTAGACTTCACTAGAACAACATGGTAAACTGTGTACCCCAATATGATGTGATAGTTTTCAAGCACGTCATAGTAGCATATCACATATCTGATATAAATATTCACCAATTGGTCGACTCTTATTTTTTGGATAGGTATAAAACATGCTACCTTAGTAAGATGGTTAATAATCACCCAAATAGTATTTCTTTGACAAGTCCTTGGAAGTCTCACCACAAAATTCATGTTGATGTCCTGTCATTTACCCTCAAGTATAAGAAGTTGTGGCATGCTAGATGGTCTGCTTTCACTCGTTGGCAAGTGAGACACCTAGACACATATTTTGTAATATCTTTCATTTTCTTTCAAAATATTGTAGGCACAAATCCTTATATATATATATATATGCTTCATGGATGTATGTTGTACCTACTACAATGAGCCACTTCTAAAAATATTGTACGTACAAGTTGCTTCATAACGTAGACATGTCCTCATGGATACTATACCCAAGTCTACTCTCCTTACATATCTCCTTTATAATTCTTAATTGCTTGTCATGCCATTGCGCCACAATAATTTGTAACCATAAATTGAGAGTTATCCTAATCATACAAGAGAGAGTAATACACTTTGTCCCCTTTCTGCTAAGAACATCAACTACAACATTTCCCTTTCTTGAATGGTATAATATCTCATAAACATACTTTTGCGAAAATTTCAACCAATGGATTTATTGCATGTTCAGAGTATCCTAAGTAAATAGATACTTCAAATTCTTATATTCTATGAATACTCTGAATTTGACACTGTATAAATAATGTTACCATGTCTTCAAGGCAAAAATTATGGTTGCTAGTTCAAAGTCATGCACTAGATAATTTACCTCGTGTTTCTTTAATTGTCGCGAAGTACAAGCAACCACCTTACCTTATTGCATCAACACACATCTCAAGCCTCACAAGGATGTATCATAATAAACTTCATATCCTTCATGACCAGTTGGGATGGTCACTATTGGTGCACTAGTTTCATCCTTCTTCTTTCTAAAAAGGATAGGTGCTTCCCTAGGAGAAAAGCTCGACTTAATAAAACCCTTCTCTAACAACTCCTACAACTAGGCTTGTAATTCCTTTAACTTAGCAACTGCTATCCTATATGGTGCCTTAGAAAATGGTTGGGTATTCTATTGTAAATCGATTGCAAATTGAATTTCTCATTTTTGAGGAAGGCCTAAAAGGTCATTATGGAAAACCTCTGGAAACTCTCTCACGATAGAAATAGCCTCAATATTCAATTCTTTCTTATTTACCCTAATTGCCACTGCTAAATAACCTTTACAACTTTCTTTGAGCGTGAGGCTCGCATGGTAAATATAAATATAGTTGGGTGGTTAGTAGTTTGGCTATCAAGTGTGAATGGAGGTTGTCTCAGTATGAAAAAAGTGACACACTTCCATTCACAATCAATAACCACAACATATTGGTTCAATTCATTCATGCCTAAGATGACATTAAAATCCATAATATCGATAATGATCAAATCAATAAGCAAATTGCAACCCCAACTATGATGAAACAATGTGAAAAGCTCATATGATGCCAAACAATTGTTCCTATGGAGGCTCACCAAAAATGATTCACCTCCTACCTTACATTCTTGATTGGGCAAAGAACTAAAAAATAAAAGAATCAGTAGCATCTCGATCAAACAACACTTAACTCATCATAGACAAAAGGGATACTAGTAACTAAATGATGCATACCAGATTCTTGTCTACTTGCACTATTTGCACAAGTCTTCCCCTTGGCATTTGTCTTTGCTAGCACAACCACCCAACACCGCTGATATGTCCCGATAGTGTCATATATTGTGTACTTGTTGTAGACGTGAATTTATTTCCAAATCATTTATGATTCGAAATCAAACTCCCAGACTACGTCGTGTTGCGCGAGTGTGTCAGTTAGTTTGCTAAAACTAACAAATTCTGATTTTCTAACTTTTAAAGATGATTGTGGATAAGTGAGACCTTTTCGACATATGCCTTCTTGAACTATCGCTCAAGGGTCAACCTAGATGCTTAAAAAGTGTTTGAATCCGTTAAATTCGAAAAAGAAAAAACCAGATCTTACAAATTCCAGAGTTTTTGTCTAAGTTCCTGATTTTTGAAAATTTTCAAATTTTGAAAATTATAGAACTTGTTCAGTTTCAGAGACCTGTTCTCTGAATTTTTAAAAATACTTCTGAATCTGCAAAAATCCTACAAATTTTACAGAAGTAAGATATGCATGTGTAGAATTAGAATATATTTTTATTTTCATTTTTATTTTGTAAATTCTGAGAATTAAATCTGGAACCAGAGACTGTTTAGAAACTCAGAACAGTTTTGTTTCTGTAGGTTAGAGGCTTAGAAAAATAGTCATATCTCTACACTCAGACATCCAAATTCAACAAAATTTGTTTTGTTGGAAAGCTACGGATGTTAGCTTTCCAGAGAATGAAATTCTACTCAATATGTGCAGAGATATGAATACAAGAACAGGGGTTTGTTTCTTTAAAACAGGATCTAATTTTTTTCTAAAATTCACGAATCTAATTGGCTAAGCAAACAATCATATAAAATATTCAAAATTTTATCTAATGATCTTTGATATGTCTAAATTGGACGTGCAAAAATTCGAATCGATTGAGTTAGCTGTTTGTTTAGAACAATTTCGTGTTTAGACATGTGTGCTCATGCAGTTTCAAAAATCAGAGTTGCAAAAAATTTTACAACGTTCCTAGGATAGTTTGGAACGGTTCTCAACTTGTAATCAGTCCTAACATTCATGGAAATCATGCACAAATGTGTTGTTTATCTCGTTCATAAAGAAATTACTCATGTTTGCATTGACATGGGTCGCGAACATGGGCTGTAAATTCGGTTCCTATACAATTCTACAAAATCTGTAAATTTTCAGATGTTCATGAATCATAACCACACCATGAATGATTCTAACCTGTATGATTGAGAGAAGCGTGGACAAGGAGCTCCTTCGAACGATCGTCGGATGTCGAAACAGGGTCGGCCTCTCCTTCTTCTTCTTCTCCTCCTTCTTTCCCTCTCTTTCTCTCTCTATTTTACTATTCACGGACTGCTTTTTGTTGTGGATCGGTTGATCCTCGGATTGATGCTCTGTGGTAAGTGGAGGATTTTCGGACTGATTATTTGCAATGGCCGGTTGATTCCTCGGATTGATGCTTTGGGGTCAGTGGAGGATTTTCGGACTGGTTATTTGCAATGGCCGGTTGATTGCTTTGCAGCACCCTTGAGGCTCCTTTTATAGGCCAAAGGATGCCTCTTTGGTGTAGGATTGGACAAGGCAAGTTGCCTTGCTGAGCAGAGCAGCCTTTTGGCAAGTGGTTGCTATAAAACATCGATTTTTGGAATGAGTTGCTGTGCAGACCTTCCAAAACGTGGATTATTTGCTGTTGAAGGTAAGTGGTGCTACTGTGGCATGGTGTTCCTAGCAGGATTTGGATGAGAATCGTGATTAGCAAGTGCAGCGGCTAGATTTGGATGGGAATCATGATTGGCAAGTGGATGGTTTCCTTGTTGCTGACTTCAATTAAATTTGGGAACACTTGTTGCTGTCATCATTGAACCTGGCCGTACTTGGAAGCTTGGAATTTGCACTGAACTGAATATGGTATATGGAGCTGCAAATCAACCAAGGAGAGGGTAGGTGGTTGGCATCGGTTAAAGGTGGAGCTGTTTACTTGCCAAAGTCAACTGAACTTGGCTTTCATGAGTCTATCTACTTGCTGCATTCAGTTTCCGTTGAAGTTGGGTAGCACTTGATATAGCAAGTTATCTTGTTGAAATTGACTCTCCCATGCATTGATCAGCTTGTCAAGACTATCAATTACCATTTCACGTTGTGTTTTGTATCCCTCATTGACTAGGACCTTAGAAGGTTGGATGACTAGCCTTGGTATGGTTAGGTTTGATATGATAAGCTTCTTTCTTCAAGTCAATCATGAAGTTGCCTACTTCAGCATTACTGAATTCGGTTAGGGCTGGAAAAAGTAAGTGAAGTGGTTCATTTACTGAAGTCAGCCAACCTTTCGTAGATGGTAAGTTAGTTTTATCCAATCCTTCTGAAATCAGCCAGATTTGATATGTGGCGAGTTGCCTCTTTGTGACAACCAAATCGGCTCATGGTGAAACAATTCAACTCATGACATGGCAACTTACCAAATCCACCATACTATATATATTGAGGTCGGCCAGGACAGATCATGGGCCAAAACTATTTATGACAGGTTCCATAATTTATCCATGCTGAAGTTGGCAAATTTCCTTCTTCGTGGCTTTCCGAGTCAGGCATCATAACTTGCCAAATCATGCACCGCTTTCCTTTCTCTTGATGATACTGACTTTCCCTTCTGGACGTCGATTTCTTTCCCTTTTTAACATCAGCTTTCCTTTCCCGAGTATCGGCTTTTCTTTCTGGGCGCCGACCTTCCTTTTTAAGAACCTAAGACTAAAAATGACAGGTTGACTTGCCAAACAACGCCGAAATTGGCAAGTTTCAAACATTTTATAAAAAAAACATTTATATTTGAAAACATCAAATTTAATGAAATTCTCAAATATTGCTTTGGAAAAACATTGGGTTTCATTCCCAGTTTTTGTTTGTAAAGGTGACCTACTTTTGCTCTGTGAGTCAGTCTATAACCACCTTGACCATTTAACCCTTCTTATGGGTGTGGGGTATCGATTCACTTTAACCACTTCAACAGATGTAAAGTGTCGTACCACTTTTATCAGGTCTTGGAATGAGACCCTTCTCAATCGGGCGAATTTCTAAGGTCTGGTTTAAATTTAACTTGTTTTTTAATATCAGGGGTTTTGAAATTTCATAAATTTATAATTTGCAAACATTTTTGGGTTTGATTCCCAATGTTACCTTTTTCATTTGTTTATAAAAGGAATTGCTTGAAATCATGCTTTCTTTGAAGGCAATTGCTTAAAAAGGCAAAATCCTGCCAATTTGGTCTTGAGGGCAAAATCGTTATTTTCATAAAATTTTGTCCAAATTCGAATTTTTCTGAAAGGGAAACAACATTCCATCATTTTTAGGCTTTCATAAAATTTTGATGTCAAAACAAGCTCATTTGATGCATTTTATTCAAAAACCCAAAGCTGCCAAAAATAGCTACTTTCCTAAAAGGTAAAATTTTTAAAAAAAGGCATTCATTTTGTCGATGTCTTACCTTACCACACCCAAAACACTTAATTCTTTAGCCTCAACTTACAAATCCTTTAGACGATGCTTGTGATATGCTCGCAGGTGCTTGAGAAAACTGGGTTCCATAATCTCTCTGTAAGTGACCCACACTGCCACATCTATGACAAATTAGATTGAGTTGACTAATTTACATACTACTTCTTAAGCGTAAACTAGAAGGATAGGTGTGATGAGGTGAACTTCCTAAATTATTTTCGAGATTTAGGCCCCTTAGTGCTAAAGGTTGTAAACTCTCTTCCTCTTGTTTGAGACTTAAGGATAGTAATCTTTATTTCTAAATCTCTATTGCACATATCCCCAAATGATCGTACCATAAGCATTGTTATCCGATCTAAAATAATGAAGTCTAACTCTCTATTGAATTGTTTCATTTTCACATAATCATCTTTCATAGTGGGCATAAACTTTGACAGCCAAATGAACTCATTAATATATTCTCGAACTTATCTATCATTCTTTCGTAATTCAAAAAATCCTTAAGTCAGCCACCTAAGATAATTGATGGAAATAAATAAGAATGAAAGGTTTGTTTAAACTTGGTCCAAGACCAAATGCCTGTTTGGTATGCTTGTTAGACTTTCCACCAAGACATTATTCTGCCACTAAGCGGTAATAGTACCAGCTTTCTACATTCTTCTTTATTTGTGCATCCCAAGGTGCTAAATACCATCTCAAGATGTTTGATGCACTTATCTAATGCTAATGGGTCACTGCAATATCTGTTAAATTGAGTGCCATGAGCATCAATTAATCATTTTACACCCACTGACCTTGATCTGCTTGAACTTGGTTATGAAGCTCTTCACATCGTCTTTGTCAATTTCCCCTTCCTTATCGACGACACTTATATTGGGCTTTAGATTGCTCAGAATCAGAAGCCCATATTTCTACTCTTGTTACCGGAGGCCTACGAAAATATCAACAAAACTTTAATTAGCTATGTATTATGATATAATTTTTCTTAATACCACCACTTTGGGTTATGCTTCAGATCAACCTATATTATAATACCACCTTTGTAACGACTTACAAAACTCGTCTAATGTGAACATAGGGCATGTCCATGCCATGTGACTAAATTCCGTGAATCATTGACAATTCAAGCATAACCCATACAATTAAAAATGTAGTCAACTTATATTTATTTATTTACATTCAAATTTTAAGTGCATGTGGTGGTACAACAAAAATTATAAAACTATTTACAAACAACCAAGTACCTTCACGTGTTATTGTACTAGATGTACCACATTCATGTCCCTCTCAATGTCGCTGCTGATTAAGTCATGTAATATAATAAACTATGAGCACAAATGATCATGCTCGTAAATAGATGTGATCTCTCCACATTATGAATACTTCAAATCATATATTATAAGATAAAACTATATTACAATTTAAATAATATTATCAACTAAAACATGCATGCATAATCAAGCACATCTCAATAATGCAATTTAATTTAAATATCATGACCACTACCATGTCCAATCACAACCACGCCATAGGAGGCTCCAAATTCCCCCTCTTATCTCGACATGTCGCCTCTGATAGCCATAACATAGGATAATCGGGTCAATAAATTGTAAAACATCACATCAAGTCCTACCCCTCCGGTCTATAGGATAAATGATTTCCAAAAATCACATAAGTAAGGTCATGCTTTCACACAATTATGTAAATAAACTCAAAATCATATCATATTACCTAGGATATCTCCTTGTCTTAAAGCATCCATAAAACACAATTTATTTTTATTTTTAAGTATCCAAATCAAATATTTAAAACCATTTGTTTTTAAAACACTCTCTACTCTCACTAGGTTACTATATGGTTCAACATGTCGTCAACCTAGGTGTACCATACAACACAATACAAACTACTAAGGATAAGCTAGTATTAACTTAGGAGAGTTAACCAAATCAAAAAATTATATAAATCACAATTTCTATCGACGTATTCAAAGAATGAAGTTAAAAAGTCTCTTCAACATATGAAGGGTAGTAAAATTGTAGGAATAGATAGTATTCCTATAGAAGTTTGGAAAATCCTATGAGACACAAGATTCACTTGGCTTACAAGTCTATTTAATGAATTACAGAGAAACCAAAAGATGTATGAGGAATGGAGAGCGAGTACACTTATACCCATATAAAAGAATAAGGGATACATTCAAAATTGTGAGAATTACTGAGGTATCAAGCTAATGAGCCATACTATAAAATTATGAGAAAGAATTAATGAATGTAGGTTAAGACAAATATAAAGTACAACAGAGAACCGATTTGGGTTTATGCAAGGCATATCTGCTTTTGAAGCGATTTACCTTTTGATACGTCTTATGAAATATTTTAGAGCAAAAAAGAAAGACCTTCACGTGATATTTATTGATCTAGAAAAAACTTATGATAGGGTCCCAAAGGATGTTCTTGAAAAATCATGGAAAAAGAGGTATCCCATTGACATAGATAAACCTTATTAGAGACATGTATGAAGGTACAAAAACATGTTTGAGAACTCATGAAAGAATGAAAGACTTCTTTAAAATTAATATTGGGTTACATCAAGGATCAACTAAAGTCTGTACTTATTTATGGTGATTGATGAGTGTAAACACCCAAAATTTTAAAATATTTTCAAAAACTCCTAAATTTCGAAAACCAATTTAAAACCTTTATGAACCTTTTAAATTCAAAAACCTCAAATTTTAAAGTTTAAGCTTTTGGGAGAATATTTCAAAATAAAGGTTTTAAATTCAAACAGCCCATGAGTTTTGAAGCAGATAAACAGGTGAGACCCAATCCAAGCCTGGATCTAGATCGATTCCCAAAAGCAAAGAAGATAAGGTTGAAGCATATCAGAATCAAGATCAAGTTCGAATTCAGATATGGGATCAAGCTTATCAATAAAGATAAAGTCCAAATCCAAAGATGGATCGAGCTTGGATAAAGCCCGATCAAATGCAAGCATGTCAAGATCAAAGTCAAAGCTTATCCAAATCCATATGAAGTCAAAAGGAGGATCGAGCTTATCCAATACCAAGCCCAAGCTCATCCAATTCAAGCGAAGAATCAAACTCCCCAAGATAGAATTGAACTCGAGACCATGATGAAGTCATGAAATACAATCAAGATGAAATTAAGCTCAAGTTCAAGGTGGAGTCAAACCAATTAAGAATCAAATGCAAATACAAGTTATGGATGAAGTTATGAAATTGAAAGGACCAAGCTATATATACCCAGCTATGACAAAATATTCAAGACAAGCTTGAATCGGCTGCACCCAAGGACCAAGTCGGTTGCACCTAGGTCCAGCCCACATGGGCTGGTCCAAGTCAACAAGAGGGACCACTTGAGTTGGATCAAGTGGCTCAAGAAAGCACTAAGGAGCTGGTCCAACCCGCCCCATGGAAGGGGCTAAAAACCAATCTCCTTGGCCTATAAAAGGGCCTGCACAAGGAGAGAACCATGAGCTGCAAGTGAAGGGAAAGAGAAGAGAAAAAGAGGGTAGAAATAGGATTGAGAGAGTGTGAGATTTGAAGCAAAGAAGAAGAAGGGCTGGCCGGATTCCACTCTTGGAATTCCAGCCGATCGGAGGCAAAAGCTGTAAGTATTTCCTCCTTTGTTGTAAAGCCTTCTTCCATATAAATTCAATTGAATTGGAGTTGTATTAATGGAGCAGTCTCCCCCCACGTTGTAATAGTATTTAGATTTGATGCACTTTAATTAGATTTGCTGAATTTTCACTATTGCACACACACACTCTATGTGTTTGCTTATGTGCTTTTACCCCAATATCATCTATAATCACTTTATATTCTCTACACCCTCTATGCTTATACTTATAGATATAATTTTCCTTCATTTCAATTCAACAATTTAATTTGGGAATGTAGAGTTGTTGCAATTTAAATTTGGGTGAGTTTGCATCATGTATATTCCTAAAACCTGAAACTGAATTTCCAGCATCTCTACATATGTTGTTTGGTGCAATTTTAATTCCCGAATGCTTCCTCCAATTTATCTGAAATTTTGCCCACTTGTTCTACACACACAATCCCACATTAAATAAAATTTTCAAGAATTTTAGGGTTATTCAGCCACGTAAATAAAATTGGGCAAAACCAAACAAAAACCTATCCATTGTCTGCACACTCCGTTTCCCTATAATAGAGCATGGGTTTTTATCTCATAACTCTGTCTATGAGTCCAAATTAATTGATTTTTTATTCATAGCTTTCCAACAACATCAAAATCACTAAATTTTGAACTCCGATCACCGAGATATAGGCTCATCTTTAAGCCTCTATATTTCTATGACAAGACAGTTTCGGGTACCTGAGCAAGCTGCTTCATTGACTTAATTTTGATTCAAAATAACTCCAATTTTAGATCTGTAAAGTGATACAGATCCTCCACACCATAGGCTATGCTAATAAAATTTTGATAATTTTTGGAGGTCTGTAAGGTGTTGAGATCAATTCGGGAAACAAGCCTTGAAAACAAAATATTCTGTTTTTCAGGACTTGTTCATTTCAAAGTCTTGAATCAAAGTGCACATTTTATTTCTTTCAAAAACACCAACTCTTCACGTGAATTAGAGTTCACTATTTTCCAAAATTAAAATTCCTAAGCGCTTAGACTGACCCTTGAGCATCGGTTTAAGAATGTCTAAAGCGAAAAGAGTTTGCTTGCTCAAAATCACCTAAGAAGTCATATTTTTCAAAAAAAAAAAACTTTGCTAGTTTTGTAAACTAGCTGGCATGCTCGCGCAATCTAAGAAAGTTTCGCTTTAAGTTTCTACATAAGCTTTGAAGTGAAAATTTTCATGTCTACAGAATTGGCACGCCCGGTGGGACTCGAGTCTTAGGGAATTTCAAAATTCAAAAGTAAACTCCAATATTTTGCAAAACGTGATGTTTTTCAACTTACGCACAAAATTTGGAAAACCGTCTATGGATGATTTTGAGAACAAGTCGAGGAAATCCTCATCAAATGCTTCAAAATGGTTTTCCAAATCCTCTAAAGCCCGAGAAGAGATGGCTGCCATAAAGAAAATATTTAAGAAGATCTATGCTCTAAGCCATAAGGCTAAAGCACCTCGATCACACGAAAGCTCATGTCGGGAACATAGAGAAAAAAATCATGCCGAGAAAACTGAAGTGAACCCAAAATTCAATGAAGGATATGAGGCTGGAGATGAAGCAAGAGTTAGGATCAAATCATCTAAATCTAAGCATCCAAGCACCCCAATTTCCAAGGAAAAATCAAAAAAAGATTTTCATATTTCAAAAAGCCAAAAAAATCTAGAAAATTTTCAAAAACCAAAAAAACTGGAAAAACAAAAAGTTGAAATTCCGAAAGTTAGAAATGGAGTGCACATTTCTGGGCACTCACAAAGAGTGGGGCATGGGATTCCCATCACTCCACACATCCTACATATCCCACGAGTTTCACGAGAAGATGAGAGTGGCACACACATTGGATTGGAAAAGGAAATCCAACACCTCAAAAGACAACAGGAGCTCGAAGCCATGCATGAGCCAGAATCACCTGAGTACGACTCCAAGGCTTGCTCTCACCATGAAAAGGTAGACAAGCCGGAAAAAGGTATGTCTGAAACTCGTCCCCCCTTGAACTCCCTACTCGATCCTCGGGTGAGAGCAAGCCTTGGAGTTGTCCTCGGAGTCGTCGTGAGAAAGTATGATAGGATAGCTTTTTTTGGTTTATTTGATGTTGAGCATGGATCGTTCAAACTCAATATAAATATAAATAAAAGTTCTTCTATTTATATTGATAGTATCTATGTGATTGATGTGAATGTATGGCATAAAAGATTGGGTCATATAAGTTTAAAGAAATTGAGAAAATTAACCAACTTTAACTTATTTTCCAATTTTCATGAAAACACTTTTAATAAGTATGAAGCTTGTATAAAAGAGAAAATGACTAGAAAATCATTTCTCAAAAAGTGATTAAGGTAATAATCCTATTAGAGATTATTTACATTGATTTATGTGGACCTTTTACTGTAAGATCACATCTTTATTTTATAACCTTTATCGATGATTACTCGATATATACCTATATATCTCCCTTAGCACATAAATCTGAGGCACTTAGCATTCAAAGAATATAAGAAGGGAGTTGAGAACCAATTGAGGTGTACAATCAAAATCTTAAGATCAGATAGATATAGAGAATATATCTCTGCTGAATTTTTAGAATTTTGCCAAGACTTTGGTATTGCAAAGCAAAATAAAATACCTAAGACAACTCAACAGAATGGTGTGGCAGAGAGATATAAATAAGATGGCATAAAAGATTTGGTCATATAAGTTTAAAGAAATTGAGAAAATTAACCAACTTTAACTTATTTTCCAATTTTCATGAAAACACCTTTAATAAGTATGAAGCTTGTATAAAAGAGAAAATGACTAGAAAATCATTTCTCAAAGAAGTGATTAAGGTAATAATCCTATTAGAGATTATTCACATTGATTTATGTGGACCTTTTACAGTAAGATCACATTTTTATTTTATAACATTTATCGATGATTACTCGAGATGTACCTATATATCTCCCTTAGCACATAAATCTGAGGCACTTGAAGCATTCAAAGAATATAAGAAGGGAGTTGAGAACCAATTGGGGCATACAATCAAAATCTTAAGATCAGATAGATATAGAAAATATATCTCTGCTGAATTTTTAGAATTTTGCAAAGACTTTGGTATTGCAAAGCAAAATAAAATACTTAAGACACCTCAACAGAATGGTGTGGCAGAGAGATATAAACAGGACCCTATTGAATATGACAAGGTCTATATTAATAAATGCTTCTCTGCAAAGGGTATTTAGGAAGAAATAATAAGTACAACTATGTATATACTCAATAAAGTTACATGTAAAGTTGTATTCTCTACACTACATGAGATATGGTTTGGGAGAAAACAAAACCTACGTCATCTCAGGAGGTAGGGATCTATCGCTAATGTGAAGATCCTTCATCAGTCTAGAAACAAACTAGATAGTATGTCCTTAAGATGTATATTCATCAGATATCCTAAAGGCTCAAAAGAATATTGGTTTTATAATAAAAACCATGGACTGATAGAAAGTGGGGACGTTGATTTCTTAGAAGATACTAAAAATGACATTCTTAAAAATGATGATGAGTATGTTGATGATCTAGTAGACCTACATCAATTATCATTTGAAGCTATAGATGAAGAAGTTGAATGCATTGAGAAAACAAAGTCTATGAATTGACTGATTTACCAAGATTATGTTGATGGGTTCTCAAAAACTACTTTTCGCATGAGAGAATAGATTATGTTGAAACATATTATCCTGTTACAAAATTTGTATTCATGAGAATAATCCTTGCGATATTGACATATTATGATTTCGATTTACATCAATTAGATATAAAAATTGCTTTTCTAAATAGAGATTTAGATGAAATCATATATATGTATCGGCCCAAATGATACATGGTTGAAGGACAAGAAGATAAAGTATATAGGTTGAAAAAATCTCTATACAGTCTTAAACAATCACCTCGTTAATGGTATTTGACTTTTTAGAATGCCATTATTGAACTTTGATTTCTGGCTAATGAACTTGATCACTGTGTATATGTTTAGAATAGTGGGAGTCACATTGTCATCTTATCATTATGTGTAGATGACATATTGTTGACTGGGAATGACAATGAGATGATTATCAAAATCAAATCATGGTTAAACTCAAGGTTTGAAAAGAAGGACATAGGGGAAACATCCTATATCTTGGGTATAAAGATTTCTCGAGATAGAGAATCTAAACTTTTATGCTTAAGTCAGGAGAGATATATTGATTATATTCTCAAGAAGTTTAAAATGGGTGAATGTAATTCTGCATTTACACCTATTGTGAAAGGGGTCAAATTAAGTAAGGTTGATTGTCCCGGTGAAGGAGACGATAAGCCTAATGTTCCTTATGCATAGGCTATGGGTAACCTGATATATATTATGTTGTGTATAAGACCTGGTATCCGTTTTGTTGTTGGTCTTGTGAGTAGATATCAAAGTAATCCTTGATGACACCATTGGATAGATGTGAAAAGGATTCTAAGATATCTTAAAAGAACAAAAGACTTGAAACTTTGTTTTTAAGTTGATGAACTAAAAGTAATAGGATACTTAGATGTTGACTTTGTTAGAAGCAAAGATGACACAAATCAACCTCTGGTCAAATATTTTTATTTGGATGTCGTGTATTTTCTTGGGCATGTAAGAAACAAGGTTGTGTAGCGTTATATACACAAGAGGTTGAGTATGTTGCTTGCAATATGGCTGCTACGAGTGTTGTTTGGATACAACGTTTCATATGTGATTTGAAGCTGGACATAACTAACGAGCCAATTGTTATTTATTATGAAAACAACGCAGTAATTACTCTTATTAAGAGTGGAGATGATAGCTTAATATGTAAGTATATAATGGTTAAATATCACTATGTTCATGATATGCTCAAAAGAAATGAAATAATTATATGTTATATGCCAACTACTGATATGTTGGTTGACCCCTTAACAAAAGTTATCTCAGAAGAACTGATTACTAAACATGTAACCCATATGGGATTGAGATATGCCTAGTGTATAAGTGTAGAAAATACACTTTGTTGTGAGTTATACAGGAAAATATATTGTTTGTGGAAAAAACGCATAACAGATAAAAATTGTAACTTACTTCAAATAAGAAAAAATGATATAACTTGGTAAACTTCAAAGTAGTGGGAAGCAAAACCAATATATTGGCCAAGTTGGGATTTCATGAGTTGCATTTTCAAAAATATAAAAGTTATTAAAATTGTTTTCGTTTTGAAAAGGTTCTAAGCATCTCTCGGATGAAATGTAATGGTTGTTAAAAAGGAAACCCTAGAGAAAAAAACTCGGTAGATGTTAAAAGCTATGTATAAATATAAAAAGAATATACATAAAACACGTGATGTATGTACACAATACAATCTTCCTGTGATAACCGCCTACAAGCAGTTGACCACAGATAGCCCTATATATGGTATGGGGCAATTCTAGAGAGAAAGTGTCGTAAACGGATTTTCCTTCATCTCGTTTCTATTGCCTATTATGCATATTGATGTTTGACGCTTCCGTAGATCCGTAGATGTTTGCACATGATATAGCCTACACATTAACCAGTCTACATTGTTCAATATGGTCTGCACATCAAGCAGGCTCCGTAGTTCAATATGGTGCATACATATAGACAACGTACACAGCTTAATATGGTCTACACACTAGTTGGTAAACTGACTATTTTCAAAATCATCTTATAGTGCCAACAATATCAACAACACTTTAGAGGTACTTATATTGTCAAATTAAAAGTTTTCGATTTGTGCAATTGAGGCCTCATTAGAAAGGTGGGCCATGATTTTTTGGATGTGTTTCAAGGTACAAAATTTGTTCCCCCATGTATAATCTTGTTGTCTTCTGGAAGATCTGTTTTCCATTTGTTGGTAATAGAGTTCAAAGCATCTTTTTGGCGCCTAATCATGATTTATTTCAAAATTAACCAAAGCCCATAACTTCAAGTATAATATTATGTCGCTGCTATATATTTTTTCTAGGTTGAACTTTATGCAGTTCTTTTTTTCAGATGCATTAGTCAAATTTCATATTTTTGCTTCGTTGGAAAGCTAATTATGTAACTTGGGTTAGTGTATATGGTGGTGTAAAATAGTACTAGGAACTAGACATGTCTGGTTCCAAGCTAATTGACCAAACCATCCCAAGGCTAGTTCCAGTTTTGGTTTTAGAACCGATAATTTTGGGGCGATTCCGGATCTAGTGTGTTCCAGTTTTCTTTTCGAAAGCACGGTCAAATGCACCCTTTTCATAGTCGAACTCCCCACTTAACTAAAAAGTAGGAAGTATCCTACCATTGGGCCACCAAGCAACTTGTGATAGTAAACGTTTAAAAAGTATATAAACCTCATTGAATGGTGGTTTCGGACCAGTTTTTGAAAATCAAGAACTATAACCCAACTGAGGGGTCTCTGGTTCTAAAACCAGTTCCAGTTATAGGTGGTTCTACGGCCTGTTTTGTTTCAGTTTGAACAGACCATGTCTACTCGAAACCATCCTATTATCTGAAACCTTTCTACAAATATAGATTAATGATCTTGGTTTGTTCATATCTATTCATGTTGTGATCCAAAGTTCGTGATATTTTCTTTATTGAGAAGTCTATTACAAACTCTTTCCAAAGTGGAATCGTTTGCTTCAATGTGATCATCAAAAGTAGTGTTAGAATCCATTCTACAAATTGAACATTTTATATTAAGTATAGAAAAAAGCAAATTTGCCAATATCCTTTTAGGGAGAAGCTGCAACTTACATACCTAGTTGTTGCTTGAAAGTCAGTTCTATCACGTCACACCCACATGAGATATGACCATGACACGAACCATGTCAATGCTATGTGAATGCACCTTGCATGGTTATGAGTATAAACAATAATTAAAGCAAGCATAGCAATTCAACTTGAATAAAATATCAAATTCAAATGACTACATAGTTTAAATAAGGTATCAATATGATGGGGGGCCCACTGGCAAATCCCTATAACTAAGTCATCTCTATAGAATAACACTCATCGTCGACACCCATCTTTAACAAGCATCTACTTGGCACCACTCATCCTGCAAGTTTTAACCTCAAGATAAATAGTATAATAACATGGTGAGCACTGACTTGCTTCTCCATACCAAAGTTATACACCCGTTCACATAAAATAAACTAAAAGCATGTGTCATTTACAAATATTTCATATCAACTGAACATTTATATCCCACGTTTATGCTTTTAAACCACGCACATGTCCCATATACACCATCAATTATGACATTTATAGTGCATATTACGTCCAAACTAAGTCACAAAAGTTGTCTAACCCTCTCTCATGCAAGCTTGGTCACCCTGTGCGTGATGGTAAAACCAGGTCGACTTCTATGACTGCCAAGTAACACATTCTATAATATGCCTAAACCTCGAATATCCGAGGAGCCTGCAAGTTTCTAGAGACATAATACACAAATCACACTAGTGTGCCATATAGATTCACACCGCATTGTATTTCAAAAACCAATTCTACATTACCTTATCCATGTGCTCATATCCAACATCCAAAAGGCATATAATTCCAAATCAAATTTTCTATCAAACATATGTATATCAAATCATGCCCATTGATAACCATATTATAAATAGGTATACTTCAAATACAAGTCAAATTACTATAGTTTCAATATCATTCAAGAAACAATAGTAAAGTAGTTATCAAGCATTTAAATCAATCAAATCAAGAAAAAACACTTTAGTCTAATTATATTAAGAAGGTATAACGCCCTACATAAATATGTACCAAGATTTAATCCCCACACTACTTGTCCACTCTTATCTCTACTAAATACTTGGATCTTAACTCTTAAAGAATTCCAATATAATAACAATATCAAAATTTATTCAATTGCAAGTCCAATGCAACAAACCATATCTAAGTCGGGACACTATCAACAACAACAACAACTAAGCCTTTTCCCATACTATATGGGGTCGGCTACATAGATTCTTGATTTTCATAGGGCCCTATCATGTGCCGTACTAGCAGTTAACTCAATATAAACTAAATAAATCTTTATTGTTTTTGTTCCAATACTTTTGTCATCGTCCGCTTCTTCTTTTAACATTTTCACAATCTAATTTTTTATATCTTCTTATGAGAGTGTCCTTGGTCGGGCACAATTTCCTTTCTTTCTCTTTCTCCCTTGTTGATCTTTGGTCATGAGACGAAGTGAAGCAAAGGCTTAATAATGAGATTCATCTTTCCATATGTTCAATCGGTTTTTCCTCATTTTATCATCTATTGGTGTTACTCTCAATTCATTTCTAACAACCACATTATGTATATGATATTTCCTTTATAACCGCTCATCAACATCTTCATTTCTGTTGTAGACATCTTTTTGCACATATTGATGAGTAACTGCCCAACACTCAAAACCATAAAATATAGTAGGTCTAATTGCTACTATATAATATTTAACTTTCAACTTTAATAGTATCTTCTTATCACATAGAATACCTGATGCCCCTCTCTATTTTAACCAACCGGTATTAATTTTATGCATAACAACCCCATCACTTTGAAAAACTAATCTTAGTATTTAAACTTTCCTTGTGAGAGATGCAATGTGTGTCAATCTTAATTTTTGTCTTCTAAAGTACCCAAATGATCAAACTTACATTCCACATATTTTGTTCTTATTCTACTAATTCGGAAGCCTTTACTTTTAAACGTTTCTCTCCTTAGTTCTAATTTTCTATTAACTTTTTTCTTAGACTCATCCACTAACACAATGTCATCTGCAAATAACATACACCAAGGTACTTCATCTTGAATATATTTTGTTAACTCATCAATGACAATTATAAATAAATATGGACTTAAAGTTCATCCATGATGTAACTCAATATTAACTTCAAAGGAGTTTGTCATTCCTTCATTAGTCCTCACACATATTTTTGCATCATCGTACATATCTCATATAAGATTTATGTATGTCAATAAGATACCTTTATTTTCAAGGTTCTCCAAAGAACATCTCTTGACACCCTATTATAAGCCTTTTCTAGATTAATAAATATCATGTGAAGGTTCTTCTTTTTTGCTCTAAAATGTTTCATAAGATGTCTCAATAGGTGAATCACTTGAATACTATATCTGTTAGGCATGAATCCAAATTGGTTCTCTATTTTATTTGATACTTGTCTTAACATACGTTTCGATAATTCTTTCTCATATAACCACAAAATTATTCAAAACCTAACTTGTATCCAAATACACAGTTTTAGATCCAAATAGATGCCTAGGTCCATTTCGGACCCAACTTATGCATTTCCCGGAGTATTCCATGTCACTAAGTCAACCCAATACCTATTTTGAATTTGCACCTAATGGAATAAGTTCAATGTTTAGTCTTGAACTTAATTGAGACCTTGTTTCGGACCCAACTTAAACCCACATTGCTCCTAACATAGAACAAATCCCTACTTAACACGAGATCTCTTACATGACATTGGTGTGACATGATGCTGCAATGTTTCAAACATGATATGCTATAAGAGGACATGACATGTAGCTATAGGATATGTTTTGTAGAAACCCATGAAAAGGATAGTGTTCTTGCCACTTTCTGGCATTGATGACAGTCGATGATGCTCTCCTGTCAGGTCTCCCTTTTGGCCAAGAGCTACAACTATCACTAGCAATAATGTTTCATTAGAAAAACTCAAAGAAAATGAGGGGAATGGGGGAACTTTGGAGTGTGTGGAAAGCCAACAGGTCCACATATTATGAAGTCTATTTCAAAATAACCAAGTCTAATTTTGATTTTAGTCAACAAATCCATCAAAAAACCCTCCAAGCCATTTTAGGGTTTATTTTCTACAAACCATCCATCAAAAGCTATTTTCCAGTAATTTCTCCACCAAAAAGGTTGATATCACACTCTACCACTAAACTTGAGCTTTATACACTAGCCCAATCAAGAATTGACCTGTAATGACTTGCATATTGTAGGCTTCTCATTGTCGTTGCTCGTTATAGTCTTATCAAAGCTGTGAAGAAACAAGGGCTCTATAATGAGTATCTCCCAAATTGGAGACACCGCTAAAATGGTGTGTAACCATGGATTGGGTCCAAATTTTTTGTCCAGATGACCCATAATATCACATTCTAAACCCTTAAAAAAAAATTATGTCATCATAATTTAGAGATTACCTAAAAAAATGTTGATACTTTTCCCTCATCACATCCTTGATCTCCTAAATGGCATCACTTGGTGAGTGATGACTCCACTATACCTTGAGGATGTATTTTGATATAAGGTTTCAAGAGAACTAGAACTTAATATTTAGTACTTACAGTTCCAAGTTTCAATGAGCATCAAATATAAAATTCATCACTCATATGGAACTATGGTGCCACAACCCAATTTAAGTTAAAAACTTCGGCACCAGGGGTTGGGCCATAATAATGAAACCTAGGGCCTTTCCATGAAAACCAATCACCTCTTTCTCCTTTCTGTTGCTACCATGTCTTGCATGAAAACCTAAGAAGTAGTACCACTCATAGGTTAAAGACATGACCATGGTTTATTGAACCATGATTACAAGCCCATGTATGTCCAGGCCTACAAATCTAGTATCACCTCTTAGCACCATGAATCAAACAAATCTTGATTGTTTGAAGAACTCATTGATGCAAGACATGCAACATACTGTCTAAGATCACAATGGGCTACTCTTCATATCCTCATATATCAACAATGGCTCAGCCTCAATCACATGTGAAATACATTATGTGCTCTTGTCAATGATGGTCACAACTTTAATTGATAACTGATAGGTTACATCACCAATTCTTGTTAGAACCCTATACAATCCAATGCACATTCAAGCTCAACATACCTTCTATTTGAAGCGTGTGACTCTACAAGCTTGAGACACCTTTAGAAAACACATAATCACCAACCTCAAACTCCAAATCATGGTATCTCTTCTCTCCACAACTCTTCTAATGATCCTAAGCTACCTTAATGCTCTGGTTAACCAAGTCCATCATGCTTGGTAATTAACAAACTATCTCTACACAAATCCTTACTTGTACCCTAGTACATCTCAAAATAGAAGGATCCTATACTTTTCTTACACTTTTCTCAATAGAGCCTCTAATAAGATGATATCCCAATGCTGGCTAGTTGATATTATTATGAGAAAACTCAAACAATGGTTCTCATTGGTCCTTTTTGTCCTACACACATGCTTGAAGCAAGTATATCCTCAAATATTTGGATAGTATGCTCAATATATCCCAATATATCGACCTATTTTCAAGAGAAAGGTTATGCTACATTATAATTTTGTCCCTAAAATGTCTTGCAAACTTTGTGAGAAATGAGAAGTAAATCGATGGTCTCTAGCTAAGGCCATAGCCTATGGCACACCATCAAAATTAACAATCTTAGTAATATAGATGGCAATAAGTTAAGATATTAACATATTCCTCTGAATGGGAATGAACTGTGTGACTTTAGTAAGTCTATCGATGATCACCCAATAATGGCATTCTTCTACGAACTTAAGGGAAGACCAACAATAGAATCCATATTAATCTGTTATTTTTTCTTGAAAATGAGCAACAACCTCATTGTACCACAAAACACTAGTTGATTGCTTTCACGTTCTAACATGTCAAGCATCTTACCACAAACTTGTTAAACTACCTTCTCTATACCAGACCAAAAATTTTGCGAACTCAAGTCCTTATACATCTTTATATTGTTGGGTTAAATTCTAAATCAACTTCAATGACTTCTTCGAGACCTCCCACCAAAGCAATTTGTTATTAGGCATATATGTTCATCCTTAAAACCTCAAAGAACCATCTTCATGTAGCACCTCTCATCTAAAATCTTCCTCAAGTAGAAATCATCCTTCTAGGCTACAAGTATTCTCAACAAATCAACTTTTGACAATCCCCTAAAATTTTGATGTGATACAATAACATTCCCATTAGATAAATACATAGAGAATCTTTTCAATGGTTTTGTCGTACAACTCTAGGTGTTACAAAACAATGTGGTTCCATAATCAAACAAAATGCAAGGAAGAATATCACCACTAGATAAGGTACTAACAAACAAATAAGAGATACTTGGCTTCTCAGTCTTTGCAATTGACACATGCCCAACTTGATATTGGCGTCTATGATGGAGAAGGTGGTCCTTGAGGATGATGCAGTCCTTGAGAGCAAGGTGGGCCCATGATGTTGTGCTAAACTAATAGACAAGGAAACTATGTATCTCACAAATAGTATGTTTTACGATGGCTAAACAGCTCACACCTAAAGTAATGACCTTGTTCTATATTGTGCTAATGGATTGTGGCTGACCCTACTTCACATTCCTCTTTGATGGGCAAACCCTTGGCCTATGTTGAAAAACTCCTTAGTTGAAGCATACATTCCCCATGGTTGGTTGTCCATTCTTAGCCTTAGAAGGTGTATTCCTTTCTAGTGACGGGCTACCTCCTATAACAAATTGTTCTTTGTTTCCTCTATTGGTGGTTTCCCTTGGGATGTTTTAATTTATTAGCATCTGGACAAACACAATCATGGTCATCTTGTAAATCTTGAGTTTGAGGTTGTATTATTGGTGTCAAAGGCACAGACTTGGTGTTTGAACCTACCTGCCACTGCATGTGACTGAGCCTCCTCCTCTACCTCTCACAATACCAAAACCATGGTTCAAGTTGAAATCTCTCAAATTCTACACAAAATTACATTACTATTTGATAAAACAATACTTATGGCTATACTCTAACCTACCTATGTTTTGATATCAATTTGCCACCCACACAAAATACAAACACAATACAAACCATATGGATGCCACATGGATGCACCTTACATGAGTATAAGCATAAATGACCGTCACTACTAAGCAAAGTCAATCAAATAACATGAATAAAATATCAAATTCAAATCATCACAAAGTCCAAACAAGGTATCAATATGGTGCAGCCCATCAACAAATCCCTGCAGAAAAATAACCAAGGTAAAGCCATGTCTACAGAATGACACAAGCAGCTACTCGACATCACATGCCTCCGAAGTGTTAGACCCAAGACCAAATACAATTGGGTGAGAACCAATCCATGGCTCTATAGGAAAGATATCCACCCCTTAATGGAAGAAAGATTAAAAACATGCACGTTTGACAAACATTTCATATTCGATAAACATTTACATCCCAAGTTCAAGCTTCCAAGCCATACACACATGCATGCCCATATACATAATCAATTATGATATTTATCTCATATTGTGTCTAAACCAAGTCCTAGGAGACATTCATCCCTCCCTCAGGCAACCTTGGCCACCCCATCCATGACACTCTACCTATTTGTAGCTTATACTATCTCTAAACTAATTTCCACAATGATAAAGTGCACAAAAACACATCCTATGTCTGCCCTAAGTCAGAATGCCTAAAGGGCCTAGAGAGCCCATACACAAACCACACATACATAGCTCAAGGATTCATACCACATTATATTCCAAAAACCTATTTCACACTTGTAGATGTGAAAATTTTATTCCAAAGCCTATGTAGAGACTTGAAATAAACTTCTCAACCTACTTCATTTTGCACGATCATGCCAGCTAGTTTTTAAAACTAGCAAAGTTGTAAATCTGACTTTGTGAGGCGATTATGACTAAGCAGGATCTTTTCGCCTTAGGCCTTCTTAAACCGATACTCAAGGGTCAGCCTAGACACTTTGAGCATTTATTTGTGTTGGTATATGTTTCCAAAATTCACTTTGAAAGATGGTTTTGAATCAAATCAAACTCATGCACTTAATCTAGAGATTGAAGATTTCAAGTTCTGAAAAACAGAAATTGGTTCTGTTTTCAACGCTTGTTTCCGAATTCTTTTGGGTGACTTAGAGATCTCTAAAAATCATGAAAAATTAAGAGTCATCCACAATAAAATTAAAGCACATGACTGAAGGGACATGAATATAAATACATATTTTAGCTTAAGCATAGAGGAGATTAGGAGATATAAAAGTGTGTAGAATATAGAGAGGTAGAGAATCACGAAAGCAAACAAGTAGAGTGCATAAGCATATACGAAATAAAACGGGCAAAATTTCTACTTGCTATTACAACATGGGGGGAGACTCAAGCTCCATTAATACAACCCCTTTTCAAATTGAATATGAGGAAAAGAATCAAGACCGGCAAAATAATAAAAACACTTACTTACCGGCCCTCCAAGGGTACACGGATTCAAGAAGGAAGTTGTCCCCTTCTTCTTCTCCTCTCACTCTCTCTTCTCTCTCTTTCTCTCTCTCTCTCTCTTGTTGCAACACTAACTCTCTCTCTTGGGCTCCCTCTACATGTCCTCCAATACTTTTTCAATCCCTCTAATACTGGAAATGAGCCCCCATGGTCTCTATTTATAGGCCAAGGGGGAGGCTGTTAGACCCTTCCATGATGTGGGTCAATGGATCTCTTCTTGGCTCCAATCCAAAGAGGTCCAGCTGCACATGGTCTTGTGGTCCCCTAGGTCAAGAGGAGTCCAGCCCATGCAACCCTTGACTTGAGTGGGTTGGCCTTGGCTCGAGTCAACATGGTTTCGGTCCCATCGGTTAGGCAAGTTTGAGTCTAATTGGCTAGGTGTGTTTGAGTGAAATCGACTAGGTGGTTGGGTCATGGTGAGGTATGGCCTCTTGTTTTGGGTCTAGCCAAGGTAGGCTAGGTCTTAGTTGAGTAGGTTTAGCTAATGTGGTTCGGCCAAGCACATTTGGTGAAGATGGTTCAATTCGGTCAAGGCTTAGCCAAGGTCAAGGTCATAAGAAACATGTTTTGTCAAGCCATGTTTAACCCAGGCTCGTTTTAGTCAAGGGTAGCCCATGGGTCATGGTTGGGCATGTTCTTCGAGCCAAGTGGGTTGTCGTCATCCATAGCCCATTCATGTGCATGTGCTAGGAGTCATCCCAACTGGGTATGGCCTGATTCAATCCAACCGACTAAACCTGGTGTATCTTCTGGTAAAAGAGATCCATCTTGATTTTGGGCATTTGACTTGGCCTAGCCAACTTTAGCTAGACGGATGCTTACTTCCACTTCGAGGTTTGATTGGGCCTTTGTTCGTTCCTTGCTTCAATCTTTGGTTGGGTCGGGCCTTGAATCTTCGACACTACTTTCGCTCTCTGATCTGTGTCTATCCTTGATTTGATCTGGGCTTCATCCCTATTTATGGTTTCAAATGTTTCCCTTTTTATTATTTAAAACCATTTCATTTTGAAATATATTTGAAAACATTGAGTTTTATCAAAATCTTCAAATATTCTTTTCTTTGAAAACAACTGAGTTCCATTCCGAGTGTTTGTTTGCACGGGCGACCTACATTCGCTCCTTGAGTTAGTCTTTACCGTTTCAACCACTTTAACCCTCTATTGGGTATAGGGTATCGGACCACTTTAACCCTTGATGGGTATAGGGTCCCAGAGTAGGACTATCATTAATCGGGCGAGTTTTTGAGGCTTGATCTTGATTTGATTTGTATTTTAAAGGTTTTTGCAAATTTGATATTTTTGCAAACATTTTTGGGTTTGGTTCCCAATGTCTCATTTTTATTTGTTTCTTTAAAAAAAATTGTTTGAAACCATCCTTTCTTTAGATGAAATCATTTTAATATGCAGAATGCTGCCAATTTGGGCTTGAGGGCAAAGTAGTCATTTTTTTGGCTCTTTGTCAAAATTGAATTTTTTTTAGAGATGTGCAATTTACCTTTATTTTGAAGGTGCCACAAAATTTTGGTGTGGAAATGAGTTCGTTTAAGGTGTCTTTATTTGAAAACCCTTAAAAGACTCAAAACCAAAAATTTTTCTTTTAAAAGGCAAATTTTCTAAAAGATCAAATTATTGAGAAAATTTTTGGGTGTTTACAACACTATCTTATCCATGTGTTCACATCCAACATCCACAAGGTATATCATTTCAAGCCACAATTTTCTTTTAGACACACATGCATATCAAACCATGCCTATTAACAACCATACTATAAATAGGTATACTTCAATTGCAAGTCAAATTACTTGTAATTTTAATATAGGTTAAGAAACAATAGTAAAGAAATTATTAATCATACATGTTTAAGTCAATCAAATAAAAAAAAACACTTTTCATTACTAAGAAATGTATGACCCTTACACAACCCTAAAATGACCCAAAAGCTAACTTAGATTTAAATATACAATCCTAGATCCATTTTTTACCCAACATATGCAATTCAACCGGTATTTTGCGTCACCATGTCAATACAATACCTATTCCAAACCGGTATTCTAAACCACTTATGTATGCAATCCTAAATCTAACATAGAAGTTGTTTCATACCCAACTTAAACCCAAATTGTTTTATCATGGAACAAACAACTGAGGTTTCTAACAAATTGGTATGTCATGGCATGACATGACACTACATCTTTTCAAATATGACACATTATAAGAGGACATGACACATAGCTAGCTATAAGACAGGTTCAACAAAATCCATGAATAGAATGGCATTCTCGTTGTTTTTGTCTGTGTCTCCTTCTGATTGAGAGGTAGAACGGTCATTGACAACAATATTTTGCTAGAAAAACTAGAAGAAAATGAGCACAAATTGGGAGAAATTATGTCCTTCACTTTCTTTAGCTTAAAGGATATAAGTTTCAAAAACTCATTACTCTAGTACCTTGAGCCTAATGTTAGTGACCATCTAACGTGGTAAACAAGAGTGCATGCATATTGTTGACTCAACATCCACGTTAACTAGAAGTATGGTAGGGTGGTGATTTATTTCAGGTATTATTAGAGCTACTCTCTCTCCATCCCAGATGAGATATGATTCTTGAGATCCTTATCGTGATTTTATTAAGCTTACATTTTGAGGTTGGTATGTTGTTTGTTGATCTTTCTTATTCTCTCAATTAGTTTTGATTTGTTTTCCTGATTTTGGTTGATTTTTTTATTTGGTTTCTATCAACCTTGGAGTGTGAAAGCGAAAAGATTTGAGCTTTATTTCTTATCGGTTGGTTTACAATTTCTCTCTTGGATCCATAATTTTGATATGTTTGTTGATCTAGAGTTGTGGGAGATAGGTGAACTATATTGTGTAAATAACCAAAAATTCTGTCTTGAAAATAAAGGTTGTAAATGCACTATTGAAAAGCAGTTATATTTCATTAATCATAAGTCAAGCCTTAATTATGCTTAAAGATATATAATCAAGAAAGTATCTATTTCAATCAATGACAAAAATACAAGGTACAATATTATTGAATCTCAAAACTTTTATATACATGTAAGTTCCATATCAATTACAATAGCCAAAGAAAGGACTTAGTTCAAAGATTACAAAAAATTAAAAAAGAGTCTCGTGTAGACAACAATTACTCCGGTTGGACAAGAGTCAAAATAGATACAATGAAAGCAGCATATCAATTACAAAATCCCAAAGAATGGTTTCACGATAGACATATTTGGAGGGTCATATTTGCAATACATAAAAATGGAAAATCGGACAATGAAGATATATTAAGTGGATCCCAAGAAGAAATCGTGAGCCAAATAGTAGCTTTATTGTCTCCTTCATCTACCGATTCCACCCACTTTGATAAAAGAAAAGAAGACACTCCATCATATAAAGAAGGAAGAAATCTACAAGTAGACGATGATTCCCACAATAGAGAATGAGTACAAATGCATGATTTCCAACATCAAAAAGGGTCAAGAGCAAAATCTACTACAAGATTTGTACGATGCAAGATTTCCTACATCAAAAATGGGGTCAACAACCCTAACCGACAACTTGAGTATGAACACATTTAATGGATAGGGGTTGAAGACAACTATAAAAGGAGAAAACTCATCAGTCTGAGCACATCGATCGATCCTTGAAAAATCCTGCAAGTCTTTATTGTATAAAAAACCTATTGTATCAACCAAACTAGCCCAAAAAGTCTAGCAAATTATTGTAAAGAGAACATTAACTCTCTTCTCGTTCTTGTAACCTGCAAGATCACTGATAGACACCATTCCTTCTCTTTCCCTTTCTTTCTCCCTCAAGTGTGTACATTTTGTGTTGATTGAAGTTAGAAGAAAACCAAAACAAAAGAGAATGAATTATCATCCAAGAGTAAATGATCTATTGGACGGCGTAGGCATTTTTGTTAAAGTCCTCACTATCGTTTTCCAGCAAATGATTTACATAGCCCTCAACAAACAATACACTTGACCCTCATCTCCTAGAAGACAACTCACCTAGCCACCAACTATTTCCCTCCATAACCATCTCAAACCACTATATGTAGCCACAATTGAGCATGTACCCCACCCAATAACCACCAGAATAGACCCAAAAGTTATTGAAGTCCTTCCCCTACCACTTAAACAACCACCACCCGAGAATTGCAACCCCTGTAATCACCATCAAAACCCTCCATGCAGCCCCCTCCATTTCCCCATAGTCAACGTCAGAAATAGGAAATAAAAAGAGGAAAACTCTTGCCATGATGGAATCAACCATCATTCTTGTCATTGTTGTCATCATTGCTTGGAACAACCTTAGTCCCCGCCTCCTTCACCTCTTTCCTCAAGAAACACACACAAAGGAGGAAGAGACACTAACTATTAAAATTGTTGATCTGCTAGCCACCAACCATCGCCAACTACTATCACCATCGTCCTCGGTCATCCGCAAATAGGTCCACCCTCGTCGTCACTTGCATGAACACACACAAAGGGAAAGAGACACTAACAATTGGTTGGAACCGATCCACTCTCTTTTTACCCGAATAATCTCATTTGACATGTTCTTGTAAGACCCACATTCAAATCAAATCCCATCTAGTACCAAATCCAACCAGACTTCTCCAAAATTGAATCATTCTGAATAAGATCCTACTTAACATAGTCATATGTGTCCATTCAGTTATTGTTCTTTGCTTTCTTTGATATACAATACAGTGTTGCTATCTTTTGTTTCATTTTATTACACTTTGCTTTCTTTGATATATAAGATCATATTGGTATCTTTTCTTTCATATAACATGGGCATATGTGTCCATTCATTTGTTATGTAGGATCATGAAGCTCATCACCCTTGTGTTACATTATAGTGACAGATGGCAGTATGAGCTAGAAATGGTTTATATTGATAGATTGACATCTACAATTCATATTGATGAGACCATTAGGGATTTTGGGTGCTGTTTGGCTTGTTCTCAAAGAGGGGATATAATGCCTTCACAATATGGTGTAAGCTTGAGGATGGTATTAGCAAGTCTAAGTATGTTGAGTTGTATACGAATGATTATCTTCAAATAATGCTCAAGCTAAATTTAGGTTGCGCGATTTTTTAACTAAAGTGTATCACTTTTGATGTGTTGAATATTATTTATCAAGATGAAAGATGAGATAGCATATAAGGAGGAGCCAAGTGATTAGTTGATGAAGTTGATGTTGACACCAAGTTTGAGAAGGAAGAGGCATTGGGAGGGTGTAACAATGAAAATTCTCACTTCTGGCTTTTGAGGCCTGAAATGAACCTTCTCATGCCTACGTCGCTTTTAAAGGGCGTGCCAGCTAGCTTGCTCAAGCTAGCGAAGTTTTTAAAATATCTGACGTTTTGAAAGACAATTGTGAGCAAGCGGGATCTTTTCGCTTGAAACCTTCTTGAACCGGTGCTCAAGGGTCAGTTTAAGCGCTTAGAAAACCTTTGATCTAAACAAACATATACTTTTGAAAGAAAAGTAAGTGTTTCGATGATTGTATGCCTAAATTACAATTTTTATTACGGGGATTTGTACGATTCCAAGTCTTTGAGCTTTTAAGCTATTTAGGCTGGATGTGTGTGTTTCAAGTGGCCTAAATTCAGCGAGTTTGAGCGTAAATTCAGGGTTTCCTCTTTGAAAACGCGCGAATGCAAGGATGCACAAATATTTTTCGGGTTTGATATGATGATATGAGCTAAGCTCGAATTGAAAGCAACTCACACACACAACTTAATGTAAATACCTGAATGAAAGTGCAACTCATGCAGCTTAAGGGAAATACCCGAACTTGAAAGCAACTCACACGAGTTGAATGTAAATTGCAGAATTGAAATATACTTATATATTTAAGAGCGGAAAGGCTCAATGCACGCGTGTGTAGTGTAAAATTTAAATGACAAACTCACACGACTTGAATTGAACTTGCCGAAATTGAAATATAAGTATATAGTAAGAGCGGAAAGGCTCAATTGTGAGTGAGTGCTCTTGGTGTGTAAATGGAAAGACAACTCACACAACTGGAATTAAACCACCCAGAAATGTAAGTGCGTACATGACTTGAATGTAAAACTCACGCAGCTTGAAAGTATATAAATACACTATATCTTATAAGCAACAAAGGCCCAAAAGGTGCGTGAAAGTGTAGAGCAAGTGCTCGAGTACTTTTGTGTGTAAGTGTGGAAACTTAAATGACAAACTCACACAGCTTTAATGTAAAACCCATGCAGCTTGAAAGTATATAGATATGCTATATCTTATGAGCAACAAAGGCCCAAAATGTGCGTGAAGATGTAGAAAAAGTGCTCGAGTACTTCTTGGGTGCGAGTGTGAAATTTAAATGACAAACTCACACGACATTAATGTAACAACCCGAATTGAATTGCAACTCACACGGCTTTCAATAAAGACTTTAGCTTAAGAGCAAAGGCTCAATGTGTGAACAATAGTGTGCAATTAAGAGCAGAAAGGCTCAAGTGCACATGGGTGTCTTGTGTACATTTAAGAGCAATATGGCTCAAGTGTACATGTGTGCTTCGTGTATCAAGCACCAATATTACATTTCAGGAGGAGACTACGCTCCATTATTACAACCCCGTATCGAATTGAATTAAATCTAAAATGAGTAAGGTAAAAACCGAATTTAAACACTTACAAGTGGATGACTTTTCCTCTCAATCGTGCTTGGGCTTTTGTCCACCTTGGCAGCTAAGAGACGGGTCTCCCTAGGTGGGTTTGACGTGAAGGTGTTAGACTTAGGGTGTGCTTGGGGGAAGCCGGCTGTTTTGGGCTTAGGAAGGGCTTTGGTTCGGCTGGATGTAGGGCTGGTGTTGGTAGGGTCTTAGGTGTGGGCTAGCTAAGGCAAGTCACGACCTAAGTGGGGCTGGTTCTAATCGGCCTAAGGTGTGGATATGGCCCTAAGTAATGGGATGGGAGCTAGGTTAGGTTGCGGCCAAGGTGAGGTTGCAGGCAGCCAGGAGTGATGGGGTAAGGCGGTAGGTGGGTATGATGGGGCGCGGCTGTGGTGCCAGGGAGTGGGTTATGGCAGGAAGGTGTTACAGGGGGTTCGGTTGGGAGAGGGTGCAGGTAGGTGCGACAGGCTGTGGTTGGGACGCGGGGTTTATAGCAGGCGGGTAGCGCTAGGCACTGGGAGTGCGGTGCAGGTCACGGCAGGTGCATGGAGTGCGGTGCAGGTGCCGAGTGCTGTCTAGGGAGTTCGACTGGGAGTGATGGTGTTGGCTGGGGTTAGGGAGAGTGTGCAAGGGATTCGGTTGGGAGAGGGTGCAAGCGGTAGGTCATGGCTAGGAAGGTGAGGGAGACGGGTGCTAGGTTGGCCGGGAGATGGGAGTCGGTTGGTGTCTAGGGGAAGTGTACAAAGGAGTTCAAAACCGAGTGCAACTGCACTCGGTTGGGCTTAGATTTAGGTGGGTTAGGGGAGGTTTAGGTCGATTTAGAAGAGAGGGACTAGTTTTGGGTTAGGTTTGGTGAGGTGGGTTAGGTGGTTTAGGCTAGGTTAGGGTGAGGTTGAGAGACCTACCTCTTGGAGCCGGTCCACCACACCTTGCCCATGATTCCACGCCCTTGTGCAGTCCTCCTTCAAGTTGGTGCAGCCCTTTGGCTTGAGCCTATGTTCATATAAGGCTTGAACCCATGCCCTTAATCAAGCCCATAAGGCTAGCCCACTTGAAAATATCTAGCACACCAATTTTCTCTCACCTACTTTATGCAAGCTCTCCCCAAGCCCTCTTGGATTTCACGTGAACTTGTGGGCACCCCCTCACCTCTATTTATAGGCAAATGAGGTGGGTCTTGGGTATGGATCTTGGATTTGGATTTTGAGATCCAAATCTGATCCAAACACTATTTGGGTCTAGATCTGGATATTTGAGTCTCGATCCTATCCAAATTTATGTTTCTTCAGTCCTTCTTAGTGTTTTGAGACGGACAGTTTTTGCGAGCCCTAGCTTCATCAGCGCTCCGTCTTGGGCTGGGTTTTCCCCAACTTTGTCATCTGAACTCCTTCTCACCTTTCTAGACTTTGTTTCAGTTGATTTTTGATGTTTTGGGCTTGGATTTCAGCTATTTTGGTGGATGTTCTTTGCTTGGCATTTGATGCTCCGGGCTTGAAGTATGCTTCTGGCCTGGGCTCTCCTTTTGCCTTTTGATCCTGCTTTTATCAAGCCAAGATGACTTTTGGGCTTTTGAACCTGCTTTTTGAGGTTGCTTTTGATCATTCTCCACCTGTTGGATTTGGGCTTTTACAAAATGGGGACTTGGCCCGAGTTTGAGGAATTTTCATTTTGAATGGGGTTTGAAACAAAAGTTTAAAGCTTTTGCAACTCATGGGTTTTCGAAAACTCCAGAATCTGGTTTTGAAATGGGTTTTCAAACCAGGTGTTTATTTTTGGAAATTGTTTGATTTTGGGTGTTTACAGAGGGGATAAGTGTAAACACCCAAAAATATTTTTCAAATAAATAAGGACACAGTTTGAAAATCCATGATTTGAAAACATGTCTCCCAAATTTCTTAAAGTTTCAAACATCATTTTCAAAATAAATGTTTTAGAAAAATATTCTAGAAAACCCCGGGATTGCCAAAAATCAAATTTTGAAATTAAAGAGAATATTGTTCTACCCAAATATAGAACAAATCCCGAATTGGTAGGAGATGAAATTTCCAGGAAATGATAAGGATGAGATCAAGAGAAAGCATATCAAATCAAACAGGATGGGGCCATGATCAAACCCAATTCAAATTCAAGGTCAAGTTACAAATAAAATTTCGACCCGATTCAAAGCAAAGGTCAAGTTCAAGTCAAGTGGTCCCACCAAACCAGCCCAGGTTGGCATTGACTATACTCAATCAAAGGTAATCAAATCCCATATCGGGTATGTTTGGCCAAAAGAAGCCAAGACGAGACCAATACAATGGCAAACTGGATAAGAGAAAGACCGCATCCTCTCACCAAATGAAGATCGGCCAAGAAACCACATCAAGCCATTTCACAAAATCGGGGCATAATTAAGCTCAAAGTGGTCGAGCCAAAAGTTGGCCAATAAAGGCTCAATGGCGACACCAAAACAAGGGCTGGATGGCTAGGTCAATGGCTCATCCATACCTAAAGATGAGTTGCACTTGACTAAGGCATGGTCGGTCACTCCTAGCTAAGGCATACATGATCTGACTAAGACAAGTAGGAAGTGGCTCGGTTGCACCATGACATGGGCTACACCCAAGCTCATAGCAGCCCACATGAGCTCATGGGGGCCACTCTCTATGCTCCATGTGGAGAAATTTTAGTTGGATCACACCCAACTTGAATCTTGCATTGAAATACCCAACTCCAACTTATGGAATGCCCTAGAGGCCCCCCTTGAAAACTATAAATAGGGGTCTTGGAGGCTAGTTTGAGGCATCCAAGAGAGAGAAAAATCCTTGCAGCAAGAGAGAGAGAGAGAGAGAGAGAGAGAGAGAGAGAGAGAGAGAGAGAGAGAGAGAGAGAGAGAGAGAAAGAAGGAGGAGGAGGAGACCCATCTTCCCCAAGCCGTCACCACAATCCACCAGCCACCGGAGGTTCTTCCAAGTCACAGGTCCCTTCTTCCCTTCTCTTTTAAATTATTTTTTCTCCTCTTTCATTAAAATTCATAGGGTTGTAATTAAGGACCTTATGTCTTCATTTTGATATAATAATTAAGGCGTTATGCTGTCAATTTTCTTTATATTTATTGATGCATGCTACATGTTTGATTTGCGGTTCCTTCTACCCTAATATACATTGTAAGATCTTATATCTCCTAATCTCTTCTATGCTTATGCTATAATCATAATTTCCTTTATTTACTTCTTGTAATATCTTACATCTTCTACTCAAGAACTTTAGGATCATGTAAGACCATAAATAAAATCGAAGATTGAATGAAATCATAACAGAGTATGTAAAACTCGTAGTTTCTATGATAAAGGTTGGGTCATAATCCCATAACTTTGTCTGCAATGAACTATTTTAATTGAAAATAGTCTCATTCAAAAGTTCAGATCCATATTTCCAAAAAGACTAATTTCATAGAAATCGGAGATCTAAATACAAAGATACAGTAGCTTTTTTCATCCTTTGTTTCTCTATCACAAATCGGTCCTAAATACTAGAGTAAGGTATATTCTCAGATTTAATTGTATACATCTACAACACATAAAACCAAAAGAAAAATAGTTTACGAATCTTCATGTCTCACTCTACTTGTTCTTAATTTTTTATGATTTTTGGAGATTAGGAATCTATCCAAAAAAATCAAAAAACAAGTCTTAAAAAATAAAACCAATTTCTATTTTTCGGGATTTTAAATATTTTCATTCAACAATTAAGTTCACGATTTCTGCAAAATGTTTGGAATTGAAATTTGATTTCGAAAACTTACAGATCTCAAACAATTTTAAAGTGCCTAGATCAACCCTTAAGCATCGGTTTAAGAAGATCTATGGCAAAAAGAATTCACCTACCCACAATCACCAAAGAAATCAGAAATCATCTTTGTTAGTTAAGAAAACTAGCCGATATGCTCGCGCACTCATAGTTTGCGAATTTAATTTTAACTCCCTACATAGACTCTGGAAGAAAAATTCACATCTACAGATTTGGCATGCCCGGTGGGACTTCAACCTTTTCAAAGTTGTTGATCCATTCTTCGATTTTTAAAAAATCACTTTTTAAAATCATGATTCTCAATTTATTTTTTTGTTTCAGGTTGATTTTTGCAAAGTTTGAAATAATGTCAAGTTCAGAGGATTCTTATGAGGTGTTGAGTTGAGCTTCCTACTCTACAAGTCAATTTTCGAAAAGATATTCTAAAAAAAAATTGAAAAACTGGAAAGATATGATCACCTTCTTAAAAAGGGAATTAAAAGAGCTAAGGATCTAGTCGGAAATCACCGCATTAAGCCAAGAGGCCGATGCGGTGGAATCTTGTTGCTCTCATGGCAAGCAACCAAGGGCTCACAGGAGATCCAATTATTCACGAAAACTGAAAGTAACCTCCAAATTTGAAGAGGATGAACCAGTACCCGAGTCCTTCACTATTAAGGATAGAAAGGCCCTCCAACAATTACTAAGGGGTTAAACCAAAGAAAAGAGGTCATACTCACTATCTGACTTTTTACCTTCTAGTTACCAAATGGATAGTGATGATGAAATACAGAGTTTTCACCAGTATGATGGAAATGGGGACCCACGATCCCATCTCCAACTCTTTTCCAGAAGATCTTATAAGAAAAAGAGGGACTCTTCTAAGTGGGTTTACTGCTTCCCCCATTCTCCTTTTAGAGAATGCATCAAAGTAGTTGGCTTCTTACGATTTAAGCCAATTAGCTAGTTTTGAGGACTTCGTGAATTGCTTTATATAAAGGTTTTCACATAACAAGGAAGTCACACCCATTCTCAACACTTTGAGAGACACTAAACAAGCTCCTAACGAGGATGCATATACATTAATCGTCAAGTGGAGGTCACTCCCAGGCCAAGTCAAAGAGCTCATTTTTGAAGGATGTGCAGTGATGCTCATCCTTAAAAAATTTAAAACTAATTTAAAAGCACTCCTCTCCTTTCACGAGATCTCGACCTTTGAAAAATAAATCAAAAAGGTTTCCCTCTTCGAAGCTAATTTAAAAAAAGGAGTTTATGAAGATCTATGGAAAGAGAAAGAATTTCTAAAAACCAAATGTAAAATATTTAGAGCATATAGGTCACATGCACTGGAAGGAGAAGTGAAAACTCAAAAAGTGGCCAACATTCAAGTAAGGTCGAGTTTGACATTGCCTTATAAATCCTTCGAACAAAGATCTTTTGAAAAAAACCAAAAAAATGAGAAAAGGTTTGAAAAAAGACAATACACCAATCTAGGACAACCACTCATGGAAGTCTTAGAAATTTTGTTAACACAAGGTCTTGTGAATCTCCCGACAATTATTGAAGGGATACCTCCTAAAGAAAAAATTTTGAATGACTTTTGTAAGTATCATAGGCTCAAAGGCCATTATACAAATAAATGATCTTCCTTGCAAAATAAAATTGAGAACTTTATAAAGTAGGGTTGGCTCCACATCTAGGAAGAACCAGAGCCCTTTCAAGCCATTTTCAAAGAGTCATTCCCAAACCACGCAAGCACAAGTGGAAGGACAAAAAGGTATGTCTTCATCCAAACCAAGTTTGTGGGATTGAGTATCTATTGCATACGGTTCACACTACTTGCCACACACTACTCTCTTGCGTAATAAAAAAAGATAGGCAAGTAGTGATCCGAAAAGCGCTTAGAGTGCCGCACCCGGTTAGAGCCTTTATAGAGATTCAAGGTGCTAGGGAGAGTGTAGGGGAAGTGACTAGATTCGAAATGATCTATCAGCTCCAATACTTACCTAAACAAGTTAGCAAGGGAGTGGTCATTTTGCCCGACCCCTCAAAAGCATGCATCAATAACTCACCTCATGACATGATACATTCCTATGGTCGTGTGCATCCTAAGGGAGTCAAACCTTTCACCTCTAAAGCCATACACCTCTTAGGCACACCCAACAATACTCGAGTGTATAACCATGCCATGATAATACATTATTCCAAGGTCATCCTCTTTATCAAAAATTTTCAAAACCTAAAAAGCCTTGGAATGTGTTTTTGAACATGAGGGTATGCACCATACCAGGGTCTAAGAGCCAAAAACCAAGATAGATTAGAACCCCCTAGATGTCAATTTTTATTTTGAAGTCTATGAAGAGACATGAAACTAAATTCATAAACTACTAGTGCATGAGCGTACCAGCTAGTTTGCTCAAATTAGCAAAGATGATTTCTGACTTCTCCAACAATTGTGGATAAGTGAATTCTTTTCAACATAGGTCTTCTTAAACCGATACTCAAGGGTCATCCTAGATGCTTTGAAATTTGTTTAAAATTCGATAAGTTTTCAAAATCCAATTCCAAAAGCTTAACAAAATCGTAAACTTACTTCTTATCTCAAAACATTTCAAATCTTCAAAAACAGAAATTGATTCTATTTTCACATACTTATTTCCTGATATTTTTGGATGGCACTAGGATCACCAAAAATGCTCAAAATTTTACAAAAAAGTAGAGTTTTATACGTAGATTAAGAAACTATTTTTATTTATATTTTAAGTATTGTAGATTATGCAATTAAATTCAAGAATATACCTTACTCAAATGTTTGGAATAGATTTGTAATAGAGAAACAGAGGCTTAAAAAAGTGATTGTATCTTCGTACCCAAATCTCTGATTTCTATGAAATTTATCTTACTGTAAAGCTATGGATCTCAGCTTTCCAATAGGATCATTTTCAATAAAAATGGTTTAATGTATACAAAGATATAAAATTATAACCTAACCTCTATTGTAGGAACTGTAATTTTTACAGACTCTATTCTGATTTCATTTGATCTTCTCCAATTTTATTTACGGTAGTTCACAATCCTAAAATTCTTGAAAATTTTATGAACAGTATATCTGTGTTTAGATTAGGAGTGTAAAATTTCAACATATTTAGAATAGGAGGTAAGGAAACAAAAGTCATTCACCAAATGTATATAGAGTGTATAAAACAGATTTTTAGTTTTTACAAGATATGTGCATGCATTTCATTTGAATTAAAAGACAGTCTATAATTATTTAAAATGAATGAAATTATTATTATATCATAAGCATAGAGGGGATTAGGAGGTATAAGGTCTTATAATGTATATCATAGTAGAAAAGATCGAAAATCAAATACATAACATGCAATCCATGAACGTAAAAGAAATGGGACAACATATAAGCCCTAATCATTACATCAAAATAGAAATATAAGCTCCTTAATTACAACTCTGTTAATTGAATGAAAGAGGAGAAGATAATATTTAAAAGAGAAGGGAAGAAGGGACCTACGGATGCGGAAGTATAGGATGGTGGCCGACGGTTGATGGCCTCTTCCTTCTTCTTCTTTCTCTCTTCCTCTCTCTCTCTTTCTCTCTTTCTCTCCCACTCTTGTTGCTCACAAATTCCTCTTTCGATTGTGAATTGAAGGATTGATCGATGATGTTGGATTGACTTTGATTTTCGATCAATCTTCGATGGATTCTGAGATGCCTTATCAGACCCCCAAGGGCTCTTTTATAGATGTAGGATTGCCTTTTTTATCACCCCTTGTTGCATCTCTTTTTATGTCAACTTACCCAATGTTGGACCTATAATATGGTAAGTTACCTTGTTCAAAACCTATTGAAATTGGCCAAGGTTGTGGTTGTCTAATGGCCTACTAAACCAAGCACCTAAGTTGCTCTAGGTAAGTTACCTAATCTTGCTTAAACCAGTTAGCCCATCTTCATGACTTACCAAATCGGTCACCAAAGTTGCCTTATTTTTGTCATGCTAAAATCGGCAATCTCATGGCTTGATGGCTTATCAAATCGAGTATTGCATCATGGTAAGTTGTATGGTCCAATGATGCTGCCATGTTCCATCCTGTTGCAATTAACTGGACCAGGTATGGTAAGTTTCCTTCTTAATCATGCTGACATTTATTGGACTTGATATGGTATGTTGCCTTATCAATCATATTGTAAATTGGTCAGGTCATGGCTTGATGGTTTGCCAAATTGGGCACCATGGTTGTGCATGGTAAGTAATCTTATCAATCTGGCTGAAATCGGTTCTCCTTGATGGCTTACCAAATCGAGCACCAATGCTGCCCATGGTAAGTTGTATGGTTAACCCATGTTCAAGTCGATCAACCCACCTTGATGGCTTTCCAAATCGGGCACCAATGCTGCCCATGCTAAGTCATTTTGTTCCATCATATTGAAATCGTCCAGGCAATGGTTGCCCATACCTTGCCAAGTTAGGCCACTTTCCTTTCTCTTAAATGCCGACTTTCCTTTCTCTTTGATGCCAACTTTCCTTTCTCTTGAATGCCGACTTTCCTTTCCAAGGAACTTGTCCTTTTGGTTCTAACCATATCCTCTTTTCATGATATTTGCCTCCTTCCGATTTGGGTATTAGTTTGATCTACCTTTGCATTAGTTTCTCAATTTCCTTTTCGAAATTATTTCAAAGATCCAATTTCTCCAACTATTTCAAAATCTAAAAGTTTTCAAACATATTTTCCTAAAATGTTTATTTTGAAAATGATGTTTGAAGCTTTATGAAATTTGAGAAACATATTCAAATCACGGATTTTCAAATTGTGTCCAGATTTGAAAAATATTTTAGGGTGTTTACACATGGGTAACCTGCTTTTGCTCCGTGAGTTAGTCTTTACCATTTCAACCACTTTAACTCTTAGGTATAGGATCTCAAAATAAGACTATTCTCGATCGGGCGAGTTTTTGAGGTCTGGTTTTGATTTGGTCTTTTTTGAAATTTTAAAGTTTCTATAACCATGTAAATTTGTCAATTTACAACATTTTTGGATTTGGTTTTCAATACCTCATTTTTATTTGTTTCCTTGAGGAAAATTGTTTAAAACTATTCTTTCTTCAAAGGCAATCATTTAAAAAAATAGAATCCTGCCAATTTGGTATTAAAGGCAAAGTAGTCACTTTTTGAGCTTTTGTCAAAATTGGATTTTTTAGAGGGATACAATGAACCCTTATTTTGACGTTGCTACAAAATTTAGGCATGAAAATAAGTTCATTTAAGGTATCTTTATTTGAAAAACCCTTAAAAGACCCAAAACTATAATTTTTCTTTAAAAAAGGTAAAAATTTTAAAAGATCAAATTTTTTTATTTTGAATTTTTTTTTGGTGTTTACAGATGCCCCTCTTTGGCATTAATCTAATTTTATTTCGATATTAGCGAAGAACAAAACACTCCTTTAATTTTCTTCCCAAATTTATCTTGAGAGTACGAATTTTTCCTTTATTCAATAACATTTATTTTTGTGGATTTGTTTTTATGAAAGAGGGGATCTTAGACAAAGGGGACTTGACAAAAAAACACTTAGTGTTAGGATGATCATGCATGGATGACCCCTTGATGGATGCATGTGTGCATAGAATGTGAGGTGAGTGAAGTGTGTCTTTAGAGACCCTTACATATGATTTGTGAGTTTGAGAAGAAGCCTATGATGGTCGGCTACCCCAAGTAAGATGGTTTTCTTATTGTTTCTTTTGATGTTTCGGGCTTTCAAATTTATTTTCAAAAAGAGAACTCCTTTTTATTTCTATAAAAAAGGACTTTCAATTTCTTACATTTTTCCTCACTCGGGTTTTAATACCTACTACTTAGTAGAGGTTTTGTACAAAATTTTGAATAACATTTCAAAATTCAATTTCTTACACAACAAGGTCTAATTCTCAAACAAAATAAAATCCAAATAAGTAGGTCATATTCCTACTCTATAATTTTAATATTAAACTTTTCTCTATTGAGATAAGATGTGGGGATTTTGAGAAAGAGTTTCATACGGTTCCTTCTGAAGCGTCTCGTGGTATAAGGCTAAGAAATTTTTGATGGAAAATCACTCTTTTGAGAGTTGACTTTTCTTTTTCTTTTCTTTCAAAGAAAACTTCTACATTGGAGGTTTTTATTTTCCCTTTTCTTTTCTTTTCTTTTTAGAAGACCTATATATTGGAGGTTTTGTTTTTCTTCCTTTTCTTTTGATTTTAGTAATTTTCTTTTTTGGGGAGAAATGAAGTGGGGGAAATACAACTCATCCCTTTAGATACTTGATTCAACCAAGTATATCCCATTTCCTAATAGCACCTATCATTTGAAAATATTTTACTATTTTCAACTAGGCCTCATTTTGTAAGCCAAAGATTTTTGAAATGTTACCAAATGATTTTAAAAACTCTACTTTTCACAAAGCATCAATTCCCTAATTGAGAGTCATATAATCAATTTTGTTCCTTCTTTCAGGAAATTCAAAGGAGATCCATTTTTTTTAAATCTTTTCAAAAGAATTTAGATTATACCCTAGACATAATACTTTTTCAAGCATTGGGCATTTATAGGGTCTGCTAAATTTCTTCTCTCAACATCAATCAACCAATATGTATTATTTGTGGTTGCCCCTCTTACAACATAGGGATCATCCCACTTGGGCCGACACTTACCAAGTGGATGTAGGCCATGATGGTGTATAGTTTTCAAAACAAGGTCTCCCACTCTGAAGTGGCGAGCCTTCATGTGCTTTTCATAATGTTGGGTTATCCTTTGCCGATATGCATGTGCATGATCCATGGCAAGGAGCATTTTCTCATCAAGTAGGTAAAACTCAGTCATCCTAGCTTGTTGTAATGTTTCTATGGGCAGATCAAGTGCAATATATGTATGAAATGAATGTAATTTGGTATGAATGGGAAGTATGGCATACTTCAATACATGATGCCCCTAGATTTTTCAAAATTTTTAGGCCTTGTATGAGTGCCTCATATTCAACCACATTATTTGAACACGAAAAATTTAGTCGGAATGCCATTGGGATCTCTCCCTTCTCAAAGAATTTGAGAATGATTCCCACGCCTGCCCCTTTGGCTAACCATGAACCTTAATAGTTTTCCCGATTCTACTTCAAAAACATGTTTTCGAGGATTTAGTTTCACTTTATAAAGCCTAAGTATTTAGAAAGCCTATTGCAAAAATTCTAAGTGTGTGCATCAAATTTTTTATTTTCCCAAAAGATCATCCACATTTACTTCCAAGAGCTCATGGATTGGATCATGGAAATTAGTAGTCATGGCTCTTTGGTATGTGGTACCGGTATTTTTTAAACCAAAAGGTATAATAGTGTAACAGTATGTGCTCCAAGGTGTAGTAAAAGTAGTTTTAGCCTGATCTTTTGGTGATAACTTGATTTGATTATAACCCAAGTAGCCATCCATGAAAGAAAACATTTCATGATTTGCAGTGCTATTCATTATTAAATCTATATTCAAAAGTGGTGGCTTTGTTCAAATTTCTAAAATCAATCCAAATATGAATTTTTCCATTCAATTTTCTAACAACAATATTTGAAAGCCATTCCAAGTAAGCAATGGCTTTTATGAATTCGACTTTTAAAAGATCTTTTAAACCCTCTTTTATTTGAGAGCGAACATAAGGATGGATTTTTCTAAGTTTTTGTTTCACGGGTTTTATATTTGGTTCAAGAGGCAAATAATGCTCTACAATCCTAGGGTCTAAACCAGGAGGCATGTCTTCATTATTCCATGCAAGCATATCTATGTATAATTTCAAAAATGCGATGAATGATGCCTTTTCATGCTCATGCAAACAAGTACATATTTTGACATACTTTAGGTTAGAATCACTCCCTAAATTTACATCTAGGAAATCCCCTCCTACGACATTTGAAGTTTTTCCAAGTCAAGAATTTTATGAAATTTGATAAGCTCAGAGGTTTGATCATCCTCATGGATGAGGGGATCTTCCTCCTTGCTTTGATCACTCTCAAATGCTTTGATTTCTACGAAAGTATTATGCATAAGAGAAGGGTTGTACGCAAGAGGATGAGAGAATTCGGGTTTGAGAATATACATGGGTTTTTTCAAAATTGATTTTTGAGTTTGTACCCAGTTTTGAAAACCAAAATTTTTAAGATTTTCGACTTTTTCAATTTTTTTAGATTTTCCCAAACAAATGCTAGAAGGAAGAGCATAAAAGACTTTCTTTTTTGAATTTTCAGATTTTTCAAATATTTTTGGGTTTTGAAAGTTTTCCAAATTTTTTTAAGAAAGGGGTCTTCCATCAAGCCTACAAAGAAAACAACATGAATTAGACTAGAAACAAGAGGTCTAAGTCATAAGTTTTGGTTTTAGTTAACTCTAGGGCACCCTTGACCCAATTTGTCTTAGGTGGTGGCTTAGGGGGTATGGATGGGTTGTACCCTAAGTCATATCGACCAAGGTTAGGTTGAGGTAGGATGGGTTCTAATCTACCTTGGTTCTTGGCTCCTAGATTCTCGTACGGTGTATACCCCATGTTCAATAACACATTCCAAGGCTTTTTAAGCTTTGAAAAAAATTGATAAAGAGGATAACCTTGGAATAGTATATCGTCCATGGCATGGTTATCCACTCAAGTTTTGTTGGGTGTGCACAGGAGATGGATGACCTTAGAAGGGTATGACTTGGGTTTCTCTAGGATACATGTGACCCTAGAGGGTTTGGGATGGGTTGATTCTGGTTCTCCTAAGAGGTGAATGATCTTAAGATGGATCCTAGGTGCAACCTAATGTGCCCTAGGGGTGAACAATGTATGTATATATGTATGCAAAGGGAGAGCATGCTTCATACCTTGCATTATGGACAGATATAGATTCCAAGGAAAACCATGGTCGATCGCTTTGTTGGTTTATGAATATTTGGAGAAGTCATGGCCATAGGCTTGGGTTTATGATACAAACTTAGGCTCAAAGAGAATTGTTGATGCATGCCATAGGAGTAACCATGTCTACCAAGTTTTTAATTTTATTTTGATATTGTTTTTCACTTTGAAATTCTTTTTCTTGGTGCGGGACATTTGGCGTACCTTGAAAATCCACATCCTTAGGCACATTTGGTGGGGTTGTGGCTAAATGAGTGTGATTTCATACATGAAATACGTATGAATGATTTACCGATCTTACACTAAGAAGGAGAGGCTCGAGTAGAGAGTTTTGAGAGAAAAGAGTTTCAGGCTTACCTTTTTCAAGCTTGACTAACTTTTTACAGTGAGAGCAAGCTTCCTTGCGGGCATCCTAAGGTTGTTCTAGCTCATGCATGGCTTCAAGCTCCCATTGCTTTAGTAGGTCTTGAATTTCATCCTTCAAACCTGTGTGTGCAACACTCATTCTCCTTTGTGTGTGTAATGGTGCTCAAGGGATTGGAATCCATCGAAGGAAATGATTTTAAAAAATTTACAATGATTTGTGTAAAGTGAATCTCATGCCCCACTTCGTTGGTATGCCTAGGAATGTAAACTTCATTTTCAATATCAATTTTTAGAATTTCATCTTTTTTATTTTCAATTATTTTTTATTTTTGAAGATTTTCTAATTTTTTTATTTTTTCAAATAAAGATTTTTTTTGGTTTTCTATAGACAAAGGGGTGTTTTGATGATTAGCAAGGTTAGATGATTCAATCTCCACACTTGCTACATTTGTGGCCTCATATCCTTCATCGGATTTTGGGCTCGGTTTCATTTTCTAGGTATGGTTTTTCTCCCTATGGGCCGAGATGATTTTTATGGGAAAGATGTGCCTTGGCCTCTTAGATTAGGGCCTCAATTTCCCAATTATATCTTTCTTAACTCCCTCTTCAAAGAGGCAATTCTTTCTTCTATAGTTTGAAAAAAAAAATTGTGTACTTTTGGAAAACCAATTTTAAAAGTTTGATGAGGTCTTTCTTGACATATTTTCAAAGGAATCATCCAAACTTGACATTATTGAGTTGTTGAAATTTTGAATGTAAGTGTTTGAAAAAGAGAGTTTAGAATCATGATTTGAATTTGGTTTCTGTTTTGAATCAAAATCGGATCAAAACAATTTCCTAAGATTCATGTCCCATCGGGAGTGCCAAATCTATATATGTAAATTTTTATTCTGAATTCTATGAAGAGACTTTAAACTAAATTTGCAAACTATGAGTGCGTAAGCATGCCAGAGAATATACCTTACTTTCAAACTATTCTTTCTTTAGAAGCAATCATTTGAAAAAATAGAATCCTACCAATTCGGCCTTGAGGGCAAAGTAGTCACTTTTTTGAGATTTTGTCAAAATTAGATTTTTTTAGAGGGATACAATATACCCTTATTTTAAGGTTTCTACAAAATTTTGGTGCAGAAATGAGTTTGTTTAAGGTGTTTTTATTTGAAAAACCCTTTAAAGACTCAAAACTTCAATTTTTCTTCGAAAAAGGTAAAAATTTCTAAAAGATCATTTTTTTTTGTTTTGAATTTTTTTTTTGTGTTTACAAACCCATCTTACCTCTACCTAACCAAGATCGATATGGCTTACGGTACAACCCAAGTACAACCCAGCTTACCACTGCCTAAGACCAATTGGGTCAAGGGTGCCCTAGAGCCAACTAAAACTGAAACCTATGGCCTAGACCACTTGTTTCGAGTCTAATTTATGGTGTTTTCTATGTAGGCTTGATACAAGACCTCTTTCTTGAAAAAAATCCAAAAAAATTATATATTTTCAAAAATCAAAAAAATTAAAAATTTCTCAAAACCCAAAAACATTTAAAAAATCTGAAAATTTCAAAAAAAAATCTTTTATGTTTATCCTTATAGAATTTGTTGGAAAAAATTCAAAAAAAATTGAAAAAGTTGAAAATCTTAAAAATTTTGGTTTTCAAAACCGTGTACAAACTGAAAAATCGATTTTGACAAAGCCCATGTATATTCTCAAACCCTTCTCTTGTAAATAATACTTCTCTAGAAATCAAAGCACTTGATAGTGATCAATGCAAGAAGGAAGATCCCCTCATCCATGAGGATGATCAAGCCTCCGAGCTTCCCGAATTTTATAAAATTCTTGACTTAAAAAATCTTTAAATTTTATAGGAGAGGATTTCCTAGAGGTTTTTTAAGGAGTGAGTCTAACCCAAAATATGTCAAAATAAGTACTTGTTTGCATGAGCATGAAAAAACATCATTTATTATGTTCTTGAAATCGTATATAGATATGTTTTCTTGGACCTATAAAGACATGCTTGGTTTAGACCCTAGGACAGTAGAGCATCATTTGCCTCTATAACCAAATACAAAACCCATGAAACAAAAGCTTAGGAAAATTCATCCCGATTTCCACTCCCAAGTAAAAGAGGGTTTAGAAGATCTTTTAAAAGCTGGATTTATAAAATCCATTGCTTACTCGAATAAGTCTTTAGAGATTTTATGTAGAGATTTTATGCTTGTTGTAAACCAAGTTTCAAAACTTTGGTAAGTCAAAGATGAAAAACTCACTACATACCATGAATTGGCCCCTCAATTGGTTGATTCTTTCAAATCATACACACTCACTCACATAGGAAGAGAGGACAACACCATAACACCTCTTTAGAGTCATCTTTAAGGATTGACCCTACTCTGAGCACTCAATCACTAGAGATCCTACATTTACCCACTCCATCCACCCATGATTTAGAGATTTGCCAAAATGAGCAAAATCCAAATGAAAAACCTTACTTTTAAGACATTAAAAACTTTTTTGAAAATAAAAGATTTTTTGAATTTGCTTCCTTTATAGATAAGGCTTTTATTAGGAAAATTTCAACCCTATATGTGATTTTGGGAGGGGTTCTTTATGAAAAGAGTTTTACCAAAATCTTGTTGAGATGTGTCGACCATAATGAGGCTAGGACCATTATGCATGAGTTCCACGATAGAGAATATGAAGGTCATGTCAATGCAAATATGATAACCATGAAAATACTTAGAGTAGGTTATTTTTGGTCCACTTTGAAGCAAGATTGTCATAAGCATGTTAGGAAGTGTCATCAATGCCAAGTGCATGGAAATGTCATTCATATTTCATCATCTGCATTGCATTCCATCATGAGTCCATGGCCCTTTACCATATGGGCATTTGATATCATTGGACCAATCTCACCTACTACATCAAATGGACATAGGTTTATTTTAAAAACCATAGAATATTTTTCTAAATGGGTTGAATCTACCTCCTTGACTAATGTTCAAGGACAACATATAGTGGCCATTAAGAAAAATATCTTGGCTCAATTTGGAGTTCCAAGATACCTAGTGTCAAATAATGGCACCCCATTCAAAAATGAGAAAGTAGAAAAGTTATGTAAGACCTATGGCATTACTCAACATTTCTCATCACCCTACTACCCTTAAGGCAACGGCCAAGTCGAAGCCACAAACAAAACCCCCATAAGCATCATTGAGAAAACTTTAGGAAAGGGTAGGACATGGCATGAGAAGCTAGATGAAGCCTTATGCGCTTGCATACCCACAAATGCCACACTGGCATGAAAGCTCGCCACTTCAAAGTGGGAGACCTTGTTTTGAAAACTATCCACCATCGTGTCCCACATCCACTTGATAAGTGGCAACCCAAGTGGGATGGTCCATATGTTGTAAGAGGGGTAACCATAAATAATGCATATTGGTTGATTGATATTGAGGAAAGAAATTTATTAAACCCTATAAATGCCCCATACTTGAAAAAATATTATGTCTAGGGTCTACTTTAAATTCTTTTGAAAAGATTTTAATAAATGGATCTCCTTTGAATTTCTTGAAAGAAGACCAAAATGGATTGTGACCCTGAATTAGGGAATTGATGCTTTATGGAAAGTAGAGTTTTCAAAATTATTTGGTAACATTTCAAAAAAAATTGGCTTACAAAATGAGACCTAATTCAAAATAGCAAAATATTTTCAAATGATAGGTGTTATTAGGAAATGGGATATACTTGGCTAAATCGAGTATCTAAAGGGATGAGTTGTATTTCCCTACTTTATTTCTCCTCAAAAAGGAAAATTGGCAAAATCAAAAGAAAAAGAAGAAAAATAAAACCTCCAATATAGAGGTCTTCCAAAAAGAAAAAAAAAATTGAAAACAAAAACCTCCAATACGGAGGTTCTCTTTAAAAGAAAAGAAAGAGAAAAGACAAAACTCAAAATAACAATTTTTCATCAAAAATTTCTTACCCTTATACCATGGGACTTTTCAAAAGGGACCGTAGAAAACTCTTTCTCAAAATCCCCACAACTTATCCTAATGAAAAAAAGTTTTATCATTAAAATCCTAGAGTAGGAATAGGACTTACTTATGTGGATTTCATTTTGTTTGAGAATTAGACTTTGTTGTGTCAGAAATTAAATTTTGAAATGTTATTCGAAATTTTCTACAAACCTCTGCTAAGTAGTAGGTATTAAAACCTGAGTGAGGGGAAATGTAAGAAATTGGAAGTCCCTAGGACTAAGCGTTTTCTTGTCAAGTCTCCTTTGGCTAAGATCCCCTCCTTCGCAAAAACAAATCTAAGGAAATAGATTCTATAGAATTAGGGGAAAATTCATACACTCAAGATAAATCTAAGAAGAAAATCGAAGGGGTGTATTCTTCTTTGCCATTATCCAAATAAATTTGGATTAATGACAAAGAGAGTCATTTGTAAACACCCTAAATATTTTCAAATAAATAAGGACAAAATTTGAAAATCCATGATTTGAAAACATGTCTCCCAATTTTCTTAAAGTTTAAAACATCATTTTCAAAATAAATATTTTAAGAAAATATTCTTCAAAACCTCAGGATTGCCAAAAATCAAAATTTGAAATTAAAGAGAATATTGTTCTACCCAAAGATAGAACAAATCCCAAATTGGCAGGAGATGAGATTTTCAGAAAATAATAAGGATGAGATCAAAAGCAAGCATACCAAATCAAACAGGATGGGGCCATGATCAAACCCAAATCAAATTCAAGGTTAAGTTGCAAATAAAAGCTCGACTCGATTCAAAGAAAAGCTCAAGTTCAAGTCAAGTGGTCACACCAAACTAACCTAGGTTGGCATTGACTATATTCAATCAAAGGCAATCAAATCCCACATCGAGGTATGTTTGTCGAAAAGAAGCCAAGACGAGACCAATACAATGGCAAAGTGGATAAGACAAAGACCGCATCCTCTCATCAAATGAAGATCGGTCAAGAAACTGCACCAAGCCATTTCACAAAATCGGGACAGAATCAAGCTCAAAGTAGTCTAACCAAAAGTTGGCCAATGAAGGGTCAGTGCCAACATCAAAACAAGGGTTGATGGCTAGGTCAAGGGCTCATCCATACTTAAAGATGAGTTGCACTTGACTAAGGCATGGTCGGTCACTCCTAGTTAAGGCACATATGACCCGACTAAGAAAAGAAGGAAGTGGCTTGGTTGCACCATGACATGGGCTGCACTCAAGCTCATACCAACTCACATGGGCTCATGGGGGACCACTCTCCATGCCCCATGTGCAAAAATTTTAGTTGGATCAAACCCAACTTGGAACTTGCATTGAAATACCAAGCTCCAACCTATGGAAAGCCCTTGAGGCCCCCCTTTGAAAACTATAAATAGGGGTCTTGGGGGCTGATTTGAGACATCCAAAAGAGAGGAAAATACCTACAGCAAGAGAGGGAGAGAAAGAGAGGAAGAATGAGGAGGTGGAGACCCATCTTCCCCAAGCCACCGCCACAATCCACCAGTTACCGGAGGTTCTTCCAAGTCATAGGTCCCTTCTTCCTTCTCTTTTCAATCCTTTCTTCTCCTCTTTCATTGATGAGGTTGTAATTAAGGACCTTATGTCTCCATTTTGATATAATAATTAAGGTATTATGCTGCCCAATTTCCTTTACTTTTATTGATGCATGTTATGTGTTTTATTTTCGGTTTCTTCTGCCCCAATATACATTATTGTAAGATCTTATATCTTCTAATCCCTTCTATGCTTATGCTATAATCATAATTTCTTTCATTTACTTCAATTCTTTACATTTTGGTTGTTGTAGATTGTCTTTTAATTCAGATTAAATACATTCACATATCTTGTAAAAACTGAAACCTTCTTTTCTATACTTTGTATATGTTTGATGAATGATTTTTATTTCCTTATTTCCTACTCCGAATGTGTTGAAATTTGTATATCTAATCTAAACATACAAACCCATCGTTAATAAAAATTTTAAGAATTTTCGGATCGTGAAAAACCATAAATAAAATCAGAGAAGACCGAACGAAATCGAAAGAGCGTTTATAAAACCCGCAATTCTTGCAACAGAGGTTGGGTCATAATCTCATAACTTTGTTAGCACGAACTATTTTGATTGAAAATGTCATTGGAAAGTTGATATCTATAGATTTTCAACAAAACTAATTTCATAGAAATCGGAGATTTAGGTACCGAGATAAAGTCATTTTTCTAATCCTCTGTTTCTTTGTCACAAATTTGTCCCGAATACCAGAGTAAGGTATATTCTCTAATTTAAATGTACACATCTACAGTACATAAAACCAAAATAAAAATAGTTTACCAATCTTCATTTCTCACTCTACTTGTTAATTTTTGAGGATTTTTGGAGATTCAAAAGTTATCCAAAAAAATCAAAAAACAAGTCTTTAAAAATAGAACCAGTTTCTGTTTTTGGGGATTTGAAATATTTTCATTCAAAAATTAAGTTCATGATTTCTGCAAAACTTTTGGAATTGAAATTTGATTTTGAAAACTTACGGATCTCAAACAATTTTTAAAGCACCTAGATTGACCATTGAGCATTGGTTGGAGAAGATTTATGGTGAAAAGAATTCACTTACTCACAACTGCTAAAGAAGTTAGAAATCATCTTTGCTAGTTTGAGCAAACTAGCTGGCACGCTCGCGCACTCATAGTTTACGAATTTAATTTCAAGTCTTTACATAGACTTCGAAACAAAAATTCACTATAATAAGCATGAAGAGACAATTGATGTTGATATCAAGTTTAGAAAAGAGGAGTCAAAGGAGGAAGATATATCTAAATTACAAGAAGATGAAGAAGAGACATTTATCGAAGTTAATGAGGAAGGGACATCTAGAGAAGTTGATAAAGATGAGATATCTAAAGAGAAGGAGGAGGCAGGATCATATTCAAAGGAAGAGTACGGGGCACAACATAATCCAAGAGAATAAGGAAATGATGATGATCATAATTGGTATCCTTCAAATTTAGAGGAAGTAGAATCAAAGCATAAAGGTTAGAGGAGGGTGTCGATGAACATCCCCATTTACATCAATTTTCTCATCATATAGGTGGTGATAACTATATGCATATCCTAATAAGGTCATATGAAGAGCATGTTCAGCGATAAGGAGTAGATTTTGATGAAAGTTATCATTATAAGAATACACATATGCAATAAAATACAATTTAGAAACCATAAAGTATATAGGAACACATTGAGAGATTGGTGTGTGAAATAACTTTGATGGTAAGTACGGGATGAACAATTATCAAAGGATCACAACTAAGTGCAAGAATAACTATGACTTCTATATCCATGCTTTAAGATATAAAGGAATAAAAATATTCTAAACAAAGACATGAAAATTGGAACATAAATGTGTGAGTGACTCTAGGAATCATTTAGTCAATTGTCGATACATAGCATACAATTACAAGGACATATTTGACAACCCAACATGACCAACATCTCTAATTTACACCAAAGGCATCCCACCGGCAATGAAGGTAAGCAATCATATTCATCCGCAACCATCTTGTTTGCCCTTTTTTTTCCTTCCTATTTTGGTCTCTTACGGGCATGATGAGGAAATTAAAGCTATAGTGAAGGGCAAAAAGGAAGATTTAGGATGAGAGAGAATGAAACATGGAGCGTAAACCTATTGTACCCTATCCCTGCCTCGAGCAGGTTCCACGAGGGGTGTGAATTCTCCATCTCATGAGCATCCCTATGGTATATGTTGGGTTTAAAGCACCCATATCAGGTATAGATATGAAATAAAGAATAGATATGGGTTGTGCAACTACTTCCAATAGTTACTGCAAACAAACCCTACATATGAGACGGTTTTGGAGACAAAGTGTGGAAAATTTGATTTTCCTCCCATCTCCTATGGGTTGCATAGTGTGAATAAAATTTGCATAGCCTTGGTGGTGCCTAGGTTGTGAAATCAAAACTTTTGATTAGTATAACCAAACCCTTGGCATCTTTCAAAATTGGAAGTGTGGACCACGTTCTTCTAAATGTGTTTTAAGGTATGAAATGCATTAACAAATGTACAATCATATTCCTTGTTAGAAGATCTGTTTTCCCTTTAAGATATGTTTGATTCAGAGTACCATGAGGGTCAAACCCATCATTTTAGATACTATAGAACCAAGACCATGTTGCCAATCAAACAGAGAACCAAGAGGGACATGAAACTACAACTTTGTGGGCCTATTTTCATTAAAAATCTTTGGCCCAGGGTGGGCCACATAACTTAGGCATGATCTTAGCACTTATTGGACCAACCTGTTGTTTGCCCTATACTCTCTCTCCTTTAACCTCATTCGACATGTTTGTTTACTTTTGTGTGACCACTCACCACTAATCTTGGCTCTTGTCCATATCTATTGCAATGCCTCCAAAGGATGCCACCACTTACCACGGCCAAAAGAAGTGAAAGTCATAGGGTGGAGGTAGGGGATTAAGGAAGGCAATAACCAATAGAAGCATAAGAAGAAGATAAATGGGTTCGTGGTTATGATTTTTCGTGTGTTGGTTCCTAGAGCTTCATGCTTGTCTTTCCTTTGTGAAATAACTATATGAGTTCTTGGGTTTTGATTCTTTGCAAGTGTTCCAAATGACTATAAGAGTTTTTGTATTTCTTAGTATTAGGAACAAAGTGCTTGAGGAGAGGAGTGAAAGAGATGGTGAAGAGCATTAAGCATGACAATAAAGTGTTGTGGCACTCAAAACTTAAATTTCGTACAAATATGGTGAGGTTTTCTATAGAAATAATGACATGCATTACATTCTTATAAGAAAAAAGAAGAAAAGTTGGTTGTATGTGCTTAGTTTTGTCTATAAATGAGAAAATTTGTTGTGAATTATCCCATTCTAAATCTATTAGGGTTCCAATTTCTATGTTCTTCCTACCAACAAATGGTTTTCTTCCCTTGCATTTAAGTGGAAGTTGCAAAATGATTGTTAAGAAGTTGTTTTTTATTGCCTTGTATAGTTAATTTCTAGTTTTTACCTATGGTGTGTTTGAGGGGGAAAAAATGATTCTTAAATGGATCTCATTTCTTCATCATAAAATTGTTTTTATATTTGTAGGTTACTTGTCATTGCATGAACATCTCTCCAATTGATGTCATCAAGCTCAAGAAATTGAGAAAACAGCCAACTTCAAGAATCACTATCTACCTAGGGTTGATGAAGATGCAAAATGATTTCAGCAAAAGCACCAATTACATTTGCAAAAGCATGTAAAATATTTTATATTTGAATCCACACTGCTCCTTCCACATTGAGGTGAATAAGCTGAAGTACTTGGCAGAAAACACAATCAGAAATGTATCAAAAAGATTATGATTTATTGCCTTTTTGTATTTGGTGTGCTTTTGAGTGATAGGGTTATGTTTCTCTATTGCCTCATTACCAAATAGGTTGATGATGCTGTGTTCATATTTCATGTAGAATATAAACTCAAACCACTTGACATGGGGTATATGGTGAAGGTTTTGGAAAGGTTGTTTTTATGTTACATGTGCACAAGTTGGTTGTATTTGATTTTTGTAAATAGATGACAAATGGAACCATGCTTGCTTATAGTATGCCCTTTTCACTCCCTAACTTCCTTGGGAAAACATGTTAGATTTTTTTCAATGGGAAGGCTGAATCTAACTCCGCCCATATAAGGATTACCCTTGCATTGTTGGTCCCAAGCCCAGATAAAGGAGGAGGGTTGTGTTAGGCTTCCGACAGCCAGCGTAAAACTTCGTCGGATTTTTATAACATGGATTACAAAAATTATGAGTATTGCTTTGGGGTGTCCCCGCCTAGCAATGTGCTGCAGAGCCCGAATGCAGTAAGAAGTAAGTAAGGGCCACTATATTTTCGCCTCAATGTAGTGAATTAATTACAGAGAGGGTTCCCACATCATGGACGGGTGTGGGTAAAGAAGTTAGTCCCGCTACATTGCCGCTTGAATGTAGTGAAAAAATTTCAAAGAGGGTCTCCACATTTTGATTATGGACGGATGCGGGGGGTAAGGAAGCTAGTCCTAGATAATAAGATTCGTATTGGTTCTTGGAATATCGAAACATTATCCGGTAAGCTAATGGAGGTGGTAGATACTATGATTCGAAGAAATATTCATATTTTATGTTTACAAGAGACAAAATGGGTTGGAGAAAAAACAAAGGAGATAGAGGATACAGGTTTTAAATTATGGTACTAAGGTAAAGAAAAGGCTCGAAACGGAGTTGGTATTATCATAAATAAAGATTTAAAGGAGAGTGTAGTAGACATACAATGATATGGTGACCGAATCATAACGTTGAAATTAGTGTTAGGAGCAGAGGTTTTGAATATAATTTGTGCTTACGTACCCCAAGTAGGACTAGAAGATAGTATAAAGACAGTTTTTTGGGAAGAGTTAGATAAGGTGTTTCAAAAGATTCCACAAAAGGAGATGATTTGTTTAGGAGGAGATTTAAATGGACATGTCGGTAAAGAGGCATTAGGATATCAAGGGATTCATGGAAACTTTGGTTTTGGGGATATAAATGAAGTAGGTAGGGAGATTTTAAATTTTGCTATGGCATTTGATTTCTTTATAGTCAATATAATCTTCAAAAAATGAGATGAACATTTAATTACTTATAAGAGTAGCTTATCACAAACACAAATTGATTACTTTATTTGTAGAAAAAAAGATAGAGCGTGTTGTAAAGATTGTAAGGTAATTCCAGGAGAAAGTTTAACCACCCAACATCGACTTTTAGTTATGGATTTACAAATAAAAAAGTGGACAAAGAAGAAAAGAGTGCATCGAGCTATTCGAACTAAATGGTGGAACCTCAAAAGCGAGAAAGAAGATATATTTAAACAGAAAGTCCTACAAGAAGATGTTTAGAATTATGTTGGCACACCCTGTGATATGTGGAACAATATGGCTATACATATTAGGAAAGTTGTGAAAGATGTGTTAAGGGTATTTAAGGGAGGTGTACCGGTACAAAAAGAAGTTTGGTGGTGGAGTGAAGTAGTACAAAATAAAATCAAAGCAAAGAGGGCATGTTACAAATTATATTAGAAAACTAGTGAAACTTTAGAAGCTTATAAGGAAGGAAAAAAGGCCGTTAGTGAAGCAAAAGCTAAGATTTGGGAGGGCTTATATAAAAAACTCAACTCAAAAGAGGGTGAAAGAGATATTTTTAGGATAGCTAGGGCTAGAGATAAGAAAACTAAAGATCTTAATTATGTTAGATGCATAAAAGACGAGGATGAAAAAATTCTAGTGGCAAATGATGATATAAGAAATAGATGGAAAAAACTATTTTTATAATCTTTTTAATGAAAATAAAGATGTTAGTATTAGTTTAGGAGATTTAGCCAAGACAGAAAAGTATATAAACCACAATTTCTACCGACGTATTCAAAAGAATGAAGTCAAAGAGGCTCTTAAACATATGAAGAGTGGTAAATCGGTAGGACCAGATAATATTCTTATAGAAGTTTGGAAAATACTAGGAGAAATAGGAATCACTTGGCTCACAAGACTATTTAATGAAATATGGAAAAACCAAAAGATGCCCGAGGAATGGAGAGCAAGTACACTTATACCCGTATATAAGAACAAGGGAGATATTCAATTGCGAATTATCGAGGTATCAAGTTAATGAGTCATACTATGAAATTATGGGAAAGAATTATCGAACGTAGGTTAAGACAAGTATCAAGTACAACAGAGAACCAATTTGGATTTATGCCAGGTAGATCTACTATTGAAGCGATTCACCTTTTGAGACGTCTTATGGAATATTTTAGAGCAAAAAAGAAAGACCTTCACATGATATTTATTGATCTAGAAAAAGCTTATGATAGGGTACCGAGGGAGGTTCTTTGGAGAACTTTGGAAAAAAGAGGTATGCCATTGACATATATTAACCTTATAAGAGACATGTATGATGGTGCAAAAACATGTGTGAGGACTCATGAAGGAACGACAGACTTCTTTGAAGTTAATATTGGGTTACATCAAGGATCAACTTTAAGTCCATACTTATTTATAATGGTGATGGATGAGTTAACAAAACATATTCAAGATGAAGTACCTTGGTGTATGTTATTTGCAGATGACATTGTATTAGTGGAGGAGTCTAAGGAAAAAGTTAATAGAAAATTGGAACTATGGAGAGAAACATTAGAAAACAAAGGCCTCCGACTTAGTAGAACAAAGATAGAATAAATGGAATATAAGTTTGATCATTTGGTTACTTCAGATGACATAGAAATTAAAATAGGCACATATTACATTCCTCATAAGGAAAGTTTTAAATACCTAAGGTCAATTTTTCAAAGTGATGGAAGAATTGATGGAAATGTTACACATAGAATTAATGCTGGTTGGTTAAAATGGAGAGGAGCATCAGGTATTCTTTGTGATAAGAAGATATCATTAAAATTAAAAGGTAAATAATATAGAGCAGCAATTAGGCCTATCATGTTTTATGGTTCTGAGTGTTGGTCAGTTAATCATCAACATGTACAAAAGATGTCAGTGACAAAAATGAAGATGTTGAGATGGATGAGTGGTCATACAAGAAAATACCGTATACATAATGAGGTTATTAGAAACAAAGTAGGAGTGGCACCAATAGAGGATAAAATGAGAGAATATCGTTTAAGATGGTTTGGACATATAGAAAGAAGATCAAAAGAAGAACCTGTAAGAAGGTATGAAAAACTAAATTTGGGAGTTAACTGCATGGCACAAGATAGGGATATGTGGAAACAAAGAATCCATGTAGCCGACCCCGTCTTGTATGGGAAAAGGCTTAGTTGTTATTGTTTTGTTGTTGTTGTTAGGATGGCTGAATCTATATGCATATTACTGGATATCAAGCTTCTTGTTTGATACAAATAAGTAAACCAGTGGCTTTTAAGATAGTTCAAAAGAATGAAAAGAGTCCAAGAGCTTAAGTAAATATAATATAAAAAAATAGGAAAGGGTTATGGCTCCATGCAAATCAAACATGAAACTAACATGAAGCATAAATTATAGTATCAAGTCCATAAGCAAATCAAACATGAAACCATGGTTCGGTTATACCATGGTTTCTAGTTTCACATAGACCTAGAACTACAGATTCAGTATCGAAGGCCTGGTACCTCGAATCAAATACACCCATAGTAGAGTAATTGGGAGACCAAAATAGCCCTTGTACGAGAGAAAGACAAATTACCGATTTCCGTTAATGGTCTGACGGGACCCAATCCAATAATGCCAACACGGATCCCGTTAATGGTCCATGGAAGACCAATTTCCGTCGAAGCCAAATAACAAATCTGCCCCTATTCGTACATGCGTAGACGTGCTGCAGGACTAGGGTAGTATCGAGCTGCAATTTTGATAGATAATTGACCCACACACACAATGACGAAGGACGAGAGAGAGAGAGAGAGACAATGCCTCTAACTTCTGTCTCATGCGGGTCAAAGGGAAAAAGATGCCGGGATTCTTGCCATTTCACAATACGGAAAGGTGAAAGGGCGATGTGAATTCTTCGTCGTCCATCACAAGGGGAGGAGCTAAGGCTCAGGGAGAGAGATTCTTTTTCCTCTCTTTTCTCTCCTTTTTCGTTTTTATCGGAGACCCAAGATCGCGTCCTTCCTCCATCAGCCGGAGAACTAGGGTTTTCTAATCTGAGAATCAGAGAGCGGTTTCTGCTTGATTTTTTTACATCCCAAACCCTTGATATTTGCTTCCTTTATTTTGGAGCAGTATTTTGGTCCGCACCTCTAATTCTTCGTGGTGTTGCTTAGAAGGTGCGCCTACGATGATGGAACTTTAAGGGGTTTCCTTACGGACCTTACCAAATTTCTTGTTGGATTGGTTTCTTCTGAAATCGCGATGGCTTGTATGCTTGATTGTTTCGTTCCTTGTTCCTTTTGAAGGATACCTTGATGTCTGTAGGTCTCCGGAATGGAAGAGGGTAAAAAGAGCGAGGGTCATTTGACGTCTGCTGCGGCCTTTGTGGAAGGCGGAATACAAGAAGCCTGTGATGATGCCTGTAGCATCTGTCTCGAGCAGTTCTGCGATAGCGATCCTTCAACGGTAACGGCATCTTCAATTTCCTCTCATCTTCTCCTCTTTTCTCTTGTGGTAGTCTCCAGTTCAAAAAGTGTTTGGTTTTCGTGGATGATTTTTGGATTGATTTACTGATTACTTATGACTCGGTGGTGCTAAGCTTTTCCTCTTGATTTGGTATGTGGGCAGGTGACTAGCTGTAAGCATGAGTTCCATCTGCAGTGCATCCTTGAATGGTGAGTGCAAAACAACATCGATGTGTGAACATTCAAATGCCGATGGATTCTTGTTAACGTGACGACTGACGATTGTAGGGATGGGTCTTTTTGATACTTCCGTTAAACTTTATCTCTTTGACTTTCGGCATCTATAGGGAAGGAGATAATGTTGTCGTACGACCCTGTGAATTATTGTATGTGACAATCTGCTGTATGGTGCAAATTTGTATTCCTTCAATATGTCTGGTTGGCTTGAAGCTCATTCGCGCTCTCAAGCAACATATAGGACCTTCCTAGACGATTACAGTCTTACCACATCCTTCTGTATTGGAAATTATCAAAGATGCTTGACGTAGGATTTAATTTCATTGATCTCCTGTAGACATTATTAGTCTTGATTATCATGTAAGCCATATCTATCTGTATTGGTATTTTGCACTTTTTTCTAGTTTTTTTACTAGTTTTGTTGTAGGTGCCAGCGGAGCTCCCAGTGCCCCATGTGTTGGCAACCTCTCAGCCTTAAGGATCCAGCAAGGTGCATTGATGTGACTTAGTACTTTGTTTTTTGTTCTCTTTTACTTGGCAATGATAGGATTCAGACTCAAATTGAACCTCTGCAAAGGAATGAATTTAGGGACGTGCTTTTGAAGGATGTTTGCGTCTCTCTTTTTTAGCCAAGAGCTTCTTGAGGGTGTTGAACGCGATAGGAACTTTAGACTAAACCAGCCTCGAAACACCACAATATTCCATCATCCAACCCTTGGGGACTTTGAATTGCAGCATGTATGTTCTCTTTGACTGGTTATGTTTGTATTCACTATTGTGGATTATGGATGTGCATAAATTAACAGATTTGGTTGCTCTATTGCATGTGAACCTTATGGAATGAAGCTGCCAGTAGGTGCAAATGATTCCGATCTAGAAGAACGAATTATACAACATCTTGCTGCTGCGGCTGCCATGGGCAGGGCACATCATATTGCCAGAAGAGAAGGCCATTGGAGTAGGGGTGGATCTCATGGCCGACCACAATTTTTGGTCTTCTCAACACATCCTAATGCTCCAACAGTTGGACCTATATCTGCAGTTCAGAGAGCTGGTGCAAGTGAGTCTCCTCCAACTGTGGCTGTGCTGACTCCAGCTTCTTCCCTTTCTTCTGTCGGGGAAGAGCCCTTGCGAGTTGGCATTTCTCATGCATCCTCTCCTCAAGTTGATCAAGTACCTGGTTCAGCAGTTGGAACCATTACCAACACAGTCAACAGGAGTAGCACGTTTAGCAATAGGTATCACCTTGAATTAGTGGTCATCTTGTAATCTAGAATGTTGCTGTTAGAATTTTTTAGTCTTCCAACTGGATCTGATTATATTTGCCTTCTTTTTTTTCATTCTCATGGCAGGAGTGGTTCTACTCCTAGTCAATCTTCACCTCTCAGGCAAGACCAAGCTGGACCATCTGATTTCCATTCCTTGTCAGAATCACTTAAATCTCACCTCAATGCTGTTTCTACACGGTTTGAATTAATGGAACCTTTTCTTTTGGGTTCATGGTAAACTAGTGTTGCTGTTTTATTTTTTTATAAAAGTTCTTTGTGCATGATTCTTTTGAAGCTACAAGGAAACAATTTCGAAGACAGCAAGAGGATGGAGGGAGAGGCTGTTCTCGCGAAGTACATCCTTGCAGGACACCGGCTCTGAAGTTAGGAGAGATGTAAATCGTGGTATAGCTGGTGTTACTCGGATGATGGAACGCCTGCAATCTAGAGAAAATGGCAGTCCGAGTGTGTCCTCTGTGTCAAGTACAAATGAAGGAAGTTCAGTTACTCCAACTGTGCAGGGAATTGGAGAAGATCTTCCTAGCACTTCTACAGCTGGTGTAAATGCAACATCTTGTACCTCAGGCTCTGACCCACATTGAATTGATTTATGCCACAACAAATTAAGATGCATGCACCGTTTCAATCTATTTCTGAAGGTCAGTATTAGAGTGACTTATCTTAGCTCATTGATGTTGCTTTAGCTTCATGCAAATGACTTATCTCAGCTCATCATTCTTGCTGCTATCTTCATCCATTACGTGAAGCTATAAGTCATATGCATGTGAAGAAATTGCTTATTTTGTCTGCATTGCATACTGACTATTATATCATGTTATGTTGCTCCAAGAAGTTCGATTAATCATTTCTAGTGTGGCTTCTATGGTGTACACTTCACTATGTTTTACCTCTGGTCATGAACTTATGTTGCCTTATTATCATTTAAACCTGAATCTTGGTTTACTCAGGGGGTTGTTCTAACCAGTGCTGGAGAGTATAGTGTGTCGTATATGCTGTATTGATGTGTGTCATACCAAACTATGCTATCAATAGAGGTTAGCGGGTTGTTAGCTGTTGACCCTGATATAGTGGTAGCGGGGATATAGCGGTATACTTTTATTTATGATTAAAAAATATTATATATAATGAATTCTCTAATTTTTAAGAAATATCAAGAATCACATAATCAGTTCTTTCATAAATATGAATCAAACTACAACAACAACAACAACTAAGCCTTTTCCCATACTAGATGGGGTCAGCTACATGGATTCTTTGTTTCCACAAATCCCTATCGTGTGCCATGTTAGCAATTAACTCACAATAAGCTAGATCATTCTTTATTGTTTCTTTCCAACACTATTGTGGTCGTTCTCTACCTCTTTTAATACTTTCCAAATTTAGTTTTTCATACCTTGTTCTTCTCTTGATCTTCTTTCTATATGTCGAAACCATCTTAAACAATATTCTCTTATTTTATCCTCTATTGGTACCACTCCTAATTTGTTTCTAATAACCTCATTATGTATACGGTCTTTTCTTGTATGACCACTCATCCATCTCAACATCTTCATTTTTGTCACAGACATCTTTTGTACCTGTTGGTGATTAACTGCCCAACACTCAAAACCATAAAACATGGTAGGCCTAATTGCTGCTCTATAATATTTACCTTTTAACTTTAATGATATCTTCTTATCACAAAGAATACCTGATGCTCCTCTCTATTTTAGCCAACCAACATTAATTCTATGCGTAACATCTCCATCAATTCTTCCATCACTTTGAAAAATTGACCCTAGGTATTTAAAACTTTCTTTTTGGGGGATGCAATGTGTGCCAATTTTAATTTCTGTCTTCTGAAGTAACCAAATGATCAAACTTACATTCCATATATTCTGTTTTTATTCTACTAAGTTGGAGGCCTTTGCTTCCTAATGTCTCTCTCCATAGTTCCAATTTTCTATTAACTTTTTTCTTAGATTCTTCGACTAACACAATGTCATATGCAAATAACATACACCAAGGTACTTCATCTTGAATATGTTTTGTTAACTCATCAATCACCATTATACCAATTTTCTATTAACTTTTTTCTTAGATTCCTCGGCTAACACAATGTCATCTGCAAATAACATACACCAAGGTACTTCATCTTGAATATGTTTTGTTAACTCATCAATCACCATTATAAATAAGTATGGACTTAAAGTTGATCCTTAATGTAACCCAATATTAACTTCAAAGAAGTCTGTCATTCCTTCATGAGTCCTCACACATGTTTTTGCACCATCGTATACATGTCTCTTATAAGGTTAATGTATGTCAATGAGATACCTCTTTTTTCTAAAGTTCTCCAAAGAACCTTCTTCGGTACTCTGTCATAAGCTTTTTCTAGATCAATAAATATCATGTGAAGGTCTTTCTTTTTTGCTCTAAAATGTTTCATAAGATGTCTCAAAAGGTGAATCGCTTCAACAGTAGATCTGCCTAGCATGAATCCAAATTGGTTCTCTGTTATACTTGATACTTGTCTTAACCTACGTTCGATAATTCTTTCCCACAATTTCATAGTATGGCTCATTAACTTGATACCTCGATAATTTGCACAATTCTGAATGTCTCCCTTGTTCTTATATATGGGTATAAGTGTACTCGCTCTCCATTCTTCGGGCATCTTTTGGTTTCTCCATATTTCATTAAATAGTCTTTTGAGCCAAGTGATTCCTATTTCTCCTAGTATTTTCCAAACTTCTATAGGAATATTATCTGGTCCTACCGATTTACCACCCTTCATATGTTTAAGAGCCTCTTTGACTTCATTCCTTTGAATACGTCAGTAGAAATTGTGGTTTATATATATTTTTGATTTGGCTAACTCTCCTAAGCTAATACTACCATTTTTATTTTCATTAAAAAGCTTATAAAAATAGTTTTTCCATCTATTTCTTATATCATCATTTGCAGCTAGAATTTTTTCATCCTCATCCTTGATGCATCTAACATAATTAAGATCTTTAGTTTTCTTATCTCTAGTCCAAGTTATCCTAAAAATATCTCTTTCACCCTCTTTTGAGTTGAGTTTTTTATATAAATCTTCTCAGCTTTTGCTTCACTCACGGCTTTTTTCACTTCCTTCTTTGCTATCTTATAACCCTCTAAAGTTTCAGTAGTTTTCTTAGCATAATGTAATTTGTAACATGCCCTCTTTGCCTTTATTTTATTTGGCACTACTTCACTCCACCATCAAGCATCTTTTTGTGCCGGTACACCTCCCTTAGATACACCTAACACATCTTTCGCCACTTTCCTAATATGTATAGCCATATTGTTTCACATATCAAAGGGTGTACCAACATAATTCCAAACATCTCCTTGAAGGACTTTCTGTGTAAATATATATTCTTTCTCGCTTTTGAGGTTCCACCATTTAGTCCGAATAGCTCGATGCACTCTTTTCTTCCTTGTCTATTTTTTTATTTGTAAATCCATAACTAAAAGTCGATGTTGGGTGGTTAAGCTTTCTCTTAGAATTACCTTGCAATCTTTACAACACACTATCTTTTTTCTACAAATAAAGTAATCAATTTGTGTTTGTGATAAGCTACTCTTATAAGTAATTAAATGTCCATCTTGTTTTTTTGAAGATTGTATTGACTATAAAGAGATCAAATACCATAGTAAAATTTAAAATCTCCCCACCTTACTCATTTATATCCCCAAAACCAAAGTTTCCATGAATACCTTGATATCCTAATGCCTCTTTACCGACATGTCCATTTAAGTCTCCTCCTAAACAAATCATTTTTGTGGAATCTTTTGAATCACCTTATCTAACTCTTCTCAAAAAGTTGTCTTTATACTATCTTCTAGTCCTACTTGGGGTGCAGAAGCACAAACTATATTCAAAACCTATGCTCCTAACACTAATTTCAACGTCATGATTCGGTAAGCATATCGTTTTATGTCTACTACACTATTCTTTAAATCTTTATTTATGATAATACCAACTCCGTTTCAAGCATTTTCTTTACCTTAGTACCATAATTTAGAACCTGTATCCTCTATCTCCTTTGCTTTTTCTCCAGCCCATTTTGTCTCTTATAAACATAGAATATTAATCTTTCTCCGAATCATAGTATCTACCACCTCCATTAGCTTACTGAATAATGTTCTGATATTCCAAGAACCAATACGAATCTTATTATTTAGGACTAGCTTCCTTACCCCTCGCATCTATCCATATTCAAAATGCGTAGACCCTCTCTAAAAATTATTCACTACATTCAGGCTGCAATGTAGCGGGACTAACTTCTTTACCCACACTCGTTCATGATGTGGGAACCCTCTCTGCAATTCACTACATTTGGACGAAAATGTAGTTACCTTTGCTTACTTATCACTGCATTCGGGCTCTGCAGCACGTCGCTAGGCGGGGATGCCCCAAAACAATGCTTATAATTTTTGTAATCCATGTTATAAAAATCCGACGAAGTTTTATGCAGGATGTCGAAAGTCTAACACAACCCTCTTCCTTTATTCGGGCTTCGAACCGGCAATGCAAGGGTGATCCCTTACATGGGTGGGGTATAAATATGAATCACAACAACAACAACAACTAAGCCTTTTCCCATACTAGATTCTTTGTTTCCACATATCCCTATTGTGTACCATGTTAGCAGTTAACTCCCAATAAGCTAGATCATTCTTCATTGTTTCTTTCCAACACATAAATATGAATCAAACTAAATAAATAAATTCTAAGAAGACAAATAATAAATTTCATGTGGCATATGCATATTGAATTGTTAAACATATATTAAGAAACAAAAACATAAATGTAACCAAATTATTCTAGGTAATATTGAGAAGAATTAAAAGAAATTAACATATATTATACTTATATGCTCAAGTAGGTGATTATGGTCCATGACTCCAATCTATTTTGAGCAATTAAACAAATTATACTTACCTATAAAAAAATAGATATTGTTAGGGCGGACTAGTGGTGCAATATACCAAATTATCAATTGACCAAAATATTTATAATACTTTTGAAGCAACAACTTTAGCATATATCAAATATAACAACTAACAACTTAACAAATAACAAGTCCAAAGCATAGCATCTATTAAGATTGAAGTGTGATTATAATATACACTTAATTGTTTAAGATAGACCAAAAAACTATTCAATAAGAAACTAATCATGTTCATTCATTTTCAGCCGTCCAAAACATAGCATCCATCAAAGTATTAATGGCTTTATACTTTCAAGTTTCAACAACTATTCCATAAGCTTAGCTATCATTGTTGTTGCAGAAGTCTAAGAAAGCAAAAGATCTTTACTATTTAAGACTTTACTTCACACAAAACACTCCAAAAACACAATCACAAGAATAAATCGATCTTATTTCTCCACTAATTCACCAAAGAAATTGAACACAAAGATACACATACTCGTGTAAATAACTACAAATGCGGTCAAGAAATCAAAAGAATGAGGAAGAACTATTGGAGATTTTCATTATCCAAACAGGAAATCGCAATGAAAAGCTAGATCAAGAAAATGTAGCAAAGAACCAAGATATGGGAAAGATAAGAGCTACATACCAGCATTTTCATGAAAAAAGAAAGAAAAATGATGCAAATGAGTGATAGAGGGAGATAAAGAAAGAAACCCGCTACCTTTCTTGGCTCGCAAAATCCCAAATTTGTGCCTTGACGCTCTTGTGCTAAATGACGAGTGCCTAAGTCACACAGACACTTCTAAGGGGTGGAGTGTCGACCTCGACACTGGTGCGACATTGACACCGACACCTTGTCGGTGCGGCATGACAAAAAAAATGCAATTTTTTTTTGTAACTCACGGATAAATGGATCCGGATAATGAAGATTGATATGTGTATTATGATAAAATTAGTAGTTGTTTACCATTTATGTGTTTTGGTTTAATATAAAGTTGTGTACTCGCTATTGTAGCTGAATATAATATTAGCTTGAATGATTTTGGGTGCGGACAATTGGTTTCTTATTACTCAATAAGATTGGATTCTTGACTCCATACTGTATGCCTTTGCATAAAATAATCTTTGTCACCAAACACATTTGAAGACCAGGAACATTGCCAGATCAATAGAACAGAAGAGTATGACATCACTAGTGGATCCTAGCACAAATACTAGTATATACTATATCCTACAAAAGATCTCGAAACTCTTTGAATCCATAACTTGGATATTTTGCAGCTCGTAAAATCATTCTAAGTTTCAGATTATTATGAGGGAACTTGCTAATTGATACCTACGTGCACCTAAAATTAGCAAATACTAGTTGTATTATGATTGATTTATGTAGCTTGAATATTATATATAATATATACTATTATATACCCTAGCCGTGTCGCTGCACCCAAAATTTTTGAAATTTGCCGTATCCCGCACCCGCACCCGCACCTATGTGACATAGATGAGTGCCCTAGTCTTGAATTTGATGTCGATAGTGGCCTTGGAGTACAGACTAAACTCATTGAACATATAGTCAATCTTCTGGGCAGACTCTTCATAGCCGCTCCCCGACCAGTGTTGTCCGTATCGGTGCGATACGTATCGTATCGTGGGCGATACGGGGCCCCGTATCGCAGGTGTGGGCGTATTGCCCGTATCGTACGATACGGGCGATATGCCTTGGGACCCTGGTCCTGGCCCGAGAGAAACCCGCGATTTTTCGCGGGTTTCCTCTCTCCTTTTGGATTCCTCAAGCTCCCTAAGAGTCGGTTTTCGCCTCCTTGGTGTTCAAAGCTCTAAAATCGTGCCCTACGATGTTCGTCCAAGCCTCCAAACTCGGATTTAGGTATATTTTTAATGTTTTTTCCATTTTTTTCCTTTATATTTATTATTTTTTGTGTTATTTCGGTTTTTTTTTGAATGACAAAATATGATGTTATTAAGTGTGTGTATACGATTTTTATTGCATTTATGAAGTGGGAGACACTCGATTTGAGTGTTATTTGAAGATTGGGGGATTTACGAAGTGCTTTTATTTTCAGGTTTTTGTTTGAATTAAAGTACTCCATTGAGATGGCAGGAAGGGGTGGTAGAGACTCTCATTCAAAGTCTGATGATCCGGCATGGCAGTGGGGTATACCAGTTGAGGGTTCAAGGTTAAAAATCAGATATTTATTTTGTGAAAAGGTGGTTAGTGGTAGAATTTCAAGGTTGAAACACCACCTAGCAGAAACCAGGAAAGAAGTTGCTCCATGCACAGGCAGAGTTAGAAGTGTGCCAGAAGGTATTAAATGGCAATGCTTGCAGATGATTGAGAGCATACAGGAAAGGAGACAACAAAAGGATGATTTCTAGATATGTGAAGAAGCTGATGATGCTACTGCCATTGGAGTTGGATTCACTGATAGTTTGCCTTCAGATGCTAGAACAAATATTGGTAATAGCAGTTCGCGAGTACCTAGCAGAGGAAAGAGGGTTGCAGCTGAAGACTTTAGAGGTGGTAGAAGAGGAAATTCAGGAAGGAGTAGAGGAAGAGCTTCTTCTTCTACCATACATTCGTTCTTTCTTCCTTCCACTACACCTGGTGCTCAGCCAGGAATTCGTGCTGCTATGGCTTCAGAACAACTGCACGATCAAGCAAACCTTGCAGTGGGCAGATGGTTTTATGATGCATGCATTCCATTTAATGCAGCAAACAGTTTTCATTTTCAAGCAATGGCAGATGCAATTGCTAACATTGGTCTAGGATACAGGATGCCCTCTTATCAGAAGTTGAGAGGGAAGATATTAGATCAGACCGTGATTGAAGTGCAGCAATACTGTTCGACTTTGAGACAATCGTGGAAGGAAACAGGATGCACTATCATGGCAGATGGATGGACCGATAGGCGAGGAAGGACATTGCTAAACTTTCTTTTATATTGTCCTAAAGGACTCATGTTTTTGAGATCTCTAGATATGTCAGAGGAGGGGCACACTGCAGAGATCCTACGAGAGGAATTTGATAAGGTTATACAGGAGGTTGGGCTAGAAAATATAGTCCAATTGATTACAGATAATGCAGCTAACTACAAAGCAGCTAGAAAGGAGTTAGCTGATATTTATGGGACTTTCTACTAGACACCATGTGCAACCCATTGTTTAGATCTCATCCTCGAGGACATTGGTGAGATGGATGAAATAAAGGCAGCAACTGAGTGTTGCTAAGATATTACAAAATTCATTTACAACCATGCATTTGTTTTGTGTATGATGAGGAGATATACAGAAGGTGCAGAGCTTCTTTGCACATCTGCAACTCGGTTCGCAACAAACTTCTTATCTGTACAGAGTATTGTGAGACAAAATTAAACTTTGAAGAGAATGTTCTCCTCAGATGAGTGGCAACAATTTGCAGAGTTGCCACAAAACAGAAGGAACAGAAAGTTAAATGAGATTGTAGAAACGGTTTTTAGAAGTTCATTTTGGAATGCATGTATCAGATTATTAAAAATTACTTGTTCTTTAGTGAAAGTTTTGAGATTCGCTGACAGCGAGAAGAAACCATCTATGGGCTACCTTTATGAAGCCATGGACAGGGCAAAAGAAGCGATCAGAAATAACTTTAATGAAAAAAAAAGAGATTATGTGCCCGTGTGAAAAATAATTGATAGTAGATGGAATAAACAATTGCATCAGCCTATTCATGCAACAACCTACTATCTAAACCCATCATTGAGGTACTCAGCAACCTTCAAAAGGGACGGTGAGGTTAATCGATGAATCATTGAATGCATCGACAGATTAGTCCCTGATGAGAGCATAGTAGATGCGATACATCGAGAGATGGAGATATATGATAATGCTTCCAGGTACATTGTTTATTTTCATATTTAAGTTGTATCTTACATTATTGTGGATTATTATGTTTCTAATGTTTATATTTTTTTTACAAATGTTTGGTGGAACAGGTTTGGAAGTGATTGTCCAAACCTTAGAGATTTTACAGTTAGAGTCTTAAGCCAAACCTGTAGTGCAAAAGGTTGTGAAAGAAATTGGAGTGTTTTTGAACACATCCATACAAAAAAGCGCAACAGGTTGGAACACAAAAGGCTTAATGATTTGGTTTATATTCGTTGTAACATGCGCCTTCGTGAAAGGTAATGTTGTATTACTTTCAAATTTTCAATTCGATATTATTTAACTTCAGTTTTTAATTGTTAATATTACTTACTAATTGTTTATCTTTGTTTGTGTCGTAGGCAATTAAAAAAAGTAAATAGAGAAGAAAGTCAGTTCGATCCAATAAGTTTGGATAATTTTGATATATTAGAAGATTGGGTTATGGAAGACACTGATGAAAATGCCCTCCTAACATAAGAAGACGTTGCCTGGATTAATTTGGAAGGAGTGCAACAACATTATGGAGATGAAGAATTTGATTTTGAAGAAGAAGGTGTGGGCGTGGCTGATGATGATGAGGATCTGCAACAAGGAGAAGATAAGATTATTTAGTTGATGATCCTGATTACAATTTGTAAAATGTAACATTTGTAACTGTAGTGTAAAGTGTAAACTATGTCTGTATTTTATTTTTTGGATTCAAAATATGTAAATTTGGATGCAATTGTTCAATGCTGAATGCTCAATCTGTACTAAACTTACATTATATGAATTTAAAGCAATTATCAGATTTTCCTGATTTTTTCTGATTTTTTACTATTTTTTTATTATTAATTTTTAATTAATTTTTATATTATTTTAATATTAAAGTACGATACGATACGATATGCCCGTATCGTGGAGCCCAGCGATACACAATACGATACGTGTCAGACAACACTGTCCCCGACATCACTTTTCATGTAGAAGTAACAACATAAGAGCAAGAAGAAAAGGACAAAGAAAGAATAATCATAATGATCGAAAAGAGTGAATACCACAAATGTTTTTCTACTGTTAGAAGCGAAAAAGAAAGAATCTCTAAAATTTAAGGATGAATTGCAGATCTGATACTGAAGCAGGAGAGAGAAAGGGCGAGAGAAGAAAAAAGGGAGAGTGAGAATACCATCATCAGAGGGTGACGGAGGTGGTGGTGATGGCCATCGGCATGCGTGTGGTGGTAAAGAGAGCATGTGTAGAGACGATCCAATATCCATTGGATCAACCTGACCCAATGTATGTTAACACAAATATAGTGGACCGCTATAGTGGTGTTCGCACCGCTAATAATACCGAGGCAGGTCATCCACTAAACCTTCTGCGTTATAGCATTCTTGGGTATGCTAAAGCGCTATAACACACTATTAGCTACTTAGGTACCAAAAGCGATCTCATTACTATACTCAGTTGTATCTCAACAATGCAGAGTATCAATTTGTATCTTAAGATATGGACCCATACTGCCATATGTTATGATACACACAATATGGCTGTTAACCCAAATCTTTTATATTTCAGATTTTGTCAGGTGATTTTTTATAGGTAAATAACTTTTTCCTTTATTTTAAAGATTATTTTGATTCTTTAGAGTTTTTATTTTTTAAAGGTTTTTAATCATATGTGAGGACTTTTCAAAGAAAATGTGATAAGAGTGATACATTACGATACATAATTGCTCATATTGTCTCCCTGGCGAAAACGGTACCATTATGTATTGATATTTATAACACTGGCTGTATCCTGCTTTAATGCAGGTGTGTATGGGACGCTACCTAGATAGTTTCTTCATTAGTGTCTAACAATGAATCCCACAATATTCTTACTTTGAAACCTTGTGAACATGAGGGAATATTTGGTTTTACTCAGTATGCATATGTGGAAACCAAATCTTCAGAAAGAAGCCCAAGAACGGGTTTCTTAGTGGTGAATGCCAAATATTGGATTCTTAAAGAGCTTCATGTTCTTGGCTGAAAATCTCCAACCTAAGCCAAGTTCTCGGATGATCTTTCTTTCTTTGTGCCTGTGTATGTGTGTATTTATGTACATATATATATATATACATATATATATATGTATATACATGTATATATGTGTATATATATACATGTATATACATGTGCATATGTGTATACATATGTATATGTAGCCGGCTGTTATGATTGCATGTGCAGTCTTAGCGAGTCAGCCTTGATGGTCTGGATTGACAAACCTGTTGGCCATTTTGCAAAGTTGGTCTAGCCACGTTCGGTAGAGTGACCTGGAATACAGTCCTTGAATCGTGTGTTCTATTGAAGATTGAGAAAAAAAGGAAGTGTAGAGGTTGGGAGGGGAAGAGTTTACATAGAGAAGCATTCAATAAGAGGACAAGATCAGGATAGAACAAAGAAGGGGTAAACAAAATGAAATTCAAAATGTAGTACTTTCATCCGTCAATTACAGCAAAGGTGATGATTTGCATTTTGTGTCCATTTAATTTCAAGCAATCACCAGGTGATCTTTATAAGGAATTACCGAACATTAGGGTTGTTTCTTAGTCCAATAAAAGATCCTTTAAGCATTGCCAACCAAATGCGACCCAGGTAACATGGATTTACTCAACAGGTGCATGGTGTCCTCATGCAATGCACACACAACTATTCTTCATAAATGATAAAAATACACCTAACTAATGATATTTTGGTGGTTAGCTAAATGGAATCTTGGTGGTTGTAAAGCTCTATCATGTGCCATGTTAGCATTTCACTCTATAAAATGAAGTTCATGTTTTATTGTTTCCTCCCCAACACTTTAGAACCATTCCTCTTCCTCCTTTAAAGCAATGTTGTAAAAATCGTATAGATGCCCTATCACACAAGACACCGCTACACGATAATCGTATCGTATGATACAATGAAAATAGCCTGTTTAATACAGTAAAAATCAGAGAAAATCATTAAAAAATCTAAAAAATAGAAAATTTTGAAATTAATCAACAAAAGATAACAAATTGTTAGAAAACACAGTGACAAACAACATTAATGATTAAACAAATTAAAATCAACAAGCTTCATAGTTCTGAATCTTCACCTTACAATACAAAATTGAAAATACATATTCAAATTACAAAGCTCATACTTCAAACTCAGAGTTCAATTTCAATGTGTCATTTCACAAAACATGGATCATAATCAATGAATGCATCATAAGAATTATAGTTAGGGTCGCCAGCATCATCATCGCCACCATTACCTTCATCTCCCTCGTCCTCCTCCATGATTGGGTCCTCCAATCAAGCACCTTCCACATTGTCTTCTCCAGTCTTTGTTGCTACCTCTAATGCCCTCCAATTTTCATCCTCTAAATTGAAGGGAGGTTCTTCTTCTTCGACTCAATTATCAAGAATATCAACATTTTTATACCTAAGTGGGTCATTCAACTTTTTTTTGTCCTTCTTGCATCTATTTGTATTTGTTTATAAAGAAAACAAAAAAAGAGTACAATAATATTATATACTTAAGAAATCATTCAAATATATGAAATAACTTATTATAAGTAAAAACTAAGGAGCAACAAACATATTAAATTATTATCTTTGCCTTAACTTCATATTATATGTAATATATATCAAATAATGAAGACAAGCATGATCTAATATATTTCTCTTCTTTGTGTGAATGCGTTAAAAAAACTCTAATTTCTTTTGCATCCACTCAAACTAAATGTTTTACATAATATGCATGAGCAAACCTCGATAAGTTCTGTACATCTACACCAAAGCGAGTCCATCATTTATATAAAATAACAAATAATAATAAAAATTACTATAAGTTATAATCAATTTAAAATCAAATAATTTATAACTTATTAATAAAAAATAATACTTGACCGAGCAAAGTTGTGTTGTAATTGGCCTTCCAAAATCGCCAACACTATGTATATACTTGCTTAACTCTGAATGGATATTGCTGAGAGCAAATGAATCTTTTATAAGGTCAATTGCATTTAATATCTCCTTTTTAACTTTTTTTTATCTTCTACAAGGTTGAGAAAAATATAATAAAGGGATTAAGAAAATATACGACCACACGCAAATCATGATGCATTTGTCAATTCCATTATGCATCAATTATCATTATACCTTCTTTAGAAGTGATTGTTTGCGGTCAACACTTGCTTCTATTTCCAATTTGGGATTATCCATTGCATTATATATAATATATAGCAGGCCTATCTGTCTACCATTCTCATTATCTTGATGAAAGACAATCATCGTCAAAAATATGTTGCACTTCTCCCAAAAGTTAGCATTGACAACAATATCTATTATAACAATCCCCTTCCTCTTTCTCGACCAACTTATGGAGTTGCATCTATGTTGTATGGATACGGGTATGGTGTCGGTATTTAGTATTAAAAATATAAAAATATAATATACGTTTATATATAATTAAAATTATATGAAATTAAATATTATAGTTCATAATTGACAACTATAAAACAACAACTAAGCCTTTTCCTATACTAGATGGGGTAGGCTACATGGATTCTTTGTTTCAAGAGAGCCCTATCATTGCCATGCTGGCAGTTAACTCAATATAAACTAGGTCATTCTTTATTGTTTCTTTTCATCACTTTTGTGATTATCCTTCACCCATATAAGGGATCACCCTTGCATGACCGATCCCAAACCCACATAAAAGAGCAGGGTTGCATTAGGCTTTCCAGCGTAAAACTTTGTCAAACTTATCTACCATGGATTCATAATTGACAACTATAAGAAGATAAATTTAAATAAATGAATCATATCAAAACAAAGACAATAAACATTGAGCAAATATATTAGAATCTTATTTGTCCAGAGTAGGAGGCAATATTGCTTCGATCTTATATCAACGGACTTTCCTCCTTTGCCGATTCACACAAGTCACAAATTTTCTCACATTTAAGGGACATTCAAGTTGCTTCTTATTTGAGTAAGGTTCTAGAGAGAAAGAGACCACCATGAATACCTCGTACGGATGATGATAGTGTATCACCACCGTCTTGTGAAAACTACGCCTAAGTGGAAGATAGAGAAGCAATTCACCGAAGAAGAGAGAGATGATACCATAAAAGGAGGAGATTAGAGATTTCACAATTTTAATTTGAATTTTGGATCAGATTAACCCATTTGGATACATGTCGACCTGATCCATTTTCATAAAATAAAAAAACTAAGTACCCAAGTACCATTAAGCATGCCGGTTCTCGATACATAGGGTGGCGTACTTGTGCTTTAGTGAGCTCTATTTATGAGATGCAAACATCTTTTTTAATATATTTTTATGTATGACAAGATTTTGAACAATAATAATATTCATAGCAAATCTTATTATCAAGGGCCTAATCAACTCCCTTTTATTAGTTTGGATTCTTATCAAATGCAATATAGACGAGTGATTATAAATAAACCTTGTAACATTTATGTATGTGATATAAATCGAATAGCACATTGGGATAAGCTCGGCGAAGCCAATCATGATGTGTAGTCAATCCATAGGACATGGATTGATCGGGCACCAATTGGTCCAACTCAACACTTTAGAATTTGGATCGATCTGTTCACTCTAACTCGAAACCAACTCAAGCATCCAAGAACAGGATTCGAGGAGATCTAAGCATCATTTATTATTAGCCAACGTGTTGAATTAAAACAAAAGTTAATTTCCTACCTTTTCAATAAGTATTAGATTCCCTAGGAGTTAAATGCTCTTTTCATTTTTCGGGTAATCATTAAGTGCTTTTGGCAGCTCCTAGGCAACAATAGTTAGTTAGTAGTTTTAAATTAATTAGTACATTTCTTATATAGTTTTGTATTTCAGATCTCTCTTATCCTTAATCGGTGGTGAGTGAGTCTAATTTTGTCAATGTTGTTAAAACCGTATAGTATGGTACGATACACAATTTTTTTTGAAATTCAAAAAATTCAAAAATTAAAATTAATGAACAAAACATGTATAACACAATGAAGAAGCATTCATACTATAACAAAAATATCTCCATAACAAGGCTACAAGCATTCATATTCCATAAATAATATAGCTCCATATTCCATAAATCCATAATCCATAATTCCATATTCCATAATCCATAATCATCAAGGTTACAACTTACAAGTATAACTTACAAGTTCAACTTACAAATAAAAGTTAAAACAAATTACAATCATAATCAACAAAAGCATTATAATCAACGTAGTCAGGATCACCATCATTATCATCATCATTTCCTCCCTCTTCTTTCTCCACAATAGGAGTTGCCCATCCAACACCTTCGACTTTATTTTCATCGTCTCTATCTCCAAGTTCAGCTTCGGCTTGGAGTGTCTTCCAATTTTCATCCTCTAAAATGATAGGGAGCTCCTCCTTTTCGACTCAATCGTCAATAATATCAGCATTTTCGTAACTCAACGGGTCATATGGCACTTTCCTTGTCCTTGCATCCTTTTGCATTTACCCGTAAAGAAATAATATTCAAATTATGAAGAAAATCAAATGTAATATAGTCACATGAAGCATTCATTATTAATAAGATTAAGAAAGAAGTCAAGAACTAGGCAACAAACAATATATATTTTTTAATTATTACCTTTGCCTTAACTTCATGTTATAGGCGATATATACCAAATCACCCCATCGAGCATGCTCCAGTTTGTTTCGCTTTTTCATGTGAATACGTTTGAAAAAGCTTTAATTCTTCTCGCACCTACTCGAACTACATGTTTGACTCAATATATGTTGAGCAAACCTTGCCAAATTCGGTGCATCTACACTAAAACAAGCCCATCATTCATTTGAAATAAAACACGATAATAAGAAACACTTGAAATCAATCAATTAATAACTTAAATGAATATAAATAAAAACACAATACCTGGTCGCCTTTGGAAGCAGAGTTGGATTGCAATTGGCCTTCCAAAATCTTCACACTCTATATACTTCTTAACTCTAAATGAATATTACAACGAGTAGATGAATCTTCAACAAGGTCAATTGCATTTAAGATATCCTTTTTCACTTCTTCATCCTTTACAAAGTTAGGAGAAAATCGAATAGAAGGGTTAAGGAAATATGCAACATCATGCAAATCATATGCATTTGGAAATTCCAACGTACATTAATTATCTTCCAAACTTTCTTTAGAAGTGACTGCTTGTATTTTTAATTTGGCTTTATCAATAGCATCATATATATAAGGCATAACAGGTCTATCTTAACTGTCCACCATCCTCATTATCTTAACTAAAGGGACGATCATCCTAAAAAATTTGCTGCAATTTTTCCAAAAATTAGCATTGAAAATAACATCTACCACAACAATCCCCTCTCTTTCTATACCAACTAATAGAGCCTCATTTCACGTGTAAACAATTTTTTCAATGCATTTTTATGTATGACAAGATTTTGCACAATAATGACATTTGTAGCAAATCTTGTCGATAAAGGCCTAATCAATTCCCTTCCACCCGTATGAATTCGCATCAAATACAATACAAAAGAATGGTTATAAATAAACTTTGTAATATTTCTGCATGCATCTATAGTCCCTTTTATTTCATCCATTGCACTCAAATTTTCAAGATACAATGTGCAACACATGAAGTCCATACTAAGGAGGTATGGTTTGCCTGTAGCATCTTACCAGTTGCTCTAAAATTTGCAGCATTATTAGTAATGAATTGAATAGCATTTAAAACACCGACTTTCTCAACAACTTCTTCAAAAATAAGGAGTAAATTATCTGCAGTTTTATCAATATGGGACAAGTCATATGATTTCAAAAATAATGTACCTTTAGGACAATAGACTAGGAAGTTTACGACCATCTATCCAACCATCAGCCACATCTTATATCCTTCCATGACTCCCTATAATGTGCTTCTCAAAGCATAATAAGTAGGGACATTATACCTCGATCCCACATTAGCAATAGCATCCGCCGTACTTTGAAAAGAAAATGAGTTTGCAACAATGAAAGGGAGGCAATTTTCATAAAAAAATTCAAGACACTTTAAATCTATTTCTCAATTACCTCCTTTGAAGCCATAACTGATCTAATGCTTAGCTGAGCTCAAAGAGTCGTACGTGGGAGAAAAAATGAAGGCATCCCACTAGGGCCACTACCTCCTTTGGTTCCTCCTCTACTACTCCTCGTAGGTATCAGGTGAGTAAGAGCTCTTGCAGTGGAACAAAAGCCAACTCCACTGCTGCTACCACCAGAACCTACACTTTTTCTCTTTTCTTGCCTTGTCTTTCTCTTTTCAACCATCTCTTCTTCCATCTCAGTTGCACCATGAAATTCATCACCACCATGACTATAGTCACGTTCATTCCCTGAGCAGTAACATCTTGAAATAGTTGAGACATATCCGAACCACCTATTTCTGCGCTCTCTCTCACCCTTAATCACTTCTTCTCCTTTGAAGCCTCCAATACCTGCTCAATCTCATGCTTAACTGTTTCAGGAACTCAAGGACATGCACTATCATCCTTCTTGGTTCCCGTAAGGTGATGTTTCATACGAGAGATACCATCATGTTTTACAACATTGCAAAACATGCACTTGTTCACAAGCCTATTGCCTTCGTACACAGGAGTGCAATATTTTCAAGCCGGATTGACTCGATCGGAAGCCATTATGACAAGAGTGGACAATCAATAAGAAGGAAAAGGCTTTTTAGAGGTTAATAATCACGAAATCGGCAAAATCCCCAAATTTTTCAAGTGAAAAATTGGGTAGAATGATAAAGGAAAGAGGTATGACACAATTTGACAAAAACTCTGTAGATGGGGAGTTGGATTGGGTGAAATACTTAGGAATCTTGTGAATAAACCACAAAATCAACAAGAACAAGGTAATAAGAGGATCTGGAAGCAAGAAAATGGCGTGAAAAAGGGTTTGGGAAGAAAGAGAAATGAAATCTGAAAGTTTTGGATTTTCGAAATTTATAACAAGAAAATCGACATCGACTCGTGTGATACGGGATGTATCGTACGATATGGTGCGATACACCCCCGTATCGTACGATACAGTACGATAAATCGCGATAAGCGATACGTGCTCCTGTATCGTACCGTATCTTCATATGATACGATACGATTTTGTAACATTGGTTTTTGTCACCTTGATGAGTCATATCCATTGTGGTAGATCGTGTGTGCGTGACTGAGAGTTGGTGAGTCATATCCAATTCGTGGGTGAGAATGTTTGTTGGTGAGTCACATTCAATAAGTGTGTGTGAGCCCACTCAAAACATGTAACTACTTTCATGTGCGAGCGTGTGATGCATTAGTGAGGCCAAGTTCAAGAGTGTGTGCATATTTGAGCATCATTTAATTACAATATAATTTTTATGACATTGGTTTTTGTCACCTTGATGAGTCATCCATTTTGTGGTAAACTGTGTGTGCGTGAATGAGAGTTGGTGAGTCATCCAATTCGTGGGTGAGAATGTTTATTGGTGAGTCACATCCAACAAGTGTGTGTGTGAGCCCACTCAAAACGTGTTAAACTACTTTCATATGCGAGCGTATGATGCATTAGTTAGCCCAAGTTCAAGAGTGTATGCATATTTGAGCATGCTTTTCACTTAACCAAGATCTTCTCAACTCACTATTTCACATCATTCGGTGCTTTCATTGAGATTGAGAGGATTCACAACACTAGGTAACCAATTTTCATTCAACCTTCTCTAACATGTATTATCCTTCTCTTCTTTCTCTCTCATCACCCTTAACACTCTATTACTTACCTCTAATGTCTTCATGATCATTGGATAAGACCCAAACCACGCTAGGCCTTGTCCATCATTAGATAGACATTGAACTTAGTAAAAGGGCTCAAGTCAAAGACAACCACATCATGCTCAACAAGCACAAAATGCTGGTCAATGAAACTCCATAGTTGCAAGCTCAACTTTGTCATGAACAACGAGAGAATGTGTTCCACACCTACTGTACTATTAAGAATAAGGTTTGTAATGTCATTATAGCAATGAGAACTGCACAAATGTGGCTTCAATTGAGTTTGTGTGGAAACTTGAATTGATTGTGCGGGATCATCCTCATCCTTACAAGATTCATTGGTTAAATAATAAAGAGAGGTTTGACATCACCCAATATGTTAGCATTCCCTTCTTTATTGGGAAGAACTATCGAGATGAAGTACTATGTGACGTATTTCCCATGGAAGCATGTCACTTACTACTCGGGCGACCATGGTAGTTCGACCGAAGGACCACTTATGATGGGTTTTTCAATACATATTCTTTTGTGATAGATGGAAAGAAAATCACTCTCATATCACTTAGTCCATAGCCGAACGATAAGGGGTCCGAGAACACTAATCATAATTCTAAACCAAATCTTGTTGTTCTTAGTAAGAAGAGAAGGACAATCTTGTTTTCCTTGGTCTATAACAAAATTCTAGGAAGGAGAGTTGCACACCATAAGAGACTTGATCTTCTTGCATAAATCTAAGTGATAAAATTGCTCTATTCAATCCGACAAATGAGAAACTAGAGACTGGCATTGATCCTGAAACCAATTGGATTCCAACCTAGCCAAAAAAATGAAGGTGAGTTTCCAAGTGAAGGCCAAGCAAGCAATCCAAGCATGGTTTCTGTGATTAAAGCTCAATAATCAACAATACTACGTCGCACCAATGATTATGCGACAAGAGTAAGTGTTATTATGGAGTTTTACTTGTTGCATGTGGTAAATAATATATTTGAAGTACCTACTGCAACTGTCCTCAAGTCAAGATGATCTTGTTTATTCGTAACCTTTACCAAGAAGGAAAAGCATCGCAGAGTTGACCACAAAAGATATCATCAATGTCTTGTAGGATACAATATACACAGTTCTTTTATTTTGTGTCTTTGCACTGATATTGTTATAGGCCTAATGAATTCACTTAAGATGAATGTGTGGAAGTTTTATCATTGCAATGAAGATTTAAGCTCCAAGAGCAGCCCACCATTTTCGCTAATCAGAGATCACCTTGGCATGGAAATTAAAAATCACCAACCGTGGGATTTGAGGACAAATCCTTACCAACCTCAGGAGTATGATAGGAATCCAAGAGCACGCTAAGAAAAGTTGAGCGAAGCCAATCAGGATGTGCAGTCAATCGATAGGACATGGATTGATCGGGCACCATCTAGTCCAACTCAATACTTTGGATCAATGTTATCCGTATCGCACCGTATCGTACGATGATTGAGAGCATACAAGAACGGAGATAACAAAAGGATGATTTTCAGATGTATGAAGAAGCTGATGATGCTACTGCCATTGGATTTGGATTCACTGATAGTTTGCATTCAGATGCTAGAACAGAGATTGGTAGTAGCAGTTCACGAGCACCTACCAGAGGAAAGAGGGTTGCATCTGAAGACTTTAGAGGTGGCAGAAGAGGAAGTTCACGAAGGAGTAGAGGAAGCGCTTCTTCTTCTAGCATACATTCGTTCTTTTCTCCTTCCACTACACCTGATGCTCAACCAGGAATTCGTGCTGCTATGGCTTCAGGACAACTGCCTGATCATACAGACCTTACAGTGGGAAGATGGTTTTATGATGCATGCATTTCATTTAATGCAGCAAACAGTTTTCATTTTCAAGCAATGAAAGATACAATTGCAAACATTGGTCCTGGATACAAGATGCCCTCTTATCAGAAGTTGAGAGGGAAGATATTAGATCAGACCGTCATTGAAGTATTGTTCGACTTTGAGACAATCGTGGAAGGAAACATGATGCACTATTATGGCAGATGGATAGACCGATAGGCGAGGAAGGACATTGCTAAACTTTCTTTTATATTGTCCTAAAGAACTCATGTTTTCGAGATCTCTAGACATGTCAGAGGAGAGGCACACTGCAGAGATCATAAGAGAAGAATTTGATAAGATTATACAGGAGGTTGGGCTATAGAATGTGGTCCAATTGATTACAGATAATGCAACTAACTACAAAGCAGTTGGGAAGGAGTTAACTGATATTTATAGGACTTTCAACTGGACACTATTTGCAATCCATTGTTTAGATCTCATCCTCGAGGACATTGGTGAGATGGATGAAATAAAGGCAGCAACTGAGTGTTGCTAAGATATTACAAAATTCATTTACAATCATGCATTTGTTTTGTGTATGATGAGGAGATATACAGAAGGTGCAGAGCTTCTTTGCACATCTGCAACTCGGTTCGCAACAAACTTCTTATCTGTACAGAGTATTGTGAGACAAAATTAAACTTTGAAGAGAATGTTCTCCTCAGATGAGTGGCAACAATTTGCAGAGTTGCCTCAAAACAGAAGAAATAGAAAGTTGAATGAGATTACAGAAACAATTTTTAGAAGTTCATTTTGGAATGCATGTGTCAGATTATTGAAAATTACTTGTCCTTTAGTGAAAGTTTTGAGATTGGATGATAGCGAGGAGAAACCATCTATAGGCTACCTTTATGAAGCCATGGACAGGGTAAAAGAAGCCATCCAAATAATTTTAAATTTTAATGGAAAAAAGAGAGATTATGTGCTCGTGTGGAAAATAATTGATAGTAGATGGAATAAATAATTGCATCAGCCTATTCATGCAACAACATATTATCTAAACACATCATTCAGGAACCTTTAAAAGGGACGGTGAGGTTAATCGAGGAATCATTGATTGTATCGACAGATTAGTCCCTGATGAGAGCATAACAGATGCGATACATCGAGAGATGGAGATATATGATAATGCTCTTCACTTGATGGGTTTGCGTGTTGCAATTCGCAACCGCACTACGATGCGTTCAGGTAAATTGTTTATTTTCATATTTAAGTTGCATCTTATATTACTGTGGATTATTATGTCTCTAATGTTTGTCTTTTTTTACAGATGTTTGGTGGAATAGGTTTGAAAGTGATTGTCCAAACCTTAGAGATTTTGCAATCAGAATCTTAAGCCAAACCTGTAGTACAATAGGTTGTGAAAGAAATTGGAGTGTTTTTGAACACATCCATACAAAAAAGCGCAACAGGTTGAAACACAAAAGGCTTAATGATTTGGTTTATATTCGTTGTAACATGCGCCTTCGTGAAAGGTAATGTTGTATTACTTTCAAATTTTTAATTCAATATTGTTTAACTTCAGTTTTCAATTGTTAATATTACTTACTAATTGTTTATCTTTGTTTGTGTCATAGGCAATTAAAAAAAGTAAATAGATAAGAAAGTCAGTTCGATCCAATAAGTTTGGATAATTTTGATATATTAGAAGATTGGGTTATGGAAGACAGTGAAGAAAATGCCCTCCTAACATAAGAAGACGTTGCCTGGATTAATTTGGAAGGAGTGCAACAACATTATGGAGATGAAGAATTTGATTTTGAAGAAGGTGTGGGCGTGACTGATGATGATGATGAGGATCTGCAACAAGGAGAAGATGAAGATTATTTAGTTGATGATCCTGATTACAATTTGTAAAATATAACATTGTATGTAACTGTAAACTGTGTCTGTATTTTATTTTTTGGATTCAAAATATGTAAATTTGGATGCAATTGTTCAATATTGAATGGTCAATCTGTACTAAACTTACATTATATGAATTTAAAGTAATTATCAGATTTTTCTTGATTTTTTTTTTTAATTTTAATTAATTTTTATATTATTTTAATATTAAAATATGATACGATACGATACGCCCGTATCGTGGAGTCCAGCGATACACGATATGATACGCGTCAGACAACACTGCTCCTAACAGAAGAAGATGCTCCCTGGATTAATTTGGAAGGAGCGCAACAACATTATGGAGATGAACAATTTGATTTTGAAGAAGAAGGTGTGGGCGTGGCTGATGATGCACCTCAATTAGGAATAACTCAAGCAATCAAGAATAGGATTTCAGGAGATCTAACCATCAATTATTATTAGCCAACCTATTGAATTAAAAACAAGAATTAATTTCCCACCTTTTCAAGAAACATTAGATTCTCTAGGAGTTAAATGCTCTTTTCATTTTCCAGGTAGTCATTAAGTGCTTGTAGGCAACAATAGTTAGTCACCATATTTAAATTAATTAGGATATAATTTTTAATATTTTAAAAATTACAACATTTAGTTTTAGTGCTCAATTTAGACGGATATTCTAAGCTATATAAACCCATCCATGTGAATGAAAAACAGAAGTGGTGATTTCCTACGTAGTTTTTGTATTTCAAATCTCTCTCTTGTCCTTAATCGGTAGTGAGTGAGTTGGTCTTTACCACCTTGGTGAGTCACATCCATTGTGTGGCAGATCGTGTGTGAGTGGGTGAGAGTGTGTTGGTGAGTCACATCCAACAAGTGTGTGTGAGGCCACTCAAAATGTGTTCAACTACTTCCATGTAGGAGCGTACGATGCATTGGTGAGACCAAATTCGAGAGTTTGTGCATATTTGAGCATCATTTGATGCTTTTCACTTTACCATGATCCTCTCAACTCACGATTCCCATCAATATGTATCAATAGTCCCTTTGATTTCATCCATTGAACTCAAATCCTCAAGCATTAAGCCTATGTACTATGGAACACATGAGGTCAAAACTAAGGATGGATGGTTCTACTCAAAGCATCTTATTAGTTGCTCTAAAATTTACAACATTATTAGTAATGAATTGAAGAATATTTTTAACACCTATATCCTTATCATCTTCAAAAATAGGGAGCAAATTATTTTCACTTTTATACAAAAACTTATTCAAGATGAAGTATCTTGGTGTATGTTATTTGGAGATGACATTGTGTTAGTGGAGGAGTCTAAGGAAAAAGTTCATAGAAAATTGGAACTATGGAGAGAAACAATAGAAAGTAAAGACTTCGGACTTAGTAGAACAAAGACAAAATATATGGAATGTAAGTTTGATCATTTGGTTACTTCAAAGGACATAAAATTTAAAATTGACACACATTGCATCCCCCCAAAAGAAAGTTTAAATACCTAGGGTCAATTTTTCAGAGTGATGGAAGAATTGATGGAGATGCTGCGCATAGAATTAATGTTGGTTGATTAAAATGGAGAGGAGCATCATGAATTCTTTGTGATAAGAAGATACCATTAAAGTTAATAAAAGGTAAATATTATAGAGCAACAATTAGACCTTGCCATGTTTTATGATTGTGAGTGTGGGGCAATTAATCAAACATGTACAAAAGATGTCAAAAACTAATTTTGAAAAGTATTAAAAGAGGTAGAGGATGACCACAAAAGTATTGAAAAGAAACAATAAAGAATGATCTAGCTTATTGTGAGTTAAATGCTAACATGGCACATGATAGGGCTACGTGGAAACAAAGAAAAGGCTTAGTTGTTGTTGTTTAGACATTTAATAGGATTTAAAAAATAATGTTCTTTTTGTATAATAGACCAAGAAGTTTACTAATGATCTACGATGAGTTGATGATCATCTACTCAACTATTGGCCATAATAGAATAACCTACAACTCCCTTCCAACATCTACATCCCTAACAGGTAATTTATCAATATGGGACAAGTCATGATGATTTCAAAATTAATATCCTTTTTGGATTGTAAACCAAGAAGTTTACTAATAATCTATGATTACCATATGCCCAACTATCATAATAACCATTAAGTTTCGTGACTTACTAAATTTAGAATTGTATTCATGGACAACATCAACCCATTTTCATAATAATTTATTCCTAAGACATGTTACGTAGGGAACCTATAATATGATCCCGCATTAACAATAGCAACTATCATACTTTTAAAGGAAAATGAATTTGTAACATTAAAAGAATTTTTTTATAAAAGAGCTCAACATAATTTAGATCTACTTTCTCAATTACTTCCTAGTTGAGTTCAATGAGTAATACGTGAGAGAAAAAATGAATGCATTTCATTGCTTCTACTACCCCTCATAGTCATCGAGTAGCAAGGGCTCTCGTATTGGAACAAAAACTAACTCCACTGCTATTGCTACCATAATCTAAGCTTTTTCCATTATCTTGCCTTCTCCTTGTCTTCTCAACTGTCTCCTCCTTAGTTACACCATCCATTTCTTTATCATATATATCTTGACAAACATCTTTAAATTGTTGAGACATATCCCAACCACTTATTTATGTTTTTTTCTTTTATAGCCTTCAAAACTTATTGAATTTCATACTTTATATATTAGACACCTAATGACAAGCACTTGCATCTTTTTTTATTCTCGTAAGATGGTGTTTCATGCGAGAAATACCTCCATGCTTAACTTCGTCACATAACATATACTTATTCACAAGCCTACCCTGTTATACATTGGGATGCAATACTTTCACGTTAGATCGGATGCCATGAAGCTAAGAAGAGATGAACAACAATAAGAAAAAAACTTTTGGAAGGTAAGGAATCTTGGAATCTATGAAAAACCCAATTTTTTCAAGTGAAAAATCGGGTAAGAAAGGATTATGAACGAAAGAAAGGGAGTATGTCATGGATTTAACAAAAATCCTATAGATTTTTAAGAGTTTAAGAGAAAAACTTAAGATTTCTTTATGAAATTAAGCAAATGAAAGATAAAAAAGGTGTTTGGAAGCAAAGACATTTAGTAAAAAAAGGTTTGGGAGCAGGCAGAACACTTGAAAAGCTCATGGGTCTCAAGTTTATATATTCCGAAAAATCAAAATCGACTTATACGATACGGTGTGATATGACACCGTACAACCTGATAAATCGTCTAATGCAATATACTTGTATCATATTTTCCTTACATCCGATACACTATAAAATCATATCGTATTGATTTTTACAACATTGCTTTCAGTGTCATTGTCTAGTTCTCCTACCTTTTCCCGAAAACTTTATCTCTATGGATGTTCGAGCTACCTAAAGCATGTCTCTTTCATTTTATCTTCTATTGGTTCTACACCAACATTTTTGTTTGGTCTCTTCTTGTTTTGTCACACACCCATCCATCATATTTTTTCTTTTATGTATATCATTCGCTGTGTAACTCCCAAGACTCTGCACCATATAGCATTTGTCATACTTATGATTTGCTGTGTAACTCTCAAGACTCGACACCATATAACATTTGTCATACTTACTGTTGCTTTATTTATACTTTCATCTTTGATGGTATCTTTCTTCACATGGAAGATGTGAATACCAAAAACAGCATCCACCCTTGATGCACCTTGCTGTTTTAGACAACCTGCATTAGTTCTATTGTGCGATATCTTCTAAATGATCTTGGTGTACCCAACAAAATTTGTATTGGCTTTTCGAGCTTGCATATTCAATAGTTTCAATTTGATATACATTGTATTTATTATGTTTGTCTTTCACCAGAAATGTGAGTTCTGTGCATGGTATTGCGATCCATAACTTGCTGTCTCAGGATTCTTTGAAAACCTGCAATGTGGATAGATCTGGGGTTGTAGTTCCTAACTTAATGTCACATAAAGAGCCAACAAGATGTGTCATATTTGAAGGGTTTATGCAGATCCGTGAAGGTATTGTTATCCTTATGTAGCTATTGTCTTGATACCACATGAATCTTTTTTGCCATACGTGCTTTTGATTTATAGAAAGAAGGTTTACATTACCTGGATTAGTTGGAGTTTTGTTCGGACCATTACCACTTTAATATCAAATTCCATGTTCTTGGCCCAGCATGAGCCTTGATACTTATGGAAGCCTAACTTGAGAATCAAGCCTAAGATTGGTATCAAAGTGGTTCTTGGTGAATGTTACAAGTGTTCTTGCAGTTCTTGATGCAATTTGTGAAGAGCTTAACATCCTTGGCTGAAAACCTCCAACCTGTACCAGTTTTTTGGAAGATCTTGTTCTTTCTTAATTGCATTTGGAGTCTTGATGAATTGTCCTTGATGGATTTGAATCAACCAACCAGCTGGTTGCTTTCCCAAAGATGGCAACCTCAGCTAGAACGACTTGGAATATGTTCCTTGCAACTCATGCTTCATTTGTGAAGATTGAGACTCAAGGATGTGTGAGATCGATATACACTTCATAGGGTTAGAGAACTTGACAGAGGCAAGTGACTTGAGAGAGAGCACAAAAAGAAATAAGCAAAGACAAAGAAAGAACATTAATTCTATTTGCTTTAATATGTGAATTCAAGGTGGTTTATAACTTTATATTTTCATTTATGATCCGGGTTTGGGAAACTCCGCCCATGTAAGGGATTACCCTTGCATGGTCGGTCCCAAGGTTGCATTAGGCTTTCAACAGCCAGCGTAAAACTTTGTCGGACTTATTTACCATTGATTCTACAAATTATGGATAGGGCTGTGTGGAAACAAAGAATCCATGTAGTCCCCATCTAGTATGGGAAAAGGCTTAGTTGTTGTTGTTGTTGATCCGGGTTCAGGACCTACTGCACCTATATGTATGGGCAACTAGACACCGTCCAAAGGTGATGAGATTGCTAATCTCATTGCTCATTTCACTATGTGGAAGTTAGGAAGTGAATTGCCTGAACAGGAAATTTAAAGTTTTGTATTTTGTACTGAATGTGCCAAGATTTATAAATCATGTGATTTCTGCTTTTGATAAAAGTATGCAAGGCATATGCTAATATCGGTGATAGATGGAAGCTTGATAATGATAGTGAGGAATGTGATGGAGTATGTAAGTTTGGATTAATCTTCAAGCATTGAGGATTATTGCATGTAAAGATTTATTTACTTGCTTAGGCAGGAAATTTGAAGTTTTGTATTTTGGACTGAATGTGCCAAGATTTATAAATCATGTGATTTCTGCTTTTGATAAAAGTATGTAAGGCATATGCTAATACCGGCGATACATAGAAGCTTGATAATGATAGTGAGGAATGCGATGGAGTATGTAAGTTTGGATTAATCTTCAAGCATTGAGGATTATTGCATGTAAAGATTTATTTAGTAGCTTGCTAGGCATATGTTTATTTTGTACTGAAACATTGCGAGTCCCACTTGGTGTACATAAGCAGGTTCGTCTGATCAAGTGAGAGGTAAGATGTCTTCTAATAAATTCTCTACTTGGAAGAGGGTGGCATAGATTTATTGAGATGTCTTTGTCTTGTTTACCCCAAGTGTTTAAACGACCTACTTAAGTAGGTTGTCCACTTAAAGAAGCTGCGCTGCATAGCCTGCATGTGTATTGTCGTGCTTTCTGAGTCTCTCTCTCTCTCTCTCCCACCGCTTGTCCATTGTTTTTTGGGAACTTTATAAACTTGTGCATATCTTTTCAGATTTCTGATATATTGTTAGTAAGTTTTTATTTCATGAACTCTAATAGCCAGTTCTTTTTATAATTCTTGAGTAAACTTTAGCATGTTAAAGTATGTTAGATTGAATTTTCATAAAATATTTAAGCTTACTATTTCAATTTCACAACAATGTCTCTGATTTATTTATTTCCTCTCGATAATCTACGCTTATCTGATTCTTAGCTGCATAACCAACCTAAACTATTAAGGGTATAGCTTCATATCTAGTCTCAAGTGGGTTTAATTACGGGAAGTGTCATATATTCTCATGTATTTTTTAATTAATCTTTATCAAAAAGGGTTTTGTTGTCATCACCAAGTTCCATAATATATGCCCAAAATGCATGTTCATTTTGAATTCTCCACATGCGGAGTTTGAACTTTGATCAATCAGTCCGGAACCTTGTTTGAGCAATTTCGTCTTTCTTTTGTCCTCATGGTATTATTTGCAATATTATAAATTTCTTCCTCAAGTAGTGGTTTGTGGATCAGACATCCAATGCAACAATTAATGGCATATTCATAACATCTGGGGATTTTCATAGAGTAAGTTTCTAGGGAAAAGGACAAATGATGTTGAGCTCATTTTAAATTGTTGGTCTTCCTTTAAGGTAGGTATTAGAATATTCGTTAAAGGTAAATGATTGCCTTTGAAGCATCAAAAGAGAAAGAGATTCACTGCAGAAAATACTCTCTCTATCTACATATATATATATATATATATATATATATATATATACATATATACATATAAAAATACATACATATACATGTGTGTGTATAACAGTAAGAGGAAAAGATAAAGGAGGCAATCTAGGAAATCTTTGTCAGTTGTCATGTGAATGTTACTTAATCTTTTCTCAAGGATCATAATTTATCTTTATAGAAATGTCCATTCTGTTTATCCAGGTTGAAGTAATTGTTTTGTGTTATGAAGATATATCATAATGGAAGCAGAGGTGTAACTAAGAATTTTGCATTGGGTTTGGCTTTTTTCATTTTCCCCTTTTATTTTTTTCCGGTGGGGCGGGGGCGGGGGTGGGGGAGGGCAGTGCATGGGAGGATGGCTGTGGGATTTTCTTGGTTTTGCCTCGACTTTTTAGATCTCAATTAGCCAAATAAATCACTAGTGCAAAAGTTAACCCTTATTTGGCAAGATAAGAAATCTTCTTTTGAAAAGAAACGACATGTGCTCATACGCATTAGGAGTGATCAGAGGTAAGTCTTAAAACTTATTTTCTTATTTATTCTTCTATTTTAAGTAGGTTGTTCCAGTTGAGGTTCCGCAAAATCAAAATTTGAATATAGTGTAAAAACATATATATTAGTTGCTATACAAGAAAAACACATTGATTACGAAAACTGAATAATAGGAATAACCTTTGGTAAGTTGTATTTATATGCAAATGGGGGATTGGTACATATGGTAGCCATGAAATAGTGGGAGGAAACTAATGTATCATGATTCGGCTTGAGTGGGCAAATGGTAGATATAAGTTACTATGTAACTAATAACCCCATTCTCCGAATTCCTTCAACTCCACATTAATTAATTAAAAGTCCAACTCATGGAAATAATGTTGAATAATTGAGGCGTTGTCCATTATTGTGTATAATACTAACCACCATAAGGTTTCCATTAAATTTTATGTGTTTATCATACATAACCATTGTCTTCATTATGTTCTTCATATTGCACTAAGATCGATTACTATTAAATAAAGTTGATACTTCTTGTCATACATGACAGGTAAGATCTCTATTTTCCTCTTTAGAAATCTTCAATTTTCAATGCCTAGCGTTTGATTTTCCTCTAACCATTGAATAAAATATCAATATCCTATCCTCTCTTGAAACAAGGGGTGCTATTAGTTCTATGTGTATCAGTTTTCCTTAGCTGATACAGTATAGTCCAATAGAAAGGCTCATATATGTCTTGTTGGCGAGACTAGTACTATCTCATTTGTCACAGAAAATCTCCTTTCTGCAAACCACCTTCCACATGAACATCAGGGACTGCCTATTCTCAGTCATTCTTCAGCCAGCGCGACCATTGTATTCCTATTGTTGAGAAATGTTTACTTTTTATTCACCAATTCACATAATTTATCAGGGGTTTGAAAACTGACTTTTTCATTTTACAATCTTGATTTTGGAACCTCATAACATCTCTGCTATTTCGGATTTTTATGATTCAAAAGCCAATTTTATGTTTTTTGAATGCCCCAAAAGTGATGGTGCTGTAGGTTTGTGGGTAATCACTATTTGCTAGTTCATACAATTTGGTAGTGATTTGTATCGGAGAAACTGATTTTTTCATTTTACAATCTTGATTTTGGAACCTCATAACAGCTCTGTTATTTCAGATTTTTATGATTCAGAATCCAATTTATGTTTCTTGAATGTCCCAAAAGTGATGGTGCTGTAGATTTGTGGGTAATCACTATTTGCTAGTTCATACAATTTGGTAGTGATTTCTGTATCGGAGCTGTGAGTGAGAGGGAGGGAGGGATCAGCCTGAAAAGAAGTGGCAAAAAGAGGAGATCAGCCTGACAGTGATTATGTTGAATGATTGAACAAAAGTGGTAGGTTGATGCAATTTAGGAAGAGTTCAAAATAGGCGGTTCTGCAGCTGGGTCAGTTGAAGAAGACGGTGGCAGAGGAGCAGCTTCTAGATGGTTGAGATGGTGGCACTTATTTGTTGCTGGAGAAAGAAAATTGAGGTTGCAAGTTACAATGTCAAAAGAGGATGAGGCAAAGGTAACTATTTTGGCTAGTGAAGCAGCATCGCCTGAGAGAGACAATGGGGAGGGAGAGTGAGCACGTGACCAACGAAAATTGAGGTTGCAAGTTACAGTGTCAAAAGGTGACGAGGCAAAAGTAACTACTTTGGCTAGACAGTGAAGCAGGATCGCCTGGGACAATGGGGAGGGAGAGTGAGCAGGTGGCTAATGATGGTGCTGGTTAAAGCAGATGGAGAAGATTCTTAGTTCTGTCTCTCTGCTCTGGAGTAAACATGGTGGAAGACCGTTTTAGTTAGAGGCATTTTGGGCTTTGCTTCTTTCCTTTTCCTTATTCGGTATCTTATTTCATATACTAGTATTAAGTTCACAAAATCTGATGTATTCATTGTCACCATATTGACCATTACAAAAGTTGGATGACAAGCTGCTATTGCTGTCTACAGGTGGATTCTCTGAGCCTTGCCAGATCTCCAAACATAATTGGAACCCAAGAGTTGTGAAGGTTGAGACATGAGTGTGTGGGCATAATATTGGCGTGAGCTTACATAATTACAGGCCTAGACGAATACATACATGGACTTGTGGAAATAAGAAACAAGAACTGAGAGATACAAACTTCTATAATGTGGGGGATTGGTCAATTTAATATAGCTTTCTGCATAGGATCCCAAATATTTTGCTTTTGAATTCATTGATGGTTTCTCATGCAAGTCATAGAAGAGAAACTGAGGTGCTTAATTGGCTTTGTTAATGGTAACTAACTTTCCTGAGAAACCACCTCACAAGTATTGAAGGGAAGGATGCATGTATACATGTCAACATTGATGAGGGTGGTGTTGATATTCTTGCAAAGCAAGATTTTATCTTTCTTCATTTAACCTAATTCAAGAGTATAACTTTGATAGAAGTGTTAAATGGTATGTGGGTTTAGTTAATGATTAGCTCTCTTCTCTAAAGCCTCTATTTTTGCTTGTTAGTGTATCATATTCCTGGATCGTGGGTACAATTATGTTGATCCTCTTGGACAACCTTCTTTATAGAAGATAAAGTTATAGATGTTGATGTAATATATTTCTTCTTAGTCAATTCATTTGAATCAAACATGGTATATCAAATTAGATTCTATAAACTCCGCTCATGTAAGGGATCACCCTTGCATGGCCGGTCCCAAGCTCGGATAAAGGAGGAAGGTTGTGTTAGGTTTTTGACAGCCAACGTAAAATTATATCGGACTTATTTACCATGGATTCTACAAATTATGATAGGGCTCTGTGAAAACAAAGAATCTATATAGCCGACTCCATCTAGTATGGGAAAAGGCTTAGTTGTTGTTTGTTATTGTAATACCCCATTTAAACTACCAGCTCTACAATTCATTTTTCTTCTCTCCTTCCAGTTTTAAGTATATATATTTACATGGTAAGGCTTGTTTTATGTTATGATGTGCTTGTCTCCTAGCCACCTTGAATTACAACAACTAAGCCTTTTTCCAAACTAGACGGGGTCGGCTCCATGGATTTTTTTGTTTCCACATAGCCCTATCACGTGCCATGTTAGCAGTTAACTCAGCATAAGCTAGATCATTCTTTATTGTTTCTCTCTATCACTTTTGTGATCGTCTTCTACCTCTTTTGATACTTTCAAAATCTAGTTTTTCATACTTTCTTACATGCGCTTCTTTTGATCTTCTTTCTATATGTCCAAACCATTGTAAATGATATTCTTTCATTTTATCCTCTATTGGTGTCACTCCCAATTTGTTTCTGATAACCTTATTATGTATATGGTCTTTCCTTCATCTCAACTTCTTTATTTCTACCACAAACATCTTTTGTAGATGTCGATGATTAACTACCCAACACTCAGAACCATAAAACATGGCAGATCTAATTGTTGCTCTATAATATTTACCTTCTAACTTTAATGGTATCTTCTTATCACAAAGAATACCTGATGCTCCTCTCTATTTTAACCAACGTGCATTAATTCTATGCATAACATCTCCATCAATTCTTTCGTCACTCTGAAAAATTGACCCTAGGTATTTAAAACTTTTCTTTTTGGGGTTTTAATGTATGTATTTTTAATTTCTATGTCCTCTAAAGTTACCCAATGATCAAACTTACATTCCATGTATTGTTCTACTAAGTTGGAAGCCATTACTTTCTAATGTTTCTCTCTATAATTCTAATTTTCTATTAACTTTTTCCTTAGACTCCTCCACTAACACAATATGATCTGCAAATAACATACACTAAGGTACTTCATCTTGAATATGTTTTATTAACTCATCAATAACCAAAATATGGACTTAAAGTTGATCCTTGATGTAACTCAATATTAACTTCAAAAGAGACTATCATTCCTTCATTAGTCACACATGTTTTTGCACCATCGTGCATGTCATGGGATACCTCTCTTTTTTAAGGTTCTCCAAAGAACATCTCTTGGTACCCTATTATAAGCTTTTTCTAGATCAATAAATATCATGTGAAGGCTCTTCTTTTTTGCTCTAAAATATTCCATAAGATGTTTCAATAGGTGAATCGCTTCAATAATAGATCGATAATTCTTTTCCATACAAATCATCTCCCTTTATAGAATTCTTTGAATTACCTTATCTAACTCCTAGCCGACCCCGTCTAGTATGGGAAAAGGCTTAGCTGTTATTGTATCTTACCTAACTCCTCTAAAAAATCCTTCTTTATACTATCTTCTAATCCTATTTGGGGTGCATACACACAAACTATATTTAAAGCCTTTACTCCAAACACTCATTTCACTATCATAATTCGGTCACCATATCGTTGTATGTATGCTACAATATCCTTTAAATCTTGATTTATAATAATATGTACTCCATTTCAATCCTTTTTCTTTCTTGAGTACCATAATTTAAAACTTGTATTCTCAATCTCTTTTGCTTTTTTTCCAACCCACTTTGTCTCTTGTAAACATAGAATGTGAATCTTTCTCCGAATCATAGTATCTACCACCTCCATTAACTTGTTGGTCAATGTTTCGATATTCAAAGTACCAATACAAATCTTATTATCTAGGACCAGTGTTGTCTGATGCGTATCGTATCGCGTATCGCTGGGCTCCACGATACGGGCGTATCGTATCGCTTGTATCGTACTTTAATATTAAAAAAATACAAAAATATTTAAAAAATCAAGAAAATTTAGTAAAAATCCGAAAAAATCAAGAAAAATCTGAAAAAATCTGGCTGATTGAGCATTCAACATTGAATAATTGCATCCAAATTTATATATTTTGAATAAAAAAAATGAAATACATTTACATTTTATAAATTATAATCAGGATCATCAACTAAATAATCTTCATGTTCTCCTTGTAGAAGATCCTCCTCCTCATCATCATCACCTTTTGCTTGGAAACCAAAACGATGAGCTCCATTTCTTTGATTATTGAGTCTATGACACCTCAGTGATGTGATATTGTTACTTGATGATATCCCCTTTTTCTCTTACTGGAGACTAACTGTTTAACTAATGCTTGAGCTCCATTTCTCACTTCACAGACTGAGTTAAGCCTCACACATGTTGATCATGTTCAACTCAATGGAAGTCATGTAAGGTGAACCTTAAAATAGTGAAGTTGTGAAATGCCCACTCGATGAACCGAGACAACCAAATTGTTCTTCATTGTTTGCGATTTCATGAAATTAGAAACTAGTAACAGAAATATACCTAAAAGTTGGCAACAGAAAGGGAAATGATTTTGTCACAATTTTTATTTGTTCATAAATTATTCTTATTCAATAAATGAAATTATGAACCCGAATTTACATGTTACATACATAACTTAATCCCAAATAAGCATATCGGAGGATGCTTTGGAGAGAAGTGAAGAGAGGAGAAGAGAGTCCAGAAACCTGCAAAAAAAATTTTGAAAAAAAAAATTATTATTTTTTGGGCGTATCACCCGTACTCCGTATCGTGTGATATGGCCCGTATCGCACGATACGGAGCGATAAGTTTTGTTTTACGATACTCTTAGGTGTTACGAGTTTAAATGTTACGGGTTTATTGATGGTACGAGTTTCATATGTTTAAAACCAATTATTGATATTGTTTTGACTGTTTGAGTATAAATGTTTTCTGCACCTGAAAAGGAACGAAACATTCTCTCCTTCGGTATGGATTTGATTGATTGGCCAACACCCATCTATTCACCAGTCTGAGTGTTCTCATCGCAGTATGAGCATGTATTGGCTTGTTGGCTACCTATTAATGTACTGGATTTATGTTGGATTCGATTTTGACTCTACTCCTTTCTGGGTGTATCATTGAGAATAGTCACATAATGTTTGTACACCTATCAATCTGTGAAATTACTTCAGACAGCCTGCACCCATTTGGGATTTTCATCCAAGATAGTCGAGTTGCATCTTTAAATATTGGTCTCCGATATAAACTAAACTGAGGACCTCAATGGGGTGAGTGAAGTGGAACACCTCACTTTTCTTCTTGTTCCGTGTTGCCTGTTTCAAATAGAAGCTTAACTAATGTGGAGAAGTGGATGCTAACTTTTCCTTGCTTCTTAGATAGACTTGGTGATTGGTGTGCGAATTCTCCTTGGACCGAGGGGGGGGGGGGGGGTTCTGTTCTGTTAGAAGTATTTGTTTTTTTACCTAAATTGCAATTCTGCATTTGAGTATGACATTTGAAGATGGCATGATGTTGCAGATGCCATGTGTAGCAGCATATGCATACAGCTTAAGAGTTAATGGTTAGGTTGGTGGCATTCACTGCTGCTATTAGATGGTTATTTTGTGTTTAACTGCGGCTGAAAATGTGCTGATGCAGGCGGAGGAAAAGCTTTCCTCTATGAATTTGGGAATAGTACCGGACATCTTATTTGGAGGAAGGTCGATGGTAGCTGTTGCTGCATATTTTTAGGTTATGTTTAATTTGGTGTTTCTTTTCCTTTTTCGCTTAATTCTTCTTTTGACAAAGAAAGAATAGTAGCCAATGGGCACTAGTTATCTGTAAATGTGGCTGTAAAAATTCTGGAAATGGCATCTCCTTCCCCTTTTCTTGATACACTTTTATCATGCAACTCTGTTCAAATAATACATAAATAAATCCCTTTGGAACTTTGGTAGACTTTTTTATTTGTTTGTTAGTTTTCTCTCATTTGATAACTGGACGATATTGATTTTGTTTTCTCATACTTTCTATTCATAGCCATCAAAGTCTCATTTCAAAGTACCTAAACAATTGTTATGTCTACGAAAAAATCTTAAATCAATGTACCATTAAGCTTACTAATGCAGTACTCTTAGCTCCTCTGACTGCTTTTGTGTTAAGAACCTTCGCTCCTAATATTTTGCGTTTCTTGCCAACCATGGTTCCTAGAAGGTGAATGCATACAACGCCAGTTGGTCCTGCCCACCAAACTTGCCTTTCACCTGAGATACTACGTTCCCCCATCAATTAGACAAAGTGCCTTCATTCTGAGGATGAAAAATCAGTTGGACTTTATTCCATACCTGTGCAACCTCTGTGACAAGTTCCAAACAATGGATGACACTTTCAACCTCTGTATTACACATTGGGCAAATACTGTTTTCAATCTGTTGTCGCCAAAATATTTTTTTGGCGTCCATACAATCATATTCCTTTGCTTCAATCTTTCTCTAGTTGGGATTCCGTGGTATTGTAGTTTCCACATGAATGATTTCACTTTTCTCGGTGTTCTCGATTTCCATAGTGATAACCAGCATTTCTTTAGTGAATGTATATCAACAGAATAATTCCTTTCAGGATACAACATATTAGTCACCAGACTTGTTCCAGCACCGAGATGGAGTATCTTGTCCTCACTCTGGTCGTAGTTACAGAATTTTATTTGCAATATTTTAAGAGAATGAATCCTGAACTAATTGCTCTTTCCATTCTCTATTCGGTTGGAGCAATTGACGAGCAACAGATAACTCTGCGTATTATACATATCATTCACAGGGAGAAAAACCTGAAATACGGGCACCATTAACGTTTGATCTGTCTCCCGCCTTCCAAACCAGCCCTTTTTCGATGAATTTTCTCCCATCCACGGGACTCCTCCAGCCTCACGATGGAGTAGAACCTACATCAACATTCATAAAAGTATTATTGGGAAAATACTTTTAGAGACTTTGAAAGATAACCCTTTACGAGTCTCAGGCATTGTTTTCCCAACCGATCCCATGCTGGCTTTTCCTTCTTTATTAGCTCTCCCAGCAGAATTTCATCGTGGAGCTATTAATATCTTCAACCAAGTTTTTCTATGCGTATTTTTTACCAGACTTGGATAATAAAAGAATCATGTTGGATTTCAAGAAGTCCAAGGTAATTGTAATAAGATATATTATTCTCCTAAAATAATGTAATGTATCGTAAAAAAAAACTTGTTTTTCTAGATCATACATGTAATTTTAACTCCTCTGAAGCATCAATCAAGAATTCTTTCTTCCTATTAATGCTTTCTTATGAGTTCTTTGCCTTAATTGTTTCCACCATTTTTTTCTCTTATAACATTTGATATAAGAGTTAATTCCTTTAGGAATTCTAAATCGATTTTTATGAATGGTATTGAGATAATCAAACCCCAAATCGTAAAGTTTGATGAAAAGAATTTTGAACATTAGAGAATCCAAATAGAAGTACTATTTAGGTTTCAGGAGCTAACATAAATCATCAAGGAAAGATTGATAGAACTGCTAAATATAGATAGTTTAATATCAGAAGAGTAAAAACATCTAAAAGAAAGTAAGAAAAATCGTAAAGCTCCTTTTTACATCTTTCAATCATTAAACTTTTCTCTTCAAAAAGGGGACAAATGTAAAGACCGGTGTACAATATCAATCCAATTGTCGAACTTGACATCAAGATCTCTTGCCAAAGACCCTCTCAAAGCATTGTTGTCACCACTTTTAGCAACTTTACATATGTACCTTTATATAGTTAGACAAAGTCATCCTTAAGGGTATTATATTTATTTATAGAATAAATAATTAGAGTATAGTCTTTACCGGATCTTGCCAAATTTATAAGCAATGCGTCATGGCTTGAGTAGTTGGCCCACCAGATGATCAACATCCCTTTGACTCATTCAATGTGGCTCTTGGGTCAGAGTGAGTGTAAGGTGATGAAAAGTTTAAGCTGAGTATTATGCAAGACAGCTAAACGAAAAGTCTTAATAGCTAAACTCCAAACATTTCACATCTATTAATGAATAATGGGTCAATGAAACAACCAATTCTACAATTCTTCACATCACCTCAAACCTACCTTTTATGGACCCTATCTCTACATGTCACTTAAATAAGTTCTCATCTTTGATATAACTTGTATGGATAATAATAATAGTAATAATAATAGGAGGTGAGCACTAACACACATAGTCCATAGGTGGATGTGATCTCTTCACAACAACATGCACACTAAAGATATGCCTATTAAAACTTTATCTTTAGAGTTCAAATCAATATTATGATCACCATAAACATGTATATCTAACAAAGTACTCATCAATGATACATTTTGAGTTTTGGTATTAGGATTACTAATCCATCCAACCACCACATCCACATCATAGGAGTCCCTTGAACCCTCCTCGTGTCCACACAACCTTGGGTCTATAGGGTAATAGGTCTCTAAAGATACACATTTAGGGTTATGTTTTCAACATTATGTTCACAAACCAAAAATCTTACATATATATATATATATGTGTGTGTGTGTGTGTGTGTGTGTGTGTGTGTGTGTGTGTGTGATCTCATATCACCTTCTATTAAAAGAAACATAATCCACAATCTCCCCTAACAACTATCTCATATAATCAAAGCAAGTATCAAAATAGTTTTGTTTTAAATTCACTATTCTCGCTGGTTTACCATGCCGGGATGCATGTCCCTATGCAACATGACACAAGTTGTCAACTGCCAACTATAAGTGAACTAGTAGTATGAACAATAATGTAGTCAATAGGTTGGCATCACTAGAGATGCCCATCCATAAATTTGTATCCCCTAACAACACATCTTGTCTAGATAGCTCATATATGGATCATAATTCCATGTTGACTAATCTTTCGACCCGTCCATACAAAACAATATTTCATTAGCATTTGAGTTCACTCATACAAGAATAATCACATACATCTTAAAAGCAAGTACAACTATCTCTAGCATGCATCTCTGGATGGAACACATCCACCTAACTAAACCCCTTAATCAAATCCAATTCATAAGATGCCACTCTTTTCCAAATCATCTCCATTTGCACCTAAATAAATTTAAATTTATTACTGTAAACTATTCTATAATAAACCTAGTAGTTCAACGTGCAAATAAATTAAGGTCTAGCTCTTATTTGAACACATTATCCAAATTTTCTAATATAAAATCACTTGATGTGTTTCAATCTTAACAAAACCATTATATTAATAAAAAGCATTCAATTACAAACTCGATGCTTCAAACCACATTTGAATCATGCTTTGAGTGACTCCAAAATAAATTTAAAAACCTACTTTATGTTTTAAGCTTTTTTGGATCTAATTGAGGAGTTTGAATCTAATCAACCCAAGCCAAACCCAAAAATGTGTCATTTTAGACACAAGCCACCAAAATGACTTGTGTCCAGTCCGACATGACATAGGTTGTAGGACATGAATATGAAATGCTCTAATAGCCACCACCAACCACTGTTTTACACTCCAAAACTGTCATTTTAGGTGTTGTTTTTGTCCAAACAAAATTTGCTTGAGGTTTTCTCCCTCTGATCAATCATGTGCATCCAAAATCACAACCAATGATGCGGTGACAATAGAAAATAAAGAGAAAGAAGAAAAGGAGGGGATCTTGTGATCACTATATTCCTCCCTATTCCTTATGACAATTGTGTCCACATGAGCCAAGTAAGGCCCCACTAAATTCCTCTCTCTCCCTTCTATCTTTTGGTTCACTATCAATAGCCAAAGTTAAGGTTTTGTTGGAAGGGATGAAATGAAAAAAGAAATGCATATTTACCTTGAAAAATCCAATTGCTTCTTGTGTTTCTTGACATCCTTCCATACACTCAATGGATACAAACTTGACCTCTCTCTTGGACCCCATTTTCTCTCATGTTTTGTTACATGCATCAAATCAATGGAAGTGGCCACATGAACTGCTCGGTGGCAGTTAAATAGAAAGATTGTAGCAATTGGATGTTGGGTCTTGATTGTCAAGTTTATTCAAGTTGAATATTATACAATGTGACTTGCAAAATACTAAGGAGCAACTTTGGAATATTAGGGAGTTTGTTATTGTCACGCTTTGCAAGATCGGTGTCGACATCTAAATTGTCGTGATATTTTGATGCGATAAATTGTGAAGGACCCATTGCATCCAACTTGTCTCTAAATAAAACTCTTCGTCCTCCTCTTTATCGACTTCGTGGTCATCTTCTATAAGATAGCACAATACACTATTTCATGATAAAGTAACATTATAACCTTTTAGCCATTCTCTATATACCATATATGAATTTTGCATAACTTAACAATGATAATAAGTATAGATAAGAAAATTATTAATATAATACAATATAAAAGACACGTATGAGTGCAATATCCCCTATAGAAGGGATGAATGACTTGTAGGTATGCCTCCTATATAAATGAGACGTATCCCCAGCTACATTACCCTTTGCAAAAACACGCATCTAAAGGCATGTCTCTCTTTTAAGAGGCATGTCACTTGGATGTCTTTTATGTTTTCAAAAGGGTTTTTAGAGAGAAAGGAAGGGAGAGTGAGAGAGGAACTTACCTGAAATGGTGGGCAGGAGGTGAGCTTAGATAAGTGACAAGCTCTGGCTGCATAAGAGAGAAAGAAAGAAGGAACAGGGTAATGGAGATGGACTTCAGCACAATGAGAGGCCGTGAATAGCGAGAGAGAGAGAGAGAGAGAGAGAGAGAGAGAGAGAGAGAGAGAGAGAGGGCTAAGTTTGGAAATGAGGTGCATTCTTAGTAATTAAGAATGTGTGCCAAGTTACACTTGCACAATTACAATTGTTATTTGTTTCTATGTTGCTCTATCTCATATCATTGGGAAATGTACTCTGCACCACCAACAATAGTGCTCTCTTGCGAATTTGCCACCAATAACAGTAATAGTAGTGGCAGGTGACAGCTTCCTTACCTTACCTAATAGAGGGTGCAACATGAGGACTTTGTTGTAGGTGACAGCATAATTCTTAAAAAACATAAAGAATGAAATACGAGTGCTAGTTTGCCAACTAGCCAAGCATTCTCTCTCATGTGTTGGTTACGTAAGCTTTTCCCTTATTCGACTTAGGTCGTATACAGGGTGCGTGGAGAAAGAGACGGCAACTTAAACGACTTCAGATTGACGATCAAATGCTGAACAAAGAAGTGAGGTAAGGGGGTGGAGTTTGCTTGACTGTGGGTGAGGCGAGTAAAAAACAACAATCAGGACAGCTGCCACGTCCCTTCACCCACCTCGTCCTTCATTTAAAATATATTAATATAAGCATCTACCCCTAAAATACAAAGAAAATGCGGGGGAAAGTCCTTTTTCTAATGAAAAAGAACATAAGCCACCGACACAGGAGAATAATACGGAACCACGGCAATGGATGGAAGGTGAGGAGTTCAATACCTAATAATATGCGCCTGCCTAAACCCTAGCTTGCCCCATTTTGGTTAGACGCTGATGTAGGCGGAAGTTCTTCCTCTCTTCTTCCACCAAGTTAAAAAAAGGAGGGTGAAACGTCGCCATTTCGGTGGTTAGTCGTCATCATGTAAAAACGAGAACGAGTGAGCTACCTCTTCTGCCTTCCCTCGCGCCAAAACCAAGCAACTTACTTAACCTCCTTATTTACATAAAACATTCTTTATGAAGGAAATTAATTGCGACTTCTTGGCCATGGTGTGGAACCTGGGCTGCATAAGCTAGAGGGAGGGCACGCACCCATTTCAGTTGGTGTGTCGGTTGATACGAAGAACCCCCTCCTCTAATGGACCCCACTACCAGCCTGTAAACCACGTTGCTTTCTCTACCTCTAACTTGGCAGAGCTGAGCTGAGTCGAGCCGAGCCGAATCGAGCAGTCACTCTCTCTGAGCTTAAAGGCAGGGAGAACAAAGTGAGGAGCTGTTTCTATCGGACTTGACGGCACACCCTCAAAACCCCAACTTATAATCCTGCTCGCGTCCGCCACAGCCTCAAGAGTACACGCAAAAAAAAAAAAAGAGAAGAAGAAAGAAGTGGAATCTAAGGCTCCTCCTCCCCGTATCTCATCGCTGTGTCTCTCGCGAAGGAAGGAAGGAAGATTAGCCAACGTCTCAGCCTCATGAGTCTCAAGGTCTACGGCTGCATCGCCGTCGTCCTTGTCCTGTTCATATGCAATGCGGGTGGATCTCCGCCGAAGGGGACGGAGGCCGGGGCCGTAAATTCCAACTCGGTTCTGGTGGCGCTTCTCGATTCTCAATACACAGAGCTGGGGGAGCTGGTGGAAAAGGCTCTCCTTCTCCACACCTTGGAAGAGGCCGTCGGAAAGCATAATCTGACCATCTTCGCCCCTCGAAATGAGGCGCTGGAGCGCGACCTCGACCCCGATTTTCGGCGGTTCCTCCTCGAGCCCGGTAACCTCCCTTCTCTCCAATCTCTCCTCTTGTTCCATGTCCTCCCCTATCGCCTCCCATCCGCGCATTGGCCTGCCGACAAAGACCACCGCAGTCTCTGTCCGGGAGGTGACGTCCTCAGACTCTCCACCGCCAAGGACGAGTTCTCGACGAAGAGAGTGGATCTTGCGGCCATCGTCCACCCCGATGCCATTGTCCGCCCCGACGGCGTCATCCACGGGATCGAGCGTCTCTTGGTCCCTAGATCCGTTCAGGACGACTTCAACCGGCGGCGGAGCCTCGCTTCCATCTCAGCCGTGCTGCCAGAGGGCGCCCCCGAGGTCGACACCACCACAATGACGCTCAAGAAGAAGAAGTCCTTGAAGCCGGACCAGTATGGGTACTCTTCTCCCCCTTACACCCCGTCCATGCCCATCTACGGGTCGATGGCTTCGTCTCCGGCCTCGGCTCCCGCACCTGCTCCCGGGCCGTCATCCGGGCATCGGTGGTTCGACGGTGAATCGCAGGTCAAAGACTTCATCCACACGCTGCTGCATTACGGTGGCTACAACGAGCTGGCGGACATTCTGGTCAATTTGACTTCTCTGGCGACGGAGATGGGGAGGCTGGTTTCTGAAGGGTACGTTTTGACGGTGCTGGCGCCCAACGACGACGCTATGGCGAAGCTGACGACGGACCAGCTAAGCGAGCCCGGCGCGCCGGAGCAGATCGTGTATTTCCACCTCATCCCGGAGTACCAGACGGAGGAGAGTATGTACAACGCCGTGAGGAGGTTCGGAAAGGTGCGATACGATACGCTTCGGCTGCCGTTCAAGGTCACGGCGAAGGAGGCGGACGGCTCAGTCAGGTTCGGCCACGGCGTCGGGGCTGCCTATTTGGTTGACCCGGACATATACACGGACGGGAGGATCTCGGTACAGGGGATCGACAAGGTACTCTTCCCTTCGGAGCCGCCCAAGCATAGTGCCAAGGCAGTCGCCAAGTCTAAAGCTCCCGCCGCTGCCACCCCCACCACCACCACCAGCACCCGGAGAGGTATCCCCCCTCTCTCTGTCTCTCATATATGATTTTAAAATAGATTTCCGTTGTGATTCCGTTGGTGCTCGAATTCTGCTGCATTCCGTTGCTTTGCTTTCTTTCATGGTTCATTTCTTGTTGCCTAATTCTTAGTGATGTCGGTGACCTCATACACTATGAAGTGTGATAGTGTTGTGTGCCTACCGTTGGCCGGAATCCGTGAGTTTGGTTTGCAGATAGCGGCTACCGAATGAAAGGGATTTGGGTAGTCAATCAGCCTGGGGAAAAAGCAGCTTGTTCCCTGGCCAAAAGAGTTTTTTCCTCGTTATTTTTAGGGAGGACCAAGGTCCGGGTCAGGTTAACTGTTACCATGCTTTTCCCTTTGGTTCATTTAACGGCGAAGGTTCTCGTTGGTGGTGATTTCGTTCACCCATCAACTTTTGTGTATGAGTAGTGTAATGTTGCTTTTACTGCTAGCATTGTTAGTACAGAGAAGGAGTCAATCTTGTAAAAGGTCACTGATTCTGGTTGGTAGATTAGATGGCGATAATTTGTTATTTTGAACCAAACTTCTCCCCGATCCGGTTCTATTATTAATACGCGGTGTTATTCTTGATTTAACCTTCATGGTGGTGGATGACAGCATGATCCTAAGAGTCTCTTATATCTTGTACAGTTACGGGAGAGGGATTTTTCTTTAAAAGATATGAAAGAAACCGCATTGTACCTCTGCCGACAGTAACTGCATACACACACACACACACATATATATATATATATATATATATATATATATATATATATATATATATATATATATATATATATATATATATATATATATATATATAAAGAAGATAGAGAGAGAGAGAGATGATGATGATGTCATCTTTTGGACAAATTAAGTTGCTCATTTAGCAATCAAACAACCTCCTATTATACATCTCTTGTTGGGTGTCACCTTTCTTAACATTTTAGTGTGTGTTCGTATTTATTCTCTGCTGTGGGGTCACTCTTCCTTTTGCCATTTCAACCTCGACGTGCAAAAGGTTCCGTCATCCAACAAGAGAGTGTCGGTGCTTGTTTCTGGGGGTTAGGTGCTGCTGACTTTTCTCTTTCTCTTTTTTCTATTTGCCCGAATTTCAAAAGGGGTTGTTAGGCCGCATCCCTTTATTTATTTATTCAATTATTATTATTGTTAATTATTTATTATTGTGATCATGTTTCCAGGTCGTCAGTTTTTTTTTTATTTAAAAATTTCATTTCTTTAGATGTTTGGCTATGTACCGAGTTGTGCTCTCTGTCATGCATCCTTTTCTACTCAGCAGCGTTCTAGATATGATAATCAGTAGATCGGTGTCTGTGAAAGTGAATCCACGTTTTGGCGCAGAAAGCATATAGACACCGACTCTACTGATTCACTTAATAGGATAAAAAGAAACTAATATTTGTCCTTCCAAACTTAAGAGACAGAAAGAGTGTAAGTATCAGCTGCCATTTGGGTAGTTTAAAAGACATGCCGCGGTGAATTAAATAGTTTCATCCTTCATGCCAAAGAATTCTGTGAGAAGTCTTAGCGTTCTCTTATTTGCTAGTTGTCATTTTGCGTGCTATTTTAGGCATAATGGCGGATCTGTAGAGTCTAACTTGCTTTTCGTAATGTTTCATTATTTTCTAGTTGTCGTTTTCATGGTGGGTGGTACTAATCAGTCTTTGAGTTTATGGTTTCCACTTCTTTAACTTGATGTTTCATATTTATTTTCTTTATTGGCCTTCTAGAATTTTACGGACTTTAATTTGCATTGCCTAATTTTTGGCTTTGGTTTAATGTTAAAGCCATCAAATAAGTTCTCTTTGTTGGCGTCTTTCTACAGGGAAACTGCTGGAGTTCACGTGTAATATCCTAGCAATGGTTGGACAGACTTCATTCTCTACATGCCGAAGGACATGAGGTAAAGGAAAACTTCATTTATCATTTCACTCACCCCCCCCCCCCACACACACACACACACACACACAGAGAGAGAGAGAGAGAGAGAGAGAGAGAGAGAGAGAGAGAGAGAGAGAGAGAGAGAGAGAGAGAGAGAGAGAGAGACCTCTGTGTTCTGATCTTTCTTGTTGATTGGAATGCAGATTCACGCATATGTTGAAGTCGGTATGTAGATTCACCCCTGGGGAAGTATGGTGAAAGGTGAAAGATGGTGTTTTTTCAAGATGAAAAGTTGTTTGGGTTGATGGAGGATGATGAGAGCCATATATCAGTGCATAAAGGTCCTTCCTTCCCTTATTCTGTCACCAAAAAAAAAAATCGGAGCTTACTATGTATACACTGCAAATTTTGTGGTTTCTGTTGTTATTTGAAGTTCGATCTACGTTTCCCTTTCCTACGATGGGGAATTTGTAACAGCGACGACTAACAGTGATTTTCACGTGGTCTTCGCTGCCACAATAAACAAACGAATGAATAATGAATTAAATTCTTTCGTGTTTATAGCAATCTCTCTCTCTCTCTCTCTCTCTCTCTCTCTCTTCATTGCATTTGATATCATGCGTCTTCTTAAATGCTATTGAATTCAAAGAAATACAATCAAGTACTAGTAGGTGCATTATTTCTGTATTCTGTATTTCTAGGTGGCTTCAAGGAAATACAATTAAGTATCTAGTGGGTGCATTATTGCTGTATTCTGAATTTCTAAGTGATTTGTTAAATTGCATCGTGGTGCCAGCACCTAACAAGTTGCACTAACTATTAGTATCTTTCTCATTATTATGGGACGAATGAAAGGTGAGGTACCGAAGCCAAGCACGTTTATGTCATTTGGTAGAGATGCCAGAAAGCCAGCCGATCTGTCGTTCGCTAGTGGACTCCACCAAGGAGATCTCAAATCTCGACACTGCTTCCAACTGGATCTGGGAGATGGCAAGTATCGTGAGTTATATACTCTTAGCGAGGAACTTGGGATTCAGCTTTCTTGGCAGATCCTGTGTATAATTCGTCAAATTTAGAGCTTTATGTAATTCTTGAGGAAGCTATTAGAGAAAAGGGTTAACTTCCATAAGAGATATATGCTTAGGGTAGTAATGAGACGTTTGGAGAGATGACCGGGTTATGGTAATGTAATGTATGTTCTGACTGAATGTATGTTTTGACTGAATTTGGCTCTAATGATCACCAATATAGTTATGGTAGAAGGTGTGGAGAGGAGGAAGAGAGAGAAAGGTGTAGCTGGAGTAATTTGCGTATTTTTGTATATTTAAGGGAGGGTTGTGTTAGGATTCCGATAGTTAGCGTAAAGCTTTATCGGATTTTTATATCATGGATTATACAAATTATGAGCATTGCTTTGGGGCGTTCTCGTCTAGCGACGTGCTGTAGAGTCCGAATGCAGTGATAATTAAGCAAGGGTCACTATATTTTAGCGCGAATGTAGTGAATCAATTGCAGAGAGGGTTCTCACATCATGAACGAGTCTGGATAAAGAAGTTAGTTTTGCTACATTGTTGTTAGAATATAGTGAATAATTTACAGAGAGGGTCTCTGTATTTTCAATATGGATGAATGCAGGGTAAGAAAGCTAGTCCTAGATAATAAGATTCGTATTGGTTGTTTAAATATCGGAACATTATCCAGTAAACTAATGGAGGTGGTAGATATTATGATTCGGAGAAATATTCATATTCTATGTTTACAAGAGACAAAGTCGGTTGGAGAAAAAGCAAAGGAGATAGAGGATACATGTTTTAAATTATGGTACTCAGGTAAGGAAAAAACTCAAAACGGAGTTGGTATTATCATAACGAAACGGAGTTGGTATTATCATAAATAAAGATTTAAAGGATAGTATAGCAGACATACAACGATATGATCGAATCATGATGTTGAAATTAGTGTTAGGAGCAGAAATTTTGAATATAGTTTGTGCTTACATACCCCAAGTAGGCTTAGAAGATAGTATAAAGACAATTTTTTGGGAAGAGTTAGATAAGGTGATTCAAAGGATTCCACAAATGGAGATGATTTGTTTAGGAGACTTAAATGAACATGTTAAAGAGGCATTAGGATATCACGGTATTTATGAAAACTTTGGTTTTGGGGATATAAATGAGGAAGGTAAGGAGATTTTAAATTTTGTTTTGGGGATATAAATGAGGAATGGTAGGGAGATTTTAAATTTTGCTATGGCATTTGATCTATTTATAGTCAATACAATCTTCAAAAAACGAGATGAACATTTAATTACTTATAAGAGTGGCTTATCACAAACACAAATTGATTACTTTATTTGTAGAAAAAAAAAGATAGAGCGTGTTGTAAAGATTGTAAGATAATTACAGGATAAAGTTTAACCACCCAACATTGACTTTTAGTTATGAATTTACAAATAAAAAAATGGACAAAGAAGAAAAGAGTGCATCGAGGTATTCAGACTAAATGGTAGAACCTCAAAAGCGAGAAAGAAGATATATTTAAACAAAAAGTTCTTTAAGGAGATGCTTAGAATTATGTTGGTACATCTTGTGATATGTGAAACAATATGGCTATACATATTAGGAAAGTGGTGAAAGATGTGTTAGGTAAATTTAAGGGAGGTGTACCGGCACGAAAAGAAGCTTGGTGGTGGAGTAAAGTAGTGCAAAACAAAATCAAGGCAAAGAGGGCATGTTATAAATTACATTATGCTAAGAAAACTTGTGAAACTTTAGAGGCTTATAAGAAAGCAAAGAAGAAAGCGAAAAAAGTGTCGTGAAGCAAAAGCTAAAATTTGGGAGGATTTATATAAAAACTCAACTCAAAAGAGGGTGAAAGAGATATTTTTAGGATAGCTAGGGCTAGAGATAAGAAAAATAAAGATCTTAATTCTATTAAATACATTAAAGATGAGGATGAAAAAATTCTAGTGACAAATGATGATATAAGAAATAGATGAAAAAATTATTTTTATAAGCTTTTTAATGAAAATAAAGATGGTAGTATTAGCTTAGGAGAGTTAGCCAAATCAGAAAAGTATATAAACCATAAATTTTTACCGATGTATCCAAAAGAATGAAGTGATCTCTTAAACATATGAAGGGTGGTAAAGCGGTAGGACCAAACAATATTCCTATATAAGTTTGGAAAATACTAGGAGAAATAAGAATCACTTAGTTCACAGGACTATTTAATGAAATATGGAGAAACCAAAAGATGCCCAAGGAATGGAGAGCGAGTATACTTATACCTCTATATAAGAACAAGAGAGACATTGAGAATTGTGTGAATTATCGAGGTATGAAGTTAATGAGCCATACTATGAAATTGTTGGAAAGAATTATCGAACGTAGGTTAAGATAAATATAAAGTATAACAGAGAACCGATTTAGATTCATGCCAGGCAGATCTACTATTGAAGCGATTCACCTTTTGAAACGTCTTATGGAACATTTTAGAGCAAAAAAGAAAGATCTTCACATGGTATTTATTGATCTAAAAAAAAGGCCGAGGGAGGTTTTTTGGAGAATCTTGGAAAAAAGAGGTATCCCATTGACATACGTTAACCTTATAAGAGATATGTATGATGGTGCAAAAACATGTGTGAGGACTAATGAAGGAATGACAAACTTCTTTGAAGTTAATATTGGGTTACATCAATGATCAACTTTAAGTCCATGCTTATTTATAATGGTGATTGATGAGTTAACAAAACATATTTAAGATGAAGTGCCTTGGTGAATGTTATTTGCAAATGACATTGTGTTAGTGGAAGAGTCTAAGGAAAAAGTTAATAGAAAATTGGAACTATGGAGAGAAGCATTATAAAGCAAAGGCCTCCGATTTAATAGAACAAAGATAGAATATATGGAATGTAAGTTTGATCATTTGGTTACTTTAGAGGACATAAAAATTAAAATTGGTACATATTGCATCCCCCAAAAGGAAAGTTTTAAATACCTAGGATCAATTTTTCAAAGTGATGAAAAGAATTGATGGAGATGTTATGCATAGAATTAATGTAGGTTGGTTAAAATGGAGAGGAGCATCAACTATTCTTTGTGATAAGAAGATACCATTAAAGTTAAAAGGTAAATAATATAGAGCAGCAATTAGACCTGCCATGTTTTATGATTCTGAGTGTTGGGTAGTTAATCATCAACATGTACAAAAGATGTCTATGACAGAAATGAAGATGTTGAGATGGATGAGTGGTCATAAAAGAAAAGACCGTATACATAATGAGGTTATTAGTAACAAATTAGGAGTGACACCAATAGAGGATAAAATGAGAGAACATCGTTTAAGATGGTTTGGACATATAGAAAGAAGATAAGAAGAACCTAAGAAGTTATGAAAAACTAAATTTGGAAAGTATTAAAAGAGGTAGAGAACGACCACAAAAGTGTTGGAAAGAAACAATAACTAGCTTATTGTGAGTTAAGTGCTAACATGGCACATGATAGAACTCTGTGGAAGCAAATAATCCATGTAGCCGACCCGTTTAGTATGGAAAAAGGCTTAGTAATTGTTGTTGTTGTCCTAGAATGGGGTGCAATTATGAAGCAAGGGGAATTATGCGTAGGTTGGGCGACCACTCTGGAGAGACTATCCGTCCTGTGGGTTTGGCGTAATGGGCTGGCTGGGTCGAAGAGATTTATTAGTGGGTCCACTCCATGCAATGCATGATTGCAGATGGCTGGCTTTCGTCCTTTGGTCGACTCTCACGTGGCCTTCCTTCCCTTAGCTGTTGGGGAGCTGGACGCAAACTTCCCAGCAGCTCACTTTGTTGCCCGCGGCTGTTACCTGCTCTGCCAAAAATTATTGCCTACTGAATTATTGCCAAAAATCATTACTCAGCCTGCTGAATTTGGTTCTCTTCTGTTATTTAAATTATTTGGGCAGCTGACTTTACAAACTCTACCAACTTGTAAGAATTTCGTTAGGTAGGACTCGAACACAGTGATGTTTAATCAAGGGCATTTTCATTTTCACTTGTATTCATTGAGTTGATTACAAGAGGGGTTCATTCATTGAATTTCGTTAGGTAGGACTCGAACACAGTGATGTTTGATTGTAAGAAATTAGTTAGCTGGACGCAAACTGCCCAGTAGCTCACCTTGCTAGGGGGATGACTCACTAGTTAAAACGTCATGGGCAAGAGTTCTCTCTCCTCTCTCTCTCTCTCTCTCTCTCTCTCTCTCTCTCTCTCTCGTTGTTGCCAACACCGTTCTTTTAAACAATCTGAACCGAGCCCATACCAACGTACCTAATTTTTGAAAGTTGTGGCATCCAGTGCTTTATTTGGTGTCTATGGTTTTGTACTTATAGGGGAATGGCGATCCCCATCTGAGGTGGGTTTCTTTTTGAAGGTTCGCAATTTCTCTCAACAGCATAAAACCCAAACCTGAGAATTTCAATTAAAAGGCAACTTGAGTTATCCACTCCAACTGAATTCTTTTGTAAAAGGAAAACTTTTCCAACTCAAAATTTCTCCCAATACTATCTGAAGCAAATTCAACGGATAAATGTGATCAACGTGATGCCAACATGGTGGATTGCAGCTTGAAATGAGTCTCTTGGTTTGATAGGGTTTATGATGTCCACCTTGTGTTTCTTGTGGGTTGGTAAAACCCATATTAGTTGATATTCAAATTTAACTAGAGTATAAATGATAAATATTCGTCATATATAGTTTAAACAAGATATTAGGGACGCCACACTAGATATTTGAGTACTGAGAGAATTATATTTGCGTGCTGCAAATTTTTATTGCTTCACCTTGCAAGCTTTTTCGAAGGACAGCAACAGGGTAGCAGGAGAGCTCTCTTTTGTTGGCAGCTACAAAATTTTCAGGTACTTGGCTGTGAAAACCAATATCTAGAGAATCTGTTGTTTGAGTTGCTTTGGCATCGTGAGAGGGGGGTTTATTTGGATTTTGGAACCTAGCTATCAAGGTTTGAAATTTCACAAAACTACCCTTTTGAATTTCTAAATTTTATAAGTTGAAACCTCTAATTTTGAGTTTTTCCACAGGGGCACAAGGCTTTCTCATTAATCAAAAAGAAATATGAGGTTTCAATCGTTATCAAATAGGGATATGAGGTTTTTTATGACACAGAAAATAATGTCATTAGCAACAAGATCTCTTCATTAATACTTGGGTAAAAAAACATCATGCTACTTCTAAAATGTTGAGGATTGAAGTCTAAAAGTGTAAATTTTGAAAGCCACAAGTTACTCTATATGAAAATTTTCATATTTGTTTCATCAAAGGTGATATGTTGGAAATTGAATTGGAGGATTTGATTATTTTTCAGGACTCGGATCCAAAAAAGTCGGAGATGTGTTGAACCTCTCCCAAAAGCAGGACCAAGCTCGTACTTATGTTTGAGTTTGAGGGTTGGATCTCTCATGATTATGAAAAAGGTGCTTGTAAGTCTTCCTGTGCATTCACAAATTATGTAAATTATGTATGCCTCATGCAAGCATGACACATGATCGTTCTCAATGAAGACAAAGAATCCGTGTAATAAACCACAGAGTATGGGAAAAGGGTTAGTTGTTGTTGCTGTTGTTATGTATGCCTCATGCTGGCTTCATGGGGTGTCTCCTGCGCATGTGCTTCATCGTGGAAATCTCAAATTCCAAGATTCATCTAGTTTTATGATTCCACACTTGCATTCACAACATAACTTGCAACAATTTGAAGCAAAGATAATATAGAAAGGCAAAAGAGAGAGCCGATGTATCAAAACAGAGCAAAATAACATATATGAATATTTTGTACAACACTAAGTTCCAGGCAAACCCAGCAAGATGAAACATAAAGCAAAGAAACTTATTGCACATACAGAAACAAAAAGAGATCATACCAACCACTCCCTTCGCTCCATACTTGTAGAGGAATTACCTCTGCCCCCCTCTCCTACAAAAACCAGACTAGGTACCACCATGCATATTCACTGCAGAACACTCAATAGAGGGAACTCACTTCTGAATTAGCGACAGCATCTGCACGAGTTGGGCAATGACATGAAGAAGATATACATAACACATAATATTCACAACATCAATACCATTTCCAGACTAGTACACATGCCAAACAGAGTAGCAAAAAACTCTTTATGCAGATGCTTCAATGGCATGGGCCTCTGACTCAGGCAGCTTCTGGACTAAAGAAAATTCAGAGTTATGCACTGGATCTGATCCAAGAAGATCGATTTTAATACCGGCATCTGAGCTCAGCACAACGCTCGATTCATTAGCTTCGGCTTCTTCTCCAGGCAAAACTTGTTCAACAGTGATGGACTGTGGATCCTGAAGTTTTTTTTCCGAGTTGGCTGCTGCTTTTTTAGATGGAAGCCTCGCAAATGAACGACGTATAGGTTTCTTTGAAACCAAAGCATCCTTGTTATTGCTTGGCTTAGTATCGGACACTTTACTGTCTTCAAGATTTGGTCGTGTACTATTAGTAGACAGACCATTCCCCAAGGCAGCATCAACAGCAGCAGAGGACTTGTGTCGTCCTAACTTGGGAGATATAGGGCGTGTTGTTGGTATCTGCGGGATCAGTCAGCTCTGTATGTCAGATATGATTTATGCATGAATAGAAAATCAGATAAGCAAGAACAGAACCTATTTTTATTTGGTAGAACATAAACAACGGAAATTCAGAAACTCGAATGTGAAAGGCTACGGGCTGATACGGGCGCGGAAGATGTGGGTAGGGGAGAGGGCAACTTTCAAACAATTCAGAAAATGTTGGCTGTTTATCAAACAATTCAGAAAATATTAATATGTAAATCAATTGATTGCCATTTTCATAAGTTAAGCGACTAATAAAGTAAGCGGTAATATTTTTAATTATGCTTTGCTCCTTTTTTCCATACTAGATGGGGTTGGCTACTTGGATTCTTTGTTTCCAAGGAGCTCTATCATGTGTCATACTGTAGAATTCATGGTAGATAAGCCCGACAAAGTTTTACACTGCCTGTCAAAAGCCTAACGCGATCCTCCTCCTTTATTCGGGTTTGAGACTGGTCATGCAAGGGTGATCCTTTACAATATTTTTAATTATGCACTAAGAAATATTTAAAATAGATAATGCTTACAGAGAATCTTGAAGTCGAGTATTGAAGCCTCCCAATACAAAAACATCAACCTTGTAGAGACATTGATAAAAGATGCCATTATATGCAACAATATGCGTGTAACATCATGACTATGTACATTAATAAACCGACTGAAAATCCCAATCAGCTGCTCCTCTAATGTGTAGCGGGGACATGAAAATACTCATCACCTTCTTTCCTATAACGAAGATAAATAGGAGTGAGGATAACCCCAAGATCGCTTGGGAACCTAAGAATACTGCTGAGGGGGGGAGCTAGGGACTCCAGACCTTAAAACTCCATGCAAGCTGATGAATGTGGGATCTTAAGCAATTGAACATAATTGAGAGTGCATAAGTGTAAGCTTGATTGCGCAGATGGTGTCAATATTTCAAACGAGAGCAAGAATAATCCAGCAAAAAGAAAAGTGATTGAAGACCTTTTTCAGATCAACTTTTGGAGGACCAGGCTCCTGATAAAAGCTCGGCATCGGCATGGCCTTAAACATCAAGCTCTTTCGGAGTTGCTTTATCTCTGCCTCCTGGCTCTCCTATAGATCATAAAGCACTTGAATATTTCAAATAAAGATATAATTGCTGAATTAGATTGAAGGTAAGTAAACATATGAAGGCATCGTCAGGAAAAATACATCGCTCCTTAGCTCATGTCCTACCATACCTTAGACTTAGCCTGCATGTTGGTCTTCTCCATCTCCTTTGCGTGGATCTTTTCCTCTAGTTTAGAAAAGAACTGCCAAGCAAAGAATTATCAACAAATTTCCTAACCGTGATGAAAAACCACCAATTTAAAAGCATGATTACTAATATCGATCTTTCTCGCATCACTACCTCTTTACGCTTCTCTGCACGTTCATTACATCTGGAGGCAAAAGCAGTTCCACTGTTCCTCCTCAAACTCGAACCCCTGGGACTAGGTGGGAAGATAAGACAATGCAAAAATTCTGGTCTGAGTATCACACACCATGATTGAAGTTTTATTATTATTATTATTATACACACACACACACACACACACACACACACACACACACACACACACACACACACATATATATATATATATATATATAGCGAGAGAGAGAGAGAGAGAGAGAGAGAGAGAGAGAGAGAGAGAGAGAGAGAGAGAGCAGAATTACGATGTACTGGAATGGGCATCTTCCTCTGTTGCAGCTAGATCATGCTTCGGTTGCTTTTGGTTCTGATCTTGTGGTCTGTCACACACAAAAACAGTTCGGTAATGAAATTACAGAGCCTATGAAACTATCAATCTCTAATTGTTCGAGCAACAAATTTTACTTGAGAACTTTAGAGGACGCAGCTGAACAATTGGCCGTTGTAGGTATTGAAGCAGACTTCCCTGACTGAGATATTTAAAAAAGGACATACAAATGAGAACTTGCTATCGTAACGAACTTAAAAAATCAAATCAAGCTATCGCATTCCAAGTCAAAATTGTACATCAGAGTGCACTAATACTTGAAATTGCAGTCTTGCAAAATGCAACAGAAGATGCAAAAACGTGGTACCTGAGAATGGCCAGTAGTCAATATAGAACCCAGACCCATTTTCCCTTCTACCTTTGAAATTGATCTTTTTCCTGATGGCTGTTTGCTATTCAGATATCCCTGGGGAGCCCTGTTGTTGGATCTCGAGGTAGAAATAAGAGATCCGTTGGATGCAGACGATGCAGCAGCAATTGCACCCAAGTCATTCACATCTTTTGTCATCTTCTTCCCTTCAACACTCTTCTTTTTAAGAATTCCTTTTGGAGGAAAGGAAGAACTCCTTGAGACAGGTTCCTTAATCTGGGAAGATGAGGTTTCGGTCGTTGGATTAGCACTGCCCGGATCACCATGTTTGATTTCATGTTTCTGCATCAGTTGATTCGAAGGATTCACAAGAAATACTTGATATCTAAGCTGATGAATGCACCATTAGCGAACAGATCTGTGATCCATACCTCTTCAAGGCTTGAGTGTTGACTTTCACAAGGAACAATCGGATTTAGCGAGCCACCTTCTGTTATACTTTCAATTGGTTCAAGCATTCCTCTTCCACAATCAGGAGTGACTACAACATTGTTCTCCATCCCCGATTCCTTGGTCCTGGCAAAAAAGGAGCTTATCCCTCAACGAAAATGCAAATGCCAAGCGATCTTATAACTTCGATCAAATGCTACAAGCTCCATGAAGTACAGAAGGAGACGACTGGAATTTTCTGCTCGATGTGTCCAATTTAGCTATTTGAGCTCAGAATTCACTTAGATCTTCACAATTCAAGCACTGAATACAAGAAAAGGACAAAGTAGAAGAAGGATCTGGGAAGTACTCAAGACGTCTGGAGAAACTAACGTAATCAGAGCTATCAATTGAATCGCAATTTTTCTCAACTATTAGAGTAAATCGAAAATTCTGCGCCGAAAGATATCACATAATCCAGTAGATCATGGATAATTCGTGCACGCCAAACAGAGAGAACAAAATAAACTAACTCACATTCCCCGGTAGCACCTCTGAAAACAAAGAATACGGAAAACAGGAAACAGAGAGCATCAATGGACAATGTTATATTTCCTGACGCATCAATACAAAAGAATGAACAAAACCCAAAAGAAGCAACTTGTCCTGTCGGAGAAACTCTGGGAGACGATCGGACAAGAAAAAGTTTCAGAAAATCAGAGACCATAAAACACCTGACATTCTCTAACGTGCCCCCACCTAGTTTCGTCCGAAGAAGAACTAAATGACGCTCAGAGAGAGGGAGAGGACGAGTTCTTCCTCCTTCCTGTTGGTGGCAATCACTGCACTGTGAGACTACTGCGAGAGTCCACTCTCCGCCTTCCCAACCCACGTCCTTTTCTGGGTCCACTAACAACCAAGACGTCTCTACCAAACTAAATGAAAGAACCCGTCACGAAAGACGTCCTACATATCGTCTGAAATAACAACACTGCCCGGACCTCAAAGTATGAGCGAGCAAACGGTGATATTCCATCGCAAGCAGTCATTCTCTCTTGTGATATTAAAGAAAGAATGTGGTGGTATTCGAGGAAAACAGAAGAAAAGAAGGGTCCGTGCTGAGATGGATTACGCCTCACTGGCGGCGATTGGTGCGGGAATCAGACAGACGCATATGGCAACCAGTCATTCAGCTAACTCTAGAGAACAACTGGCATATGGAGAAGGTGACGCCGGTGAGGCCCTGCCGGGAGAGATCGGACGGCCTCCGTGGAATCACCGAACCCAGGTTGCCGTCCATCTTTTTGGCTAATTTAATCATCGGCCATTTTGTATGATCGCTCCCTCCTCACGGCTCCGACGTGCTGCGCTGCCACCCCATTCGGTGGTGATGTAGAGAACCTTACCACTTGAAATTACCAAAACCAGCTCATAAATGAACTGAGCCGTTCAGCTGTGCCCTTGCTCGTCCCTGTTCGGTTCGATAAACCATACGTGCTGGAATGCGAATATTATATGTTCGCTCGTCAAATGACATTTTTTTATATGTTTTACCTAAACCATACTTCCATTATAATTATAATTGTACTTAAGGTAATACGAAGCGTAGTTTTGGTTTAGGTTTATCAGAGATGGAAATTTTAGGTAAATAAATTAGAGTATTTAGGAAAGTCTCTGCCTTAACTCGGTTCAGTTTGGCTCGTAAGAAAATGAATCAATCACTCGTGAAAACGAGAACGGGGTTGTTCGGGTTGTCTGCTATCTATAACGATTGTGAAGATTATCATTTTGACTTTTGGCTCCGTTTTGATGATGGACCAATGGTTCTAGTTAGGGGCGTTCAAGGTCAAGTTGGGCTCCCTCAACCTCAATCCAAACTAATCTAACTGATCCCAAACCAACATCTATGCCACCATCTTCAATTTGGTTTGGACTTGGAATATGATTGACTACGAAAATCTGTTTTAAAATTTTCTAAATTAACATTATTGCACAACTATATAGGCTCTTTAACTTACTCGAGCAAAGATCTTCATCTCACTATGAAGACGTGGGAATTTTTATTGTGAGCTTGCTTAGCATCTCTCAAAGAGTTAAGAGTTAGGGCAACCTCAACATTGCATGAAGTAATTGGCAAACTCTTCAAAGGTGGTGAATTGACTCAAATCATATGAGGTCAACCACTTTGATGCATTCTCCTTGAGGGAGCATAAAAATAATAGACCCATTTAGATGTGTTCTTTTTTATAGGACTTTGTAGAAAAGAGTTGCAAATGAGATCTAGGATCTCCATTGCCATCATATAAGTAAGAAGCTTTACTTCCATCTCACTATCTTAATAAGGAGTATGTATGTGTGGATTGATTCAAATTCCAAATGAGAGGAGGGAGTAAAAGTCATAGGAGGCTCAATTGGATTGGTTAAAGTGGATGGGCTAGTCTTTTTGGAGTGAGATATAGAGAAGGGGAGGTTACAACTAGGACTATGTGTCCCAATGAAATAGATGACATTATCTTCCCCTATTATTACGATAGTGTGGCCACATCAAATAATCTTCATGCACTGATGATAAGTGGATGAAACAACCTTTTGGTCGTGAATCCAAGGGTGACCTAAGAGAAGGTTGTTCAAAGACTCTAGATCCATAACATGGAATCAAGCTTGATGGACTATAGGACATATCTCAACTATGAGGATGATAGTACCCTCAGAAGTAGAAGTGTGCCATCATATCTCATGATTTTGATATAGGTATGAGTGAGCTTTTCTTTGGGTATCCTCAGCCGGAAAGCAACCCATGAGGGGAGTATGTTGAGGCCTTCGTCTCTATCAACAAGACATCTAGAAATGGGCATGTCGTTAACCTTAAGTATATATAGGGCTTAGTCATGTGAAATTATTGATCTAAGTAAATTGTCATATGAAAAGGTTAGAAGTGTTTATGTTAGGATTGCTGATACTAAAACAACTAGGGACTCGGGGGAGGTAGTTTTTGGGACTTTGATTTTTTTAAGGATGTCCTTCATGTGGGTAAGGATCATATAAGCTCGAGGATAGATACGTGGACTTATGTACATGATAGATGGTTCTCAAGATCATAGTCAGGCAATCACTCTTTTTCGTTATCTTGAGTTGGTGCTAGAGCTCTTAGAGCTCATATCATGATGGACTCTAGTTTGGTAGGTTTAAGAGGGTTATTGAGGTGTTAAGGTTGGTAGATCCTATCAGATCTTGTAATTTTGTCCACATGGGGATAAGAGGACGATGAGGAGCCTTAGCTTGTAAGAGTCGGTTCTTGTAAAGTGACAATGGGACTCTGAGGTCCTTGGATAGAAGAACTCTTGCACCCTTTGATGACTACTCAATTTACCCCTCTAGTAAGTTTGTGGGGAACAAGTAGCCTAGGCTCATGAGCTTGAAGGTGAGTACCCTATTTTGAAAGAGAAGCATGAGTCTAATTAATGGGCTTGAGCAAGAATCATGGTGGGAAGTAAGGGATTGAAAGAGTGGACTAGGATGAGTGGTTGGGTGATATTATGGACAGAAATAACCCATTTATGGTGATGTCTCCAAGATATGATTTGGGAAGACCAAAGGGGATTCTCGAGTGTATTTTGGAAAATCAGGGGGTGTTACTAGAGTGTTTTATGGAGAATCAGGAGGTGTTACTAAAGTGTAATTAGGAGAAACAAGGGAGTTGCTGGAGTGTATTCTAGTGATCCAAAGAGAGTTGTTTAGGTGTATTATGGTGAACTCAAAGGAGTTATGGGAGATGATGAGGATAAGGAGGAAGGTGTGGGGGAGGATCTTGACTTTGATGGTCTGGATTTCTTTGGAGTTGGGCATTTGTTATGGAACATTATTACTTGGGCCTTATTATGTAGAGGCAAAGGATTTTCTAACACACCTTGGTCTTTGTTTTCCTCATTGGGTTAAGGCTCATTTGACAATGTGAGTTTTCCTTGATCAATTAAATCTTGAACACAATGCTTGAGAAATATACATTGATTGCCTATGAAATTGGCAATACCGATAGGGGTATCGAATGAGAGTGCGATTAGTTTTCACTCTAACAAAATATCTAAAATTTTCGTGAAAGGTTGTCCCGAGGAAGTGAATTTTAGTTCTGAGGTCCATGTGGGGTTTTGGGATGTCCTTGTCTCTAGTTCTCTCTTGTCTTAGTCTTTTGGTTCAATTTTAGAGAAGACTTTGGGTTCAAATCTTGAAGGCTAGGAGGTTGAAGTAGATTGGTCCTTGGGCTTCTAACTGAACGTAGGAGTTTGGTTCTAGCTTGGTTATATTGATCTTTGGTTAATCTTTGGACTTGAGCCTAATGAAGTCATCGTACATGCCCTTCCTAAGATTGGACTCAAACATTGTAGATTTTTTTATGAGTTTGTCAAAAGAAGAAATCTCGTGCAAGGCTAACATGACTTAAAGGACGGAGTGAAAGTTCTTGAGAATGAGCATGATAGTACATGCCTTGCTGGGTGGTTAATTGATGTGTCCTAGTATAGTCTCCACCGAGTTATGTTGGTACGTACATCCTCACCCTTTTGTTGTTTTGCATCTCTAAGGGGTACTTAGGGTGGGTGAGACTTCTACGTTGTGGCTAAATCTTTCTATAAAGTATGTGACTAGGTCTTTAAAAGTTCATAAATAACTTGGGTTTGGATTGACCATCCACGTGGAGACATCACCTTTCAAGTCATCGAATTGGTGGAACTCTAGGATTTCATCATCTCTATCGGTCTCGTAATCCACTTGCAAGAAGTCTTTAATGTCATACCTCCCTTTATCCTTATTCTCCTTTTGTAGGATTGCTTGGTATATTTTTTAAAACTCCTTCATTTCCAAATCCTCTTTTATCTACTTCAGATCAGATTTATGAATTGCCTTCTTCTCCATTGACTTGTTGATATTCTTTTTGGGTTTGTCCTCCAAACTTTTTTCGTGTTCGTATTCTCAAAAGCTTTCATCGGAGGTAGAGCAATCCTCATTTTTTTCCTCATTTTCTAATTGCATGATTTTATTCGCAAGTTGGACTTCTCTTAATTGGTTCCTCAAAGAGTATTGGGTTCCTAGGGACACCATGCTTGGGCTTGGTAGAATTTTTTTTTGATAATGTAGCATCATCAATCAACTCAGGTTCTATTCCTTAAGGTTTTTGGGACTCTAGGGAACTGTGAGAAAAGGACTTTGTATTATCCTTAGATCGGATGTTATAATGATGGTCGAAAGACATTTCAGATTTGAGAGGAAATTGGATTAGTCCTTGTATAAGTGAGTCTGTATGAGTGTTGCAAACAATCCAAAACATAAAGAAATAAACTAGCAAAATATGTGCACAAGTGTATTTCTACATGAGCATGTAAACCAACTAACAATGCTTTACACTACATGCATAATGTGTGAAAGTATCAATTATGATATTTACCAAGTAAAAAGTAAATTCAAATTTAGACTAAGCAAACAAATCTTAGTAGACCCATGAGATCTCACCGAGCATGCCAAAATAGAATTGTACATATTTGTCCCATAAGAACTAAATCCACGATACAATTCTCTTAATAATAAGGAAAAGAAAAAAGAAAAGTAATTAAGAGATAAATTTGAAAAGTGAGATACCTCCTAACACCCTCTTTTTCAATGTTGTGCAATGTGGGCCCATTTGAGTTCTTTTCATTAAGTTTTTCTTGCTCTGCTGAGGAAGGATCAATCTTCTGGGCTATCAAATTTGTCTCTTTGGAAAAATATCAGATACTAAAATACTTGGTATTTGGTGAGCTTTTAATGAAACTTGGCATAACCGGATTGCCTGGGTTGTTTGAGGGAGAATGTGAATAGAAGGAGAAAAATGAGTTTTGGGGTTGGGGTTAAGCCTAAAAAAGATTGGGTCTATTGGGTTTCAATTGGATTTAGTTGGATCTAACTCGAAGATAAGATTTTAAATCGAAACATATTCAATTTAAAATAAATCGGTTGGGAAGGAAGAATGGGATTCAAATAGCTAAGTTGGGTTTTTGGGTCTAGTTGGGATCAAATCTGAATAGGGTTTGGTTAAGCGAGATGGGGTTGAAATGGGTTAGATGGGGATCAAGTTAGATGGATCAAATCGAATCGGGTTGAGGTTTGTGGATCAGGTCGACTGGGATTGGTTTTTGAATAGATTAGATGGGATCCGATCCATATGGGTCGACTGAGCCTCAGGTCATATCTACGGGATATACGGATCAGGTCAACTAGATGGGTATGAACTTGTTCCAACAAAAGGGGAGGCTAGGGTTTCAGAAGGAACAAGAGGGATTTCAACTAGTGCAGAAGGGGAGATGGCAGCATCCACTGGTTGTAGCGAGGCGACGGTTGATGGTGATTCATCTTCTTTCAAGTACATACCCAAAGAGGTTGGGAGGGGAGAGAGAAGAGATCGGGATAAAACTCCTCTCTGCTTCACTGAAGCAGAGAGTGACCAAGAGAGAGGGTTCAGGGAGGGAGCGACGGGGATTCTGTGAGAGAGAGATGGAGGGTTGTGTGTGAGAGAGAAAGAGAGAGGAGGGACGCCCTCACTGTGTGAAGTAGAGAGTGAGAGAGAATCCCTTTCTACGTAAAGCATAGAGTGGCCAAGAGAGAGAGAGGGGTGTGTGAGAGAGTGGTAGATGACTCTTTGCTTTTAGGAGAGAGAGAGGGAGAGATGGATAACACTCTGCCTCTCTTCGTTCACAAGGGGATGAGGGCGAGAGAGATCTCTACCTTTAGATTACAAATGGATATTGTAAACACCCATTTTTTTTTAAATATTTTCAAAAAACTCATGAATTTCCAAAAACCAGTTTAAAACCTTTATGAACCTTTAAATTCAAAAACACCCCAAATTTTAAAGTTCAAACATTTTGGAAAATACTTTAAAGGTTTTAAATTCTAGTTAAAAGCAACCATGAATTTCAAATCAAATGAAGATCCAATTCGAGCCTTGATCCCCAGAAAGCAGAAAGCATCAAACCAAAGCAAGTCTTGGCAGATTCCAAGTTGTAATAGGTAGGTATTGGCCGTATTGGATCAAACCAAAGCAAGTTTCCAAGTGTGGGTGCAAGCATCAAACTAATACAAGCTCAATGAAACCAAGATCATGAGGCAACGAAGCCCATTCCAAACCAAGACTGGATCAACCAGATCAAGTCTAAATTCCATCGCATCTCATGAAGGAGCTCAAGTCAAATGAGGCAAGTGCCAAGACACACTCGACTTGGAATAAGACCACAATGCCATTCAAGCCTATGCATGGCCGTATGAAGCTTATCAAATGATACGACTTGGATATAAAACAAAGATCAAATGCAATTCAGCAAAAACAAGCTATGAAAGGACACGACTGAAGTAGAAGGATTGATTCCAAGTTGCAAAGATCGGCCATGTGAACCAAGGCCCTAATCAAGGCCAACCCAGCTACACCCATAACCAACCCACATGGGCTGGCCTATGTTGACTAAGGGGACGACCTGGTTTGCATCAAATCCAAGTTGCAAGAATCGGCCCTATGAACCAAGGTTCAATTGAAGGCCACATCAAGACTCAAAACCGGCTGCACCAAGGTTCAATTGAAGGCCAAACTAAGACTCAAAACCGGTTGCACCAAGGCAAGTGGGCTGCTAAAGACCAACCCACATGGGTTGGTCAAAGTCAAGGCAAAAGGGGACCACTAAGGGTTGGTTTGGAGTGGATCAAACCCATCAAACTCCAAGCTCCAGCCCGCCCCATAGAACCTCCTAAAGCCAGCCCCCTTGGCCTATAAAAAGGGCCAAGAAGGGTGGGTGGGTGGGTTTCACAACTTGGAAACTTGGACATTCACAAGAAAGAGAGAGAGAAAAGGCTGCTCAAAGGGGGTTTGTGTGATAGGTAGGTGCAGGAAATTCCAGCCAAGGGACGTCCAAGTGTGGGTGCAAGCAAAGGGGTAGATAGGTGAGAGTGTGAGAGACAGAAGAAGAAGATCAAGTATAGGTCGGATTCATTCTTGAATCCCGACCCTCTTATAACACAAACTCGGGTAAGTAATGCTTTATTTCATTCAATTCTCATCTTCTTCATTTCAATTTGATTAAATTGGGGTTGTAATAATGGAGCTTAATCTCCCCCCATGTTGTAATAGTGATTAGATTTAATTATTTTGTATTTTAATTGATGGATGATCACTATTACACCCACATGCACTCTACATGTTTGTTCTTCTTTCCCAATATATTCTATAATCATCCTATACTTCTAATTCTCTCCATGCTTAAGCTAATATATACATATCAATTCGTGTGGTTTTAATTCGGGACGTAGAATGGCTGCAATTTCAATTCGCGTGAGTTTTAATTCGCGATGTAGAGTGAGTACAATTTAAATTCGGGTGAGTTTGGATCATTACATTCCTAAAAACCAAAAATAGGATTTCTAGCATCTTTATATATGCTTCTTCCTGTAATTTTAATTTCTTGATGCTTGCTCCGATTGAACTGAAACTTGACACACATGTTCTATACACAATAGGACACATTAAATAAAATTTGCAAGAATTTTAGTACCGTGCAACCCCATGATAAAATTGGGGAAAGACCGAAGCACTTTCTAAACACTTGTTGCACAGTCGAATTTCCTAAAATAGAGGTTGGGTAAAAGTCTCATATCTCTGTCCATAGGAATCCAATTCACGTGATTTTTAGTGCATTGGAAAGCTGACATCCATAGCTTTCTAATAACGTTAAAATCACTAAATTCAGAATTCAGATCATGAGATACATGCTCATCTTTGAGCTTCTATATTTCCATGACAAAGCAATTCTGATTCAATAAGTCAAGTTCATTCAAATATTTAATTTTGATTCAATACGTCTTCAAATTGAAATCTGTAAAAAACATGGTTCTTTATACTACCCGCTTCGTCTGGTAAAATTTTGAGAATTTTTGGAGACCTGTAGCTCATTTAGATCGACTTTAGAAACAAGCCCTAAAAACACAAAACTTTGTTTTCCAGGACTTGTTCACTTTCAATATTGAATCAAAAGTGCACAAACCAAATTCTTTCAAAATACTGGTTATTCACGTGATTTGAAGTAAAACTTGTTTCAAATTAAAGTTTTCTAAGCGCTTAAACTGACCCTTGAGCATCAGTTCAAGAAGGTTTAAGTGAAAAGAGTCCGCTTGCTCATAATCGCCAAAAAGAGTCAGAAATATTTCAAATCTTTGTTAGTTTATGTAAACTAGTTGGCATGCTCGTGCAAGCATAGTTACGAAAAAGTTCACTTAGAGTTTTCTAGCTTGGGAGTGAAAAATTTCATGTCTACAGATATCACACTGAATACAAATATCACAATGAATATTTTCTTTGTTTATGCATATAACAACAAAAGTTGGTTTATAGCAAACTGAGAAATTGAAAGACTCAAAGTGATTTCTCTCACTCAAAGGAATTTCTCAAGATCAATGGGTGTTTCATTATCTTTTAGTAAGGACACTCCAAGGGCTTCATCGATGGATTTTACTTAGATGTTCTCTACCTTTTATAAAATTTTTGTTGTAGTGTTATTTTCTCTTTTTTTGTTCTTCTTGGTTGTCTTTGCAAGGAAAGGCTTTCTATACCTTCCCTCGGGTTGCCATGGTTGCTTCCCTGTTTGCAAGTTCAGGTGGGTACTTTTTTGCAAGATTTTGTAGGACAGAATATGTGATTGGATTTAATAGGATTTTGTTGAACCTTGTATTTGGATCTAGTTTAGTTGGTGCTTACATTTGATCCAATCTTTATTTGGACTTTGATTCAGTTTGTACTTGTATCTACTCCAATCTATACTTGAATCTTGTATTTGTATCTAATTTGGTCTATACTGGTATATGCTTAAGTGTACACTTGAATGTGATCTTCCTTGCTTTTACATTTGAATATGATCCGACCTTGTGCTTGCATGTGATTTAATTTGTATTTGGATCTGATCCAACTCCTAGAGGGTATTTAGATCCAATCCAATCCATATCAACCTCTTATTTAGGATTTTATACACATGGCACGTGCTTCAAGTGTTGTAAAGTTGATACTAGTGTGTCATGTATGACTATAATATGTTAGAGGGAACAACAATTACAAATAAGGTTAGTATTATCATCTAATGATAAAACATATAAAGAACAATAATCTAAACAAATATTATTTACATAGATGAATAATGATGTATCTTGGTACCTAGTTAGAGGAGGTACTATCATCTAATGATAAAAATATAAAGAACAATAATATAAACAAATATTATTTACATAGATGAATAATGATGTATCTTGATACCTAGTTAGAGGAGGATGAACCAATCATGGCTACATTGTTGTGATTCTAATATAAACCAATACACTTGAGCACATACGCCACTCCCTGTAGAACCCGTCACACTTATCTAGATACGTTGTGACTCTAAAGTACTCAAGTTGAATGCAGTGTAGGCCATGTGTCTTCCAAGTAAATATCATATGGCTCGTATGTACTTTATATGCATAGAGCTTCGCCAAACTATTTGTAAGAGATGACTTTATTGAGCAATTAGGATCCCTTGACGATGATTGAACTATCAAATGACTTGATCAGATATGTAAAGTTCTATAATATCCAAACAATGAATGTATTTGTAGTGTTGCGATAACTTATATGCATTGTCAAAGTAATTTACATAACCATATGATTGTCAGTCAATCTACGTTACATAAAAGGAAAGATAAAAATAAATATGTATAATATCTCATCATTTGTTTAATAAAAATAAAATAGATAGTTTCAGTTTGATAATTGATCTATGGTCATCAAATCTAATTTCATACAATATGAAACAAGGCGATCAGTAGGAGAATGTTTGTAAAAGACATTTATCATCACATGCCTGTTCATAATTGTCCATCAATTCATTGTGTGAAAAAAGTCTCAATATAACTCTAAAGGCTTAGAAATATTTATAAAATTCATGTCTATAAATATAAAATAAGATTTAGTTATTAAATTATAAAAACAAACTATATAGAAGTATTTTAGTAAACATAAATAACAAATTGTTACCTTAAGTAAAGTAATATGCTTACTTAGTTGTTGTGCCTTGATCCATGAGGCTTTTCTCAACTACCTATACAAGTAAACCACTATTGTTACACCCCAAGTATGATTATCAATCCTCCAAATATTGTGAGTCAATAGTTGCATGATCAGTATTAACACTATGTGTCTAGATGATACAAGAAATATAATACATCCTTCCTTTAGGGTGTGAGCATCTTACTCCTAATATGGGTTCGAAATGCCTCAAACTTAATGGCTTTGGACTTGATCTCTAATGTGACTTCACTAGCACCGATCTCCAATATATCACTCAAAATATCTTCACTTCAAACCATATCTCTGAGGTCAAAGAAACAAGCTTGTTATCCATTAGAAGACCAAGTATTTCATGAGCATCTCACTTTGTGATATCTGGAAGGAGTTTGTGTGTGGTTGTCAATCCATAATAAAGTACTTAATAATGCATAGTTTATTATCTCATGCAACAATTTTCTCTCTCCAACCAACCCACTTCTCTCTTCAATGTCAATTCAATTATCGAACCTCACAACCCCTTATTTGCTTGTCCATGCTATTGAAATATTATACTTTATAAGGGTTGTTACCATTTTTAGCATTGTCTATATATTTATATTTAAATAGTAGTTAGAATCGTGAGTATTATGTGTAAATATACAATTCCAATAAAGTTTAAAATTATCTCTTCCTACTAGATTTTATAGGTGATGTGACTTTCAAAACTAGAGAATAACCCTATGATATTAAGGACTTCATTTTGATCACTGTCTATACTATCCATCTCAGTCTTGGCACCATCTACATCATCATGACACTTTAAAGGTTTGGGTTCATGTATCGAAACTCGATTCCAATGACTTCATTGCCTTCTTTTGCAGCCAAATAACATATAAGCATCGGGTTGGATCTGACCAGAAAAGAAGAAGAAAAAGAAAAAAAAATGTTGATTCGAAAATGAATTTGGTCTTTTTTATATGTACATGGTTAATTTGTTATATTTTACCTTTTTTTTACTGTATGGATGCCCTTTTCAATCAGGATCCCAGTGACAGTTAAAATGTGAGACAAGTGCGTCTCCCTTACAAGAGACGCCACCCAAGCACGGGTCTCTGTTGAAGAAGATGCATCACATCCGGGTCTCTCCTATGAGGGAGATGCGGTAGTGCCACTTCTCTCTTTGTAAGAGATGCAACTATGACTCATTTTTCTCATATTTATACATATAATATATACATATAATATTTATTATAAACTCACATTCATTCATGATTTTTTTTCATCTAAAGGTAAGGTACATAGGGACGAGTAAAAGGACGTAATGTTGTTGTATGATCTAAAAAAACCTAACATGATATCATATAGAAGACAACCATGAAGATGAAGACAACTATGAAGATAACACAAAGTAGAAAATGAAGGACAACGCGGATGTGATGGGATAGATTTCAAACGATGAGTAAGAGTAATGGTAAATTTTGAAAAATGATAGGGGTACTTTTGAATCATAAAAAAGGAGTGTGCGTATAGAACGATTTGGGTGTGCTGCTTGTTTTTGGCCTCCTTCAAAGTTGGTGGGAAAGGTGCACATAAACCCGTACCTCTCTTGCTAGGCTGTTGATTCAATAAGACACTCAAGTTATGAGTTCGATACCAGGTGCATGCACTTTTGATAGGAGGGCTCTGCATAACCTCAGGATGCCAATCGAAACAGGACGAGACGACTACGGATCAGGTTTAGGGAGCATGACTCCACTTTGGCTCATGGGGGGACCCACCCGTCCTGGTCCAGTTATTCTCCAACCGCGGATCCAAAAGCGACCGCGTCACACAATCTAATTTTATCTGGGCCTGTATCCACATGCTCCCTCACTTTACAGCAAGTGAGTAGGTTAGGGTATATAGTCTCTGTTTTAAACAGAAGGAAGGTCTTTGGGTCAACCCGATCCATTGAATTCATTAATCCAATCCAAACTGATGGTTTGTTTTGTTTTTATTAGGTTTTTACTTTCTCGTTCTGGTCTAATTGTGTGCGTGTGTGTGTGTGTGTGTTTTCTTTCTATCAAGGTGGTAATATAGGAGCCGAAGTTGCTACTTGTTTGGTGCCATTCTTGTAGAAAATGCGATGATATAATTGTTAGCATAGTTTCATACGATGGTGCTTATATGTGAACAACAATTTTTATAACTCACTCACCGATTCTATTTGTCATGTGATTAATCGTATACTATAGCTGTAATATTACATATTAACATATTAATGAACCATGGTTCAGATCAGATAAGCTACCAGCAATCCCCATGCACGGTGGCATTATTAGTAGGTGGTTGTAAGATAGTGGAATCCCAGATGATCGACCATCCTCAATACCCAGAGTTGGACATGCATATCAAAATGAAGCAACGGTGTTGGGCCCACCCATCTCAATTTCATTGGTCAAAGCATCACTTGGCCCGTGTTCAGGATCCAGCAGCAGACCTACGTCGAGTCCAGAGGTGGTGAGACCCCCAAAAAAATTTGAAGAATTAACCGGCCGAGAATATGCATCTTGAATAAGGGCTAGATGTACGCTTTTATTTCTTCTTCAACCGACCGGGATATGTGCGTGACAATGTGTGTAATTTTATCCGTGAACCTCCTTCTCGCGAGCCTACGTACCTCCTCAATCTTCACATATTTCTTTGGGAAGCAACGGTGAAGCCGACACACAAACACCCCCTTCCTTGCTTGGCGAATCAACTCACTACAAGTAGTGGGAGTTAGAGAGTCCGGTTAAGTGAGCTAATGCATTGGGTGCCGATTTTCACTGAATTTAAGGGTGTGTTTGTTTCGTAGTTACAAAGGAATTGGACTTTGATTTCTGGTGTTTGCAGTTCCAAGTTTCATTGTGCATCATATATGAAACCTATTACTAGCATAAAACTATGGTTCTAGAGACTCAATTTGAATAAAAAAAAGGTTAATACTAAGGAGATATAGGGCTAAAGAAATTGGACTCATGAGCTTCGAATGAAAACCCAAATTGCCTCTTTCTCTCTCATGTTCCTACTCTATCTCACAGGATAACTCGAGCATTAGTTGCACTCGTGAATCAAATAATGAACGATGATTAAAAGACCATCTGGGTTTGGCCTTGTAATTTTAGCACTAAGGACCTATTACTACACGATGCACCGGATATGGTTCTGCTTATTGGATGAAGGGAGAATTGAAAATAGTTAGACTCGATTTCACCTGACCGGAACCCAACGGGCTTGATTTTGCTTTTGCAAATGATTGCATACTGTGACTCTGTCCCCTTTATTGAATTGATTATCCATTTATCATATGTCTGCCCATATTTTTTCTTCACTTCCAAGTTATCTTTTTTCTTTTCCTTCCTTTTCTTTTTTTTCTTCATTTTTGTACTCACGCTAGCAGTCTGCAGAGGCCTCACATGGCATGTTCCAAAGCAAAGAATGACAGCAGTGAGACGTACTCATGGCAAGGTGAGCCTCACCTGAAATCCGAAAAACAAAAAGAAAATATCAATATATATATAAGGGGAGAGAGAGAGAGACGTCTCCCCTGAGTTTTACCAAAGTGGACTTCGCTCATCCCAAAAGAATTTGTAGCTGTCACTAAATGACAGGCTGACACCTTCCCTTTGGTTTATTGATAAACATTCTCCGGAAACTACCTGATTTATTTGTTACGTTTTCTCTAAATTTGCTTACTGTTTCAATATTTGCGCACATTTTGGTGTTAGCTGGACTTGATCTTTTACTAAATTTTCTTGGAGCTTCTGTTATTCAAATCTTAATTGATAAAATATTTGTTGTAGTTGTTATCATTACTGCAACTGACCCCATCTAAGCTCAGAAGTTGAGTGGATACCTTCACCAGAACAGAGTCTCAAACTCAGGCTCCCTCAACCCAAATACCTTGGGTTGAGGCTCTCCTTTACCAGAAATGTTATGTTCCTCTTGAAGTTCAACTCCCAAGCTAAGTCCATTGACGTTATGATCATTAAGCTGTGAATCGAGTCCCTCCACAGCGTCAAAGAGAACGGATTCTTGTAACTTGGTAGAATTCAGTTACTCGGGTTTAGTGTTGAAACTTCACTTATAGTATGTATTATTGGGAACCTTATAGCATGTGTGGATCCTATCAATATGAAATGCAATGTCTCTTACAAAGTGATGAGCACGAGCCTAATCTTGTGAATCATGTCAAAAAGAAATTTTATCTTGTTCTTGGTTATCTTTTTCAGGTTCTCAATTTCCTCGTGACCTTCCCGTGAATCATAAGTTCTTGTCATTCTCAATCTGGATCTTGCTATCAAGGACAATTTCTTAGAACGTAAACTGCCAACGAGGTGAGCAAAGGCACCTCTTAAGGGCATTCCCTCTTGATTCCATGAGAGAGAAGCATAGGGACTCAAAGAGAGAACTGAGGCGAAAATATGAGGTTCAATTTGTCCAATTTAGTTTGTTGTTTAAGACATGTATTACAGCTCTATTTTAGTCGTGAAACAATTTTACCAGGTTACCTTGAAAATTCGATTGATGATTTTAGTAATGGTGTGCCCCTTCAAGTTAGTCAACAACCCTGCTACATGTTGGGTCCAGCAACATTAAATACAAGTTCAGATCTTTACAAAATCAACAATTGTGTCTTCCTTTGAGAGAATAGGAAGGTTCATTACAACTAGCATACTTGCATTGATATAGCTAAAAGCACGAGATAAGACACAAGTACAGAAAATGCCTATAAATCGCTCCTAAAGTCTCTCTCACTCTCTTATTTGGGCGCCAGATATGTACATAAAGTCTAGAGTATCTGTGCTTGGTAAACAAGAAAACACTAAACATTGGGGCAACAGCATGGAGTAAACTGAATCAATACACTGCAATGAACGACATCATGACGGAACCTATCCAAAGCTGTCCATCTTTTTCTTCAAGTTCACTCACAGCTTTCACAACCTTCCCCTGTTTGTCCTCCAAAATTTCCACCAGTTCGCCGTATGCACTGTACTTCACCACAATTCCATGAGGCCAACCATTCACAAATAACAAATAATGAAATTTTAGCGGAATCGGAAGCCTTAGAATGAATTTCCAGAGTCGAGGATGAGTGCCGACCATGTGAGCATAGAGGCTGGGACGGGAGTGAAGTCCTACCCAGAATTCTCCCTTTGCATTAGCTCTTACGTTGTCAGGAATTCCAGGCACTACGGCGAAAACGTCGGTTGTGCCTGCCTTTTCACCCTTTAACCAGTATCTCCTGAGTCTGCAGGCCAAAATTGAGTTAGGAAAGATTATACCATCACACTGAGGAACATATGACAGCAAAGAACTCCATAAGATGCAAAGATCATTTCCTAGCAGGAAAATCAGAAGCGTATCTTAATGGAACAACACAAGAAAAAAACGGACAAATTTTCTTGCAGTAAAGAAACAAAGCAGAAAACAAAATACCATCTTTATAAAGATATCCAAATTCTCTCTACATTGTATAATCACATGGCAACTTCGAAAGGAGATACCCAGAAAACAACTTCATTTCAGAATTTGTAATCTTTTCTCATGCAATTTGAGTCACAAAATGTCCTTCCACACTAAGGGAATAAATAAAAAAACAGAATATCATGTTTGTAAAAGATATCAGAATTCTCTCTTCATTTCATTGTCACAAGGTAACTTAAAAGATGCAGACATCAAATATATTCAGTATTTTGGTCATTTGTTTTCCAATTTGAACGATAGTTAAGATATTGTGATGCATGTTGGAGATCTTAAAGAGACTCATGGACTGTCAGCAAAAACAGCCTTGGAACCAGAGAAATGCAAACAAGCAAACCAACGAAAACCACATATAGAAACTCAAACGAGTAATCATGCATAAAAAGATTAATTCGTACCTGCCAACAACACACTCACTAAAGACAAGGAAGGACTTGTCTTTGCTCAATGATACCCCATTCGGGAATACAAGGTTCCGAACCAAAACTGTAGTTTCCTTTTTCAAAGGGTCATACTTCAACAGCCTTCCTGAATCCTCAGCAGAAAAGACCAGTTGCATAAAGTTTCTAAAGAAGGTACGGATTGCACAGCAGTTAATTACATCTCCCCAAATAAAATAACTACATTTAGTAACTAGAAAGAAAAGCTCACAAAGAAAAAAAGGATCTTCATAGTGGCAATGAACTCCTTGACAAATTAGCTACGTAAACCAGAGATAATAAGCACTCATTTGTATTATGGAATTTCGTGGAGCTCATGAAACTTTTAGGCTAGGAACTCCATAACCTGGGAAAGAGTAACATGTCCTGTTTTGTGTTTTTGTTGCAAGAGGGAACAGAGCCACTAGTATCAAAACTGGCCTGAGAGGCAAATGGGCACCCAGAATAAGGAGGGGTGTAACTTCATGTGAAAATTCGGAGGCCATAAAACTCAGATTTTCTGGTACTTCAAGTTCTTTGTTTGCATCAATCATGGAACTGGCACCTGAAGTACTGGTTCTGCCTGAAATTTTCCACCATGAACAAGGCCCTTAAATGTACATCAACGGATAGCTAGCAGTTTGTTTAGTTTCTGTAAACAACACGTGTTGATGTATTCTGTATGACAGGAACGGCTTGTTTTTTGTTAGAAATAGCGATGCATTTGAAGGTCATGAGTTCGTTACCTGGGGCATGCATCTGGCTTTGGCCTCCCCATTGTACCAAAGAAAAGGACAGTTTGTGCCTAGTCCTGTCTTACGTTAGAATCAATAACACAACCAGTGAAGATACAATTACTCTTCAGGCAGCTGAATTTGAAATTTTTAAATGAAAGATTTACTGCAAAGTTTAGTGTCCCTGATGATAGCTATAGAAACTGAATGAAATAGATATTGTTGATTGGAAAAAGATAAAATACAGCTCGGTATTTCCAGCAGTCATATCACAATTTTCTTGAAAGTCTCTCTGGCTCTGTGAATCCTTGACAATTCTGCTTTTGAAGAAGTGGCATTAGTGTACAAGAAGCATCACCATCATGATTGTTTTCTTAATTAGAAAGCTCAAATTTAAAGCTGCGAGAAAGTGGATGAGATCCCATGACTAATCATTTAAATCAGAGGTAACTCCATGAAACTTTAAATGGTACTTGCAACTTTTGCTACTTACTTTTTGAACCCTAGGAAGTTTTCAGTAATCTCACACAATTAAGCTTTGGATAACACTACAATGTGAGTATCATTACAATACATTTGTTCAACAAATAAACGTGAATGAATTGAGATTTTCACATTGGCAAGGGGCATAATAGTTAACCTATAAACTGTAAAAAGAAAAAAGAAGAGGCACGTAAAGAGCTAATGAAAGATACAAGTTACCATCATTATGACACATTTGACATTACTACAATTGCAAAAGAAAATTCAAATTTCAATTAATTAAAAGAGTACAAAAAAGAATTGATAAAGACAAACAAGAACATCAATGCATTGTTGAAGCCGTTTGTAAGCTGCTTTCATCACATTTGGTCATTGTCCTTAGCAGTGTTGTAAATATCATATCGGACCCCTATCATACGATACGATACATGTGTTTTTAATTATTTTTCTAAAAAATCATTAGAAAATATTAAAATCTTTTAAAAAAATGTGATTTTTTTTTTGCAACTTGCACCATACCAAGAGACAACGAATTCAACATCAAAACAAAATAAATCACATGCATACATCGCTCTCAGGTCTCATTTTGAAACTTAGGATAAATGATAATGAATGAATGTAGAATAAATATGTGATTTTTAGAGAGAAAAGAGTTGGTCTTTAAGAGAAGAAGAGATAGACATGCAAAAGAAGCTGTCTTAGAGGGGTTTAAACACAGTCAACCTTTTATTTTTTTAAAAAAATATGTTTTTTGAAACTTGTGTATCGTGTATCATACGATACATTACGATACGGGTGTGATACATGTACCTAAATCATATTCATACGATACGATATTTATAAAATTGGTTCTTAGTTGATAATTTAAATGTTAAACTTTCAAATATAATTTGAGTTTAACAATGCTTTTAATTTTTTGTCAATGCTAGATTGCAACTATAGTTTTTCCTTTCTTTGCACAATTATGAAATATTATCTTGTATGTCCATCTAAAGCCCAGGCATGCCAGGTAACCAACAACAGCAGTATGAAACAATGTCATAATCTTTTACAGGGATTTGTGCCCTATAGTGGTAGCGGGTAGTATGGTATTGGGTAGGAGATATAAAGCCGAGGTGGCCATTCTCGGTAACCTTATCACCGAAACGGCTGGATGTCATCTTAGTCGGAGGAGAATTTACCAAACGTCTGTTTTTTCTTTTGCTCCTTCCAGGAAGGCCCCATGTTGCACCCCATAGCCAACCTCACCTACTATGTAAAAAGAATTGGCTATGATTATAAGGTTAAGTACTGAGTTTATTTATGTCACAAGGTGCCTTTCAAAAGGGTGCCACACCTATATCAACTTGTGAAAACACCAATGCCAGTACTAGTGTTGTTTCAACTTAGCAATAGCATCAATTATTTTAAACATATTATTAGATGCAGGCAATATAATATTGACTTAAGATAGAGATAATGCTATTGATTTAAGATGTTCAGATCTGAACCAATCACATCTATGTATAGTTGATGTAAACCTCCATGAAGCCCATTGAAACCTTGAGGAAGTCAAGCCACCAAGGAAGCTCAAGAACAAGTTGATAATGAATCATAGCATAAAAAAAAACGATTTGGTAATTGGAACCCTTGGATAAGAAGCATGACACTAGGTGAGGAAGAAAATTGCAACCCTTGGAATATCTTGGGCTATAATATTGCATGGAGGCTTGTATTGTAATTTCTTAAACGTGAGAAGTGAGTTATGAACTTCATGAGGGTTTAAACCTTTTGGTCAGTTAACTAAGGCCTAAGAATATTGACACTTTGAGGCATGTGAACTAAATTGCACCTCGAAGAGCAAAAGGTAATTATCTAACAGTAACATGAGGAAAGCCGATAAGGTGCTATTAGCTGGTATTACTCAAGAAGGACAAAGGGTAATTACATGAAACCAAACAAGTCACCATGGCCAAGAACATCCCCAAGAGGACAATTGGGTAAATAAATAGATGGTTCAGTGGACAATGTCAGAATTCATAAAATGGAGGCTAGGATTGAAACTTGAAGATTTTGCACATCAATGGTGGAGATTCTATTATAAGGTACAACCATTTTTTCAAAGTTCAACAAAGTGGGACCAAGACGTACAAGAAAGTATACATATACACTGAAAAAAGTTGAATCCAGTTGTTACAGAAATTGAACAATCCCAAGAAGAAAATACAGTTGAAGCTTTGGGAGATTCTCCAGAATCCCAATGCTCCCTGGTTCCATGGCTAGTTCTCTATCTTTCTCAGTTTGCACCACCACCACCAACAACAACAACAACTAAGCCTTTTCCTATACTAGACGGGGTCGGCTACATGGATTCTTTGTTTCCACAGATCCCTATCGTGTGCCATGTTAGCAGTTAACTCACAATAAGCTAGATCATTATTTATTGTTTCTTTCCAACACTTTCGTGGTCGTCCTCTACTTCTTTTAATACGTTCCAAATTTAGTTTTTCATACATTCTTAAAGGTTCTTCTTTTGATCTTCTTTCTATATGTCCAAACCATCTTAAACGATATTCTCTCATTTTATCCTCTATTGGTGTCACTCCTAATTTGTTTCTAATAACCTCATTATGTATACAGTCTTTTCTTGTATGACCACTCATCCATCTCAACATCTTCATTTCTGTCACAAACATCTTTTTTACATGTTGATGGTTAACTACCCAACACTCAGAACCATAAAACATGGCAGGCCTAATTGCTGCTATATAATATTTACCTTTTAACTTTAATGGTATCCTCTTATCACAAAGAATACATGATGCTCCTCTCCATTTTAACCAACCAGCATTAATTCTATACGTAACATCTCCATCAATTCTTCCATCACTATGAAAGATTGATCCTAAGTATTTAAAACTTTATTTTTGGAAGATACAATGTGTGCCAATTTTAATTTCTATGTCCTATGAGGTAACCAAATGATCAAACTTACATTCCATATATTATGTCTTTGTTCTAAGTCCGAGGCCTTTGCTTTCTAATGTTTCTCTCCATAGTTCCATTCTTCTATTAACTTTTTCCTTAGACTACTTCACTAATTCAATGTCATCTGCAAATAATATACACCAAGGTACTTCATCTTGAATATGTTTTGTTAACTCATCAATCACCATTATAAATAAGTATGGACTTAAAGTTGATCCTTGATGTAACCCAATATTAACTTCAAACAAGTCTGTCATTCCTTCATGAGTCCTCACACATGTTTTTGCACCATCATACATGTCTCTTATAAGGTTAATTTATGTCAATGGGATACCTCTTTTTTCCAAGGTTCTCCAAAGAACCTTCCTCGATACTCTATCATAAGCTTTTTCTAGATCAATAAATATCATGTGAAGGTCTTTCTTTTTTGCTCTAAAATGTTCCATAAGACGTCTCAAAAGGTGAATCGCTTCAACAGTAGATCTGCCTAGTATGAATCAAAATTGGTTCTCTGTTGTACTTGATACTTGTCTTAACCTACGTTCGATAATTCTTTCCCACAATTTCATAGTATGGCTCATTAACTTGATACCTCGATAATTCGCATAATTTTGAATGTCTCCCTTTTCTTATATATGGGTATAAGTGTACTTGCTCTCCGTTCCTCGGGCATCTTTTGGTTTTTCCATATTTCATTAAATAGTCTTGTGAGCGAAGTGATTCCTATTTCTCTAGTATTTTCCAAACTTTTATAGGAATATTATCTGGTCCTACCGATTTACCACCCTTCACATGTTTAAGAGCCTCTTTGACTTCATTCTTTTGAATACGTCGGTAGAAATTGTGGTTTATATACTTTTTTGATTTTGCTAACTCTCCTAAGCTAATACTAACATCTTTATTTTCATTAAAAAGCTTATAAAAATAGTTTTTCCATCTATTTCTTATATCATCATTTGCCACTAGAACTTTTTCATCCTCGTCCTTGATGCATCTAACATAATTAAGATCTTTAGTTTTCTTATCTTTAGCCCTAGCTATCCTAAAAATATCTCTTTCACCATCTTTTGAGTTGAGTTTTTTATATAAATCCTCCCAAATTTTAGCTTTTGCTTCACCCACGACCTTTTTCACTTCCTTCTTTGCTTTCTTATAAGCCTCTAAAGTTTCACTAGTTTTCTTAGCATAATGTAATTTGTAGCATGCCCTCTTTGCCTTGATTTTATTTTGCATTACTTCACTCCACCACCAAGCTTCTTTTTATGCCGGTACACCTCCCTTAGATACACCTAACACATCTTTCGCCACTTTCCTAATATGTATCGCCATATTGTTCCACATATCACAGGGTGTACCAACATAATTCCAAACATCTCCATGAAGAACTTTCTATTTAAATATATCTTCTTTCTCGCTTTTGAGGTTCTACCATTTAGTCTGAATAGCTCGATGCACTCTTTTCTTCTTTGTCCATTTTTTTATTTGTAAATCCATAACTAAAAGTCGATGTTGGGTGGTTAAGCTTTCTCTTGGAATTACCTTGCAATCTTTACAGCACGCTCTATCTTTTTTTCTAAAAATAAAGTAATCAATTTGTGTTTGTGATAAGCTACTCTTATAAGTAATTAAATGTTCATCTCATTTTTTGAAGATTGTATTGACTATAAAGAGATTAAATACCATAGCAAAATTTAAAATCTCCCTATCTTCCTCATTTATATCTCTAAAACCAAAGTTTTCATGAATCCCTTGATATCCTAATGCCTCTTTACCGACATGTCCATTTAAGTCTCCTCCTAAACAAATCATCTCCCTTTGTGGAATCTTTTGAATCACCTTATCTAACTCTTCCCAAAAAGTTGTCTTTATACTATCTTCTAGTCCTACTTGGGGTGCGTAAGCACAAGCTATATTCAAAACCTTTGCTCCTAACACTAATTTCAATGTCATGATTCGGTTACCATATCATTGTATGTCTACTACACCATCCTTTAAATCTTTATTTATGATAATACCAACTCCATCTAGAGCCTTTTCTTTACCTGAGTACCATAATATCAAACCTATATCCTTTTATCTCTTTTACTTTTTCTCCAACCCATTTTGTCTCTTGTAAACATAGAATATGAATCTTTCTCCAAATCATAGTATCTACCACCTCCATTAGCTTACCGGATAATGTTCTGATATTTCAAGAACCAATACGAATCTTATTATCTAGGACTATCTTTCTTAACCCCGCATCCGTCCATATTCAAAATGCGGAGACCATCTCTAAAAATTATTCACTACATTCGGGCGACAATATAGCGGGACTAACTTCTTTACCCATACCCATCCATGATGTGGGAACCCTCTCTGCAATTGATTCACTACATTCGGGCGAAAATGTAGTGGCCCTTGCTTACTTATTATTGCATTTGGGCTCTGCAGCACGTCACTAGGCGAGGACGCCCCAAAGCAATGCTCATAATTTTTGTAATCCATGTTATAAAAATCTGACGAAGTTTTACATTTTTTGTCAGAAGCCTAACACAAACCTCCTCCTTTATCCAGGCTTGGGACCGGCAATGCAAGGGTGATCCCTTATACGGGTGGAGTTTATCTCAGTTTGCACGAAGAACATATTTTCAGATGGTATATCACCAACGAATTCAACCGAAGAATCTCGCTGGTGACACCACACCAACCATCAACCATTATGTATGTGATGAAAAACGTGGCCCTCATTGGAATTGATTCTCCAAGAATTTCCAGGATCCTGCCAATATATTTCTCTAAAATATGTTGTCTTATCATGATAATTACACATACAATGTTGTTGAGTTCAACGGTTAAGATTGATTTAATTCTAATGGAGAATAAGATCGATTAGAAGGTTCTAGCTATATGAATATCTAAGGGACAAGATTTGCCAACTTAGATGCTTATACTTTACTGCAAGTTTGGAAACTCTTATAAATGATAGGGTGCCCTCCATGAATATAGGGCATACATTGTATTGGCATCACTTCAGAAACTGAAATTGAGTTAGTTCCTTTTCCTATTAAGGCATCAAGTATGTTGAAATCCTCTTTTCCAGTGTTGATCTTCCTCCTCTCCAGTCTTCTTATATCTCCCACCGGTCATAGTTTCCTCAAGGTTGAGATCCGCAGCTCCATCATATCCACCTTCTGCACTCCCATCACATCCACCTTGTGTCGTTCTCTTTGAGCATCTAGAAGAACCAAAGTGTTGGCCGGGCACCCACTTTACCATTGACCTTGAACTTCATCTCCAATATGATGAGGCACCAAAGGAGACCACACTAGAAAAACACACCCACTTCAATTTCTGGTGTTAGAGGTGGGATGGTTCGAAAATATAATTGTATCTTACAGTGTTGTCCGTATCGCACCGATACGTATCGTATCGTGGGCCACCACGATACGATACGGGTCCCCGTATCGCAGGTGCGGGCGTATCGCACCGTATCGTGCGATACGGCCCGTATCGCACGATACGGTGCGTATCGCCCGTATCGTACGATACGGGCGATACGCCCTGGGACCCTTATAAAGGGTCCCGGGCCGAGAGAAACCCGCGATTTTTCGCGGGTTTCCTCTCTCTTTTTGAGTTCTTCAAGCTCCCTAAGAGTCGGTTTTCGCCTCCTTGGTGTTCAAAGCTCTAAAATCGTGCCCTACGGTGTCCGTCCAAGCCTCCAAACTCGGATTTAGGTATATTTTTAATGTTTTTTTCCTTTTTTTCCTTTATATTTATTGTTTTTTGTGTTATTTCGGGTTTTGTTTTTTGAATGACAAAATATGAAGTTATTAAGTGTGTGTATACGATTTTTATTGCATTCATGAAGTGGGAGACACTCGATTTGAGTGTTATTTGAAGATTGGGGGATTTACGAAGTGCTTTTATTTTCAGGTTTTTTTTTTGAATTAAAGTACTCCATTGAGATGGCAGGAAGGGGTGGTAGAGACTCTCATTCAAAGTCTGATGATCCGGCATGGCAGTGGGGTATACCAGTTGAGGGTTCAAGGTTAAAAATCAGATGTTTATTTTGTGAAAAGGTGGTTAGTGGTGGAATTTCAAGGTTGAAACACCACCTAGCAGGAACCAGGAAAGAAGTTGCTCCATGCACAGGCAGAGTTAGAAGTGTGCCAGAAGGTATTAAATGGCAATGCTTGCAGATGATTGAGAGCATACAGGAAAGGAGACAACAAAAGGATGATTTCCAGATGTGTGAAGAAGCTGATGATGCTACTGCCACTGGAGTTGGATTCACTGATAGTTTGCCTTCAGATGCTAGAACAGATATTGGTAGTAGCAGTTCGCGAGCACCTAGCAGAGGAAAGAGGGTTGCATCTGAAGACTTTGGAGGTGGCAGAAGAGGAAGTTCAGGAAGGAGTAGAGGAAGAGCTTCTTCTTCTAGCATACATTCGTTCTTTCCTCCTTCCACTACACCTGGTGCTCAGCCAGGAATTCGTGCTGCTATGGCTTCAGAACAACTGCACGATCAAGCAGACCTTGCAGTGGGCAGATGGTTTTATGATACATGCATTCCATTTAATGCAGCAAACAGTTTTCATTTTCAAGCAATGGCAGATGCAATTGCTAACATTGGTCCAGGATACAGGATGCCCTCTTATCAGAAGTTGAGAGGGAAGATATTAGATCAGACCGTGATTGAAGTGCAGCAATACTGTTCGACTTTGAGACAATCGTGGAAGGAAACAGGATGCACTATCATGGCAGATGGATGGACCGATAGGCGAGGAAGGACATTGCTAAACTTTCTTGTATATTGTCCTAAAGGACTCATGTTTTTGAGATCTCTAGATATGTCAGAGGAGAGGCACACTGCAGAGATCCTACGAGAGGAATTTGATAAGGTTATACAAGAGGTTGGGCTAGAAAATGTAGTTCAATTGATTACAGATAATGCAGCTAACTACAAAGCAGCCGGAAAGGAGTTAGCTGATATTTATGGGACTTTCTACTGGACACCATGTGCAGCCCATTGTTTAGATCTCATCCTCGAGGACATCGGTGAGATGGATGAAATAAAGGCAGCAACTGAGTGTTGCCAAGATATTACAAAATTTATTTACAACCATGCATTTGTTTTATGTATGATGAGGAGATACACAGAAGGTGCAGAGCTTCTTCGCACAGCTGCAACTCGGTTTGCAACAAACTTCTTATCTGTACAGAGTATTGTGAGACAGAAGCAAGCTTTAAAGAGAATGTTCTCCTCAGATGAGTGGCAACAATTTGCAGAGTTGCCACAAAACAGAAGGAACAGAAAGTTAAATGAGATTGCAGAAACGGTTTTTAGAAGTTCATTTTGGAATGCATGTATCAGATTATTGAAAATTACTTGTCCTTTAGTGAAAGTTTTGAGATTGGCTGACAGCGAGGAGAAACCATCTATGGGCTACCTTTATGAATCCATGGACAGGGCAAAAGAAGCAATCAGAAATAACTTTAATGGAAAAAAAAGAGATTATGTGCCCGTGTGGAAAATAATTGATAGTAGATGGAATAAACAATTGCATCAGCCTATTCATGCAGCAGCCTACTATCTAAACCCATCATTGAGGTACTTAGCAACCTTCAAAAGGGACGGTGAGGTTAATCGAGGAATCATTGAATGCATCGACAGATTAGTCCCTGATGAGAGCATAGTAGATGCGATACATCGAGAGATGGAGATATATGATAATGCTCTTCACTTGATGGGTTTGCCTGTTGCAATTCGCAACCGCTCTACGATGCGTCCAGGTACATTGTTTATTTTCATATTTAAGTTGCATCTTACATTACTGTGGATTATTATGTCTCTAATGTTTATATTTTTTTTACAGATGTTTGGTGGAATAGGTTTGGAAGTGATTGTCCAAACCTTAGAGATTTTGCAGTTAGAGTCTTAAGCCAAACCTGTAGTGCAACAGGTTGTGAAAGAAATTGGAGTGTTTTTGAACACATCCATACAAAAAGCGCAACAGGTTGGAACACAAAAGGCTTAATGATTTGGTTTATATTCGTTGTAACATGCGCCTTCGTGAAAGGTAATGTTGTATTACTTTCAAATTTTCAATTCGATATTATTTAACTTCAGTTTTCAATTGTTAATATTACTTACTAATTGTTTATCTTTGTTTGTGTCGTAGGCAATTAAAAAAAGTAAATAGAGAAGAAAGTCAGTTCGATCCAATAAGTTTGGATAATTTTGATATATTAGAAGATTGGGTTATGGAAGACACTGAAGAAAATGCCCTCCTAACAGAAGAAGACGTTGCCTGGATTAATTTGGAAGGAGCGCAACAACATTATGGAGATGAAGAATTTGATTTTGAAGAAGAAGGTGTGGGCGTGGCTGATGATGATGAGGATCTGCAACAAGGAGAAGATGAAGATTATTTAGTTGATGATCCTGATTACAATTTGTAAAATGTAACATTATATGTAACTGTAGTGTACTGTAAAGTGTAAACTATGTCTGTATTTTATTTTTTGGATTCAAAATATATAAATTTGGATGCAATTGTTCAATGTTGAATGCTCAATCTGTACTAAACTTACATTATATGAATTTAAAGCAATTATCAGATTTTTCCTGATTTTTTCTTGATTTTTTTCGATTTTTTTCGATTTTTTATTAATTTTTAATTATTTTTATATTATTTTAATATTAAAGTACGATACGATACGATACGATACGATACGATACGCCCGTATCGTGGAGCCCAGCGATACACGATACGATACGCGTCAGACAACACTGGTATCTTAAAAGAAGTAAAGAGATTTCTGCAGCTTACTCTTACGAAACCATTGATTTTCAAAACTAACTCTACCAATGAGCCGAGATTTTCAGTTTCAACCAGAAAGATAAGTCATTAAAGAGCACAATGAACAGGAGGCAGCTTGGAGCATAAAGAGCAGGAGCAACGGGAGCACAAAAAGAAGCAAAACAGTAAAGAGAAAGGACCAAAAGATGCAGTGGACGTTGAAGAAGAAATATGAAGTTCTTTTTTTAAACCTTAACAATGTAGTGTATTTATATATTTGAACTTCAAAATCTTGATGTTAAACCTTTGAAACACTACGTTGTTAAACTTAGTAGGTAGTTTAAGTTTTTTTTGTTACTCTAGTCATCTGTTTTTGTTACTTTCTGTTAACAGCTAGTATGTTTCCTTCTGTTAACAGATATATATGGAATTTATTGTAGTTTTTCCTGTTACAGCTAGTTATGTTTCTTTTTTGTCAACAAACAGATACTTCTTTCTCATGGTGATGATGCAGGCATACATTTCATTTCGAAGAAAAATGGAGTTGTATCTTGTTGTAATGCATGTTACTTAACTTTTCAGGATTCTTTCTTTGGATTTTTACAAATTTTATATATTTTGCCAAAAATGTTATCAATTCATACGGAAAATAATGTGTATTATACTGTATCACGAGTGTCACCCATCAGGATTCCCTGCGATAAGAGACCACTATGGTTTCTACATCGGTGAAGGCTGAAGCATGAGGGGCCGACCAGACCCTCCAGAAGCTTACGGATGTTGGACTGATCAAAGTGTTTTTGCTTCACAAGGTTTCCTTCCAGCAGGTTTTTCGCAAGCAGAGAAGAAGACAGAACAGTGCTCGTTCTCTATATCTTTTGTTTTAAAATATTTTCTTTTTATACTTTTTCCCTTTTGTGCTTATCCATTCTGGGTTTCCCTTGTAATCGATTCTGGGAGATTATTATCCCTTAATATCTATTTTTCTTTTGTAAAGTTAAACGTTTTAAATTTGTGAAAAACATTTTGGTTTAGAAAACACAAAGACGTGCATGTCGTGAAATCCGGAAAGTAACCATCTTTCCGGATTTCATGAGATGAGTGCTAGTAATGGATGCCATATCAAGTGACCACCGGTTACATTTGTAACTTACAAAGACCTCCATAAAGGATAATAGCACTGGAATTACACGAAGGATATGAAAAAATCAGTACCTTCTATGAAAGACGGAGCTACTGTCTGTGAAGTAAATATTGCCCTCATCGTCAATATCCAAATCGTTGGTAAACCTAAACGGCACACTCTCCGCCTCCGTCGCCAACGTGGTCGCTAGTCCACCTTCTGCTCCAACCTTCATCAACCCAAAATAAGCATCCGCTATGTACAGTTCTCCATTTTTCTTATCAAATCGGAGCCCCAATGGCCTACCACAAATGTGCTCGTTCTTGGCATAAGCCAAGATGGACGGCTTCGGCCCACACAACTCAGACCTATCCATCCACAAATCAAATGACAATACAATTAATACATGTTTTATTTTGTTTAGACATAAGGATAATCAGTACATGTTTAGAGGATAAGGCAATAGACAAGAATTCCGAAGAAGAAATCAAATGGGTGGTATCGAAAAGGAGGAAATTTGCTGAACTCAAAGCGAAACACCGAGAACAAAGAGAAGAAAGCAGACAAGAAAATAGAATCAATACATGTTTAGATAAAAGGACAGGAGAAAATAAGACAAAGGATAAAGGAAGCAGGAACTGCCAAAGAAAAAGGAAAAGGAAAGAGAAAGGGAGCGGGGGTAGAAACACACCTGTTGGAGGACGTATAAGCGAAATCGGTCCAGGAATTGCCATTCCAGAAAAGAACCCGACCGTCAGCGACACCGGTGTAGGGGCCGCGGCCGAGAGGATCGAAGGCGATGCTCTCAGGGCCCTGTATCTGGTTGAGGAACCTGATCTCGGCTTTCTGGAGCTTGTTGTGTGGGTCGCAAGCAGTGGGTATCTGCGACCATGGAGGGAAGTCCACTGCGTAGGACTCGAATTGAGGGAAGCCCCAGATGGGGCTGTGATGGAGAGGGTCTATGCCGCAGTAGAGAGCCAACAGCAGAAAGAGAACCGCCAAAATTCCGCCCCTCGACATCGTCGCTTCCCAAGTACCGACTACCGAAGAGGAATTTGAACAGACAAGGGGAGACCAACCTTTCAGCTTGACGTTTGTAGTTGTGGAACTGGTTTACAGGCTGGCTGGTAGGTTGCACACACATAGACACACTGTGCGTGTGTGTGTGTGTGTGAGAGAGAGAGAGAGAGAGAGAGAGTCACGAGGTGATTGTAGCTGAGCTACTAAGCTTGAACTCCGTCTCCACTCTCCAGTGAGATTGCTCCAACAATGAGGTAGTTTTTAATAAATAATAAAGTTGTGTCTGACAACCGATACTACTTTACTCTTTCTTTCAATTTCTTTTATTTTATTGTGAAGTACTTTACTCTCTTTTTGACTCCGTTGCACTATTACTTATTGGGATCGGATCTATCTCGATATCTGTGTCGCTGTGTGAGTATGAAAGGTTGACTGGAAGAGGAAAAATTATTACAAAATGAATGATAAAGAGGGAACGAGTAAAATTCACGAAATGAACTAGTGTAGACGCTCTAAGCAGCACAAGAAGTGCGACAGACCTGCATGAGGAGAAGTGCGCACCGTGCAGTAGGATAAGGGACAGTAAGCACCGTTCAGTTGGACGCTCTAAGACGTTGCTAACCAGCCAAACAAAGGGTCGGCGACCACAAGTGTGACTAGAAGGGTGTGCGACCAGTGGAGCGGCAGGGGTCAAGGACGTCGTGGAGTGCTAGCTGGCCTGGGCGCATGGAGTCGGATGGTGAACCAACCGACAGACAGCGTCAGAGGTGGTCTACACTCAGCTGAGGGAGCTACAACAAGCGTTGAGCCTTCTTCCCGAGACCTTGAGGGCAAGCTCCCCCTCCACCGAAGGAGGATTGTCATACCACTCGTGGCAAGGGTTCAACTTACGTGCGCCGCACTTGGCGTGGTGGTCGGGTGCACATAGAATGGGCTCGATAGGCGTTCAATTGTATTCATTTTGTAAGGAGATTTACATCTCCACCTTAGGTTCTTGTGCTAGGTACTTTAGTTTTGTTTTTTACCTATATAAGCAGATTTGATATCCCACACTAGGTAGCTCGATTTAGTTTGGTTTGAGTCCATATCCCTACTCGGTTCATTAGGATATGGACCCATTTGTTCTCTACACTTGGTTTAGATCTAGTATAGATCACTAAGATCCGGCCTTATGTGTTAGGGTTGAGTATTTAAACCCCTCTTTGAGATCTTGTAAATGTTCAACCACTTTGATTAATAAAACACAGGAGAGAGGGGCTCTCCAAGATTGTCTCAGCTTGATCGGGTACTCAACGGCATGTGTGTGTGTGTTTGCTGCATAACCTCCCCGAACCAAAGGTGGCGCTGGTGGAGGGCGCAAGGAAGGAGCATGGGTTAGAGTGCAAGCAAGAGACAGCAACCAGATCATGTGGAACGAAGGCTAATCAGACCATTACCAGGGGTTGTGCACGACTAGATTTCATCCAGCAGGTCAGGCAGTAGTGGCCCGGTGACATAGACCACCATTGGGGTTACATGAATACATGACCAAACCGAGAATTACAAAGAAGTAAAGACCCATTTGGTAATTACAAGGAATTAAAGGCCCTACCTTGGAAGTACTAGGAAATACTACAAAAGAAGCCTGACAAGCTTAAAACTTAAGGCATTAAAGGGTACTACTATAGCTTGTCCTCTCCAGAAATTGAGTTCGTCACTCGGTCAGCTATTTACCTCCGATAGAAGCCACTATAGCCACGGCTTCAATCAACCCCAAGTGCACCTTGCAGGGTCCTTTCTTACCGGGCGAATCAAAGTGGGTTATAAGCAACATCAGTGTACTTTCTTTTTTATCTTGCCAAGTTAATTCAGACACAAGTACATTAACTGTTCCCAAATTACGTGGCAAAATACCTACTTTGGGCAGCAAACATCAATGCATAGACATTTCCAAAATATCATGGTAACTGACAGTTTTCAAGGCTTGACTAACTTAAATATGCTTGCAGTGTCACGGTTTACATACTCGCAGTTCAGAAATGGGAGGATTTAGTACAAAAGATCCAACTCAATCTATGGCCTTTCCGTTTTACCAACACTATTCTACCATAGAGAGAGATAGCATGTGATGGAACATTCTTTATCTCCGAGTGTTATTGTCGGAAAGAAAGAGCTTTACATGTACAATGCCTCAACCAGCGAACTGCAACCGATGACTCTTCTTGAGGCTACCAGAAAATTTAGGAAAATCTTCGTCTCTTTATACTTGGATAAGATACAGTTATCTCTTGGCGTAGGACAGGTATAGATCCTGAGCTATAGTTAAAACATCAGGCCTTTCAGCTTGGTTATAAGTTAAGCATCGCCTTATGAAATCCTGGAAATTTCAGTCAGAAACGTACAATTAGATCACATTCTGTAATCGTTTTCAAGTTTCCTACTCAGCAATATCCAATAAATGAGCAAATCTAAAAAGTAAAAAATTATTCAGACTGACAACGAATGTCTGTTGAAACATACAAAAAGATGAAAATGTGGATGCGAGCATGATGCTTACATGCCCACTCGTGTGTGTGTCTGAGTGATTTTGAGAGAGAGACAGAGAGAGAAAACTCGGACAAGAGAACCACAGACTGACTTTGGCCTCATTCCAGATAGTAGGTTTTGATGGAAATTCCACCTTGCGTGCTCTAATGATAGTATCTTCACGAAGTATCCGCTCTTGGGTTTGATCATGCCCAAAAGGACGTTTACCAAACAGCACTTGGAAAAGAAGAACGCCAGCTGACCAAACGTCAACCTGAGATCAAAGCACAGCAAGATAATGAAAGACCTGCAAATCAAAGCTAATCACAATCGCCAATTTCTTTGAGAGATCACGGATCATGGCGGTTCATGACCAAGACTCGGCAAAATCAAGACAGCTCAAAAACAAAACCAAAGAATAATAGGCGTAATGAAGAAGTCACCAACCTTCGATGATATAAGAGGTGTCTTGTTAAGCTCAAAACACTCTGGAGGCAGATACCTGGAAGTGAAAATACGCTTGCATCACTAGGGCACATAAAGATGCAATTACAGAATGCATTACTAGGGAACATGAAAGATGCAATTGTAGATAATTATCAAGACCCATGACAGTTGGAAAGACAATGAAAAGCCCATGACGGAGACAGAATGAAACAGCGAAGGGTGCTTGTATTTGTTGAAGTTCAGAAAAAGCGATGCATATCATCAAAACTAAATGTGGTTTCCAACATGTAAGGAAGAAACATTGACATGGTTTTCTTTTGATTTTTTTACCAATATGTGCCAGCTCCTCGGGAAGTAAGTTCCATCCCTTGGGATCCTGCATCATCATCCACTATCTTGCTTAAACCAAAGTCTGTCACTTTTGCAACAACAACCTTGTCGAAAAGAACATTCCCAGGCTTCAAATCATAGTGAATAATTTTTTGTGGCCTCTTGTTCAAGTACATAAGTCCTTGAAATATTTGAGCAATAATAATTCTTGCCTCCTCCTCTGGCAGTATCGGTATGGTTTTCAGGACTGCATCAAGGTCTCTACCTGTGGAATAAATGGACATATGGGCACAAGACAAACTGTTAGCATATCTTGCAGCAACACACCTCACTTGAGATGAAGGAGAAAAAGCATATGCTTTGGGATATGCAAAGAGAAAAGTTCTTTCTTGGAAAATTGTAGATAGATGGATATAAAGAAATGGAAATCTGAATCAATATTATGCATGAAGCAGGGTACCCCAAAGAATCATGTAATTACTGTCTGCATATATATACAGGTACCCCAAAGTTCTAGCCTTGCTGGTACAAAATTTCAGAGTGAAAGGCAAATGGTCGTGCCCCTTATTTCAATTGCAACAGCAAAAGAATCGTTCTTTTAGCACCAAATAAGGTTATGGAAACAACTAGCAGGTTAGTAGGTAGACAAGGAATATGTGAAAATATTATCAACACCAACAGCACATCTGCAATATGAAGCCTATCAAGTTTCACCATGGAATCACGCCTTGTTGCTGAAAGATATGGATACCGCCTTAATAAGTTCCACTCAAGCTTATACTTTAATTGTGTAAAATAAAAGGTTTTTTGTGCTCCTGGTATAGGTGCTAACTGTGCAGTGCTCGCAAAAGACTTGCTGCAAATTTTATCAATGTACCTAAAGCATGAACATGTGAAGCAGGTGTCACAGAATTGCTTTAGCATTTATGACTGATTCTGCATAAGTTTAAATGGGCATAGTCATATTTTGGAAGACTAATCAATTGCAACCAACAGATACCCCTAAAACCAGAAGTGACCATTGAAAGCTCAAGACCCATGCAATATCCTAGAGAACCATGATATGCCTTGCACTAATAAGACCTCCAAAAACGTGTTGTAGGCTGGTTCATGTTTAGTAGCTTGTCGATGAAACCATATACAGGCCAAAATCCAATTATCAAATCTTACCACTACAATGCTCCAAAACAGTGCAAAAAGTGTTATGGTCAATCTCAAAGGTGTCCCACAGCCGCACAATGTGATTGTGTACAAGGTTCTTGTGAATATTGTATTCTCTAATTGCATGGCGTATGTAGCTCTGTTTCTTCTCTTCACTCCATTGTGCGTTCAGCCCATGTAGCTTGCAAGCGACATATCGATATTCCACTAGATCATAAGCCTGCCAAAGTTTTTTTATTCAAATCACCACAAAAGAGTATGCTCTAAACACATTTCTTTCACAGGCAAGAATACATAAATATCTCTATATTCTTAAAGAAACAGTTCACAGGAAATTCACAGTAAAAGATGCGTTATACTGTTATAGGTTGCTTCCAAAACATGAAGCGGAAAGTATTAGAAACAGCATACCTTGTAGGCTTGTACACCTCACTGAAACCCCCTTTCCCAAGAAGATTCAAAAGTGCATAACGGTGGTTCAAAATCTCGAAGTTATTGAAACGTGACCCATCCTCATATCTTATACGCTTGAGCTCACGTATATGCCTGCCTTTATCCAGTTCATAGAGTTCCTTCTCCCTCAGCAACACTTCTTATTCCTGTAACACAGGATTCTGTTAAGATATGCTGGCAAACAGAAAGGCAAAAACTAGGTGATTCATCTCATCTAACTTCATGATCCAGTGTCTGTCCAAAAGAAAACAAAATGCTGCATGCAAATTCAAGTAAGGGCACATGTGCAAAAAACATGAGTAAACCCCCATGAACTGATTTACACATTTGTTTCAATTTTCCATCCTCAGCAATAACATTTGCAAACAGTGGGCATGTAGAGTTTTGCACATTATACAAGTTTGGATGTCTACAACCGACTTTGAGCTTGAATCAAACCAAAGGAAACAAATTTTAAGTTTTATAATAAAATCTTAGGTGCCTTTAATTATAGCCACACAACATGCATGTATCGGCTCACATGCACACATATACAAACCACAAAGATACTTCTACAGACACATATACAAACCACAAGAAACTTCTCACACCAGGTGAAGACACATCCATGGTCACTTAGCTTCCATTTTGAACTATTTTGGATCATACCTGTATTCATCTAACTATTTTAAATAACCTTTTACTAAATATTCTAACCTAGAGATAGTTAACTGCTATGTTACATGGACATTCATAAAAATTGACGAAATATTACTTTATTACTGAATAATAACTTATGAAAATTGAGTTTTTTCTAATTTGATAAAACATTATGAATACATTAGTATAAATAATCCATACACATATTGTTATATCATGGCACTCATGATTTTTTATATTGTCATACACACAACCCCCTCTCATGACCCTCAGTCAAGTATAGCTACACTTTCCATGACTTCCTCAGCCTCTTCTCTATGCACACCCTCACTTTTACATTCCCAGATATGGACGTGCAGATTGGCACATTTTAGTTATGTACAGACAAGTTTGAGCTCCATAGAACCAAGAAAACAGCTTTTGAGTTTTCATATGAACCTTTGTGCTTCTTTTTATTTATTATACACATAACGAGTATACATACATATAGAGAGAGACAAATACACATCACACACTAAAAAAAATTTAACATGAGCGCAATGTGCTCTAGCATAAAGGCATACAGTGGACAGTTGGCACAACTAAGTTCTAACTGTACAGAATGTCATATCCATGCCCAAAAACCTTGAAATTAATTGTTTTAACTTCATAAGAGTTTAAAAGCTAATTCCCCCACCGACACCATTGTGACATGGCTGCATTTTACCGTCGTCCTCGCCTCTTGTATGCATATCATCAATTGTGAATTCTCAGATATCTAATGTGTAATTTTGTGCATTATACAATTTTAGTCGTGTACAGACCAGTTTTGAGCTCCATAAAAACCAACAAAACAATTAACAAAATCACCTTTACGCTTCTTTTTAGTTTAACACACATAATGTACATGTGATCCCCATGCTTCAAAATCCTTGAAATCAACAGTTTAACCTTAGATGCAATTTTACAAGAATTTAAAATTTAATGCTATTGAGTTTGTACATGTATTTTTATCACTTTATGTGCTTGCATTTGTGCACCCACCGCTCATAGGCACATGCATGCATGTCTTTGTGGCAAATTACAAACCAAGAATCACCACGAGATCAATAAGCCAAATACACCAAACACTTGGTGTTCAAACACACAAACCAAGTCAAACAAAGAACCAACGAATCAAACCAAATATCTAAAGTGTTGCAAAACAACATATTTATTAAAGAATGAATAAGCTCTATTTATAGAGCAAGAGTGAAAGAATTACTGCAGAAAGTGGCAGCAAATGAGAGAGAGTTCAAACGGCTACTTCAAATGAGAGAGAGATTTCTTGAAAACTATCTTGAACTTTCCTATGATCTCACATTTTTACCTCTCTTGATCTATGTTCAACCTCTCTATCAATATAAGTTAAGTTTTCAAATAAAATTGACTTTTCGAGTTTTATCATGATGGACATCTTAAGCAATTGAGGAAGCTACTAACAACAAAGAGACACATCGGGTGTGTTATGTAAAAAAAGAAGACACACTCATAATGCATCTTTGATCGAGATTGAGGCAATCATGACATGTCTTTCTTAGATATGGGATGAATAATGGTGGAGTAGATTTGGATATATGTTGAATGATGAAAGTGAATAATATGATAAACATTTTAGATATGGGATGAATAATAAAACTGAACTTGATTGCAATGGAGTATGTGATGCATATGTTGAATAGTTGAGTAGAGAACTTGACAATTTATTTGTTGATTGCAATGGTAATGAAATGAATCATTCATTTGTGATTGTAACAAAACTAGTGTTTTATTGTCATCATCATTCTTTGTTTGAAAAGTAAAGGTGTAAGAATATTGCTTGAGTGTAAAAGAAGTGGTTAATACAAAAATAACAAAAATGTTGACACTCAAAGGAGTTGATGGGTAAGTAAGGTGAAATGCATATTTTTACTTATGGATCATGAGGTCAAATATAGTTAATAGTACAAATAATCATCATTTAGTTTTATATCTTAAAGGAAAAGCTTGTGTAGATAGATTGAGTGATTCTTTACTCTTTGTATAGTGTGACAAAGGAGACAAACAAAAGTCATTGCAAGTCCAAGTATATTTTGTTATAATTGAAGTGGTTTGATAGCTTGAATGTTATAGCATATTACATATGATCATAAAAAATAGGAAGGAAGAAATAAGTGGTCAAACTGTTTTCTAATAACTTTTATATGAATTAGAATTTTACTTGTTTAAACGTGACATCAAAAGATAATAGATACAAAATTATTAGTGACATTATATTTATACACCCTATTTTGATTAAGCTGTTATGTGTCATTCCAAAAGTATTAGAGCTTGACTTGATTATATGTACACACATATTATACTTTTTCTTTTAGATTTTGAAATTTAAAGTAGCTAACAAGAACTTTATTATGACATTCATAAGTATAAAATGCTTTTCCTTGAGGTTGTCAAATTTACCTCAACAAACAAGTTTTATTTCTTGTGACATTTGCTTTAATGCGAGTTGTTTCTTAATATAATTTGAATTATGTGATCAGGCACTAATGAGTGCAATTGATGTTATATTCCTAGAGGTAGACATGTTCGGTTTTGGGTTATCTAGAACCTAGAACTGGAACTGCTTCGAAACTATAAAAAAAATGGTAAAAGGGCGTCGGGCACTTTGTAGGATTCAAACTCTCGCCTAATTCAATGGTTGACTACTGTTTTTCGTTGAGCCACGCCTCAACACGTGCAAACTTATACATATATATATATATATATATATATATATATATATATATATATATATATATATATATATATATATATATTGTTCTTTAGCAAGAGGCCTATAACCACTGGTTTTGATTTCGATTTTAGGCCCGTTTCGATTCTGATTCCTAATAACTATAAACTATAACCAAACCGGGGGTACTTGGGTTCGGTTACAGTTCTTTGGTCGGTTCAGTTTGGGTTTTGAACCAGCCATGTCTACCTAGAGGTGTCATACTCTTAAGCAAATATCACATTACAAAAAATATTGAATGATGTATTGTCTCATTAACAAGAAATAAAGAAATGACCACTACATTTGATATGAGTTGGTGGGAAGGCATTGACTATGATGAAACTGAAGTAGAAAAAATTCTTTGTCATGCTTCTTATATTAAAGAATGACTTGAACCCATATAATGAAGGATAATTTCAATATGAATGGATAGTGTGATGCATTATGATACTCATATGGCTAACAAATATGTAAAGTTATTTGTTAACATACAAGGTTGACAATACGCATACAAGATTGAAAGGGTTCTTTGATAGCTCTAATATAGAGTTTAATACAATATACTCTCAACTTCATTTGTTGATTGAATTATAGATTATAAAATTAAATAAATTATTTTGAGGAATCTTAAATTGTCAATATGCATTACCTTGATTGTACAAAGAAATAATTAGAAATTAATGACTATTTGTAAACACCCGAAATCCCACGAATTTCTTAAACAAACCTGGTTTTTGTACAAGCAGCCCCAAAGAGCCATTTTGAGTCTGGAAACCCAGGAGCCTTCCAGACAACCCTGTATATATGTTTTAAACTTCATATTTCAAAAATATATAATATGGCTTTTGAAAACCTTTTAAAACACGTTTTGAAACCCCAAAGCAGCTTGGCCTAATCAAGACAGGACCAGCGAAGTCAAAGAGAGCTCGGAATCAGAGCACATGTCGAGCCCGGCACAGCAACTCTCGTATCAAATCCATACCCCCAGGATGTCGAACGTCCAAGACCCTGTTATTATCAAAATGTCATTTGAAGTCATCTCCGGAAGGTAGAAACGGAGGCGGACGATCATGTTGGCGAAGACCCAATGCAGACGGAGTGCTGATGCTGTCAGACCCCACACAAATCATCCGTTTCGAACACAGCTCAAAGGAGTCAGAGTTCAGTTTGGATCGGATCTGGACCATATATATCCAGATCCCAATCCAAACCCATATATGGACTTGGATTTGGATTTGGATCCAGAGATCCAATCCAATATCCATATCCATGGCCCACATCACCTTCTCATAAATGGAGGTGGGGCCCACTTGAATTTCACGTGGGATCATGGGCATGAGAGAGAGTGGGGGTGGATAAGATCAAGTATGGTTGTAATTAAGCTTGACTTGTGTGTCAAGTTTGGGGTTAATCATGTGGGTTAGCCTAATTGAGTGGGTTTAAGCTTGTAATTAGCCAAAACCTAACCTAGGGCTGCACCAACATGATGTGGTTAAGGTCCATGGGTCATGCAAAGGGAGCTCCTTCACCTAAACCTAACCCAAAACACCTAATCCTAGCCTTCCACCCTAATCTACCCCTAATATGAGCCTAATCACCTAACCCACTTCCCTAATCCTTCCCTAAACCTAGGTTAATTTCCCTAAACCTAGCCTAATCACCTAACCTAACTCACTAAACCTCACCCTAGAACCAACCCACTTAACTAAACCCTAAACCACTAAACCACCCCATCTAAACCTAGCTGAACCCAGCCGCCTGCACCACTTCCAGCCGGACCTTCCACCTGCACCTTCCACCAGCCACCACCTCGCTCCACCACGCCCCAGCCGACCAACCATCCATCGCCACCCTCTTCATCCGGCCGAACCTGCCCCATCCACCATCACACCCGGCTTCTCCTCAGCCACTCGCCGCCTCCCATCACTTGGTTAGTACCCCATACCCTACTTCACCTCTTCTCCACTTCCCCTCCACTCTTAACCATCCACCCTACCACCACCTTACCCTAACACCAGCCACCTACCGCCACCACTCCCATTCGCCCAAGCCTCAACCGACCTAACTACCTGCCACTACCTAACCACCCTAGCTACACCCGGCCACCCTATCCGACTCCCTAAGACCTGCCCATATCACTCCCTTACACCCACTACACCCACTACCACCTAGCCCCATCACCTAGCTAGCTTCCTTCCCATACTCCACCCATAGCCACTCTAGCAGCCCACCACCACCACGTCCCCTTAGTCGGCCACTCCAACCGACTACCACCTGCCCCTTTGGTCAGCCACCCGCTAGCCATATCCGTCCCCTAGGTACTCCCTTAGCCTCCCTTAGTGCCACATTCCCTAGGCACCCCATCCTTGGCATCCGGCACCCCATCCCTAGCATCTGGCCACCTTCAAGGCACCTCTCTCGCGCCCCATTTGCAGCCGGCCAGCACCTCTTGCCGTTCACCCTCGCGGAGCTCCCTTTTGCAGCCCAAGGCGAAGGTCAAGCCCACGCTCAAGCAAGGCATCTACAGACCAGCTACTAGTAAGTGCCTAACTCGGTCTTTAGTTGTATACTTGCTTGAGATTCAATTCGATACGGGGTTGTAATAACGGAGCATAGTCTCCCTCCGCTTGTAATAACGTGGCTTGGCACACCCACACACGTGCACTCTCCTAGTTGTGCACGATTCTGAACACACACGGGCCTAATCAGCCCCTAATACATAAGTATATACATATACTTTAATTTTTGAAGGGTTTTGCTTAAGTTGGGTGCGTTGTCTTTCAATTCAAGCACTCACACACATTGAGCTTTCACTCTTATTTGAAAGACCCAAGTAAGGGCCGACCTATACTATTTGGGTTTCGTTTCATGTCGTGTGGGTAAGTCTTTCAATTCAAGCACTCTCACACACATTGAGCTTTCGCTCTTATTTGAAAGACCCAAGTAAGGGCCAACCTATACTATTTGGGTTTCATTTCATGTTGTGTGGGTAAGTCTTTCAATTCAAGCACTCTCACACACATTGAGCTTTCTCTCTTATTTGAAAGACCCAAGTAAGGGCCGACCTATACTATTTGGGTTTCATTTCATGTCGTGTGTGTAAGTCTTTCAATTCAAGCACTCTCACACACATTGAGCTTTCGCTCTTACTCCCAAGACCTTAGTCAAGGCCTATTGCAGTTATATTTGGGTTTAATTTCATGTCGTGTGCATAGTACTTCAATTCAAGCACTCACACACATTGAGCTTTCGCTCTTATTCCCAAGACCTTAGTTAAGGCCATACTGCAATTTATATTTGGGTTTAATTTCATGTCGTGTGTGTAAGTCTTTCAATTCAAGCACGCACCCACATTGAGCCTTCGCTCTTATTTGCAAGACCCGAATAAGGGCTCATATACATACTCTATATACATATCTCCCTTCGGCATTTATATTTCAAGTCATTTCCCTTCGGTTATTTCCCTTCGGTTATTTCCCTTCAGTATTGTCTTTACATTCGGGTTTTCTCTTTGGAGTAGCGTGAGTTTGCATTGCATCTACGCCATACCACGAGGTAGGACGCATATTGCATCAAAGCAAGCCCCGTACTCCCGCTCAAATTCGCCCCATGTAGTGGAGTGTTCATAACACACACCTAGGTGGCCCATAAAGGGATAAAAAGAAAGACTTAGGCACGTGCAAATCCACGTGATCTAAAATATGAAAATCATACAAAAACAACCTGAATCAATCGTGCAAATATGCCAAGACTTAGGCTATTTCGATGCATGCACATCGTGCCTAAGTAGATTAAAATTTGAAAGACTTAGGGTCGTCCAACCCTTACAAAGTCAAAATCGCCCAAATGCATGGTTTTCAAAAGGTTTTAAAACACTTCTTCATTCAAAATATATTTTGAGTTAAACTTGTTTCAAAACAAAGTCTCTAAGCGTACAGACTGACCCTTGCGCATCGGTGCAAGAAGGTCTGCGACGTAAAAATCCCGCTTGCCTACAATCGCCTTTCAAAAATTAGATTATTTTCAAAACATACTTTGCTAGTTAAAGTAAACTAGCTGGCATGCCCATAAAGCGAAGTAGATTGCGAAAAGGTTCACTTTAGGCCTAAGAACCCGTAAGTGAAAATTTTCGGTGTCTACACTATTCATTTCCCCACATGAAGTTGCATGCCTTATATCCACATATCATCATATGCCAATTCATAAATAGGACATTGAATGTGCACAAATGTCATGGGCATATGACCATTCAACTCCATCAACATAGCAATACAATGGCCTCAGTTTGTCATCTTTTTTATGGAGAATGATGGTTCAATATGACCATCAAATTCATGGTTCAGTTTCTCACTTTAAGTTACATATAAGTGACAGTTTAAGTGGCTGAATCCCCATGTATCACTAGTAGGAAGTGATATCCAAAACTCTAGACAAAGCCTTGTGTTAGGAAGGATGAGGAGAGTATTTTGGTTATCCTCACCCTACACCAAATTTATTTTTTCTTCTTAAATAATGAAAATAATTTCTGCACCCTTTATCCACAAAATTAAAGAGTTGTAGGAAATATTCAACTTTTAATGACTATTTTGTCCACAACTCAATTGTGCTTGTACACGACATCATTGACAAATCAAGTGTCTTCATTGTATTTTAAAGGTGTTCAGTGAGTTCCATTCCATCCAATAATTTGATACTAGAGGAGGCTTATAAACCAATAGATTGTTAGTGTTCAATGTACTAAGAATTGTACATTTCCTAACATCTTTTTCAGGATACCGATTTCTATGTCTCAAGAACTAATTTCTCAAGAAGTGAAGCCAACTCTAAGAAGTTGACTAAGATAGTATTTCTCTAGAGGTATCGAAAGAATGAAACAAGGCATAAGGGCTCTTAGCCAAACAATTGTTACTCTCTTTGGACCAAACAAACTCTAGGTAAAATGAGATGAAAAGATATCCTTGAATGTCTCACCAAATGACCCCTCCATTAACCTATATATATATATATATATATATATATATATATATATATATATATATATATATATATATATATATATATATATATATAGGTACACATGTACACACACACACACACATATATATATATATATATATAGTGAGTGAGAGAGAGAATGTGAGATGATAAACTCCCGTTCATGCTAGACTCTTCTCAACAATCTGAACCATCCATATCTTTGATCGAACATTCTAGATTAAAAAAGGAAAAAGTAAGAAATTCAAAATGTACTTTATACTTTTTGTTTTTTGAAAAAAGTTATTTTACTTTTTACTTTTTTTAATATGAATCATTCGGTCAAAGAGATTGATGGTCCATATTATCAAGAAGGGTTCCTTCTCTCTATATATTTTGATGAAAGAGTGAAAAGAAATGAGCTTTCATATACTCTAATGGATTACCTTAGGGATATGATTTAGGTAACAAATTTACAAGTATCATGCAACAAGCTCTAAGGAGTTGAACATATCATGTTTATATTCAACTTGAATTCAACTAGGATGGTTTAATGAGCCAAACAACAAGCAACCAACTGTGGTCAATTCAAGTAGTTTGGGACTTGTTTCCCTTAAGCATGGTCTCCACTCATAGTCTTCAAATGGAGAAAACTAGCATTGTAGAGCTTTTCACCCCATAGCAGCTTACCCATTACTGTGGGACCTTGTGCATTTCTGCCACACAACATGGACTACACATTGATAGCCTCTACACATGAACCTACTGGCTACACCACACACGATCTACATGGTACATGTATTCGGGTTGGAATCACCACATTTGATTTGGATTCTAGTAGTTAGAGTCAGTTGAATCTCACTTGGCATCTACTTATAGTCATTTGGGTCATACTTTAAGTACTAGATTTCGATCCAAATTTTGTAGGATTCACATTAGTGCCATTGTTTTAGTGTGATGGTGTCCTTTTCCATTAGCGTTATATCATTGTATCAGTGTAACGAGAACAGTTATGCATCTGACCCCTAGTTTCTATGAGAATGTGAGGGCGTCCCTTGGGTTGATGCCGACCCAAAGGAACCAGGGGGATTTAGCTAGCTAGCCTAGCAATCTTCTCCTTTCCATCGATTTTCTTATTAGGAGCACCCACTATAGAGATTGGCTAGTGGCTAGTTTAATTATTGGAAATAAAGGTCAAAGAGTGTCAGGAAAATGCAACATCTGGCTCCCTTTTCAAGCAAGTTTGTAGGAGACGATCAATGACCAACGATACTTCCGGTGGGTCCCTTGATAGAAACAAACATGGAGCTAGTTGAGTCGATCGGAGTAACCATCAAATTCCAATCGCTGGTTGTGGGAGGCAATCCATTGAGAAAGTATTGTCTTGTTTAAAGTTCTATCTGCCTCTTATGAATCGATGGTTTTCAGAGTGTCTCCTCCTTGCGGTGACCTACAACAAAAGTGGCCACTTTTTCTTTTTGGGTTGACTCCCACTCTCCGGAGCCACTTGTGGGCTAGCGGAATCTGACCTCCTCATTGGTTTTCCCCAAGCTTTCTTGAAAATCAGGTTTTACTATTAACACCATTCTTGTGGATCAGATCTAGTTCCTATATACAACCTAATCCACCTGACTCAATCTCTTCATTAGAACTGCACCCTAGCTGACTTGGCCCAGTTGCCCTGACCCTAGATTTAGCGGATTGAGCCAATGCTCGTTTGAACTCAACTATGTTTGATTAAACCAACCTCTCCTATATATGATTTGAAAGCTTTCAATGAGCTCTTTGCAGAGGTCTTGTTTTCACGACAAGATTCAACCTATGTGTTTTAAGGTACCTTGATATCCATGCACAATTCACTGTTGACTTGAGTCAAATTACTTTTGATACTTGTGAGATACTTTTTCTTTTACATATGGCTTAGACTTGCAGCTACACACGCTGCACACAACCCAAATAAAATTCTTTGGGAATTACTTCAGATATTGGGGTGTGTTGGTGCTTGAGGTGTGGAATAAGCACCCATAGTGCAGTTGGAGGTGATGTGTTTTGCTTGGAGTTCAAGTTAAGTTGAGTCCAATCTAATGGTTTATTCGGTGGGAGATCTTGGCACTCTTCGAGATCGCTTTAGTACATTCCATTTGGATTAGTTGGGTATGTAGGGATATGACTGGCTTTGCTTCTGATGTGATTGCTGGACTTTGCAGCAAAAGGTGTCGGAAAGATCTGCAGAGAAAAATGAGAAGAAGGAGAGGGTTATTGTACATGGTTTCCCTCAAATTGGTTACACAAGAAAGATCTTATATTTTTTCTCAGTTTTATTTTCACTGTATTCTTTGTAAAGTATTTATAGATGACTTCATCTTCTTGGTTTTCACGTTTGGGCTTTCTGTTAAAAGTCGTTCTGTGTTTGTAACATTTTTTGTTTAATTTCTATAATGTTACCATTTCTTTATTCTCATGTAACGTTTTATAGCCTGAGAATGACCATTTTATGTTACATGTCATGTATGATTGTCATTTCAATCATTACCTATTATGTGGTTTCTGTAAATATGAAAAATTTCACTCCCAGTTTATGGAACTCGAAGTGAACTTTTTCGTGCCTACGCTTGCGCGAGCGTGCCAGTTAACTTACTCAAACTAGCAAATGTTTTTGAAATGATTTTCTGACTTTGGCGATTGTAGGCAAGCAGACTCTTTTCGCTTTAAACCTTCTTGAACCAATGCTCAAAGGTCAGTTTAAGCACTTAAGAACTCCGATTTTCAAACAAGTTTTACTGTGAATGATAAGTGTTTGACGAATTCGGTTCGTGCACTTTTTGCAATTTTTATTACGGGGCTGGACATCCCTAATTTTCTTGTAAGTTTTATCTGTTTAGGCCTGATGTGTGTGTGAAATGTGTGGCCTAATTTTAGCATGGTTTGAACGATTGTTCGAGGGCTTTTTGGAAGCGAGCGAATGCAGGGATGCTAAAAATCTTTTTGGGTTTTCGAGAACAATGATGCGAACTCACCCGAATTGAAATAGCACTCACTTTGCTTGAAAGTAAACTTACGTGAATGTAAAGTGCAACTCACTCGACTTTCACAAAAGTAAATTTATGTGAATTTAAATGCAACTCTACTTTCACAAAAGTAAACTCACGCAAATTTAAGTGCCACTCTACTTTCACAAAAGTAAACTCACACGAATTTAAGTGCAACTCTACTTTCACAAAGTAAACCCACACGAATTTAAATTGTAACTCACAAGACTTTCACAAAGTAAACCTACACGAATTTAAATTGTAACTCACACGACTTTCACAAAGTAAACCCACACGAATTTAAATTGCAACTTACTCGACTTTCACAAAAGTAAACTCACGCGAATTGAATTATATATATTTAGCTTAAGAGCGGAAAGGCTCGAGTGCGCGTGAGTGTAAAGAGCGGAAAGGCTCGAGTGCACGTGTGTGTGATCGTGTTTAATCCAACAATTTAAGAGCAGAAAGGCTCGAGTGCTCGTGGGTGCGATTACGTGACTTTCACAAAAGTAAACTCACGCGAATTTAAGTGCAACTCACTTTGCTTTCACGAAAGTAAACTCACACAAATTTAAGTGCAACTCTACTTTTACGAAAGTAAACTCACGCGAATTTAAAGTAAGTATACTCGCTTAAGAAAAGATGGGGTTCGAAGTATAGAATGTTTTATAATGTATATTGGGACAGAGAGCGAAAATGCTCAAGTACATGTGAGTGTAAAGAGCGAAAAGACTCAAGTGCTCGTGGGTGCGATCGTATTCATGCACAAATATTATAACTCGGGGAGAGACTTCGCTCCATTAATATAACCCCGTTACGAATTGAATTGAATGAAACAAGTGGTTTAAAGCCGAAGTTAACTGTACTTACAAGTTTTTCATTCGGTTTAGCCTCTTGTGCGTAGCCTTTGATTCGATTGGTTGGGTTCGCTCGAGTCCACTTTGTCGTAGCCGTGAGCTAGGTCAAGTCAAGTCCTCCACTTTATGTCGAGCCTTGGTCAAATCAACTTCATGTTGATGTTGCAGCCAAGTTCCAGGTCGTGGTCAGCCCAAGGCCTCCACAGTTCAGCTGTAGCCAACTCGGTTGGGTTTGGTCAAGGTAGGTCAAAGGCTTATCTCGGTTGCAGCCTTGGTTCGATAAAAGAGCAGCCGGTCCTCCTTTTTGTTGCAGCAACCTAGCCCAAGTCGGTTCAAGGTGCAACCCGTTCTTGGTCACATCCGATCACCTTGTTGCAGCCAAGGTGCAGCCATGGTGCAGCCATGGTGTAACCCACCCCTAGGTCAAACTCTTCTTGATTGCAACCCACTCCCTAGGTCAAAGCAACAAGGTTGCAACCCACTAACCCTAAGTCAAGCCAACAAGGTCAAGCCCACCTTTGTTGACTTTCACTCACTCTCTCTCTTCCTTTCCCCAAGCTCCAAATGGCCAAACTTGAAGTTTACGGCCCTATTTATAGGCCAAGGGTGGTTCTTGGTTTTGGGTTTGGATCTTAGGATCCAACCCAATCCAAATTCCAAATAGATCTAGATTTGGATTTTTTTGTCCAGATCCAATCCAAAATTTCCTTTTTGAGTCCTTCTTTGGTGCATAAAATAGACGGTTTTTTAGAGGGCCCCGGTTCCTCGTGACCCGATTTTAGGCTGGGTTTTTCCCAATCCTTTTTGTCCGACCAATTTCTTACTTTTAGGACTTTTTAACGTTTGGTTTTGATCTGTCTGGTCTCGTTTGGAGTTTTCACTTGATGAGGTCGATCTTGGATTTTCCAACGGACTTTGATTTTCATTTTTGACAGGCCCGGTGCTTGATATCTGACGGCTTCATCGGGGTCTTGGCTTCTTCTTTTGTATTTTGGAGCTGAATTCTAATTTTGACATGGATGCCAGTTTTGATTTTCTGCCTCGTTTTTATCCGGACGGGCTGAGCCTCTCCTTCATTTTTTGACCCGATCTTGATTTTGGATTGGGTTTCACCTATTTGTTTGAGCTGCTTTGCAATCCTTGGGGTTTTGGCTTGGATTCAAAAACCTTTATTTTGAAATATTTTCTGAAAAAGGTTTAAACTTCAAAACTTCGGGGTTTTAAAAGTTCAAAACAAGGCTGTGAGCTGGTTTTTGAAATTTAGGAGTTGTTGAAAACATTCCCATTTTGGGTTGTTTACAGTTTCTTACCAACACAACATTCAAACATATCTCAAACCCATGTTTGTAACATGCTTTGAGAAAAAATCTTTTGTTATGCCTTCAGTCAAAGAGTTTGCTAACATATCATCTATTGGGGAGTTATTAACCCCTCTTAATCAGAGTAATTGTTGTATTATTGTCACAATAAATGACAACCGACTCATTGGCTATATCAAGCATCAAATCACGTATGAAGCTACTTATCCAAACGGAGCTAGTTACAACCATACAACAAGTCACATACTTAGCCTCCACCTCCAAACAGAGCTAGCTACTTATCCAAACGCTACACATTCTTTTTTTGCAAGCCCAAGAAGCAACTCCACCTCCAAACAAGAATATTTGTCCAGAAGTTGATTTTTTGTCATCTTTGCTCTAGCAAAGTCAGCACCTAAGTGTCCTACTATTTTCAGTTCATCTACTTGAAAACATAATTTTAAGTCTTTTGTTCATTTAAGATATCTTAGGATCCTTTTCACAACTATCCAATGTTATCATTAAGGATTACTTTGATATCTATTTAAAAGACCAACAACGAAATTGATATCAGGTCTTGTATATAACATAGCTTACATCAAGCTCCCCATAGCTTGAGCATAAGGAATAGAGACTTCAAGAGGCATAAATTCTTTATGAGTGGAGTGCTCCTAAGGCTAAGATCACACACTGACATTGTGCCAATCTTTTCTTTATGAGTGGAGTGCTTCAAGAGGCATCAATGAGTTGCTTCACTTGGAACATGTGAATGATCCCAACTTTTTCTTGTTGGGATATAGTGAACTCGTGATCCAATATTTGTCAAAGAAATTGAATGTTATTTATACTCCATTCCCAATTGATATCGGTTCCTTTACACTCATGAGTTGCTGAATGTGGTTGGGACATCTCCCAATAGAATAAGGATTCAATTGTATTATCTTCTATGCCTGATCCTGACAATTTGGGTTAGTACAAGCATTGTTGGCCCAATATATCCCGATGTCTTGTTTTCTTGGAGAGGCTATAGCTTCAAAATTTGAAGCAGCGAAGGTTTCCAATGCCAACCGCCTGGGTAAGTTTCTTTCGAAGGCTTATCATTCAACTTGGAAATGACTAGCGAGTTTGATTAGTGGTGGTCCTCATGATTTTTTACAAGGAACTAGAAGAGGCTCTTATGCTCTTTCACCAACATGACTTTGGCAGCTCCATTGTCTTATGGCCACTTTGAGTCTATCTCAAAGTATAAAAAATGTAGTAATGACCAATCATAAACCTTGGTAATATATATTTTTTGTCTTCGTTCTATTTTATCATAGTTTTTCATATGAACTTGAAGGTTCATGTACTTGAGGCAACGGAAGAGGATTGTGGATTGTCTTCAAGAGACTTCATCATTTTAATAGTTATCTTAGGTTTGCCTAGGCATAATCAAATGTTGAATGAAGCCACTACCTTTTCACTTATGAAGATTGTTCCTTGATTGAGAATTATAATTTGGGAAATGTCAAAACGAAATATGAAATAATCATTAATAAATTTGATCACGTCATCCTATGTAATTGTTTTAGATAACCTCCTCACTCTCTCCTATTATTATGACTACTAAACACAATCCTAAGATTGCAATGCCTAGGCAAACCTAACATTGTCTAGCGTTATTAGTAACTAGCATACATAATCTTTTAATTGGAGAAATAGCATACACACCAATTCCTATAACTTTGTTATTTTAACCCATCAACATAATCTTTTATGACAGCTTGCTGATCATTACCTTGAGCTATGTCTAACGGATCAACAACCTCGATACATAGATGATGGGCTAGAAAATCGAGCATGACTTGGTCCTTAATGATAGATATGTATCACAAATCAAAAGGGCACAACATTATGACCCATTTGACGAGTCTTCCTTGTAAGGCACCGCGATTGAGAAGGTACCTCATTAGGTCAATTTTGTAAACCACATAAACCTCAATAGATAATAAGTAATATTTGAGCTTCAGACAAGCATGATACAAAAACAAACAAATTTTCTATTAGAAAATACTAAGACTTGGTGTTTGACAATAGTCTACTAAGATAAAAGATAGCATTCTTGACACCATCATCAACATCTTATGCTAACAAGGCGACAATTGAGTCATTTGATGCATATATGTAAAAATTTAATGGTTTCACATGGATAAGGGGTATAAGGACCGAAAGGTTGGCAGCTACTTCTTAATGCTATCGAAAGCCAATTACTACTAGAGTCCCCATACGAATTCCTCAGTATCCTCCAACTTGAGTAGGGTAGAGAAAGGTACCAACTTCTCTACTACATTAGCAATAAATCTTCATAGGTAACCAACGTGCATGATAAAACTTCTTAGCTCTTTCTTACTCCAGTGTGATCTTGATTCGACAATGGCTTTAGGTTTATTTGAATCAAGCTCTACCCATGTTGTCTACTATGAAGCCAAGAATATATCTCACAATCATAACAAAAGCACAATTATGAGGGTCATTTTTAAATTATGCTTCTTCGTATACTCAAAGGGTTACTCAAGAACATTGATATATACTTCATGATTTTACCAATCAAGTCATAAAATATACAATTCATCACTCTCTTATATATGGCATCTGCATTCTTGAGGCAAAATGGTATAACTATCCATTCATACATTCTCAACACCTTTAGGCATTGGAATGTCATTTTTATGCATCCCACGATAACTTTTATCTAATTATATCCTGAGGCATCTTCCATTAAGGAGAGTATCTCATGAGTGGTAGCCACATTGACTACTATATCAGCCATAGGCATCACATAATGATCCTTTGGAGTGGCCTGATTACGATCCTTATATTCCATTCTTAAATAACTGAAATGATGATGGGCAATCAATCAACATAACGGGTTGTCTGGATAAATTTTTCATCGAGAAGACTTGTTTAATAGTTGACAACATCTTCATTTTGAACCTCCTAATCATTGTTTGTGAAGTTTAGCTCCTAGTCTAAAAGAATATTGAATTCTACCAAATCTTGAGATAAGCCAAGCATTTCATGATATTATCAAGCAAAATATTCTCAATGCAATCTAAAAGCTCTACCAAATGAAGTTGTTTTCACTATGGTATGAAAATGTTCGCCTTTATAGGCCTTAGAGCACCATTATTCCCCAGATCAACCTTTGCTATATAATCAACAAGGATCAAATTTGGGTCCTCTTTTTGGTTTGGATAGCTGACTTCCGCTCCTCCCCCTTTCGGCGAAAATATTATCTTAGTAGGTAGTTGCTCTCTATACACCCTGAGCAAACACTGGGTTGCTTCCCTTGAGCCATTCCTCAATTTGGAAAACCTCAAGTCATTCAAGGTAGGAATTGATTACGCAAAAATCCTTATCCATAAGTAACCTTAGTTATAGACTGTAATTTGGTCACATCAAACGTGAATCTTTAGAGAGTTAGTTGTCATGATCTAAAGTCTTTTGCATCTAGATCCTCATACAGGATGATCAGGCTTATCCAAAATGAGTAAAGCATGGCCTCAATGGCATGAACATCTATTCAAAAGAGATCTTCGTCATCTTCCACCACTTCAACCGTATCTTCTATTTAGAACATGAGCTTCTACTGTAAAGTTGAAGGGACGCAATAATTCAGGTAAATCCAATCCCATTTTAAAGAATAACTTGGCTTTGCATCTACTACAAAGAATGAAGTGTGAAAGTCCTCAACCATCATTTGAATGGCTAAATGGTTCAACTTAGAAGTATGACATCTTCAGATTGGTTGGGATCAAGTCAGTGACTTTCTTTCCAATCTGATGCAAGGTCTCCATTCAACATTATCCCCATCCACAAAAGACGTTCGCATTGAACGGTTGTTTACTCTTGCTTTAATGTATAACATCTTCAAGTGACATATACGGTCTCATATGGTTGGTGGAAGATCATTGACAAATCAGTCTTCATAACGAGTAGCCCAATCTGGGTTGTCTGCTAAGAAATCATCCTTGTGGTTTACGAGTACTTTGATGAAGGTACTCAATCCACTCATTTGGCTTCTAAAGGAATTCTTCAAGCTCCTCTATGCTCTTTGATGGATTTTTCGGTCGACTCTTTTGCCGGTTTTCTTTTTCTGTCGACCTCCAATTCTTCTGATTTCACTTCTCAGGTACGCTGTAGTGGAAGAATCACAAAAACGTATGTGATGTCATTTAAGGTTTCCTCTCAAAAAGTTTTGTGTGTTTCTGTATCTCATTGTGTCTGTTTTCGCCTGTGCTGCTCTCTATTTATATAGCAGTGCGTGCTCCATTCCTTCCTAAAAATTTTCACTAGGCTTTCCTCTCACAGAGCCCTTGTATTTGGACTATTACCATTTTATTTGGTAACTATCCGATGGTTTCGGCTTTTGTGGCTGTTACAACCATTCTTTTCGCATCCCGTTTACAGATAACGGCTGGATGACCAGTCCAGTTGTTTATGTGCTAGGGTTGCCAAGAATGGTCATTTCCTTACATCTCCCACTTGGCCATTCGAGTTAAGTGAACTGACATACTAGTTTTCCTCTCACTTTTGCGAGATTTTTCTAGTAATGTCATTTCATGATTGTTATTGCAATCACTACCCGTTGTGTGATTATTTACCCAGGATATAGGATACCCGTTGTGTGATTATTTACCCAGGATATAGGATGCTTCTCCCATATCCTTCATTTCAAACCTTGAGTTTAACCATAACTTGGTTTTGACAATCATCTCATTGTTATTCTTAGTCAACAATATGTCATCTACATATAATGATAAGATAACAAAGTGACTCTCACTGTTCTAGACATATATATATATATATATATATATATATATATATATATATAGTGATAAATTATCCACAAACCCAAGTTCTATAATGACATTTTGAAAAGTCAAATACCATTGGCGAGGTGACTGTTTCATGCTATATAGGGATTTTCTCAACCTATATACTTTATTTTCTTGGCCTTCAACTATATATCCTTCAAGTTGCTGCATGTATATGATTTTATCTAAATCTCTGTTTAGAAAAGTTGTCTTAATGTAAGTCTAAATTATAATATGTAGATATTGCTAGGATTATCCTTATGGATGCAAATTTCGCAACTAGGGAATATGTCTCAACATAATCTATCCCATCTTTTTACAAAAAACCCTTTATAATCAACCTCATTTTAAACTTTTCGATTGAACCATCGAGCTTATATTTCTTTTTCATAACCCATTTACAGCATATGACTTTCCTTCCTTTTGGCAAATCAACCCATTCCCAAACTTGGTTTTTCTCAATGAATTCAATTTCCTCATTCATAACTTTCCCACAGACTGTTACTTCTGATGAGTTCATAGCTTGCTGATAAGTCAAGTTATCAGTCAACTCATTTAAATCCACCAAATTACATACTTCTTCTGCAAGATAAGTGTAATAATCATTTAAGTAAGATGTTGTGGCTCTAGGCCTTTTATGTCCACTTAAAGTTTCGGTTTTTTCAGGAAGATCTTTTATGGTTTCATATGATGATTGATCTAGGTCTATAGATCGTCAGTATATTCATCATTATTTTTCAGGATGTCATTCTTAGTATCTTATAAGAATTTAACATCTCTGTTCTCTATAAGTTCGTGGTCCTTATGATAAAACCGATATTCCTTTGAACCTTTAGGATATTCGATGAATATATACCTTAAGGACTTACTGTCTAACTTATCTCTAGACTGATCAATGATCTTTACATGTGGCACCTCTTGAGATTACCTAGGTTGGGTTTTCTTCCAAACCACATCTCATATAGTGTAGTGAATACAACCTTACATGATACTCTATTGAGTATGTATATCACTGTACTTACTGCTTCTCCCCAAAATATCCTTGGTAGAGAGGCATCAATTAACATTAACCTTATCATATTCAGTGAGGTCCTGTTATATCTTTTAGCTACACCATTCTATTGAGGTATTTTGGGTATTATATTTTGCTTTGCAATACCAAAGTCTTTACAGAATTCCAAAAATTCTGTAGAAGTATATTCACCACCTCTATATGATCTTAAGACTTTTATTGAATTTCCCAATTGATTTTCAACTTCCTACTTATATTTTTTAAAAGTTTCAAGTGCCTCAAATTTATGTGCTAGGAGATATAAATATGCATATCTCAAATAATCATTGATAAAGATTATAAAATAAACCTTTCCACAATGTGACCTTATTCTGAATGGTTCATATAAATCCGTGTGAATGACCTCCAATAAGGTTGTTGCCCTTGTTGTTTTTTTGGGAAAAACTTTTCTTGTCATTTTTTCTTGTATATAAGCTTCGCACTTGTTGAAAGTATTTTTCTCAAATCTTGGCAGTAAGTTAAAGTTGGATAATTTCCTCAACTTTTCCAAACTTATATGCCTAAGGCGTTTATGCCATACATTCACATCAACATTAAAGGCACAATCAATATAAGTAGAAGGATTTTCATTTTCATTAACTTTCAGCTTGAATAATACATGTTCTACATCAAATTCCCTAGAGAAAAATATTCTCTCATGTTTCCACCTTACTAAAAATAAACCTTACCTCAAAACCTTTCTTTACTAAGGTAGGGACCGAAACTAGATTGTGCTTTATAGATGGCACAATCAATACAACCGGTGTGCTTTATATAAAAATTCTAAAAGACCTAGTACTCAGAATATCTGAGAAAGTATTATTTCCCATGTACACCCGATGTTCTCCTGGTTTGTATTTTTTTAGATCCATTGCCTCTTCCTTGGTCTTTGAGATTTGTCTCGTAGCTCAAGAGTCAATCCACCAACTAATCATTGGGCAGTTCATATAGAGATATTTCAATATCACACAGATTATGTCTTACTTCTCTAATTGTCCGCGTTGTGGGTTGTTTACTCTATCTTTCCTTTTCCGACAATCCCTTTTGTAATGTCCCATCTTTCCATAGTTGAAACACTTAACTCGAGAAACGGTTTTCTGCATTTTCTTAAAAAATTGATCACCCTTTTTGTTATTTTTGTCAAATTTTTTGTTTGATTTATTTCTCCTTTGATTGGGTTTGGAGCTAGACTCTATCTCATCTTTTACTAATAGTAATTTTTCTTTCTTGATTTTACTCATATGTTCTTTTTCTAGTTTCAAAGATAATTCAGAAAGGTTGATTTCTGACCCTAGTTTGGGAGCAGTGGTGACCATGTTCCATAACGGGAGAAGACTGTTCAGTATTGTTGATGTCTACATCAGTTCTAGGATGACTGATTTTGCCACATCTAGGTCCCTAGACATTATCAGCATGTGGTTTACATGTTCTACTATGTTATCCTCTTCTTTCATTTTGAATGAATTATATTTCTTTAGTAGCAATTGAACATTCAGTTTGACAGTTGTATCATATTTGATTGTTATAGAATCGAACAACTCTTTGGCGATCATGAATTCTTCGAAGATCCTAATCAAGTCATCCTTCATGTATGTTAATATGATTGTTCTTACTATTGTGTAATCCTTTAGAAATATTTTATACATTTCTATCTGTTGCTTGGTTGCGTCTGGTGTTGGAGGACGCATAGTTTCTTTTAAGACATACTCTACACCTTTAAGTGTTAGAACAAGCGGAATTCATCTCGGAATTTAGACTGTTTAAATTTTCGATTTTTGCCCTATCCGACACACATATTTTAGAGTTCATTTTTATGTGTTTGACAATTATAACAATTAGACGGTTTAAAAGGAAAATATTTAATAAGCAACAAAACACACATAGCATGAATCTGGTTAGCACGATGTAGTATATCGCAAAAATGAGCTGAAAATAACTCATTTTTAATATATAGAACCAAACTGGGATAAATTCATAATTTTTTCGAAAGGTTCCTGCCTTTGATAATTTCTCAAAATATCAGGGGTAGAATAGTAATTTTATTTGTCTGTTCGGTTTTGTAAATTTCAGAAAAGACAAAAGACAGAACAGGGCAACTCTATCCACCCAATCAAGATATGACTTTTGATCACTTTGACATCATGTGCCTGAAGCTCTATGCTGAAAGCATTGTGGATGAGGTCAATCATCACTTGTTCAAAGGAACATCCTTGGGTTCAAGAGGTGGCTAGGGCATTGATAAGATCACTGGCTAGCTGTGTCGATTGATTGCCTGATATTATTTAAGAGAGGCACCAACTAATGATAATCGGTTGAATACAGGCCGATGTGGAAACACTTGAAGGCCAAGCTCGGCATGAGGCGACGGAGGTGCTAGTGGTAAGCCAGCTACCATAGGCCATGTCGTGAAACCTGTCGCGGGTGGTGGCATCAAAACGTGACGGATTTGATACGTGCTCCCCTATGTAGTGATAGGTACGTGTATTCCACCTAAAAGATAAACAATTGTGGGTTGCCAAGGAAAATAAAGATATGAATGAGGAAGGATTCTAGTGTCCCACTAAATCTGATGTTCTCCAACGATATTGATGTGGCCATACTGAAGATCCAAGTAACAATTAACCATTGATTCAAAGGTTGCAAAACTTTTGGTATACGTCTCAAAAGTAGGCCATGCCTGTCATTGAACTTGGGTGGTAGTCGCCTGTTTTCTCCTTTCAGCTGGCGACTCAGCTGATTTGTGATAATCTTCAGCATGGTCTCCTTCACGAGTTGAAAAAGAGGCCCTTGCACATCAAACATTTGTGCCTGAAGCCAGACTTGTTAAATGGTTGGTTTCAATTGTTCGAATACTAGTTCATCATTAATGGGAGATTGTAAACCAAGTTTTCCAATCTCATAGTGAGTCCATTTGGGATCACGGGCCGAAGACTTTTGCCAGACAGGTCATCTGGCGTTGGATGGGATTGGTGAATTATGTTCATGACTAGGAACATCGGTACTGACTGAAGCCATTGGATGCTTGCCACTGGATTGTTTTCACATGTACTATTTAACACAAAATAGTATAGCGTCTTATGGGATGTGCCAAAGAATGTGTTGCCATAGAAAACGACTTAATTCGAATGGCACACGAGTAATCATGCTGGATGTATATGTGAAATGGGGGACAAATGCTATAGAACGTCGACCTCAAGCCCTACCTCGGGACGATTCTTGAGGCTTACTGGTCCGTATTGAGATGCTATATGTTTTTAGTTGAGTCCCACTCGTTTCTTTGAGAGATGTTACCTGTGGGGTTTCTCAAGAAGGCCAAAGATTGATGGCACTCCCTCGAGAGGCGAGTCACAACCATCGGAAGACCGTGTCTTGGTTGTGGAAGGTTCATGTCAACACGGACCTGAAAAGGCTGTGTTCGCTTTTCACTGAGTTACACAAAAACTAGTTCGGTTAATGTTTCAATAAGGTATTTTGAGAAACGGGCGTGGTAAGGCATGGCCCAAACACGACCCGACCTGGACACATGAATGCCATCTTTTCCTCAACAAGAACAATGGCATGAGCCAAACACGACCTTCACACACGAATGCCAGCCTTAAAAGTTTTCCTAGAAGCGGAAACCCTTACGACTGTAACAACAGACTCGCAATTATATTGTGGCCAGGAAAGAGCTACGGAGCGGCATAGCAGGAGGAGATGTGATTGGCTTACCATACCCATCCTGTTGTAGCGCTTCCCACGAAATAGGTAAACAACAGGCTTGCAAGCTTTTAGAGAGAGAAATCCTTCAAGCCCCATTAGAACCTCTTTAGACAAGAAGCAGATGACAATCAAAACTCACCTCCTCACTTTCCACTATTTCTAGCGATGCTCAGAGAACGACGCAGACACATGGGACAAGTGTACCACTGATTAATAATCACTGCTTTATGAGTCATTTGTGGTTTACAGTCAGGGCCTTAGTGAAATGGTGACCATCTTCATTTGTTTACAAACTTTGACATGAATGTTTCGGCTGAAAGTTCATACAAGTTTGTCAAATTGCATGTTGGTCCAGTATCGCAACTAGAAACTATGACCGACCGACCTAAATGAGGCAACTCTAAATATCTTCTTTTGTATAATATCTCAGAAACCACAATCAATCATCTCGATATGGCAATAACACGAACAAGGTTTCATAACAAACAAACCATTTCATCAAACTCATCTTTATCAGGATTGACACGCGCATATCTTTTTTACTACACTTTTTAATATTTTTCCAAAATACTTTTCATCATTTTCATTAATTACAAAATACTCTTCAACCAAAAAACGAAACGTTCTCTTTTCTCATGCACAAGCCTCCTTCTGACCGTTCTTAAGTCCATCGACTTATTTCAATCACCTATTACTCATGTACAACTATTTTCAAAGAGAAACATATCAAAATTCATCAAAAATAAAAATAAAAATCAAGAGAAAAAATAATAAAAATGATTGATTCATATATCTTAATCAGAATTAAAAACAAAAAATCTAAAACATCTCAACAAAAGAAGCGTGCTTGAGAGTGCATCAAGATGCCCTATCTTTCCATCTCTCTTTTCTTTCGATAAGTGTTTTGTTTTGGATCATTCTTTCTTTTAATTTTTTTAACAAACACAATTCTTGATGTTTAGAATTGCTATTAATGATTGATTATTCATGTTTTGCTATATCGATGATGATAACTCCAAAGGCTTGTTTCTCAAAACATTCATAGTGACCGCTTGAGAGCTTTCGCCTTTGTCATGCTTGAGAGCTATTACTGTTAATCCTTTGGAGTGTGTATAATAGAAAAGGTGTGCAAATAGTAATACCTCATCTTTATACTCAAGGCCTTATGCATCTACGCCTCCACACTTACTATCCATAGCATTAAGCCCTCACAGCCCAGGCACAACGATGCAATTATCAGGGGCACGCTCTACCACTGAGCTAATAGCCCGTCGTGCAGGCCTCTCCAGTCCGTAGTAGGCGAGAAAATAACCCGTTTAATCAAATATGCTACTGATAGATCTCTCCCAGTTGTTAAAGGTCGTTCGAGCTTTTCCTGAGAGTATGGCATGGGTTACTCCAACGCCGTAGCGCCTGGTACTCGGACATGGGGGCACAAAAAAAGGATAGAAGCCTATCAATAAAAAGAAAAGGATTAACATCACAGTTGTTATTATGGGCAAATGGTATCTCGGACGCTTTCGTTGGAAGAAAAGTTCAGCCACAAGGCAGAGACACGAGACTCGTGCGCGCATTGATCCACACGAAAAATCCTTATTACAGACACTGCAATATTTACAAGACAGAGGATTCAATTGAAGACAGTCCAGATGATTATGCCTCCTCTATTTCGGCGGCTTGACGATCAAAACGGGGCATTTTGTATGATGTGCAACATAGTCGCTAACACTACCCAAAAGCGCCCTGCAAAACCGGAAAATACAATAATGGTCACAATTATTCCACTTGAGAAGCAAAAATAAGACGTTAATAACGAATAGAGCTGAAATTATTTTCATAAGGAATCAATTCATATAGATGGAAGGAGCGTAAATTAAGGTCATGCTCAAGACTAGAAGGCATATACAATCTTAGCTCACAAACAGATGCAATCAAATAAGCTTTTGACAAGATTGAAGTGAATCATGATCTCAGCCGAGCCCGCATTAACTGCCAGCTCCTTAGCCCAGTGAATTACATTGCCGTCCGAACTGACTGATGGCTCAGTGAGTTGAACGGCGAGCCACACCCGGACCAAGTTTGAATCGGCATTTGTTCACAACTCATTTTACATAATTTCCTAATTGGGCAAATTCAAACATAAGGGTGTAATTACCTCTTGATCATGCCGAGACCACGGCTTCCTACAATGACAAGGTCAGCATGAATCTGTTCTGCTATTTGGCATATCATTTCCTTCGGATCTCCTTCAATGGTAAGGGCCTCTGCTTTTACCTGTGAACAAAGGATATCAACCAAAGACCCTCCTTAATTATCCTGGTTAACGTGTCAATGTAGGTTAAGAAAGGTATCGAATACAATAGAGAATTAATTTGGATTCATGATCGGCATATCTACTATATTATGAAAGCGATTCACCTATTAAGACATCTTATGAAATATTTTAGAGAAAAAAAAACTTTTTACAATATATTTATTGATCTACAAAAAGCTTACGATAGGATGTCAAAACATATTCTTTAGAAAACCTTAGAAAAGAAAGATATCCTATTGACATAAATAAATCTTATAAGAGATACGTACGATGGTGCAAAAACATGTGTGAGGACTAATGAAGGAATGACAAACTCTTTTGAAGTTAATATTGGATTACATCATGGATCAACTTTAAGTTCATATTTATTTATATTGGTTATTGACGAGTTAACAAAATATATTGAAGATGAAGTACCTTGGTGTATGTTATTTGCTTACGACATTGTGTTAGTGGATGAGTCTATCTAAGGAAAAAGTTAATAAGAAATTATAATTATGGAGAGAAATGTTAGAAAGTAAAAGCTTCGACTTAGTATTACAAAGACAAAAATATATGGAATGTAAGTTTGATCGTTTGATTACAACAACAACAACTAAGCCTTTTCCCATACTAGACGAGGTCGGCTACATAGATTCTTTATTTCCACAAATCTCTATCGTGTGCCATGTTAGCAGTTAACTCACAATAAGCTAAATCATTCTTTATTGTTTCTTTCTAACATTTTTGTGGTCATCCTCTATCTCTTTTAATACTTTCCAAAATTAGTTTTTCATACATTCTTAGAGGTTCTTCTTTTGATTTTCTTTCTATATGTCCAAACCATCTTAAACGATATTCTCTCATTTTATCCTTTATTGGTGCCACTCCTAATTTGTTTCTAATAACCTCATTATGTATACAATCTTTTCTTATATGACCACTCATCCATCTCAACATCTTCATTTCTATCACATGCATCTTTTGTACATGTTGATGATTAACTGCCCAACACTCAAAACCATAAAACATGGCAGGCCTAATTGGTGCTCTATAATATTTATTTACCTTTTAATTTTAATGGTATCTTCTTATTACAAAGAATACTTGATGTTGCTCTCCATTTTAACCAACCAACATTAATTCTATGCGTAACATCTCCATCAATTCTTCTATCACTCTGAAAAATTAACCCTAAGTATTTAAAACTTTCCTTTTGGGGGATTCAATGTGTGCCAATTTTAACTTTTATGTCCTCTGAAGTAACCAAATGATCAAACTTACATTCCATATAACCTATCTTTGTTCTACTAAGTCGGAGGCCTTTGCTTGCAAATAACATACACCAAGGTACTTCATCTTGAATATGTTTTGTTAACTCATCAATCACCATTATAAATAAGTATGAACTTAAAGTTGATCCTTGATGTAACCCACTATTAACTTCAAACAAGTTTGTCATTCCTTCATGAGTCCTCACACATGTTTTTGTACCATCATACATGTCTCTTATAAGGTTAATGTATGTCAATGGGATACCTCTTTTTTCCAAAGTTCTCCAAAGAACCTCCCTCAATACCCTATCATAAGTCTTTTCTATATCAATAAATATCATGTGAAGGTCTTTCTTTTTTGCTCTAAAATGTTCCATAAGATGTCTCAAAAGATTAATCGCTTTAACAGTAGATATGCCTGGCATGAATATAAATTGGTTCTCTGCTGTACTTGATATTGTTCTTAACCTACGTTCGATAATTCTTTCCCACAGTTTCATAGTATGGCTCATTAACTTGATACTTCGATAATTCGCACAATTCTGAATGTCTCCCTTGTTATTATATATGGGTATAAGTGTACTCGCTCTCCATTCCTCAGGCATCTTTTGGTTTCTCCATATTTCATTAAATAGTCTTATGAGCCAAGTGATTCATATTTCTCCTAGTATTTTCCAAACTTTAGGAATATTGTTTGGTCCTACCGATTTACCATCCTTCATATGTTTAAGAGCCTCTTTGGCTTCATTCTTTTGAATACGTCGGTAGAAATTGTGGTTTATATATATTTTTGATTTGACTAACTCTTTTAAAATACTAACATCTTTATTTTCATTAAAAAACTTATAAAAATAGTTTTTCTATCTATTTTTTATATCATCATTTGCCACTGGAATTTTTCGTCCTCATCCTTGATGCATCTAACATAATTAAGATCTTTAGTTTTCTTATCTCTAGCCCTAGCTATCCTAAAAATATCTCTTTTTTTGAGTTGAGTTTTTATATAAATCCTCTCAAATTTTAGCTTTTGCTTCATTGACGGCTTTTTTCGCTTCCTTCTTTACTTTCTTATAAGCCTCTAAAGTTTCACTAGTTTTCTTAGCATAATGTAATTTGTAACATGCCCTCTTTGCCTTGATTTTATTTTGCACTACTTCACTCCACCACCAACCTTCTTTTTGTGCCGGTACACCTAACACATCTTTCGCCACTTTCCTATGGTTAAACTCTTCACAACTTATCAACGGATATAATCCTTTTGGTATGAATAGTTTATCCGTCTGGGCGTGGATGTTCTTATTTGGGCATCTTGTTTGGGCTACTGGATTCATGTTCTTAATTTCCTGGCGTGGATATTGGCAGGAATTGATTGAAACTTTAGCATGGGCTCATGAACGTACACCTTTGGCTAATTTGATTCGCTGGAGGGATAAACCGGTGGCTCTTTCCATTGTACAAGCAAGATTGGTGGGCTTAGCTCACTTTTCCGTAGGTTATATATTTACCTACGCAGCTTTCTTGATTGCTTCTACATCGGGCAAATTTGGTTAAGTTGATTATTTATTTTAAAGAAATAAAAATTAAGATCGTCACAAATTGCATCTCTCATAAGGAAAGTTTTAAATACATATAGTCAATTTTTTAAAATGATAGAAAATTTGATGGAGATATTACGTATAAAAGTCATGTTGGTTAAAATAGAGAGAGACAGATAAGAAGATAACATTAAAGTTGAAAGATAAATATTATAGATCAGCAATTAGACCTAGTATATTTTATGATTATGAGTGTTGAACAATTAATCATCAACATACACAAAAGATATATGTAGCATAAATGAAAATGTTGAGATCGATAAGTGGTGACAAAATAAAAGACCGTATACATAATGAGATTATTTGAAACAAATTGGGAGTAATACCAATAAAGTATAAAATGAGAGAAAATCATTTAAGATGATTTTAACATTTAGAAAGATGACCCAAGGACGCTCATGGAATAACAAAACTCCAGCTCGATTTTCCTTTTCTGCTAGCTTTCAACACAACAAGCTATTCTGTAAAGGAGACCCAATAAGAAAGGATGCGCTCTACAGAGTCACCAATAACAAACTTTGTCTGGTTCCTTTCGTTTTGGTGGCTGTGTTAATGAGTTACTATTCAAAAGCATTCACTTCCTGCTAAGAGACCATAAATAACAGGCTTATCTTTTGTTTGAGTTTGAAAATACAAAATGTGGGTGTTGACATGGAACAAGGCAATGGCAAGAAGAACATCCTCCATGCCTATAATTGGAAACGCCTACTAACGCGCGCGCGCGCGCACACACACACACACGGAGAGAGAGAGAGAGAGAGAGAGAGAGAGAGAGAGAGAGAGAGAGAGAGACCCAGGCCCCCAAGCACAAACTTAGGAAAAACTTACATGTTTCTCATTGCATAGCTCCAATGCTCGAGCCAACAGCCTCGCACTATTTCGTTCCTGTCCCTGCTTCACCGACTGAATCACAACAGGAGTCACATAAACGCCTGCGATCATAACCAAAATACCAAATGAACCACCAGTGTCGCTCATCCAAATTCATTGCCAGAATATGCTCTTCCACGCAACCTCAAACACAGAGAAGAATCTAACAGGAAAGACAAAAGGGTGAATCTCATTCCAATTTCTCACAGTATATATGCCTCGATCATCACGTTTTGCATTGAAAAAGGAGGATTACAAAATTATCTACAGTTAGATGACTAGTAAAACCGGAATTCTTTCGCAACCAAGATAGTAATCCCCCGTCCACCCAAAAAAGAAAAAGGAAAAACAATCTAAACAACAGAAACGGGAAAAATCCGATTGCAAGCAAATCGTTCTCCATTTCAGATGCCAAATTCCCACAAATGGCGCATTCAGCAGCCCGTGGAAACCACGATATAGTTCAAATTAATGAATTAGAATGAGAGAGGATACCTGGTCCAGCAGGGAAGAAGTACTGCTGGAAAGGTTGAATGGCGTGCACGATGGTAAGGGTGCCCAAGTCAGGATTTCCGTGGCCGAACAGAGTGTTCAGAACCCATTTCAGTGCGTAGAAGCTCCCCACTCTCATCGAATGCCACCAAAACCTTCATCTCCTCCTCCTCCCCTTCTCGCTTCTCTCCTCTTTCTTCCTCTCTCGTTTCGCGTTCCATCAGCCTTCTCGCTTCGTCGCTGGCGCTCGAGTCCATTCTCACTGTGATTCCCTCTCGATCTCAGTCTCCCCTGTGGAAGGAATCATATTTATATTGTGAGGGAGAAAAGGACGGCCGGGTCGGGCAATGGGGCTTGTATGGACATCTTAATATGTGGGCCTATTTGCTTGGCAAGCTCACCTTCTTTCACGCATAAATGTTACGCTTTCGTCAAATATTATCCATGCATTTAAAAAAAGTTTTTTTTATTATACGGTAAGTTTACATGAAATAAAATTAATTGTTTCGCAGTCGAGGAGATTCATAATCGCATTTATCATGATTAACAGCCCTCAGCTGCTTAGATTTTGAAGCAAATATAAAGGTCAAACTTCATGAAATTTAAACGAGATGATAAGTTATAACGTTTTATGACAAGATATACTACAAGTGATTACATTAAACCCTCATATATTTTCAGTAGCTTTTTTTTATTAAAAGGAACACTTTGTCACCAATCCTTCCACAAAGCCAAAGACGTCGCGGATGAGTGCCATGGGCTCTCGAGATCGTTTGTTTCTCTTCGTTCGATCCAAATGAAGAAGAACACTCCAAACGCATGCACCCTAGGAGTCGAACTCTCCACCGGTAACATCTATATCAAAGCACGCTGTCATCGAGCTAACGCTTTGAGTGCATATTTTAATTAAATATTTATTACTACATATTAGCTTTCATACCGCTGAAGCGTGTACGTCATTTGGCGCTGAACTAATCCAATGCTCGAGAATAGCCCGCAGTACTCGCTTTCTTGGAACACACACACACACACACACATATATATATATTAAAATGCCATCGGCAGCTATTTCAGAAATGGTGCCTAAATTGATTATCTGGGGTACAAGAGCGTAATGTTTTGCATTTTGTTACGTTCATAATTTTTTTAAAATAAATTTACTTTTATACGGGTTATCTTTACATAATTTTGGTTAGATGGGTATGAATTGTTACTTTATCTTCTTAAAGGACGCCAATGTCCTTGAAGAACACAATTCACCTGATTTCGGGTCTCCTGAAAATGCCAAGGCCCTTTCCATCGAGAAAGAAGTAAATTAATTTCTTATGGAGCTTGGTTTTCGAAATAACAAAATACCCGCCCCGCCTACCTTAGTTTGCATAAATATGAGGAGAGGATGCGTGGCGATAAATGCGGATGTGTAGAAAGAGGACAAAGAAGTATGGAATGCGTCCGTGGCGGGCGCTTTTGCCTACTACGTGCAAAAGCCATGCTCTAGCTGCACCCATCCCGTGGGAACCCTCAAAACAGAGATTCCGTTGTTGGTTTTCGTGCTTACCAACTCTGGTTTGGATCCTTGTTGTTTAGTATCCATTTCCACTAGGGTTCAATTCGATGACAAAAAAAAAAGCAGACAGGGCTGGCCGGAACCAAACCTCCAGTTTTGAATACTCTACAACCTGGAACTGGCTCGAAATTGCCGGTATGTGGTGGTTTTAGTTCTAAATCTGCTTCTAGCCCGGTTTTGAGACATATTCTTGAGAGGTTCTTTGTTCATTCTTATTCATGTTCAGCTTTTGTTGATTTTGTAATTTTGTTCATGATAATATGATAGTATATGTTTAATGATTTACTAGTACATAAAACAAAAATAGATATGTAATTTATTTAAACATTAAATTAATGCATTTATAAAAACATAAAACATATGGGCTTAACTTTAATTCACTTACCTTTAAATTAAGCTTTTTATTTATCATCTTCAATGGAGATAAATCAAATCCCACGTAATTCTCATTTACCTTTCGACAAACACTCCTTCCCTCAAGTCTAAAGTTTTAACTTATAATCATCCATATTTTCCGTGCTTACATTGTGCTAGTACCAATGGTACCTGCACTAATTGCCCCTTTAGTAGTATAAACATTTTTATGTATATGCCAACTAATATTTTTCATGCTCCTATATTCATCACCTTGCTATTGTCTAATAATTTATACATGCTTGAGCTTCTAATATTCTTGCATTATAAGTTAGAGCTATGTTTGTCTAATATGTTCCTACTTTCTTAAGTACGTGCTCCACAAAAACAGCTAATATTGGAACAACAAAAATATCCATATCAATTAAAGATAAAATAGGATAAGTAACTTCAGGTTTTCTCTATAATTTTAAAATAGTAAAAATGTCTTCAACTTCATCGTTTCTAAATTCATGTGGATTATATTTAGTAGTAACATATACATCAAACTTAATAAAAAATATGATAGAAAACTTGACAAACTGATCATGTGCAAGACTGTAATCTCTTTGTAGTTACTATTTTATAATATCAATATTGTCATATTTGTTAATTTTTCAATCTAGATTAACAAATTGACAAATAAGTATATGATAATATAAATATTATGAAATATTAACTACGAAGAAAACTAACAAACTATGTCAAAGAGTTGGTAAGAGAATAAGTATGGAAAGAGAGATCATAGATGAAGAATTAGTGAGTATACTTGAAATAGGTGAGGTTAAGATGACTATGACACAAAGTTTAGTTATAAAAGTTGAAAGCCGACATCCCACTCTCATTGTTAAAAATTCGTGCAAGCTTCAATCTTTGAAATCTAAATCTTTCATCCATTTTCATTAAAAAATATAAATTCTATCTTCATATTATTTATCAACAATTAATTTTCTATTTTAATAATTATTGACATATCATTTAATATTTTAATAATGTTTTTAAAATTTTAATGTAAAAACTTAGTGGACAAGACTTGATCATGTCGTGTCGATGGTTGAGACCTTGTCAGCTATTGATAATACTGGTTCATAGGCTATCAGCTAGTTATAGGACATAGGTAGACACCCATACCTTTACTATTTTCAAATTTGAAAATGCATCATGCACATGCACTTGCGGCACGAGGGTGGTCTGACCTGGGGTGGGGGGCTTCATAAGCCTAGCCACTCAAGGGCTGCATGGTAGTTCGAATTGCTGGTTTCTAGCATTTTTGAACATCAGGTTTCCGATGGTTTTGAACCGTCGGTTACCTGACTAGTTCCAGTTCTTTGTATGATTCAGTGAGTTCCAATTCCAGTTCGAACTGTCGAGCCAATTATGGACATGCCATGTCTAATAATAAAGTTAAATTAAACAACCAACTCTTTCTCAGTTTCTCCATGTAAATGCATAACCGGCCATGTCTAATAATAAGGTTAGGGCTGGTAACAAGTGAACACCCATCTCTTTCTCAGTTTTTTCATACAAACGAGCAAAACTAACCACTAGTCGAACAACCTCTCTTCAAACATGCTCATAAAAAGCTAGTCACCTTTTCACATGACCAACATAATTGAGTTTGGGACCTATATCAATTACTTGTACACGTTTTAGGTTGGACATTCGAAAATGTCGAACACAAAACATTCATGTCAAACTCCTATGGTTTAACAAATTGAACAAGAATGAGTCAGGGAGGAGTCAAATCGAGGCTAATCACGAGAAACTTTGTTCACTTGCAATACCTAGAATGATACCATAAATCTGGGTTAAATCGTAACTGATTAAAACCTAGAATCTTGACACTTTCAATTTTCTTCTTCATTTTTTCCATAAATAGGACCACAGGGGTGTTACTAAAGGTACACCCCTTTTCAAAAAATACCCAAACTACACTTGTTCCATCAAATCTCTCCCTCTTTCCTCGCAGACTCCATCCATCTCTCCCTCCACTACTGTCTTTCTCTACATCATCTTTCTGCCTCCATGCCTCTTCTTCTCTTTGTTATCCTCTATCATTGGTTAGCAGTGCCCTCGAAGCTGACCACCACCACTGCCATGGTATAAAGTTTTCTCTTCTCTTTCTAATAGGAGTCTAAGAGCACGCAAAGATAAGTTAGGCATGAAGAGGACATCAAATATAAACCCTACTTGAATGGTTATTGTATCCAAAGTCAAGAGTCGGCTGAAGGACCCATGACCCGGTATAGGGCTAGAGCTCAACAATTTCAGATTTAGTGGATCTATTTTGATGCCTAAGTAGACCCATTTAAATTCGTATTGTGTTCTAGAATCCTATTTTGAGCTTTAAAATGCACTTATTTCACCTTTGTTTTATTGATTAAGTGGGAGGTGGGTTGTTTAGTTATGATTATACTGCAGAGAGCAACATTTATGGTGTTCTATTTGATTGACTCAGTTGGGAGGCATGTTTGTAGCATAAATGTCCATGTTTCTGAATGAAAACAACTTTGGCTAGATTGCATCAAAGGAAGTTGTGAATTTTTTCTTCTCTTATCTAGACCTTTAAGGTTTAGTGGTGAGTCCTCACTTCCTCTCCTTATCAACAACTCTTGTTGTAGGGGGTTTGAAGTTGGTTAGTATTTTTTTCATTTCTAACTTCTTATCAAACCCATTTCTTGAGGTATCTCATTTCAAGGTAAAGCAAGCACAATATTTGGTGCTTTCATTAAGATTTCATCTCCAAAATCATCATTATGCTTGTTGGTACATATTTTGATATCATGAGTGTCTTAAACAATAACAATAGTAGTTGTATCAACTCAGATGCCTCTCCTTCTTGCCCCGAAGAGTATCTCTCGATCAAGCCAGATTGTTTGTTGTAGAAAAAAGGCTACAAGAAAATATTGCTCAAATGAGATAACTATTGCAAAATGATGATACAGGTGAGTACCAATGCACATGTTCAATTGGGAGAATAGTTCTAGCATCCATCTAGTTCCAACTCGCTCATTGCAAATTTAGGTGACAAAATAGAAGCACAAGAAGCCCTACCACCGATATAGATTGAGTTGAGAGGATGTGAACTATTCTCTACCCGTTGCACTATCAAGAATAAGGTCTGCAATGTCACCATAGGCAATGGAAGTTGCATGAATATAGCTTCAACTGAGCTTGTGCAAAAACTTGGATTGATTGTGTGGGATCATCCTCATCCCTATCAGATTCATTGGTAAAACAATGAGGAGGGGTTGTACATCACCAAGCAGGTTAACATTCCTTTCTCCATTGGAAAGAACTACTGGGGTGAAGTATTATGTGATAGTTCACATGGAACCAGGTCACTTACTACTCGGGCAACTATGGCAATTCAACTTAAGGATCACTTATGATGGGTTTCATAATACATATTCTTTCGTGAAAGATGGAAAGAAAATCACTCTCATAACACTTAGTCCAGAGCAAAACAAAAATGAGCCGAAGAACACTAGTCAGAATTTTAAGTCAAATCATGTTGTTCTTTAGCAAGAAAAGAAGAAGGATAATCTTGTTTTCCTTAGTCTGAGACAAAATTTCAAGAAAGAGAGTTGCACACCAGAAGAGACTCGATCTTCTTGTATCAATCTAAGTTATAAAATTGTTGCACTGAATCTAACAAATGAGAAACTAGAGATTGTTACTGTTCCTGAAACCAACGATGCTCCCTTTAAGGAGTTGTATTCCAACCTGGCCAACAAAACTGAAGTTGAGCAAAAGAATGCAGAATTCAACCTCTTGTTTCCAAGTAAGCCGTCTCAGTTTGAGTTCAATGATGAGATTCATCTAAGCAAAGACCCTGATGCCAAGCAAGCAATCCAAGTAGGTTTTCCGTAATTAAACCCCAATAATCAAGAATACTTTGTTGCACCAATTGATTGTGTGACAAGAGTAAGTGTTGTTATGGAGTTTTACTTATTGCATGTGATAAATGATATATTTGAAGTAAATATTGCAACTCTTTGTATGCAACTCAAGATGAGCTTGTTTATTCATGACTTTGATCCAATTCAACTTCCCGTAAACCCACTTGGCTCTTTCTATAATTCTTTCTTGAATTGAGCTAATGGGTGCCAACATAAAGTAGTGGCAGATTGAGTTGCAGCAGGTCGACTACGTCCAATCAAGCATGAACTTGAACTGGTGTATATGAATATAGGAGAAGTTCCTCTCTCCAATGGGGATGTGGCACGTTCAACTGCATTTCTTATAGGCCTGATGAATTCATCCATAATGAACACATGAAAGTTTTATCATTGTAATGGAGATTGAAGCTCCAAGAGTAGCCCCACCATTTTTGTACATAGTACCTAGGGTAGAATAATTTTACTTCTTAAATCATAGTTTTCTCTAGTTTAGCCACAATAGGTATTTATTTATACAAAAGTATTGGAAAGAAATAATAAAGAATGATCTAGTTTATTGTGAGTTAATTGCTAACATGACACATGATAGGGCTCTGTGGAAACAAAGAATCCATGTAGCCGACTTCGTCTAGTATGAGAAAAGGCTTAGTTGTTGTTGTTATAGGTATTTATTTATGTTGTTTCTTTTGATAGTTAAGTATACTAGGTCTCAAGTCATGTGTCTTGGTAGGAAAACTTTGCAACGAATAGTGACAAGAACTTTTTGCAAGCAACTGATGGGAGATCACCTTGGCATAAAAATTGAAGATCACCAACTACTAGATTTGAGAAAACTACTAAATTTGAGAAAACTACTAAATTTGAGAAAAACTCCTTACCAACACTGGGAATATGATAGGAATTAAAGAACATGCAGAGACAAGCTGGGCATGAAGAGGACATCGAAGATAAACCTTACTCAAACGATTGTCATATTCAAAGTCAAGAGTCGGCTGAAGGACCTATGACCCGATCTAGGGCTCAACAATTCCAGATTTAATGGATCTGTTTTGATACTTAAGTAGACCCATTAAAATTCATATTGCGGTCTAGGGTTTCTATTTTAAACTTTAAAATGTACTTATTTCTCCTTTTGTTCTATTTATTAAGTGGGAGGTGGGTTGTTTAGTCATAATTATACTATGGAGAGTAACATTTATGGTGTTCTATTTGATTAGCTAAGTTGGGAGACCTGTTTTTAGCATAAATACCCATATTTTTGAATGAAAACCACTTTGGTTGGATTTTATCAAAGGAAATTATGATTTTTTTTCTTCTCTTATATGGGCCTTCAAGGTTTAGTGGTGACTCTTGGCTTCCTCTCCTTATCAACAACCCTTGTTGTTGCGGATTTGAAGCTAGTTAATATTTTTTTCTATTTCTTACTTTTCGTCAAACCCATTTCGTGAGGTATCTCGTTTCAAGGTGAAGCAAGTACAACACTTTCTTCAACCCTCTTCCTCCTATAAACTTCCATTGCTATCATCATGACAAAGCAAAGGAGACATGCTAAGACTACATCTCCTATAAGGAGATGTCACCCTAGTACATTTCTTATGAGAAGTAGATGTGACCATGGTTGCATATTCTATCACATGGAGATATTGCCTTAGTGCATCTCCTTCTAATAGGAGGCACAATCTTGGTGCGTCTCAATATTATAGAGACATTGTCCTAATACGTCTCTCGATATGTCTCTTTAGTATGTCTATGTCATTTTTCAAAATGATGTTAATGATGATCCAAAGGTAATTACATTGGTTGATTATGAGAGAGATAAAATTGACTATTCACCAATGTTTGAAGCTAATATGGTATTTTGGAGCCAACAACAGTTGATTGACTATGTAAGAGAAGTTAGAGAATACAATAACATCGTTATTGTAATTCTTTGTTCAAAGCAAAATGATTGAAGAGGTAAGATGTGGTTTGGATGTGTCATCAATTGACCATTCATCAGTGGGACATACTCTTAAAAGCTAGCCAATTGATATGACTGACATCAATTGACCTATTTTGGAAAAAGCTTGATTAGAACTTATTGATATATCAAGGATGATGAGATTGAAATAAGTGAGGCAACTGATATGATTGTCATCAATTGAATTGTTGCATGACTGCTCACATCCCAAGTTCATGACCCTCGAAGAGCCAAAAGAAATGTATCAATATTCATTCTCTCTTGTACTTTAGGTATAGGTTTGGTTTATAGAATTATGTCCAATGATGCATGATTAGACCAAATTCTAGCATAGCTACTACATGTATGCTATGATTTGGTCATTCAATTCTATCCAAAATACCCTCATTAAACACTCTCTCTTCTATCTCCATCTCTCCAATGTCTTGTCATCTCTTGCTTCTCTCATATTCTTCCCACTATGTTGAAGTCTCCAATACTATTTCCCTCCTCTCTCTCCTCTTTTGATTGTCTTTTCCCTCTCTCACTTACTTGGGCATACATCTTGCCACCACTACTACCACTGGTATGAGATATATTTCCCCTTCTCTTTCTCTCCTCTCCTCCCCCTTTCTCCCTTTTTTCATTCAGTAGAGAAACAAAGATGTGTTATGGTGTCTATTCAAAGAATCAAATGCATCCTAATGTATCTATTTTGTGGAGAAAATGCCCCATCTGACGTCTACTCCCAAAACCAAGATGTATTTAATTTTTGTCTATTTCAAAAAGCATATGCCAGCTAGAGCGTTTGCTCCTCACACCAAATGCCAAATGCACTTAAGTGTGCTCATTTCATAAAGTAGCCACCAACTTATTCTTTTGCTCCACACACCCAAATGTGTCTGGTTGCATGGAGTAAATGCTCCAACTAGCTTTCTTCTCCTTGAAATGAACATGCTTAATCATTTATGGTTCTTGTCCTATTCTTTAGATTGTTGTCCTTTGTCTTGTTTTTATCCTTCTTCGATATAATATGTGAAATGGCGGAAAAACATTTAGATATACTTCTAATGAAGGAATAGATGGTTGTCAAAAGATTGAGTGTGTGGATGATGGAATTCATTATTCATTTGTATTTGAAACTCATGAAGTGCTATAATCGGGATGACTTGATTCAATATATAAGGAGAATTGGAAGAGATTATAACATTGTGATTCTAATTATTTGTTTGAAAAAGAAAAATGGAAAAAGTAAAGTTTAGCTTGGGTGAGATAAGAATGGTGAATATAAAAGTAAGAAAGGAGTTGATGTAGAAAGTAAAAGTTGGCCCAAAGAAAATGAAATGTTCATATTCACTTTAGAGAGTTGGTGAGAAGGATGGATTGTGGAAGTTGATTGTTATCAGTAAGATGTATGATCATCCGCTTGGGTTGTACTTAGAAGGATATGAATTTGCTGGCAGATTGACTGATGTTGAATTTGAATTAAGAAAGAAGATGATAAAAAGTCATTATAAGATAAATCAAATATTAACACATTTATAATGAAAATTATATGTGACATTGCATTTATAATATAAGGATAAAGATCAAGCAAGAAGAAGTGAAAAATATATGTGAACAATATTGCATTTGTAAATCCTACTCCAATTCAACTTTTACATGAATTTCTAAAGGTATTAGTGATTGATTGCATTTATAAGATGAATATGTATAAGATGCCTCATTGAGGTTGTGGGATTTATATCTACTAATAAAACTTATTTTGTGGTGTTTGCTTTCTTAAGTTTGGAGAAGGTAGAAAATCATATTTGGTATTGAGGTGATTGATAGAGTTATATGCTCAAGATAGTTTTCCTAATGTAATATGCATGGATCATGAGCTTGCATTGATGAATGTAATTTTTTGAGTGAGTATATTTATTATGTAGGCAACATATTGGGAAGGAATACTGAAGGACATATTATTTAATTGACAAGCAAGAAAGAATATGTCACTATATTTAGTGTTAGTTTGAAGAAAGTTATTGAGTTTGGAAACAAGAGAATTTATACCGAGTATTTGGGTTTACTAGAAGCAAAATGGAATAACTTTATTACCATAGTATCCTATGTTAAGCAATAGTGGTTGGGTTAGTATAAGAAAAAATTATGTCATCATGGACTCATCAGATTTTGAATTACGACACTCACACGAGAAGTATAAGAGAGGCAGATTTTGAAAAAAGGATATCGGATAGCTCTCTCATAGGGTAGGGGTATATAGGCTATTGACTTTTCCTAAGTTGAGGTTATGCATGCAATTCTTTCTATAGGTTCAAGATTTTGCTGCTTCCCTTGCCCGATAGACTAATGTCACAGATTTGATTGAGCCTATTGAATGTTGTTCGTGTACTATATATATTTATATGTGTATATAAATATTTATATGTATTATTATATATAAATATATTGCTTTTTATGATGTATATCTATGTTCTAATGATATTGTTTATGGTGTTATATAGGGTCAAGAGTGTACATGTAAGGTTGAAAGGATTTATTGATAGATCAATCAAAAGGTTCGATACGATATGGACCATTCATTGATTGAGTTACAAATTATGGATATGAAAAGATTATTTAAGAAATCTCGAATCATTAGCATACACTATCATATAGATTTCTTTGACCTTGTTAAGATCCTAGAAATTAAGATTTAACGACATGCACTTGATTTAATTATGAAAGGAGCAATTCAATAAGAAGTTCATTCGGATCCAATAGTATGTGGGTACGACCTACAATATTCACATGGGTTACCATGTGAAACAATAAATTTTTTAAAGCATGTCATCCATTGATCTATTTTTGAGGAGGCTCGATATAGAGACAAAATGGTTTGAAATACTTGAAGATGAAGATGCAGAGTGGGGAGAGGAAGTTAAATTAGAAGAAATTTTCTAATAGTTAAATAACCAGCCTATTCAAGATCAGCGTAAGCAACTAATAAATCAATTACATGAGGGTTTGAATCCTTAATCCGTATCTTTGTAGGAGTCACCTATTCTTTATCCTAAAGGTCAATCATTTAGAAAATCTAGAAAGAGAGTTATCCTCACATGAATATGTAAGAAGTATTTCTTGAAGTAAATCTACTTTTTGTGGAGTTTTTCAGTTTCAGGATGTCAAAGTCATGACCATGGAGGTGGGTTGTATTGAAGACTTCAACCTTCTTCATCCTTAGATAGTGTTTGCATGTTTGCCCATCAACTGGTGTGGGGACATTGTATGACAATGAGATATCTTGGTTTATGATACCATATGTTGTCAACTGGATTGATGTTTTAGGAGATGGTAATTTTGAATAGCAAGTTGTTGGAGAGCTTTCAAGAAAAGGATAGACATATTAGTTCAAGATTTAAGAAACATATTTTATAGAAATACATACACTTTATGACATATATTCCCTAGTTTTCATAGAAGGGGACAATATTGAAGGTATTATGTATCATCTTACTTGCAATGCTTCTCCATGTAGACCAACCCAATCAATGTTGATGCTTGACTTGGATTGGGTAAATTTTGTACAATAAAATATTGCATTAGTGTTGCTCTTGAAGATGGGGTCAATTACGTTCCTTCCTCTATTTTCAAATGGTGACTATGCACCATCTTGTGACATATAATATATATGTTATTGTGGACAAGAACGACACTTCTTAGTGGTATGTAGTATTTCAACTTCTAGTTTGTATTGTATTCTCTATCAAATGCATACATTTAACTTATGTTGTATTTTACTACAATTATATATAGTTGATAGAGCCCTCTTCTGAACTATATGTCTAATATTGGAATGAAATCGGCATCAAAGTGTTGGTAATTAGGAGTTACCATTCTGCACATGTACTACTAAATATATAAAACTAAGGGGATCAAGAGATACTATTTATTATATTGATGAGTAGTTCTTGCTTTTTGTATTTAATATGGGTTAAATCTTATGTATTTCTTTATTTTATCAAGAATAATATATTGTGATTATGTGTTATATAATCCGGTGTGACGTTAGTTTTGGCTCATTCGGTTGAAAACAAGAGTAAGAAAATATAATTGAATATTATAGATATTTTTAAAAAGTCTAATGTCATTTACATGATATAAGTGCATTCCCTAGTTACTATACTCATTATTGTCGTTATTGTAATATGATTGATAGAGAGGAGCATGAGTGGACATCACCAGGTGATATATCGGCAACATTACTAAGATGTTTTTGGGTATCGATCATGTACCTCGACCAAAGTAATGTATAATAAGTGACACAACTTTTGCAATCTCTATGAGGAACTACAAACAATAGTTAAGTATATATTATCATCTTCATTCAAAACAATCCTATAAACAACATAATAAAAAACAACTAGTTTACATGTGCTAAATTTGATGATGTGGGGTGATTGTTTGGTGGAGGGAGTGACACTTTGTAGTGTTGAATTTAATCCTTTAATAGAAACCGATGAGTGCGAGATATGTATCAATTCATGTATGATCTACCACACTCATATGGGTAGGTTGCTATGACGCTAAAGTGTTGTGACAGATGTGAAACTTGTGCCTCTCAACATGTGGGTCATACTCCACCATGGTTTCTCTAGCCTATATGTAATCATCAGCCTCAATAGAGCAAGAAGAATTTGTTACGGATGACCAAATTGATGAACAACAAAAACCTATACTTATTCATGCATAATTTCTCTAAAAATAGGATTGTCAATCAATTTATATAAAAAGAAGAAAAATCATACTATGAACATTATAAATATATAATAAAACAAAGTTTAATTATATATCTTTATCTCATCTTTGTCATAAGGTCTAACTTCTTATGATACTAGAAAAGATAAGATGAAGGAGATTTCCTGTAAGTAACATTGCCTATAAAACTACTTCCTCATAGTTGTCCCTTAACCCGATCTGAATATATACTTACACTAAAAGTTAGAAAATACTTATAAATCTATACCTAGAACATATATTACATTAGATATTAAATATTATAGAAAACTTAGTATACCATAAGAAGTAGAGTATTGCTACCACTAAGTTGTGCCTCAACAAGTAAAGCCTATCTACTTGTTGGTATAAATAAGCATCACCGCACCCTAGGTATACTTGCTGACTTTATAAACATCATAAGCTAACAATTATATAATAGCAACTAATACCCTATCGCTAGACTTCTCTTAGTAGAGCATACATCTGACATGGTATAAAAAGTATAATATTTCTCATGCCTCTGGTATATAAAGAAACATTTGGGATATTTCATAGAGAAAGTCTATCTTCACAACTCCCAAAGATATAATGTTGCTCATGCCTTTGGTATATATTTGTACCTTCACATCCTCGAAGCTCATGTTCAAAAGGCTCACTACAATAACTTCCTTCCTTTGTGGCTCCATCTAACTTGAGGGTGTAATTATATTTCCACTCATCTCACCCAATTCTAAAGATTTGTGACCGAAAAGTACATAGTTGTGGGCATCAAATAGGTCTCATCCAAAGTATACAACCCTTCAAAAATGTATTACTTTCCTACTTTCCACCTCAGGCACCATCACACTTTCATTCGTCTCTAGTTCTTGAAGATGCCTGATCTAGAGCATCATTCACCCTTTTTTTTTATGATATTAGTATAATTTCCTACTTGAAATAACATAAAACTAAAGTATCATGAAACTATACAATATTGACCTAAAACCATATGGTCCATACCTAATTTTTTTTTAGAAGTTTAGGACGGGTTTATTCTAGATTTGATTCTGACCCATCCAGCTCGCATGGCAAATACCCTTAGTAATATCATGTAGCAGACAAAAGGAAGTCACTCATTGCCCATTCCTATATGGGTTCGATTAAGATGGAGATTGCCAACACTACAACTCTCCTATCTCTCTCTTGTAAAGGAAAACAACAACTTAGGATCTTAACAACATTGAAACTCCAGATCTAAAACACTTAGATTATTAGACCTAAGACTTAGAGATACTTGTAGAAAGTACCAAATCCATTGGCATTCAAACAAAGTTAATTAGATCAGTATACTTTGTAATTTTCATAAAGAACAAACTTTACATAGTTTTTACAGTAAAGAAAACAAACGAAGTCATAAAATCTTAAATAGTTTAATATATTTAGTTATAAATTCTGCTAGATTAGCTTACAAACAAATTTTAAAAGAACTAGATTTCCATTAAAAAAGCCTTAGAAACTTTTAATAACCTTGAAATTAGTTTAAAAAATCTAGATACATGATTTTCAAAACTAGAATCAAACATAGATTATTTAAACACTTTTTGTCAAGAAAATCAAACACAAATTAGAAATCTAGCAAGAAAATTAAATTTTGATAGAATACCTACCAAGAAAGAGATAAAAGAACTGGTATTATCCTTTAAAGATAGTCCTAAACAAATAGAAGTAGAATCTCAGAATTTATTAAATCAAATTAAACAGAAACAAAAAACATTAAATTTAGAACTTAAAGCCTCTAAAGAAAAGGCAGAAAATATAAAAAATATTTTAGAAATTCATAAATCTCAGATAGAATAAAAAATAGAAATTACAAATAAACTATTAGCAAAGGCAAAAGATATTCTATCAAACTTATATGGTTGATAACTCAAAAATTTATCAAAAAGCTTTAGAATATACAACAAATATCTCCAACATAAAACAAAGATTTAGCAAAGCCACAGATGGATCAGGATCTGATAGAAGAATAATAGGCCAAAATAATACAATTCTATCTTTTTTGTGTCTATTAGAAGACAAATTATCTGAATTAGATAATAAAATTCAAGAATTCTCAGAAAAATTTAAAGATAATAAGAATTTTAAAAACCAGAGTTTAGATACTCAATGGAAAAGTCTATAGAAGATTTAACAAAATCTTTTCAAAATATTAAAGTAGGAACAACTACAACTAAATTAAATAGAGATTGTTCAACTGGCTTCATCTTCAAGGCAAAAAATGAGACCATTCTCAGGAAATAGCAGAACCTTAGAAGAACTAGGATAGTCTAGAGACATCAAAAAAATGAAACAAGTATTCTAGATAGAATAGATAGTATAATTAGACCCAAGAAAGAAGAAAAATGCTAGATAGATAAGGTAATAGATATAGACAAAAATTTTGAGAACTATAAAGAATAGAGGATTAAAAAACATAGAACCAAGGAAACTCTGTAATATAGGAATATCATCATTTAAAACAAGAATTTATAGTCATAGAAAAGAAAAAATAATTAGTGTACTAGAAGGAGAAAGAGTAAGCCTAAATCTATTAGAAAAAGTATCAAGTAAACATTTAATTAAAAAATATAACCATATGCATTTAGGAATGATAATGATAGGAATAAAAGGACTGATTAGAAAAGACCTAGGATGTAAGGTATTAGTAGCATTATATGATGACCAATGGACATAACCAACAGAAAGCATAATTGGATTAACAGAGGTAGATTTAAACCAAAATATGACAATTATGTATTCTTGTCCCTATTTTAGTATTAGAATGAAAGACTTCTCTACCAATATAAAAATGGGATTCATGACTAAAGGATTTGAAACATTTAGAGGAGAAAATTTAACATTTAGCATAACATTTACGAGAAGAATGACTAATAGAGCAGATTATAGATATAAGGTAAATATTAAAAATATCATTTAAATATTAGCAAATAAAGGAGTACAATTACTACCACCAATAAAAATAGTCCCATATATTATAGTAGGCAGCGCATGGAATCTAAATAAATTTACATCATATACAAGTCTAATAACCCCCAAAAATCAACAATATATACAGATAGCCAAGGAGAAACAAGTGTTTGATTTCTATATTATACAAAAATTACAACTAAAAGCACAAAAGAAGACTCAGATAATGAAGAAAATATAATTGTAGTTTTTGAATTAATAGATATTCGCGGTACATACTATGAATTAGAATCAAAATATGAAATAGACTTAGATGAGGAACTAGAATAGTATTAAAAAAGTAGCCAAAAAAGTAGATAAATTCAATATAGAATACATAGAAAAATGGAAGTTAAGACAAAAAAACAAAAGAAGAATTTGAAGATAGATGTAAGAAAGAAAGAGAATTAAAATTGAAAAAGTCCCAATAAAATATTACCAAACATAAATAATGATGTAATTCTATACCCCAGTTATATAAAATATAAAGCGAAAGAAATACCAAAATTACTAGAATATCTTAAACATAACCAAGATACAAACAATTTTCAAGAAATATATCTAGATAAAGAAAATAATGTAAGAATAAAAAATATATCAGAATCTAGGTACAAAACATAAATAATAGAATTATCAGACTTAATAGATTTAACATACGAAAAAACAATAAATCACTACGAAGAAGAGTAAAGACACTTAAAAATTTTGAAACAGAAAGTATAATATCTAAGTCACATTCAAAATTTAAAGAATTCATGAATCTAGAATTTGTGGAAAGTGGAATATCAGAAAGATACGGTATGTACCCAAGAAGACTATATAGCAATTATAAAGTAGAAAATGAGTCAAGAGTACACAAACCCAAAGGAAAGAAATTTCCTTTAAAACCTAGCATTAAATTTGGTAGTGAGAATAAAGGTTTTGTATTAAACCTTGCTGCCTATGACATACAAATATGGGATTATGTTATAGAAACCTGGAAGTAAGGTGTAGTAGTACAATACTAAGCCTTTTTCCATATTAGATGGAGTCGACTACATGGATTCTTTGTTTCCACAAAGCCCTATCATGTGTCATGCTAACAGTTAACTCAATATAAACTAGATCATTCTTTATAGTTTATTTCCAACACTTTTGTGATCGTCATCTTCCTCTTTTAACATTTTTACAATCTACTTTTTCATATCTTCTTATGGGAGCGTCCTTTGGTCATCTTTCTACATGTCCAAACAATCTTAAATGATTTTTTTTTATTTTATCTTCTATTGGTATTACTTCCAATTGATTTCTAATAACCTCATTATGTATATGGTCTTTCCTTGTATGACCGCTCATCCATCTCAACATCTACATTTATGCTACAGACATCTTTTTCACATATTGATGATTAACTACCCAACAGTCATCTTATTGTTGCTCTATAATATTTATCTTTTAATTTTAATGGTATCTTCTTATCACACAGAATACTTGATGCCCCTCCCTATTTTAACCAACCAACATTAATTCTATACATAACATCTTCATCAATTTTTCCATCACTTTGAAAAATTGAACCTAGGTATTTAAAACTTTCCTTAGGAGGGATGAACAGTGTGTCAATCTTAATTTTTATGTCATCTGAAGTACCCAAATGATCAAACTTACATTTCATATATTTTGTCTTTGCTCTACTAAGTCATAAGCCTTTACTTCCTAACATTTTCTCCCATAGTTCCAATTTCCTATTAACTTTTTCCTTGGACTCATTCACTAACACAATATCGTCTGCAAATAACATACACTAAGATACTTCATCTTGAATATGAGACTTAAAGTTGATTCCTAATGTAACCCAATATTAACTTCAAAGGAGTACAGAAAACAATGAAATAGAAATGTATAGGATTTAGAAACATTTCTAGGTGAAACAGTCAAAGCAATGTGGGAAAGCTTTAAGTTTAAAAAATTTATAGATTATAATGCCTTAGTAGCCTTAGGAACAAATCCTTATAATTTTGTAAATACAATACACAGGATAGCAACAGGAAGAGATCCTAACCAACAAAATATAACAATTCAAATAGAAGCGGTTAGAAGATTAGAACAATTAACCTTAACCAATATAAACTTTGATAAAGATTTCCTAGCAGACTATACATAGCATACCAGCATTTCAGTTAACACATATAAGGCAGTAAAAGAAATAGGATGTTCCTAAAATTATCAAGACCATTAGAGATTGAAATACAAAAAAAATTGGGAAAAACATTGTAATGAGACAAATGCATACCAAAATAATATAACTATTGGAAGAGAAACACATTTTATAGCATAATATTTAGAAAAGAAATGTATAAATATTAAAATACAGAAAGAAATAAAGAAAGGAGATTATAATTTCTATAAAAAATATGTATACAGTACAAAATTATGGTAGTACATTCAGTCATGAAACATGTAGAAAGCCTATAACAAAAAGAAAACCTACACAAATAATAGGAAGGAAAAGATACTAGCTTAGAAGATCAAATGGTAGAAAACCTTTTCTTGATAAATATAAACATGTTAGAAAATATAGACCTCAACAAAGAACCTATAATACCAAGTTAGGTTGTTATACTTGTGGTAGTTGTAGACGCGCGAAAATCCCCGCCTCTCGCCTTTTCAGGGCTCGGAGCGGATCCTCTCGTGTGTCTAAGGCCTATGTATGCAAACAGGGCGTGCCAGCTAGCTTACCTAAGCTAGCGAAGATATTTTTAACACTGACTTCTAAACGTGGCGACTGTGAGCAAGTAAGCTCTTGTCGTCGCAGACCTTCTTGCACTGATGCGCAAGGGTCAGTCTGTACGCTTTGCAAAAATCGAGTTTTGGAGAGAAAGTCTACGAAGCGGTTCGAGGTGTCTATTTCGGGTTTTTTAAATGCGATTGCATGTTTTAGATCACGTGGATTTGCACGTACCTAAGTCTTTTCTTTTATCCCTTTTCGGGCCACCTAGTTTGTGTGTTATGAACACTCCACTACATGGGCGAATTCGAGCGGGGCTTGCTTTGATGCAATATGCGTCCTACCACGTGGTATGGCGTAGATGCAATGCAAACTCACGCTACTCCAAAGGGAAAACCCGAAATGTAAAGACGATACTGAAGGGAAATAACCGAAGGGAAATAACCGAAGGGAAATGACTTGTAAAGTAAGTGCCGAAGGGAAATATGTATATAGAGTATGTATATGAGCCCTTACTCGGGTCTTGCAAATAAGAGTGAAGGCTCAATGTGGGTGCGTGCTTGAATTGAAAGACTTACACACACGACATGAAATAAAACCCAAATATAAATTGCAGTATGGCCTTGACTAAGGTCTTGGGAGTAAGAGCGAAGGCTCAATGTGTGTGAGAGTGCTTGAATTGAAGTACTACACACACGACATAAATGAAACCCAAATATAACTGCACTAAGGCCTTTACTAAGGTCTTGGGAATAAGAGCGAAGGCTCAATGTGTGTGAGAGTGCTTGAATTGAAAGATTACACACACGACATGAAATGAAACCCAAATAGTATAGGTCGGCCCTTACTTGGGTCTTTCAAATAAGATCGAAGGCTCAATGTGTGTGAGTGCTTGAATTGAAAGACTTACACACACGACATGAAATGAAAACCCAAATAGTATAGGTCGGCCCTTACTTGGGTCTTTCAAATAAGAGCGAAGGCTCAATGTGTGTGAGTGCTTGAATTGAAAGACTTACACACACGACATGAAATGAAAACCCAAATAGTATAGGTCGGCCCTTACTTGGGTCTTTCAAATAAGAGCGAAGGCTCAATGTGTGTGAGTGCTTGAATTGAAAGACAACACACCCAACTTAAGCAAAACCCTACAAAATTAAAGTATATGTATATATTTATGTATTAGGGGCTGATTAGGCCTGTGTGTGTTCAAAATCGTGCACAACTAAGAGAGTGCACGTGTGTGGGTGTGCCAAGCCACGTTATTACAAGAGGGGGGAGACTATGCTCCATTATTACAACCCCGTATCGAATTAAATCTCAAGCAAGTATACAACTAAAGACCGAGTTAGGCACTTACTAATAGCTGGTCCGAAGATGCCTTGCTTGAGCGTGGGCTTGGCCTTCGCCTTGGGCTGCAAAAGGGAGCTCCGTGAGGTTGAACGGAAAGGGGAGGTGCTGGCCGGGTGTCCTTGGTGTGCAGAAGAAGCGCCTTGAAGATGGCCGGTTGTTAAGGAAGGGCTCTTTTTGGCGTTTAAGGCTAAAGGACCTAGGTAGGGTCACTAAGGATAGGGTTTAGTTTTAAGGTAGGTTGTGCGAAGGGTGAACCTAAGGGAAGGTCTAACGAATCACCTAGGGTTGGCGGGTTGCTAGGGTGGCCGAGTGAAATGATAGTCGGTTGGAGTGGCCGACTAGGAGGACTTAGTGGTGGCGGGTAGTTAGGGTGCTATGGGTTCGGCTGAGTGGGGCTGGTGGCAGCAAGTGGATGGGCTAGTGTTAGGGTGATAGGGGAGTGGATTAGGTGGCTGAGAGTGGAGAGGGAGTGAAGAAGTGGTAAGGTAGGATGTAGGGGACTTACCGGGTGAAGAGAGGGTGGCGCTCGGCTGGAAGGAAGTGGTGCAGGTGGTGGCGTTCGGCTGGAAGGTGGTGGTGTAGGTGGTGGTGGGATGTGGAGCAGGTGGAGCAGGTGGAATTCGGCTGAGCTTGGGGATGTGGAGGACCCGGCTGGGAATGGGTGGGCTGCTCGGTTATGAAACCCGCCCCCAAGCGGGGGGGTTTATATAGGGCTGGGTTAGGTGTTTAGGGCTGGGTTTGGGGTAGTGGTTAGGTGGTTTAGGTAGGGTGGTATGATAATAAGGTGGGCTGGAAAGGGGTAGGGCCAGATATTTTAAATACAAGTGGTTTGGGTAGGTTGTGGGCTAAGGGTGGTTTAGGGGTTTAGGGTTTGGTTAGGTGGGTTGGTTCTAGGGTGAGGTTTAGTGAGCTAGGTTAGGTGATTAGGCTAGGATTAGGCTAGGTTTAAGGAAATTAACCTAGGTTTAGGGAAGGATTAGGGAAGTGGGTTAGGTGATTAGGTTGGGATTAGGCCGGGATTAGGGAAGTAGGTTAGGTGATTAGGTTCAGATTAGGGGCGGATTAGGGTGGAAGGCTAGGATTAGGTATTTTTGGTTAGGTTTAGGTGAAGGAGCTCCCTTTGCATGGCCCATAGACCTTAACCACATCATGTTGGTGCACCCTAGGTTAGGTTTTGGCTAATTACGAGCTTAAACCCACTTAATTAAGCTAACCCACATGACTAACCCCAAACTTGACACACAAGTCAAGCTTAATTACAACACACACTTGATCTTATCCCCCCCACTCTCTCTCATGCCCATAATCCCACGTGAAATCCAAGTGGGCCCCACCTCCATTTATGAGAAGGTGATATGGGCCATGGATATGGATATTGGATTGGATTTTTGAATCCGAATCCAAATCCAAGTCCATACATGGGTTTGGATTTGGGATCTGGATATATATGGTCCAGATCCGATCCAAACTGAACTCTGACTCCTTCGAGCTGTGTTTGAAACGGACGGTTTGTGCGGGGCCTGACAGCATCAGTGCTCCGTCTGCGTTGGGTCTTCGCCAACATGATCGTCTGCCTCTATTTTCGCCTTCCGGAGATGACTTCAAATGATGTTTTGATGATAACAGGGTCTTGGACGTTCGAGATCCTGGGGGTGTGGATTTGATATGAGAGTTGCTGTGCTGGGCTCGACATGTGCTCCGGTCCTGGGCTCTCCTTAGCTTTCCTGGTCCTGTCTGGATTAGGCCAAGCTGCTTCAGGGTTTCAAAACATGTTTTAAAAAGGTTTTAAAAGCCATATTGTATATTTTTGAAATACGGAGTTCAAAATATATGTACAGGGTTGTTTGGAAGGCTCCTGGGTTTCCAGACTCAAAATGACCCTTTGGGACTGCTTTTACAAAACCAGGTTGTTTCAAGGAATTCATGGGATTTCGGGGTGTTTACAATGGGTACAAGACCAAGCCTAATTCAAATCAAGTCAAATCAAGCCCCAAATCAAATCGATCAAGCCCATACCAAATCAAACAAGATAGGCTCATGATCAAATTCAACTCAATTCAAGATGGGCTCATGATCTAGCCCATACAAAATCAAAGATGGGCTCATGACCAATGCATACCAAGTCAAAACCAAATTCGACTCAAGAAGGGGCCACATGAAAAAGGCCCAATTCAAACTCAAAGTGTCAAGGGTGCACCAAACCGACAAAGACATATCAAGATCAAGGTAGTAATCAAGTCACGGGCTAGATCAAGATAAGAAGGGTTAAAGTCAAGGCAAAAGCAAGGATTGAGTGGCTAAGTCAAGGGCTTACTCATGCATTAAAGTGGCGGGCTGCACCTAGCCACGAGCCACAACCTAAGTCAAGGGCGTACTCAAAATTTGGCCAAATATCAAGCTCCATGCCCAACTCATGGAAGAGTCTAGAGGCCCCCTTGAAATCTATAAATAGGGGACTTGCGAAGCTGATCAAAGGGAGGAAGTAAGGAAAACCCAAAGAGAAAATAAGGAAGAAAATCTCAACAAAGAGAGAGAGAAAAGGAGAGGAATAAGGAGGAATCCTTTCCTAAAGTGGAGGCGTTGCCCCCAAGCCACCCGTTTTCCTCTCCTTTGTTCAATTCAATTCAATTCATGTTGTAATTAAGGAACATTTGTCTCCAAATCATTGTAATATTTGAGGGGAGGTACTACAAATTTTTATTCAAGAGCAAAGGTAAAATCATCTACCATTTGTTTGATTTGTTGTTGTTTCTACTTTAATATACATTATAAACTTATACTCTCTCATATCTTCTATGCTTAAACTATATGATAATCTCTCTTGATTATTGCACTTTCTCTCTTATATAATAAAGTATTCAACCAAAAATTTCTTTTTTATGATCATATAAATCATTAAAGATCAATTGGATGCATTCGTTAAACTCTTAAAACAGAAAACTCTGTTTTCAGCATTATGCATTCGTCTGATCATTGATATTTCCAGCCTGAATCCACAAACACAAAATTCTGAAAATTGGTTCATACTTCAGTCACACATAGGCCAATACTCTATAAAATTTGTAAGAATTTTAGACGTGGGTAAGGTCATGATTAAAATTGAGAAAACCGAATAAAAACCAAGATAAAACCTGTCTACACTACACATCTTGTAGTAGAGCTTGGGTAAAAGTCCCTTAGCTCTGTTTGTAGCTATCCAAAAACTCTAGAAAGGATCTTGTTAGAAAGTTGATTTTCATAGCTTTCCAACTTGACTAGTTTCATAAAATTCCAGTACATATGTGTGCAAATAAAGGTATTTCTTTATGCCTCTATATTTCTATCATAGGGTTTATCTTGAGTGCCAAGGCTGAGAAATTCACTAATTTAATTTTATTCATTCACAGAACCAAAAAATAAAATAAAAATCTACCAATAAAATAAACACCTCTTCCTATCTCATGTAAATTTTTCAGGATTTTTGGAGATTCTAAAAAAAACCAGAAACATTAGGAACATATGTTGGTGGAAACAAGACTTTTTCTGTTTTTCATATTTAAACCTAAATTTTGTGAAGGGAAAGCACATGATTTTGGAAAGGCTTTTCAAGTAAAAAATTGTTTCAAAAACTTACCAGATCCTAAGACAATTTTCTAAGCATTTAGGTTGTCCCTTGAGCATCGGTTGAAGAAGGCCTACAACGACAAAAACTCACTTTTTCACAATTGCCAAAGAAGTCAGAAAATTATCTTTGCTAGTTTGAGCAAACTAACTAGCACGCTCATGCACTTATAGTTTGCGAATTAAGTTTTGAGTCTCTACATAAGCTTTGAAACAAAATCCACATCTACAATAGGCTAGCAACATTTATTGTAAATAAACATAGTAAGCACGTAAGAGGTAAGTCAAGGGTGGTAATTAATTACAAGAGGCTAAATGATGACACAAAAGATGATAGTTATAACATACCAAATAAGGAATAATTAATTAATAGAATACAACAACAACTAAGCCTTTTTTCATACTAGATGGGGTCGGCTAAATTAATTAATGGAATACAAAGATAAAAAACTTTAATAAGTTGGATGGCAAATAAGGATTTTGGCAAGTTAAAATGCACCTAGATAGCACAAAATACACAACTTTTGCATGTCCTCTAGGATTATATGAATGGTTAATAATACCATTTGGTTTGAAAAACGCATTTAGTGTTTTTCAAAGAGAATGGATAATTACTTAGGGGACTTAAAAGATTTTGTTTTAGTTTATATAGATGATGTATTAGTATTCTCAAAGAATAGATATGAACATTTAAGACACTTAAAAATAGTTTTTGGTAGACTAATAAAGTATGGAATAATAATTAGCCAAAAGAAGATGAAACTTTATAACGAATACATAAACTTTTAGATGCTAATATAGGAAAAGGGTTCATAAAGTTACAATCACATATCTCACAAAAAATCTTAGAAATGCCAGACAAAATAGAAGAGACAAAAGAATTACAAAAATTTCTAGGATTAATAAATTATACCAGACCTTATCTAAAAGATATAAGAAAAATAGCAGGACCATTCTATGCTAAAACAAGTAGTAAAGGACAATTTTTTAACCAAAATGATATAAAATTAGTAGAAGATATTAAAAAGCTTGTATCAAGTATTCCCCCATTAAAACTTTTACTTAGTACATATTATTTAATGATCCAAATAGATGAATGTGAAAAAGGTTGGGGAGCCATATTAATAAGAAAGCTAGAAGAACATGCTCCTAAAGAGAGACGAAATATGTAGATATGCATGTGGAATATTTAAGGAAAAAAGAAAAATCAATACAATCGATTCAGAAATGTTAGCAGTCATTTATGCTATAGATAGTTTTAAATTATTCTTATTAGGAATGAAATTTGTTACTTGTAGTATTGTGAAGATTCAAAGAAAAAACAAATTCAGTTAGAAGATGGCTATAGAGTAACTGGTAGTGGATTTAAGCTTAAGTTCAAGCATATTAATGGGAAAGATAACATAGTAGCTGATATCCTTATTAGAATATTTTTAGATAAGAATATAACCGAGTCATATTACTGCAACATTGAAAAGAATGGACAATCCAATACATTACAAGTCCAAAGAAGAGTCTAGTCCATCAACAAGATCTCAAATTATACAACTAGTTGCACAAAAACATAATGTAGTACAAAACTCATACAGTTACATTAGCATATGATTTAGAAAAACTTAATTTCAGAAATATAAAACTTACATTATATCTGTGAAGCACAAACTTAGTTTTTAAACCTCTACAGAATTTAGTTTTGAAAAAAGAAGAAAATTCATAGATTACCATGCACTTGCCAAAGTGACAGTAAAGGATCATTACCCTATTCCCTAGGTATCTGACCTATTCATTTGTCTCGGAGGAATGTTATGGTTTACCAAGTTGGATCTTAGATCGAGTTATTGGCAGGTACGGATTGCACTTGGGGATGAGGCCAAGACGGCCATGGTAACGAGATACGGGGCGTATGAGTTTTTAGTGATGTTATTCGGGCTCACAAATGCACCCGCAACCTTCTGCAGATTAATGAATGAGGTATTGAGTGGATTCATTGATGAGTTCATCATAGTTTACCTCGACGACATTGTGATCTACAGTCAGAGTCTTGAGGAGGATGTCCGACATCTTTCACTTGTATTAGATAGATTGAGGTCACACTCTCTTTATGTGAAAAAAGAGAAATGTGAGTTTGCGAGGAACACCATCACTTTTCTTGGGTACATCATTGGTGGAGAAGAGATCTGCATGGATCCCAAGAAAGTCTATGCCATCAAAGGTTGTGAAACTCCCAGAGACGTAAGAGAGCTACGAAGTTTTCTATGGTTAGCTAATTACTACCGAAAATTCATTCAAGATTTTTTGAAAATAACAGCATCCTTAATCGAGTTGCTAAAGAAAGGGAGAACTTGGGAGTGGACGCCCAAGTGTGTAGAGTCCTTTTGGGAGTGGACACCCAGTTTTACACTTTTCCGACTTCACTAAACCCTTCAAAGTACACACAGACGCAAGTAACCAAGCACTTTGAGGTGTTCTCACGTAGGATGAACATCCTATAGCTTTTGAGAGTCGAAAGTTGAAAGATGAGGAAACTCGGAATCCTGCACATGAGTGAGAGTTATTGGCAATCATGCATTGCCTATAGATCTGGAGAGTCTATCCTCTTGAATCCCACTTTTCTGTCCTTATGGATAATGTGACAAATACATTCTTCAAGATACAGAAGAAGTTGAACCTTAGAAGGCTCGTTGGCTTGAGACTCTTGAAGAATACGACTTTGATTGGGTATATAGGTGAGGCAGAGAGAACACAATGGTTGATACTTTGAGTCGAAAGAGGGTAGAGACCTTGAGTGCCATTCCGAAATTACGTGGGGAGATATTGGATCACGTTAGGCAACACATTGACCAGGATACCTCGTATGCACACGTCATGAACCAAGTCAAGATCAGAGTGACTGAGAGATATGAGATTCGAGAGGGCTTGGTGTTGTAGACGCGCGAAAAATCCCCGCTTCTCACCCTTTCAAGGCTTGGAGCGGATCCTCTCGTGTGTCTAAGGCCTATTTATGCAAACAGGGCGTGCCAGCTAGCTTACCTAAGCTAGTGAAGATATATTTAAAACTGACTTCTAATCGTGGCGACTGTGAGCAAGTGAGCTCTTGTCGTCGCAGGCCTTCTTGCATCGATGCGCAAGGGTCAGTCTGTACGCTTTGCAAAAAATCGAGTTTATTTTAACACACTTTGGATTAGACTTACTCCCTAAATTGACCTCTAGGAAATCCCCTCTTACGAAATTTGAAGGTTTTTCCAAGTCAAGGATTTTATGAAATTCGGGGAGCTTGGAGGCTTGATCATCCTCATGGATGAGGAGATCTTCCTCCTTATTTTGATCATTCTCAAGTGCCTTTGTTTCTAGGAAAGTACTATGCACAAGAAAAGGGTTATGCACAAGAGGATTATTTACAAGAGACAACTTGGGTTTGAGAATATATATAGTTTTGTCAAAATCAATTCTTGGGTTTGTTCTAAGTTTTGAAATCAAAATTTTTAGAATTTTTGGTTTTTTCATTTTTTTGACTTTTTTCAAATATATACTTTTTTGGATTTTTTTCAAATAAGGAGTCTTTCATTAAGTCTACAAAGAAAACATCATGAATTAGACTGCAAAGAAGAGGTCTAGGCCATAGGTTTCAGTTTTAGTTGGGTTTGGAGCACCTTTGGCCCAAGTAGTCTTAGGTGGTAGCTAGGTGGTAGCTCAAGGAGTATGGATGGGTTGTACCCTAAGCCATGTCGACCCAGATTAGGTGAGAGGAGGATGGGTTCCAATCTACATTGGTTCTTGGTTCCTAGACCCTTGTATGGTGCACACCTCATGTTCAATAACATATTCGAAGGCTTTTTGAGTTTTAAAATTCTTGGTAAAGAGGGTGCCTTGAAATAATGTATCATCCATGGCATGGTTATACACTTAAATTTTTTTGGGTGTTCCTAGGAGGTACACAATTTTGGAAGGGTATGACTTGGGTTCCCTTAGGATACACATGACCCTAAATGGTTTGGGATGGGACAACTTCCTAGAAGGTGAATAACTTTGGGAATGGGGGGTTTGAAGGTGGACGATTTGGGGGAATTGGGTTTTTCAATGACCCTTTTCTTGCTACACAATGGGTCACTTGATAGGTACGGGAAGTTTTGTGTTCCCTTAAGATGTGTGTTGTCTTCTCCAAAGACCACCATGACTTAGTTATCCCATAAGGTACTTGTGGAAAGTTGAAGGGTTTATTTCTAAGATATGAAACAACTCTGTAAACACCCCGAAATCCCACGAATTTCTCAAACCCATTTGGTTTTGTAAAAGCAGCCCCAAAGGGCTATTTTGAGTCTGGAAACCCAGGAGCCTTCTAGACAACCCTGTATATATGTTTTAAACTTTATATTTCAAAAATACATAATATGGCTTTTGAAAACCCTTTTAAAACATGTTTTAGAAACCCCGAAGCAGCTTGGCCTAATCCAGCCAGGACCAGGAGAGCTAAGGAGAGCCCGAAACCGGAGCACCTGTCGAGCCCGGCACAACAACTCTTGTATCAAATCCACACCCCCAGGATCTCGAATGTCCAAGACCCTGTTATCATCGAAACATTGTTTGAAGTCATCTCCGAAAGGCAAAAACAGAGGCAGATGATCATGTTGGCGAAGACCCAACGCAGACGGAGTACTGATGCTGTCAGGCCCCGCACAAGTCGTTCGTTTTGAACACAGCTCGAAGGAGTCAGAGTTCAGTTTGGATCAGATCTGGACCATATATATCCAAATCCCAATCCAAACCCATGTGTGGACTTGGATTTGGATTTGGATCCAGAGATCCAATCCAATATCCATATCCATGACCCACATCACCTTCTCATAAATGGAGGTGGGGCCCACTTGAATTTCACGTGGGATTATGGGCATGAGAGAGAGTGGGGGTGGATAAGATCAAGTGTGTGTTGTAATTAAGCTTGACTTGTGTGTCAAGTTTGGGGTTAGTCATGTGGGTTAACCTAATTAAGTGGGTTTAAGCTTGTAATTAGCCAAAACCTAACCTAGGGCTGCACCAACATGATGTGGTTAAGGTCTATGGGCCATGCAAAGAGAGCTCCTTCACCTAAACCTAACCAAAAATACCTAATCCTAGCCTTCCACCCTAATCCGCCCCTAATCTGAACCTAATCACCTAACCTACTTCCCTAATCCCGGCCTAATCTCAACCTAATCACCTAACCCACTTCCCTAATCCTTCCCTAAACCTAGGTTAATTTCCCTAAACCTAGCCTAATCCTAGCCTAATCACCTAACCTAGCCCACTAAACCTCACCCTAGAATCAACCCACCTAACCAAACCCTAAACCCCTAAACCACCCTTAGCCCACAACCTACCCAAACCACTTGTATTTAAAATAGCTGGCCCTACCCCTTTCCAGCCCACCTTATTATCATACCACCCTACCTAAACCACCTAACCACTACCCCAAACCCAGCCCTAACCGACCTAACCCAGCCCTATATAAACCCCCCCTTGGGGGCGGGTTTAACAACCGAGCAGCCCACCCATTCCCAGCCGGGTCCTCTCCTTCCCCAAGTTCAGCCGAATCCCACCTGCTCCACCTGCTCCACCTACTCCACATCCCACCACCGCCTGCTCCACATCCCGCCACCACCTACACCATTGCCTTTTAGCCGAACGCCACCACCATCGCCACCATCAGCCGGTTGATTCCCTTCCACCCACCACCATTTCTTCACCTGGTAAGTCCCCTACTTCCTACCTTACCACCTCTTCACTCCCTCTCCACTCTCAGCCACCTAATCCACTCCCCTATCACCCTAACACCAGCCCTTCCACTCGCTGCCACCCTTCTCACTCAGCCGAACCCATAGCTCCCTAACTACCCGCCACCACCTAGCCCTTTTTAGTCCCATTCGGCCACCCTATCCGACTCCCTAAAACCTGCCCACATCACCCCAAGACACTTACCATACCCACTACCACTTGGTCCCATCTCCTAGCTAGCTCCCTTCCCTTACATCACTCCTAGCCGCCCTAGCAGCCCACCACCACCAAACTCCCTTAGTCGGCCACTCCCTTCCCCTACATCACTCCCAGCCGCCTTAGCAACCCGCCAACCTTAAGTGCCCCATTAGGTCTTCCTTTGAGCTTCCCTTAGTGCTATACTCCCTTAGTGACCCTACTTAGGTCCTTTAGCCCAACACGCCAAAAAGAGCCCCTCCTTAACAACCGACCATCTTCAAGGCGCTCTTCCGTGCACCAAGAACATCCGGCCAGCACCTCCTCTTGCCGTTCAACCTCGCGGAGCTCCCTTTTGCAGCCCAAGGCGAAGGCCAAGCCCACGCTCAAGCAAGGCATCTTCGGACTAGCTATCAATAAGTGCCTAACTTGGTCTTTAGTTGTATACTTGCTTGAGATTCAATTTGATACGGGGTTGTAATAACGGAGCATAGTCTCCCCCCGCTTGTAATAACGTGGCTTGGCACACCCACACACGTGCACTCTCTTAGTTGTGCACGATTTTGAACTCACACGGGCCTAATCAGCCCCTAATACATAAGTATATACATATACTTTAATTTTGCAGGGTTTTGCTTAAGTTGGGTGTGTTGTCTTTCAATTCAAGCACTCACACACATTGAGCCTTCGCTCTTATTTGAAAGACCCAAGTAAGGGCCGACCTATACTATTTGGGTTTTCATTTCATGTCGTGTGTGTAAGTCTTTCAATTCAAGCACTCACACACATTGAGCCTTCACTCTTATTTGAAAGACCCAAGTAAGGGCCGACTTATACTATTTGGGTTTAATTTCATGTTGTGTGCGTAGTACTTCAATTCAAGCACTCACACACATTGAGCTTTCGCTCTTACTCCCAAGACCTTAGTCAAGGCCTACTACAGTTATATTTGGGTTTCATTTCATGTTGTGTGCGTAGTACTTCAATTCAAGCACTCACACACATTGAGCTTTCGCTCTTATTCCCAAGACCTTAGTTAAGGCCATACTGCAATTTATATTTGGGTTTAATTTCATGTCGTGTGTGTAAGTCTTTCAATTCAAGCACGCACCCACATTGAGCCTTCGCTCTTATTTGCAAGACCCGAATAAGGGCTCATATACATACTCTATATACATATCTCCCTTCGGCATTTATATTTCAAGTCATTTCCCTTCGGTTATTTCCCTTCGGTTATTTCCCTTCAGTATTGTCTTTACATTCGGGTTTTCTCTTTGGAGTAGCGTGAGTTTGCATTGCATCTACGCCATACCACGAGGTAGGACGCATATTGCATCAAAGCAAGCCCCGCTCGAATTCGCCCATGTAGTGGAGTGTTCATAACACACAAACTAGGTAGCCCATAAAGGGATAAAAGGAAAGACTTAGGCACGTGCAAATCCACGTGATCTAAAATCTGCAATCGTATCTAAAAACCCGAATTAGACACCTCGAACCGCTTCGTAGGCTTTCTATCCCAAAAACTCGATTTTTGCAAAGCGTACAGACTGACCCTTGCACATCGGTGCAAGAAGGTCTGCGACGACAAGAGCTCACTTGCTCACAGTCGCCACGTTAGAAGTCAGTTTAAATATATCTTCACTAGCTTAGGTAAGCTAGCTGGCACGCCCTGTTTACATAAATAGGCCTTAGACACACGAGAGGATCCGCTCCAAGCCCTGAAAAGGTGAGAGTCGGGGATTTTTCGCGCGTCTACAGAGATTGGCACGCCCGATGGGACGTGAGCCTTTCAAAAGTCGAGTTTTTAAGTTAGGAACTTACAAAAAATTTCAAAGAGGTGTCATTTTTAACTTGTTTTCTTTGCTTGTACTTTGGACATTTTGAAAAAGCTTGAAAAGCATGTCAAAATCCAATCCAAGTGAAGTGTCAAGCCAAGGCTCATGCGCATCAAGTTCTCACTCTAGGAGGATTTTCAAAAACAAAATAAAACTAGATGAGATCGAGGACTTGAGAAGGGAGTTTGAGGCCAAAATCGATGCTCTCAGCCAAGAGGCTGAAGTAGGCGATTCATGTTCATCAAATGGTGAACAAAGGCCTAAAAAGAAATCTGAAAAACCTCGCAAGCACAAAGAGGCCTCAATAATGGAAGGCAACCAATACCACGAGTCCTTCACACAAAAGGACCGTAAAGCCCTACAGCAGTTGTTGAAAGGACAGAATAAAGAGAAAAGAAGCTACGCCCTGTCTGATTTTCTTCCTATGGATTACGAAATAGACAGTGACGATGAAATACCGAACTTCCATCGGTATGATGGCATGGGAGACCCTAGGTCTCACTTGCAGCTTTTCTCACGTCGAGCCCATAAGAAGAAAAAGGACTCGATGAAATGGGTGTATTGGTTCCCTTTATCCCTTAAAGGCACAGCTGCCAAATGGCTGGCTTCCTACGACTTAAGCCAGTTCGCTACTTTTGAAGAGTTAGCGAACTGCTTCATGCAAAGATTTGCACACAACGTAGAAGTCACACCGACTCTGAATACCTTAAGGGATACAAAGCAAGGCGTGAACGAAGATGTATATGCCTTCATTATAAGATGGAGGTCGCTTTTGGGCCAAGTGCGAGAGCCCATATCCGAAGGATGCGCAGTCATGCTCATCCTAGATAACTTTAAAAGCGAGTTAAAAACCCTTCTCTCGCTCCATGAGATCTCAACTTTCCATAAGTTGATCAAAAAGGCCTCCCTTTTCGAAACCAACTTACGAAAAAGGACATACGATCACTTGTGGAAAGGAAGTGCCGTTTCCAAAACCCGCTTGGAAAAGCCCATCACATACGGGCTACCCACGATGGACAAAGGGACAAAGGCCCATAAAATCGCCAATGTCCGGGTGGATCCAGGCGTGGCGGGCACTTCCAAAAATTTTAAAAAGTTAGAAAATAAGAGGGAGCGAAACTTTCAAAAACCGGTTGAAAAACGGGAGTACACTCCGCTGGGGCAACCTGTGTCGGAGGTCCTAAACCTCCTACTTACCCAGGGCATGATAGAACTCCCTTAAATCCTCGAAGGAGTCACTTCCAAAGGGGGGTATTTAAACCGATTTTGTAAGTATCATCAGCTCAAAGGCCATGATACTAAACGCTGCTTCTCCCTCTTAAATAAAATTGAGAACTTGATAGCAGAAGGCCGGCTCCAGGTCACTGCGGAACCTGAGCCACCTCAAGCTATCTTCAAGGAACCCTTTCCCAAACACGCCAGTGGCAGTGGGAAAGGAAAGGAGGTATGTACCCTCACCATTTCCAAGGAACTAGTGCAAAAACCAGAGTCTGGTCGACCCACTTGTGCGCCCATTCTTGTATTGTACAAGAAGCCCGCCCAAGTCGTCATTCGGGGACCACCAAAAGTGGAATCTCTGGCAAAACCAGTTTTGAAAATCCAAGGTTCTCCTCAGCTCATCCTTAGAGCCAAATTTAGCGCGAACCCTAGGCTGGTCGTGGGGGAAGTCACTAGATCCGGGAGGATCTATCAACCCTCGCACCTTCAAGGTGCTCAAAAGGTGGTCAGTGTGCCTGGCCCCTCAAAAGTATATATCCCTAGTGTTCTGCCAAAAGCAGATAAGGACAAAGTCATCCTAAATCCTTATGACTTCAAAAACCACCTTTCAAAGATTCCTATTCACATGTCTATCTTAGAGCTTATAAAACCTCGCCTAGGCATAGACTTGTATTAGAAAAAATTCTAGAAAGGGCCAAGGTTGATTCAAACATAAGTCTGAAATCCTTGTCTACCCAAGTGGCTTTATTAGGAGCAAAATCGCCCATCACTTTCTCGGAAGATGATGTAGATAGACCCTACGAAACCCATAACCAGACCCTGCATATCGAGGTGGTTCTAAACAACCACTCTCTGGACAGGTGCCTAGTCGATGGTGGAGGAGGGCTCAACATCCTTCCACTTCATGTGGCGTACAAAATCGGAGTCACCTTGACTTCAGTGAACCCAAGCCCCATCGTTATCACTGGATACGATGGGAATGCGTCTAGACCTTTAGGATCCATCGAACTCCCAATGGAAACGGGAGGGATCGAACATACGGGGGTGTTCCATGTCTTGGACATCCACCCCCATTATAACCTATTGTTGGGAAGGCCCTGGATACATAGTTTGTGCGTTGTGCCATCCACCTTCCACAGGTGTGTTAAGATCCCTTTTAGGGACCAGGTCATTGTAATCCTAGGTGAGTCACCCATAGCTTTAGGGGATCATAAACTCCCCTTGTTTATCAAGCTCCCAGGCCCATGAGGCTAACCTGGGGCAAATTATGGTTGAGCCACCTCGGCTCGTGTTAAACAACCCTAGGAAGGTTGTATATGTGAAGGGGCCGCCCAAAGCAGGTCCCCTCCCGATTCTAACCCTTCTAGGACGATCCAAGCATTTTCTATTTCCAAAGCCCCTGGACAAGAGGCCATATGAGCACAATATGGACGATAGCATGTTCCAGGACCACGACTTATATCCAACTTTTTCGAAAAACAAAAAGTCGTGGAACATGTTGTTGAACATGGGCTACACGCCCTACAAGAGTCTAGGGGCACAAAACCAAGGTCTCCTAGAACCCATCCTTCCTAGGGCCAATCCAAGCCGATATGGGATCGACTATACTCCCCGAATACCGCCGGAGCCACTCCCTGTGACCACTTGGGTCAAGGGTGCCCCGGAACCTGCCTTAGAAGAGACCTACGATTTAGATCTCCTATTCCGAGTCTAACCCGTAGTGTTTTCCCTTTGTAGGTATGACGGAAGATCCCTTTTCTAAAAATACAAAAACATTTGAAAAGCTTAAAATCAAAAAAATCAAAAAACAAGAAAAACCAAAAACAACGGAAAAACAAAAACTCGAAAATAGAGTGCTTTGTATAGTTCCCAAGGTTCTTGTTTTACAAAAAACCAAAAAAATCAAAAATTTGGAAAATACCAAATAGATTTTGTAGATAGCTGCTCCTGGTAGGACTTTGGCAAAAGAAAAGGATTTCGAAAGAAACGTCGTCTGCATAGCCAGACGAAAAGTTTCGAAATCATTTAAAAATCCAAGTACAAAACCAGGTCATTTTGAAAACCACGCATCAAATTCCCTCGGGTCTATAGCCCACGAGAATGATCAAGGCCCAGAAGTGGATCCCCTGGAGGAAGATCCCACTTCTGAGCTCCCAGAATTTCATAAAATTCTCGATTTTGAAAGACCTTCCCAGTCAGTAGGAGGAGATTTCATAGAAGTGAACCTAGGGGATGATTCCAAGCCCAAAACCATCAAAATAGGCGCATGCTTGCATGAAACTGAAAGGTTAGCATTCATTGCATTTCTACGAACCTATTTAGATGTGTTTGCATGGACGTATGAAGACATGCCGGGCATAGATCCTAGCATTATCGAACATCGTCTTCCTTTAGATGCAGGTGTAAAACCCATAAAGCAGAAGCTTAGGAAAATACACCCGAATGTACACACGCAAGTCAAAGAGGGTTTAGAAGATCTGCTAAAGGCCGGATTTATAAAACCCATTGCGTACTCTAATTGGTTGTCAAATATCGTTGTGGTTCGAAAAACCAATGGGAAAATTCGAATATGCATCGATTTCAGAAACCTGAATAAAGCCACTCCAAAGGATAATTATCCTTTACCAAACATAGATTTGATAGTCGATAGTACTACAAATCATGAAATGTTTTCATTTATGGATGGCTATTCAGGCTATAATCAAATCAAACTAAGCCCACGAGATCAGGGTAAGACCGCCTTCATAACCCCATGGGGCACGTACTGCTATACAGTCATGCCCTTTGGTTTGAAAAATGCCGGCGCAACATACCAACGAGCCATGACCACGATCTTCCACGATCAGATTCATGAGCTCGTAGAAGTGTATGTAGATGATCTCTTGGCAAAATCCAAAACCCCATGCACCCACATCGAATGTTTACAAAAGATTTTCGAAAGGCTTAGGCTTTACAAAGTAAAGCTAAACCCTCAAAAATGTGTATTCGGGGTAGAATCAGGGAAGCTTCTAGGCTTTATGGTGAGCCAAAGGGGAATAGAAGTCGACCCCTCTAAGTGTCGAGCCATCATAGACATGGCTCCACCCTCCAATCTCACCCAAATCCGTAGCCTCTAGGGTCGTTTACAATCCGTTCGCCGATTCATATCGAATCTGGCAACTAGATGCGAACCCTTCAACAAATTCTTATGGGATGATGAATGCCAGAAGTCCTTCGAGAGACTGAAGGCATACTTGGTTAATCCCCCCGTTTTGAATCCTCCAAAGCAAGGAAAACCGCTTTTATTATACATCTCCATGCATGCGAATGCTTTAGGAGCCCTGTTGGCTCAATACGAGGATGACACCCATAAGGAGTATGCCATCTACTATATTTCGAAAACTCTCTTGGCTTATGAACGAAATTATCAAGCCATGGAGAAGACGTGCTTGGCCCTAGCCTGGGCCTGCCAGAAATTCAGACACTATTTCCTAGATCATGAAATCTGGATAGTGTCCAAGCTTGATCCAATCAAGCACTTGTTCGAAAAACCCATTCTCACGGGTAGATTGGGCAAATGGCAACTCCTTCTAATGGAGTATGATCTGAAATACCATCACCAGATCTCCATTAAGGGACAAGCCCTAGCAGATTACATGGTTGAGTTTCCCTTAGAGGACGCATATCCCACTCTTGTTGAAATGCCTGATGAAGGCATATTGCAAAACCATTTTCAAAACCACATTTTGGCAAATTCTTTCGAAAACCAAGTGTGGAAGATGCACTTCGATGGGGCATGAAATCAACGAGGGGCTGGTATTGGGGTCATCCTAATCTCCCCTGAAAAGGGTGAGATTCTCATAGCAGTCTGCTTAGATTTCGAATGTTCCAACAACGTAGCTAGTATGAAGCACTCATACAAGGCTTAAGATTTCGAAAACTCTAGGGGCATCATGCATCGAGGTCTTTGGAGATTCGCTCCTTGTCATAAACCAGGTTTTGAAAATTTGGCAAATACGTAATGAGAAACTACTTCCATATCACGAGTTGGCCACTCGATTGGTCCAATCCTTCCAGTCGTGTAAACTCACACACATAGGAAGAGAGGACAATAGCATCGCCGATGCCCTCTCCTCCTTGGGTTCAGCCCTGAAGGTCGATCCCATTAACGGGACCAGATCTTTGGAAATATGGCATGCACCCTACCCATCCACACACGACTTGGATATTTGCCAAAATAACCCAGAGTCTATTGAAAAACCCTGGTTTTATGACATCAAACAGTTTTTAGAAAACGGGGGATTCGTCGAGGATGCCACATCCAAAGATAAGGCATTCATTCGTAAGATTTCGACCCGATACACCATTCTAGGTGGGGTTTTATACAAAACAAGTTTTTCCGGCATTCTGCTTGGGTGTATCGACCTAGAGGAGGCTAGGATGGTGATGCACGAGTTCCACGATGGAGAATGTGGAGGTCATGTTAATGCCAACATGATGGCAATGAAAATACTTAGAGGGGGCTATTTTTGGTCCACCCTGAAAAAGGATTGCCACGATCATGTTAGGAAGTGTCATCCATGTCAAGTGCATGGGCACGCCATTCATATCCCATCATCTGCATTGCATTCCGTGGTCAGCCCCTGGCCATTTATCATGTGGGCGTTTGACATCGTAGGCCCAATATTTCCAAAGGCCTCGAATGGGCATCGATTTATTTTAGCAGCCACGGAGTATTTCTCCAAGTGGGTGGAAGCCATTTCCCTAACCAATGTAATGCGGCAACATGTGGTGGCTTTCATTCGGAGGAATATCTTCGCTCGATTTGGGGTTCCACGAGACCTTGTGTCTGATAATGGTACCCCATTCAAGAACGAGCGGATGGTTAAGTTGTGCAACACATATGGCATAACTCACTACTTCTCTTCGCCCTACTACCCTCATTCATGGCAACAACCAAGCCGAAGCCACGAACAAGACTCTCATTAGCATAATTGAGAAAACCTTAGAGAAGGGTAGGACGTGGCACGAGAAGCTGGATGAAGCCTTATGGGCTTATAGGACTTCCATCCGGACTCCCACAAATGCCATGCCATTCGAGTTGGTCTATGGCACAAACGTCATTCTTCCCATTCATACCCAACTGCATTCATTTCATACATCCATTGCACTCGACCTCCCCCTAGAGACGCTTCAGCATGCTAGGATGGCCGAACTAGATTTGCTAGATGAAAGGCGACTCCTTGCCATGGATCATGCTCATGCATATAGCCCGACATTATAGCAAACACATGAGACCTCGCCACTTTGAAGTGGGGGATCTGGTTTTGAAAATCATCCATTATCGTGGCCCACATCCACTCGGAAAGTGGTGCCTCAACTGGGATGGACCCTATGTTGTACGAGCAACTACTACGAACAATTCGTATTGGTTGATCGATGTAGAAGGTAGGAATTTAGCAGATCCTATCAATGTTCAATACTTAAAGAAGTATCATGTGTAGGATCTGGATTAAATTCCTATCAATGTTCAATTCGTATTTCCCTTCGGTTATTTCCCTTCAGTATTGTCTTTACATTCGGGTTTTCCCTTTGGAGTAGCGTGAGTTTGCATTGCATCTACGCCATACCACGAGGTAGGACGCATATTGCATCAAAGCAAGCCCCGCTCGAATTCGCCCATGTAGTGGAGTGTTCATAACACACAAACTAGGTGGCCCATAAAGGGATAAAAGGAAAGACTTAGGCACGTGCAAATCCACGTGATCTAAAATCTGCAATCGTATCTAAAAACCCGAATTAGACACCTCAAACCGCTTCGTAGGCTTTCTATCCCAAAAACTCGATTTTTGCAAAGCGTATAGACTGACCCTTGCGCATTGGTGCAAGAAGGTCTGCGACAACAAGAGCTCACTTGCTCACAATCGTCACGTTAGAAGTCAGTTTAAATATATCTTCGCTAGCTTAGGTAAGCTAGCTGGCACACCCTGTTTACATAAATAGGCCTTAGACACACGAGAGGATCCGCTCCAAGCCCTGAAAATGTGAGAGGCGGGGATTTTTCGCGCGTCTACAAACTCTACATATGATATTTGACTGACTTCTATGGGTAAGTCAATAGAGCCTATGGGGTGGGATGAGTTGCCATCGTATCCTGTGATGACAATTGGACTTGGTTCAAGCCTAGACATGGGTATTTAAATTTGGAAAGCAACATGGAGAGGAAGGATATTTTGACCTCCTCTCCCATCAACCAAGTACTTGTTGAGAGTGTGGTGATTCAATACCACCTCTATGTGTAAAGTTTGGTTATGGGTTGTGATGGGTCTTTCTAACTCATCCTCGGTGAATACAATTGGGGCCTATTTTGGGGAGACCAAGAAGGATAGGAATTTGAGAGTTATGGTAGTGTTAACCTTGGATTTTTCTAAGATTCTCTCTAAGACTCGTTTATGTTTAGGTGAGGTTTGTATGAACTCTAAAATAGATATGTTTATGAGAAGTTTTGAAAGATGTAGTTCTAAATTATATGAGTTAACACAACACTTTTACCCTTATTCATGCCATGAAATGCATTAGGGATGCATGCTCTAGGGGGGGCGGGCAAAACGACCACCTTCTTACCTCCTAGCCAGCTTGTTTAGGTAAGTGTGAGGGTTGATAGATCCTTCTAGATCTAGTCACCTCTCTTACACTCTCCTTAGGGGCTCGATCCTATCTTGTTTCTAATTTGATGCCTTGAAGCACCTAAAATTTTTATAAAGGCTCTAATTGGGTGCGGGACTCTAAGCGCTCCCTAGATCACTACTTGCTTGTCTTTTTTAATTATGAGAGAGTGGTGTGTGGTAAGTAGTGTGAACCGGATGCAATGCATGCTCAATTCCACAAGTTTGAATTGGAGGAAGACATACCTTTTTATCCTTCCCACTTATACTTGTGTAGTTTTGGGGAAGGGCTCTTTGAAAATTGCTTGAGGGGGCTCCAGTTCCTCCAAGATGTAGAGTCTTCCCTACTTTATCAAGCCTTTGATTTTATTGCTTAAGGAGAAAATTTTATTAGTATCATGGCCCTTGAACCTATGATACTTGCAAAAGTCATTCAAAAACTTCTCTTTATGGAGTGACCCGTCAGGAATTGTCGGAAGACTTACTAGACCTAGTGTCAACAAAATATCTAGGACTTCCATGAATGGTTGTCCTAGATTCATGTATTGCCTTTTTTCAAATTTTTTCTTATTTTTTTGATTTTATCAAAAGACCTTTGTTCAGAGGACTTGGAGGGTTCGAATGAACTCGACTGTACTCCGACATTACCCACCTTTTGAGTTTTCACTCTTCTTTTTGGTGCATGTGGCCCATATGCCTCAAATTTTTCAGATTTGGTTTTAAGGAAGTTCTTCACTTTCCACAGATCCTCCTAAACTCATTTTTCAAATTGGGTTCAAGGAGGAAAGCCTTTTTTATCAGTTTTTGAAATGTACTTATCTTGTGGAGGGAGATGAGTGCTTTAAATTTGTTTTGAAATTTTTAAGGATGAGTATCACTGCACATCGTTCAGAGATAGGCTCCTTGACTTGGTCCAAAAGTAACCTCCATCTAACGATAAATGCATGTGCATCCTCATTAAGAAACTGTTTGATATCTTTCAAAGTAATGAAAGTGAGTGTGACTTCCATATTGTGGGAAAACCTTTGCATAAAATAATTCACTAAGTCCTCAAAGTTAGCAAATTGGCTTAAGTCACAGGAAGCCAACTACTTTAATGCATTCCCCCTTAGAGAATGTGGGAACTAGTAGACCCACTTAGAGGAATCTCTCTTTTTCTTATAAGGCCCTTGTAGAAAAGAGTTGGAGATGGGATCGAGGATCTTCATTTCCATCATGTTGGTAAAAACTCGGTATGTCATTATCACTGTCCCTTTGGCAATTAGAAGGTAAAAATTCAAATAATTAATATATTTATAGATATGAAAATTTTACTCCAAAGTATATGTAGAGACTTGAAATAACTTTTCACACACTACATCGTGCGCGAGCGTGCCAGCTAGTTTTACTTAAACTAGAAAAGTTATATTTTTTTACTTTAATGGCGATTGTGGGGACAGTGGAATCTTTTCAACTTAGGCCTTCTTAAACCGATGCTCAAAGGTCAGCCTAAACGTTTTGAGGATTGGTTTGAATCAGATGTGTTTTCAAAAATACACTTTCAAATCCAAATTGTTTAATCAAATTCGTGAAACTAGGTCTTGAAAGGAAATATTCCAAAGTTTTAAAAAATAGAAGCTGGTTATGTTTTCAGAACTTTTTCCCGATTTTTTTTATATCTTCTAAGTCTCCAAAAATAACAAAAATTTTACAGTGAGTAGAAATTTAGAAACTATTTTTATTCTAATTTTTGGTTCTGTTATTATACATAATTAAATCAAACATTTGCCTTTACTTAAGTGTTCAGAATTGGTGTCTGACAGAAATACAAAAGCTTAGAAAAACGACTGTATCTAAGAGCACATATCTTCGATATTTATGAATTTAGTCTTGTTGGAAAGCAATGGATGTCAAATTTCTAATGAGACCATTTCAATAAAATTGGATCACTGCAGACAAAGTTATGAGATGATAACCTAACCTCTCTTGTAGGAAAACACAGACTTTACTGATTCGGTTCTAGATTTGTCTCATTTTCCATAATTTTATTTACATTATTACACAACTCTAAAATTCTTAAAAATTTTATTATATATGGGCTTGTCTGTGAGAATTCGGTATACAAAATTTTAGATCATTTGGTATAGAGAGTAGGAAATTGAAAATAAATGATCAGACAAAAATTTTACAGTGAGTAGAAATAAGATGAAGATTTAGAAACTATTTTTATTCTAATTTTTGGTACTGTTATTATACATAATTAAATCAAACATTTGCCTTTACTTAAGCGTTCAGAACTGGTGTGTGATAGAAATACAGAAGTTTAGAAAAACGACTGTATCTGAGAGCACAAATCTTCGATATTTATGAATTTAGTCTTGTTGGAAGCAATGGATGTCAAATTTCTAATGAGACCATTTCAATAAAATTGGATCACTGCAGACATAGTTATGAGATGATAACCTAACCTCTCTTGTAGGAAAACACAGACTTTACTGATTCGGTTCTAGATTTGTCTCATTTTCCATAATTTTATTTACATTGTTGCACAACTCTAAAATTCTTAAAATTTTTATTATATATGGGCTTGTCTGTGAGAATTCAGTATACAAAATTTTAGATCATTTGATATAGAGAGTAGGAAATTGAAAATAAATGATCAGACAGATATAGGATGCTTAAAACAGATTTTCATGTTTAGAAAATATATGAATGCATCTCATCCATAATTGAAAGACAAATCACATCTACTTGAATGTAAATAACTGAAGAAAATGAATTGAAATATATTTATAGCTTAACCATATAGGGGATTAGAAGAGATAAGGGATTATAATGTATAGAGAGGTAGGAGAAACTCTAAATCAAACAAGTAATAGGAGTGAATGTAACAAAATAAAATGGGCAGCGTAACTAGCTATTACATCTATTGGAGGAGTCAATTGCTCCATTATTACAACCCCTTTTAATTAAATGAGAGAAAGGAGAAGGTTAAAGCAAATGAGAGGCAAGAAATTGACCTTGTGATGGAACCTTCCTTGGCACCGGATGTGGAATACCTTGGAAGGGACGGCTTCTCCTTCTTCCTCTCTTTTCTCTCCCTCTCTCTCTCTTTCTTGCAACTCTCCCTCTTTCTTCACCTCCTTCATTGCTTGAAAACGAGCCCCCAAAGCCTCTATTTATAGGCTCCAAGTGGATCTCGAGTTGGGCATGGATTGATTCTTGGCCCAACACATGCTCCAGCCCATGAAGAGGTGGTTGGTCACATGGCCTCACATGGGACTCATGGTAGTCCCCCTTAGCCAAGGTAAGTCTAGCCCCATGTGGTTAGTACAGCTAGGTGTAGTTTGGCTAGCCTTGGTGCAGTCGGGTGCAACCCCATGCGGTCCGACTAAGTGCAGTCCCATGCGGTCTGGCTCGGTGCAGTCCTCCATTGACCTTGGCTAGGTGAGTTCGACTCAACCTAGCCCACCCCTTACATGGTCTTGGCAGCTTACCTTGAGTCTTGATTTGGGGTATGGTGGGCTTGCAACCCACTTGAAGATTGTGGTGGCCTCTACTTCGGTGCATGAAGTCCAACATTGACTTGACCTTGGTAGCTTACCTCAAGTCTTGATTTGGATGTGGTCTAGTCCGTATTGGTGTCTTCTTCCCTAACTCACTTGAGACTCAACCCTTTGCCTTGGTCCATGCTTGTCATGTGTGATTCTTGATTTGGTTAAATTGACTCGAGCTAGGTTGATGCTACCTCGAATCTTGATTTCATCTTGCATTGCAGTTTTGTCTTTGAATCAGGCTTGAACCTTGTGTTGGGCTTCATCTTGCATCTTCGGCATGATTTTCGTGAATTCATCCTTATCCTCTTTGGAACCAGGCTTTATTTCATCGACATCTTTTTAGATTTAAAACTTGGTTTTGTCACTTCAAGTTCAAAATATTGTTTTGGTATTTTGTGCAATTCGTAGGTTGTATTTAAATTAGGGATTTTAAAACAAGCCTATTGTTTTGAAAGCTCGAAAGCATGCTTTGATATATCTTTTGAAAATAATTTTAGGGTGTTTACAGATTCCCCTCTTTGACATTAATCTAAATTTATTTGGATAATGGCAAAGAAGAAAACACCCTTTTTTATTTTTCTTCCCAAAACTTGACTTGGGAGTATGGATTTTTTCTTCATTTCATAGCATCCATTTTCTCGGATTTTTGTGAAGGGGGAATCTTAGCCAAAAGGGGACTTAACTTAAACCAAGCATTAGTCTTAGGATGAGCATGCATGGATGACTTCTTGATGCATGCATGGAATGTGAGGTGAGTGAAGTATATACCTAGAGACTCATACATGAGATTTATGAGCTTGAGACGAAACCTATGAAGGTCAGCTGCCCCAAGCAAGATGGCTCGCATATTGCTTTCTTTGATGTTTTAGGTTTTCAAAGTTTCTTTTCAAAAGGGGACCCCTTTTGGTTCCTATCAAAAGGGACTTCCAATTTCTTACATTTCTCCTTACTTGGATTTTAATACCTACTACTTAGTAGAGGTTTTATAGAAAATTTTGACTTACATTTCAAAATTCAGTTTCTCACACAATAAAGTATAATTCTCAAACAAAATGAAATCCAAATAAGTAGGTCACATTCCTACTCTAGGATTTTAATGGAAAACCTTTCTCCATTGGGATAAGTTATGAGGATTTAGAAAAAAGTTACCATGGTCCCTTCTGAAGTATCTCATTGGTTTAAGGCCAAGAGAATTTTGATGAAAAATCTGCTCTTTTTGAGTTTTGGTTTTTCTTTTTCTTTTTCTTTCAAAGGGAACCTCTTTTTTGGAGGTCTTTGTTTTCTTCATTTTCTTTTGATTTTGCAATTTTCCTTTTTTTGGAGAGAAATGAAGTGGGGGAAAACTCATCCCTTTGGATACTCTGTTAAGCCAAGTATATCTCATTTCCTAATAGCACGTATCATTTGAAAATATTTGCTATTTTGAACTAGGCCTCATTTTGTAAGCCAAAATTTTTTGAAATGTTATCAAATGATTTTGAAAACCCTACTTTTCATAAAGCATCAATTCCCTCATTTAGGGTCACATAATCTATTTTGATCCTTCTTTCAAGAACTTCAAAAGGAGATCCATTTTAAAATCTTTTCAAAAGAATTTTAAAATAGACCCTATACATAATATTTTTTCAAGTATTGAGCATTTATAGGGTTTGCTAAATTTCTTTCCTCAATATCAATCAACCAATATGCATTATTTGTGGTTGTCCCTCTTACAACATAGAGACCATCCCACTTGGGCCGTCACTTACCAAGTGGATGTGGGCCATGATGATGGATAGTTTTCAGAACAAGGTCTCTCACTTTGAAGTGGGGAGCCTTAATATGTTTTTCATAATGTCGGGTTATCCTTTTCCGATATGCGTATACATGATTCATGGTAATGAGCCTTTTCTCATCAAGTAGGTCAAGCTCAACCATCCTAGCTTGGTGTAGGGTCTCTATGGGCAAATCGAGTGCAAGAGATGTATGAAATGAATGTAATTTGGTATGAATGGGAAGTATGACATTTGTATCATAGACCAACTCAAATGGTATGACATTTGTGGGAGATCGGATAGAAGTTCTATAAGCCCATAAGGCTTCATCTAACTTCTCATGCCATGTCCTAGCCTTTTCTAAAGTCTTTTCAATGATGCTTATGAGGGTTTTATTTGTAGCTTCGGCTTAGCCATTGCCTTGAGGGTAGTAGGGCGATGAGAAGTGTTGAGTAATGCCATTATCCGACACTAGGTCTCTTGGAACTCCAAATCGAGCCAAGATATTTTTCTTAATGAATGCCACTACATGTTGTCCTTGGACATTAGTCAAGGAGGTAGCTTCAACCCATTTAGAAAAATATTTGGTGGCTCCTAAAATAAATCTATGTCCATTTGATGCAGTAGGAGAGATTGGTCTAATGACATCAAATGCCCACATGGTGAAGGGCCATGGACTCATGATGGAATGAAATGTAGACGATGGAATATGAATGACATTTTCATGCACTTGACATTGATGACACTTCCTAACATGATCATGACAATATTGCTTCAAAGTGGAACAAAAATAACCCGCTCTAAGTATTTTCATGGCCATCATATTTCCATTGACATGGCCCCCACATTCTCCATCTTGGAACTTATGCATAATGGTTGTAGCCTCATCATGATCAACACATCTCAATAAGATGTCGGTAAAACTTTTCTTATAAAGCACCCCTCCCAAAATCACATATCGGGTTGAAATTTTTCGAATAAAAGTATTATCTTTAAAGAAAGCAAATTTGAGAATCCTCCATTTTCTAAAAAGTTTTTAATGTCTTGAAACCAAGGTTTTTCATTTGGATTTTGGTCATTTTGGCAAATCTCTAAACCATGGGTGGATGGAGTGGGTAAATGGAGGATCTCTAGGGATCGAGTGCCCACAGTTGGGTTGATTCTTAAAGATGACCCTAGAGATGAGAGGACATTGTCTATGGTGTTGTCCTCTCTACCTATGTGAGTGAGTGTGCATGTTTTGAAAGAATTAGCCAACTGGGTGGCTAATTCATGGTATGAAATGAGTTTTTCATTTTTGACTTGTCAAATTTTTGAAACTTGGTTTACAACAAGCATACAATCTCAAAAGACTTCAATACATGATACCCCTAGATTTTTCAAAACTTTTAGGCCTTGTATGAGTGCATCATATTCAGCCACATTATTTGAACATGAAAAATCTAGTTGGAATGCCATTGGGATTTCTCCCTTCTCGGTGGATATGAGAATTATTCCCACGCCTGGCCCTTGTTGATTCTTTGCCCCATCAAAGTACATTTTCCATAATTGATCTTCATCACAACAATTTGATAAAACATGGTTTTGTAATTCATTTGCAAAGATGCCTTCATCGGGCATTTCATCAAGTATGGGATATGTGTCTTCAAGGAGTAACTCAGCCACATAATCGGCTAGGGCTTGTCCCTTAATGGAGTTTTGGTGATGAAATTTCATATCGTACTCCATTAAGAGGAGTTGTCATTTACTTAGCCTACCGGTTAGGATAGGTTTTTCAAAGGGGTGATTGATGGGGTCAAGTTTAGACACTATCCAAATTTCATGATCTAGGAAATAATGTTGAAACTTTGGCAAGCCCATACCAAGGCCAAGCACATTTTCTCCATGACTTGATCATTTCTTTCATATTCCAATAGAGTTTTCCAAATGTAGTAAATAGCATACTCCTTAAGACTATCATCCTCATATTGAGCAAGCACCCAATGCATTCGCATGAATAGAAATGTAAAGCAATAAAGGTTTTTCTTGCTTTGGAGGTTTTAAAATTGAAAGATTTACCAAATAAGTTTTCAATCTTTCAAAAGCTTTTTGGCAATCAGAATCCCAATCAAATTTCACTCCTTTTCTCAAAAGGCTATTGAAAGGTTTGCATCTTGTTGCTAAGTTAGAGATGAATCTCCTAATTGCTTGGAGTCAACCTTGAAAGCTTCAAATTTGAGTCAAGTTGGAGGGTGGAGGCATATCTATGATGGCTTGACACTTAGAGGGGTCGACCTCTATGCCCCTTTGGCTAACCATGAGCCCTAAGAGTTTTCCCGATTCTACTCTAAAAACATATTTTTGAGGGTTTAGTTTTACTTTATAAAGCCTAAGTCTTTCAAAAACCTTTTGCAAAGATTCTATGTGTGTGTATCGGGTTTTTGACTTTACCAAAAGATCATCCACATATACTTCTAAGAGCTCATGGATTTGATCGTAGAAAATAGTAGTCATGGCTCTTTGGTATATGGCACCAGGATTTTTCAAACCAAAAGGTATAATTGTGTAACAGTATGTGCCCCAATGTGTAGTAAAAGCAGTTTTGGCCTGATCTTTTGGTGCTAACTTGATTTGGTTATAACCCAAATAGCCACCCATGAAAGAAAATATATAAGATAAAAAGGATAAACAATCATTACAAATAAACACGTAATTATAAGAGGTTATAAGAAAAGAAGATAAGTTCCCCCTTATTGACTTAGGCACAAAATAGATAAAGAGAAATATGTATGCCAGAGACCACGTAAGCACATTACTATAAAAGTGAAGCAAGGCATAAAGGTACATATTCTTAATCCATCAATCGAGAAACGTTATTTTAAAACTTCTCACTTTTTCAAAAAGAATTTTACAAAAACACATTACATTTTCAAAAAGAATTTTAGAAGAGGTAAAGAGTTTTTATATTTAGGCTCCACATATTCCTTGAAGAGATCCAAACTCGAGTCAAAGGAACATTTAAAAAAGTATATCTCTCTGCTCTTATTAAGCAAAGGCCTTGAGAACAATAAAAGCACTTTAAATAACAATGCTTATCTTTTGAAGTAATAAGATGGTATCTATAGAACATTTCAAAAGATTTATTTGAAAAAGCTTGCTTGTCTTTTGAAGTATTAAGATGGGTATGCATAGAACATTTCAAGATTTATTTAGCTTTCTTAAATATTCTTTCAAAATTTAATAAAACTTTTAAAAGCAATGAAGAAAGTACTACATTTATAACAATATCAATGATTTTTCAAATTTTCAAGACAATTAAGAGGTCAAAATACTTTCAAGGTCTAAAGAAAACTGATTCAAATGGAGTGGAACTTTAAAAGCTTCTTTCAAATATGATAAGCGATTTTTTCTTTTTAAAAACTTTTTAGTCAAACCATAAACTCTTTTCAAAACAAGTGCATGATTCTCGTATATGTTATATCACTAAGAAACCATAGATCAGGAGAATCATAGATATCAAATATTCATTTTGATGAAATATGTTATAGGGCCTCAAAGCATGTATAGAACTAATATCATCCACCTTATATGCAATGACAAAATTAGCAAGTTAATGTCAATTAGTTACTTTATCGATACTAAAGCATGCTACCGTATGAAGCATCTAATCATTTAAGATTAATTTGTCAACAAGTATTATACAATCCATAGCATTATGAATACCCTTGATAGCTTAGGGATAGAAAGGGCATACTTCTCATGTAAAGGAAAGCATCTAATCATTTAAGATTAATTTGTCAACAAGTATTATACAATCCATAGCATTATAGTTTACCTGATAGCTTAGGGATAGAATCTTATTGAGAAAATGATGTTTCTTTAGAATGTTCTTCGTTTATTAGTCCTTTGAGTTTGAGCTTTCTTCCATTGTGTATTATATTCCATTGTACTTGAAGAAAGTCTCCTGTGTATCCTCTCATTCAACTCTTTCTCTTTATCCTTACATACTTGACATTTCAATATTTGATTGCTATATTTGAAGCACATAGAGACACTTGCAAAACTAACTCTAAAAGTTCTCTAAAACATAAGTTAGCATCCAAAATATCATTTAAACCCATTTACAAGCATAGTTTAGGTTAATATATAATAGTAAAATATGTACCATATTATCAACAATGCAATGTTAGCCTAACAGAATAAAGGAAGAATATATGCACTTGAATCAAAAAAAAAAAAAAAAAAGATTTAAGCAATTTAAGGCATGACTCGAGTTTATCACGAAAAGCAGTCATCATCAAAATAAAATAAACATTTTAGAGCCAATACAATGATCATGTAGGAATACATGTAATATCAAGTAAGGAATAATAGTATGCACATGTCAATCAAGAACAAAAGTCTCTAAGCAATTGTAAGGCATGACTCAAGTTTATCAAGAAAAGCTTGATCATCATCAAAACGTAAATAAACATTTTAGAACCAATTACAATGATCATTTCAAGACATATAATATGAATGTAAGAATAATTGAAGTATGCCATAGCATGTCAAGTTCAAGGAACAAAATAGAAGTCTCTTGTACTTCTTGTTTTCAAATTATAAACTTATCAAGGAATTATAAATTTAAGAACCAATTATGATTCACTTTCAAGATATCAATCTCCAATGTAAGATATATAAGATAGTTCAAGACATCAAAGAAGGCATTAAAATGACTATCTTATTAGCTTCTTGACTTTCAAAATATAAACTTATCGAAGCAATTGAGTCATGGCTTCGAGAATAAATATGTATACTTACCATAACTTTTCAATCTCCAAGCAAAATGTGTGCATATCTAGCATAATTAAGCATCATGTGAAGAGAAGGATTAAAAAACGTACTTATAGAAAAGCACAACCCAAAATGTTCCAGGTATTTAAACAAGAGAATTGGTCTAGCTCAAGAATAAAAATATTCACATAACGTATTCAATTTAAAAGCATAAATAATGTGTGCATATCTAGCATATTAGCATATGTGAAGACACTTCCCGTAAAACGTAATGCTAGAATCTTCTTCAGCTCTCCAAGGCATGTCTAAGGTATAAAAACATCAATCTCTTGGACTAACTTCAACCATATCACATGATATTCAATCTCCAAAGCAGCATAGTAAGGGTCACTTTAATGCATGTGAGGTGACTCAGAGCTTTACAATACAATTCGAGGCTAGTACTTTGAGAATGTTGTGTTATCCACCAATGTCATGGATCCATAGATGTTTTCATCAACTGATTATTAGATCCACTTGACTACCATTTCAGATCAATTTTTGAATCATCCGTGTATGGTTAAACTTGAGCACAACTAAATTAAATGCATGCAATTGAGCCTAATTGGTCACACTATGATACTAATAGCATAGCTTACTTTCTTTGGTATCCAGACAATTTTGGATCCATAGAAAGTTAGACATTGATTATTAATCCATTATGACTCTCATAAAGATCAATTTATGCAGATAGTGAGCTATAAGATTGATATGCACAATAGAATGATCATGTGTTATAATATATAACATTACCCACGACTACATATGATTCTATTCTTCACCTAAAATACCGGCATATATATACATATTCATTGTCTGATATATGAACCAATGTTTATAAGCAGGTAGAAAGTCACTTTAGAATACCTTGACCTATGGTAATCAAGAAAACTCTTTGCAAGATAGTGACGCTACTTCTTTGTAACAGAATGAAAACGAGAATCATGCAAGTTACATAATATTTATACTTTTGCAAGTTACATATGAAGTTATTCTTCACTTCTAAGGCCTACAAGGAATATATATCATATTCATTGGAGCCTTGGAAAGTGAATTGTCCTTATAAGAGGTAAAAACTTCTTGATACCTTGACCAATTGGTCCATCCTTTTGAGAAAACTCTTCTCGTATATTGAAGTTTAACCTTAAGAAGGGTGTTTAGTGAACTTTACTTCAAGTCTTCACATTTTATACTTGAGATGTTAGTACTAGAGTTGAAGTCATCTTCCTAAGAACCCATGACCATATTATTACACCATTGGGCTCATATGAATACATTGTCCTTGATTATTAACTTTCTTTAAATGACCAATATGACCTCCTTTGAGATAATTTCTACAATAATTGACAACACTAAGAGACGTTTTAGTACCAGCTTCATCTGTCCTTGAATGTTAGTACTAGGGATTAGATCATCTTTGAAGAACCTTGAGCCAATATGGTATGTTCTCGTATAATAATTTCTTGCCATATAGTGCGTAAATGAGAAATATGACCTGGAATAACCATCAAAATTTACATTCAAGTGAATTCAATGATGACTTGGTCTTTGTAAGATCATTTTTGAAAAAACTTGAGCCTTTAGTTGTTATTACATTCTATTGCTAGATTTGCCGTAAGCCTTGACTTGAATTTCCTTGTGGAATAACATGCCAATTTCCATTCTTATTGAGTAAACATGGAAGTTCAAACAATTGGAATTATTAGCATTTAGAAAAACATATCGGAAGATTCAAAGTCCTCGACTTTCATTTTCTAATATCAAAATACCTGTTTCAACCAAAGTTGAGGTTTTTTCTACATTTCAACAAGACATTTTCTACAATTCATCGAATACCGTTGTATATTCATTTTCATAGGAAGGTCTATAATTTCTTCGAGTACAAAAGCATTGTTTACCTCGAAAACAAGATAAGTTTTTTTCTAAAAACAACAAGCCATCATTACAATTCATACGTATACACATTGTAACTTATCATAGGAAGGACTATAATCTAGTTTAGCATACTTTACCTCAAAGTCCTTTTTAGCCATATATGAAATAGTTTCAATTTCTAGCATCATGACTCTTTAATGGAATCCTTTAATCTTCCTCATTGTTGTGCATCAAAACTTCAAGTAGTATATATCATTTTGGTTTTGCTTTGCGGCTCTCTTCAAATTAAGCATCATCATTATCCAAGAGGTATTGGTCTCCCTTCAATAATTTGAACATCTTTTTAGGACATTTTTTCATGACAAAGATTCACTTCAATGACTTTTGCTCTTCTTGCTTTCTCCATAATACGACTTTATGCAAAAAAATCATTGTTATACGAAGATAGATAATATCAAGAGTATTCCGTATATCTTTAGCACTAGAGCGACTCATAATTTTTAGAATAAGTTTCATTATTCAAACCACCCTTTTCAAAGATTTTACAATTGCTCTAATGTTGATAATAAAAAGCATTTCTTATCATAGGTATTCCAAGTTTGTTTTTGATTTGCGGAAGTAAATTAAATTGACGTAATATCAACGGAAATCAAGATCTAATAGATTATTATAGAAGTAAATTCATCGACATAATATCCCATAATCGAATCAATAGATTGCATATAAAATTCCATTCTACCTTTTCAATAAACAAAATTCACACCATCAAAAGAATGGTGGTTTATCAATTTTAAAACTTTCTATTTTGAAAAACTTTCAATGGTTGCCAAACAAACATGGATCTTTAACTTAAGCGGTTAAGCTTTTAAGCTTGAACATGAAGCTCGATACAGTACTTGTTAGCTTGTAGGCTAACCATCACCCAGAGGGAGTGAATTGGGTGATTACAAAATTTTTATAACAACATTGAGAAATTGAGCATTTTTGAATTACTCAATTAATAAGCGAGTGGAACGTACACTAACAAAAGGCACATTATTAATGATTACTTTCAAAATACTGACTTAGAGTTAAAGGATAAATCAAACAAATAAACTAGATATCAAGTTCAACTCGAGCATATATAGTTAAAGTACAAATATAAATAGATGGAGTTGAGAAGAGCAAACACTGAATTTATCCTAATTGATCCTGCATTCGGTGTAGCCAACGTCTACTTGTGGCCTACGTCTAGTCCTCGAGTGAACCACTCGAATTTTCCACCCAAACGCTGAGCTTGAGCAGTGCTTGAGAACGCTTTACAAGTGAAGCACATAACATACCTGTAGGATATCTCACCGCACGGTGCTTGAACCTCAAATTCAAGGGATACTTCACCGCCTTACAACTTTGAGGGATACCTCACCTACTGCTTTTTATAGATTACACAAAGTATAGATGAATTGAAACTCTCTCAAGGTAGATAATACAAATCGAAGCTCAATGGGTATCAATGATTCACTGCTTTTTAAGCTTAAAAGCAAGTTTTGGATAAATAGATAGTGAAACATGAATTTTAATGCTTAAGAATGATTTTCTTATTGTTCTCCAACTTTTTCTTTGATATGACCCAAACACTTATATTAATAGCTCAAAGCATTTTAGAGTGGATTTAATTGGTGGTTAAGAGGCATTAAATGCCGAAATAGAGCTATTATGTAAAGCGTGCAGTTCGCAAATAATTAGTTAGGAGGGTTGTCACATAATCGGTTAGGAGCCTCGAAATTTGGCCTACGACTTTCCATGATAGCTGGTTAGGTGGAGTTGCTAATTAGTTAGGAGCTTTTATAAAAACTGTAGAAAATACTCGTTTCTTTTATACTAATCGATTAAGGTGAATGCCTCGTCGGTTTGGAACTTTAAAAACTTTAAAAAATGCTTATTTCTTTTACACTAGCAGGTTAAGGTGAATTGTATCCGGTTAGGAGCTTTAAAACATGAAAAATGCTCCTATCTTTCCATGATAACTGGTTAGGTGAATTTCTTAATCGGTTAGGAGATTTTTAGAACATGAAAAATGCTCGACATGGTGAATAATCCGGTTATGGAAAATCCATGTCGGTTATTGCACTTTCTAGTTTTTGAAAAATGACTTGTAGAGCACAAGGCTCGACTCGACAACTCGTAAGAACTTTCTGAACTTGACATTATTTGAAGTTTGAAAAATCAACCTGAAGAAAAGAGATGAATTGAGAATCATGATTTTGAAAATGAAATTATTGTAGAAAACCAAGACCGGATCAAACAATTTTCAAAGATTCAAGTCCCACCGGGTGTTCCAAATCTGTAGATGTAAATTTTGTTCCAAAGCCTATGTAGAGTATTGAAACTTAATTCGCAAACTATAAGTATGTAAACGTGTCAACTAGTTTACTCAAACTAGTAAAGTTTTATAAAAATTTATGACTTTTTACCAAATGTAAGTGAACTCTTTTCACTGTAGACCTTTTTAAACCGATGCTAAAGGGTCGATCTAGGTGCTTGAAAATCTTTTGAGATTCGGTTTGTTTTGAAAATTAGATTTCAATAGAAAGGTTTTGTTTGATCAAAACTATTTTTTAGCAATCTTAAATGTGCTTTCAATTTATTTTGATAAAAATAAATTTCAAAATATAGAAAAGTTTAAGTTTTATGCTATCTTCCATGGTACAAAGATTGGACTATTCCCTACTTGGACAAATGTAGTAGTATGTGACCGAATCAGGATATTGAAATTAGTGTTAGGAGCAGAGGTTTTGAATATAGTTTGTGCTTATGTACCCCAAATAGGACTAAAAGATAGTATAAAGACGACTTTTTAGGAAGAGTTAGATAAGGTGATTCAAAGAATTCCACAAAATGAGATGATTTGTTTAGGAGACTTAAATGGACATGTTGGTAAAGAGGCATTAGGATATCAAGGTATTAATGGAAACTTTGGTTTTGGGGATGTAAATGAGGAATGTAGGGAGATTTTAAATTTTTCTATGGCCTTTGATCTCTTTATAATTGATACAATCTTCAAAAAATGAGATGAACATTTAATTACCTATAAGAGTGGCTTATCACAAATACAAATTGATTATTTTATTTTTTTTAAAAAAAGATAGAGCGTATTGTAAAGATTGCAAGGTAAGTCTAAGAGAAAGCTTAACCACCCAACATCGACTTTTAGTTATGAATTTATAAGTAAAAAAATGGACAAAGAAGAAAAGAGTGCATCGAGCTATTTGCACTAAATGGAGGAACCTTAAAAGCGAGAAAGAATGTATATTTAAACAGAAAGTCCTTCAAGGAGATGCTTGGAATTATGTTGGTGTACCTTGTGATATGTGGAACAATATAGCTATACATATTAGGAAATTGGTGAAAGATATGTTAGGTGAATCTAAGGGAGACTTATAAGAAAGCAAAGAAGGAAGCGAAAAAGACCGTCAGTGAAGCAAAAGCTAAAATTTGGGAGGATTTATATAAAAAACTCAACTTAAAAGAAGGTGAAATAGATATTTTTAGAATAGCTAGGGCTAGAGATAAGAAAACTAAAGATCTTAATTCTGTTAGATGCATCAAAGACGAGGATGAAAAAATTCTAGTGGCAAATGGTGATATAAGAAATAGATGGAAAAACTATTTTTATAAGCTTTTTAATGAAAATAAAGATGTTAGTATTAGCTTAAGAGAGTTAGCCAAATCAAAAAAGTATATAAACCACAATTTCTACCGACTTATTCAAAAGAATGAAGTCAAAGAGACTCTTAAACATATGAAGGGTGGTAAATCGGTAGGACCAGACAATATTTATATAGAAGTTTGGAAAATACTAGGAGAAATAGGAATCACTTGGCTCACAATACTATTTAATGGAATATGGAGAAACCAAAAGATGCCCGAGGAATAGAGAGCGAGTACTCTTATACCCATATATAAGAACAAAGAAGACATTCAGAATTGTGCGAATTATCGAGGTATCAAGTTAATGAGCCAAACTATGAAATTGTGGGAAAGAATTATTGAACGTAGGTTAAGACAAGTATCAAGTACAACAGAGAACCAATTTGAATTCATGTAAGGCAGATATACTATTGAAGTGATTCACCTTTTGAGACGTCTTATGGAACATTTTAGAGCAAAAAAGAAAGACCTTCACATGACATTTATTGATCAAGCAAAAGTTTACGATAGGGTACCGAGGGAGGTTCTTTGGAGTACCTTGATAAAAAGAGGTATTGTATTGACATACATAAACCTTATAAGAGACTTGTACGATGGTGCAAAAACATGTGTGAGGACCTATGAAGGAATAATAGACTTCTTTGAAGTTAATATTGGGTTACATCAAGGATCAACTTTAAGTCCATACTTATTTATAATGGTGATTGATGAGTTAACAAAACATATTCAAGATGAAGTACTTTGCTGTATGTTTTTTGCAGATGACATTGTGTTAGTGGAGGAGTCTACGGAAAAAGTTAATAGAAAATTAGAACTATGGAGAGAAACATTAAAAAGTAAATGCTTCCGATTTAGTAGAATAAAGACAGAATATATAGAATGTAAGTTTGATCATTTAGTTACTTCAGAGGATATAAAAATTAAAATTGGCACACATTGCGTCCCCCCAAAAGAAAGTTTTAAATAACTAGGGTCAATTTTTCTGAGTGATGGAAGAATTGATAGAGATGTTAAACATAGAATTAATGTTGGTTAGTTAAAATGAAGAGAAGCATCACGTATTCTTTGTGATAAGAAGATACCATTAAAGTTAAAAGGTAAATATTATAGAGCATCAATTAGACTTGCCATGTTTTATGGTTTTGAGTATTGGGTAGTTAATCATCACGTACAAAAGATGTGTGATAGAAATGAATATGTTGAGATGAATGAATCGTCATACAAGAAAAGACCGTATACATAATGAGGTTATTAGAAACAAATTAGGAGTGATACCAATAGAGGATAAAATGAAAGAATATCGTTTAAGGTTTGGACATATAGAAAGAAGATCAAAAGAAGAACCTGTAACAAGGTATGAAAAACTAGATTTTGAAAGTACTAAAAGAGGTAGATGACCACAAAAGTGTTGGAAAGAAACAATAAAGAATGATCTAGCTTATTGTAAGTTAACTGCTAACATGGCACATGATAGGGCTCTGTGGAAACAAAGAATCTATGTAGATGACCTCGTCTAGTATAGGAAAAGGGTTAGTTGTTGTTGTGACAAATGTAGTAGAATATGCTAATGGAATAAGAAGACCTCTATACAAAGGGTTCGGGAGTTATCAAAAGGTAGAAAAATGTAGAGAGATATTATGACCTAATTTTTACTTACACCCTAGCCTCCAAAACTGTAAAGAACCTCTTAGCTTTAAGCCAACAATAGATACAACATAAATCATTTTTTGCTCATACTGCAAAAATAAATTATGGAGAGCACAGTAAGAAGCCTACTTATAAATATGGAGGCCTCCTAGGAAAAAGAGAGAACCTGCGAAAAGGGAAGAGGAGTGAAGTAAGGCATTCAAAGCTTTGACAATCCATGACCCTTACAATCTTCTAATCCATTGTATGTCCAGTAGTCTCTGAAAGAAGAAAGCAATAAAGCGGTAGAAGTTTTTAAGGCCTTCCCGAAAGGGAAAGACAATATCTGGCATGTCTTTGATGTTTTAACTGTGTTTTATTTCGACCGAAATGTCATTAGACTACCTTAGTGTTTTTATTCTTGCAAAAATTTCATCCGAAATAATGAGCATGTAGGCATTTCATAACATATCTAGGTATGGAAAAAAGTCTCCTAGGTATGTTTTACAACTATGGCTTAGTAGTAACATATGAAGCAGAAGGCTAACTTTTGTGTTCCATGTTTATACAACAAAGGTACCTAAACTTTATCAGTTTTGAGAAAAACACAAATGGTAAGTTGAGTAACCCTGTGTAAAAGGACCAAGAGCATTGTGAAAAAATGTCGTGTTAGGCAAGGATTGTTGTGTAAAAGCCTCTATAGTACACAAAAGTGAGGTCCAAAGAAAAGGGTGAAAGATGTGTTACCAAGTGTAGAGATGAGGGCCTTATATGTACGGTATTAGGCTAGAACAAACTGCTGAGAACATATAATCTGACGAAAAGCCATAAAAATTTACTAAACACTTTAAGACTTAGGAGTCGACCCGAGTCTGGATAAGTCTAGAAGTGGTATAGATGATAAAAAAAGGATGATGTTACTTAAACTGAGGGATGATAAGAATTTTGAGTTGCATACGTATGTAATTAGAATGAGAAATATCACTAGCGCCGAATAGGATCCTGATTCTGGTTAGTATCCTCGTAAGGAATCGACGTCACATCATCTTCTCATGTCGATCGTTTGCTTGCCACTCTTTCACTGAGACAAGATCATCCACAAAACCCATCTTCATAATTTCGGAAAATTTGCACTCGGACTCAGTGTGTGATGTCCTTAATCATCTCGAGTGTCAAGAGCACACCCATTTACCTGAAAAATCTCGAGAAAGAAGAGGTCGTTCACAAATTGGGGCCTGCTGAAATACATGGTGTACTATTGAGGTGCCAATCCGATGCAGTTTGGGCACTTGGATTCTTTGATTGGGTCAAGAATGATTTGGGTATCAAACCCACTACTAAGAATTACTGCACCATTGTTCACATTCTTACATGGTCAAGAATGTTTAGCGAAGCAATGAGGCGGCTGGGTAAAGTTGTTGAAACCGGCAACCAAGTGTTTGATGATTTCGTTGAGACAACAAAATGTTGCAACTGGAATCCTGTTGTTTTCAATTTGCTTGTGAAGGCCTGTGTTCAATTTGCGATGGTTCAGATTAGTATTTGATGTTTTCAGGAAGGCAGTAGTAGTTGGATTGACTCCTGATGTCAATGCATGCAATTTTCTTTTGAATGGATTACTGAAGTCTGATTCTGGTGAGATGCAAAACCAATGCTCGGAAATATATAAAGAAATGGGACGAGTTGGAGTTTCTTCTAATAGGTATACGTTTAACATATTGACACATAAGGTTGGAGATTTGGGCAAGGTGGAGGCGTTCTTGGAGCAGATAGAAGATTCTGGGTTCGATGACGATGTCGTGACATATAATACATTGATCCACAGCTACAGTACAAAGAAGAAAATGGATCTTGCTTTTCATTTATACAAGATCATGTATAGGAGAGGTGTAGTTCCTGATTTAGTTACCTACACAATTTTAATAAAAGGGTTGTGCATAGAAGGCAGAGTTAAGGAGGCTCATCAACTTTTTCATACAATGTTGCACAAGGGGATCTTGCCTGACTGTGTTACGTACAACTCGCTCATATCCGGCTAATGCAGACAAGCAAATCTGCAGAAATCTAAGACCCTCTTGCATGAAATGATTCAGATTGGTCTGATGCCTGAATTTTATTTGTATTATGCTTGTTGAAGGGGATTCAAGGTGGTAGGCTACTAACTGCTTTAAATTTGGTTGTTGAAATCCAAAGACTTGGAGCGTTGACGGATAATAATATACAAATTACACTAATTAGAGCACTATGCATGGAGGGGAGGCCAAATGCAGAGAAAAAATTATTTACAAGGACTTTCCAATGATGTTAGTAACTACAATTCGCTTATTGAAGTGTATTGCAATGAGGGTAACATTAAGAAGGCTTTTGAGGTACGTGACAGGATGATGAAATTAGGTGCAGTTCCAAATGCTGAGACGTGCAAACTTTTGATATCTGGACTTTCAAAGGGCTTCAGTTAACGAAAGGCTATCAACTAGACTTGTATTTTTGTCAATATGGAATGGGATAAGAGCCTAACTGAAAGGCGTTTATCAGGAATTTTAGTTGTGGGAGAGCGAGCCTTGCCATTCCAACGGAGCAGGTTGATGAATTCGAATGTAATGGAACACACTTCATTTCAAGTTCCCACCGCTTCCTCTGACCGGGTACAAGAAATCAAGGACCAGATTAGGGGCCACCATTGAATTCGGGCAGAAAATGTGTGTGTGTGTGTGTGTATGAGAGAGAGAGAGAGAGACTGTTCATGGAGTGTTTGCTGACTTCTAAAGCGTTTTTCTGTTTCAGCTTGCTATCCTGTTTCGGTTCAAGCTACTCGTGAACTTAAAGGTAAAACTTGACCTCTCAAATTCAGGTATCTACGACCAATTCTTTGAATGCATGATGTTTGTCTTGATAAATTATTTTTTGATGTAATTCTTTTAGAATGTCTCTCATATTCAAATTGACTGTTAAATACTTCTCTTGAAAATTTTAAATTTAACATTGATCTCACTTGTACATGACCTATTTCTATTTGGATGGACGTAGTTTTCTGAGAGTTAAGATTGATCCACCTTTAGACTAATAAAACGTAAACATGTGCTCATTTAAAATGTCTTCCAATACTTGCAACAATTGTATTTCTTTTTTTCAATCACATTATACATTTGTTGGTTGGCTTGGGCGAGTCAAAGAAGATTACCATCTAGCTAACTTGAAGCGCTTCAAAACTTCCCAAATTCAGTATGGGGTGGACGGTCCACCTTGCCTGAAGTATAGGTCCATCCACTGCTTAGCAGGTGAATGTGGGGTGCGTCCTTTGAAGATAGAAGTGCCCATGTAGCTACCTCAAAGTGTTTCAAGATCAAGGCTGCAGCTTAGACTCGAGCAATGGAAGGGTTGTCAAGTCGGTCGTGTGGCAAGATTAATCTAACGGATCAGTTGAGAAGTGATCGATGACTGCTCAAGCCTCTAAAAGTAGCCTTACTTTCATGCTCTTCCTGATCTAGTTCGTACTCTCAGATTTTTCCTGGTCAATCTTGGAGGATGCGGATAGATGCTATTGAGATATCTAATGAGCGTCTAGTACTCTTGAGGTCAGACCTTTTCTAGCTAGGTGTTATCTTTATGTTAATTGGCCTCGCAGCACTTAATAGTGGCTCAGCAATTTGGGGACAATTTCTTACTAGCCGAACTGAGATTATTTAAACTAGCTTGAAGAGATGGGTGGCTACCTTCGGAATTTCATTAGATATCTTCGGTACGTGATCGGCCAGGATCAGCAAGAGGCTACCCTTCGGAATGAAGATAGTATTTTTTTATCCACGTGGAAGGTGATTGGTCTAACCAGGTTTTGATCTCCATAGAATTCTGCAGATCCTTGGAAGAGATTTTGAGAGGAACGGCTAGATCGGCTTCTGGAGTCTAAGTAGATCATGGATAAGCTTTCTACCAATGCTCATGGACTGTATTAATTCTTTAAGTGGACATTCCGATGTTAGATCTAGTAGATCAATAGTGAACAATTGAGAGAGAGAACATCTACTTTAAAAACTATAAAAGGATCACCCAGCTGGTGATTTACTTAAGAAAAACTAAGGAAATAGAGAGAATTTTCAAGAGAATTTCATTAGGATTCTAACAAGTGTGATTCTAACAAGTGTTGGACAATAGGGAAATTCCGTCATATTGCCTCAAGGCTCAGCTGAAACGAAATGAAAACTTTTACAAATTGTAGATGCATATCTAATACCTTGTTATTGGTAGTTCTTGATCTAGGCCTTTGTGATTGGTTGACCTAGATCAATTAATCTCCTCCGTGCATCCAATCTCCTTTACAATTGACATGGTTTGTTTTATTACTCTTACCTTCTATTGAGGGCTAATGAGGACATGAACTGATGATGTCATCAACAAATCTTAAGGTGTTCTCTCTAGTTCTTCATATATGAGAAGTTGTCAATCATTTCTTGGTGCAATTGGGGAGGCCAAGCCTTATGCATGCAAAAGCGTATCGACCTCATGACCTTCAACCATTAGGATGAGCTATTGCTCTTCGTGCATATGACAAGTTACCAATCTTTTTCTCCCCGAAAGAAAAACCCTTGTCTCAGCTAGCATTTGGTCAGACCTGCCTAACAAGCCTCAAGGTTTCAAAAACCCCTGGCACACCCAACCCAACCCAACCCAACCCACGTTTTCCTTGCCCTCCATCTTTTCATATTGATTTACTCCCTCGATTCACCCCTCCCTTATAAAAGCACCACATACTTTACGGGGGCGAGAGGCCCAAGTAGCTCTATTGGTGTTAAGTTTCGGCTTCCCACCCATCCCAAAAAGATCACACGGTAGTTGGTTATCTGAGGGTCGATTGAGATTGCCATATCTATGGAACGTTGATGTCTCTATAAAGTCTTAGCAGCACGACACTGACTGACGCCACACCCACTCGCTCAAATATCACAATAGATTGCCTTACCACAAATGTCTCCGTTGCTTTCCTGTGGAGGCAGTGGCTCCACATGAATGCGGGGCCATGTGAAAACAGACAGCACAATCTACCTATGGAACGTTGATGTCTCTATACAGTCGTAGGACACAAGACACTGACTGCTGCCACACCCCCACTGGCTCAAATATCACAATACGTTGCCTTAAAACTAATGTCTCCGTTAATCATACCATGTGTTTGGCAGTGACTCCAGAATTCAGTGCCTCAATGCCAATGTCTCTGCAGCTTTCCGATGTGACAGTCAGCAACACCACCATGTGCGTAACATGAACGTAGGACCAAGTAAAAAAAAAGACGGCACAATCTACCTGAGACTGGTATTGCATGTTAAACACGCCCCTCACGGCATAATGATGGTTTTTCCAATTCAAAATGAATCTAAAGGAAAGATTCAAACACCTATATATTGAGCAGTTGCTGCCAAAACCATGGACCGAATGCATGTACCCATGAAAAAGAAGCCTAACGTAGTCTCTAGGGCAACTAAAATATAACAGTACTGAATCGAAACATGCCATCATGTGCCTCTTCCACACCATAAGAGGATGTTAATTGCACATAAACCTTCCCTCATTCACAAGTAAACAACATGCTTACCATGACGATATCTCTGAGCTAAACCAAAGCTAGTCTTCGGAACATAGCTAGCCAGTATTGAATATATTCACCTGCAAATTAGAAGTAGCAAATAAAAGAGGCAGCATGATATCATCCTGAGATTCTCAAGAAAATAGATACATGTTTCTTTTACATATCTAACACCCCAGACCAAGAGAAAACACACCACCCTTGTACAAGCCGAATGCCCCATCATCACATAAAATAAAGTGATAGAGACGAAAAAAGGCAAAAAATGTTCAGCTACACCTGTATACAATGTCCTAGTCCAAAATCCTGTGTCAACTAAATTACACTCGGATGGATCACATCTTTAGATAAGCAGAAGCTGAAAAAGGGGATGAATAGGAAGAGAACAGAAAAACGATAGACAGACTAACAAGAAAAGGACGGATGAGGGCACACTATACTTTGACACATTCAGGCATGAATTCATGCACGTACATCCCAAAAGTCCTCTTCCCATCCATGCTAGAAAAAATACATTTTAGCAATAACTGCAGACAAACTACAATCAGATCATGAAATTCATCACCTTCACAGCTGATCTTTTTCTTTTCTGGTTCACAATCTCTTGATCGGCACTACTGCCAAACTGCAACATCACTCCATTGCCAGGCTAAGCAAATGGCAGAGACAACAGTTCACTGCTGCTTTCTAGTTGTATATCTTAACTGGCTTCTCAAAAGTGTGTCTAGCCTGCATTTAAGTTAATGGACTCCATAAGAGCTGATTCAACTAACAGGAAGACTTCTGCCTATTCAATCGTTCAACAGCTAAATGAACAATACACACAACCATGCACTTGCAGATGGAGAATGTGTCCATTTTCAGCAACCAGTACCACAGCCTAATCTGACATCAATATATGCGAGGATGCAAGATGCTGTTCAAGATACTATAGTACTGGTAACCTAGCACGGCAGGACATGGAAAGCTGGCTCAAACACCTTAGGCAGGTTCTCAAATATAACAGCAATATTTTCATTTTACCAAGTTATAACAGTTACAGCAAGTTGAGCTCCAGACTCGCCATAAGACACAAGTAGCACATAAGAACCCTCTAACCTGATTGGCAGTATAAGCCCTTTTGGGGGCAGTATCGGAATGCTCCAATCCAAGGTACTGTTCCCAAGCACCATAAACATCTCTTCTCTGCAAGACAAAATGCAAAACCATAAGTCATCTAAAGACTAGAGTACAGATTTATGCACACACAATGAATATGAGCGAGCGAGAGAGAGAGAGACCTGGAATCGACTTGAAACTACATCACTGTCCTGAAGGTATTCAGGACGGCCCAAAGACATGAAAGCAAACCTCCACTGAAACGAGCAAGCAAATAATCAGCATTTTCAACATCATCAAAAGCCGAGTATTTTTACATTCAATCTATGTCAGCTATGACAAAGTATTTAAGGAGCACATCTGAATGCCATGGCATTAAGCCTGCAAAAATAGATACTAAATGAATATGCAAGTAGAAAAATAGAGTTGATTATTAGAACAGGGTATGATGGTGCAAGTACCTTTGCAAACTCCTCATCAGGAACCTGCAACTTTTTCTGAATACGCAATTTCACTTCTGACAGAGTCAAACCTTCACGTATAACCAAGAAAAAGGGTTCACCAAAATTCTGAACCTGCTGTTAAGCCAACGAAGCGTGAGTGGCACCAGAAGTGCAAAACAGTCAGATCCCTACCAGCCTACATGAATGTCATACCATTGGATTCTGTGAAGCATCTTTTGTAAAGTGGTAGACATGGATCAGACGATCATGAGGCCCAAGGTTTTTCTCTTCTTCAGGAATCTATGCAAATGAACAGTTTAGAATGACCAATAATCAAATACATCCCCTGCAAGTTAATCACAAATATGTTCCAAAAAATTCTTTGACTGCATAGCTTGGAATCATGAACAAGAATATGCAGCAGCAAGCAATTCTAAATGTAATACAACTAATAGAACAAATCAAGTTTCTTGTTTAAAGGAAAGTGAGGGAATTACCTCCTCAGATCGCAGTGTCCAGTACTGATCATTGATGTTCTCAATCTTTTCATTCAAAGGGAAGATCTGTACCAACCGGACAAATAAGTCTCAAATGAAAAAGAAGTGGTCTACGGAGCACAAAAAGCATTAAGGAACAAGAAAGGCCAAACCTTGTAAATCTTGTGATAGAAAACCTCAAGTAACCGGAGTTCAGCATTTGGTTGAGACAACTCAACCTGTTTAATGTATGATGAGCAAGGGCGTTCACAACAGTCATAAAGAGCAATATAAGCAAAAGGAATGCTACAACCTATCTAAACTCTTCCAAATGAAAACAGGAACAAACTACTAGATAACGTATAAAAGTGAGCATGTTTCCCTTGAACTGCTGTGAAGTTAATTCCCTATGAGAAGCAGGAAGCAAAAACGTAGGTGCTAAGTTACCTTTGATTTGAGCTCAGCAATAACATCTCCTACTGTGCTTTGTTTGGGCAATCTTATAGTGTGGATCACCACCTGCCAAAGTCCCGACTTGTTCAGGAGAATAAAGTCTGACAAAATCATGGTTCAGGAGTGTAGAGAGCACGCTCACCTCATCCTTTGTGCAATGATGAAATGCAACTTTCAGAGTCTTTAAACCTTGCAATTCTGGGAGCGGAATGTCCAGAACTTCATAATACAATATATCAGACGTCTGAAATACCAAAGAAAGCAAGAAGATTTAGACAATGAGAAAATAGGGGACAAGACTTGTAAAAAGAAATTATTCCAACCTGGTTGTAATGAACGAGCATGTCTGACAGATGCTCCACACCTCTGTACTTGATTGGTTGAGGTTTAGGTTGCTGGGAATAACAATTATGAGATGTAAGTCTGATTTTGGACGGCTCATCCAAACCGATATGCCGGGTAACCCTTTCAACAACATCATCATATGTGTGCAACTTGGATCTATGAACAAACAGAAATAGAAATCATATGCTTTCATATAGCAACGTTCAAGCAGAACTTACATTCTCCACATAAACATGGAGAGTACACCTTTATATTGGAAATCTGTAAAATACTCACAATTCTAGACAGAAATCATCTTCCTTTGGTTTATCAAGAAGACGGAAATGGACAACCTGAAAAAAAAACACATAATACGAAGTGGATAAAATTGAATTGTAAAAGATGATGAAAATAATTCAGATAATAATCAAATGTTCAACCATGAAACAATTAGTAACAATTATAGCTGTTCATCATATAACAACAGAGATGGAAGACCATATGAACAGCTTCTGACTCCAGTGGTACTACAACAAACTAAGACAACAACAAACAACAACTAAGCCCTTTTCCATACTAGACGGGGTCAGCTACATGGATTCTTTGTGTCCGTAGAGCCCTATCATGTGCCATGTTAGTAGTTAACTCACAATAAGTTAGATAATTCTTTATTGTTTCTTTCCAACACTTTTGTGGTCGTCCTCTACCTTTTTTAATACTTTCAAAATATAGCTTTTCATACCTTCTTAAAGGTTCTTTTTTTTATCTTCTTCTATATGTTTAAACCATCTTAATCGATATTCTCTCATTTTATCCTCTATTAGTGTCACTCCTAATTTATTTCTAATAACCTCATTATGTATGACCACTCATCCATCTTAACATCTTCATTCTTGTCAGAGACATCTTTTGTACATGTTGATGATTAACTGCCCAACACTAAGAACCATAAAACATGGCAGGTCTAATTGTTGCTCTATAATATTTATCTTTTAACTTTAATGGTATCTTCTTATCACAAAGAATACTTAATGCTCCTCTCCATTTTAACCAACCAGCATTAATCCTATGCGTAACATCTCCATCAATTTTCCTCACTATGAAAAATTGAACCAAGGTATTTAAAACTTTCCTTTTGGAATATGTAATGTGTGTCAATTTTAATTTTTATGTCCTTTGAAGTAACTAAATCATCAAACTTATATTTCATATATTATGTCTTTGTTCTACTAAGTCGGAAGCCTTTACTTTCTAATGTTTCTCTCTATAGTTCCAATTTTCTATTAACTTTTTCCTTAGACTCCTCTACTAACACAATGTCATCTTCAAATAACATACACCAAGGTACTTCATCTTGAATATATTTTGTTAACTCATCAATAACTAATATAAATAAGTATGGACTTAAAGTTGATGCTTGGTGTAACCCAATATTAACTTCAAAGTAGTTTGTCATTTCTTAATGAGTCCTCACACATGTTTTTGTACCATCGTACATGTCTCTTATAAGATTTATGTATGTCAATGGGATACTTCTTTTTTTCCCATGGTTCTCCAAAGAACATTCTTTGATACCTTATCCTAAGCTTTTTCTAGATCAATAAATATCATGTGAAGGTCCTTTTTTACTCTAAAATATTCCATAAGACTTCTCAAAAGGTGAATCGCTTCAACAGTATACCTGCCTGGCATGAATCCAAATCGGTTATCTATTGTACTCGATACTTTTCTTAACCTACGTTCGATAATTATTTCTCATAATTTTATAGTATAGTTAATTAACTTGATAAATCGATAATTCGCATAATTTTGAATGTGTCCCTTGTTTTTATATATGGGTACAAGTGTACTTGCTCTCCATTCCTTGAGCATCTTTTAGTTTCTCCATATTTCATTAAATAGTCTTGTGAGCCAAGTCATCCCTCCTAGGATTTTCTAAACTTCTATAAGAATATTGTATGGTCTTATTGATTTACCACCCTTCATATATTTAAGAGCCTCTTTAACTTCATTCTTTTGAATATATCGGTAGAAATTTTGGTACGTATACTTTTTTTATTTAGCTAACTCTCCTAAGCTAATATTAAAATCTTTATTTTCATTAAAAATCTTATAAAAATAGTTTTTCCATCTATTTTTTATATCATCATTTGCCACTAGAATTTTTTCATCATCGTCTTTGATCCATCTAACAAAATTAAGATTCTTAGTTTTCTTATCTCTAGCCCTAGATATCCTAAAAATATCTCTTTCACCCTCTTTTGAGTTGAGTTTTTTTATATAAATACTCCCAAATTTTAGCTTTTGCTTCACTCACAGCCTTTTTCGCTTCTGTCTTTGCTTTCTTATAAGTCTCTAAAGTTTCACTAATTTTCTTAGAATAATACAATTTGTAACATGTCCTCTTTGCCTTGATTTTATTTTACACTTCACTCCACCACCAAGCTTCTTTTCGTACCCATACACATCCCTTAGATTCACCTAACACATCTTTCACCCCTTTCCTAATATGTATAGTCATATTCTTCCACATATCACAAGGTATACCAACATAATTCTAAGCATCTCCTTGAAGGACTTTGTGTTAAAATATACCTTCTTTCTCGCATTTGAGGTTCCACCATTTAGTCTGAATAGCTCGATGCACTCTTTTCTTCTTTGTCTACTTTTTCACCTCTAAATCCATAACTAAAAGTCGATGTTGGGTGGTTAAACTTTCTCCTAGAATTACCTTGCAATGTTTAAAATACAGTCTATCTTTTTTCTTACAAACAAAATAATCAATTTGTGTTTGTGATAATCCACTCTTATAAGTAATTAAATGTTCATCTTGTTTTTTGAAAATTGTATTGACTATTAAGAGATCAAATGCTATAGCGAAATTTAAAATCTCCTTACCTTCCTCATTTATATCCCCAAAACCGAAGTTTTAATGAATACCTTGATATCCCAATGCCTATTTACCGACATGTCCATTTACTTCCTTTGTGGAATTCTTTGAATCACCTTATCTAACTCCTCCAAAAAACCCGTCTTTATACTATCTTCTAGTCCTACTTGGAGTGTGTGAGAACAAACTATATTCAAAATCTCTGCTCCTAGCACTAATTTTAACGTCATGATTCGGACACCATATTCTTGTATGTCTACTACACTATCCTTTAAATCTTTATTTATGATAATACCAACTCCGTTTCCAGCCTTTTCCTTTTCTGAGTACCATAATTTAAAACTTGCAACCTCAATCTCCTTTGCTTTTTCTCCAACCCATTTTGTCTCGTGTAAACATAGGATCTGAATCTTTCTCTGAATCATAGTATCTACCACCTTCATTCGCTTACTGGACAATGTTATGATATTCCAAGAACCAATACGAATCTTATTATCTAAGACTACTTCCTTACACCCCACATCCGTCCATACTGAAAATGCTGCAATTTATTCACTACATTCGGGCGGCAATGTAGACATCATTTTAGTCTACTACAGCAAACTAAGAAAGCTCACAAAATGCAGACATCATTGGTCCTAAGGTATCCAGAAGAGGCGGATAGTCACCAAACTATTCAATTGCCATTTGATAATAGCAGGTATCATGGTACACATCCAATGAGAATGATCTGATTCTTTCTGTCACAAGATTGAGACAAAAGACACAAACGCAGATCATAATCTATTGACCATTAAGTAGGATAATATAATTGCCAGCAACAAATTGACAAATTAGCAAAATCCTTTAGAAGCCCACAGGCTTACTTACCCCATGATGACAGAAATAAAGCATAAGGGGAACTGAACAAATCTTGGCTGGCAAAAAACTCAGAAATGATACAGAAGTAGCAGTGGAAGCCTAATTAGCATATATAGCAGCAAAGGACCAAAATTATGGAATACAAGCTTCTTCAAGAACAAAAAGTAAGTGGATACCAGGTTTCTTTTGGCATGGCCTTATGAAACACATGCCATCATCATCATACAAGAAACGTGTAACATGTAGGGATGCTTAAGAAAGAAAATCAACCATATGGAGGCAGATTTTGCTAGTTCAAGTACCTGTCTGACACACTTTACACAGTCCTACCGTTTGTTTTATTACTAGTATAAATGACAAAAAACTCATAATTTCAGGACTTCCATGCCAATTATGAACGTGATCCAGAAAAGACCACTGTCCCAAAACTTCTGATGCTACAAGCATATTCCATACAAAGCCCACAAAGTGTGACTGGAACCAAGCATACCTGTCGATTATGAACATATTCAAGAAAAGAAGGCACATCTGGATAACGTAAATGCTCATCAGAATCAACTTGAGGAACTTTCTGGTAACAAATAATGTCCCCATCTTCAAGCTAAAAACCAACCAAGCAAAAAAAATGTCACTATTACATCAATAAAACTAGATGAAAAGCTGAACATGTGAATGCATGCAAATATATGTTTGATCAACCTGGCTAGATCGGAAAGTGATTTTCTTGTCAATGTGTTCACACATAACAGTAGGCTCGAACTTTATCTCCTATACATCAAGCAAGCAAAACCATAAGTAAACTGTTGACAACTAAAGAAACCACATTCATTAAAGTAGGAAAACATTCACTTAGAGAAGGGAACTAGCTATAGTCATAATAGCTATTCTTTGTACTGACCTCATACAAGTCAATTTCTTCATTTGGTGGGAAGCCAGCCATTTCATTCAATTTAGTTAAGATATCAAGAGGCTTACCTCCAGCTTTTACAAAAAGTCTTCCTACATATCTGAAAATGCAAAGCATAACAGAAATATGTTTCAAAGAATAAAATACAAAAAAGATCACAGGTAAAAACAAGACACAAGTTTGATACCGGAGCTCTTCCTTTTCAGGATCATAAAGCTTAAAGAAAAGTAGAATATCTTCTTTTGTTTTGTCCAGAGGAGGAAGAGGACGGCCATCCTGGATAATAAACAAAAGATAATCAATTTGTCAGCTTGGGATGCATGAACCAGGTATAGAACTACAAAATACGGAATGATTTTGACTTTGAAACATAACATCGCAGGGAAAACAGCAACTAAAGTTGGTATCTGGAGCACGTAGAGGATGTAGTGGTTCACTTTTATAGCCTATTCTCAGGATTCATGTTCAGATCTAGAAAATTTGTATTTGAGGGGTTTTATGATATGGTTACCGGTCCAACTTCAACCTCCAAGAACAACTTCAGTTCCGCATTATGAGCTTTGTTGGATACTTCCCTTAACTGTCCAACCTACAATGCATCACTAAAAATAAGAGAAAGTCCAAGTGTCCACACAAAATAACTGACATCATATAATGCAATTTGGTCAACTCAAAAGTCAGAAGGATCCAGCATGATGATTCGATCACACGAATAAATATTACTGACATATCTAATGGCCTGATAGAACAAACAAGATAGGCTTAGGAGATGTTAGCTTCGGAAATGAATGTCTTGAATCACATGCAAGCACAAAGCGACAGATTCAGGACACTCAACAGTTCTGTTGAACAATAAAGTGGAAAAGGCTGCCATCAAACAAAGAGAGATCAAGTATTAAATCACGGGAGGTGTCTGAGGTGCACAGTACACATGCATGCATGTGTCAATCAAAGCTGAAGCACTAAAAGTTAGGTGGAAAAACTTGTTGAGAAACAAAGAGAAGCATTTAATCACGAGATGCCTGAGAGGCACACCATCAAGTCATTCTAATAGAGGACAGAGTGCCTGCATGCGTATGCTGTGTGTATGCTCATGTCTGTGTGTGTGCATGTGAGTTGTGTGGGCGTGTCTGTGTGTTGAGAGAGAGAGAGAGAGAGACGTCAAAGTTGAGGGGAATCTTACAAATAATAATCGTAGTGAAGATTACACTAGGCATTAATCTTTGTGGCTATGTAAGCAAAAAAACTGCAAATTATTAATGATTAAAATAAAGACCAGTTAGGGAGAAACATAAAACACGTGATTGTAAGCTATGTCACACGGGTGCGGGTGCGGGATACAGCAAATTTCAAAAATTTTGGGTGTGGCGACACGGCTAGAGTATATAATATTATATATTATATATAATATTCAAGCTACATAAATCAATCATAATACAACTAGTATTTGCTAATTTTAGGTGCATGTAGGTATCAATTAGCAAGTTCCCTCATAATGATCTGAAACTTACAATGATTTTACGAGCTGCAAAATATCCAAGTTATGGATTCAAAGAGTTTTCATATCTTTTGTAGGATATAACATATACTAGTATTTGTGCTAGGATCCACTAGTGATGTCATACTCTTCTATTCTATTGATCTGGCAATGTTCCTGGTCTTCAAATGTGTTTGGTGACAGAGATTATTATGTGCAAAGGCATACAGTATAGAGTCAAGAATCCAATCAGATTGAGAAATAAGAAACCAATTGTCCGCACCCAAAATCATTCAAGCTAATATTGTATACAACTACAATAGCAAGTACACCACTTTATATTAAAACAAAACACATAAATGGTAAACAACTACTAATTTCATCATAATACACAAATCAATCTTCATTATCTAGACCCATTTATCCGTGAGTTACAAAAAAATTTTTTTTTTTTTTGCCATGCCGCACCGACACGGTGTCGGTGTCGCACCAGTGTCGAGGTCGACACTCCACCCCTTAGAAGTGTCTGTGTGACTTAGATTGTAAGAATAACTCTTTAACTTGCTTGAAGAGCTTTTGTCAAATCACAAATCAAGAATCGCCAAGAGATCAATGCGCCAAATACACCACACTTGTGTTTAAACCCACAAACCAAGTCAAAAGAAGAGACACTAAAACAAATCAAATATCAAAGAGCTGCAAAACAACTTATTTATTAAGGAATGAATGAGCCCTATTTATAGAGCAAGGGTGAAAGGCAAAATACACCAACTTAGAATGTATAGGAGAGAGAGTGTCCCAATTAGCCGTTGAGCTGGATGATCAACCCCCAACTAGCCGTTGGGGGCCCTAAGACCCTGGCTAAGGCCCTATCGACCAATCTAAATCAAGGTGGTCCATGGGCCCTAATAGCCCATGCCTATTACAATTTTTAACACCCCTCCTCAAGCTTATAATGTATAGACCGAAAGTTTGTCCAATCATAAATAAAACCTAGGAGTTATCAATGACTTGATGAAAAAGTAAGCAAGTTGTAGTTCAGAGGACACATAGCACAAGGTCAGCTTCTTCTTTAGGCATTCTTCTCTAACAAAGTGATAGTCCATCTTAATGTGTTTTGTTCTCTCATGGAAGGTATTGTTTGATGCAATATACATGACACTTTTGTTGTCACAAAGCAGAGTGGATGGTTGTTCAATAGTGACTCTGATGTCTCTCTATACAGCTGTAATCCATGAGATCTCATCAACAGTAGTCGCTATGGCTCGGTATTTTTCTTCTGTAGATGACAATGACACCTTTTGTTGCTTTTTGTATTCCTAAGAGATAAGGGATTCACCTAAAAATATACAAAAAGACGACAATGGAGTGTCGATAAGAGAAAAAGTCAAAAAATACCCCTTATCCACACAATTCTTAATGTATATGATGATCCTCATGACTGCACTCATATGAACACTGGTAGGAGCTTATTGAAATTGACTTGTAGTGTGTACAACGTGTGATATGTATGGGCGAGTGATAGTGAGATAAGTCAATGTTGACGTGTGATATGTATGGGCGAGTGATAGTGAGATAAGTCAATGTTGCCTGTATGGTGTAGGATCTTCGAGTTTTTCTCCATGTGTTGCTCTCAATTTTATTTCTACCACTTCTGGGGTATATGCTTTCTTCTAATCGGTTAAACGTGACATGTTAAATAAGTAAACCAATATCTTTTATTTTAAACTCCTTATGGAGATCCTTTTTACTTGTAATATGTCATTTTTATCACTTTCAGTGATAATCATGTCATTTACATACAAAAGCAGGATTATAATGCATGCATTTGACTTCCTTATAAATAATGTTGTGTCAGTTAACAAGATAAAAAATTATGAGCATGCATAAATTTTTCAAATTTGTTAAACCAAGCCTTAGGTGCTTGCTTAAGACCATACAAACCTTTTTGTAACTTAAGAACATAATTTTTGGGAACATCTAGTCCTAAAGGAAGAATCATATATACCTTTTCATTTAGGTTGTCATTCAAGAAGTCATTTTTAACATCTAATTGAAAAGCTTTCCAATTTCTAATAGCACTAAGAGTTATTAAAATTCTTATGGTTGTTATTCTAGCAACTGGAGCCAAGGTTTCCTCATAGTCTATTCCGTATTCTTTAGTATACCCTTTAGCTACTAATCTAGCTTTATATCTTTTTATTATGCCATCACTATATGTTTTAAATTTGTATACCCATCTACATCCAATAAGATTTTTATTCTTGGGTTTAGGTATAATATCCAAAGTTTGAGCTTTATCTAAAGCCTTTAATTCTTCTGGCATAGCATTTTCCCATTCCATCATACATTTGGCTTGGTTATAGAAGTTGAGTTCTTTTATTTATAAAATAAAAGCAATAAGATTTTTTCTTTGCGGTTCAAAGGTTTCATAAGACAAATCTTTGTGGGGATCTTGGAATTCTAGGAGGTAGTTAAATATTTTATTGTTCTCTATCTTCTAGCATAATGAAAAGGAAACGGTTCTATAATATTATGAGATTCATTTTCTCTCATTTCCATTTCCGTGTATTTATCTTGTTGCCTTAAATCAATGGTTTCTTCTATCTTCTAAATTCGTAAAGTCATTTAGAAAGGTATATTTTTTTTTATCTTCAATGTTAGAGTTATAGTAATAACTGTCTTCTAAAAATCTCACATCTCTTGATACATAAAGTTTATCTTCTTTAGGATCAAAATACTCGTAACCCTTGAATGCCACACTCTATAGCTTTAGAAGATAATTTATCATTTTTATTCGTATAGATAAAACATTTACAACCAAAAACTCTTAATCTTTTATAATATGGGGCAATTCTAAACAATTTTTCAAACAAAGAAATGTTACCAAGTTGAGAAGAAGGCATTTTATTTATTATATAGATAGCGGTTAGGGTAGCTTTCGCCCACAAGGATTTTGGTACCTTACTAGCAATCAAGAGAGTTTTAGTGGTTTCTATAATGTTTCTATGTTTTCGTTCGGCTAACCATTTTGTTGTGGGGTTTTTGTGCAAGATTTTTTTGTGTAGAATTCAACGTGTTTCCAAATAGTTTTGACATATATTCTCTCACGAAATCCGATCTCAAGATTTTAAGAGTCGTGTCAAATTGGTTTTTAATCATACTATGAAATGTCAAAAAACTTCTAAACACTTCAGACTTACATTTTAAGAAAAATATATGTCTACTATTGTCATCTATATAAGTCACATAGTATTGGACTCCTCTTTTAGAAACAATAGAAGTGGGTCTTCAAACATTAGAATGAACCAATTCAAAGGGTTTACTTGCAATAAAATTTCTCTCATTGAAAGGCATATGATGTAATTTTCCAAGAATGCATTCTTCACAAACAAAATCTGTCTTTATTACTTTTCAATAATACATGATTAATAACTTTATATTCAAGTGGTCCTATCTTTTGTGCCAAAGAGTTGTGTCATGTATTACATCACAATATTCAAAATTTGGTACGATCAAATTGTATATTTTGTATAGTCCACTTTCTCTTTGGCCTTATCCAATCACCTTCTTCAATAGGTAATCCTTCACCACACAATTTTCAAATGAGAAAGTAACTATACAACCATTGACACAAATTTGAGTAATAACAACAACAACTAAGCCTTTTCCCATAGTAGACGGGGTCGACTACATGGATTCTTTGTTTCCACAAAGCTCTATCATATGCCATGTTAGCAGTTAACCCACAATAAGCTAGGTCATTCTTTATTGTTTCTTTCAAACACTTTTGTGGTCGTCCTCTACCTCTTTTCATACTTTCCAAATATAGTTTTTCGTACCTTCTTAGAGGTTCTTTTTTTTATATGTTTAAACCATCTTAAACGATATTCTCTCATTAGATCCTTTATTGGTGCCACTCCTAATTTGTTTCTAATAACCTCATTATGTATACGGTCTTGACCACTCATCCATTTGAACATCTTCATTTCTGTCATAGACATCTTTTATAGATGTTGATGGTTATCTGCCCAACACTCAGAACCATAAAAAATGGCAGGTCTAATTGCATCTCTATAATAGTTACCTTTTAACTTTAATGATATCTTCTTATCACAAAGAATACATGATACTCCTCTCCATTTTAACCAACCAGTATTTAATTCTATACGTAACATCTTCATCAATTCTTCCATCACTCTAAAAAATTGACCCTAGGTATTTAAAACTTTCTTTTTGGGGGATGCAATGTGTACCAATTTTAATTTATATATCCTTTAAAGTAATCAAATGATCAAACTTACATTCCATATATTCTGTCTTTGTTTTACTAAGTCGGAGTCCTTTGCTTTCTAATGCTTCTTTCCATAGTTCCAATTTTCTATTAACTTTTTCCTTAGACTCTTCCACTAATACAATGAGTACCTTGATAAAAAGAGGTATTGTATTGACATACATAAACCTTATAAGAGACTTGTACGATGGTGCAAAAACATGTGTGAGGACCTATGAAAGAATAATAGACTTCTTTGAAGTTAATATTGGGTTACATCGAGGATCAACTTTAAGTCCATACTTATTTATAATGGTGATTGATGAGTTAACAAAACACATTCAAGATAAAGTGCATTGGTGTATGTTATTTGCAGATGACATTGTGTTCGTGGAAGAGTCTAAGTTAAAAGTTAATAGAAAATTGGAACTATGGAGAGAAACATTAGAAAGCAAAGGCCTCCGACTTAGTAGAACAAAGACATAATATATGGAATGTAAGTTTGATCATTTGGTTGCTTCAAAGGATATAGAAATTAAAATTGGCACACATTGCATCCCCCAAAAGGAAAGTTTTAAATACATAGGGTCAATTTTTCAGAGTGATAGGAAGAACTGATAGAGATGTTACGCATAAAATTAGTACTGGTTGGTTAAAATGGAGAGGAGCATCAGGTATTCTTTGTGATAAGAAGATATCATTAAAGTTAAAAGGTAAATATTATAGAGCAGCAATTAGACATGCCATGTTTTATGGTTCTGAGAATTGGGCAGTTAACTATCAACATGTACAAAAGATGTTTGTGACAGAAATGAAGATGTTAAGATGGATGAGTGGTCATAAAAGAAAAGACTGTAGGTTATTAGAAACAAATTAGGAGTGGCACCAATAGAGGATAAAATGAGAGAATATCGTTTAAGATGGTTTGGATATATAGAAAGAAGATCAGAAGAAGAACCTTTAAGAAGGTATGAAAAACTATATTTAGAAAGTATGAAAAGAGGTAGAGGACGACCACAAAAGTGTTGGAAAGAAACAATAAAGAATGATCTAGCTTATTGTGAGTTAACTGCTAACATGGCACATGACAGAGCTATGTGGAAACAAAGAATCCATGTAGCTGACATCGTCTAGTATGGGAAAAGGCTTAGTTGTTGTTGTATTTACTTGGAGTTTTGTACTATCAGCCATAAAAACATACTTATTTGATGTCTTTTGATATGTGTTCTTTAAAAAACTATTTCTATGTGTCATGTGAAAAGACGCACACGAATCTAAAAGCCAAGACATACCTTGAGAATTTATGGAGTGTATTCTCGAATATGCTCGCTTTCTCTTAAAATATTTCTTCAAAATAAGCCTTGATGTTAGGAGGTAGTGCTCCTCTCTCCTTCTCTTCCAAGACGGCCACATTGTTGATTTTTCTCATCAAAAGGGGGCAATAAGTCTTGATGTGCCCATTCTCCTTGCAACAATGACATAATATTTGTTGGGCCATGGAGTTGTGAGCTTCACGATTGTCTTGCCTTGTCCTTCAAAATTCTTCTCATGTGGTGGTTTGTATGTCCTTAGATTTGCTCCCGGTTTAGAAGTAATGGCCTCCTTGGAAGCATTAAGGTTTCTCAATCTGGTTTCTTCCATAACTAGAACAGCAAGAAAATTATCACCTTTACATCTTGGTTTTCTATGAATTAAAGTGGATCTTATATTTTCAAATTCTTCTCTTAGACCCCTCATAAACAAAAAGAAGTATTGATTGTCAAGGTATTCTTGAAATTCATCTATTTTTTAAAGTTTTTCAAATTTGTCAAAACTTCATAGTTGACTCCATAATTCGGAAAAGTCATTGTGATAATCCCTAATGCTTAAGTTACCTTGCTTAAACATTATCATTTTTTTCATTAAGTCAATTTGAAAACAAAGTTATCTTGAGAATGGATTTTCTTTAAGTATTCCTATGTTTTAAATGCATTTTCAAAAATATTAACTCTATTGCGAAGTTTTTCATCTACATTTTGACAAATAATCTAAGTAATTTTTGCATTCATTTTTTTTCATATTTTCAAATTTTGTTTATAATTTTCTTGCACCTTGATGATATCATCTTGTCATCTACGTAATCCCAATAATCTTTTAACAAGAAATACTTTTTCATTGTTCTAGCCCAACTTTAATAGTTATTTGAGTCAAGTAAACAACGAAACACCTCATTTTTCTCACCCACTTCTCATAAAGATAAGTTTTTTAAGATTACCTTAACCTTGGAATATCAAAAGTACGAATGCAAAACTTGCTTAAAGTTGGACATGCTTCTTAATGCAGATGTGTTCGATGATATTCATCTGAGTAAGCTCTACTACTATGTAAGAATAGCTCTTAACTTACTTGAAAAGCTTTCACCAAATCACAAATCAAGAATCGCCAAGAGATCAATGCGCCAAATACACCAAACACTTGGTGTTTAAACCCACTAACCGAGTCAAAAGAAGAGCCAATGAAACAAACAAAATATCAAAGAGCTGCAAAACAACTTATTTATTAAGGAACAAATGAGCTCTATTTATAGGGCAAGGGTGAGGACAAAATACTCTAACTTAGAGTGTATAGGGGAGAGAGTGTCCCAACGGCTATCTCAACTAGCCGTTGGGAGCTGGATGATCATCCCCCAACGGCTAGTTGGGGACCCTAAGGCCTTGGCCAGGGCCCTATCGGCCTGGCCAGGTCAAGGTGGTCCACGGGCCCTAATGGCCCGTGCCTATTACATGTTTTAACAGTGATTCAGTTAGGAACCCATTCTTACGGGAGAATGGCAAGTCCCTGGTCCCAGGTAAAAATCAACTCTCAACAGAAAGGCAGAAACAGAAGAAGGTTCCTACCGAGTGAAGTTCCTCTTGTTGTGTCAAAGGCCTGTTGGGACGATATGTATGGTTTTGGCGTTTAGCCCACAGCCAGAAACGTTGATATTGCACAGGGATCCCAAACTCTTTGGCTACTTCTTCCTGTAAGGCAGACAGAAGTTTTAGAAACATCATTTGACCTAACATGTAGAACCTCATTGTTGTTGTACATAGAGTACTTTCGTAGCTACAATTCTACATCTCTTAGGTCAGAGTCAACACATGAATAGTGAAGTGAGCATCCACACTACCGCGACTGATATGTCACAGCCAACAGAAGAAGGTAGATAAGAAACAGAGAATCAGACACTGCCAACAAAGGATTTTCTCTATCATCTGAAAGACCAGCTCAGAGAAGTAAACATTGAGCTAGTGGTGGCATGAACTGCACTTGGAAAATGTGAACCACAATTTTTGTTTACCATAGGAAGAGAAATCATCTCCTTGGATGTGTACTATGAGAATATGTGCTTATACTACAAATTCTCGGTCAGCAAATTAGCTAATATTTTTGTTACACAAGCACAAAGAATGGTCTTTATAGCTTATACCTCATAATTTTCTTATGAAGAAACTAATTTTCATCAAAGCAACTAACAATTTATCAGTAAATGCAAAACAGTGATACCCAGAGCATTAGTCAACTAGCAAGGCTCTCTGACTCGCACATTGAGGTGGCAAGTTCGATTGCCAAATGTTTGCATGCATGTGTGTGCTTGTGTTATAGGTTTTGGCCTCCCTTTGTAACCAAAATAGAAAGTGAAACAGTGGTTATTATCATTAACCAAAACAAATTGTATTGCTTAGTGAAACATATAAACAGCATACAGACTTAACGAAGAGGAGCCACAATTCTACTAAGGCAATTGTGATATTTTCTTTCATTAAGCAGATCATGAGGTTCAACCTAGTTGCTTGAATAGTTCAAAGGCAAGTTGTCCAAAACTAACACTGCTGAACCAATAAATGTTAAGTAGAAATACCTGAAGAAAATTGACAACTGAGGAGCATGGATGATGGAACCCTATATCCTATCTAATTTGCTAGCAAATACATTGATGATATTACATTGCAAAAAACAGTCCAAAAGGATAACACACAAGATACCTTGAAAAGGCTAAAAGGAAGCTGTTTCTGTATCCGGAAACTTCGAACTTTATCATGGTCCACCAAATCAAAATATATGTCCTTGCCGATCTGTTCTGCAAGATCATCATTCCGAGCAACCTTGCATGCAACAATCGAACAGTTCAGGAGAACCTAATAAAAAGAACTGTACAGTAAAGCAAATAGAGGTTTCTCAAGGTTAGAACCTTTATAATAGTGTACAAGTGCGCCTCTGCTTTCTCCTTCTTCTTGTGCTCCTTTTCTTCTTGCTCTTTCTTCAACCTAATCTGAAGGTTGAAATTGAACTCCAATTAAACTACAACAATCATGACTATCGACCAATACAGAATTCAGCAGTACAATTTTATAAATCATCCATACCCTTAGATGCTCCGCTATGTCCTTCTCATCAACATTACAAATTATTTTCTCCTTGTCACTTTCCCGAATATACACAAGCATGTAGGCATTTGAATATTTTGTGAACTTGAATGGTGTATTGTTAAATCCAGGATTTGTCTGTGGTAACTGTAAAGGTTTACCAGAAGAAAATTTAAGATCCAATAAAGTAATTATATGCGTACAATTCCATAAAGAAAAGTAATCCTTTTGAGGACTCATCACCTCCTCTTCTCCACCATATTGTTCTTCCAATGCCCTCTTTGTGTCTTCTTTTGTTACCCTCTCGTCGTCAAATTTGTACCTGATCACAACACTTTTGGTTAGATTTTGTAATGCTGGAAAATAAAATAGCCAAAAATATTCATGGATCACGCAACAAAGTATACCTAACATGGAGTAACACATGTTTCATGAAGGCCAAACAACAAGATAAACCCCTCTAGAATAAATGACTAAAGAACTTGAACATCTTGCATCAAATGACACCTCACTACTTATTCAAAATAAATGAAACAAATAAAATATCAATATCAGCCTAACTAATTTACAGCAGCAGTAAAACATAGCAATTACAACATCAAACAATACCATTTCTGCAAAGTAGAGATTAACATTATCTCCAAGTAAAGCACAGGAAAAGGACAGTCTGGCTAAGTGAAACACTTGCAAGTAGAAGGTTATTTCAAAGACATTAGTTTTCAGGTTAGCTTCAAATTCAACATTGACCTAACACTAATAAACATTCTTAAGCAAAAGGAAAGCAAGTCAAATGCCATACCAGCACTCTAGTGTAATAATACAATGCACCAAATAAACACACATACCACTGATCAGAGAGTGTGGGACGAATAAAAGCATAATAGTGTCCTCCATGCACCCCACCACTATGAACTAGAACGCTGCACACCAGATATTTAGATCAGAAGTCAGTTCACAACACATAGAAAGTACAACGGAACATATTTGTAACTGCTTATGGTATAAGCTCCCCTCCATGAAGTCATGTGAAGTCCTGGAACAGTAACTGAACACATGAAAGGAACAAATGCTTGTGCCTCTACACATGAATGGCTCAATAGTATTGAAAATAATTGCATTGATTGAGAGTAAACAACTTACAAATATTGGCAGATTGGAGGAATGCCTCCAATCTGCCCCAAAACGCTGAAGACGCCCTCTAAGTGCTGCTGTCCAGCCTCTCTCTCTATATACTGAATTAACCCTAATCTACCTACTTATAACCCTTCTAACTTGAATTCCTAAACTACCCCTAATCATTCCTAATTACTACTAAATATACATAACACTTAATAAGACACATAACGACATTACAATAAGACGCATAAGACTTTTAGTTGACCCATTACATCTAAATAACTCATAACACATCATAACTAACAATCTTTAACACTCCTCCTCAAGTTGGGTGAAAGATATTTAGAACACCCAACTTGGATAAAGTGTCCTTGAGTTGTCTCCTAGTCGTAGCTTTAGTAAAAAAATCAGCTCTTTGTTTTGCTGATTGTACATACTCTAACTTGAATTCTTGATTAGATATCTTTTGTCTGATGAAGTGGCAGTCAATCTCTATATGCTTAGTTCTTTCATGATAAACAAGATTAGAAGCTATCTGAATTGTTGCACTGCTATCACAATATAGTGGTATAGAATAAGTGAAAGTAAATCCAACTTCACTGATTAATGAAGCTACCCATTTTCCTTCACACATAGCCTGAGTTATCGCACTATATTCTACTTCTGCTATAGATCTGGCAACAACTGTCTATTTTTTACTCTTCCAAGATATAATGTTCTCACCAAGTAAAGTAACATACCATATGCCACTATTGCAAAGAAGTGGGCATATCAAAACCACTTGTCCTCGTCTTCGAAGGAAATTTGGAAATGTGGGAACCGTGGAAGATAAAGAAGGAGGAGTCTTGCCTACCAACATCAAAGCATATATAGAAGAAATGTTTAAGGAAAAAGCAAGCCTCCGAAAACGCTCTCTCTACCTCTTAAGGTATGTCTTGGTTTTTAGATTCGAGTGCTTCTTTTCATATGACTCATTGTGAAAAATCCTTAAATGAATCTCATGATATTGTTGGAGGGCATGTATTTACGGCCGATGGTACAAAACTTCAAATTGAAAAAATAAAAAATTTCGAAAAGAAATTTTTAAAATTCAAAATATAAGCTTTATACCTAAACTCAATTTGAACTTACTTTTGGTTGCTCAAATTTGTGATAATAATTGTATAGTCACTTTCTCATCCAAGCATTGTGTAGTGCAGGATCACCTATCGAAGAAGGTGATTGGTCAAGGCCATAGAGAAAGCGAACTATACAAAATGAATTATTTAGTTATGCCAAATTTTGATACTTGTAATGTAGCCCAAGATGCTATCCTTTGGCATAAAAGACTTGGACACTTAGATATACATAAATTATGTAATTTCTCTTTGTTGAAAAAAATTAGGGAACAAAAGTTTGAATGTAAAGAGTGTGTGCTTGGAAAAATGAATCATCTTCCTTTTGGTGAAAGAAATTATGTACCGAACAAAGCTTTTGAATTAATATACTCTGACGTTTGGGGTCATGCCCCTATTGTTTCTAAGGAAGGTATTCAATACTATGTGATATTTGTAGATGACTTTACTCGCTTTACTTGGATATATCTTTTGAAGCAAAAGTCAGAAGTGTTTAAAAAATTTGTAACCTTTTGTAATATGGTCAAAAATCAATTTAGCTCCACTATTAAGATTTTTAGATATGATTCGGGAGGAGAATATATGTCAAATGAGTTTCAAAAGTTTGTCGAAACCAATGAAATCTTGCATAAAAAATCATGCCCCAAAACCCCTCAACAAAATGGTTTGGCTGAGAGAAAACATAGACATATCATAGAAACATGCCACACTATGTTAATTGTCAGCAATGTTCCTAAGTTTTTATGGGTAAAAGCTACTCTTACTGCGGTATATCTTATTAATAGAATGACTTCATCCAAACTTGAAAATATTTCTCCCCTTGAAAAACTATATAACCTTCTTCCTTATTATGAAAGATTGAGAGTTTTTTGGTGTAGATGTTTTGTTTATATGGATAAAAATGATAAATTATCCCCTAGGGCCATTGAATGTGTATTTTTTGGTTATGGCATAGACAAAAAATGTTATAAATGCTTTGATCCTATCAATGATAAATTGTATGTTTCTAAAGATGTAAAATTCTTTGAGAATGATTCTTACTATAAGTCTGAATCTTTAGAAAGTTCTGAATCATATCTCAAGACTTCTTTGATCTAAAAGAAGACGATGATTATGACCCTGAAGATCATCAAGATAGTCCTCTAGGGAGTGATAGTGTCCAAAATGAAACTGTTAATCATCAACCCATCATTAAACCCTTCCCATTACATTATATACGACGTCATAGAGAATCTAATGACACATGTCTAGAACCTAGAGTTTCGAAACCTCCCCAACGGTTTGTTTCTTATGAATCTTTTGAACCCTAATGCAAAAATTTGATTACAACTTTTCATCAAGTCAAAGAACCCAAGTTTTACTATCAAGCTAAAGGTATTCCAGAATAGGAAGATGCTATGAGGGATGAACTTAGAGCCTTAGATAAAGCCCAGACATGGATAGTTGTACCCATGCCTAAAGATAAGAAAGTTATTAGATGTCGATGGATCTATAAAATTAAAACTCACAGCAATGATCATATTGAGAGATATAAGGCCAGACTGGTCGCAAAGGGTTATGCTCAAGAGTATGGAATTGATTATGATGAAACATTTGCTCCGGTAGCTAGGATGACCACAATTAGAATTCTTATAACCCTAAGTGCCATAAAAAATTGGGACATATAACCACAATTGAATGGTTAGTTCACTGAAGAAGTTTATATGACCTCTCCTCTTTGAGTTTAATGTTCCACTGGATCATGTTCTTAAATTGCAAAAAGCTCTGTATGGCCTGAAACAAGCCCCCAAGGCTTGGTTTGATCGATTTGAAAAATTCATGCATTTACATAATTTCATATCCTATTATATTGACACTGTTTTGTTTGTACGAAAGATAGAAATATGTATTGTTATTTTGCTCTTATATGTGGATGATATGATCATCACTGGGAGTGATGAAGCAGGAATTAAAGAGGTTAAACATAATCTTTACCAAGAATTTGACATGAAAGTCTTAGGCCTACTTAACTATTTTTTGGGCATTGAAATTACTAGAAATAACTGTGGGTATTTTATGTCTCAAACTAAATTTGCAAATGATATAATTGAAATGTCAGGTATCACAAACAACAAAATAGTGGATACTCCCAAAGTTCTTGGTATCAAGTTAAGATCCACTGATAGAGAAAAATTAGTTGACCCCATCCCGTACAAACAACTCATAGGTGCCCTTACCTACCTCACTATTACTCGACCTGATATCTCTCATGCAGTTCATACAGTTAGTCAATTAAAAATTCTTCTAACAAGGGGGTTCTCTTAACTTCTTCTTCGTCTTTTGATCTATCTGTGTATACAGATGCTTACTGGGGTGAAGATGTCAGTGATAGACACTCTATAACTGGCTTTTGTGTTTTTTTAGGTGAATCACTTATATCCTGGAAGTGTAAGAAGCAATAGAAAGTGTCACTCTCCTCCACCGAAGCAGAATATCGAGCCATGCCTACTGCAGCTATAGAGATCTCTTGGATTACAGTTGTTCTAGGTGATTTGGGAGTTACTTCGCAACATCCTACCACTATGTATTGTGACAATAAAAGCGTCATGTATATTGCTTTCAACAACACCTTCCATGAACAGACGAAGCACATTGAGATGGATTGTCATTTTGTTCATGAAGAATGTTTGAACAAGAAGATAACATTGTGTTATGTCACATCTGAGATGCAGCTAGCAGATTTCTTCACAAAATCTCTCTCGACCACTCGTTTTTACTTTTTATTGGACAAACTTTCGATATATACCCCATAAGTTTGAGAGGGGGTGTTAATTGTAATAGGTAGACCGGCCATTAGGGCCCGTGTTTGTGATAGGACTAGCCATTGGGCTTTTCACCCCTTTTATGTTGTATCTCTTCCCCTATAAAAACCCCATTCTATCATCAATAAAATTATGTTGTCTTGCACAGCTTTTGTTTGTAGTTTGACTTGCTTCCGCTCTCTTGTTGAGTTATTTATGTGCGACATCCATATTCGGATATTTTGAGATCTTGGAGCTTTGACAAGTTGTATCGTGGACAATTCAACCTTCGATTATCAACAACAATTTACATGGTAATGAGATCCCTCTTTTTTTCAAGGTTCTCTAAAGAAATCTCTTACATCCTCCCACAAGCTTTTTCTAGATCAAGAAATATGATCTCAAGGTTCTTTCCCTCTGTTTTTTATAAAATACAGTTAGAATATAAGATCCATGAAGTTCACTAGTAATGTACATTTCCTTTTAATGAATAGATCAAACTTTACAATAAGATAAAGACTAAGACAATTCATTGTTCAACCCTTATCTAATACACTCTATCTAACAAAAGAAAAAGTACATGGCCGACTACAAGGTTACAGGGAATGGAGATCACATCTTTACGGTTAATTGTTGCCAACCCACTCCATGCATCTTGTGCAAGACCCATCTGGAATCAAATATACAGGACAACTTATACGTATATAAATATATGCATAAATAGGTTTCTCTATGTATATTTTGTTTGTGTATGTATTTCAGAATACACGGAGAACACCAAAATCCTTATAGCATGACAATCGCAAAATATACCTGTGAAGCGTGTACAGGTTCCGAACATTCCTGTCTGCATCTGGAGAAAGATATTTACCATCCTCTCTATCGAGGTCCAGTTGCAAAGGGAACTCATACCGATCATTTATCTGCGATGGAACATGAAATTGATATCTATAAAGAAGCTTCTAGCACACAAAGGAAAACTCATATGTCAAACAAGATACAAGAAAGATTATGTTGCGAATTTCTTAACACTAGATTTTGAATCAAAGGCTCATGGTTATGCTAATACTTTGTTCCAAAGTTAACGCCCATATATTTCTACACATGCATTAATCTAGTGTATACCAAAAGAGATGCCAAGTTAAGAAGCGGGTAACTCCTTACATGTAGTTCAAACTTCAAACCGCAACTAATAAACATGATTTGTCAATCAGTAGTTCCTGTGCACGCAAGGATACATACTGTTCACATACCTTAACCATTGTATCTCGCATGAAATCATATTCAAATCGTTTTACTTGTCAAAGGAAGCATAAACATCACGACAGCCTTTGACATCAAGCTGAAGGTCTGTCACGCATGTGTAAGATTAAATTAGTATCAAGTGACTAGGTACAACTAAACATATAATTAACTTCAGCATGCATATGAAAGTACCATAAAATGACTCCTTTCTAGTTGATTTATAGTCCACATTGATGCACTCAATATAGTTCATATGGTGCCCTTCAAATAACTTCTGTATAGTTCCCTCAACAACAGTTCCCTAAAGACAAAATAAACATAATCCATAACGCATTTGAGAAAGTAATTCACCAAAAAAATTTCCTGTACAAACATCCAAAGGTCTTTCTATTACCTTCATTTTGTCTTCAAGTTTTTCACAGAGGACTCTATTTAGTTCTTGAACATCATGCTGCATGAAAGAATCATATGTATCCCATCCAAAAGACTTTGATATTTGTAGTGCTTAACCTTTTCTAAAATAAGGAATATGGTACAGTAGTTTGCAGCAGAGAATTCATATAACATGTAGCACCTTGGTTTTTAAGGCCAACATATCCTGTTTCCTTCTTTGAGTCATATGTCCAATAATCTACCACTTTCCGTACAGCAACCTCAGCCTCAACAAGGCATGTGTCATTTACAAGAAAACCTTTTGCTGGGTCATATAGCTCACTGAGAGGCATGAAGGAAGTAAAGCCCCAATCGCTCTCCCGTGAATTAAACTGATGTTGAGTCTCTGATCAAGATAGAACAAGAACAGAAAAGAAAAGAAGTTACATAAGGTTAGAATTTTGTCCATGCATGAGAAGTAGCTTAGATACAATGTTCACAGGCACGTCACACACCATTCGTTGTAATTACGTAATGAGCAGCTGCACACACCCAACTTCACTAAATTTTACAATGAACACAACAGTAAAAAGTAGTTCGAAACCCTCTAAATCATTAACAAATTCATGCAGCTTTGGGAGATTATAACTTGCAGAAATGCAGAGACAAAATAGGAATATCCATCATCTCTTAACCAAGAAAATAACAGCCAAAGAGAAATACAATGTATGTCATGAGAAGAACACCTTTCCTTATGCTGTACTTATTGTGAATCTGATTGATCACGGCCAAGCTAAATTGGGCGTATCGGCTCCAGCCATAGGGCAGGGTGGACGAATCCGCCACATCCAAGTACATGGACAAATGGTCTACATTGTTTCCCTTGGGAAAGATCAAAATCCTCCTGAAATTCATGCAGAAAAAATGAAAGTCGCGATAATGAGATGGATTCTAGGATGTTAGTCACAAACCCCCAAGGGTTTACAGAGACCATTCAATGCAAAGATAAGCAGAGATCTCCCTACCATTTATAGCCACCAACGACGAATATATCAGAATAATGCTTCTTCACGTTCAGCCGCGAGAAGTTCTCGATCTGCCAAGTGAACCGCGTCGAGGGTGGCTCCTCCACAGATTGGTTCTCCGCCGTGCTCATGGTATCCCCTTGCGCCACAACTGCCATTAAAAGGCTACCATGAATCAGCAACCCAGAAACAATCCCGAACGAAATCAAACCCAAAAGGTGCTGGAAAAAGCAATAACCCGCGCAAATAGGGGTGCCCCTCACATACCATCCATTGTCTGAGGTCCGTCGTTGAAATCGGATTGAGGAACGAGCATCTCCTCGTCCTCCTGCTGCAAGTAGGAAACAGGGAGATACCAAAACTCAGATCGGAAAGACTAACACAATCAAAACCCTAGAGGGCAGCGAAATCGCGAGAGAACCTGATGCAAATCGGGCGGAAGGAGCAATTAAACAAGAAAGATGCAACTTTTAGGTCTAAAGGTGAGAAGCCGATCAGCTGAATTATAGACCGAAAGGAAAAGAATGGCGAAAGGGGGAAGAGAGAGAGGAGTTGCTTACATCCAACGGAGAAGGCGTCATCATTGTCATGGAGACTCTGCGATGATATCTTTTGAAACCAATTCGGGGACGAAATGCCTCTCTCTCTCCCCGACGAAGTGGAAAACCACTGAGGGTCGGGACGACCCGGGAACTTAGTTTAGAGAAAAAGAGGGGTACGATTTCTGAATTTTGCAAAAGCGTGAGGGCAGAATGAGAGAGAAATCACGGACGAGAGAAACCCTCAGGCTCGTCGTACTCGATCTTCCTTTTCCTCCGCTAGAATTCCAAGTCGGGCCTGGGTTCGTACTCTCACCTAAATCCGATTCGGAATCCCGCTCGAGGACTCCCTCGGGGCGGACAAGGTCTTGCTTCATAGGTACATCAAAAATTTCTGACGTCACTGGATCGTGTTTAATGCGAATCTAACATCATATTTGGATAGCAATATAGTCAATCCAGTGTGGCTGTAGAGGTCTTGCTTGATGTAATCATATGAAAATAACATTTGGTACATTAGGGTTTTGATTTAGTTAGTTGATCCATACACAGCATCACATCGTTGCTAGCAAACTCTCACTGCGTTGTTGGATCCTGAATCTGTGTAGTACTTACCGCTTTTCATTATTTAAAGTTCGGCAACAAAAGCCTCGTCAATCATATGATCGATATGTATATAACATTTTTACTACATATACACCACCCTTTTTATGGGAAATCAGAAAATTGCCCATTAATGGCTCTACCTAAAGTTATAAATCATTATCGATATTGTTTACCTCCTGCTTTTGTTTAAGTATATTTCTTTTTAAACTTCTTATAGGAATCCAAGAGTAGGGGCGAAGCCAATGAGGATGTGTAGTCAATCTATAGGACATGGATTTATTGAGCGCCAACTAGTCCAACTAAGTTCTTTGGATTGATTCGTTTACCCCAACTTGAAACCAACTCAAGCAGACAAGAATAGGATTCTAGAATATTTAAGCATTAGTTATTATTAGTCAACCTATTGAATTAAAAAGAAGAGTAAATTTCTCGCCTTTCCAAGAAGCATTAGATTTCCTAAGAGTTATGCTCTTTTCATTTTCTAGGTAGTTATTAAGTGTTTTTGGCAGCTCCTAGGCAACAATAGTTAGTTAGCAGTTTTAAATTAATTAGGACATAATTTTCATAAACCCATCCATATGAATGAAAAGGGAAGTGGTGATTTCCTACATAGTTTTTGTATTTCAAATCTCTCTTATCCTTAATCGGTGGTAAGTGAGTGGGTGTTTATCACCTTGGTGAGTCATATCCATAATGTGGTAGACCGTACGTGTATGGGTGAGAGTTGGTAAATCATATCTAACTCGTGGGTGAGAGTGTGTGTTAGTAAGTCATATCAAACAAGTGTTTGTGAGCCTACTCAAAACGTGTTCAGCTACTTTCATGTGTGAGCATGTGATGTATTGGTGAGCCCAAATTCAATAGTGTGTGAATATTGGAGCATCATTTGATGCTTTTCGCTTAACCAGGATCCTCTTGACTCACGATTCATATCATTTGGGGCTTCCATTGAGATTGAGAGGATTCACAACACCAAGTAACCAATTTTCATTCAACGTTCTCTAACCAGTCTCATCCTTCTCTTCTCTCTCTCATCACCCTTATCGGTCCATCCACATCCCTTATCCCTCATTACCATCTTGTTCTTTGCCTTTTCTGGCATAAACATACCAAAACATTTCATTCATTGTGCTTTGCCATTTCATTTCCTACCAAGGTCAGTCCTTCCTACTTATTGCCATTGCATGTACCAAGATGTAGCTTGCATTCTTCTTTTCATTACTAACATCACACCTAGTTGGACATCATACTTTTCTCCAATGTCTTCGCCATCGTTGGATAAGACCCAAACTACTTTAGGCCCTGGGACATCAGTAGATAGATATTTAACTTAGTAGAAGAGCTCAAGTCAAAGGCATCCACGTCATGCTCAACAAGCACAAAATGATGGTCAATGAAACTCTAGAGTTGCAAGCTCAACATTATCACGAACAACCAGAGACGAATTGAATAGATAGAAGACCTATGTGAATTTGATTAAAGATTAGCAGATATATATCAAGAAGAGATAGATCGGGACGAGAAGAACATGTGGCAAAGTAGATCATGCGGATCTGCAGTAGAATTGGAGGAATTTGTAGAAAATTCCACTACGAACAACAACCTGTTTCATCGGTCATATTTGCTTAAATTCCATGAGAATTCTAACTCAATCGAGAGCAATTGAGTGCTCTTCATGTTGATATTGAAGTTATGAAGCATATCAACCAGATTGGAAAGGAACATTGGGATTTCCATCGTAAACAGTAACCTGTGAGTTGATGGCCATCAGGCTGATTTTTTGACATAAGATGTTTTATGGAGACAATTGACATCCGTTTGATGTGTAAATTTGACTGAAGAGATCCAATTGTACCAGGAGTTGATCAAAATTGAAATCACTCAATTCTGATTTCATTTGAGGTAGTTTTGACAGATCAAAAGAAGCTAGGCGGAACTAGCTATACACTAGTACCGCGGTTGCGAAGTTTGCTGCGATTCATGTGGTTTACATTCAAATCGAATGACGATTGATATTGACTGAACGTAGAGGTGTCGTACCTTGTGCGGTGTGTTCGTTGAGTTGTATTGGTGTGTAATTTTGATTGTATTGAGTTAAGGAAGGCTTATAAAAAGGTTGTGAAGCTTGTAATGCGTTGAGTGGGCTATAATTGTTGTCATTTGTTTACGTGGAAGAGTTAAGTTGCAACTTCTTTTTGTAAGGTCGTGTAAGGTAGGTGTTCGATGATTTGCATCCTACAAAGATTATATAATTCTTGAATAGCACAAGCTCAACTCAACAACAAAGCACTTGGCCATGGGTAAAGGAAGAAGGGATGTTGCGGACAAAGAGGGATCGATTGATCGAAATGCAGTCAAGACTCTCTTTCTGCAAGTCGTTCAGCAATTAGCTGCGATGCAATCGGGCCAAACTCGGTTGCAGGCTAGTCTAGACAGGTATGAAGAGAGTCAAGACAAGATTAATCTACAGTTGCTCACATTCCAAGAACACCAACAGAAGGTAGAACAACTCGAAACCGAGTTGCTTAGCTTGCGAGAGTCACGACATTCCAATGCATCTAGCCTACGTGATGTTGTTGTTGATGCTACTATCATTTCAGCACCTAAGATCAAGGTACGGGAACCGAAGGCTTTTAAAGGAGGACGAGACCTCAAGCTGCTGGAAAACTTCCTATGGGATCTTGAGCAGTATTTCAAAGTGTTGCGAGTTTTAGATAGTGAAAAAGTGTCTACTTTCTTGCTAACGATGCAAAACTTTGGTGACGAACTTTAGAGGTTGTTGCAGCTGAATGTGGACAAGAACCTTCAACTTCATGGACTTGTAAACACACAATTTTTTTTTTTTTTACCTTTTAGAAAATTAGCTATTTTTGGCAGCTTTGGGTTTTTGAATAAAAATGCATCAAATGAGCTTGTTTTGGGATCAAAATTTTATGAAAGCCTAAAAATGATAGAATATTGCTTCCCTTTCAGAAAAATTCGAATTTGGACAAAATTTTATGAAAATAACGATTTTGCCCTCAAGACCAAATTGGCAGAATTTTGCCTTTTTAAGCAATTGCCTTCAAAGAAAGCATGATTTCAAATAATTCCTTTTATAAACAAATGAAAAAGGTAACATTGAGAATCAAACCCAAAAATGTTTGCAGATTATAAATTTATGAAATTTCAAAACCCCTGATATTCAAAAATAAGTTAAATTTAAACCAGACCTCAGAAATTCGCCCGATTGAGAAGGGTCTCATTCCAAGACCTGATACCTAGAGTTAAAGTGGTACGACACCTTACACCCGTTGAAGTGGTTAAAGTGATTCGATACCCCACACCCATAAGAAGGGTTAAATGGTTAAGGTGGTTATAGATTTACTCACGGAGCAAAAGTAGGTCACCTTTGCAAACAAAAACTGGGAATGAAACCCAATGCTTTTCCAAAGCAATATCTGAGAATTTCATTAAATTTGATGTTTTCAAATATAAATATATATTTTTAAAATGTTTGAAACATGCTAATTTCGATGTTGTTTGGCAAGTTAACCTGTCATTTTTAGTCTCAGGTTCTTACAAAGGAAGGTCGGCACCCAGAAAGGAAAGCCGACACTCGGGAAAGGAAAGCTGATGTTAAAAAGGGAAAGTGGGCTTCTAAGAAAGAAAAGCTCATATTCGAAAAGAAATCAACGTCCAGAAGGGAAAGTCTGTATCGTCAAGAGAAAGGAAAGCGGTGCATGATTTGGCAAGTTGTGATGCCTGACTCGGAAAGCCACCAAGAAGGAAATTTGCCAACTTCAGCATGGACAAATTATGGAACCTGTCATAAATAATTTTGGCCCATGATCTGTCCTGGCCGACCTCAATATATACAGTATAGGCGGATTTGGTAAGTTGCCATGTCATGAGTTGAATTGTTTCACCATGAGCCGATTTGGTAGTCACAAAGAGGCAACTCGCCACATACCAAATCTGAAAGATAAAACTAACTTACCATCTACGAAAGGTTGGCTGACTTCAGTAAATGAACCACTTCACTTACTTTTCCCAGCCCTAACTGAATTCAGTAATGCTGAAGTAGGCAACTTCATGATTGACTTGAAGAAAGAAGCTTATCATATCAAACCTAACCGTACCAAGGCTAGTCAATTCCAACATCTTAAGTCCAACCGATTCCCGTAATATGGAACAGGTTTAGCTAATTGCAACACCATCAAGATAACCTGAGTTGGTAAGTCCTCAAAACAGGTTCAACTAAATCTAGCCAATGGCCATATCCTGTCCAACCGAGCTCAACAACAGGGACAATATCTTGATTCATATTTGGTAAGTCATCCAACCTTCTAAGGTCCTGATCATTGAGAGATACAAAACACAACGTGAAATGGTAATTGATAGTCTTGACAAGCCGATCAATGCATGGGAGAGTCGATTTCTGCAAGATAACTTGCTATATCAAGTGCTACCCAACTTCAACAGAAACTGAATTCAACAAGTGGATAGCCTCATGAAAGCCAAGTTCAACTGACTTTGGCAACTAGACAACTCCACCTTTAACCGATGTCAACCATCTAACCTATCTTTGGTTGATTTCGTAAGTTCTCCAAGTAGAAGCCAGTCAAATTCAGTATCTTGACAAAGGTTAACTTTAAGGACCCCAGCAGTTCCATATACCATATTCAGTTCAGCCACATTCTCCATCGTGGAACTCATGCATTATGGTCCTAGCCTCATCAAGGTCTACACATCTCAACAAGATGCCCGTAAAACTCTTTTTATAAAGCACCCCTCCCAAAATTACATATCGAGTTGAAATTTTTCGAATGGAATCTTGATCTCTAGAAGAAGCAAATTCGGGAAATTCTCCATTTTCCAATTTTTTTTTAATGTCATAAAACCAAGGTTTTTCAATTGAATTTTGGTCATTTTGGCAAATCTCCAAATTGTGGGTGGATGGAGTGGGTGAGTGCCATATCTCTAAGGATCGGGTTTCCAAGGTGGGATCGACCCTTAGGGTTGATCCTAAGGATGAGAGGGCATCCGCTATAGTGTTGTCCTCTCTACTTATGTGAGTGAGTGCATATGATTTGAAAGAATCGACCAGTTTAGTGGCCAATTCATGGTATTGAATAAATTTTTCATTTTTGACTTGCCAAATTTTCAAAACTTGGTTTATAACAAGTAAAGAATCTCCAAAGACTTCAATGCTCGATGCCCCTAGATTTTTCAAAATTTTTAGGCCTTGTATGAGTGCCTCATATACGGTCATATTGTTTGAACATTCAAAATCTAGGTGAATTGCAATGGGGATCTCTCCCTTTTCAGGAGATATGAGGATGACTCCCACACCTGCCCCTTGTTGGTTTCTTGCCCCATCAAAGTACATCTTCCATACTTGATTTTCATTAAAACAACTTGCTAACACATGGTTTTACAATTCGTTTGAAAATATGCCTTCATCGGGCATTTAATTAAGTATGAAATATGTCTCTTCAAGAGGGAATTCGGCCATATGATCAGCTAGGGCTTGTCCCTTAATGGAGGTTTGGTGATGATATTTCAAGTCATACTCCATTAAGAGGAGCTTCCATTTACCAAGCCTACCTATTAGGATAGGTTTTTTTCAAACAAGTGCTTAATCGGATCAAGCTTAGACACTATTCATATCTCATGATCTAAGAAATAGTGTCTAAACTTTTGGCAAGCCCACACTAATGCCAAGCACATTTTCTCCATGGCTTGATAATTTATTTCATATGCCAATAGGGTTTTCGAAATGTAATAAATGACATACTATTTGTGGCCATTGTAAACACCCTAAAAATGGTCATGTTTTTCAAAACTCTTGAATTCCAAAAAGCCAGCTCGAGATCAAATCGAGAAATGAAGGAAGGCCCAAGCTTGTCTAGAGGAAAGCCAGATTGAAGATCGAACCATGTGCTTATATCGAAGCAAGTTCAGCTTCAAAAAGACAAAATGGAACCAAGACCCTGATAAAGCCATCAAAAATCAAGGACCAGGCCTTTCAAAACGGAAATCAAAGTTCGATTGAAAATCTAGGATCAACCTAATAAAAAACAAGCTCAAGACGGGGCCAAACGGATCAAATGAAGCCTCAAAAGAAAAGTCCTAAAAGCAAGCATTGGCCGGTTAAAGGGGCTGAGAAAAACCCAGTCTAAAAATGGGTCATTGAGGAACCAGAGCCCGCTAAAAAACCGTCCATTTCATACACCAAAGAAGGACTCAAAAGAAAATTTTTGGATTGGATCTGGACCAAAAGATCTAAATCCATGTCCCATTGGAAATTGGATCGGGTTGGACCCAAGGATCCAAACCCGATCCAAAAGATCCACTCTTGGCCTAGGGGGTTGAAAAAAAGGAGTTCGAGGTTTAAAGTGAGGAGAGAGGTTGGAGCTCAAGGGCTTCACGTGAAGAAGCTTGGAGGCACCAAGGGGGCGCGACACACCAAGGGGCGCTGCACCAGGGGGTGTGCTGCACCAAGGGGGTACTATAAACACCTGAAAATGGAAATGTTTTCAAACAAACGCCTGAATTTTGAAAACTAGCTCACAACCTTGTTTTGAACTTTTAAAACCCCGGAGTTTTGAAGTTTAAACTTTTTTTCAGAAAATCTTTCGAAATAAAGGTTTTCAAACCCAGGCCAAAACTCAAGTTTTGTAAAACAGCTCAAACAAGCAAGTGAAACCAGATCTAAAAGCAGCTCAAGATCGAGTTAAAAAGTGAAGAAAAGCTCAGCCCATCCGGATGAAAACGAGACAGAAAATCCAAACTGGCATCCAGGTCAAAAATCAGAATTTCACTCCGAAAGGCAAAAGAAGAAGCCAAGACCCCAATGAAGCCGTCAGAGGTCAAGCACTAAGCCTGTAAAAACGAAAATAAAAAAATTCATAGAGAAATCCGAGATTCAGCTCATCAGATGGAAACTCCAAACGAGACCAGATGAATCAAAACCAAATGAAAAATAGTCTAGAAAGTGAGAAATTGGCTGGTCAAAAGGACTGGGAAAAACCCAGCTTGAAATCGGGTTACCGACAGAACCGGGGCCCGTTCAAAACCGCCCGTTTCATGTACCAAAGAAGGACCGAAGAATTTTTTGTTGGGTTGGATCTGGACAAAAAAATCCAATTCCAGATCCATTTGGAATTTGGATTGGGTTGGATCCTTGGATCCAAACCCAAATCCAAGACCCACCCTTGGCCTATAAATAGGGCCAAGGGGGGGAAGTTCACGTGAATTCCATCTTGGGTATTTGGGAGCTTAGGAAAAGTAAGAGAGAGAGTGTGTGAAAGTCAACAAAGGTGGGCTTGACCTTGTTTGACTTGACCTAGGGCTAAGTGGGCTTAAACCATGTTGGCTTGACCTAGGGGTGGGCTGCAACAAGAAGGGATTGACTAAGGCTAAGTGGTTGCATCAAGTGGTGGACCAGCTGCACCAACTTGCTACAAGGGCTCGAGGTGGACCAAGGTGGCTCCTTTGACTGAACCATGGCTGCACTAGGAGGTAAGCCCTTGACCTTCACCTAAACCGAACCCACTCTCCCCTAAACCACACCTAGCTCTCCTCTCTTCACCTTTTGGCTGGCTTGACCACACCTAAACCGCCACCCTAAATCTACAACATGGCCTAAACCGACCTACCTTGAACCCCCTACTACAACCTAGCTTGGGCTGCCCCCACCTAAACCACCCAGTCGAATCCTGTGACCACCACCTAGCTGCACCCCACTTGCCCTTTGGCTCACCCTCTAAACCACACCCAACCGACCCATCCTAAACCTAACCCAGCTACACCTACCTAAACTGACCTAACTAAGCCTTGCACCATCCCACACCTAAACCGACCTAACTAAGCCTTGCACCATCCCACACTTAACCGACCCCCACCTTGGCCGAACCAAGGTTGATTGAGCTTTGCTGCAACCTGCCCTAAAACCCACCTAAACCCTTAGCTAACCTGGCCGAACCATGGTCTTGACCCTCCTTTGATTCACCACTTGAACCCAGCTAGGTTGACCTAACCTAGCTCACTCCTTGGCCTACCCCAGCCGAACCCCCACCTTGGACGAACCAAGGTTGATTGAGCCTTGGCTCGACCTGCCCTAAACCCACCTTGAGCCACCTTAGGCCCCATGCACTTGAGCCTTTTCGCTCTCTACCCCAATATACAATTATAAAAATTCTATACTTCGAACCCCATCTTTTCTTAAGTAAGTATACATACTTCAATTCAGGTAAATTTATTTCATAAAAGTCGTGTGAGTTGCACTTACATTTGGATAAATTTACTTCGTGAAAGTTGTGTGAGTTGCACTTACATTTGGGTAAATTTACTTTGTGAAAGCATTGTGAGTTGCACTTACATTCGGGTGAATTTACTTTTGGGAAAGCAGAGTGAGTTGCCATTTAAATTCGTGTGAGTTTACTTTTGTGAAAGTCGAGTAATCGCACCCATGAGCACTCGAGCCTTTCCGCTCTTAAACTGTACATGAAAACACTCACGCCCTTTCTGCTCTTAAATTGTACACGAGTACACCCACGCACACTCGAGCCTTTCCGCTCTTAGGATAAACCTATATATATATTTCAAGTCATGTGAGTTTACTTTTGTGAAAGTAGAGTTGCACTTAAATTCGTGTGAGTTTACTTTTGTGAAAGTAGAGTCTCATTTCAATTTGTGTGAGTTTACTTTTTGTGAAAGTAAAATTGCACTTTAATTTGTGTGAGCTTACTTTTATGAAAGTAGAGTTGCACTTCAATTTGTGTGGGTTTACTTTTAGTCGAGTGAGTTGTAATTTCAATTTGAGAGAGTTCGCATCATCGCTCTCAAAAAACCCAAAAAGGATTTCAGCATCCTTAGATTCGCTCGCTTTCAAAAGCCCTCGAAACAAATCGCTCAAACCACGCTGAAATTAGGTCACACATTTCACACACATCAAGCCTAAACAGATAAAATTTGCAAGAAAAGTAGGGATGTCCATCCCCTAATAAAAAATTGCAAAGAGTGCACGAACCGAAATCATCAAAACACTTATCGTTCAAAGTAAATATTTGTTTGAAAAATCAAAGTTTCTAAGCGCTTAAACTGACCCTTGAGCATCGGTTCAAGAAGGTTTAAAGCGAAAAGAGTCCGCTTTCCCACAATCGCCAAAGTGAAAAAATCATTTTAAAAAACCTTCGCTAGTTTGAGTAAAAGCTAGCTGGCACGCTCGCAAAGGCGTAGGCATGAAAATGTTCACTTCAAGTTCCATAAACTGGGAGTGGAAATTTTCATATTTACAGGCACGCTGCACCAAGGAGGGCGCTGCACCAGGGGGGCGCTGCACCAAAGGGGGGGGGGGCACTACACCAAGGTCAAGGGCTCGGCCAAGGTTGAGGTAAGCCTCTCAAACTTGTGACTTGGATCGAACCACACCAAGAAGAAGGCGTGGAGTTAGTTGGGGCCGAACTCCACCATATGCACCAAGTCCAAACGAAGGTGGGCTCGAGCTAAGAGCTTGGACCGAACCTAGAGAGAGAAGGAGTTCAAAGAAAGTGAAGCGAATGGGCTGCACCAAAGACCAAAGAAAATGGGGAAAACTTGTAAGTTTCTTTAAACTTCGATTTTTAACCGCTTTCTCCATTAAATTCAATTCAAAAAGGGGTTGTATTAATGGAGCGAAGTCTCCCTCCATGTTGTAATATTGGTGCATGAACACGATCGCACCCACAAGCACTTGAGCCTTTTCGCTCTTAACTGGTGGATGACCTTGGAATATTGTATCATCTATAACATAGTTGTACACTTGAATTTCATTGGTTATGTCTTGGAGGTCTATGGATTTATGAGTGTCGGGTGAGTTGAGCTCATCTAGGAGAGGGGCGACCTTGGCCGGGTGGGGCTCTCCTAGTAGGTGGATGATAGGATGAGGTGTACCTCGGCTATCGATACCTGCCCTAGGGGTTATCAAATTTGAAATTTCATTTTTTTCATTTTGGAATTCTTTTTGGTGCTGAACATTCACCGTACCTTCCAAATCTACATCATTCGACACATTCTGTGGGGTTATGGGTACATGATGGTGATTTATATCTTGGTAATCTACCGGTCCTACACAATGAATAGGAGGATCCAATGGAGAGTTTAGAGAGAGAGGAGTTTCAGGTATACCTTCTTCCTGCTTGTCTACCTTTCCATGGTGAGAGCAAGCTTCCTTGCAGGCGTACTGAGGATATTGTAGCTCCTGTAGGGCTTTGAACTCCCATTGCTTTGGTAGGTCTTGGACTTTATCTGCCAAACCTATGGGTGTGCAACACTCATTCTCTCTCGTGCATGAAGTGGTGCTCGTGGGAATGGAATCCATAAGAGCAACCGGTTTTGAAAATTTTTGGGTGGTGGGTGTGAAGTGATTCTCGTGTCTCAGTCCACTTGTGCGCTTAGGGATGTAAACTTTCTTTTCTCTTTTGCTTTCCCGAATTCCAAATTTTTTATTTTCAAATCTTTTTTGAAATTTTTCCAAATTTTTTGAACTAAGACACCTTTTTGATTTTTCTATAAACAAAGGGGTGTTTTGATGATCAGGAAGGTTAGCTGATTTGATTCGAACTCTCGCCTCGTCTCCAGCCTCGTATCCCTCATCGATTTTCAGCCTTGGTTTGGTTTTTCGAGTATGGATCTTCCCTCTATATTCACAAGATAGGTTTTCATGGTACATCTTAGCCTCTAAGGCCTCAAGTTTCCTTCTGGCTTCGGCTGCTTTCTTCGTAAGATAAGCAATTTTTTCTTTAGAAAGTCTTTCTGTGATTTTGGAAAACTGGTTTTGAAAATCAAACAAAGTCTTCTTTGAACGGCTTGATTTCCTATGTTTCTTACCATGGGAGGAGCAAGATTCCTCTTCTTTGGCTTTTAAAGCAGCTATCCTTTCTTCTACTTTCATCATTCCCCTTTTTAGGGAGGCCAACACATCTTTTGCAATCCTGTTTAAAATTCTGCTTTTATGGTATGAGCCCCGCCTTGGCATCTTGGAAGATCCTTCTGAGCTCGACATGATCAACCTGTATACAAGAACTTACCACAAATCTAGAAACTTGGTTAGCATAACAGATTTCAACAAATTTCAATTGGATATCTCGCAAGATACTTTGGCGCTTGGCATGATCAACCTGTTTAAGCCAACTTATCACAAACCTGAAAATTGAATTAGTATAATGGACTCAAACAAAATTTCAAAGTCTCAAGTCCCACCGGACGTGCCAATTCTGTTTGGGAAGCCCGGTTGGATACCTCACACGATCCTTTGTATTTTGGCACAATCACCCCATGGATGGAAACTTATCACAAATCAGAAAATTTAGTTAGTATAACAGATTCAAACGAAATTTCAAAGTCACAAGTCCCACCGGGCGTGCCAATTCTGTAGACGTGATTTTATTTCAAATTGTTTGGGATTCAAAATCAAACCCTCGAACTACGTCGGGTTGCGCGAGCGTGCTAGTTAGTTTGCTAAAACTAACAAATTATGTTTTTCTGACTTCTTAGAACGATTGTGGACAAGTGAGATCTTTTCGACTTAGGCCTTCTTGAACCGACGCTCAAGGGTCAACCTAGACGCTTGAAATTTGTTTGAATCCGTTAATTCGAGAAAGGAAAAACCAGATTTTCCAAAGTTTCAGATTTGTGTTTAGGTTCTTGATTTCTGAAAATTTTCAGATTCTTAGATGTGCAGAACCTGTTCAGTTTCAGAGGCCTGTTCTCTGAATTTTTAAAAATATTTCTAATTCTCCAAAAATTCTAAAACTTTTATAGAATAGAGACACGTATGTGTAGAATCAGAATATATTTTATTTTATAATTTAGTTCTTTATTTTCTGAGAATTAAATACAGAATCAGAAACTGTTATAAAATTCAAAACAACCCTATTTTTGTGGATCAGAAGCTCAGAAAAATAGCAATATCTCAATGCTCAATCATCCAATTTCGATAAAAATTTTTGTGTTAGAAAGATACGGATGTTAGGTTTTCAAAGAATCAAATTTTATCCAATTTTATTGAGTGATTGCAGAGATATGGGCAAAAGAACAAAGGTCTGTTACTGAACGTTCTGTTTCTGTAAAACGCAATCTAGATTTTGTATAAACTTCACGGATCTAATTGGCTACCAACAGTTCATAACAATTCCTCAAAATTTTATCTAAGAACGTCTGATATCTAGATTATTCATGCAAAATTTCAAAGCAATTGGCTTATCCATTTGTCTATAAAAATTCCGTGATCAGACGCGTGTGCACAAACAGTTTCAAAAACCAGTTTTACAGAAAACTTCAGAAGGTTCCTAACGTGATTCTAGAACGAAGTTCAACCTATATTAGTCCTAATAAATCATGGAAATCATCTAAACGTGGATTTTAATTTCGTTCATGAAGGAATCATGCATGTTTGTATCGATATAAATGAAGAACATGGGCTCAAAGCCTTGATTCAGGTACAAATTTCCAGAATCTGTGCTTTTTCAGATTCTCATGAATTAAAACCAATTTGTGCAAGAATTCCAACCTGTGTGAGTGAGAGGGGATGTAGGAGCACTTCGTCAGACGATCGTCGGACGTCGGAACCAGGCCAGACTTCCTTCTTCTCCTTCTTCTCTTCCTTTCCCTCTCTCTCTCTCTCTATTTCTCTGAATTTTCGGACTGAATGTTCCTCTGTGCTGGTCCCTTCTTTGCAGCCTCATTAAGGCTCATTTTATAGGCCAAAGGGTGCCCCTTTGTTGTAGCATTGGGCAAGGCAAGTTGCCTTGCTGATAAAATTCGTTTTTGGCATGTAATTGCTGCAAAAACAGGTTTTGGAAAGTGTTGTTCTGTGAATTGACGTTGAATGACAAGCTGCTGTTTTTGGTAGCTGATACTCACTCCAAAAGGTAAGTGTGTGTTGCTTGATTGGGCTGGAATTGACCTTTCTTTTCATCATAGTCTAGGTCAGATCCGATCCTGAACCCACCTTTCTCAATGATGCTATTTCCAACATTTAACAGCGTGTTCTTGAAACCCACTGTTCTTTACTTACTGCTTGTTAATAGGTCACCTTCCAATTCATGAAGCATCACGTTAAGGAAATCAGGACGAACCTTTTCGATTTCATCAAAGAGGCAATCGGATAAGGATCCCTACACATTGCATTTGTAAGCTGTCCACTCACTGAATTTAGTCGTTATATTCGTCTACCACATAATATAGTAGGTTGCCAAGTTGGTGTTGCTGTGGAATACGACCGATATGGTAAGTGATTATTGCATTGATGGCTGGTGGAATCTAATTTGTCTTTCTTCACGTGAAGCCCTGCAGCCTTCAATCGCCTTTTTGCTTCCTCTTCCAAATGGGCTTGGTTGAACTTCACCAAGTGCTGCTGTAGATGCAGCCAGTCTCTGTGCAGACGTTAGTTGTAATTGGCCTTGAGCAGGAGCATCTCCATTCATCCCAGTTGAACCAGTCGCTACTTCAGTGGTTTCTTTTGGTGCAGGAATGGATATAAGAACTACATATCTGTAACAGCAAATGTGTTGTGCTGCACGTTTGCTGTGAAAGTGTTTAAGCAAATCCATGTTCCATGCCTAATTATGAAAAGTATTAAGCAAGCCCATGTTACGTTTTTGAAGACCTACCACCATGCTCGCTAGATTTCCCCCATGAGTGTTAAAATATTAACATTATTCTTAACATAACATAACATTAACAAATGACGATGCAAAACTGATGCATATCAATACTAATTACCTCGACACCCAAACATAACATGGACGCGTTACGAAAGGCGTTCGATACCAAACCTTTGTTCTCGGAAGCTATCGTTCGTGCCTCCATCTTTCCTTTCCTTTGGTGAGACCAACTTTCCCTTCTGGAAGTGATTTCTTTTTAAATATGAGCTTTTCTTTGTGGGAAGCTCACTTTCTCTTTTTGATGCCCACTCTCCTTTTTGGGCACCCACCTGCCTTTTCAGGTGTCAAATTGTCTTATAAATACCTGTTTCTTTTCAAACGGCAAATTTAAAACAAATTTATCAACAGAAAACTTTTAAAGAAACGAAATCCTGCTTTTTCCATGCTGGGGGCAAAATTGTCATTTTCATCCAATCTTTTCAAAATTCAAAATTTTCAGAAAGGAAAGTATTCTTTCATCATTTTAAAGCTTCCATAAAGTTTTGGTACCGAAACAACTCATTTAGTGCCTTTTTCCTTCGAAAACCCAAAATTACCAAAAATAACTACTTTCCCAAAAAAAGTAAAAATTTTAAAAGAAAATTTTGGGTGTTTACACCAGATCCCCCACTTCAAAGTGACGAGGTCTCATGTGTTTGCCATAGTGTCGGGCTATCCTTTGCCGGTATGCATGAGCGTGATCCATGGCAAGGAGTCGCCTCTCATCTAGTAAATCTAGTTCGGCCATCCTAGCATGCTGAAGTGTCTCTAGGGGGAGGTCGAGTGCTATAGATGTATGGAATGAATGCAGTTGAGTATGAATGGGAAGAATGGCGTTTGTGCCATAGACCAATTCGAATGGTGTGGCATTCGTGGGAGTCCGGATGGAAGTCCTATAAGCCCATAAGGCTTCATCCAGCTTTTTGTGCCACGTCCTACCCTTCTCTAAGGTTTTCTCAATTATACTAATGAGAGTCTTGTTTGTGGCTTCGGCTTGGCCGTTGCCTTGAGAGTAGTACGGCGAGGAGAAGTGGTGAGTTATGCCATACGTGTTGCACAACTTAACCATCCGCTCGTTCTTGAATGGGGTGCCATTATCAGACACAAGGTCTCGTGGAACCCCAAATCGAGCCAAGATATTCCTCCTAATGAAAGCCACCACATGTTGCTCCAGCACGTTGGTTAGGGAAATGGCTTCCACCCATTTGGAGAAATACTCCGTGACTGCTAAAATGAATCGATGCCCATTCGAGGCCTTTGGAAATATTGGGCCTACAATGTCAAATGCCCACATGGTGAATGGCCAGGGGCTAACCACGGAATGCAATGCAGATGATGGGATATGAATGGCGTGCCCATGCACTTGACATGGATGACACTTCCTAACATGATCGTGACAATCCTTTTTCAGGGTGGACCAAAAATAGCCCCCTCTAAGTATTTTCATTGCCATCATGTTGGCATTAACATGACCTCCACTTTCTCCATCGTGGAATTCATGCATCACTATCCCAGCCTCTTCTAGATCGATACATCTAAGCAGGATGCCGGTAAAACTTTTCTTGTATAAAACCCCACCCAGAATGATGTGTCGGGTCGAAATCTTACGGATGAATGCCTTATCTTTGGATGTGGCATCCTCGGCGAATCCCCCATTTTCTAAAAATTGTTTGATGTCATAAAACCATGGTTTTTCAGTAGAGTCTGGGTTATTTTGGCAAATATCCAGATCGTGTGTGGATGGGTGAGGCGCATGCCATATTTCTAAAGATCGGGTCCCCGAAATAGGATCGACCTTTAGGGCTGAACCCAAGGAGGAGAGGGCATCGACAATGCCATTGTCCTCTCTCCCTACATGTGTGAGTTTATACGATTGGAAGGACTGGACCAATCAAGTGGCCAACTCGTGATATGGAAGTAGTTTCTCATTACGTACTTGCCAAATTTTTAAAACTTGGTTTATGACAAGGAGCGAATCTCCAAAGACCTTGATGCATGATGCCCCTAGAGTTTTCGAAATTCTTAGGCCTTGTATGAGTGCTTCATACTCAGCTACGTTGTTGGAACATTCGAAATCTAAGCGGACTGCTATTGGAATCTCACCCTTTTCAGGGGAGATTAGGATGACCCCAACACTAGCCCCTCGTTGGTTTCGTGCCCCATCGAAGTGCATCTTCCATACTTGGTTTTCGAAATTGTTTGCTAAAATATGGTTTTGAAAATGGTTTTGTAATATGCCTTCATCAGGCATTTCAACAAGAGTGGGATATGCGTCCTCTAATGGGAACTCAGCCATGTAATTTGCTAGGGCTTGCCCTTTAATGGAGATCTGGTGATGGTATTTCAGATCATACTCCATTAGAAGGAGTTGCCATTTGCCCAATCTACCCGTGAGAATGGGTTTTTCGAACAAGTGCTTGATTGGATCGAGCTTGGACACTATCCAGATCTCATGATCTAGGAAATAGTGTCTGAATTTCTGGCAGGCCCAAACTAGAGCCAAGCACGTCTTCTCCATGGCTTGATAATTTCGCTCATAAGCCAAGAGAGTTTTCGAAATGTAGTAGATGGCATACTCCTTATGGGTGTCATCCTCGTATTGAGCCAATAGGGCTCCTAAAGCATTCGCATGCACAGAGATGTATAGTAAAAGCGGTTTCCTTGCTTTGGAGGGTTCAAAACAGGGGGATTAACCAAATATGCCTTCAGTCTCTCGAAGGACTTCTGGCATTCGTCATCCCATAAGAATTTCGTGCCCTTCCTCAACAATTTGTTGAAGGGTTTGCATCTAGTTGCTAGATTCGATATGAATCGGCGAACGGATTGTAAGCGACCTTGGAGGCTACAGATTTGAGTGAGATTGGAGGGTGGAGCCATGTCTATGATGGCTCAACACTTAGAGGGGTCGACTTCTATTCCCCTTTGGCTCACCATAAAGCCCAGAAGTTTCCCTGATTCTACCCCGAATACACATTTTTGAGGGTTTAGCTTTACTTTGTAAAGCCTAAGCCTTTCGAAAATCTTTTGCAAACATTCTATATGAGTGCATCAGGTTTTGGATTTCGCCAAGAGATCATCTACATACACTTCTACGAGCTCATGAATTTGATCATGGAAGATCGTGGTCATGCCCACCGCTCCGAACTTGGTGAAGCAGGGAAGAACTCGGTCACTGCAAATGTAAAAGAAAGATCGTCATCTTCATGCTTGCACTTAGTCTCAATTGGAATTGGGCCGCTGCACATGCCATTCTTAGTGCTTCTATTCCTGAAGGATCTGTCAGTTTTAGGGGATGGTGGATAAGAGAATGGTGATTCTTTGGAACCATATCTTCCATGTTCAGGATGAGCCGAACTACTAGTGAACGAGAAGGGAGGAGGAATGCCAGTTTCTGAATAAGAACTTCGGCAATTTAGAGGAGTCTGGTTCTGGGCCGCCCCTTTACTAACACGTCGTTCTTGAACAAAAAGAACAAGGGTCTCCATCTGAAAACCAAAAGTTTCCAACTACTTGACCAGATAACCATGGCCAGTGCAACCAAATACACACACACCTGCTAGATTATATATCTGAAAGTTCCTCACAGCGATTCACACCAGATACCACACTAAACCTATCTCATTCCTTCATCCCTTTAATCTGGGCTTGCATCCACAATAGTGAAATTTCATGGACCAAAACCACTCTTCCAGTTTGCAGAAATTCCAAGGCAATTCCCGTGGGGAAGATGCCTATCGCTAAAAAACGTGTTTTCAAAATTGTGCACCAAAAATTTTGCAAGAAATGGATGAAAAGCCAAGGAAATCCTCGTTGAGTAACTCAAAACGGTTGTTCCAATCATCTAAAGCCCAAGAAGAGCTAGCTGCTATCAAAGAAATTTTTAGAAAGATGGACGCTTAGCCCATGAGATTAAAGCACATCGATCACATAGCAGCTCATCTCGAGAACATGGAGATCATGAAAGGAAAACCAATCCTAAACTTGATGAGGGATATGAGGCTAAAGATGAAATCAAAAGGCGGATCAAATCATCCATTCCCAAGCCTCCAAACCCTCCAACCTCAAAAGAAAAATCAAAAAAAGATTTTCCTATTTCAAAAAGTCAAAAAAATCTAGAAAATGTTCAAAAACACAAAAAATTTAGAAAACAAAACTTTGAAATTCTGAAAGCAAGAAAGGAAGTCCCTGATTTTGGACACACAAACATAGTGGGACACAAAATCCACACCCACAAAAGGACGAGAGTCACACAAAGATAGGATTTGAAAATGAACGCCTCGAAAAACAACGGGAGATCAAAACAGAGTCATCCGGGGACAAGGCCTGCTCTCACCACAAAAAGGTAGACAAGCCAGAAAGTGGTATGCCTGAAACCCATCCTCCTCTAAACTCTCCTCTCAAAATAGGGTCATCGGATGCATTGAATCACACTCATGCACCCACAAAATATGCCCGAAAATGAGGATTTTCAAGGTGCGCCAAATATCCCGCACCACAAAAAAGAATTTCAAAAACAAAAACAAAATAAAGTTCAAAATATGGTAGATCCTAAGGCATGCATCAACATCGTAGGAACACCTACCATGAATGAACCCATTTCCACAAAACTTCCAAAAACCCTTGAGGGACCAAGCATGGCTTCCCTTGAAAACTATAACTCCCAACCATGGGTCGTGTGGAAGCCTAAGTTTTCCACCACCCCAAAATCCAAACTCCCACTATCCAAAATAAAGTAGGGATATACCCTTGATATGGACAATTCTATGTTAAGGGAACGAACTTTATAAAACCTTTTCAAAAATAAAAAAGCCTTGGAACATGATCTTAAACATGAGATATAAACCATACAAGGGCCTAGGAGCCAGAAATCAAGGTAGGCTAGAATCCAACCAACCCAAAGCCAACCCAAGTCGATATGGATTGGGCTACAACCCACCCATACCCCCTGAGCCACCACCTAAGATCACTTGGGTCAAGGGTGCCCTTTGGAACCCACTAAAACCGAAACCCATGGCTTAGACCTTTTGATTAGAGTCTAATTCATCAAGTTTTCTTTGTAGGTTTGATGGAAGAGCCATCCTTTTCAAAAAACCAAAAAAAATTAGATATTCTCAAAAACCAAAAAAATTGAAAACCTTCAAAATTCCAAAAAACATTTGAAAAATCTGAAAATTTCAAAAAGAAATTTGTTTCATTCCCCCGTTCTTTATTTGGGAAAAAGTTGTCAAAAAGACAGTATTTATATTGATCATTGAATTTGTATTTCGAAAAAAAAAAATTGAAAAATTTCAAAAAAACAATGGCTATGTACAAAGCCAAAATTTCAAAATACTTTCCAAGATTGTATATACTCCCAAACCAAAAAATTCATCTAAGCTTGATATAACCCCTTTCTCTTACCTAGAGCTTCCTCAAAATTAAAATGCTTGAGAACCATCAAAGCAAGGAGGAATGATCATACCTCCAAGCTTCCTGAAATTCGTAGAACCCTTGACTTGGAAAATTTGGGGATTTTTAGAAGTGAGTCTAACCTATAGTGTGTGCATGCATACATAAGCATCATGTATTGCATTTTGAAAATCATATATTTGCATGAACAATACTGGGACTAGACATCATCTTAGAACTCGAGTTTTGTGTTAAGCCAAAGGGGCATTGAAATCAACCCCCTAAGTATCGAGCCATTATAGGCAGGTCTCTATATAAATCAAATCCAAAACCTCCAAGGTTAATTCTAAGCTATTAAGATGCAAAACACCTCAAGGAGACTGTTGAAAAAGGGTTACAAATTTGAATGATGCTTTTCAAAAAGATTTTGATAAACCCTCCAAATTTCAAAAACCTCCAAAGCATTCCAAATCACATGAATGCATTGAGTGTTTTACTTGATCAATGTGAAGATGATATCCATAAAAAGTGTGCAATTTATATTATTTCGAAAAATCTATTTGGCATGTGAAAGAAGTTATCAAGCCAATAGAAAAATTGTGCTTGGCCTTGGTGTAGGCCTCCAAATTCAAGACATTATTTCTCATGTCCTGAAAAAGGAATAATGGTGATTCATTCAAGCACTTATTTGAAAAATCTATATTAATGGGTAGGCAAAATAAATGGCAGCCCCTTTTAATGGAGTATGAATTCATCCTCAAGACTCCATTAAGGGACAAGCCCTACATTGTGTGGCTGAAGTGCCTCTTCGAGACACATTCCCCATACTTGATAAAATGCCCCATGAAGGCATATTCAAAAACCATGCTTGGACAAATTGTTTCAAGGAAAAATCGAGCATGGGAAATACATTTCGATCAAAGGGCAGGTATCGAAATCATCTTCATATCTCCCAAGAAAAATTTTTAGAAAGGGAGGATTTCCTGAATTTGCTTCTTCAAAGGATCAAGTTTTGATTGGAACAATTTTAACCCTACATATGACTTTGAAAAGAAAGATTTTCAGCATCTTGTTGATATGAAAACCTTGAGGAGGTTAGGATAAATACATGAAGTCCCACGATGGAAAATGTGGAGACCATGTCAAATCAAGAATGATGGCCATGACGATCACTTAGGGCTGGTTATGTTTGTCCATCCTTAATCAAAAAGTGTCATGATCATGTTAGAAAGGTCATAAGTGTCAAGTGCATGGGCATGTCATCCCATCGTCCACCTAGAAATCCCTTCGAAAATCCATGGCCCTTCACCATGTGGCTATGTGAATCATTCATCTCCATCAAACTAGTGGCATTAAAAATGCATCCCCTAGACACCTTTCATGGAAAATCAATTTCATAAAACATGTATCTCCATCATATCATATGGAATACATTTTATATTGTCATTATTTCATAAAGCATGTATTTCCATTGAATCACATGGAGTGCATATCATACATCATACATACCTCATTCATCCAAAGAGGCCCAAAAAGGGTGGCAGCCCGAGTAGGAATGTCCCCATGTCATAAAAAGGGCAACAAAAATCGATAATACATATTGATATTGTGGGTAGAAATTTAGTAGATCCCGAAAATGCCCAATACTTCAAAGGGCATATGTTAGATTTTTTAAAAAGATTTTTAAAATTGAGCTCCTTTGAAACTTCTTGAAAGAAGGATCAAGGTTGATTGTATGATCCCAAATGAAAGAATTGATGCTTTACAAAAAGTAGAGTTTTTCAAAAACAAATTGGTGACATTTCAAAAATCCTTGGCTTACAAAATGAAGCCTTGTTCAAAATAGCAAAATATTTTCAAATGGCAGATGCTATTAGGAAATGGGACGATCTCAGTTGAATCGAGTAACCAAAGGGATAAGTTTTTCCCCCATTTACTTCTCTCTCCAAAAAGGAAAATTGGTAATGTTCAAAAGAAAAAGAAAAGACGAAGAGGATACAAAAACTCTTCGAAAAAGAAGTCTTCCCCTAAAAGAAAAGGGAATACAAAACTTCTTAAAAAGGAGTCTTCTCTTTGAAAAGAAGAAAGGAAAAAGAAAAGAGAATGCAAAAACTCTTTGAAAAAGAAGTCTTTCCCGAAAAAAGGGAATACAAAAACTTCTTCAAAAGAGGTCTTCTCTTGAAAAAGAAAAAAAGAAAAAGGAAAGCCAAAGCTCAAAAGAGCAAATTTTCCGACTCTTTGCCTAAAACCACGAGACACTTCAGAAGGGACCGTGGTAACTCTTTCCCATATCCCTGCAGCTTGTCTCAAATGGAAAAAGGTTTAATTATGAAAATCCTAAAGTAGGAATAGAATCTACTTATTTGGATTTCATTTTGTTTGAGAATTAGACTTTATTTTGTGGAAAATAGATCTTTGAAATGTTTTCTAAAATTTCTTACCAAAAACCTCTACCAAGTAGTAGGTGTCGAAACCCAAATAAAGGGAAGTATGAAAAATTGGAAGTCCTTTTGATGGAAGATAAAAGGAGTTCCTTTTGAAAAAGAAATTTTCAAAAACCCACAAAAATGTCAAAAAGACATGGGGTAAAACCTGCTTGGGGTAGTCGATTTTTAAAGGCCCTCTCCATACTCAAAAACCCAAAAATATAAAAAAAAAGACATGGGATAAAACCTGCTTGGAGCAGTCGGCCTTTAAAGGCTCTCTCTAGGCTCAAAAAGATAAAAATGTCAAAAAGACATGAGATAAAACTTGCTTGGGGTAGTCGGTCTTTAAAGGCTCTCTTGAGGCTCAAAAACCCAAAAAAAAAATTGACTCTCCCAAAAGCTCACCTCGCTCACTCATACATGCATTCAAAAGTTACTCATGCTTGATCATGCCTAGGAAAAGCACCCCACATAGGAAAAGTCTCCTTTTGACTGGAAATCCCTCTCCTATGATCAAAGAAAAATGAGTTTTTATGAAACGAAGGATGATTCATTCTTAAGAAAATTTGGGAAGAAAATTCATAAAGGGTGTTTCTTCTTTGACATTATCCAAATACATTTGGATCATTGCCAAAGAGGGGCATCTGTAAACACCCTAAAAATGGTCACGTTGTTCAAAACTTCTGAATTCTAAAAAGCCAGCTCGAGATCAAATCGAGAAATGAAAGAAGGCCTAAGCTTGTCCTGAGGAAAGCTAGATTGAAGATCGAATCATGTGCTCATATCAAAGCAAGTTCAATTTCAAAAAGGCAAAATGGAACCAAGACCCTAATAAAGCCATCAAAACTCAAGAATCGGGCATGTCAAAACAGAAATCAGAGTTGGATTGAAAATCTAGGATCAACTTCATAAAAAATAAGCTAAAGATGGGGCCAAATGGATCAAATCAAGCCTCAAAAGAAAAGTCCTAAAAGCAAGCATTGGCCGGTTAAAGGGGTTGGGAAAAATCCAGTCTAAAATCGGATCACCGAGGAACTAGAGCCTGATAAAAAACCGTCCATTTCATGCACCAAAGAAGGACTGAAAAGAAAAATTTTGGATTAGATCTGGACCAAAAGATTCAAATCTAAACCCCACAATCCATCTCACCCACTCATGATCATGCATGCGCACAAGGTCGTCAAACACATGATCCCAGTTAGGGCTAGGACCACAATAGGCCAAGTCCCCTTTGGCACGAATCCCCTCTTACCTACCATAAGGAAAAGGGTTTTTAGAAAGTTGGAATGATCCATATTCTCGAGGACAGATCTGGAGAGAAAAACAAAAGGGTGTTTTCTTCTTTGATATTATCCAAATAATAAATTTGGATAATGCCAAAGAGGGGCATCTGTAAACACCCCAAAATGGGAATGTTTTCAAACAAACTCCTGAATTTCAAAAACCAACTCATAGCCTTTTGAACTTGTAAAAACCTTGAAATTTTGAGGTTAAAACCTGTTTCAGAAAATCTTTCAAAATAAAGGTTTTTGAACTCAAGCCCAAATCCCAATGTTTGTAAAGCAGCTCAAAAAAAGGTGAAACCCAATCCAAAAGCAGCTCGGGTCAAAAAGTGAAGGAGAGGCTCAACCCATCCGAATAAAAATGTGGCAGAAAATCAAAACTTGCATCCATGTCAAAAATTAGAATTCAGCTCTGAAATACAAAAGAAGAAGCCAAGACCCCGATGAAGCCGTCAGAGATCAGGCACCAGGCTTGTAAAAAAACAAAAATAAGAAGTTTGTAGGGAAATCAAAGATTGGCCTCATCAAATGAAAACTCCAAACAGAGTCAGATAGATCAAAACCAAATCACAAACAGTCCTGAAAGTGAGAAATTGGCCGGACAAAAGGACTGAGAAAAACCCAGCCTAAAACGGGTCGCCGAAGAACTGGAGCCCGCTAAAGGACTCAAAAAGGAAAATTTGGATTGGATCTGGATAAAAAATCCAGATCCAGGTCTATTTGGAGTTTGGATAAGAACCACCCTTGGCCTATAAATAGGGCCAGGGGGTTCACGTGAATCACTTCTTGGCCATTGGAAGCTTGGGGAAAGTAAGAGAGAGAGTGAGTGAAAGTCAACAAAAGTGGTCTTAACCATGTTGACTTGACCTAGGGCTAAGTGGGTTGCAACTTTGTTGGCTTGACCTAGGGGTGGGCTGCAACCAAGAAGAGATCGACTTGGGCTAGGTTGGTTGCAACTAAGGTGGACCGGCTGCATCAAGACTCAAGCTTGACCGAACCAAGGCTGCAACCAAGGTAAGCCTTTGACCTCCCTTGACCACATCCAGCCAAAACCAGCCGAACCGTTGAATGGGTGCTGGCTGAACCTTGGCTGAACTGAACCTTGCATCTGACCTGCATCCCTTGATCAATCACGGCTGAACCTCACCCCCTTGTTACCCTAACCGACCTAACTTGGCTCGACCTGTACTAAACCGACTTTGCTTTGAACCCACCTTCAACTGACTTGACTAGGTGCTGGCCACACCTAGCTCGCCCCTTTGACTCACCACCTAACTGAACCCTAGGCTGGCTCGACTTGGCCTAAACCGACCTTGCTCAGCCCCGCTTGAACCGCCTTGGCCAGCTGCACCCGACTTGCCTTAAGCCATCTTGCACCCAGCCTTGTTTCGGGTTGAACCATCTTTGGCCGGACCAAACTTGGGGGCCAACTTACCTTAGTGCCAATCGAACTCAGCTGCACCACTTGGCTCGCCTTTGAGGCTGAACCACCTTGGGTCGACCTGCACCAACTGAACCTGGGCTGCACCACTTGGCTGAAATACATCAAAGAAGGTGGACCTAGCCCACGACTATGACAAAGTGGACTCGAGCGAATCCAACAAGCTGAATCAAGGGCTAAACCGAACGAAAACTTGTAAGTACAGTTAGTTTCGGTTTTAAAACATTTGTTTCTTTTAAATTAAATTCGTAAAGGGGTTGTATTAATGGAGTGAAGTCTCTCCCTAGGTTGTAATATTCGTGCATGAACGCTATCACACCCATGAGCACTTGAGCCTTTCTGCTCTTATCTGGTGGATGAACACGAATACACCCACAAACACTCGAGCCTTTCCGCTCTTTACACTCACATGCACTTGAGCTTTTTCGCTCTCTGCCCCAATATTACACTATAAAAATGCTATACTTCGAACCCTATCTTTTCTTAAGCAAGTATACGTACTTACATTTGGGTAAATTTACTTCATGAAAGTCGTGTGAGTTGTACTTACATTCGGGTAAATTTACTTCGTGAAAGTCGTGTGAGTTGCACTTACATTCGGGTAAATTTACTTCGTGAAAGTCGTGTGAGTTGTACTTACATTCGGGTAAATTTACTTTCGTAAAAGCAGTGTGAGTTGCACTTAAATTTGAGTGAGTTTACTTTTGTGAAAGTCGAGTAATCGCACCCACGAGCACTCGTAACTTTCTGCTCTTAAACTGCACACAAGTACACCCACGCGTACTCAAGCCTTCTCGCTCTTAAATTGTACATGAGTACACCCACGAGCACTCGAGCCTTTCCGCTCTTAGGATAAACTTATATATATATATATTTGAATTCATGAAAGTCGAGTGAGTCACACTTAAATTCGTGTGAGTTTACTTTTGTGAAAGTAGAGTCGCATTTCAATTCGTGTGAGTTTACTTTTTGTGAAAGTAGAGTCGCATTTCAATTCGTGTGAGTTTACTTTTTGTGAAAGTAGAGTTGCACTTCAATTCGTATGAGTTTACTTTTGTGAAAGTAGAGTTGCACTTCAATTTGTGTGGGTTTACTTTTGTGAAAGTCGAGTGAGTTGCAATTTCAATTTGGGTGAGTTCGCATAATCGCTCTCGAAAACCCAAAAAGAATTTTTAGCATCCCTACATTCGCTCGTCGCTTTCAAAGCCCTCGAACAAATCGCTCAAAACCATGATAAAATTAGACCCCACATTCCACACACACATCAGGCCTAAACAGATAAAACTTGCAAGAAAAGTGGGGACGTTTGTAAACACCCCAAAATGGGAATGTTTTTAAATAAACGATTGATTTTTGGAAACCATTTCACAACCTTATTTTGAACTTTTAAACCCCCAGAGCTTTGAAGTTTTAACTTCTTTTTAAAAATCTTTCGAAATAAAGTTTTGAAACCCGGGCCAAAACCCAAGTTTTGTAAAGTAGCTGAAAGAAGTAGGTGAAAGCTGATAAAAAAGCAGCTCAAGATCGGGTCAAAAAGTAAAGAAAAAGTTCAGCCCGTCCGGATGAAAAGAAGGCCGAAAAGCAAAGGGAGCAATTAGGTCAGAATCAGACTTCAACTCAAAAACATAAAAGACGAAGCCAAAGGCCCGATAAAGTCGTCGGAGATCAAACCCCAAGCCCGTGGAAACAAAAATAAGACGAAAAAGAGTTTGAAAAGTGAGAAGTTGGTTGGCCAATAATACTGGGAAAAACCCAACCTAAAACGGGTCACCGAGGAACCGGAGCTCGTTCAAAACTGCTTGTTTCAAACACCAAAGAAGCACTGAAGAAAGAAAATTTTAGATTGAATCTAGACAAAATATCCAAATCTAGATCCATTTGGAATATGGATTGGGTTGGATCTTTCGATCGAAACCCAAATCCAAGACCCACCCTTTGGCCTATAAATACTACCAAGGGGGGGAGAAATATTTCACGTTGTAAACACCCCAAAATGGGATTATTTTAAAAAAACACCTGGTTTTCAAAAACCATTTTGAAACCTATTTTGAACTTTTAAAACCCCAGAGTTGCAAAGTTTTAACTTCTTTCTAAAAAAATCCTTCAAAATAAAGGTTTTTGAACCCGGGCCAAAAACCTAAATTTTGTAAAGCAGCTGAAACAAGTAGGTGAAACCTGATAAAAAAGCAACTCAAGAACGGGTCAAAAAGCAAAGGTTCAGCCCATCTGGTTGAAAACATGGCCGCAAAGCAAAATAAGCATCAAGGCTAGGAGCAGACTTCAGCCCTGAAACATGAAAGACAAAGCCAAAGCCCTGATTAAGCTGTCAGAAATCGAACCCTAAGCCGATGGAAACAAAAATCAGATAAAATAGAGTCCGAAAGGCGAGAAGCAGGTCAGACAAGAAGACTGAAAAAAACCCAACCCAAACGAGTCACTGGCGGAACCAGGGCCCATTCAAAACCATCCGTTTCAAAACATCAAGAAGGACTAAGAAAGAAGATTTTGAATTGAATCTATACAAAAATATCCAAATCCAGATCAGAATAGTGTTTGGATCGAATTTGGATATCAAAATCCAAATCCAAGATCTAAATCCAAGACCCACCCCTGGGCTTATAAATAAGACCAAGGGGGGGGGGGGTGAAAAAGTTCACGTAAAAGGTTGGAGAGGGGCTTGTGATGAGAGAGAGAGTGGGTGGGAAAGTCAACATTGGTGGGCTTTAGTCATGTGGGCTGAATCAAGGGCTAAGTGGGTTCAAGCTTTGTGACCTTGACCTAGCTTGGGGCTGCAACAACAAGGTGGAGTGGACCTAGCTTGGGCTGCAAACACGGTTGCAAATGGCAGACTTGGCTGCAAGAGGTAAGTCCCTAAACCTAGCCCTAGACCTAGCCACTACCTAACCCACCTTGTCCTAGGCTAACCCATTTCCAAACACCCAGCCACCAAAACCGAGTGCACCTTGCACTCGGTTTGAACCATATCAACCTACCAAAACCGAGTGCACCTTGCACTCGGTTTGAACCACATCAACCCACTCAAACCGAGTGCATTTTGCACTCGGTTTGCCCCACCAGACCTGCACAAACCGAGTGCACCTTGCACTCGGTCTGTCCCAAAACATCCCCAGCTAGCCTGCGCCCTAACCCAGCCTAGTGCACCACTTGGCCATGTCTTGTTGGCCTGCACCCTAACCCAAACGAGTGCACCTTGCACTCGGCCAAGCCTTGCTGGCCTGCACTTGACCCAACACTTGATCCACCACCTAACCGACCCCCAACCGACTCCACCTAAACCTAACCAAAACCTCACCTAGCTGGACCTAACTACCCCCAACCGACACTACCTAAAACCTAGCCACTACTCGCCCATAACCTACACTCGGCCAACCCCTCTTTTGGCTTGCACCCCACCTAGTTCGACACCCCTCGGCCAGCCCCTTTTGCTGGCATGCACCCATTCGGCCCGCACCCAACCTACAAGCGCAAACCGAGTCCACCTGGCACTCGGTCTGCCCCACAAAACCCATCACTCAGGCAAACATTGTTGGCCTACACCCCTTGTTGGCCGGTGCCCCAGCTGAACCTAGCTAACCCCTGGCCGAACCCACATACCCCAGCCACGGCCACCACCACCGAGGCTAGCCAAGCACCCGATAGCCTGCCCTTGCTGGCCCTTTTCCAAGAAGCAGCTCAAGGCCTGGTTGAAAAGTAAGCATCTCAAGAACGGGTCAAAAAGTAAAGGTTCAGCCCATCCGGTTGAAAACAAGGCCGAAAAGCAAAATAAGCATCTAGGCCAGGAGCAGACTTCAGCCTCGAAACATGAAAGAGGAAGCCAAAGCCCCGATGAAGCTGTCAGAAATCAAACCCCAAGCCATTGGAAACAAAAATCAGACAAAATAGAGTCCGGAAGGTGAGAAGCAGGTCGGATAAGAAGATTGGGAAAAACCCAGCCCAAACGAGTCACTGGCGGAACCAGGGGGTGAGAAAGTTCACGTGAAAGCTTGGAGAGGGGCTTGTGATGAGAGAGAGAGGGTGGAAAAGTCAACATTGGTGGGCTTTAGCCATGTGGGCTCAATCAAGGGCTAAGTGGGTTCAAGCTTTGTGACCTTGACCTAGCCTGGGGCTACAACAACAAGGTGGAGTGGACCTAGCTTGGGCTGCAAACACGACTGCAAATGGTGGACTTGGCTGCAAGAGGTAAGTCCCTAAACCTAGCCCTAGACCTAGCCACTACCTAACCCACCTTGTCTTAGGTTAACCCATTTCCAAACACCCAGCCACCAACACCGAGTGCACCTTGCACTCGGTGTGAACCATATCAACCTACCAAAACCGAGTGCACCTTGCTGGTTTGAAAATCAAATGAATTTCAAAAACAAACACCTGGTTTGAAAATTCATTTCAAAACTAAATTCTGGAGTTTTTTGAAAACCCAGGAGTTACGAAAGCTTTAAATTTTGTCTAAACCCCGTTCAAATTGAATTTCTCAAACATGGGCCAAGTCCCAATTTTGTAAAAAGCCCCAAATCCAACAGGTGAAGCCTGAATCAAAAGCAGCCTCACAGGCAGGTTCAGAAGCCCAAAGAAAGCACCTTGGCCTGATAAAAGTCAGGGTCAAAAGGCAAAAGGAAGGACTAGGCCCGAAGCAGACTGCAAGCTCGAAGCAGACTGTAAGCCCGGAGCACCAAAAGCCAAGCCAAGAGCCTCCACCCAATCAGCAGAAATCCAAGCCACAAACGACGGAAATGAGCTGAAATGAATGCCAAAAAGGTGAGAAGGAGTTCAGACGATAAAGTTGGGGAAAACCCAACACAAGACAGAGCGCTGATGAATTAGGGCCCACACAAAACGTCCGTCTCAAAACGCTAAGAAGGACTGAAGAAAAGAAATTTAGACTGGATCTATACCAAAATATCCAGATCCAAATCCAAATAGTGTTTGGATTGGATTTGGATCCCAAATATTCGAGATCTAAGATCCAATCCCAACTAAATATTTGGGTCGGACCTGGTTCCCAAAATATTCGAGAGCCGAGATCTAGACCCAAATAGTGTTTGGATTGGATCTGGATTCCAAGATCCAAATCTAAGACCCACCTCATTTGCCTATAAATAGAGGTGAGGGGGTCCCCAAAGGGGGTTTCACGTGAATTGCTTGGGAGTAGAGAGAGTGAGAGAGAGACTTAGCCATGTGGGCTCATGAGTGAGGTGGGCTTGAGCCATGTTGATCAAGGCTTGACCTAAGGGCTGCAACTAAGGTGGGCTCGACCAAGGAAGGCTGCAACCAAGGCGGGCTCGACATGGGTGAAGCACGGTGGATCGGCTCCAAGAGGTAGGCCTCCCAACCCCACCCTAAACCTAGCCTAATCACCTAACCTACCCCTCAAAACCTAACCCCAAACCATCCTATACCTAGCCCTCTCACCTAAAGAAAACCCAAAACTCCCCTATCAACCAGCTCCCATCTCTCCACCTCCACCCTAACACAACCGGCGAAACTGCGCGCCCTGCACGTCTTCTGGCTCCCTAGCACCTGTCCCGCACCCCCAGCACGGCCAGCGCACCCTATTGCGCCTTGTTGTGCCCTGCGCGCCCTGCTGTGCCCTGCGCGCCCTGCTACGACGCCCTAGCACAGAACTGCTGCGTCCCGGCTGCCTGCAGCACCTACCTACCATACCACCCAGCTGCACCTTAGGACTGATTAGGACCAACCCCACTCCAACCGTGTCCTACCTTAGCCAGCCCACACCTAAGACACTTACCCTAACCGTGGCCGACTAGAACCAACCCTACCTTTTGGCTGCCCCCCCGGCCACATTTCCTGCCACATGGAGCCCACACCTTAGTTAGGCCGTGACCTACCTTGGCTAGCTCCAGCCACAAACCACCAACCCACACCTTAGTTAGGTTGTGACCTTCCCCTTAGGGCCGACTAGAGCCAGCCCGCACCATACCCCCTTTTGCCGTGAGCTCTCTCATAAGCCCGAACTAAGCCCAAGTGAACCCGTCTCCCTTCAAGCACAACTCGAGCCAGCCACCTCTCATTTTAAGCCCACCAAAAGAGGTCTACCTCGTGGATGCCAAGGTGGACAAAACCCGAGTAGATTGGAGAGAAAAGTCGGATCATTGTAAGTGTTTGAAATTCGGTCTTTTACATTACTCCTTTAATACTCAATTCAATTTTGATACGGGGTTGTAATAATGGAGCGTAGTCTCCCCCCGAAATGTAATATTGATGCTTAACACATAAGACACATACGTGTACTTGAGCCTTAGCTCTTATCTTGTACACAAGACACATACGTGCACTTGAGCCTTAGCTCTTATCTTGTACACAAGCCACACACGTACACTTGAGCCATATTGCTCTTAAAACGTATACAAGACACCCACGTGCACTTGAGCCATTCCGCTCTTAGTTGCACACTATTGCACACACATTGAGCCTTCGCTCTTACTTAAAAAACTTTAGTAAAAGCCGTGCAATTTCAATTCTGGGTTGTTACATTCATGTTGTGTGAGTTTGTCATTTAAATTTCACACTCGCACCGAAGAAGTACGTGAGCGCTTGCTCCACACTCTCACGCACCTTTTGAGCCTTTGTTACTCATAAGATATAGCAAATTTCTATATTTTTCAACTGCATGGGTTTTACATTCAAGTCGTGTGAGTTTGTCATTTAAGCTTCTACACTTGCACACAAGAGCACTCGAGCACTTGCTCTACACTCTCATGCACCTTTTGAGCCTTTGTTGCTCATAAGATATGTATTTATATACTTTCAGCTGCGTGAGTTTTACATTCCAAGTTGTGTATTTACTTACATTTCTGTGTGGTTCAATTCAAGTTGTGTGAGTTGTCTTTACATTTACACACCAAGAGCACTCACTCACATTGAGCCTTTCCGCTCTTATATACTTATATTTCAAATTCGACAAGTTCAATTCAAGTCGTGTGAGTTTGTCATTTAAATTCTACACTACACGCACGTGTGCATTGAGCCTTTCCGCTCTTAAATATATAAGTATATCTCCCTTCCGCAATTTACATTTAAGTCGTGTGAGTTGCTTTCCAAGTTCGGGTATTTCCCTTCAGCTGTGTGAGTTGCACTTACATTCGGGTATTTACTTCAAGTTGTGTGTGAGTTGCTTTCAATTCGAACCTAGCTCATATCATATCAAACCCGAAGAGTATTCGTGCATCCTTGCATTCACGTATTTTCAAAGAGAAAACCCCAAAACTACGCTCAAACTAGCTCAATTTAGGCCACTTGAAGCACACACATCTGGCCTAAGATAGCTAAAAACTTGAGAGACTTTGATTCGAACAACCCCCGTAATAAAAACTGCAATTTAGGCAAACAATCGTCGAAATACTCGCTTTTCTTTCAAAAGTTCATGTTTGTTTGAAATCAAAGTTTTCTAAGCGCTTAAACCGACCCTTGAGCTCCGGTTCAAGAAAGTTTCAAGCGAAAAGATCCCGCTTGTCCACAGTCACCAAAAAGTCAGATATTTCTAAAAAGTTTTGCTAGTTTGAGTAAGCTAGCTGGCACTCCCTTAAAAGCGACGTAGACTCGAAAATGTTCATTCCCGGCTTCAAAACCAGGAGTGAAGATTTTCGTAGCTTACAAATTGGCACGCCCGGTGGGACTCGGGCCTTGAGAAAATATCGATCAATCAAACAAACCTCTTGAAAATTTTTCCAAGGAAAGTATTTAACTCTTTGCCTTTTTGCATTTCATAGTTGGTTTTCAAAACAAAGCATCGGAGTCATGTCGAGTTCAGACTCCAATGAAGTGTCCAGCCATGTCTCACGCACATCAAGTTCTCACTCTAAAAGACTTTTGAAAACCAATTTCAAAAATAGGAGAGAAGAGATAAAGGACTTGCGAAAAGACTTCGAAGCAAAAATCATTGCACTTAGCCAAGAGGTAGAGGCAGCCGATTCTTGTTTGTCTCATGGTGAAACCACCACAAACAACTCATATTGGTTGATCGATATAGAAGGTAGGAATTTAGCAGATCCTATCAACATTCAATACTTAAAGAAGTATTATGTGTAGGATTTGGGTTAAATTCCAAATTTCGAAAACCCTAAGGGATAGCTACTTTGAAACTTCAAAAGTAAGGTTCAAAGGCGAATCGAGTGACCCTAAGTGAGAGAATTCGCACTTGTGAAAGAGTGTAGTCTTCCAAATCGTGGTTATTTTTCAAAATCCTTCTTCTTACAAAGAAAGGCCTAGTTCAATATAGCAAGATACTTGCAAGTAGTACATGCTATTTCTAAATAGGCTGATCTGGAATGGATCGAGTGTGACCTTGGGATAAGTCCTCCCCTTTTCTCTTCTCCTTTCAAAAGGAAAACATGGCCCAAATAAAGGGAATTTCCCATCCAAAGTCTCTTTCCAAAAGAAAGAAACCAGAATAAAAAAGAAAAATCGATTCTCTTGTGAAAAAGAGGGATTAAAGAAAAAATACTCCCAAAGGGAGACCCTCTGTGAAAAGAAGGAAAAGAGGCCAAAAAGCTCAAAAAGAGCAGTTTTCCGCCTTCTATGCCTTAAACCACGGGATGCTTCAGAAAGGACCGTGGTATTTCTTTCCCATCCCTGGCTTATCCCAAGTATGAACATAGTTCATTTCGAGGAATCCTAAAGTAAAAATAGGACTTACTTGAATTTCATTTTGTTTGAGAATTCGACGTTTCGAGTAAGACGTAGGAATCTTGAAATGTAGCTTGTTTTCTTATAAAACCTCCGCTAGATTAGCGAGTGTCAAGACTCAAGCAAAGGCAAACACAAAGAGCTCGAGATCCTTAGGATTGAGGCTCCAAGACAGTTTTCCCTTTTTGTAAATAAATTTTGTAAATAGATTTTGGAAAATCGAACATTGAACAGCATAGGGTCTGCTCACTTGGAGCAACAGGCATTCGTAAGTCTCAAGAGTTCGACCATGTATGTGGTCTCGGGGAGGTCGCCACTCTTAGCATCCCATCCATATCATGCATCTGCATATCCACACATAACATGATCCCATTTTAGGACCAGATTCCATAAGTATAATCCCTTTGGCGTGATATCTCCTCCTACCAGGGTTTTAAAAGTGAGATTTTGCTAAAGATTGGGACGATCCCATATTTTCGTGGTTAGATCCAGGGAGACATTGAAAGGGGTGTTTGTCGTCTTTGCCATTATCCAAATCAATTTGGATAATGACAAAGAGGGGCATCTGTAAACACCCCAAAATCCCACGAATTTCTCAATAACCTGGTTTTGTAAAAGCTGCCCCAAAGGGCTATTTTGAGTTTGGAAACCCAGGAGCCTTCCAGACAAACCCTGTACATATGTTTAAACTATATATGTTTTAAAATATGTATGATATAGTTTTAAAACCTTTTAAAAGATGTTTTGAAACCTCACAAAGTGACTTGGCCTGATGAAAGCAGGACCAAAAGAGAAAAAGAGAGCCCGGAACCGGAGAACATGTCGAGCCCGACACATCAACTCTCGTGTTAGATTCATCCCCAGAATCTCGAACATCAAAGCCCCTGTTATCTAACTAACTGCTTGAAATCATCTCCGAAGGGTGAAAACAGGAGCGGACGACAATGTTGGCGAAGACCCAACACAAGACGGAGTACTGATGCTATCAGGCCCCGCACAAACCGTTCATTTCGAACATACCTCGAAGGAGTCAGAAATGAGATTTGGATCGGATCTGGACCATATATATCCAGATCCCAATCCAAACATATATGTGGATTTGGATTTGGATTTGGATCCAAAGATCCAATCCAATATCCACATCCAGGGCCCACATCACCTTCTCATAAATGGAGGTGGGGCCCACAAGAAATTCATGTGGAATCTTGGGTATGAGAGAGAATGGGGAGGATTAAATGTGAGTAAAATGTGTTAAGCTTTACTTGTGTGTCATGTTTTGGGTTAATCATGTGGATTAGCCTAATGAGTGTGGGTTTAAGCTTGTATGCACCTACACCTAACCTAGGGCTGCACCAACATGATTCAACTAAGTCCATGGGCTATGCAAAGGGATGCTCCTAACCCTAACCCTAGCCTAATCCCCTTTATCTAGCCATTTCCTCCTAATCTCGACCTAATCCTAGCCTAATCACCTAACCCACTTTCCTAATCCTTCCCTAAACCTAACCTAATCACCTAACCCACTTCCCTAATCCTTCCCTAAACCTAGCCTAATTCTCCTAATCCTGACCTAATCCTAGCCTAAACACCTAACCCACCTCACTAAACCTCACCCTAAGCCCAACCCACCTAGCTAATCCCTAAACCACTAAACCAGCCCACCTAAATCCCTAGCACACCATATCCCTAAACCACCTAAGACAAATATCTGGCCCACTTAAATACCCAGCCCACCATATCCCCTAAGCACCACCACCATACCCCCAAACCAGCCCCTCAATACCAGCCCAACTGACCCCACCAAAACCCTATAACCCCCCCTAGTGGGCGGGTTTTTCATGCAATTTTTGGGCAGCCGAGCCCTTGCTCTCCCTCTCTCATCCCTTTCTCTCTTTTCTCACCTGCTCCACCTTGGAACCCAGCCAGCTCCACTCCACGCCACCACCATCCTCCGGCCAACTCCACTCCACACCATCGGCTCCACCTGCCACCTTCCTTCAACAAGCTGCACCTTGACACCCGCCACCTTCACCCTTCGGCCAGCCTTCCACTCCGGTTAGTACCCCATCATAACACCACCCTCTCTTCACTCCCCCTCCACTCTTAGCCACCACCACGCCACCCTTCCTTAGCCTAGCCTCCATTTCATCCAGTCGGCCACCACCTGCCGCCTTCATCCATTCAGCCAGCCTCAACCGACTGCACCACCCGCCACCTTACCTCTCTCTTAGACAACCCCTAGCTAAACTCCCTCAGCCTTAACTCTCCCTAAGTCTTCCCCCACACCATAGTGACACACCTTGGCTCCCCTTTTCTTCCCCAAGCACCCCCTAACTACCCCAGCCAAGGCAGCAACCCGGCCAGCTCCACTCGGCTAGCGCCAAGGCGCCACCCGCAGCACCCTTGCCGTTTGGCCAGCACCTCCCTTTGCCGTGCCCATCCAAGGAGCTCCCTCTTGCAGCCCAAGGCGACACTCAAGCCCAAGCGCAAGCAAGTCATGATCGGACCAGCTATACGTAAGTGCCTAACTTGGTCCTTGTTTATAGATTTGCTTAAGCTTAATTAAATTTGATACGGGGTTGTAATAACGGAGCGTTGTCTCCCCCCGCTTGTAATAACGTGGTTTGGCACACCCACACACACGTGCACTTGAGCCTATTCTGCTCTTAGCTGCACACGATTTTGACACACACATGGGCCTAATCAGCCCTTAAGATATAGATATACTTATATAATTTAAGTTGCGTGGGGTTTTGCTTAAGTTGTGTGCGTTGTCTTTCAATTTTCACACTCACACACATTGAGCTTTCGCTCTTATTTTCAAGACCCTAGTAAGGGCCGTGCTACCATTTCCCTTGGGTGTTTTACTTCATGTCGTGTGCGTAGTACTTCATTTCTACACTCACACACATTGAGTTTCGCTCTTACTCCCAAGACCTTAGTCAAGGCCTATTGCAATTTATATTTGGGTTTAATTTCATGTCATGTGCGTAGTACTTCAATTCTACACTCACACACATTAAGCTTTCACTCTTACTCCCAAGACCTTAGTCAAGGCCTATTGCAATTGATATTTGGGTTTAATTTCATGTCGTGTGCGTAGTACTTCAATTCTACACACACACATTGAGTTTTCGCTCTTACTCCCAAGACCTTAGTTAAGGCCATATTGCAATTTATATTTGGGTTTCATTTAAGTCGTGTGAGTTGTCTTTCAATATACACACAACATCCACGCACACGTTGGCGACCTTCGGGCCCATATAAATTATAAGTATTTCCCTTTCGGCTATGTCTTTAAGATTTGGGTTTTAAGGTTCAGCAGTGTGCGTAGTCTTTACATATATACACGGCACACAGTTGCACAATTGAGCCTTTCTGCTCTTAAGATATAGCCATATTTCCCTTTTGAAATTTCCCTTTTGCAATTTACATTCAAGTCATTTCCCTTTCGCATTGTCTTTCAATTCGGGTTTTCCCTTTGGAGTTGCGTGACTTTGCATTGCATATACGCCATACCATGAGTTAGGACGCATATTGCATCAAAGCAAAACCCCACACTCCCGCTCAAACTCGCCCCACTTAGGTCACGTATTCATAACACACACCTAGTTGGCCCGAAAAGGGATAAAAAGAAAGACAGGCACATGCAAATCCACGTGAAATAAAATTTGAAAACCATACAAAAACAGCCCGAATCGAACACCTCAAATATTTTCCATAGGTTATCATGTCAAAAACTCGATTTTCTAAGCATACAGACTGACTGTTGTGCATCGGTGCAAGAAGGTTTGCGACGAAAAGAGCTTGCTTGCTCACAGTCGCCACACGTTAGGAGTCAGATTTCAAAATATCTCTTCGCTAGCTTAAGCAAGCTAGCTGGCACGCCCTTTTGCTTAAATGGGACTTAGACACATGAAAAGATTCGCTTCAGGCCTAAGAACCAAAAGCGAGAACTTTCTGCATCTACAGGTCTCATGTGTTTGTCGTAATATCGGGCTATCCTTTGCCGGTATGCATGAGCATTATCCATAGCAAGGAGTCACCTCTCATCTAACAAATCTAGTTCAGCCATCCTAGCATGCTGAAGCGTCTCTAGGGGGAGGTCGAGTGCAATGGATGTATGGAATGAATGCAATTGTGTATGAATGGGAAGAATGGCGTTTGTGCCATAGACCAATTCGAATGGTGTGGCATTCGTGGGAGTCCGGATGGAAGTCCTATAAGCCCATAAGGCTTCATCCAGCTTCTCGTGCCACATCCTACCCTTCTCTAAAGTCTTCTCAATTATACTAATGAGAGTCTTATTCGTGGCTTCGGCTTGGCCGTTGCCTTGAGGGTAGTAGGGCGAGGAGAAGTGGTGAGTTATGCCATACGTGTTGCACAACTTGACCATCCGCTCATTTTTGAATGGGGTGCCATTATCGGACACAAGGTCTCTTGGAACCCCAAATAGAGCCAAGATATTTCCCCTAATGAAAGCCACCACATGTTGCCCCTGTACGTTGGTTAGGGAGATGGCTTCCACCCACTTGGAGAAATACTCAGTGGCTGCTAAAATAAACCTATGCCCATTCGATGCCTTTGAGAATATTGGGCCTACAATATCAAACGCCCACATGGTAAATGGCGAGAGGCTGACCACGGAATGCAATGAAGATGAGGGGATATGAATGGTGTGCCCATGCACTTGACATGGATGACACTTTCTAACATGATCGTGACAATCCTTTTTCAGGGTGGACCAAAAATAGCCCGCTCTAAGTATTTTCATTACCATCATGTTGGCATTAACATGACCTCCACACTCTCCATCGTGGAACTCATGCATGACAGTCCAAGCCTCCTCTAAGTCGACACATCTTAGTAGGATGTCGGTAAAACTTTTTTTGTACAAAACCCCACCTAGAATGGTGTATCGGGTTGAAATTTTCTGGATGAATGCCTTATCTTTGAATGTGGCATCCTCAGCGAATCCCCTATTTTCTAGAAAACATTTGATGTCATAAAACCAAGGCTTTTCAACAGAATCTGGATTATTTTGACAAATATCCAAATCGTGTGTGGATGGAGTGGGTGCTTGCCATATCTCTAAGGATCGAGTTCCCAAAGCGGGATCGACCTTTAGGGCTGAACCCAAGGAGGAGAGGGCATCGACAATGCCATTATCCTCTCTTCTTACGTGTGTGAGTTTACATGATTGGAATGACTCAACCAATCGAGTGGCCAACTCGTGATATGGAAGAAGTTTTTCATTTCGTACTTGCCAAATTTTCAAAACTTGGTTTATAACAAGGAGTGAATCTCCAAAGACCTCGATGTATGATGCCCCTAGAGTTTTCGAAATCCTTAAGCCTTGTATGAGTGCTTCATACTCAGCTATGTTGTTGGAACATTCGAAATCTAGGCGAATTGCTATGGGGATCTCACCCTTTTCAGGGGATATGAGGATGACCTCCCTAACCAACGTACAGGGGCAACATGTGGTGGCTTTCATTAGGGGGAATATCTTGGCTCGATTTGGGGTTCCAAGAGACCTTGTGTCCGATAATGGCACCCCATTCAAAAATGAGCGGATGGTCAAGTTGTGCAACACATGGTAAATGGCGAGGGGCTGACCACGGAATGCAATGAAGATGAGGGGATATGAATGGTGTGCCCATGCACTTGACATGGATGACACTTTCTAACATGATCGTGACAATCCTTTTTCAGGGTGGACCAAAAATAGCCCGCTCTAAGTATTTTCATTACCATCATGTTGGCATTAACATGACCTCCACACTCTCCATCGTGGAACTCATGCATGACAGTCCAAGCCTCCTCTAAGTCGACACATCTTAGTAGGATGTCGGTAAAACTTTTTTTGTACAAAACCCCACCTAGAATGGTGTATCGGGTTGAAATTTTCTGGATGAATGCCTTATCTTTGAATGTGGCATCCTCAGCGAATCCCCTATTTTCTAGAAAACATTTGATGTCATAAAACCAAGGCTTTTCAACAGAATCTGGATTATTTTGACAAATATCCAAATCGTGTGTGGATGGAGTGGGTGCTTGCCATATCTCTAAGGATCGAGTTCCCAAAGCGGGATCGACCTTTAGGGCTGAACCCAAGGAGGAGAGGGCATCGACAATGCCATTATCCTCTCTTCTTACGTGTGTGAGTTTACATGATTGGAATGACTCAACCAATCGAGTGGCCAACTCGTGATATGGAAGAAGTTTTTCATTTCGTACTTGCCAAATTTTCAAAACTTGGTTTATAACAAGGAGTGAATCTCCAAAGACCTCGATGCATGATGCCCCTAGAGTTTTCGAAATCCTTAAGCCTTGTATGAGTGCTTCATACTCAGCTATGTTGTTGGAACATTCGAAATCTAGGCGAATTGCTATGGGGATCTCACCCTTTTGAGGGGATATGAGGATGACCCCAGCACCAGCCCCTCGTTGGTTTCGTGCCCCATCGAAGTGCATCTTCCACACTTGGTTTTCGAAAGAGTTTGCCAAAATGTGGTTTTGAAAATGGTTTTGCAATATGCCCTCATCAGGCATTTCACTAAATGTGGGATATGCGTCCTCCAGGGGGAACTCAGCCACGTAGTCAGCTAGGGCTTGCCCCTTAATGGAGATCTGATGATGGTATTTCAGGTCATACTCCATTAGAAGGAGTTGCCATTTGCCCAATCTACCAGTGAGAATGGGTTTTTTGAACAAGTGCTTGATTGGATCAAGCTTGGACACTATCCAGATCTCATGATCTAGGAAATAGTGTCGAAATTTCTGGCAGGCCCAAACTATGGCCAAGCACGTCTTCTCCATGGCTTGATAATTCCTTTCATAAGCCAAGAGAGTTTTCAAAATATAATAGATGGCATACTCCTTATGGGTATCATCCTCGTTTTGGGCTAGCAATGCTCCCAAGGCATTCGCATGCACGGAAATGTAAAGCAAAAGAGGTTTTCCTTGCTTTGGAGGATTTAAAATAGGGGGATTAACCAGGTATGCCTTTAGTCTTTCGAATGACTTTTGGCAGTCGTCATCCCATGAAAATTTCGTGTCCTTCCTTAACAATTTGTTGAAGGGTTCACATCTAGTCGCCAGGTTTGATATAAACTAGTGAATGGATTGTAATCGACCCTGGAGGCTACGAATCTGTGTGAGATTGGAGGGTGGAGCCATGTCTATGATGGCTCGACACTTAGAGGGGTCGACTTTTATACCCCTTTGGCTCACCATAAAGCCTAGAAGCTTTTCGGACTCTACTCCGAATACACATTTTTAAGGGTTTAGCTTTAAAGTCTAAGCCTTTCGAAAATCTTTTGTAAACATTCGATATGAGTGCATCGAGTTTTGAATTTTGCCAAGAGATCATCTACATACACTTCTATGAGCTCATGAATCTGATCATGGAAGATCGTGGTCATGGCTCTCTAGTATGTTGCACCAGTATTTTTCAAACCAAAGGGCATGACTATATAGCAGTACGTGCCCCATGGGGTTGTGAACGCAGTCATACCCTGATCTCGTGGACTTAATTTAATTTGATTATACCCTAAATAGCCATCCATAAACAAAAACATTTCGTGATTTGTAGTACTATCGACTATCAAATCTATGTTTGGTAAAGGATAATTATCCTTTGGAGTGGCCTTATTCAGGTTTCTGAAATCGATGCATATTCGAATCTTCCCATTGGTTTTTCAAACAACAACAATATTGGATAACCAATCAGAATACGCAATGGGTTTTATAAATCCAGCTTTTAGCAGATCTTCTAAACCCTCTTTGACTTGTGTGTGTACATTCGGATGTATTTTCCTAAGCTTTTGCTTTACGGGTTTCACATCCGCATCTAAGGGAAGATGATGTTCGACAATGCTGGAGTCTATGCCCGACATGTCTTCATACGTCCATGCAAACACATCTAAGTAGGTTCGTAGAAATGCAATGAATGTTGATCTTTCATGCTCATGCAAACATGCGCCTACCTTAATGAGTTTGGGATTTGAATCACTCCCTAGGTTTACTTCTATGAAATCTCTTCCTAGTGAATTGGAAGGTCTTTCAAAATCGAGAATTTTATGAAATTTTGGGAGCTTAGAAGTGGGATCTTCCTCAAGGGGATCCACTTCTGGGCTTCGATCATTCTCGTGGGTTATAGACCCGAGGGAATTTGATGCATGGATTTTCAAAAGACCTGGTTTTACACTTGGAATTTCTATTGATTTCGAAATGTTTGGTCTGGTTAAACAGACGACGTTTCTTTCGAAATCCTTTTCTTTTTCCAAAGCCTTACCAGGAGCAGCTATGTACAAAATCTTTTTGGAGTTTTATAATTTTTTGATTTTTTTGTTCTTTTGCAAAACTAGAACTTTAATGAGTCATACTATGAAATTATGGGAAAGAATTATCGAACGTAGGTTAAGACAAGTATCAAGTACAACAGAGAACCAATTTGGATTTATGCCACGTAGATCTACTATTGAAGCGATTCACCTTTTGAGACGTCTTATGGAACATTTTAGAGCAAAAAAGAAAGACCTTCACATGATATTTATTGATCTAGAAAAAGCTTATGATAGGGTACCAAGGGAGGTTCTTTGGAGAACTTTGGAAAAAAGAGGTATCCCATTGACATATATTAACCTTATAAGAGACATGTATGATGGTGCAAAAACATGTGTGAGGACTCATGAAGGAACGACAGACTTCTTTGAAGTTAATATTGGGTTACATCAAGGATCAACTTTAAGTCCATACTTATTTATAATGGTGATGGATGAGTTAACAAAACATATTCAAGATGAAGTACCTTGGTGTATGTTAATTGCAGATGACATTGTATTAGTGGAGGAGTCTAAGGAAAAAGTTAATAGAAAATTGGAACTATGGAGAGAAATATTAGAAAACAAAGGCCTCAGACTTAGTAGAACAAAGACAGAATATATGGAATGTAAGTTTGATCATTTGGCTACTTCAGAGGACATAGAAATTAAAATTGGCACACGTTGCATTCCCCAAAAGGAAAGTTTTAAATACCTAGGGTCAATTTTTCAAAGTGATGGAAGAATTGATGGAGATGTTACACATAGAATTAATGCTGGTTGGTTAAAATGGAGAGGAGCATCAGGTATTCTTTGTGATAAGAAGATACCATTAAAATTAAAAGGTAAATATTATAGAGCAGCAGTTAGGCCTACCATGTTTTATGGTTCTGAGTGTTGGGCAGTTAATCATCAACATGTACAAAAGATGTCTGTGACAGAAATGAAGATATTGAGATGGATGAGTGGTCATACAAGAAAAGACCGTATACATAATGAGGTTATTAGAAACAAATTAGGAGTGGCACCAATAGAGGATAAAATGAGAGAACATCGTTTAAGATGGTTTGGACATATAGAAAGAAGATCAAAAGAAGAACCTGTAAGAAGGTTAGAAAAACTAAATTTGAAAAGTATTAAAAGAGGTAGAGGACGACCACAAAAGTGTTGGAAAGAAACAATAAAGAATGATCTAGCTTATTGGGAGTTAACTGCTAACATGGCACACGATAGAGATCTGTGGAAACAAAGAATCCATGTAGCCGACCCAGTCTAGTATGGGAAAAGGCTTAGTTGTTGTTGTTGTTGTTGTTGTTGCAAAACTAGAACTTTAGGAACTATACAAACTACTCTTTTTTCGAGTTTTTGATTTTCCAATGTTTTTGGTTTTTGCTATTTTTCCATTTTTTCGATTTTGAGTTTTTCAAATGTTTTTGTATTTTTGTAAAAGGGATCTTCCATCATACCTACAAAGGACACTATGGGTTAGACTTGGAATAAGAGGTCTAAATTGTAGGTTTCTTCTAGGGTAGGCTCCAGGGCACCCTTGACCCAGGTGGTCACAGGGGGTGGCTCCTGATTTTATGCCCCTAGACTCTTATAAGGCACATAGCCCATGTTTAATAGCATGTTCCACGATTTTTTATTTTTAGAGAAGTTTGAATATAAATCGTGGTCCTGGAACTTGCTGTCGTCTATGTTGTGCACATAGGGCTTCTTGTCCAGGGGTTTTGGAAATAAGAGATTCTTGAGTCTTCCTAGAAGGGTCAGAATCTTGAGGGGGCCAGCCTTGGGCGGCCCCTTCACATACACGACCTTCCTAGGGTTGTTTAGTATGAGCCTTGGTGGCTCGAGCATGGTTTGCCCCAGTTTTACCTCATGGGTCTAGGAGCTTGACAAGCAGGGGGAGTTTATGACCCCCTGAAGTTGAGGGTGACTCTCACCTAGGATCACAACGACTTTGTCCCTGAAAGGGATCTTGACACACCTATGGAAGGTGGATGGCACAGCGCATAAGCTGTGTATCCAGGGCCTTCCCAACAACAGGTTATAATGGGGGTGGATGTCTAAGACATGGAACACCTACGTGTGTGCTATCCCTCCCGTTTCCATGGGGAGTTCGATAGATCCTATGGGTCTAGATGCATTCTCATCGTATCCAGTGATAACGATGGGACTTGGATGAATGGATATCAAGGTGACTCCGATTTGATTCACCACATGAAGTGGAAGGATGTTGAGCCCTCCTCCCCCATCGACAAGACACCTATCTAGAGAGTGGTTATTCAGAACCACCTCGATATGCAGGGCCTAGTTATGGGACTCGTAGGGTCTATCTACATTGTCTTCCAAGAATACGATGGTCGTTTTCGCTCTTATGGAGGCCACTTGTTTGGACAAAGATTCAGGGGTAATGTTCAAACTAACCCTTGCTCTTTCTAGAATTTTCTCTAACACTATTTGTAGACACGGAAAATCCTTGACTCCGGGTTCTTAGGCCTAAAGCGAATTTTTTTTCGTGTTTATGTCGCGCTTTTAAAAAGGGCGTGCTAGCTAGCTTTCTCAAACTAGCGAAGTAAGTTTTGAAAAATATCTGACTTTTGGGGCGACTGTGGATAAGTGGGATCTTTTCGTCGCAGACCTTCTTGAACCGGCGCTCAAGGGTCAGTCTGTACGCTTTTCAGAAAATTTCGATTTTTGAACAAACACGACTCTTTTGAAAACGTAAAAGTGTTTTTATCAATTGGTTTTGTCAAAATTGCAAATTTTATACAAGGGATCTACACGTTCCTATTTTCTTGGATTTTTAGCCAATTCAGGCTTGTGTTTGTGTGCATCAAGTGCTCGATTTTGGCAGATTTTTACACGATTTGCCTAAGATTGTTCAATGCAAATATGCTTCCTATCTCGAGTGTGGCGTGTATGCGATGCAACTCACACAACTTAAAGGAAAAAACCCGACATTTTAAAGATAGGACAAAATGGAAATTGCAGAAGGGAATTTGCAAAAGGGAAATTGCAGAAGGGAAATTGCAGAAGGGAAATATAGCTATATCTTAAGAGCGGAAAGGCTCAATTGTGCGAGTGTGTGTTGTGTATAAATTAAAAGACAACTCACACAGCGGAACCTTAAAACCCAGCAGAAAGTATATAGATACAGCTATATCTTATGGGCTGACAAGGCCCAAAATGTGCGTGTAAGTGTGGAGCAAGCGCTCATGTGAACTTGGGTGCACGTGTGAGAGGTGGAATTGAAATGCACACGACTTTGAATATAAAACCCACTCAACTGAAAGTATATAAATATGGCTATATCCTATGGACTGTCGAGGCCCAAAATGTGCGTGTGAGTGTGGAGCAAGCGCTCATGTGAACTTGGGTGCACGTATGAGAACTTGAAATAGAACACACGCACGCAACTCCAAAGCAAAGGTGTGTGGAATGTGTACAGTTAAGAGCAAAAAGGCTCAAGTGTACGTGTGTGATTCGTGTTTCAAACCATAATATTACATCATGGGGGGAGACTACGCTCCATTATTACAACCCCGTATCAAATTGAATTGAATTTGAAACAACGTAAAGAACCAGATTCGAGCACTTACTCGTCGTTCGCTTGGGCTTCCTTTTTCAACGAAACCTGACCTTGGATATAGCCGTTGGATGGACTTTCCTCTGCGAGATGACCAGCTGTGTAGAAGGTTGATCCTAGTTCGTGACCTGGGCTAGACTGACAAGCTAATGCACTATGGGTTTTGGGCTTAGATATGATAGATCTAGGGTGAAAAACTAACGGATCTAAGTTAGGTCTAGGTCGTTTGTTTTGGTCAAAGGTTAGCTCAAGGTTCTAAGGGAAAAACCCGACCAACTAATGGTCGAGTTAGGGGATGTCTAAGGAAGTGGTTCGGGCGAGATGCTAAGGGATACTCGTCTCATGATGGGTCGAGATTGGTTTAGGGATTGTGAGTGATCTTAGGGGAAATCCTACGGTAAGCTCTAGGGCAATGCTTGGCCGAAGGGTGGCCGAGCTTGGGCTGGTGTTGGGTGTTTGATCTCACGTGAGATCCTAAGGGAGTGGCTCGGCCAAAGGGTGGCCGAGCTGGGTAGGTTTTGGTTAGTTCTTTTGGTTAGGATCTAACTTAGGTAATGGATTTAGTTTAGGGAAAAACCTAAGATGAACTCAGCTAGCATGGGCCGAACTAGATGGGTGAAAATGGGTTCGTCCAAAGGAAGGAACCGAGAGTTTTCGACACTCGGTTTTGGCTAGGTCTCTAGGAGTAGTTTTTGGTTTAGGAAATAGTTTAGGTGGTTTAGAGCTAGATGGTTTGGTTGGGAGGGATCTAAGGTGAGCTTGGCCAGCCAATGGCCGAGCTGGGTATGGTTCTAGATTAGAGTAGTCTTTGGTAGAACTAGGATCGTTCCTTTAGTGAAGTTCGGCCAGCATCTTGGCTGGACTTTTTGACGTTTTATGTTTTAGAGTTTAGGTGGTTTGGAGAGGTACGAAAAGAGGGGGCTTTGGGCAGGATTTGAGGGGCTTACCTTGACAACCTATCAGCCCATTTGATCTCGTTTCCAACGCAGCCAATCTCCATTGAAGAAAGCCCATCCAATGCCACCAGGTTTCTCTTCATTTCCAGCAACATACAAGGCGTGAAATGCTTCAACTTACACTTGAGTGCAGCCCACAAGATCAACCCACGATTTTACAAAACAAGAGGGGAAGGCCAGCCCCTTTTGTTGACCTTCCTCTCTCTCTCTCTCTCTCTTGCCCCCCCAAACTACCAATGTGAAATGCTGGAAATTCATCCCCTTCAAAGCCAGCCCACTCACATCCTTTTATAGGCCCCTTGTGTGGATATGGATCCTTTGTTGGTTTCTAAAATCCGGATCCAATCCAATCCAAGTTTCGTTTGGATATGGATCTTGGATCTGGATTTTTGGATCCAGATTTGATCCAAAATTTTCTCTTCTTCAGTCCTTTCTGGTGTCTCAAGCCGGATGCTTCGTGCGGGTCCTAAGTTCATCAAGATTCCGTCTTATGCTGGGTTTTTCCCATTTTCATCGTCCGAGCTTCTTTTCGTCTTTCTGGACTCTGTTTCGACTGTTTCTTCTTGCTTTTGACTTGGATTTTTCGTGATTTCAGAGATGCTTTTGGCTTGGCCTTTGATGCTTCAGGCTTGAAACGCGTTTGTGGCCTGGGCTTCTTTTTCGTCCTCGAAATTCACTTTTCATCGGGCTGGGCTTGACCTTTGAACTTTTTGAATCTTTTGCGATTGTTTTGAGCCAGGCTTCATCTGTTCGTCTGGTCTTTCGTAAAAAAATAGGACTTTTGTCCATTTTCAAGATTTTTCATGTTTCAAACAGGGTTGGGAAAACAGATTTTTGAAATGTTTTGAGTTCCTGAGTTTTTTTTCAAAAATTCCAAACTTAGCTTTTGAACTGGTTTTCGAACCAGGCATTTGGTTTTGAAAAGTATTTGGGGTGTTTACACTAGTCTATGCCTAGGCGAATTTTGTATTAGCTCTAGGATGGACATATTGATAGGAATCTTTGAAAGATGGTTTTCGAAATCATATACCTTTAAAACGACATTTCCTTTGTCCATTTTTGACAGAACTCTAGGAATACATGCTTTTGAGGGGCCAGGCACACTGACCACCTTTTTAGCACTTTGTAGATGTGGGGGTTGATAGATCCTCCAGGATCTTGTCACCTCCCCCACGATCAACCTAGGTTTCGTACTAATCATGGCTCTAATTGAGAGATTTGGAGCACCTTGGATGGTTAAAACTGGTTTAACTAGGGACAAAACTCTTGGTGGTCCCCGGATGACTACTTGGGCGGGTTTCTTATAAAGGATTAGAGGAGACGCACAAGTCGATGAACCAGACTTACATGCATGCGCTAGATTCTTTGAAATCGTAAGAGCACATACCTCTTTTTCCTTTCCACTGGTACTTGCGTGCTTGGGGAAGGGTTATTTGAAGATAGCTTGGGCAGGCTCAGGTTCTTCAGCGACCTGGAGTCAGCCTTCTGCTATCAAGTTCTCAATTTTATTAAGGAGGGAGAAGCACCGCCTTGTATCATGGCCTTTGAGCCGATGATACTTACAGAACTTGTTTAAAAACCCTCCCTTCGAAGTGACTCCCTCAGGAATCTCGGGGAGTTCGATCATGCCTTGGGCAAGTAGGAGGTCTAGGACCTCCATCACAGGTTGCCCGAGCGGAGTATACTCCCGTCTTTCGAAGGGCTTTTGAAAACTCCTCTCCTTTTTATTTTCTAGTTTTTCAAAAGCTTTTGAAGCACTTGCCGGGCTTGGATCCACCCAGACATTGGCGATTTTATGGGGTTTTGCCCCTTTGTCCGCGGTGGATGGCCCATAAGTGATGGGCTTCTCCAAGCGAGTTTTCAAAATTAGATTTCCTTTCCATAAGTGGTCATACACCCCTTTTTTCAAATTTGTTTCGAAAAGGGATGCTTTCTTTATTAACTTATGGAAAGTCGAGATTTCATGAAGCGAGAGAAGGGTTTTCAACTTGTTTCTAAAATTATCTAGGATGAGCATGACTGCACATCCTTCGGATATAGGCTCTCACACTTGACCCAAGAGAGATCTCCAACGAATGATGAACGCATGTACGTCCTCGTTCACACCTTGTTTTGTATCTCTCAAGGTGTTTAAAGTCGGCGTGACTTCTACGTTATGCGAGAATCTCTGCATAAAGCAATTCGCTAACTCTTCAAAAGTTGCGAACTGGCTAAGATCGTAGGAAGCCAGCCATTTGATAACTGTGCCCTTGAGGGACAGAGGGAACCAATACACCCATTTCATCGAGTCCTTTTTCTTATGGGCTCGACAAGAGAAAAGCTGCAAGTGAGACCTAGGGTCTCCCATGCCATCATACTGATGAAAGTTCAGTATTTCGTTGTCACTGTCTGTTTCATAGTCCATAGGTAGGAAATCAGACAGGGCGTAGCTCCTTTTCTCTTTATTTTGCCCTCTCAATAGCTGATGTAGGGCTTTACGGTCCTTGTGTGTGAAGGACTCGTGGTATTGGTTACCTTCCATTGCGGAAGTCTCCTTATGTTTGTGAGGTTTTTCAAATTTCTTCTTGGCCTTTGGTTCTTCATTTGACGAACATGAATCGCCTACTTTAGCCTCTTGGCTAAGAGCGACGATTTTGGCCTCGAAGTCCCTTCTCAAGTCTTCAATCTCTTTTTTTTTCCGAAAACTTTCGAGATTGAGAACTTGATGCGCATGAGCCATGGCTCAATACCCCTTGGGAGCCTGGACTCGACATGCTTCAATATGTTTTTCAAAACAAATCCTAAGTATGGAAATGCAATAAACAAGGTTAAAACACTTTAGAAAAAAAAATTCATGAGGTTTTTCTACATGAGATGACTCTGCACAAGGCCTAGGTCCCACCGGGCGTACCAAATATGTAGACACGGAAAATCCTCACTTCTGGTTCTTTGGCCCGAAGTGAACCTTTTCGTGTGTCTAAGTTGTATTTAACAAAAGGGCGTGCCAGCTAGCTTGCTTAAGCTAGCGAAGAAAGTTTTGAAATCTGACTCTATCGGGGCGACTGTGAGCAAGTGAGCTCTTTTCATCGCAGACCTTCTTGCACCGATGCGCAAGGGTCAGTCTATACGCTTGGCAAAGTCTTTTAATTAAACCTCTTTGAAAATACCCTAAGTGTTTGGGCTTTGTATGTACGATTGCAATTTTTATTACACGTGGGATTTGCACGTGCCTATGTCTTTCTTTTTATGCTTTTTTTAGGGCCAACTAGGTGTGTGCGCAAGTGACCTAAGTTGGGCGATTTTTGAGCGGGAGTGTGGGGCTTGCTTCGATGCAATATGTGTCCTAACTCATGGTATGGCGTATATGCAATGCAAACTCACACAACTCCAAAGGGAAAACCCGAATTGAAAGACAATGCGGAAGGGAAATGACTTAATGTAAATTTGCAAAAGAGAAATTGCAAAAGGGAAATATGGTTATATCTTAAGAGCGGAAAGGCTCAATTGTGCAAGTGTGTGTCGTGTATATATGGAAAGACTACGAACACAGCTGAACCTTAAAACCCAAATCTTAAAGACATAGCCGAAGGGAAATACTTATAATATATATGGGCCCGAAGGTCACCAATGTGTGCGTGGGTGTTGTGTGTATATGGAAAGGCAACTCACACGACTTGTAATGAAACCCAAATATAATTGCAATATGGCCTTATCTAAGGTCTTGGGAGTAAGAGCGAAAGCTCAATGTGTGTGAGTGTGGAATTAAAATGATACGCACACAACTTGAAATGAAACACCCAAAATGAAATTGCAATAAGGCCTTTACTAAGGTCTTGGAGTAAGAGCAGAAGCTCAATGTGTGTGAGTGTGGAAATTGAAAGACCACGCACACAACTTGAATTAAAATGCCCAAGGAAAATTGCAATACGGCCCTTTCTAGGGTCTTGGGAATAAGAGCGAAAGCTCAATGTGTGTGAGTGTGGAAATTGAAAGACAACACACACAACTTAATTAAAACCCACGAAATGTAAAACATATAGGTATAACTATATCTTAAGGGTTGATTAGGCCCATGTATGTGCTATAATCATGTGCAGCTAAGAGTGGAATAGGCTCAAGTGCACGTGTGTGTGGGTGTGCCAAACCACATTATTACAAGCGGGGGGAGACAACGCTCCATTATTACAACCCCGTATCAAATTTAATTAAACATAAGCAAGTTCATAACAAGGACCAAGTTAGGCACTTACGTATAGCTGGTTCGGGTGTGACTTGCTTGGCTTTGGCCTAGTGAGTCGCCTTGGACAGCCGAAGGGGAGCTCCTTGGATGCGGGTGGGCGCCAAGTAGGGTCTTAGCCGAGTGGGTGCCTTGATGAAGGCCGGGTGGTATTTGAAGCAAATGGGGATGTTGAGCAAGTTGGGGTAGGTTCGAGTGTTAGCTAGGTGGTGGCAGGTTGAGGGTGAAGACTTAGCTAGGGGCTGAGATGGGTGGTTGAGGGAAGGTGGTGATGTGGGGTGTGTAGTGGCCGGGTGTAAGGGAGTTGGCAAGGCGGATATGGTGGCGGGTGATGGGATGTGTGGCTGGGTAAGAAGGGGAGAGGAAGAGAGGTTAGATAGGGCTGAGATGGGGGGTACTAACCAGAGGTGGTTGCTGTGGTGGTGGCCAGAGGTGGCAACTGGAAGAAGGTGGCAACCAAGTGGAAGGGTGCAGTCGGGTGGGGTGTGCAGGTGGCAGCCGAGTGGAAGTGCAGCCGGGTGGAAGTGGCTGTGGAGGTGGTGCTGCTGGTGGAGAATGGGAGTGAAGTGGGATGGAAGAGAGGGCAGGTGAGAGAGGAGAGAGAGGGCTTAGAGCTGCCCAAGATCGCCCCAAAACCAGCCCCAAAAGGGGGGGTTTTATAGGCATGGGCTGGGGTCGGTTGGGGTGGTTTTGGGGTAGATATTTAGGATGTTGTGGGCTAGTGGTGGGGTGGTTTGGGTAGGTCGGCTAGGTGGGTGGTTTGGGTAGGTCGGTTAGGGTGGCTGGGATTTAAGGGTTAGGGCTTAATTAGGTGGGTTAAGGTGGGATTAGGTTTAGTCTAGCTAGGGTCTAGGTGGTCTAGTCTAGCTAGGGTCTAGGTGGTCTAGTTAGCTGGGGTGAGCTAGGTGAGGTCGGCTAGGTATGGTTAGGGTGGTTTTGGGTGAGGGTGGCTAGGATTAGGTCAGGTTTAGGGGGGAATGGCTAGGTGAGGTGGGTTAGTTCAGGGCTAGGTTTAGGAAGCATCCCCTTGGCCTTGATCCATGGACCTAGTTGCAGCATGTTGGTGCAGCCCCAGGTTAGGTGTAGGTGCATACAAGCTTAAACCCATACTCTTAGGCTAAACCCACATGATTAACCCAAAACTTGACACAAAAGTCAAGCCCACCAACTTTCTCACTCATACTTTATCCCATTCTCTCTCTCTATCCAAGCTTTTCACGTGAATTCTTTGTGGGCTCACCTCCATTTATGAGAAGGTGATGTGGGCCATGGATGTGGATATTGGATTGGATCTTTGGATCCAAATCCAGATGCATGTTTGGATTTAGATCTGGATATATATGGTCCAGATCCGATCCAAATCTGATTTTCTGACTCCTTCATGGCATTGCGAAATGGACGGTTTGTGTGGGGCCTGACAGCATCAGTACTCCGTCTTGCATTGGGTCTTCGCCAACATTGTTGTCCGCTCTTCTTCTCACCTTCCGGAGATCATTTTAACATATTTGTTGATATCAGGGGCTTGGATGTCCGAGATTTTGGGGATGATTCTGATACGAGAGTTGATGTGCCGGGCTTGACATATGCTCTGGGTCCGGGCTCTCTTTTGCTTCTTCGGTCCTGCTTTCATCAGGCCAAGTTGCTTTTCGGAGTTTCAAAATACCTTTTTTTAAGGTTTTAAAACTGTATAACATATATTTTTAAAACACATATGATTTAAGCATATATACAGGGTTGCCTGGAAGGCTTCTGGGTTTCCAGACTCAAAATAGCCCTTTGGGGCTGCTTTTGCAAAACCAGGTAATTTGAGAAAATCGTGGGATTTTGGGGTGTTTACACCTATGTCTTTGATTTTAGCCAATTTGGGCATGAGATATTGTAGACGCGCGAAAATCCCCGCCTCTTCGCCTCTTTCGGGGCTTGGAGTGGATCTTATCGTGTGTCTAAGGCCTATGTATACAAATAGGGCGTGCCAGCTAGCTTACTTAAGCTAGCGAAGATATATTTAACACTGACTTCTAAACGTGGCGACTGTGAGCAAGTAAGCTCTTGTCGTCGCAGACCTTCTTGCACCGATGCGCAAGGGTCAGTCTGTACGCTTTTGCAAAAATCGAGTTTTGGGGAGAAAGTCTACGAAACGGTTCGAGGTATCTATTTCGGGTCTTTAAGATGCGATTGCATGTTTTAGATCACGTGGATTTGCACGTGCCTAAGTCTTTTCTTTTATCCTTTTTTGGGTCGCCTAGTTTGTGTGTTATGAACACTCCACTACATGGGCGAATTCGAGCGGGGCTTGCTTCGATGCAATATGCGTCCTACCTCGTGGTATGGCGTAGATGCAATGCAAACTCACGCTACTCCAAAGGGAAAACCCGAAATGTAAAGACAATACTGAAGGGAAATAACAGAAGGGAAATAACCGAAGGGAAATAACCGAAGGGAAATATGTATATATCTTATGTATATGAGCCCTTACTCGGGTCTTGCAAATAAGAGCGAAGGCTCAATGTGGGTGCGTGCTTGAATTGAAAGACTTACACACACGACATGAATTTAAACCCAAATATAAATTGCAGTATGGCCTTGACTAAGGTCTTGGGAATAAGAGCGAAGGCTCAATGTGTGTGAGAGTGCTTGAATTAAAAGACTACCCACACGACATAAATGAAACCCAAATATAACTGCAATAAGGCCTTTACTAAGGTCTTGGGAGTAAGAGCGAAGGCTCAATGTGTGTGAAAGTGCTTGAATTGAAAGACTTACTCACACGACATGAAATGAAACCCAAATAGTATAGGTCGGCCCTTACTTGGGTCTTTCAAATAAGAGCGAAAGCTCAATGTGTGTGAGAGTGCTTGAATTGAAAGACTTACTCACACGACAAGAAATGAAACCCAAATAGTATAGGTCGGCCCTTACTTGGGTCTTTCAAATAAGAGCGAAAGCTCAATGTGTGTGAGAGTGCTTGAATTGAAAGACAACGCACCCAACTTAAACAAAACCCTTTGAAAATGAAAGTATATATACACTTATATATTAGGGGCTGATTAGGCCCGTGTGTGTTCAAAATTGTGCACGACTAAGAGAGTGCACGTGTGTGGTTGTGCCAAGCCACGTTATTACAAGCGGGGGGAGACTATGCTCCGTTATTACAACCCCGTATCAAATTGAATTTCAAGCAAGTGTATGACTAAAGACCGAGTTTAGACACTTACGAGTAGCTGGTCCGTAGAGGTCTTGCTTGAGCGTGGGCTTGGCCTTGGGCTGCAAACGGGAGCTCCGCGAAGGTAGGTGATCAAGGGTGCTGGCCGGCTGCAAGTGGGGCGCGGGATAGGCGCCTCGGAGGTGGCCGGTGGCAAGTAGATGGCGCCTCAAGGTAAGGGGTTTAAATGGCTGAATGAGTGGGTTCTTAGGGTCACTAGGGGAGTTGGGAGTTTAGGGAAACTGGACCTAAAAGGTGAGCTGGTGGGAGGGCCGAGTAGGACACCTAGGGGAAAGCCGAATGGGACATGATAGCTAGGTAGTGGCCGGCAGCTTGGGTTATACTAGGTTCGGCTAGGTTTAGGTGGTGGCGGCAAAAGGGCTGAGATGAAGGTAGGATGGGTGGCTAAGAGTGGAGAGGTGGTAGAGAGGAGGGCTAGGTAAGGTGCAGGGTACTTACCGAATGGGGAGAGGTGGCGGATGAAGTGGGAAGGTGGCGGGCAGGTGGCTGTCGGCTGGTTCGGTTGGGTGAAGATGATGGCGTCCGGCTGAGGGGTGGTAGTGGTGGATGGAAGAGGGAAGGTGGCGGAGCAGCTGGAGCAGGCCAAGGTGGGGAGTCGTCCCGGCTGGGTGAGAGAAGGGAGAAGGAGAGGGCCCGGCTGGGTGAGGTAGTGGTTCCCACTTGGAAAACCCGCCCACAAGGAGGGGGGTTTAAACAGGGGATGGGTAGGTCGGTTAGGGCTGGGCTGTGGATAGTGGTTAGGTGGTTTAGGTAGGGTGGTATGTAGATAAGGTGGGCTGGAAAGGGTTGGGCCAGATATTTTAAAACTAGGGGTTTGGGTAAATCGTGGGCTAAGGGTGGTTTAGGGGTTTAGGGCTAGGTTAGGTGGTTGGGTTTTAGGGTGAGGTTTAGTGAGCTAGGTTAGGTGATTAGGCTAGGTTTAGGCTAGGATTAGGGAAATTAATCTAGGTTTAGGGAAGGATTAGGGAAGTGGGTTAGGTGATTAGGTTGGGATTAGGACGGGATTAGGGAAGTGGGTTAGGTGATTAGGTTCAGATTAGGGGTGGATTAGGGGTTCAGGCTAGGTTTAGGCATTTTGGGCTAGGTTTAGGTGAAGGAGCTCCCTTAGCATGGCCCATAGACCTTGATCACCCCATGTTGGTGCAGCCCTAGGTTAGGTTTTAGCTAATTACAAGCTTAAACCCACTCAATTAGGCTAACCCAATGATTAAACCCAAACTTGACACACAAGTCAAGCTTAATACAACACTCTTGATATTTTTCACCCCCACTCTCTCTCATGCCCAATATCCCACGTGAATTTCAAGTGGGCCCCACCTCCATTTATGAGAAGGTGATGTGGGCCATGGATATGGATATTGGATTGGATCTCTGGATCCAAATCCAAATCCAAGTCCACATATGGGTTTGGATTGGAATCTGGATATATATGGTCCAGATCCAATCCAAACTGAACTCTGACTCCTTCGAGCTTGGTTCGAAACGGACGATTCGTGCGGGGTCTGACAGCATCAGTACTCCGTCTGCGTTGGGTCTTCGCCAACATAGTCGTCCGCCTCCATTTCTGCCTTCCGAAGATGACTTCAAATGCTATTTTGATTAGAACAGGGTCTTGGACGTTCGAGATCCTGGGATGTGAATCAGATACAAGAGTTGCTGCGCCGGGCTCGACAGGTGCTCCGGTTCCGGGCTCTTCTTGGCTCTCCTGGTCCTGTCTTGATCGGGCCAAGCCACTTCGGGGTTTCAAAACATGTTTTAAAAGGGTTTTCAAAAGCCATATTATATGTTTTAGAAAGATAAAGTTTAAAACATATGTACAGGGTTGTTTGGAAGGCTCCTGGGTTTCCAAACTCAAAATGGCCCTTTGGGGTTGCTTGTATAAAACCAGATTCATTTAAGAAATTCGTGGGATTTCGGGGTGTTTACAGATGCCCCTCTTTGGCCTTGTCCAAATAGATTTGGATAAGGGCAAAGATGACAAACACCCCTTTTAATGTCTCCCTAGATCTAGCCACGAAGAATATGGGATCGTCCCATTTTAGCAAAATCTCAATTTTACAAACTCTGGTAGGAGGAGATATCACGCCAAAGGGTTTTACTATGGAATCTGGTCCTAAATGGGATCATGTTCATGCAAGTACCATGCGTGGAATGCAAATGACATGGGTGTGGTGCCAAGAGTGGCGACCTCCCAGAGACCAGGTGTGGTCGAACTCTAGAGACTTACAAGGCCTACTGCTCCAAGTGGGCAAAATCCTATGCTGTTCGATGTTCGGTTTTCAAAACTTATTTACAAAAGCTATTTACAAAAGGGACAACTGTCTTGAGTCTCGATCCTAAGGATCTCGAGCTCTTCGTGCTTGCCCTTGTTTGAGTCTTAACACTCGCTTATTTAGCGGAGGTTTTTATAAGAAAACAAGCTTCATTTCAAATTCCTACGCCTTACTCGAAACGTCGAATTCTCAAACAAGATGAAATTCAAGTAAGTAAATCCTATTTTTACTTTAGGATTCCTCGAAATGAACCATGCTTTAGCTTGGGATAAGCCAGGGATGGGAAAGAGATACCACGGTCCCTTCTGAGCGTCCCGTGGTTTAAGGCATAGAAGGCGGAAAACTGCTCTTTTTGAGCTTTTTGGCCTCTTTTTCCTTTTTTTTCATAGAGGGTCTCCCTTTGGGAGTAATTTTTCTTTAATCCCTCTTTTTCATAAGAGAATCGATTTTTCTTTTTGAAGTCTAGTTTCTTTCTTTTGGAAAGAGATTTTAAATGGGAAATTCCCTTTTGATTTGGGCCTTTGTTTTCCTTTTGTAAGGAGAAGAGAAGAGGGGAGGACTTATCCCAAGCCTACACTCGATCCATTCCAGATCAGCCTATTTAGAAATAGCACGTACTACTTGCAAGTATCTTGCTATGTTGAACTAGGCCTTTCTTTGTAAGATGAAGGATTTTGAAATGCAACCACGATTTTGAAAACTCCACTCTTTCACAAGTGCGAATTCTCTTACTTAGGGTCACACGAGTTCGCCTTTGCACCTTATTTACACGTCTCAGGGCAGCTATCCCTCTCAAATTTTCGAAAAACTGGAATTTAATCCAGATCCTACACATGATACTTCTTTAAGTATTGAATATTGATAGGATCTGCTAAATTCCTACCTTCTACATCGATCAACCAATACGAATTGTTCGTAGTGGTTGCTCGTACAACATAGGGTCCATCCCAGTTGGGGCGCCACTTGCCTAGGGGGTGTGGGCCACGATGGTGGATGGTTTTTAAGACCAGATCTCCCACTTCAAAGTGGCGAGGTCTCATGTGTTTGCTATAATGTCGGGCTATCCTTTGCCGGTATGCACGAGCATGATCCATGGCAAGGAGTCGCCTCTCATTTAGCAAATCTAGCTCGGCCATCCTAGCATGCTGAAGCGTCTCTAGGGGGAGGTCGAGTGCAATGGATGTATGGAATGAATGCAGTTGGGTATGAATGGGAAGAATGGCGTTTGTGCCATAGACCAATTCGAATGGTGTGGCATTCGTGAGAGTCCGGATGGAAGTCCTATAAGCCCATAAGGCTTCATCCAGCTTCTCATGCCACCTCCTACCCTTCTCTAAGGTTTTCTCAATGATACCAATGAGAGTCTTGTTTGTGGCTTCGGCTTGGCCGTTGCCTTGAGGGTAGTAGGGCGAGGAGAAGTGGTGAGTTATGCCATACGTGTTGCACAACTTAACCATCCGCTCGTTCTTGAATGGGTACCATTATCAGACACAAGGTCTCGTGGAACCCCAAATCGAGCCAAGATATTCCTCCGGATGAAAGCCACCACATGTTGCCCCATTACATTCGTTAGGGAAATGGCTTCCACCCACTTGGAGAAATACTCCGTGGCTGCTAAAATAAAACGATGCCCATTCGAGGCCTTTGGAAATATGGGGCCTACAATGTCAAACGCCCACATGGTAAATGGCCAGGGGCTGACCACGGAATGCAATGCAGATGAAGGGATATGAATGGCGTGCCCATGCACTTGACATGGATGACACTTCCTAACATGATCGTGACAATCCTTTTTCAGGGTGGACCAAAAATAATCCCCTCTAAGTATTTTCATCGCCATCATGTTGGCATTAACATGACCTCCACATTCTCCGTCGTGGAACTCGTGCATCACTATCCTAGCCTCCTCTAGGTCGATACACCTAAGCAGAATGCCGGTAAAACTCTTTTTGTATAAGACCCCACCCAGAATGGTGTATCGGGTCGAAATCTTACGAATGAATGCCCTATCTTTGGATGTGGCATCCTCGGTGAATCCCCATTTTCTAAAAATTGTTTTATGTCATAGAACCAGGGTTTTTCAATAGACTCTGGGTTGTTTTGGCAAATATCCAAGTCGTGTGTGGATGGATGGGGCGCATGCCATATTTCCAAAGATCTGGTCCCTGAAATGGGATCGACCTTCAGGGCTGAACCCAAGGAGGAGAGGGCATCGGCAATGCCATTGTCCTCTCTTCCTACGTGTGTGAGCTTACACGATTGGAAGGATTGGACCAATCGAGTGGCCAACTCGTGATATGGAAGTAGTTTCTCAGTACGTACTTGCCAAATTTTTAAAACCTGGTTTATGACAAGGAGCGAATCTCCAAAGACCTCGATGAATGATGCCCCTAGAGTTTTCGAAATCCTTAAGCCTTGTATGAGTGCTTCATACTCAGCTACGTTGTTGGAACATTCGAAATCTAAGCGGACTGCTATGGGAATCTCGCCCTTTTCAGGGGAGATTAGGATGATCCCGGCACCAGCCCCTCGTTGGTTTCGTGCCCCGTCGAAGTGCATCTTCCACACTTGGTTTTCGAAAGAATTTGCCAAAATGTGGTTTTGAAAATGGTTTTGCAATATGCCTTCATCAGGCATTTCGACAAGAGTGGGATATGCGTCCTCCAAGGGGAAGTCAGCCACGTAATCTGCTAGGGCTTGCCCCTTAACGGAGATCTGGTGATGGTATTTCAGATCATACTCCATTAGAAGGAGTTGCCATTTGCCCAATCTACCCGTGAGAATGGGTTTTTCGAACAAGTGCTTGATTGGATCAAGCTTGGACACTATCCAGATCTCATGATCTAGGAAGTAGTGTCTGAATTTCTGGCAGGCCCAGACTAGGGCCAAGCACGTCTTCTCCATGGCTTGATAATTTCGTTCATAAGCCAAGAGAGTTTTCGAAATATAGTAGATGGCATACTCCTTATGGGTGTGTAAACACCCCAAAATCTTCTATTTTTCAAAAACTCTCAAAACACCAAAAAGCTCGTTTGAGCCAAAACGACGACCTGTTTTGAAATGTGAAAACAGGTACAGAAGGCAAAAGAAGACCCTAGGCCCAAAGAGGATTCAAGCCCAGAGCTTCAGAAGCCACTCCCTGATAAAAAAAAACAAAAGAAGGCTGAGCCCGTTTGATGAAAAGCTCAACGGAGTCCAGAACGGCGAGACGGAGTCCGGACGACAAAGTTGGGGAAAACCCAGCACCAGACGGAGCGCTGATGAAGCCAGTGCCCGCACAGATCGTTCGCCTCGAGAAGCCAAGAAGGACTGTCCGAAGAAATTTTGATTTGGATCTGGACCATATATATCCAGATCCAAATCCATGTAATGAATAGTGTTTGGATTTGGGCCAATCCAAATAGTGTTTGGGTCGATCCAAATAGTGTTTGGATTTGGATTGGATCCAAATAGTGTTTGGATTGGATCGAATCTAGATCAAAATATCCATATCCGTATCCATAAAAATATTGGGTTTGGATCGGATACAGATCTCAAAATATCCGAGATCCAATATCCAGATCCAAATAGTGTTTGGATTTGGGTATGGATCCAAACCCCAAACCCAAACCCAAATCCAAGACCCACCTCAAATCTCTATAAATAGAGGTGAGGGGGTCCATGTAAAGGGTTCATGCAAATATTTGGGAGGAGAGAGAGGGAGTGATAGACCTAGCCATGTGGGCTCATTGGGTGAGGTGGGTTCAAGCCATGTGGGCTAAGTGGGTCTAGACCAAGGGGCTGCAACCAAGGTGGGCTGGACCAAGTGGCTGCAACCGTGGAGACGTGGGCTCAAGCCAAGAAGGACCGGCTCCAAGAGGTAAGCCTAACCTAACCTAGCCATTCTCTCTACACCCCTCTAAACCTAACCCCAACCTAGCCTAGGTTCGAACCGACCTAACCCCAACTGAACCTAGCCCTAACCCAACCTAGGTTCGACCAAACCTAACCCTAGACTTGAACCAACCTAAACCTAACCGGACCGCGCCTGCCGTGTGCACCCTGACGCTGTCCGCGCGCCCTGACGCCATCCCGCGCCCTGACGCCATCCTGCTTCCTGCCGCGCGCCCCCTCTGTCGCCTGCACGCCCCGTGCCGCAGCCGTCCCGCGCTACTGCGCGCCCTGCGCCCCAGCGCGCCCAGCGCCAGGCGCCCGTCTGCTGCGCCAGGCGCCAGACGCCTCCCTGCCGACCCGACTGCCTCCCTGCCGCCCTGTCCACCTTCCTGCCGACCCAACCTGCACCCTGGCCGTGACCTGTACCCTAGGACAGACCTTACACAACCCCCGTCTTGGCCGAACCTTAGTTCCCCTAAGACCCTAATCGTGTCTCATAGAACCTCTCTCAAAGCCACCTAGGATAACCCCCTCTTGGCTGCCCAAGGTGAACCGTGAGCCCACGTGCAAGCAAGTTGAACATGGACCAGCTATTTGTAAGTGTCTAAACTTGGTCTATTACATTAACTTGCTTTATATTCAATTAAATTTTGATACGGGGTTGTAGTAAAGGAGCTTCGTCTCCCCCCGATTGTAATAACGTGGTTTGACACACCCACACACACGCGCACTTGAGCCTTTCCGCTCTTAGTCGTACACTTTTTGCACACACACGGGCCTAACAAGCCCTTAATATATAGTTATATTTATATATTTTAAGTCAAGGGGGTTTTTAATTAAGTCGTGTGTGTTGTCTTTCCATTTTCCACACGCACACACATTGAGCCTTCGCTCTTACTCCCAAGACCTTAGTAAAGGCCTTATTGCAGTTATATTTGGGTTTCATTTATGTCGTGTGCGTAGTACTTCAATTCTACACTCACACACATTGAGCTTTCGCTCTTACTCCCAAGACCTTAGTCAAGGCATACTGCAATTTATATTTGGGTTTCATTTCATGTCGTGTGTGTAAGTCTTTCAATTCAAGCACGCACACACATTGAGCCTTCGCTCTTAATTACAAGACCCAAGTAAGGGCCCCTACATATACTCTATATAAAGTATTTCTTTCGGCTACGTCTTTAAGATTCGGGTTTTAAGGTTCAAGTCGTGTGCGTTGTCTTTCAATATATACACGACACACACTTACACAATTGAGCCTTTCCGCTCTTAAGATATAGCCATATTTCCCCTTCCGCTATTTACTTTACAAGTCATTTCCCTTCGGCTATTTACTTTACAAGTCATTTCCCTTCGGCAATTTCCCTTCGGCATTGTCTTTTAATTTCGGGTTTTCCCTTTGGAGTAGCGTGAGTTTGCTTTGCATCTACGCCATACCACGAGGTAGGACGCATATTGCATCGAAGCAAGCCCCGTACTCCCGCTCAAATTCGCCCCATGTAGTGGAGTGTTCATAACACACACCTAGGTGGCCCATAAAGGGATAAAAAGAAAGACTTAGGCACGTGCAAATCCACGTGATCTAAAATCTGAAAATCGTACAAACCCGAATCAAATCGCGCAAGACTTAGGGTCGTCCAACCCTTACAAAGTCAAAATCGCCCAAATGCATGGTTTTCAAAAGGTTTTAAAACACTTCTTCATTCAAAATATATTTTGAGTTAAACTTGTTTCAAAACGAAGTCTCTAAGCGTACAGACTGACCCTTGCGCATCGGTGCAAGAAGGTCTGCGACGTAAAAATCCCGCTTGCCTACAATCGCCTTTCAAAAAGTCAGATTGTTTTCAAAACATACTTTGCTAGTTAAAGTAAACTAGCTGGCACGCCCATAAAGCGAAGTAGATTGCGAAAAGGTTCACTTCAGGCCTAAGAACCCGTAAGTGAAAATTTTCGGTGTCTACAGGGTGTCATCCTCGTATTGAGCCAACAGGGCTCCTAAAGCGTTTACATGCACGGAGATGTATAATAAAAGCGGTTTTCCTTGTTTTGGAGGATTCAAAACGGGGGGATTAACCAAGTATGCCTTTAGTCTCTTGAAGGACTTTTAGCATTCGTCATCCCATAAGAATTTCGTACCCTTCCTCAACAGTTTGTTGAAGGGTTCGCATCTAGTTGCCAGATTCGATATGAATCGGCGCACAAATTGTAATCGACCCTGGAGGCTACGGACTTGGGTGAGATTGGAGGGTGGAGCCATGTCTATGATGGCTCGACACTTAGAGGGGTCGACTTCTATTCCCCTTTGGCTCACCATAAAGCCTAGAAGCTTCCCTGATTCTACCCCGAACACACATTTTTGAGGGTTTAGCTTTACTTTGTAAAGCCTAAGCCTTTCGAAAATCTTTTGTAAACATTCGATATGGGTGCATCGGGTTTTGGATTTTGCCAAGAGATCATCTACATACACTTCTACAAGCTCGTGAATTTGATCATGGAAGATCGCGTTCATGGCTCGTTGGTATGTTGCGCCGGCACTTTTCAAACCAAAGGGCATGACTGTATAGCAGTACGTGCCCCATGGGGTTGTGAAGGCGGTCTTACCCTGATCTCGTGGACTTAGTTTGATTTGATTATAGCCTGAATAGCCATCCATAAATGAAAACATTTCATGATTTGCAGTACTATCGACTATCAAATCTATGTTTGGTAAAGGATAATTATCCTTTGGAGTGGCTTTATTCAGGTTTCTGAAATCGATGCATATTCGAATTTTCCCATTGGTTTTTCGAACTACAACGATATTTGACAACCAATCAGAATACGCAATGGGTTTTATAAATCCGGCTTTTAGCAGATCTTCTAAACTCTCTTTGACTTGCGTGTGTACATTCGGGTGTATTTTCCTATGCTTCTGCTTTATTGGTTTTACACCTATATCTAAGGGAAGACGATGCTCGACTATGCTGGGATCTATGCTCGGCATGTCTTCATACGTCCATGCAAACACATCTAAATAGGTTCGTAGAAATGCAATGAATGCTAACTTTTCAGTTTCATGCAAGCATGCGCCTATTTTGATGGTTTTGGGATTGGAATCATCCCCTAGGTTCACCTCTACGAAATCTCCTCCTACTGATTGGGAAGGTCTTTCAAAATCGAGAATTCTATGAAACTCGGGGAGCTCAGAAGTGGGATCTTCCTCAAGGGGATCCACTTCTGGGCTTTGATCATTCTCGTGGGCTTTAGACCCGAGGGAACTTGATGCGTGATTTTCAAAATAACCTGGTTTTGTACTTGGATTTTCAAGTGATTTCAAAATTTTTGGTCTGGCTATGCAGACGACGTTTCTTTCGAAATCCTTTTCTTTCGCCAAAGTCATACCAGGAGCAGCTATGTACAAAATCTTTTTGGTATTTTCTAGATTTTCGATTTTTTTGGGTTTTTGTAAAACAAGAACTTTGGGAACTATACAAAGCATACTTTTTTCGAGTTTTTGTTTTTCCATTGTTTTTGGTTTTTCTTGTTTTTCGATTTTTTTGATTTTAAGTTTTCAAATGTTTTTGGTATTTTTTAGGAAAAGGGATCTTCCGTCATACCTACAAAGGGAAAACACTATGGGTTAGACTCGGAATAGGAGGTCTAAACCATAGGTCTCTTCTAAGACAGGCTCCGGGGCACCCTTGACCCAGGTGGTCACAGGGTGTGGCTCCGGCGGTATTCGGGGAGTATAGCCGATCCCATATCGGCTTGGGTTGGCCCTAGGAAGGATGGGCTCTAGGAGACCCTGGTTTTGTGCCCCTAGACTTTTGTAGGGCGTGTAGCCCATGTTTAATAACATGTTCCACGACCTTTTGTTTTTTGAAAAGATGGGATATAAGTCGTGGTCCTGGAACATGCTATCGTCCATATTAGGCTCGTATGGCCTTTTGTCCAGGGGTTTTGGAAATAGGGAACGTTTGGGTTTTCCTAGGAGGATTAGAGTCGGGAGGGGGCCTGCTTTGGGCGGCCCCTTCACACATACAACCTTCCTAGGGTTGTTCAACATGAGCCGAGGTGGCTCAACCATAATTTACCCCAAGTTAGCCTCATGGGCCTGGGAGCTCGATAAACAAGGGGAGTTTATGATCCCCTGAAGCTGTGGGTGACTCTCACCTAGGATCACTACGACCTGGTCCCTAAAAGGGATCTTAACACACCTGTGGAAGGTGGATGGCACAGCGCACAAACTGTGTATCCAAGGTCTTCCCAGCAACAGGTTATAATGGGGGTGGATGTCCAGGACATGGAACACCCCCGTGTGTTCGATCCCTCCCGTTTCCATTGAGAGTTCGATGGATCCTAAAGGTCTAGACGCATTCCCATCGTATCCAGTGATAACGATGGGGCTTGGGTTCACTGAAGTCAAGGTGACTCCGATTTTATACGCCACGTGAAGTGGAAGGATGTTGAGCCCTCCTCCACCATCGACTAGGCACCTGTTCAAAGAGTGGTTGTTTAGAACCACCTCGATATGCAGGGCCTGGTTATGGGTTTCGTAGGGTCTATCTACATCATCTTCCGAAAAGGTGATGGGCGATTTTGCTCCTAATAAAGCCACTTGGGCAGACAAGGATTCCGGACTTATGTTCGAATCAACCTTGGCCCTTTCTAGAATTTTCTCTAAGACAAGTCTATGCCTAGGCGAGGTTTTGATAAGCTCTAGAATAGACATGTGAATAGGAATCTTTGAAAGGTGGTTTTCGAAATCATAAGGATTTAGGATGATTTTGTCCTTATCTGCTTTTGGCAGACCACTAGGGATACATGCTTTTGAGGGGCCAGGCACACTGACCACCTTTTGAGCACCTTGAAGGTGCGGGGGTTGGTAGATCCTCCCGGATCTAGTGACTTCCCCCACGACCAGCCTAGGGTTCGCGCTAAACATGGCTCTAAGGATGAGCTGAGGAGAACCTTGGATTTTCAAAACTGGTTTTGTCGGGGTTTCCACTTTTGGTGGTCCCCGAATGACGACTTGGGCGGGCCTCTTGTATAATACAAGGATGGGCGCACAAGCAGGTCGACCAGGTTCGGGCTTTTGCGCTAGTTCCTTGGAAATGGTGAGGGTACATACCTCCTTTCCTTTCCCACTGCCACTGGCGTGTTTGGGAAAGGGTTCCTTGAAGATAGCTTGAGGTGGCTCAGGTTCCGCAGTGACCTGGAGCCGGCCCTCCGCTATCAAGTTCTCAATTTTATTTAGAAGAGAGAAGCACCGTTTGGTATCATGGCCTTTGAGCCGATGATACTTGCAAAATCGGTTTAAATACCCCCCTTTGGACGTGACTCCTTCGGGGATTTCAGGGAGTTCGATCATGCCCTGGGCAAGTAAGAGGTCTAGGACCTCCGACACAGGTTGCCCCAGCGGAGTGTACTCCCGTTTTTCAATTGGTTTTGAAAAATTGCGTTCTCTCTTATTTTCTATTTTTTCAAAATTTTTAGAAGTGCCCGCCATGCCTGGATCCACCCGGACATTGGCGATTTTATGGGGCTTTGCCCCTTTGTCCGTTGTGGGCAGCCCATATGCGATGGGCTTTTCCACACGTGTTTTGGGAACGACACTTCCTTTCCATAAGTGGTCGTATGTCCCTTTTCGCAAGTTGGTTTCGAAAAGGGAGGCCTTTTTGATCAACTTATGGAAAGTTGAAATCTCATGGAGCGAGAGAAGGGTTTTTAACTCGCTTTTGAAATTATCCAGGATGAGCATTACTGCGCATCCTTCGGATATAGGCTCTCGCACTTGGCCCAAAAGAGACCTCCATCTTATAATGAAGGCATGCACGTCTTCGTTCATGCCTTGCTTTGTATCCCTTAAGGTATTCAGGGTTGGCGTGACTTCCACGTTGTGTGCAAATCTTTGCATGAAGCAGTTCGCTAACTCTTCAAAAGTAGTGAACTGGCTTAAGTCGTAGGAAGCCATCCATTTGGCAGCTGTACCCTTAAGGGATAGAGGGAACCAATACACCCATTTCATCGAGTCCTTTTTCTTCTTATGGGCTCGACGTGAGAAAAGCTGCAAGTGAGACCTAGGGTCTCCCATGCCATCATACCGATGGAAGTTCGGTATTTCATCGTCACTGTCTGTTTCGTAATCCATAGGAAGGAAATCAGACAGGGCGTAGCTTCTTTTCTCTTTATTTTGCCCTTTCAGCAGCTGTTGTAGGGCTTTTCGGTCCTTTTGTGTGAAGGACTCGTGGTATTGGTTGCCTTCCATTACGGAGGCCTCTTTTTGCTTGCGAGGTTTTTCAAATTTCTTTTTAGGCCTTTGTTCACCGTTTGATGAACATGAATCGCCTACTTCAGCCTCTTGGCTGAGAGCATCGATTTTGGCCTCAAATTCCCTTCTCAAGTCCTCGATTTCATCTAGTTTTATTTTGTTTTTGAAAATCCTCCTAGAGTGAGAACTTGATGCGCATGAGCCTTGGCTCGACACTTCACTTGGATTGGATTTTGACATGCTTTTCAAGCTTTTTCAAAATTTCCTAAGTAAAAGCAAAGAAAACAAGTTAAAACGACACCTTTATAAAATTTTCGCAAGACTTCTACAAGTAAACTCGATTTCTGAAAAGGCTCACGTCCCACCGGGCGTGCCAATCTCTATAGACGCGCGAAAATCCCCGCCTCTTCGCCTCTTTCGGGGCTTGGAGTGGATCTTATCGTGTGTCTAAGGCCTATGTATACAAATAGGGCGTGCCAGCTAGCTTACTTAAGCTAGCGAAGATATATTTAACACTGACTTCTAAACGTGGCGACTGTGAGCAAGTAAGCTCTTGTCGTCGCAGACCTTCTTGCACCGATGCGCAAGGGTCAGTCTGTACGCTTTTGCAAAAATCGAGTTTTGGGGAGAAAGTCTACGAAACGGTTCGAGGTATCTATTTCGGGTCTTTAAGATGCGATTGCATGTTTTAGATCACGTGGATTTGCACGTGCCTAAGTCTTTTCTTTTATCCCTTTTTGGGTCGCCTAGTTTGTGTGTTATGAACACTCCACTACATGGGCGAATTCGAGCGGGGCTTGCTTCGATGCAATATGCGTCCTACCTCGTGGTATGGCGTAGATGCAATGCAAACTCACGCTACTCCAAAGGGAAAACCCGAAATGTAAAGACAATACTGAAGGGAAATAACAGAAGGGAAATAACCGAAGGGAAATAACCGAAGGGAAATATGTATATATCTTATGTATATGAGCCCTTACTCGGGTCTTGCAAATAAGAGCGAAGGCTCAATGTGGGTGCGTGCTTGAATTGAAAGACTTACACACACGACATGAATTTAAACCCAAATATAAATTGCAGTATGGCCTTGACTAAGGTCTTGGGAATAAGAGCGAAGGCTCAATGTGTGTGAGAGTGCTTGAATTAAAAGACTACCCACACGACATAAATGAAGCCCAAATATAACTGCAATAAGGCCTTTACTAAGGTCTTGGGAGTAAGAGCGAAGGCTCAATGTGTGTGAAAGTGCTTGAATTGAAAGACTTACTCACACGACATGAAATGAAACCCAAATAGTATAGGTCGGCCCTTACTTGGGTCTTTCAAATAAGAGCGAAGGCTCAATGTGTGTGAGAGTGCTTGAATTGAAAGACTTACTCACACGACAAGAAATGAAACCCAAATAGTATAGGTCGGCCCTTACTTGGGTCTTTCAAATAAGAGCGAAAGCTCAATGTGTGTGAGAGTGCTTGAATTGAAAGACAACGCACCCAACTTAAACAAAACCCTTTGAAAATGAAAGTATATATACACTTATATATTAGGGGCTGATTAGGCCCGTGTGTGTTCAAAATTGTGCACGACTAAGAGAGTGCACGTGTGTGGTTGTGCCAAGCCACGTTATTACAAGCGGGGGGAGACTATGCTCCGTTATTACAACCCCGTATCAAATTGAATTTCAAGCAAGTGTATGACTAAAGACCGAGTTTAGACACTTACGAGTAGCTGGTCCGTAGAGGTCTTGCTTGAGCGTGGGCTTGGCCTTGGGCTGCAAACGGGAGCTCCGCGAAGGTAGGTGATCAAGGGTGCTGGCCGGCTGCAAGTGGGGCGCGGGATAGGCGCCTCGGAGGTGGCCGGTGGCAAGTAGATGGCGCCTCAAGGTAAGGGGTTTAAATGGCTGAATGAGTGGGTTCTTAGGGTCACTAGGGGAGTTGGGAGTTTAGGGAAACTGGACCTAAAAGGTGAGCTGGTGGGAGGGCCGAGTAGGACACCTAGGGGAAAGCCGAATGGGACATGATAGCTAGGTAGTGGCCGGCAGCTTGGGTTATACTAGGTTCGGCTAGGTTTAGGTGGTGGCGGCAAAAGGGTTGAGATGAAGGTAGGATGGGTGGCTAAGAGTGGAGAGGTGGTAGAGAGGGGGGCTAGGTAAGGTGCAGGGTACTTACCGAATGGGGAGAGGTGGCGGATGAAGTGGGAAGGTGGCGGGCAGGTGGCTGTCGGCTGGTTCGGTTGGGTGAAGATGATGGCGTCCGGCTGAGGGGTGGTGGTGGTGGATGGAAGAGGGAAGGTGGCGGAGCAGCTGGAGCAGCTGGAGCAGGCCAAGGTGGGGAGTCGTCCCGGCTGGGTGAGAGAAGGGAGAAGGAGAGGGCCCGGCTGGGTGAGGTAGTGGTTCCCACTTGGAAAACCCGCCCACAAGGAGGGGGGTTTAAACAGGGGATGGGTAGGTCGGTTAGGGCTGGGCTGTGGATAGTGGTTAGGTGGTTTAGGTAGGGTGGTATGTAGATAAGGTGGGCTGGAAAGGGTTGGGCCAGATATTTTAAAACTAGGGGTTTGGGTAAATCGTGGGCTAAGGGTGGTTTAGGGGTTTAGGGCTAGGTTAGGTGGTTGGGTTTTAGGGTGAGGTTTAGTGAGCTAGGTTAGGTGATTAGGCTAGGTTTAGGCTAGGATTAGGGAAATTAATCTAGGTTTAGGGAAGGATTAGGGAAGTGGGTTAGGTGATTAGGTTGGGATTAGGACGGGATTAGGGAAGTGGGTTAGGTGATTAGGTTCAGATTAGGGGTGGATTAGGGGTTCAGGCTAGGTTTAGGCATTTTGGGCTAGGTTTAGGTGAAGGAGCTCCCTTAGCATGGCCCATAGACCTTGATCACCCCATGTTGGTGCAGCCCTAGGTTAGGTTTTAGCTAATTACAAGCTTAAACCCACTCAATTAGGCTAACCCACATGATTAAACCCAAACTTGACACACAAGTCAAGCTTAATACAACACTCTTGATATTTTTCACCCCCACTCTCTCTCATGCCCAATATCCCACGTGAATTTCAAGTGGGCCCCACCTCCATTTATGAGAAGGTGATGTGGGCCATGGATATGGATATTGGATTGGATCTTTGGATCCAAATCCAAATCCAAGTCCACATATGGGTTTGGATTGGAATCTGGATATATATGGTCCAGATCCAATCCAAACTGAACTCTGACTCCTTCGAGCTGGGTTCGAAACGGACGATTCGTGCGGGGCCTGACAGCATCAGTACTCCGTCTGCGTTGGGTCTTCGCCAACATAGTCGTCCGCCTCCGTTTCTGCCTTCCGGAGATGACTTCAAATGCTATTTTGATAAGAACAGGGTCTTGGACGTTCGAGATCCTGGGATGTGAATCAGATACAAGAGTTGCTGCGCCGGGCTCGATAGGTGCTCCGGTTCCGGGCTCTTCTTGACTCTCCTGGTCCTGTCTTGATCGGGCCAAGCCACTTCGGGGTTTCAAAACATGTTTTAAAAGGGTTTTCAAAAGCCATATTATATGTTTTAGAAAGATAAAGTTTAAAACATATGTACAGGGTTGTTTGGAAGGCTCCTGGGTTTCCAAACTCAAAATGGCCCTTTGGGGCTGCTTGTATAAAACCAGATTCGTTTAAGAAATTCGTGGGATTTCGGGGTGTTTACAGATATGTGCATCAAGTGCCTAAATGTGGCGAGTTTTGCACGGGTGTATGGGGTTTGCTTTGATGCAATATGTGTCCTAACTCGTAGTATGACGAATATGCAATGCAAACTCACACAACGGAACGGGAAAACCTGGAATTGAAAGACATAGCCGAAGGGAAATTGTGTAAGGGAAATATGGCTATATCTTAAGAGCGGAAAGGCTCAATTGTGTAAGTGTATGCCGTGTATATATTGAAAGACTACTCACACAGCTGAACCTTAAAACGCAAATCTTAAAGACATAGCGGAAAGGAAATACAACTATATATATGGGCCCGAAGGTCGCCAACGTGTGCGTGTGTGTTGTGTGTAAATGTAAAGACAACTCACACAACTTGAAAATAACATCCAAATTGAATTGCGATATGGCTCTTATTAGAGTCTTGGGAGTAAGAGCGAAAGCTTAATGTGTGTGAGTGTGGAATTGAAAGACCATGCACACAACTTGAATGAAAACCCCAAATTGAATTGCAATATGGCTCTTATTAGAGTCTTGGGAGTAAGAGCGAAAGCTCAATGTGTGTGAGTGTGGAATTGAAAGACAACACACACGACTTGAATGTAAACCCACGCAGCTGAACCTATATAAATAAAGCTATATCTTAGGGGCTGTCAAGGCCCGTGTGTGTGCAAAAAATGTGCAACTAAGAGCAGAAAGGCTCAAGTGCACGTGTGTGCTTGTGTGTCATACATCAATATTACATCTTGGGGGGAGACTACGCTCCATTATTACAACCCCATATCAAAATTTAATTGAATATAAAGCAAGTTAATGTAATAGGCCAAGTTTAGACACTTACGTGTAGCTGGTCCATCTTCAACTTGCTTGGATTTGGACTTGTGATTCGCCTTGGGCAGCCATGAGGAGTCCCTTATGTAGCTCGAGAGAGGCTGGGATTCGGGTATGTTTTGGGACAGGTAGGGGTGCTGGACGGCTGGCTTATGGGTGCTTTAGGGAAGGTAGGTTGGGTGTTAAGGTGCTAAGGTGACAGGCTGGGTGGAGTGGGAGTGTGGTATGGTGAAGGTGTTGGCCGGCTAGGAATGAAGGGAAGATGGCAGGTGGTGCTCGGCTGGGAGTGAAGAGGATGGTTGATGGTGGCGCTACTTTGGGGAAGCCGGGTGGAAGGAAGGTGGTGGTTGGCTGGGAAGGAGGCGGCAGATGGTGTTGGTGGCCTAGGTGGAAGGGAGAGATGGAGTTGGCCGAATGGGAAGGGAGGATGATGTTGGTGGTGCTCGGCTGGGAGTGAAGGGGATGTTGTCCAGGTACTGGTGCTGTGGCAGACGGGTGGAAGGAAGGATGGAAGGTGGTGCTGTTGGCCGGGTGGAAGGGAGGTGGTGCTTGGCTGGGAAGGAGGCGGCAGGTGGTGTTGGTGCTAGGGCAGGTGTTGGGTGGTGCTCGGCTGGGAGGGAGAGAGGTGTTGTTGAGGTCCTGACCGAATGGGAATGGAGAGAGGATCATGGAGTGAGATGGAGCTCCTCGCCAAATGTGAGGGGATCCAATGAGTGCCGACTAAATGGGAAGGGAGGATGAGTGCTGGGGGGATAAGGGAGCTAGGTCGGTTGGTTTGGGGGCCAGATATTTTTATTTAGGTGGGCTGGGATATATTGTGGGCTAGATATTTTATGGTTTAGGATGGGGGTGGCTGCAGCTAGGCTAGGCCGGTTTAGGGAAATATGGTGGGCTGGGCTAGTGGTTTGGGGTAGGTCGGTTAGGTGGGTTGGGTTTAGTTGGTTAGGGACTTAGTTAGGTGAACTAAGGTTAGCTTAGGGCTAGTTGGTTAGGGTCTAGGTGGTCCAGCTAGGTGAGGTTGGCTAGGTGAAGTGGGCGTGGTTTTGGGTGAGAAGGGCTAGGTTTGGGTTAGGTTTAGAAAAGATGGCTAGGTGAGATAGGCTAACTTAGGGCTAGGTTTTATACAAAATTTGGAGCTTTTACAACTCCTGGGCTTTCGAAAACTAAAAGTCTGGTCTTGAAAAGGGGATTTTAAAACCAAGTATGTTTTATGAAAATCATAGAATTTTGGGGTGTTTACAATGTATTGATTAGAGTCTAATTCATGAAGTTTTCTTTGTAGGTTTGATGGAAGATCCCTACTTTTCAAAAATTCAAAAAAAATTAGATATTGCCAAAACCCAAAAAAATTGAAAACCTTAAAAATTACAAAAACATTTGAAAATCTGAAAATTCCAAAAAGAAATTTGTTTCATTCTTTATTTGGAAAAAGTTCAAAAAGAAACCCTTTATATTAATCCTTGAATTTATATTTCAAAAAAACCAAAAAAATTGAAAAAGTTCAAAAACACGCCAAAATCAATGGCCATGTACAAAGCCAAGTCTCAAAATACTTTCCAAAGTTTGTATATTCTCTCAAACCAAAAATTCGTCTAAGTTTGATATAACCCCTTTTTGCCTAGAGCTTCCTGAAAATTAAAATGCTTGAGAACCATCAAAGCAAGGAGGAAGATCACCTCCAAGCTTCCTAAAATTCGTAGAATCCTTGACATAGAAAAATTGGGGATTTTTAGAAGTGAGTCTAAACCATAGTGTGTGTGCACGCATACATAATCATCATGCATTGCATTTTTGAAATCATACATGTGGATAAACAATATCGGGTCTAGACATCTTAGAACTCGAGTTTAGGGTTTATCTCAAGCCAAAGGGGCATTGAAATTGACTCCCTAAGTACCGAGCCATCATAGGCATGTCTCCATATGAATCAAATCCGAAACCTTCAAGGTGGATTTAAAAAAATGCCAAAAAGAGAAAAAAAACTCTCAATGAGAAATCTCAAAAAAGGGTTAACATTTGGAACGATGGTTTACAAAAAGATTTTTCAAAAAGATTTTGATAAATCCTTCAAATTTCAAAAACCTTCAAAGCCTTACAATCCATGTGAATGCATTGGGTGCTTTACTCGATCAACATAAAGATGATATCCATAGAAAGTGTACCATACATTTCGAAAACTCTATTGGCATGTGAAAGCAATTATCAAGGCAATAGAGAAATCGTGCTTGGCCTAGGTATAGGCCTCCAAATTCGAGACATTATTTCCCATGTCATGAAAAAGGATTAATGTTGATTCATTCAAAGCACTTATTTGAAAACCTATCTTAATGGGTAGGCAAGGTAAATGGCAGCCCCTTTCAATGGAGTATGAGTTCATCCTCAAAAACTCCATTAAGGGACAAGCCCTACATCGTGTGGCTGAAGTGCCTCTTCGAGACACATTCCCTACACTTGATCAAATGCCTCATGAAGGCATATTTTCCAAATGAATTCCCAAAAACCATGCTTGGACAAAATTGTTTCAAGGAAAATCAAGCATGGGTGGAAATCCAAGTAGGAATGTCCCCATGTCTTAAAAAGGGCAACAAAAAAATCATTAATACATGTTGATATTATGGGTAAAAATTTAGCAGACCCCGAAAAGGCCCAATACTCGAAATGGTCTATGTTAAATTATTTTAAAAAGATTTTAAAATCGAGCTCTTTTGAAACTTCTTGAAAGAAGGATCAAGGTTGATTGTATGACCCCAAATGAAGGAATTTATGCTTTACGAAAAGTAGAGTCTTCAAAAACAAATGGGTGACATTTCAAAAATCCTTAGCTTACAAAATGGAGCCTTGTTCAAAATATCAAAATATTTTCAAATGGCAGATGCTATTAAGAAATGAGACGATCTCGATTGAATCGAGTAACCAAAGGGATAAGCTTCCCCCCCATTTTACTTCTCTCTCCAAAAAGGAAAATTGGCAATGTTCAAAAGAAAAAGAAAAAAACAAAGAGAATACAAAACTCCTTGAAAAAGAAGCCTTCCCCAAAAAGGGAATACAAAAAACTTCTTAAAAAGGAGTCTTCTCTTCGAAAGAAAAAAAAAAGGAAAAAGAAAAAAGTGAATGCAAAAACTCCTCGAAAAAGAAGTCTTCCCAAAAAAGGGAATACAAAACTTCTTCAAAAGAGGTCTTCTCTTGAAAAATGAGAAAAGAAAAAAAAGGAAAGCCAAAGCTCAAAAGAGCAAATTTTCTGACTCTTTGCATAAAACCACAGGACGCTTCAAAAGGGACCGTGGTAACTCTTTCCCATATCCCTACAGCTTATCCCCAATAGAAAAAGATTCAACTGTGAAAATCCTAAAGTAGGAATAGAATCTACTTATTTGGTTTTCATTTTGTTTGAGAATTAGACTTTGTTTTGTGGGAAATGGAAGTTTGAAATGTTTTCCAAAATTTCCTACAAAAAAAAACCTCTACTAAGTAGTAGGTGTCGAAACCCGAATAAAGGGAAGTATGAAAAATTGAAAGTCCTTTTGATGGAAGATAAAATGAGTTTCCTTTTGAAAAAGAAATTTTCAAAACCCAGAAATGTCAAAAGACAAAGGGTAAAAACTTGCTTGGAGTAGCAGTAAGCCTCAAAAACTCTCTCCAGGCTCGAAAACCCAAGAATGTCAAAAAGACAAAGGGTAAAACCTACTTGGAGCAGACAACCCCAAAAGGCTCTCTCCAGGCTCGAAAACCCAAGAATGTCAAAAGACATGGGATAAAAACCTGCTTGGAGCAGACAACCTTAAAAGGCTTTCTCCAGGCTCGAAAACCCAAGAAAGTCAAAAGACATGGGATAAAACCTGCTTGGAGCAGTCAGCCTCAAAAGGCTCTCTTCGGGCTCAGAAACCCCAAAAGAAAAAAATATAAAAAAAAGCTCAACCCCGTTGGCTCACTCATGCATGCATTGAAAAATCATTCATGCATGATCATACCTAGGAAAAGCAGCCCATCTAGGAAAAGTCCCCTTTTTGCTACAAATCCCCTCATGTGGTAAAAAAAACCCGGGTTTTACGAAGCAAAGGATGATGCATTCTCAAGAAAATTTTGGAGAAAATCAAAGGGTGTTTCTTCTTTGCCATTATCCAAATCAATTTGGATTAATGCCAAAGAGGGGCATCGGTAAACACCCCAAAAATTCCATGTTTTAAACTCCCGAACTTCAAAAGTCAACTTGAGGCCAAAACAAGAGAAAGAAGGAAAGTTCAAGCTCGTTCGGAGAAAAGCCAGACAGAAGGTCAAAACCGAAATTTGGGTCAAAATCAAGTTCAACTCTAAAATGAAAACAGAAGCCAAACCCCTGATGAAGCCGTTAAAAATCAAGCACCAAGCCTGTCAAAACGAAAATACGAAGTCCGTAGGAAAATCTAAGATTGACTTCATCCAAAACAAGCCTAAGACAGAACCAGAAGTATCAAAACCGAATGTCAAAAGGTTCGGAAAGTGAGAAATGGGTCAGACAAAAGGACATGAGAAAAATCCAGCCTAAAACGGGTCACCGAGGAACTGAAGCCCACCGAAAACCCGCCCGTTTCAAGCACTAAAGAAGGACACACAAAAAAAAGTGTTTGGATTGGATCCGGACAAAAAAAATCTAGATCTAGATCCATTTGGAATTTGGACTGGGTTTCGATCCTAGGATCCAAACCCAAAACCAAGAACCACCCTTGGCCTATAAATAGGGCCAAGAGGGTTCACGTATGGAAGGTTGGCTGATTTTGAAACTTGGGGAAAGTAAGAGAGAGAGTGAGCCAAAGTGAACAAAAGGGGCTTGGGCTTGTGGGCTTGACCTTGTTTGACTTGACCTAGGGGTGGGCTACAACAAAAGGTGTTTGACTAAGTCTAGGTGGCTGCAACTAAGGTGGACAGACTTCCCTTTGACCAAACCAAGGGTGCACCAAGTGAAGGACACGGTTGCAACCAAGGTGAGCCCTTAACCTATCTCGACTCACCCCCTTAACCAACCTAACTTGCTGGCCGACCCACTTGGCTAAACCAAGGTCAGCTGAACCGACCTTGGCTGCACCTCAAACTTGGCCATACCCCAACCGACCTTGCTTTAAACCATCCCTTAAACCGACTTGACTAGGTGCTGGCTGCACCTAGCTAACCCCCTTGCTACCCTAACCGACCTAAACTCTCCCCTAAACTCACTTGAACCGCCTTGGCTCAACCTACCCTAAACCCACTGCAACCTGCCCTAAACCTACCTTGAAACCCCGGCTGCAACCTACCCTAAAAACCCACCTAACACCCTTGGCTCGACCTGCTCTAAACCCACTTAAACCTGCACCTAACCCTTAAAACCAAAACCTCCTTTTGACTGAACCCATTTGGAGTTGCCCTTGACCAAACCGACTGGATTGAACCTTGACCTGAACTGAGCCTTGGTTGAACCTAGCTCACTCCTTGCTGGCCGAATTACTTGGCCGGCCTGCCCTTGGCTTGACTCGGCATAAACCGACCCTTTGACCCACCTTGAACCCTCAAGCTGAATCATCTTGGGTTGCTTCAATTGAACCTACCCTTGGCTGGCCCGGCTACATACCTTGACTTGGGCCGATCTCCCTTGGATGTGGGTTGCACCAAGAGCTGCACATAGCCGAACCACATTGGGGCTAGGGTGGACTTGACCTAGCTGAATCCTGAACTCGAGTTAGGAAAAGTGTAAGTCTTTCCAACTTTATTTCAAACCACTTCTTTCATTTAAATTCAATTGGTAATGGGGTTGTATTAATGGAGCGAAGTCTCTCCCCGAGTTATAATATTTGGGCATGAACACAATCGCACCCACTTACACTTGAGCCTTTCCGCTCTTATCTGGTGGATGAACACGATCACACACTCGTGCACTTTAGTCTTTTTGCTCTTTACACACACACACTTGAGCCTTTCCGCTCTCTGCCCCAATATACAATTATAGAAATTCTATACTTCGAACCCCATCTTTTCTTAAGCAAGTACACATACTTCAATTCGAGTAAATTTACTTCGTGAAAGCAGTGTGAGTTGCACTTACATTCGAGTAAATTTACTTCGTGAAAGTCGTGTGAGTTGCACTTACATTTGGGTAAATTTACTTTCGTGAAAGCAGTGTGAGTTGCACTTAAATTCGAGTGAGTTTACTTTTGTAAAAGTCGAGTAATTGCACACACGAGCACTCAAGCCTTTCTGCTCTTAAACTGTACACAAGTACACTCATGAGCACTCGAGCCTTTCCGCTCTTAAACTGCACACGAGTACACCCACACACACTCGAGCCTTTCCGCTCTTAGGATAAAACCTATATATATATTTCAAGTCGTGTGAGTTTACTTTTGTGAAAGTAGAGTTGCACTTAAATTCATGTGAGTTTACTTTTGTGAAAGTAGAGTCGCATTTCAATTTGTGTGAGTTTACTTTTTGTGAAAGTAGAGTTGTACTTTAATTTGTGTGAGTTTACTTTTGTGAAAGTAGGGTTGCACTTCAATTTGTGTGGGTTTACTTAAAGTCGAGTGAGTTGCAATTTCAATTTGGATGAGTTCGCATCATCGCTCTTGAAAAACCCAAAAAGGATTTCAGCATCCCTGCATTCACTCGCTTCCAAAAATCGCTTGAATCCTCGCTCAAACCACGCTGAAATTAGGCCACACATTTCACACACACATCAGGCCTAAACAGATAAAACTTGCAAGAAAAGCAGGGATGTCTAGCCCCGTAATAAAAATTGCAAAGAGTGCATGAACCAAATTCGTCAAACACTTATCGTTCGAAGTAAAACATTTGTTTGAAAAATCGAATTTTCTAAGCACTTAAACTAACCCTTGAGCATCGGCTCAAGAAGGTTTAAAGCAAAAAGAGTCCGCTTGCCCACAATCACTAAAGTCAGAAAATCATTTCAAAAAACCTTTGCTAGTTTGAGTAAGCTAGCTGGCACGCTCACAAAAGCGTAGGCACGAAAAGGTTCACCTCGAGTCTCATAAACCTGGGAGTGGAAATTTTCATGTTTACTGCTCTCTCTCACTCAAAACTCATGGAATAGAGCATGTATTGCATACAATACATGCTACTTATCACACACCACTTGCTCTCGTAATAAAAAAAGTCAAGCAAGTAGTTATCCAAGGAGCACTTAGAGTCCCGCCCTCGGTTAGAGCTTTTTAGAAATTTGTGGTGCTCCGAAGCATTAAGATAGAGCCAAGATAGGAACGAGCCTTAGGGAAGGTGTGGGTGAGGTGACTAGGTCTAGGAAGATCTATCAACCCCCACACTTAGCCAAGAATTCTAGCAAGGAAGTGGTCGTTATACCCGGCCCTTCAAAAGCATGCATCCCTAATGCACCTCATGACATGTCTATCCTAGAGTTGATCCAAACCTCACCTAGACATAGACGAGTGTTAAAAGGGATCCTAGAAAGGGCCAAGGTTAACCCCTACATAACTCCTGAGTCCTTATCCTTCTTGATGTCTCCTATATGTGCTAAGGCCCCCATCGTGTTTATGGAGGATGAGTTGAAAAGACAATACATGGCCCATAACCAAGCCTTGCATATAGAGGTAGTTTTGAATCACCACGCTCTAGACAAGTGCTTGGTCGATGGGGGAGGAGGTCTAAACATCCTTCCATTGCACATGGCCTTCCAAGTAGGAGTCACCACGGCTTGTTTAGAACCAAGTTCCATCGTTATCACAGCATACGATGGCAATGCATCCCATCCCTTAGGAGCCATAGAATTACCCATGGAAGTTGGGAACATTAGACACACGGGGTTGGTTCATGTCTTGGACATAAACCCCCATTACAATCTTTTATTAGGAAGGCCATGGATTCATAGCCTCCGAGTCATGCCTTCCACATTCCATAAGTGTGTAAAAATTCTATATGAGAACCAAGTAGTGGTGATTCTAGGAGAGGACCAACCACAACTCAAGGGAATCTGGAATTTCCCTTGCATATCAAGTCATCCCTCTCATGAACCAGTCGTGGGGAGGCTTCCCCCACCTTTAGCCAAGTCTCCTTTGGTTGAACCCCACCTAGGAGTTGTTCACCTCATAGGAAGACCCAAGCCAATCGTGTGCATCCAAGGGCAGCCGAAGCCATGCCCAAGTGAAGCCCATCCCTCTAAGGTCGTCTCCATCCTCGGGAAACCAAAATCATCCTTTGCCTCTAAACCCCTAGACCAGCCTAGACGTGTGTACGTGCATGATATGGACGACACCATGTTCCAAGGCCATCCTTTGTACAAAATTTTTTCAAAACTCAAAAAGCCTTGAATATGATGTTAAACATGGGATACCCACCTTATCAAGGTCTAGGAACCCATCACCAAGGTCGTTTGGAGCCCATCTTACCTAGTCCTAACCCAAGTCGATATGGAGTGGGCTATACCCCATCCATACCCCCTGAACCACCACCTAAGACCACTTGGGTCAACGGTGCCCTAGAACCTCCTAAAATCGAGACCTATGACTTAGACCTCTTATTTAGAGCCTAATTCACGGTGTTTTCTTTGTAGGTTTGATGGAAGACCCCTCCTTATTCAAAAATCCAAAAACATTATATATTTGCAAAAGCAAAAAAAATTTAGAAAATCCTCAAAACCCAAAAATATCCTCAAAACCTGAAAATTTCAAAAAGAATGTGGTTTATGTTCCTTCTCCTAGTCTTTGTTTATAAAAAGCCAAAAAAATCAAAAAACCTAAAAATTCTAAAAAGAATGTGGTTTATATTCCTTATCTTTGTTTGCAAAAAGCCAAAAAAATTGAAAAATTAGCTGCTAATATGAACCTATGTCCATTGGATGCGATTGGGGAGATGGATCCTATGATATCAAATGCCCACATAGCAAAAGGCCATGGGCTTATAATGGAATGCAAGGTGGACGATGGGATATGGATAGCAAGTCCACGCACTTGACATTGATAACATTTCCTAACATGATCATGGCAATCTTGCTTTAGGGTGGACCAAAAATAACCAACCCTAAGTATCTTCATGGCCATCATATTGGCATTGACATGTTCTCCACATTCTCCATCGTGAAACTCATGCATTACAGTCTTAGCCTCATCAAGGTCTACACATCTCAACAAGATGCCGATAAAACTCTTTTTGTAAAGAACCCCTCCCAAAATCACATATCGGGTTGAAATTTTTCGAATCAAAGCTTGATCTTTAGAAGAAGCAAATTCCAGAAATCCTCTGTTTTCCTAAAAGTTTTTAATGTCATAAAACCAAGGTTTTTAATTTGGATTTTGGTCATTTTGGCAAATCTGCAAATCGTGAGTGGATGGAGTGGGTGAGTGCCATATTTCTAAGGATCGGGTTCCCATAGTGGGATCGACCCTTAGAGCTGAACCTAGAGATGAGAAGGCATCTGCTATGGTGTTGTCCTCTCTACTTATGTGAGTGAGTGTGTATGTTTGAAAGAATCGACCAGTTTAGTAGCCAATTCATGGTATGGCATGAGTTTTTCATTCTTGACTTGCCAAATTTTCAAAACTTGGTTTACAACAAGTAAGGAATCTCCAAAGACTTCAATACATGATGCCCCTAGATTTTTCAAAATTTTTAGACCTTGTATGAGTGCCTCATACTCGGCCATATTATTTGAGCACTCAAAATCTAGTCGAATGGCAATGGGGATCTCTCCCTTTTCAGGGGATATGAGGATGACTCCTGCACCTGCCCCTTATTGATTCCTTGCTCCATCAAAATACATTTTTCATACTTGTAGACACACGGAAATTTCTCACTTCTGGTTCTTAGGCCCGAAGTGAACCTTTTCGTGTGTCTAAGTCATTTTTATAACAAGGGCATGTTAGCTAGCTTACTCAAGCTAGCGAAGTAAGTTTTGAAATCTGACTCTTTCGGGGCGACTGTGAGCAAGTGAGCTCTTTCGTCGCAGACCTTCTTGCACCGATGCGCAAGGGTCAGTCTGTACGCTTGACAAAGTCATTTTAAACAGATAACCTCTTTGAAGAATATACGAAGTGTTTGGGGCTTTGTTTGTTTAGTTGTAAGTTTTATTTCACGTGGGATTTGCACGTGCCTATGTCTTTCACTTTTATGCTTTTTAGGGTCAACTAGGTGTGTGCGCAAGTGACCTAAGTTGGGTGATTTTGCATGGGAGTGTGGGCTTTGCTTTGATGCAATATGCATCCTAACTCGTAGTATGGAGAATATGCAATGCAAACTCACACAACTCCATGGGAAAACCCGAATTGAAAGACAATGCTTAAGGGAAATGACATAATGTAAATTGCAAAAGGGAAATTGTAAAGGGAAATATGGCTATATCTTAAGAGTGAAAAGGCTCAATTGTGTAAGTGTGTGTCGTATATATATGGAAAGACTACTTACACAGCTGAACCTTAAAACCCAAATCTTAAAGACATAGCGGAAGGGAAATACTTATAATATATATATGGGCCCGAAGGTCGCCAATGTGTGCGTGGGTGTTGTGTATATATGTAAAGACAACTCACACGACTTGTAATGTAAAACAATATGGCCCTTACTAGGGTCTTGGGAGTAAGAGCGAAAGCTCAATGTGTGTGAGTATAGAATTGAAAGACAACACCCACGACTTGTAATGGAAAACCCACGCAACCGAATATATATAAATATAACTATATCTTAGGGGCTGTCAAGGCCCGTGTGTGTGCCAAAAAGAGTGTGCAACTAAGAGTGGAAAGGCTCAAGTGCACGTGTGTGTTGGTGTGTCAAAACCACATCATTACAATCGGGGGGGAGACAACACTCCATTATTACAACCCCGTATCAAATTTAATTAAATGTAAGCAAGTTCATATAATGAACTGAGTTAGGCACTTACGTGTAGCTGGTCCGTGTTCAACTTGCTTGGCTTTGGCTTCGTGAGTCGCCTTGAGGCAGCCGAAGGGGAGCTCCTTCGGTGGGTGTGGGCGACATATAGGGGTGCTGGCCGAGTGGCGTCTTGATGCTGGCCGAGTGGAAGGAGCGACAGGTAGGGGTGCTACCCGAGTGGAAGGTGTTGGCTGAATGGATGGAAGATGGTATTGAGGAGTGGTGAAGGCAGGCTGGGAAGTGGGTGACTAAGGGAGGTGCTCAGCTAGGAGCTAAGGTGGGTGGTGTTGAGGGAAGGTAGTGGGGTATGGTGCAGGTCGGCCGGGTGTAAGGGAGAGGGGATGGATGAGCTAAGTGGCGGATGGATGGGAGTGTGTGGCTGGGAAAGAAGGAGGTGAAGGGTTAGATGGGGTTATGGTGGGGTACTAACCGTGAACGGAGGTGGTGCTGGTGGATGGAAGTGGTGGCCGGTTGGTAGTGGAAGAAGAGTGGCAGCCGAAGGGTGGAGCTCCTCGCCGAAGGTGGAAGATGGTGGAGTCGGTTGAAGTGGAGAGGTGGTGGCCGGGTGGAAGGAGTGGCGGTGGAATGGCAGGTCCTTGGAGCTTGGAGGGAGTGGGGGTGAGAGTGGAGGAGAGAGAGTGGAACCCGCAAGGAAGGGGGGTCTTTATAGGCTGGAAATGGGATGGGTCGGTTAGGGGGGTATGGGCCAGATATTTGTAATAAGGTAGGCATGGGAAGTGGTTTGGGGTAGGTCGGTTAGGGGGGGTTGGTTAGTGGTTTAGGGTAGGTCAGTTAGGTGGGCTGGGATTTAGTGGTTAGGGGTTTAATTAGGTGCACTAAGGTGGGTTTAGGCTTAGTTGATTAGGGTCTAGGTGGTCTAGCTAGGTGAGGTCGGCTAGGTGAGGTTGGAGTGGTTTTGGGTGAGCATGGCTAGGTTTGGGTTAGGTTTCAGGAAAAAATGGCTAGGTGAGGTGGGCTAGTTTAGGGCTAGGTTTAGGAACCCTCCTTGGCGCCGGTCCCTTGCTCCATTTGCAGCCATGCCCAAGTTGGTGTGGCCCTAGGTCAGGTGTAGGTGCATGTAAGCTTAAACCCACACTCTAGGCTAAACCCACAAGGTTAACCCACCTTTGACCAAAAGTTAGGCCTACCAACTTTCTCACTCATACTTTATCACCCTTTTTCTCTCTCTACCCAAGCTTTTCACGTGAAATGGCGTGGGCCCCTCACCTCCATTTATGAGAAGGTGATGTGGGCCATGGATGTAGGTATTGGATTTGGATCTTGGGATCCAAATCCAAATACATGTTGGGTTTGGATCTGGATATATATGGTCCAGATCCGGCCCAAATCTGATTTTTTGATTCCTTCATGGTGTTTCGAAACGGACGGTTTGTGCGAGACCTGACTTCATCAGTACTCCGTTTTATGTTGGGTCTTCGCCAACATTGTTATCCGCTCTTCTTCTCACCTTCCAAAGTTTATTTTGAGCAAATTTCTGATATCTGGGGCTTGGATGTCTGAGAATTTAGGGATGATTTTGATACGAGAGTTGATGTGTCGGTCCTGAAGTATGCTCCGGGTCCGGGCTCTCTTTTGCCTTTTCAGTCCTGCTTTCGTCAAGCCAGGCTGCTTTCGGGGTTTCAAAACACCTTTTAAGGTCTAAAACTATATGTATACAGTTTTAAAACGTATATATGGTTTCAACATATATACAGGGTTATCTGGAAGGCTCTTGGGTTTCTAGACTCAAAATAGCCCTTTGGGCCTGCTTTTGCAAAACCAGGCATATTTGAGAAAATCATGGGATTTTAGGGTGTTTACAATTTTCATTAAGACAATTTGCTAAGACATGGTTTTGAAATTCGTTTGTAAATATGCCGTCATCGGGCATTTCATCAAGTATGGGATATGTATCTTCAAGAGGCAATTCAGCCACATGATCGGCTAGGGCTTGTCCATTAATGGAGGTTTGATGATGAAACTTTAAATCATACTCCATTAAGAGGAGATTCCATTTACCAAGCCTACCCATTAGGATAGGTTTTTCAAACAAGTGCTTGATTGGATCAAGCTTAGACACTATCCAAATCTCATGATCTAAGAAGTAATGTCTAAGCTTTTGGCAAGCCCACACCAATGCCAAGCACGTTTTCTCCATGGCTTGATAATTTCTTTCATATGCCAATAGAGTTTTTGAAATGTAGTAAATAGCATACTCCTTATGGCTATCATCCTCATATTGAGCAAGTAAAGCACCCAATGCATTCACATGTATGGAAATGTAAAGCAATAATGGTTTTTCTTGCTTTGGAGGTTTTAAAATCGGAGCATTTATGAAATAAGGTTTATATCTTTCGAAAGCTTTTTGGCAATCATCATCCCATTCAAATTTTACTCCTTTTCTCAAAAGCCCATTGAAAGGTTCACATCTTGTTGCTAGATCGGAGATAAACCTCCTAATTGCTTGGAGTCAACCTTGGAGGCTTCAGATTTGGGTCAAGTTGGAGGGTGGAGGCATGTCTATGATGGCTCGACACTTAGAGGGGTCAACTTCAATGCCCCTTTGGCTTACCATAAATCCTAAGAGCTTGCCTGATTCCACTCTGAAGACACATTTTTTAGGGTTTAGCTTTATTTTGTAAAGTCTAAGTCTTTCGAAAATCTTTTGTAAAGATTCAATGTGTGTGCATCGGGTTTTTTATTTTACCAAAAGATCATCCACATATACTTCCAAGAGCTCATGGATTTAATCATGAAAAATGGTGGTCATGACTCTTTGGTATGTGGCACCAGTGTTTTTCAAACCAAATGGTATAACCGTGTAACAATATGTGCCCCAAGGTGTGGTGAAAGCAGTTTTTGCCTGATCTTTTGGTGCCAACTTGATTTGATTATAACCCGAATAGCCATCCATAAAAGAAAACATTTCATGATTTGCAGTGCTATCCACTATCAAATCAATGTTTGGAAGAGGAAAATTATTTTTTGGAGTAGCTTTGTTAAAATTTTTAAAATCAATGCAAATTCGAATTTTCCATTGGATTTTCGAACAACAACTATATTTGAAAGCCATTCCGAATAAGCAATGGGTTTTATAAATCTGGCTTTTAAAAGATCTTCTAAGCCCTCTTTCACTTGGGAGTGGACATGAGTATTGATTTTCTTAAGTTTTTGCTTTATGGGTTTGGCATTAGGTTCTAGGGGTAGGTGATGCTCCATGATTTTTGGGTCTAGACCCGGCATGTCTTCGTAGGTCCATGTAAATACATCAATATAAGATTTTAAGAATGCAATGAATGATGCTTTTTCATGCTCATACAAACATGCACCTATCTTGACACACTTTGGATTAGACTCACTCCCTAGGTTGATTTCTACAAAATCCCCTCCTACGGAATTTGAAGGTTTTTCCAAGTCAAGGATTCTATGAAATTCGGGAAGCTCAGAGGCTTGATCTTCCTCATGGGTGAGGGGATCTTCCTCCTTGATTTGATCATTCTCAAGCACTTTAATTTCTAGGGAAGTGTTAGGCAAGATAATGGGTTCATGGATGCACGATTTTGGTTTAGGAATATGTACACATTTTAAAGAACTCGAAAATGGGCTTTGTACATGGCCAATATTTTTGGAATTTTCGAATTTTTCCATTTTTTTGTCTTTTTCAAAATGAAAACTAGGAGGCTGAATATACATGACTCTCTTTTTTGGATTTCGCTCTAACTGCGGGCTTCATGAGTCAGCATGCCCATTCATCCCATGTAGTGTTGTAGGCTTATTTTTCAGATTTATAGGTAAGTAGGCAACATTTTAGCTGTCCAACTCTCTAATTATAATTGCAATGCAGTTTCATGCAACTTTAATTGTATTTACACCCACTTTTACGACTATCATTTATAAATTTATGTAACATTCTCCCACCAATTTACAAATACACTTTTTGAAAACATTATCTTGAAAATCTTATAGTTTCAGTATAGGTATCTGGCAATTGAACCTATACCTAGTAAGAGGTGGGTTAAAATGGTAGAGAACCATCCAACCCATTTGAACAAGTATGCACAACTTACATATAGGGTTTACGTACTATTGAAGTCACTATCTACATTAACACAATTATAAAGGCCTTGTGTCCAGGTATCCTCTTTCATGAGTGCTATTGGAGTCTAAGCCCAAGACTTTTAAATGATGTCACACTCCACACTCATATAGGTAGACTCCATCAAGAATGGCTCCCATAAGAGCATCCTAGCAGGAATATTGTATGGGTCTATTAAGAGCATAACTCAACCTGTTCCTTTACTTTATGGGACCAAGTACCTTTATCTTAGGATGATTAGAGAAGTAGGTACTTGCAATCACAATATAATGTACTTTAGCCCATTGAACTCACAACTTGATGTTATTTAAGTCTGAGTCAGGTTTCCATTATAGGAGATTTATTTAGTGGGCTTGATACCCATCCATCTTGATGCTTTTAGCACTAAGTCCCTTGTCAAACCCTTTATCAAGGAATCCGCAAGATTGAATTTCAACCTTATATAAGAAATAGATATGACTCCATTCTTAATAAGATCTTTTACATAACTGTGCCTCAGACCAATATGTTTGGACTTCCCATTATACACATAGCTATAAGCCTTAGATAACATACTTTGACTACCATAGTTCATTGATATTGGGGTCAATGGCTTTGACAATATCAAAATGTTATAAAATAAGTTTTTAAGTCATTCAACTTCCTTGCTTGCTGCTCTAAGGGCTATAAATTCAACAGTCATGGTGGAATCAACTAAACAAGCTTGTTTCCTTGAGCCCAAGAGACTTCACCCTACCAATTGTGAAGACCTATCTACTTGTAGAAGCATGATCTTCTATATAGGTAACCCAACTGGTATCTGCATAACCTTCTAAAACCGAAGGACTTCCATTATAAAACAATTTATAATGGAGAGTTCCTTTTAGATATTTCAAGACTCTTCAAATTACAAACTAGTGGTCTCTACTTGGTTTACTAGTGTATTGTCTTAGATGACCAACCACATATGAAATATCGGGCCTAGTGCTAGTCATTGCATACATCAAACAACCAGTTAGCTTAGCATATTCCTATTATGAAACCGGACAACCATTACTTAGTATCAATTTTGAATTTGGATCAAACGGAGTTGAAACGGGCATATGATCAAAAGCATTAAACCATTTCAATACCTTTTCGATATAATGAGATTAAGACATCCCAATTTCATATCATTTTCTAAGGATTTTGATTTCCAAAATTACCTCAGCAATTCCCAAATCTTTCATGTCAAAATTCTTGAAACAAAACCTTTTACTTTTCAACTTCATTCAAATATATCCAAATATAAGCATATCATTAACATACAAACAAATGATGACACTTTTGCTATCATAGAATTTGCTATCATAGAATTTGCTATACACACATTTGTCTGCTTTATTTATTTGAAAACCATTGGCAAGCACTACATCAAATTTTGTGTACCATTGCTTAGGGGCTTGATAAACCATCTAAGGATTTGACTAATTTACAAATTTTATATTCTTGACCAGGTATAACAAAGCATTCTGTTTGCTCCATATACACTCCCTCATCTAATTCGCCATTTAAAAACATTGTTTTAACATCCATTTAGTGAATGATGAATTGATGTAAGTACTATCAACACTCTAATCATAACTTTTCTAGCTATTGGTGTATATGTATCAAAATAGTCAATTCTCTCTTTTTGAGTAAAGCCCTAGCAACTAACCTTACTTTGAACTTTTCAATGATTTCATCAACTTTCATCTTCTTCTTGAAAAACTACTTACAACCGATAGCTTTTGAACCAAGAGGGAGATCTACTAATTTACAAATTTTATTTGAAAGTATTGAATCTATCTCATCTTGGATAGCTTCCTTTTAAAATATAGAGTCATGAGACCTCATCGCTTCATCAAATGTCTCAGGATCATTTTCTATATGTAAACACCATAGAATAGAGTTTAAAATAGAATCATAATTGCCTTCTACCAAAAACATTTAAAAATTGGGTCCAAAAATCTTTTCAATTCTTTGCCTCTTACGTTTCCTAGGCTCAAGGCATTTGGAAACCTCATTTTCAAATTCAAAACTATTATTTGATCTTGTAAACACCCCAAATCTTCTATATTTCAAAAAACTCTCAAAAAAGCTCGTTTGAGCCAAAACGACAACTTGTTTTGAAATGTGAAAATAGGTACAGAAGGCAAAAGAAGACCCTAGGCCCGAAAAGGATTCAAGCCCAGAGCTTCGGAAGCCGCTTCCTAATAAAAAACAAAAGAAAGCTGAGCCTGTTTGATGAAAAGCTCAACGGAGTCTAGAACGGCGAGACGGAGTCCGGACGACAAAGTTGGGGAAACCCAGCACCAGACGGAGCGCTGATGAAGCCAGTGCCCGCACAGATCGTTCGCCTCGAGAAGCCAAGAAGGACTGTCCGAAGAAATTTTGATTTGGATCTGGACCATAAATATCCAGATCCAAATCCATGTAATGAATAGTGTTTGGATTTGGGCCAATCCAAATAGTGTTTGGGTCGATCCAAATAGTGTTTGGATTTGGATTGAATCCAAATAGTGTTTGGATTGGATCGGATCTGGACCAAAATATCCAGATCCGTATCCATAAAAATATTGGGTTTGGATCGGATACGGATCTTAAAATATTCGAGATCCAATATCCAGATCCAAATAGTGTTTGGATTTGGGTATGGATCCAAACCCAAACCCAAACCCAAATCCAAGACCCACCTCAAATCTCTATAAATAGAGGTGAGGGGGTCCATGTAAAGGGTTCATGCAAATATTTGGGAGGAGAGAGAGGGAGTGATAGACCTAGCCATGTGGGCTCATTGGGCTAAGTGGGTCTAGACCAAGGGGCTGCAACCAAGGTGGGCTGGACCAAGTGGCTGCAACCGTGGAGACGTGGGCTCAAGCCATGAAGGACCGGCTCCAAGAGGTAAGCCTAACCTAACCTAGCCATTCTCTCTACACCCCTCTAAACCTAACCCCCAACCTAGCCTAGGTTCGAACCTACCTAACCCCAACTGAACCTAACCCTAACTGAACCAACCTAACCCTAACTAGACCTAACGTAACCCCAACCGCCTCAAAACATCCTACAAACCACGAACCCATACCCCCCGGGCGCCTACCGCGTGCCCTGCTTCCTGCCGCGCGCCCCTTCTGCTGCCGCGCGCCACTGCGGCGCCCCTCAGCGCCCTGCCGTCCCTCTAGCGCCAGGACCCCTCCTAGCGCCAGACGCCCGCCAGCGCCCAGCGCCAGACGCCCGTCTGCTGCGCCAGGCGCCAGACGCCTCCCTGCCGACCCGACTGCCTCCCTATCGCCCTGTCCACCTCCCTGCCGACCTGTACACCCCCCTGCCGACCTGACCTGCACCCTGGCCGTGAACTACACCCTATGACAGACCCTAGGACAGACCCTACACAACCCCTGTCTTGGCCGAACCTAAGCCTCCCTAAGGCCCTAATCGTGCCCCATAGAACCTCCCTCAAAGCCACCTAGGATAACCCCCTCTTGGCTGCCCAAGGTGAACCGTGAGCCCACGTGCAAGCAAGTTGAACATGGACCAGCTATTTGTAAGTGTCTAAACTTGGTCTATTACATTAACTTGCTTTATATTCAATTAAATTTTGATACGGGGTTGTAGTAAAGGAGCTTCGTCTCCCCCCGATTGTAATAACGTGGTTTGACACACCCACACACGCGCACTTGAGCCTTTCCGCTCTTAGTCGTACACTTCTTGCACACACACGGGCCTAACAAGCCCTTAATATATAGTTATATTTATATATTTTAAGTCAAGGGGGTTTTTAATTAAGTCGTGTGTATTGTCTTTCCATTTTCCACACGCACACACATTGAGCCTTCGCTCTTACTCCCAAGACCTTAGTAAAGGCCTTATTGCAGTTATATTTGGGTTTCATTTATGTCATGTGCGTAGTACTTCAATTCTACACTCACACACATTGAGCTTTCGCTCTTACTCCCAAGACCTTAGTCAAGGCATATTGCAATTTATATTTGGGTTTCATTTCATGTCGTGTGTGTAAGTCTTTCAATTCAAGCACGCACACACATTGAGCCTTCGCTCTTATTTACAAGACCCAAGTAAGGGCCCCTACATATACTCTATATAAAGTATTTCTTTCGGCTACGTCTTTAAGATTCGGGTCTTAAGGTTCAAGTCGTGTGCGTTGTCTTTCAATATATACACGACACACACTTACACAATTGAGCCTTTCCGCTCTTAAGATATAGCCATATTTCCCCTTCCGCTATTTACTTTACAAGTCATTTCCCTTCGGCTATTTACTTTACAAGTCATTTCCCTTCGGTTATTTCCCTTCGGCAATTTCCCTTCGGCATTGTCTTTTAAATTCGGGTTTTCCCTTTGGAGTTGCGTGAGTTTGCATTGCATCTACGCCATACCACGAGGTAGGACGCATATTGCATCAAAGCAAGCCTCATACTCCCGCTCAAAATTCGCCCCATGTAGTGGAGTGTTCATAACACACACCTAGGTGGCCCATAAAGGGATAAAAAGAAAGACTTAGGCACGTGCAAATCCACGTGATCTAAAATCTGAAAATCGTACAAACCCGAATCAATCGTGCAAACACGCCAAGACTTAGGCTATTTCGATGCACGCCCATCGTGCCTAAGCAGATTAAAATTTGAAAGACTTAGGGTCGTCCAACCCTTACAAAATCAAAAATCGCCCAAATGCATGGTTTTTAAAAGGTTTTAAACACTTCTTCATTCAAGATATATTGAGTTAAACTTGTTTTCAAAATGAAGTCTCTAAGCGTACAGACTGACCCTTGCGCATCGGTGCAAGAAGGTCTGCGACGTAAAAATCCCGCTTGCCTATCGCCTTTCAAAAGTCAGATTATTTTTCAAAACATACTTTGCTAGTTAAAGTAAACTAGCTGGCACGCCCATAAAGCGAAGTAGATTGAGAAAAGGTTCACTTCAGGCCTAAGAACCCGTAAGTGAAAATTTTCGGTGTCTACAGAAATTGGAACGCCCGATGGGACCCGGGACTTAAGTAGACTTCAAACAAACGAGTTATACTCAAATTTTCGAAAAAAAAAGAGTGTTTTTTCAAAAATCGTGCATACTTAGGAAAATTGCATGAAAATGGATAGAAAGCTACAAAAATCTTTGTTGAGTAAACTAAAAGAGGCTTTCAAATCAGATAAAGCCCAAAAAGAGCTCGATGACATTTCAAAAATATTTCAAAAGATGGATGCTTTAAGCAAGGAGCTTAAAGCCCATCGAACACATAGCAGCTCTTCTAGGGCACATACAGATCGTGAATTGAAAACCGATCTCAAACTCAACGAAGGATTGGAGGTTAGAGACAAATCCCGGCAAAGGGATAAGTCATCCACTCCTACAACTTCAAGCTTTTCAAAATCCATAGAAAAACTAAAAAAAGATTTTTCTATTTCAAAAAACCAAAAAAATCTTGAAAATTTGGAAAAAGACCAAAAAATTGAAAAACAAAATTTTGGAATTTCGAAAACTTCAAGTAAAAGTCCTATGTCTAGGCACACACATATAGTGGGACATGAAGTCCACACCCTACAAAGGAACGAGAGTGAAAAACAGGAAGGTTTCGAAAGGAAACGCCTCGTAAAACCCCGGGGGCTCAAAACAGAGTTACCCGGGAAATCGGCTTGCTCTCACCCTGAAAAGGTAGACAAGCCACAAAGAGGTATGCCTGAAACCCATCCTTCTCAAGACTCTCTTCTTCATGTAGGGTCATCAGATGCATTGGATAACCCCTATGCACACACAAACCCACAAACTGTGCCAAAACTTGAGGATTTTCAAGGTGTGCCAACTGTCGCGCACCATTCAAAGGAATTTCAAAAACAAAAAGAAGTTTCGAAAATGGTAGACATAGAGACCCCTAATGCATGCATCGACATCTTAGGAGCTCATAACCCTACCATAGAAAAACCCACTTCTTCGAGCCTAGTCTTGTGCCCTGGAACCAAGGCTATGGCTTTGAAACAAAAAAATCAATCCCTAGGGGCACCACGAGTTGAACCTAGGGACCAAGTTAAAAACTTCAAGGGACCTTGCATGGCTCCCCTTGAAGTAAATTTTTCCCAAAATGGGGTATGGAACCATAAGTTTTCCATAACCCTGCTATGTCCAAAACTCCTCAAGGAACCAAGCTTGGCTTTCCTTGAGGGCAAAGTCTCCCAAACCAGGTTTGTATGGAAGCCCAAGTCTTCCATCACCCCGGAATCCAAACTCCCGATATCCAAAAGGGTATATATCCCCAACATGGACGATTCCATGTTCCAAGACCATGATTTATACCAAAATTTTTCAAAAAGCAAAAAGTCTTGGAACATGATTCTGAATATGGGATATAAACCCTACGCGGGCCTGGGAACCCGAAACCAAGGTAGGCTTGAGCCTGTCCTACCTAGAACCAATAGGGAACGATATGGACTGGGCTACAGCCCACCCATACCATCAGAGCTGCCACCTAAGACCATCTAGGTCAAGGGTGCCCTGTAGAACCTCTAAAACCGAAACCCATGTCTTAGACCTATCTGATTAGAGTCTGATTCATGAATGTTTTCTTTGAAGGTTCAATGGAAGATCCCTACTTTTGAAAAAGACAAAAAAAATTGAAAACTCTCAAAATCTCAAAAACATTTGGAAAAACGAAAATTCCAAAAAGAAATTTTGTTTCAAAAGCCTTTGGCCATGTACAAAGCCCATTTTCGAAAAATTGTAAAAATGCTTTCGAAAAATGTATATACTCCCTGAAACCAAGTATCCAAAAAGCTGGTCCTATCCACCCCTTTTGCCTAGAGCTTTTTCAAAAATGAAAAGCTCGAGAATCACGAAAGCAAGGAGGAATAAACACCTCCAAGCTTCCTAAACTTCGCAAAATCCTTAACTTATGGAAAATTGGGGATTTTTAGAAATAAGTTAACCCATAGTGTGTGCATAAGCATCATGCATTACACTTTGAAATCATTCATATGCATCAAGTCTAGACATCATTCTAGAAATCGAATTCAGGGTTTTGCAAAAACAAAAGGGGCAATAAGAGTCGACCCCCTAAGTATCGAGCCTTCATAGGCATGTCTCCATACAAATCAAAACCAACACCTTCGAGGCAAATTTTAAAAGGAAATGAGAATCTTGAAAAAGGGTTACACATTTCACAAAAACCTTTCATGGCTTTGAAAAGAAAGATTTTCTTCAACTTCTGGTTTATATGAAAACCTTGATTGTGTTAGGATAAAGAACATGAATCTCACGATGAAATATGGAGACCATGTCAAAACTAAAACCTGATGGCCATGACGATCACTTAGGGCTGGTTATGTTTCCCATCCTTGAGTAAAAAGTATCATGATCATATTAGAAAAACCATGGAAGTACATGGACATGAACATACCATTGTCCATCCAAAATCCCTTTGAAAAGCCATGGCCCTTCACCATATGGCCATGCGAAATTCCCATCAAGCTAGGGGCATTTTTAAATACAGCCCCTAGACACTTTCCATGGATAAGCGAATGCATCTCCTTCATGATTTGTGAGATACATTTCATGTGTTCATCGTTGCATAAAAACATGTATTTCCATTTTAAATCACATGGAGTGCATAGCATGCATCATATCACCCCGAAGAAAGCCCAAAAGGGTGGCAAACTCGAGTAGGAATGTCCCCATGTCTTCAAAAGGGCAAAAAAAATTAGAAATTTGTTGATGTTGTGGGTAGAAATTAGCAAAACCCCGAAAATGCCCAAGTATTCAAAAAGGTTTATGTTGAATTCTTTTTCAAAAAGATTTTGAAAAAATCGAACTCCTTTGAAACTTCTTGAAAGAAGGATCGAAGTAGATTGTATAACCCCGAATGGAGGAATCTATACTTTTCGAAAAGTAGAGTCTTCCAAAAATGAATTGGCGATATTTCAAAGAACCCTGGCTTACAAGATTAAGCCTTGTTCAAAATATCAAAATATTTTCAAATAGCAGATGCTATTAAGAAATAGGATGATCTCGTTTGAATCGAGTAACTAAAGGGATAAGCCCTCCCCCATCCTACTTTCTCTCTGAAAAGGAAAATTGTCTGTTTTCAAAAGAAAAACAAAAAAACGAGAATGCAAAAACTCCTCCGAAATTGGTCTTCCCTTCATAAACAGGGAATACAAAAACTCCTCCGAAAGAGGTCTTCTCGTTTCAAAAGAAAAAGGAGATATAAAAACACTCCTCCCAAAGAGGTCTTCCCTTCATAAAAAGGGAATATAAAAACTCCTCCAAAGAGCTGCTCTCCTTTAAAGAAAAGAAGGATTAATGAAAAAATACTCCCAAAGGGAGACCCTCTATGAAAAAAAGAAACAAAAAGCCAAAGCTCCAAAGAGCGATTTTCCGATTCTTTGCCTAAAACCACGGGACGCTTCAGAAGGGACCGTGGTATCTCTTTCCCATATCCCTACGGCTTATCCCCGAGAAAAAAGATTCAAATTTGCGAAAATCCTAAAGTACGAATAAAATCGGCTTATTTGGATTTCATTTTGTTTGAGAACTCGACTCTGTTTTGTAGGAAATGGAACTTTGAAATGTTTTCCAAGTTTTCCTACCCAAAAACCTCTACTGAGTAGCAGGTATTGAAACCCGAATGAAGGGAAGTATGAAAAATAGAAGTCCTTTTCGATACAAGTTAAAAGGAGTTCCTTTTCAAAAAGCAATTTTCGAAAAACCCACGAATGTCAAAAGGTACAACTTGCTTAGAGCAGACAGCCTCAAAAGGTCTCTCTCTCTAAAGCTCGAAAACCCGAAAAATGTCGAGAAGACATGGGTAAAAACGTGCTCGGAGCAGCCAGCCTCAAAAGGCTCTCTTCGGGCTCAAAAACCAAAAATAAATTTTTTCTCATGCATGCATTCAAAGAGTCGTTCGTGCATGATCATACATATAGGGAAATAGCTAGGAAAAGCCCCCTTTTGCTAAAAATCTCCACTTGTGGAAAAAGAAAACAGGGTTTTTTTGCGAAATAAATGGTGTATTCTCGAGAAAATTTGAGAGAAAAACCAAAATGAGGTGTTTCTTCTTTGCCATTATCCAAATACATTTGGATAATGCCAAAGAGGGGCATATGTAAACACCCCAAATCTTCTATGTTTCAAAAAACTCTCGAAAAAGCTCGTTTGAGCCAAAACGACAACTTGTTTTGAAATGTGAAAATAGGTACAGAAGGCAAAAGAAGACCCTAGGCCCAAAAAGGATTCTCTTAGATGCTATCTTGACTCTGTTGAGTGCGGGAGTGCGATATTTGGTGAGTTGGGTTGCGGGAGCCAGAAACCCAGAGCTTCGGAAGCCGCTTCTTGATAAAAAACAAAAGAAAGCTGAGCCCGTTTGATGAAAAGCTCAACGGAGTCCAGAACGGCGAGACGGAGTCCGGACGACAAAGTTGGGGAAAACCTAGCACCAGATGGAGCGTTGATGAAGCCAGTGCCCGCACAGATCGTTCGCCTTGAGAAGCCAAGAAGGACTGTCCGAAAAAAATTTTGATTTGGATCTGGACCATAAATATCCAGATCCAAATCCATGTAATGAATAGTATTTGGATTTGGGCCAATCCAAATAGTGTTTGGGTCGATCCAAATAGTGTTTGGATTTGGATTGGATCCAAATAGTGTTTGGATTGGATCGGATCTGGACCAAAATATCCAGATTCGTATCCATAAAAATATTGGGTTTGGATCGGATACGGATCTCAAAATATCCGAGATCCAATATCCAGATCCAAATAGTGTTTGGATTTGGGTATGGATCCAAACCCAAACCCAAACCCAAATCCAAGACCCACCTCAAATCTCTATAAATAGAGGTGAGGGGGTCCATGTAAAGGGTTCATGCAAATATTTGGGAGGAGAGAGAGGGAGTGATAGACCTAGCCATGTGGGCTCATTGGGCTAAGTGGGTCTAGACCAAGGGGCTACAACCAAGGTGGGCTGGACCAAGTGGCTGCAACCGTGGAGACGTGGGCTCAAGCCATGAAGGACCGGCTCCAAGAGGTAAGCCTAACCTAACCTAGCCATTCTCTCTACACCCCTCTAAACCTAACCCCCAACCTAGCCTAGGTTCGAACCTACCTAACCCCAACTGAACCTAACCCTAACTGAACCAACCTAACCCTAACTAGACCTAACCTAACCCCAACCGCCTCAAAACATCCTGCAAACCACGAACCCAAACCCCCCAGGCGCCTACCACGCGCCCTGCTTCCTACCGCGCGCCCCTTCTACTGCCGCGCGCCACTGCGGCGCCCCTCAGCGCCCTGCCGTCCCTCTAGCGCCAGGACCCCTCCTAGCGCCAGACGCCCGCCAGCGCCCAGCGCCAGACGCCCGTCTGCTGCGCCAGGCGCCAAACGCCTCCTTGCCGACCCGACTGCCTCCCTACCGACCCGACTGCCTCCCTGCCGACCTATCCACCTCCCTGCCGACCTGTACACCCCCCTGCCGACCTGACCTGCACCCTGGCCGTGAACTGCACCCTAGGACAAACCCTACACAACCCCTGTCTTGGCCGAACCTAAGCCTCCCTAAGGCCCTAACCGTGCCCTATAGAACCTCCCTCAAAACCACCTAGGATAACCCCCTCTTGGCTACCGAAGGTGAACCATGAGCCCACGTGCAAGCAAGTTGAACATGGACCAGCTATTTGTAAGTGTCTAAACTTGGTCTATTACATTAACTTGCTTTATATTCAATTAAATTTTGATACGGGGTTGTAGTAAAGGAGCTTCGTCTCCCCCGATTGTAATAACATGGTTTGACACACCCACACACACGCGCACTTGAGCCTTTCCGCTCTTAGTCGTACACTTCTTGCACACACACGGGCCTAACAAGCCCTTAATATATAGTTATATTTATATATTTTAAGTCAAGGGGGTTTTTAATTAAGTCGTGTGTGTTGTCTTTCCATTTTCCACACGCATACACATTGAGCCTTCGCTCTTACTCACAAGACCTTAGTAAAGGCCTTATTGCAGTTATACTTAGGTTTCATTTATGTCGTGTGCATAGTACTTCAATTCTACACTCACACACATTGAGCTTTCGCTCTTACTCCCAAGACCTTAGTCAAGGCATACTGCAATTTATATTTGGGTTTCATTTCATGTCGTGTGTGTAAGTCTTTCAATTCAAGCACGCACACACATTGAGCCTTCGCTCTTATTTACAAGACCCAAGTAAGGGCCCCTACATATACTCTATATAAAGTATTTCTTTCGGCTATGTCTTTAAGATTCGGGTTTTAAGGTTCAAGTCGTGTGCGTTGTCTTTCAATATATACACGACACACACTTACACAATTGAGCCTTTCTGCTCTTAAGATATAGCCATATTTCCCCTTCCGCTATTTACTTTACAAGTCATTTCCCTTCGGTTATTTCCCTTCGGCAATTTCCCTTCGGCATTGTCTTTTAAATTCGGGTTTTCCCTTTGGAGTTGCGTGAGTTTGCATTGCATCTACGCCATACCACGAGGTAGGACGCATATTGCATCAAAGCAAGCCTCGTACTCCCGCTCAAAATTCGCCCCATGTAGTGGAGTGTTCATAACACACACCTAGGTGGCCCATAAAGGGATAAAAAGAAAGACTTAGGCACGTGCAAATCCACGTGATCTAAAATCTGAAAATCGTACAAACCCGAATCAATCGTGCAAACACGCCAAGACTTAGGCTATTTCGATGCACGCCCATCGTGCCTAAGCAGATTAAAATTTGAAAGACTTAGGGTCGTCCAACCCTTATAAAATCAAAAATCGCCCAAATGCATGGTTTTTAAAAGGTTTTAAACACTTCTTCATTCAAGATATATTGAGTTAAACTTGTTTTCAAAACGAAGTCTCTAAGCGTACAGACTGACCCTTGCGCATCGGTGCAAGAAGGTCTGCGACGTAAAAATCCCGCTTACCTATAATCGCCTTTCAAAAGTCAGATTATTTTTCAAAACATACTTTGCTAGTTAAAGTAAACTAGCTGGAACGCCCATAAAGCGAAGTAGATTGCGAAAAGGTTCACTTCAGGCCTAAGAACCTGTAAGTGAAAATTTTCGGTGTCTACAGATCTTATGCTTGAATTAAATATATTTTCTTTAAAAATATCATCTCTTGATTCAATAATTGTATTGACCGGATACGAGTCATTTGATTCTATAACCATAAACAAGTATGCTTTACTATTTTTTGCATACCCTAAGAAAATACACAAAATTACTCTTTTACCTAATTTCTTTCTTTTAGGTTCGGGGAGTTTAACAATAGTAGTAGATCCCCAAACTCTAAAATAATAGAGAATAGGTGTTATCTTTTTCAAAAATTCATAAGGAGTGATTTTGTTCCTTTTATTAGGAACCCGATTTAAGATATAACATAATATTAAAATTGCTTCACCCAAAAAACCATTGGAGAGACTCGAATAAGAAAGCATTGCATTAACCATTTCTACCAAGACTATTCTTTCTTTCTGCTACTCTATTTTGTTGTGGAGAATAGGGAGTTGTGTTTTGATGAATGATCCCGGTGCATTCAAAATAACTTGGATCATAGTATTCTCCTTCCCTATCTGTTCATAAGCTTTTGATTAAAGTTTTTTGTTTCAGTTCTGTAGACAACGAAAATTCTCACTTCTGGTTCTTAGGCCTAAAGTGAACCTTTTCGAGTTCTACTTCGCTTTATATGGGTGTGCCAGCTAGTTTGCTTTAAAACTAGCAAAGTTTTGAAATATCTAACTTTTTTGGGCGATTATGGGCAAGCGGGATCTTTTCGTCGTAAACCTTCTTGCACCGATGCGCAAGGGTCAGTTTGTACGCTTATGGACTTTGATAAAACGGTTTTGACTCTTGAAAACGTAAGTTTTTGAAAATACGGATTTGATTCGTGTTTGTGTTTGCCAGTTTTATATACATGGGTTTGCACGTATCTATGTCTTTCAATTTTATGCTATTTAGGCCAACTAGGTGTGTGCGCAAGTGACCTAAGTTGGGCGATTTTTGCACAGGAGTATGGGGTTTGCTTTGATGCAATATGCGTCCTAACTCATGGTATGGCAAATATGCAATGCAAACTCACACAACTCCAAGGGAAAACCTGAAATTGAAAGACAATGCTTAAGGGAAATTGCGTAATGTAAATTGCAAAAGGGAAATATGACTATATCTTAAGAGCGGAAAGGCTCAATTGTGTAAGTGTATACCGTGTATAAATTGAAATGCAGCTCACACAGCTGAACCTTAAAACCCAAAATTTAAAGACATAGCAGAAGGGAAATACAACTATATATATATGGGCCCGAAGGTCACCAACATGTGCGTGGGTGTTGTGTGTATATGTAAAGACAACTCACACGACTTGAAATCTAAAACCCAAATAGAATTGCAATATGACCCTTATTAGGGTCTTGGGAGTAAGAGTGAAAGCTCAATGTGTGTGAGTGTAGAATTGAAAGACCACGCACACAACTTAAATGAAAACCCCAAATTAAATTGCAATATGGCCCTTATTAAGGTCTTGGGAGTAAGAGCGAAAGCTTAATGTGTGTGAGTGTGGAATGGAAAGACAACGCACACGACTTGAATAAAAACCCACACAGCTGAATATATATAAATAGAACTATATCTTAGGGGCTGTCAAGGCACGTGTGTGTGCCAAAAGTGTGCAACTAAGAGCGAAAAGGCTCAAGTGCACGTGTGTGCTTGTGTATGAAACCAAGTTATTGCAATCGGGGGGAGACAAAGCTCCTTTACTACAACCCCGTATCAAAATTTAATTGAATATAAAGCAAGTTAATGTAATAAACCAAGTTTAGACACTTACAAATAGCTGGTTCGTCTTCAACTTGCTCGTACTTGGGCTTACGGTTCACTTTGGACAGCTAAGAGGGGTTATCCTAAGTGGCTTTGAGGGAGGTTCTATGGGTCACGGTTAGGGTCTTAGGGGAACTTAGGTTCGGCCAAGACGGGGCTGTGTAGGGTCTGTCCTAGGTTGCAGGTCACGACCAAGGTGCAGGTCGGGTCGGTAGGGAGCAGGTCAGGCTGGCCGGGAGGCGTCGGGTGACTGGGGCGGCAGTCGGGTCGCTTGGCGCTAAGGGGCGCCACAGGGGGGTGTCCTGGCGCTAAAGGGGTGGCTGGGTGCCTGTGGCGCAGAAGGGCGCGACAGGGTGCTGAGGGGCACCGCAGTGGCGCGGGATGGCGTCAGGTGGTTCGGGTGACGCGCAGGGCACGCGGAAAGGGCGTAGGGCGCGCAGCAGGGGGTTCGGTGACGCGTGGGTGGCAGTTCGATTAGATTTAGGTCGGTTTGAGTCTAGGGTTAGGTTTGGTCGAACCTAGGCTAGGTTAGGGCTAGGTTTAGTTAGGGCTAGGTTCAGTTGGGGTTAGGTAGGTTCGAACCTAGGCTAGGTTGGGGGTTAGGTTTAGAGGGGTGTAGAGAGAACGGCTAGGTTAGGTTAGGCTTACCTCTTAGAGTCGGTCCAGCCCATGTCCAAGCTTGGTTGCAGCCACCTCTTGGTCCAACCCACCTTGGTTGCAGCTCCTTGGTCTATACCCACTTAGCCCACATAGTTTGAACCCACCTCACCCAATGAGCCCACATGGCTAGATCTATCACTCCCTCTCTCTCCTCCCAAGCATTTTCATGAACCCTTTACATGGACCCCCTCACCTCTATTTATAGGCATTTGAGGTGGGTCTTGGGTTTGGGTTTGAGATCTAAATCTAGACCCAAATCCAAATACTATTTGGATCTGGATATTGGATCTCGAATATTTTGAGATCCGTATCTAATCCAAACCCAATATTTTTATGGATATGGATCTGGATATTTTGGTTCATATCCGATCTAATCCAAACACTATTTGAATCCATCCAAATCCAAACACTATTTCGTTCGACCCAAACACTATTTGGATTGGCCCAAACCCAAACACTATTCATTATATGGATTTGGATCTCGATATTTATGGTCCAGATCCAAATCAAAATTTCTTCGGATAGTCTTTCTTGGCTTCTCGAGGCGAACGATCTGTGTGGGAACTGACTTCATCAGCACTCCGTCTGGTGCGGGGTTTTCCCCAACTTTGTCGTCCGGACTCCGTCTCGCCATTCTATACTCTGTTTTGCTTGATTTTCACCATTTTTGGCTTTTCTTCAAACGGGCTCTGCTTTCTTTTATTTTTTATCAAGGAGTGGCTTTTTGAGACTCCGAGCTTGAATCCTTCTTCTTGCCGAGGATCTCCTTTTGCCTTTTGTACCTGTTTTTGCATTTAAAACAGGTTGTCGTTTTGGTTCAAACGAGTTTTTTATGTTTTTTTGAGAGTTTTTGAAATATAAAAGATTTGGGGTGTTTACAAATGCCCCTCTTTGGCATTTTCCAAATGTATTTGGATAATGGTAAAGAAGAAACACCCCATATCAATTTTTCTCTCAATTTTTCTCGAGAATACACCATTTTATATCGCAAAACCCTGTTTTCTTTTACCACAGGTGGGGATTTTTAGCAAAGGGGGTTTTTCCTAGCTATTTCCCTATATGTATGATCATGCACGAACGACTGTTTGAATGCATGCAAGAGAAAATTTTTATTTTTGGGTTTTTGAGCCCGAAGAGAGCCTTTTGAGGTTGGCTGCTCTGAGCAGGTTTTTACCCATGTCTTTTTGACATTTTCTGGGTTTTCGAGATTTAGAGAGAGAGCCCTTTTAGGCTGTCTGCTCTAAGCAGGTTCTACCCCTGTCTTTTTGACACTCGTGGGTTTTTTAAAAATTTCTTTTTGAAAAGGAACTCCTTTTAACTTGTATCGAAAAGGACTTCTATTTTTCATACTTTCCTTTATTCGGGTTTCAATACCTGCTACTCAATAGAGGTTTTTGGGTAGGAAAACTTGGAAAACATTTCAAAGTTCCATTTCCTACAAAACAGAGTCGAGTTCTCAAACAAAATGAAATTCAAATAAGCCAATTTTATTCGTACTTTAGGATTTTCTCAAATTTGAATCTTTTTCCTCGGGGATAAGCCGTAGGGATATGGGAAAGAGATACCATGGTCCCTTCTGAAGCGTCTCGTGGTTTTAGGCAAAGAATCGAAAAATCGCTCTTTGGAGCTTTGGCTTTTTGGTTTCTTTTTTCACAAAGGGTCTCCCTTTGGGAGTATTTTTTCATTAATCCTTCTTTTCTTTAAAGGAGAGCAGCTCTTTGGAGGAGTTTTTGTATTCCCTGTTTATGAAGGGAAGACCTTTTTGGGAGGAGTTTTTTTATATCTCCTTTTTCTTTTGAAACGAGAAGACCTCTTTCGGAGGAGTTTTTGTATTCCCTATTTATGAAGGGAAGACCACTTTCGGAGGAGTTTTTGTATTCTCGTTTTTTTTTCTTTTTCTTTTGAACACAACCAATTTTTCTTTTCGGAGAGAAAGTAGGATCGGGAAAGGCTTATCCCTTTAGTTACTCGATTCAAACGAGATCGTCCTATTTCTTAATAGCATCTGCTATTCGAAAATATTTTGATATTTTGAACAAGGCTTAATCTTGTAAGCTAGGGATTTTTGAAATGTTGCCAATTCATTTTTGGAAGACTCTACTTTTCGTAAAGTATAAATTCCTCCATTCAGGGTTATACAATCAACTTTGATCCTTCTTTCAAGAAGCTTCAAAGGAGTTCGATTTTTCATATCCCCTAGGGACCTTTCTTAGTCACCTTAGCCCAACACACCAAGGCAACCCCTTCCTAGCAGCCAACCACCTTCAAGGTGCCCTTCCCGCGCACCCAAGGCACCCGGCCAGCATCCCCCCTTACCGTTCAACTTCGAGGAGCTCCCTCTTGCAGCCCAAGGCGAAGCCAAACCTATGCTAAAGCAAGTCACCTCCGGACCAACTATAAGTAAGTGCCTAACTCGGTCCTTAGTTGTAGACTTGCTTGAATTAAATTTGATACGGGGTTGTAATAACGGAGCATAGTCTCCCCCCGCTTGTAATAACGTGGCTTGGCACATCCACACACACGTGCACTCTCTTAGTCGTGCACGATTTTGAACACACATGGGCCTAATCAGCCCCTAAGATATAAATTTATGTATATACTTTAAATTACGTAGGGTTTTGCTTAAGTTGGGTGTGTTGTCTTTCAATTCAAGCACTCACACACATTTAGCCTTCGCTCTTATTTGTAAGACCCAAGTAAGGGCCGTGTTATACTATTTGGGTTTAATTTCATGTTGTGTGCGTAGTACTTCAATTCAAGCACTCACACACATTGAGCTTTCGCTCTTATTTGTAAGACCCAAGTAAGGGCCGTGTTATACTATTTGGGTTTAATTTCATGTTGTGTGCGTAGTACTTCAATTCAAGCACTCACACACATTGAGCTTTCGCTCTTATTTGTAAGACCCAAGTAAGGGCCGTGTTATACTATTTGGGTTTAATTTCATGTTGTGTGCGTAGTACTTCAATTCAAGCACTCACACACATTGAGCTTTCGCTCTTATTCCCAAGACCTTAGTTAAGGCCATATTGCAAGTTATATTTGGGTTTCATTTCATATCATGTGTATAGTCTTTCAATTCAAGCACGCACCCACATTGAGCCTTCGCTCTTATTTGCAAGACCCGAGTAAGGGCCCATATATACATTATATACGTATTTCCCTTCGGCATTTACATTACAAGTCATTTCCCTTCGGTTATTTCCCTTCGGCAATTTCCATTACAAGTCATTTCCCTTAAGTCATTTCCCTTCGGTATTGTCTTTACATTCGGGTTTTCCCTTTGGAGTAGCGTGAGTTTGCATTGCATATACGCCATACCACGAGTTAGGATGCATATTACATCAAAGCAAACCCCATACTCCCGCTCAAATTCGCCACATTTAGTGGAGTGTTCATAACACACACCTAGGTGGCCCATAAAGGGATAAAAAGAAAGACTTAGGCACGTGCAAATCCACGTGATCTAAAATCTAGCAATCGCACTAAAAAGACCCGAATCAAATACCTCGAATCGCTTTCGTAGGTCCTTCTATCCAAAACTCGATTTTTAAAGCGTAAAGAATGACCCTTGCGCATCGGTGCAAGAAGGTCTGCGATGACAAGAACTTGCTTGCTCACAGTCGCCACGTTAGAAGTCAGGTTAAAATATATCTTCGCTAGCTTAGGTAAGCTAGCTGGCATGCCCTGTTTATTCAAATAGGACTTAGACACATGAAAGGATCCGCTTCTGGCCTAAGAAACCAGGGAGGCGAAGATTTTCTGCATCTATAAGCCCCTCTTTGGTTTCGTGCCCCATCGAAGTGCATTTTTGTGAACACCCCAAAATCCCACAATTTTCCCAAAACATCTGGTTTTGTAAAAAGCAGCCTCAAAGGGCTATTTTGAGTCTAGAAACCCAAGAGCCTTCCAGGCAAAACCCTGTACATATGTCTAAACTATATATGTTTTAAAATATATGATATAGTTTTAAAACCTTTAAAAAGGTGTTTTGAAACCCCGAAAAGCAACTTGGCCTGATGAAAGCAGGACTAGAGAAGCAAAAGAGAGCCCAGAACCGGAGCATACGTCGAGCCCGGCACATCAACTCTCGTATCAGATTCATCCCCAGAATCTTGGACATCCAAGCCCCTGTTATCAACAAAATTGTTTGAAATGATCTCCGGAAGGTGAAAAGAGGAGCGAACGACAATGTTGGTGAAGACCCAACGCAAGACGGAGTACTGATGCTGTCAGGCCCCACACAAACCATTCGTTTCGAACACACCATGAAGGAGTCAGAAATCAGATTTGGATCGGATTTGGACCATATATATCCAAATCTAAACATGTATATGGATTTGGATTTGGATCTAAAGATCCAATCCAATATCCACATCCATGGCCCACATCACCTTCTCATAAATGGAGGTGGGGCCCATAAGAAAATCATGTGGAAAGCTTGGGTATGAGAGAGCATGGGGGGATTAAATATGAGTAAACATGTGTTAAGCATGACTTTTGTGTCAAGTTTTGGGTTAATCATGTGGGTTAGCCTAATGAGTGTAGGGTCTAAGCTTGTATGCACCTACACCTAACCTAGGGCTGCACCAATTTGCTGCAACTAGGTCCATGGGTCATGCAAAGGGATGCTCCTAACCCTAACCCTAAGCTAACCCCCCTTACGTAGCCATTTCCCCTTAATCCCGACCTAATCCTAGCCTAATCACCTAACCCACTTTCCTAATCCTTCCCTAATCCTAACCTAATCACCTAACCCACTTCCCTAAACCTAGCCTAATCCCCCTAACCTCACCCTAATCCTAGCCTAAACACCTAACCCACTCCACTAAACCTCACCCTAAGCCTAACCCACCTAGCTAAGCCCTAAACCACTAAACCAGCCCACCTAAATCCCTAGCACACCATATCCCCAAACCACCCAAGACAAATATCTGGCCCACCTAAATGCCTAGCCCACCATATCCCCAAACCACCACCACCACCATACCCCCAAACCACCATCCCCAATACCAGCCCAAACTGACCCCACTAAAACCTATAAAACCCCCCCTTTTAGGGCGGGTTTTGCATGACTTTTTGGGCAACCCAGCCCTTCCTCTCCTCTCACCTGCCCTCTCTCTCTCTCACCCACTCCACTCCACGCCACCGGCTGCAACTTCCCCTTCCACTCGGCTGCACCTTGACACCCGCCTGCCATCACCTTCCAGCTACCGCCTCTTCCTCATCCATTCGGCTAGCCCTTCGCCCCGGTTAGTACCCCATCTCAACACCACCTGTTCTCCACTCCCCCTCCATTCTTAGCCACACACCTGCCACCTTTCCTTAGCCTAGCTAACATCTCATCCAACCAGCCACCACCTGCCACCAGCCACCACCTGCCACCTTCCACCGTTCAGCTAGCATCAACCGACTGCACCACCTGCCCCTCCTCTCCCAGCCAGCCGCGCCTTACACCTACCTTACCTCTCCCTAAGACCTGCCCCTCTTCCCTTAAACAACCCCTAACTAGCATCCTTACCTTCCCTAAGCACCCCAACCCCAACCAAGGCAGCACCCCATCCACTCGGCTAGCGCCAAGGCGCCACCCGCCTGCACCTTTGCCATCCGGCCAGCACCTTCCTTTGCCGTGCCCATCCAAGGAGCTCCCTCTTGCAGCCCAAGGCGACTCTCTAGCCCAAGCGCAAGCAAGTCACACCCGGACCAGCTATACGTAAGTGCCTAACTCGGTCCTTGTCATAGACTTGCTTATGCTTAATTAAATTTGATACAGGGTTGTAATAATGGAGCGTTGTCTCCCCCCGCTTGTAATAATGTGGTTTGGCACACCCACACACACGTGCACTTGAGCCTATTCTGCTCTTAGCTGCACACGATTTTGCCACACACATGGGCCTAATCAGCCCTTAAGATATAGCTATACTTATATAATTTAAGTTGCGTGGGTTTCATTAAGTTGTGTGTGTTGTCTTTCAATTTTCACACTCACACACATTGAGCTTTCGCTCTTATTTCCAAGACCCTAGTAAGGATCTATTGCAATTTCGTTTTGGGGTGTGTTACTTCATGTCGTGTGCGTAGTATTTCAATTCTACACTCACATACATTGAGCTTTCGCTCTTACTCCCAAGACCTTAGTCAAGTCCTATTGCAAATATATTTGGGTTTAAATTCATGTCGTGTGCGTAGTATTTCAATTCTACACTCACACACATTGAGCTTTCGCTCTTACTCCCAAGACCTTAGTCAAGGCCTATTGCAATTATATTTGGGTTTAAATTCATGTCGTGTGCGTAGTATTTCAATTCTACACTCACACACATTGAGCTTTCGCTCTTACTCCCAAGACCTTAGTTAAGGCCATATTACAATTATATTTGGGTTTCATTTATAAGTCATGTGAATTGTCTTTCAATATACACACAACACCCACGCACACGTTGGCGACCTTCGGGCCCATATATATTATAAGTATTTCCCTTCGGCTATGTCTTTAAGATTTGGGTTTTAAGGTTCAGCAATGTGCGTAGTCTTTACATATATACACGGCACACACTTGCACAATTGAGCCTTTCCGCACTTAAGATATAGCCATATTTCCCTTTTGCAATTTCCCTTTTGCAATTTACATTAAGTCATTTTCCTTCCACATTGTCTTTCAATTCGGGTTTTCCCTTTGGAGTTGCGTGAGTTTGCATTGCATATATGCCATACCATGAGTTAGGACGCATATTGCATCAAAGCAAACCCCACACTCTCGCTCAAAATCGCCCCACTTAGGTCATGTGTGCATACACACATGTAAACACCCCGAAATCCCACGAATTTCTCAAATTCATCTGGTTTTGTAAAAGCAGCCCCAAAGGGCTATTTTGAGTCTGGAAACCCAAGAGCCTTCCAGACAACCCTGTATATATGTTTTAAACTTCATATTTCAAAAATATATAATATGGCTTTTGAAAACCTTTTAAAACACGTTTTTAAACCCCAAAGCAGCTTGGCCTAATCAAGACAGGACCAGCGAAGTCAAAGAGAGCCCGGAACCGGAGCACATGTCGAGCCCGATACAACAACTCTCGTATCAAATCCATACCCCCGGGATCTCGAACGTCCAAGACCCTGTTATTATCAAAATGTCATTTGAAGTCATCTCCGGAAGGCAGAAACGGAGGCGAACGATCATGTTGGCGAAGACCCAACGCAGACGGAGTACTGATGCTGTTAGACCTCGCACAAATCGTCCGTTTCGAACACAGCTCGAAGGAGTCAGAGTTCAGTTTGGATCGGATCTGGACCATATATATCCAAATCCCAATCCAAACCCATATGTGGACTTGGATTTGGATTTGGATCCAGAGATCCAATCCAATATCTATATCCATGGCCCACATCACCTTCTCATAAATGGAGGTGGGGCCCACTTGAATTTCACGTGGGATCATGGGCATGAGAGAGAGTGGGGGTGGATAAGATCAAGTGTGTTGTAATTAAGCTTGACTTGTGTGTCAAGTTTGGGGTTAATCATGTGGGTTAGCCTAATTGAGTGGGTTTAAGCTTGTAATTAGCCAAAACCTAACCTAGGGCTGCACCAACATGATGTGGTTAAGGTCTATGGGTCATGCAAAGGGAGCTCCTTCACCTAAACCTAACCCAAAACACCTAATCCTAGCCTTCCACCCTAATCCACCCCTAATATGAGCCTAATCACCTAACCCACTTCCCTAATCCCGGCCTAATCCCAACCTAATCACTTAACCCACTTCCCTAATCCTTCCCTAAACCTAGGTTAATTTCCCTAAACCTAGCCTAATCCTAGCCTAATCACCTAACCAAGCTCACTAAACTCACCCTAGAACCAACCCACCTAACTAAACCCTAAACCACTAAACCACCCCATCTAAACCTAGCACACCATATCCCCCAAAACCATTAAAACAAAATATCTGGCCCTACCCTAATACCAGCCCACCATATCACCTTACCACCCTCCCTAGACCACCTAACCACTACCCCAAAACCACCCCCACCGCCCTTCACAAAGGCTATAAACCCCCCCCCTAGTGGGCAGGTTTTTCAAGCCTTGGACCCCACTTCCCAGCCCAGTCGAACCCAGCCGCCTGCACCACTTCCAGCCGGACCTTCCACCTGCACCACCACCAGCCACCACCTCGCTCCACCTGCTCCACCACGCCCCAGCCGACCAACCATCCGTCGCCACCCTCTTCATCCGACCGAACCTGCTCCATCCACCATCACACCCGGCTTCTCCTCAGCCACCCGCCGCCTCCCATCACTTGGTTAGTACCCCATACCCTACTTCACCTCTTCTCCACTTCCCCTCCACTCCTAACCATCCACCCTACCACCACCTTACCCTAACACCAGCCACCTGCCGCCACCACTCCCATTCGGCCAAGCCTCAACCGACCTAACCACCCGCCAGCCATATCCGTCCCCTAGGTACTCCCTTAGCCTCCCTTAGTGCCACATTCCCTAGGCACCCCATCCTTAGCATCCGGCACCCCATCCCTAGCACCCGGCCACCTTCAAGGCGCCTCTCCCGCGCCCCATTTGCAGCCGGCCAGCACCTCTTGCCGTTCACCCTCGCAGAGCTCCCTTTTGCAGCCCAAGGCGAAGGCCAAGCTCACGCTCAAGCAAGGCCTCTACGGACCAGCTACTAGTAAGTGCCTAACTCGGTCTTTAGTTGTATACTTGCTTGAGATTCAATTCGATACGGGGTTGTAATAACGGAGCATAGTCTCCCCCCGCTTGTAATAATGTGGCTTGGCACACCCACACACGTGCACTCTCTTAGTTGTACACGATTTTGAACACACACGGGCCTAATCAGCCCCTAATACATAAGTATATACATATACTTTCATTTTTGTAGGGTTTTGCTTAAGTTGGGTGTGTTGTCTTTCAATTCAAGCACTCTCACACACATTGAGCCTTCGCTCTTATTTGAAAGACCCAAGTAAGGGCCGACCTATACTATTTGGGTTTCATTTCATGTCGTGTGTGTAAGTCTTTCAATTCAAGCACTCTCACACACATTGAGCCTTCGCTCTTATTTGAAAGACCCAAGTAAGGGCCGACCTATACTATTTGGGTTTTATTTCATGTCGTGTGTGTAAGTCTTTCAATTCAAGCACTCTCACACACATTGAGCTTTCGCTCTTACTCCCAAGACCTTAGTCAAGGCCTATTGCAGTTATATTTGGGTTTAATTTCATGTCGTGTGCGTAGTACTTCAATTCAAGCACTCACACACATTGAGCTTTCGCTCTTACTCCCAAGACCTTAGTTAAGGCCATATTGCAATTTATATTTGGGTTTAATTTCATGTCGTGTGTGTAAGTCTTTCAATTCAAGCACGCACACACATTGAGCCTTCGCTCTTATTTGCAAGACCCGAATAAGGGCTCATATACATACTCTATATACAAATCTCCCTTCGGCATTTATATTTCAAGTCATTTCCCTTCGGTTATTTCCCTTCGGTTATTTCCCTTCAGTATTGTCTTTACATTCGGGTTTTCCCTTTGGAGTAGCGTGAGTTTGCATTGCATCTACGCCATACCACGAGGTAGGACGCATATTGCATCAAAGCAAGCCCCGCTCGAATTCGCCCATGTAGTGGAGTGTTCATAACACACAAACTAGGTGGCCCGAAAAGGGATAAAAGGAAAGACTTAGGCACGTGCAAATCCACGTGATCTAAAATATGCAATCGCATCTAAAAGACCCGAATTAGACACCTCAAACCGCTTCGTAGACTTTCTCTCCCAAAACTCGATTTTTGCAAAGCGTACAGACTGACCCTTGCGCATCGGTGCAAGAAGGTCTGCGACGACAATAGCTCACTTGCTCACAGTCGCCACGATTAGAAGTCAGTGTTAAATATATCTTCGCTAGCTTAGGTAAGCTAGCTGGCACACCCTGTTTGCATAAATAGGCCTTAGACACAAGAGAGGATCCGCTCCGAGCCCTGAAAAGGTGAGAAGCGGGGATTTTCGCGCGTCTACAACACATCTAGTTGGCCCGAAAAGGGATAAAAAGAAAGACATAGGCACGTGTAAATCCACGTGAAAATAAAATTTGAAACCATACAAATCAGCCCAAATCGAACACCTCAAACATTTTCCCTAGGTTATCATGTCTAAAACTCGATTTTCTAAGTGTACAGACTGACCCTTGTGCATCGGTGCAAGAAGGTCTGCGACGAAAAGAGCTTGCTTGCTCATAGTCGCCACGATAGAAGTCAGATTTCAAAACATTTCTTCGCTAGCTTAAGCAAGCTAGCTAGCACGCCCTTTTGCTTAAATACGACTTAGACACACAAAAAGATTCGCTTCAGGCCTAAGAACCAGAGGCGGGGACAATTTTCCACACATGGTTTTCATTTAAGCAGTTTAATAAGATATAATTTTGAAATTGATTTTGAAAGATGCCTTCATCGGGCATTTTGTCAAGTGTGGGATACGAATCTTCCAAGGGGAAGTCAGCCACATAGTCGGCTAGGGCTTGCCCCTTGATGGAGGTTTGATGGTGGAATTTCAGGTCATACTCCATCAAGAGGAGCTGCCATTTACCCAACCTACCTGTTAGGATAGGTTTTTCAAATAAATGCTTGCTTGGATCAAGCCTAGACACTATCTAGATCTCATGATCTAGGAAGTAGTGTCGAAATTTCTGGCAGGCCCATACCAAGGCCAAGCAAGTTTTCTCCATGGCTTGATAATTTCGTTCATAAGCCAATAGAGTTTTCGAAATATAGTAGATGGCATACTCTTTATGGGTATCATCCTCATACTGAGCTAATAATGCACCCAAAGCATTCGCATGCACAGAAATATAAAGCAAAAGAGGTTTTCCTTGCTTTGGAGGGTTTAAAACAAGAGGATTAACCAAGTATGCTTTTAGTCTTTCGAAAGCCTTTTGACAATCATCGTCCCATACGAATTTCACCCCTTTTCTCAAAAGTTTGTTGAAAGGTTCGCATCTTGTAGCGAGGTTTGAAATAAACTTGCGAATTGATTAGAGGCGACCTTGGAGGCTACGAATTTGCGTAAGATTGGAGGGTAGAGACATGTCTATGATGGCTCTACACTTAGAGGGGTCGACTTTGATGCCCCTTTGGCTTACCATAAAGCCCAAGAGCTTACCGGATTCCACTCTGAAGATGCACTTTTGGGGGTTTAGCTTTACTTTGTAAAGCCTAAGCCTTTCGAAAACTTTTTGTAAGGATTCAATATGAGTGCATCGAGTTTTTTATTTTACCAAGAGATCATCCACATATACCTCTACGAGCTCATGAATTTGATCGTGAAAGATCGTAGTCATGGCTCTTTGGTATGTGACGCCGGCATTTTTCAAACCAAAAGGCATGACTGTATAGTAGTATGTGCCCTAGGGTGTGGTGAAAGCAGTTTTAGCCTGATCTCCTGGGGCTAATTTGATTTGGTTATATCCTAAATAGCCATCCATGAATGAAAACATTTCATGATTTGTAGTACTATCGACTATCAAATCAATGTTAGGTAAAGGAAAGTTATCCTTCAGAGTGGCTTTGTTCAGGTTTCTAAAATCGATGCATATTCGAATTTTTCCATTGGTTTTTCAAACTACAACAATATTTGACAACCAATCAGAATACGCAATGAGTTTTATAAAACCGGCCTTTAGCAAATCTTCTAAACCCTCTTTAACTTGCGAGTGTACGTTCGGATGAATCTTTCTAAGCTTTTGTTTTATGGGTTTCGAATCCGAATCTAGGGGAAGACAATACTCTACGACTCTTGGGTCTATACCTGGCATGTCTTCATATGTCCATGCAAACACATCTATATAGGTTTTCAAGAATGCAATGAATGATGATTTTTCATGCTCATGCAAACATGTGCCTATCTTAATGTGCTAGGGTTTTGTTTCATTCCCTAAATTGATCTCTATGAAATCCCCTCCTACAGAATTCGAAGGTTTTTCAAAATCAAGGATTTTGTTAAACTCGGGAAGCTCGGATGTGGGATCCTCCTCAGGGAAAAGGGGATCCTCTTCCGGGCTTTGATCATTCTTGAGATTTCTGAATCCTAAGGAATTTGAACTTGATGCATGGGTTTTGAAAATACCTGGTTTTTGTTTTGGACTTTCTATAGGTTTCAAAGCTTTTGGTCTTGTTATGAAGACGGTTTTCTCTTCGAAATCCTTGGCCTTTTCCAAATTTTTACCAGAAGCTGGTATATACAGGATTTTGTTTTTGAAAATTTCTAATTTTTCGATTTTTTTGGATTTTGGCAAAGCAAAGACACTTGGAGCTATACAAACAACACCTTTTTTGGTTTTTGCACAAATTTCTAATGCTTTTGGTTTTTGAGATCTTTCAAATTGTTTTTGAATTTCGAGATTTTTCAATTTTTTTGGTTTTTGGTTTAAGAAGGGATCTTCCATCATACCTACAAAGGAAAACGCTACAAGTTAGACTCTAAACAAGAAGTCTAAATCGTAGGTTTTTGCTTCACTAGGATCCAGGGCACCCTTGACCCAAGTGGTCACAGGTGGTGGTTCTGGTGGTATTTTGGGAGTATAGCCGATCCCATATCGGCTTGGGTTTGCTCTAGGCACTATGGGCTCGAGGCAACCTTGGTTTTGATTCCCTAGACTTTGATAGGGCATGTATCCCATGTTCAATAGCATGTTCCATGTCTTTTTGTTTTTTGAAAAGTTTGGATATAATTCATGGCTTTGGAACTTGCTATCGTCCATGTTATGCATAAACGGTTTCTTTTCTAGGGTTTTAGGAAATAAATGACACTTGGTCTTTCCTAGGATGGTCAAGGTTTTGAGTGAGCAAGCCTTGGGTTGCCCTTTGATACACAGAACCTTCCTAAGCTTTTGGAGGACGAGTTTGGTTGTCTCGACCAAGGTCTTACCAAGGTTGTTCTCGTAGTCTTGAGAAGCTGATAAGCACTGGAAATTTTGTATTCCATGAAGTTGAGGATGGTTTTCACCCACAATTACCACTATATGGTCTTCGTGGGGGATTTTGACACACCTATGGAAGGTAGATGGCACAGCTCGCAGGCTGTGTATCCAGGGTCTTCCCAGCAATAGGTTGTAGTAGGGGTGGATGTCTAAGACATGGAACACCCCCATGTGGGCTATGCCCCCCGTTTCCATGGGTAATTCCACGGCTCCTAGTGGTCTAGATGCATTCCCATCCTATCCAGTGATTATGATGGGGCTTGGGTTTACGAAGGTCAAGGTGACTCCGATTTGATATGCTACGTGGAGCGGAAGGATGTTGAGACCTCCTCCCCATCAACTAAGCATTTATCGAGAGGATAGTGATTCAATACTACCTCGATGTGCAAAGCTTGGTTGTGGGTTTCATCTGGTCTTTCGATATCCTCTTCCGAGAACACGATGGGCGTTTTTACACATATAGGCGCCACTTGGATTTACAAGGACTCTAGGGTTATATTTGAGCTAACCTTGGCTCTTTCTAGGATTTTTTCTAAAACAAGTCTATGCTTAGGCGAGGTTTGTATCAGCTCTAGGATGGACATGTTAATTGGAATCTTTGAAAGATGATTTTCAAAATCATACAACGTTAAAATATTTTTTTCTTTGTCCATTTTTGGCGAAACTCTAGGAATACATGCTTTTGAAGGGCCAAGAATACTGACCACTTTTTTAGCACTTTGTAGATGTGGGGGTTGATAGATCCTTCCAGACCTAGTTACTTCCCCCATAATCTGCCTAGGGCTCGCACCTATTGTGGCTCTACTTGTGTACTTTGGAGCATCTTGGATTTGTAAAATGGTTCTAACCGGGGGCGGGACTCCAGGCGCTCCCCGGATTACTACTTGGGCGATTTTCCTATGAAGGATGAGAGATGGTACACAAGTAGTAAAACCAGAATGAGATGAATGCACTAGACGCTTTGCAATCGAGAAAGCACATACCTCTTTGCCCTTCCCACTAGTGCTTGCATGATTGGGGAAGGGTTCTTTGAAAATAGCTTGGGCAGGCTCTAGTTCCTCAGTGACCTGGAGTCGGCCCTGTGCTATCAAGTTCTTAATCTTGTTTAAAAGGGAAAAACACTTGCTGGTATCATAACTTTTCAGTCGATGATACTTGCAAAATCTATTTAAAAATTTCCCTTTTGGGGTGTCCCCTCTGGAATTTCTGGGAGTGTAATCATCTCTTGTGCGAGTAGGAGGTCTAGGACCTCCGAAACAGGGTGCCCTAAGGGCGTGTACTCCCGTTTTTCAAAACTTTTTTGCAAATTTTCTTTTTTTTGCTCGATTTTTTTTGAAGTGCCCGTTGGGTTTGTTTCCACTCGGACGTTGGCAATTTTTAGGGAATTTACCCCTTTGTCCATCGTGCGCATCCCGTATGTGGCAGGTTTTTCCAACCGAGTCTTTGGCAAAACACTCCCTTTCCACAGATGATCGTAGGCTCCCTTCTTTAAATTTGTTTCGAAAAGGAAAGCTTTCTTGATTAGCTTGTGAAAAGTTGAGATTTCATATAGAGAGAGAAGGGTTTTCAAATTATTTTTGAAATTATCAAGGATGTGCATCACTGCGCATCCTTCTGAGATGGGTTCTCTTACTTACCCCAGAAGGGACCTCTATCGAACGATGAATGTGTGTACATCCTCGTTCGCAGCTTGTTTTGTATCCCTCAAAGTATTTAGAGTTGGCGTCACTTCTACATTATGCGAAAATCTTTGCATAAAATAGTTCGCTAACTCTTCAAAAGTTATGAACTGACTCAAATCATAAGAAGCGAGCCATTTTAAAGCAGTTCCTTTGAGGGAAAGGGGAAACCAATAGATCCATTTCATCGAGTCCTTCTTTTTGTGGGCTCGACGAGAGAAAAGTTGCAAGTGAGATCTAGGATCTCCCGTGTCATCATACCGATGGAAATTCGATATTTCATTGTCACTGTCTGTTTCGTAATCCAAGGAAAGGAAATCAGACAGGACGTACGTTCTTTTCTCTTTATTTTGCCCTTTTAGCAACTACTGTAGGGCTTTCGGTCCTTGTGAGTGAAGGACTCGTGATATTGGTTTCCCTCCATAGCGGAGGTTTCCTTGAGTTTTCGAGATTTGTCTACTTTCTTTTTAGCCTTTGCTGGTTCGCCATGAGACGAACATGAATCAGCTACCTCGGCCTCTTGGCTAAGTGCAGCGATCTTGGCTTCAAAATCTTTTCGCAAATCCTTGATTTCTTCTCTCCTATTTCTGGTTTTCGAAAATCTTTTTGAGTGAGAACTTGATGTGCGCGAGACCAGGCTGGTCACCTCATTGGAGTCTGAACTCGATATGACTCTGATGCTTGTTTCGAAAACCAACTATGAAATGCAAAAGGCAAAGAGTTAAATACTTTTTCTGGAAAAATTTTTCAAGAGGTTTGCTTGTTTTTGCTCGATTTTCTTAAGACCCAGGTCCCACCGGGCGTGCCAAATCTGTAGACACGCGAAAATTTTCTCTCTAGGTTCTTAGGCCCGAAGTGAACCTTTTCGTATTTGGGTCGCTTTAGGGCATGCCGGCTAACTTACTCAAACTAGCAAAGTATTTTTGAAATATCTGACTTATGGGACGACTGTGGACAAGTGGGATCTTTTCGTTGTAAGCCTTCTTAAACCGGTGCTCAAGGGTTGGTTTAAAAGCTTAGAAAATATCAATTTTGAACAAGCATGGACTTTTGAAAAGAATATGAAAGTATTTGATTGATTTGTATGCCTATTTGCAGATTTTATTTACATGGGTTGCATGTATCCAAGTCTTTTGTTTTTACGCTATTTTAGGCCATCTGTGTGTGCATCAAGTGGCCTAAGTTTGGCGTGTTTGCACGGGGTATTTGAGGCTTCTTTGGATGCAAGTATGCGCAATATCTCGAGTTTGACGGATATGCTATGCAACCCACACAACTTGAATGAAAAAGCCGAAATTGAAAGACATAACTGAAGGGAAATTGCGGAAGGGAGATATAGCTATATCTTAAGAGCGGAAAGGCTCAATGTGTGCGTGTGTGTTGTGTATATATTGAAAGACAACTCACGCAACTTGGAATGTAAACCCCACTCGACTTAAATGTAAAGTGCGGAATAGGAAATACGTATATATATATATGAGCCCGAAGGTCATCAACGTGTGCATGTGTATTGTGTATAAATGTAAAGACAACTCACACGATTGAAATTTAACAACCCGGAATGTAAAGACATACACAGCTGAACCGTAAAACTCACGCAGTTGAAAGTATATAGGTATGACTATATCCTAGGGCTGCCAAGGCCAAAATGTGCATGGGTGTTGAGCAAGTGCTCGAGTGTCTTTGGGTGCGAGTGTGGAATATTAAATGACAACTCACACAACTTTAAAGTAACAACCCAGTTAAACGGGAGATATAGATATATGATAAGAGCTGAAGCTCAATGCACGCGTGTGTGTTGTGTATAAATTGAAAGACAACTCACACGGCTCTTACTAGAGTCTTTGGAGTAAGAGTGAAGGCTCAATTGTGTACGTGGGTGCTTGGTGTACGAGATAAGAGCTAAGGCTCAAGTGCATGTGTGTGTCTCGTGTACAAGATAAGAGCTAAGGATCAAGTGCACGTGTGTGTCTCGTGTACGAGATAAGAGCTAAGGCTCAAGTGCACGTATGTGTCTCGTGTGTCAAGCATCCATATTACATCCCGGGGGGAGACAACGCTCCATTACTACAACCCCGTGTCCAAATTGAATTAAATATGAAAGGAGTAATGTAAATACCGAATTTTAAACACTTACAAGTGATTCGAGTTTCTTCTCCTTGCTCACGCGTGGGCTTGTGTCCACCTTGGGCTTGTATCCGCCTTGGGCAGCCAAGAGGGGTCTCCCTAGGTGGGTTTGAGAGAGAAAGCTTGGGGCTTGGGAAGGCTCGTAGGATAGGGACTTGGGTCCATCCAAAGGGTGCACGGTTAGGGTGTGGCTGGCTAAGGGCGGTCCTAGGCGTGGTTGGCTAAGGCGGGGCCACGGGTGAGGGTGACTGGTCCTAAGTGGAAGGTCACAGGTTAAGGGTGACTGGCTAAAGTGGTGGCTCACGGCCTAAGGGAAGCTGGAGTGGGGCAACAGGTCGGTGCTGCAGAGGTGCTGCAGGTAGTGCAGCAGGATAGCCTAGACAGGTGCTGCAGGCGGGTCGGCATCTGTCGCTAGGGGGGGCACCGTAGGGGCGCGCTAGGCGTCTGGCGCTGAGGGGCGCCGTAGGGGCGCGTAGCAGGCGTGGGGCATGCAGACAGGGCGCCAGGGCACACGGCTGGGTCAGGGGTGTGCTAGGGATTCGATTTAGGCTTTTTAGTTGAGTCAGTTAGGTTAGGTTTAGTTCATTTAGGGTGAGGTTTAGTGAAGTGGGTTAGGTGATTAGGTTAGGATTAGGCTAAGATTTAGGGGGATTAGGCTAAGATTAGGCTAGGTTTAGGGGACCTACCTCTTGGAGCCGGGTCCTTCTTGGTTGAGCCCACTCCCATGCACAATTGTAGCCTTCCTTGATCGAGCTCACCTTGGTTGCAGCCCACAAGGCTTGAACCCATACTCACCCTTGAGCCCACATGGCTAGGTTTATCACTCACTCTCTCTCATCCCCAAGCAAATTCACGTATACATTTGGGGACCCCCTCACTCCTATATATAAGCAAATGAGGTGGGTCTTGGATATGGGTTTTGGATTTGGATCTTGGAATCCAGATCCAATCCAAACACTATTTGGGTCTAGATTTCAAATCTCGAATCTCGGATATTTTGGATCCATATCCGACCCAAATCCAAACATTTATATGGATCTGAATATTTTGGTCTAGATCCAATCCAATCCAAACACTATTTGGATCCAATCAAAATCCAAACACTATTTGGATTGATCCAAATCCAAATACTATTTGAATATGGATCTAGATATTTATGATCCAGATCCAATCCAAATTTTCTCTAAACAGTCCTTCTTGTCGTTTCGCAGACGGTTTGTGCGGGCCCTGGCTTCATCAACGCTCCATCTTATACTGGGTTTTCCCTAGTTTTGTCGTCTGAATTCCTTCTCGCCTTTCTGGATTTCGCTTCTGCTCAATTTCGCCATTTCTGGCTCAAATTTATGCTGCTTGGGTGGATATGCTTGACTTGGCTTTTAGGTGCTCTAGGCTTGCAATCTGCTTCGGGCCTGGGCTCTCCTTTCGCCTTTTTACCCTGACTTTTATCAGGTCAGGGTGCTGCTTTTTGGCTTCTGCAATTGTTTTTGATGTTGCTTTGGCATTCAGGCTTTTGGAGCTGCTTTCTGGGCTGCTTCTTGATCGGGTGTCGTCCTTCATGCTTCACATGTTTCATTTTGGTTTTTGCAAAATTGGGACTAGGTCCGTATATGTGAAATTTGATTTGAACAGGATTTTAAAACAGAATTTGGAAGCTTTTACAACCCCTGGGTTTTCGAAAACCTCAAATTTGGCCTTTTGGATTAATTTTTAAACTAGGTGTTTGGTTTTGAAATTCGTTTTATTTTGGGGTGTTTACACAAGTAACTAAAAATTTCTTACTTGTGGTATCTTCAATCATGTAGCTTGCTTCAAGCTTTTGCCAAAGGTCCTTTGCACTTGGAGAGTCTTGGTAGGGATCGAACAAAATGTCCGACATTACATTGAGGATGTGGCTAACGTAGATGTAATCGTCATTATCTCATTTCTAGCGTTGATGAGTCTTCTCTAAGGTTTCATCCTCCTTCTCTTCTGGCCTAAGAGTAGACAAGACATATACCACCTTGAGAGTGGTAAGTAGGAAGTGTATTTTTTTCTACCAATGAAAAAAAATTCCTCCATCATAACTATCTAGCTTGATAAAGTCAACAGTCATGTCATGTAAAGACGACATTAAGAGGAACAAGCTCATTGACGTGTAAAATAGCCTAAAGACTGTTGGCGACTGTAAACACCCAAAAAATTTTCAAAATAAAAAATTTTCATCTTTTAGAAGTTTTGCTTTTTCTTTTTTGCAGCTTTGGATCTTTTAAAGGTTTTTCAAAATAAAGACACCTTAAATGGATTCATTTCGGCATCAAAAGTTTCTAGCAACCTAAAAATCATGGTATATTGTATCCCTCTAAAAAAAAATCAATTTGGACAAAATTATACAAAAATGACTATTTTACCCTCAAGACCAAATTGGCAGGATTTTACCTTTTTAAATGATTGCCTTTAAAGAAAGGATGATTTCAAACAATTTTTTTTTATAAACAAATAAAAATGAGACATTGGGAATCAAACCCAAAAATGTTTGCAAATTTATAAATTTACAAAATTCCAAAACCCTTGAAATTCATAACCAATTAAATTCAAATCAGACCTCAGAAATTCGCCCGATTAAGAATAGTTTCATTCCGAGACTTGATACCCAAGGGTTAAAGTGGTTCGATACCCTACACCCGTTAAAGTGGTTAAAGTAGTTCGATACCCTACGCCCATTTAAAGTGGTTAAATGATCCAGGTGGTTAAAAACTGACTCACGGAGTGAAAGTAGGTCACCCTTGCAAATAGAAACAAGGAATGAAACTTAGTGCTTTCTAAAAATAATATTTGAAGATTTCATTAAATTTGATATTTTTAAATATAAAAATATATTTTTTATAAAGTGTTTGAAACCATACCTACCATATATAAAACTCGGATCGGAAGGAGGCAAATTCCCCGAAAAGACCAAGCACCTACCAATTTCGACATTGTTGGGCGAGGTAATCTGTCATTTTTAGTTTCAAGTATTAGAAAGAAAAGTCAACATTTAAGAAGGAAAGTTGACATCTAGGAAGGAAAGTCGGCATTTCAAAAAGAAAAGTGATACTTGATTTGGCGAGTTGTGGCGTTTAATTTGGCAAGGTGTGATACTCGATTTGGCAAGCTGTGATATTTAATTTGGTAAACCACCAAGAGGAAACTTACCAGTTTCAGCATAAATGAATCATATAACCTGCCATAGGTGACCTTGATACACAATTTGGAAAGTCACTAAGGTATAAAAGGCTGGCCGGTTTCATGAAGACTTACCTGCCTAGTTGGGCATCAAAGGATTAAATAACTTACCTTTCCTTGGCCTGATTTGATAAGTCCTCCAAACAGCAGCCTGTCGAATTTAGTATCTTGACAAAGGTTGGCCAAGCCTAGCAAAGTGGGTGCAACCACCTTGAATTGATATGGTAAGTCAACAACCAACAAGGTTGCAGCTGACCTCAACATGGAAGGTCTAGCCAACTCCAACATTTTCTTACCAAATCCTAGTCGACCTCAACATAGCCAGCATCTTGCCAAGTTGAGTCGGATTCAACATGGAAGGAAGGAGGCCAAGCTCAACCGAGCCCAGCAAAGTAGGTGCAACCACCTTGACACGATATGATAGGTCAGCCAACAAGGCCAGCCAGCCGAATTCTAACCTTCCAAGTCATGGTCAAGTTCAGCCAGTCAAGTCTCACTCGACTCCAATATCGAAGAAAGAAGGGACAACAATAAGGTTCAGTTAATGTCAACGACTTATCAAGCCAAGTCCTACCTTGGCCGAACCCACTTTCTTTCTCAAGCCTTAGTTAAACCCAGCAGCAACCTGGACAACAAGGTACCCTCCAAATCCAAATGGAGCTAAATTCAGTAAGCAAGGCCAGCATCCATTTACCATATCATATGTCAGCCGGTTTTAGCAAGTAGGAGCAGCACTCTCTTACCTAATTCCAACAAAATTCTCGGCATGGTAACTTGCCACATTACATGGGCAGGTTGACTTAAAAAGAGCTACCACAAAAAGGCAGCCCTTTGCCTATAAAAGGGGCCGTCAGGAGGGATGCAAGGCATCCAATATCGAGTTCAATCATCTTCCATCGAGTTCCAGCAAATCATCCAAGAGAATCATGCAGCAAGAGGGAGAGAAAGAGAGAGAGAGAAAGAGAGAGAGAGAGAGAGGAAGAGAGAAAGAAGAAGGGGAGGGTTTCACCGCCACCACAAGTCGTTAGCCGATCCTTCCACCAAAGGTCCACATTTCTCTTATTTTTTATCTCTTCTTTCATTAAGATTAATGAGGTTGTAATTAAGGAGCTCATGACTCCATATTGATGTATTAGTTAATAATCATATGTTGCCCCATCTCTTTTTCATTCATGTGCTATCTGTTATATGTTTTAATTTTGATCCTTTCTACTCCTATATATCATATAAGATCATATACCTCTTAATCCCCTCTATACCCATGTTATAGTTATAATTTTATTTATTTTGAATAGTTGTAGATTAATTTTTAACTTGGACGAAAACACATGCATGAATCTGAAAATCTAAAAACCTATTTTTTATGCCTTGTATATATCCAATAAATGATTTTTACTTTATTATCCTCTACTCCGAATGTTATGAAATTATGCATGTCTAATCCACATATACCTACATACTTTCAATAAAATTTTCACAAATTTTAGGCTTGTGTAACATCACAAATAAAATCAAATAAAATCAAATAAAATCGGAATAGATTTTGTAAAACCAGAAGTTCCTGTAATAGAGGCTGGGTCAAAATTTCATATCGTTGTGTACAGTGAACCTTTTTTATTGAAAATGATCTCATTCGAAAGGTGAAATCTATAGCATTCCAACAAGACTAATTTCATAGAAATTGGATATCAGCATAAAGATACAATCATTTTTCTAAATCTTTGATTTTTTGGCACAATTTTGTCCCGAATATTTGAATGGAGTATGTTTCCAGATTTAATTGTAGAAATATACAAAATATAAAATAAAAATAGTTTCTGAATTTCATGTAAAGCTCTATCTTCTATCAAATTTTGAGAATTTTTGGAGATTCAGAAGCTGTATAAAAAAATTGAGAAATAAGTCTCTAAAAACAGAACCAGTTTATGTTTTTCAAGACCTGGAATGTTTTTGAATTGAGAAATAAAATCATGATTTTGTCAAATTTTTGAAATTATAATTTGGTTTTGAAAACTTACCAGATCTCAAGCGATTTTCAAAGTGTCTAAGCTGGCCCTTGAGTATCGGTTCAAGAAGGCCTATGTCGAAAAGAACTCACTTATCCACGATTACTACACGAAGTCAGAAATTAACTTTGTTAGTTTAAGTAAACTAACTGGCAAGTTCGCGCACATGACGTAGTTTGCGAATTTAATTTCAAGTCTCTACATAGGCTTCAAAATAAAAATTCGCATCTACAACGACTTTGCTAAAAATACGTGAATCAAAATACTCTCTTTGAGGTATGCAAAGCACTATCCTTTAAGCTATTTTGTTGCCCCTAGATTTTATCTTTCTGAATGCAAAGGACACCTACAAATACCTTAAGGATACAACAAAAAAACCTCGGCTTGCATTGTACAAGATGAACTAAGTCTTTGACAACACTGGTACTTCAAGATAATGTCGCGAGATTTTCAAAGGCACAAGAAACCTTACTCATTTAAAGAGACTCTCTTGACTCAAAGAATATAGGTGAGGGAAGTCATAAGACGGTAAGGGATGCTTACGAATATGAGTTCTCTCCCCTTTTGGCCATGAACCAAGTGTCCTTTTATAGGCATCAAAGTGGCTTTTCAAATGCCCACTATTATGGCTCTAACTGCTTGCTTTATGAGCCAGCATGCCCATTCATCTCATGGAGTGTTGTAACCTTTCTCCATTTAATACAAGAGATAGGTAGTGGGTATATTTTTCAGAGTTACAAGTAGACAACCTTTAAGCTACCCAACTCTCTAATTGTAAGTGCAATGCAGTTTCATGCAATTTTAATTGCATTTACACCTACTTTCACCACTATCATTTGTAAATTTATGCAACATTTGAGACTCTTTTTTCTAGGATATGACATAAGTAGAGCTATAAGATTATAAGATTGATGGCTTTCCACTTTCCTTAAAATTTGGTTGTGATTTACTCAATTTCACAAATTCAAAGAACTCATTGTATGGTCGGATTTGGTTTCTAGCTGGCATTTGTGTCACCATGACCCAATCTATGAATTGGAGAGTTAGCATGGTTTTCTAACGTGTAAAAAGAAACCCACATAATCTAACAAAGGTGCTTATTATAAGCCAAACTAAACCGAACATAAATTGTTAACGTTCCATGCATATATATATCATAGTTGAACTGAACCAAACCAAAGCAGTTCAGTTTGTTTACCAGCCCTTGCTAGCCACTTTTCCTTTCTATCGAGAGTTCTAATCTTGGGGTTTATCGCCCTCAACAGTGCGGCCGAAACTTGGTTCTTCATGTTATATATGTCACCGAATAGGGGGTACCTACAGAGTTTACTTAAGTAGAAATGGCTCGTTTGGGACCGATCCAGCGTTTTCAATCAGAACCGAACTAGGCCAAGAACTACTAGCTAGAACCAGATTCAGTCAACCGGTTCCAAAATCAGGGACCACCCAGTTCAGTTCCGATTACACCTTCTATGGATCAAGTTCGACCAGAACTGGATTTGAACAGGAATTAGTGGTTCCATATCCTTTTATTTCTTTTTAAATTTATTAAATGATTTTTTTTTGGTTCCATGTGATTTAGGACTCGAAAAAAACGGAGCTGGAATGAAAACTGGCCTGATCTTAGTTTCTGGTTCCAGGAAAACTGGAAGCAACCATGTCTACCCCAAAGAGCCATATGTACACTAAACCCTTGGCAAGGAAATGACAAGCAAATTCACAAGCGAGAAAGTGTTCCACTGACCACAGTCACATCAGAAGGGAATATTGGAACCAAAGGGAGTTATGCTTGGTAAACCTTTTGGTCCAGACTCTGAAGGGCTGACTCAGCCACTACTCATCTCCATCGTGGATTCAACTTCAACTATGAACAAAAACAAAAGTCATTGCTTTGCCAGCAAGCAATACAAATGGTGCATAAGAAGCCACTACCAACCACTACAGCCCTCTATACTTCAAGTTATGGCTTCCAACACTTGTAGTTCCCACCCAGAATGCCAAAACGAATGCAGAGAAATCCATGAGAAAAAGAGTCAACTCAGTCATCTTGCTCGAATCTTGGCATGCCGAACTCAGCTAGAGAGGCAACAGATCCGCAGTACCTATGCAGCCATGTATGGGCAGGACTTGGCCGACCACCTACAGAGAGCTGAAGCCACTGGTCAGAGAAATGAGGTCGGTTTAGCTGACTACCGCGAACCAAATTCTCAAACTTCTGCTAGTTTCTTCATTTATAATGTACTGTTTACTGCCCACTTTTTGCAGATATGCACTATGCTGAATCTATGGATGCTTGGTCCATATGAAAGGGATGCGGTTGTGGCAAGACAAGCACTTGAGAATAGCGAGAACCAATACAAGGCACTTGTTGAAATTTATGTTGGCCGAAAGCCAAGCCATGTCCTCCTTATTAAGCAAGCCTATCTTTCAAAGTTTAAGAGACATCTAGAACATGATCTAGCTTCATGTGAACCTATGAGCCCCTACAAGAAAGTAAGTTGATGGAGTTTTAAGGACATATCTTCCTACCAACACTATTTATCCTTCTTTCTTTCTCTATCTATCTATCTATCTGTATAGACGGTTAGATATATATATATATATATATATATATATATATATATATATATATATATAGAGAGAGAGAGAGAGAGAGAGAGGGAGGGAGAGCTGAATCTCATGCATGAAAATAGTGTACATGATGTATCTTTTATGTGATTTTTCAGATACTAGCAGCCCTTGATGCTGCACATAAGTCGCATGATATGGATGTGAGTTTACATGTCGCCCAGTGCGATGCAAAGAGATTGTATGAGGCAGTGGAAGGCAGAGTAGGGGCAACAGATGAAGCAGTTATCATCGAGATCCTTAGCAAAAGATCCCTCCCACAATTCAAGTTAATGCTGTCTTGCTACAAGCACATCTACGGACATGATCTTACCAAGGTATGTTTCATGGAGTCCCACATTTTCAGCCAAACCACGAGAAAATTTTATTGAGATATTCAAGCATATAAGAATGGAGAACCTTCATCATTATTTAACATTTTTAACTGTTGTTAATGTAGATCTTAAAGCAGAAGAGACATGGAGAATTCGAGGATGCAGTCCGAATGACTATAAAATGCATGTACACACCAGCCAAGTACTATGCAAAGGTAATACACGATAGGTATATACACAAATAGGTAAATGCATATTGTAGACATACATGTCAAATAAATAAACAAGTAAACATATAAATCTTAAAGTATTAGTTTTACTGCAGTAGTTCAGTTCATAGGCCGTTACCGTTATGTGCTTGCATTTTAACTGAAAGAGATACATAAAGAATAAATGCAGCGTTCGTGTAGCAATTTACAGTGTCCATATATGTAAATCAGTCCTTTTACAAAGTCTACTCTTGTTTCAGATGTTATATACAAGTATCAAAGGTCTTACAACAGACAAAAGAATATTGCCACGCACAGTGGTGAATGTGATTGAGATGGAAAGGAAAGAGGTAGAAAAGGCATTTCAGAGTAAGTATGGGAAGAAAATCCACGAAGCAATTCAAGATAACCTGCCAGAGGGAGAGTATAAAGATTTTCTTGCTGCTCTAGCCACATCCTCAATTAGTATCAGCTCCTCTTTGAAGATGTGATTAGAACAAAGCTCCAGCACAACTGATCCCCATGGACTCCAATTAGCCAGGACAACCATCTTTGGTTCCCAAACAAGAAATCACCTAATATTGTACAACCTTATTGGTGTATGCTATCCTAGTCTTTTCACTCTAAGTTCTAAATGAAGCATGAATGGCCAAAAAATTACAAGCACGTCTTTCTTTTGAACTGCATAGCTTGCAAAAGTTGTCCTCTAAATATATCACATGTATAATGTAGCATCTCTTTTCGTATCAAAGCACCAAGTACAAAGAAAAACCAACCTTTATTATAGACTAGAAGCTGCATTTGCTAAACAAATTAGTGTACAAATAGATGCTCAAAGCAACCACAGCAAGATCAACTAATTATTGTGTTGCAATGCTACTCACTTTTTAGATGAGGGGCAGTCTGAAAATCCTTTTAGTTACTCCATGCCCTACTTCTACCAGGGCCGCCATGTTACTGGAAGTTTCTATGGTACCAGTGTACCATGTGTGATTCATGTTACCCGGAGGTAGGTGCAGGTTGGATGATTTCAAAGCAGGTTCCTCCATTCGTTAGATAGAGATGAACGACAAAATTTCATGATCCGCTGGGAACCTATAATTTCCAAAAGCATGGATTCCAATCATGAGGTTGAAAACTAAAAATGACGCATCTATTGTCATCCTCTAACGATCCTCTTTCCCTTCTTCTTTATAAAGTGATTGAATTTATAATAAGAGGTCACTGTAGCATCCATGCATCAGCATTCCCAGAAGACCAAGACCAAGAGTCCTCTTACTCCTTTTCAGCCAACTAATAGTCCTCATGATACACACGATGGACTTTGCTTACTAATATAACGTGTTATGACGAGAACATTCACATAAACACCCCAATTGATTGTAACTGTCAGAAAGATTGTCTCAGCAAGTACTAACCAAAGAACGGAACAATCAAAAGTACGAAGACACAAACCATCCAATGGACTGTGGACTAAACGGCCACTGCCTGAAATCTTTCCCCAGGTCCTTTAGCAGCAACTGATCCCCCTGCTTTACTACTGCTAGTGCCTCGCCTACTACTGCTAGTCACTCAGAACACAAATGACCCATCCTAAGACATGGATGGGAGCAGGATTCCCCAGAAAGCCAAACCCTGGGTCGGGCGGCCTTGGGAACCTGTTGAAACGAAAAAGGAAGAGAACTCGAGTTGCAAGGCGTTTTGTCCAGCAAACAACTTACCTAAAAGATGCACAATCACTGCAATTCCATGTCAACTAGATGAAAAAAGAGAAACTGATGTAATGTACCCTCTCTAAACAAGTTAGATCACCACGTTGTTTGAGTCTTCTCCAACCAGATGAATCTATTTCAAATCTAGTGTATGCTGTCGGTCAGGAGGGAAGTGCAGACTTGGTGGTCATCGATGTAAAACTCTAGTAGTACATTTATGTATGTTGCTGCAGTTGTGCGCTGCATCTTTGAAAGGGTATAACACAGTAGTTGATTAACAGCTTGTGCTTGCTTTCGTTCCACCCCAGAAACTGTCGGTTTTCCGCAAGACATCTTGCATGTGTGCCATCCCTATAAGCGTGCAATTTTCCCTCCGAACGCCATGTACTTATAGTCAATCACTCAAGACCTATTAATCTGTGAGATTATCAAACTTAGAATTTTCTTCAAATCGCTCATTACATCAGGAGCTTGGGTAGATTTTAAGAATTGAATCTCATTCAGAAAGTATTGGACTTCGGTTTCATATGCTCGAGCGACATTGATGCTGTTGCCACTCAGTATCTGCCTATTCTCGAAAGCAATCAGATAGGAACCCATAGTGAGATATCTCGTACCGCATTCATGCTTGAACCCACGAAGAGGCTTACATTCATGATAACACCTATTGCATGAGAAGAGACGAAAAATTAGCCAATAAATTGAAAAAGCACCGCCTCAGATTTTCTTTTCCAATCCCATTACAGAGAAAACTTGCGCCTTGAACAGAAGAAAAAACAAAACAGGAAAGCAGAAATAATGGCCAAAAATATCTGCAAATGAACCACCAACAAGCACCAAACGGGCTAATAATGGCCAAGATTGCCTAAACACAAGTCAACGTAGAACGAGTTATTGAACATCTTATAATATAACCTGATCCATTTTGAATCTTTTCAACTCTTGATACCAGCAAAATCTCTGCTCACTTGGTGCTAGCCAACTGGGTCCGAAGGAGCTTGGCAGCGGAAACCATGTTAGTCAATGCCGGGACAACTTCACCGTACTTCCTGGTCTTCAGACCACAGTCTGGGTTCACCCACAAGATGTTGGTCTCCAGCACGGCAAGCATCTTGTTCACACGGTCTGCAATCTCGTGGATATCATAGACACCAGGGCCAATGCCAGCACCATACTTGACACCCTCACGGAAGACTGATAGGAGCTTTTCATCAGATCGGGAGTTCTCAATGGTGATCACATCAGCATCCATGTCGATGATGGATTGGATGATGTCATTGAAGTTAGAGTAGCACATGTGAGTGTGGATCTGTCAATATCAAAGTTTATTATTATAAATGCAAATAAAGAAGAAAAAAGATAGTAACCCAATGACTTGTAATCCAGAAATACCTGAGTAGTGTCCTTGACACCAATATTGGTGATTCTGAATGAATGAACAGCCCAATCCAAGTAGTGAGCTTGCTCTGACTTCCTCAATGGTAGCCCCTCTCGCAAAGCAGCCTCATCAATTTGGATAACACCAATACCACCCTTTTCAAGGTCTTCTACTTCGTCCTTGATAGCCAAAGCAATCTGATAGCAGGTCTCAGATCTGCAGATAGATTCATACACCATGTTAGAAAAAAACAATATGGTGAATATTGATAATTTTTTTGGCTCCTTAATGTTAATTATTTTCCCACTACATTATAAGGTGCCTTGAGTTTATACCTAGGCTGGTCGTTTCTCACAAAGGACCAGTTGAGAATGGTGACGGGTCCTGTAAGCATTCCCTTCATTGGCCGGCTGGTCATGCTCTGAGCCATTGAGGACCAGAACACTGTCATGGGCTTGGGGCGGCTCACATCACCATAAATGATAGGTGGCTTGACGCAGCGCGAGCCATAGGATTGCACCCATCCGTTCACAGTGAAGGCAAAACCCTGGAGCTGTTCTCCGAAGTACTCGACCATGTCGTTCCTCTGCAATGAAAGGCATCCACAATTAGTTGGAGGTGCAATTTTAGAATCAGCAATCTAACAGTAAGGGGAGAAAATCTCGAGAGTATGTTGCTCTTTAAAAGGAAAGAGGCAAAGAAGGATATATCAACATAATGTAACTGTAATAAAGCTATCTTTTATTCTTTACTTCAACAGACTAATATTTAGTCATTATGAGAAGATGAGAGCTGACCTCAGGCTCTCCATGCACAAGGACATCAATATCAAGCTCTTCTTGGAGACAACAATTTGCGGATTTCCTCCGTAATTGCCTTGACATACTCTTCCTCGGAGATCCTGAAGAAAACAACATCAGGGTCAATAAAGGAAGGCACATGGTCAAGAAAACAAGGCAGAGATCAGCAGTCTCAGCATTTATTACTTGTTAGCCTTGTATTCACGGCGTACCCTCCTCAGTTCTACAGTCTGAGGGAAGGATCAATAGTGGTGGTTGGGAGGATTGGAAGGTTGCTTCTTTTGTTGAGCATCCAGTCTGGCACTGACATTAGTAGCACGGCGATGGTCAGAACCCTTCAATGCAGCAGCCTGAGAGGGAAAAATAAGTCATGAGTAACAGCAGAATATTTTTACAACATATCCAATTGAACAGAAATGAGAAAAGATAAGCACTCACAGCCTTCTGACAGCCTTCTGAACAGCCTCATTAGTCACTCTTGGAGAGGACTTTCTTGAAGCTTCCTGAGCTGCAGCATTAGCAGAGAAGAAGGCCTGAAAATGAAACCATAGAAACATTGATTCAGTGAATTATGTAATGAAACAAACAGGAATAAAACATAAGTTGCATTTCTAATTCGTACTTCTATCAAACCCTCCAAGTTCACAAAACAAACTACATTTTGATCTCATGGTTCCAAAATTATTCATGGCCAATGCCAGATCCATGCATATATTGCCTACCACCACTAACTACAATTGTCCGCTATTTTCATTGACACTTGTTACTATATTATAGGTACACAATACCTCAATTTACTTAATTTTAATTCTTGTGATATACTTTTTTTGTTCCTTCTGTATTCACTTTAATTTTTTTATCTTTTATTATATAATTTCACCCTTTCAAATATTTTTTAATAAAAATAAAACTACATTTTGATCTCAATTTATGCATATATTTTACTACAAGCTATTTTCATTTTTCCATTATTCCATTGCCAATAAAAGATCCATTTTATAAGAATAGGTTTACATACTATTTCATGGAAATTTTATCAAAATATGATTTTATAGTACTTCAATATTTTTAATGAAAACTTTTTATTGTTTATAGTTATATTTGCCCCCACTAAGTAAAATACCACACTATTGTCAGGTAACAAACATGATCAAATTATTTTAACAACATATTTCTTCAAATGTGAGATGAACTGAAAGAAAGGAGATTACCTCATCCTTTTTACCAGACAATGCATTCGCCAATGCATTTACTTCAACAATTTTTTGGGCAGCTAAAAAGCTAGCCATGACTTGATCTCATCATCCAACTTGGTCTCATTAACAAGATCAACAGCAGTGTGAAGAAGTGAGCAGGAGGTGGACACAACAAGTTTATTGCATACAGTTTATAGATATATTTGCCCCTACTAAGTAAAATACCCACTTATATTAAGTGACTATACTAACATGAAATATCCTATGAATGCATGTTTAATGAATACCTTTGCCCACAATACCCTCAAGACCCTGTAATGTACTGAGAGAAGCAGTAAGATCATTAGCCCAAATGTTCCTTCCATCAACCACTCCAGCAAAGAGGTATTTTCCACTGGGAAATCTAGCCCCTTGATCAAATCAAGAGTCTTGGTTCCACGGACCAAATCAAAGCAGTGTGCGGTGACGCCACTCAGAGATGTGAGGGTCTTGTATGCCTTGGCAGGGATGTCAGCAAAGTAGGTCTCAACAAGAACACTCAAACCAGATAAAGTAGATGCAAGTTCTGAGTATGCATCAGTAAATGCTTGCTGTAACGTGTGAGATTCAAGGTCCAAGACAAGGGTAGGTTCATCAAATTGAATCCATGAAGCACCAGCTGCCTTAAGATCAGCCACAACCTCCCTGAGTTTATAGTTATAAGCAAGTTAGAGAAATAACAGATTCTTAGTTCCATAACATGATTATATAATGCAAAAAATAATAACCGTACACAAGTTAAAATTCTTACTTGTAGATAGCAAGGACCTTTGGGAGAAGAGAGAGGAGAGCAAAGGATTTCTCAACACCCTTGGCAGGTTTGGAGAGCAACAAGTATGATACAGGGCCAACGAGGACAGGTGAGTATCGACTCCAAGCTGCAAGAGAAATTAAACATTCAATGACAGTGTTGATATCGATAAACACATGAAAAAGGCTAATAATTAAGCTTTTATCATAATGACCCACACAGGGCAACCTTTGGACACAACAGCCATATGAACATAACACTTCCCTGTCAAACACTTGCTTGAGCCACAATAAATGAGAAGGAAATGTTTCTCATTCAGGCTTTTATTTCCCAGATGAGCCCCGTGTAGACTTCCTATTGTTGTGATAAGATTGTTATTTTAATTTATATTCTATTTAAAATAAATATTTGAAATTTGATGACTTGTTAAAGAAGAGCCGGGCTGCATTGTTGTGATAAGATTGTTATTTTTTTTATAGACTCTGGGATGTATAGCTCTGGGATGTATAGCATCGCTCAAATGAGAAATACACAACAAAGAGCAAATTAACACAATCATTTCTAACAAGCTAGCCAGCACTCAGAGATCTTTTGAACTCGGATCCTGATCAAAATATAATGTCACACACAGCAATGCTTCTGAATGATACGAACTGCAATGCGAATGGCATAAATACATATAAATACACCTATATAAATACATACCGCCTTGGCCTCCTTGTATTCTTCAACTGCCTTGTGAGAAGCATAAGTGAAGTTCACATCAGGTCCCAATTCAGGGACAATAAAGTGGCTGGATCAACACATACACAATAGTTCAGTAATCAGATCACTACAACTATCTATCACATCATTAAAATTACGACAACCAATACAACAAAATATGAGGCATGACTTACTAGTTGGTGTCGAACCACTTGGTCATCTCCATAGCAGGAACAGAGGCATTACCTCTGGCCATGGAGAAGTAGGTATCAAACCCAATCTCCCCGCCGGTCCAGCCGTACCTGGGTGGGACGGCGCGAGGGTGGCGGTGGCGTCGAGCACCTGATCGTAGTACGAGAAAGTGTTGCTGGGGATGTACTTGATCCCAGCATCAGCCATCTGCTCTGATTTTATTAAAGTTTGTTTTTTCTCACAAATCATTGTTAACAAAAATTAGAGTTTGAGAATTTTCCCCCGGAAAAGCCAATTCCTTTACGTTGGAATGGCAACACTTAAGCAATAAGTAATAACTAATGGGTATCAAAAACCTTTTCTTGAACTGGTAAAGGTGACATGGTACCTTAATCAATCAAAAGGGCAACATAACGACCTTAAATGTCAACAAAAAAAATGAAATTCAAACTTTACTATAATGCTTTAAAGTTTAAACAACTAAAAAGCTTGCAAATTGATGATGTCGATGAAAACATGTAAAAATTTTCTAAGGCAAGGATCAGGCACCAATTCTGTCACCAAACCTGATTATCAACCGACTTACACTATTACAAGAGAAGAACGTCTACAGCACCACGGTTGATGAGGTAAATCTGAAACTAAGATAATTTTCAACAAGAACAAGAAAGGGATAAGCTAGTAAAATTCAAATAGAGTCAGCCAACAACGGTTTTCATCCAAGGAATTTCTTTAAATTTTCAGAGTACGGAGCACTCCATAATAGCAACTGGAGATCCGGACAAACATGTTGAAATAGTAAACTTTCATGACAAAGGTATTCAGATCCGAGGCAAACAACAAAAGAATGATCAGATTCAGCACAAGTGAACTTGAAAAACGTAAACAAGGCTACAAGGGACACCGTCGGAAAACATAGGTGAGGATACAAAATGTTTCTCAAATGAGTGCTTCAAAACGTAACTAGCGGGATCTAGAATGTTCAAAGATGAACTAAAGAACAAAGCAGATCTAAGCCCCGGTGGATAAAACGACACTATTAAAACAACTAGCGTCCAACTCAACAGATCCAAGACTCAGAAATCCAGATCTATAACATTTTCACTTTCTAGATCCAGATCCATAGCTTCCCTGTACGTGACAAACCAGAAAACTCTCCGAAATTTTAGCAATCATGGTATCCTCCCTGGCTCAAAGTCGCGTCGATCCCGTAAAAGTATCATCAATTACGAAAAAGGGAGTAAAAGTCCAATAATGGAAACGCAAAAGTCCATGCAGGGCATGTCTTCTTAAAAACATAACTGCCGCGAATCGTTTCCAGTGGCTCCAGATCGGAATCTCAACAGACCAAAACCGGTAAAAGACAATGAAAAAAAAACTAGAGGAATTCGATCTAAAATCTCCGTCAAATATAGATCTAGAGATCCCGTTGACGAGATCAAAGTATCCTACATCGTAGAATAGTTAAAACCGAAGAAAGAAACTGACCTTCCTAAACGAACCTAGCCCTAGAGTTCCTCTGCTGATACTACAAACAAGACCAGAGAGTTGACGAAGAGAGCAACAGGTCAAGGATCTGAGAGAACAATAAAGAGAAGAGAGAAAGCCCAAGGCAGCGCGAAAAAGAAGAGAAGAGCGGAGAGATCGAGGAGGCGTTTACCTCGAACTTGTGGCCTCCGATCTCTTGACGAGTTCAAGTGGGAGGGCGAGAAAGGCAAGGGAACGAAGAGATCTAAGAAGTCGAAAGGCGAGAGTGTAGGAAGGAGTCGCATCCTTATTTATAGCTGGGGCGAAACTGATACCGAGGCGGGCGGTGGGTGAATGGGATTGCATCCGCCGTGCGTCTCTTGATTTTCTTTTTTCCCCGCGCCTGTTTCTTTTTCATTCTGATTACCTTGTTTCATTTCCTGTTTTCTACCAAGAATGCCCGTAGAGCTTTCAGGGCGATTGCCAACTGGCGGGGGCTGACCACGAGTTCGACTCCCCGGGCGTGCATACGGGGACTTGCCCTCTCGTTATAAAGAAAAAGAACGTCCATATAATAGCATAAGACACAACAACACGACAAAGTTGGTTGCAACGTGGAACATAGGACCTCAAACATAAAAGGCCTTTGAATATTTTGAATAATTTTTATATATAAAGTACAAAATTATTTATTTAAATTAATTTAAAACATAAAATGATTACTTTTATTTCTCGTGACACGAATGTAATAAGATTGTCTTTCACAATTTTTCAATACTTTCATAGCCTTCAAATTTATATTCATGTTAAAAAACAATTATCAAACATGATTATAGCATATGCATGTGCACGTGTATGCCTTTCACTATGGCACTTCAAATGGGAACATAGATTTAACGTTGGATATGATAAAACAGAAAGGTTGAAACAAGGAAACAAGGACTGTTGATCAACATGCTTTTGAATATGATCCGAATTTACTTGAAGATTTGTTGTTAAAGATAAAAAGCTGCGGTCTCCATCAGTGGATGGGGCTGTCGTTGTAATTTGTGACGGATTACACCCATGTTTAAATCAAAATGGCAAAGATCAGGTTTATGTTTTCTATTTGGCTACCATTTTGCCTTTCTAAACCATTAACGCAGATGAAAGACGAAGATTGTAGCTGATGGTCGCCGGACTTTTCTTAGTGAAAAGTGAACCACGCTAGAAAAGAGAAGTAGTTTACGGGGTTGGTGGGAGTGGTTTTGGTTTTGGTGGCACATGAATTTCTTGTCATATTTTCCATATAAAAATTTGATAGCGAGAATCATGAAATAGACTAGAATTCAAATCCACAACACCTGCTATACGGTGAGATCTTATGTCAGCAAACTCCTGTTAACCATTAATTGCTACGCCATGTTCAGTTTCCCATTGGGTATGACGCAGTCACAACGGAATGCATATAATAAATCGCCCGGCTGATCGGAGTTGTGGAATAGTGCCGACGCCTCTAAAGAGTATGTCGCCATCCAAGCACGGGTTAAGTGCCATACGGCACGCCACACCGTACATGAGAAGTTGAGTCCATGACGTGCGCTTAGACAAGGCCTGTTCGGAATCAGTTCGGCCGTTTGAATCGGAACCAAATCGATCTTCAAATCAGATAAAATCGGAACCGTAACTGGATAGGCCCCAGTTCGGTTATGATTTTTAGATTTTAGAAACCAGTTCAGAATTGGTACTGCAACTGACGGTTCGGTTTTGGTTCAAACCGTCGAGCCTGTTTTATAACCGTTTGGATCCATATAAACCACCGATTGCATCCCAAAACCGGCACTAAAAAATTTAAAAAACTTAGCGAGTGCTATGTAGAGCGTATTTATTTAATGATGTGAGCATGGGTTGTAAACATAAGAGTTGTTGCCAACCAAAAGTGTGGTACTAGATAGGCGCTTAGGGAGTAATTTTTTTAAATATAAACGAGTGCCACATGGTATCAGTTTATTTGCTTGTCAATGAAGTTGACCATATGATTGATTGAATGATCTTTTTAAATTAAAATTTAAAAATATTTGTTTGAAAAAATACACTATTGATGAATAGTATTTTTCATCTATAAATAATAGTTCTCAAAACTAAAAAACGCACAACTCATAAGTTTTTTCTCAATTGCTCTTACTCTTTCTTTCAATCTGGTTGTTTCTCTTTCCCTCAATCTCGCTCTCATTTCATTTTCATTTATTTTGTTTTTATTTTAACAGTAGATAAAGACTACAATCTACAATCTTACAACAGTGCAATCTTTCAATTTCTATCTCTAATTTCTCTATTTTTATACTATCATATTCTTAACTTATTAATTTTTAATGTATTCAATTTATTTTATTAAGTTAATGGCTTGTCGTGGTGATGATTCTTCCTACTCCAAAAATAAAAGAAAAGTTGTTTTGAACATAAATCATAGTTGTCATATTATTCCTTAAAGGCCTATGATGTCAATATTATTGAGTCAAGAAAGTAGGATATAATAAGTAGCCCAAGTACTACTAACGGATCATTTATATAGAAAACCATTTCACTACCAAAGGTTCAACAAATACAACCTACACATAGAGGACACCATCCAAAAGCTAAGTCATAGGGGTCCAATTTATTTAAGATTCAATTTGTAAAACTATATGATAAAATTGTGAATCAGGCCAAGTGCAATTATTGTGATAAGGTATATAATTTTAAGCCGGTTATGACACAATAAGAAATCATGTTATGAAAAAACATCCAAGTTTAGATGTTCAACAAACTCAATTTTCTATACAAGAAAGTTTTTCTACTAGTGGATTTGTTTTTATTGGGCTTTTTCATTACAATTTCACTCGAGATAGAGAGGAGTTTGCACCTTTTGTTTAAGTAAAATACTTTTCTTTTAATTTTAGTCAAAACTTAGATTTGTTTACTACATGAAATTGATCATAATCATTTAGTTGCACCTATTTCTTGGCAATCGGTTATAAGGCATATTAATAAATTATATAAAAGAAAAAAAGAGTTAGCTATATTTTTTAGTTCATTTGAGCATAGTGTGTCACTATGTATTGATATATGAATTCATAATTGGCAGTTGCATGTATATTTGGGAGTTATTAGTCATTAGATAGATGAGAGTTAGTCAATTTAAAAATGTCTTTGTCTACTTCATTGTTTTGATAAATCATATATTACATAAAATATTTGCTATATGTTAAAATCAGTTTTCGAAGAGTATTAGTTATCTTATAAAAAAATTCAAATTCACCTTATAATGTTGTTGCAAATATGTGTGTTATTTTTGAGTTACAAAAAATATATCAACCTATTTTACGTGATAAATTTTCTCATGTTGGTGTGCTTGTCATGTACTTAATCGTTGTATATAAGATGATTTGAAGATTATACAACCTAAAATACAATCTATTAGAGACACTCTTAATTTTCTTCGAACTTGTCTTAATGTTAGAAATGAATGGGTAGATTTTTTTAAATGAAAAATTATAAGACCAAGAAAATTTTCAAACGATGGATATCATTGGAATACAACCTATCAAATGTGGTCTGTGAATATGCCCAGTAAAGTGTTATTAACAAAGTTTATGAAACTTTATTTTCACAATAGAATTTTTTTAAATCTAATTGGGATGTTTGTACATGTCTTTTAGATCTCTTTTTTATTTTTAATAATACTACAAATATATTATCTAGTGGTTTAATTAGATTTCATATTGATTCTTACTTATCTCATATTTTGTAATAAATGATAAAAAATAACTTAATTATTATATAGATCTTCTAACAATTAGTTTAGTTGTTGATATATTAAATCCTAGATTAAAATTAAAAGACTTAGAAATATTTTTGAATATTTGTTATAAGGATCTTTCATTAAACGGGCTTAAAGATATCAACATTGTAATTAATGATACAAGATTAAATACTAATTAATTATGTATTGATTATAGTTTTGTATATAATCATCTTACCGGTGGTAGTCATGCACCCTTCTCTCTTAGTGGTAAGTGTTTTAGTCATATTTTGAAATCTAAACTTACAAAGCGGCCAAAATCCATGGATTTGATTGAGTTTAAGGTATATAATGCTATTCATTATGATCTTCGTGAATTTAAAGAAGATAAGGGTGGAGAGAAATTAGATGTTTGAAAATGATGGTAAGTGCATCAACTTATTTATCCAACATTAGATTTAATTGCTATGAATATTTTTGTTATTCTAGTCTCAACTGTGATTGTAGAGCAAATATTTAGTACAAGTGATAATATATCATACGAGCATCACTCTAACTTACAAACTCGAGACCTTAGAAGCTTAGGCTTTCCTAGATGATTGGACAAGAGCAATACATCGAGCATATAAGTGTGAAGAAATGTTGGTTGACTTATATATCAAAGACTACATTACTGAAGGAGGAACTAGTACAAATACTGCTCTTATTGATGTCATGCAAGTATGAAGTGATAATGATGATTAAGTTCAAAGTAATTCACCTTAAGTAAGGGGGTTTCTACTAAAAGGTAAAAAAATTACATGGGTTATGGTTCCTCTCCACCCAAGAGAATAAGTAGGAGGCATAATATGTAAGTGAATTATGGTCAAGTCCACTATTTCTTTTATTTTTATTATATATATTACATCTTATATAAATTTTATACATATATTGTATTATATTTTATTATAGTTTATAATATCATAACTTAAGTTTAATGTCATGATTTTATATATAATGTAATACTTATATTACATATATCATCTATGTAATATATTATATACTTACATAGTTACACAGTATTACATTACGTACATTAATATATACTTACATTACTATTACATAGTCTACATACATTTTGTAATGTAATATATCATGTACGTATAAAGTAATAAATGTAATACTTATAAGTTATATATAACTTTAAGAAATTATATAATGCAACTATACCCTTTTTAATGTAATATTTGTATAGTTATATAATTTATAATCTTATATAGTCTTACTCTTAGTCTTATACACTTTAAAAAATTAGATTCAAATATAGTTATGTAGTTGTATAATATAAATATTAATTACATATAACTTATACATAATGTAATACTAATATTAATATTTGGATCCAAAAATGGAACTAAAACCAGCTTGAAACCATAATTTGATCCAGATCCAAAAACGGCAGTTTTAAACTGTCAGTTCTGATTTACCCGAAACAGGACATGTCTATGTGCGCCTAACACCATCCTTATTTGTTTTGTGTTAGCTGTCCTTATAATAAGCGAATTGATTATAAACCGCATGTGTAGGTTGTTTTAGGTATTTTATGTGTTATCCTAAGCACGGCGGATCAACGTTGAGGCAAAGTGGAGCGGCTGCTCCATCCAAAATTCAAAAATGAATGAAAAACACTGTATCTCGTGATTGAATCTATGATCTTGATGTATAAGTAGCCCCACCTTACACAGCCTCCTGGCCTTTTCGCCCTATCCCATATAGATTTCTAGATCCACTATTCAGGTCTCTAGGCAAGGGAGTGTGCAACCTCCATTGCACATGAATAACCGGATACGTTGTGCGTGAGGGAAACGATCTCGGCTACGGGTCAAGGTGGGACGCGAGGGAGTGAAGGCGTGCTGCAAGGTAGGCGAATCTTCAGCCAGCCAGTGGATGACGTTGGCTGAATAAGATCGGTTCTCATTGCCATCACGAGGGTCTCTTGCGCGGACAACCACTATCTCGTAGGTGTCCGGAGGAGATCCGGCGACAGTACAATAGTGAGATGTATAGAAGCCCCAAAAAATGGCCTATGGTAAGTGGTCTGATGACAAATTGCGGATAATGGCAAAGAATGACTTCTCCATAAGCTGTAGAAAACAAATAGTCAATCCAAACCGCAGCCATGTTTCTCATTATGTGTACTTTGGAAGGTTGACCGAAGCCTAAATCATTTGGGAGTCGAACTCTCTACCTGCAGCAAGGGCGTCAGAGCGCCCTGCCAGTTAATCAATTGCTCTAGGTTTTTCATTTTCATCAGATTTACGTCTTAATTGATTGCTTGATTTCGATATCTAACTGAATTTGGATCCGAAAAGTAATATTCTGTGCTCCAAATGATTTCCAAAAAAAAAACTTTTGGTTTGGATTTTGCTTTTTCGGAAATGTATATGATTTCTGAATCTGGTTATTGATTAATTTTTTGAGAGGTTTTGGTCTTTCATGTCCATATCTGAAACCTGGCTCCAACACTGAATACCCTAATATACACTTAGTTGGACTCGTCAAATTTCCTATCTGGTCTGAATCAGATCCTTGGTTGTAGTTTTGGTTATTTTTGCTGTCAAAGACAAGTTGCTAGAACAAAGAGGCCAAATACGAACTTGGTGCTTTCTCCCATCAGGAAAGCTGGCTCAGATGTCTCCAATTCGGTGCAATTAGCAGAGCAGTTTTCAAGGAAAATTAGTAAACGCAGTGAAAATATATATATATATATATATATATATATATATATATATATATATATATATATATATATATATATATATATATCATGATAGGATGAACATACAAGCGTACTCCCTCATCTAAACCATCCAAATACTCTTGATAGAAAATCGGGCATGGTGCCATCCTTGTCACATGAGAGAGTCCCATCTCACAACAAAAACAACACCATTAAGTCTTTGTTTATATCATCAATAAAGGGCAATCCAAGAGAGAGAGTGGGAGCTGCTTGTTGGTATCAATCTTTGTGTCGATGTTGACTGATAATTCAATTTATATCGTTTATGCAATTATACGAATGACGCTGATGGTTTAATAAAGTTCGAGGAGTATATATTATAAGAAAGAGAGAGAAAGAGAATGTACCATAAAAGAGAGAGAAAGAGAATGTACCATAAATATTTATGGATACTTGAATCGTACATACTAACACATGCATACATGCATGTACACACATACATGTGATGGCATTTTGTCACAGAATTAACTCTTAAATTCGAGTTTACACACCTGTGATGGCAGATGAACGCGCGCCGTTCACCTCAGCCCTTTTCTCTGCGCAGAACACCGTGTTCTTCACCTTGCGGAAGTCTTCTTCGTCTAACTTCGATAATGCTCCTTCAAGAACAGTATCGGCTCTCCAGCTAAAGTCACACGATAAAGAAGGATCACTCTAGCTTACGAACTCAAAGCACAAACACTTGCATTTATTAGGAAACCGATTAGAGCATCTGAACACGACCAAACTGGACTGAACCTTCTGCTGTGGACTAAGGGAGGTTCACGGACGGATCTTGCACGACCTGGCTACGGTTCCCCTTGAACCTAGCTAGGGAGGTTTCTCTTCCCCAAGAGAAACTCGTCACTCACTTGGTAAGGCACTCTTGCTAACCAAGATGACTCGACTTACAAGTCCCACCCAATTACACTACACTCCACTTAACCGCCTATCTCAGTCCACCCGAGCTCCTATTTATAGAGCTGGCTGGGCTGGTTAGTCCAGGAATATTCCAAGGGAATATTCTCCTTTGGTTACCCCTTGGGTTAGACCCTAACTACACTTAGCTAGGCTAACTCATGTTCCCTAATGTAACCCGACTTACACTAGACACTAGTTATTACATGACTCGAGCATTACTAACCCATGCTCTTCCTATTTACAAGACTCACAAAGCAAGCATGTACAATACTCATGCACCCATACAAGACGTCATATGCCGTCGGTGTGTGCGCTCCTCCTGTGTGCGGCGTGGATGCATGGCGCGTGCGCGTGGCGTGTGGTGCGGGCGTGGGGCGCTAGCGTCGCGTTCGTCACAACTCTCCCCCGGCCAAGCATGACCTCGCCCTCGAGGTCGGGTGAGTGTGCGCCACTCCTTCACCGCTCCTCCGGCGAAGCATGACTCACTCGCTCGTTCCACCGCACTTCCACTACGACCTGCCTCCGGCTTGCTCCCTGTCTTTCTGGCGCGTTTCCCCTCTGGAAAACCTCTCTGGCGTCTTTGGTGCTGCCCACCAAACTCTCGGCGGCACTAGCCCGCCCTAGCGCGGGTCCACTGCTCCCTAGCGCTGGTCTCTCGCCTGATGCGACCTGACCCCGACGCTAGTCCTCTGTCATGGTGCACTGGCGCTAGTGCTGGCGCCCCACCGCTATGACCTGACACCCGTGAAAAACCTCCCCGCCTGAGGGGGTTTTCTTGGCGCGCCTGCCTCTGTATTGACCCGACCTGGCGCCCGGCCCTGCCCCTACAGGACGACCCCCCGCCACTAACGAACCTCGGCCCTGCCACTGACCTCTTATCCGTCAGGTAGTATGCAGCGCACGTCAACACTGCTGGTGCTTTACCTGGATCCACACACGGTACAAACCCATTTTGTCCCTTGTTCACTATGACCAAACCCCGAAGGTGAGGAGCCACCATCGCCTGTGCAGTCCTCAGAAAATCGCACCCAAGTATCATCGGATACTCGTCGATGTCTGCTACGACTAAGCTCAACACTCCTTTCCACGGCCCAACTCTCAGCCTACACCCTAGTGCCATTCCCTCAAGTGAAGACACGACTGCATTTACTAGTTTTAGTTGTGTCGTAGACGGCGTCACCTTCAATCCTATCGTCTTGGCAATCTCCGGTGAAATAAGCGAATGGCTCGCCCCTGAATCTACCAAAGCCCGGATAGTGTGTTAGCCATGTGAACTTCCACAAAATTAAGGTCTCGTGTTGGTCCCTTGCAACTCACGGTGTTAAGAAGCTGAAATTGGGCAACCTGGATCAACTCATCCTCCGTTGCCTCGATCACGTCCTCGACCTTGATTTGCTCCTCAACCTCTAAAGCGGCTAACTTGGCTTTCTTAGGACAATCTCGCATGCGATGAGGCCTGTTGCAAATATAGCACGGCCCCACTCCATTGCCCCCTGACTTGCCCTTGGAAGAGGATGCCTCTTCCCTCCTATCAGGTTTTTCCCGTTCTTACTTTTCCCAACTCCCTTCGATGGCGTTTCCCTAGGACTCTTCTCTTCCCTAGGCGTCCTCAACTCAACAAAGGACTCAACCATGGCCATGGCCTCCATGACCTCCTGCGGATTTCGTCGGCGCAACTCCACTTGCGCCCATGGTTGTAACCCATCCTCGAAGTGGAAAAGCTTATCTTGCTCAGTCATATACTCAATCTCGAGCAATAACGAGCTAAACTCCTTCACATAATCGTGAAGACTCCCAGTTTGCCTTAGTTGCTTCAATCGCTCTCTAGTTCGGCAGAACGTATTAGTCGGAGTGAATTACTGAAAAATCTCAGTTTTGAAATCATTCAAGTGTTCGGCACTCGCCTACCTCCATCTTGTGACCTTTTACTCGTGTGCGCCACCACAACTTGGCGTCATTCGTAAGGAATAAGGTTGCCACGGTAACCTTATCCTCGTCCGGCACACGCGATGCCTCCAAATAACACTCCAAGTCCCATACAAAATTCTCGACAATCTTTCGGTCTCATCCACCCTCAAACGGCCTAGGTTCAGGAAATTTTACCTTATATGTGTTCGTGGGTGTACGAACTGAATCGGTAGATGTGGATGCAGGCTGAACATGACTCTCCCGAGGGCAACGAGGTTCTGTTCCCACGTTCTCAACATTGCGTTGGCCTACCTTCAACTCCAACAGCTGTTGTGCAAAGCTTTCACCCTCCAACTGAAGTGAAGCCATTTGCTGTAAAACCTGTGTCATGAACGCTTCCATGCCAGATTTACTGGTCGTGGCCTCTTCTTCCACAGCACCTACTCTGCTTCTACCCATCGAGAATGTACCTGTATTATTACAGACGGACTACTTGGACACCAATACAAACTCAATTACAGACTTTAACAAATCCCGAACTGACTTTGTGCAGAAACACAGAAATCTGCACAGGTGGATTTTACACCCTGTACAACCAGAAATCTGAAGCAACTGAGACACTAAATGTTCAAACAAAACCTGAACCTGTCAACTGAATAACGGAAAACACGTGGACGAAGTTTCGTGGAATTTGGACAACGGAAACCTGTTCAAATCGCCTGTGAAAAATCGAAAAAAACCAGATTCGGTTTTTCTATTCTGTTCTGCGTATAACGTCTGCAACGGCTTTCCCGCCAATAATTTCCCGAAATTTCTTCCTCCGATCACTGTTCTCCTCAACTGGAACCTGTATTAGCTTCAATACTTCCTTACAAACACAATTTTTAGCTATATTAAGCCTTAGACACCTCAAATCCAATCAAAATTCAGTCTGCACTTCTGTTCTGAAAGTCTGTTCAGATTCCGTCACTGTTTTGAATTTTCCGGCGATAGATCCTGTTCCGATCTATCACTCTATGGAACAATTCTCACTTAAACACCTCTGTTCAAGTGTTGATCAACAACCACACGTTGATCCAACTCAAATTCAGCTGTTAATGTCTGAATTACAGATCGTGAAAATCACTTCCGCCTGAACTGTTTTTCCGGCCAGTTCTTTCTCCAAAACTGCCGTGATCTGTGGTTTTCCGGTCAGATCTGTGCCTTATCTACTTACCTCAAGTAGATTGGGTTATGATTGATTAGTTTCCACCACTAACTCAAACAAATTAACCGCTGAACATCAGATCTGCACGTTTTTGCAGAAAAATGCACAGAAATTTTCCGGCGGAAAACTTTCTGTCATCGGTTCAATTTTTCCGGTTTGATTCTTGCTGAAATCCGTTCGATTATGCTTTGATTCGAGCTAATCACGCTCTGAAACCATTTATATATATACTTTTAAACTCAATCATTCTTCCTAAAGATGACAGTTGAGTTTTTCACAAATACGACAACCGTATTAGAGTTGTTAATAGGGGCTCGGTTCTACTAGCTAGCCTACCTCAACATAGCAAAAATGGTTGTTCGACCTAAAGGATCCTGGCCCATATTTGGACAAAGGCCAAAATCCTGGCTTGTTTGACCTCGATAGTCGAGGTAGGTTGGGCCTGTAGGGATCGAGAGGGGACATGACCCTTCACGGATTTTTCAGGCCCACGTAAAAAATTGGTTGGCCTAGCCCGATCCATATTTTTGCTGGCCCACAAGAGCTTTTGGAAGAGGCATATTGACAGCTCTAACCATATATATATATATATATATATATATATATATATATATATATATATATATATATATATATATATATATATATATATATATATATATATATATAGAGAGAGAGAGAGAGAGAGAGAGAGAGAGAGAGAGAGAGAGAGAGAGAGAGAGATGTGAGGATCCATGTCTAGATCTTAAAATCTTATAATCCCAAACTTAAGTGTAGGATCGAATTTGTAAGATCTTACGGATCTTGATCCTAAGGTCTTTAGAATCTTAGATCTCGTAACATAATAAAGAGGTAGATCCTTATAAACCTAAAAACCGTGCATGATTATCGCTTGGCTTTACTGTTGTGCCAAACATTGCATCTAGTCATAGGCACCTGCCTTATTCTTAGTTTTCTAGTAGGGCCCCCTTGTATTGTACACCAAGGCTCCACTTTACTTGGCTTACAAAAGAGCGCACCGATGGAGAGGCTGCCTTCTTAACTAGAATCGTCTACGCACAATCTATCATATTTCATAATATATACACACACATACATATGGGTGTGTATGTATGTAAGTGTATTTAAGCTAATAAACGTGCAAAGTTTACAATGTATCATAACTCTATCTTTTCTGCTTACCAGAAAATGAAGCATTTCTTTAATTTCATCCTATAAACTGGTTTTATAGAGAAAGTTGTTCCTTATTAAATATAATTTTATTTTTTAAATAGGACGCAAGGTAGGATCCTAAGATCCCAAGACCGAGACCTTATTGATAGTTAGAACTTTATGCAATCTCGGGTAGGATCTACAATAATATATATATAATCTAGCGGACACTGACACCTATCTAAGGATATGGGGCGGGGATCCCCCATCTCTTCCAGGGCCCTGCCCCAAATGGGGCGGATTCAATGCCCCATTTACAATTTGGGGCCGGGTCTTGGGGGAGTCAAGACGATCCCCGTATCCACAGACTCCGGGTCAATGATACGCTTTCAAGATTCATACCCATAGATCCAAAATATAAATATGCATTTTACTGAAGAAACCCTAACTAAGAACACAAAATAAAAACAAAAGGATGTTGTCGATTTTTTCCTCTTCTGAAAACTGACTAGCGGAAACCAAAATCTTACAATCTCTATTTGCCTCTGCTTCTGTTGAGCGTCTATGATCGGCTATTGATATCGACATTGGTATTAGAGCATTCTCGCGATCCGCAACTGCTTTTGCATGCTGTTGTCCATGATCACTAAGCTCCACAAGTAAAAAAGAGTCTTACTAAAAAGAGAGTAGAATCAATTGATCTTAATCAGGAACAAGCATCAGAAGAAACCTAAAGGTTTTTTTGTTTAGTTCAGATAAGAAAGGATACTCAGAGAGAGGGCGTAAAAGATGGAAAGAGGTCTGAAAGATTGGAGAAAACAATAAAACTAATTTGTAGATCTTATGTGTTTGTATGCAATCCTTGTTTTATGTCATCTTTTGGCATTTTCCTAAACAAAATGCCATAATTTGATTTAGAAGATTAAGTATTTATTAAAAAGATCCTATGCCATCCCTTGGAAGACATTCAACACCAGCTTCATAAGTGACACAACGAACACTTGGAATTTCCTACAGGCAGTCATAGTACATTTGCCACAAGTTAGGAGGTTAAACATACATTTTTCTTCTTACCAGCTTACTGTGTTACGACCCTTTTCAGATGAAGCTGACATATATATATATATATATATATATATATATATATATATATATATATAGGATTCTCAGAATGTATATACTATTAAAAATTAGTTGTTTAATCACTTGTGATGAATAATCAGAGATCACACTTTGTTGGTGGCATTTTTAATCGTAAATGAAGAACGATTAAAAATATCTATATATGTATCTATATATCTTTATCTAAGACTATATATGTATCTCTATATATATATATATGTATGAGAGAGAGAGATTCTATGATAGAAACATATGGAGGTCAAATTCATCATCGGTTATGGTAAAGCAGCTGGCTCTGCAAAACATCGACAATTGCAAAAAAAGGTTTAGGCATTCCAAGTGTTTGATGGTAAATTCGTCAAAAGTAAAGGTACTAAGAATAAATTTCTCCAACAAACTGTTTGTAAGCTCATAATTTTCAAAGATTCCAATCGTTTCTCATATATCTAGATCTTATTGTTGAACGGTCTTTGATGTCTACAATGCTTCATCCTTTAAAATCCTAAAATCGTTGAGAATTTTCCTAACATCAATCATTCTTAAAATGCTTATCTTCTCCCTTTTTGATGCCAAAATGGATGTGTTTGTAAGTACTTGATAACCACTATCGGCCCCATTACTAACAATGACGATGAAATATAGAAAGAAGGGCCCTCTTCTTGGATTTCATGAGATCGTATTTTTGAAAATATAAATATTTATAAAATAGTTTTCATTTTTTAAAAGGTCACATGCATTTTCCAAATAAATAAAATGGTTGTTTAAAAAGAAAGCCCAGAGAAGAAAACTCGGAAGATGGAAAAGCCATGTATAAATACAAAAACTCATACAAAAGGTGTATGTGTGTCATTCATATTTATAGTCTTTTGAGAAAATCCTCTGCGGGTAACCTACAAACAATATACTCTCTTCTATGTTCCTTTTCATCCTACATTACAAGAAATATAGAAAGCAAAAAAAAAATAGAAAGTAGAACCAAGGGACAATCGGCTTCCGCTGCGCCATAACCGAACCCCGAAAACCTCAAACGACTTCGACAGATAGAGACTGCCCCAATAGTGTCAATAGAATTTGCAATTGCTGCCATAATGACATATCTAAAATTTTTATACCATGATTATACATAGAAAATTTCCCATATGTTAGCAAATAGCTAGTTGTTATACATACAAAATTTTATATTTTACGGCAAAATATGCTACGGATATACCGTAGTAGATGTATGTTTGAAAACTATAAGAATTTTATCTTAAATGCAAATGTGGAACCTATTCTTATGAATGCAGGAAAAAGTAATGTGGAGTCCTAAGTGGTGGGAAGCTATGAATAAGGAATTATTAGCTCTAGAAAGGAATGGTACATGAGAGTTGACAAATCTTCCTTGAGACAAAAAATTAGTTGGTTCTAAGTGGTTGTACACAATTAAGTACAAAGTAGATGAGAATATAGAGAGGTTGCTAGATTGATAGCCAAGGGATATATCCAATCATATGGGATCGACTATAGTGAGATTTTTGTACCAATAGCAAAACTCACTACTATTTGTGTTATTATAAGTCTAGCAATAAATAAAGATTGAGATATATAGAAATCTATATGGGTCTACCATCAGGAATCAACAATGGATAAGATCAAAACAAAGTGTGTCGATTGAAGAAGGCAATATATGGGCTAAAATAATCTCCATGAGCATGGTTTGAAAGATTTAGTAAAAGCATGATAAAACTTGGGTATACGATATGTATAAGTGATCATACCCTATTCATAAAGCAAGGTAAAGGAATTTATATTCTAATTATTTATGTTGATGACATAATACTCATAGAAGAATCAAGAAGAGTCATCTAGACTTAAGAGTTAAGAGTCAACTATATCAGATGTTCGACTTGAAGGATCTTGGAAACTCCATTACCTTTTGGGAATTGAGGTCTTGTGATTCAAGGCAGGTATATTTCTAACTGAGAGGAAGTATATCGACTTATTAAAAGATTATAATATGATTGATTGTAAGCCCAGTGATATTCGAATGGAAGTGAATTATAAATTGGACGTTAAGGAAATTGAAGTGTTTAAGGATGTGGAAAGGTATCAATGACTAGTTGGAAAGCTCATCTATTTGACCATTACACGTCCTGACATATCATATGTAGTTAGCATTGTAAGTATATTTATGCACCCAGTGATAAGATATCACATGAAAGTGATGTATAAAATATTATGATATTTGAAATCTACTCCAGGACTTGGTATACTCTACTCCAACAATGGACATACAAAGGTTGAAATTTTTACAGATGCAAATTTGACATGTTCTAAAAAAGACAAGAAGTCCGCATTTTCTTATATTACTCGAGTTGAAGGTAATGTGGTGTCTTGGAAGAGTAAGAAATAAAATGTGGTTGCAAGGTCTAGTGCTAAAGATGAATACAAAGCAATGGCTCAAGGAATGTGTGAAGGTTTATGGTTATAATCATTATTGGGAGAACTCCACATTCGGAATCAAGGTCCCACTAGACTATTTAGTGATAATAAAGCAACTATCCAAATTGCTTCAAATCCAGTCTAACATGAGAGAACTAAACACAGAAATAGATTATCACTTTATTCGTGAAAAAGTTACCTGTGGGAAAGTTCAGTTAGACTATGTGAAGTCATGTGATCAAGTTGCGAATATACTCACCAAGGTAGTACCAAAAGGAGTTCTTCAACATATACTCAACAAGTTTAGAGTCTTCAATATTTTTCTTTCAACTTGAGGAGTGTTAGAAGGAAATATGCAGAGTTTTATCTATATTAGAATAGTTTGGTTTGTTTGTTGTAGTTGAATTTAAAGGTAGATTCATATTCAAATCACTTATTAAGGATAGTTTAGTCATGTTTAGTCCAATATATAATAAACTAATAGGACTTAAACCTTATTAGCAGAAATAAGAAAAAGGTGAGAGAGAGAGTGGTAGGGCAGCAATAGATTGCACGCCTCCACTGTTTTTTCCTTGGTTGATTGTTGATTTGATCTTGGATGCTCTATGTCGATTTTATTCAACCTAGCTAGTGATCAGTTGTGTATCTGTTGCCAATTCTTCTATACAAAGTTACATACTGATTCCACCAAAAGCCATAAACCAGGACTCTTTCTAACTAGTAGTCTCAATCAACCTCCCAAATGAAACTCTCAGCCTACAAATTTGACATGCTACCAACATTCAGAAGAGCCCTCCCTTCATAGTCAAACCTATCATAACATATGAAGCAATACTAAATTGGATCTCCGTAAACCACATGAAAATTGGTTTTCCTACTATTCTCTGAAATGCTTTAAATAGCCTCTAAAACTTCATTGAGTCTCCTTTTTCCTTTGTCCAATTTGATTACCAAAAGTGCAAAAGTTTCAGTTCGCTTTCTAAAGTTTTTATTCCGTAAGAACTCTAATAGAAAGTTGGAAATTTGAGACAAGAAATTGCTTCACCAAGAAAATAACAGGTCAGTCCAATATAGGTCCAAAATGCCATTGATTTTTTGAAGATGATTGGAGCTTTGGATGCAAAGGAGAAATTAACAAATCTTGGAAAGTTTGATAAATTATTTTCAATTGATTTTGTATTGCAATTACCTTCTTTGTTTTCTGTTAGTTTATAGATGCTTGAAATGTTTCACCTTGCATTTTAAAGGGTGGTACTTATCAATGCTTCCCATTGATCTCAAGCTTGGCAAGAAGCTTATAATGGGTGCTATTTTCCGGTGCCTTGATCCGATTCTCACAATTGTCTCTGGATTGAGTATGAGGGATCCATTTCTATTACCTTAAGATAAAAAGGAGGTGAGTCAACAGATTTCAGCTTATATTTTAAACTTGTGAATTTTGAATTGATAGCTTCAGCTTGTATTTCTAAGAGACTTGGAATTGTCCTCTTGATTCTTCATGTTGATTTCTGTTCTATTGGAGGTAGCATAATTGAGAATGTGCTAGTAGAGTAGTGATCTTTCTTTTATTTCTTGGTGAGCTTTGTTGCCTTTTCTGCTTATGATTGATATACTCTATTTTGAAAATGTGGTTGTAAATTGTGTTCCTAATACTAGCGTTTCTTTGATTTTGATAAGTGGTGATTAACTAATGAAAATATGCTATTATTCTCTCAAGTTTATACAGGTGTTGGCTAGTAGCTATCTAAAGAACATTTCCATAATGTGGTGATCTGCCTAAATGTAAAATCATCATGCTGCACTGGGTATAGAAGTATACCTTTACTATAATAACTAAGCCCTTTCCCATACTAGATAGGATCGGCTACATGAATTCTTTGCTTCCATAAAGCCCTATCATAATTTGTAGAATCCATGGTAAATAAGTTCGACAAATTTTTATGTTGGTTGTCGGAAGCCTAATGCAACCCTCCTCTTTTATCCGGGCTTGAGACTGGCCATGCAATGATGATCCCAGTGTTGTCTGACGCGTATCGTATCGTATATCGCTGGGCTCCACAATATGGGCGTATCATATCGTATCGTATCATATCATATCGTATCATACTTTAATATTAAAATAATGTAAAAATTAATTAAAAATCAATAAAAATTAGTAAAAAATTGAAAAAAATAAAATAAAAATAAGAAAAAAATAAGAAAAAATCTGATAATTGCTTTAAATTCATATAATGTAAGTTTAGTACAGATTGAGCATTCAACATTGAACAATTGCATCCAAATTTACATATTTTGAATCCGAAAAATAAAATATAAATACAGTTTCCACTACAGTTACATATAATGTTATATTTTACAAATTGTAATCAGGATCATCAACTAAATAATCTTCATCTTCTCCTTGTTGCAGATCCTTATCATCATCATCAGCCACGCCCGCACCTTCTTCTTCAAAATCAAATTCTTCATCTCCATAATGTTGTTGCGCTCCTTCCAAATTAATCCAAACAACATCTTCTTCTGTTAGGAGGGCATTTTCTTTAGTGTCTTCCATAACCCAATCTTCTAATATATCAAAATTATCTAAACTTATTGGATCGAACTGACTTTCTTCTCTATTTACTTTTTTTAATTGCCTACGACACAAATAAAGATAAACAATTAGTAAGTAATATTAACAATTAAAAACTGAAGTTAAACAATATTAAATTGAAAATTTGAAAGTAATACAACATTACATTTCACAAAGGCGCATGTTACAACGAATATAAACCAAATCATTAAGCCTTTTGTGTTCCAACCTGTTGCGCTTTTTTGTATGGGTGTGTTAAAAAACACTCTAATTTCTTTCACAACCTGTTACATGTTTGGCTTAAGACTCTGACTGCAAAATATCTAAGGTTTGGACAATCACTTCCAAACCTGTTTCACCAAACATCTATAAAAAAATACAAACATTAGAGACATGATAATCCACAATAATGTAAGATGCAACTTAAATATGAAAATAAATAATTTACCTGGACGCATCGTAGTGCGGTTGCGAATTGTAACAGGCAAACCCATCAAGTGAAGTGCATTATCATATATCTCCATCTCTCGATGTATCGCATCTGCTATGCTCTCATTAGGGACTAATCTGTCGATACAATCAATGATTTCTCGATTAACCTCACCGTCCCTTTTGAAGGTTCCTGAGTACTTGAATGATGGGTTTAGATAATATGTTGCTGCATGAATAGGCTGATGCAATTATTTATTCCATCTATTATCAATTATTTTCCACACGGGCACATAATCTCTCTTTTTTTCATTAAAATTATTTCTGATGGCTTCTTTTGCCCTGTCCATGACTTCATAAAGGTAACCCATAGATGGTTTCTCCTCGCTATCAGCCAATCTCAAAACTTTCACTAAAGGACAAGTAATTTTCAATAATCTGACACATGCATTCCAAAATGAACTTCTAAAAACTGTTTCTGCAACCTCATTCAACTTTCTATTTCTTCTGTTTTGAGGTAACTCTACAAATTATTGCCACTCATCTGAGGGGAACATTCTCTTCAAAGCTTGCTTCTGTCTCACAATACTTTGTACAGATAAGAAGTTTGTTGTGAACCGAGTTACAACTGTGCGAAGAAGCTCTGCACCTTCTGTATATTTCCTCATCATACACAAAACAAAGGCATGGTTGTAAATGAATTTTGTAATATCTTGGCAACACTCAGTTGCTGCCTTTATTTCATCCATCTCACCAATGTCCTCGAGGATGAGATTTAAACAATGGGTTGCACATGGTGTCCAGTAGAAAGTCCCATAAATATCAGCTAACTCCTTCCCAGCTGCTTTATAGTTAGCTGCATTATCTGTAATCAATTGAACCACATTCTGTAGCCCAACCTCCTGTATAATCTTATCAAATTCTTCTCCTAAGATCTCTGCAGTGTACCTCTCCTCTGACATGTCTAGAGATCTCAAAAATATGAGTCCTTTAGGACAATATACAAGAAAGTTTAGCAATGTCCTTCCTCGCCTATTGGTCCATCCATCTGCCATAATAGTGCATCCTGTTTCCTTCCACGACTGTCTCAAAGTCGAACAGTATTGTTGCACTTCAATTACGGTCTGATCTAATATCTTTCCTCTCAATTTCTGATAAGAGGGCATCTTATATCCTGGACCAATGTTTGTAATTGCATCTATCATTGCTTGAAAATGAAAACTATTTGCTGTATTAAATGGAATGCATGCATCATAAAACCATCTTCCCACTACAAGGTCTGCCTGATCATGCAGTTGTTCTAAAGCCATAGCCATACGAATTCCTGGTTGAGCACCAGGTGTAGTGGAAGGAGGAAAGAACGAATGTATGCTAGAAGAATCAACTGGTATACCCCACTGCCATATCGGATCATCAGACTTTGAATGAGAGTCTCTACCACCCCTTCCTGCCATCTCAATGGAGTACTTTAATTCAAACAAAAACCTGAAAATAAAAGCACTTCGTAAATCTCTCAATATTCAAATAACACTCAAATTGAGTATCTCCCACTTCATGAATGCAATAAAAATCATATACATACGTTTAATAACTTCATATTTTGTCATTCAAAAAAAAATGAAATAACACAAAAAAAACAACAAATATAAAGGAAAAAAATGGAGAAAACATTAAAAATGTACCAAAATCCGAGTTTAGAGCCTTCCACGGACACCGTAGGGCACGATTTTGGAGCTTTGAACACTAAGGAGGCGAAAACCGGCTCTTAGGGAGCTTGAGGAACCCAAGAAGAGAGAGGAAACCCACGAAAAATCATGAATTTCAGTCGGCTTGGGACCCTTTATAAGGGTCCCAGGGCGATACGGCCTGTATCGCACGATACGGTGTGATACTCTCGGTTTCACGATACGGGCCCCCGTATCGTATCGTGGTGGCCCACGATACGATACGTATGATACGGTACGATACGGATAACACTGGATGATCCCTTACATAGGTGGAGTTAGAAGTATACCTTTACTAATTCTCTAAAAATTTTAAGTAGCCCTTGATATGCCGTGATGGACGAGGGGTCACACAAGGAAATATCGTATACATGATGAGGCTATTAGAAACAAATTAGGCGTAGAAGCAATAGTTGGTAAAAATGAGAGAAAATCATTAGAGATGGTTTGGATACGTAGGATGACAACCAAATAAAACGTCGGTACGAAGATATGAAAAACTAAATTATGAAAATGTTAAAAGAGAAAGAGGAAGATCACAAAAGTGTTAGATGGAAACAATGAAGAGTGATCTAGCTTATGTTGAGTTAGTTGCTAGCATGACATATGACAAGCAATATGGAAACAAGGAATCCATGTAGCCCACCCCATCTAGTATGAGAAAAGGCTTTTAGTTGTTATTGATTTGCAAGATAGAACACCAGTTGATATTCAATCCATTAGGATTACCTTAGTGAATGAATGTGGGAAAGATGTTTAAATGCTTGCTCAGGTTAGTGGGGGACCTGTTGGGCAGACATTATCGAATAACATATTTGATGAGAGATCTGAGCAAGAGGCTTGAAAGGAAGCGAGTGTCTTCTGAACTAAACAAACAAAAGGAGTATAAGTCCAAGGGCAGACCTTGTACCTCTCCTCATATGCATTTTTTGTTGACTGCCTTCGATACAACTCATTTTTGTGTGGGTTATACCCAATATGCTTAGTTTTTCAATACAACACTCATAATGTCTAGAATTCATGGTAGATAGATCTTACAAGTTTTACACTTGCTGTCAGAAGCCTAATGCAATCCTCCTCTTTTATCTTGACTTGGGATTGGCCATGCAAGGATGATCCCTTACATGGGCAGAGTTGTGCTTAGTTTTTTAATAACCCTCGATATTCAAACTGGATTACAATTAATAAGAAGAGCTGTGGCCTGATGCAACCATCTTATTTTGGGTAGAAGATTGGAAGGAGAAGCAGCTGATGGCATAAGTATTGTGCTTGGGTGTGAGGTATCTCAGTAGTATAGTGGTTGGCAGGTTGCTACTGTCACCATACAGGTTCTACTTTAATGTTGATCAACATAGTTTAGGTTGGCCCAGAAATGAGAAGGAAGAGGGCTCAAGGCTAAACGTTTTTCAATTTCTGCTACTTGTCCCATAATAACTCATCTATACAGAGCAGATGCATATGGAATATCCCTGACCTCATCTCTTTCATTGCGCTTTTCCACCTATGAACACAGATCCCTTAACCCCATTGCAGGCCCAGTTCTGTTTCCTTAGCTGTTGAAAATGGAGAGGAAACTAGGAGGACGGAGACAGTTACTCAATGTGGGGTTATCAAAATGGTAAGAGGGAACAAACTGGGCTGGGTAAGTGTGTTGCAGATGAATGAGAACCAGAATTTGGTAGATGATGCCTCAAAAGAAACCAAAGATAGTGTCATAGAACAGGAGCACAAATCCAATGGATGGTTGGATCCGCTAGAAAATATTCAGTAAAGATGCGCTGAATGGAAATACTGGCCAAGTACAGAACAAGTGGAGGCATTCACACTAGAATTTGTTCTTCGTTGTGTATTCAGTGAATGTTGCTTGTGATTTCAGAAATAGAGGTCACTGACATTTTCTGGAAACTAGTAGGCAGCGAGAGTTGCTCAAAAAGGGTCTCTCGGTGCTGCTTCTAAAATATTTTAGGCATTTATTATTAATTATGGCGAGTTATTCAAGAAGCTATGGCTTTCAAGATATTGTCCCAGTTTGGGTTGCATCAACCTCGTGTCAAATTTCAAAATAGTTGATGACAAGAGAAATGGTGATAAATTGTCCGCTTTGGGTTGCTTCTGGGTTCATAGATTCTCATGCTTCCTAATTCTTAAGGAAGCCTTGCCTTGCACGTTGGCACTATTTTGAACTACTTTGCCACAACGCGCACACACACACTCTCAGAGTCCTCTAAGCCAGTAATGTGCCATTTATGCAGTTGATAAGGGCAAGTTGACTATTGATTTTCTTTGTTTATCTGGCTGGAACAGCAAAATCAAGGTTCTCTGCAAAAGACTATAGTGATCATATGGCTCGTGTTCGTTCTTATGAAGGGTGGAAAGATGCTGACAGAGAAGGCTCAGCATATGAGTATTGCTGGAGAAATTTCTTGTCAGCTCAGACTTTTCAGGCTATTCACTCTCTTAGAAAGCAATTCAACTTTATTTTAAACGATGCAGGGTTGTTAGACGGTGATTCTAACATCTGTAACAGTTAGAGTCATAATCAGTCACTTGTTTGTGCCATCTGTTCAGGACTCTTTCCTGGCATAGTTTCTGTCGTGGTAAGGAAAATCGCTAATGGCTAAGAGGTTTCTTGCCATGATCATGTTTTCTAATTTGCATAGGATTTTCAGCACAGAGAAAAGTCCATGTCATTCAGGACAATGGTTGATGGTCAAGTTCTGCTGTATGTTGTGAGTATGATCTGACCTCCCTAAGATGCCTCAACTTTAATGGTTTTATGTAGGCTAGCAAACGAACTGAACTACTTATGGTTCGGCTCCTTCTGAGCTTATTCATGTTCATATGAATTGAAGACGAGCTGGCTCATTGAGCTTGGCAAGATAACATACAGATTGTTCAGTTTAGTTGGCTTGGGAACATCGATGAAAAACTCTAGTTTATTCTTGAAAAGATTTTCCAAATAAGGGCCTTTTGCCTAATCCTTTTTGTCTGTTGAAAATAAATGATAAGCAGAATGAGAGAGCGGCCATTTAGTTTTCTCTCTCTGTTCAGGGACAGAATGTGACAAATAATGGTTTTATTGGCATTATTTTCCTTGTGGAATTAATGTTGATTTTGTGGACATCAAGCTGGTTATGTACAACTCATCATATGAGGCTGTTTAGTTGAACAAGGAAAATGAGCACTCACAAACTGCCAAACCATTTTGAAGTTCTGTCCACTGTGGCTCATTTCTCTATAATGAGTTGCTTGAGAACATGTTCAAACAAACTACCAATTCATTGAGGAAGTGAGCCAGACAGAAGAGAGAGTTTTGAGTTTCGAGCTGTCATTAACATGCTTTGTTCGTTATTAGCCCTACTTTTAATTTCCAGTAGGCAATGTTTTGCTACTTGTAGTTTCACTAACAATACACCAATGTTTCAGAATTTTGTGAATTCACGGTATCAGACAATTCCATATCCATGGCTCGTATTCAGTGAAAAGGTTAAGGTGAATGCAGTGTTCATACGTGATTCTACTGGGATATCTAACTCCATACTGATCCTTTTTGGTGGACTTGTTTCACATGGATCCATGGTAAAGATTTATTGTGGGGTTTCTGTAGATTGAAGACCATTCCTCCCTATTTTAAACTGAAGATCTCTCTCTCCCTTTCTCACAGGCTGGACACTTGAAAATGCTTGAAGGATATATTGATTTCTTCACGGAACCAAGCTTGACACAGCTGTATCTGAACCTCAAAGATGGCATGGATAAACTTATACAAAGAAAGGTAAGCCTGAAGGCTTACAGAAAATAACCTTGGAATTTGTGCTTCTGTATAATAAGCTGGCAAAAGATTCCATGCTTTCTCCCACCTTGGCCCAGTATATGTTTATATCTTGTATAATGGATTAGATGTCTTCTCTCTCTCTCTCTCTCTCTGCTGACATGTTCTGCAACTGCATCTTGAAGATCCAACGGTAGACGACATTCACAAAGTGGGGAAGTACCTCATGCTGGCCGTTCAAGAGCTGGTAACAGCTGATCAATCATCAGTGTGAAGGAAGATTTGTCTTTGGTCGTGAATGCAAGAAAACAAAGTCTTCCAGTGACATTTCTCGTGTCAAAGATCATACAAATCCGAAAAGCTTACCTCAAACCCTCATGATGAGAGCTAGACATTCTCCCCCTAAGTACAAAAAAATCATCTTAAGACCAACGAGTTCCGGGCTCTTGTAGAATTCAAGGGAATGCAGTTTGTAGGAAAACCCAAGAGGAACAAACAGCTCGCAGAGAGAGACGCTGCAATAGAAGCTTTGGGATGGTTGACGCAGACTTCTGATGCTAAGGATGATGACGATTCACCACCTGATGTCACTGACAACATGCTCAAGCTACTTGGCAAGCGTAGGAGACCAAAACGCAGATCTACTTGATGATTTTCCGCAGGGTAGAACAAAATTTGGATGATTATACTTCATCATCAAAAGATGCAGTTGTTAGTGTGATCTGCACAGTATCATTGAGATTCTGGTCACATGCTAGTGAACGTGGAAGCGTTGACATCCTTGCTCACAGTTTGCAATCTGGTGGGGCACATAACGGGTAGATCGTTGCTGATGGCGGAATCAGTAGCAGATCTACATTGAGCTGAGGTGAGGCATCAATACCACCAAATTTTTGAAAGGAATATGTATAGCTAACGGTTGATTTCGTGTGCTGTACATATGTTCTGCCTGAAGCTACTTGACCCATCCTAGAGAATTTTTTCGATCCACCACTAGGTGAAATCCAGTTGGATAATACATTCACTAATAGCTTTGTGTATTGTAGTCAGTGAAGGTGTGGACAAGTGAGATTTATAATCTTTCTTTTACTATTTAAATTTCTTTTCAGGCACTGTTAAGCATAGTTGCAGACCCTCATGTTGCTCTGCATGTAAACAGACGCCTGAATCTGTATGTACGTATATGTTTTGTTCATTACCCGCCATTCTTATTTGTTGTTTACAATGAATAGCCCAACATCAGCTCTTTAGTGGCGGTTGGAAAGCCTTGAAGTTTTCTTGAGTAGTGCTGCTGTTTTCTCTTTTCTGTTACAATTGCGACGGCCAAAGCCAGGTATGCACACTTCGGGTATTGAACTCACTACCTTGAACTAGTGAATCAAGTTTCCTGGCCAGGTTGGCTATCGCTTTGAGAGTGCTAAGTGCTTTCTCAGTGAGATCCTTGCAAATAATGGTCTTATTGTTGAATGTTGTTAAAGTAATTAAAAGGGCATAATTATTATTATTTATACACCTTATAATAGAAATTACAAATTATCTTGTTGCATATTCTCTCTTCCCCTCTTTGATCACCAGCTTCTTTTCTTTTGGATGATCCATTTGCATGTGTCAACTTCTCCTTTCTTCTCAATGACTTCTTGATCTCCTCTTTCCGACGATCTCTTTTAATCTCGTTCTCTCTTAGTCACTCGATTTCTCTCTAAACCTGGTCTTCAACTAATCTAAAAATATTATTTCATTAGAATATGTGAGCATGCAACAAATTATGCAACATAATTGATAGTTACATATGTAACATGTAGATAGATAAGTAACATAAGAAACGCGACCTGACATCATCCTAGACTCCTAGTTACATAAGAGACACAATCTAGGCATACTACACAAAAAAGAGGGACGATGTGTCATGGCCATGATATGCGAAATAGAGAGATGCAAGCTAGTTGCATTGTCAATCAAGGAGAAACGAGGCATGGGCGTGACACCTCCTTGAAAATTCCACAGCCAAGCATCATATCTTTCTTGGATGTGTCACAGTCAAGCCTTGTCTTTTTTCTGGAATCCATCACTGGAAAAATGAAGAGATAAAAAACTGAAAACAAACGGAAAAAAAGAAGAGAAAAGGAAATAAATGAAAAGGAGAGAATAAAAAATCAAAAGAAATTATGAATGAACATGAAACATACTGATTATGCTAATTCAAACAGAGATTTAATGTGATTTCTGATGTCGTTGGCGCTCTTGTTGACGCTGCAAATAGCCATAGAGAGAGAGAGGAGAGTCGGAGAGGGAGAGATAAAACGTAAAGAACATAGAGGGAGAGGGAGTCGGAAGCCACGAGCACTCTTGATTTTTTTTAGTAATTTGGGTGTATGTTTAGTAACACCCATAGAATAAATGGGAAAGAAAATTGGCGCCTCCATCCACATGCCTTCTACACTAGATTCACATGGATAAAGTAGCACACAAGTGTTTGTCTCTGTCTGTGCATGTAGGTGGGTGCACACCTCCGTGTGCAATCATGTCTCCGTTGACCAAACTCGTAAGATCCCTTCTTAGGGTATTTCTATTGTCTGCGCATGTGCTCATCTCTGTGTGTATGCATATGTCTCCATTGAACCAAGACTCTTTTTTAGGGTATTACTATTCATACTCTTTTTTATTAAACATACGCTCTTTTATCATTTTTTTTCCAAAATTACTCCTGTTGATAATTCTCTCTTCCATTCTCAACCTACACCATTCTCTTGAAAAAAAAGATACATTCACTGCATGTCGCACTTCAAGCAACGACATGCCCAAGGCATGTCTACCAATTAACCAAACCGTACCTCAAGCACGTTTCATCATCAGTAATAAAGAGTGATATTCAATCACGTCATCTTCAGGACAAAGATGCACTCGCCGTGTGTTGCTCCTCAAACTGTGGCGCATCGTGAACGTTGCTCACCGTAACAAAAAGAGATCGATAATGTTGATACTTACTCCCGGTTTTGAAATTTGCATCTATAAATATAACTTTGGCTGCTGTTGTCTTAGTGCTCCCCCCCGCTTATAGTGTAAGGGTAGGGGTCAGGCTCCGTGGGCTCTTCTTACTTATTGGCATGGCCACGGGGCTGACAACAACAATCCCTTGACAATGCGGGGGAGGAGGTTTCATGCTTCCCCTTAAACTTGGTTAAATATAAAGACTACTTTTTGAAATAATGATTTTAATGAAACTATTTATAGAGTCAAAAGGTTATGTTATTAAAAGCAAGGAGATAAGGTTTATAGGTTAAAAAACGTGCATGGCCTGAAACAATCACTTGATCAATGATATTTATTTTTTCAAAACGCCATCATAAAACCTAGATTTGTGGCCGGTCAACTTGGTTACTAGGTTTATGTTTGAAATAGTGGTAATTATATCATTTATATATAGATGTTATTTTGATTGGGAATAATAGTAATATGATTGTCAAAACCAAGTCATGGTTGAGTTTTAAATTCAAAATGAAATATAGGAGATGAATCTTATATATGGGTATAAAGATTACTCATGTTGAATATCAAGACTATTATGTTTGAGTTAAGAGAGATATACTAATTGTATCCTTAAAAAATTTAGAATGGGTAATTGCAAGTTTGCAAATATACTCATTGTTAAAGGGATCAAGTTAAGTAAAGTAGATTGTCTTGATGATTGATAAGGGAAACTTATGAGTAGATACCAATTTTGAACGTGTCTTTATACTGAGATGCCTCTCCCATAGTCTTCATTTAAAACCTAAATTCAACTATGACTTAGTATTGACAACCATTTCATTATCACTTTTAGTCAACAATATGTCATCTATATATAAAGATAGAATAACAAAGTGACTCTTACTTTTCCAAACATATACATAGTGGTCGAGTTTATTGGCCACAAACCCAAGTTCAAAAATGACATTTTGAAAAATAAAATATCATTGATGATGTGATTGTTTAAGGTTATGTAGGGATTTTTTCAACCTATATACTTTATCTTCCTAGCCTTTAACAATGTATCCTTTTAGCTATTGTATCTAAATGATCTTATCTAAATCATTGCTCAAAAAAGTAGTTTTACATCTACTAGATATAAATCCAAATTATCAAATACAGAAATAGGTAGAATAATCCTAATGCAAGCAAATTTCGTAATAGGAGAATATGTTTCTGTATCATGTATACCCTTCATTACGAAAATCTATTTGCAATCAACCTCACCTTAAACTTGTTAATTGATCCATCAATTTATATTTCTTTTTGAGAGCTCATTTATGACCTATGACTTTCCTTCATTTAGGCAAATCTATCAATTCACACATTTGGTTTTTCTTAATAGATTCAATTTATGCATCCGTTATTTTTTCTAGTCTATTCATTTCGATGAACTCATAGCTTATTGATAAGAAAAAGTTATTAGTCAACTCATCCAAACCTATTGAACAACATATTTCTTTCGTAAGATATGTGTGATAATCTTTTCAAGTAGGGAAATATGACCTTAGATCTTTTACATCCATTTAAAGTTTTAGTTTGAACCAAAAGGTTGCTTGGATCATACATTAGTGCTCTCATCATCATTTTCAATGATGTTATTCTTATTATTTCCTAAGAATTAAACAACCCTACTTTCTATTAGTTCATGATCCTTATGATAAAATCTATAAATCTTTAGGGTATCCAATAAAAATACATCTTAAGGGCTTATTATCTAACTTATCTCTATATTGATCAAGGATCTTTACATGAATAATAGATCCCCACATTTTGAGATGATGATCTTTACATGAATAATAGATCCCCACCTCTTCAGATGACTCAGGTCTAGTTTTTTACCAAACCACAACTCATATGATATGAAGAATACAACTTTACATGTTGCTATATTTAATAGATCCCCACCTCTTGTAAGCATGGTATTTTATTTTGAAATACCAAAGTTTTTATAGTATTTTAAAAATTCTATATGAGTGTATTCATCACCTCGATTAGACCTTCAAACTTTTATTATAGAACCCAGTTGATTTTTTAACTCTCTACTTATATTTTTTAAATGTATCTAGTGCCTCAAATTTATGTTCTAAGAGATATAAATATTTGCATTATCCATTAATACTATAAAATAAATATTTTCAAAATGAGACCTTACTCTAAAAGGTCTACATATATCTGTGTAAGTGATTTCTAATAGGCCTCATTATTTGTTTAAGAAATTATTTTTTATTCATTTTCTCTTGTATATAGGCCTCACACTTATCAAAAGTGTTTTCTTCAAACCTATATAATAAGTTAAAGTTGGTTTATTTCCTTAACTTATTCAAACTTATATGCCCTAACATTTTATGCCATATATTCACATCAATAATAAATACACAATCAATATAAGCAAAAGAAGAATGTTTATTTTCATTGATATTTAGTTTGAACAAACAATGTTCAGACTCAAATGAACCAGAAAAGAAAATGAGCTCATGTTTTTCCATAATAACCTTCCTTGGAATGAACCTAACCTCAAACCCTTTTTTAACAAGCATAGGGACAAATACCAAATTATACCCTAATAGGTAACACAATTAATACATCAGTAAAGACAATTGGAGTGCCCCCTATGATAATCCTGGATGACTCAACACCTACGATATTAGTAAAAAAATTATTGCCCATATACATACGATGCTCTATAGGTTTGTATTCCTTAAGGTTGAAAGTTTTCTCCATGCTCTTTGAGATATGATGAGTCGATCTAGAATCCATCTACCAACTACAAATAGGACTGCTATGTACAAGCATTAAGAGATGATGTAGATCATCTCTCACTTCTCTTTCTACTCGCCTTATAGAGTATTGCATTTATTTTCTTTTAGTTACGGTAATCTCTCTTAAAGTGTCTCATCTTTTCGTAGTTGAAGCACTTAATCTGAGAAGCATGTTCATTTGATTTCTTGAAACTTTGATAACTTTTTCATTATATTTGCCAAACTTTTTATTTGGCTTCCTTTGTTTTGATTGATCGTGGAGCTCAACCCTGAGTCATCTTGAGCTATGAGTACTTTTTCTTGTTTTTGTTTATATGCCCTTGCTCATAGCAAGTTTTAGGAAAAGTTCAAAAAGGGGTCTCGATCTAAGTGGAGTGATTACCATATTCCAGTAGAGAATGAGACTATTTAGAATAGTCGATATTTGCATAGGGTATGAGATTACTGATTTCGCTATAGCAAAGTTCATAGTCATAACCTTTCATTTACATGTACAACTATATTATCTCTTTTTCGCAATTTCTTATGAGTGAAACAGACGTTGGAAGACAAGAAATTCGCATATATTGGAGGTGGGTCTCAGCAAGGATGATCATGGTGATGTGGAAAGGATCAAGAGTAGGTTGGAGGATGTCCACTCGAGCAAAGGATAAAGACTCCCTAGGAGGACTAGCACAGAGAACTTCAAGAACGTGCTCAAAACTCAAGCCGATGAATACAAGCTTGAAAGTTGGTGAGGCTAGGTATAACTCATTCTCTAGAAGGTGGAGATGCTCGCGCAACTGCTACCTATCAATACCAGTAGTTGAAAGCAGTGTTATCCGTATCGCACCATACGATACAGTGCGATACGCCATGATACGATACACTATAGTGTATCACAAATGCGAACTTATCGCACCATATCGCCCTAGGAACCCTTAAACTCGCGTTTTTGAAAGGTTTCCTTGGTTTCTTCAGAGCTCCCCTAGCGTGGTTCTTGGCCGCCTTGGTGTTCAAGGCTCAAAAACGTGCTCTACGGTGTCTGTGTAAGTCTCCTAACTTGGATTTGGGTATATTTTTAGTGTTTTTCTTCATTTTTTCTTTTATATTTGTTGTTTTTATTTTATTTTATTTGTATTTTTCTTTTTTTGAATGACAAGTTATTAAGTTTATGGATATGATTTTTATTGCATTCATGAAGTGGGAGACACTCTATTTGAGTGCTATTTGACGATTGGGGATTTACGAAGTGCTTTTATTTTCAAGTTTTTGTTTGAATTAAAATACTCAATTGAGATGGCAGGAAGGGGTGGTAAAGACTCACATTCTAAGTCTGATGATATGGTATGACAATGGGGTATACCAATTGAGGGTTTCAGATTAAATATCAGATGTTTATTTTGTGAGAGGGTGGTTAGTTGTAGAATTTCACGGTTAAAACATCACCTAGCAAGGACTAGGAAAGAAGTTGCTCATTGCACAAACATAGTTAGAAGTTTGCCAGAAGGTATTAAATGATAATGTCTTTAGATGATTGAGAGTATAAAAGAGAGGAAACAACAAAAAGATGATTTTGAGAGGTTTGAAGAAGATGATGATATTGGATTTGGATTTACTGATAGTTTGCCTTTAGATGCCAGAACAAAGATGGATAGTAACAGTTCACGAGCACTTAGTAGAGGAAAGAGGGTTGCTGAAGACTTTGGAGGTGGTAGAAGAAGAAGTTCAGGAAGGAGTTGAGGAAGAACTCTTCTAGCATACATTCATTTTTTCCTCCTCCTACTACACCTGGTACTTAACGTGGAATTTGTGCTGCTATGGCTTCAAAACAGTTGCATGATCAGGCAAACCTTGCAGTGGACAGATGGTTTTATGATACATGTATTCCATTCAATGCAGTAAACAATTTTCATTTTCAAACAATGGCAGATGCAATTGCTAACATTGGTCCACGATACAAGATGCCCTTCTATCAAAAGTTGAGAGAAAATATCTTAGATAAGACCGTCATTGAAGTGCAAGAATACTGTTCGACATTGAGAGTCATGGAAGGAGATAGGTTGCATTATCATGGCAGATTGATAGACAGATAGGCGAGAAAGGACCTTGCTAAACTTTCTTATCTACTGTCCTAAAGGACTTATATTTTTGATATCTCTAAACATGTCGGAGGAGAGGCACACTACGGATATTCTACGATAAAAATTTGATAAGGTTATACAAGAGGTTGGGCTAGATAATGTAGTCCAATTGATTACAGATAGTGCAGCTAACTACAAAGTAGTTGGGAAGGAATTAACTGATATTTATGAGATATTTTAGTGGACACCATGTGCAGCTCATTGTTTAGATCTCATTATTGAAGATATTGGTGAGATGAATGAAATAAAGGTAACAACTGAGTGTTGCCAAGATATCACAAAATTTATTTACAACCATGCATTTATTTTATGTATGATGAGGAGATATACAGAAGGTGTAGAGTTTATTCGAACAGCTGCAACTTAGTTTGCAACAAACTTCTTATTTGTACAGAGTATCGTAAGACAGAAGCAAGTATTGAAGAGAATGTTTTCCTCAGATGAGTGACAACAATTTGCAGAGTTACCTCAGAACAAAAGAAACAGAAAGTTGAATGAGATTTCCGAGACAGTCTTCAGGAGTACATTTTCGAATGCATGTGTTAGATTGTTGAGGATTACATGTCAATTAGTAAAGGTTTTGAGATTGGCTGATAGCGAGGAGAAACCATCTATGGGCTACCTTTATGAAGCCATGGACAGGGCAAAAGAAGCTATCAAAAAAAAATTTAATGGAAGAAAGAGAGATTATGTGCCCGTATGGAAAATCATTGATAACAGATAGAATAAATAATTGCATCAACCTATTCATGCAACAACATATTATCTAAACTCATCATTGAGGTACTCAACAACCTTTAAAAGGGACGGTGAGGTTAATCGAGGCATCATTGATTATATTGATATATTAGTCCCTGATGAGAGCATAACAGATGCTATACATCGAGAGATGGAGATCTATGATAATGCTCTTCATTTGATGAGTTTGCTTGTAGCAATTCGCAACCGCACTACTATACATCCAGGTAAATTGTTTATCTTTGTATTTAAGTTTCTTAAATCAATACATCTTATATTAATGTGGATTATGTCTCTAATGTTTGTCTTTTTCTATATATGTTTGGTGGAATAGGTTTGGAATTGATTGTCCGAACCTTAAGGATTTTGCAGAGAGTTTTGAGCCAAACCTTTAGTGCAACGGGTTGTTAAAGGAATTGGAGTGTCTTTGAACATATCCATATAAAAAAGTGCAACAGGTTGGAACATAAGAGACTGAATGATTTAATTTTTATTCGTTGTAACATGTGCCTTCGTGAAATGTAATGTTGTATTACTTAAATGTTCAATTCAATAAATTGTTTGACTTCAATTGTTAATATTATTTACTAATTGCTTATCTTTCTTTATTGTAGGCAATTAAAAAAAGTAAATAGATAAGAAAGCCAATTTGATCTAATAAGTTTGGATAATTTTGATATACTAGAAGATTGGATTATAAAAGACAGTAAAGAAAATGTCCTCCTAACTGAAGAAGACATTGCATGGATTAATTTGGAAGGAGCACAACAATAGTATCAAGGAGATGAAGAATTTGATTTTCAAGCAGAAGGTGTTGCTGCTGCTGATGATGAGGATCTTCAGCAAGGAGAAGATGATTATTTAGTTGATGATCCTGATTATAATTTGTAAAATGTAAATGTATTTCATTTTTTTGATTCAAAATATATAAATTTGGATGCAATTGTTCAATGTTGAATGCTCAATCTATATTAAATTTAAAACAATTACCAGTTTTTTCCAGTTTTTTCTTGATTTCTTTTGGATTTTTACTAATTTTTCTTGATTTTTTAAATAATTTTTATATTATTTTAATATTAAAGTATGATACGGGCGATACGATATGATACGCCCATATCGTGGAGTCCAACGATATGCGATACAATACGCGTCAGACAACACTGGTTGAAAGTGATGCCAAAGAAGTAACAAACATCGGTTTGGCCCTTGCCCGAGGGAAGGTGGGAGAGGTGGCTACTGCAGATGCTCAGAAAGCAGTGGTTGATGCCTAGAAGCTTGTTGACACAAAGACACCTGTTGATCCTGTAATTGAGTTGCATTTACCGGAAGACTGGCATATTGCTAGGCTTCAGAGGGTGCTTTCTTCGCATTCATGGTAAAGAAACATAGGGTCGAAGCGACTTTAGGGGTCACGCTGCCAGAGAGAAGGCACACCTTGACCTTGACAGGCAGTCGCTAAAGCGCCGAAGAGTTTGCTTTGAGTGAGCATCTTTCGCATGCTTTGCTGTCTATCTGGGTAAGGAAGCTTAATCATTTACAACTTTTGCAGGATACATAGCATTAATCATCTACGATACAAAGTATTTCGGTACTCAATGTTGCCATATGAACTGAATGACCTTTGTTTTGGCTTTTTCTTCATATAGAAACAAGCTTATTCTTGTTATGAGAACTTCTCTCCATTTATAGTACGTGAATCATTTACCTTATATATCGACAATTCTGCCACGTATTTTCAGACCGAAGCCACTTGTTAGTAGGCTTATCACCTCATTAAATATCATGTTACCTAAGCTAACTAGCTGCCTTCATAAAGAGAATATGGTTTTGGTCCTTGGTTCAGCCTCTTGATGAGAATTTACAATTCTTGTGCGGGTGAGCGTCGCATCAAACTTCAGAATTGCATGTCGGTGTGTTGTGCCTTGGGATTGTTAACGGTTCAATTCTAGCCTCAACTTTGAGTCAAATTGCTACTTAAGGTTCGTGGTATTTTGGGAACAGTACTAAACCATGGCATGATGAGAACAGAATCAACGGTTCCGATGTGGTTCAATTCTGAACTACGATTCTACTTGGTTAAAGGTTATCGTGAGCAACAAGTGCTTTTCTAAAAAAAATTAATTTAATATCATGCAAATACCTATTTTATAGATGTCATGCATCCCTTTACTCCACCTTCTTACTCGATATAGTACTAACTTTTTTTGTTTTTAACTATTCGGTACGGTTCTCATGATTCGGCTCCAGCACTAAAACTCTGAATCAAACCGTTTAGTAATTTTTTTATTAGAACCAAATCAAACCAAACCGTTTGATATCTAAAACGAAACCAAACTGCTGATTTGATTAGGTTCTAATGGTTTGGTTCAGCTCCTGCAGTTCCTTGAACACCCCTATCGTGCCCTAAGAGGCACCTGGCGCGCCCGCCTTTATTACATTGAAGAATAATAAAGAATCCGTCATGCCTTGGTACTGCACGGGACCTCTTTAATTTGTTTTCCACACTACCATTTGCTTCCGGTGCAGTGACACTTTTGGTGCCCGGCCGTGGCTTGGATGGGCGACTAACGGCCCCATTAGAGTATGTGCAGATATTTCTTGCTTCTGCATATGGTGAAAGGTTCTATAGGCCTCTTCTTACTTAAATTTCAATTTCGTTGGGAATCACATGCTCATTAGCAGTGGGTACTACGGGTTAAAGGCTTCTTTCTAGAAATTACTGTCCAGCCAAGATGTTGTTAGGCATGAGTAAACTGGCCAATTCTGCAGCCTGTGCCCTGTGCTCAAACCAGTAGCTGGGGTGATGCGAAGTTTGATTGGGTAAAATACAGATAAGATAGTCTATACAAAATTTCCGAAACTTTTGATCGCCCTTGGGTTTCAGGTGGGAGATGATTAGGTCCGCCACTAGCTTCATTCGAGCTGTTATTTAGAAGGTTCTCTCTCTCTCAGCTTTATAAATTTATAAATGATTGATAGCTGTTATTGGATATCGCAATCATCATTTGGCTTTTCTTGAGTTGAATGTTAATACAAACAGTGTACACAAAGTATAATGTTTTTATATTACAAAAGGAGGTTAAAAATCTAGCACACATACACTGCGCCCTCTAAGAGTCGAACTCCCACTAACAGCAACCGTGCTAAAACACTGCCGTTGAGCTAACGTTCTGAGTGCATGCAATTGACTAAGACTTCATGCGGCGTGACTACTTTGCCCGAAACAAGGCTTGACTATAGTTGAAACTAAGCTTTTTCGTGTGGGATACGGCTTGCATGGATATTTTCCTTCCGCATAAATAAACAGGGTTGGATACAACTGCTCGTAGCCAACATCAGTATAGCAGCAGGTTTTAGTCTAGACTCGTTTGCATTACAGGCCAGCTCGTGTTCCTTCATGGCTTGTCGATTAACCAGATGCGAGCCAACTTCACCCAAAAAGAGTTGCAACAACCTCTTGCTGGTGGCTCTGCTCAGCTTGCCGGTGGTGTTATGCCTAAATTAACCACCAGTTAGATGGCCCTGAGCTTGTCGTTGAGTCTCTGCCAACTTCCCCAAAAGTCCACTATTATTTCACGAAGTAACAAGTTATAAACAAGGCAAGCATAGGACTCTAGCTGAGTCATATTCACATATTCACTGGCGCATCTAGAAAATTTAGAGTAAGGGGGGACAAAAATTTAGGTTCAGCATGACTTCATTATACATTAAAATGATATACATAAAAAACTATCAATTATTAAGAATACTACCAATTATTAAGAATTCATTATAGTATAGTTATTTTTATATGCAATCAACCTCTTAAGAGTAAAAAATAATATCTTAATACAAATATAACTATCAATAATTCTTTAGTTGATAACCAAACTACCAAAACATTTAACAAACATCATTAAGATTCTATAAATACCATAACAATGAAATACAAAAGTGATTGCAAATAACTATTTACAAAAAGCATTTGTCATCGAACAATCACATAGTCAAACACCTATAATATAACATATTTAAGTAATTAAAGTTATCAAATACACATACCTGTTAAATTCATAACAAAAGAAACTTTCAAAATCTGTCAATCTTAGATAACCATTTTCAAGAGCACTTCAAGAATGACAAAATGACACCCATTACAATCCTTCAATACAAAAGGAAATGTATAAGTAACTCTTTGAAGACACGGAAAATTCTCACTTCCGGTTCTTAGGCCCGAAATGAACCTTTTCGTGTGTCTAAGTCGTTTTTATGAAAAGGGCGTGCCAGCTAGCTTACTTAAGCTAGCGAAGTAAGTTTTGAAAATCTGACTCTTTCGGGGCGATTGTGAGCAAGTGAGCTCTTTTCGTCGCAGACCTTCTTGCACTGATACACAAGGGTCAGTCTGTACTCTTGGCAAAGTCGTTTTAAACAAATAACCTCTTTGAAAATATATGAAGTGTTTTGGGTTTTGTTTGTATGATTGCAAGTTTTATTTCACATGGGATTTGCACGTGCCTATGTCTTTCAATGTTTATGCTATTTAAGCCAACTAGGTGTGTGTGCAAGTGACCTAAGTTGGGCGATTTTTGCACGAGAGTATGAGGTTCGCTTTGATGCAATATGCGTCCTAACTCGTGGTACGGCGAATATGCAATGCAAACTCACACAACTCCAAGGGAAAACCTGAATTGAAAGACAATGCTTAAGGGAAATTACGTAATGTAAATTGCAAAAGGGAAATATGGCTATATCTTAAGAGCAGAAAGGCTCAATTGTGTAAGTGTGTGTTGTGTATATATGGAAAGACTACTTACACAGCTGAACCTTAAAACCCAAATCTTAAAGACATAGCGGAAGGGAAATACAACTATATATATATGGACCCGAAGGTTGCCAACGTGTGCGTGGGTGTTGTGTATATATGTAAAGACAACTCACACGACTTGTAATGTAAAACCCAAATAGAATTGCAATATGGCCCTTATTAGGGTCTTGGGAGTAAGAGCAAAAGCTCAATGTGTGTGAGTGTGGAATTGAAAGACCACGCACACAACTTGAATAAAACACCTAAATCAAATTGCAATATGGCCCTTATTAGGGTCTTAGGAGTAAGAGCGAAAGCTCAATGTGTGTGAGTGTGGAATTGAAAGACAACACCCACGACTAAAAGGAAAACCCACACAGCTGAATATATATAAATATAACTATATCTTAGGGGCTGTCAAGGCCCGTGTGTGTGCCAAAAGGGTGTGCAGCTAAGAGCGGAAAGGCTCAAGTGCACGTGTGTGTTGGTGTGTCAAACAAAGTTATTACAATGGAGGGGAGACAACGCTCCATTATTACAACCCCGTATCAAAATTTAATTAAATGTAAAGCAAGTTCATATAACGGACCAAGTTTAGGCACTTACATGCAGTTGGTCCATGTTTAACTTGCGTGGATTTGGCCTCGTGAGTTGCCTTGGGCAGGGGGAGCTCCTTAGGTGGTTGTTTTGCAGCAGGTGGTGTTGGAGTGTGATGGTCGGAAGAAGATGGCTTGGTGCTGGCCAAGTGGAAGGAGTGGCAGGTGCTGGGCCGGGTGATGGGGTGGCAGATGCTGGCTGGGAATGAAAGAGGTGCGGGTGAGATGAGTTTGAGGTGGGGAACTAACTGGGAGGAGGCGGTGCTAGTGGTGTTGGAGTGGCTGGAAGAGGATGGCAGGTGGATGGAAGGTGGCCGGGTGGAAGGAGATGGAAGGAGTGGTCGGATGGAGCTCCTCGCCGAAGGTGGAAGGTGGTGGAGTCGGTTGGAATGGAGAGGTGTTGGCCGGGTGGTGGAGTGGCGGTGGAATGGCAGGTGCTGGCTGGGTCCTAGGAGCCTAGAGAGAGAGAGCCAACCCGCATGAAGAGGGGTTTATATAGGCTGGAATTGGGCTAGGTCGGTTAGGGGATTGTGAGCCAAGGTCGGTTAGGTGGGCTGGGACATAGTGGTTAAGGGCTTAGTTAGGTGCACTAAGGTGGGTTTAGGCTTAGTTGGTTAGGGTTTAGGTGGTCTAGCTAGGTGAGGTTGGCTAGGTGAGGTTGGGGCGGTTTTGGGTGAGAAGGGGGTTAGGTTTTAGGGGGAATGACTAGGTGAGGTGAGCTAGCTTAGGGCTAGGTTTAGGAACCATCCTTTGGCGCCGATTTATTGCTCAAGTTGCAGTCATGTCTAAGTTGGTGCAGCCCTAGGTCAGGTGTAGGTGCATACAAGCTTAAACCCACACTCTTGGGTAAACCCACAAGGTTAACCCACTCTTGACCAAAAGTCAAGCCTACCAACTTTCTCACTCATACTTTATCCCCCCTTTTCTCTCTCTACCCAAGCCTTCCAAAGCTTTTCACGTGAAATATTGTGGGCCCCTCACCTCCATTTATGAGAAGATGATGTGGGCCATGGATATAGATATTGGGTTTGGATAATCCAAATCCAAATCCAAATACATGTTAGGTTTGGATATGGATATATATGGTCTAAATCTGGCCCAAATCTGATTTTTTGATTCCTTCATGGCGTTTCAAAACGAATGGTTTGTGCGGGGCTTGACTTCATCAGTACTCCATCTTGCGTTGGGTCTTCGCCAACATTGTCGTCCGCTTTTCTTCTCACCTTCAGGAGTTCATTTCGAGCAAATTTCTGATATTTGGGGCTTGGATGTCTGAGAATCTGGGGATGATTTTGATACGAGAGTTGATGTGCCGAGCTTGAAGTATGCTTCAGGTCCGGGCTCTCTTTTGCCTTTTCGGTCATACTTTTGTCAGGCCAAGCAATTTTCGGGATTTCAAAACACTTTTTAAACTTTAAAACTATATGTATAAAGTTTTAAAACGTATATACAGTTTCAACATATGTACAGGGTTGTCTGGAAGGCTCCTGGGTTTTCAGACTCAAAATAGCCCTGGGGTTGCTTTTGTGAAACCAAACACATTTGAGAAAATCGTGGGATTTTGGGGTGTTTACACTCTTCTAACTAAATCAATACTAAAAACAATATACAAAGTTAAGAGCAGTATTGTTCGACGCGTATTGTATCGTTTATCATTTTGTTTCACAATACGTATCGTATCGTATCGTTGTGTATCGTAATTTAATACTAAAAATTAGTAAAAATCTGATAATTGCAAAGAATTTATATAATGCAAAAGTTTAGTACATATTCATCATTCACCATTCAATAATTGAAAAAGAATTACATATTTGAAGCAAAAAATGAAATACATTTACATTTATATATTGTAATCATGATCATCAACTAAATAAGCTTCATCTTCTCCTTGTTAAATATTCTCACCACCTTCTGCTTCAAAATTAAAATCTCCATCTTCTTGATGATGTTGCACTCCTTTCAATTTAATCCATTCAATGTCTTCTTCAGTTAAGAATGCATTTTCTTCATTATCTTCCATAATTAACTCCTCTTATATATCAAAATTATCCAAACTTATTGGATCAATTTGGTTTTCTTCTCTATTTAATTTTTTTAATTACCTACAAGAAAGAAAGAAAAGTAATTAATAAATAACATTAATAATTTAAGTAGTAACAATTACAAGATTATATTTGTTAGAGCTGCATGTTAAAACGGATGAAAACTAAGTCATTGAGCCGCTTATGTTCCAACATATTGCGTTTCTTTTATGTTGATGTATTCAAAGACACTCCAATTCCTTTCAAAATCCATTGCACTAAAGGTTTGACTCAAAACTCTTACTGCAAAATCTCTAAGGTATGGGCAATCACTTACAAACCTATTCCACCAAACATTTGTAGAAAAAGACAAACATCAAGAACTTAATCCACAATAAACATAAGATTTAATAAACTTAAATACGAAGATAAACAGTTTACCTAGGAGCATATTAGTGCGGTTGTGAATTGGTACAAACAAACCCATCAAGTGAAGAGCATTATCATAGATTTTCATCTCTCGATGTATAGTATTTATTGTACTCTCATCTGGGACTAATCTGTCTATACAATCAACGATGTCTCGATTAACCTCATCGTCCCTTTTAAACCTTATTGAGTACATGAATGTTGGGTTTAGATAATATGTTGTTGCATGAATAGGCTGATGCAATTGTTTGTTCTATCTATTATCTATAATATTTTACACGGGCACATAATCTCTCTTTCATTCATTGAAATTACTTCTAATGGCTTCTTTTGCCCTATTTATGACTTTATAAAGATAGCCAATATATGGTTTCTCCTTTCTATTAATCAATCTCAAAACCTTCACTAAAAGATATGTAATCCTCAATAGTCTAACAAATGTATTCCAAAATGTACTCCTGAAGATTGTTTCTGAAATGTCATTTAACTTTCTGTTTCTTCTATTTTGAGGCAACTTTGTAAATTGTTGTCGCTCATCTAAAGAGAACATTCTCTTCAAGGCTTACTTTTGTATCATAATGCTCTGTACAAATAAGAAATTAGTTGCAAACTGAAATGTAGTTATACGAAGGAGTTCTGCACCATTTGTATATCTCCTCATCATACATAATACAAAGGCATAATTATAGATAAATTTAGTTATATCTTTACAACACTCAGTTGTTGCCTTTATCTTATCCATCTCACCAATATTCTTAAGAATGAGATCTAAATAATGAGTTGCACATAGTGCCCAATAGAAAGTGGACTATCAAGTCGTTCTTGGTGGTTATATTTAAGTATAAGAAATAATATCACAAAATCTAATAGCATCACATCTTCTTCCTGAAACATCTTTAAATCATCATTCTGTTGTCTCATCTCATATATGCTCTCAATCATCTACAGACATTACCATTCAGGGAGAAAGCCACTTAAAGGAGCTTTGAGGAGCTTTGGGGAACCATGAACAGAAGCCAAAAACCTACAAAAATAAGGGTTTATGTTCGACTAGAAACCCTTTTACGAGTGATACATATCGTATCATATGATATGGTGTCGTATCGCACGATATACTCTGTAATACGATACAGAGTGTTGTATCATATCGTGGCGTACAACAATGCGATACAAATAACACTGGTTAAGAGAACTTACACAATCCAAATAAAGTATTGTGGAGAATTTGTCGTTGAGCCGCATCTTTTGAAACCATTGCATAATTGTCTTATTGTCTGTTTATGATGATATGTCACTTTCAATATATATATAACTAAGCAATCGTTCATAAACTCATCAACTATGCTCATAAATTACTAAATGAGGTTCAAATGATTCTCAAGAAAGTCTAAGTTGCTCAATTCTTGTCGACTAAAGTATATAAGGATGTTTGTAGTTCTCATCAACTATGCATAATGTTGTTTATTATGAGATCATAAACTACATACTTCAGTTTATATTGCATAACAATTCTATTCAACATAGAAACCCTCCAATTTTTCATCCCTTCCTTTAAGATGTTATTTTAAGATTAATTTTTCTCTTCTAATATAGATAGATAGATAGATAGATAGATATACGTGTACGTGCTCTTGAAATCTTGATATTGTTGGATTATGTCTAAACTTGTTATCTGATTAAATCTGAATGCAATTACAAAAGAAAATATGCACATAATCTTACAGTTACATATGCTACAGTCAAGGCAAGAATACTAATTTTCATTCGAGTGATCTGTTTGGAATCATGAAACTAATTTTCAGTTGATTTTCAATTTTCAGTACAAAATGCAAAAGAAACTAGTAAAATGAATGAATGGACCACCTTATGAAAATTAACATAACTTGGGGCAGCAGATGACTTGCAAGACTCTTTTCATTTTAAGACCTTTCACACAAATTAGCAGAGACACTAATATAAAAATACAACAGGAAAAGTATAAATATACACTAATATAAACATACAACAGAGACACTCTATCTATATGTAACCCACTTCTCTCCACCAAGATTTATTAGTCATGTATTATATTACTATAAACTGGCAACAAGATATTCCAGTCTACCTTTGGAATATTGACTTTTTTGATGTGCATAGGAACCATCGTGACAATATCAAAAGATCGTGTGAGGCCTTCTCCTCAGCCTGATAGTTGGAAGTTGAAGGAATTTTTTGTGACTGGTGTCGTTCTTGGTGTTTATTTAGGTATGATGACTGTCATATTTTTCTAGGCTATGCATGGTAAAGTGTTCTTCTCCGTAAGCACTCCACTGTATTGATGATGAGATTATCAAACAACTTGAAATTGCCCAACTTTATGCTTTCCCTTTTCTTAACCTTTCATTTATTCAATGGGATCCTTGAATAAATGTTACTTATTCTATTAAAATTCACAAGAGGTGCGTGTGAAAATCCCAAATACTAGCTTTTGAGAAAACCTTGCTATGATCAATCAGCCTTATAGCTTCATTGTTCAACTATGGGGATTTTCATTTGCTATTTTGTACGAGAAGATAACACTTGGATCGGAAGATCTTATTGCTTGCTGGCAGTGCAAAGCTACAAGGTGCCTCCCACCCCCGTGTAGCCTGATGATCTGCCTTAACGAAAGGGATGGACAACCTGACTGTTTAACTTGTGGCCTCCTTCAGCTCAAAGGTTTTTGAGCCAAGGCCTTGACCCTTGCAACTTCTTTAAGCCTCTCCAGTTGTAGACCTTTCAGATGATTAATATCACAGCGCCAGATTAAGTCATATCCCTTTTTCAGTTGGATTCTGATGCCTTAGAGAATACATACTGATCATATTATTGTATGGTCTGAAACTGCTCAGCATGATTATGAAAATGGATGATCTTGATGTACAATATGAGGTCTTGTGAGAGAGAGAGCAAAGATACGAACTCTGAGAAGGAGAGAGAGACCTCCTCGCCTTTCTGTAACTTACGGGGTTTTCACGAAAGAACTCCTCGCCTTTGGTCTTCGGAATTCTCTGCAAAGATACGAACTCTAAGAAGGAGAGATAGAGAGAGAGCACCACCGGTCTGGTATGGCGCCCACTACCGCCGCCAACGATTGAGAGACTGAGAGGGAGTCGACCGCACTGGCAGAGAGAGGGGGGAGAATTAGGGTTGGCATTCATGGTCATTAGGTTGGGTAATGGGGTTGGTTCGGATCAAACCTGAAAATGTGATCCAAACACACTATTATTAACACAAAAAGGTTTCACGTTATCATATTTACGGGTGGATGGTGATGACTATGATATTGTCATATAACCCCTTTTCTTTCTGAAAATTTTTGAGGGGGCGATCTTTGAGTTTTCAAAAAAATATCAAGCAGTCTTTCGAATTTTCAAAATTTCTGGGGGGCGGCCCCAGAATGTAGGTCCGCCATTGCTCATATTCAGCTAAGATAGTATGAGAAGCCAGCTCTCAAGCTCGTGTTCAGCCCGCAAGATCAACAAACAGACGAGCAGCTTGGTTCTTTTGCCAGTCCTATGTCCAGGTGAACTATGCACCACTCGTGTGGATCCGGGGTAAGGACATCGGATCCAGTTCATTTACTAAATCCTCATGGGAACCTCGATACAGTCCGGCGCATCCAACCGATCGAGACAGAAAGACACGCCGGAAAGACGATGTATACATAACGCCGCCTGACGGAAGAAAGCGAGAAGGTGGCGAGTGACGCGTGGAGGATAAAGGAAAAATTCTGCAGGCAAAGATCAAGCAGGCTGGTTTCCTCTCTCTGTCTCTATCTGTCTCTCTCAAAAGGAAAATTGTCGAGAACCAACCTTGACGAGGTCTCTCACTCTCGTTGAGGCAAAAGAAGTGCAAGGATGGATTACTCGTGGAGGATAAAGGAACGGAATAGAGATCAGCATCTTGCTTTACCCTATTCTTCATTTGTAAGTGTGGCCCCAAGGAAAGGAGACGGAGGAGGACAATTCCTTGCCTCTCTCTGTATCTCTGCGTGCGCTCTGACGTCGTCATCAATGCCTAGGGGAACACGAAAAATAGGGACAACAGTCTTTTGTCAGTACTTTGTTGTAGCGCTTTGGTATCTATCTATCGTCTCTTTTTGTGCTCGTGAGTGAGTCATTGGGTTGCACTCTGATTTGTTTTTTGTGCCTCTCGTGACTCCATTGGTTGTCAGTGGAAGCCTAAGGGCGGGAATTCAGATTTTGCGTTATCGCTCGCTCGGTTTTCCTGATAAAAATTGGTGGTGGAGAGTGAATTTTGAAGGTCAATTGTTGTAGTCGTTTGAGAACATTTTTTCCTCCTTTTTATAAAAACCATTCCCAACCGCCGGAAAATACAATAAGCTTAATGAATATTTGATTGTTCGTAATTTCAGCGGAGTGATCTGCTTGAAGCTTAATTTCATAATTGGTTTTGTTAATAATTGTTTGAATTCTTGGTAGCAGCCTGCCTAACCCCACTTGCCTTTAAGATTTTTTTTTGCTTATGATCTGAAGGGATTGACATGGTAAAAGAACTGATTTTACAAGCGTCTTCGAGCCAATAAGTTACCATCTGAACGAGAACCAAGCCGAAATTTGATGGCCACCAAATAAGTTTGGAGATCCATCCATAAGTCCAACACAGTAAACGCGAAGTATAATATGCCCTGTCTGTTGATTTTGGATGCTAAACAACCAAACAATTTGCTTTTTGATCTGCCATTACCGGGGGTTAGCAATCACCAACCGTCACACGATTTTTGGATGGAGAACATTGCCGGTCCCACTCAGTACACGTGCTACTTTTGTTGTTTTCTGGAAAACGTCTTACTGAACCACTTTAAATAATTAAGGGAATCTTTGGTTCCTCTCAAATGAAGAAACCAAGTAAGAATGATATGGGGGTTAATGAGAAGCTTCTTTGCCGTGTTTTTCAAGAATTTGAGTATTTTGAGCCCCCTAAAGTGTTAGTTAGAGAGAAGCGTAAAGGACCCTCGTATCCAATAGGATAATCTTATACGAGGCCTATTGAGTCACCACCCCCGATGGATTTCTGGAGGGACAAGAATAGTATTGGTCAGAGCAACGCTGTTTGCATGAGCGGTATGTGACATGACAAATTGCTACCAGCTGGATCCCTTTGTCTCGAGATGAGGTTCACAAGAATATGTTTGTTTGGGGTCTCCGACACATTATTTTCTCCCTTATGCAAGGTATAGAGACCTATTTCTTTTCTGTTGCATTCTAAGACCCGGCGAGTATCAGGAAACTAAAAGTAGTTGCATTGGGATGGAGCTACTGCAATGCGTCGTGATAGGGTTTCATGATTCATGATGATCGCCCGTCCCTTTTGAAGTTTGTGCCCGTCGTTGTCGAGATTCTGTTGGCCTTTCACTCTACTTTTGTGGCGAAAATAGTGTTCATTCTTGTCTTGCTGATCATTTTTTGTGGAGTTCTTTTTCTTGTATGTGTGCGTGAGAGAGAGAGAGAGCTCTTGCTTCCATCTTGCTGTTGACGGCGAAAATGGCATGACCACTGTTAAGCTTCAATGTAGTTGCACCAAAGCGAGATAGAGACAGAGAGAGTTTTCCTCTGTATTGTTGTCTCGGAAATGGTGTTATTTCTTGTGTAGGTGACAATTGATTGGTGGGCTCTGTGTGTGTGTGTGTGTGAGAGAGAGAGAGAGAGAGAGAGAGGCCTTGCTTCCATCTTGCCGTTGATCGCGAAAATGGCATCACCATTCTTGTGGGTCATCATCGTTTTGCTCATTCTGCCTTACAGTCAGCAGCTACAATCATCACAATTTCAAACCCTTTTGAGAATCAAAGGGCTTCTGGGGTTTCCACGCGAACTTCAATCATGGAACAGTTCTACAAATTTCTGCAATATGGAGCCTTCGCCGACTCTAACGGTCGTTTGCTACGAAGACAGTGTGACTCAGTTGCATATCACTGGAAACAGAGACCCCCCTCCCGCTACACTAAAATGGAACACCACAAGTTTTACTGCCGCAGATTTTGGGCTATCAAGGTGGTTCTCGTCTAGGTCCCTCTTCACCACCCTTGCCAGACTTCCAAATTTGAAGGTTCTCTCGTTGACGTCTCTTGGTCTTTGGGGCTCTCTTCCTACACAGGTTTCTCACTTGTCTTCCCTAGAGATTCTGAACGTTAGCTCAAACTATTTCTTTGGTGGCATTCCGCAAGAGCTTTCCTTACTCTTTAATCTTCAGACTCTGATTCTTGATAATAACATCTTTAGTGGTGTTGTTCCTGAATCCCTGACAAGACTTCCGGCATTGACTGTTTTGAGTTTGAAGAATAACTTTTTCAATGATTCTCTTCCCTATTCTTTAAGTTCATTGACGAATCTTCGCATTGTCGATCTGTCGAGCAATTTTTTACACGGGGAAGTGCCTGATCTCAGTAGTTTGAAGAACCTGCAGGTGCTGAATCTGGCTAATAACTATCTTGGGCCTCAGTTTCCTGCCATTGGCGATCAAGTTGTTGTTCTCGTGTTGAGGAATAATAAATTTGCTTCTGGAGTTCCATCATCCATTAATTCCTTTTATCAATTGCAAGCATTGGACATCTCTTCCAATCGGCTTGGTGGACCATTTTCACCATCCCTGTTTTCATTGCCTTCAATTCGCTATTTGAATATATCTAGGAATAGGCTGAGTGGGAGCCTTGCTGAAAACATGTCTTGCAATTCTATACTTGAGATCGTCGACCTTGCCTCTAATCTTTTGACAGGAAGCTTGCCTCGATGCCTTCTGTCGAATTTGAATAGTGGGGTCTTTTTTTATGAGCGGAACTGTTTGGCAGATGATAGACAGAACCAGCATCCATATGTGTTCTGCCGTACTGAAGCATTGGCTGTAGAGTTGTCATTGGCAAACCAAAAGAAAAGAGCCCCTCGCAAGATGAATATAGCCCTTGGTATCATCGGAGGGTTGTTCTCAGCAATTGCAATTTCTGGCGCCCTGCTTTTCCTTCTCTTTAGAAGATCAAGAAACAGAAAGTTCGTGAATAAGCCACCACGGAGATTGGTCGCAGAAACAGTCATAGCTGGGCTTTCATCAAAGCTTATAACTAATGCAAGTATGTTATTCTTCTTCTTTTTATCCTTTGGGGAATCTAATTTGTATATTTCTTGGTGTATGTCACATTGACACTTTGTGTCGTTCACTTCGACAGTTTCATAGCTGTACTTGGGTGTCTGGTTCCACTGTCTAATTTAGATCCTTTTGCTGTCATGTGACAACCATTTATTCAATAGTTTTACGAGATACTATCAATTACATACATATATACAGTAATATGCAAATTATGAGTTATATATAGCCGTATCCCATATTCATGTTTTCATAATTACTGGTGTCCCACGTTACCATGTCTGCATCCGCACCTATTTGATATAGCTCTTCTTTATTCTATTCTTGGTTGTGTGGTGTTCCATGGTTCCTGTTCGGAAGATGAGTATCAGGCGCAGTCCATAGTTTTGATTTGGAGCCAGGTTTATGTGTTTGAAAACTGTTTGCTGCTTCATTGATGTTTTATAAACTTAACAATATATAACTTGGACATGCACATTCTTGTTTTGAAAGGGTATATAACTCAGACAATGAAGCTGGGTGCTCTAGCACTCCCACCGTATCGAACCTTTGCACTGGAGGAACTTGAAGAAGCAACTAACAGCTTTGAAGAATCATGTTTAATGGGTGAAGGAGCCCTGGGGATGGTACGACCGGACCTATACATCATGTTCGCTTTCTGCATGTGATGAAAACCCCAATCAATACCCACAAAACAAAGATAGTTCTCTATATTACTGAAACTCATCACTTAACCAGAAGTTATTTGCTTCCATTGTTGCTTCAGGTGTACCAGGGTAAGTTGAGGAATGGTTCTCTGGTTGCCGTCAGATGTGTGAAGGTGAAAAAGAGGCAGAGCGCTCACAATTTCACGGGTCTTATTGAATTGATTTCAAAACTCAGGCACCATCATTTAGTCAGTGCTATTGGACACTGCTTTGAATATTACCTTGATGATTGTAGCATCAGCCGGATCTTTCTGGTGTTTGAATATATTCCCAATGGAACACTGAGGGATAATATATCTAGTACTGGTATTCATAATCTTGTGAACACTTTTTTCCTGTCAGTTGCTTATTATTTAATTCAAAAGCAACAGAATGGAATTTTTAACCAGGATAATATATGTCATGGATTCAGGTGGAGAAAACCTTGACTGGACCCAGAGAATATCTGCTGCTATTAGCATAGTGAAGGGTTTACAATTCTTGCATAATGGAATCGTACCAGGAATTTTTGGGAATGATCTCAAAGCCACAAACATACTTTTGGATCATAACCTGGTTGCAAAAATTAGCAGCTTCAATCTGCCTGCCTTAGATGAAAATGGAAAAAAGGAAGTACGCCAAAAAAACTGACAATTAATCCAAGTTTTTCTTTGCATCATCTGACTGTTACCTTCTTACTGCTTTTACCTTTGCTTGGTGCTCATGTTGTGTGTTCATGTTATGTGTGTCACAGGGAGGAAAAGGATATCTTGTCAGTGGAACAAAAGAAGCCAATACAGTGGTTAGGTGGGCAAACTGTAACGGTCATAAATCAATGATATTTCACATTTATGCTGCTGCAGGGATGGAACTGAAGTTATATATTTCAATGGGTTAAAAAGGAGAACGTTGATCAAACAATCCATTTTGGCGGTATAACAGTTGATGTTTTCAACAAAAAGGAGAACAGTTGATCAAACAATCCATTTGTTGAAAACAGTTAGTGCAAAATGTGACTCTGGGGGAGTACCATTGTTCCAGTATCGGAGTGTTGGAGTGTCCAACACAAGTGCAGCACCCTCTTATAAGTATCTGTTACATACCCTCAGTTTTGTGAAATTCTAAGTGAAGATGTCTTTAGGTGCTGGACAATATCGGCAAGCTATATAAATCGTTTTCTTGATACCTCATCATCATAGTCACTTAGTGCAGTAATGTAGCTTCTTCATACTCTGAACTTAATTAGAAACTTCTCATGATGTAGTTCTGTCATAGTTATTTATGCACATGGTTGTTAAACATTAGACTGGTATCTCTCTCTCTCCCTTATGGTATCTTTTTGCTTGTTTTCTTGGAAGGCTTCCATAAGAATATTCTTGATCCTTGCTTTTTTGTTTCCGATTTCAAACCTTTTCCTTCCTCACCTTCATCATCTTGTGGAAAGCCATTGATGAATATTCTTTTATCTCAAGGACTTTATTTCATTTTGGACATTTTTATACAGAATCAATCAACGTGATTTTCTTTTCCTGATGCATGAATATCCTGCATTCTAATTCTGGCTTCTTCCTACTTTTCAGGAGTAAGGAAAGGGACAAGGTTGACATATACGACTTTGGTCTTATCCTGCTAGAGATCATTACAGGAACACCAATAACATCATGGGACGAATTAAGAGTGTTGAAGCCACAGGTAAGACTAAGTTCTCCTTTATATTTTAGGGACGGCAGATTGATGTAGGTTTTCTGTGGACTTCATGCTTAGAGTTCTGTGCACTTTTCTAGTGATTTCAACATGCTGTTTGTGCCAAAGGTAAAATCAGCATTGGTTTGTTTGCTCTTATCCAAGTATATGAAGCCTCTTATTTACTGGAAACAGCCGTAACCTCAACCTCAACCAGTAAATTTCTGGGACCGGGTGGAGTCTATTAGGGGGAACATAAGGCCATGACAGAAGGTTACCTATCCTAACACTTCTCTCACCCAAATACACTTAGCCACAGCTCTATGCTCTTGTCTGCCCTATATAAACTCTCCTTTATTAGGCTTGTGCAAAGGTGAATATAGAGTTCTCTTATTTACTTTAGCCCGAAAATGACAGTAATTCAAGTTGCTCATCACTTCTCGCCTCTGCATTGGAATCAAATGAGTCGCTTTTTCTATTCAAACTGCAATAACTTTTCAGCGTACTGATTGCAACTCTTTATCCTATCCGAGTAATGTCTCTTCTAGCTTCTTTTATGCTAATGATTATCAGCATATCCTCACGTTTGCATGTAACCCAAGAACAGGAAACCCTTTGACCCTCTCCTTTTTCTTTCCAAGCTTATTTCTTCATCCCCCTCCCATCAACCAGGCTGTTCTGCTGCAGATTTCGGGTTCTGCATTTCTTCTCAACCTTTCTGAAATTCTTGAGATGCACTTTCTCAAGTTGTTCCAAACTTGTAAAAAGTGGAAGCTCTGTTTCTTTTGGCAGTTAGTCAACCCTCAATCTTAAAGAAAGTTGGCTCCATCACAGACCACAGGATCAACTTTTTTATGAACTGAATGTACGCTTGCTTTCTTTAATGACGCAATGACTGCCAATTGGCAACTGCATGCAGATGGAGGCATGTGTGCTAGCAGATCAAGTCACTCTGAGAAGCATGGCGGATCCAGCTGTTAGAGATGCATGTTCCGATCAATCACTAAGGACAGTCATGGAGATATGCATTAGATGCCTCTCAGAAGAACTTGCTGGGCGGCCTTCAGTTGAGGATGTGCTTTGGAATTTACAGTTTGCTGCTCAGATTGATGATGCATCAAGAAGTGAGGAATCGCCAACCTTGAGTGTACAACAAGGAAATTAAGTTCTTGCATGTGTACAGTCGCTTGAGTTCTCTTGGAGCCCTGATGGTGTATGTATCGTAACCGCAGATTGTTGTGCAAATACTCTATCAAATAGGAGAACGAATCTTGAGATTTTGAACTTCCACCATCGGAACAAAAACCGTCCACTCCCTGCACGTCATATATGGTGTTATAGAGAGTTTGATTATATTGCAGCAATTAATTATAATCCTTATCGCTAGAGGAATAAGGGTTATCTTTTCTATCTAGTTTAGGAAGATGTCCTTTTTTTCCTCAAGGATGCAGATGTCCTTTCCTTCTTTAAGGGGGTGTTTGCCACGCAGACTTCTCCTTTAAATGCACATGCATAGCACCAATTTTGAGGTCTCGCAAGCATAGGCAGGCGATGCAAATGCACCCTTAGGGTGTTTAATTCCAGGTGCCAAAACCTTGGTACTAAAACTATAGGACTAGATTCACATGAGCATAGTTTCGAGAAACCTTTGGTTTTCCTGGAAGGTGAAATAATAACGCCGGAGAGGAGTCGTTTTAGGTTTTCGTAAAAAGCCCATGGGTCTAGTTCCCGTGGCTCACCTCTCTCTAGTGTAGATGCTTTTGACTCAAATGGGATTATGAGATTATAGTTTTACACCAACGGTTTCACGTTTGATGCACATTGAAACTTATCAATGTTAAGTTCCCATAAAATTTTGCCCCAAACACACCCTTAAGGGTCGTCACTCATGTAATAGTGCTCGTATTGTGGAGCTTGTTTATTGCACGCGATAACCATCCGTCTCTATGCATCCATCCATCTCGTGACACAAGGGAAATTCTCAATAGTTCACTATTTTGATACTCTTTTGATCCAATTTTATGTTTACTAGAAAGTCTAGTTTGCCCCTTTACCAACTTTTTGGAGCTACAGGAGGAAGTAAACATTAAAATGAACTCCGTGGTTCAGTGGGAAATCAAACACCGAGTAACTTCGATTACTGAACCACTGAATGATGTGAGAATCGAAATTGCTTACCCAGTGCATGAAAAGATTCGAGCACGACCAATTCCCTTTCGAAGAAGAAAATGAGCTTGTGCTGCATGATATTCCCATAACTTTCTGAGGCAATCCATCAGATAGAGGATACGCAAAAAGTAACGTAAATCGAAGGTTCCCATTCCCAAATTGGCTTCTTCAAATTTGCAAGCTCAACTTCATTGAGAAAAAAACAGTAAGTTGGACACTATCTTTCACTATGAATCCCCATTAAGGAAGCACCTATGAAGGAGAATGAGATGAGGAAGCCAATATAAACATTCAAAAACATTGAGACCCGATCAAAATGTTGGCTTGCATTCAGAAGGTTTTTGAAAAGAGTGAAAGAGCAATACACACCAACATAGTTCTCTCATCTGTCTTGTTCTCTTTTTATTTTTTCATTCGCATTTTCGTTTTGAGGTTTCCCTTCTTCCAGCCTAAGAGATAACATCTCTGTGATATCTGCCTTTATTTTTGCGAAGATAAAACCATTTTGCTAATGTAAATCATTGTTTAATGAGAATGCATCTCATGACATCAAGAAAGGGGCTCCTCCTTTCGGATTTCACGAGTGTTCCTTACAAGGCTAGATAAAGTGGTCACTTAATCGGTAACTTACATCTCTCACTAAGTCACTTCAGTTTTTATTCTAACAAAGGTTCTCTCACTGTTTCGAGGATTATCTTTTGCCAATTCCTAGTTGTACAAGAATGGCAACTTATCATAGGGTGTGCCTCTTATGCAGTTTTTCGTATTCAATATAATTTGTCCGCATAACTTTCAAACTATATGTTTTACATTAAGATTTTTAGACATATCTCAAACCCCATGTATATAACATGTTTTGTAAAGAGATCTTTAGAAATACCTTTAGTCAAGGGGTCAGCCAGCAACATGTCTTTAGTAGGCTTTAAGACATAGATATTTCATTTTTGACTTCAAAAATTAAAAGAACCAAAAAATAATTCTACCATGCTTTCTTATAGTAACTTTCTCAAGAACAAATCTAACTTCAAAACTGTTTTTGACTAAGACAAGCGCATAAATTAAATTATACTTAATAGATATTACACTCAATACATCATTGAATACAATAGGTGTCTCCTTTATCAATTTTAAATGACCCAATGCCTAGGGCATCAATAAAGTGTTATTGCCCATATGAACACGATGTTCCTCAAGCTTATATTCCTTCTAGTCAATAGATCCCTCCTTACTCTTTGAAATATAATAGCTTGCTCTATAATCCATCCACCAATAACAAACAGGGCACTCCATGTACAACATTCCTAAATGATACAGTTCACCTCTCACTTCTCCTTCTTTCCGTCTTGTTGAGAGTTGCTCTCGTTCTTCTTTTGATTGCAACTAGTCTCTGATCTTTTCATAATTAAAGCATTTAATTTGAGAAGCATATTCCTACAATTTTTCAGATCTTGGCTGCCTTTTTTTGTCAAATTTACCACTTTTTATTCAACTTCTTTTTGTTATGATTATTTCTTGAGCTAGACCCTAAATCATCCTAAGCTAAAAGCATTTTTTAAGATTTTTTCATATGTTGTTACTCAATTGCAAGTTTAAAAAAGGTTAAGGTTATAACTGAGCCTAAGTGTTATGGTTACCATATTCCAAGAGGATGAAAGATTGTTTAGGATAATATAGATTTATATAGGAGCCAAGTATAACCATGTTTGCTACAATTAGGTCCCTTGACATAACCAACATCGTATTGATGTGCTCCTCTATATTATCTCTTTTTTTCATTTTATAGGAATTATAATTTTGAAGTGTTGAACATACAACTCTGTAGTAGTATCCTATTTTGGTGAGATAGTTTTAAACATTTTCTTTGTTGTTTTACAATTCTCAAAAACCTTAATCAAATCATCCTTCCTATAAGTCAATATAATGGTCATGGCTAAGATGTCATCTTTGAGGGAGATTTTATGACTTGCCTTTTTCTCGTTTATTGCTTGTGGAGTAGAAGGGGTTCTTATTTCAGTAAGGACATAGTTCACACCCTCTAAAGTTAAGGGTAAGGGTATTTCTCTTTCAAGTCTGTAAGTTTAGGCCATTAAGTTTTTCAACCATTGCCAACTCACAAATATTCTACCAATCATTTTTATATGTTTGAGAAAAATAAAAAGTAGAGGGTCTATACATTTTAAGCAAGAAACCACAAACAAGCAAAAAGTAATTAAATTCAAATTGATATCTAAGGAATAATAGCAATTAAGTAACTAAATACTCATTTGCAACAACAAAAAACAATGTATGTTCTCAGTACATAGTTTTGGGCAGTTATCTGTAACGATGTAAATATTGCAAGTGTTATATTGGAAATACCCAAAACAAAAACTAAAAACAAAGTTCTAGAATTTTCACAAAAGTTAAGGGCAACAAGTTCATTTTCTCTCTTAGCAAGATTCAATAATAGACTATAAAGTAGGAGGGTAAGACCATAAATCTCGCCTGTAGGTTATTCTAGAATTTTCAAAGATAATTGGGTATAAAATGGGTAAATTTTAACACTTATTTGTCTTTGTAAAACTCTTTAAAGTAGATGGGCAAAAAAGTAAACTTTTCCTCTTGGCAATTTTGTAAATTTCTGTATCAAAAAGTGCACAAAGATTTAAGTGTGTACATGGTTTTCTAATATCAATAGTATAGACTAAATAGAGCTGTAAATTCACCCATAGGGCCCTATAATTTTTAGATCATAGGACGGGTAGAAAGGTAATTTTACTATCCATGATTTTGAATTTTGAAAATGGATCAGAAACTGTTGATGGTTTTTTGAAAATCGAGGTTGGGTGTTGCAGTCCAGAGTACCGAGATAGAGAGAGGGAGAGGGAAAGAATGAAGAGGAAGAGAGGTTGTGTCGATGAAGCCTTTCTAAGGATGTCGATAAGAGAGGCAGACACACTCCCCTACCATCAGTCACCGTCCTTTTAACATCGGTTAGGCCAACAAATAATAGGGCCTTGTGTTCAGCCCTTCATCTATATTCTGGAGACGTCGGACCGGTTTCTTTTTTGGTTGTTTAGTAGGAAAACAAAAGAAGGGCTTATTCCATCATCTTTCCTTGTTCTTTTGATTTAATTTTTTCGTTCTCCCTCTATGGACTCTACACCAGAAATAACATAGAAATATTGATTTTCAAATAAGTTTTGTTTCTTTTATTTGTTCCGGATCCGTCTATGTTTCTCCTTTTTTTCAAGCATAAATGAAAAATTATGTTCGGTTCTTTCAAAAAAGTTTATTTTATGTCGATCTTTATTAGTAACAAACAGAGAAAGCTTCTTAAAAAATATTTTCTGATTGTTCCTTGTTTAGATCGATCAACATCAACTCTGTTCTCTTTCTATTGGATATCCTCTCTATTGAAGGCAGAAAGCATACCTTGAAAACTATACAACACTAATATAGATGTTGAGGGCTATACACTTTGATACCAATAAAGGAAAATGAGATGTGAAAGCTTATACAAATCTTCAAAAACATTGTGAGACCCGAGCAAAGTGTTGGCTTTTATTCGAGGTTTTCATCCAAAAGATTTTTTTAAAGAAGAAAGAGTGATTTACTTTTGTATGTATTGTTCACTTTTTATTTCCCCCTTTCACTTTCCCGTTCTCAGTTTCCCTCCTTCCAGCCAGGGAGAAATTCTCCATGATAACTGCCTTTACTTTTGTAAAGATAAAATCATTTTGCTAATGTAAATCTGTCTTTCTGGCTTTCACGAGGAGATAAAATGGCCATTTGTTACTCCGTAACTTGCACCTAGTTGGTTTCCACCTGGAATAATTAGTTTAACAAAAGGAAATCCAAGGCTGTTGTACAATGTTGAGCACCGACTCCTCCATTCTCAGCAAAGATCAACATTAAGTGACACTCCCAACTCACTATGAATCCCCATTGACACTCTCTTCTTTTCTATCATAAATAACTTCAATCTGGTCCCCAGCTCCTGTCTCATGCACTCTCTTGTTGTATTCGAGTTTATTCTCAATAAACAACCGAGCAGCCTTAGGATTTGCATCTTCATGGGAACTGAAGAGTTTATTTCAAGTCTCTACATAGGCTTGGAGTAAAATTTTCACATCTACAGAATTGGCACACCCGGTGGGACTTGAGTCTTTGAGGGTTGATTGATTTGGTGTTGTTTTTAAATTCACTTTTTCGAAAATCGTTTGATCAATCTTTTGTGCACTAGTTGATTTTGAAATAATGTCAAGTTTGGATGATTCCTTTGAAAACATGTCAAGGAAGCCTCATCACATTTCCCAAATTGGTTTTTCAAAACCACACGGAAATCCTCTAAAACTCGAGATGAAGAACTTGCCTCTTTTAGAGAAAGAGCAAGGCAACTTGAAAGGGAAATTGAGGCCCTAAGTGTAAACACCCTAAATAAAATTTCGAAAACAAACTCACTCCCAATTTCAAAAACCAGCTTATTTTAAAACCTCTTCTTTAAAATGAACTTTAAATCTTTACAATAAAGATTTCAAAATTAAAGATGTTCAAATTAAAGCTAAAAGAATAAATCCCAGAGGATAAAAGTAAATCAAAGGCAGGAGCGAAAATCAAGGTGACGGTTGAGCAAAGCCCGCATCAAGCCAGGATCAAGTTCGTGTAAAGCAAGCCATGGATCAAGGAAGTGGGTCACATCGAGTCAAGGCACACCTTCATCAAAGATCAAGCCAAGTGGGATCAAAGCCTAAACTTGATTCACCAACCTAGCCTAGTTGAATTTAACCAAAATTAGACTTGATTCACCTAGGCTAACCATGACTCATGGCCTAGCTTTAACCAAGTGACCCTAACAAGATCAAATTGGACTCACCTTAGCCATATCCACCCTACATTCTTTGGCTAAACTATGATTGAAAACCCCTTTACCTAGCCCTGACCGAACCCATCTTAGTTAGCCCATCTTTTTCATTGAGTACACCCATCCTAGCCTAGGCAATGGAACCAAGCCCCTAAGTGCCTCGAGCCAAAACCTAACCAACCCACTTGGGGCTACATTGGTTGGTCCAACCTTGACTAAATGGGACCACAAGACCACGTGAAGACTAAGTTTTGGGCCATGGAGCACCCTCCCCAATGAACCATCTAGAGAAGGCCCCCCTTGGCCTATAAATAGAGGCCAAGGGGGATGATTTCTAACATTGGTGAGCATTGGGAGGGCATCTTGGCTAAAGATTTTCGTGAGGCTCATCTAGGGAAGAGTGGAGAGAGAGAGGGAAAGTAGGAAAAGTAGGAAAGTGCTGCAAAAATTAGAGAGTGCAAGTGAGAAAAGAAAGAGAGAAGAAAGGGGAAGGTGAGGGCCGAGTGCTTCATTTGTAAGCCGATTTCTTAAGGTCATCATGTAAGTATTTCACAACTCTTGTTTCTCTCCATCCTCTTCTTAACATTCAATTTAAAAGGAGTTGTATTAATAGAGTTTTGTCTCCCCCCATGATGTAATAAGAAGTAGATGTGCTACAAATTTCGATTCTTGCTTATGCACTCTAATTGTTTGTGTTCTTGATTCTACCTCTCTATATATTATAAAAATCCTATAACTCCTAATCTCCTCTATGCTAAGATAATCTATATATTTTTATTCATTTTCCTTCATCAATTTATCTTGAAATGTTGTGTTGATGCAATTTAAATTCAGGTGAGTTTGCATCACGTATGTTATAAAAACTAGAAAATCTGATTTCAATATCTCTGCATATGTTGATTGCTTCATTTTTCATTTCTTCATCTCTACTCTGATCAATCTAAAATTGGGCACACGTTATCTACACATAGAAGCCTACTTGTAATAAAATTTTCAAGAATTGTAGGGTCGTGAAACCATGTAATAAAAGGTGTGTAAGATTAGGAAAAATCCAAAAATGTTTCTGTCAAAACTGTTTTATTGCAATAGAGCCTAGGTAATCATCCCATAACTCTGTCTGTAGTTGTCCAAATTCAGTAAAATTGGTTCATTAGAAAACTGACATCTATATCTTTCCAATAAGACTAAGTGCACAAAAATCGGAGCTCTGTATACTGAGATACAGACCTTTCTTTGGGTCTTTGTATTTCTGTGATAGACCAGTTCTAAGTGTCTGAGCAGAGACACTTCACTGATTAATTTTGGACCACCATAGCTCCAAAAAATAAGATAAAAATAGTTTTGGAAGTTGCACGTAGGTGTCCAATCACTGTTAAATTTTTATGATTTTTTGGAAATTTAGAAGATACTGAAATAAAATTAGAAATCAAGCTTTGAAGAGAACCAATTTCTGTTTTTCAGAACTTAATGAAAACTTATCTTACAAAACACTTGGTGCACGAGTTGGTTCACATTTTCTCGGGTTTCTTTTAAGGTGAATTTGAAATCTCACCTACAAATTCTCAAACCGCTTAGGTTGACCCTTGAGTATCGGTTCAAGAAGGCCTAAAGTGAAAAGATCTCGCTTAGCCACAATCACAAGAGTCAGATTTAAAACTTTTGCTAGTTTTTGAAAACTAGTTGACACGCTCGTGCAAACGAAGTAGATTTGGGAAGTTTACTTCAAGTCTCTATATAGGTTTGGAGTGAAATTTTCACATTTACATAATTGGCTTGGATTTCAAACTTAGGTGATTTTTTAAACTCCAAATCTTCAAAACTTTTGGTGTTAATACCTCTCTTGTGCATAGGTCTTCAAATTTCAATAAAAGCATGTCAAGTTTAGAGGGATCTTATGAGGTGTCGAGCTGTGCTTCATGCTCATCAAGTCATATTTCTAAAAGCTTTTCAAAAACTTATTATAAAAACTGAGAAGACTCGCTTGTTTCCCTAAGAAGGGAGCTAAAGTTCATAAGAGAGAAAGTCGCCGCTTTAAGCTAAGAGGCCGAAGCGGTCGAATCATGCTCTTTCCATGGAAAACAAGCAAGGGCTCACAAGAAACCCTCGCACACAAGAAAGGACAAAGTGACCTCTAGATTAGAGGAGAAAAGAGCCAGAGTCCTTCACGATTAAAGATAGAAAGGCCTTGCAACAATTGTTGAGAGGCCAAGCCAAAGAGAAAAGAACATACGCACTATTGGATTTTCTATCATCCGATTATCAAACCGATAGTGACGATGACATACCGAATTTCCACCTGTATGATGGAAGTGGGGATCCTAGATCCCACCTTCAACTCTTTTCTCGAAGGGCATACAAAAAAAAGGACTCTTCAAAGTGAATTTATTGGTTCCCCCTCTCTATTAAGGGAAATGCATCTAAGTGGTTGGCTTCATACGACTTGAGGCAATTCGCCAACTTTGAGGACTTGGTGAATTGCTTCATGCAAAGATTTTCTCACAATGTTGAAGTGGCACCCACCTTAAATACCTTGAGAGATACAAAACAAGCTCCTAACGAGGATGCACACGCATTCATCGTTAGATGGAGGTCACTCTTGGGACAAGTAAGGGAGCTCATATATGAAGGATGTGTTATAATACTCATCCTTAAAAATTTTAAAAATGATTTAAAAGATCTCCTCTCACTCCATGAAATTTCAAACTTTCAAAACTTCTAAAGAAAACTTCGCTTTTCGAAGCAAACTTAAAAAAAGGAGCATACGAGGATTCGTGGAAGGTGAATAGCCTTCAAAAACCCTGTTTCGAAAAGCAAGGGGCATATGGGCCACATGTGTCTGACAGTGTGGCAAAACCCTAAAAAGTTGCAAATGTTCGAGTAGAGCCAAGCTCAACCGAACCCTCACAAACCTCTAAGCAAAAGCATGATAAGAAAAATTTTCATGATTTTTTGAAAATTTGGAAGATATTGAAATAAAATCAGAAATCAAGCTTTGAATAGAACTAATTTATGTTTTTCAGAACTTGATGAAAACTTATATTCCAAAACACTTGGTGTACAAGTTGGTTCACATTTTCTCAGGTTTCTTTTGAAGTGAATTTGAAATCTCACCTACAAATCCTCAAAGCGCTTAGGTTGACCCTTAAGCATCAGTTGAAGAAGGCCTAAAGCGAAAAGATCTCGCTTAGAAACAATCGCCAAAGTCAGATTTAAAACTTTTGCTAGTTTTTGAAAACTAGCTAGCATGCTCGTGCAAACGAAGTAGATTTGGAAAGTTTACTTCAACTCTCTACATAGGCATGGAGTGTGTAGATATAAAATTTTCACTCCAAGCCTATGTATAGACTTAAAGCAAAACTTTCAATTCTACTTTGTGCGTGAGCGTGCTAGCTATTTTGTAAAAAGTAGCAAAAGTGTGAATCCGACTTTGCGATTGTGGATAAGCGTTCTTTTTTCGCTTTAGGCCTTCTTGAACCGATGCTCGAGGGTCAGCCTAAGCGTAGGGATTCTAAATAGATAGGTGATATTCCAAGTTCACGTGAAAACAATGTGTTTAAAAATAACAAACTAGTGAACTTAGTTTTTAAGTTCGAAAATGTACAAGTTCTCAAAAACAGAAAATTCTCTTTTCAGCACTTGTTTCCCGAATTATTGTAGGTACCTTAAAGACCTCCTCTTGGAGTCGGGTCCACCATGTGCATCCACGCCGAACCCACATTGGTTGCAGCCTCCTCTTGGTCCAAGCCCACTTGGTGCAACCCCGAGATTAGGTCTTGATCAACATGGCTCGAGCCCACTCCCATTTGACCGAGCCCACATGGCTAAGACCCATGGTCCATCCTCTCTCTCACTCTCTCTCCTCCCAAGCACAAATACGTGAACCCCCTCTCTCCCCCCCGAGTGGGTCTTGGATATGGATCTCGGATCTAGATCAGATCCAAATATTAGTTGGGTTTGGATCTGGATCTTGAATTTGGATTTTGAGATCTAGATCCGATTCAAATATTATTTGGGTTTGGATCTAGATCTCGGATCTAGATATTGGGATCCAGATCCCATTCAAATATTATTTGGGTTTGGATCTGGATATTTTGGTCCAGATCCAATCTAAATTTTTCTGTTCCTTTCTTTGAGTCCTTTCTAGCACTTTCTACAGTCAGTTTTGAGCTGGCTCCGGTTCCTCGGTGACCTGATTTCGGCCTGGGTTTCCCAGGTTCTTTTTCCGATTGATATTTTGTTTCTCAGGACATTCTAGCGTATGCTTTGATCTGCCTTTTTCTGTTTTTGGCCGGTTTCTGGTGCTATCGATCTCAAATTTCTCTATGGACTCCGTTCTTCATTCTAACGGGCTATGTCTTGGACTTCTATCGACTTCATCAGGTTCTTGGCCTCTTTATGCACTTTGGAGTTGCTTTTGCTTTTTGACCCGGATGTTCATTTCTGCTTTTTCTTTCACGTTTCTCTTTGTATAGGCTTGGGATTTTCTCCGTTTTGACTCTTGTAAACACCCCAAAAATGCCATATTTTAAAATTCCCAAACTTAAAAAGTCATCTCAAGGCCAAAGCAAGAAAGAAAAGGAAAGTTAAAGCCCGTTCAGAGAAAAGCCCGACACAAGGTCAAAGCCGTAATTCGAAACCAAAAAGCAAAGCCTAGGCCAGAAGCAGATGTCAACCCTGGGGTATGAAATGCAAAGTCAAGGCATCAACAAGACCTCAAAAAGCCAAGACCAAGCTTAGAATCCCAAGATTCAGACAAAACGAAGTATAGAAGGTGAGAGGGAGTTCGGACGAAAAGGTTGGGGAAGACCCAGCTCAAGACGGAGCACTGATGAAGCCAGGGCCCGCAAAAACTATCCATCTTGAAATGCCAAGAAGGATTGAAGAAATGAAAATTTGGATTGGATCTGGACCCAAATATCCAGATCCAGACCTAAATAGTATTTGGATCGGATTTGGATCTCAAAATCCAAATCCAAGATCCATACCCAAGACCCACCTCATTTGCCTATAAATAGAGGTGAGGAGGTGCCATAAACTCACGTGAAATCTAAGAGGGCTTGGGGAGAGCTTGCATAAAGTAGGAGAGAGAAATGGTGGGCTTGATATTTTCAAGTGGGCTAGCCATGTGGGCTTGAAAGGGTGTGGGTTCAAGCCATGTATGGACCTAGACCTAACCAAAGGGCTGCACCAACATGCAAATGGCGTGGATTTGAAGCTGCAAATGGGTGGACCGACTCCAAGAGGTAGGTGCCTAAACCTAACCCTAACCTAGCCCATCTCCACCTAGTCGACCCACCAAAACCTAACCCATTTCCACCTAGCCGACCTAACCTTCACCACCTCACCCTAGAGACCCCACCTAAACTGAACCCTCACCCCTTTTGCTGCAACCTAGTTGCACACAACCTAAGACCTAACCCACCACCTAGCCATACCACCTAACCTAACCCACCACCTAGCCATACCACCTAACCTAACCCATTTCCACCTAGCCATACCACCAAAACCTAACCCATACCGCCCAGTCATATCCCAGCCGACTTCATTCAATCCACTCTACATCCCAAACCTACTCCCTAAAGCCACCCCACCTGCCACCCGGCCTGCACCTTGTGCAGCGCCAACCTCTGGCCAGCATCCTGCCCCGACCAACACCCTAACACAACCCCTCACCTACCTACCCCACATCCCAGTCGACTCCATTCAATCCACCCCATCTCACCCGCCTACCTACCTGCCACACCAGCCCGCTCCCAGCCATCTCCCTAGCGCCTTGACATACCCTAGCGCCACACATCCTCCAACCTGCCGACCTACCTCAGCAGCATCACCCTTCAGCCGTGACTTAGCCCCACACCTTGGCATAACTCACCACCTCACCCTAAAGCCCCACTCCTAACCGACTTGGCTTAGCTCTCCTTGGCTGAAAACTTTCACCCATCTTGAACTTGGCCGAACTCCAAGACTTGAGCCGACTGCACCATAAGAACCTACCTCGGCTGCAACAACTTGTCCACGGCAAAAGGGGCCTGTAAACACCCCAAAATCCCACGATTTTCTCAAATATGCCTGGTTTTGCAAAAGCAGTCCCAAAGGGCTATTTTGAGTCTGGAAACCTAGGAGCCTTCCAGACAACCCTGTACATATTCCAAACCTATATATATGTTTTAAAAGTGTATACATATAGTTTTAAAACCTTAAAAAGGTGTTTTGAAACCCCAAAAGCAGCTTGGCCTGATGAAAGTAGGATCGAAGAGGCAAAAGAGAGCCCGGACCCAAAGCATACTTCAAGCCCGGCACATCAACTCTCGTATCAAAATCATCCCCAGATTCTCGGACATCCAAGCCCTAGATATCAGAAATATGTTCAAAATGAACTCCGGAAGGTGAGAAGAAGAGCAGACGATAATGTTGGCGAAGACCCAATGCAAGACGGAGTACTGATGCAGTCAGGTCCCGCACAAACCGTCCGTTTCGAAACGCCATGAAGGAATCAGAAAATCAGATTTGGACTGAATCTGGACCATATATATCCAAATCCAAACCCAACATGGATCCAAATCCAATATCCACATCCATGGCCCACATCACCTTCTCATAAATGAAGGTGGGGCCCACAGATATTTCACGTGAAAAGCTTGGGTAGAGAGAGAAAAAGGAGTGATAAAGTATGAGTGAGAAAGTTGGTAGGCTTGACTTTTGGTCAAGGGTGGGTTAACCTTGTGGGTTTAGCCTAGAGTGTGGGATTGAGCTTGTATGCACCTACACCTAACCTGGGGCTGCACCAACTTGAACATGGCTGCAACTGGGTCCATGAACCGGTGCCAAGGGGAGGTTCCTAACACCTAGCCCTAAGCTAGCCCACCTCACCTAGCCACTCCCCCATAAACCTGACCCAAACCTAGCCATCCTCACCCAAAACTGCCCCAACCTCACCTAGCTGACCTCACCTAGCTAGACCAACTAGACCCTAACCAACTAAGCCTAATCCCACCTTAGTGCACCTAATTAAACCCTTAACCACTAAGTCCCAGCCCACTTAACCGACCTACCCTAAACCACCAAACAACCTCCCTAACTGACCTACCCCAAACCACTCCCCAAGCCCACCTTATTACAAATATCTAGCCTATACCACCCCAATCGACCCAGCCCCTTTCCAGCCTATAAAACCCACCCTTCTTACGGGTTTCATTCTCTCTCTTCCTCTCTCTTCCCCACTCATCCCCCCTCACTCCCTCCAAGCTGCACCACTTCCACCACCTGCCCTTCCACCGCCACTTCATCACCCGGCTGCCACCCTTCCACTTCAACCGGCTCCATCACCTTCCACCTTCGGCGAGCTCCATCCTTTGGGTGCCACCTCCTTCCACCACCATCCGGCCACCATCTTCATCCACCAACATCACTGCCATCCACGGTTAGTACCCCACCTCAACCTCATCTAGCCTTTCACCCCTTTCTTTCCCAGTTGCACACTCCATCACCCGCCAACTTACATCCTTCCCTTCTCCCTTACACCCGGCCAACCTATACCATACCCCACTACCTTCCCTTAGCACCACCCACCTTAGCTCCTAGCTGGACTTTCTCCCTTAGTCACCCACTTCCCAACCCAACATCCTTAACCTGCCACCACCTAGCCAACATCCTTAACCTGCCACCACCTAGCCAACACCCTCAACCTGCCGAACCTAGCCACTCCATCCCCCGGCCAGCATCAAGGATTCCACCCGGTTAACACTCCTACCTACCGCCAACATACATCCAAGGAGCTCCCCTTCGGCTGTCCAAGGCGACTCACTAGGCCAAAGCCAAGCAAGTTGAACACGGACCAGCTACACGTAAGTACCTAATTCGGTCCTTGATATGAACTTGCTTACATTTAATTAAATTTGATACAGGGTTGTAATAATGGAGTGTTGTCTCCCCCCAGTTGTAATAATGTGGTTTGGCACACCAACACACACGTGTACTTGAGCCATTCTGCTCTTAGCTGCACACCATTTTGGCACACACACGAGCCTTAACAACCCCTAAGATATAGTTATACATATATATATTCAGCTGCATGGGCTTTAATTCAAGTTGTGTGCGTGGTCTTTCAATTCCACACTCACACACATTGAGCTTTTGCTCTTACTCCCAAGACCCTAGTAAGGGCCATATTGCAATTTCGTTTGGGTGTTTTGATTCAAGTTGTGTGCGTGGTCTTTCAATTCCACACTCACACACATTGAGCTTTCGCTCTTATTCCCAAGACCCTAATAAGGGCCATATTGCAAATTCTATTTGGGTTTTACATTGCAAGTCGTGTGAGTTGTCTTTACATATATACACAACACCCACGCACACGTTGACGACCTTCGGGCCCATATATATTATAAGTATTTCCCTTCCGCTATGTTTTTAAGATTTGGGTTTTAAGGTTCAGCTGTGTGAGTAGTCTTTCCATATATACACGATACACACTTGCACAATTGAGCCTTTCCACTCTTAAGATATAGCCATATTTCCCTTTTGCAATTTCCCTTTTGCAATTTACATTAAGTCATTTCCCTTAAGCATTGTCTTTCAAATTCGGGTTTTCCCTTTGGAGTTGTGTGAGTTTGCATTGCATATTCACCATACTACGAGTTAGGACGCATATTGCATCAAAGCAAGCCCCACACTCCCGTGCAAAAATCGCCCAACTTAGGTCACTTGTACACACACCTAGTTGGCCCTAAAAAGCATAAAAAGAAAGACATAGGCACATGCAAATCCCACGTGAAATAAAACTTGCAATCGTACAAACAAAACCCAAACACTTCGGGTATTTTTCAAAGAGGTTTGTTTTAAAAGACTTTGCCAAGCGTACAGACTGACCCTTGCGCATCGGTGCAAGAAGGTCTGCGACGAAAAGAGCTCACTTGCTCACAGTCACCCTGATAGAGTCAGATTTCAAAACTTACTTCGCTAGCTTGAGTAAGCTAGCTGGCACGCCCTTTGTTATAAAAACGACTTAGATACACGAAAAGGTTCACTTCGGGCCTAAGAACCAGAAGTGGGAATTTTCCATGTCTACAGGGCTGAACTACTTCAAGGTGGACTTGCACAAGTTGAACCCGGATTCAGCACAAAGAAGGTGGACACGACCTAGCCAAAATCCCGACTTCAAAAGTGTAAGTCTTTCAAAATATATATCAAGTTGCTTTTCCTATTCAAAGTAAATTCAATTTGATACGGGGTTGTAATAACGAAGCGTAGTGTCCCCCCGAAATGTAATATTCGTGCTTGATACACGAAGCACACATGTACACTTGAGCCATATTGCTCTTAGACGTACACAAGACATCCACGTGCACTTGAGCCTTTCCGCTCTTAATTGCACATGATTGCACATACATTGAGCCTTTCCGCTCTTAAGCTAAAGTATATATTTCCTTTTAGGTATTTACTTTAGTGAAAGCTGTGTGAGTTTAATTCAATTTGGGTTGTTACATTTATGTCGTGTGAGTTTGTCATTTAAATTCCACACTCGCACACAAGAAGTACTCGAGCATTTTGAGCCTTTGTTGCTCATAAGATATAGCATACTTCTATATTTTCCAGCTGCGTGAGTTTTACATTAAGTCGTGTACGCACTTACATTTCCGGGTGGTTCAATTCATGTCATGTGAGTTTATCATTTGAATTTCACACTACACACACGCGTGCATTGAGCCTTTTTGCTCTTACTATATACTTATATTTCAAATTCGGCAAGTTCAATTCAAGTCGTGTGAGTTGTCTTTCCATTTACACACCAAGAGCACTCACTCACATTGAGCCTTTCCGCTCTTAAGATATAAGTATATTTCAATTTTGCAATTTACATTCAAGTCGTGTGAGTTGCTTTCAAGTTCTGGTATTTTCCTTAAGTTGTGTGAGTTGCACTTTCATTCGGGTATTTACATTAAGTTGTGTGTGTGAGTTGCTTTTAATTCAAGCCTAGCTCACATCATCATATCAAACCCGAAAAATATTTGTGCATCTTTGCATTCGCGCGTTTTCAAAAGAAACCCCAAATCTATGCTCAAAACACGCTGAAATTAGGCCACTTGTGCACACACATATCTGGCCTAAATAGCTAAAACTCAAAGACTTGGAATCGTACAGCCCCTGTACATAAAAATTACAACGTAGGCACGAATCGAATCCATATTTCAAACACTTATATTTTCAGAGTTAAAATTGTTTTTATTGAAGTCTATAAGCGCTTAAACTGACCCTTGAGCATCGGTTCAAGAAGGTTTAAAGCGAAAAGATCTCGCTTTCTCACAATTGCCCAAAAGTTAGATATTTTTTAAAACTTCGCTAGTTTAAGCAAGCTAGCTGGCACACCCTTAAAAGCGATGTAGGCACGAAAAGGTTCATTTCCGGTCTCAAGAACTAGGAGTGAGAATTTTCGTTGTTTACACTAAGCTGGCTTCTTGATCCTGTTCTTCGTGCTGCTTCACAAAATTGGGGTTTTGGCTCTGGTTTGAGAACCTTTATTTTGGAAACTTTTGAACAAGCAGTAAATCATTAAAAACTCCTGGGTTTTCGAAGATTCAAAATTTACTAAAAAATGACCAGGTGTTTTATTTTGAAAATAAATCCCATTTTTGGGTGTTTACAGATGCCCCTCTTTGGCATTTATCCAAATTTATTTGGATAATGGCAAAGAAGATAACACCCCTTTTGCTTTTTCCCTGGATTTGCCCTCGAGAATATGGATTGTCCTATTTTTTGAAAAACTTTTCCTTATGCACAGTAAGAGGGGACTTTCGCCAAAGGGAACTTTTCCTAGTGTGGCTCTAGTCCTGATTTGGGGATAATGTTTTCGATGCCCATGTACATGCGCATGAGTGGATGACATGGATGATATGCTAGACAATGGTTTTCTAGAAACTTGGACTATGCCATGACCGAGCTTGGGAGGCTTATCATGACTGGCTGTACTTAAGTGAGCTGGTCTTATGCTGCTCGATGTTCGGGGTTTTTTCTTAATTCGATTTTGAAAGAGGGAAAACCCTTTTAGCTTCAATCACAAGGATTTTCAGCTTCTTGCGCTTCCCTTCACTTTAGTCTCGATACTCACTACTTAAGCGGAGGTTTTTATAAGGAAATCAGGAAGCATTTCAAAAATTTCTACGCCTTACCTAACAACAAACAAAATGAGATTCAAGTAAGCACATCCTATTTTTACTTTAGGACTCCTCATAATGAATCTTTCTTCGCTTGGGATAAGTCATAGGGATAGGGGAAAGAGTTACCACGGTCCCTTATGAAGCATCCCGTGGTTTGAGGCAAAGAGGCGGAAAATTTTGCTCTTTTGAGCCTTTTGGTAATTTTTCTTTCTTTCATAGAGGGCCTCCCTTTGGAAGGTTTTTCTTTTTGTTTCCCTCTTTTCTTTTTTTCAATAATTTTTCTTTTTTTGTAATTCTGCTTTCCTTTGGAAAGCGACTTTTGTAGGGATTTTCATTTTTTCTGCTTTTTGCCAAAATTTTCTTTTTGAGAAGTGAGAAGAAGAGGGAAAGACTTATCCCAATGACTTACTCGATTCATCCCAGATTAGCCTATTTTGAAATAGCACGTACTACTTGCAAGTACTTTGCTATATTGAATAAGGCCTTCCTTTATAAGATGAAGATTTTTGAAATGTAACCCATCTATTTTTGAAAACTCCACTTTTTCACAAGCATCGATTCCCTTATTCAGGGTCACACGATCCGCTTTGATCCTCACTCATGAAGTTTCAAAGGAGATTTCCTCAAAACATTTTTACAAAGGTATTCAGCTTAGACCCTATACATGGTATTTTTTCAAATATTGGGCATTCATAGGTGTAAACACCTCAAAATCAAATGATTTTCCAAAACAAACACCTGGTTTGAAAATCCATTTCAAAACCAGATTTTGAGTTTTTGAAAACCCAGGAGTTGCAAAAGCTTTAAACTTCTGATTAAAACCCCATTCAGAATGAAAATTTCTCAAACTCGAGCCAAGTCCCAATTTTGTAAAAGCCCAAAACAAACAGGTGGAGCAAGCTCCAAAATCAGCCTCAAAAGCAAGTTCAAAAGCCCAAAATGCATCCTGGCCTGATAAAAGCTAGATCAAAAGGCGAAAGGAAAGCCCAGGCCAGAAGCAGACTTTAAGCCCGGAGCATCAAATGCCAAGCCAAGCGCATCCACGAAATCGTCAGAAATCCAAGCCTGAAATATCAAGAATCAACCAAAACGAAGTCTAGAAAGGTGAGAAGGAGTTTGGACAAAAAGGTTGGGAAAGACCCAACCCAAGATGGAGCACTGATGAAGCCAGGGCTCGCGAAAATTGTTCATCTCGAAACGCCAAGAAGGACTGAAGAAATGAAAATTTGGATTGGATCTGGACCCAAATATCCAGATCCAGACCCAAATAGTGTTTGGATCGGATTTGGATCTCAAAATCCAAATCCAAGATCCATACCCAAGACCCACCTCATTTGCCTATAAATAGAGGTGAGGGGGGGCTATAAACTCATGTGAATTTGAGTTTGGAAGGCTTGGGAAGAGAGAGAATGAGTGGAGGGCATAAAGTAGATATGGTGGGCCATAGCCATGTGGGCTTGATCAAGGGCATGGGTTCAAGCCTTGTATGAACCTAGGCTCAACCAAAGGTCTGCACCAACTTGAGGAGTGGCTGCAAAAAGGCGTGGAAGGATGGGCTATGCGTGGTGGACCGGTTCCAAGAGGTAGGTCTCTCAACCTCACCCTAACCTAGCCTAAACCACCTAACCGACCCCACTAAACCTAACCCAAAACTAGCCTAGACCTAGCCCCTTTCACCTAAACCGACCCAAACTCCCCCTAACCGACCTAACCTAAACCCTCTAACCGAGTGCACTTTGCACTTGGTTTTCTTCCCACACTCCCCCTAAATAGACCCTGGCCTACTTCTTACCACCTGCCACCTTCCAACACCCGACACCTTACCCCATCCATCACCCTACACCACCCGGCTCCCTCACCTTCCTGCACACTACCCGGCACCCTGCATCACCTGGCTCCCGGCGCCCCTAGCGCCACACCACACCAGCCCCCGGCCAACGTCACTCCACCGCCATCACCACCTCACTGTCCCCAGCTCCCTGTCGTGACCACCCGCCTAACTCCCATCTCCCGGCCACCTTACCGCCTGCCCTCTCCCATCCGGCCACCCTAGCACCATCCCCCAGCCAGCGTCACCCCCTCACCTTCCCTAGCTCCACTAGCCCGCACCCCATCACACCACACCTGGCCTGCATACCTCCCCCTAGCTAGTGTCACCCCTGCCCCCGGCGCACCTAGCGCCACTCCACTGCCGCAGCGCCCTAGCGTTGTAACCTCTACCTAGCGCCTGCCACAACCCTTGCCATAGCCCCTGCCAGGCGCACCTGCCGCCTGCACCCTCTCCCAGCCGAACACCCTAGCTCCCATCCCACTCAACCAAACACATCCCCAGCCCGACCTAAACCTAACTAAACCATACCCCAGCCGTGACCCACTTACCTTAGCCGTGACCCCCCACAACCAACACGTCTTGGCCGAACCAAGTCCCTCCTAAGCCTGAGCCCTCGGTTGCCCCCAAGCACACCCTAAGCCTAAACTCACATCTAAACCCACCTAGGGAGACCTACCTATTGGCTGCCAAGGTGGACGGACTCGAGCAAGTTGAGAGGAAAAGCCGACCACTTATAAGTGTTTAAATTCGGTTTTTACCTTACTCCTTTAAAATTCAATTCAATTCGATATAGGGTTGTAATAATGGAGTGTAGTCTCCCCTCAAAATGTAATATTTGTGCTTGATACACTGTAAACACCCCAAAATCCCATGATTTTCTCAAATTACTTGGTTTTGCAAAAGCAGCCCCAAAGGGCTATTTTGAGTCTGGAAACCCAGGAGCCTTCCAAGCAACCATGTACATATGTTTAAATCATATATGTTTTAAATATATGTCATACAGTTTTAAAACCTTAAGAAGGTGTTTTCAAACCCCGAAAAGCAACTTGGCCTGATGAAAGCAGGACCGAAGAAGCAAAAGAGAGCCCGGACCTAGAGCCTATTTCAAGCCCAGCACATCAACTCTCGTATCAGAATCATCCCCAAAATCTCAGACGTCCAAGCCCTTGTTATCAACAAATTTGTCAAAATGACCTCCGGAAGGTGAGAAGAAGAGCGGACAACAATGTTGGCGAAGACCCAACGCAAGACGGAGTACTGATGCTGTCAGGCCCCGCACAAACCGTCCGTTTCGAAATACCATGAAGGAGTTGGAAAATCAGATTTGGATCGGATCTGGACCATATATATCCAGATCCAAATCCAAACATATATATGGATTTGGATTTGGATCCAAAGATCCAATCCAATATCCACATCCATGGCCCACATCACCTTCTCATAAATGGAGGTGGGGCCCACAAAGAATTCACGTGAAAAGCTTGGTGTAGAGAGAGAGTGGGATGATAAAGTGTGAGTGAGAAAGTTGGTGGGCTTGACTTTAGTCAAGGTTGGGTTAATCATGTGGGTTTAGCCTAAGAGTGTGGGATTAAGCTTGTATGCACCTACACCTAACCTGGGGCTGCACCAACATGAACCTGGCTGCAACTAGGCCCATGGATCAATGCCAAGGGGATGCTCCTAAACCTAGCCCTAAGCTAACCCACCTCACCTAGCCACTCCCCCCTAAACCTGACCTAATCCTAGCCACCCTCACCCAAAACCACCTAACCATACCTAGCCGACCTCACCTAGCTCACCCCACCTAACTAGACCACCTAGACCCTAGCTAGACTAAACCTAATCCCACCTTAACCCACCTAATTAGACCCTAACCCCTAATTCCCAACCACCCTAATCGACCTACCCTAAACCACCATACCACTCCCCCTAGCCGACCTACCCAAACCACCCCACCACAGCCCACCATATCCTAAATATCTACCCAACTGACCCTAAACCATGCCTATAAAAAAAACCCTTTTGGGGCGGGTTTTGGTAGCTCTCTCAGCCCTCTCTCTCCTCTCTCACCTGCCCTCTCTTACAACTTCACTCCATCATCCCCCCCCAGCTACGCCACCTCCACCGCCACTCCATCCGGCTGCATTTCCACTCGACTGCCACCTGCACACCCCACCCGACTACACCCTTCCACCCGGCTGCCACCTTCTTCCTTCCACCACCTCCGGCCACCACCACAGTGTAGACGCGCGAAAATCCCCGCCTCTTTGCCCCTTTCGTGGCTTGGAGTGGATCTTATCGTGCGTCTAAGGCCTATGTATACAAACAGGGCGTGCCAGCTAGCTTACTTAAGCTAACGAAGATATATTAACACTGACTTCTAAACGTGGCGACTGTGAGCAAGTGAGCTCTTGTCGTCGCAGACCTTCTTGCACCGATGCGCAAGGGTCAGTCTGTACGCTTTTGCAAAAACCGAGTTTTGGGGAGGAAGTCTACGAAACGGTTCGAGGTGTCTATTTCGGGTCTTTAAGATGCGATTGCATGTTTTAGATCACGTGGATTTGCACGTGCCTAAGTCTTTTCTTTTATCCCTTTTTGGGTCGCCTAGTTTGTGTGTTATGAACACTCCACTACATGGGCGAATTCGAGCGGGGGTTGCTTCGATGCAATATGCGTCCTACCTCGTGGTATGGCGTAGATGCAATGCAAACTCACGCTACTCCAAAGGGAAAACCCGAAATGTAAAGACAATGCTGAAGGGAAATAACAGAAGGGAAATAACCGAAGGGAAATAACCGAAGGGAGATATGTATATATCTTATGTATATGAGCCCTTACTCGGGTCTTGCAAATAAGAGCGAAGGCTCAATGTGGGTGCGTGTTTGAATTGAAAGACTTACACACACGACATGAAATTAAACCCAAATATAAATTGCAGTATGGCCTTGACTAAGGTCTTGGGAGTAAGAGCGAAGGCTCAATGTGTGTGAGAGTGCTTGAATTGAAGTACTACACACACGACATAAATGAAACCCAAATATAACTGCAATAAGGCCTTTACTAAGGTCTTGGGAGTAAGAGCGAAGGCTCAATGTGTGTGAGAGTGCTCGAATTGAAAGACTTACTCACACGACAAGAAATGAAACCCAAATAGTATAGGTCGGCCCTTACTTGGGTCTTTCAAATAAGAGCGAAAGCTCAATGTGTGTGAGAGTGTTTAATTTGAAAGACTTACTCACACGACATGAAATGAAACCCAAATAGTATAGGTCGGCCCTTACTTGGGTCTTTCAAATAAGAGCGAAAGCTCAATGTGTGTGAGAGTGTTTAATTTGAAAGACTTACTCACACGACATGAAATGAAACCCAAATAGTATAGGTCGGCCCTTACTTGGGTCTTTCAAATAAGAGCGAAAGCTCAATGTGTGTGAGAGTGTTTAAATTGAAAGACAACACACCCAACTTAAACAAAACCCTTCGGAAATGAAATATGTACGTATACTTATATATTAGGGGCTGATTAGGCCCGTGTGTGTTCAAAGTTGTGCACGACTAAGAGAGTGCACGTGTGTGGTTGTGCCAAGCCACGTTATTACAAGCGGGGGGAGACTAGGCTCCGTTATTACAACCCCGTATCAAATTGAATTTCAAGCAAGCGTATGACTAAAGACCGAGTTTAGAAACTTACAAGTAGCTGGTCCGTAGAGGTCTTGCTTGAGCGTGGCCTTGGCTTTGGGCTGCAAACGGGAGCTCCGCGAAGGTATGTGACCAAGAGTGCTGGCCGGCTGCAAATGGGCGTGGTATGGACGCCTCGAAGGGGACCGGTGGCAAGTGGGCGGCGCCTCCAAGTAGGGAGTTTAGAGTGGCTGACTAAGTGGGTCTTAGGGTCACTAGTGAAGTTAGGGACTTAGGGAAACTGGACCTAGAAGGTGAGCTAGTGGGAAGGCCAAATAGGACACCTAGGAGGGTTCGGCCGAATGGGAGGTGGTGGCTGAGTAGTGGCCAGCCACTTGGGTTATCCTAGGTTCGGCTAGGCTTAGGTGGTGGCGGCAAAGAGGCTGAGCTAAGGGGAAGAGGGGTGGCTAAGAGTGGAGAGGTGGTAGAGAGTGGTTTTGAGGGAGTTAGGGGGACTTACCGAATGGGAAGGAGTGGCGGCCAAGGTGGCTGTCGGCTGGTGGAGGATGGGAGAAGGAGAGGGCCCGGCTGAGTGAGGTGGTGGCGTCCGGCTGGTGGGGCAATGATGGTGGATGGAAGAGGGAGAGTGGCGGAGCAGGTGGCGGCTGGTGGGGCTGGAGTTGCTGGGAAGACGGGTGAGAGATGGGAGAGGAAGAGGGCCCGGCCGGGAGTGGAAAGTGGTTCCCACTTTTAAAAACCCGCCCACAATGAGGGGGGTTTAAATAGGGGAAGGGTAGGTCGGTTAGGGCTGGGTTGTGGGTAGTGGTTAGGTGGTTTAGGTAGGGTAGTATGTGGATAAGGTGGGCTGGATGGGATTGGGCCAGATATTTTAAAACTAGGTGTTTGGGAAAATCGTGGGCTAAGGGTGGTTTAGGGCTAGGTTAGGTGGTTGGGTTTTAGGGTGAGGTTTAGTGAGCTAGGTTAGGTGGTTTAGGCTAGGTTTAGGCTAGGATTAGGGAAGTTAATCTAGGTTTAGGGAAGGATTAGGGGAGTGGGTTAGGTGATTAGGTTGGGATTAGGCCGGGATTAGGGAAGTGGGTTAGGTGATTAGGTTCAGATTAGGAGTGGATTAGGGGTTTAGGCTAGGTTTAGGCATTTTTGGCTAGGTTTAGGTGAAGGAGCTCCCTTAGCATGGCCCATAGACCTTGATCACCCCATGTTGGTGCAGCCCTAGGTTAGGTTTTAGCTAATTACAAGCTTAAACCCACTCAATTAGGCTAAACCACAAGATTAAACCCAAACTTGACACACAAGTCAAGCTTAATACAACACTCTTGATATTTATCACCCCCACTCTCTCTCATGCCCAATATCCCACGTGAATTTCAAGTGGGCCCCACCTCCATTTATGAGAAGGTGATGTGGGCCATGGATATGGATATTGGATTGGATTTCTGGATCCAAATCCAAATCCAAATCCACATATGGGTTTGGATTGGAATCTGGATATATATGGTCCAGACCCAATCCAAACTGAACTCTGACTCCTTCGAGCTGGGTTCGAAACGGACGATTCGTGCGGGGCCTGACAGCATCAGTACTCCGTCTGCGTTGGGTCTTCGCCAACATAGTCGTCCGCCTCCGTTTCTGCCTTCCGGAGATGACTTCAAATGCTTTTTTGATAAGAACAGGGTCTTGGACGTTCGAGATCCTGGGGTGTGAATCAGATACAAGAGTTGCTGTGCCGGGCTCGACGGGTGCTCCGGTTTCGGGCTCTTCTTGGCTCTCCTGGTCCTGTCTTGATCGAGCCAAGCCACTTCGGGGTTTCAAAACATGTTTTAAAAGGGTTTTCAAAAGCTATATCATATGTTTTTGAAAGATAAAGTTTAAAACATATATACAGGGTTGTTTGGAAGGCTCCTGGGTTTCCAAACTCAAAAACGGCCCTTTGGGGCTGCTTGTATCAAAACCAGATTCGTTTAAGAAATTCGTGGGATTTCGGGGTGTTTACAGATGCCCCTCTTTGGCCTTGTCCAAATAGATTTGGATAAGGGCAAAGATGACAAACACCCCTTTTAATGTCTCCCTAGATCTAGCCACGAAGAATATGGGATCGTCCCATTTTAGCAAAAATCTCAATTTTACAAACTCTGGTAGGAGGAGATATCACGCCGAAGGGTTCACTTATGGAATCTGGTCCTAAATGGGATCATGTTTATGCAAGTACCATGCGTGGAATGCAGATGACATGGGTGTGGTGCCAAGAGTGGCGACCTCCCAGAGACCCGGTGTGGTCGAACTCTAGAGACTTACAAGGCCTACTGCTCCAAGTGAGCAAAATCCTATGCTGTTCGATGTTCGGTTTTCAAAACTTATTTACAAAAGCTATTTACAAAAGGGACAACTGTCTTGAGTCTCGATCCTAAGGATCTCGAGCTCTTCGTGCTTGCCCTTGTTTGAGTCTTAACACTTGCTTATCTAGCGGAGGTTTTATAAGAAAACAAGCTTCATTTCAAATCCCTACGCCTTACTCGAAACGTCGAATTCTCAAACAAGATGAAATTCAAGCAAGTAAATCCTATTTTTACTTTAGGATTCCTCGAAATGAACCATGTTTAGCTTGGGATAAGCCAGGGATGGGAAAGAGATACCACGGTCCCTTCTGAAGCGTCCCGTGGTTTAAGGCATAGAAGGCAGAAAACTGCTCTTTTTGAGCTTTTTGGCCTCTTTTTCCTTTTTTTCATAGAGGGTCTCCCTTTGGGAGTATTTTTTCTTTAATCCCTCTTTTTATAAGAGAATCGATTTTTCTTTTTTCAAGTCTGGTTTCTTTCTTTTGGAAAGAGACTTTAAATGGGAAATTCCCTTTTGATTTGGGCCTTTGTTTTCCTTTTGTTTTCCTTTTGGAAGGGGAAAAGAAGAGGGGAGGACTTATCCCAAGCCTACACTCGATCCATTCCAGATCAGCCTATTTAGAAATAGCACGTACTACTTGCAAGTATCTTGCTATGTTGAACTAGGCCTTTCTTTGTAAAACGAAGGATTTTGAAATGCAACCACGATTTTGAAAACTCCACTCTTTCACAAGTGCGAATTCTCTTACTTAGGGTCACACGAGTTCGCCTTTGCACCCTATTCACATGTCTCAGGGCAGCTATCCCTATAAAATTTTCGAAAACTGGAATTTAATCCAGATCCTACACATGATACTTCTTTAAGTATTGAATATTGATAGGATCTGCTAAATTCCTACCTTCTACATCGATCAACCAATACGAATTGTTCGTAGTGGTTGCTCGCACAACATAGGGTCCATCCCAGTTGGGGCGCCACTTGCCTAGGGGGTGTGGGCCACGATGATGGATGGTTTTCAAGACCAGATCCCCCACTTCAAAGTGGCGAGGTCTCATGTGTTTGCTATAATGTCGGGCTATCCTTTGCCGGTATGCACGGGCATGATCCATAGCAAGGAGTCGCCTCTCATCTAGCAAATCTAGTTCGGCCATCCTAGCATGCTGAAGCGTCTCTAGGGGGAGGTCGAGTGCAATGGATGTATGGAATGAATGCAGTTGGGTATGAATGGGAAGAATGGCGTTTGTGCCATAGACCAATTCGAATGGTGTGGCATTTGTGGGAGTCCGGATGGAAGTCCTATAAGCCCATAAGGCTTCATCCAGCTTCTCATGCCACCTCCTACCCTTCTCTAAGGTCTTCTCAATGATACCAATGAGAGTCTTGTTTGTGGCTTCGGCTTGGCCGTTGCCTTGAGGGTAGTAGGGCGAGGAGAAGTGGTGAGTTATGCCATACGTGTTGCACAACTTAACCATCCGCTCGTTCTTGAATGGGGTACCATTATCAGACACGAGGTCTCGTGGAACCCCAAATCGAGCCAAGATATTCCTCCGGATGAAAGCCACCACATGTTGCCCCATTACATTCGTTAGGGAAATGGCTTCCACCCACTTGGAGAAATACTCCGTGGCTGCTAAGATAAAACGATGCCCATTCGAGGCCTTTGGAAATATGGGGCCTATAATGTCAAACGCCCACATGGTAAATGGCCAGGGGCTGACCACGGAATGCAATGCTGATGAAGGGATATGAATGGCGTGCCCATGCACTTGACATGGATGACACTTCCTAACATGATCGTGACAATCCTTTTTCAGGGTGGACCAAAAATAACCCCCTCTAAGTATTTTCATCGCCATCATGTTGGCATTAACATGACCTCCACATTCTCCATCGTGGAACTCGTGCATCACTATCCTAGCCTCCTCTAGGTCGATACATCTAAGCAGAATGCCGGTAAAACTCTTTTTGTATAAGACCCCACCCAGAATGGTGTATCGGGTCGAAATATTACGAATGAATGCCCTATCTTTGGATGTGGCATCCTCAGTGAATCCCCCATTTTCTAAAAATTGTTTTATGTCATAGAACCAGGGTTTTTCAATAGACTCTGGGTTGTTTTGGCAAATATCCAAGTCGTGTGTGGATGGATGGGGCGCATGCCATATTTCCAAAGATCTGGTCCCTGAAATGGGATCGACCTTTAGGGCTGAACCCAAGGAAGAGAGGGCATCGGCGATGCCATTGTCCTCTCTTCCCACGTGTGTGAGCTTACACGACTGGAAGGATTGGACCAATCGAGTGGCCAACTCGTGATATGGAAGTAGTTTCTCATTACGTACTTGCCAAATTTTTAAAACCTGGTTTATGACAAGGAGTGAATCTCCAAGGACCTCGATGCATGATGCCCCTAGAGTTTTCGAAATTCTTAAGCCTTGTATGAGTGCTTCATACTCAGCTACGTTGTTGGAACATTCGAAATCTAAGCGGACTGCTATGGGAATCTCGCCCTTTCAGGGGAGATTAGGATGATCCCGGCACCAGCCCCTCGTTGGTTTCGTGCCCCGTCGAAGTGCATCGTCCACACTTGGTTTTCGAAAGAATTTGCCAAAATGTGGTTTTGAAAATGGTTTTGCAATATGCCTTCATCAGGCATTTCGACAAGAGTGGGATATGCGTCCTCCAAGGGGAAGTCAGCCACGTAATCTGCTAGGGCTTGCCCCTTAACAGAGATCTGGTGATGGTATTTTAGATCATACTCCATTAGAAGGAGTTGCCATTTGCCCAATCTACCTGTGAGAATGGGTTTTTCGAACAAGTGCTTGATTGGATCAAGCTTGGACACTATCCAGATCTCATGATCTAGGAAGTAGTGTCTGAATTTCTGGCAGGCCCAGACTAGGGCCAAGCACGTCTTCTCCATGGCTTGATAATTTCGTTCATAAGCCAAGAGAGTTTTCGAAATATAGTAGATGGCATACTCCTTATGGGTGTCATCCTCGTATTGAGCCAACAGGGCTCCTAAAGCATTTTCATGCACGGAGATGTATAATAAAAGCGGTTTTCCTTGCTTTGGAGGATTCAAAAGGGGGGATTAACCAAGTATGCCTTTAGTCTCTCGAAGGACTTTTGGCATTCGTCATCCCATAAGAATTTCGTACCCTTCCTCAATAGTTTGTTGAAGGGTTCGCATCTAGTTGCCAGATTCGATATGAATCGGCGCACAGATTGTAATCGACCCTGGAGGCTACGGACTTGGGTGAGATTGGAGGGTGGAGCCATGTCTACGATGGCTCGACACTTAGAGGGGTCGACTTCTATTCCCCTTTGGCTTACCATAAAGCCTAGAAGCTTTCCTGATTCTACCCCGAACACACATTTTTGAGGGTTTAGCTTTACTTTGTAAAGCCTAAGCCTTTCGAAGATTTTTGTAAACATTCGATATGGGTGCATCGGGTTTTGGATTTTGCCAAGAGATCATCTACATACACTTCTACAAGCTCGTGAATTTGATCATGGAAGATCGTGTTCATGGCTCGTTGGTATGTTGCGCCGGCATTTTTCAAACCAAAGGGCATGACTGTATAGCAGTACGTGCCCCATGGGGTTGTGAAGGCGGTCTTACCCTGATCTCGTGGACTTAGTTTGATTTGATTATAGCCTGAATAGCCATCCATAAATGAAAACATTTCATGATTTGCAGTACTATCGACTATCAAATCTATGTTTGGTAAAGGATAATTATCCTTTGGAGTGGCTTTATTCAGGTTTCTGAAATCGATGCATATTCGAATTTTCCCATTGGTTTTTCGAACTACAACGATATTTGACAACCAATCAGAATACGCAATGGGTTTTATAAATCCGGCTTTTAGCAGATCTTCTAAACCCTCTTTGACTTGCGTGTGTACATTCGGGTGTATTTTCCTAAGCTTCTGCTTTATTGGTTTTACACCTACATCTAAGGGAAGACGATGTTCGACTATGCTGGGATCTATGCCCGGCATGTCTTCATACGTCCATGCAAACACATCTAAATAGGTTCGTAGAAATGCAATGAACGCTAACTTTTCAGTTTCATGCAAGCACGCGCCTATTTTGATGGTTTTGGGATTGGAATTATCCCCTAGGTTCACCTCTACGAAATCTCCTCCTACTGATTGGGAAGGTCTTTCAAAATCGAGAATTCTATGAAATTCTGGGAGCTCAGAAGTGGGATCTTCCTCAAGGGGATCCACTTCTGGGCTTCGATCATTCTCGTGGACTTTAGACCCGAGGGAACTTGATGCGTGGTTTTCAAAATAACCTGGTTTTGTACTTGGATTTTCAAGTGATTTCGAAATTTTTGGTCTGGCTATGCAGACGACGTTTCTTTCGAAATTCTTTTCTTTCGCCAAAGTTAAACCAGGAGCAGCTATGTACAAAATCTTTTTGGTATTTTCCAAATTTTCGATTTTTTTGGGTTTTTGTAAAACAAGAACTTTGGGAACTATACAAAGCACACTTTTTTCGAGTTTTTGCTTTTCCATTGTTTTTGGTTTTTCTTGTTTTTCGATTTTTTTTGGATTTTAAGTTTTCGATTGTTTTTGGTATTTTTAGAAAAAGGGATCTTCCGTCATACCTACAAAGGGAAAACACTATGGGTTAGACTCGGAATAGGAGGTCTAAACCATAGGTCTCTTCTAAGACAGGCTCCGGGGCACCCTTGACCCAGGTGGTCACAAGGGGTGGTTCCGGCGGTATTTGGGGATTATAGCCGATCCCATGTCGGCTTGGGTTGGCCCTAGGAAGGATGGGCTCTAGGAGACCCTGGTTTTGTGCCCCTAGACTTTTGTAGGGCGTGTAGCCCATGTTCAATAACATGTTCCACGACCTTTTGTTTTTTGAAAAGATGGGATATAAGTCGTGGTCCTGGAACATGCTATCGTCCATATTAGGCTCGTAGGGCCTTTTGTCCAGGGGTTTTGGAAATAGGGAACGCTTGGGTTTTCCTAGGAGGATTAGAGTCGGGAGGGGGCCTGCTTTGGGCGGCCCCTTCACACATACAACCTTCCTAGGGTTGTTTAACACGAGCCGAGGTGGCTCAACCATGATTTGCCCCAGGTTAGCCTCATGGGCCTGGGAGCTCGATAAACAAGGGGAGTTTATGATCCCCTGAAGTTGTGGGTGACTCTCACCTAGGATCACTACGACTTGGTCCCTAAAAGGGATCTTGACACACCTGTGGAAGGTGGATGGCACAGCGCACAAACTGTGTATCCAGGGTCTTCCCAGCAACAGGTTATAATGGGGGTGGATGTCCAAGACATGGAACACCCCCGTGTGTTCGATCCCTCCCGTTTCCATTGGGAGTTCGATGGATCCTAAAGGCCTAGACGCATTCCCATCGTATCCAGTGATAACGATGGGGCTTGGGTTCACTGAAGTCAAGGTGACTCCGATTTTGTACGCCACGTGAAGTGGAAGGATGTTGAGCCCTCCTCCACCATCGACTAGGCACCTGTCCAGAGAGTGGTTGTTTAGAACCACCTCGATATGCAGGGCCTGGTTATGGGTTTCGTAGGGTCTATCTACATCATCTTCCGAAAAGGTGATGGGCGATTTTGCTCCTAACAAAGCCACTTGGGCAGACAAGGACTCCGGACTTATGTTCGAATCAACCTTGGCCCTTTCTAGAATTTTCTCTAAGACAAGTCTATGCCTAGGCGAGGTTTTGATAAGCTCTAGGATAGACATGTGAATAGGAATCTTTGAAAGGTGGTTTTCGAAATCATAAGGATTTAGGACGATTTTGTCCTTATCTGCTTTTGGCGGACCACTAGGGATACATGCTTTTGAGGGGCCAGGCACACTGACCACCTTTGAGCACCTTGAAGGTGCGAGGGTTGGTAGATCCTCCCGGATCTAGTGACTTCCCCCACGACCAGCCTAGGGTTCGCGCTAAATTTGGCTCTAAGGATGAGCTGAGGAGAACCTTGGATTTTCAAAACTGGTTTTGCCGGGGTTTCCACTTTTGATGGTCCCCGAATGACGACTTGGGCGGGCCTCTTGTATAGTACAAGGATGGGCGCACAAGCAGGTCGACCAGGTTCGGGTTTTCGCGTTAGTTCCTTGGAAATGGTGAGGGTACATACCTCCTTTCCTTTCCCACTGCCACTGGCGTGTTTGGGAAAGGGTTCCTTGAAGATAGCTTGAGGTGGCTCAGATTCCGCAGTGACCTGGAGCCGGCCCTCCGCTATCAAGTTCTCAATTTTATTTAGAAGAGAGAAGCACCGTTTGGTATCATGGCCTTTGAGCCGATGATACTTGCAAAACCGGTTTAAATACCCCCCTTTGGACGTGACTCCTTCGGGGATTTCAGGGAGTTCAATCATGCCTTGGGCAAGTAGGAGGTCTAGGACCTCCGACACAGGTTGCCCCAGCGGAGTGTACTCCCGTTTTTCAATTGGTTTTGAAAAATTGTGTTCTCTCTTATTTTCTATTTTTTCGAAATTTTTAGAAGTGCCCGCCATGCCTGGATCCACCCGGACATTGGCGATTTTATGGGGCTTTGCCCCTTTGTCCGTTGTGGGCAGCCCATATGCAATGGGCTTTTCCACACGTGTTTTGGGAACGGCACTTCCTTTCCATAAGTGGTCGTATGTCCCTTTTCGCAAGTTGGTTTCGAAAAGGGAGGCTTTTTTGATCAACTTATGGAAAGTTGAAATCTCATGGAGCGAGAGAAGGGTTTTTAACTCGCTTTTGAAATTATCCAGGATGAGCATTACTGCGCATCCTTCGGATATAGGCTCTCGCATTTGGCCTAAAAGAGACCTCCATCTTATAATGAAGGCATGCACGTCTTCGTTCATGCCTTGCTTTGTATCCCTTAAGGTATTCAAGGTTGGCGTGACTTCCACGTTGTGTGCAAACCTTTGCATGAAGCAGTTCGCTAACTCTTCAAAAGTAGCGAACTGGCTTAAGTCGTAGGAAGCCAGCCATTTGGCAGCTGTGCCCTTAAGGGATAGAGGGAACCAATACACCCATTTCATCGAGTCCTTTTTCTTTTTATGGGCTCGACGTGAGAAGCTGCAAGTGAGACCTAGGGTCTCCCATGCCATCATACCGATGGAAGTTCGGTATTTCATCGTCACTGTCTGTTTCGTAATCCATAGGAAGGAAATCAGACAGGGCGTAGCTTCTTTTCTCTTTATTTTGTCCTTTCAGCAGCTGCTGTAGGGCTTTACGGTCCTTTTGTGTGAAGGACTCGTGGTATTGGTTGCCTTCCATTACGGAGGCTTCTTTTTGCTTGCGAGGTTTTTCAATTTTCTTTTTAGGCCTTTGTTCACCGTTTGATGAACACGAATCGCCTACTTCAGCCTCTTGGCTGAGAGCATCGATTTTGGCCTCAAATTCCCTTCTCAAGTCCTCGATTTCATCTAGTTTTATTTTGTTTTTGAAAATCCTCCTAGAGTGAGAACTTGATGCGCATGAGCCTTGGCTCGACACTTCACTTGGATTGGATTTTGACATGCTTTTCAAGCTTTTTCAAAATTTCCTAAGTGAAAACAAAGAAAACAAGTTAAAATGACACCTTTATAAAATTTTCGCAAGACTCCTACAAGTAAACTCGTTTTTTGAAAAGGCTCACGTCCCACCGGGCGTGCCAATCTCTGTAGACGCGCGAAAATCCCCGCCTCTTTGCCCCTTTCGTGGCTTGGAGTGGATCTTATCGTGCGTCTAAGGCCTATGTATACAAACAGGGCGTGCCAGCTAGCTTACTTAAGCTAACGAAGATATATTAACACTGACTTCTAAACGTGGCGACTGTGAGCAAGTGAGCTCTTGTCGTCGCAGACCTTCTTGCACCGATGCGCAAGGGTCAGTCTGTACGCTTTTGCAAAAACCGAGTTTTGGGGAGGAAGTCTACGAAACGGTTCGAGGTGTCTATTTCGGGTCTTTAAGATGCGATTGCATGTTTTAGATCACGTGGATTTGCACGTGCCTAAGTCTTTTCTTTTATCCCTTTTTGGGTCGCCTAGTTTGTGTGTTATGAACACTCCACTACATGGGCGAATTCGAGCGGGGGTTGCTTCGATGCAATATGCGTCCTACCTCGTGGTATGGCGTAGATGCAATGCAAACTCATGCTACTCCAAAGGGAAAACCCGAAATGTAAAGACAATGCTGAAGGGAAATAACAGAAGGGAAATAACCGAAGGGAAATAACCGAAGGGAGATATGTATATATCTTATGTATATGAGCCCTTACTCGGGTCTTGCAAATAAGAGCGAAGGCTCAATGTGGGTGCGTGTTTGAATTGAAAGACTTACACACACGACATGAAATTAAACCCAAATATAAATTGCAGTATGGCCTTGACTAAGGTCTTGGGAGTAAGAGCGAAGGCTCAATGTGTGTGAGAGTGCTTGAATTGAAGTACTACACACACGACATAAATGAAACCCAAATATAACTGCAATAAGGCCTTTACTAAGGTCTTGGGAGTAAGAGCGAAGGCTCAATGTGTGTGAGAGTGCTCGAATTGAAAGACTTACTCACACGACAAGAAATGAAACCCAAATAGTATAGGTCGGCCCTTACTTGGGTCTTTCAAATAAGAGCGAAAGCTCAATGTGTGTGAGAGTGTTTAATTTGAAAGACTTACTCACACGACATGAAATGAAACCCAAATAGTATAGGTCGGCCCTTACTTGGGTCTTTCAAATAAGAGCGAAAGCTCAATGTGTGTGAGAGTGTTTAATTTGAAAGACTTACTCACACGACATGAAATGAAACCCAAATAGTATAGGTCGGCCCTTACTTGGGTCTTTCAAATAAGAGCGAAAGCTCAATGTGTGTGAGAGTGTTTAAATTGAAAGACAACACACCCAACTTAAACAAAACCCTTCGGAAATGAAATATGTACGTATACTTATATATTAGGGGCTGATTAGGCCCGTGTGTGTTCAAAGTTGTGCACGACTAAGAGAGTGCACGTGTGTGGTTGTGCCAAGCCACGTTATTACAAGCGGGGGGAGACTAGGCTCCGTTATTACAACCCCGTATCAAATTGAATTTCAAGCAAGCGTATGACTAAAGACCGAGTTTAGAAACTTACAAGTAGCTGGTCCGTAGAGGTCTTGCTTGAGCGTGGCCTTGGCTTTGGGCTGCAAACGGGAGCTCCGCGAAGGTATGTGACCAAGAGTGCTGGCCGGCTGCAAATGGGCGTGGTATGGACGCCTCGAAGGGGACCGGTGGCAAGTGGGCGGCGCCTCCAAGTAGGGAGTTTAGAGTGGCTGACTAAGTGGGTCTTAGGGTCACTAGTGAAGTTAGGGACTTAGGGAAACTGGACCTAGAAGGTGAGCTAGTGGGAAGGCCAAATAGGACACCTAGGAGGGTTCGGCCGAATGGGAGGTGGTGGCTGAGTAGTGGCCAGCCACTTGGGTTATCCTAGGTTCGGCTAGGCTTAGGTGGTGGCGGCAAAGAGGCTGAGCTAAGGGGAAGAGGGGTGGCTAAGAGTGGAGAGGTGGTAGAGAGTGGTTTTGAGGGAGTTAGGGGGACTTACCGAATGGGAAGGAGTGGCGGCCAAGGTGGCTGTCGGCTGGTGGAGGATGGGAGAAGGAGAGGGCCCGGCTGAGTGAGGTGGTGGCGTCCGGCTGGTGGGGCAATGATGGTGGATGGAAGAGGGAGAGTGGCGGAGCAGGTGGCGGCTGGTGGGGCTGGAGTTGCTGGGAAGACGGGTGAGAGATGGGAGAGGAAGAGGGCCCGGCCGGGAGTGGAAAGTGGTTCCCACTTTTAAAAACCCGCCCACAATGAGGGGGGTTTAAATGGGGAAGGGTAGGTCGGTTAGGGCTGGGTTGTGGGTAGTGGTTAGGTGGTTTAGGTAGGGTAGTATGTGGATAAGGTGGGCTGGATGGGATTGGGCCAGATATTTTAAAACTAGGTGTTTGGGAAAATCGTGGGCTAAGGGTGGTTTAGGGCTAGGTTAGGTGGTTGGGTTTTAGGGTGAGGTTTAGTGAGCTAGGTTAGGTGGTTTAGGCTAGGTTTAGGCTAGGATTAGGGAAGTTAATCTAGGTTTAGGGAAGGATTAGGGGAGTGGGTTAGGTGATTAGGTTGGGATTAGGCCGGGATTAGGGAAGTGGGTTAGGTGATTAGGTTCAGATTAGGAGTGGATTAGGGGTTTAGGCTAGGTTTAGGCATTTTTGGCTAGGTTTAGGTGAAGGAGCTCCCTTAGCATGGCCCATAGACCTTGATCACCCCATGTTGGTGCAGCCCTAGGTTAGGTTTTAGCTAATTACAAGCTTAAACCCACTCAATTAGGCTAAACCACAAGATTAAACCCAAACTTGACACACAAGTCAAGCTTAATACAACACTCTTGATATTTATCACCCCCACTCTCTCTCATGCCCAATATCCCACGTGAATTTCAAGTGGGCCCCACCTCCATTTATGAGAAGGTGATGTGGGCCATGGATATGGATATTGGATTGGATTTCTGGATCCAAATCCAAATCCAAATCCACATATGGGTTTGGATTGGAATCTGGATATATATGGTCCAGACCCAATCCAAACTGAACTCTGACTCCTTCGAGCTGGGTTCGAAACGGACGATTCGTGCGGGGCCTGACAGCATCAGTACTCCGTCTGCGTTGGGTCTTCGCCAACATAGTCGTCCGCCTCCGTTTCTGCCTTCCGGAGATGACTTCAAATGCTTTTTTGATAAGAACAGGGTCTTGGACGTTCGAGATCCTGGGGTGTGAATCAGATACAAGAGTTGCTGTGCCGGGCTCGACGGGTGCTCCGGTTTCGGGCTCTTCTTGGCTCTCCTGGTCCTGTCTTGATCGAGCCAAGCCACTTCGGGGTTTCAAAACATGTTTTAAAAGGGTTTTCAAAAGCTATATCATATGTTTTTGAAAGATAAAGTTTAAAACATATATACAGGGTTGTTTGGAAGGCTCCTGGGTTTCCAAACTCAAAAACGGCCCTTTGGGGCTGCTTGTATCAAAACCAGATTCGTTTAAGAAATTCGTGGGATTTCGGGGTGTTTACACACAGCAACCACCTCCGTTTAGTACCCCCATCTCAGCCCTATCTAACCTGTCTTCCTCTCCCCTTCTAACCTAGCCATACCTTCCATCACCCGCCACTACTGCACCCTAGCCATCTCCCTTACACCCGGCCACTTCACACCCTACCTCCCCATCTTCCCTTAGCCATCCACTTCCCAGCCCTTGGCTAATCCTTCCCCCTTAACCTGCAACCACCTAGCTAGCACCCGAACCTGCCTAATCAGCCCTTAAGATATAGTTATACCTATATGTTTTAAGTTGTGTGGGTTTTAATTAAGTTGTGTGTATTGTCTTTCAATTTCCACACTCACACACATTGAGCTTTCGCTCTTACTCCCAAGACCCTAGTAAGGGCCGTATTGCAATTTTCCTTGGGTGTTTTAATTCAAGTTGTGTGCGTGGTCTTTCAATTTCCACACTCACACACATTGAGCTTTCGCTCTTACTCCCAAGACCTTAGTAAAGGCCTTATTGGAATTTCGTTTTGGGTGTTTAAACTTCAAGTTGTGTGCGTAGCATTTCAATTCTACACTCACACACATTGAGCTTTCGCTCTTACTCCCAAGACCTTAGTCAAGGCCTATTGCAATTATATTTGGGTTTCATTACAAGTCGTGTGAGTTGTCTTTCAATATACACACAACACCCATGCACACGTTGGCGACCTTCGGGCCCATATATATTATAAGTATTTCCCTTCGGCTATGTCTTTAAGATTTGTGTTTTAAGGTTCAGCAGTGTGCGTAGTCTTTACATATATACATGACACACACTTGTATAATTGAGCCTTTCCGCTCTTAAGATTTAGCCATATTTCCCTTTTTGCAATTTCCCTTTTGCAATTTACATTAAGTCATTTCCCTTCCGCATTGTCTTTCAATTCGGGTTTTCCCTTTGGAGTTGTGTGAGTTTGCATTGCATATACGCCATACCACGAGTTAGGACGCATATTGCATCAAAGCAAAACCCCACACTCCCGCTCAAAAATCGCCCAACTTAGGTCACTTATGCATACACCTAGTTGGCCCTAAAAAGCTTAAAAAGAAAGACAAAGGCACGTGCAAATCCCACGTGTAATAAAATTTGCAATCGTACATACAAAGCCCAAACACTTAGGGTATTTTTCAAAGAGGTTTACATTTTAAAAGACTTTGCCAAGCGTACAGACTGACCCTTGCACATCGGTGTAAGAAGGTCTGCGACTGTAAACACCCCAAAATCCAAAAATTTTGCAAAACCAAATGCCTGGTTCGAAAATAAGCTCAAAAAGCCAAAATTGGAATTTTCAAAAACCCAGGAGCTCAAATACTTCAAACCTCTGTTTTCCAACCCTGTTTAAAACATGAAATTCTCAAAAGTGGACGAAAGTCCCATTTCTGCAAAAGCCCACACGAACAGGTGAAGCCTGGCTCAAAGCAGCTACAAAAGAGATTCAAAATCTCAAAGATCAAGCCCAGCTTGATGAAAAGCAAATTTCAAAGACAAAAGAGGAGCCCAGGCCACAAATGGACTTCACGCCGGAAGCATCGAAGGCCAAGCCAAAAGTACCCCTGAAATCACGAGCAATCCAAATAAAAAACAAGAAGAATCAATTGAAACAAAGTCCGGAAAGGTGAAAAGGAGCTCAGACAACAAAATTGAGAAAAACCCAGCATCGTTGATGAACTTAGGGCCCGCACAAAGCGTTCGGCTCGAAACTCCAGGAAGGACGGAAGAAGAGAAAAATTTGGATCGAATCTGGATCCAAATATCCAGATCCAGATCCAAGATCCAGATCCATATCCAAACAAGACTTGGATTGGATCCGGATTTCAGAACCAAACCAGGATCCATATCCAAGTTCAAGCTCTATAAAAGGACGTGAGGGGCTGGTTGGCAAGACGTTCACAAGATTCACTTTCACACATTCCATTTTGGAGAGAGAGAGAGAGAGAGAGAGAGAGAGAGAGAGAGAGAGAGAGAGAGAGAGAGAGAGAGAGATGTCAACAAAGGGGGTTGGACCTCTCCCCTTTTTTGTAAAACGTGGGCTGATGTTGTGGGCAAGATAGCTTCTCCATTTCACGCAAAATAAAAGGTGTTGCACAAGTGAGATCCAGCAGCATTGGATGGCTCCCTCGTTGTGAAGATTGGCTGCGTGGAAACCAAGAGAACCATGGTCGAACCAAGGCTAAGGTGAGTCTCTAGAGCTGGCCTAAACCGATTCTTCTTTTGACCCTCTAAGCCACCCAATACCATCTCTAAAATCCAGCAACGTTCAGCCCAAGAAATGATCAAACCTGGCTGAAAATAAAAGCCTAGTTCTACCCAAGACCGTCCCCACCTAAGACCATCCCAAGCTCGGCCATTAGCTGGCCGAGCTCACCCTAGATATGCCCCATTAAGCTCCTAAGTCCTAAACCTCTACCTTAGTTTAAACCCAACCTAAACTAATCCCAAAAACTACCCAGCTCGGCCACCATTGGACGAGCCATTTCCTTTAGGATCTCGCCTTAGATCCCAACCAAAACCAACTCTAAGAACTGCCCAGCTCGACCACCATTGGCCGAGCCATTTCCTTAGGATCTCTCCCTAGTTCCCACCTAAGACGAACTCCTAAACCTACCCAGCTCGGCCACCATTTGGCCGAGCCATTTCCTTAAGATCTCACCCAAGATCAACCACATAACATCAACCAAGCTCGGCCATTAGCTGGCCGAGCATCCCCTTAAGAACCATCCCTTAGATCCTACCAAAAACCAACTCCTAAACCTACCCAGCTCGGCCATCATTTGGCCGATTATTCCCTTAGACCCTTTCCTTAGAATCTCACCTAAGATCATCCTCAACACACCAACGAAGCTAGGCCATTAGCTGGCCGAGCATTGCTTTAGGATCCTGCCCAAATCTACCCATAAAACATCACCCAACTCAGCCATTAGCTGGCCGAGTATCCCCTTAGGACCTTGATTCAAACCTTACCTAAGGTGTTCCCTTAGATCTGGCCTTAGATCCCTTACACCTTGCCTTAGATCTGCTCGTGTCCTACCCAAAACCATAGCATCTTCGCATGTCAACCTAGCCTACATCATGAACTAGGATCAACACCCCACGCAGCTGATCGGTTCGTAGAGAGAGGTCCATCCAACGGCTGTATCCAAGGTCGGATCTCATTGATAAAGAAAGCCCAAGCAGACGACGTGTAAGTGCTCGAATCTGGTCTTTTACATTGCTTCAAGTTCAATTAAATTCGACACGGGGTTGTAATAATGAAGCGTAGTCTCCCCCCGAGATGTAATATTGTGGTTTGAAACACGAATCACACAAGTACACTCGAGCCTTTCCACTTTTATCTGCACACTTTTGCACACAAACGGGCCTCAACAGCCCATAGGATATAGCTCTATTTATATACATTCAGCTGGGTTTAAGGTTCAAGTCGTGTGAGTTGTCTTTCATTTTATACACTCAAAGCACTCACTCACATTGAGCCTTTCCGCTCTTACGTATACATACGTATTTCCCTTTCAGCTGGGTTTTAAATTCAAGTTGCGTGAGTTGCCTTTCAATTTATACACTCAAAGCACTCACTTACATTGAGCTTTCTCGCTCTTAAGATATAGCTATATATTTTCTTTCTGCATCTAAGATATAGCCATATTTTTTCTTCTGCAATTTCCCTTCTGCTATGTCTTTAAATTCTGGGTTTTCCCTTCAAGTTATGTGAGTTGCATCACATATACGCCACACTCGAGATAGGGAGCATACTTGCATCAAACAATCCCAAGCAAACTCGTGTAGAATCTGACAAAATCGAGCACTTGATGCACACAATTACATGCCAAAATTTGCTAAAACCCAAAGACATAGGAACGTGTGGATCCCATGAATAAAATCTACAATTTGACAAAAGCCAATTGATCAAACACTTTTATATTTTTCAAAAAGGTCGTATTTGTTCAAAATCGAGTTTTTCTAAGCTTATAGACTGACCCTTGCGCATCGGTGCAAGAAGGTCTGCGACAAAAAGAGCCCACTTGTCCACAGTCGCCCCAAAAGTCAGATATTTTCAAAATTTACTTCGCTAGTTTGAGTAAGATAGCTGGCACGCCCTAAAAGTGAACGTAGATTGCGAAAAGATTCACTCAAGGCCTAAGAAACCCGGAGCCAAAGATTTTCCATGTCTACAGATTTGGCACGCCCGGTGGGACATGGGTCTTAAGGAAAAACGACACAAACAAACAGATCTCTTGAAAATTTTGTTTTCAAAGAAAAGTGTTTTAACTCTTTGTCTTTTTGCATTTCATAGTTGGATTTTAAAGCATCGGAGTCATGTCGAGTTCAGACTCCAATGAAGTGTCTAGCCGTGCCTCATGTGCCTCAAGTTCTCATTTTAGGAAATCTTCGAAAACTTGAAAAAGAGAGGAAGAGATAAGAAGGGAGTGCGAGGCCAAAATCGCTGCTCTTAGCTAAGAGGCTAAAGCAGCCGATTCATGTTCGTCACATGGCGAACCAATGAAGGCCAAAAAGAAGTTTGAAAAAACTCGCAGACACATGGAGACCTCCGCGATGGAAGGCAACCAATACCACGACTCCTTCACTTACAAGGATCGTAAAGCCCTACAACAGCTGTTGAAGGGGCAAAACAAAGAGAAAACAACGTACGCCCTGTCTAACTTTCTCCCTTTAGACTATGAAACAGACAGTGACGACGAAATACCGAATTTCCATCGGTATGATGGCACGGGAGACCCTAGGTCTCACTTGCAACTTTTCTCTCGTCGAGCCCACAAGAAAAAGGACTCGATGAAATGGGTGTATTGGTTTCCTTTATCCCTCAATGGCACAGCTTTCAAATAGCTGGCTTCCTACGATTTGAGCCAGTTCGCAACTTTTGAAGAGTTGGCGAACTGTTTTATACAAAGATTTTCGCATAACGTAGAAGTCATGCCTATTTAAACACTTTGAGTGATACGAAGCAAGGTATGAATGAAGATGTGCATACATTTATCATTCGATGGAGGTCTCTCCTTGGACAGGTGTGAGAACCCATATCCGAAGGATGCGCAATAATGCTCATCCTGGATAATTTTAAAACTGAGCTAAAAACCCTTCTTTCTCTACACGAAATCTCTACTTTCCACAAACTGATTAAAAAAGTGTTGACGCCGAAAATCCCCGCCTCTGGTTCTTAGGCCTGAAGCGAATCTTTTCGTGTGTCTAAGTCGTATTTAAGCAAAAGGGCGTGCCAGCTAGCTTGCTTAAGCTAGCGAAGAAATGTTTTGAAATCTGACTTCTATCGTGGCAACTGTGAGCAAGCAAGCTCTTTTCGTCGCAGACCTTCTTGCACCGATGCGCAAGGGTCAATCTGTATGCTTAGAAAATCGAGTTTTAAACATGATAACCTAGGAAAATGTTTTGAGGTGTTCGATTTGGGTTGATTTGTATGATTTTCAAGTTTTATTTTCACGTGGATTTGCACGTGCCTATGTCTTTCTTTTTATCCCTTTCGAGCCAATTAGGTGTGTGGGTGCACAAGTGACCTAAGTTGGGCGATTTTGAGCGGGAGTGTGGGGTTTGCTTTGATGCAATATGCGTCCTAACTCGTGGTATGGCGTATATGTAATGCAAACTCATGCAACTCCAAAGGAAAAACCCGAATTTGAAAGACAATGCGGAAGGGAAATGACTTAATGTAAATTGCAAAAGGGAAATATGGTATATCTTAAGAGCGGAAAGGCTCAATTGTGCAAGTGTGTGCCGTGTATATATGTAAAGACTACCCACACTGCTGAACCTTAAAACCCAAATCTTAAAGACATAGCCGAAAGGGAAATACTTATAATATATATGGGCCTGAAGGTCGCCAACGTGTGCGTGGGTGTTGTGTGTATATTGAAAGACAACTCACATGACTTGTAAATGAAACCCAAATATAATTGCAATATGGCCTTAACTAAGGTCTTGGGAGTAAGAGCGAAAGCTCAATGTGTGTGTGTAGAATTGAAATACTACGCACACGACATGTAATGAAACCCAAATATAATTGCAATAGGCCTTGACTAAGGTCTTGGGAGTAAGAGCGAAAGCTCATTGTGTGTGAGTGTAGAATTGAAATACTACGCACACGACATGAATTTAAACACCCAAGGGAAATTGTAACATGGCCCTTACTAGGATCTTGGAAATAAGAGTGAAAGCTCAATGTGTGTGAGTGTGAAAATTGAAGGACAACACACAACTTAAACAAAACCCACGCAACTTAAATTATATAGGTATAGCTATATCTTAAGGGCTGATTAGGCCCATGTGTGTGTCAAAATCGTGTGCAACTAAGAGAGGAATAGGCTAAAGTGCACGTGTGTGTGGGTGTGCCAAACCACATTATTACAAGCGGGGGGAGACAACGCTCCATTATTACAACCCCGTATCAAATTTAATTAAGCTTAAGCAAGTCTATAACAAGGACCGAGTTAGGCACTTATGTATAGCTGGTCCGGGTGTGACTTGCTTGCGCTTGGGCTGCAAGAGGGAGCTCCTTGAATGGGCGCGGCAAAGGAAGGTGTTGGCCGAGGGATGAAGGTGCAGGCGGGTGGCGCCTTGGCGCTAGCCGAATTGATGGGGTGCTGCCTTGGCTGGGGTTGGGGTACTGAGGGAAGGTAAGGATGCTAGTTAGGGGCTGTCACTAAGGCGTGGGGCAAGTCTTAGGGAGAGGTAAGGCTGAGGGTGTAAGGCACGGCTGGTTAAGGGAAGAGGGGCAGGTGGTGTGGCCGGTTGATGGAAGGTGGCAGGTGGTGCAGTCGAGTGGAAGGGATGTTAGCTAGGCTAAGGGAGAGTGGCGGTTGTGTGGCTAGGAATGGAGGGGAGTGAAGAAGAGGTGATGTTGAGATGGGGTACTAACCGGGATGAAGGGCTGGCCAAATGGATGAGGAAGAGGCGGCAGCTGGAAGGTGATCGCAGGCGGGTGTCAAGGTGCAACCGAGTGGAAGGGGAGGTTGCAGCTGGTGGCGTGGAGTGGAGTGGTGTTGTTGGAGGTTGGAGGTGGCGGGTTCCAAGAGGGGAGCAGGTGAGAGAGGAGAGGAAGGGCAGAGCTGCCCCAAAAACCCATGCAAAACCCTCCCCAAAAGGGGGTTTTTATAGGCTTTAGTGGGGTCAGTTTGGGCTGGTATTGGGGATGGTGGTTTGGGGGTATGGTGGTGGTGGTTTGGGGATATGGTGGGCTAGGCATTTAGGTGGGCCAGATATTTGTCTTGGGTGGTTTGGGGAGATGGTGTGCTAGGGATTTAGGTGGGCTGATTTAGTGGTTTAGGGCTTAGCTTGGTGGGTTGGGCTTAGGGTGAGGTTTAGTGAAGTGGGTTAGGTGTTTAGGCTAGGATTAGAGTGAGGTTAGGGGGATTAGGCTAGGTTTAGGGAAGGATTAGGGAAGTGGGTTAGGTGATTAGGTTAGGATTAGGGAAGGATTAAGGAAGTGAGTCAGGTGATTAGGCTAGGATTAGGTCGAGTTTAGGGGGAAATGGCTAGGTATGGTGGATTAGCTTAGGGTTAGGGTTAGGAGCATCCCTTTGCATGACCCATGGACCTAGTTGCAGCAAATTCGTGCAGCCCTAGGTTAGGTATAGGTGCATACAAGCCTAAACCCTACACTCATTAGGCTAACCCACATGATTAACCCAAAACTTGACACAAAAGTCAAGCTTAACACATGTTCACTCATATTTAATCTCCCCGTGCTCTCTCATGCCCAAGCTTTCCACATGATTTTCTTGTGGACCCCACCTCCATTTATGAGAAGGTGATGTGGGTCATGGATGTGGATATTGGATTGGATCTTTGGATCCAAATCTAAATCCAAATCCACATACATGTTTGGATTTGGATTTGGATATATATGGTCCAGATCCAATCCAAATATGAATTTCTGACTCCTTCTTGGTGTGTTCGAAATGAACGGTTTGTGCGGGGCTTGACAACATCAGTACTCCGTCTTGCGTTGGGTCTTAACCAACATTGTCGTTCGCTCCTGTTTTCACCTTCTAGAGATCATTTCGATGGATTTGTTGACAATAGGGGCTTGGATGTCCAAGATTTTGGAGATGAATCAGATACGAGAGTTGATGTGCTAGGCTCGACATGTGCTCCGGTTCTGGGCTCTCTTTCGCTCCTCTGGTCCTGCTTTCATCAAGCCAAGTTGCTTTCCGGGGTTTCAAAACGTCTTTCAAAGGTTTTAAAACTATATCATATATATTTTAAAACATATATAGTTTAAATATATGTACAGGGTTTGCCTGGAAGGCTCGTGGGTTTCCAGACTCAAAATAGCCCTTTGGGGCTGCTTTTGCAAAACCAGGTGTTTTGGGAAAAATCGTGGGATATGCAGATGCATGACATGTATGGGATGCCAAGGATGGCAACCTCCCAGAGACCAGCTATGGTCGAACTCTTGAGACTTGCAAAGGCCTGATGCTCCAAGTGAGCAGACCCTATGCTGTTCGATGTTCGATTTTTCAAAATCTATTTACAAAAGGGAAAACTGCTTTGAGCCTCAATCCTAAGGATCTCGAGATCTTCGTGTTTGCCTTTGCTTGAGTCTTGACACTCGCTAATCTAGCGGAGGTTTTATAAGAAAACAAGCTACATTTCAAGATTCCTACGTCTTACTTGAAACATCGAATTCTCAAACAAAATGAAATTCAAGTAAGTAAATCCTATTTTTACTTTAGGATTCCTTGAAATGAACCATGTTTTACTTGGGATAAGCCAAGGATGGGAAAGCGATACCACTGTTCCTTCTGAAGCGTCCCGTGGTTTAAGGCATAGAAGGCGGAAAACTGCTCTTTTTGAGCTTTTTGGCCTCTTTTTCCTTTTTTTTTCATAGAGGGTCTCCCTTTGGGAGTATTTTTTCTTTAATCCCTCTTTTTCACAAGAGAATCGATTTTTCTTTTTTATTCTGGTTTCTTTCTTTTGGAAAGAGACGTTGGATGGGGAATTCCCTTTATTTTGGCTATATTTTCCTTTTGGAAGGAGAAGAGAAGAGGGGAGGACTTATCCCAAGGTCACACTCGATCCATTCTAGATCAGCCTATTTAGAAATAGCACGTACTACTTGCAAGTATCTTGCTATATTGAACTAGGCCTTTCTTTGTAAGAAGAAGGATTTTGAAATGCAACCACATATTTGGAAAACTCCGCTCTTTCACAAGTGCAAATTCTCTCACTCAGGTTTACATGATTCGCCTTTGAACCTTACTTTCGAAGTTTCAAAGCAGCTATCCCTAAGGGTTTTCGAAAATTGGAATTTAACCCAAATCCTACAAATAATACTTCTTTAAGTATTGAATATTGATAGGATCTACTAAATTCCTACCTTCTACATCGATCAACCAATATGAGTTATTCGTGGTGGTTGCGCGTACAACATAGGAATTTCATAGAGGTAAACCTAGGGAGTGATTCAAATCCCAAACTCATTAAGGTAGGTGCATGTTTGTATGAGCATGAAAGATTATCATTCATTGCATTTCTACGAACCTACTTAGATGTGTTTGCATGGACGTATGAAGACATGCCATGCATAGACCCCAGTATCGTCGAACATCGTCTTCCCTTAGATGCGGATGTGAAACCCATAAAGCAAAAGCTTAAGAAAATACATCCGAATGTACACGCACAAGTCAAAGAGGGTTTAGAAGATTTGCTAAAAGCCGGATTTATAAAACCCATTGCGTATTCTGATTGGTTATCCAATATCGTTGTTGTTTGAAAAACCAATGGGAAGATTCAAATATGCATCGATTTCAGAAACCTGAATATAGCCACTCCAAAGGATAATTATCCTTTACCAAACATAGATTTGATAGTCGATAGTACTGCGAATCATGAAATGTTTTCATTTATGGATGGCTATTCAGGGTATAATCAAATCAAATTAAGTCCACGAGATCAGGGTAAGACCGCGTTCACAACCCCATGGGGCACATACTACTATACAGTCATTCCCTTTGGTTTGAAAAATGTCGGCGCAACATACCAGAGAGCCATGACCACGATCTTCCATGATCAGATTCATGAGCTTGTAGAAGTGTATGTGGATGATCTCTTGGCAAAATCCAAAACTCGATGCACTCAGATCGAATGTTTACAAAAGATTTTCGAAAGGCTTAGACTTTACAAAGTAAGGCTAAACCCTCAAAAATGTGTATTCGGAGTAGAGTCCAAAAAGCTCTTAGGCTTTATGGTGAGCCAAAGGGGTATAGAAGTCGACCCATCTAAGTGTAGAGCCATCATAGACATGGCTCCACCCTCCAATCTCACGCAGATTCGTAGCCTCCAAGGTCGATTACAATCCATTCGCAGGTTTATATCAAACTTGGCGACTAGATGCGAACCCTTCAACAAATTGTTGAAGAAGGGCACGAAATTTTCATGGGATGACGACTGCCAAAAGTCATTTGAAAGACTAAAGGTATACCTAGTTAATCCCCCTGTTTTAAATCCTCCAAAGCAAGGAAAACCTCTTTTGCTTTACATTTCCGTGCATGCGAATGCCTTGGGAGCATTGTTAGCTCAATACGAGGATGACACCCACAAGGAGTATTCCATCTACTACATTTCGAAAACTCTCTTGGCTTATGAAAGGAATTACCAAGCCATGGAGAAGACGTGCTTGGCCCTAGTTTGGGCCTGCCAGAAATTTCGACACTATTTCCTAAATCACGAGATCTGGATAGTGTCTAAACTTGATCCAATCGAGCACTTGTTCGAAAAACCCATTCTCACTGGTAGATTTGGCAAATGGCAACTCCTTCTAATGGAGTATGACCTGAAATACCATCATCAGATCTCCATTAAGGGGCAATCCCTAGCTGACTACGTGGCTGAGTTCCCCTTGGAGGATGCATATCCCACATTTAGTGAAATGTTGGATGAAGGCATATTACAAAACCACATTTTGGCAAATTCTTTTAAAAACCAAGTGTTAAAGATGCACTTCGATGGGGCACGAAACCAATGAGGGGCTGGTGCTGGGGTCATCCTCCTATCTCCTGAAAAGGGTGAGATCCCCATAGCAATTCGCCTAGATTTCGAATGTTCCAACAACATAGCTGAGTATGAAGCATTCAAACAAGGCTTAAGGGTTTCGAAAACTCTAGGAGCATCATGCATCGAGGTCTTTGGAGATTCGCTCCTTGTTATAAACCAAGTTTTAAAAATTTGGCAAGTGTGTAATGAAAAACTTCTTCCATATCACGAGTTGGCCACTCGATTGGTTGAGTCATTCCAATCGTGTAGACTCACACACGTAGGAAGAGAGGATAATGGCATGCACCCACCCCATCCACACACGATTTGGATATTTTCCAAAATAATCTAAATTCTATTGAAAAACCTTGGTTTTATGACATCAAATGTTTTCTAGAAAATGGGGGATTCACTGAGGATGCCACATCCAAAGATAAGGCATTCATCCGAAAACTTTCTACCCGATACACCATTCTGGGTGGGGTTTTGTACAAAAAAAGTTTTACCGGCATCCTACTAAGATGTGTCGATCTAGAGGAGGCTAGGACTGTTATGCATGAGTTCCACGATGGAGAGTGTGGAGGTCATGTTAATGCCAACATGATGGCAATGAAAATACTTAGAGCGGGCTATTTTTGGTCCACCCTGAAAAAGGATTGTCACGATCATGTTAGAAAGTGTCATCCATGTCAAGTGCATGGGCACACCATTCATATCCCCTCATTTTCATTGCATTCTGTGGTCAGCCCCTGGCCATTTACCATGTGGGCGTTTGATATTGTAGGCTCGATCTTTCTGAAGGCATCAAATGGGCATAGGTTCATCTTAGCAGCCACTGAGTATTTCTCCAAATGGGTCGAAGCCATCTCCCTAACCAACGTACAGGGGCAACATGTGGTGGCTTTCATTAGGAGGAATATCTTGGCTCGATTTGGGGTTCCAAGAGACCTTGTGTCCGATAATGGCACCCCATTCAAAAACGAGCGGATGGTTAAGTTGTGCAACACTTATGGCATAACTCACCACTTCTCCTCGCCCTACTACCCTCAAGGCAACGGCCAAGCTGAAGTCACGAACAAAACTCTCATTAGTATAATTGAGAAGACTTTAGAGAAGGGTAGGACGTGGCACGAGAAGCTAGATGAAGCCTTATGGTCTTATAGGACTTCCATCCGGACTCCCACGAATGCCACACCATTCGAATTGGTCTATGGCACAAATGCCATTCTTCCCATTCATACATAATTGCATTCATTCCATACATCCATTGCACTCGACCTCCCCCTAGAGACGCTTCAGCATGCTAGGATGGTCGAACTAGATTTGCTAGATGAGAGGCGACTCCTTGCTATGGATCATGCTCATGCATACCGGCAAAGGATAGCCCGACATCATGACAAACACATGAGACCTCGCCACTTTGAAGTGGGAGATATGGTTTTAAAAATCATCCACTATCGTGGCCCACATCCACTTGGAAAGTGGCACCCCAAATGGGATGGACCTTATGTTGTGCGTGCAACCACCACGAACAACTCATATTGGTTGATCGATGTAGAAGGTAGGAATTTAGCAGATCCTATCAATATTCAATACTTAAAGAAGTATTATGTGTAGGGTTTGGGTTAAATTCCCTTTTTCGAAAACCCTTAGGGATAGCTGCTTTGAAACTTCGAAAGTAAGGTTCAAAGGCAAATCATGTAAACCCGAGCAAGAGAATTCGCACTTGTGAAAAAGTGGAGTCTTCCAAATACATGGTTACATTTCAAAATCCTTCTTCTTACAAAGAAAGGCCTAGTTCAATATAGCAAGATACTTACAAGTAGTACGTGCTATTTCTAAATAGGCTGATCTGGAATGGATCGAGTGTGACCTTGGGATAAGTCCTCCCCTCTTCTCTTCTCCTTTCAAAAGGAAAATATGGCCAAAACAAAGGAAATTCCCCGTCAAAAGTCTCTTTCCCAAAGAGAGAAACCAGAATCAGAAAGAAAAATTCGATTCTCTTATAAAAAAGAGGGATTAAAGAAAAAATACTCCCAAAGGGAGACCCTCTATGAAAAAAGGAAAAAAAGGCCAAAAAGCTCAAAAAGAGCAATTTTTCGCCTTCTATGCCTCAAACCACGGGACACTTCAGAAGGGACCGTGGTATCTCTTTCCCATCCCTGGCTTATCCCAAGTAAAACATGGTTCATTTCGAGGAATCCTAAAGTAAAAATAGGATTTACTTACTTGAATTTCATTTTGTTTGAGAATTCGACGTTTCAAGTAAGATGTAGGAATTTTGAAATATAGCTTGTTTTCTTATAAAACCTCCACTAGATTAGCGAGTGTCAAGACTCAAGCGAAGGCAAACACGAAGAGCTCAGATCCTTAGGATCGAGGCTGAAAGCAGTTTTCCCTCTGTAAATAGATTTTGAAAAAAATTGAACATCGAGCAACATAGGGTCTGCTCACTTGGAGCAGCAAGCCTTCGTAAGTCTCAAATGTTCAACCATGCCATCTGGTCTCTAGGAGGTCGTCATTCTTGGCGTCTCATCCATGACATGCATGTGCATATCCACACATGAACACCTGCATAACATGATCCCGTTTTAGGACCAGATTCCATAGAAATCTCTTTGGGGTAATATCTCCTCCTACTAGGGTTTTAAAAGAGAGATTTTGCTAAAAGTTGGGACGATCCCATATTTTCGTGGATAGATCTAGGGAGACATCGAAAGGGGTGTTGTCGTCTTTGCCATTATCCAAATGTAATACTAAAGAGGGGCATCTATAAACATCCCAAAATCCCATGATTTTCTCAAATTACCTAGTTTTGCAAAAGCAGTCCCAAAGGGCTATTTTGAGTCTGGAAACCCAAGAGCCTTTCAGGCAACCCTGTACATATGTTTAAATCATATATGTTTTAAATATATGTTATACAGTTATAAAACCTTAAGAAGGTGTTTTGAAACCCCGAAAAGCAACTTGGCCTGATGAAAGCAGGACCGAAGAAGCAAAAGAGAGCCCGGACCCGGAGCATATTTCAAGCCCTGCACATCAACTCTTATATCAGAATCATCCCCAAAATCTCGGACATCCAAGCCCCTGTTATCAACAAATTTGTCAAAATGACCTTCGGAAGGTGAGAAAAAGAGCAGACGACAATGTTGGCGAAGACCCAACGCAAGACGGAGTACTGATGCTGTCAGGCCCCGCACAAACCGTCTGTTTTGAAATACCATGAAGGAGTCAGAAAATCAGATTTTGATCGGATCTGGACCATATATATCCAGATCCAAATCCAAACATGCATCTGGATTTGGATCCCAAGATCCAATCCAATATCCACATCCATGGCCCACATCACCTTCTCATAAATGGAGGTGGGGCCCACAAAGAATTCACGTGAAAAGCTTGGTGTAGAGAGAGAGTGGGATGATAAAGTATGAGTGAGAAAGTTGGTGGGCTTGAATTTAGTCAAGGTTGGGTTAATCATGTGGGTTTAGCCTAAGAGTGTGGGATTAAGCTTGTATGCACCTACACCTAACCTGGGGCTGCACCAACATGAACCTGGCTGCAACTAGGTCCATGGATCAATGCCAAGGGGATGCTCCTAAACCTAGCCCTAAGCTAACCCACCTCACCTAGCCACTCCCCCATAAACCTGACCTAATCCTAGCCACCCTCACTCAAAACCACCTAACCATACCTAGCCGACCTCACCTAGATCACCCCACCTAACTAGACCACCTAGACCCTAGCTAGACTAAACCTAATCCCACCTTAACCCACCTAATTAGACCCTAACCCCTAATTCCCAGCCACCCTAACTGACCTACCCTAAACCACCATACCATTCCCCCCTAGCCGACCTACCCAAACCACCCCACCACAGCCCACCATATCCTAAATATCTACCCAACTGACCCAATCCCATGCCTATAAAAAAACCCCTTTTGGGGCGGGTTTTGGTAGCTCTCTCTCTTCCCTCACCTGCCCTCTCTTCCATCCCACTTCACTCCATCATTCCCCCCAGCTGCGCCACCTCCACTCCATCCGGCTGCATTTCCACTCGGCTGCCACCTGCACACCCCACCCGACTGCACCCTTCCACCCGGCTGCCACCTTCTTCCTTCCACCACCTTCGGCCACCACCACAGCAACCACCTCCGGTTAGTACCCCCATCTCAGCCCTATCTAACCTGTCTTCCTCTCCCCTTCTTACCCAGCCATACCTTCCATCACCCGCCACTGCTGCACCCTAGCCATCTCCCTTACACCCGGCCACTTCACACCCTACCTCCCCATCTTCCCTTAGCCATCCACTTCCCAGCCCTTAGCTAAGCCTTCCCCCTTAACATGCAACCACCTAGCTAGCACCCGAACCTGCCCCAACTCACACAAAGACCCTACTTGCTGCGCCTTACACTCGAACATCCTCAAGTCTTCATTCGGCTAAGACCCTACTTGGCTTCCACCCGCATCCAAGGAGCTCCCCTTCGGCTGTCCAAGGCGACTCACTAGGCCAAAGCCAAGCAAGTCACACCCGGACCAGCTATACGTAAGTGCCTAACTCGGTCCTTGTTATGAACTTATTTACATTTAATTAAATTTGATACGGGGTTGTAATAATGGAGGGTTGTCTCCCCCCGCTTGTAATAACGTGGTTTGGCACACCCACACACACGTGCACTTGAGCCTATTCCGCTCTTAGCTGCACACAATTTTAGCACACACACGGGCCTAATCAGCCCTTATGATATAGTTATACCTATATGTTTTAAGTTGCGTGGGTTTTAATTAAGTTGTGTATATTGTCTTTCAATTTCCACACTCACACACATTGAGCTTTCGCTCTTATTCCCAAGACCCTAGTAAGGGCCGTATTGCAATTTCCCTTGGGTGTTTTAATTCAAGTTGTGTGCGTGGTCTTTCAATTTCCACACTCACACACATTGAGCTTTCGCTCTTACTCCCAAGACCTTAGTAAAGGCCATATTGCAATTTCATTTTGGGTATTTAAATTCAAGTTGTGTGCGTAGCATTTCAATTCTACACTCACACACATTGAGCTTTCGCTCTTACTCCCAAGACCTTAGTCAAGGCCATATTGCAATTATATTTGGGTTTACATTACAAGTCGTGTGAGTTGTCTTTCCATATACACACAACACCCACACACACGTTGGCGACCTTCGAGCCCATATATATTATAAGTATTTCCCTTCGGCTATGTCTTTAAGATTTGGGTTTTAAGGTTCAGCAATTTGCGTAGTCTTTCCATATATACACGACACACACTTGCACAATTGAGCCTTTCCGCTCTTAAGATATAGCCATATTTCCCTTTTGCAATTTTCCTTTTGCAAATTTACATTAAGTCATTTCCCTTCCGCATTGTCTTTCAATTCGGGTTTTCCCTTTGGAGTTGTGTGAGTTTGCATTGCATATATGTCATACCACGAGTTAGGACGCATATTGCATCAAAGCAAAACCCCACACTCCCGCTCAAAAATCGCCCAACTTAGGTCACTTATGCATACACCTAGTTGGCCCTAAAAAGCTTAAAAAGAAAGACATAGGCACGTGCAAATCCCATGTGTAATAAAATTTGCAATCGTACATACAAAGCCCAAACACTTAGGGTATTTTTCAAAGAGGTTTACATTTTAAAAGACTTTGCCAAGCATACAGACTGACCCTTGCGCATCGGTGTAAGAAGGTCTGCGACGAAAAGAGCTCACTTGCTCACAGTCGCCCCGATAGAGTCTGATTTCCAAAACTTTCTTCGCTAGCTTAAGCAAGCTAGCTGACACGCCCTTTTGTTAAACTACGACTTAGACACACGAAAAGGTTCGCTTCAGGCCTAAGAACTAGAAGTGAGGATTTTCCGTGTCTACATACACAAGACACACACGTATACTTGAGCCATATTGCTCTTAGACGTACACAAGACACCCACATGCACTTGAGCCTTTTCGCTCTTAATTGCACACGATTGCACACACATTAAGCCTTTCCGCTCTTAAGCTAAAGTATATATTTCCCTTTGGTATTTACTTTAGTGAAAGTTGTGTGAGTTGCAATTCAATTCGGGTTGTTACATTCACATTGTGTGAGTTTGTCATTTAAATTTCACACTCTTACACAAAAGTACTCGAGCATTTGCTCTACACTCTCACGCACATTTTGGGCCTTTGTTGCTTATAAGATATAACATACTTATATACTTTCGAGCTGCGTGAGTTTTACATTAAGTCGTGTACGCACTTACATTCCGGGTGGGTTTAATTTAAGTTGTGTGAGTTGTCTTTACATTTACACACCAAAATCACTCACTCACAATTGAGGTTTTCCGCTCTTACTATATACTTATATTTCAATTTCGGCAAGTTCAATTCAAGTCATGTGAGTTGTCTTTCCATTTACACACCAAAAGCACTCACTCTCAATTGAGCCTTTCTGCTCTTAAGATATAAGTATATTTCAATTTTGCAATTTACATTCAAGTCATTGCATTTAAATTCGGGTATTTCCCTTAAGCTGTGTGAGTTGCACTTTAAATTTTGGGTATTTACATTAAGTTGTGTGAGTTGCTTTCAATTCGAGCCTAGCTCACATCATCATATCAAACTCGAAAAAGATTTGTGCGTCCTTGCATTCATGCGTTTTCAAAGAAACCCTGAATCTACTCTCAAACACGCTGAAATTAGTTCACTTATGCACACACATATCCAGCCTAAATAGCTTAAAACTCAAAGACTTGGAATCGTGCAACCCCCGTACATAAAATTTGCAAACCTAGGCATAACTCGAGTTTTCAAAACACTTGTCTCTTTTCCAGAGTCCAAATTGTTTTATCAACGTCTATAAGTGCTTAAACTGACCCTTGAGCACCGGTTCAAGAAGGTTTAAAGCGAAAAGATCCCGCTTGCTCACAATTGCCTTAAAAATGTCAGATATTTCAAAAACTTTGCTAGCTTGAGCAAGCTAGCTGGCATGCCCATAGAAACAACGTAGATACGAAAAGGTTCATTTCTGACTTCAAAACCAGAAGTGAAAATTATCGTGTTTACAATAGGGTCTGCTAAATTCCTACCATCAACATCGATTAACCAATATGCATTGTTCGTGGTGGTTCCACGTACAACATAAGGACCATCCCACTTGGGCCGCCACTTTTCAAGTGGATGTGGGCCACGATGGTGGATGATTTTCAATATAAGGTCTCCCACTTTGAAGTGGCAACACTTCATATGCTTTTCGTAATGTCGGGCTATCCTTTCCCGGTATGCATGTGCATGATCCATAGCAAGGAGCCTTCTTTCATCTAATAAATCAAGCTCGACCATTCTAGCATGCTGAAACATCTCTAGGGGGAGGTCGAGTGCAAGTGATGTATGGAATGAATGCAATTTGGTATGAATGGGGAGAATGACATTTATGCCATAGACCAACTCAAAAGGCGTGGCATTTGTGGGAGTTCGGATGGAAGTCCTATAAGCCCATAAGGCTTCATCAAGCTTCTCATGCCATGTCCTACCCTTCACTAAGGTTTTCTCAATAATACTTATGAGAGTCTTGTTGGTGGCTTCGGCTTGGCCATTGCCTTGAGGGTAGTAGGGTGATGAGAAGTGATGAGTTATGCCATAAGTGTTACATAACTTTACCATCCTTTCATTCTTAAAGGGGTTGCCATTATCAGACACTAGGTCTCTTGGAACTCCAAATCGAGCCAAGATATTCTTCTTAATGAACACCACTACATGTTTCCCTAGGACATTAGTCAGGGAGGTAGCTTCAACCCATTTAGAAAAATACTCGGTGGCTGCTAGGATGAACCTATGTCCATTTGATGCATTTGGAGAGATTGGTCCTACAATGTCAAACGCCCACATGGTGAAGGGCCACGGGCTGACAATGGAATGCAAGGTTGATGATGGGATATGAATGGCGTGTCCATGCACTTGACATGGGTGGCATTTCCTAAAATGATCATGACAGTCTTGCTTCAGGGTGGACCAAAAATAACCCGCTCTCAGTATCTTTATAGCCATCATATTCACATTTACATGCCCTCCATATTCTCCATCATGGAATTCATGCATTATAATCCTAGCCTCCTCAAGGTCTACGCACCTCAATAAGATGCCGGTAAAACTCTTTTTGTAAAGAATCCCTCCCAAAATCACGTATCGGGTTGAAATCTTTCGAATGAAAGCTTTGTCTTTAGAAAAAGCGAATTCTGAAAATCCTCTATTTTTTAAGAATTTTTAATGTCTGGAAACCAGGGTTTTTCAGTGGAATTTTGGTCGCTTTGGTAAATCTCCAAATCCTGGATGGATGGAGTGGGTGAGTGCCATATTTCTAAGGATCGAGTTCCCAAAGTGGGATCGACCCTTAGGGCTGATCCTAAGGATGAGAGGGCATCTGCTATGCCATTGTCTTCTCTTCCTACGTGTGTGAGTGTGCATGATTTGAAGGAATCGACCAGTTTGGTGGCCAATTCGTGGTATGGAAAGAGTTTTTCATTTTTGACTTGCCAAATTTTCAAGACTTGGTTTATAATGAGTAAAGAATCTCCAAAGACTTTGATGCATGATGGCCCTAGATTTTTCAAAATTTTGAAACCTTGTGTGAGTGCTTCATACTCGGCTGTATTGTTGGAACATTCAAAATCTAGGTGAATAGCAATGGGGATCTCTCCCTTTTCAGGGGTTAGGAGGATGACTCCTGCGCCTGCCCCTCTTTGGTTTCTCGCCCCATCAAAATGCATTTTCCATACTTGGTTTTCATTAGAATCGTTTGCTAAAACATGGTTTTAAAACTTGTTTGTAAAGATGCCCTCGTCGGGCATTTCATTAAGTATGGGATATGAATCTTCCAAGGGGAATTCAGGCACGTAATCTGCTAGGGCTTGTCCCTTAATGGAGGTTTGATGATGGAATTTCAAGTCATACTCCATTAAGAGGAGTTGCCATTTACCAAGCCTACCCATGAGGATAGGTTTTTCAAACAAGTGCTTGATCGGATCAAGCCTAGACACTATGTAGATATCGTGATCTAGGAAGTAATGTCTGAATTTTTGGTAGGCCCATATCAGGGCCAAGCACGTTTTCTCCATGGCTTGATAATTTCTTTCATATGCCAATAGAGTTTTCGAGATGTAGTAAATGGCGTACTCTTTATGGCTATCATCCTCATATTGAGCTAATAACGCACCCAAAGCATTCGCATGCACAGAAATGTAAAGTAAAAGTGGTTTTCCTTGCTTTGGAGGTTTTAAAACTGGAGGATTAACCAAATACGCTTTTAGTCTTTCGAAATCTTTTTGGCAATCGTCGTCCCATAAAAATTTCACCCCTTTTCTCAAAAGTTTGTTGAAAGGTTCGCATCTTGTTGCGAGGTTTCAAATAAACCTTCTAATCGATTGGAGGCGACCTTGGAGGCTTCAGATTTGAGTTAAATTGGAGGGGGGAGGCATGTCTATGATGGCTCGACACTTAGAGGGGTCGACTTCAATGCCCCTTTGGCTTACCATAAAACCTAAAAGCTTACCTGATTCTACTCCGAAGACGCACTTTTGAGGGTTTAGTTTTACTTTGTAAAGCCTCAGTCTTTCGAAAACTTTTTGCAAAGATTCGATGTGTGTACATCGGGTTTTCTATTTCACCAAGAGATCATCCATGTATACTTCTAAGAGCTCATGAATTTGATCGTGAAAAATGGTAGTCATGGCTCTTTGGTATGTGGCACCGATGTTTTTCAATCCAAAGGGCATAACTGTGTAATAGTATGTACCCCAAGGCATAGTAAAAGCAGTTTTCGCTTGATCTCTGGGTGCTAACTTGATTTGATTATAACCCGAGTAGCCATCCACAAAAGAAAACATTTCATGATTTGTAGTGTTGTCCACTATCAAATCAAAGTTTGGCAAAGGGAAGTTATCTTTTGGAGTGGCTTTGTTCAGATTCCTGAAATCGATACAAATCCAAATTTTCCCATTAGTTTTTCGAACTACAACTATGTTTGAAAGCCAATCAGAATACGCAATGGGTTTTATAAATCCATCCTTTAAAAGATCTTCTAAACCCTCCTTTACTTGAGAGTGTACGTTCAGATGGCCTTTTCTAAGCTTTTGTTTTATGGGTTTAGCCTCTGCTTCTAGGGGAAGACGATGCTCTACGATTTGTGGGTTTAGACCCGGCATGTCTTCGTAGGTGTAAGCCACGAAAATTCTCACTTCTGACTTTTGAGGCCTGAAATGAACCTTTTCGAGTTTATGTTGCTTTTAAAAGGGCGTGCCAGCTAGCTTGCTCAAGCTAGCGCTTTTTTTTGAAATATCTGACATTTTGAAAGGCGATTGTGAGCAAGCGGGATCTTTTCGCTTGAAACCTTCTTAAATTGGTGCTCAAGGATCAGTTTAAGCACTTTAAAAAACTTTTGATCTAAACAAACGTATACTTTTGAAAGAAAAGTAAGTGTTTCGATGATTGTATGCCTAAATTGCAACTTTTATTACGAGGGTTGATGATTTCAAGTCTTTGAGCTTTTAAGCTATTTAGGCTGGATGTGTGTGTTTCAAGTGGCCTAATTTCAGCGAGTTTGAGCATAGATTTGGGGTTTCCTCTTTGAAAATATGTGAATGCAAGGATGCACAAATATTTTCGGGTTTGATATGATGATGTGAGCTAAGCTCAAATTGAAAGCAACTCACACACACAACTTAAAGTAAATACCCGAATGGAAGTGCAACTCACACAGCTTAAGGGAAATACCCGAACTTGAAAGCAACTCACATGACTTGAATGTAAATTGCGGAATTGAAATATACTTATATATTTAAGAGCGGAAAGGCTCAATGCACGCGTGTGTGTAGTGTAGAATTTAAATGACAAACTCACACGACTGGAATTGAACTTGCCGAATTTGAAATATAAGTATATAGTAAGAGTGGAAAGGCTCAATTGTGAGTGAGTGCTCTTGGTGTGTAAATGGAAAGACAACTCACACAACTGGAATTGAACCACCTGGAAATGTAAGTGCATACACAACTGAATGTAAAACTCACGCAGCTAGAAAGTATATAGATACACTATATCTTATGAGCAACAAAGGCTCAAAAGGTGCGTGAGAGTGTGGAGCAAGTGCTCAAGTACTTCTTGGGTGCAAGTGTGAAATTTAAATGACAAACTCACATGACATAAAATGTAACAACCCGAATTGAATTGCAACTCACACGGCTTTCACTAAAGTCTTTAGCTTAAGAGCAAAGGCTCAATGTGTGTGCAATAGTGTGCAATTAAGAGCGGAAAGGCTCAAGTGCACGTGGGTGTCTTGTGTACGTTTAAGAGCAATATGGCTCAAGTGTACATGTGTGCTTCATGTATCAAGCACCAATATTACATTTCGGGGGGAGACTACACTCCATTATTACAACCCCGTATCGAATTGAATTAAATCTGAAATGAGTAAGGTAAAAATCGAATTTAAACACTTACAAGTGGACGGCTTTTCCTCTCAATCGTGCTTGGATTTTGTCCACCTTGGCAGCCAAGAGACGGGTCTCCCTAGGTGGGTTTGACAATAAGGTGCTGGCTTTTAGAGCAGCCGGGGGCTTAGACTTAGGAAGCTCTTTGGTTCGGCTGGATGTAGGGTTGTTGGCTAAGGTAGGGTCTTAGGTGTGGGCTGGGTAAGGTAGGTCATGGTTAGGGTGAGTCACGGCTAGGGTAAGTCACGGCTTAAGGTGTGTTAGTTGGCGCTAGGGAGAATGGGATGCGACACGCTATGGCAGGGCGCTAGGTAGTGGGGGGCGGCAGTGGCGCGCAGTAGAAGACAGGCGCTAGGCGCGCCTGACAGGTGCTGGGGTGAGGTGAGCTATGATAGTGGGGTGCTAGTGGGGGCCAGGTATGGTGTGGCGCTAGGGTGATGATGGCAGGTGCGTGAAATGGGAGCCGGGTACTAGCAGGTGGGTGTCATGGGGTGTGAGCCGGTTGGGGTAAGAAAGGGGCAGGCGGTAGGGCAGGTTGATGGGGTTTGAATTAGGTTCAAACCAAGTGCAGCTGCACTCGGTTAGGTTCAGATTAGGTCGGTGGGGAAGTGGATTAGGTTAGGTCTAAGTCAAGTAGTTAGGGGCTGAGCTAGGTCGGTTTAGGTCGACTAGTGAGAGGTCGGTTGGGTTAGGTCTAGGTTAAAAGGAGTCAGCTAGGGTTAGATTTAGGGTGGTCCATGGGAGGTCAGTTTAGATGAGAGGGGCTAGGTTTAGGCTAGTTTTGGGTTAGGTTTGGTGAGGTGGGTTTGGTGGTTTATGCTAGGTTAGGGTGAGGTTGAGAGACCTACCTCTTGGAGCTGGGCCACCATGCCTTGCCCATGCTTCCACGCCCTTGTGCAACCCTTCTTCAAGTCGGTGCAACCCCTTGATTTGAGCCTAGGTCCATACAAGGCTTAAACCCATGCCCTTGATCAAGCCCACAAGGCTAGCCCACTTGAAAATATCTAGCACACCAATCTTCTCTCACCTACTTTATGCAATCTCTCTCCAAGCCTCCTTTAATTTCACGTGAGTTTATGGCACCCCCTCACCTCTATTTATAGGCAAATGAGGTGGGTCTTGGGTATGGATCTTGGATTTGGATCTGGATTTTGAGATCCAAATCCGATCCAAATACTATTTGGGTTTGGATCTGGATACAAATATCCAGATCCAATCCGAATTTTCGTTTCTTCAGTCCTTCTTAGCGTTTTGAGACTGACAGTTTTGTGGGCCCTGGCTTAATCAGCACTCCGTCTTGGGTTGGGTCTTCCCCAACCTTTTCGTCCGAACTCCATCTCACCTTTCTAGACTCTGTTTTAGTTCATTTTTGTCGTTTCAGGCTTGGATTTCTGCTATTTTGGTGAATGTTCTTGGCTTGGCATTTGATGCTCCAGGCTTACTGTCTGCTTCTAGCTTGGGCTTTCCTTTTGGCTTTTGATCCTGCTTTTGTCAGGCCAAGGTGCTTTCTGGGCTTTAGAACCTGCTTCTGAGGCTGCTTTTGATTAGGCTCCACCTATTGGATTTGGGCTTTTATAAAATGGGGACTTGGCCCGAGTTTGAGAAATTCACATTTTGAACAGGGTTTGAAACAAAAGTTTAAAGCCTTTATGACTCTTGGGTTTTCAAAAACTCCAGAATCTGGTTTTGAAATGGATGTTTTAAACCAGGTGTTTGTTTTTGAAAATTGTTTGATTTTGGGGTGTTTACAGATGCCCCTCTTTGGTATTATCCAAATTTATTTGGATAATGGCGAAGAAGACAACACCCCTGTTTGATTTCTCCCTGGATTCATCCTCGAGAATATGGGATCGTCCCAGTTTTGAGAAAAACTTTTCTTTTGTGCCCAGTAAGAGGGGATTTTCGCCAAAGGGGACTTTACCTAATGTGGTGCTAGTCCTAAATGAGATTGTGTAAGTGTCCATGTAGGCACATATGAGTGAATGTCCTGGAATGATATGCTAGGAAGTATGGTTTCCTAGAGACTTTAATGGAATGGTCAAACTTGGGAGTCTTATGAATACCCACTGCACCAAGTGTGCTGGTCTTATGTTGCTCGATGTTCGAGGTTTTCTTAATTTGTTTTGAGAGAGGAAAACTCCTTTTAGCTTCAATCCTAAGGATTTTCAGCTTCTCGTGTTTCCCTTTACTTGAGTCTTGACTCTTGCTAATCTAGCAGAGGTTTTATAAGAAAATTGAGTAATATTTCAAAATTTCTACGCCTTACTCAAAACGTCCAATTCTCAAACAAGATGAGATTCAAGTAAGCAAATCCTATTTTTACTTTAGGATTCCTTGAAATGAACCTTTCTTCTCTAGGGATAAGTCACAGGGATGGGGAAAGAGTTACCACGGTCCCCTTCTAGAGTGTCCCGTGGTTTGAGGCGAAGAGGCGGAAAACTGCTCTTTTGAGCTTTTGGCTATTTTTCCTTTCTTTTCTAGAGGGTCTCCCTATGGGAGTATTTTTTCTTTGTTCTCTCTTTTCCATAGAAGAACGATTTTTCCTTTTGGATTCAGCTTTCTTTTGGAAAGAGATTTTTGTGGGGATTTTCCTTTTTGCTTTTTGCCAAGTTTTCCTTTTGGGGAAGAGAAGAGAACAGGGGAAAAGACTTATCCCAAGGATCTACTCGATTCATCCCAGATCAGCCTATTTAGAAATAGCACGTACTATTTGCAAGTATCTTGCTATTTTGAACTAGGCCTTCCTTTGTAAGAAGAAGAATTTTGAAATGTAACCCGTTTGTTTTGGAAACTCCGCCTTTTCGTAAGCATCGATTCTCTCATTCAGGGTTGCACGATCTACCTTGATCCTCACTCATGAAGTTTCAAAGGAGATTTCCTCAAAATCTTTTCGTAATAGGATTCAGCTTAGACCCTATACATTGTATTTTTTCAAATATTGGGCATTCATAGGGTCAGCTAAATTCTTACCCTCAACATCGACTAGCCAGTATGCATTGTTCGTGGTGGTTCCACGTACAACATAAGGACCGGCCGCCACTTTCCAAGGGGATGTGGGCCACGATGTTGGATGATATTTAGCACAAGGTCTCCCACTTTGAAGTGGTGAGGCTTCATATGCTTCTCATAATGTCGGGCGATCTTTTTTCGGTATGCATGTGCATGATCCATGGCAAGGAGCCTTCTCTCATCTAATAAATCAAGCTCGGCCATTCTAGCATGCTGAAGCGTCTCTAGGGGAAGGTCGAGTGCAAGTGATGTATGAAATGAATGCAGTTTGGTCTTAATGGGGAGAATGGCGTTTGTGCCATAGACCAACTCAAATGGCATGGCATTTGTGGGAGTTCGGATGGAAGTCCTATAAGCCCATAAGGCTTCATCCAACTTCTCATGCCACGTCGGTTTTCTCAATAATGCTTTTGAGAGTCTTATTGGGGGCTTCAGCTTGGCCGTTGCCTTGAGGGTAGTAGGGCGATGAGAAGTGGTGAGTTATGCCATACGTGTTACATAACTTTACCATCCTCTCATTCTTGAAGGGGGTGCCATGACACTAGGTCTTTTGGAACTCCAAATCGAGCCAAAATATTTTTCCTAATGCCACTACATGTTGCCCCTGGACATTAGTCAGGGAGGTAGCTTCAACCGATTTGGAAAAGTATTTAGTGGCTGCTAGGATAAACCTATGCTCGTTTGATGCATTTGGAAAAATCGGTCCTATGATGTCAAACACCCACATGGTGAATGGCCATGGGCTGACCACGGAATGTAGGGTGGATGACGGGGTATGGATGGCATGTCCATGCTCTTGACATGGGTGACACTTCCTAACATGGTCGTGACAGTCCTGCTTTAGAGTGGACCAAAAGTAACCAGCTCTAAGTATTTTCATTGCCATCATGTTGGCATTTACATGCCCTCCACATTCTCCATCATGGAATTCATGCCTGATCATCCTAGCCTCCTCAAGGTCGACGCACCTCAATAAGATGCTAGTAAAACTCTTTTTATAAAGAGTCCCTCCCAAAATCATGTATCGGGTTGAAATCTTTCGAATGAATGCTTTGTCTTTAGATGAAGCGAATTCTGAAAATCCTCCATTTTCTAAGAAATCTTTAATGTCTTGAAACCGGGGTTTTTCAATAGAAATTGGGTTGTTTTGGCAAATCTTCAAATCATGTGTGGATGGAGTGGGTGGGTGCCATATTTCTAAGGATCGAGTTCCCAAGGTGGGATCGACCCTTAGGGCTGAACCCAAGGATGAGAGGGCATCGGCTATGCCATTGTCCTCTCTTCCTATGTGTGTGAGTGTACACGATTGGAATGAATCGACCAGCTTGGTGGCCAATTTGTGGTATGGAAGAAGTTTTTCATTTTTGACTTGCCAAATTTTTAATACTTGGTTTATGACAAGTAGATGCAAACTACAGTTTTTTTGGATTTTTTGCAAATTTCCAATGTTTGTGGTTTTTGGGGTTTTTCCAATTGTTTTTGGATTTTAAAAATTTGTAATTTTTTTGGCTTTTGGGTTAAGGAGGGGTCTTCCATCATACCTACAAAGAAAATACCATGAATCAGTCTCTAAACAAGAGGTCTAAATCATAGGTCTCGGTTTTGGTAGGTTCCAGGGCACCCTTGACCCAAGTGGTCGTAGGTGGTGGTTCCGAGGGTATGCTTGTAATGTTGCCTATTCCATGCCGGTTTTGGTTTGGATTTGGCAATATAGGCTCTAAACATCCTTGGTTTTTGTTCCCTAAACTCTGGTAAGGCATGTAACCCATGTTTAACAACATGTTCCAAGGTTTTTTGGTTTTTGAAAATTCTTTGTACAAAGGATGACCTTGGAACTTGCTGTCATCCATGTTATGCTCAAAGGGTTTTCTGTTTCGAGTTTTTGGAAATATTGGGAGTTTGGATTTACCAAGGATGGTCACGACTTTTGGCGGACCAGCTTTGGGCTGTCCCTTGATGTACATGACTTTCCTAGGCTCTTGGGGGACAAACTCGTGTGGTTCGTCCAAGGATTCCCCGGGGTTGGTCCCGTAGGCTTTGTGACTTGATAGGCAGGGGAAGTTTTGAACTCCCCTTAATTGAGGGTGGCTTTCACCCAAAATTACCACAATCTAGTTCTCAAAGGGGATTTTTACACACCTATGGAAGGTGGATGGCAGAGCTCAAAGGCTATGTATCCATGGTCTTGCCAGCAGTAGGTTGTAATGGGGGTGTATATCTAAGACATGGAACACCCCTTCGTGGGTTATGCCCCCTATTTCCATGGGTAACTCTACGGCTCCCAAAGGTCTAGATACATTTCCATCGTATCTAGTGATAACGATGGGACTTGGGTTTACAGAAGTTAGGGTGACTCCAATTTTACATGTCACGTGGAGCGGAAGGATGTTGAGACCTCCTCCCCCATCAACCAAGCACTTGTCGAGAGGATGGTGATTTAATACCACCTCGATATGCAGAGCTTGGTTGTTGGTTTCATATGGTCTTTCTATCTTGTCTTCCGAGAACACGATTGGTGTTTTTGCACAGATGGGTGCCACTAGGAAAGACAAGGACTCAGGAGTTATGGTCGAATTAACCTTGGCTCTTTCTAAGATTTTTTCTAAAACTTGCCTATGCCTAGGAGAAGTTTGGATTAACTCAAGGGCATGGGTTCAAGCTTTGTATGGACCTAGGCTCAAACCAAAGGGAGCCGAACCCCAACCTGTCCCGCGCGCCACCTTCCTGCGTTCCAGCAACCGCCTAGCTCCAGCACCCGGCCACCTTAGCCCCCACACCCTTACCTGCCACACCACTTACCTTAGCCAAGATCTAGGCCAGCTGCATCTTGTCTCTCTAGTACCAAGTAGGACCACCCCACTTAGGCCGTGACATACCTTAGCTAACGTCCATCCTTCTTGGTCAAACCTAAGCCCCTCCTAGTCTAAACACCCAAGCCTACCCCAAGCTCAAACTCACGTCAAACGCCCACCTAGGGAGACCCATCTCTTGGCTGCCAAGGGGGACGAAGCCCAAGCACGATTGAGAGGAAAAGCCGACCACTTGTAAGTGTTAAAATTCGATTTTTACCTTACTCTTTTAAAATTTAATTCAATTCGATAGGGGTTGTAATAATGGAGCATAGTCTCTCCCCAAAATGTAATATTGGTGCTTGATACACGAAGCACACACGTACACTTGAGCCATATTGCTCTTAAACGTACACAAGACACCCACGTGCACTTGAGCCTTTCCGCTCTTAGTTGCACACTATTGCACACACATTGAGCCTTCGCTCTTAAGCTAAAGACTTTAGTGAAATCCGTGTGAGTTACAATTCAATTCGGGTTGTTACGTTCAAGTTGTGTGAGTTTGTCATTTAAGTTTCCACACTCACACACAAAAGTACTCGAGCACTTGCTCTACACCTTCACGCACATTTTGGGCCTTTGTTGCTCATAAGATATAGCATATCTATATACTTTCAAGCTGTTTGAGTTTTACATTAAAGTTGTGTGAGTTTGTCATTTAAATTTCACACTCGCACCCAAGAAGTACTTGAGCACTTGCTCCACACTCTCACGCACCTTTTTGAGCCTTTGTTGCTCATAAGATATAGCATACTTCTATATTTTCAAGCTACGTGAGTTTTATATTCAAGTCGTGTACGCACTTACATTTTTGGGTGGTTCAATTACAGTCGTGTGAGTTGTCTTTCCATTTACACACCAAGAGCACTCACTCACAATTGAGCCTTTCCGCTCTTACTATATACTTATATTTCAAATTCGGCAAGTTCAATTCAAGTCGTGTGAGTTTGTCATTTAAATTTTACACTACACACACGTGCATTGAGCCTTTCCGCTCTTAAATATATAAGTATATTTCAATTATGCAAATTACATTCAAGTCTTGTGAGTTGCTTTCAAGTTCGAGTATTTCCCTTAATGCTGCATGAGTTGCACTTTCATTCGGATATTTACATTAAGTTGTGTGTGTGAGTTGCTTTCAATTCGAGCCTAGCTCACATCATATCAAACCCGAAAAATATTTGTGCATCCTTGCATTCGCGCATTTTCAAAGAGGAAACCCCGAATCTACTTTCAAACTCGCTGAAATTAAGTCACTTGATGCACACACATCCGGCCTAAATAGCTTAAAAACTCAAAGACTTGAAATCGTCAACCCTCGTAATAAAACTGTAATTTAGGCATACAATCATCGAAACACTTACTTTTCTTTCAAAAGTATACGTTTATTTAGATCAAAAGATTTTCTAAAGCACTTAAACTAACCCTTGAGCACCGATTCAAGAAGGTTTCAAGCGAAAAGATCCCGCTTGCTCACAATTACCTCTCAAAAACTTTGCTAGCTTAAGCAAGCTAGCTGGCATGCCCTTTTCAAAGCGACGTAAACTCAAAAAGGCTCATTTCAAGCCTCAAAAGCCAGAAGTGAGAATTTTCGTGCTTACAGATTTGGCATGCCCGGTGGGACTCGGGTCTTGAGAAAACCTAGATCAAACAAACAAAACTCTTGAAATTTTTTTTTCAAGAAAAGTATTTAACACTTTGCCTTTTTGCATTTGATAGTTGATTTACAAAAACAAAGGATCGGAGTCATGTCGAGTTCAGACTCCAATGAAGTGTCTAGCCGTATCTCGCGCTCATCAAGTACTCATTCCAAAAAAAATTCAAAAACAAAAGAGAAGAGATTGAAGACTTACGAAAAGATTTCGAAGCAAAAATCGTTGCACTTAGCCAAGAGGCAGAGGCAGCTGATTCCTGTTCGTCTCATGGCAAACCGAAAAAAGCTAAGAAAAAATTTGACAAGTCTAGAAAGCCCAAGGAAACCTCTGCAATGGAGGGAAACTAATATCATGAGTCCTTCACACACAAGGACCGAAAAGCCCTACAACAGCTACTAAAAGGGCAAAATAAAGAAAAGAGAATGTACGCCCTGTCTGATTTCCTTCCTTGGGATTATGAAACAGACAGTGACGACGAGATACCAAACTTTCATCGGTATGATGGCACGGGGGATCCTAGATCCCACCTGCAACTCTTTTCCCATCGAGCCCATAAAAAGAAAAAAGACTCGATATAGACATCAAAAATTTTCACTTACGGGTTCTTAGGCCTGAAGTGAACCTTTTCGCAATCTACTTCGCTTTATGGGTGTGTCAGCTAGTTTACTTTAACTAGCAAAGTATGTTTTGAAAATAATCTGACTTTTGAAAGGCGATTGTAGGCAAGCGGGATTTTTACGTCGCAGACCTTCTTGCACCGATGCGCAAGGGTCAGTCTGTACGCTTAGAGACTTCGTTTTTTAAAACAAGTTTAACTCAAAATATATTTTGAATGAAGAAGTGTTTTAAAACCTTTTAAAAACCATGCATTTGGGCGATTTTGATTTTGTAAGGGTTGGACGACCCTAAGTCTTTCAAATTTTAATCTGCTTAGGCACGATGGGCGTGCATCGAAATAGCCTAAGTCTTGGCGTGTTTGCACGATTGATTCGGGTTGTTTTTGTATGATTTTCAGATTTTAGATCACGTGGATTTGCACGTGCCTAAGTCTTTCTTTTTATCCCTTTATGGACCACCTAGGTGTGTGTTATGAACACTCCACTACATGGGGCGAATTTTGAGCGGGAGTACGGGGCTTGCTTCGATGCAATATGCGTCCTACCTCGTGGTATGGCGTAGATGCAATGCAAACTCACGCTACTCCAAAGGGAAAAACCCGAATGTAAAGACAAATGCCGAAGGGAAATGACTTGTAAAGTAAATAGCCGAAGGGAAATGACTTGTAAAGTAAATAGCGGAAGGGGAAATATGGCTATATCTTAAGAGCGGAAAGGCTCAATTGTGTAAGTGTGTGTCGTGTATATATTTGAAAGACAACGCACACGACTTGAACCTTAAAACCCGAATCTTAAAGACATAGCCGAAAGAAATACTTTATATAGAGTATATGTAGGGGCCCTTACTTGGGTCTTGCAAATAAGAGCGAAGGCTCAATGTGTGTGCGTGCTTGAATTGAAAGACTTACACACACGACATGAAATGAAACCCAAATATAAATTGCAGTATGCCTTGACTAAGGTCTTGGGAGTAAGAGCGAAGGCTCAATGTGTGTGCGTGTGGGAATGTAAAGACAACTCACACGACATAAATGAAACCCAAATATAACTGCAATAAGGCCTTTACTAAGGTCTTGGGAGTAAGAGCGAAGGCTCAATGTGTGTGCGTGTGGAAAATGGAAAGACAACTCACACGACATAATTAAAAACCCCCTTGACTTAAAATATATAAATATAACTATATATTAAGGGCTTGTTAGGCCCGTGTGTGTGCAAGAAGTGTACAACTAAGAGCGGAAAGGCTCATGTGCGTGTATGTGTGGGTGTGTCAAACCACGTTATTACAATCGGGGGGAGACGAAGCTCCTTTACTACAACCCCGTATCAAAATTTAATTGAATATAAAGCAAGTTAATGTAATATACCAAGTTTAGACACTTACAAATAGCTGGTCCATGTTCAACTTGCTTGCACGTGGGCTCACGGTTCACCTTGGGCAGCCAAGAGGGGGTTATCCTAGGTGGCTTTGAGAGAGGTTCTATGAGGCACGGTTAGGGTCTTAGGGGGAACTAAGGTTCGGCCAAGAAGGGGGCTGTTTAGGATCTGTCCTAGGGTCTGTCCTAGGGTGCAGGTCACGGCCAGGGAGCAGGTTAGGTCGGCAGGAAGGTGGTCAAGTCTGCAAGGAGGTGGTCGGGTCGGCAGGAAGTAGTCGGGTGGCTGGCGCGGCCGTTGGGCGCCTGGCGCAGCAGACGGGCGCCTGACGCGGCTGCAGTGGCGTGGGGCGCGCTGTGTAATAGGACGCGCTGCGGCGCGGGGCGTGCAGGCAGCAGAGGGGCGCGACAGCGTCAAGTGAGGCGCGCGGCAGGACTCAGGGGGGGCGCAGCAGCGTCAGGGCTGCTCGGCAGGACGCAGGGCACGCGGTAGGCACCCGGGGGTTTCGGTTCGTGGTTTGCGGGATATTTTGAGGCAGTTGGGATTAGGTTAGGTCTAGTTAGGGTTCAGTTAGGGTTAGGTTGGTTCAGTTAGGGTTAGGTTCAGTTGGGGTTGGGTAGGTTCGAACCTAGGCTAGGTTGGGGGTTAGGTTTAGAGGGGTGTAGAGAGAATGGCTAGGTTAGGTTAGGCTTACCTCTTGGAGCCGGTCCTTCATGGCTTGAGCCCACGTCTCCACGGTTGCAGCCACTTGGTCCAGCCCACCTTGGTTGCAGCCCCTTGGTCTAGACCCACTTAGCCCACATGGCTTGAACCCACCTCACCCAATGAGCCCACATGGCTAGGTCTATCACTCCCTCTCTCTCCTCCCAAATATTTGCATGAACCCTTTACATGGACCCCCTCACCTCTATTTATAGAGATTTGAGGTGGGTCTTGGATTTGGGTTTGGGTTTGGGGTTTGGATCCAGACCCAAATCCAAACACTATTTGGATTTGGATATTGGATCTCGGATATTTTGAGATCCGTATCCGATCCAAACCCAACATTTTTATGGATATGGATCTGGATATTTTGATCCAGATCCAATCTAATCCAATCACTATTTGGATCCAATCCAAATCCAAACACTATTTGGATCGACCCAAATACTATTTGAATTGGCCCAAATCCAAACACTATTCATTACATGGATTTGGATCGATCCAGCGCTCCATCTGGTGATGGGTTTTCCCCAACTTTGTCGTCCGGACTCCGTCTCGCCGTTTTGGACTCCGTTGAGCTTTTCATCAAAGGGGCTCTACTTTCTTTTATTTTTTTATCAGGGAGTGGCTTCTGAAGCTCTGGGCTTGAATCCTCTTCAGGCCTAGGGTCTTCTTTTGCCTTCTATACCTGTTTTCACATTTCAAAATAGGTTGTCGCTTTGGCTCAAACGAGCCTTTTCGAGAGTTTTTTGAAATATAGAAGATTTAGGGTGTTTACACTCGACAAAGTGGATATATTGGTTTCCCCTTTCCCTCAAAGGTACCACTTCAAAATGGCTTGCTTCCTACGATTTAAGCCAGTTCGCAACTTTTGAAGAGTTAGCGAACTGCTTTATGCAAAGATTTTCGCATAATGTAGAAGTAACGCCAACTTTAAACACTTTGAGGGATACGAAGCAAGCTTCGAACGAGGATGTACACACATTCATCGTTCATTGGAGGTCCCTCCTCGGACAAGTAAGAGAGTCGATTTTTGAAGGATGCGCAGTAATGCTCATCCTCGAAAATTTCAAAAATGAATTGAAAACTCTTCTCTCTTTGCACGAAATCTTGACTTTCCATAAGTTGATCAAGAAAGCTTCCCTCTTTGAAATAAATATGAAAAAGGGAGTCTACGATCACCTATGGAAAGGAAATATTTTGCCGAAATCACAGTTGGAAAAACCCGGAACTTACGGGTTACCCACTATGGACAAAGGGGCCAAACCCCAAAAAGTTACAAACGTCCGAGTGGATCCAAGCCCAGTGAGCACTTCAAAAAAGTTTGAATCAAAAAATGAAAAAAAGTTACAAAAACTTTTGAAAAAGGGAGTAAACCCCACTGGGGCAACCTGTCTCATAGGTCCTTGACCTCCTTCTCGCCCAAGGGTGTATCACACTCCCCGAAATTTCTGAGGGAACCCTGTAGACACGGAAAATTCTCACTTTCGGTTCTTTGGCCAGAAGTGAACCTTTTCGTGTGTCTAAGTCTTTTTTATGAAAAGGGCGTGTTAGCTAGCTTACTCAAGCTAGCGAAGTAAGTTTTTGAAATCTGACTCTTTCGAGGCGATTGTGACCAAGTGAGCTCTTTTCGTCGCAGACCTTCTTGCACCGATGCACAAGGGTCAGTCTGTACGCTTGGCAAAGTAGTTTTAAACAAATAACCTTTTTGAAAATACACGAAGTGTTTGGGCATTGTTTGTTTGGTTGCAAGTTTTATTTCACGTGGGATTTGCACGTTGTAGACGCGCGAAAATCCCCGCCTCTTCGTCCCTTTCGGGGCTTGGAGTGGATCTTCTCGTGTGTCTAAGGCCTATATATGCAAATAGGGCGTGCCAGCTAGCTTACTTAAGCTAGCGAAGATATTTTTAACACTGACTTCTAAACGTGGCGACTGTGAGAAAGTGAGCTCTTGTCGTCGCAGACCTTCTTGCACCGATGCGCAAGGGTCAGTCTGTACGCTTTGCAAAAATCGAGTTTTGGAGAGAAAGTCTACGAAGCGGTTCGAGGTGTCTATTTCGGGTCTTTAAGATGCGATTGCATGTTTTAGATCACGTGGATTTGCACGTGCCTAAGTTTTTTTCTTTTATCCCTTTTCGGGCCACCTAGTTTGTGTGTTATGAACACTCCACTACATGGGCGAATTCGAGCGGGGCTTGCTTTGATGCAATATGCGTCCTACCTCGTGGTATGGCGTAGATGAAATGCAAACTCACGCTACTCCAAAGGGAAAATCCCGAAATGTAAAGATAATACTGAAGGGGAAATAACCGAAGGGAGATAACCGAAGGGAAATAACCGAAGAGAGATATGTATATAGATTATGTATATGAGCCCTTACTCGGGTCTTGCAAATAAGAGCGAAGGCTCAATGTGGGTGCGTGCTTGAATTGAAAGACTTACACACACGACATGAAATTAAACCCAAATATAAATTGCAGTATGGCCTTGACTAAGGTCTTGGGAGTAAGAGCGAAGGCTCAATGTGTGTGAGAGTGCTTGAATTGAAGTACTACACACACGACATAAATGAAACCCAAATATAACTGCAATAAGGCCTTTACTAAGGTCTTGGGAGTAAGAGCGAAGGCTCAATGTGTGTGAGAGTGCTTGAATTGAAGTACTACACACACGACATAAATGAAACCCAAATATAACTGCAATAAGGCCTTTACTAAGGTCTTGGGAGTAAGAGCGAAGGCTCAATGTGTGTGAAAGTGCTTGAATAGGTCGGCCCTTACTTGGGTCTTTCAACTAAGAGCGAAAGCTCAATGTGTGTGAGTGCTTGAATTGAAAGACTTACTCACATGACATAAAATGAAACCCAAATAGTATAGGTCAGCCCTTACTTGGGTCTTTCAACTAAGAGCGAAAGCTCAATGTGTGTGAGTGCTTGAATTGAAAGACAACGCACCCAACTTAAACAAAACCCTTCGAAAATGAAAGTATATATATACACTTATGTATTAGGGGCTGATTAGGCCCGTGTGTGTTCAAAATCGTGCACGACTAAGAGAGTGCACGTGTGTGGTTGTGCCAAGCCACGTTATTACAAGCGGAGGGAGACTATGCTCCGTTATTACAACCCCGTATCGAATTTAATCTCAAACAAGTATACAACTAAGGACCGAGTTTAGACACTTACGAGTAGCTGGTCCGTAGAGGCCTTGCTTGAGCATGGTCTTGGCCTTGGGCTGCAAACGGGAGCTCCGTGAAGATAGGTGATCAAAGGTGCTGGCCGGCTGCAAGTGGGGCGCGGGATGGGCTTCTCGAAGGTGGCCGGTGGCAAGTAGATGTGGCCTCAAGGTAGGGGGTTTAAAGGGGCTAAATAAGCGGGTTTTTAGGGTCACTAGGGGAGTTGAGAGCTTAGGGGAACTGGACCTAAAAGAGGGTTCGTGGGAAGGCCGAATGGGACACCTAGGGGAAGGCCGAATGGGATATGATGGCTAGGTAATGGCCGGCAGTTTGGGCTATTGCTAGGTTCGGCTAAGTGAAAAGGGTGGTGGCAAAAGGGCTGAGATGAGGATAGGGTAGGTGGCTAGGAGTGGAGAGGGGGAAGAGAAGGGCTTTGATGGAGTTAGGGTACTTACCGAATGGGGAGAGGCGGTGGAAGGCAATGAGAAGCAGGCGGGCAGGTGGGCTCTTGGCTGGTTCGGTTGGGTGAAGGTGGTGGCGTCCGGCTGGGTGAGATGGTGGTGGATGGAAGAGGGAAGGTGGCGGTGCAGGTGGAGCTGATGGAGCAGGTGGAGCTGGTGGAGCAGGTGGAGCAGGCGAAGGTGATGGAGAGTGGTCCCGGCTAGGTGAGGAAAATGGGAGAAGGAGAGGGCCCGGCTGGGTGAGGTGAGGGTTCCCACTTGGAAAACCCGCCCCCAAGGGGGGGGGTTTAAATAGGGGATGGGTAGGTCGGTTAGGGCTGGGCTGGGGGGTAGTGGTTAGGTGGTTTAGGTAGGGTGGTATGTAGATAAGGTGGGCTGGAAAGGGTTGGGCCAGATATTTTAAAACTAGGGGTTTGGGTAGATTGTGGGCTAAGGGTGGTTTAGGGGTTTAGGGCTAGGTTAGGTGGTTGGGTTTTAGGGTGAGGTTTAGTGAGCTAGGTTAGGTGATTAGGCTAGGTTTAGGCTAGGATTAGGGAAATTAATCTAGGTTTAGGGAAGGATTAGGGAAGTGGGTTAGGTGATTAGGTTGGGATTAGGCCGGGATTAGGGAAGTGGGTTAGGTGATTAGGCTCAGATTAGGGGTGGATTAGGGGTTTAGGCTAGGATTAGTCATTTTGGGTTAGGTTTAGGTGAGGGAGCTCCCTTAGCATGGCCCATAGACCTCGATCACCCCATGTTGGTGCAGCCCTAGGTTAGGTTTTAGCTAATTACAAGCTTAAACCCACTCAATTAGGCTAACCCACATGATTAAACCCAAACTTGACACACAAGTCAAGCTTAATACAACACTCTTGATATTTTTCATCCCCACTCTCTCTCATGCCCAATATCCCACGTGAATTTCAAGTGGGCCCCACCTCCATTTATGAGAAGGTGATGTGGGCCATGGATATGGATATTGGATTGGATCTCTGGATCCAAATCCAAATCCAAGTCCACACACGTGCCTATGTCTTTCAATTTTATACTTTTTAGGGCCAACTAGGTGTGTGCGTAAGTGACCTAGGTTGGGCGATTTTTACATGGGAGTGTGGGGTTTGCTTTGATGCAATATGCGTCCTAACTCGTGGTATGGCGAATATGCAATGCAAACTCACGCAACTCCAAGGGAAAACCCAAATTGAAAGACAATGCTTAAGGGAAATTGCGTAATGTAAATTGCAAAAGGGAAATTGCAAAAGGGAAATATGGCTATATCTTAAGAGCGGAAAGGCTCAATTGTGTAAGTGTGTATCGTGTATATATGGAAAGACTACTCACACAGCTGAACCTTAAAACCCAAATCTTAAAGACATAGCGGAAGGGAAATACAACTATATAGATATGGGCCCGAAGGTCACCAACGTGTGCGTGGGTGTTGTGTATATTTGTAAAGACAACTCCCATGACTTGTAATGTAAAACCCAAATAGAATTACAATATGGCCTTTATTAGGGTCTTGGGAGTAAGAGCGAAAGCTCAATGTGTGTGAGTGTGGAATTGAAAGACCACGTACACGACTTGAATGAAACACCCAAATAAAATTGCAATATGGCCCTTACTAGGGTCTTGGGAGTAAGAGCGAAAGCTCAATGTGTGTGAGTGTAGAATTGAAAGACAACACCCATGACTTAAATTAAAACCCACGCAGCGAAATATATATAAATATAACTATATCTTAGGGGCTGTCAAGGCCCATGTGCGTGCCAAAAGGGTGTGCAACTAAGAGCGGAAAGGCTCAAGTGCACGTGTGTGTTGGTGTGTCAAACCACGTTATTACAATCGGGGGGAGACAACGCTCGATTATTACAACCCCGTATCAAAATTTAATTGAACATAAAACAAGTTCATATAAAGAACCGAGTTTAGGCACTTACATGTAGCTGGTCCATGTTCAACTTGCGTGGACTTGGCTTTATGAGTCGCCTTGGGCAGCCAAAGGAGAGCTCCTTAGGTGGATGTTGGCGGTAGGTAAGGTTGGAGTGTGATGGCCGGAAGAAGATGGCTTGATGCTGGCCGAGTGGAAGGAGTGGCAGGTGTTGGCTGGGTGGTGGTGTGGCAGGCAGATGGACTAGGTTGGCATGGTGCTTGGCTGGGAAGAAGGGGGTGAAGAAAGGATGAAGGTTAGATGAGGTTGAGGTGGGGTACTAACCGGGAGGAGGTGGTGTTGGTGGTGTTGGAGTGGCTAGAAGAGGATGACAGGTGGAAGGAAGGTGGCCCGGTGGAAGGAGTGGCCGGGTGGAGCTCCTCGCCGAAGGTGGAAGATAGTGGAGTCGGCTGGAATGGAGAGGTGCTAGCCGGGTGATGGAGTGGTGGTGGAATGGCAGGTGCTGGCTGGGTCCTTGGAGCTTGGAGAGAGTGGAGGATGAGAGAGGTGGGAGTTGGTCCAGATCCTGGCCGAATGTGAAAAGGGAGGAGAGAGGGATGGCGAGAGATTGGCTGGGATTTATATGGGGGGTTCATGAGTGGCTGGCCGAATTAATGGGAAGGGATGGTAGGTCGGTTGGGGATGAGTGGCTAGGAGTAAAGGGCTAGGTCGGTTGGGTGGGATATTTTGATTAGGTGGGCTGGGATTTAAGGTGGGCTAGATATTTTAGGATGGGGGTGGCTGGGATTTTAGGTGGTATGGGATTTAAGGTGGGCTAGATATTTATTTAGGTGGGTTAGGTTAGTGGTTTGGGGTAGGTCGGTTAGGTTGGGTTTGGGCGGTTTTGGGTGAGAAGGGTTAGGTTTAGATTAGGTTTGGGTCAAGTTTTAGGGGAAGTGGCTAGGTGAGGTGCTAGGTTTAGGAACCACCCTTTGGCGCCGGTCCATTGATCCAGTTGCAGTCACGTCCAAGTTGGTGCAGCCCCAGGTCTGGTGTAAGTGCATACAAGCTTAAACCCACAAGGCTAACCCACTCTTGACCAAAAGTCAAGCCTACCAACTTTCTCACTCATACGTTATCCCCCCCCCCTTTCTCTCTCTACCCAAGCCTTCCAAGGCCTTTCACGTGAAATATTTGTGGGCCCCACACCTCCATTTATGAGAAGGTGATGTGGGCCATGGATTGGGATCCAAATCCAAATCCAAATACATGTTGGGTTTGGATCTGGATATATATGATCCAGATCCTGCCCAAATCTAATTTTTTTTATTCTTTCATGGCATTTCGAAACGGACGGTTTGTACGGGGCCTGACTTCATCAGTACTCCGTCTTGCGTTGGGTCTTCGCCAACATTGTCATTCACTCTTCTTCTCACCTTCAGGAGTTCATTTTGAACGAGTTTCTGATATCTAGGGCTTGGATGTTTAAGAATCTGGGGATGATTTTGATACGAGAGTTGATGTATCGGGCTTAAAGTATGCTTCGAGTCTGGGCTCCCCTTTGCCTTTTCGGTCCTACTTATGTTAGGCCAGGCGGCTTTCGGGGTTTCAAAACACCTTTTAAAAGTCTAAAACTATATGTATACAGTTTTAAAACGTATATATGGTTTCAACATATGCACAGGGTTGTCTGGAAGGCTCCTGGGATTTCTAGACTCAAAATAGCCCTTTGGGGCTGCTTTTGTGAAACCAGGCATATTTGAGAAAAATCATGGGATTTTGGGGTGTTTACAAACCCCTTCAAAGGGGAGATTTTTGAACCGTTTTTGTAAGTATCATCAGCTCAAGGGCCATGATACAAACCAATGTTTCTCCCTTCTAAATAAAATCGAGAACTTGATAGAGCAGAGCCGGCTCCAAGTCACTAGGGAACCAGAGCCTGCCCAAGCCATATTCAAAGAACCCTTCTCTAATCACGCAAGCACTAGTGGGAAGGAAAAAAAAGTATGTGCTTTCTCAACTTTGAAAAGTTTAACGCATCCATCACATTCTGGTTTTACTACTTGTGCATCATCTCTAATCATTTGTAAGAAAAATGCCCAAGTAGTAATCCGGGGAGCGCTTAGAGTCCCACCCCTGGTTAGAGCCATTCTAAAAATTTGAGGTGCTCTAAAGCACTCAAATAGAGCAACAATAGGAATGAGCCTTAGGCAAAGTGTAGGGGAAGTGACCAGGTCCAGGAGGATCTATCAACCCCAACACTTAGAAAAAACTGCTAAAAAAGTGGTCAGTGTCCCTGGCCCTTCAAAAGCATACATTCCTAAGGTTTAGCAAAAAATGGACAAAGCCCAAACTGCCAACCTCATATGATTTTGAAAATCATCTTTCTAAGATCCCAATAAACATGTCCATCCTAGAGTTGATACAAACCTCACCTAGGCATAGGCTTGTTTTAGAAAAAATCTTAGAGAGAGCCAAGGTTAACTCAAATATAACTCCCGAGTCCTTGTCATTTCAAGTGACACCTATCTGTGAAAAAATGTCAATCGTGTTCTCGGAAGACGAGATAGAAAGACCGTATGAAATCCACAACCAAGCTTTGCATATTGAGATAGTATTGAATCACTATCCTCTCAGCCAATGCTTAGTTGATGGGGGAGGAGGTCTCAACATCCTTCCACTCCATGTGGCATGTCAAATTGGAGTCACCTTGACTTCTGTGAACCCAAGTCCCATCGTAATCACTGGATACAATGGAAATGCATCTAGACCTTTGGGAGCCGTAGAGTTACCCATGGAAATAGGAGGCATAGCCCATGCAGGGGTGTTCCATATCTTAGACATACACCCCCATTACAACCTACTGCTTAGAAGACCATGGATACACAACCTGCAAGCTGTGCCATCCACCTTCCATAGGTGCGTGACAATCCCCTATGAAAACCAGATTGTGGTAATTCTGAGAGAAAACTATCCTCAGCTTCAAGGAATACAAAATTTCCCTTGCTTATCAGGTCACCAAGCCTATGAGGACAATCTTGGGAAACCTTTGGTCGAAACTCGCAAGATCGTCCTCCAAAAACCTAGGAAAATCCTACATATCAAGGGGCAGCCCAAAGCTTGCCCGCCCAAAACCATAATCCTCCTAGGAAATACCAAGGGCCAACTATTTCCAAAGTCCTTAAGTAAAAAACCATTCAAGCATGACATGGACGATAGCAAGTTCCAAGGACACCCTTTATACAAAGAATTTGCAAAACTAAAAAAGCCTTTGAACATGCTATTGAACATGGGTTACATGCCTTACCAAAGCCTAGGGACCCAAAACCAAGGTTGCCTCGAGCCCATAATACCAAATACAAACCCAAGTAGGTATGGGATAGGATATATCCCCTCCATACCCCCAAAACCACCACCTGTGACCACTTGGGTCAAGGGTGCCCTAGAACCTATGAAAGCAGAAACCTATGATTTATACCTCTTATTTAGAGACTAATTCATGGCATTTCCTTTGTAGGTATGATGGAAGACCCTCCTTAACCAAAAATCCAAAAAAATTACAAATTTTCAAAACCCAAAAACAAATGGAAAAATCCAAAAAAGTTGTAGTTTGTATTTCTCCAAATATTTTTTCTTTGCAGAAAACCAAAAAAATTGAAAAATTGGAAAATTCCAAAAACAAAATCTTGTACATACCAGCTCCTAGTAGAGATTTGGAAAAAACCAAGGATTTTGAAGAAAAAATCATCTTCATAAAAAGACCAGAATCTTCAAAACCTATAGAAATTCCAAAACCAAAACCATGTATTTGCAAAAACCATGCATCAAATCCAAAGTCCCTAGGATTTAGAATTCTCGAGAATGATCAAAGCACGGAGGAGGATCCCCTTCTCCCTGAAGATGATCAAACCTCCGAGCTTCCCAAGTTTAACAAAATTCTTGATTTGGAAAAACCTTCAAATTTTGTAGGAGGGGATTTCATAGAAATCAACTTAGGGAGTGAGTCAAAACCTAAACACATCAAGTTAGGCACATGTTTGCATGAGCATGAAAAAGCATAATTCATTGCATTCTTGAAAACCTATATCGATGTGTTCGCATGGACTTACGAAGACATGCCAGGTGTAGACCCAAAAGTGGTAGAGCATTGTCTTCCCCTAGATTTAGATTCAAAACCCGTAAAACAAAAGCTTAGAAAGATTCACCCGAATGTACACTCGCAAGTGAAAGAGGGTTTAGAAGATCTGCTTAAAGCTGGTTTTATAAAATCCACTGCGTATTCTGATTGGCTTTCAAACATTGTTGTAGTTCGAAAATCCAATAGGAAAATTTGAATTTGCATTGATTTTGGAAAATTGAACAAAGCCACGCCAAAGGATAACTTCCCTTTGCCAAACATTGATTTGATAGTCGATAGTACTGCAAATCATGAAATGTTTTCCTTTATGGATGGCTACTCGGGTTATAATCAAATCAAATTAGCCCCAAGAGACCAGGCTAAAACTGCTTTTACCGCTCCCTGGGGCATGTACTGCTATACAGTCATGCCCTTTGGTTTGAAAAATGCCGGTGCCACATACCAAAGAGCCATGACTACAATCTTTCACGATCAAATTCATGAGCTCATAGAGGTGTGTGGATGATCTATTGGTAAAATAAAAAACTCAACATACCCATATTGAATCTCCGCAAAAAGTTTTCAAAAGATTGAGGCTTTATAAAGTGAAACTAAACCCTCAAAAGTACGTCTTCAGAGTAGAATCTGGCAAGCTTTAAGGTTTTATGGTAAGCCAAAGGGGCATTGAAGTCGACCCCTCTAAGTGTCGAGCAATCATAGATATACCTCCACCCTCCAATTTAACTCAAATCCGAAGCCTCCAAGGTCGCCTCCAATCAATCAGAAGGTTTATTTCAAACCTCCCTACAAGATGCGAATCTTTCAACAAACTTTTGAGAAAAGGGGTGAAATTTGTGTGGGACGATGATTGCCAAAAGGCTTTCAAAAGATTAAAAGCATATTTGGTTAATCCTCCTGTTTTAAACCCTCCAAAGCAAGGAAAACCTGTTTTACTTTCAATTTCTGTGCATACGAATACCTTGGGTGCCTTATTAGCTCAATATAAGGATAATACCCATAAAGAGTATGCCATTTACTATTTTTTGAAAAATCATTGGCTTATGAAAGAAACTATCAAGCCATAGAGAAGACGTGCTTGGCCTTGGTATGGGCTTGCTAGAAATTTCGTCATTACTTCCTAGATCATGAGATCTGGATAGAGTCTAGGCTTGATCCAATCATGCATTTGTTTGAAAAACCTAATGGCAGCTCCTCTTGATGGAGTATGACCTGAAATTCCACCATCAAACCTCCATTAAGGGGCATGCCCTAGTTGACTATGTGGCTGACTTCCCTTTAGAGGATTCATATCCCACACTCGATGGAATGCCCAACGAAGGTATTTTTCAAAACTAATTTCAAAATCATATTCTATCAAATTGCTCAAGTGAAAACCAAGTGTGGAAGATGCACTTCGACGGGGCACGAAACCAAAGAGGGGCTGGGGCAGGAATCATCCTCATATCCCCTAACAAGGGAGAAATTCTCATCGCTATTCGCCTAGATTTCGAATGTTCCAACAATACAGCCGAGTATGAAGCACTCATACAAGGCTTGAAAATTTTGAAAACTCTAGGGGCATCATGCATTGAAGTCTTTGGAGACTCTTTACTTGTCATAAACCAAGTGTTCAAAATTTGGCAAGTCAAAAATGAAAAACTTCTTCCATACCACGAATTGGCCACCAAGGTGGTCGAATCGTTCCAATTGTGTACACTCACACACGTAGGAAGAGAGGACAATGGCCTAGCCGATGCCCTCTCATCCTTAGGCTCAGCCCTAAGGGTCGATCCCACCTTGGGAACTCCAAATGGGTTGAAGCTACCTCCCTGACTAATGTCCAGGGGCAACACGTAGTGGCATTCATTAGGAAAAATATGTTGGCTCGATTTGGAGTTCCAAAAGACCTAGTGTCTGATAATGGCATCCCCTTAAAAAATGAGAGGATGGTAAAGTTATGTAACACATATGGCACAACTCACCACTTCTCATCGCCCTACTACCCTGAAGGCAACGGCCAAGCCAAAGCCACCAATAAGACTCTCATAAGCATTATTGAGAAAACCTTAGAGAAGGGTAGGACATGACATGAGAAGTTGGATGAAGCCTTATGGGCTTATAGGACTTTCATCCGAACTCCCACAAATGCCACACCATTTGAGTTGGTCTATGGCACAAACACCATTCTTCCCATTCATACCAAACTGCATTCATTTCATACATCACTTGCACTCAACCTTACCCTAGAGATGCTTCAGCATGCTAGAATGGCCGAGCTTGATTTATTAGATGAGAGAAGGCTCCTTGCCATGGATCATGCACATGCATACCAGCAAAGGATCGCCCGACATTATGAGAAGCATATGAAGCCTCGCCACTTCAAAGTGGGAGACCTTGTGCTAAAAATCATCCAACATCGTGGCCCACATCCACTTGGAAAGTGGCGGCCCAAGTGGGATGGTCCTTATATTATGCATGGAACCACCACAAACAATGCATATTGGTTAGTCGATGTTGAGGGTAGGAATTTAGCCGACCCTATGAATGTCCAATATTTGAAAAAATACCATGTGTAGGGTCTAAGCTGAATCCTATTACGAAAAGATTTTGAGGAAAATCTCCTTTGAAACTTCGTGAGAGAGGATCAAGGTAGATCGTGCAACCCTGAATGAGAGAATCAATGCTTGTGAAAAAGCGGAGTTTTCAAAAACAAACGGGTTATATTTCAAAATTCTTCTTCTTACAAAGGAAGGCCTGGTTCAAAATAGCAAGATACTTGTAAGTAGTACGTGCTATTTCTAAATAGGCCGATCTGGGATGAATCGAATAGATCATTAGGATAAGTCCTTCCCCTCTTCTCTTCTCTTCCCCAAAAGAAAAACTTGGAAAAAAGCAAAAAGGAAAATCCCTACAAAAATCTCTTTCCAAAAGAAAGCTGAATCCAAAAAGGAAAAATCATTTCTCCTATGGAAAAGAGGGAACAAAGAAAAAATACTCCCAAAGGGAGACCCTCTATGGAAAAAAAAAAGCCAAAAAGCTCAAAAGAGCAGTTTTCCGCCTCTTTGCCTCAAACCATGGGACACTCCAAAAGAGACCGTGGTAATTCTTTCCCCATCCCTGCGACTTATCCCAAGTGAAGAAAGGTTCATTTCAAGGAGTCTTAAAGTAAAAATAGGATTTATTTACTTGAATCTCATCTTGTTTGAGAATTAGACTTTTTGAGTAAGGCGTAGAAATTTTGAAATGCTACTTGATTTTCTTATAAAACCTTCGCTAGATTAGCAAGGGTCAAGACTCAAGTAAAGAGAAACATGAAAAGCTAAAAATCCTTAGGATTGAGGCTAAAAGGAGTTTTCCTCTTTTCAAAAACAAATTAAGAAAACCTCGAACATCGAGCAACATAAGACCAGCTCACTTGGTGCAGCAGGTCTTCATAAGACTCCCAAGTTCGACCATTCCATTAAAGTCTCTAGGAAACCATACTTCCTAGCATATCATTCCATGCCATTCACTTATATGTGCACGCATGGACACTTACACAATCCCATTTAGAACTAGCACCACATTAGGTAAAGTCCCCTTTGGCAAAATCCCCTCTTACTGGGCACAAAGGAAAAGTTTTTCTCAAAACTGGGACGATCCCATATTCTCGAGGACGAATCCAAGGAGAAATCAAACAGGGGTGTTGTCTTCTTCGCCATTATCCAACCAAAGAGGGACTTCTGTAAACACCACAAAATCAAACGATTTTAAAAAACAAACACCTGGTTTAAAACATCCACTTCAAAAACCAGATTCTGAGTTTTCAAAAACCCAAGAGTTACAAAAGCCTTAAACTTTTGTTTTACACCCCTTTCAAAATGCGAATTTCTCAAGCTTGGGCCAAGTCCCAATTTTGTAAAAGCCCAAATCCAACAGGTGGAGCCTGATCAAAAGCAGTCTCAAAAGCAGGTTCAAAAGCCCAGAAAGCACCTTGGCCTGATAAAAGCAGGATCAAACGGCAAAAGGAAAGCCCAGGCTAGAAGCAAACTTCAAGCCTGTAGACGCGCGAAAATCCCCGCCTCTTCGCCTCTTTCGGGACTTGGAGTGGATCTTATCGTGCGTCTAAGGCCTATGTATACAAATAGGGCGTGCCAGCTAGCTTACTCAAGCTAGCGAAGATATATTTAACACTGACTTCTAAACGTGGCGACTGTGAGCAAGTGAGCTCTTGTCGTCGCAGACTTTCTTGCACCGATGCGCAAGGGTCAGTCTGTACGCTTTTGCAAAAAATCGAGTTTTGGGGAGAAAGTCCACGAAGTGGTTCGAGGTATCTTTATTTCGGGTTTTTAAGATGCGATTGCATGTTTTAGATCACGTGGATTTGCACGTGCCTAAGTCTTTTCTTTTATCCCCTTTTGGGGTCGCCTAGTTTGTGTGTTATGAACACTCCACTACATGGGCGAATTCGAGCGGGGCTTGCTTCGATGCAATATGCGTCCTACCTCGTGGTATGGCGTAGATGCAATGCAAACTCACGCTACTCCAAAGGGAAAACCCGAAATGTAAAGACAATACTGAAGGGAAATAACAGAAGGGAAATAACCGAAGGGAAATAACCGAAGGGAAATAACCGAAGGGAAATATGTATATATCTTATGTATATGAGCCCTTACTCAGGTCTTGCAAATAAGAGCGAAGGCTCAATGTGGGTGCGTGCTTGAATTGAAAGACTTACTCACACGACATGAAATTAAACCCAAATATAAATTGCAGTATGGCCTTGACTAAGGTCTTGGGAGTAAGAGCGAAGGCTCAATGTGTGTGACAGTGCTTGAATTGAAAGACTTACTCACACGACATGAAATTAAACCCAAATATAAATTGCAGTATGGCCTTGACTAAGGTCTTGGGAGTAAGAGCGAAGGCTCAATGTGTGTGAGAGTGCTTGAATTGAAGTACTACACACACGACATAAATGAAACCCAAATATAACTGCAATAAGGCCTTTACTAAGGTCTTGGGAGTAAGAGCGAAGGCTCAATGTGTGTGACAGTGCTTGAATTGAAAGACTTACTCACACGACATGAAATTAAACCCAAATAGTATAGGTCGGCCCTTACTTGGGTCTTTCAAATAAGAGCGAAAGCTCAATGTGTGTGAGAGTGCTTGAATTGAAAGACAACGCACCCAACTTAAACAAAACCCTTCGAAAATGAAATATATAGGTACACTTATATATTAGGGGCTGATTAGGCCCGTGTGTGTTCAAAATTGTGCATGACTAAGAGAGTGCACGTGTGTGGTTGTGCCAAGCCACGTTATTACAAGCGGGGGGAGACTATGCTCCGTTATTACAACCCCGTATCAAATTGAATTTCAAGCAAGTGTACGACTAAAGACCGAGTTTAGACACTTACGAGTAGCTGGTCCGTAGAGGTCTTGCTTGAGCGTGGCCTTGGCCTTGGGCTGCAAACGGGAGCTCCGCGAAGGTAGGTGATCAAGGGTGCTGGCCGGCTGCAAGTGGGGCGCGGGATAGACGCCTCGAAGGGGGCCGGTGGCAAGTAGGTGGCGCCTCCAAGTAGGGGGTTTAGAGTGGCTGAATAAGTGGGTATTAGGATCCCTAGGGAAGTTGGGTACTTAGGGAAACTGGACCTAAAAGGTGAGCTAGTGGGAAGGCCAAATAGGACACCTAGGGGGGTTGGCCGAATGGGAGATGGTGGCTAAGTAGTGGCCAGCAGCTTGGGTTACACTAGGTTCGGCTAGGTTTAGGTGGTGGCGGCAAAGGGGCTGAGCTGAAGGGAGGATGTGTGGCTAAGAGTGGAGAGGTGGTAGAGAAGGGGGGGCTAGGTAAGGTGGAGGGTACTTACCGAATGGGGAGAAGTGGCGGATGGAGTGGGCAAGTGGCGGGCAGGTGGCTGTCGGCTGGTTCGGTTGGGGGAAGATGATGGCGTCCGGTTGAGGGGTGGTGGTGGTGGATGGAAGAGGGAAGGTGGCGGAGCAGGTGGCGGCTGGTGGAGCAGCTGGAGCAGGCCAAGGTGGGGAGTTGTCCCGGCTGGGTGAGAGAAGGGAGAAGGAGAGGGCCCGGCTGGGTGAGGTAGAGTGGTTCCCACTTAGAAAACCCGCCCACAATGAGGGGGGTTTAAATAGGGGATGGGTAGGTCGGTTAGGGCTGGGCTGTGGGTAGTGGTTAGGTGGTTTAGGTAGGGTGGTATGTAGATAAGGTGGGCTGGATGGGGTTGGGCCAGATATTTTAAAACTAGGTGTTTGGATAAATCGTGGGCTAAGGGTGGTTTAGGGGTTTAGGGCTAGGTTAGGTGGTTGGGTTTTAGGGTGAGGTTTAGTGAGCTAGGTTAGGTGATTAGGCTAGGTTTAGGCTAGGATTAGGGAAATTAATCTAGGTTTAGGGAAGGATTAGGGAAGTGGGTTAGGTGATTAGGTTGGGATTAGGCCGGGATTAGGGAAGTGGGTTAGGTGATTAGGTTCAGATTAGGGGTGGATTAGGGGTTTAGGCTAGGTTTAGGCATTTTGGGCTAGGTTTAGGTGAAGGAGCTCCCTTAGCATGGCCCATAGACCTTGATCACCCCATGTTGGTGCAGCCCTAGGTTAGGTTTTAGCTAATTACAAGCTTAAACCCACTCAATTAGGCTAACCCACATGATTAACCCAAACTTGACACACAAGTCAAGCTTAATACAACACTCTTGATATTTTTCACCCCCACTCTCTCTCATGCCCCATATCCCACGTGAATTTCAAGTGGGCCCCACCTCCATTTATGAGAAGGTGATGTGGGCCATGGATATGGATATTGGATTGGATCTCTGGATCCAAATCCAAATCCAAGTCCACATATGGGTTTGGATTGGAATCTGGATATATATGGTCCAGATCCAATCCAAACTGAACTCTGACTCCTTCGAGCTGGGTTCGAGACGGACGATTTGTGCGGGGCCTGACAGCATCAGTACTCCGTCTGCGTTGGGTCTTCGCCAACATAGTCGTCCGCCTCTGTTTCTGCCTTCCGGAGATGACTTCAAATGCTATTTTGATAAGAACAGGGTCTTGGACGTTCGAGATCCTGGGATGTGAATCAGATACAAGAGTTGCTGCGCCGGGCTCGACAGGTGCTCCGGTTCCGGGCTCTTCTTGGCTCTCCTGGTCCTGTCTTGATCGGGCCAAGCCACTTTGGGGTTTCAAAACATGTTTTAAAAGGGTTTTCAAAAGCTATATCATATGTTTTTGAAAGATAAAGTTTAAAACATATATACAGGGTTGTTTGGAAGGCTCCTGGGTTTCCAAACTCAAAATGGCCCTTTGGGGGCTGCTTGTATAAAACCAGATTCGTTTAAGAAATGGCCTTGTCCAAATCGATTTGGATAAGGGCAAAGATAACAAACACCCCTTTTAATGTCTCCCTAGATCTAGCCACGAAGAATATGGGATCGTCCCATTTTAGCAAAATCTCAATTTTACAAACTCTGGTAGGAGGAGATATCACGCCAAAGGGTTTTACTATGGAATCTGGTCCTAACTGGGATCATGTTCATGCAAGTACTATGCGTGGAATGCAAATGACATGGGTGTGGTGCCAAGAGTGGCGACCTCCCAGAGACCAGGTGTGGTCGAACTCTAGAGACTTACAAGGCCTACTGCTTCAAGTGAGCAAAATCCTATGCTGTTCGATGTTCGGTTTTTAAAACTTATTTACAAAAGCTATTTACAAACGGGACAACTGTCTTGAGTCTCGATCCTAAGGATCTCGAGCTCTTCGTGCTTGCCCTTGTTTGAGTCTTAACACTCGCTTATCTAGCGGAGGTTTTATAAGAAAACAAGCTTCATTTCAAATCCCTACGCCTTACTCGAAACGTCGAATTCTCAGACAAGATGAATTTCAAGTAAGTAAATCCTATTTTTACTTTAGGATTCCTCGAAATGAACCATGCTTTAGCTTGGGATAAGCCAGGGATGGGAAAGAGATACCACGGTCCCTTCTGAAGTGTCCCGTGGTTTAAGGCATAGAAGGCGGAAAACTGCTCTTTTTGAGCTTTTTGGCCTCTTTTTCCTTTTTTCATAGAGGGTCTCCCTTTGGGAGTATTTTTTCTTTAATCCCTCTTTTTGATAAGAGAATCGATTTTCCTCTTTGAAGTCTGGTTTCTTTCTTTTGGAAAGAGATTTTAAATGGGAAATTCCCTTTTGATTTGAGCCTTTGTTTTCCTTTTGGAAGGAGAAGAGAAGAGGGGAGGACTTATCCCAAGCCTACACTCGATCCATTCCAGATCAGCCTATTTAGAAATAGCACGTACTACTTGCAAGTATCTTGCTATGTTGAACTAGGCCCTTCTTTGTAAGATGAAGGATTTTGAAATGCAACCACGATTTTGAAAACTCCACTCTTTCATAAGTGCGAATTCTCTTACTTAGGGTCACATGAGTTGCCTTTGCACCTTATTCACACGTCTCAGGGCAGCTATCCCTCTTAAATTTTTGAAAACTGGAATTTAATCCAGATCCTACACATGATACTTCTTTAAGTATTGAATATTGATAGGATCTGCTAAATTCCTACCTTCTACATTGATCAACCAATACGAATTGTTTGTAGTGGTTGCTCGTACAACATAGGGTCCATCCCAGTTGGGGCGCCACTTGCCTAGGGGGTGTGGGCCACGATGGTGGATGGTTTTCAAGACCAGATCTCCTACTTCAAAGTGGCGAGGTCTCATGTGTTTGCTATAATGTTGGGCTATCCTTTGCCGGTATGCACGAGCATGATCCATGGCAAGGAGTCGCCTCTCATCTAGCAGATCTAGCTCGGCCATCCTAGCATGCTGGAGCGTCTCTAGGGAGAGGTCGAGTGCAATGGATGTATGGAATGAATGCAGTTGGGTATGAATGGGAAGAATGGCGTTTGTGCCATAGACCAATTCGAATGGTGTGGCATTTGTGGGAGTCCGGATGGAAGTCCTATAAGCCCATAAGGCTTCATCCAGCTTCTCATGCCACCTCCTACCCTTCTCTAAGGTCTTCTCAATGATACCAATGAGAGTCTTGTTTGTGGCTTCGGCTTGGCCGTTGCCTTGAGGGTAGTAGGGCGAGGAGAAGTGGTGAGTTATGCCATACGTGTTGCACAACTTAACCATCCGCTCGTTCTTGAATGGGGTACCATTATCAGACACAAGGTCTCGTGGAACCCCAAATCGAGCCAAGATATTCCTCCGGATGAAAGCCACCACATGTTGCCCCATTACATTTGTTAGGGAAATGGCTTCCACCCACTTGGAGAAATACTCCGTGGCTGCTAAAATAAAACGATGCCCATTCGAGGCCTTTGGAAATATGGGGCCTACAATGTCAAACGCCCACATGGTAAATGGCCAGGGGCTGACCACGGAATGCAATGCAGATGAAGGGATATGAATGGCGTGCCCATGCACTTGACATGGATGACACTTCCTAACGTGATCGTGACAATCCTTTTTCAGGGTGGACCAAAAATAACCCCCTCTAAGTATTTTCATTGCCATCATGTTGGCATTAACATGACCTCCACATTCTCCATCGTGGAATTCATGCATTACTATCCTAGCCTCCTCTAGGTCGATACACCTAAGCAGAATGCCGGTAAAACTCTTTTTGTATAAGACCCCACCCAGAATGGTGTATCGGGTCGAAATCTTACGAATGAATGCCCGATCTTTGGATGTGGCATCCTCGGTGAATCCCCCATTTTCTAAAAAATGTTTTATGTCATAGAACCAGGGTTTTTCAATAGACTCTGGGTTGTTTTGGCAAATATCCAAGTCGTGTGTGGATGGATGGGGCGCATGCCATATTTCCAAAGATCTGGTCCCTGAAATGGGATCGACCTTCAGGGTTGAACCCAAGGAGGAGAGGGCATCGGCAATGCCATTGTCCTCTCTTCCTACGTGTGTGAGCTTACACGATTGGAAGGATTGGACCAATTGAGTGGCCAACTCGTGATATGGAAGTAGTTTCTCATTACGTACTTGCCAAATTTTTAAAACCTGGTTTATGACAAGGAGCGAATCTCCAAAGACCTCGATGCATGATGCCCCTAGAGTTTTCGAAATCCTCAAGCCTTGTATGAGTGCTTCATACTCAGCTACGTTGTTGGAACATTCAAAATCTAAGCGGACTACTATGGGAATCTCGCCCTTTTCAGGGGAGATTAGGATGATCCCAGCACCAGCCCCTCGTTGGTTTCGTGCCCCGTCGAAGTGCATCTTCCACACTTGGTTTTCGAAAGAATTTGCCAAAATGTGGTTTTGAAAATGGTTTTGCAATATGCCTTCATCAGGCATTTCGACAAGAGTGGGATATGCGTCCTTCAAGGGGAAGTCAGCCATGTAATCTGCTAGGGCTTGCCCCTTAACGGAGATCTGGTGATGGTATTTTAGATCATACTCCATTAGAAGGAGTTGCCATTTGCCCAATCTACCCGTGAGAATGGGTTTTTCGAACAAGTGCTTGATTGGGTCAAGCTTGGACACTATCCAGATCTCATGATCTAGGAAGTAGTGTCTGAATTTCTGGCAGGCCCAAACTAGGGCCAAGCACGTCTTCTCCATGGCTTGATAATTTCGTTCATAAGCCAAGAGAGTTTTTGAAATATAGTAGATGGCATACTCCTTATGGGTGTCATCCTCGTATTGAGCCAACAGGGCTCCTAAAGCGTTTACATGCACGGAGATGTATAATAAAAGCGGTTTTCCTTGTTTTGGAGGATTCAAAACGGGGGGATTAACCAAGTATGCCTTTAGTCTCTCGAAGGACTTTTGGCATTCGTCATCCCATAAGAATTTCGTACCCTTCCTCAACAGTTTGTTGAAGGGTTCGCATCTAGTTGCCAGATTTGATATGAATCGGCGCACAGATTGTAATCGACCCTGGAGGATACGGACTTGGGTGAGATTGGAGGGTGGAGCCATGTCTATGATGGCTCGACACTTAGAGGGGTCGACTTCTATTCCCCTTTGGCTCACCATAAAGCCTAGAAGCTTTCCTGATTCTACCCCGAACACACATTTTTGAGGGTTCAGCTTTACTTTGTAAAGCCTAAGCCTTTCGAAAATCTTTTGTAAACATTTGATATGGGTGCATCGGGTTTTGGATTTCACCAAGAGATCATCTACATACACTTCTACAAGCTCGTGAATTTGATCATGGAAGATCGTGTTCATGGCTCGTTGGTATGTTGCGCCGACATTTTTCAAACCAAAGGGCATGACTGTATAGCAGTACGTGCCCCATGGGGTTGTGAAGGCGGTCTTACCCTGATCTCGTGGACTTAGTTTGATTTGATTATAGCCTGAATAGCCATCCATAAATGAAAACATTTCATGATTTGCAGTACTATCGACTATCAAATCTATGTTTGGTAAAGGATAATTATCCTTTGGAGTGGCTTTATTCAGGTTTCTGAAATCGATGCATATTCGAATTTTCCCATTGGTTTTTCGAACTACAACGATATTTGACAACCAATCAGAATACGCAATGGGTTTTATAAATCCGGCTTTTAGCAGATCTTCTAAACCCTCTTTGACTTGCGTGTGTACATTCGGGTGTATTTTCCTAAGCTTCTGCTTTATTGGTTTTACACCTATATCTAAGGGAAGACGATGCTCGACTATGCTGGGATCTATGCCCGGCATGTCTTCATACGTCCATGCAAACACATCTAAATAGGTTCGTAGAAATGCAATGAATGCTAACTTTTCAGTTTCATGCAAGCATGCACCTATTTTGATGGTTTTGGGATTGGAATCATCCCCTAGGTTCACCTCTACGAAATCTCCTCCTACTGATTGGGAAGGTCTTTCAAAATCGAGAATTCTATGAAATTCTGGGAGCTCAGAAGTGGGATCTTCCTCAAGGGGATCCACTTCTGGGCTTTGATCATTCTCGTGGGCTTTAGACCCGAGAGAACTTGATGCGTGGTTTTCAAAATAACCTGGTTTTGTACTTGGATTTTCAAGCGATTTCGAAATTTTTGGTCTGGCTATGCAGACGACGTTTCTTTCGAAGTCCTTTTCTTTCGCCAAAGTCATACCAGGAGCAGCTATGTACAAAATCTTTTTGGTATTTTCCAAATTTTCGATTTTTTTGGGTTTTTGTAAAACAAGAACTTTGGGAACTATACAAAGCACACTTTTTTCGAGTTTTTGTTTTTCCATTGTTTTGGTTTTTCTTGTTTTTCGATTTTTTTTTATTTTAAGTTTTCAAATGTTTTTGGTATTTTTAGAAAAAGGGATCTTTCGTCATACCTACAAAGGGAAAACACTATGGGTTAGACTTGGAACAGGAGGTCTAAACCATAGGTTTCTTCTAAGACAGGCTCCGGGGCACCCTTGACCCAGGTGGTCACAGGGGGTGGCTCCGGCGGTATTCGGGGAGTATAGTCGATCCCATATCGGCTTGGGTTGGCCCTAGGCAGGATGGGTGTAAACACCCCGAAATCCCACGAATTTCTTAAACGAATCTGGTTTTATACAAGCAGCCCCAAAGGGCCATTTTGAGTTTGGAAACCCAGGAGCCTTCCAAACAAACCCTGTACATATGTTTTAAAATTTTATCTTTCAAAAACATATGATATAGCTTTTGAAAACCCTTTTAAAACATGTTTTGAAACCCCGAAGTGGCTTGGCCCGATCAAGACAGGACCAGCAGAGCCAAGAAGAGCCCGGAACCGGAGCACCTGTCGAGCCCGGCGCAGCAACTCTTGTATCTGATTCACACCCCAGGATCTCGAACGTCCAAGACCCTGTTCTTATCAAAATAGCATTTGAAGTCATCTCCGGAAGGCAGAAACGGAGGCGGACGACTATGTTGGCGAAGACCCAACGCAGACGGAGTACTGATGCTGTCAGGCCCCGCACGAATCGTCCGTTTCGAACCCAGCTCGAAGGAGTCAGAGATTCAGTTTGGATTGGATCTGGACCATATATATCCAGATTCCAATCCAAACCCATATGTGGACTTGGATCGGATTTGGATCCAGAGATCCAATCCAATATCCATATCCATGGCCCACATCACCTTCTCATAAATGGAGGTGGGGCCCACTTGAAATTCACGTGGGATATTGGGCATGAGAGAGAGTGGGGGTGAAAAATATCAAGAGTGTTGTATTAAGCTTGACTTGTGTGTCAAGTTTGGGTTTAATCTTGTGGGTTAGCCTAATTGAGTGGGTTTAAGCTTGTAATTAGCTAAAACCTAACCTAGGGCTGCACCAACATGGGGTGATCAAGGTCTATGGGCCATGCTAAGGGAGCTCCTTCACCTAAACCTAACCCAAAATGCCTAAACCTAGCCTAAACCCCTAATCCACCCCTAATCTGAACCTAATCACCTAACCCACTTCCCTAATCCCGGCCTAATCCCAACCTAATCACCTAACCTCCTTCCCTAATCCTTCCCTAAACCTAGATTAATTTCCCTAATCCTAGCCTAAACCTAGCCTAATCACCTAACCTAGCTCACTAAACCTCACCCTAAAACCCAACCACCTAACCTAGCCCTAAACCCCTAAACCACCCTTAGCCCACGATTTACCCAAACCCCTAGTTTTAAAATATCTGGCCCAACCCCATCCAGCCCACCTTATCTACATACCACCCTACCTAAACCACCTAACCACTACCCACAGCCCAGCCCTAACCGACCTACCCATCCCCTATTTAAACCCCCCTCATTGTGGGCGGGTTTTCCAAGTGGGAACCACCCCTTCCATCCAGCCGGGCCCTCTCCTTCTCCCATTTCTCATCCAGCCGTGACCACTCCCCAGCAGCTCCACCTGCTCCACCAGCCGCCACCTGCTCAGCCACCTTCCCTCTTCCGTCCACCACCACTGCACCCCAGCCGGACGCCACCATCTTCCCCCAACTCCACCAGCAGCCACCTGCCCGCCACTCTCCCACTCCATCCGCCACTCCTCCCCATTCGGTAAGTCCCCCTAACTCCCTCAAAGCCACTCTCTACCACCTCTCCACCCTTAGCCACCCATCTTCCTTTCAGCTCAGTCCCTTTGCCGCCACCACCTAAGCCTAGCCGAACCTAGGATAACCCAAGTGGCTGGCCACTACTTAGCCACCATCTCCCATTCAGCCGAAACCCCCCCTCGGTGTCCTATTTGGCCTTCCCACTAGCTCACCTTTTAGGTCCAGTTTCCCTAAGTACCTAACTTCCCTAGTGACCCTAAGACTCACTTATTCAGCCACTCTAAACTCCCTACTTGGAGGCGCCGCCTACTTGCCACCGGCCCCCTTCGAGGCGCCTATCCCGCGCCCCACTTGCAGCCGGCCAGCACCCTTGATCACCTACCCTCGCGGAGCTCCCACTTGCAGCCCAAGGCCAAGGCCACGCTCAAGCAAGACCTCTACGGACCAGCTACTCGTAAGTGTCTAAACTCGGTCTTTAGTCATACACTTGCTTGAAATTCAATTTGATACGGGGTTGTAATAACGGAGCATAGTCTCCCCCCGCTTGTAATAACGTGGCTTGGCACAACCACACACGTGCACTCTCTTAGTCGTGCACAATTTTGAACACACACGGGCCTAATCAGCCCCTAATATATACGTGTACATATATATTTCATTTTCGAAGGGTTTTGTTTAAGTTGGGTGCGTTGTCTTTCAATTCAAGCACTCTCACACACATTGAGCTTTCGCTCTTATTTGAAAGACCCAAGTAAGGGCCGACCTATACTATTTGGGTTTCATTTCATGTCGTGTGAGTAAGTCTTTCGATTCAAGCACTCTCACACACATTGAGCTTTCGCTCTTATTTGAAAGACCCAAGTAAGGGCCGACCTATACTATTTGGGTTTCATTTCTTGTCGTGTGAGTAAGTCTTTCAATTCAAGCACTTTCACACACATTGAGCCTTCGCTCTTACTCCCAAGACCTTAGTAAAGGCCTTATTGCAGTTATATTTGGGTTTCATTTATGTCGTGTGTGTAGTACTTCAATTCAAGCACTCTCACACACATTGAGCCTTCGCTCTTACTCCCAAGACCTTAGTCAAGGCCATACTGCAATTTATATTTGGGTTTAATTTCCTGTCGTGTGTGTAAGTCTTTCAATTCAAGCACGCACCCACATTGAGCCTTCGCTCTTATTTGCAAGACCCGAGTAAGGGCTCATATACATAAGATATATACATATCTCCCTTCGGTTATTTCCCTTCGGTTATTTCCCTTCTGTTATTTCCCTTCAGTATTGTCTTTACATTTCGGGTTTTCCCTTTGGAGTAGCGTGAGTTTGCATTGCATCTACGCCATACCACGAGGTAGGATGCATATTGCATCGAAGCAACCCCCGCTCGAATTCGCCCATGTAGTGGAGTGTTCATAACACACAAACTAGGCGACCCAAAAAGGGATAAAAGAAAAGACTTAGGCACGTGCAAATCCACGTGATCTAAAACATGCAATCGCATCTTAAAGACCCGAAATAGACACCTCGAACCGTCTCGTAGACTTTCTCCCCAAAACTCGATTTTTTGCAAAAGCGTACAGACTGACCCTTGCGCATCGGTGCAAGAAGGTCTGCAACGACAAGAGCTCACTTGCTCACAGTCGCCACGTTTAGAAGTCAGTGTTAAATACATCTTTGCTAGCTTAAGTAAGCTAGCTGGCACGCCCTATTTGTATACATAGGCCTTAGACGCACGATAAGATCCACTCCAAGCCACGAAAGAGGCGAAGAGGCGGGGATTTTCGCGCGTCTACAATGGGCTCTAGGAGACCCTGGTTTTGTGCCCCTAGACTCTTGTAGGGCGTGTAGCCCATGTTCAATAACATGTTCCACGACCTTTTGTTTTTTGAAAAGATGGGATACAAGTCGTGGTCCTGGAACATGCTATCGTCCATATTAGGCTCGTATGGCCTTTTGTCCAGGGGTTTTGGAAATAGGGAACATTTGGGTTTTCCTAGGAGGATTAGAGTCGGGAGGGGGCCTGCTTTGGGCGGCCCCTTCACACATACAACCTTCCTAGGGTTGTTCAACACGAGCCGAGGTGGCTCAACCATAATTTGCCCCAGGTTAGCCTCGTGGGCCTGGGAGCTCGATAAACAAGGGGAGTTTATGATCCCCTGAAGCTGTGGGTGACTCTCACCTAGGATCACTACGACCTGGTCCCTAAAAGGGATCTTGACACACTTGTGGAAGGTGGATGGCACAGCGCACAAACTGTGTATCCAGGGTCTTCCCAGCAACAGGTTATAATGGGGGTGGATGTCCAAGACATGGAACACCCCCGTGTGTCCAATCCCTCCCGTTTCCATTGGGAGTTCGATGGATCCTAAAGGTCTAGACGCATTCCCATCGTATCCAGTGATAACGATGGGGCTTGGGTTCACTGAAGTCAAGGTGACTCCGATTTTATACGCCACGTGAAGTGGAAGGATGTTGAGCCCTCCTCCACCATCGACTAGGCACCTATCCAGAGAGTGGTTGTTTAGAACCACCTCGATATGCAGGGCCTGGTTATGGGTTTCGTAGGGTCTATCTACATCATCTTCCGAAAAGGTGATGGGCGATTTTGCTCCTAATAAAGCCACTTGGGCAGACAAGGATTCCGGACTTATGTTCGAATCAACCTTGGCCCTTTCTAGAATTTTCTCTAAGACAAGTCTATGCCTAGGCGAGGTTTTGATAAGCTCTAGGATAGACATGTGAATAGGAATCTTTGAAAGGTGGTTTTCGAAATCATAAGGATTTAGGATGATTTTGTCCTTATCTGCTTTTGGCAGACCACTAGGGATACATGCTTTTGAGGGGCCAGGCACACTGACCACCTTTTGAGCACCTTGAAGGTGCGGGGGTTGGTAGATCCTCCCGGATCTAGTGACTTCCCCCACGACCAGCCTAGGGTTCACGCTAAACTTGGCTCTAAGGATGAGCTGAGGAGAACCTTGGATTTTCAAAACTGGTTTTGTCGGGGTTTCCACTTTTGGTGGTCCCCGAATGACGACTTGGGTGGGCCTCTTATATAGTACAAGGATGGGCGTACAAGCAGGTCGACCAGGCTCTGGTTTTTGCGCTAGTTCCTTGGAAATGGTGAGGGTACATACCTCCTTTCCTTTCCCACTGCCACTGGCGTGTTTGGGAAAGGGTTCCTTGAAGATAGCTTGAGGTGGCTCAGGTTCCGCAGTGACCTGGAGCCGGCCCTCTGCTATCAAGTTCTCAATTTTATTTAGAAGAGAGAAGCACCGTTTGGTATCATGGCCTTTGAGCCGATGATACTTGCAAAATCGGTTTAAATACCCCCCTTTGGATGTGACTCCTTCGGGGATTTCAGGGAGTTCGATCATGCCCTCGGCAAGTAAGAGGTCTAGGACCTCCGACACAGGTTGCCCCAGCGGAGTGTACTCCCGTTTTTCAATTGGTTTTGAAAAATTGCGTTCTCTCTTATTTTCTATTTTTTCAAAATTTTTAGAAGTGCCCGCCATGCCTGGATCCACCCGGACATTGGCGATTTTATGGGGCTTTGCCCCTTTGTCCGTTGTGGGCAGCCCATATGCGATGGGTTTTTCCACACGTGTTTTAGGAACGACACTTCCTTTCCATAGGTGGTCGTATGTCCCTTTTCGCAAGTTGGTTTCGAAAAGGGAGGCCTTTTTGATCAACTTATGGAAAGTTGAAATCTCATGGAGCGAGAGAAGGGTTTTTAACTCGCTTTTGAAATTATCCAGGATGAGCATTACTGCGCATCCTTCGGATATAGGCTCTCGCACTTGGCCCAAAAGAGACCTCCATCTTATAATGAAGGCATGCACGTCTTCGTTCATGCCTTGCTTTGTGTCCCTTAAGGTATTCAGGGTTGGCGTGACTTCCACGTTGTGTGCAAATCTTTGCATGAAGCAGTTCGCTAACTCTTCAAAAGTAGCGAACTGGCTTAAGTCGTAGGAAGCCAGCCATTTGGCAGCTGTGCCTTTAAGGGATAGGGGGAACCAATACACCCATTTCATCGAGTCCTTTTTCTTCTTATGGGCTCGACGTGAGAAAAGCTGCAAGTGAGACCTAGGGTCTCCCATGCCATCATACCGATGGAAGTTCGGTATTTCATCGTCACTATCTGTTTCGTAATCCATAGGAAGGAAATCAGACAGGGCGTAGCTTCTTTTCTCTTTATTTTGCCCTTTCAGCAGCTGCTGTAGGGCTTTACGGTCCTTTTGTGTGAAGAACTCGTGGTATTGGTTGCCTTCCATTACGGAGGCCTCTTTTTGCTTGCGAGGTTTTTCAATTTTCTTTTTAGGCCTTTGTTCACCGTTTGATGAACATGAATCGCCTACTTCAGCCTCTTGGCTGAGAGCATCGATTTTGGCCTCAAATTCCCTTCTCAAGTCCTCGATTTCATCTAGTTTTATTTTGTTTTTGAAAATCCTCCTAGAGTGAGAACTTGATGCGCATGAGCCTTGGCTCGACACTTCACTTGGATTGGATTTTGACATGCTTTTCAAGCTTTTTCAAAATTTCCTAAGTAAAAGCAAAGAAAACAAGTTAAAAACGACACCTTTATAAAATTTTCGCAAGACTTCCACAAGTAAACTCGATTTTTGAAAAGGCTCACGTCCCACCGGGCGTGCCAATCTCTGTAGACGCGCGAAAATCCCCGCCTCTTCGCCTCTTTCGGGACTTGGAGTGGATCTTATCGTGCGTCTAAGGCCTATGTATACAAATAGGGCGTGCCAGCTAGCTTACTCAAGCTAGCGAAGATATATTTAACACTGACTTCTAAACGTGGCGACTGTGAGCAAGTGAGCTCTTGTCGTCGCAGACTTTCTTGCACCGATGCGCAAGGGTCAGTCTGTACGCTTTTGCAAAAAATCGAGTTTTGGGGAGAAAGTCCACGAAGTGGTTCGAGGTATCTTTATTTCGGGTTTTTAAGATGCGATTGCATGTTTTAGATCACGTGGATTTGCACGTGCCTAAGTCTTTTCTTTTATCCCCTTTTTGGGTCGCCTAGTTTGTGTGTTATGAACACTCCACTACATGGGCGAATTCGAGCGGGGCTTGCTTCGATGCAATATGCGTCCTACCTCGTGGTATGACGTAGATGCAATGCAAACTCATGCTACTCCAAAGGGAAAACCCGAAATGTAAAGACAATACTGAAGGGAAATAACAGAAGGAAAATAACCGAAGGGAAATAACCGAAGGGAAATAACCGAAGGGAAATAACCGAAGGGAAATATGTATATATCTTATGTATATGAGCCCTTACTCGGGTCTTGCAAATAAGAGCGAAGGCTCAATGTGGGTGCGTGCTTGAATTGAAAGACTTACTCACACGACATGAAATTAAACCCAAATATAAATTGCAGTATGGCCTTGACTAAGGTCTTGGGAGTAAGAGCGAAGGCTCAATGTGTGTGACAGTGCTTGAATTGAAAGACTTACTCACACGACATGAAATTAAACCCAAATATAAATTGCAGTATGGCCTTGACTAAGGTCTTGGGTGTAAGAGCGAAGGCTCAATGTGTGTGAGAGTGCTTGAATTGAAGTACTACACACACGACATAAATGAAACCCAAATATAACTGCAATAAGGCCTTTACTAAGGTCTTGGGAGTAAGAGCGAAGGCTCAATGTGTGTGACAGTGCTTGAATTGAAAGACTTACTCACACGACATGAAATTAAACCCAAATAGTATAGGTCGGCCCTTACTTGGGTCTTTCAAATAAGAGCGAAAGCTCAATGTGTGTGAGAGTGCTTGAATTGAAAGACAACGCACCCAACTTAAACAAAACCCTTCGAAAATGAAATATATAGGTACACTTATATATTAGGGGCTGATTAGGCCCGTGTGTATTCAAAATTGTGCGCGACTAAGAGAGTGCACGTGTGTGGTTGTGCCAAGCCACGTTATTACAAGCGGGGGGAGACTATGCTCCGTTATTACAACCCCATATCAAATTGAATTTCAAGCAAGTGTACGACTAAAGACCGAGTTTAGACACTAACGAGTAGCTGGTCCGTAGAGGTCTTGCTTGAGCGTGGCCTTGGCCTTGGGCTGCAAACGGGAGCTCCGCGAAGGTAGGTGATCAAGGGTGCTGGCCGGCTGCAAGTGGGGCGCGGGATAGACGCCTCGAAGGGGGCCGGTGGCAAGTAGGTGGCGCCTCCAAGTAGGGGGTTTAGAGTGGCTGAATAAGTGGGTATTAGGATCCCTAGGGAAGTTGGGTACTTAGGGAAACTGGACCTAAAAGGTGAGCTAGTGGGAAGGCCAAATAGGACACCTAGGGGGGTTGGCCGAATGGGAGATGGTGGCTAAGTAGTGGCCAGCAGCTTGGGTTACACTAGGTTCGGCTAGGTTTAGGTGGTGGCGGCAAAGGGGCTGAGCTGAAGGGAGGATGGGTGGCTAAGAGTGGAGAGGTGGTAGAGAAGGGGGGCTAGGTAAGGTGGAGGGTACTTACCGAATGGGGAGAAGTGGCGGATGGAGTGGGCAAGTGGCGGGCAGGTGGCTGTCGGCTGGTTCGGTTGGGGGAAGATGATGGCGTCCGGCTGAGGGGTGGTGGTGGTGGATGGAAGAGGGAAGGTGGCGGAGCAGGTGGCGGCTGGTGGAGCAGCTGGAGCAGGCCAAGGTGGGGAGTTGTCCCGGCTGGGTGAGAGAAGGGAGAAGGAGAGGGCCCGGCTGGGTGAGGTAGAGTGGTTCCCACTTAGAAAACCCGCCCATAATGAGGGGGGTTTAAATAGGGGATGGGTAGGTCGGTTAGGGCTGGGCTGTGGGTAGTGGTTAGGTGGTTTAGGTAGGGTGGTATGTAGATAAGGTGGGCTGGATGGGGTTGGGCCAGATATTTTAAAACTAGGTGTTTGGATAAATCGTGGGCTAAGGGTGGTTTAGGGGTTTAGGGCTAGGTTAGGTGGTTGGGTTTTAGGGTGAGGTTTAGTGAGCTAGGTTAGGTGATTAGGCTAGGTTTAGGCTAGGATTAGGGAAATTAATCTAGGTTTAGGGAAGGATTAGGGAAGTGGGTTAGGTGATTAGGTTGGGATTAGGCCGGGATTAGGGAAGTGGGTTAGGTGATTAGGTTCAGATTAAGGGTGGATTAGGGGTTTAGGCTAGGTTTAGGCATTTTGGGCTAGGTTTAGGTGAAGGAGATCCCTTAGCATGGCCCATAGACCTTGATCACCCCATGTTGGTGCAGCCCTAGGTTAGGTTTTAGCTAATTACAAGCTTAAACCCACTCAATTAGGCTAACCCACATGATTAACCCAAACTTGACACACAAGTCAAGCTTAATACAACACTCTTGATATTTTTCACCCCCACTCTCTCTCATGCCCCATATCCCACGTGAATTTCAAGTGGGCCCCACCTCCATTTATGAGAAGGTGATGTGGGCCATGGATATGGATATTGGATTGGATCTCTGGATCCAAATCCAAATCCAAGTCCACATATGGGTTTGGATTGGAATCTGGATATATATGGTCCAGATCCAATCCAAACTGAACTCTGACTCCTTCGAGCTGGGTTCGAGACGGACGATTTGTGCGGGGCCTGACAGCATCAGTACTCCGTCTGCGTTGGGTCTTCGCCAACATAGTCGTCCGCCTCCGTTTCTGCCTTCCGGAGATGACTTCAAATGCTATTTTGATAAGAACAGGGTCTTGGACGTTCGAGATCCTGGGATGTGAATCAGATACAAGAGTTGCTGCGCCGGGCTCGACAGGTGCTCCGGTTCCGGGCTCTTCTTGGCTCTCCTGGTCCTGTCTTGATCGGGCCAAGCCACTTTGGGGTTTCAAAACATGTTTTAAAAGGGTTTTCAAAAGCTATATCATATGTTTTTGAAAGATAAAGTTTAAAACATATATACAGGGTTGTTTGGAAGGCTCCTGGGTTTCCAAACTCAAAATGGCCCTTTGGGGGCTGCTTGTATAAAACCAGATTCGTTTAAGAAATTCGTGGGATTTCAGGGTGTTTACAAAGCCCGAAGCATCAAATGTTAAGCCAAGAACATCCACCAAAATAGCAGAAATCCAAGCTTGAAACGACAAAAATGAACTAAAATAGAGTCCAAAAAGGTGAGAAGGAGTTCAGACGAAAAGGTTGAGGAATACCCAACCCAAGACAAAGCGCTGACGAAACCAGGGCTCGTAGAAATTGTCTATCTCGAAACGCCAAGAAGGACTGAAGAAACAAAAATTTGGATTGGATTTGGAACCAAATATCCAGATCCATACCCAAATAGTGTTTGGATCGGATTTGGATCTCAAAATCCAAATCCAAGGTCTACCTCATTTGCCTATAAATAGAGGTGAGGGGGTGCCCACAAGTTCACGTGAAATTCAAGGAGGCTTGGGGAGAGCTTGCATAAAGTAGGTGAGAGAAGATTGGTGTGCTAGATATTTTCAAGTGGGCTAGCCTTGCGGGCTTGATCAAGGGCATGGGTTCAAGCTTTGTGTGGACCTAGGCTCAAACCAAAGGGTTGCACCGACTTGAAGAAGGGCTGCACAAGGGCATGGAAGCATGGGCAAGGCGTGGTGGACCGGCTTCAAGAGGTAGGTCTCTCAACCTAACCCTAAACTAGCCTAGACCTAGCCCCTTTCACCTAAACCGACCCAAACTCCCCCCTAACTTACCTAAATCTAAACCCAACCGAGTGCAGCTGCACTCGGTTTGAACCCATTCCTACCGGCAACCTCACCTCCCGGTGCGCCTAGCGCCCCACTCAACTACCGCCCGCTCGCCTAGCACCCCACTCAACTACCGCCACACACCTAGCGCCCCACTCCACTACCTCTCGGCCACCATCAACCCCACTCCACTACCATCCCCTAGCCAAGACCTTCCCAGCCGTAACTTGTCCCCGATGCACCTAGAGCCATACTACCCCTCACTCCCTAGCGCCTGTCCCGTGCGCCACCTTCCCGCATCCCAGCACCCGGCCACCTTAGCACCCACACCCTTACCTGCCACACCACTTACCTTAGCCAAGATCTAGGCCAGCCGCATCTTATCTCTCTAGTACCAAGTACGACCACCCCACTTAGGCCGTGACCTACCTTAGCTAACGTCCATCCTTCTTGGTCGAACCTAAGCCCCTCCTAGTCTAAACACCCAAGCTCAAACTCACGTCAAAAGCCCACCTAGGGAGACCCATCTCTTGGCTGCCAAGGGGGACGAAGCCCAAGCACAGTTGAGAGGAAAAGCCGACCACTTGTAAGTGTTTAAATTCGGTTTTTACCTTACTCTTTTAAAATTTAATTCAATTCGATACGAGGTTTACTAATGGAGCGTAGTCTCCCCCTGAAATGTAATATTGGTGCTAGATACACAAAGCACACACGTACACTTGAGCCATATTGCTCTTAAACGTACATAAGACATCCACGTGCACTTGAGCCTTTCCGCTCTTAGTTGCACACTATTGCACACACATTGAGCCTTCGCTCTTAAGCTAAAGACTTTAGTGAAAGCCGTGTGAGTTGCAATTCAATTCGGGTTGTTACGTTCATGTTGTGTGAGTTTGTCATTTAAGTTTTCACACTCACACACAAAAGTACTCGAGCACTTGCTCTACAACTTCACGCACATTTTGGGCCTTTGTTGCTCATAAGATATAGCATATCTATATACTTTCAAGCTGCGTGGGTTTTACATTAAAGCTATGTGAGTTTGTCATTTAAATTTCACACTCGCACCCAAGAAGTACTTGAGCACTTGCTCCACACTCTCACGCACCATTTGAGCCTTTGTTGCTCATAAGATATAGCATACTTCTATATTTTCAAGCTGCGTGAGTTTTTTATTCAAGTCGTGTACGCACTTACATTTCCGGGTGGTTCAATTCCAGTCGTGTGAGTTGTATTTCCGTTTACAAACCAAGAGCACTCAATCACAATTGAGCCTTTCCGCTCTTACTATATACTTATATTTCAAATTCGGCAAGTTCAATTCAAGTCGTGTGAGTTTGTCATTTAAATTTTACACTACAGACACGCGTGCACTGAGCCTTTCCACTCTTAAATATATAAGTATATTTCAATTCTACAAATTACATTCAAGTCGTGTGAGTTGCTTTCAAGTTTGGGTATTTCCCATAAAGCTGTGTGAGTTGCACTTTCATTCGGATATTTAAATTAAGTTGTGTGTGTGAGTTGCTTTCAATTCGAGCCTAGCTTACATCATATCAAACCCAAAAAATATTTGTGCATCCTTGCATTCACACGTTTTCAAAGAGGAAACCCCGAATCTACACTCAAACTCGTTGAAATTAGTCCACTTGAAGCACACACATCCGGCCTAAATAGCTTAAAAACTCAAAGACTTGAAATCGTCAACCCCCGTAATAAAAACTGCAATTTAGGCATACAATCATCGAAACACTTACTTTTCTTTCAAAAGTATATGTTTGTTTAGATCAAAAGGTTTTCTAAAGCACTTAAACTAACCCTTGAGCACCAGTTCAAGAAGGTTTCAAGCGAAAAGATCCTGCTTGCTCACAATTGCCTGTCAAAAACGTCAGATATGTCAAAAACTTCGCTAGCTTGAGCAAGCTAGCTGTTACGCCCTTTTCAAAGCGACGTAAACTCGAAAAGGCTCATTTTAGGCCTCAAAAGCTAGAAGTGAGAATTTTCGTGCTTACACCTTTCATGATCTTTCTCTCTATGTGCTCGAGATGAGCTTTCATGTGATCGATGCGCCTTGGCCTCATGGCTTAGAGAATCGATCTTTCTAAAGATTTCCTTTATAGCAGCCATCTCTTCTCGGGCTTTAGAGGATTTGGGAAACCACTTTAAAGTGTCCGATGAGGATTTTCTTGGCTTCCTTTCATCTATTATTTTCAAAATTTGTGCACAAGTTTGAAAAACACCACGATTTTGTAAAGTTTTTGGAGTTCACTTTTTTGAAAGGAAGTTCCTTAAGACCCGACTCCCACCAGGCATACCAATTCTGTAGACATGAAAATTTTCATTCCGAAGTTTATGAGGAAAACTTGAAATGAAAGTTTCCACACCTACGCTTGTGCAAGCATGCCAGCTAGTTCAAAACTGTAGACACCTAAAATTTTCACTTACGGGTTCTTAGGCCTGAAGTGAACCTTTTCGCAATCTAGTTCGCTTTATGGGCGTGCCAGCTAGTTTACTTTAACTAGCAAAGTATGTTTTGAAAATAATCTGACTTTTGAAAGGCAATTGTAGGCAAGCGGGATTTTTACGTCGCAGACCTTCTTGCACCGATGCGCAAGGGTCAGTCTGTACGCTTAGAGACTTCATTTTTAAAACAAGTTTAACTCAAAATATATTTTGAATGAAGAAGTGTTTTAAAACCTTTTGCAAACCATGCATTTGGGCGATTTTGATTTTGTAAGGGTTGGACGACCCTAAGTCTTTCAAATTTTAATCTGCTTAGGCACGATGGGCGTGCATCGAAATAGCCTAAGTCTTGGCGTGTTTGCACGATTGATTCGGGTTGTTTTTGTATGATTTTCAGATTTTAGATCACGTGGATTTGCACGTGCCTAAGTCTTTCTTTTTATCCCTTTATGGACCACCTAGGTGTGTGTTATGAACACTCCACTACATGGGGCGAATTTTGAGCGGGAGTACGGGGCTTGCTTCGATGCAATATGCGTCCTACCTCGTGGTATGGCGTAGATGCAATGCAAACTCACGCTACTCCAAAGGGAAAAACCCGAATGTAAAGACAAATGCCGAAGGGAAATAACCGAAGGGAAATGACTTGTAAAGTAAATAGCCGAAGGGAAATGACTTGTAAAGTAAATAGCGGAAGGGGAAATATGGCTATATCTTAAGAGCGGAAAGGCTCAATTGTGTAAGTGTGTGTCGTGTATATATTTGAAAGACAACGCACACGACTTGAACCTTAAAACCCGAATCTTAAAGACATAGCCGAACGAAATACTTTATATAGAGTATATGTAGGGGCCCTTACTTGGGTCTTGCAAATAAGAGCGAAGGCTCAATGTGTGTGCGTGCTTGAATTGAAAGACTTACACACACGACATGAAATGAAACCCAAATATAAATTGCAGTATGCCTTGACTAAGGTCTTGGGAGTAAGAGCGAAGGCTCAATGTGTGTGCATGTGGGAATGTAAAGACAACTCACACGACATAAATGAAACCCAAATATAACTGCAATAAGGCCTTTACTAAGGTCTTGGGAGTAAGAGCGAAGGCTCAATATGTGTGCGTGTGGAAAATGGAAAGACAACACACACGACTTAATTAAAAACCCCCTTGACTTAAAATATATAAATATAACTATATATTAAGGGCTTGTTAGGCCCGTGTGTGTGCAAGAAGTGTACGACTAAGAGCGGAAAGGCTCAAGTGCGTGTGTGTGTGGGTGTGTCAAACCACGTTATTACAATCGAGGGGAGACGAAGCTCCTTTACTACAACCCCGTATCAAAATTTAATTGAATATAAAGCAAGTTAATTTAATAGACCAAGTTTAGACACTTACAAATAGCTGGTCCATGTTCAACTTGCTTGCACGTGGGCTCACGGTTCACCTTGGGCAGCCACGAGGGGGTTATCCTAGGTGGCTTTGAGGGAGGTTCTATGGGGCACGGTTAGGGCCTTAGGGAAGCTTAGGTTCAGCCAAGACAGGGGCTGTATAGGGTCTGTCCTAGGGTGCAGTTCACGGCCAGGGTGCAGGTCAGGTCGGCAAGGGGGTGGACAGGTCGGCAGGGAGGCAGTCGGGTCGGCAGGGAGGCGTCTGATGCCTGGCGCGGCTGCAGTGGCGCGGGGCGCAGGGCGCGGTGTGCTGTGGGGTGCGCTGCGGCGCGGGGCGCGCTGTGGCGCGTGGCACGGCAGGCAACAGGGAGCGCGGACTGGGCGCGGGGCGCCGACAAGCGCGGTAGGAAGCAGGGCGCGCGATAGGCGCCCGGGGGTATGGGTTCATGGTTTGCGGGATGTTTTGAGGCGGTTGGGGTTAGGTTAGGTCTAGTTAGGGTTAGGTTCAGTTGGGGTTAGGTAGGTTCGAACCTAGGCTAGGTTGGGGTTAGGTTTAGAGGGGTGTAGAGAGAATGGCTAGGTTAGGTTAGGCTTACCTCTTGGAGCCGGTCCTTCATGGCTTGAGCCCACGTCTCCACGGTTGCAACCACTTGGTCCAGCCCACCTTGGTTGCAGCCCCTTGGTCTAGACCCACTTAGCCCACATGGCTTGAACCCACCTCACCCAATGAGCCCACATGGCTAGGTCTATCACTCCCTCTCTCTCCTCCCAAATATTTGCATGAACCCTTTACATGGACCCCCTCACCTCTATTTATAGAGATTTGAGGTGGGTCTTGGATTTGGGTTTGGGTTTGGGGTTTGGATCCAGACCCAAATCCAAACACTATTTGGATCTGGATATTGGATCTCGGATATTTTAAGATCCGTATCCGATCCAAATCCAACATTTTTATGGATATGGATCTGGATATTTTGATCCAGATCCGAAACAATCCAAACACTATTTGGATCGACCCAAACACTATTTGGATTGGCCCAAATCCAAACACTATTCATTACATGGATTTGGATCTGGATATATATGGTCCAGATCCAAATCAAAATTTCTTTAGACAGTCCTTCTTGGCTTCTCGAGGCGAATGATCTGTGCGGGCACTGGCTTCATCAGCGCTCCGTCTGGTGTTGGGTTTTCCCCAACTTTGTCGTCCGGACTCCGTCTCGTCGTTCTAGACTCCATTTTTCTTGGTTTTCACCATTTCTGGCTTTCTCTTCAAACGGGCTCTGCTTTCTTTTGTTTTTTTATCAGGGAGTGGCTTCTGAAGCTCTGGGCTTGAATCCTCTTCGGGCCTAGGGTCTTCTTTTGCCTTCTGTACCTGTTTTCACATTTCAAAACAGGTTATCGTTTTGGCTCAAATGAGCTTTTTCGAGAGTTTTTTGAAATATAGAAGATTTGGGGTGTTTACAAAAACTAGCAAATATTTTGAGAATTTTAGATTTCTTGGTGATTGTAGGCAAACGAGATCTTTTCACTCAAACCTTCTTGAGCCGATGCTCAAGGGTTCGTATTGAGCACTTAGGAACTTCAATTTTGCAGCAAGTGTAACTCCATTTTACGTGAATAAGCGTTTTTGAAATGTAATTGAGTTGTGCACCTTGATTCAATACTTGGAATGTACAAGCTGCTAAAAAATAGAGAATTATGTTTTTCAGAGCTTGTTTCTAAAAGATATTTGAATATGTTATATATATCCAAAAAATTTCACAATTTTACCAGACCGAGCTGGTAGTCTGAAGAGTCTGCAATCTTTTACAAATCTAAATTCGGAGTAGTATTGAATCAGAATTAAATAAATGAATCAGACTGACTCACTAACTCGAAACAGTTCTATTTTAGAAATACAGAGACTCAAAGATGAGCCTGTATCTCCCTACTTAGAACTCCGATTTTGATTATTTTGATGTTTCTGGAAAACTATGGATATTAGCTTTCCAATTCATCAAAAATCAGATTAATTATATTCCTGTGGACAGAGATATGAGACTTTTACCCAACCTCTATTTCAGGAAATCCGACTGTACAACAGAAGTGCAGAAACAGAGTCGGTCTTTATCTACTTTTATTACGTGGCTGCACGGTCTTAAATATTTATAGTGACTTAAGGTGTGTGGAGTAAGAGTATCAAATTTCAAACTAATGGGAGTAAGCATCAAGGAATTAAAAATGCAGGAACAGGCAGATGCAGATATGCAAAAATCCTTTTTCTGTGTTTATAAATATAATGATGCAACTCACACGAATTTTAAATGCAACAACCCTTCAATCCCCAAAGCAAATTGCTGGAATGTAAATGGATTGAAAGTATTTTATAGCTTAAGCATAGAGGGGATTAGAAATATAGGACGATTATAGAGTATATTGTGGTAGGAGTTTAATCAAACACTTAGAGTGCTAGTGTGTGATTGATAGTGATTCATCCACGAAATAAAACTTGCAGGAAATCTAACTATTACAACCTGGGGGGAGATGAAACTCCATTATTACAACCCCATATTAATTCAAAAGGATGAAGAAGAACTTTAAATTAAAGAGCAATGATACTTACACGATTTTGCATAAGATGGCCAAAATTTTCAAAGATGAAATCCGGCCAAAGCTTTCTTCTTCTTCCTTCCAACTCTCTTGCACTCACTTAGCCCTTCTTCCCTATACAAGTCACAACCCACCTTGGCTGGAACACTCCCTTACTTAGCCTAGCACTCACCCCCAAATTTAGAGACTCTCTCTCTCAAAGTTTCTAAGCCTTTTAAGATATCTCCACCTTGTGAAACCCGCCCCCCCTTGGCCCTATTTATAGGCCAAGGGGTTGGTCTGGGACCTTCTTTAGGGCAGGTTGGATCAGCCCTATGTTTGGTTTGAGACCCATTTGAGTAGTCCCCTCCATGATAGAATGGACCAGCCCCATGTGGGCCTAGGCTTGGATCGGCCATGAACTTGGTCCAATTGGGTGAGCCTTCTTGGCTTGGCTGACCCATGTGAAATTGGCTTGTCTTGGCTTGATATGATGAACTCTTGGTGATTATTGGCTGCTCCTTACAAGCCATTCTAAGTCCTTTCAATTCATAAGTTTAGCCATGCTTTGATTCTTGCTTGGTTCGGCTTCCACCCTTTGCTCTTGAGATCAACTTGAAATCTCCTCGAACTGGATAAGCTTGTTATCATGGTCTCGAGTCTTGATTCCATGTTGGCCCCATCTTGATTGGACAAACTTGGATTTGATCGGTCTTGACCTTCTATTTGAATAAATTGTTGAATTCGAACTCAAGAGTTTTTGAATTTAAAGGTTGATAAAGGTTTTAAACTGGTTTTTGGAAACTCAGGAGTTTTTGAAAACATTTGAATTTTTTTGTGTGTTTACACCTATAAACGCCCAATATTTGAAAAAATACTATGTGTAGGTGTAGACACGAAAAATCCTCACTTCTGGTTCTTAGGCCTGAAGTGAACCTTTTCGTGTGTCTAAGTCGTATTTTAGCAAAAGGGCGTGCCAGCTAACGTGCTTAAGCTAGCGAAGAAAGTTTTGAAATCTGACTTCTATCGAGGCGACTGTGAGCAAGTGAGCTCTTTTTCGTCGATGACCTTCTTGCACCGATGCGCAAGGGTCAGTCTGTACGCTTGACAAAGTCTTTTAAAATGTAAACCTCTTTGAAAAATACCCTAAGTGTTTGGGCTTTGTATGAACGATTGCAAATTTTATTACACGTGGGATTTGCACGTGCCTATGTCTTTCTTTTTAATCTTTTAGGGCCAACTAGGTGTGTGCACAAGTGACCTAAGTTGGGCGATTTTTGAACGGGAGTGTGGGGTTTGCTTTGATGCAATATGCGTCCTAACTCGTGGTATGGCGTATATGCAATGCAAACTCACACAACTCCAAAGGGAAAACCCGAATTGAAAGACAATGCGGAAGGGAAATGACTTAATGTAAATTGCAAAAGGGAAATATGGCTATATCTTAAGAGCGGAAAGGCTAAATTGTGCAAGTGTGTGTCATGTATATATGTAAAGACTACGCACACTGCTGAACCTTAAAACCCAAATCTTAAAGACATAGCCGAAGGGAAATACTTATAATATATATGGGCCTGAAGGTCGCCAACGTGTGCATGGGTGTTGTGTGTATATTAAAAGACAACTCACATGACTTGTAACGAAACCCAAATATAATTGCAATAGGCCTTGACTAAGGTCTTGGGAGTAAGAGCGAAAGCTCAATGTGTGTGAGTGTAGAATTGAAATGCTACGCACACAACTTGAAGTTTAAACACCCAAAACGAAATTCCAATAAGGCCTTTACTAAGGTCTTGGGAGTAAGAGCGAAAGGTCAATGTGTGTGAGTGTCGAAATTGAAAGACCATGCACACAACTTAAATTAAAACACCCAAGGGAAATTGCAATACGACCCTTACTAGGGTCTTGGAATAAGAGCGAAAGCTCAATGTGTGTGAGTGTGGAAATTGAAAGACAACACACACAACTTAATTAAAACCCACGCAACTTAAAACATATAGGTATAACTATATCTTAAGGGCTGATTAGGCTCGTGTGTGTGTGCTAAAATTGTGTGCAGCTAAGAGCGGAATAGGCTCAAGTGCACGTGTGTGTGGGTGTGCCAAACCACATTATTACAAGCAAGAGGAGACAACGCTCCATTATTACAACCCCGTATCAAATTTAATCAAATGTAAGCAAGTTTATAACAAGGACCGAGTTAGGCACTTACGTATAGCTGGTCCGGGTGTGACTTGCTTGGCTTTGGCCTAATGAGTCGCCTTGGACAGCCGAAGGGGAGCTCCTTGGATGCGGGTGGGCACCAAGTATGGTCTTAGCCGAATGAAGTGTCTTGATGAAAGCCGGGTGGTAGGCACAGCAAGTGGGGAGGTTAGGTGATGTTGTGGCAAGTTAAGGGCTAGCTAAGTGGTGGAAGGTAAAGGGGAAAGGCTTAGCTAAGGGCTGGGAATTGGACGGCTAAGGAAAGGTGGGGATGTAAGGTGTGAAGTGGCCGGGTGCAAGGGAGAGGCTTAGGGTGCAACAGTGGTGGCAGGTGATGGAAGGTGTGGCTGCGTAAGAGAGGGGTGGAAGGGAGGTTTGATAGGGCTAAGATGGGGGTACTAACTGGAGGTGGTTGCTGTGGTGGTGGCCGGAGGTGGTGGAAGGAGGTAGCAGGCAAGGGTGCAATCGGGTGTGAAGTGCAGGTGGCAGCCGAGTGGAAGTGGAGCCGGGTGGAGCGACGGTGGATGGTGGTGATGCTGAGGGTTGATGGGAGTGAAGTGGCGTGGAAGAGTGGGCTGGTGAGAGAGGAGAGAGAGGGCTAAGAGTTGCCCAAGATCTGATGCAAAACCCGCCCCAAAAGGGGGGGTTTTATAGGCATGGGGTGGGGTCGGTTGGGGTAGATATTTAGGATGTTGTGGGCTGGTGGTGGGGTGGTTTGGGTAGGTCGGCTAGTGTAGACACCCAAAATTTTCTTTTAAAATTCTTACCTTTTTAGGAAAGTGGCCATTTTAGCAATTTTGGGGTTTTTGAAGGAAAAAGGCACTAAACGAGTTTGTTTTGGTACCAAAATTTTATGGAAGCTTTAAAATGATGAAAGAATGCTTTCTGTTCTGAAAGTTTTGAGTTTTGACAAAATTTGGAAAAATAATGATTTTGCCCTTAGTACTGGAAAAGCAGGATTTCGTTTCCTTAAAAGATTTATGACAAAAAGTATGTTGAAAGCTTGCCTTTTGAAAAGATACAAGTATCAAAAAGACAAGTTGACACCTAAAAAGGACGATGGACGCCCAGAAAGGGAAAATGGGCATTAAAAAGGAAAAGTGAGCTTCCTAGAAAGAAAAGCTCACATTTGGAAAGAAATCAATTTCTAGAGGGTAAGGTCGGTATTATCAAAAGAAAGGAAAGGTGGAAGCAAGAACAAAAGCCTCCGAAAACGAAGGTTTGGTATCAAACGCCTTTCGTAACGTGTTTACGTTATGTTTGGGTATCGAGGTAATTAGTATTGATATACATCAATTTGCATCGTCATTTGTTACTGGTAAGCTATTGATATGTTATGATAAGTGCAATTTTAATATTCCAACACTCGTGGAAAGGATTGAACGAGCATAAAAGTTGATTTTCAAAAATGTAACATGGGCTTAATTCAAATATGTTCCTAATAGGTAAGTATGTAACATCAGTTGCATTTACTGCTAGACTATCTTAGTAGTGTTCATATGCATTTCAAAGCTTCAGTTCAGATGTTCCATGAATGAGGTTGGAATTGAGAATCAACTGAATAAGGTTTACATCTTTTAATCAATTGGGAATTCTCACGGGCTCAAGTGGAGGTCCCTAGATGAAAGTCAGATTTTTTTTATCAGGATGAAGTCGAATCCTTGTTAGAATCTTATGATCTGTGTGTTGGTGGGGATTGCTTTGAAATGATTCCAGCAAAACTCCAGCACGTGATGATAAAAAAAACTGGCATGAAGGCTGCAAATATTAGCAGTTAGGAACAAGCTATTCACTATTGCAGTAACACAAAAGAAACATTGGACGTGACTCTGAATCTTCAATGGCTTCCAGCTGAATCTGGTCAACAACCTTCAACCGATTACTAGCTACAACATATCTGCAACAAATGGATGAAGGCTCTAAAGATCATGATGAGATCAAATGCAGATGACGATTACAGATAACGTTCTCAAATTATAGATAACGTAACAACTCAGATTACAGATCATATTCAGCAACTCAAATGGAATCAAATACAAAAGATCATGATTATCAAATCAGATAAGGTTCAAGGCTTACCTAACAAAGATAAAACCAAAAGAAGATCATGTGCAGATCACGTTCCATATCATACGAGATCAGTTAACAGATTGAGTTTATCAAAACAACCAAGATCAGGCTTATCCATTTCCCAGCCAGAGCCTATAAAAGGGCTCTCCCATCAACCAGCAACCATCAACCAGGGAGCATCAACAGAAAACGATCAACCAAGATACAGCCACATTCAGTCCGAAAATACAGAGAAATAGAGAGAGAAAGAGAGAGAAAGGAGGGGAAGAAGAAGAAAAAAAGGAGGCCGGACTGGTTCCGATGTCCGACAATCATCCGACAAAGCTCTTCTACGTTCCCTCTCACTCATACAGGTTCGAATCTGTGCACAAATTTGTTTTAATTCATGAGAATCTGAAGAAGCATAGATTCTGGAAATTTGTATATGAATCAAGGCCTCGAGCTCATGTTCTTCATTTATATCGATACAAACACACATGATTCCTTCATGAACGAAATTAAAATCCATGTTTAGATGATTCCCATGCATCATTAGGACTGATACAGGTTGAATGTCGTTTTAGAATCACGTTAGGAACATTCTGAAATTTTCTCTAAAACTGGTTTCTGAAACTGTCTGTGCACACACGTCTGATCACGGAATTTTTATAGACAAACGAATAAGCCAATTGCTTCGATATTTTGCATGAATAATCTAGACATATCAGACTTTATCAGATAAAAGTTTGAAGAATTTTTATGAACTATTGCCTAGTCAATTAGCTCCGCGAAGTTTATACAAAATCCAGATTGCGTTTTACAGAAACAAAACGTTCAGTAACAGACCTCTGTTCTTTTGTCCATATCTCTGCAACCACTGAATGAAATTGGATGAAATTTGATTCTGTGGAAACCTAACATCTGTATCTTTCTAAACAAATTTTATCGAAATTGGATGACTGAGTGCTTAGATATTGCTGTTTTTCTGAGCTTCTTATTCATAGAAACAGGGCTGTTCCAAATTTTATAACAGTTTCTGATTATGTATTTAATTCTCAGAAAATAAAGAACGAAATTATAAAATAAAATATATTCTGATTCTACACACACGTGTCTCTATTCTATACAATTTTTAGAATTTTTGGAGAATCAGAAGTATTTTTAAAAATTCGAAGAACATGTCTTTGGAACTAAACAGATTCTGCAACTTTCAGAATATGAAAATTTTCAGAAATCAAGAACTTAAACACAAATCTGAAACTTTGGAAAATCTGGTTTTTCCTTTCTCGAATTAACGGATTCAAACAAATTTCAAGCGTCTAGGCTGACCCTTGAGCGCCGGTTCAAGAAGGCCTAAGTCGAAAAGATCTCACTTGTCCACAATCGTTCTTAGAAGTCAGAAAATCAGAATTTGTTAGTTTTGATAAACTAACTAGCACGCTCGCGCAACCCGACGTAGTTCGAGGGTTTGATTTTGAATCCCACGATTTGAAATAAAATCACGTCCACAGATTTGGCACGCCCGGTGGGACTTGAGACTTTGAAATTTTGTTTGAATCCATTATACTAATTCAATTTTCAGGTTTGTGATATGTTGGCTTAAACAGGTTGATCATGCCAAGCACCAAAGGATCTTGCGAGATATCTAATTGAAATTTGTTGAAATCTGTTATACTAACAAAGTTTCTAGATTTGTGGTAAGTTTGTATACAGGTGGATCATGTCAAGTTCTGAAGCATCTTCCACAATGCGAAGGCGAGGTTCATGCCATAAGAGCAAAATTTCAAATAGGATTGCAAAAGACGCGCTGGCTTCCCTAAAAAGGGGAATGATGAAAGTAGAAGAAAGGATAGCTGCTTTAAAAGCAGAAGAAGAGGAATCTTGCTCCTCCCATGGTAAGAAACATAGGAAATCAAGCCGTTCAAAGAAAACTTCATCTGATTTTCAAAACCAGTTTTCCAAAACCATAGAAAGACTTTCCCAAGAAAAAATTGCTTATCTTACAAAGAAAGCAACCGAAGCTAGAAGGAAACCTGAGGCCTTAGAGGCTAAGATCTACCATGAAAACCTATCTTGTGAATGTGGAGAGAAAATTCATACTCGAAAAGCCCAACCAAGGTCGAAAATCGATGAGGGATACGAGGCTGGAGATGAGGCGAGAGTCCAAATCAAATCAGCTAACCGTTCAAAATATCCAAACACCCCTTTGCACATAGAAAAACCAAAAAAGTTTCCTATTTCAAAAACTTTGGAAAATTTTTAAAAGAGATTTGAAAATCAAAAATTTGGAATTCAAGAAAGCAAAAAAGAAAAGAAAGTTCACATCCCTAAGCACACAAGTGGACTGGGGCATGAGAGTCACTTCACACCCACCATCCAAAACTTTTCAAAACCGGTTGCTCCGATGGGTTCTATTCCCACAAGCACTATTTCATACACAAGAGAGAACGACTATTGCACACCCATAGGCTTGGCAGATGAAGTCCAAGATCTACCAAAGCAATGGGAGCTTGGAGCCCTACAGGAGCTACAACACCCTCAGGATGCCTGCAAGGAAGCTTGCTCTCACCATGGAAAGGTAGACAAGCAGGAAGAAGGTATACTTGAAACTCCTCTCTCTCCAAACTCTCTACTCGTTCTTCCTATTCATTGTGTAGGACTAATGGATTACCAAGATTCAAATCACAATTATGCACCCACAACCCCACAAAATGTGTTGAAGGATGTAGATTTAGAAGGTGCGGTGGATGTCCAGCACCAAAATGAATTCCAAAATGAGAAAAATGAAATTCCAAATTTGGTAACCCCTAGGGCATGTATCGATAGCCTAGGTACACCTCATCTTATTACCCACCTACTAGGAGAGTCACACCCAACCAAGGTCGTCCATCTCCTAAAAGAGCTCAACTCACCCCATAAACCCGTAGACCTCCAAGGTATAACCAATGAAATTCAAGTGTATAGCCACGTCATAGATAACACAATATTCCAAGGTCATCCTCTTTATAAAAAATTTTCAAAATTTAAAAAGCCTTGGAATATGTTACTAAACATGGGATATACACCTTACCAGGGCCTAGGAGCTAAGAACCAAGGTAGGCTAGAACCCATCCTACCTAGACCAAACCCGAGTCGATATGGATTGGGCTATATCCCATCCATACCACCTGAACCACCACCCGGAACCAATTGGGTTAAGGGTGCCCTAGAACCCGCTAATCCCGAAACCTATGGTTTAGACGTCTTATTTAGAGTCTAACTCGTAGTGTTTTCTTTGTAGGTTTGATGGAAGATCCCTTTTTATTTTAAAAAAATCCAAAAAAATTATATATTCCCAAAAGCCAAAAAAAAAAATGGAAAAACCAAAAAACCCAAAAAGAAATTGAAAATTTTGAAATTCCCAAAAAGAAAGTTTTATTCATTTCCCCTTTTGCTATTTGCTTTGAAAAATCCAAAAAAATAGAAAATTATGAAAATTTCAAAAAAAAATGTTTGTTTTCCCTTCTACTAGTTGTTCCGGAAAATCCAAAAAAAAATAGAAAAAATTAAAAAACTCCAAAAATATTATTTTTCAAAAATTGGATTTAGAAATGCTTTCTTCTCTTATCCATGATACTTCCCTAGAAAACAAGAACTTGAGAGTGATTAAAGCAAGGACGAAAGTTCCCTCATCCATGAGGATGGTCAAGCCTCCAAGCTTTCTATATTCCATAAAATCATTGATTTGGAAAAGCTTCAAAGTGTGTAAGTAAGAGTTTCCTAAAAATGCATTAGAGAGTTAACCTACCTAGAATATATCCAAGGATCATATCATGCATCACCAAGACTAAGGTTGTGCATATCTTTCATGCATCACATTCAAAACCATATCATATAGAGATTGGCCATGGTATGTGATTTCTCATGCCATTCCCTCCAAACTAGGGGCATTGAGATGCTATTCCTTAAATACATTTCATAGAAATTGAGTGTATTCATCATATTATAAAGCATGCATTACCATTGTATTATAGGAATACATCTTGCATGACATAATGCATCCACAAGAAGCCCGCACTCCATTTGAAGATGGCGGCCCACAAGGATGGTTCCTACGATGCAAAGGGGCATCACAAAAGGAATGCTGGTAAGTTGATGTTAAGGAAGGAAATTTAGTAGATTCTATAAATGCCCAATACTATGTATGGGGTCTACTTTAAATTTCATTTGAAAAGATTTTGAAAATAGATCTCCTTTGAATTTCTGGAAAGAATGACTAAAGATGGATTATGTGACCCCAAATCAAGGAATTGATACTTTATGAAAAGTGGAGTTTTCAAAAATTATTTGGTAACATGTCAAAAATCTTTTACTTACCAAATGAGGCCTAGTTCAAAATAGCAAGGTGCTTTCAAATGGTAGGTGCTATTAGGAAATAGGACAATCTTGCCTGGATTGATTATCTAAAGGGATGAGTTGTATTCCCCATTTTGCTTCTCTCCAAAAAGGAAAATTGGCAATATTCAAAAGAAAAAGAAAAGAAAAAGAAAAGAAAAAGAGAATACAAAAACTCCTAGAAAAAGAAGTCTTCCCCAAATAAATCGAGGGAATACAAAAACTTCTTAAAAAGGAGTCTTCTCTTTGAAAGAAAAAAAAAGAAAAAGAAAAGAGAATGCAAAAACTCCTTCGAGAAGAAGTCTTCCCCAAATAGACAGAGGGAATACAAAAACTTCTTCAAAAGAGGTCTTCTCTTGAAAAATGAAAAAAAGAAGAAGGAAAAGCCAAAGCTCAAAAGAGCAATTTTCCATCTCTTTGCCTTAAACCCCGGGACGCTTCAGAAGGGACCGCGGGTAATTCTTTCCCAAATCCCCATAGCTTATCCCGATGGAGAAAAGTTCACCTTGAAAGTCCTAGAGTAAGAATAGGACCTATTTTATTTGAATTCATGTTGTTTGAGAATTAGAATTCGTTGGGTAAGAAAGGGAGCTTTGAAATGTTATTCAAAATCTTCCATAAAACCTCTACTTATTTATGAGTATTAAAACCCGAGTGAAGGGAAATATGAGAAATTGTAAGTCCTTTTTGATAGAAACCAAAATGAGTTCTCTTTTCGAAAAAGGAATTTTGAAAATCCTAAACATCAAAAGAAACAGGGACCATTGCTTGGGGCAGATGGCCAACATAGGCTTCCACCCTAATCCGGCCCTAATCTGAGCCTAATCACCTAACCCACTTCCCTAATCCCGGCCTAATCCCAACCTAATCACCTAACCCACTTCCCTAATCCTTCCCTAAACCTAGGTTAATTTCCCTAAACCTAGCCTAATCACCTAACCTACCTCACTAAACCTCACCCTAGAACCAACCCACCTAGCTAAACCCTAAACCCCTAAACCACCCCTAGCACACAACCTGCCCAAACCACTTGTATTCAAAATGTCTGGCCCTACCCTTTCCAGCCCACCTTATCACCACACCACCCTACCTAAACCACCTAACCACTACCCCAAAACCAGCCCTAACCGACCTAGCCCAGCCCTATATAAACCCCCCCCCCTTTGGGGTGGGTTTTCCCATCTAGAAGCCCCACCTTCCACCAGCCGGGTCCTCCATTTTCCAGCTCAGCCAACTCCCCTCCTGCTCCACCTGCCCCACAGTCAGCCACCACAAACACCACCACTCCAGCTGAGCACCACCACCACCACCACACCGGCCGAATCCCATCCTGCGCGTCCCAACCACCCGGCTCCTTTCTTCCATCCACCACCCCTCTTCAATCACGGTTAGTACCCTATCCTCCACCTTACTCCTTCTCCACTCCCTCTCCACTCTCAGCCACCTAACCCACTACCACATCAACCTAAGGCCAACCACTAGCCGCCACCATTCCCACTCGGCCAGGCCCATAACCACCCTAGCTACCCGCCACCACCTAGACACCTTAGCTCCATTCGGCCACCCTATCCGACTCCCTAAGACCTGCCCATATCACCCCACTACACCCACTGCCACCTGACCCCATCTCCTAGCTAGTTCCCTTCCCTTACACCACTCCTAGCCACCCTAGCAGCCCGCCACCACCGAACTCCCCCAATCGGCCACTCCAACCGACTGTCGCTTCTTCACTCGGCCAGCAACCCGCCAACCTCAGGTGCCCCATTAGACCTTCCCTTAAGCTTTTCCCCCTAATGCCATACTCCCTTAGTGACCCTACTTAGGCCCTTTAGCCCAACACACCAAAAACAGCCCCTCCTTAGCAGCCGGCCATCTTCAAGGCGCCTCTTCCGCACACCAAGGACATCCGACCAGCACCTTCCCTTGCCGTTCAACCTCACGGAGCTCCCTTTTGCAGCCCAAGGCGAAGGCCAAGCCCACGCTCAAGCAAGGCATCTTCGGACCAGCTATTAGTAAGTGCCTAACTCGGTCCTTAGTTGTATACTTGCTTAAGATTCAATTCGATACGGGGTTGTAATAACGGAGCATAGTCTCCCCCCACTTGTAATAACGTGGCTTGGCACACCCACATACGTGCACTCTCTTAGTTGTGCACGATTTTGAACACACACGGGCCTAATCAGCCCCTAATATACATATATACATATATATTTTAATTTTCATAGGGTTTTGCTTAAGTTGGGTGTGTTGTCCTTCAATTCAAGCACTCACACACATTGAGCCTTCGCTCTTATTTGAAAGACCCAAGTAAGGGCCGACCTATACTATTTGGGTTTTCATTTCATGTCGTGTGTGTAAGTCTTTCAATTCAAGCACTCACACACATTGAGCCTTCGCTCTTATTTGAAAGACCCAAGTAAGGGCCGACCTATACTATTTGGGTTTTCATTTCATGTCGTGTGTATAAGTCTTTCAATTCAAGCACTCACACACATTGAGCCTTCGCTTTTATTTGAAAGACCCAAGTAAGGGCCGTGTTATACTATTTGGGTTTAATTTCATGTTGTGTGCATAGTACTTCAATTCAAGCACTCACACACATTGAGCTTTCGCTCTTATTCCCAAGACCTTAGTTAAGGCCATACTGCAATTTATATTTGGGTTTCATTTCATGTCGTGTGTGTAAGTCTTTCAATTCAAGCACGCACCCACATTGAGCCTTCGCTCTTATTTGCAAGACCCGAGTAAGGGCCCATATACATACCATATATACATATCTCCCTTCGGCATTTTACATTACAAGTCATTTCCCTTCGGTTATTTCCCTTCGGTTATTTCCCTTCGACATTGTCTTTACATTCGGGTTTTCCCTTTGGAGTAGCGTGAGTTTGCATTGCATCTACGCCATACCACGAGGTAGGACGCATATTGCATCGAAGCAAGCCCCGTATTCCCGCTCAAATTCGCCCATATAGTGGAGTGTTCATAACACACAAACTAGGTGGCCCATAAAGGGATAAGAGGAAAGACTTAGGCACGTGCAAATCCAAGTGATCTAAAATCTGCAATCATATCTAAAAGACCCGAATTAGACACCTCGAACCGCTTCGTAGGCTTTCGATATCCAAAAACTCGATTTTTCAAAGCATACAGACTGACTCTTGCGCATCGGTGCAAGAAGGTCTGCGACGACAAGAGCTCACTTGCTCACAATCGCCACGATTAGAAGTCAGTTTAAAATCTTCGCTAGCTTAGGTAAGCTAGCTGGCACGCCCTGTTTATACAAATAGGCCTTAGACGCACGAGAGGATCCGCTCCAAGCCCTGAAAAGGCGAGAGGCGGGGATTTTCGCGCGTCTACAGATATGAATGGCGTGCCCATGCACTACATGGATGACACTTCCTAACATGATCGTGACAATCCTTTTTCAGGGTGGACCAAAAATAGCCCGCTTTAAGTATTTTCATTGCCATCATGTTGGCATTAACATGACCTCCACATTCTCCATCGTGGAACTCATGCATAACAGTCCTAGCCTCCTCTAAGTCGACACATCTTAGTAGGATGCCGGTAAACCTTTTTTTGTATAAAACCCCACCTAGAATGGTGTATCGGGTAGAAATCTTTCGGATGAATGCCTTATCTTTGGATGTGGCATCCTCAGCGAATCCCCCATTTTCTAGAAAACGTTTGATGTCATAAAGCCAAGGTTTTTCAACAGAAGCTGGGTTATTTTGGCAAATATCCAAATCGTGTGTGGATGGGTGGGCCGCATGCCATATCTCTAAGGATCGAGTCCCTGAAATGGGATCGACCTTTAGGGATGAACCCAAGGAGGAGAGGGCGTCGGCAATGCCATTATCCTCTCTTCCTACGTGTGTGAGTCTACATGATTGGAATGACTCAATCAATCGAGTGGCAAACTCGTGATATGGAAGAAGTTTTTCATTACGTACTTGCCAAATTTTCAAGACTTGGTTTATAACAAGGAGCGAATCTCCAAAGACCTCGATACATGATGCCCCTAGAGTTTTCGAAACACTTAAGCCCTGTATGAGTGCTTCATACTCAACTATGTTGTTGGAACATTCGAAATCTAGGCGAATTGCTATGGGGATCTCACCCTTTTCAGGGGATATGAGGATGACCCCAACACCAGCCCCTCGTTGGTTTCGTGCCCCATCGAAGTGCATCTTCCACACTTGGTTTTCGAAAGAGTTTGCCAAAATGTGGCTTTGAAAATGGTTTTGCAATATGCCTTCATCAGGCATTTCACTAAGAGTGGGATATGGGTCCTCCAGGGGGAACTCAGCCACGTAGTCAGCTGGGGCTTGCCCCTTGATAGAGATCTGATGATGGTATCTCAGGTCGTACTCCATTAGAAGGAGTTGCCATTTGCCCAATCTACCAGTGAGAATGGGTTTTTCGAATAAATGCTTATTGGATCAAGCTTGGACACTATCCAGATCTCATGATCTAGGAAATAGTGTCTAAATTTCTGGCAGGCCTAAGCTAGGGCCAAGCACGTCTTCTCCATGGCTTGATAATTCCTTTCGTAAGCCAAGAGAGTTTTCGAAATATAATAGATGGCATACTCCTTATGGGTGTCATCCTCGTATTGAGCTAGCAATGCTCCCAAGGCATTCGCATGCACGGAAATGTAAAGCAAAAGAGGTTTTCCTTGCTTTGGAGGATTCAAAACAAGGGGATTAACTAGGTATGCCTTTAGTCTTTCGAATGACTTTTGGCAATCGTCATCCCATGAAAATTTTGTGTCCTTCCTCAATAATTTGTTGAAGGGTTCGCATCTAGTTGCCAGGTTTGATATAAACCTGCCAATGGATTGTAATCGACCTTGGAGGCTACGAATCTGTGTGAGATTTGAGGGTGGAGCCATGTCTATGATGGCTCGACACTTAGACGGGTCGACTTCTATACCCCTTTGGCTGTGTAACAGAAGTGTAGAAACTGAGTCGGTTTTGGTATGTGCATAGGGTGCTCCTAAAATTTCAATTTGGATCACGGAGTAAAGAATTAAAAATACAGCATTGAGAGATGAAGATGCAGAAAATGAGTTTCAGTTTTTACAGAAAATATGTGCAAATGCAAAACACACACCAAAGCAAATTGCAACAACACTTAACTCCTGTAAACACCCAAAAATCCTACGATTTTCTCAAATATGCCGGGTTTTGCAAAAGCAGCCCCAAAGGGATATTTTGAGTCTGGAAACCCAGGAGACTTCCAAACAACCCTGTACATACTTTGAACCTGTATATATGTTTTAAAAATGTATATATATAGTTTTAAAACCTTAAAAAGGTGTTTTGAAACCCCAAAAAGCAGCTTGGCCTGATGAAAGCAAGACCGAAGAGGCAAAAGAGAGCCCAGACCCGGAGCATACTTTAAGCCCGGCACATCAACTCTCGTATCAAAATCATCCGCAGATTCTGGAACATCCAAGCCCCAGATATCAGAAATTTATTCAAAATCAACTCCGGAAGGTGAGAAGAAGAGCGGACGAAAATGTTGGCGAAGACCCAATGCAAGACGGAGTACTGATGCAGTCAGGCCTCGCACAAACCGTCCATTTCGAAACGCCATGAAGGAATCAAAAAATCAGATTTAGGCCGGATCTGGACCATATATATCCAGATCCAAACCCAACATGCATTTGGATTTGGATCCAAAGATCCAAATCCAATATCTACATCCATGGCCCACATCACCTTCTCATAAATGGAGGTGGGGCCCACAGATATTTCACGTCAAAAGCTTGGGTAGAGAGAGAAAAAGGGGTGATAAAGTATCACCTAACCTGGGGCTGCACCAACTTGGATATGACTGCAACTGGGTCCATGGACCGGCGCCAAGGGGAGGTTCCTAAAACCTAGACCTAAGCTAGCCCACCTCACCTAGCCACTCTCCCCTAAACCTGACCCAAACCTAGCCACTCTCACCCAAAACCACCCGAACCTCACCTAGCCGACCTCACCTAGCTCACCTCACCTAACTAGACCACCTAGACCCTAACTAACTAAACCTAAACCCACCTTAATACACCTAATTAAACCCCTAACCACTAAGTCCCAACCCACCTAACCGACCTACCCTAAACCACCAAATAGCCACCCAAACCGACCTACCCCAAACCACCCCACAAGCCCACCTTATTACAAATATCTACCCAAAACCACCCACCCAGCCCTTTCTAGCCTATAAAAACCCTCCTCTTTTGCGGATTTCACTCTCTCTCTCCTTCTCTCTCTTCCACTCACATCCCCTCTCACTCACTCCAAGCTGCGCCACTTCCACCGCCACTCCACCTCCCGGCTGCCACCTTCCCACTTCATCACCCGGCTACCACCTTCCACCTTCGGCGAGGAAGACCATTTGGCTGCCACCTTCTTCCACCACCATCGGCCACCACCTTCATCCATCAGCACCCCTGCCACCCACAATTAGTACCCCACCTCAACCCCATCTAGCCTTTCACCCCTTTCTTTCCCAACTGCACACTCCATCACCCGCCACAACAGCCCAACCTTCTCCCTTACACCTGGCCAACCTGCACCCTACCTCACTGCCTTCCTTCAATACTAACCACCCTAGCCCCTAGCTGAACCTTCTCCCTTAGTCATCCACCACCTAGCCAACACCCTTAACCTGCCACCACCTAGCCAACACCCTAACCTGCCGCACCTAGCCACTCCAACCCCCGGCCAACATCAAGAGCTCCACCCGACTAGCACCCTACCTGCCGCCAACCTACATCCAAGGAGCTCTCCTTCAGCTGTCCAAAGCGACTCACTAGGCCAAAGCCAAGCAAGTTGAGCACGGACCAGCTACACGTAAGTGCCTAACTCGGTCCTTGATATGAACTTGCTTACATTTAATTAAATTTGATACGGGGTTGTAATAATAGAGCGTTGTCTCTCCCCGGTTGTAATAATGTGGTTTGGCACACCAACACGCACGTGCACTTGAGCCATTCCGCTCTTAGCTGCAATCCATTTTGGCACACACACGGGCCTAACCAGCCCCTAAGATATAATTATACTTATATATATTCAGTTGTGTGGGTTTTAACTTAAGTTGTGGGTGTTGTCTTTCAATTCCACACTCACACACATTGAGCTTTTGCTCTTACTCCCAAGACCCTAGTAAGGGTCATATTGCAATTTCATTTGGGGTGTTTTAATTCAAGTTGTGTGTGTGGTTATAGACGAGCGAAAAATCCCCGCCTCTCGCCTGATTAGGGCTTGGAGCGGATCCTCTCGTGTGTCTAAGGCCTATTTATATAAACAGGGCATGCCAGCTAGCTTACCTAAGCTAGCGAAGATATATTTTAAGCTGACTTCTAATTGTGGCGACTGTGAGCAAGTGAGCTCTTGTCGTCGCAGACCTTCTTGCACCGATGCGCAAGGGACAGTTTGTATGCTTTAAAAATTGAGTTTTAGGGTATAAAAAGCCTACGAAGCGGTTTGAGGTGTTTAATTCGGGTCTCTTAAATACGATTTGCAGATTTTAGATCACGTGGATTTGCACGTGCCTAAGTCTTTCCTTTTATCCCTTGATGGGCCTCCTAAGTGTGTGTTATGAACACTCCACTACATGGACGATTTTTTAGCGGGAGTACGAGGCTTGCTTTGATGCAATATGTGTCCTACCTCGTGGTATGGCGTAGATGCAATGCAAACTCATGCTACTCCAAAGGGAAAACCCGAATGTAAAGACAATGCCGAAGGGAAATAACCAAAGGGAAATGACTTGTAATGTAAATGCCGAAGGGAGATATGTATATAGGGTATATACGTGCCCTTACTTGGGTCTTTGAAAATAAGAGTGAAGGCTCAATGTGGGTGCGTGCTTGAATTGAAAGACTTACACACACGACATGAAATGAAAACCCAAATAGTATAGCTCGGCCCTTATTTGGGTCCTTCAAATAAGAGCGAAGGCTCAATGTGTGTGAGTGCTTGAATTGAAAGACAACACACCCAACTTAAGCAAAACCCTACGAAAATTAAAGTATATATATATATATTTATGTATTAGGGGCTGATTAGGCCTGTGTGTGTTCAAAATTGTGCACAACTAAGAGAGTGCACGTGTGTGGGTGTGCCAAGCCACGTTATTACAAGCAGGGGGAGACTATGCTCCGTTATTACAACCCCGTATCGAATTGAATCTTAAGCAAGTATACAACTAAGGACCGAGTTAGGCACTTACTAATAGCTGGTCCAAAGAAGCCTTGATGAGCGTGGGCTTGGCCTTCGCCTTGGGTTGCAAGAGGGAGCTCCGCGGAGTTGAACGGCAAAGGGCTGTTGGCCGGGTGCCTTAGGTGCGCGGAAGAGATTCCTTGAAGGTGGCCGGCTACTTGGAAAGGTGCTGCCTTGGCGTGTGGGGCTAAGGTGACTACGTAGGGTCACTAAGGACGGTTGAGGTTAGAGAGTATGGCGCTAAGGGGGCCTAAGGGAATGGTCTAATGGAGCACCTAAGGTTGGCGGGTGGCTGGCCGAATGAAGAGGTGACAGTCGGTTGGAGTGGCCGACTAAGGGGACTTGGTGGTGGCGGGCTACTAGGGTGGCTAGGCTATGGTGGGTGGGAGGGGAACTAGCTAGGATATGGGGTAAGGTAGTGGTGGTTGTGGTGAGGTGATAGGGGGAGATCTTAGGGAGTTGGATGGGGTAGCCGGGTGTAGCTAGGGTGGTTAGGTAGTGGCGGGTAGTTAGGGTGGTTATGGCCTGGCCGAGTGGGAGTGGTGGCGGCAAGTGGCTGGCATTAGGGTATGGCGGGTGGCTGAGAGTGGAGAGGGAGTGGAGAAGGAGTAAGGTGGAGTGTGGAGTACTAACCGAGTGAAGAGGCAGTGGCAGATGGAAGGGGAGCAGCCAGGTGGTTTGGATGCGCAGGATGGGGTTCGGCCGGACGGAAAGGCGGCGATGTGGACCTTGGATGGAGTGGTGGTGGTGGTGGTGCTCGGCTGGGAGGTAGTGGCGCCAGTGGTGGCTGGCTGTGGGGCAGGTGGAAGTGGAGAAGAGGTGATCGGCTGGGAATGGGGGACCCAAGATGATGGAAGATGGGAAAAACCCGCCCCAAAGGGGGGGGGTTATATAGGGCTGCAGAGGCGGTTGGGGCTGGTATTAGGGTAGTAGTTAGGTGGTCTAGGGGTGGTGGTATGGTGGTAAGGTGGGTTGGTATTAGGGTAGGGCCAGATATTTTAAATACAAGGGGTTTGGGTAGGTTGTGTGTTAGGGGTGGTTTAGAGGTTTAGGGTTTAGCTAGGTGGGTTGGTTTTAGGGTGAGGTTTAGTGAGGTAGGTTAGGTGATTAGGCTAGGATTAGGTTAGGTTTAGGGAAATTAACCTAGGTTTAGGAAAGGATTAGGGAAGTGGGTTAGGTGATTAGGTTGGGATTAGGCCGGGATTAGGGAAGTAGGTTAGGTGATTAGGCTAGGAGTAGGACCGGATTAGGGTAGAAGGCTAGGATTAGGTGTTTTTGGCTAGGTTTAGGTGAAGGAGCTCCCTTTGCATGGCCCATAGACCCTAATCATATCATGTTGCTGCAGCCCTAGGTTAGGTTTTGGCTAATACAAGCTTAAACCCGCACTAATTAGGCTAACCCACATGATTAACCCCAAACTTGACACACAAGTCAAGCTTAATTACAATCAACCCTCAAATCTTATCCTCCCCCACTCTCTCTCATGCCCATAATCCCACGTGAAATTCAAGTGGGCCCCACCTCCAATTATGAGAAGGTGATGTGGGCCATGGATATGGATATTGTATTGGATTTTTTAATCCAAATCCAAATCTAAGTCCATACATGGGTTTCGATTGGGATTTGGATATATATGGTCCAGATCCAATCCAAACTGAATTCTGACTCCTTCGAGCTGTGCTCGAAACGAACGGTTTGTGCGGGGTCTGACAGCATCAGTACTCCGTCTGCGTTGGGTCTTCGCCAACATGATCGTCCGCCTCTGTTTTCGCCTTTCGGAGATGACTTCAAATGATGTTTTGATGATAACAGGGTCTTGGACGTTCGAGATCCTGGGGGTGTGGATTTGATACGAGAGTTACTGTACCGGGCTCGACATGTGCTCCGGTTCCGGGCTTTCCTTAGCTTTCCTGGTCCTGTCTGGATTAGGCCAAGCTGCTTCGGGGTTTCAAAACATGTTTTAAAAAGGTTTTTAAAGCCATATCATATATTTTTGAAATATAAAGTTCAAAACATATGTACAGGGTTGTTTGGAAGGCTCCTGGGTTTCCAGACTCAAAATAGCCCTTTGGGGCTGCTTTTGCAAAACCAGGTTGTTTTGAGGAATTCGTGGGATTTCGGGGTGTTTACAGTGGTCTTTCAATTTCACACTCACACACATTGAGCTTTCGCTCTTACTCCCAAGACCCTAGTAAGGGTCGTATTGCAATTTCATTTGGGTGTTTTAATTCAAGTTGTGTGCATGGTCTTTCAATTCCACACTCACACACATTGAGCTTTCGCTCTTATTCCCAAGATAGTAAGGGTCACATTGCAATTCTATTTGGATTTTACATTACAAGTCGTGTGAGTTGTGTAGACGCGCGAAAATCCCCGCCTCTTCGCCTCTTTCGGGGCTTGGAGTGGATCTTCTCGTGTGTCTAAGGCCTAGGTATACAAATAGGGCATGCCAGCTAGCTTACTTAAGCTAGCGAAGATATTTTATCACTGACTTCTAAACGTGGCGACTGTGAGCAAGTAAGCTCTTGTCGTCGCAGACCTTCTTGCACCGATGCGCAAGGGTCAGTCTGTACGCTTTTGCAAAAATCGAGTTTTGGAGAGAAAATCTACGAAGCGGTTCGAGGTGTCTATTTCGGGTCTTTAAGATGCGATTGCATGTTTTAGATCACGTGGATTTGCACGTGCCTAAGTCTTTTCTTTTATCCCTTTTCGGGCCACCTAGTTTGTGTGTTATGAACACTCCACTACATGGGCGAATTCGAGCGGGGCTTGTTTCGATGCAATATGCGTCCTACCTCGTGGTATGGCGTAGATGCAATGCAAATTCACGCTACTCCAAAGGGAAAACCCGAAATGTAAAGACAATACTAAAGAGAAATAACAGAAGGGAAATAACCGAAGGGAAATAACCGAAGGGAAATAACCGAAGGGAAATATGTATATATCTTATGTATATGAGCCCTTACTCGGGTCTTGCAAATAAGAGCGAAGGCTCAATGTGGGTGCGTGCTTGAATTGAAAGACTTACACACACGACATGAAATTAAACCCAAATATAAATTGCAGTATGGCCTTGACTAAGGTCTTGAGAGTAAGAGCGAAGGCTCAATGTGTGTGAGAGTGCTTGAATTGAAAGACTACCCACACGACATAAATGAAACCCAAATATAACTGCAATAAGGCCTTTACTAAGGTCTTGGGAGTAAGAGCGAAGGCTCAATGTGTGTGAGAGTGCTTGAATTGAAAGACAACGCACCCAACTTAAACAAAACCCTTGGAAAATGAAAGTATATATGTACACTTATATATTAGGGGCTGATTAGGCCCGTGTGTGCTAAAAATCGTGCACGACTAAGAGAGTGCACGTGTGTGGTTGTGCCAAGCCACGTTATTACAAGCGGGGGGAGACTATGCTCCGTTATTACAACCCCGTATCAAATTGAATCTCAAGCAAGTATACAACTAAGGACCGAGTTTAGACACTTACGGGTAGCTGGTTCGTAGAGGTCTTGCTTGGGCGTGGACTTGGCTTTGGGTTGCAAACGGGAGCTCCGTGAAGGTAGGTGATCAAAGGGGCTGGCCGGCTGCAAGTGGGGCGCGGGATAGGCGCCTCGAAGGTGGCCGGTGGCAAGTAGATGGCGGCTCCAAGTAGGGGGTTTAAAGTGGCTGAATGAGTGGGTTCTTAGGGTCACTAGGGGAGTTGAGAGTTTAGGGAAGCTGGACCTAAAAGGTGAGCTGGTGGGAAGGCCGAATAGGACACCTAGGGGAAGGCCGAATGGGAGATGATGGCTAGGTAGTGGCCAGCAACTTGGGTTATACTAGGTTCGGCTAGGTTAAAATGGTGGTGGCAAGAGGGCTGAGATGAAGGTAGGATGGGTGGCCAAGAGTGGAGAGGTGGAAGAGAGGGGCTTTGAGGGAGTTTGGGGTGCTTACCGAATGGGGAGAGGTGGCGGATGGAGTGGGAAGCAGGCGGGCAGGTGGCTGTTGGCTGGTTCGGTTGGGTGGAGGTGATGGCGTCCGGCTGAGGGGTGGTGGTGGTGGATGGAAGAGGGAAGGTGGCGGAGCAGGTGGCGGCTGGTGGAGCAGATGGAGCAGGCAGAGGTGGGGAGTGGTCCCGGCTGGGTGAGAGAAGGGAGAAGGAGAGGGCCCGGCTGGGTGAGAGGGTGGTTCCCACTTGGAAAACCCGCCCACAAGGAGGGGGGTTTAAATAGGGGATGGGTAGGTCAGTTAGGGCTGGGATATGGGTAGTGGTTAGGTGGTTTAGGTAGGGTGGTATGTAGATAAGGTGGGCTGGAAGGGGTTGGGCCAGATATTTTAAAACTAGGGGTTTGGGTAAATCGTGGGCTAAGGGTGGTTTAGGGGTTTAGGGCTAGGTTAGGTGGTTGGGTTTTAGGGTGAGGTTTAGTGAGCTAGGTTAGGTGATTAGGCTAGGTTTAGGCTAGGATTAGGGAAATTAATCTAGGTTTAGGGAAGGATTAGGGAAGTGGGTTAGGTGATTAGATTAGGATTAGGACGGGATTAGGGAAGTGGGTTAGGTGATTAGGTTCAGATTAGGGGTGGATTAGGGGTTTAGGCTAGGTTTAGGCATTTTGGGCTAGGTTTAGGTGAAGGAGCTCTCTTAGCATGGCCCATAGACCTTCATCACTCCATGTTGGTGCAGCCCTAGGTTAGGTTTTAGCTAATTACAAGCTTAAACCCACTCAATTAGGCTAACCCACATGATTAACCCAAACTTGACACACAAGTCAAGCTTAATACAACACTCTTGATATTTTTCAACCCCACTCTCTCTCATGCCCATGATCCCACGTGAAACTTAAGTGGGCCCCACCTCCATTTATGAGAAGGTGATGTGGGCCATGGATATGGATATTGGATTGGATCTCTGGATCCAAATCCAAATCCAAGTCCACATATGGGTTTGGATTGGGATCTGGATATATATGGTCCAGATCCACTCCAAACTGAACTCTGACTCCTTCGAGCTGGGTTCGAAACGGACGATTCGTGCGGGGCCTGACAGCATCAGTACTCCGTCTGCGTTGGGTCTTCGCCAACATGGTCGTCCGCCTCCGTTTCTGCCTTCCGGAGATGACTTCAAATGCTATTTTGATAAGAACAGGGTCTTGGACGTTCGAGATCCTGGGGTGTGAATCAGAACAAGAGTTGCTGCGCCGGGCTTGACATGTGCTCCGGTTCCGGGCTCTTCTGGTCTTGTCTTGATCGGGCCAAGCCACTTCGGGGTTTCAAAACATGTTTTTAAAAGGTTTTTCAAAAGCTATATCATATGTTTTTGAAAGATAAAGTTTAAAACATATATACAGGGTTGTTTGGAAGGCTCCTGGGTTTCCAAACTCAAAATGGCCCTTTGGGGCTGCTTGTATAAAACCAGATGGATTTTGAGAAATTCGTGGGATTTTGGGGTGTTTACAGATGCCCCTCTTTGGCCTTGTCCAAATAGATTTGGATAAGGGCAAAGATGACAAACACCCCTTTCAATGTCTCCCTAGATCTAGCCACGAAGAATATGGGATCGTCCCAATTTTAGCAAAATCTCAATTTACAAACTCTGGTAGGAGGAGATATCACGCCAAAGGGTTATACTATGGAATCTGGTCCTAAAATGGGATCATGTTCATGCAAGTACCATGCGTGGAATGCGAATGACATGGGTGTGGTGCCAAGAGTGGCGACCTCCCAGAGACCAGGTGTGGTCAAACTCTAGAGACTTACAAGGCCTACTGCTCCAAGTGAGCAAAAACCCTATGCTGTTCGATGTTCGGTTTTTAAAACATATTTACAAAAGCTATTTACAAAAGGGACAACTGTCTTGAGCCTCGATCCTAAGGATCTCGAGCTCTTCGTGCTTGCCCTTGTTTGAGTCTTAACACTCGCTTTATCTAGCGGAGGTTTTATAAGAAAACAAGCTTCATTTCAAATTCCTACGCCTTACACGAAACGTCGAATTCTCAAACAAGATGAAATTCAAGTAAGTAAATCCTATTTTTACTTTAGGATTCCTCGAAATGAACCATGCTTTAGCTTGGGATAAGCCAGGGATGGGAAAGAGATGCCACGGTCCCTTCTGAAGTGTCCCGTGGTTTAAGGCATAGAAGGCGGAAAAACTGTTCTTTTTGAGCTTTTTGGCCTCTTTTTCCTTTTTTCCATAGAGGGTCTCCCTTTGGGAGTATTTTTTCTTTAATCCCTCTTTTTCATAAGAGAATCGATTTTTCTTTTTGAAGTCTGGTTTCTTTCTTTTGGAAAGAGACTTTAAATGGGAAATTCCCTTTTGTTTTGGGCCTTTGTTTTCCTTTTAGAAGTAGAAGAGAAGAGGGGAGGACTTATCCCAAGCCTATACTCGATCCATCCCAGATCAGCCTATTTAGAAATAGCACGTACTACTTGCAAGTATCTTGCTATATTGAACTAGGCCTTTCTTTGTAAGAAGAAGGATTTTGAAATGTAACCACGATTTTGAAGACTCCACTCTTTCACAAGTGCGAATTCTCTCACTCAGGGTCACACGACTTTGCTTTTGCACCTTATTCACATGTCTCAGGGCAGCTATCCCTTTAAAATTTTCGAAAACTAGAATTTAACCCAGATCCTACACATGATACTTCTTTAAGTATTGAATATTGATAGGATCTGCTAAATTCCTACCTTCTACATCGATCAACCAATACGAATTGTTCGTAGTGGTTGCTCGTACAACATAGGGTCCATCCCAGTTGGGGCGCCACTTGCCTAGGGGGTGTGGGCCACGATGGTGGATGGTTTTCAAGACCAGATCTCCCACTTCAAAGTGGCGAGGTCTCATGTCTTTGCTATAATGTCGGGCTATCCTTTGCCGGTATGCACGAGCATGATCCATGGCAAGGAGTCGCCTCTCATCTAGCAAATCTAGTTCGGCCATCCTAGCATGCTGAAGCGTCTCTAGGGGGAGGTCGAGTGCAATGGATGTATGGAATGAATGCAGTTGGGTATGAATGGGAAGAATGGCGTTTGTGCCATAGACCAATTCGAATGGTGTGGCATTCGTGGGAGTCCGGATGGAAGTCCTATAAGCCCATAAGGCTTCATCTAGCCTCTCATGCCACATCCTACCCTTCTCTAAGGTTTTCTCAATGATACCAATGAGAGTCTTGTTTGTGGCTTCGGCTTGGCCGTTGCCTTGAGGGTAGTAGGGCGAGGAGAAGTGGTGAGTTATGCCATACGTGTTGCACAACTTGACCATCCGCTCATTCTTGAATGGGGTACCATTATCAGACACAAGGTCTCGTGGAACCCCAAATCGAGCCAAGATATTCCTCCGGATGAAAGCCACCACATGTTGCCCCATTACATTCGTTAGGGAAATGGCTTCCACCCACTTGGAGAAATACTCCGTGGCTGCTAAAATGAAACGATGCCCATTCGAGGCCTTTGGAAATATTGGGCCTACTATGTCAAACGCCCACATGGTAAATGGCCAGGGGCTGACCACGGAATGCAATGCTGATGAAGGGATATGAATGGCGTGCCCATGCACTTGACATGGATGACACTTCCTAACATGATCGTGACAATCCTTTTTCAGGGTGGACCAAAAATAACCCCCTCTAAGTATTTTCATCGCCATCATGTTGGCATTAACATGACCTCCACATTCTCCGTTGTGGAACTCGTGCATCACTATCCTAGCCTCCTCTAGGTCGATACACCTAAGCAGAATGCCGGTAAAACTCTTTTTGTATAAGACCCCACCCAGAATGGTGTATCGGGTCGAAATCTTACGAATGAATGCCTTATCTTTGGATGTGGCATCCTCGGTGAATCCCCCATTTTCTAAAAATTGTTTTATGTCATAGAACCAGGGTTTTTAACAGACTCTGGGTTGTTTTGGCAAATATCCAAGTCGTGTGTGGATGGATGGGGCGCATGCCGTATTTCCAAAGATCTGGTCCCTGAAATGGGATCGACCTTCAGGGCTGAACCCAAGGAGGAGAGGACATCGGCGATGCCATTGTCCTCTCTTCCTACGTGTGTGAGCTTACACGACTGGAAGGATTGGACCAATCGAGTGGCCAACTCGTGATATGGAAGTAGTTTCTCATTACGTACTTGCCAAATTTTTAAAACCTGGTTTATGACAAGGAGTGAATCTCCAAAGACCTCGATGCATGATGCCCCTAGAGTTTTCGAAATCCTTAAGCCTTGTATGAGTGCTTCATACTCAGCTACGTTGTTGGAACATTCGAAGTCTAAGCGGACTGCTATGGGAATCTCGCCCTTTTCAGGGGAGATTAGGATGATCCCGGCACCAACCCCTCGTTGGTTTCGTGCCCCGTCAAAGTGCATCTTCCACACTTGGTTTTCGAAAGAATTTGCCAAAATGTGGTTTTGAAAATGGTTTTGCAATATGCCTTCATCAGTGTAGACGCGCGAAAATCCCCGCCTCTTTGCCCCTTTCGTGGCTTGGAGTGGATCTTATCGTGCGTCTAAGGCCTATGTATACAAACAGGGCGTGCCAGCTAGCTTACTTAAGCTAACGAAGATATATTAACACTGACTTCTAAACGTGGCGACTGTGAGCAAGTGAGCTCTTGTCGTCGCAGACCTTCTTGCACCGATGCGCAAGGGTCAGTCTGTACGCTTTTGCAAAAACCGAGTTTTGGGGAGGAAGTCTACGAAACGGTTCGAGGTGTCTATTTCGGATCTTTAAGATGCGATTGCATGTTTTAGATCACGTGGATTTGCACGTGCCTAAGTCTTTTCTTTTATCCCTTTTTGGGTCGCCTAGTTTGTGTGTTATGAACACTCCACTACATGGGCGAATTCGAGCGGGGGTTGCTTCGATGCAATATGCGTCCTACCTCGTGGTATGGCGTAGATGCAATGCAAACTCACGCTACTCCAAAGGGAAAACCCGAAATGTAAAGACAATGCTGAAGGGAAATAACAGAAGGGAAATAACCGAAGGGAAATAACCGAAGGGAGATATGTATATATCTTATGTATATGAGCCCTTACTCGGGTCTTGCAAATAAGAGCGAAGGCTCAATGTGGGTGCGTGTTTGAATTGAAAGACTTACACACACGACATGAAATTAAACCCAAATATAAATTGCAGTATGGCCTTGACTAAGGTCTTGGGAGTAAGAGCGAAGGCTCAATGTGTGTGAGAGTGCTTGAATTGAAGTACTACACACACGACATAAATGAAACCCAAATATAACTGCAATAAGGCCTTTACTAAGGTCTTGGGAGTAAGAGCGAAGGCTCAATGTGTGTGAGAGTGCTCGAATTGAAAGACTTACTCACACGACAAGAAATGAAACCCAAATAGTATAGGTCGGCCCTTACTTGGGTCTTTCAAATAAGAGCGAAAGCTCAATGTGTGTGAGAGTGTTTAATTTGAAAGACTTACTCACACGACATGAAATGAAACCCAAATAGTATAGGTCGGCCCTTACTTGGGTCTTTCAAATAAGAGCGAAAGCTCAATGTGTGTGAGAGTGTTTAATTTGAAAGACTTACTCACACGACATGAAATGAAACCCAAATAGTATAGGTCGGCCCTTACTTGGGTCTTTCAAATAAGAGCGAAAGCTCAATGTGTGTGAGAGTGTTTAAATTGAAAGACAACACACCCAACTTAAACAAAACCCTTCGGAAATGAAATATGTACGTATACTTATATATTAGGGGCTGATTAGGCCCGTGTGTGTTCAAAGTTGTGCACGACTAAGAGAGTGCACGTGTGTGGTTGTGCCAAGCCACGTTATTACAAGCGGGGGGAGACTAGGCTCCGTTATTACAACCCCGTATCAAATTGAATTTCAAGCAAGCGTATGACTAAAGACCGAGTTTAGAAACTTACAAGTAGCTGGTCCGTAGAGGTCTTGCTTGAGCGTGGCCTTGGCTTTGGGCTGCAAACGGGAGCTCCGCGAAGGTATGTGACCAAGAGTGCTGGCCGGCTGCAAATGGGCGTGGTATGGACGCCTCGAAGGGGACCGGTGGCAAGTGGGCGGCGCCTCCAAGTAGGGAGTTTAGAGTGGCTGACTAAGTGGGTCTTAGGGTCACTAGTGAAGTTAGGGACTTAGGGAAACTGGACCTAGAAGGTGAGCTAGTGGGAAGGCCAAATAGGACACCTAGGAGGGTTCGGCCGAATGGGAGGTGGTGGCTGAGTAGTGGCTAGCCACTTGGGTTATCCTAGGTTCGGCTAGGCTTAGGTGGTGGCGGCAAAGAGGCTGAGCTAAGGGGAAGAGGGGTGGCTAAGAGTGGAGAGGTGGTAGAGAGTGGTTTTGAGGGAGTTAGGGGGACTTACCGAATGGGAAGGAGTGGCGGCCAAGGTGGCTGTCGGCTGGTGGAGGATGGGAGAAGGAGAGGGCCCGGCTGAGTGAGGTGGTGGCGTCCGGCTGGTGGGGCAATGATGGTGGATGGAAGAGGGAGAGTGGCGGAGCAGGTGGCGGCTGGTGGTGCTGGAGTTGCTGGGAAGACGGGTGAGAGATGGGAGAGGAAGAGGGCCCGGCTGGGAGTGGAAAGTGGTTCCCACTTTTTAAAAACCCGCCCACAATGAGGGGGGTTTAAATAGGGGAAGGGTAGGTCGGTTAGGGCTGGGTTGTGGGTAGTGGTTAGGTGGTTTAGGTAGGGTAGTATGTGGATAAGGTGGGCTGGATGGGATTGGGCCAGGTATTTTAAAACTAGGTGTTTGGGAAAATCGTGGGCTAAGGGTGGTTTAGGGCTAGGTTAGGTGGTTGGGTTTTAGGGTGAGGTTTAGTGAGCTAGGTTAGGTGGTTTAGGCTAGGTTTAGGCTAGGATTAGGGAAGTTAATCTAGGTTTAGGGAAGGATTAGGGGAGTGGGTTAGGTGATTAGGTTGGGATTAGGCCGGGATTAGGGAAGTGGGTTAGGTGATTAGGTTCAGATTAGGAGTGGATTAGGGGTTTAGGCTAAGTTTAGGTGAAGGAGCTCCCTTAGCATGGCCCATAGACCTTGATCACCCCATGTTGGTGCAGCCCTAGGTTAGGTTTTAGCTAATTACAAGCTTAAACCCACTCAATTAGGCTAAACCACAAGATTAAACCCAAACTTGACACACAAGTCAAGCTTAATACAACACTCTTGATATTTATCACCCCCACTCTCTCTCATGCCCAATATCCCACGTGAATTTCAAGTGGGCCCCACCTCCATTTATGAGAAGGTGATGTGGGCCATGGATATGGATATTGGATTGGATTTCTGGATCCAAATCCAAATCCAAATCCACATATGGGTTTGGATTGGAATCTGGATATATATGGTCCAGACCCAATCCAAACTGAACTCTGACTCCTTCGAGCTGGGTTCGAAACGGACGATTCGTGCGGGGCCTGACAGCATCAGTACTCCGTCTGCGTTGGGTCTTCGCCAACATAGTCGTCCGCCTCCGTTTCTGCCTTCCGGAGATGACTTCAAATGCTTTTTTGATAAGAACAGGGTCTTGGACGTTCGAGATCCTGGGGTGTGAATCAGATACAAGAGTTGCTGTGCCGGGCTCGACAGGTGCTCCGGTTTCGGGCTCTTCTTGGCTCTCCTGGTCCTGTCTTGATCGAGCCAAGCCACTTCGGGGTTTCAAAACATGTTTTAAAAGGGTTTTCAAAAGCTATATCATATGTTTTTGAAAGATAAAGTTTAAAACATATATACAGGGTTGTTTGGAAGGCTCCTGGGTTTCCAAACTCAAAAACGGCCCTTTGGGGCTGCTTGTATCAAAACCAGATTCGTTTAAGAAATTCGTGGGATTTCGGGGTGTTTACAGATGCCCCTCTTTGGCCTTGTCCAAATAGATTTGGATAAGGGCAAAGATGACAAACACCCCTTTTAATGTCTCCCTAGATCTAGCCACGAAGAATATGGGATCGTCCCATTTTAGCAAAAATCTCAATTTTACAAACTCTGGTAGGAGGAGATATCACGCCGAAGGGTTCACTTATGGAATCTGGTCCTAAATGGGATCATGTTTATGCAAGTACCATGCGTGGAATGCAGATGACATGGGTGTGGTGCCAAGAGTGGCGACCTCCCAGAGACCCGGTGTGGTCGAACTCTAGAGACTTACAAGGCCTACTGCTCCAAGTGAGCAAAATCCTATGCTGTTCGATGTTCGGTTTTCAAAACTTATTTACAAAAGCTATTTACAAAAGGGACAACTGTCTTGAGTCTCGATCCTAAGGATCTCGAGCTCTTCGTGCTTGCCCTTGTTTGAGTCTTAACACTTGCTTATCTAGCGGAGGTTTTATAAGAAAACAAGCTTCATTTCAAATCCCTACGCCTTACTCGAAACGTCGAATTCTCAAACAAGATGAAATTCAAGCAAGTAAATCCTATTTTTACTTTAGGATTCCTCGAAATGAACCATGTTTAGCTTGGGATAAGCCAAGGATGGGAAAGAGATACCACGGTCCCTTCTGAAGCGTCCCGTGGTTTAAGGCATAGAAGGCGGAAAACTGCTCTTTTTGAGCTTTTTGGCCTCTTTTTCCTTTTTTTCATAGAGGGTCTCCCTTTGGGAGTATTTTTTCTTTAATCCCTCTTTTTATAAGAGAATCGATTTTTCTTTTTTCAAGTCTGGTTTCTTTCTTTTGGAAAGAGACTTTAAATGGGAAATTCCCTTTTGATTTGGGCCTTTGTTTTCCTTTTGTTTTCCTTTTGGAAGGGGAAAGAAGAGGGGAGGACTTATCCCAAGCCTACACTCGATCCATTCCAGATCAGCCTATTTAGAAATAGCACGTACTACTTGCAAGTATCTTGCTATGTTGAACTAGGCCTTTCTTTGTAAAACGAAGGATTTTGAAATGCAACCACGATTTTGAAAACTCCACTCTTTCACAAGTGCGAATTCTCTTACTTAGGGTCACACGAGTTCGCCTTTGCACCCTATTCACATGTCTCAGGGCAGCTATCCCTATAAAATTTTCGAAAACTGGAATTTAATCCAGATCCTACACATGATACTTCTTTAAGTATTGAATATTGATAGGATCTGCTAAATTCCTACCTTCTACATCGATCAACCAATACGAATTGTTCGTAGTGGTTGCTCGCACAACATAGGGTCCATCCCAGTTGGGGCGCCACTTGCCTAGGGGGTGTGGGCCACGATGATGGATGGTTTTCAAGACCAGATCCCCCACTTCAAAGTGGCGAGGTCTCATGTGTTTGCTATAATGTCGGGCTATCCTTTGCCGGTATGCACGGGCATGATCCATAGCAAGGAGTCGCCTCTCATCTAGCAAATCTAGTTCGGCCATCCTAGCATGCTGAAGCGTCTCTAGGGGGAGGTCGAGTGCAATGGATGTATGGAATGAATGCAGTTGGGTATGAATGGGAAGAATGGCGTTTGTGCCATAGACCAATTCGAATGGTGTGGCATTTGTGGGAGTCCGGATGGAAGTCCTATAAGCCCATAAGGCTTCATCCAGCTTCTCATGCCACCTCCTACCCTTCTCTAAGGTCTTCTCAATGATACCAATGAGAGTCTTGTTTGTGGCTTCGGCTTGGCCGTTGCCTTGAGGGTAGTAGGGCGAGGAGAAGTGGTGAGTTATGCCATACGTGTTGCACAACTTAACCATCCGCTCGTTCTTGAATGGGGTACCATTATCAGACACGAGGTCTCGTGGAACCCCAAATCGAGCCAAGATATTCCTCCGGATGAAAGCCACCACATGTTGCCCCATTACATTCGTTAGGGAAATGGCTTCCACCCACTTGGAGAAATACTCCGTGGCTGCTAAGATAAAACGATGCCCATTCGAGGCCTTTGGAAATATGGGGCCTATAATGTCAAACGCCCACATGGTAAATGGCCAGGGGCTGACCACGGAATGCAATGCTGATGAAGGGATATGAATGGCGTGCCCATGCACTTGACATGGATGACACTTCCTAACATGATCGTGACAATCCTTTTTCAGGGTGGACCAAAAATAACCCCCTCTAAGTATTTTCATCGCCATCATGTTGGCATTAACATGACCTCCACATTCTCCATCGTGGAACTCGTGCATCACTATCCTAGCCTCCTCTAGGTCGATACATCTAAGCAGAATGCCGGTAAAACTCTTTTTGTATAAGACCCCACCCAGAATGGTGTATCGGGTCGAAATATTACGAATGAATGCCCTATCTTTGGATGTGGCATCCTCAGTGAATCCCCCATTTTCTAAAAATTGTTTTATGTCATAGAACCAGGGTTTTTCAATAGACTCTGGGTTGTTTTGGCAAATATCCAAGTCGTGTGTGGATGGATGGGGCGCATGCCATATTTCCAAAGATCTGGTCCCTGAAATGGGATCGACCTTTAGGGCTGAACCCAAGGAAGAGAGGGCATCGGCGATGCCATTGTCCTCTCTTCCCACGTGTGTGAGCTTACACGACTGGAAGGATTGGACCAATCGAGTGGCCAACTCGTGATATGGAAGTAGTTTCTCATTACGTACTTGCCAAATTTTTAAAACCTGGTTTATGACAAGGAGTGAATCTCCAAAGACCTCGATGCATGATGCCCCTAGAGTTTTCGAAATTCTTAAGCCTTGTATGAGTGCTTCATACTCAGCTACGTTGTTGGAACATTCGAAATCTAAGCGGACTGCTATGGGAATCTCGCCCTTTTCAGGGGAGATTAGGATGATCCCGGCACCAGCCCCTCGTTGGTTTCGTGCCCCGTCGAAGTGCATCGTCCACACTTGGTTTTCGAAAGAATTTGCCAAAATGTGGTTTTGAAAATGGTTTTGCAATATGCCTTCATCAGGCATTTCGACAAGAGTGGGATATGCGTCCTCCAAGGGGAAGTCAGCCACGTAATCTGCTAGGGCTTGCCCCTTAACAGAGATCTGGTGATGGTATTTTAGATCATACTCCATTAGAGGAGTTGCCATTTGCCCAATCTACCTGTGAGAATGGGTTTTTCGAACAAGTGCTTGATTGGATCAAGCTTGGACACTATCCAGATCTCATGATCTAGGAAGTAGTGTCTGAATTTCTGGCAGGCCCAGACTAGGGCCAAGCACGTCTTCTCCATGGCTTGATAATTTCGTTCATAAGCCAAGAGAGTTTTCGAAATATAGTAGATGGCATACTCCTTATGGGTGTCATCCTCGTATTGAGCCAACAGGGCTCCTAAAGCATTTTCATGCACGGAGATGTATAATAAAAGCGGTTTTCCTTGCTTTGGAGGATTCAAAACGGGGGGATTAACCAAGTATGCCTTTAGTCTCTCGAAGGACTTTTGGCATTCGTCATCCCATAAGAATTTCGTACCCTTCCTCAATAGTTTGTTGAAGGGTTCGCATCTAGTTGCCAGATTCGATATGAATCGGCGCACAGATTGTAATCGACCCTGGAGGCTACGGACTTGGGTGAGATTGGAGGGTGGAGCCATGTCTACGATGGCTCGACACTTAGAGGGGTCGACTTCTATTCCCCTTTGGCTTACCATAAAGCCTAGAAGCTTTCCTGATTCTACCCCGAACACACATTTTTGAGGGTTTAGCTTTACTTTGTAAAGCCTAAGCCTTTCGAAGATTTTTTGTAAACATTCGATATGGGTGCATCGGGTTTTGGATTTTGCCAAGAGATCATCTACATACACTTCTACAAGCTCGTGAATTTGATCATGGAAGATCGTGTTCATGGCTCGTTGGTATGTTGCGCCGGCATTTTTCAAACCAAAGGGCATGACTGTATAGCAGTACGTGCCCCATGGGGTTGTGAAGGCGGTCTTACCCTGATCTCGTGGACTTAGTTTGATTTGATTATAGCCTGAATAGCCATCCATAAATGAAAACATTTCATGATTTGCAGTACTATCGACTATCAAATCTATGTTTGGTAAAGGATAATTATCCTTTGGAGTGGCTTTATTCAGGTTTCTGAAATCGATGCATATTCGAATTTTCCCATTGGTTTTTCGAACTACAACGATATTTGACAACCAATCAGAATACGCAATGGGTTTTATAAATCCGGCTTTTAGCAGATCTTCTAAACCCTCTTTGACTTGCGTGTGTACATTCGGGTGTATTTTCCTAAGCTTCTGCTTTATTGGTTTTACACCTACATCTAAGGGAAGACGATGTTCGACTATGCTGGGATCTATGCCCGGCATGTCTTCATACGTCCATGCAAACACATCTAAATAGGTTCGTAGAAATGCAATGAACGCTAACTTTTCAGTTTCATGCAAGCACGCGCCTATTTTGATGGTTTTGGGATTGGAATTATCCCCTAGGTTCACCTCTACGAAATCTCCTCCTACTGATTGGGAAGGTCTTTCAAAATCGAGAATTCTATGAAATTCTGGGAGCTCAGAAGTGGGATCTTCCTCAAGGGGATCCACTTCTGGGCTTCGATCATTCTCGTGGACTTTAGACCCGAGGGAACTTGATGCGTGGTTTTCAAAATAACCTGGTTTTGTACTTGGATTTTCAAGTGATTTCGAAATTTTTGGTCTGGCTATGCAGACGACGTTTCTTTCGAAATTCTTTTCTTTCGCCAAAGTTAAACCAGGAGCAGCTATGTACAAAATCTTTTTGGTATTTTCCAAATTTTCGATTTTTTTGGGTTTTTGTAAAACAAGAACTTTGGGAACTATACAAAGCACACTTTTTTCGAGTTTTTGCTTTTCCATTGTTTTTGGTTTTTCTTGTTTTTCGATTTTTTTTGGATTTTAAGTTTTCGAATGTTTTTGGTATTTTTAGAAAAAGGGATCTTCCGTCATACCTACAAAGGGAAAACACTATGGGTTAGACTCGGAATAGGAGGTCTAAACCATAGGTCTCTTCTAAGACAGGCTCCGGGGCACCCTTGACCCAGGTGGTCACAGGGGGTGGTTCCGGCGGTATTTGGGGAGTATAGCCGATCCCATATCGGCTTGGGTTGGCCCTAGGAAGGATGGGCTCTAGGAGACCCTGGTTTTGTGCCCCTAGACTTTTGTAGGGCGTGTAGCCCATGTTCAATAACATGTTCCACGACCTTTTGTTTTTTGAAAAGATGGGATATAAGTCGTGGTCCTGGAACATGCTATCGTCCATATTAGGCTCGTAGGGCCTTTTGTCCAGGGGTTTTGGAAATAGGGAACGCTTGGGTTTTCCTAGGAGGATTAGAGTCGGGAGGGGGCCTGCTTTGGGCGGCCCCTTCACACATACAACCTTCCTAGGGTTGTTTAACACGAGCCGAGGTGGCTCAACCATGATTTGCCCCAGGTTAGCCTCATGGGCCTGGGAGCTCGATAAACAAGGGGAGTTTATGATCCCCTGAAGTTGTGGGTGACTCTCACCTAGGATCACTACGACTTGGTCCCTAAAAGGGATCTTGACACACCTGTGGAAGGTGGATGGCACAGCGCACAAACTGTGTATCCAGGGTCTTCCCAGCAACAGGTTATAATGGGGGTGGATGTCCAAGACATGGAACACCCCCGTGTGTTCGATCCCTCCCGTTTCCATTGGGAGTTCGATGGATCCTAAAGGCCTAGACGCATTCCCATCGTATCCAGTGATAACGATGGGGCTTGGGTTCACTGAAGTCAAGGTGACTCCGATTTTGTACGCCACGTGAAGTGGAAGGATGTTGAGCCCTCCTCCACCATCGACTAGGCACCTGTCCAGAGAGTGGTTGTTTAGAACCACCTCGATATGCAGGGCCTGGTTATGGGTTTCGTAGGGTCTATCTACATCATCTTCCGAAAAGGTGATGGGCGATTTTGCTCCTAACAAAGCCACTTGGGCAGACAAGGACTCCGGACTTATGTTCGAATCAACCTTGGCCCTTTCTAGAATTTTCTCTAAGACAAGTCTATGCCTAGGCGAGGTTTTGATAAGCTCTAGGATAGACATGTGAATAGGAATCTTTGAAAGGTGGTTTTCGAAATCATAAGGATTTAGGACGATTTTGTCCTTATCTGCTTTTGGCGGACCACTAGGGATACATGCTTTTGAGGGGCCAGGCACACTGACCACCTTTTGAGCACCTTGAAGGTGCGGGGGTTGGTAGATCCTCCCGGATCTAGTGACTTCCCCCACGACCAGCCTAGGGTTCGCGCTAAATTTGGCTCTAAGGATGAGCTGAGGAGAACCTTGGATTTTCAAAACTGGTTTTGCCGGGGTTTCCACTTTTGATGGTCCCCGAATGACGACTTGGGCGGGCCTCTTGTATAGTACAAGGATGGGCGCACAAGCAGGTCGACCAGGTTCGGGTTTTCGCGTTAGTTCCTTGGAAATGGTGAGGGTACATACCTCCTTTCCTTTCCCACTGCCACTGGCGTGTTTGGGAAAGGGTTCCTTGAAGATAGCTTGAGGTGGCTCAGATTCCGCAGTGACCTGGAGCCGGCCCTCCGCTATCAAGTTCTCAATTTTATTTAGAAGAGAGAAGCACCGTTTGGTATCATGGCCTTTGAGCCGATGATACTTGCAAAACCGGTTTAAATACCCCCCTTTGGACGTGACTCCTTCGGGGATTTCAGGGAGTTCAATCATGCCTTGGGCAAGTAGGAGGTCTAGGACCTCCGACACAGGTTGCCCCAGCGGAGTGTACTCCCGTTTTTCAATTGGTTTTGAAAAATTGCGTTCTCTCTTATTTTCTATTTTTTCGAAATTTTTAGAAGTGCCCGCCATGCCTGGATCCACCCGGACATTGGCGATTTTATGGGGCTTTGCCCCTTTGTCCGTTGTGGGCAGCCCATATGCAATGGGCTTTTCCACACGTGTTTTGGGAACGACACTTCCTTTCCATAAGTGGTCGTATGTCCCTTTTCGCAAGTTGGTTTCGAAAAGGGAGGCTTTTTTGATCAACTTATGGAAAGTTGAAATCTCATGGAGCGAGAGAAGGGTTTTTAACTCGCTTTTGAAATTATCCAGGATGAGCATTACTACGCATCCTTCGGATATAGGCTCTCGCACTTGGCCTAAAAGAGACCTCCATCTTATAATGAAGGCATGCACGTCTTCGTTCATGCCTTGCTTTGTATCCCTTAAGGTATTCAAGGTTGGCGTGACTTCCACGTTGTGTGCAAACCTTTGCATGAAGCAGTTCGCTAACTCTTCAAAAGTAGCGAACTGGCTTAAGTCGTAGGAAGCCAGCCATTTGGCAGCTGTGCCCTTAAGGGATAGAGGGAACCAATACACCCATTTCATCGAGTTCTTTTTCTTTTTATGGGCTCGACGTGAGAAAAGCTGCAAGTGAGACCTAGGGTCTCCCATGCCATCATACCGATGGAAGTTCGGTATTTCATCGTCACTGTCTGTTTCGTAATCCATAGGAAGGAAATCAGACAGGGCGTAGCTTCTTTTCTCTTTATTTTGCCCTTTCAGCAGCTGCTGTAGGGCTTTACGGTCCTTTTGTGTGAAGGACTCGTGGTATTGGTTGCCTTCCATTACGGAGGCTTCTTTTTGCTTGCGAGGTTTTTCAATTTTCTTTTTAGGCCTTTGTTCACCGTTTGATGAACACGAATCGCCTACTTCAGCCTCTTGGCTGAGAGCATCGATTTTGGCCTCAAATTCCCTTCTCAAGTCCTCGATTTCATCTAGTTTTATTTTGTTTTTGAAAATCCTCCTAGAGTGAGAACTTGATGCGCATGAGCCTTGGCTCGACACTTCACTTGGATTGGATTTTGACATGCTTTTCAAGCTTTTTCAAAATTTCCTAAGTGAAAACAAAGAAAACAAGTTAAAATGACACCTTTATAAAATTTTCGCAAGACTCCTACAAGTAAACTCGTTTTTTGAAAAGGCTCACGTCCCACCGGGCGTGCCAATCTCTGTAGACGCGCGAAAATCCCAGCCTCTTTGCCCCTTTCGTGGCTTGGAGTGGATCTTATCGTGCGTCTAAGGCCTATGTATACAAACAGGGCGTGCCAGCTAGCTTACTTAAGCTAACGAAGATATATTAACACTGACTTCTAAACGTGGCGACTGTGAGCAAGTGAGCTCTTGTCGTCGCAGACCTTCTTGCACCGATGCGCAAGGGTCAGTCTGTACGCTTTTGCAAAAACCGAGTTTTGGGGAGGAAGTCTACGAAACGGTTCGAGGTGTCTATTTCGGGTCTTTAAGATGCGATTGCATGTTTTAGATCACGTGGATTTGCACGTGCCTAAGTCTTTTCTTTTATCCCTTTTTGGGTCGCCTAGTTTGTGTGTTATGAACACTCCACTACATGGGCGAATTCGAGCGGGGGTTGCTTCGATGCAATATGCGTCCTACCTCGTGGTATGGCGTAGATGCAATGCAAACTCACGCTACTCCAAAGGGAAAACCCGAAATGTAAAGACAATGCTGAAGGGAAATAACAGAAGGGAAATAACCGAAGGGAAATAACCGAAGGGAGATATGTATATATCTTATGTATATGAGCCCTTACTCGGGTCTTGCAAATAAGAGCGAAGGCTCAATGTGGGTGCGTGTTTGAATTGAAAGACTTACACACACGACATGAAATTAAACCCAAATATAAATTGCAGTATGGCCTTGACTAAGGTCTTGGGAGTAAGAGCGAAGGCTCAATGTGTGTGAGAGTGCTTGAATTGAAGTACTACACACACGACATAAATGAAACCCAAATATAACTGCAATAAGGCCTTTACTAAGGTCTTGGGAGTAAGAGCGAAGGCTCAATGTGTGTGAGAGTGCTCGAATTGAAAGACTTACTCACACGACAAGAAATGAAACCCAAATAGTATAGGTCGGCCCTTACTTGGGTCTTTCAAATAAGAGCGAAAGCTCAATGTGTGTGAGAGTGTTTAATTTGAAAGACTTACTCACACGACATGAAATGAAACCCAAATAGTATAGGTCGGCCCTTACTTGGGTCTTTCAAATAAGAGCGAAAGCTCAATGTGTGTGAGAGTGTTTAATTTGAAAGACTTACTCACACGACATGAAATGAAACCCAAATAGTATAGGTCGGCCCTTACTTGGGTCTTTCAAATAAGAGCGAAAGCTCAATGTGTGTGAGAGTGTTTAAATTGAAAGACAACACACCCAACTTAAACAAAACCCTTCGGAAATGAAATATGTATGTATACTTATATATTAGGGGCTGATTAGGCCCGTGTGTGTTCAAAGTTGTGCACGACTAAGAGAGTGCACGTGTGTGGTTGTGCCAAGCCACGTTATTACAAGCGGGGGGAGACTAGGCTCCGTTATTACAACCCCGTATCAAATTGAATTTCAAGCAAGCGTATGACTAAAGACCGAGTTTAGAAACTTACAAGTAGCTGGTCCGTAGAGGTCTTGCTTGAGCGTGGCCTTGGCTTTGGGCTGCAAACGGGAGCTCCGCGAAGGTATGTGACCAAGAGTGCTGGCCGGCTGCAAATGGGCGTGGTATGGACGCCTCGAAGGGGACCGGTGGCAAGTGGGCGGCGCCTCCAAGTAGGGAGTTTAGAGTGGCTGACTAAGTGGGTCTTAGGGTCACTAGTGAAGTTAGGGACTTAGGGAAACTGGACCTAGAAGGTGAGCTAGTGGGAAGGCCAAATAGGACACCTAGGAGGGTTCGGCCGAATGGGAGGTGGTGGCTGAGTAGTGGCCAGCCACTTGGGTTATCCTAGGTTCGGCTAGGCTTAGGTGGTGGCGGCAAAGAGGCTGAGCTAAGGGGAAGAGGGGTGGCTAAGAGTGGAGAGGTGGTAGAGAGTGGTTTTGAGGGAGTTAGGGGGACTTACCGAATGGGAAGGAGTGGCGGCCAAGGTGGCTGTCGGCTGGTGGAGGATGGGAGAAGGAGAGGGCCCGGCTGAGTGAGGTGGTGGCGTCCGGCTGGTGGGGCAATGATGGTGGATGGAAGAGGGAGAGTGGCGGAGCAGGTGGCGGCTGGTGGTGCTGGAGTTGCTGGGAAGACGGGTGAGAGATGGGAGAGGAAGAGGGCCCGGCTGGGAGTGGAAAGTGGTTCCCACTTTAAAAACCCGCCCACAATGAGGGGGGTTTAAATAGGGGAAGGGTAGGTCGGTTAGGGCTGGGTTGTGGGTAGTGGTTAGGTGGTTTAGGTAGGGTAGTATGTGGATAAGGTGGGCTGGATGGGATTGGGCCAGGTATTTTAAAACTAGGTGTTTGGGAAAATCGTGGGCTAAGGGTGGTTTAGGGCTAGGTTAGGTGGTTGGGTTTTAGGGTGAGGTTTAGTGAGCTAGGTTAGGTGGTTTAGGCTAGGTTTAGGCTAGGATTAGGGAAGTTAATCTAGGTTTAGGGAAGGATTAGGGGAGTGGGTTAGGTGATTAGGTTGGGATTAGGCCGGGATTAGGGAAGTGGGTTAGGTGATTAGGTTCAGATTAGGAGTGGATTAGGGGTTTAGGCTAGGTTTAGGCATTTTTGGCTAGGTTTAGGTGAAGGAGCTCCCTTAGCATGGCCCATAGACCTTGATCACCCCATGTTGGTGCAGCCCTAGGTTAGGTTTTAGCTAATTACAAGCTTAAACCCACTCAATTAGGCTAAACCACAAGATTAAACCCAAACTTGACACACAAGTCAAGCTTAATACAACACTCTTGATATTTATCACCCCCACTCTCTCTCATGCCCAATATCCCACGTGAATTTCAAGTGGGCCCCACCTCCATTTATGAGAAGGTGATGTGGGCCATGGATATGGATATTGGATTGGATTTCTGGATCCAAATCCAAATCCAAATCCACATATGGGTTTGGATTGGAATCTGGATATATATGGTCCAGACCCAATCCAAACTGAACTCTGACTCCTTCGAGCTGGGTTCGAAACGGACGATTCGTGCGGGGCCTGACAGCATCAGTACTCCGTCTGCGTTGGGTCTTCGCCAACATAGTCGTCCGCCTCCGTTTCTGCCTTCCGGAGATGACTTCAAATGCTTTTTTGATAAGAACAGGGTCTTGGACGTTCGAGATCCTGGGGTGTGAATCAGATACAAGAGTTGCTGTGCCGGGCTCGACAGGTGCTCCGGTTTCGGGCTCTTCTTGGCTCTCCTGGTCCTGTCTTGATCGAGCCAAGCCACTTCGGGGTTTCAAAACATGTTTTAAAAGGGTTTTCAAAAGCTATATCATATGTTTTTGAAAGATAAAGTTTAAAACATATATACAGGGTTGTTTGGAAGGCTCCTGGGTTTCCAAACTCAAAAACGGCCCTTTGGGGCTGCTTGTATCAAAACCAGATTCGTTTAAGAAATTCGTGGGATTTCGGGGTGTTTACAATCAGGCATTTCGACAAGAGTGGGATATGCGTCCTCTAAGGGGAATTCAGCCACGTAATCTGCTACGGCTTGCCCCTTAATGGAGATCTGGTGATGGTATTTTAGATCATACTCCATTAGAAGGAGTTGCCATTTGCCCAATCTACCCGTGAGAATGGGTTTTTCGAACAAGTGCTTGATTGGATCAAGCTTGGACACTATCCAGATCTCATGATCTAGGAAATAGTGTCTGAATTTCTGGCAGGCCCAAACTAGGGCCAAGCACGTCTTCTCCATGGCTTGATAATTTCGTTCATAAGCCAAGAGAGTTTTCGAAATATAGGAGATGGCATACTCCTTTTGGGTGTCATCCTCGTATTGAGCCAACAGGGCTCCTAAAGCGTTTACATGCACGGAGATGTATAATAAAAGCGGTTTTCCTTGTTTTGGAGGATTCAAAACGGGGGGATTAACCAAGTATGCCTTCAGTCTCTCGAAGGACTTTTGGCATTCGTCATCCCATAAGAATTTCGTACCCTTCCTCAACAGTTTGTTGAAGGGTTCGCATCTAGTTGCCAGATTCGATATGAATCGGCGCATAGATTGTAATCGACCCTGGAGGCTACGGACTTGGGTGAGATTGGAGGGTGGAGCCATGTCTATAATGGCTCGACACTTAGAGGGGCCGACTTCTATTCCCCTTTGGCTCACCATAAAGCCTAGAAGCTTCCCTGATTCTACCCCGAACACACATTTTTGAGGGTTTAGCTTTACTTTGTAAAGCCTAAGCCTTTCGAAAATCTTTTGTAAACATTCGATATGGGTGCATCGGGTTTTGGATTTTGCCAAGAGATCATCTACATACACTTCTACAAGCTCGTGAATTTGATCATGAAAGATCGTGTTCATGGCTCGTTGGTATGTTGCGTCGACATTTTTCAAACCAAAGGGCATGACTGTATAGCAGTACGTGCCCCATGGGGTTGTGAAGGCGGTCTTACCCTGATCTCGTGGGCTTAGTTTGATTTGATTATAGCCTGAATAACCATCCATGAATGAAAACATTTCATGATTTGCAGTACTATCGACTATCAAATCTATGTTTGGTAAAGGATAATTATCCTTTGGAGTGGCTTTATTCAGGTTTCTGAAATCGATGCATATTCGAATTCTCCCATTGGTTTTTCGAACCACAACGATATTTGACAACCAATCAGAATACGCAATGGGTTTTATAAATCCGGCTTTTAGCAGATCTTCTAAACCCTCTTTGACTTGTGTGTGTACATTCGGGTGTATTTTCCTAAGCTTCTGCTTTATGGGTTTTACACCTGCATCTAAGGGAAGACGATGCTCGACTATGCTGGGATCTATGCCCGGCATGTCTTCATACGTCCATGCAAACACATCTAAATAGGTTCGTAGAAATGCAATGAATGCTAACTTTTCAGTTTCATGCAAGCATGCGCCTATTTTGATGGTTTTGGGATTGGAATCATCCCCTAGGTTCACCTCTACGAAATCTCCTCCTACTGATTGGGAAGGTCTTTCAAAATTGAGAATCCTATGAAATTCTGGGAGCTCAGAAGTGGGATCTTCCTCAAGGGGATCCACTTCTGGGCTTTGATCATTCTCGTGGGATATAGACCCGAGGGAACTTGATGCGTGGTTTTTAAAATAACCTGGTTTTGTACTTGGATTTTCAAGTGATTTCGAAATTTTTGGTCTGGCTATGCAGACGATGCTTCTTTCGAAATCCTTTTCTTTTACCAAAGTTTTACCAGGAGCAGCTATGTACAAAATCTTTTTGGTATTTTCCAAATTTTCGATTTTTTTGGGTTTTTGTAAAGCAAGAACTTTGGGAACTATACAAAGCACTCTTTTTTCGAGTTTTTGTTTTTCCATTGTTTTTGGTTTTTCTTGTTTTTCGATTTTTTTTATTTTAAGTTTTCAAATGTTTTTGGTATTTTTTTAGAAAAAGGGATCTTCCGTCATACCTACAAAGGGAAAACACTACGGGTTAGACTCGGAATAGGAGGTCTAAATCGTAGGTTTCTTCTAAGACAGGCTCCGGGGCACCCTTGACCCAAGTGGTCACAGGGGGTGGCTCCGGCGGTATTTGGGGAGTATAGCCGATCCCATATCGACTTGGGTTGGCCCTAGAAAGGATGGGCTCTAGGAGACCCTGGTTTTGTGCCCCTAGACTTTTGTAGGGCGTGTAGCCCATGTTTAATAACATGTTCCACGACCTTTTGTTTTTTGAAAAGATGGGATATAAGTCATGGTCCTGGAACATGCTATCGTCCATATTAGGCTCGTATGGCCTCTTGTCCAGGGGTTTTGGAAATAGGGAACGTTTGGATTTTCCTAGGAGGATTAGAGTCGGGAGGGGGCCTGCTTTGGGCGGCCCCTTCACACATACAACCTTCCTAGGGTTGTTCAACACGAGCCGAGGTGGCTCAACCATAATTTGCCCCAGGTTAGCCTCGTGGGCCTGGGAGCTCGATAAACAAGGGGAGTTTATGATCCCCTGAAGCTGTGGGTGACTCTCACCTAGGATCACTACGACCTGGTCCCTAAAAGGGATCTTGACACACCTGTGGAAGGTGGATGGCACAGCGCACAAACTGTGTATCCAGGGTCTTCCTAGCAACAGGTTATAATGGGGGTGGATGTGCAAGACATGAAACACCCCCTTGTGTTCGATCCCTCCCGTTTCCATTGGGAGTTCGATGGATCCTAAAGGCCTAGACGCATTCCCATCGTATCCAGTGATAACGATGGGGCTTGGGTTCACTGAAGTCAAGGTGACTCCGATTTTGTACGCCACATGAAGTGGAAGGATGTTGAGCCCTCCTCCACCATCGACTAGGCACCTGTCCAGAGAGTGGTTGTTTAGAACCACCTCGATATGCAGGGCCTGGTTATGGGTTTCGTAGGGTCTATCTACATCATCTTCCGAAAAGGTGATGGGCAATTTTGCTCCTAATAAAGCCACTTGGGCAGACAAGGATTCCGGACTTATGTTCGAATCAACCTTGGCCCTTTCTAGAATTTTCTCTAAGACAAGTCTATGCCTAGGCGAGGTTTTGATAAGCTCTAGAATAGACATGTGAATAGGTATCTTTGAAAGGTGGTTTTCGAAATCATAAGGATTTAGGATGATTTTGTCCTTATCTGCTTTTGGCAGACCACTAGGGATACATGCTTTTGAGGGGCTAGGCACACTGACCACCTTTTGAGCACCTTGAAGGTGCGGGGGTTGGTAGATCCTCCCGGATCTAGTGACTTCCCCCACGACCAGCCTAGGCTTCGCGCTAAACTTGGCTCTAAGGATGAGCTGAGGAGAACCTTGGATTTTAAAAACTGGCTTTGCCGGGGTTTCCACTTTTGGTGGTCCCCGAATGACGACTTGGGCGGGCCTCTTGTATAATACAAGGATGGGCGCACAAGCAGGTCGACCAGGTTCGGGCTTTTGCGCTAGTTCCTTGGAAATGGTGAGGGTACATACCTCCTTTCCTTTCCCACTGCCACTGGCGTGTTTGGGAAAGGGTTCTTTGAAGATAGCTTGAGGTGGCTCAGGTTCCGCAGTGACCTGGAGCCGGCCTTCCGCTATCAAGTTCTCAATTTTATTTAAAAGAGAGAAGCATCGTTTGGTATCATGGCCTTTGAGCCGATGATACTTGCAAAATCGGTTTAAATACCCCCCTTTGGTCGTGACTCCTTCGGGGATTTCAGGGAGTTCGATCATGCCCTGGGCAAGTAAGAGGTCTAGGACCTCCGACACAGGTTGCCCCAGCGGAGTGTACTCCCGTTTTTCAATCGGTTTTGAAAAATTGCGTTCTCTCTTATTTTCTATTTTTTCAAAATTTTTAGAAGTGCCTGCCATGCCTGGATCCACCCGGACATTGGCGATTTTGTGGGGCTTTGCCCCTTTGTCCGTCGTGGGCAGCCCATATGCGATGGGCTTTTCCAAACGTGTTTTTGGAACGGCACTTCCTTTCCATAAGTGGTCGTATGTCCCTTTTCGCAAGTTGGTTTCGAAAAGGGAGGCCTTTTTGATCAACTTATGGAAAGTTGAAATCTCATGGAGCGAGAGAAGGGTTTTTAACTCGTTTTTAAAATTATCCAGGATGAGCATTACTGCGCATCCTTCGGATATGGGCTCTCGCACTTGGCCCAAAAGCGACCTCCATCTTATAATGAAGGCATGCACGTCTTCGTTCATGCCTTGCTTTGTATCCCTTAAGGTATTCAGGGTTGGCGTGACTTCCACGTTGTGTGCAAATCTTTGCATGAAGCAGTTCGCTAACTCTTCAAAAGTAGCGAACTGGCTTAAGTCGTAGGAAGCCAGCCATTTGGCAGCTGTGCCTTTAAGGGATAGAGGGAACCAATACACCCATTTCATCGAGTCCTTTTTCTTCTTATGAGCTCGACGTGAGAAAAGCTGCAAGTGAGACCTAGGGTCTCCCATGCCATCATACCGATGGAAGTTCGGTATTTCATCGTCACTGTCTGTTTCGTAATCCATAGGAAGGAAATCAGACAGGGCGTAGCTTCTTTTCTCTTTATTTTGCCCTTTCAGCAGCTGCTGTAGGGCTTTACGGTCCTTTTGTGTGAAGGACTCGTGGTATTGGTTGCCTTCCATTACGGAGGCCTCTTTTTGCTTGCGAGGTTTTTCAGATTTCTTTTTAGGCCTTTGTTCACCGTTCGATAAACATGAATCGCCTACTTCAGCCTCTTGGCTGAGAGCATCGATTTTGGCCTCAAATTCCCTTCTCAAGTCCTCGATTTCATCTAGTTTTATTTTGTTTTTGAAAATCCTCCTAGAGTGAGAACTTGATGCGCATGAGCCTTGGCTCGATACTTCACTTGGATTGGATTTTGACATGCTTTTCAAGCTTTTTCAAAATTTCCTAAGTAAAAGCAAAGAAAACAAGTTAAAATGACACCTTTTTACAAAATTTTCGCAAGACTTCTACAAGTAAACTCGATTTCTAAAAAGGCTCACGTCCCACCGGGCGTGCTGTAGACGCGCGAAAATCCCCGCCTCTTTGCCCCTTTCGTGGCTTGGAGTGGATCTTATCGTGCGTCTAAGGCCTATGTATACAAACAGGGCGTGCCAGCTAGCTTACTTAAGCTAACGAAGATATATTAACACTGACTTCTAAACGTGGCGACTGTGAGCAAGTGAGCTCTTGTCGTCGCAGACCTTCTTGCACCGATGCGCAAGGGTCAGTCTGTACGCTTTTGCAAAAACCGAGTTTTGGGGAGGAAGTCTACGAAACGGTTCGAGGTGTCTATTTCGGGTCTTTAAGATGCGATTGCATGTTTTAGATCACGTGGATTTGCACGTGCCTAAGTCTTTTCTTTTATCCCTTTTTGGGTCGCCTAGTTTGTGTGTTATGAACACTCCACTACATGGGCGAATTCGAGCGGGGGTTGCTTCGATGCAATATGCGTCCTACCTCGTGGTATGGCGTAGATGCAATGCAAACTCACGCTACTCCAAAGGGAAAACCCGAAATGTAAAGACAATGCTGAAGGGAAATAACAGAAGGGAAATAACCGAAGGGAAATAACCGAAGGGAGATATGTATATATCTTATGTATATGAGCCCTTACTCGGGTCTTGCAAATAAGAGCGAAGGCTCAATGTGGGTGCGTGTTTGAATTGAAAGACTTACACACACGACATGAAATTAAACCCAAATATAAATTGCAGTATGGCCTTGACTAAGGTCTTGGGAGTAAGAGCGAAGGCTCAATGTGTGTGAGAGTGCTTGAATTGAAGTACTACACACACGACATAAATGAAACCCAAATATAACTGCAATAAGGCCTTTACTAAGGTCTTGGGAGTAAGAGCGAAGGCTCAATGTGTGTGAGAGTGCTCGAATTGAAAGACTTACTCACACGACAAGAAATGAAACCCAAATAGTATAGGTCGGCCCTTACTTGGGTCTTTCAAATAAGAGCGAAAGCTCAATGTGTGTGAGAGTGTTTAATTTGAAAGACTTACTCACACGACATGAAATGAAACCCAAATAGTATAGGTCGGCCCTTACTTGGGTCTTTCAAATAAGAGCGAAAGCTCAATGTGTGTGAGAGTGTTTAAATTGAAAGACAACACACCCAACTTAAACAAAACCCTTCGGAAATGAAATATGTACGTATACTTATATATTAGGGGCTGATTAGGCCCGTGTGTGTTCAAAGTTGTGCACGACTAAGAGAGTGCACGTGTGTGGTTGTGCCAAGCCACGTTATTACAAGCGGGGGGAGACTAGGCTCCGTTATTACAACCCCGTATCAAATTGAATTTCAAGCAAGCGTATGACTAAAGACCGAGTTTAGAAACTTACAAGTAGCTGGTCCGTAGAGGTCTTGCTTGAGCGTGGCCTTGGCTTTGGGCTGCAAACGGGAGCTCCGCGAAGGTATGTGACCAAGAGTGCTGGCCGGCTGCAAATGGGCGTGGTATGGACGCCTCGAAGGGGACCGGTGGCAAGTGGGCGGCGCCTCCAAGTAGGGAGTTTAGAGTGGCTGACTAAGTGGGTCTTAGGGTCACTAGTGAAGTTAGGGACTTAGGGAAACTGGACCTAGAAGGTGAGCTAGTGGGAAGGCCAAATAGGACACCTAGGAGGGTTCGGCCGAATGGGAGGTGGTGGCTGAGTAGTGGCCAGCCACTTGGGTTATCCTAGGTTCGGCTAGGCTTAGGTGGTGGCGGCAAAGAGGCTGAGCTAAGGGGAAGAGGGGTGGCTAAGAGTGGAGAGGTGGTAGAGAGTGGTTTTGAGGGAGTTAGGGGGACTTACCGAATGGGAAGGAGTGGCGGCCAAGGTGGCTGTCGGCTGGTGGAGGATGGGAGAAGGAGAGGGCCCGGCTGAGTGAGGTGGTGGCGTCCGGCTGGTGGGGCAATGATGGTGGATGGAAGAGGGAGAGTGGCGGAGCAGGTGGCGGCTGGTGGTGCTGGAGTTGCTGGGAAGACGGGTGAGAGATGGGAGAGGAAGAGGGCCCGGCTGGGAGTGGAAAGTGGTTCCCACTTTTAAAACCCGCCCACAATGAGGGGGGTTTAAATAGGGGAAGGGTAGGTCGGTTAGGGCTGGGTTGTGGGTAGTGGTTAGGTGGTTTAGGTAGGGTAGTATGTGGATAAGGTGGGCTGGATGGGATTGGGCCAGGTATTTTAAAACTAGGTGTTTGGGAAAATCGTGGGCTAAGGGTGGTTTAGGGCTAGGTTAGGTGGTTGGGTTTTAGGGTGAGGTTTAGTGAGCTAGGTTAGGTGGTTTAGGCTAGGTTTAGGCTAGGATTAGGGAAGTTAATCTAGGTTTAGGGAAGGATTAGGGGAGTGGGTTAGGTGATTAGGTTGGGATTAGGCCGGGATTAGGGAAGTGGGTTAGGTGATTAGGTTCAGATTAGGAGTGGATTAGGGGTTTAGGCTAGGTTTAGGCATTTTTGGCTAGGTTTAGGTGAAGGAGCTCCCTTAGCATGGCCCATAGACCTTGATCACCCCATGTTGGTGCAGCCCTAGGTTAGGTTTTAGCTAATTACAAGCTTAAACCCACTCAATTAGGCTAAACCACAAGATTAAACCCAAACTTGACACACAAGTCAAGCTTAATACAACACTCTTGATATTTATCACCCCCACTCTCTCTCATGCCCAATATCCCACGTGAATTTCAAGTGGGCCCCACCTCCATTTATGAGAAGGTGATGTGGGCCATGGATATGGATATTGGATTGGATTTCTGGATCCAAATCCAAATCCAAATCCACATATGGGTTTGGATTGGAATCTGGATATATATGGTCCAGACCCAATCCAAACTGAACTCTGACTCCTTCGAGCTGGGTTCGAAACGGACGATTCGTGCGGGGCCTGACAGCATCAGTACTCCGTCTGCGTTGGGTCTTCGCCAACATAGTCGTCCGCCTCCGTTTCTGCCTTCCGGAGATGACTTCAAATGCTTTTTTGATAAGAACAGGGTCTTGGACGTTCGAGATCCTGGGGTGTGAATCAGATACAAGAGTTGCTGTGCCGGGCTCGACAGGTGCTCCGGTTTCGGGCTCTTCTTGGCTCTCCTGGTCCTGTCTTGATCGAGCCAAGCCACTTCGGGGTTTCAAAACATGTTTTAAAAGGGTTTTCAAAAGCTATATCATATGTTTTTGAAAGATAAAGTTTAAAACATATATACAGGGTTGTTTGGAAGGCTCCTGGGTTTCCAAACTCAAAAACGGCCCTTTGGGGCTGCTTGTATCAAAACCAGATTCGTTTAAGAAATTCGTGGGATTTCGGGGTGTTTACAGATGCCCCTCTTTGGCCTTGTCCAAATAGATTTGGATAAGGGCAAAGATGACAAACACCCCTTTTAATGTCTCCCTAGATCTAGCCACGAAGAATATGGGATCGTCCCATTTTAGCAAAAATCTCAATTTTACAAACTCTGGTAGGAGGAGATATCACGCCGAAGGGTTCACTTATGGAATCTGGTCCTAAATGGGATCATGTTTATGCAAGTACCATGCGTGGAATGCAGATGACATGGGTGTGGTGCCAAGAGTGGCGACCTCCCAGAGACCCGGTGTGGTCGAACTCTAGAGACTTACAAGGCCTACTGCTCCAAGTGAGCAAAATCCTATGCTGTTCGATGTTCGGTTTTCAAAACTTATTTACAAAAGCTATTTACAAAAGGGACAACTGTCTTGAGTCTCGATCCTAAGGATCTCGAGCTCTTCGTGCTTGCCCTTGTTTGAGTCTTAACACTTGCTTATCTAGCGGAGGTTTTATAAGAAAACAAGCTTCATTTCAAATCCCTACGCCTTACTCGAAACGTCGAATTCTCAAACAAGATGAAATTCAAGCAAGTAAATCCTATTTTTACTTTAGGATTCCTCGAAATGAACCATGTTTAGCTTGGGATAAGCCAGGGATGGGAAAGAGATACCACGGTCCCTTCTGAAGCGTCCCGTGGTTTAAGGCATAGAAGGCGGAAAACTGCTCTTTTTGAGCTTTTTGGCCTCTTTTTCCTTTTTTTCATAGAGGGTCTCCCTTTGGGAGTATTTTTTCTTTAATCCCTCTTTTTATAAGAGAATCGATTTTTCTTTTTTCAAGTCTGGTTTCTTTCTTTTGGAAAGAGACTTTAAATGGGAAATTCCCTTTTGATTTGGGCCTTTGTTTTCCTTTTGTTTTCCTTTTGGAAGGGGAAAAGAAGAGGGGAGGACTTATCCCAAGCCTACACTCGATCCATTCCAGATCAGCCTATTTAGAAATAGCACGTACTACTTGCAAGTATCTTGCTATGTTGAACTAGGCCTTTCTTTGTAAAACGAAGGATTTTGAAATGCAACCACGATTTTGAAAACTCCACTCTTTCACAAGTGCGAATTCTCTTACTTAGGGTCACACGAGTTCGCCTTTGCACCCTATTCACATGTCTCAGGGCAGCTATCCCTATAAAATTTTCGAAAACTGGAATTTAATCCAGATCCTACACATGATACTTCTTTAAGTATTGAATATTGATAGGATCTGCTAAATTCCTACCTTCTACATCGATCAACCAATACGAATTGTTCGTAGTGGTTGCTCGCACAACATAGGGTCCATCCCAGTTGGGGCGCCACTTGCCTAGGGGGTGTGGGCCACGATGATGGATGGTTTTCAAGACCAGATACCCCACTTCAAAGTGGCGAGGTCTCATGTGTTTGCTATAATGTCGGGCTATCCTTTGCCGGTATGCACGGGCATGATCCATAGCAAGGAGTCGCCTCTCATCTAGCAAATCTAGTTCGGCCATCCTAGCATGCTGAAGCGTCTCTAGGGGGAGGTCGAGTGCAATGGATGTATGGAATGAATGCAGTTGGGTATGAATGGGAAGAATGGCGTTTGTGCCATAGACCAATTCGAATGGTGTGGCATTTGTGGGAGTCCGGATGGAAGTCCTATAAGCCCATAAGGCTTCATCCAGCTTCTCATGCCACCTCCTACCCTTCTCTAAGGTCTTCTCAATGATACCAATGAGAGTCTTGTTTGTGGCTTCGGCTTGGCCGTTGCCTTGAGGGTAGTAGGGCGAGGAGAAGTGGTGAGTTATGCCATACGTGTTGCACAACTTAACCATCCGCTCGTTCTTGAATGGGGTACCATTATCAGACACGAGGTCTCGTGGAACCCCAAATCGAGCCAAGATATTCCTCCGGATGAAAGCCACCACATGTTGCCCCATTACATTCGTTAGGGAAATGGCTTCCACCCACTTGGAGAAATACTCCGTGGCTGCTAAGATAAAACGATGCCCATTCGAGGCCTTTGGAAATATGGGGCCTATAATGTCAAACGCCCACATGGTAAATGGCCAGGGGCTGACCACGGAATGCAATGCTGATGAAGGGATATGAATGGCGTGCCCATGCACTTGACATGGATGACACTTCCTAACATGATCGTGACAATCCTTTTTCAGGGTGGACCAAAAATAACCCCCTCTAAGTATTTTCATCGCCATCATGTTGGCATTAACATGACCTCCACATTCTCCATCGTGGAACTCGTGCATCACTATCCTAGCCTCCTCTAGGTCGATACATCTAAGCAGAATGCCGGTAAAACTCTTTTTGTATAAGACCCCACCCAGAATGGTGTATCGGGTCGAAATATTACGAATGAATGCCCTATCTTTGGATGTGGCATCCTCAGTGAATCCCCCATTTTCTAAAAATTGTTTTATGTCATAGAACCAGGGTTTTTCAATAGACTCTGGGTTGTTTTGGCAAATATCCAAGTCGTGTGTGGATGGATGGGGCGCATGCCATATTTCCAAAGATCTGGTCCCTGAAATGGGATCGACCTTTAGGGCTGAACCCAAGGAAGAGAGGGCATCGGCGATGCCATTGTCCTCTCTTCCCACGTGTGTGAGCTTACACGACTGGAAGGATTGGACCAATCGAGTGGCCAACTCGTGATATGGAAGTAGTTTCTCATTACGTACTTGCCAAATTTTTAAAACCTGGTTTATGACAAGGAGTGAATCTCCAAGGACCTCGATGCATGATGCCCCTAGAGTTTTCGAAATTCTTAAGCCTTGTATGAGTGCTTCATACTCAGCTACGTTGTTGGAACATTCGAAATCTAAGCGGACTGCTATGGGAATCTCGCCCTTTTCAGGGGAGATTAGGATGATCCCGGCACCAGCCCCTCGTTGGTTTCGTGCCCCGTCGAAGTGCATCGTCCACACTTGGTTTTCGAAAGAATTTGCCAAAATGTGGTTTTGAAAATGGTTTTGCAATATGCCTTCATCAGGCATTTCGACAAGAGTGGGATATGCGTCCTCCAAGGGGAAGTCAGCCACGTAATCTGCTAGGGCTTGCCCCTTAACAGAGATCTGGTGATGGTATTTTAGATCATACTCCATTAGAAGGAGTTGCCATTTGCCCAATCTACCTGTGAGAATGGGTTTTTCGAACAAGTGCTTGATTGGATCAAGCTTGGACACTATCCAGATCTCATGATCTAGGAAGTAGTGTCTGAATTTCTGGCAGGCCCAGACTAGGGCCAAGCACGTCTTCTCCATGGCTTGATAATTTCGTTCATAAGCCAAGAGAGTTTTCGAAATATAGTAGATGGCATACTCCTTATGGGTGTCATCCTCGTATTGAGCCAACAGGGCTCCTAAAGCATTTTCATGCACGGAGATGTATAATAAAAGCGGTTTTCCTTGCTTTGGAGGATTCAAAACGGGGGGATTAACCAAGTATGCCTTTAGTCTCTCGAAGGACTTTTGGCATTCGTCATCCCATAAGAATTTCGTACCCTTCCTCAATAGTTTGTTGAAGGGTTCGCATCTAGTTGCCAGATTCGATATGAATCGGCGCACAGATTGTAATCGACCCTGGAGGCTACGGACTTGGGTGAGATTGGAGGGTGGAGCCATGTCTACGATCGCTCGACACTTTGAGGGGTCGACCTCTATTCCCCTTTGGCTTACCATAAAGCCTAGAAGCTTTCCTGATTCTACCCCGAACACACATTTTTGAGGGTTTAGCTTTACTTTGTAAAGCCTAAGCCTTTCGAAGATTTTTTTGTAAACATTCGATATGGGTGTATCGGGTTTTGGATTTTGCCAAGAGATCATCTACATACACTTCTACAAGCTCGTGAATTTGATCATGGAAGATCGTGTTCATGGCTCGTTGGTATGTTGCGCCGGCATTTTTCAAACCAAAGGGCATGACTGTATAGCAGTACGTGCCCCATGGGGTTGTGAAGGCGGTCTTACCCTGATCTCGTGGACTTAGTTTGATTTGATTATAGCCTGAATAGCCATCCATAAATGAAAACATTTCATGATTTGCAGTACTATCGACTATCAAATCTATGTTTGGTAAAGGATAATTATCCTTTGGAGTGGCTTTATTCAGGTTTCTGAAATCGATGCATATTCGAATTTTCCCATTGGTTTTTCGAACTACAACGATATTTGACAACCAATCAGAATACGCAATGGGTTTTATAAATCCGGCTTTTAGCAGATCTTCTAAACCCTCTTTGACTTGCGTGTGTACATTCGGGTGTATTTTCCTAAGCTTCTGCTTTATTGGTTTTACACCTACATCTAAGGGAAGACGATGTTCGACTATGCTGGGATCTATGCCCGGCATGTCTTCATACGTCCATGCAAACACATCTAAATAGGTTCGTAGAAATGCAATGAACGCTAACTTTTCAGTTTCATGCAAGCACGCGCCTATTTTGATGGTTTTGGGATTGGAATTATCCCCTAGGTTCACCTCTACGAAATCTCCTCCTACTGATTGGGAAGGTCTTTCAAAATCGAGAATTCTATGAAATTCTGGGAGCTCAGAAGTGGGATCTTCCTCAAGGGGATCCACTTCTGGGCTTCGATCATTCTCGTGGACTTTAGACCCGAGGGAACTTGATGCGTGGTTTTCAAAATAACCTGGTTTTGTACTTGGATTTTCAAGTGATTTCGAAATTTTTGGTCTGGCTATGCAGACGACGTTTCTTTCGAAATTCTTTTCTTTCGCCAAAGTTAAACCAGGAGCAGCTATGTACAAAATCTTTTTGGTATTTTCCAAATTTTCGATTTTTTTTGGTTTTTGTAAAACAAGAACTTTGGGAACTATACAAAGCACACTTTTTTCGAGTTTTTGCTTTTCCATTGTTTTTGGTTTTTCTTGTTTTTCGATTTTTTTTTGGATTTTAAGTTTTCGAATGTTTTTGGTATTTTTAGAAAAAGGGATCTTCCGTCATACCTACAAAGGGAAAACACTATGGGTTAGACTCGGAATAGGAGGTCTAAACCATAGGTCTCTTCTAAGACAGGCTCCGGGGCACCCTTGACCCAGGTGGTCACAAGGGGTGGTTCCGGCGGTATTTGGGGAGTATAGCCGATCCCATATCGGCTTGGGTTGGCCCTAGGAAGGATGGGCTCTAGGAGACCCTGGTTTTGTGCCCCTAGACTTTTGTAGGGCGTGTAGCCCATGTTCAATAACATGTTCCACGACCTTTTGTTTTTTGAAAAGATGGGATATAAGTCGTGGTCCTGGAACATGCTATCGTCCATATTAGGCTCGTAGGGCCTTTTGTCCAGGGGTTTTGGAAATAGGGAACGCTTGGGTTTTCCTAGGAGGATTAGAGTCGGGAGGGGGCCTGCTTGGGCGGCCCCTTCACACATACAACCTTCCTAGGGTTGTTTAACACGAGCCGAGGTGGCTCAACCATGATTTGCCCCAGGTTAGCCTCATGGGCCTGGGAGCTCGATAAACAAGGGGAGTTTATGATCCCCTGAAGTTGTGGGTGACTCTCACCTAGGATCACTACGACTTGGTCCCTAAAAGGGATCTTGACACACCTGTGGAAGGTGGATGGCACAGCGCACAAACTGTGTATCCAGGGTCTTCCCAGCAACAGGTTATAATGGGGGTGGATGTCCAAGACATGGAACACCCCCGTGTGTTCGATCCCTCCCGTTTCCATTGGGAGTTCGATGGATCCTAAAGGCCTAGACGCATTCCCATCGTATCCAGTGATAACGATGGGGCTTGGGTTCACTGAAGTCAAGGTGACTCCGATTTTGTACGCCACGTGAAGTGGAAGGATGTTGAGCCCTCCTCCACCATCGACTAGGCACCTGTCCAGAGAGTGGTTGTTTAGAACCACCTCGATATGCAGGGCCTGGTTATGGGTTTCGTAGGGTCTATCTACATCATCTTCCGAAAAGGTGATGGGCGATTTTGCTCCTAACAAAGCCACTTGGGCAGACAAGGACTCCGGACTTATGTTCGAATCAACCTTGGCCCTTTCTAGAATTTTCTCTAAGACAAGTCTATGCCTAGGCGAGGTTTTGATAAGCTCTAGGATAGACATGTGAATAGGAATCTTTGAAAGGTGGTTTTCGAAATCATAAGGATTTAGGACGATTTTGTCCTTATCTGCTTTTGGCGGACCACTAGGGATACATGCTTTTGAGGGGCCAGGCACACTGACCACCTTTTGAGCACCTTGAAGGTGCGGGGGTTGGTAGATCCTCCCGGATCTAGTGACTTCCCCCACGACCAGCCTAGGGTTCGCGCTAAATTTGGCTCTAAGGATGAGCTGAGGAGAACCTTGGATTTTCAAAACTGGTTTTGCCGGGGTTTCCACTTTTGATGGTCCCCGAATGACGACTTGGGCGGGCCTCTTGTATAGTACAAGGATGGGCGCACAAGCAGGTCGACCAGGTTCGGGTTTTCGCGTTAGTTCCTTGGAAATGGTGAGGGTACATACCTCCTTTCCTTTCCCACTGCCACTGGCGTGTTTGGGAAAGGGTTCCTTGAAGATAGCTTGAGGTGGCTCAGATTCCGCAGTGACCTGGAGCCGGCCCTCCGCTATCAAGTTCTCAATTTTATTTAGAAGAGAGAAGCACCGTTTGGTATCATGGCCTTTGAGCCGATGATACTTGCAAAACCGGTTTAAATACCCCCCTTTGGACGTGACTCCTTCGGGGATTTCAGGGAGTTCAATCATGCCTTGGGCAAGTAGGAGGTCTAGGACCTCCGACACAGGTTGCCCCAGCGGAGTGTACTCCCGTTTTTCAATTGGTTTTGAAAAATTGCGTTCTCTCTTATTTTCTATTTTTTCGAAATTTTTAGAAGTGCCCGCCATGCCTGGATCCACCCGGACATTGGCGATTTTATGGGGCTTTGCCCCTTTGTCCGTTGTGGGCAGCCCATATGCAATGGGCTTTTCCACACGTGTTTTGGGAACGGCACTTCCTTTCCATAAGTGGTCGTATGTCCCTTTTCGCAAGTTGGTTTCGAAAAGGGAGGCTTTTTTGATCAACTTATGGAAAGTTGAAATCTCATGGAGCGAGAGAAGGGTTTTTAACTCGCTTTTGAAATTATCCAGGATGAGCATTACTACGCATCCTTCGGATATAGGCTCTCGCACTTGGCCTAAAAGAGACCTCCATCTTATAATGAAGGCATGCACGTCTTCGTTCATGCCTTGCTTTGTATCCCTTAAGGTATTCAAGGTTGGCGTGACTTCCACGTTGTGTGCAAACCTTTGCATGAAGCAGTTCGCTAACTCTTCAAAAGTAGCGAACTGGCTTAAGTCGTAGGAAGCCAGCCATTTGGCAGCTGTGCCCTTAAGGGATAGAGGGAACCAATACACCCATTTCATCGAGTTCTTTTTCTTTTTATGGGCTCGACGTGAGAAAAGCTGCAAGTGAGACCTAGGGTCTCCCATGCCATCATACCGATGGAAGTTCGGTATTTCATCGTCACTGTCTGTTTCGTAATCCATAGGAAGGAAATCAGACAGGGCGTAGCTTCTTTTCTCTTTATTTTGCCCTTTCAGCAGCTGCTGTAGGGCTTTACGGTCCTTTTGTGTGAAGGACTCGTGGTATTGGTTGCCTTCCATTACGGAGGCTTCTTTTTGCTTGCGAGGTTTTTCAATTTTCTTTTTAGGCCTTTGTTCACCGTTTGATGAACACGAATCGCCTACTTCAGCCTCTTGGCTGAGAGCATCGATTTTGGCCTCAAATTCCCTTCTCAAGTCCTCGATTTCATCTAGTTTTATTTTGTTTTTGAAAATCCTCCTAGAGTGAGAACTTGATGCGCATGAGCCTTGGCTCGACACTTCACTTGGATTGGATTTTGACATGCTTTTCAAGCTTTTTCAAAATTTCCTAAGTGAAAACAAAGAAAACAAGTTAAAATGACACCTTTATAAAATTTTCGCAAGACTCCCCTACAAGTAAACTCGTTTTTTGAAAAGGCTCACGTCCCCACCGGGCGTGCCAATCTCTGTAGACGCGCGAAAATCCCCGCCTCTTTGCCCCTTTCGTGGCTTGGAGTGGATCTTATCGTGCGTCTAAGGCCTATGTATACAAACAGGGCGTGCCAGCTAGCTTACTTAAGCTAACGAAGATATATTAACACTGACTTCTAAACGTGGCGACTGTGAGCAAGTGAGCTCTTGTCGTCGCAGACCTTCTTGCACCGATGCGCAAGGGTCAGTCTGTACGCTTTTGCAAAAACCGAGTTTTGGGGAGGAAGTCTACGAAACGGTTCGAGGTGTCTATTTCGGGTCTTTAAGATGCGATTGCATGTTTTAGATCACGTGGATTTGCACGTGCCTAAGTCTTTTCTTTTATCCCTTTTTGGGTCGCCTAGTTTGTGTGTTATGAACACTCCACTACATGGGCGAATTCGAGCGGGGGTTGCTTCGATGCAATATGCGTCCTACCTCGTGGTATGGCGTAGATGCAATGCAAACTCACGCTACTCCAAAGGGAAAACCCGAAATGTAAAGACAATGCTGAAGGGAAATAACAGAAGGGAAATAACCGAAGGGAAATAACCGAAGGGAGATATGTATATATCTTATGTATATGAGCCCTTACTCGGGTCTTGCAAATAAGAGCGAAGGCTCAATGTGGGTGCGTGTTTGAATTGAAAGACTTACACACACGACATGAAATTAAACCCAAATATAAATTGCAGTATGGCCTTGACTAAGGTCTTGGGAGTAAGAGCGAAGGCTCAATGTGTGTGAGAGTGCTTGAATTGAAGTACTACACACACGACATAAATGAAACCCAAATATAACTGCAATAAGGCCTTTACTAAGGTCTTGGGAGTAAGAGCGAAGGCTCAATGTGTGTGAGAGTGCTCGAATTGAAAGACTTACTCACACGACAAGAAATGAAACCCAAATAGTATAGGTCGGCCCTTACTTGGGTCTTTCAAATAAGAGCGAAAGCTCAATGTGTGTGAGAGTGTTTAATTTGAAAGACTTACTCACACGACATGAAATGAAACCCAAATAGTATAGGTCGGCCCTTACTTGGGTCTTTCAAATAAGAGCGAAAGCTCAATGTGTGTGAGAGTGTTTAAATTGAAAGACAACACACCCAACTTAAACAAAACCCTTCGGAAATGAAATATGTACGTATACTTATATATTAGGGGCTGATTAGGCCCGTGTGTGTTCAAAGTTGTGCACGACTAAGAGAGTGCACGTGTGTGGTTGTGCCAAGCCACGTTATTACAAGCGGGGGGAGACTAGGCTCCGTTATTACAACCCCGTATCAAATTGAATTTCAAGCAAGCGTATGACTAAAGACCGAGTTTAGAAACTTACAAGTAGCTGGTCCGTAGAGGTCTTGCTTGAGCGTGGCCTTGGCTTTGGGCTGCAAACGGGAGCTCCGCGAAGGTATGTGACCAAGAGTGCTGGCCGGCTGCAAATGGGCGTGGTATGGACGCCTCGAAGGGGACCGGTGGCAAGTGGGCGGCGCCTCCAAGTAGGGAGTTTAGAGTGGCTGACTAAGTGGGTCTTAGGGTCACTAGTGAAGTTAGGGACTTAGGGAAACTGGACCTAGAAGGTGAGCTAGTGGGAAGGCCAAATAGGACACCTAGGAGGGTTCGGCCGAATGGGAGGTGGTGGCTGAGTAGTGGCCAGCCACTTGGGTTATCCTAGGTTCGGCTAGGCTTAGGTGGTGGCGGCAAAGAGGCTGAGCTAAGGGGAAGAAGGGTGGCTAAGAGTGGAGAGGTGGTAGAGAGTGGTTTTGAGGGAGTTAGGGGGACTTACCGAATGGGAAGGAGTGGCGGCCAAGGTGGCTGTCGGCTGGTGGAGGATGGGAGAAGGAGAGGGCCCGGCTGAGTGAGGTGGTGGCGTCCGGCTGGTGGGGCAATGATGGTGGATGGAAGAGGGAGAGTGGCGGAGCAGGTGGCGGCTGGTGGGGCTGGAGTTGCTGGGAAGACGGGTGAGAGATGGGAGAGGAAGAGGGCCCGGCTGGGAGTGGAAAGTGGTTCCCACTTTTAAAAACCCGCCCACAATGAGGGGGGTTTAAATAGGGGAAGGGTAGGTCGGTTAGGGCTGGGTTGTGGGTAGTGGTTAGGTGGTTTAGGTAGGGTAGTATGTGGATAAGGTGGGCTGGATGGGATTGGGCCAGATATTTTAAAACTAGGTGTTTGGGAAAATCGTGGGCTAAGGGTGGTTTAGGGCTAGGTTAGGTGGTTGGGTTTTAGGGTGAGGTTTAGTGAGCTAGGTTAGGTGGTTTAGGCTAGGTTTAGGCTAGGATTAGGGAAGTTAATCTAGGTTTAGGGAAGGATTAGGGGAGTGGGTTAGGTGATTAGGTTGGGATTAGGCCGGGATTAGGGAAGTGGGTTAGGTGATTAGGTTCAGATTAGGAGTGGATTAGGGGTTTAGGCTAGGTTTAGGCATTTTTGGCTAGGTTTAGGTGAAGGAGCTCCCTTAGCATGGCCCATAGACCTTGATCACCCCATGTTGGTGCAGCCCTAGGTTAGGTTTTAGCTAATTACAAGCTTAAACCCACTCAATTAGGCTAAACCACAAGATTAAACCCAAACTTGACACACAAGTCAAGCTTAATACAACACTCTTGATATTTATCACCCCCACTCTCTCTCATGCCCAATATCCCACGTGAATTTCAAGTGGGCCCCACCTCCATTTATGAGAAGGTGATGTGGGCCATGGATATGGATATTGGATTGGATTTCTGGATCCAAATCCAAATCCAAATCCACATATGGGTTTGGATTGGAATCTGGATATATATGGTCCAGACCCAATCCAAACTGAACTCTGACTCCTTCGAGCTGGGTTCGAAACGGACGATTCGTGCGGGGCCTGACAGCATCAGTACTCCGTCTGCGTTGGGTCTTCGCCAACATAGTCGTCCGCCTCCGTTTCTGCCTTCCGGAGATGACTTCAAATGCTTTTTTGATAAGAACAGGGTCTTGGACGTTCGAGATCCTGGGGTGTGAATCAGATACAAGAGTTGTTGTGCCGGGCTCGACGGGTGCTCCGGTTTCGGGCTCTTCTTGGCTCTCCTGGTCCTGTCTTGATCGAGCCAAGCCACTTCGGGGTTTCAAAACATGTTTTAAAAGGGTTTTCAAAAGCTATATCATATGTTTTTGAAAGATAAAGTTTAAAACATATATACAGGGTTGTTTGGAAGGCTCCTGGGTTTCCAAACTCAAAAACGGCCCTTTGGGGCTGCTTGTATCAAAACCAGATTCGTTTAAGAAATTCGTGGGATTTCGGGGTGTTTACACGTGCCAATCTCTATAGACGCGCGAAAATCCCCGCCTCTTCGCCTCTTTCGGGGCTTGGAGTGGATCTTCTCGTGTGTCTAAGGCCTAGGTATACAAATAGGGCGTGCCAGCTAGCTTACTTAAGCTAGCGAAGATATTTTATCACTGACTTCTAAACGTGGCGACTGTGAGCAAGTAAGCTCTTATCGTCGCAGACCTTCTTGCACCGATGCGCAAGGGTCAGTCTGTACGCTTTTGCAAAAATCGAGTTTTGGAGAGAAAATCTACGAAGCTGTTCGAGGTGTCTATTTCGGGTCTTTAAGATGCGATTGCATGTTTTAGATCACGTGGATTTGCACGTGCCTAAGTCTTTTCTTTTATCCCTTTTCGGGCCACCTAGTTTGTGTGTTATGAACACTCCACTACATGGGCGAATTCGAGCGGGGCTTGTTTCGATGCAATATGCGTCCTACCTCGTGATATGGCGTAGATGCAATGCACATTCACGCTACTCCAAAGGGAAAACCCGAAATGTAAAGACAATACTGAAGGGAAATAACAGAAGGGAAATAACCGAAGGGAAATAACCGAAGGGAAATAACCGAAGGGAAATAACCGAAGGGAGATATGTATATATCTTATGTATATGAGCCCTTACTCGGGTCTTGCAAATAAGAGCGAAGGCTCAATGTGGGTGCGTGCTTGAATTGAAAGACTTACACACACGACATGAAATTAAACCCAAATATAAATTGCAGTATGGCCTTGACTAAGGTCTTGGGAGTAAGAGCGAAGGCTCAATGTGTGTGAGAGTGCTTGAATTGAAAGACTACCCACACGACATAAATGAAACCCAAATATAACTGCAATAAGGCCTTTACTAAGGTCTTGGGAGTAAGAGCGAAGGCTCAATGTGTGTGAGAGTGCTTGAATTGAAAGACAACGCACCCAACTTAAACAAAACCCTTCGAAAATGAAAGTATATATGTACACTTATATATTAGGGGCTGATTAGGCCCGTGTGTGCTAAAAATCGTGCACGACTAAGAGAGTGCACGTGTGTGGTTGTGCCAAGCCACGTTATTACAAGCGGGGGGAGACTATGCTCCGTTATTACAACCCCGTATCAAATTGAATCTCAAGCAAGTATACAACTAAGGACCGAGTTTAGACACTTACGGGTAGCTGGTTCGTAGAGGTCTTGCTTGGGCGTGGACTTGGCTTTGGGTTGCAAACGGGAGCTCCGTGAAGGTAGGTGATCAAAGGGGCTGGCCGGCTGCAAGTGGGGCGCGGGATAGGCGCCTCGAAGGTGGCCGGTGGCAAGTAGATGGCGGCTCCAAGTAGGGGGTTTAAAGTGGCTGAATGAGTGGGTTCTTAGGGTCACTAGGGGAGTTGAGAGTTTAGGGAAGCTGGACCTAAAAGGTGAGCTGGTGGGAAGGCCGAATAGGACACCTAGGGGAAGGCCGAATGGGAGATGATGGCTAGGTAGTGGCCAGCAACTTGGGTTATACTAGGTTCGGCTAGGTTAAAATGGTGGTGGCAAGAGGGCTGAGATGAAGGTAGGATGGGTGGCCAAGAGTGGAGAGGTGGAAGAGAGGGGCTTTGAGGGAGTTTGGGGTGCTTACCGAATGGGGAGAGGTGGCGGATGGAGTGGGAAGTAGGCGGGCAGGTGGCCGTTGGCTGGTTCGGTTGGGTGGAGGTGATGGCGTCCGGCTGAGGGGTGGTGGTGGTGGATGGAAGAGGGAAGGTGGCGGAGCAGGTGGCGGCTGGTGGAGCAGATGGAGCAGGCAGAGGTGGGGAGTGGTCCCGGCTGGGTGAGAGAAGGGAGAAGGAGAGGGCCCGGCTGGGTGAGAGGGTGGTTCCCACTTGGAAAACCCGCCCACAAGGAGGGGGGTTTAAATAGGGGATGGGTAGGTCGGTTAGGGCTGGGATGTGGGTAGTGGTTAGGTGGTTTAGGTAGGGTGGTATGTAGATAAGGTGGGCTGGAAGGGGTTGGGCCAGATATTTTAAAACTAGGGGTTTGGGTAAATCGTGGGCTAAGGGTGGTTTAGGGGTTTAGGGCTAGGTTAGGTGGTTGGGTTTTAGGGTGAGGTTTAGTGAGCTAGGTTAGGTGATTAGGCTAGGTTTAGGCTAGGATTAGGGAAATTAATCTAGGTTTAGGGAAGGATTAGGGAAGTGGGTTAGGTGATTAGGTTAGGATTAGGACGGGATTAGGGAAGTGGGTTAGGTGATTAGGTTCAGATTAGGGGTGGATTAGGGGTTTAGGCATTTTGGGCTAGGTTTAGGTGAAGGAGCTCCCTTAGCATGGCCCATAGACCTTCATCACTCCATGTTGGTGCAGCCCTAGGTTAGGTTTTAGCTAATTACAAGCTTAAACCCACTCAATTAGGCTAACCCACATGATTAACCCAAACTTGACACACAAGTCAAGCTTAATACAACACTCTTGATATTTTTCAACCCCACTCTCTCTCATGCCCATGATCCCACGTGAAACTCAAGTGGGCCCCACCTCCATTTATGAGAAGGTGATGTGGGCCATGGATATGGATATTGGATTGGATCTCTGGATCCAAATCCAAATCCAAGTCCACATATGGGTTTGGATTGGGATCTGGATATATATGGTCCAGATCCACTCCAAACTGAACTCTGACTCCTTCGAGCTGGGTTCGAAACGGACGATTCGTGCGGGGCCTGACAGCATCAATACTCCGTCTGCGTTGGGTCTTCGCCAACATGGTCGTCCGCCTCCGTTTCTGCCTTCCGGAGATGACTTCAAATGCTATTTTGATAAGAACAGGGTCTTGGACGTTCGAGATCCTGGGGTGTGAATCAGAACAAGAGTTACTGCGCCGGGCTTGACATGTGCTCCGGTTCCGGGCTCTTCTGGTCTTGTCTTGATCGGGCCAAGCCACTTCGGGGTTTCAAAACATGTTTTTAAAAGGTTTTTCAAAAGCTATATCATATGTTTTTGAAAGATAAAGTTTAAAACATATATACAGGGTTGTTTGGAAGGCTCCTGAGTTTCCAAACTCAAAATGGCCCTTTGGGGCTGCTTGTATAAAACCAGATGGATTTTGAGAAATTCGTGGGATTTCGGGGTGTTTACAAGTTGTCTTTACATATACACACAATACCCACGCACACGTTGGCGACCTTCGGGCCCATATATATTATAAGTATTTCCCTTCGGCTATGTCTTTAAGATTTGGGTTTTAAGGTTCAGCTGTGTGAGTAGTCTTTCCATATATACACGACACACACTTGCAGAATTGAGCCTTTCCGCTCTTAAGATATAGCCATATTTCCCTTTTGCAATTTTCCTTTTGTAATTTACATGAAGTCATTTCCCTTCTACATTGTCTTTCAATTCGAGTTTTCCCTTTGGAGTTGTGTGAGTTTGCATTGCATATTCGCATTACCACGAGTTAGGATGCATATTGCATCAAAGCAAACCCCACACTCCCATGCAAAAATCGTCCAACTTAGGTCACTTGCGCACACACCTAGTTGGCCCTAAAAAGCATAAAAAGAAAGACATAGGCACGTGCAAATCCCACGTGAAATAAAACTTGCAATCATACAAACAAAGCCCAAACACTTTGGGTATTTTTCAAAGAGGTTTGTTTTAAAAGACTTTGCCAAGCGTACAGACTGACCCTTGCGCATCGGTGGAAGAAGGTCTGCGACGAAAAGAGCTCACTTGCTCACAGTCGCCCCGATAGAGTCAAATTTCAAAACTTACTTCGCTAGCTTGAGTAAGCTAGCTGGCACACCCTTTTGTTATAAAAACAACTTAGACACACGAAAAGGTTCACTTCGGGCCTAAGAACTAGAAGTGGGAATTTTCCGTGTCTACAACTCCGAATTGAAATTGCTGAAATATAAAGGAATTGAAATTATTCTATAGCTTATGCATAGAAGGGATTAGAAGTATAGAGGGTACATAGCATATAGGAAGGAAGAAACATTAAATCAAACACTTAGCGTGCATGTGTGTGTTTGATAGTAATTCATCCACGAAATAAAACTTGCAGCAAATCTAACTATTACAACGTGGGGGGAGATGAAACTCCATTATTACAACCCCATTTAATGAATCAAATGAAGAGAATTGAAATTGAGATTGAGCAAAAGAAGTCTTACACGATTTTGGAATGTAATAAAACCGAACTTTAAAAATGAAGTCGGCCAAGTCTTGGACATCTTCCTTCAAGCTCCCACAATCTCCCCTAGCTTCCCTCTTCTTCTTCACCCTCTAATGGATGTTCTCTCTTGCTGGAACTCCTAGCTAACCAAGCACACACCCTTTTTACAGCCTCCTTTCTCTCTCTTTGCAAGATAGCCTCTCACGCCCCCCCCCTTGGCCCCTTTTTATAGGCCAAGGGGGGCTGGTTCTAGGAGACTCCATGGGGTGGGTTTTGGACCAGCTCCTTAGGGCTCCTTGATCCACTTGGTCCCATGTGCAAGTGGCCCCCTTTGTGGACTTGGACCAGCCCTATGTGGGCTGGTCTTGGTGCAGCCGATTTGGGACCTAGGTTGGTCCTTAGCCCGATTTCTTATCCATGTACCGATTGAGTCTTCACCAAGTTGTGGTCGGGTATGCCTAGGTAAGCTTTTTCCATCTTCATAAGTTCAGCCACTTTGCATTTAGTTCTTTAATGATTCATCTCATACCTTGATGTAGCTCAACTCCTCCTTGATTCATCACGGTTTTGGGCTTGATTTGGTCGTGATCATCGGTTCCATGTTGGCCCCATCTTTGATCGGCCAAGCTTGGTTATGGCTTGATCTTATGTGGGTGAATTACTTCCAATCTTAGTCTTGTATGGGCTGATCTTTGAACCACTTCCATCCAGTGTGTGTGCCTTTGGTGAGGACATGCATCCTCCCGTTTGATGTTTCGGTTCGTATTGGCCGAATCAGACTCCACCTTCAGTCCTCGGATTGGGACTTGATGGCTTGAAGTTGGGTTGCATTGAGCTCCTCCGTATGATGTAATCCGAGTTCGGTGGTCTTAAAACTAAACTCTGGTTCAAAACACAAGTTTTTGAATTGATTGAAACTCGAAATTCTAAACAAGTTTGCATTTCACGTTTTTAACTTCTCAAAAGGATATTTGGGAATTGAAACAAAAAACTTTTTATTTCAAAATATATTTTCGGGTGTTTATAGATGCCCCTCTTTTGGATTAATCCAACTATGTTTAGATAATGTCAAAAAAGAAAAACACCCTTGTACACACCGAAAATCTTTGACTCAGGGTTCTTAGGCCTGGAGTGAATCTTTTCGCAATCTACGTTCGCTTTTAGGGCGTGCCAGCTAGCTTACTCAAACTAGTGAAGTAGTTTTGAAATATCTGACTTTTGAGAGGCAATTGTAGGCAAGCTGGATCTTTTCGTCGCAGACCTTCTTACACCGATGCGCAAGGGTCAGTCTGTACGTTTAGAGACTTCGTTTGAAACAAGTTAAACTCAAAATCAATTTTTGAATAAACAGGTGTTTGAAAATCCTTTTGAAATCATGCACTTGGCGAGCTTTTGATTTGGGCGACCCTAAGTCTTTCAGTTTCAACCCTTAGGTGTGGAGTGTGTGCAAAGTGGCCTAAGATGGGCGTTTTTGCACGATTTGTTCGGGTTTGTTCGATGCAGGTATGCACTCTAGCTCGAGTGTGGCGAGTATGCAATGCAACTCACACAACTTGAATGTAAAACCCAAAATTTAAAGTCTTAGCAGAAGGGAAAACCCAAATTGAATGCAACTCACACGACTTGAATGTAAATTGCAGAAATTTAAATATATCTATATCTTAAGAGCGGAAAGGCTCAATGTGTGCGTGGGTGTTGTGTGTAAATTGAAATGCAACACATGCAACTGAACCGTAAAACGCAGCAGAAGGGAGATATAGATATATATAAGAGCGAAAAGGCTCAATTGTGGCATGTGTGTGTATGTATGAATTGAAAGATGACACACACGACTGAATTTAAAACCCGGAATTGAAATGCGTACACAGCTGAACCGAGAAAACTCACACAGTAGAAAACATATAGATATGGCTATATCTTAGTGGCTTCTGAGGCCAAAATGTGCGTGAGGTGTTTGAGCAATCGCTTAGGTGTTTCTTGGGTGCGAGTGTGTAATTGAAAGACAAACTCACACGACTTAATGTAACAACCCAGCTGAATTGAAATACGTATGTATATGATAAGAGCGAAAAGGCTCAATTGTGTACGTGGTGCTTGTGTATGAGATAAGAGCGGAAAGGCTGAAGTGTACGTGTGTGTCTCGTGTGTCCAGCACCGTTATTACATTCTGGGGGGAGACGATGCTCCGTTATTACAACCCCGTATCACGAATTGAATTGAATGGAAAAGAGACTTGATATATATCAAACAACTTACACTTTTCCAGGTTCTTGAGTTAGGATTGTACAAGGAGCGAATCCACCTTCTTCTTATGGAGTTTGGGGCACGTGGGAGCGAAGCCGGAGAGCTTGGAGAGACTTGGAGTTCCGAGAGCTGCGAGTTATATTGGGTTTGGGACCACTTGGGGCTGATTTGGGTAAGGGATGACTCGAGCCACCTTGGCTCGAGTGATAGGGTTTTAGGTTTAGGATTCGGCCATCATTTGGCCTTGGGTTTAGTGAGGTTTAGACTTGGGATTAGGCCAGCATTTGGCCTTGGTTTAGGTGTGGTTTAGACTTGGGATTAGGCCAGCATTTGGCCTGGGTTTAGGTGTAGGATAGAGTTGGCTAGTCCTAGGTTAGGTGTTGGCTGAAGTTTTGAGATTTCGGCCAAGGTTCATGGCCTTTGTTTGGTCTTGTGAGACTCGAGCCAAGGTGGCTCGAGTGATAGTGGTTTTGCTCTAGGGTTCGGGCTGGGTTCTAGGCGAGAGCCAAGGTGGCCGTCCTAGGTTAGGTTGCAGCTGGTTATCCTAGGTAAGTCAAGGTTAAGTTTTAAGGTATACACGGCCTGCACCAGCAGGTCGTGGTCTTGTTGGATGGTAAATGGCCTGCCACTATGGCAGGCCTTGGGACTTTTGAATTTTGATACGAGAGTTGATGTGCCGGGCTTGAAGTATGCTCCGAGTCCAGGCTCTCCTTTGCCTTTTCGATCCTGCTTTCGTCAGGCCAGGCTGCTTTCGGGGTTTCAAAATTCCTTTTAAGGTCTAAAACTATATGTATATAGTTTTAAAATGTATATATGGTTTCAACATATGTACAGGATTATCTGGAAGGCTCCTAGGTTTCCAGACTCAAAATAGCCCTTTGGGGCTGCTTTTGCAAAACCAAGCATATTTGAGAAAATCGTGGGATTTGGGGTGTTTATAGATGCCCCTCTTTGGTATTATCCAAATTTATTTGGATAATGGCAAAGACGACAACACCCCTTTCAATGTCTCCCTAGATCTATCCACGGAAATATGGGATCGTCCCATTTTTTAGCAGAATCTCTCTTTTAAACCTGGTAGGAGGAGATATCGCGCCAAAGGGACTCTTTCTATGGTTTTTGGTCCTAAACGAGATCATGTTATGCAAGTGTTCATGCGTGGATGTGCACATGCATGGCATGGATGAGATGCCATGTTTTTGGTCCTAAACGGGATCATGTTATGCAAGTGTTCATGCGTGGATGTGCACATGCATGGCATGGATGAGATGCAAAAGAATGGCGACCTCCTAGAGACCAGATGGTATGGTCGAACTCTTGAGACATACAAAGACCTGCTGCTCCAAGTGAGCGGGCCCTATGTTGCTCGATGTTCGATTTACAAAATCTATTTGCAAAAGGGAAAATCGCTTTTAGCCTTAATCCTAAGGATCTCGAACTCTTCGCGTTTGCCTTTGCTTGGGTCTTGACACTCGCTAATCTAGCGGAGGTTTTATAAGAAAACAAGCTATATTTCAAAATTCCTACGCCTTACCCGAAACATCGAATTCTCAAACAAAATGAAATTCAAGTAAGTAAATCATATTTTTACTTTTGGATTCCTCGAAATGAACCATGTTTTACTTGGGATAAGCTAGGGGGATGGGAAAGAGATACCACGGTCCCTTCTGAAGCGTCCCGTGGTTTGAGGGCATAGAAGGCAGAAAACTGCTCTTTTTGAGCTTTTTGGCCTTTTCTTCCTTTTTTCATAGAGGGTCTCCCTTTGGGAGTATTTTTTCTTTAATCCCTCTTTTCCATAAGAGAATCGAATTTTTCTTTTGATTCTGGTTTCTTTCTTTGGGAAAGAGATTTTGGCAGGGATTTCCCTTTGTTTTTTGCCATATTTTCCTCTTAGAAGGAGAAGAGAAGAGGGGAGGACTTATCCCAAGGTCATACTCGATCCATTCGAGATCAGCCTATTTAGAAATAACACATACTACTTGCAAGTATCTTGCTATATTGAACTAGGCCTTTCTTTGTAAGAAGAAAGATTTTGAAATGTAACCACATATTTGGAAGACTCCACTCTTTCACAAGTGCGAATTCTCTCACTCAGGGTCACACAATTTGCCTTTGAACCCTGCTTTCGAGGTTTCAAAGCAGCTATCCCTAAGAATTTTCAAAAAATGGGAATTTAACCCAAACCCTACACATAATACTTCTTTAAGTATTGAACATTGATAGGATCTGCTAAGTTCCTACCCTCGACATCGATCAACCAATATGAGTTGTTCGTAGTGGTTGTACGCACAACAGAGGGTCCATCCTACTTGGGGCGCCACTTTTCAAGTGGATGTGGTCCACGATAGTGGATGATTTTCAAAACCAGATCTCCTACTTCAAAGTGGCGAGGTTTCATATGTTTGTTATAGTGTCGGGCTATCCTTTACCGGTATTCATGAGCATGATCCATAGCAAGGAGTCACCTCTCATCTAACAAATCTAATTCGGCCATCCTAGCATGCTGAAGAGTCTCTAGGGGAGGTCGAGTGCAATGGATGTATGGAATGAATGTAGTTGTGTATGAATGGGAAGAATGGCATTTGTGCCATAGACCAACTCAAATGGTGTGGCATTCGTGGGAGCCCGGATGGAAGTCCTATAAGCCCATAAGGCTTCATCCAGCTTCTCGTGCCACGTCCTACCCTTCTCTAAAGTCTTCTCAATTATGCTAATGAGAGTCTTGCTCGTGGCTTCGGCTTGGCCGTTGCCTTGAGCATAGTAGGGCGAGGAGAAGTGGTGAGTTATGCCATAAGTGTTGCACAACTTAACCATCCGCTCGTTTTTTAATGGGGTGCCATTATCGGATACAAGGTCTCTTGGAACTCCAAATCGAGCCAAGATATTCCTCCTAATGAAAGCTACCACATGTTGCCCCTATACGTTGGTCAGGGAGATGGCTTCTGCTAAAATGAACCTATGCCCATTCGATGCCTTTGGAGATATGGGGCCTACAATATCAAATGCCCACATGGTAAATGGCCAGGGACTGACCACGGAATGCAATGATGATGAGGGGATATGAATGGCGTGCCCATGCACTTGACATGGATGACACTTCCTAACATGATTGTGGCAATCTTTTCTCAGGGTGGACCAAAAATAGCCTGCTCTAAGTATTTTTATTGCCATCATGTTGGCATTAACATGACCTCCACATTCTCCATCGTGGAATTCATGCATAACAGTCTTATCCTCCTCTAAGTCGACACATCTTAGTAAGATGCCGGTAAAACTTTTTTTATACAAAACCCCACCCAAAATCGTGTATCAGGTAGAAATTTTCCGGATGAATGCCTTATCTTTGGATGTGGCATCCTCAGTGAATCCCCCATTTTCTAGGAAACATTTGATGTCATAGAACTAAGGTTTTTCAACAGTATCTGGATTGTTTTGGCAAATATCCAAATCGTGTGTAGATGGAGTGGCTGCATGCCATATCTCTAAGGATCGGGTTCCCAAAGTGGGATCGACCTTTAGGGCTGAACCCAAGGATGAGAGGGCGTCGGCAATGCCATTATCCTCTCTTCCTACGTGTGTGAGAGTACACGATTGGAAGGACTCAACCAATCGAGTGGCCAACTCGTGATATGGAAGAAGCTTTTCATTTCGTACTTGCCAAATTTTCAAAACTTGGTTTATAACGAGGAGCGAATCTCCAAAGACCTCGATGCATGTTGCCCTTAGAGTTTTCAAAATCCTTAAGCCTTGTATGAGTGCTTCATACTCAGCTATGTTGTTGGAACATTCGAAATCTAGGCAGATTGCTATGGGGATTGTAAACACCCCGAAATCCCACGAATTTCTCAAAATCCATCTGGTTTTATACAAGCAGCCCCAAAGGGCCATTTTTGAGTCTGGAAATCCAGGAGCCTTCCAGACAACCCTGTATATATGTTTTAAACTTTGTATTTCAAAAATATATAATATGGCTTTTTAAAACCTTTTTAGACATGTTTTGAAACCCCGAAGCGGCTTGGCCTGATCAAGACAGGACCAGGAGAGCTAAGAAGAGCCCAGAATCGGAGCACATGTCGAGCCCGGCACAACAACTCTTGTATCAAATTCACACCCCCAGGATCTCGAACGTCCAAGACCCTGTTATCATCAAAACATCCTTTGAAGTCATCTCTGGAAGGCTGAAACGGAGGCGGACGACCATGGTGGCGAAGACCCAACGCAGACAGAGTACTGATGCTGTCAGACCCCGCACAAATCGTCCATTTCGAACCCAGCTCGAAGGAGTCAGAGTTCAGTTTGGATTGGATCTGGACCATATATATCCAGATCCCAATCCAAACCCATGTATGGACTTGGATTTGGATTTGGATTCAAAAATCCAATCCAATATCCATATCCACGGCCCACATCACCTTCTCATAAATGGAGGTGGGGCCCACTTGAAATTCACGTGGGATTATGGGCATGAGAGAGAGTGAGGATGGATAAGATCAAGAGTGTTGTAATTAAGCTTGACTTGTGTGTCAAGTTTGGGGTTAATCATGTGGGTTAGCCTAATTGAGTGGGTTTAAGCTTGTAATTAGCCAAAACCTAACCTAGGGCTGCACCAACATGAAGTGGTTAAGGTCTATGGGCCATGCAAAGGGAGCTCCTTCACCTAAACCTAACCCAAAACGCCTAATCCTAGCCTTCTACCCTAATCCACCCCTAATCTGAGCCTAATCACCTAACCCACTTCCCTAATCCCGGCCTAATCCCAACCTAATCACCTAACCCACTTCCCTAATCCTTCCCTAAACCTAGGTTAATTTTCCTAAACCTAGCCTAATCACCTAACCTAGCTCACTAAACCTCACCCTAGAACCCAACCACCTAACCAAACCCTAAACCCCTAAACCACCCCTAGCCCACAATCTACCCAAACCACTAGTATTTAAAATATCTGGCCCTACCCTTTCCAGCCCACCTTATCTTCATACCACCCTACCTAAACCACCTAACCACTACCCCAAACCCAGCCCTAACCGACCTACCCATCCCTATAGAAACCCCCCCCCCCTCTTGGGGCGGGTTTTCCTATCTAGTCGCCTCACCCATCCCAGTCGGGTCCCCTCCTTCCCCAAGTCCAGCCGAGTCCCACCTGCTCCGCCTGCACCGCCACCTGCTCTCCATCCCACCACCACCTGCACCGCCACCTACACCACCATCTCCCAGCCGAACGCCACCACTTGCACTACTTCCCAACCACCCGGCTTCTCTCTTCCTTCCACCGCCTCTCTTCAAGCACGGTTAGTACCCCATCCTTCATCTCACCTTCTCCACTCCCAGCCACCCACCATACCACCACCTTACCTACACATCAGCCACTCGCCGCCACCACTCCCACTCGGCCAAGCCTTAGCTGCCCTAGTTACCCGCCACTACCTAACTACCCTTGCTACACCCGGCCACCCTATTCGACTTCCTAAGACCTGCCCCTAGCACTCCCTTACACCCACTACCACCTAGCCCCATCACCTAATTAGCTTCCTTCCCATACTCCAGCCTTAGTCATCCCAACAGCCCGCCACCACCACATTCCCCTAGTCGGCCACTCCAACCGACTATCCCTTCCATTCGGCCAGCCATCTCTTTTCCCCTAGGTGTCCCATTCGGTCTTCCCTTAGGCTCCCCTTAGGGCCATACTCCCTAACATTATATCCTCTCCTAGTGACCCTATATACTCACCTTGCCCAACCCCTTTAATCCCCCACACCAAGGCGACATCCTTGCTTGCAGCCGGCCACCTTCAAGGCGCCTATCCCGCGCCCCATTTGCAGCCGGCTAGCACCCCTTTGTCGCTCACCCTTGCGGAGCTCCCGTTTGCAGCCCAAGGCGAAGGCCAAGCCCACGCTCAAGCAAGGCCTCTACGGACCAGCTACTAGTAAGTGCCTAACTCGGTCTTTAGTTGTATACTTGCTTGAGATTCAATTCGATACGGGGTTGTAATAACGGAGCATAGTCTCCCCCCGCTTGTAATAACGTGGCTTGGCACACCCACACACATGCACTCTCTTAGTTGTGCACGATTTTGAACACACACGGGCCTAATCCGCCCCTAATACATAAGTATATACATATACTTTCATTTTTGAAGGGTTTTGCTTAAGTTGGGTGCGTTGTCTTTCAATTCAAGCACTCTCACACACATTGAGCTTTCGCTCTTATTTGAAAGACCCAAGTAAGGGCCGACCTATACTATTTGGGTTTCATTTCATGTCGTGTGGGTAAGTCTTTCAATTCAAGCACTCTCACACACATTGAGCTTTCGCTCTTATTTGAAAGACCCAAGTAAGGGCCGACCTATACTATTTGGGTTTAATTTCATGTCGTGTGGGTAAGTCTTTCAATTCAAGCACTCTCACACACATTGAGCTTTCGCTCTTACTCCCAAGACCTTAGTAAAGGCCTTATTGCAGTTATATCTGGGTTTCATTTATGTCGTGTGCGTAGTACTTCAATTCAAGCACTCACACACATTGAGCTTTCGCTCTTACTCCCAAGACCCTAGTCAAGGCCATACTGCAATTTATATTTGGGTTTAATTTCATGTCGTGTTTCAATTCAAGCACGCACCCACATTGAGCCTTCGCTCTTATTTGCAAGACCCGAGTAAGGGCTCATATACATACTCTATATACATATCTCCCTTCGGCACTTACTTTACAAGTCATTTCCCTTCGGTTATTTACCTTCAGTATTGTCTTTACATTCGTGTTTTCCCTTTGGAGTAGCGTGAGTTTGCATTGCATCTACGTCATACCATGAGATAGGACGCATATTGCATCAAAGCAAGCCCCGCTCGAATTCGCCCATGTAGTGGAGTGTTCATAACACACAAACTAGGTGGTCCGAAAAGGGATAAAAGAAAAGACTTAGGCACGTGCAAATCCACGTGATCTAAAACATACAATCGCATTTAAAAGACCCGAAATAGACACCTCGAACCGCTTCATAGGCTTTCTATCCCAAAACTCGATTTTTGCAAAGCGTACAGACTGACCCTTGCGCATCGATGCAAGAAGGTCTGCGACGACAAGAGCTCACTTGCTCACAGTCGCCACGATTAGAAGTCAATGTTAAATATATCTTCGCTAGCTTAGGTAAGCTAGCTGGCACGCCCTGTTTGCATAGATAAGGCCTTAGACACACGAGAGGATCCGCTCCGAGCCCTGAAAAGGTGAGAGGCGGGGATTTTCGCTCGTCTACAGAGATTGGCACACCCGGTGGGACGACATTTTGAAAAAGCTTGAAAAGCATGTCAAAATCCAATCCAAGTGAAGTGTCGAGCCAAGGCTCATGCGCATCAAGTTCTCACTCTAGGAGGATTTTCAAAAACAAAATAAAACTAGATGAAATCAAGGACTTGAGAAGGGAGTTTGAGGCCAAAATCGATGCTCTCAGCCAAAAGGTTGAAGTAGGCGATTCATGTTCATCAAACGGTGAACAAAGGCCTAAAAAGAAATTTGAAAAACCTCGCAAGCACAAAGAGGCCTCCGTAATTGAAGGCAACTAATACCACGAGTCCTTCACACAAAAGGACCAAAAAGCCCTACAGCAGTTGCTGAAAGGGTAAAATAAAGAGAAAAGAAGCTACGCCCTGTCTGATTTCCTTCCTATGGATTACGAAACAGACAGTGATGATGAAATACCGAACTTCCATCGGTATGATGGCATGGGAGACCCTAGGTCTCACTTGCAGCTTTTCTCACGTCGAGCCCATAAGAAGAAAAAGGACTCGATGAAATGGGTGTATTGGTTCCCTTTATCCCTTAAAGGCACAACTGCTAAATGGCTGGCTTCCTACGACTTAAGCCAGTTCGCTACTTTTAAAGAGTTAGCGAACTGCTTCATGCAAAGATTTATACACAACGTAGAAGTCACGCCAACCCTGAATACCTTAAGGGATACAAAGCAAGGCATGAACGAAGACGTACATGCCTTCATTATAAGATGGAGGTCGCTTTTGGGCCAAGTGTGAGAGCCCATATCCGAAGGATGCGTAGTAATGCTCATCCTGGATAACTTTAAAAGCGAGTTAAAAACCCTTCTCTCGCTCCATGAGATTTCAACTTTCCATAAGTTGATCAAAAAGGCCTCCCTTTTCGAAACCAACTTGCGAAAAGGGACATACGATCACTTATGGAAAGGAAGTGCCGTTCCAAAAACCCGTTTGGAAAAGCCCATCGCATATGGGCTGCCCACGATGGACAAAGGGGCAAAGCCCCATAAGATCGCCAATGTCCGGGTGGATCCCGGCATGGCAGGCACTTCCAAAAATTTTGAAAAATTAGAAAATAAGAGGGAGCGCAATTTTCAAAAACCGGTTGAAAAACGGGAGTATACTCCGCTGGGGCAACCTGTGTCGGAGGTCCTAGACCTCCTACTTGCCCAGGGCATGATAGAACTCCTTGAAATCCCCGAAGGAGTCACTTCCAAAGGGGGGTATTTAAACCGATTTTGTAAGTATCATCGGCTCAAAGGCCATGATACTAAACGCTGCTTCTCCCTCTTAAATAAAATTGAGAACTTGATAGCAGAAGGCCGGCTCCAGGTCACTGCGGAACCTGAGCCACCTCAAGCTATCTTCAAGGAACCCTTTCCCAAACACGCCAGTGGTAGTAGAAAAGGAAAGGCGGTATGTACCCTCACCATTTCCAAGGAACTAGCGCAAAAACCAGAACCTGATCGACCTACTTGTGCGCCCATTCTTGTACTATACAAGAAGCCCGCCCAAGTCGTCATTCGAGAACCACTAAAGTGGAAATCCCGGTAAAACCAGTTTTAAAAATCCAAGGTTCTCCTCTGCTCATCCTTAGAGCTAAATTTAGCGCAAACCCTAGGCTGGTCGTGGGGGAAGTCACTAGATCCGGGAGGATCTATCAACCCCCGCACCTTCAAGGTGCTCAAAAGGTGGTCAGTGTGCCTGGCCCCTCAAAAGCATGTATCCCTAGTGTTCTGCCAAAAGCAGATAAGGACAAAGTCATCCTAAATCCTTATGACTTCGAAAACCACCTTTCAAAAATTCCTATTCACATGTCTATCCTAGAGCTTATAAAAACTTCGCCTAGGCATAGACTTGTATTAGAGAAAATTCTAGAAAGGGCCAAGGTTGATTCGAACATAAGTCCAGAATCCTTGTCTGCCCAAGTGGCTTTATTAGGAGCAAAATCACCCATCACTTTTTGGAAAGATGATGTAGATAGACCCTACGAAACCCATAACCAGGCCCTGCATATCGAGGTGGTTCTAAACAACCACTCTCTGGACAGGTGCCTAGTCGATGGTGGAGGAGGGCTCAACATCCTTCCACTTCATGTGGCGTACAAAATCGGAGTCACCTTGACTTCAGTGAACCCAAGCCCCATCGTTATCACTGGATACGATGGGAATGCGTCTAGACCTTTAGGATCCATCGAACTCCCAATGGAAACGGGAGGGATCGAACACACAGGGGTGTTCCATGTCTTGGACATCCACCCCCATTATAACCTGTTGCTAGGAAGGCCCTGGATACACAGTTTGTGCGCTGTGCCATCCACCTTCCACAGGTGTGTCAAGATCCCTTTTAGGGACCAGGTCATAGTGATCCTAGGTGAGAGTCACCCACAGCTTCTGGGGATCATAAACTCTCCTTGTTTATCAAGCTCCCAGGCCCATGAGGCTAACCTGGGGCAAATTATGGTTGAGCCACCTCGGCTCGTGTTAAACAACCCTAGGAAGGTTGTATGTGTGAAGGGGCCGCCCAAAGCAGGCCCCCTCCCGACTTTAATCCTTCTAGGAAAACCCAAGCGTTCCCTATTTCCAAAGCCCCTGGACAAGAGGCCATACGAGCATAATATGGACGATAGCATGTTCTAGGACCGACTTGTATCCAACTTTTTCAAAAAACAAAAAGTCATGGAACATGTTGTTGAACATGGGCTACACGCCCTACAAGAGTCTAGGGGCACAGAACCAGGGTCTCCTAGAGCCCATCCTTCCTAGGGCCAACCCAAGCCGATATGGGATCGGCTATACTCCCCGAATACTGCCGGAGCCACCCCCTGTGACCACTTGGGTCAAGGGTGCCCCGGAGCCTGTCTTAGAAGAGACCTACGATTTAGATCTCCTATTCCGAGTCTAACCCGTAGTGTTTTCCCTTTGTAGGTATGACGGAAGATCCCTTTTCTAAAAATACAAAAACATTTGAAAAGCTTAAAATCAAAAAAATCGAAAAACAAGAAAAACCAAAAACAATGGAAAAACAAAAACTCGAAAAAAGAGTGCTTTGTATAGTTCCCAAAGTTCTTGTTTTACAAAAACCCAAAAAAATCGAAAATTTGGAAAATACCAAAAAGATTTTGTACATAGCTGCTCCTGGTAGGACTTTGGCAAAAGAAAAGGATTTCGAAAGAAACGTCGTCTGCATAGCCAGACCAAAAATTTCGAAATCACTTGAAAATCCAAGTACAAAACAAGGTCATTTTGAAAACCACGCATCAAATTCCCTCTGGTCTATAGCCCACGAGAATGATCAAAGCCCAGAAGTGGATCCCCTTGAGGAATATCCCACTTCTGAGCTCCTAGAATTTCATAGAATTCTCGATTTTGAAAGACCTTCCCAATCAGTAGGAGGAGATTTCATAGAGGTAAACCTAGGGGATGATTCCAATCCCAAAACCATCAAAATTGGCGCATGCTTGCATGAAACTGAAAAGTTAGCATTCATTGCATTTCTACGAACCTATTTAGATGTGTTTGCTATGAAGACATGCCGGGCATAGATCCCAGCATTGTCGAGCATCGTCTTCCCTTAGATGCAGGTGTAAAACCCATAAAGCAGAAGCTTAGGAAAATACACCCGAATGTACACACGCAAGTCAAAGAGGGTTTAGAAGATCTGCTAAAAGCCAGATTTATAAAACCCATTGCGTATTCTGATTGGTTGTCAAATATCGTTGTGGTTCGAAAAACCAATGGGAAAATTTGAATATACATCGATTTCAGAAACCTGAATAAAGCCACTCCAAAGGATAATTATCCTTTATCAAACATAGATTTGATAGTCGATAGTACTGCAAATCATGAAATGTTTTCATTCATGGATGGCTATTCAGGCTATAATCAAATCAAACTAAGTTCACGAGATCAGGGTAAGACCGCCTTCACAACCCCATGGGGCACGTACTGCTATACAGTTGTAAACACCCGAAATTTTTTTTCAAGTATTTTCAAAAACTCCTAAATTTTGAAGGCCAATTTAAAGCCTTTATGAACCTTTAAATTCAAAATCCCCAAATTTTAAAGTTTAGACCTTTTGGGAGATTATTTCAAAATAAAGGTTTTAAATCCAAATAGCCCATGAGTTTCGAAGCAGGCGGAGACCCAATCCAGGCCTCGATTCTCAGAAAGAAGATAAAGTGTATCAAGATACGGATCAAGTTAAATCAGATTGATTCCCAAAAGTGGAGAAGATTGAAGCATATCAAGTTCAAATTCAACAACTTATCCAAATGGAAGGTCAAGACCGATCAAATCCAAGTTTGTCCGATGGGGCCAACTTGGAACCAAGACTCGAGGCCATGGTCACAAGCTCATTCAATTCTAGAAGATTTCAAGTGTAGCTCAAAAGCAAGAGGTGGGAGCCGAATCAAAGAAAGAAGCGAATTCAAGTGGGTCGAAGTTTAAAGAAATCAGCCCAAACAAAACATGTTGCACATTGTAAGGTTGTTTAAAACCAACCGCATGCTCTAGGGCTACACCAAGCCATGGCACCTATACCAGCCCATACGGGCTGGTCCGAATCGACTCAATGAAGAACTACAAGAAGCCGGTTTGGAGCGGATCAAATCCACCAAGCTAAAGCTCTAACCCGCCCCACAAGAAGCCACTAGAACCAGCCCCCCTTGGCCTATAAAAAGGCCCAAGAGGGGGGGTGGGTTCCATAACTTGCATAACTTGGAGAAGAGAGAGAAGAGAGAGAAGGGAGAGAAGAGAGAGACCTTGGGTGGTGTGTGCTAGACTAGGTGCAGAAAATTTCAGCAAAGGAGGGACGTTTTCTAGTGAAGGGGAAGCTAGGTGAGAGCTTGTAGGAGTTAAGAAGGAAGGCCATCAAGAGGAAGACCGGCTTCATCATTGAAATCCGGTCCTTCGCATCCAAAACTCGTGTAAGACCTTTCTTACTTAATCTAAGTTTCATTCCCTTCCATTCAATTCATTAAATGGGGTTGTATTAATGGAGTTTCATCTCTCCCCGAGTTGTAATAATCTAGCTTTGCTGCCATTTCAATTTCGTGGATGAAACACTATACACCCACATGCACGCCAAGTGTTTGCTTTAATGCTTCTCCCTTCCTATATGCTATATACCCTCTATACTTCTAACCCCCTCTATGTCTAAGCTATAAAGTACTTCCCATTCATTTATATTTCAGCAAATTTGCTTTAAGGGTTGTTGCATTTTAATTTCGGGTGGGTTATGCATCATTACATTTATAAAACAGAAAATCGGATTTCAGCATCTCTGCATATGTCTGTTTTCGTAATTTTAATTTTGTGATGTTTACTCCGATTGTCTTGAAATTTGGCACACTGATTCGACACACATTGAGACACTCTGTATAAAATTGGCAAGATTTTAGGGCCGCTCAGCCACGTAATAAAAGCATATTAAGAACGACCAGATTTCTGCACCACTGTTTGCACAGTCGGATTTTCTGAAACAGAGGTTGGGTAAAAGTCTCATATCTCTGTCCACAGAAGTCCAAATTGGTTGATTTTTGATGCATTGGAAAGCTAACATCCATAGCTTTCCAGCAATATCAAAATCATTAAAATCGGAGTTCTGAGCAGAGAGATACAGACTCATCTTTGAGTTTCTGTATTTCTGAAACAGAGCTGTTCCGAGTCAGTGAGGTGGTCTGAGTAGATTATTTGTTTCTGATTCAATACTGCTCCAAATGCAGATTTGAAAAAGGCTACAGTCTCTCCACACTACCAGCTTTGTCTGGTAAAATTGTGATAATTTTTGGAAGTCTGTAACGCCTTGAAAACTCCCCTAGAAAATAGCTCTAAAAACAGAATTCTCTGTTTTCAGCAACTTGTGTTTTTCCAAGTATTGAATCCGAGTGCACAAGATTCAACAAATTTTTCAAAGACACTTGTTTATGTAAAAGGGAATCATGTTTGCTGTAAAATGAAATTCCTAAGCGCTCAACACTGACCCTTGAGCATCGGCTCAAGAAGGTGTGAGTGAAAAGATCCCGCTTGTACACAATCGCTTAGAAGTCTTACAAACATTTGCTAGTTTTGAACTAGTTGGCACGCTCGCGCAAGCGTAGGGGTGGAAAGTTTCATTTCAAGTTTGTTTCATAAACTTTGAAATGAGAATTTTCATGTCTACAGAAATGGCACGCCCGGTGGGACTCGGGTCTTAAGGAATTTCTAAGCAAATAAGACTCCCAAAAATCTTTTCAAAGTGTTTTTAACATCAGTAAATTGTGCACGTGTAGGATTTTCAAGGGCCCATAAGATCATGTCAAGTTCGGATGGTTCTTACGAGGTGTCGAGCCGGGCTTCATGCTCGTCAAGTCAATTTTCGAAAAGATTTTCAAAAACAAATTTCAAAAAAAAGAAAGAGTCATTAGAAGAATTGAGGAAAAAATTCGAAGCAAGAATCGCCGCTCTCAGCCAAGAGGCCGAAGCGGTCGAATCCTGCTCATCCCATGGGAGGCAAACTAGGGCTCGAAAGAAAACAAACAAACCCAGAAAACCCAAAGAGACCTCCACCATGGAGGGGGATAGAGAGCTCGAGTCGTTCACATTAAAAGATCGCAAGGCCCTTCAACAACTACTAAGGGGTCAGGCCAAGGAAAAGAGGTCATATGCCCTATCCGATTTTTTACCTTCCGATTACCAAACGGATAGCGACGATGACATACCGAATTTTCATCGATATGACGGGACGGGGGATCCTAGATCTCACCTCCAACTCTTTTCCCGTCGAGCATATAAAAAGAAGAAAGACTCGGCTAAGTGGATCTACTGGTTCCCCCTCTCCCTTAAGGAAACTGCTTCCAAGTGGCTCGCTTCCTATGACTTGAGCCAATTTGCCACTTTTGAAGAGTTGGCAAATGGGTTCATGCAAAGATTTTCACACAACGTGGAAGTGACCCCCACTTTGAACACCCTAAGGGACACAAAACAAGCCACGAACGAGGATGCTCATGCATTTATCGTTCGATGGAGGTCTTTATTGGGGCAAGTAAGAGAGCCCATCTCAAAAGGATGTGCCGTGATGCTCATCCTTGAAAATTTCAAACCCGAGCTGAAAATGCTCCTTTCCCTCCATGAAATTTCCACTTTCCACAAACTAATCAAGAAGGCTTCCCTATTCGAAGCAAATATGAAAAAGGGGGTCTACGATGACTTGTGGAAAGGCAATTTTTTTTCGAAAACTCATTTTGAAAAGCCCGGGACTTACGGGCCAACTACTACGGACAATGGGGCAAAACCCCAAAAAGTTGCAAATGTCCGAGTAGAACCAAGCCCGGCCGGCACTTCAAAATTTGAACCGAAGAACAAAAAGGTTCAAAAGTCTTTCGAAAAAAGGGAATACACCCCGCTGGGGCAGCCCATCACAGAGGTCCTCGACCTCCTGCTCGCCCAGGGAATGGTGACACTTCCGGAAATTCCCGAGGGGACACCCCCTAAAGGGAAATTTTTAAACAAGTTTTGCAAGTATCATAGGCTCAAAGGCCATGATACAAATCACTGCTACACCCTTTTAAACAAAATAGAGGACTTGATCGAGCAAGGCCGGCTCCAGGTCACCGAGGAACCGGAGCCCGCCCAAGCCGTACTCAAGGAACCCTTCCCCAACCATGCAAGCACTAGCGGGAAGGACAAGCAGGTATATGCTCTCTCCTCTCATTTGAATGGTTCGGAACATGCATGGCATACGGATCGCACTACTTGTCACACACCACTGCTCGTAATAAAAAAAGCCAAACAAGTAGTGATCCGGGGAGCGCTTAGAGTCCCGCCCCCGGCTAGAGCCTTATTAGAGATTCGAGGTGCTCCCAAGCATCAAACTAGAGCCCACCTAGGAACGAGCCATAGGGAAGGTGTGGACGAGGTCACTAGATCCGGAAGGATCTACCAACCCCCACACTTAGCAAAAGATGCTAGCAAGGAAGTGGTCGTTATTCCCGGCCCTTCAAAATCATGCATTCCCAAAGCATCGCATCTCATGGGTAAAAACAATGTGTTAACCCCATATGATTTTGAAAATCACCTTGCTAAGATTCCCATAAACATGTCTATCCTAGAGCTTATCCAAACATCCCCTACACATAGACAAGTTTTAGAAAAGATCTTAGAGAAGGCCAAGGTTAACCCAACCATAACCCCTGAGTCCCTCTCCTTCCTAGTCTCACCCATTTGTGCTAAAACTCCCATTGTGTTTTCGGAAGATGAGCTAGAACAACCCTACCAAAACCATAACCAAGCCTTGCATATAGAGGTGGTATTGAATCACCATCCTCTAGACAAGTGTTTGGTTGATGGCGGAGGAGGTCTAAATATACTTCCACTACACATAGCCTACAAAATAGGAGTCTCCTTGACCTCTCTAAACCCGAGTTCCATCGTGATCACAGGATACGATGGAAACGCATCCAAACCTTTAGGAGTCATAGAGTTACACATAGAAGTAGGGGGCATGAGTCATTCCGGGGTGTTTCATGTTTTAGACATACACCCCCATTATAACCTACTCCTAGGAAGGCCATGGATACACAGCTTGCGGGCTGTGCCATCCACCTTTCATAGGTGTGTAAAAATACCCCTCCAAAACCAAGTTGTGGTAATTCTAGGAGAGAATCACCCCCAGCTGCAGGGAATACAAAATTTTCCATGCTTATCAGGTGATAAAACCCATGAGCCAAAACTAGATGAACCCTTGGTAGCTCATCCCAAACCAAAAGGTGTCGTGCACATAAAAGGGTCACCCAAGGCCAGCCCGCTCAAGACCATCTCAAAACTACCCAAAGTCCTCCCCAAGTCCATAAAAGTGTTTGAGCATGACATAGACGACACCAAGTTCAAAGGCCATCCTCTTTATAAAACATTTTCAAAATTAAAGAAGCCTTGGAACATGATGTTGAACATGGGTTATATGCCTTATCAAGGCCTAGGAAGCCAAAACCAAGGTCGTCTTGAACCCATAGTGTCAAACATAAACCAAAACCGGTATGGGATAGGCTACGACCCATCCATACCACCCGAACCTCCACCCATGACTACTTGGGTCAAGGGTGCCTTAGAGCCTCCTAACACCGAAACCTATGACTTAGACCTCTTATTTAGAGCCTAATGCATGGTGTTTTCTTTGTAGGTTTGATGGAAGACCCCGCCACATCCAAAAACCCAAAAAAATTAGAAAGTTCCCAAAAACCAAAAACAATAGAAAATTTCAAAAATCTCGAAAAGAATGTGATTTACATTTCTCCTCCTTCTATTTGTTTACAAAAAGCCAAAAAAATTGAAAATTTTGAGAATTTAAAAAAGAATGTGGTTTTTGTTCCTTCCCTGTGTTTACAAAAAGCCAAAAAAATTGAAAATTTTGAAAATTTCAAAAAGAATGTGGTTTTTGTTCCTTCCTTGTGTTTACAAAAAGCCAAAAAAATTGAAAAATGCGAAAACACCAAAAACAAGGTTCTCTACATCCCATCTCCGAAGAGCAATTTCGAAAAAGCCAAAAAAATCGAAAATCCTGGAAAACCCAAAAACATGGTCTTTGTGAAAAGCCCTAGTCTTTTGAAAGTGGTAGATGTTCCAAAACCGTGTGCCTTGCTTAGCACTTTCATAGAACCCAAATTTCTCAAGAGCGATCAAAGCGAAGAGGAAGATCCCCTCGTCCATGAGGAGGACCAAACCTCCGAGCTTCCCGAGTTCCATAGAATCCTTGATTTAGAAAAACCTTCAAATTCCGTAGGAGGGGATTTTGTGGAAGTAAATCTAGGGAGTGAGTCTAAGCCTAAGCATGTTAAAATAGGCGCATGTTTACATGAGCATGAAAGGACATCATTCATCACATTTCTCAAGTCATATGTAGATGTGTTTGCATGGACCTACGAAGACATGCCGGGTTTAGACCCAATGGTAGTAGAGCATCGTCTTCCCTAGAATCAAATGCCAAACCCATAAAGCAAAAGCTTAGAAAGATTCACCCCGATGTACATGCACAGGTGAAAGAGGGTTTAGAAGATCTTTTAAAAGCCGGATTTATAAAACCCATTGCGTACTCAGAATGGCTTTCAAATATCGTTGTAGTTCGAAAATCCAATGGGAAAATTAGGATTTGCATTGATTTTAGAAATTTGAACAAAGCCACTCCAAAAGACAATTTTCCTCTACCAAATATTGATTTAATAGTGGATAGCACTGCAAATCATGAAATGTTTTCTTTCATGGATGGCTATTCGGGTTACAATCAAATTAAGTTAGCACCAAAAGATCAGGCAAAAACTGCTTTTACTACACCTTGGGGCACATACTGTTATACAGTTATGCCGTTTGGTTTGAAAAATGCCGGTGCCACATACCAAAGAGCTATGACTACTATCTTTCATGACCAAATTCATGAGCTCTTGGAAGTATATGTGGATGACCTTTTGGTGAAATCAAAAACCCGAGTTACTCACATTGAGTCTTTGCAAAAAGTTTTTGAAAGGCTTAGGCTTTACAAAGTGAAACTAAACCCTCAAAAATGTGTATTCGGGGTAGAATCAGGTAAGCTTTTGGGCTTTATGGTGAGCCAAAGGGGTATTGAAGTAGACCCCTCTAAGTGCCGAGCCATCATAGATATGCCTCCACCATCCAATTTGACCCAAATCCGAAGCCTCCAAGGTCGCCTCCAAGCCATTAGGAGGTTCATTTCAAATTTAGCAACAAGATGCGAACCTTTCAATAAACTTTTGCGAAAAGGGGTAAAATTTTTGTGGGACGAGGATTGTCAAAAAGCTTTTGAAAGATTGAAAACTTATTTGGTGAATCCTCCAATTTTGAAACCTCCAAAGCAAGGAAAACCTTTACTTCTTTACATTTCCATACATACGAATGCATTGGGTGCTTTATTAGCCCAATATGAGGATGATGGCCACAAAGAGTGTGCCATTTACTATATTTCGAAAACTCTCTTGGCATATGAAAGAAATTATCGAGCCATGGAGAAAACGTGCTTGGCATTAGTATGGGCTTGCCAAAAGTTTAGACATTACTTCCTAGATCATGAGATATGGATAGTGTCTAAGCTTGATCCGATCAAGCACTTGTTTGAAAAACCTATCCTAACGGGTAGGCTTGGTAAATGGCAACTCCTCTTAATGGAATATGACTTGAAATATCACCACCAAACCTCCATTAAGGGGCAAGCCCTAGCCGATCATATGGCCGAGTTCCCCTTGGAAGAAACATATCCCATACTTGATGAGATGCCCGATGAAGGCATATTTGCAAACGATTTTCAAAACCATGTTTTAGCAAACTGTTTTAATGAAAACCAAGTATGGAAAATGTACTTTGATGGGGCACGTAACCAACAAGGGGCAGGTGTTGGAGTCATTCTCATATCCCCCGAAAGGGAGAAATACCCATTGCAATTCGTTTAGATTTTGAGTGTTCAAATAATGTGGCTGAATATGAGGCTCTCATACAAGGCCTAAAAGTCTTGAAAAATCTAGGGGCAGCTTGCATTGAAGTCTTTGGAGACTCTTTACTGGTTGTGAACCAAGTTTTAAAAGTTTGGCAAGTCAAACATGAAAAACTCATTCCGTATCATGAGTTGGCCACCAAGTTGGTCGACTCTTTCAAATCATGCACACTCACTCACATAGGGAGAGAGGATAACACCATAGCGGATGCCCTCTCCTCCTTAGGATCCGCTTTAAGGGTCGATCCCACCTTGGGAACCCGATCCCTAGAGATATGGCACTCACCCGTTCCATCCACGCACGATTTAGAGATTTGCCAAAACGACCAAAATCCAAATGATAAACCTTGGTTTTATGACATTAAAAACTTTTTAGAAAACGGAGGATTTCCCGAGTATGCTTCTTCAAAAGATCAAGCTTTTATTAGAAAAATTTCAACCCGGTATGTAATTTTGGGAGGGGTGCTTTATAAGAAAAGTTTTACGGGCATCTTGTTGCGATGTGTAGACCTTGAAGAGGCTAGGACCATAATGCACGAGTTCCACGATGGAGAGTGTGGAGGCCATGTTAATGCAAATATGATGGCCATGAAGATACTTAGAGCTGGGTATTTTTGGTCCACCCTAAGACAAGATTGCCATGATCATGTTAGGAAATGTCATCAATGTCAAATACATGGGCATATCATTCACACCCCATCATCCACTTTGCATTCCATCGTGAGCCCTTGGCCTTTTGCCATGTGGGCGTTCGACATCGTAGGACCCATATCCCCCAATGCATCCAATGGACATAGGTTCATCCTAGCGGCCACCGAATATTTCTCTAAATGGGTTGAAGCTACATCCTTGGCCAATGTCCAAGGACAACATGTAGTGGCATTCATTAAGAGAAATATCTTGGCCCGATTTGGAGTACCAAAAGACCTAGTGTCCGATAATGGCACCCCATTCAAGAATGAGAAGATGGAAAAATTGTGTGTCACATATGGCATGACTCAACACTTTTCATCGCCCTACTACCCTCAAGGCAACGGCCAAGCCGAAGCCACAAACAAAACCCTCATAAGCATCATTGAGAAAACCATAGAAAAAGGTAGGACATGGCATGAGAAGCTCGACGAAGCCTTGTGGGCTTATAGAACTTCCATTCGAACCCCAACAAATGCCACCCCATTCGAGTTGGTCTATGGCACGAGTGCCATACTCCCCATTCATACCAAGCTTCATTCATTTCATACATCACTTGCATTAGATATTCCATTAGAAACCCTACAACATACTAGAATGGTCGAACTTGACTTGTTGGATGAAAACAGGCTACTTGCTATGGATCATGCACATGCATATAGGCAAAGGGTAGCCCGACACTACAAGAAGCACATGAAGGCCCGCCACTTCAAAGTGGGAGACCTAGTGCTAAAAACCATTCACCACCGAGGCCCACACCCCCTTGGAAAGTGGCGGCCCAAGTGGGATGGTCCTTATGTTGTGCGTGGAACCACCACTAACAATGCTTACTGGTTGGTTGATGTTGACGGTAGGAACTTGGTAGACCCTATAAATGCTCAACATTTGAAAAGATATCATGTATAAGGGCTACTCTCTTTTGAAAATATTTTGAATGGGATCTCCTTTGAACTTCTTGAAGAAGGATCAAGGTGGATCGTGTGACCCTAAACAAGGGAAATAGGATCTTATGAAAGGTAGAGTTTTCAAAACTTATGGGCTATATTTCAAAAGTCCCCATCTTACAAAATCGAGCCTTGTTCAAAACAGCAAAATATTTCCAAATGGTATATGCTATTTCAAAATAGGGTGTTCTTAGATGAATCGAGTAAACCATTGGGATAAGTCTCTCCCCATTTCGCTTCTCCTTCCCAAAAAGGAAAATTTGGCAAAATAGAAAAGAGGATATCCCTCCAAAATTTTATCTTCAAAAGAAAAAGAAAAGCAAAGCAGAAAAGAGTGCTTTGATTGAAAAGAAAGAGGAAAAAGCAAAATCCTCCAAAAAGAAAAAGGGAGGCCCTCTATGAAAAAAAAAAAAAAAAAAAAAAAATTTTGCCAAAAGCTCAAAAGGAGCAAATTTTCCTCTTCTTGGCCTTAAACCACGGGACGCTTCAGAAGGGACCGTGGTAATTCTTTTCCTATCCCTATGACTTATCCTAGTGGAGAAAGGTTTTATCTAGGAAAATTCTAAAGTAGGAATAGGATTTATTCATTTGAATCTTATTTTGTTTGAGAATTAGACTTTGTTGTGTAAGTAGGAGAGTTTTGCAATGTTTCCTAGTTTTCCTATAAAAATCTCTACCAAGTAGTAGGTATTATGACCCGATTAAAGGGAAATACAAGAAGCTGAAAATCCTTGTGATTGAAGTAAAAAAGGATTTCCCCTTTCTTTTGGAAAGTTGTGAAAACCCGAAAACATCAAGCCACATAAGGGCCACGATCACTTGGGGCAGTCGACCTTCACAAACCTCCCAAGTTCGATCCTTGCATGTTAAGAGTCTCTAAAAGAATTATCGTGTGCATATCACTCACACCCTTCATACATGCCCATGCATGCATTTCGAAACCATTGAGTACATGATCGATATTAGGACCAAGGTCATAGCAGATTGAGTCCCCTTTGGCTCTAAATCCCCTCTTACTTATTTTTAAAAGTTAGGCACTCAGATGATCCATGCTCTTGAGAAAGGTTCGGAAAGAAGAGTAAAAGCGTGTTTTCTTCTTTGACATTATCCAAACATAGTTGGATTAATGCCAAAGAGGGGCATCTGTAAACACCCGAAATTTTTTTTCAAGTATTTTCAAAAACTCCTAAATTTTGAAGGCCAATTTAAAGCCTTTATGAACCTTTAAATTCAAAATCCCCAAATTTTAAAGTTTAGACCTTTTGGGAGATTATTTCAAAATAAAGGTTTTAAATCCAAATAGCCCATGAGTTTCGAAGCAGGCGGAGACCCAATCCAGGCCTCGATTCTCGGAAAGAAGATAAAGTGTATCAAGATACGGATCAAGTTAAATCAGATTGATTCCCAAAAGTGGAGAAGATTGAAGCATATCAAGTTCAAATTCAACAACTTATCCAAATGGAAGGTCAAGACCGATCAAATCCAAGTTTGTCCGATGGGGCCAACTTGGAACCAAGACTCGAGGCCATGGTCACAAGCTCATTCAATTCTAGAAGATTTCAAGTGTAGCTCAAAAGCAAGAGGTGGGAGCCGAATCAAAGAAAGAAGCGAATTCAAGTGGGTAAAAGTTTAAAGAAATCAGCCCAAACAAAACATGTTGCACATTGTAAGGTTGTTTAAAACCAACCGCATGCTCTAGGGCTACACCAAGCCATGGCACCTATACCAGCCCATACGGGCTGGTCCGAATCGACTCAATGAAGAACTACAAGAAGCCGGTTTGGAGCGGATCAAATCCACCAAGCTAAAGCTCTAACCCGCCCCACAAGAAGCCACTAGAACCAGCCCCCCTTGGCCTATAAAAAGGCCCAAGAGGGGGGGTGGGTTCCATAACTTGCATAACTTGGAGAAGAGAGAGAAGAGAGAGAAGGGAGAGAGAAGAGAGAGACCTTGGGTGGTGTGTGCTAGACTAGGTGCAGAAAATTTCAGCAAAGGAGGGACGTTTTCTAGTGAAGGGGAAGCTAGGTGAGAGCTTGTAGGAGTTAAGAAGGAAGGCCATCAAGAGGAAGACCGGCTTCATCATTGAAATCCGGTCCTTCGCATCCAAAACTCGTGTAAGACCTTTCTTACTTAATCTAAGTTTCATTCCCTTCCATTCAATTCATTAAATGGGGTTGTATTAATGGAGTTTCATCTCCCCCCGAGTTGTAATAATCTAGCTTTGCTGCCATTTCAATTTCGTGGATGAAACACTATACACCCACATGCACGCCAAGTGTTTGCTTTAATGCTTCTCCCTTCCTATATGCTATATACCCTCTATACTTCTAACCCCCTCTATGTCTAAGCTATAAAGTACTTCCCATTCATTTATATTTCAGCAAATTTGCTTTAAGGGTTGTTGCATTTTAATTTCGGGTGGGTTATGCATCATTACATTTATAAAACAGAAAATCGGATTTCAGCATCTCTGCATATGTCTGTTTTCGTAATTTTAATTTTGTGATGTTTACTCCGATTGTCTTGAAATTTGGCACACTGATTCCACACACATTGAGACACTCTGTATAAAATTGGCAAGATTTTAGGGCCGCTCAGCCACGTAATAAAAGCATATTAAGAACGACCAGATTTCTGCACCACTGTTTGCACAGTCGGATTTTCTGAAACAGAGGTTGGGTAAAAGTCCCATATCTCTATCCACAGGAGTCCAAATTGGTTGATTTTTGATGCATTGGAAAGCTAACATCCATAGCTTTCCAGTAATATCAAAATCATTAAAATCGGAGTTCTGAGCAGAGAGATACAGACTCATCTTTGAGTTTCTGTATTTCTGAAATAGAGCTGTTCCGAGTCAGTGAGGTAGTCTGAGTAGATTATTTGTTTCTGATTCAATACTGCTCCAAATGCAGATTTGAAAAAGGCTACAGTCTCTCCACACTACCAGCTTTGTCTGGTAAATTTTGATAATTTTTGGAAGTCTGTAACGCCTTGAAAACTCCCCTAGAAAATAGCTCTAAAAACAGAATTCTCTGTTTTCAGCAACTTGTGTTTTTCCAAGTATTGAATCCGAGTGCACAAGATTCAACAAATTTTTCAAAGACACTTGTTTATGTAAAAGGGAATCATGTTTGCTGTAAAATGAAATTCCTAAGCGCTCAACACTGACCCTTGAGCATCGGCTGAAGAAGGTGTGAGTGAAAAGATCCCGCTTGTACACAATCGCTTAGAAGTCTTACAAACATTTGCTAGTTTTGAACTAGCTGGCACGCTCGCGCAAGCGTAGGGGTGGAAAGTTTCATTTCAAGTTTGTTTCATAAACTTTGAAATGAGAATTTTCATGTCTACAACAGTCATGCCCTTTGGTTTGAAAAATGCCGGTGCAACATACCAACGAGCCATGACCACGATCTTCCATGATCAAATTCATGAGCTTGTAGAAGTGTATGTAGATGATCTCTTGGCGAAATCTAAAACCCGATGCACCCATATCGAATGTTTACAAAAGATTTTCGAAAGGCTTAGGCTTTACAAAGTAAAGCTAAACCCTCAAAAATGTGTGTTCGGGGTAGAATCAGGGAAGCTTCTAGGCTTTATGGTGAGCCAAAGGAGAATAGAAGTCGACCCCTCTAAGTGTCGAGCCATCATAGACATGGCTCCGCCCTCCAATCTCACCCAAATCCGTAGCCTCCAGGGTCGATTACAATCCGTTCGCCGATTCATATCGAATCTGGCCACTAAATGTGAACCCTTCAACAAACTGTTGAGGAAGGGCACGAAATTCTTATGGGATGACGAATGCCAAAAGTCCTTCGAGAGACTGAAGGCATACTTTGTTAATCCCCCCGTTTTGAATCCTCCAAAACAAGGAAAACCGCTTTTATTATACATCTCTGTGCATTCAAAGGCTTTAGGAGCCCTGTTGGCTCAATACGAGGATGACACCCATAAGGAGTATGCCATCTGCTATATTTCGAAAACTCTCTTGGCTTATGAATGAAATTATCAAGCCATAGAGAAGACATGCTTGGCCCTAGTCTGGGCCTGCCAGAAGTTCAGACACTATTTCCTAGATCATGAGATCTGGATAGTGTCCAAGCTTGATCCAATCAAGCACTTATTCGAAAAACCCATTCTCACGGGTAGATTGGGCAAATGGCAACTCCTTCTAATGGAGTATGATCTGAAATACCATCACCAAATCTCCATTAAGGGGCATGCCCTGGCAGATTACGTGGCTGAATTCCCCTTAGAGGACACATATCCCACTCTTGTCGAAATGCCTGATGAAGGCATATTGCAAAACCATTTTCAAAACCACATTTTGGCAAACTCTTTCGAAAACCAAGTGTGGAAGATGCACTTTGATGGGGCACGAAACCAACGAGGGGCTGGTGCCGGGGTCATCCTAATCTCCCCTGAAAAGGGCGAGATTGCCATAGCAGTCCGCTTAGATTTCGAATGTTCCAACAACATAGCTGAGTATGAAGCACTCATACAAGGCTTAAGGATTTCGAAAACTCTAGGGGCATCATGCATCGAGGTCTTTGGAGATTCGCTCCTTGTCATAAACCAAGTTTTGAAAATTTGGCAAGTACGTAATGAGAAACTACTTCCATATCACGAGTTGGCCACTCGATTGGTCCAATCCTTCCAGTCGTGTAAACTCACACACATAGGAAGAGAGGATAATGACATCGCCGACGCCCTCTCCTCCTTGGGTTCAGCCCTGAAGGTCGATCCCATTTCAGGGACCAGATCTTTGGAAATATGGCATGCGCCCCACCCATCCACACACGACTTGGATATTTGCCAACACAACCCAGAGTCTATTGAAAAACCCTGGTTTTATGACATAAAACAATTTTTAGAAAATGGGGGATTTACCGAGGATGCCACATCCAAAGATAAGGCATTCATTCGTAAGATTTCGACCCGATACACCATTCTGGGTGGGGTCTTATACAAAAAAAGTTTTACCGGCATTCTGCTTAGGTGTATCAACCTAGAGGAGGCTAGGATAATGATGCATGAGTTCCACGATTGAGAATGTGGAGGTCATGTAAATGCCAACATGATGGCAATAAAAATACTTAGAGGGGGCTATTTTTGGTCCACCCTGAAAAAGGATTGTCATGATCATGTTAGGAAGTGTCATCCATGTCAAGTGCATGGGCACGCCATTCATATCCCTTCATCTACGTTGCATTCTGTGGTCAGCCCCTGGCCATTTACCATGTGGGCGTTTGACATTGTAGGCCTAATATTTCCAAAGGCCTCGAATGGGCATCGATTTATTTTAGCAGCCACGGAGTATTTCTCCAAGTGGGTGGAAGTCATTTCCCTAACCAATGTAATGAGGCAACATGTGGTGGCTTTCATCCGGAGGAATATTTTGGCTCGATTTGGGGTTCCACGAGACCTCGTGTCTGATAATGGCACCCCGTTCAAAATTCGCCCATGTAGTGGAGTGTTCATAACACACAAACTAGGTGGCCCGAAAAGGGATGAAAGAAAAGACTTAGGCACGTGCAAATCCACGTGATCTAAAACATACAATCGCATTTAAAAGACCCGAAATAGACACCTCGAACCGCTTCGTAGGCTTTCTATCCCAAAACTCGATTTTTGCAAAGCGTACAGACTGACCCTTGCGCATCGGTGCAAGAAGGTCTGCGACGACAAGAGCTCACTTGCTCACAGTCGCCACGATTAGAAGTCAGTGTTAAATATATCTTCGCTAGCTTAGGTAAGCTAGCTGGCACGCCCTGTTTGCATAGATAAGGCCTTAGACACACGAGAGGATCCGCTCCGAGTCCTGAAAAGGTGAGAGACGGGGATTTTCGCGGTTCTACAGGGATCTCACCCTTTTCAGGGGATATGAGGATGACCCCGGCACCAGCCCCTCGTTGGTTTTGTGCCCCATCGAAGTGCATTTTCCATACTTGGTTTTCAAATGAATTTGCCAAAATGTGGTTTTGAAATTGGTTTTGCAATATGCCTTCATCAGGCATTTCACTAAGTGTGGGATATGCATCCTCTAGGGAGAACTCAGCCACGTAGTCAGCTAGGGCTTGCCCCTTAATAGAGATCTGATGATGGTATTTCAGGTCATACTCCATTAGAAGGAGTTGCCATTTGCCCAATCTGCAGTGAGAATGGGTTTTTCGAATAAATGCTTGATTGGATCAAGCTTGGAAACTATCCAGATCTCATGATCTAGGAAATAGTGTCAAAATTTCTGGCAGGCCCAAACCAGGGCCAAGCATGTCTTCTCCATGGCTTGATAATTCCTTTCATAAGCCAAGAGAGTTTTCGAAATATAATAGATGGCATACTCCTTGTGGGTGTCATCCTCGTATTGAGCTAACAAAGTCCCAAGGCATTCGCATGCATGGAAATGTAAAGCAAAAGAGGTTTTCCTTGCTTTGGAGGATTTAAAACAGGGGGATTAACTAAGTATGCCTTTAGTCTTTCAAATGACTTTTGGCAGTCGTCATCCCATGAAAATTTCGTGCCCTTTGTTTTTCATCTAACAAGTCAAGTTTGATCATTCTAGTATGTTGTAGGGTTTCTAAGGGAATGTCTAATGCAAGTGATGTATGGAATGAATGAAGCATGTATGAATGGGGAGTATGGCATTCGTGCCTGTAAACACCCCAAAATCAAACGATTTTCCAAAACAAACACTTGGTTTAAAAATCCATTTCAAAACCAAATTTTGAGTTTTCGAAAACCCAGGAGTTCCAAAAGCTTTAAACTTTTGTTGAAATCTCGTTTGAAATATGAATTTCTTAAACTCGAGCCAGGTCTCCATTTTGTAAAAGAGCCAAATCCAACAGGTGGAGCCTGATCAAAAGCAGTCCCAAAAGCATGTTCAAAAGCCCAGAATTCAGCCTGACCTGATAAAAGCATGATCAAAAGGCAAAAGGAGAGCCTAGGCCAGAAGCAGACTTCAAGCCCGGAACATGAGATACAAAGTCAAAAGCATCAACCAAATCATCAGAAATCCAAGCCCAAGCCTGAAATATCAAAAATCAACTGAAACAGAGTCCCGAAGGTGAGAAGGAGTTTGGACGAAAAGGTTGGGGAAGACCCAGCTCAAGATAGAGCATTGATGAAGCCAAGGCCCGCAAAAACTGTCCGTCTTGAAATGCTAAGAATGATTGAAGAAATGAAAATTTGGATTAGATCTGGACCCAAATATCCTGATCCAGACCCAAATAGTGTTTGGATCGGATTTTCATCTCAAGATCCAAACCCAAGACCCAACCCCTTGCCTATAAATAGAGGTGAGGGGGGGCATAAAAAGTTCACGTGAATTCTCTTGGGAGGCTTGGATAGAGAGAGAGAGAGGATATAAAGTAGGAGAGAGAAGGTTGGTAGGCTTGACTTTGGTTAAGGTGGGCTAGCCTTGTGGGCTTAATCAAGAGGGTGGGTTCAAGCCTTGTATTGGACCTAGACTCAACCTAGGGCTGCACCAACATGAAGGATGGTTGCACCAACTTGAGGAACGGCGTGAACAAAGGGCTACACGAGGTGGACCAGCTCCAAGAGGTAGGTCTCTCAACCTAACCCCAAACTAGCCGCCCAACTCACCTAACCTAGCCACTAAACCTAACCCCAACTCCCCCAACCTAGCCTACATGCCCCAAACTGACTCCCTTTGACCTAGACCTAACCTAATTCTAACCGAGTGCAGCCAACACTCAGTTTTTGCCCCACATCGCCTTAGCTAACAACCGGCCTGCACCAACTGCATCACCGTGTCCCTAGCCACAACCCCAAGCATACACCCTGCCCTCAGCCACTCGGCTGGTACCTCAACCGGCTCCCATCTCATTTTTGCACCACCCATTTCACCCAGTTGCCCTATCACCAGCCATACCTTCTGCCCCACACACCACAACACCCGGCCTGCTACATCCTCAGCCACTGCCCCAACTACCTCAGTCTCTCCACAACCCCAACCACTCTAACATTCGGCCTGCCTTATCCCAGCCAGCCCCTGCCGTGACTCCTCTGTCCTGCGCACTTGCTGTGCACCCTTCTTCACACGCCACACCACTCCACTGCCCCAACTACCTCAGTCACTCCACAACCCGCCAACCTGTGCACCTTCCACCCACTTGGTGACACCCCCTGCCGTTGCCACAGTCGCACCCCGCATATCACCTGTCCCGCACACTTGCTGTGCGCCCCACACCCTAGCACAATCCCACACCCCTTGCAGTGCCCTAACACCAGCCCCTACCTGCCACTGCCTTGTCCCCCACCTGTCCCCAGCTCCAGCCAAAAACCCCAAACACCTGTCGTATCCCAGCACTCACCTACCTCCCTTCACCCGTGACCAACCCACTCCACTGTGCCTAGTACCAGCACCCGGCCACCCTTACCTGCCACATCCCATTCTACACCTTAACCGTGACTTACTTAGGACCATATCCTACACCTTAGTCGTGACCTACTTAGGACCACACCGCTTACCTTAGCCATGACCCACTTAGCTAAACCATACCCTAGCCTACACCTTGGCCGAACTAAACCCCTCCTAAGTCCCCAAGCACCCGGCTGCCCCCAAGCACATCCCAAGCCTAAACTCTCACGTCTAAACCCACCTAGGGAGACCTATCTATTGGATGCCAAGGTGGACGGACCCGAGCAAGTTGAGAGGAGAAGCCGATCACTTGTAAGTGTTTCAATTCGGTTTTTACCTTACTCCTTTGAAATTCAATTCAATTCGATACGGGGTTGTAATAATGGAGCGTAATCTCCCCCCGAAATGTAATATTTGTACTTGATATACAAGCCACACACACACACTTGAGCCTTATCGCTCTTAGTCATACACAAGGAACACCCATGTGCACTTGAGCCTTTCTGCTCTTAATTGCACACGATTGCACACACATTGAGCCTTTCCGCTCTTAAGCTAAAGTATATATTTCCCTTTGGGTATTTACTTCAGTGAAAGCTGTGTGAGTTGCAATTCAATTCGGGTTGTTACATTCAAGTCGTGTGAGATTGTTATTTAAATTTCACACTCGCACACAAAAGCACTCGAGCATTTGCTCTACACTCTCATGCACATTTTGAGCCTTTGTTGTTCATAAGATATAACATACTTATATACTTTCAAGTTGCGTGAGTTTTACATTAAGTTGTGTACGCACTTACATTTCGGGTGGGTTTAATCTAAGTTGTGTGAGTTGTCATTTACATTTACACACCAAAAGCACTCACTCACAATTGAGCCTTTCCGCTCTTACTATATACTTATATTTCAATTTTGGCAAGTTCAATTCAAGTCGTGTGAGTTGTCTTTTCCATTTATACATGAAGCATACTCACTCACAATTGAGCCTTTCCGCTCTTAAGATATAAGTATATTTCAATTTTGCAATTTACATTCAAGTCATGTGAGTTGCTTTACATTTCGGGTATTTCTCTTAAGCTGCATGAGTTGCACTTTCAATTTCGGGTATTTACATTAAGTTGTGTGAGTTGCTTTCAATTCGAGCCTAGCTCACATCATCATCTCAACCCGAAAATATTTGTGCATCCTTGCATTCGTGCGTTTTCAAAAGAAACCCCGATTCTACACTCAAACACGCTAAAATTAGGCCACTTGTGCACACACATATCCGGCCTAAATAGCTAAAAACTCAAAAACTTAATCGTCCAGCCCCCGTATATAAAAACTTGCAAACATAGGCATAACTCGAGTTTTTCAAAACACTTGTCTCTTTTTCCCAGAGTCCAAATTGTTTTATCAAAGTCCATAAGCGCTTAAACTAACCCTTGAGCACCGGTTCAAGAAGGTTTAAAGCGAAAAGATCCCGCTTACTCACAATTGCCTTAAAAAGTCACATATTTCAAAAAAAATCTTCGCTAGCTTGAGCAAGCTAGCTGGCACGCCCATAGAAACGACGTAGGTATGAAAAGGTTCATTTCCAGCTTCAAAACCAGAAGTGAAAATTTTCGTTGTTTATAGTTTGACACGCTCGGTGGGACTCGGGGCTTAAAACGTTGATAAAACAAACAGAACTCTACGAAAATTTTTCAAAAGTGTTTAAAATTTTTGCCTATTTGCATTTGTAGGATTTTAAAAACCTTTTATTGAGTCATGTCTAGTTCAAGCTCTAACGAAGTGACTAGCCGGGCCTCGCGCTCGTCAAGTTCCCTTTCCAAAAAGATTTTAAAATCTCAATTAAAGTGTAAAAAAGAAGAGTTAGAAAACTTGCATAGGGAATTCGAGGCTAAAATAGATGCAAGAATCGACGCCCTTAGCCAAGAGGCTAAGGCAACTGACTCTTGTTCGTCGCATGGCGAACCTGCCAAAGCCAAGAAAAGAACTACCAAGACAAGAAAACCCAAGGAAACCTCCGCAATGGAGGGGGACCAATGCCACGATTCCTTCACACTGAAGGATCACAAAGCCCTTCAACAACTATTGAGGGGGCAAAATAAAGAAAAGAAATCGTACACCCTGTGACTTCCTTCCTTCTGATTATGAAACAGACAACGATGATGACATACTGAATGTCCATCGGTATGATGGCACGGGAGATCCTAAATCCCACTTGCAACTCTTTTCATGTAGAGCCCATAATAAAAAGAGGGACTTCGCGAAATTGATTTATTGGTTCCCCCTTTCCCTCAGGGGGACTGCTTCAAAATGGCTTGCTTCCTATGACTTAAGCCAGTTTGCTACTTTTGAAGAGTTAGCAAACAACTTTATGCAAAGATTTTCACACAACTTGGAAGTAACGCCTACTTTGAACACCTTGAGGGACACGAAAAAAGTTTCGAGCGAGGACGTACATGCGTTCATCTTTTGATGGAGGTCCCTCCTTGGGCAAATAAAATTTTAAAACGGAGATCAAAACTCTTCTTTCTTTACACGAAATATCTACCTTTCACAAGTTAATAAAGAAGGCTTCCTTATTTGAAACCAATCTAAAAAAGGGAGTCTATGACGACTTTGGAAGGGAAAAATACTTCCCAAAATGAGATTTGAAAAACCCAAAACTTACAGGCCACCCATGATGGACAAAGGGGCAAAACCCCAAAAAATTGCAAATGTTCAATTGGAGTCAAGCTCGGGGGGCACTTCAAAAAAGCTCAAACACCAAAAAAATGAAAAAAATGAAAAATTTCAAAAAAACTTTAAAAAACGAGAGTATACCCCATTGGGGCAACCTGCCTCGGAGGTCCTAGACCTCCTACTCGCCCAGGGCTTGCTAGTACTCCCAGAAATTCCCGAGGCGACCCCGCCAAAAGGGAGGTTCTTCAACAGATATTGTAAGTATCATCGGCTCAAAGGCCATGATACGAACAAATGCTTTTCCCTTTCGAACAAAATAGAAAACTTTATAGAGTAGGGCCGGCTCTAGGTCACTGAAGAACCTGAGCCTGCCCAAGCTATGCTCAAAGAACCCTTCCCCAATCACGCAAGTACCAGTGGGAAGGGAAAAGAGGTATGCGCTTTTGCAACCTCTAAAGGCGTTGTGCATGCATCATATTCTGGCTTCACTACTTGTCCACCATCTTTCATCATTTACAAGAAAGTCGCCTAAGTAGTGATCTAGGGAGCGCTTACAGTCCCGCCCCTGGCTAGAGCCGTCTTAAAAATTTCGGGTGCTCCAAAGCACACAAATAGTGACAACTTAGGAGCGAGACTTAGGCAAAGTGTAGGGGAGGTGATCAGGTCTGGGAGGATCTATCAACCCCAACACTTAGAAAAAACTGCTAAAAAAGTGGTCAATGTTCCTGGCCCTTCAAAAGCATGCATTCCTAAGGTTTTGCAAATCATGGACAAAGGTAAAAACGTTTTAACCTCATATGATTTTGAAAATCATCTTTCTTAGATCCCGATAAACATGTCCATCCTAGAGTTGATACAAACCTCATCTAGGCATAGGCTAGTTTTAGAAAAAATCTTAGAGAGAGCCAAGGTTAACTCGAGTATAACTCCTGAGTCCTTGTCATTCCTAGTTGCACCCATCTTTGCAAAAACGCCAATTGTGTGTACGGAAGACGAAATCAAAAGACCATATGAAACCCACAACCAAGCCCTACATATCGAGGTGGTATTGAATCACCATCCTCTAGATAGGTGCTTAGTTGATGGGGGAGGAGGTCTCAATATCCTTCCGCTACACGTGGCATGTCAAATTGGAGTCACCTTGACTTCTGTAAATCCAAGCCCCATCGTTATCACTGGATATGATAGGAATGCATCCAAACCTTTGGGAGTCATAGAGTTACCCATGGAAATTAGGGGAAAAACCCACGCAGGGGTGTTCCATGTCTTAGACATACACCCCCACTACAACCTACTTCTGGGAAGACCTTGGATACACAACCTTCGTGTTGTGCCATCCACCTTCCATAGGTGTGTGAAAATCCCCCACGAAAATGAAATCGTGGTAATCCTAGGTGAAAGCCACCCATAGCAAAGGGGAGTCAAAACTTCCCTTGCTTGTCAAGTGAAAAAGCCTATGGGGCCAACCACGTCAAGTTCATGGATGAACCATACAAGTTCGTCCCCCAAAACCCTAGGACGGTTGTGTACGTCAAGGGGCAGCTCAAGGCTGGCCCAAAAGTCATGATTATCCTAGGCAAATCCAAACTCCCTATATTTCCAAAGTAAACACTAAACCGAAAACCTTTTGAGTATGCCATGGATGACAGCAAGTTCCAACGTCATCCTTTGTACAAAGAGTTTTCGAAAATAAGAAAACCTTGGAACATGCTGCTCAACATGGGCTACATGCCCTATCAAAGTTTAGGGACCAAAAACAATGGTCGTCTAGAGCCTGTCTTCCCAAATCCAAATCCAAATCCAAATAGGTATGGGATAGGATATATCCCCACCATACCCCCAGAGCCACCACCCACGACCACTTGGGTCAAGGGTGCCTTGGAGCCTACTAAAACTGAGACTTATGGTTTAGATCTCTTGTTTAGAGACTAATTCGTGGCGTTTTCTTTGTAGGTGTGATGGAAGACCCCTCTTTTAACAAAAAACCAAAAAAAAATACTAATTTGCAAAAACTCAAAAACATTGAAAATTTGTGAAAATACCAAAAAATCGTGTACGTACCAGCTCCTGGTAGAGATTTGGAAAAAACCAAGGATTCTTAAGAGAAAATCGTCTTCATAAAAGGACCAAAATCTTCAAAACCTGTAGAAATTCCAAAACCAAAACCAGGTGTTTGTAAAAACCATGCATAAACTCCAAATTCCGTAGGATTTAAAATTCTCAAGAATGATCAAAGCACAGAGTTGGATCCCCTTCTCTCTGAAAAGGATCAAACCTCCGAGCTTCCTGAGTTTAACAAAATTCTTGATTTGGAAAAACCTTCGAATTCTGTAGGAGGAGATTTCATAGAAATCGACCTAGGGAGTAAAGAAAAATCAAAATGTGTTAAGATAGGCACATGTCTGCATGAGCATGAAAAAGCATCATTTATTACATTCTTGAAAGCCTACCTTGACGTTTTTTGTATGGACATACGAAGACATGTCGGGTCTAGACCCAAAAATCGTAGAGCATTGTCTTCCCCTAGATTCAGAGTCAAAACCCATAAAACAAAAGCTTAGAAAGATCCATCCAAACGTACACTCTCAAGCGAAAGAGGGTTTAGAAGATCTGCTTAAAGCTGGTTTTATAAAACGCATTGCGTATTTGATTGGCTTTCAAACATTGTTGTAGTTCGAAAATCCAATGGGAAAATTTGAATTTGCATTGATTTCAAAAATCTGAATAAAGCCACGCCAAAGGATAACTTCCCTTTGCCAAACATTGATTTGATAGTCGATATCACTGCAAATCATGAAATGTTTTCCTTTATGGATGGCTACTCGGGTTATAATCAAATCAAGTTAGCCCCAAGAGACCAGGCTAAAACTGCTTTTACCACACTCTGGAGCACATACTACTATACAGTCATGCCCTTTGGTTTGAAAAACGCCAGTGCCACATAACAAAGAGCCATGACTATGATCTTTCATGATCAAATTCATGAGCTCTTAGAAGTGTATGTGGATGATCTCTTGGCGAAATAAAAAACCCGATACACACATCGAATCTTTGCAAAATATTTTCAAAAGACTAAGGCTTTATAAAGTAAAACTAGACCCTCAAAAGTGCGTCTTCGTAGTAGAATCCGGCAAGCTTTTAGGTTTTATGGTAAGCCAAAGGGGCATTGAAGTCGACCCCTCTAAGTGTCGAGTGTAAACACACCAAAATCAAACGATTTTCCAAAACAAACACCTAGTTTGAAAATCCATTTCAAAACCAGATTTTGAGTTTTCGAAAACCTAGGAGTTGCAAAAGCTTTAAACTTCTGTTTTAAACCCCATTCGAAATATTAATTTCTCAAACTCGGGCTAAGTCCCATTTTGTATAAAAGCCAAAACAAACAGGTAAAGTCTGATCAAAAGCAACCATAAAAGCAGGTTTAAAAGCCCAGAATCAAGCCTGGCCTGATAAAAGCAGGAGCAAAAGGCAAAAGGAGAGCCCAGGCCAGAAGCAGACTTCAAGCCCAGAGAATCAAATGCCAAGCCAAAAGCATCCACGAAATCATCAGAAATCCAAGCCTGAAAAATTGAAAATCAGACAAAATGAAGTCCAGAAAGGTGAGAAGGAGTTCGGACGAAAAGGTTGGGAAAGACCCAGCCCAAGACGGAGCATTGAAAAAGCCAGGGCCCATTGTAAGCACAAAAATTCTCACTTCTGGTTTTGAAGTCAGAAATGAACCTTTTCGCGTTTACGTTGTTTATAGGGGCGTGCCAGCTAGCTTACTCAAACTAGCGAAGATTTTTGTAAATATCTTACTTTTGGGCAATTATGGGCAAGCGAGATCTTTTCGATTGAAACCTTCTTGGTGCTCAAGGGTCGGTTTAAGAGCTTATGGACTTTGATAAAAACAATTTTGACTCTTGAAAATACAAGTGTTTGAAATATGGATTTAATTCGTGCCTACATTGAAATTTTTATGTATGGGGTTGTACGATTCTAAGTCTTTAAGTTTTAGCTAATTTAGGTCGGATATGTGTGTGTACAAGTGGCCTAATTTTAGCGAGTTTGAGCATGGATTCGGGGTTTCCTCTTTGAAAATGCGCGAATGCAAGGATGCACAAATACTTGTCAAGTTTGATATGATGATGTGAGCTAGGCTCGAATTTAAAGCAACTCACACATACAACTTAATGTAAATACCCGAATTAAAGTGCAACTCACGCAGCTTAAAGGGAAATACCTGAACCTTAAAAGCAACTCACACGACTTTAATGTAAAATGCAGAATTTGAAATATACTTATATCCTAAGAGCGGAAAGGCTCAATGTGAGTGTGTGTTTGTCGTGTATAAATGGAAAGACAACTCACACACACAACTGGAATTGAACTTGCCGAATTGCAATATAAGTATAGTAAGAGTGGAAAGGCTCAATGCATGCATGTGTGTAATGTAGAATTTAAATGACAAACTCACACAACATGAATTAAACTTTGCCGAATTTGAAATATAGATATAAGAGCAGGAAGGCTCAATGTGAGTAAGTGTTTTGGTGTGTAAATGGAAAGACAACTCACACAACTGAAATTGAACCACCCGAAATGTAAATACATACACAACTGAACATAAAACTCACGCAGCTGAAAGTATATAGATACTCTATATCTTAGGGGCAACGGAGGCCCAAAATGTGCGTGAGAGTGTGGAGAAAGTGCTCACGTGCTCCTATGTGTAAGTGTGGAAGCTTAAATGACAAACTCACACGACTTGAATGTAAATCCCACGCAGCTGAAAGTATATAGAGATATGCTATATCTTATAAGCAACAAAGGCTCGAAAGGTGCGTGAGAGTGTGGAGCAAGTGCTCACGTACGTCTTGGGTACGAGTGTGAAATTTAAATGACAAACTCACACGACAAGAATGTAACAACCCGGAATTGAAATTGCACGGCTTTTACTAAAGTCTTTTGAGTAAGAGAGAAGGCTCAATGTGTGTGCAATAGTGTGCAACTAAGAGCGGAAAGGCTCAAGTGCACGTGGGTGTCTTGTGTATGTTTTAAGAGCTAAGGCTCAAGTGTACGTGTGTGCTTGTGTATCAAGCACCAATATTACATCTCGGAGAGAGACCACGCTCCATTACTACAACCCCATATCAAAATTGAATTGAACTTTGAATGTAAAGGACTTACAACTTACCTAGCCCGCTATGTGGGGTTTCCCTAGGAGGCGTATGCCTTACTTGTTGAGCTCGGGTCACAGCATCATCATGTTGAAGCAAGGGGTATGTCCCTTCAAGTGGCGAGCCTTGGTGACGTGCAACCAAGAGGTAAGCCGGTTGGGAGTGGTGTCACGTGAGAGTGGAGCTTGAGGGGGTGCTTGGGGGCAACCGGGTGTTTGAGGTTTTAGGTGTGACTCGAGCCAAGGGTGGCTCGAGTGGGCTTAGTTTGAGGGGTATGTGGGTTGGCCTTGTCCTAACTAGGTAGGTTTAGTTTAGGGTGACTCGAGCCAAGGTGGCTCGAGTGACTTTTTGGGGTGTTCGGCCAAGGGAGGTGGCCGGGTTTTGTTTATGGCCAGCCAAAAGATGGTCGGTTCTTAGTTAGGTTTTGGTTTAAGTAGGTTTTGGTCCTAAACTAGGTTAGGTTGTATTTGGTTTAGAGCCTGGCTTGGTAGGGATTTTAGCCGAGTTCGGCAATTGCAGGTGACGCGCAGGCGCTAGGCGCCAGGCACAGGACAGAGGTGCATGGCAAGACACTGCGCGCGGCACAGGGTAGCACTAGGGCGCTAGGGGTGCGATGGGGAGCTGCGGTAGAGCGTCGTTGTGCACAGGGCGTGCGGTAGAGCGTCGTTGTGCACAGGGCGTGCGGTAGGGCGCTGTGCGCAGTGGGGCTAAGCAGGCCGGGTGTGTGGCTGGGCTTAGGGGTTCTTTTGGGGTTGTGCAGGGGGGTATGACCGTGGTGCAGCACGGGCTAGGTTTAGGGGTTAGGTTTAGTTGGGGTTGAGTTAGGTTGGGTCGAACCTAGGCTAGGTCGGGGTTAGGTTTAGGGTGGCTTACCTCTTGGAGCCGGTCCACCATATGCACCCACGTCAAGCCCACCTTGGTTGCAGCCTCCTCCTTGGTAGCAGCCCACCTTGTTACAGCCCTTGGCTAGGTCTAGGTTCATACAAGGCTTAAACCCACACCCTTGATCAAGCCCACATGGCTAGGACCCATGGCTAAGCTCCATGGCTAGCCCACTCTCTCACTCTCTCTCCTCCCAAGCAATTCACGTGAACCTCATTTGGAACCCCCTCACATCTATTTATAGGCAAATGAGGTGGGTCTTGGATATGGGTTTTGGATTTAGGTCTTGGAATTCATATCCGATCTGGGCCTTCCTTTTGCCTTTTGACCCTAGCTTTTATGAGACCAGGGTGCTTTCTTTGGGCTTCTGAGGCTGCTTTTGCATTTAGGCTTTTACCTGTTGAATTTTGGGTTTTTACAAAATTAAGACTTGACCCATATTTGAGAAAGTTCAATTTGAACGGGGTTTAGACAAAATTTAAAGTTTTTACAACTCTTGGGTTTTCGAAAACTCCAGAATCTGGTTTTGAAATGATTTTTCAAACCAGGTATTTGTTTTCAAAATTTGTTTGATTTTTGAGGTGTTTACAGATGCCCCTCTTCGGTATTATCAAAGAAAAAACACCTATTTTGTGGTTTTTCTCAAGTTTTTCTTGAAAATGCACCATCCCTATTTCATAAAACCCTGTTTTACAAGAGGGGATTTTTAGCAAAAGGGGACTTTTCTTAGCTATTTTTCTATATATGATCATGCATGAATGACTCTTTGAATGCATGCATAAGTGAGCAAAATTTTTTGTTTTTGGGGTTTTTGAGCCCGAAGAGAGCCTTTTGAGGCTGACTGCAGGTTTTACCCATGTCTTTTTGACATTTTTGGGTTTTCGAGTTTGGAGAGAGCCTTTTGAGGTTGTCTGCTCCAAGCAGGTTCTACCCATTTGTCATTTTGACATTTACGGGTTTTTGAAAATTTCTTTTTCAAAAGGAACTCCTTTTATCTTTTATCGAAAGGACTTCCTATTTTTTATACTTCCCTTTATTCAAGTTTCAATACCTACTACTAAGTAGAGGTTTTTTGGTAGGAAATCTTGGAAAATATTTCAAAGTTCTATTTCCTACAAAACAAAGTCGAGTTCTTAAACAAAATGAAATCCAAATAAGTAGATTGTATTTTTCGTAGTTGAACCTTTTTCCTTAGGGATAAGCTGTGGGGATATGGGAAAGAGATACCACGGTCCCTTTTGAAGCGTCCCATGGTTTTAGGCAAAGAGTTTGGAAAATTGCTCTTTTGAGCTTTAGCTTTTTCTTTTTCTTTTTCAAGAGAAGACCTCTTTTGAAGAAGTTTTGTATTCCCTTTTTTGGGAGGGCTTCTTTTTCGAGGAGTTTTTGCATTCTCTTTTTCTTTTTTTCCTTTTTTTTATTTCAAAGAAAAGACCTCTTTCGGAGGAGTTTTGTATTCCCTCTTTCTCTTTGAAGGGGAAGACCTCTTCTTGGAGGAGTTTTTGTATTCTCCTTTTCTTTTTTTCTTTTGGACATCGCCAATTTTCCTTTTTGGAGAGAAAATAAAATGGGGGAAAGCTTATCCCTTTGATTACTCGATTCAACCGAGTTCATCCTATTTCTTAATAGCATCTGCTATTTGAAAATATTTTGATATTTTGAACAAGGCTCAATCTTGTAAGCCAAGGATTTTTGAAATGTCGCCAATTTCATTTTTGGAAGACTCTACTTTTTGTAAAGTATAAATTCCTTCATTCAGGGTTATATAACCAACCTTAATCCTTCTTTCAAGAAGTTTCAAAAGAGTTCGATTTTAAAAGTCTTTTTGAAAGAATTTAACATAGACCCTTTCGAATATTCGGGCATTTTCGGGGTCTGCTAAATTTCTACCCACAATATCAATATAATTCATTGATTTTTGTTGCCCTTTTTAAGACATGGGGACATTCCTACTCGGGTTGCCACCCTCTTGGGCTTTTTTTTTGGGTGATATGACATGCACATGATGCATGCTATGCACTCCATGTGACTCAATGGAAATACATGCTTTATGCAATGACGAAAATTTGAAATGTATCTCACAAGTCATGATGGATATACATTTTTATGAAATTGGTTCTCCATGGAAGGTGTCTAGGGGTTGCATTTAAAAATGCCCCTAGCTTGATGGAGATGTATGATGCACATGGCCACATGGTGAAGGGCCATGGTTTTTCAAAAAAAGGATTCAGGGTGGACGAGGGATGTCCATGCATTTTGGTATTTTCGGTATTTCTAACATGATCATGATACTTTTTGGTTTAAGGATGGAAAATACAACCAGCCCTAAGTGATTGTCATGGCCATCATATTTGAATTTGACATGATCTCCACATTTTTCATCGTAGAACTCATGTGCTTATCTTAACACGATCAAGGTTTTTATCAAGAGGCTGAAAAAAATCTTTCTTTTCAAAGTCATTTGTAGGGTTAAAAATTTTAAAAACTTGATTCTTTTGAAGAAGCAATTTCGGGAAACCCTCTCTTTCTATATGAAGATGATTTCTATACCTGCCCCTTGATCGAAATATGTTTCCTATGCTTGGTTTTCTTTGAAATAATTGGTCAAGCATGGTTTTTGGAATTCATTTTGAACATTCATGCCTTCATGGGGCATTTGATCAAGCGTGGGGAATGTGTTTCGAATATACACTTCAGCCACACGATGTAGGGCTTGTCCCTTAATGGAGTTTTGAGTTGAACTCATACTCTGTTGAAAGGGTTTGCCATTTATCTTGCCTACCTGTTTAAGATAGGTTTTTTCAAATGGATGATTTAATGAACATCATTCCCTTTTCATGATAGGGGAGATGATGTCTCGAATTTGGAGGCCTATACCAAGGCTAAGCACGATTTTTCTCTTGGCTTGGTGATTTCTTTCACATGCCAATAGAGTTTTTGAAATGTATGGCACACTTTGTATGAATACCATCTTCATTTTGATCGAGTCAAGCACCCAATGCATGAATTGTAATGCTTTGGAGTCTTTTATCAAAATATTTTTGAAAGGCTTTTTTGTAAAATGCTAACCCTTTTTCGAGATTCTTATTTTTTGAAATCCACCTTGAAGGTTTCGGATTTGATTCATATGGAGACATGCCTATGATGGCTCGATACTTAGGGGGTCGACTCTCATTGCCCCTTTGGTTTTACATAAACCCTAAATTCGAGTTCTAAGATGATGTCTAGACCCGATGTTTGTTTATGCACATGTATGATTTCATAATGCAATGCATGATGCTTATGCACACACTATGGGTTAGACTCACTTCTAAAAACCCCCAAATTTTCTATAAGTCAAGGAGTTTACGAATTTCAGGAAGCTTGGAGGTGATTATTCCTCCTTGCTTTGATGATTCTCGAGCTTTTCAGTTTTGAGGAAGCTCTAGGCAAAAGGTATACATGACCATCATTTGGATACTTTTGGGGTTTTTTTGGGAGTATATACGATTTTGAAAGTATTTTGAAACTTTTGAAAATGGGCTTTGTACATGGCCATTGTTTTTGAAATTTTTGAAATTTCTTCATTTTTTTGTCTTTTTTGAAATACAAATTCGAGGATTTGTATTAAGGCTTTCTCTTGAAATGTTTTTGAAATAAAACTTCTTTTTGGAATTTTCAATTTTTCAAATATTTTTGAGATTTTGAAGGTTTTCAATTTTTTTGGTTTTTGGCAATATCTAATTTTTTTGGATTTTTAAAAGGTAGGGATCTTCCATTGAACCTACAAAGAAAACTTCATGAATCAGACTCTAATCAAATAGGTCTAAGACATGGGTTTCGGTTTTAGAGGTTCTACAGGGCACCCTTGACCCAAATGGTCTTAGGTGGTGGCTCAGGAGGTATGGGTGGGTTGTAGCCCAATCCATATCGATTTCTGTTGGTTTTAGGTAGGACAGGTTCCAGCCTACCTTGGTTTTTGGCTCCTAGGCCCACGTAGGGTTTATATCCCATGTTTAGAATCATGTTCCAAGACTTTTTATTTTTCAAAAAGTTTTGATATAATTCGTGGTCTTGGAAACATGGAATCGTCCATGTCAGGGGTATATACCCGTTTGGTTTTGGATAAAGGGAGTTTGGATTTTGGGGTGGTGGAAGACTTGGGCTTCCATGCAACCCTGAGTTGGGAGCTATGGCTTTCAAGGGGAGCTGTGCTTGGTCCCTTGAGAAATTTTGGATATTTCGGGGTGATGGAAGACTTGGGCTTCCATACAACCCGACTTTGGGAGAGTTTTTCTTCAAGGGGAGCCAAGATTGGTCCCTTGAAGTGTTTTGGATGTTTCAGGGTGATGGAAGTCTTGAGCTTCCACACGACCCTGGTTTGGGAGACATTTTCTTCAAGGGAAGCCAAGCTTGCTCCCTCGAAGTTTTTTACCTGCTCCCTAGGTGCAACTCGTGGTGCCCTAGGGATGAATTTTTTGTTTCAAAGCCATAGTCTTGGGTTCAGAGTACCAGACTAGGCTTGAAGAAGAGGGTTCTTTGATGGTAGGGTTATGAGCTCCTAGGATGTCGATACATGCTTTAGGGGTCTCCATGTCTACCATTTTTTGAACTTTTTTGTTTTGAAATTCTTTTGGGTGGTGCGGGACATTTAGCGCACCTTGAAAATCCTTTGTTTTTGGTACATGTTGTGGGTTTGTGTGTGCATGGACGTGATCCAATACATCTGATGACCCTATGAGAAGAGAGTTTTGAGGATGATAGGTTTTCGGCATACCTCTTTTTGGCTTGTCTACCTTTTCAGGGTGAGAACAGGTCGTTTTCCCGGGTGACTTTGTTTTGAGCTCTCGTTGCTTCCTAAGGCGTTCCTTTTCGAAGCCTACCTGTTTGTGACTCTCATCTTTTTGTGGGGTGTGGATTTTGTTTCCCACTATGTGTGTGCCTAGATTTAGGGATTCATTTTCAATTTTTGGAATTTCAAAGTTTGTTTTTTCAATTTTTTTGTCTTTTTGAAAATTTTCAAGATTTTTTTGATTTTTTGAAATAGAAAAGTCTTTTTTTGATTTTTCTTTGGATTTTTGAGAGTTTGGAGACTTGGGAGTAGCTGACTTGTCCCTTTCTTGGGATTTGCCTTTAGCTTCCAATCCTTCGTCGAGTTTGAGATCGGTTTTCTTTTCACGATCTTTATGTGCCCGAGATGAGCTGTTATGCGATCGATGGGCTTTAAGCTCTTTGCTTAAAGCATCCACCTTTTGAAATATTTTCTGAATATCAGCCAGCTCTTCTTGGGCTTTAGCTATTTTGAAAACCTGCTTTAGCTTACTCGATGAGGATTTTCTTGGCTTTTGCTCTATTTTTCTGTAATTTTTGAAATGCACGAATTTTCGAAACACTTTTTGGAAAAATTTTCAAAAGTTTTGCTTGTTTTATAAAAGTTTTTAAGACCCGGCTCCCACCGGGTGTGCCAAATTATAAGCACGAAAATTCTCACTTCTGGTTTTCAAGCCGAAAATAAACCTTTTCGCATTTATGTCGTTTATAGGGGCGTGCCAGCTAGCTTACTCAAACTAGCGAAGATTTTTGAATATATCTGACTTTTGGGCAATTGTGGGCAAGCGGGATCTTTTCGCTTGAAACCTTCTTGAACCGGTGCTCAAGGGTCGGTTTAAGCGCTTATGGACTTTGATAAAAACAATTTTGACTCTTAAAAATACAAGTGTTTGAAATATGGATTTGATTCGTGCCTACGTTGCAATTTTTATGTACGGGGCTGTATGATTCTAAGTCTTTGAGTTTTAGCTAATTTAGGTCAGATATGTGTGTGTACAAGTGGCCTAATTTTAGCGAGTTTGAGCGTGGATTAGGGGTTTCCTCTTTGAAAACGCGCGAATGCAAGGATGCACAAATACTTGTCGGGTTTGATATGATGATGTGAGCTAGGCTCGAATTTAAAGCAACTCACCCACACAACTTAATGTAAATACCTGAATTAAAGTGCAACTCATGCAACTTAAAGGGAAATACACGAACCTTAAAAGCAACTCACATGACTTGAATGTAAATTGCAGAATTTGAAATATACTTATATCCTAAGAGCAGAAAGGCTCAATGTGAGTGTGTGTTTATCGTGTATAAATGGAAAGAAACCTCACACACACAACTGGAATTGAACTTGCCGAATTGAAATATAAGTATAGTAAGAGCGGAAAGGCTCAATGCATGCATGTGTGTAGTGTAGAATTTAAATGACAAACTCACACAACATGAATTGAACTTTGCCGAATTTGAAATATAGATATAAGAGCGGGAAGGCTCAATGTGAGTGAGTGCTTTTGGTGTGTAAATGGAAAGACAACTCACACAACTGAAATTGAACCACCCCAAATGTAAATACGTACACAACTGAACATAAAACTCACGCAGCTGAAAGTATATAGATACTCTATATCTTAGGGGCAACGAAGGCCCAAAATGTGCGTGAGAGTGTGGAGAAAGTGCTCACGTGCTCTTGTGTGTAAGTGTGGAAGCTTAAATGACAAACTCACACGACTTGAATGTAAATCCCACACAGCTGAAAGTATATAGAGATATACTATATCTTATGAGCAACAAAGGCTCGAAAGGTGCGTGAGAGTGTGGAGCAAGTGCTCACGTACGTCTTGGGTGCGAGTGTGAAATTTAAATGACAAACTCACACGACAAGAATGTAACAACCCAGAATTGAAATTGCACGGCTTTTACTAAAGTCTTTTGAGTAAGAGCGAAGGCTCAATGTGTGTGCAATAGTGTGCAACTAAGAGCGGAAAGGCTCAAGTGCACGTGGGTATCTTGTGTACGTTTTAAGAGCTAAGGCTCAAGTGTACGTGTGTGCTTGTGTATCAAGCACCAATATTACATTTTGGGGGGAGACCACGCTCCATTACTACAACCCCGTATCAAAATTGAATTGAACTTTGAATGTAAAGGACTTACAACTTACCTAGCCCGCTATGTGGGGTTTCCCTAGGAGGCGTATGCCTTGCTTGTTAAGCTCGGGTCACAGCATCATCATGTTGAAGCAAGGGGTATGTCCCTTCAAGTGGTGAGCCTTGGTGACGTGCAACCAAGAGGTAAGCCGGTTGGGAGTGGTGTAACGTGAGAGTGGAGCTTGAGGGGGTGCTTGGGGGCAACCGGGTGTTTGAGGTTTTAGGTGTGACTCGAGCCAAGGGTGGCTCGAGTGGGCTTAGTTTGAGGGGTATGTGGATTGGCCTTGTCCTAACTAGGTAGGTTTAGTTTAGGGTGGCTCGAGTGACTTTTTGGGGTGTTCGGCCAAGGGAGGTGTTCGGGTTTTGTTTATGGCCAGCCAAAAGATGGCCGGTTCTTAGTTAGGTTTTGGTTTAAGTAGGGTTTGGTCCTAAACTAGGTTAGGTTGTATTTGGTTTAGGGCCAGGCTTGGTAGGGATTTTAGCCGAGTTCGGCACTTGCAGGTGACGTGCAGGCGCTAGGCGCTGGGCGCGGGACAGAGGCACGCGGCACAGGGTAGTGCTAGGGCGCTAGGGGCGCAGTAAGCGGGCTGGGGCACTGCGGTATAGTGCTGCGCATAGTGGGGCTAAGCAGGCCGGGTGTGTGGCTGGGCTTAGGGGTTCTTTTGGGGTTGTGCAGGGGGGCATGGCCGTGGTGCAACACGGGCTAGGTTTAGTTGGGGTTGGGTTAGGTTTAGGTCGAACCTAGGCTAGGTTGGGGTTAGGTTTAGGGTGGCTTACCTCTTGGAGTCGGTCCACCATATGCACCCACGTCGAGCCCACCTTGGTTGCAGCCTCCTCCTTGGTAGCAGCCCACCTTGTTACAGCCCTTGGCTAGGTCTAGGTTCATACAAGACTTAAACCCACACCCTTGATCAAGCCCACATGGCTAGGACCCATGGCTAAGCTCCATGGCTGGCCCACTCTCTCACTCTCTCTCCTCCCAAGCAATTCACGTGAACCTCATTTGGGAACCCCCTCACATCTATTCATAGGCAAATGAGGTGGGTCTTGGATATGGGTTTTGGATTTGGGTCTTGAAATTCATATCCGATCCAACCTTTATTTGGGTCTAGATCTCAGATATCGGATATTTTGGATCCAAATCCGACCCAAATATTTAGTTGGTTTTAGATCTCAAATCTCGGATATTTTGGATCCAGGTCCAAATCAAATACTATTTGGATTTGGATCTGGATATTTAGGTCCAAATCCAGTCCAAATTTCTTTTCTTCATTCCTTTTTGTCGTTTTTCGAGATGGACGGTTTGTGTGAGCCTTGGCTTCATCAGCGCTCTGTCTTGTGCTAGGTTTTCCCCAACTTTGTCATCCGAACTCCTCACCTTTTTGCACTTCATCTCAACTCATTTTCATCGTTTCCGGCTTGGATTTCTGCTGCTTGGGTGGATGCTCATGGCTTGGCTTTTGGTGCTCCGGGCTTCAGGTCTGCTTCGGGCATGGGTCTTCCTTTTGCCTTTTGACCTTGGATTTTATCAAGCCAAGGTGCTTTCTTTGGGCTTTTGAACCTGCTTCTAAGGCTGCTTTTGCATTCAGGCTTTTACTTGTTGAATTTTGGGTTTTTACAAAATTGGGACTTGGCTCATATTTGAGAAAGTTCAATTTGAATGGGGTTTAGACAAAATTTAAAGTTTTTACCACTCCTAGGTTTTCAAAAACTCTAGAATCTAGTTTTGAAATGATTTTTCAAACCAGGTGTTTGTTTTCGAAAATTGTTTGATATTTGAGGTGTTTACACCTACAGAAACTATCCGTCTCGAAACACCAAGAAGGACTGAAGAAATGAAAATTTGGATTGGATTTGGACCCAAATATCTAGATCAAGACCCAAATAGTATTTGGATCGGATTTGGATCTCAAAATCTAAATCCAATATCCATACCCAAGACCCACCTCATTTGCCTATAAAGAGAGGTGAAGGGGTGCCATAAGTTCACGCGAAATCAAGATTGGGAAGCTTGGGAAGAGAGAGAATGAGTGGAGGGCATAAAGTAGATTTGGTGGGCCATAGCCATGTGGGTTTGATCAAGGGCATGGGTTTAAGCCTTGTATGAACCTAGGCTCAAACCAAAGGGTTGCACCAACTTGAAGAAGGGTTGCACCAACTTGAAGAAGGGTTGCACAAGGGCGTGAAAGCAGGGGCGATGCATGGTGGACCGGCTCCAAGAGGTAGGTCTCTCAACCTCACCCTAACCTAGCCTAAACCACCTAACTGACCCCACTAAACCTAAGCCAAAACTAGCCTAGACCTGGCCCCTTTCACCTAAACTGACCCAAACTTCTCCCAAACATAGTAAATCTAAACCCAACTGAGTGCAGTTGCACTTGGTTTGAACCTATTTCCTACACTCCACCTAGACACCAACCGACCCCTTCACCTCCCGACGCACCTAGCGCCCCACTCCACTACCGCCCGTTCCCTAGCACCAGCATCCCTTTCCCTACCTCCCGGCGCACCTAGCGCCACACAACACCAACACCCGACCACCTGCCACTTTCCTGCAGTGACCCTCACCACCTACCACCTTCCAACACCCAGCTCCCTCACCACCTGCCACTCTCCCTAACCCTCAAGCTTGGACACTATCCAGATCTCATGATCTAGGAAATAGTATCTGAATTTCTGGCAGGCCCAGACTAGGGCCAAGCACGTCTTCTCCATGGCTCAATAATTTCATTCATAAGCCAAGAGAGTTTTTCAAATATAGTAGATGGCATACTCCTTATGGGTGTCATCCTCGTATTGAGCCAGTAGGGCTCCTAAAGCATTCGTATGCACAGAGATGTAGAGTAAAAGAGGTTTTCCTTGCTTCGGAGGATTCAAAACGGGGGGATTAACCAAGTATGCCTTTAGTCTCTCGAAGGACTTCTAGCATTCGTCATCCCATAAGAATTTCGTGCCCTTCCTCAACAGTTTGTTGAAGGGTTCGCATCTAGTCGCCAGATTTGATATGAATCGGCGAACAGACTGTAATCGACCTTGGAGGCTACGAATTTGAGTGAGATTGGAGGGTGGAGCCATGTCTATAATGGCTCGACACTTAGAGGGGTCGACTTTTATACTCCTTTGGCTCACCATAAAGCCTAGAAGCTTCCCAGATTCTACCCCGAATACACATTTTTGAGGGTTTATCTTTACTTTGTAAAGCCTAAGCCTTTCGAAAATCTTTTTCAAACATTCGATATGAGTGCATCGGGTTTTTGATTTCGCCAAGAGATCATCTACATACACTTCTACGAGCTCATGAATTTGATCATGGAAGATCGTGGTCATGGCTCTCTGGTATGTTGCGCCGGCATTTTTCAAACCAAAGAGCATGACTGTATAGCAGTACGTGCCCCATGGGGTTGTGAAGGCGGTCTTACCCTGATCTCGTGGACTTAGTTTGATTTGATTATAGCCTGAATAGCCATCCATAAACGAAAACATTTCATGATTTGCAGTACTATCGACTATCAAATCTATGTTTGGTAAAGGATAATTATCCTTTGGAGTGGCTTTATTCAGGTTTCTGAAATCGACGCATATTCGAATTTTCCCATTGGTTTTTCGAACTACAACAATGTTTGTAACCAATCAGAATACGCAATGGGTTTTATAAATCCGGCTTTTAACAGATCTTCTAAACTCTCTTTGACTTGCGTGTGTACATTCGGGTGTATTTTCCTAAGCTTCTGCTTTATGGGTTTTACATCCGCATCTAAGGGAAGACGATGTTCGATAATGCTGGGGTCTATGCCCGGCATGTCTTCATACGTCCATGCAAACACATCTAAATAGGTTCGTAGAAATGCAATGAATGCTGATCTTTCATGTTCATGCAAGCATGCGCCTATCTTGATGGTTTTGGGATTGGAATCATCCCCTAAGTTCACCTCTATGAAATCTCCTCCTACTGAATTGGAAGGTCTTTCAAAATCGAGAATTTCATGAAATTTTGGGAGCTCAAAAGTGGGATCTTCCTCAAGGGGATCCACTTCTGGGCTTCGATCATTCTCGTGAGTTATAGACCTGAGGGAATTTGATGCGTGTTTTTCAAAAAGACCTGGTTTTGTACTCGGATTTTTAATTGATTTTGAAATTTTTGGTCTGGCTATGTAGACGACGTTCCTTTCGAAATCTTTTTCCAAAGTCCTACCAGGAGCAGCTATATACAAAATCTTTTTGGTATTTTCTAGCTTTTCGATTTTTTCGGGTTTTTGTAAAACAAGAACTTTAGGAACTATACAAAGCACTCTATTTTTGAGTTTTTGTTTTTCCATTATTTTTGGTTTTTCTTCTTTTTCGATTTTTTTTATCTTAAGTTTTCCAAATGTTTTTGTATTTTTATGAAAGGGATCTTCCATCATACCTACAAAGGAAAAACACTACGGGTTAGACCCGGAATAGGAGGTCTAAATCGTAGGTCTCTTCTAGGATAGGCTCCAGGGCACCCTTGACCCAGGTGGTCACAGGAGGTGGCTCTAACGGTATTTTGGGAGTATAGCCGATCCCGTATCGGCTTGGGTTGGCCCTAGGAAGGATAGGCTCTAGGAGACCCTGGTTCTGTGCCCCTAGACTTTTGTAGGGCGTATAGCCCATATTTAACATGTTCCACGATTTCTTATTTTTTGAAAAGTTTTGATAAAGATCGTGGTCCTGGAACTTGCTGTCGTCCATACCATGCTCGTATGGCTTTTTGTCCAGGGGTTTTGGAAATAGGGAACGCTTGGGTCTTCCTAGAAGGGTTAGGATCGGGAGGGGGCCTGCTTTGGGCGACCCCTTCACATATACAACCTTCCTAGGGCTGTTTAACACGAGCCTTGGCGGCTCAATCATGGTCTGCCCCAGGTTAGCCTCATGGGCCTGAGAGCTCGAAAAACAAGTGGAGTTTATGATCCCCTGAAGCTGTGGGTGATTCTCACCTAGGATCACCATGACCTGGTCCCTGAAAGGGATCTTGACACACCTGTGGAAGATGGATGGCACAGCGCACAAATTGTGTATCCAGGGCCTTCCCAACAACAGGTTATAATGGGGGTGGATGTCCAAGACATGGAACACCCCCGTGTGTGATCCCTCCCATTTCCATTGGGAGTTCGATCGATCCTAATGGCCTAGATGCATTCCCATCGTATCCAGTGATAACGATGGGGCTTGGGTTTACTGAAGTCAAGGTGACTCCGATTTGGTACGCCACATGAAGTGGAAGGATGTTGAGCCCTCCTCCCCCATCGACTAGGCACCTGTCCAGAGAGTGGTTATTCAGAACCACCTCGATATGCAGGTGTAAACACCCCGAAATCCCACGAATTTCTCAAATTCATCTGGTTTTGTAAAAGCAGCCCCAAAGGGCTATTTTGAGTCGGGAAACCCAGGAGCCTTCCAGACAACCCTGTACATATGTTTTAAACTCTGTATTTCAAAAATATATAATATAGCTTTTGAAAACCTTTTAAAACATGTTTTTGAAACCCCGAAGTGGCTTGGCCCGATCAAGACAGGACCAAGAGAGCCAAGAAGAGCCCGGAACCGGAGCACACGTCAAGCCCGGCACAGCAACTCTTGTATCCGATTCACACCCCAGGATCTCGAACGTCCAAGACCCTGTTCTTACCAAAATAGCATTTGAAGTCATCTCCGGAAGGCAGAAACGGAGGCGGACGACCATGTTGGCGAAGACCCAACGCAGACGGAGTACTGATACTGTCAGGCCCCACACGAATCGTCCGTTTCGAACCCAGCTCGAAGGAGTCAGAGTTCAGTTTGGATTGGATCTGGACCATATATATCCAGATTCCAATCCAAACCCATATGTGGACTTGGATTTGGATTTGGATCCAGAGATCCAATCCAATATCCATAGCCATGGCCCACATCACCTTCTCATAAATGGAGGTGGGGCCCACTTGAAATTCACGTGGGATATTGGGCATGAGAGAGAGTGGGGGTGAAAAATATCAAGAGTGTTGTATTAAGCTTGACTTGTGTGTCAAGTTTGGGTTTAATCATGTGGGTTAGCCTAATTGAGTGGGTTTAAGCTTGTAATTAGCTAAAACCTAACCTAGGGTTGCACCAACATGGGGTGATCAAGGTCTATGGGCCATGCTAAGGGAGCTCCCTCACCTAAACCAAACCCAAAATGACTAATCCTAGCCTAAACCCCTAATCCACCCCTAATCCCGACCTAATCACCTAACCCACTTCCCTAATCCCGTCCTAATCCCAACCTAATCACCTAACCCACTTCCCTAATCCTTCCCTAAACCTAGATTAATTTCCCTAATCCTATCCTAAACCTAGCCTAATCACCTAACCTAGCTCACTAAACCTCACCCTAAAACCCAACCACCTAACCTAGCCCTAAAACCCTAAACCACCCTTAGCCCACGATTTACCCAAACCCCTAGTTTTAAAATATCTGGCCCAACCCTTTCCAGCCCACCTTATCTACATACCACCCTACCTAAACCACCTAACCACTACCCTCAGCCCAGCCCTAACCGACCTACCCATCCCCTATTTAAACCCCCCTCCTTGGGGGCGGGTTTTCCAAGTGGGAACCCTCACCTCAGCCCAGCCGACTCCATTCTCCAACCTGTCCGCCTGCTCCATTCCCCAACTGCTCCACCTGCTCCATCAGCTCCACCTGCACTGCCACCTTCCCTCTTCCATCCACCACCACCATCCCTCAGCCGGACGCCACCACCTCCACCCAACCGAATCAGCCAACAGCCAACCTGCCCGCCTGCTTCCCACTTCATCCGCCACCTCTCCCCATTTGGTAAGTACCCCAAACTCCCTCAAAGCCCCTCTCTTCCACCTCTCCACTCTTAGCCACCCATCCTATCTTCATCTCAGCCCCTTTGCCACCACCACTTTCACTTAGCCGAACCTAGCATAGCCCAAGCTGCCGGCCACTCCCTAACCATCCTTTCCCATTCGGTTTTCCCCTAGGTGTCCCATTCGGCCTTCCCACCAGCTCACCTTTTAGGTCCAGTCTCCCTAAGTACCCAACTCCCCTAGTGACCCTAAGAACCCACTCATTCAGCCCCTTTAAACCCCCTACTTTGAGGCTGTAGACGCGCGAAAATCCCCGCCTCTTCGCCTCTTTTTGGGGCTTGGAGTGGATCTTCTCGTGTGTCTAAGGCCTATGTATACAAATAGGGCGTGCCAGCTAGCTTACTTAAGCTAGCGAAGATATTTCTAACACTGACTTCTAAACATGGCGACTGTGAGCAAGTAAGCTCTTGTCGTCGCAGACCTTCTTGCACCGATGCGCAAGGGTCAATCTGTACGCTTTTGCAAAAATCGAGTTTTGGAGAGAAAGTTTACGAAGCGGTTCGAGGTGTCTATTTCGGGTCTTTAAGATGCGATTGCATGTTTTAGATCACGTGGATTTGCACGTGCCTAAGTCTTTTCTTTTATCCCTTTTCGGGCCACCTAGTTTGTGTGTTATGAACACTCCACTACATGGGCGAATTCGAGCGGGGCTTGCTTTGATGCAATATGCGTCCTACCTCGTGGTATGGCGTAGATGCAATGCAAACTCACGCTACTCCAAAGGGAAAACCCGAAATATAAAGACAATACTGAAGGGAAATAACTGAAGGGAAATAACCGAAGGGAAATATGTATATATCTTATGTATATGAGCCCTTACTCGGGTCTTGCAAATAAGAGCGAAGGCTCAATGTGGGTGCGTGCTTGAATTGAAAGACTTACACACATGACATGAAATTAAACCCAAATATAAATTGCAGTATGGCCTTGACTAAGGTCTTGGGAGTAAGAGCGAAGGCTCAATGTGTGTGAAAGTGCTTGAATTGAAAGACTTACTCACACGACATGAAATGAAACCCAAATAGTATAGGTCGGCCCTTACTTGGGTCTTTCAAATAAGAGCGAAAGCTCAATGTGTGTGAGAGTGCTTGAATTGAAAGACTTACTCACACGACAAGAAATGAAACCCAAATAGTATAGGTCGGCCCTTACTTGGGTCTTTCAAATAAGAGCGAAAGCTCAATGTGTGTGAGAGTGCTTGAATTGAAAGACTTACTCACACGACAAGAAATGAAACCCAAATAGTATAGGTCGGCCCTTACTTGGGTCTTTCAACTAAGAGCGAAAGCTCAATGTGTGTGAGTGCTTGAATTGAAAGACAACGCACCCAACTTAAACAAAACCCTTCGAAAATGAAAGTATATATGTACACTTATATATTAGGGGCTGATTAGGCCCGTGTGTGCTAAAAATCGTGCACGACTAAGAGAGTGCACGTGTGTGGTTGTGCCAAGCCACGTTATTACAAGCGGGGGGAGACTATGCTCCGTTATTACAACCCCGTATCAAATTGAATCTCAAGCAAGTATACAACTAAGGACCGAGTTTAGACACTTACGAGTAGCTGGTCCGTAGAGGTCTTGCTTGGGCGTGGACTTGGCTTTGGGCTGCAAACGGGAGCTCCGCAAAGGTAGGTGATCAAAGGTGCTGGCCGGCTGTAAGTGGGGCGCGGGATAGGCGCCTCGAAGGTGGCCGGTGGCAAGTAGATGACGCCTCAAAGTAGGGGGTCTAAAGGGTTGAATGAGTGGGTTCTTAGGGTCACTAGGGGAGTTGGGAGTTTGGGGAAACTGGACCTAAAAGTTGAGCTGGTGGGAAGGCCGAATAGGACACCTAGGGGAAGGTCGAATGGGAGATGATGGCTAGGTAGTGGCCGGCAGCTTGGGTTATACTAGGTTCGGCTAGGTTAAAATGGTGGTGGCAAAGGGGCTGAGATGAAGGTAGGATGGGTGGCTAAGAGTGGATAGGTGGTAGAGAAGGGGGCTAGGTAAGGTGCAGGGTACTTACCGAATGGGGAGAGGTGGCGGATGAAGTGGGAAGCAGGCGGGCAGGTGGCTGTTGGCTGGTTCGGTTGGGTGGAGGTGATGGCGTCCGGCTGAGGGATGGTGGTGGTGGAGGGAAGAGGGAAGGTGGCGGTGCAGGTGGTGGCTGGTGGAGCAGGTGGAGCTGTTGGGGAGTGGTCCAGGCTGGGTGAGAGATGGGAGAAGGAGAGGGCCCGGCTGGGTGGAATGGTGGTTCCCCCTTGAAAAACCCGCCCACAAGGAGGGGGCTTAAATAGGGGATGGGTAGGTCGGTTAGGGCTGGGCTGTGGGTAGTGGTTAGGTGGTTTAGGTAGGGTGGTATGTAGATAAGGTGGGCTGGAAGGGGTTGGGCCAGATATTTTAAAACTAGGGGTTTGGGTAAATCGTGGGCTAAGGGTGGTTTAGGGGTTTAGGGCTAGGTTAGGTGGTTGGGTTTTAGGGTGAGGTTTAGTGAGCTAGGTTAGGTGATTAGGCTAGGTTTAGGCTAGGATTAGGGAAATTAATCTAGGTTTAGGGAAGGATTAGGGAAGTGGGTTAGGTGATTAGGTTAGGATTAGGACGGGATTAGGGAAGTGGGTTAGGTGATTAGGTTCAGATTAGGGGTGGATTAGGGGTTTAGGCTAGGTTTAGGCATTTTGGGCTAGGTTTAGGTGAAGGAGCTCCCTTAGCATGGCCCATAGACCTTGATCACCCCATGTTGGTGCAGCCCTAGGTTAGGTTTTAGCTAATTACAAGCTTAAACCCACTCAATTAGGCTAACCCACATGATTAACCCAAACTTGACACACAAGTCAAGCTTAATACAACACTCTTGATATTTTTCACCCCACTCTCTCTCATGCCCAATATCCCACGTGAAACTCAAGTGGGCCCCACCTCCATTTATGAGAAGGTGATGTGGGCCATGGATATGGATATTGGATTGGATCTCTGGATCCAAATCCAAATCCAAGTCCACATATGGGTTTGGATTGGGATCTGGATATATATGGTCCAGATCCAATCCAAACTGAACTCTGACTCCTTCGAGCTGGGTTCGAAACGGACGATTCGTGCGGGGCCTGACAGCGTCAGTACTCCGTCTGCATTGGGTCTTCGCCAACATGGTCGTCCGCCTCCGTTTCTGCCTTCCGGAGATGACTTCAAATGATATTTTGGTAAGAACAGGGTCTTGGACGTTCGAGATCCTGGGGTGTGAATCAGATACAAGAGTTGCTGCGTCGGGCTCTTCTTGGCTCTCCTGGTCCTGTCTTGATCGGGCCAAGCCACTTCGGGGTTTCAAAACATGTTTTAAAAGGGTTTTCAAAAGCCATATCGTATGTTTTTGAAAGATATAGTTTTAAAACATATATGCAGGGTTGTTTGGAAGGCTCCTGGGTTTCCAAACTCAAAATGGCCCTTTGGGGCTGCTTGTATAAAACCAGATGGATTTTGAGAAATTCGTGGGATTTCGGGGTGTTTACAGATGCCCCTCTTTGGCCTTGTCCAAATAGATTTGGATAAGGGCAAAGATGACAAACACCCCTTTTTATGTCTCCCTAGACCTAGCCACGAAGAATATGGGATCGTCCCATTTTAGCAAAATCTCAATTTTACAAACTCTGGTAGGAGGAGATATCACGCCAAAGGGTTATACTATGGAATCTGGTCCTAAAATGGGATCATGTTTATGCAAGTATCATGCGTGGAATGCAGATGACATGGGTGTGGTGCCAAGAGTGGCGACCTCACAGAGACCAGATGTGGTCGAACCCTAGAGACTTACAAGGTCTATTGCTCCAAATGAGCAAATCCTATGTTGTTCGATGTTCGGTTTTCAAAACCTATTTATAACATTATTTACAAAAGGGACAACTGTCTTGAGCCTCGATCCTAAGGATCTCGAGCTCTTCATGCTTGCCCTTGTTTGAGTCTTAACACTCGCTTTATCTAGCGGAGGTTTTATAAGAAAACAAGCTTCATTTCAAATTCCTACGCCTTACTCGAAACGTCGAATTCTCAAACAAGATGAAATTCAAGTAAGTAAATCCTATTTTTACTTTAGGATTCCTCGAAATGAACCATGCTTTAGTTTGGGATAAGCCAGGGATGGGAAAGAGATACCACGGTCCCTTCTGAAGTGTCCCGTGGTTTAAGGCATAGAAGGCGGAAAACTGCTCTTTTTGAGCTTTTTGGCCTCTTTTTCCTTTTTTTTCATAGAGGGTCTCCCTTTGGGAGTATTTTTTCTTTAATCCCTCTTTTTCACAAGAGAATCGATTTTCCTTTTTGATTATGGTTTCTTTCTTTTGGAAAGATACTTCGAAATGGGAAATTCCCTTTATTTGGGCCTTTGTTTTCCTTTTAGAAGTAGAAGAGAAGAGGGGAGGGCTTATCCCAAGCCTACACTCGATCCATCCCAGATCAGCCTATTTAGAAATAGCACGTACTACTTGCAAGTATCTTGCTATGTTGAAATAGGCCTTTCTTTGTAAGAAGAAGGATTTTGAAATGCAACCACGATTTTGAAAACTCCACTCTTTCACAAGTGCGAATTCTCTCACTTAGGGTCACACGAGTTCGCCTTTGCACCTTATTCACACGTCTCAGGGCAGCTATCCCTCTAAAATTTTCGAAAACTGGAATTTGTTCGTAGTGGTTGCTCGTACAACATAGGATCTCCTACACATGATACTTCTTTAAATATTGAATATTGATAGGATCTGCTAAATTCCTACCTTCTACATCGATCAACCAATACGAATTGTTCGTAGTGGTTGCTCGTACAACATAGGGTCCATCCCAGTTGGGGCGCCACTTGCCTAGGGGGTGTGGGCCACGATGGTGGACGGTTTTTAAGACCAGATCTCCCACTTCAAAGTGACGAGGTCTTATGTGTTTGCTATAATGTCAGGCTATCCTTTGCCGGTATGCACGAGCATGATCCATGGCAAGGAGTCGCCTCTCATCTAGCAAATCTAGCTCGGCCATCCTAGCATGCTGAAGCGTCTCTAGGGGGAGGTCGAGTGCAATGGCTGTATGGAATGAATGCAGTTGGGTATGAATGGGAAGAATGGCGTTTGTGCCATAGACCAATTCGAATGGTGTGGCATTCGTGGGAGTCCGGATGGAAGTCCTATAAGCCCATAAGGCTTCATCCAGCTTCTCGTGCCACATCCTACCCTTCTCTAAGGTTTTCTCAATGATACCAATGAGAGTCTTGTTTGTGGCTTCAGCTTGGCCGTTGCCTTGAGGGTAGTAGGGCGAGGAGAAGTGGTGAGTTATGCCATACGTGTTGCACAACTTGACCATCCGCTCATTCTTGAATGGGGTACCATTATCAGACACAAGGTCTCGTGGAACCCCAAATCGAGCCAAGATGTTCCTTCGGATGAAAGCCACCACATGTTGCCCCATTACATTCGTTAGGGAAATGGCTTCCACCCACTTGGAGAAATACTCCGTGGCTGCTAAAATAAAACGATGCCCATTCGAGGCCTTTGGAAATATTGGGCCTACAATGTCAAACGCCCACATGGTAAATGGCCAGGGGCTGACCACGGAATGCAATGCCGATGAAGGGATATGAATGGCGTGCCCATGCACTTGACATGGATGACACTTCCTAACATGATCGTGACAATCCTTTTTCAGGGTGGACCAAAAATAACCCCCTCTAAGTATTTTCATCGCCATCATGTTGGCATTAACATGACCTCCACATTCTCTATCGTGGAACTCGTGCATCACTATCCTAGCCTCCTCTAGGTCGATACACCTAAGCAGAATGCTGGTAAAACTCTTTTTGTATAAGACCCCACCCAGAATGGTGTATCGGGTCGAAATCTTACGAATGAATGCCTTATCTTTGGATGTGGCATCCTCGGTGAATCTCCCATTTTCTAAAAATTGTTTTATGTCATAGAACCAGGGTTTTTCAATAGACTCTGGGTTGTTTTGGCAAATATCCAAGTCGTGTGTGGATGGATGGGGCGCATGCCATATTTCCAAAGATCTGGTCCCCGAAATGGGATCGACCTTCAGGGCTGAGCCCAAGGAGGAGAGGGCATCCGCGATGCCATTGTCCTCTCTTCCTACTTGTGTGAGTTTACACGACTGGAAGGTTTGGACCAATCGAGTGGCCAACTCGTGATATGGAAGTAGTTTCTCATTACGTACTTGCCAAATTTTTAAAACCTGGTTTATGACAAGGAGCGAATCTCCAAAGACCTTGATGCATGATGCCCCTAGAGTTTTCGAAATCTTTAAGCCTTGTATGAGTGCTTCATACTCGGCTACGTTGTTGGAACATTCGAAATCTAAGCGGACTGCTATGGGAATCTCGCCCTTTTCAGGGGAGATTAGGATGATCCCGGCACCAGCCCCTCGTTGGTTTCGTGACCCGTCGAAGTGCATCTTCCATACTCGGTTTTCAAAAGAATTCGCCAAAATGTGGTTTTGAAAATGGTTTTGCAATATGCCTTCATCAGGCATTTCGACAAGAGTGGGATATGCGTCCTCTAAGGGGAATTCAGCTACGTAATCTGCTAGGGCTTGCCCCTTAATGGAGATCTGGTGATGGTATTTCAGATCATATTCCATTAGAAGGAGTTGCCATTTGCCCAATCTACCCGTGAGAATGGGTTTTTCGAACAAGTGCTTGATTGGATCAAGCTTGGACACTATCCAGATCTCATGATCTAGGAAATAGTGTCTGAATTTCTGGCAGGCCCAGACTAGGGCCAAGCACGTCTTCTCCATGGCTTGATAATTTCGTTCATAAGCCAAGAGAGTTTTCGAAATATAGTAGATGGCATACTCCTTATGGGTGTCATCCTCGTATTGAGCCAACAGGGCTCCTAAAGCGTTTACATGCACGGAGATGTATAATAAAAGCGGTTTTCCTTGTTTTGGAGGATTCAAAATGGGGGGATTAACCAAGTATGCCTTCAGTCTCTCGAAGGACTTTTGGCATTCGTCATCCCATAAGAATTTCGTACCCTTCCTCAACAGTTTGTTGAAGGGTTCGCATCTAGTTGCCAGATTCGATATGAATCGGCGCACAGATTGTAATCGACCCTGGAGGCTACGGACTTGGGTGAGATTGGAGGGTGGAGCCATGTCTATGATGGCTCGACACTTAGAGGGGTCGACTTCTATTCCCCTTTGGCTCACCATAAAGCCTAGAAGCTTCCCTGATTCTACCCCGAACACACATTTTTGAGGGTTTAGCTTTACTTTGTAAAGCCTAAGCCTTTCGAAAATCTTTTGTAAACATTCGATATGGGTGCATCGGGTTTTGGATTTTGCCAAGAGATCATCTACATACACTTCTACAAGCTCGTGAATTTGATCATGGAAGATCGTGTTCATGGCTCGTTGGTATGTTGCGCCGGCATTTTTCAAACCAAAGGGCATGACTGTATAGCAGTACGTGCCCCATGGGGTTGTGAAGGCGGTCTTACCCTGATCTCGTGGGCTTAGTTTGATTTGATTATAGCCTGAATAACCATCCATGAATGAAAACATTTCATGATTTGCAGTACTACCGACTATCAAATCTATGTTTGGTAAAGGATAATTATCCTTTGGAGTGGCTTTATTCAGGTTTCTGAAATCGATGCATATTCGAATTTTCCCATTGGTTTTTCGAACTACAACGATATTTGACAACCAATCAGAATACGCAATGGGTTTTATAAATCCGGCTTTTAGCAGATCTTCTAAACCCTCTTTGACTTGCGTGTGTACATTCGGGTGTATTTTCCTAAGCTTCTGCTTTATGGGTTTTACACCTACATCTAAGGGAAGACGATGCTCGACTATGCTGGGATCTATGCCCGGCATGTCTTCATACGTCCATGCAAACACATCTAAATAGTTTCGTAGAAATGCAATGAATGCTAACTTTTCAGTTTCATGCAAGCATGCGCCTATTTTGATGGTTTTGGGATTGGAATCATCCCCTAGGTTCACCTCTACGAAATCTCCTCCTACTGATTGGGAAGGTCTTTCAAAATCGAGAATTCTATGAAATTCTGGGAGCTCAGAAGTGGGATCTTCCTCAAGGGGATCCACTTCTGGGCTTTGATCATTCTCGTGGGCTATAGACCCAAGGGAACTTGATGCGTGGTTTTCAAAATAACCTGGTTTTGTACTTGGATTTTTAAGTGATTTCGAAATTTTTGGTCTGGCTATGCAGACGACGTTTCTTTCGAAATCCTTTTCTTTTGCCAAAGTCCTACCAGGAGCAGCTATGTACAAAATCTTTTTGGTATTTTCCAAATTTTCGATTTTTTTGGGTTTTTGTAAAACAAGAACTTTGGGAACTATACAAAGCACTCTTTTTTCGAGTTTTTGCTTTTCCATTGTTTTTGGTTTTTCTTGTTTTTCGATTTTTTTGATTTTAAGTTTTCAAATGTTTTTGGTATTTTTAGAAAAAGGGATCTTCCGTCATACCTACAAAGGGAAAACACTACGGGTTAGACTCGGAATAGGAGGTCTAAATCGTAGGTCTCTTCTAAGGCAGGCTCCGGGGCACCCTTAACCCAGGTGGTCACAGGGGGTGGCTCCGGCGGTATTCGGGGAGTATAGCCGATCCCATATCGGCTTGGGTTAGCCCTAGGAAGGATGGGCTCTAGGAGACCCTGGTTTTGTGCCCCTAGACTTTTGTAGGGCGTGTAGCCCATGTTCAATAACATGTTCCACGACCTTTTGTTTTTTGAAAAGATGGGATACAAGTCGTGGTCCTGGAACATGCTATCGTCCATATTAGGCTCGTATGGCCTCTTGTCCAGGGGTTTTGGAAATAGGGAACGTTTGGGTTTTCCTAGAAGGATTAGAGTCGGGAGGGGGCCTGCTTTGGGCGGCCCCTTCACACATACAACCTTCCCAGGGTTGTTCAACACGAGCCGAGGTGGCTCAACCATAATTTGCCCCAGGTTAGCCTCATGGGCTTGGGAGCTCGATAAACAAGGGGAGTTTATGATCCCCTGAAGCTGTGGGTGACTCTCACCTAGGATCACTACGACCTGGTCCCTAAAAGGGATCTTAACACACCTGTGGAAGGTGGATGGCACAGCGCACAAGCTGTGTATCCAGGGCCTTCCCAGCAACAGGTTATAATGGGGGTGGATGTCCAAGACATGGAACACCCCCGTGTGTTCGATCCCTCCCATTTCCATTGAGAGTTCGATGGATCCTAAAGGCCTAGACGCATTCCCATCGTATCCAGTGATAACGATGGGGCTTGGGTTCACTGAAGTCAAGGTGACTCCGATTTTGTACGCCACATGAAGTGGAAGGATGTTGAGCCCTCCTCCACCGTCGACTAGGCACCTGTCCAGAGAGTGGTTGTTTAGAACCACCTCGATATGCAGGGCCTGGTTATGGGTTTCGTAGGGTCTACCTACATCATCTTCCGAAAAGGTGATGGGCGATTTTGCTCCTAATAAATCAACTTGGGCAGACAAGGATTCCGGACTTATGTTCGAATCAACCTTGGCCCTTTCTAGAATTTTCTCTAAGACAAGTCTATGCCTAGGCGAGGTTTTGATAAGCTCTAGGATAGACATGTGAATAGGAATCTTTGAAAGGTGGTTTTCGAAATCATAAGGATTTAGGATGACTTTGTCCTTATCTGCTTTTGGCAGACCACTAGGGATACATGCTTTTGAGGGGCCAGGCACACTGACCACCTTTTGAGCACCTTGAAGGTGCGGGGGTTGGTAGATCCTCCCGGATCTTGTGACTTCCCCCACGACCAGCCTAGGGTTTGTGCTAGACTTGGCTCTAAGGATGAGCTGAGGAGAACCTTGAATTTTCAAAACTGGTTTTGCCGGGGTTTCCACTTTTGGTGGTCCCCGAATGATGACTTGGGCGGGCCTCTTGTATAGTACAAGGATGGGCGCACAAGCAGGTCGACCAGGTTCTGGCTTTTGCGCTAGTTCCTTGGAAATGGTGAGGGTACATACCTCCTTTCCTTTCCCACTGCCACTGGCGTGTTTGGGAAAGGGTTCCTTGAAGATAGCTTGAGGTGGCTCAGGTTCCGCAGTGACCTGGAGCCGGCCCTCCGCTATCAAGTTCTCAATTTTATTTAGAAGAGAGAAGCAACGTTTGGTATCATGGCCTTTGAGCCGATGATACTTGCAAAATCGGTTTAAATACCCCCCTTTGGACGTGACTCCTTCGGGGATTTCAGGGAGTTCGATCATGCCCTGGGCAAGTAAGAGGTCTAGGACCTCCGACACGAGTTGCCCCAGTGGAGTGTACTCTCGTTTTTCAATCGGTTTTGAAAAATTGCGTTCTCTCTTATTTTCTATTTTTTCAAAATTTTTAGAAGTGCCCGCCATGCCTGGATCCACCCGGACATTGGCGATTTTATAGGGCTTTGCCCCTTTGTCCGTCGTGGGCAGCCCATATGCGATGGGCTTTTCCAAACGGGTTTTTGGAACGGCACTTCCTTTCCATAAGTGGTCGTATGTCCCTTTTCGCAAGTTGGTTTCGAAAAGGGAGGCCTTTTTGATCAACTTATGGAAAGTTGAAATCTCATGGAGCGAGAGAAGGGTTTTTAACTCGCTTTTAAAATTATCCAGGATGAGCATTACTGCGCATCCTTCGTATATGGGCTCCCGCACTTGGCCCAAAAGCGACCTCCATCTTATAATGAAGGCATGCACGTCTTCGTTCATGCCTTGCTTTGTATCCCTTAAGGTATTCAGGGTTGGCGTGACTTCCACGTTGTGTGCAAATCTTTGCATGAAGCAGTTCGCTAACTCTTCAAAAGTAGCGAACTGGCTTAAGTCGTAAGAAGCCAGCCATTTGGCAGCTGTGCCTTTAAGGGATAGAGGGAACCAATACACCCATTTCATCGAGTCCTTTTTCTTCTTATGGGCTCGACGTGAGAAAAGCTGCAAGTGAGACCTAGGGTCTCCCATGCCATCATACCGATGGAAGTTCGGTATTTCATCGTCACTGTCTATTTCGTAATCCATAGGAAGGAAATCAGACAGGGCATAGCTTCTTTTCTCTTTATTTTGCCCTTTCAGCAGCTGCTGTAGGGCTTTACGGTCCTTTTGTGTGAAGGACTCGTGGTATTGGTTGCCTTCCATTACGGAGGCCTCTTTTTGCTTGCGAGGTTTTTCAGATTTCTTTTTAGGCCTTTGTTCACCGTTCGATGAACATGAATCGCCTACTTCAGCCTCTTGGCTGAGAGCATCGATTTTGGCCTCAAATTCCCTTCTCAAGTCCTCGATTTCATCTAGTTTTATTTTGTTTTTGAAAATCCTCCTAGAGTGAGAACTTGATGCGCATGAGCCTTGGCTCGACACTTCACTTGGATTGGATTTTGACATGCTTTTCAAGCTTTTTCAAAATTTCCTAAGTAAAAGCAAAGAAAACAAGTTAAAAACGACACCCTTTTACAAAATTTTTGCAAGACTTCTACAAGTAAACTCGATTTCTGAAAAGGCTTACGTCCCACCGGGCGTGCCAATCTCTGTAGACGCCTGAAAATCCCCGCCTCTTCGCCTCTTTTTGGGGCTTGGAGTGGATCTTCTCGTGTGTCTAAGGCCTATGTATACAAATAGGGCGTGCCAGCTAGCTTACTTAAGCTAGCGAAGATATTTCTAACACTGACTTCTAAACGTGGCGACTGTGAGCAAGTAAGCTCTTGTCGTCGCAGACCTTCTTGCACCAATGCGCAAGGGTCAGTCTGTACGCTTTTGCAAAAATCGAGTTTTGGAGAGAAAGTTTACGAAGCGGTTCGAGGTGTCTATTTCGGGTCTTTAAGATGCGATTGCATGTTTTAGATCACGTGGATTTGCACGTGCCTAAGTCTTTTCTTTTATCCCTTTTCGGGCCACCTAGTTTGTGTGTTATGAACACTCCACTACATGGGCGAATTCGAGCGGGGCTTGCTTTGATGCAATATGCGTCCTACCTCGTGGTATGGCGTAGATGCAATGCAAACTCACGCTACTCCAAAGGGAAAACCCGAAATATAAAGACAATACTGAAGGGAAATAACTGAAGGGAAATAACCGAAGGGAAATATGTATATATCTTATGTATATGAGCCCTTACTCGGGTCTTGCAAATAAGAGCGAAGGCTCAATGTGGGTGCGTGCTTGAATTGAAAGACTTACACACACGACATGAAATTAAACCCAAATATAAATTGCAGTATGGCCTTGACTAAGGTCTTGGGAGTAAGAGCGAAGGCTCAATGTGTGTGAAAGTGCTTGAATTGAAAGACTTACTCACACGACATGAAATGAAACCCAAATAGTATAGGTCGGCCCTTACTTGGGTCTTTCAAATAAGAGCGAAAGCTCAATGTGTGTGAGAGTGCTTGAATTGAAAGACTTACTCACACGACAAGAAATGAAACCCAAATAGTATAGGTCGGCCCTTACTTGGGTCTTTCAAATAAGAGCGAAAGCTCAATGTGTGTGAGAGTGCTTGAATTGAAAGACTTACTCACACGACAAGAAATGAAACCCAAATAGTATAGGTCGGCCCTTACTTGGGTCTTTCAACTAAGAGCGAAAGCTCAATGTGTGTGAGTGCTTGAATTGAAAGACAACGCACCCAACTTAAACAAAACCCTTCGAAAATGAAAGTATATATGTACACTTATATATTAGGGGCTGATTAGGCCCGTGTGTGCTAAAAATCGTGCACGACTAAGAGAGTGCACGTGTGTGGTTGTGCCAAGCCACGTTATTACAAGCGGGGGGAGACTATGCTCCGTTATTACAACCCCGTATCAAATTGAATCTCAAGCAAGTATACAACTAAGGACCGAGTTTAGACACTTACGAGTAGCTGGTCCGTAGAGGTCTTGCTTGGGCGTGGACTTGGCTTTGGGCTGCAAACGGGAGCTCCGCGAAGGTAGGTGATCAAAGGTGCTGGCCGGCTGTAAGTGGGGCGCGGGATAGGCGCCTCGAAGGTGGCCAGTGGCAAGTAGATGACGCCTCAAAGTAGGGGGTCTAAAGGGTTGAATGAGTGGGTTCTTAGGGTCACTAGGGGAGTTGGGAGTTTGGGGAAACTGGACCTAAAAGGTGAGCTGGTGGGAAGGCCGAATAGGACACCTAGGGGAAGGTCGAATGGGAGATGATGGCTAGGTAGTGGCCGGCAGCTTGGGTTATACTAGGTTCGGCTAGGTTAAAATGGTGGTGGCAAAGGGGCTGAGATGAAGGTAGGATGGGTGGCTAAGAGTGGATAGGTGGTAGAGAAGGGGGCTAGGTAAGGTGCAGGGTACTTACCGAATGGGGAGAGGTGGCGGATGAAGTGGGAAGCAGGCGGGCAGGTGGCTGTTGGCTGGTTCGGTTGGGTGGAGGTGATGGCGTCCGGCTGAGGGATGGTGGTGGTGGAGGGAAGAGGGAAGGTGGCGGTGCAGGTGGTGGCTGGTGGAGCAGGTGGAGCTGTTGGGGAGTGGTCCAGGCTGGGTGAGAGATGGGAGAAGGAGAGGGCCCGGCTGGGTGGAATGGTGGTTCCCCCTTGAAAAACCCGCCCACAAGGAGGGGGCTTAAATAAGGGATGGGTAGGTCGGTTAGGGCTGGGCTGTGGGTAGTGGTTAGGTGGTTTAGGTAGGGTGGTATGTAGATAAGGTGGGCTGGAAGGGGTTGGGCCAGATATTTTAAAACTAGGGGTTTGGGTAAATCGTGGGCTAAGGGTGGTTTAGGGGTTTAGGGCTAGGTTAGGTGGTTGGGTTTTAGGGTGAGGTTTAGTGAGCTAGGTTAGGTGATTAGGCTAGGTTTAGGCTAGGATTAGGGAAATTAATCTAGGTTTAGGGAAGGATTAGGGAAGTGGGTTAGGTGATTAGGTTAGGATTAGGACGGGATTAGGGAAGTGGGTTAGGTGATTAGGTTCAGATTAGGGGTGGATTAGGGGTTTAGGCTAGGTTTAGGCATTTTGGGCTAGGTTTAGGTGAAGGAGCTCCCTTAGCATGGCCCATAGACCTTGATCACCCCATGTTGGTGCAGCCCTAGGTTAGGTTTTAGCTAATTACAAGCTTAAACCCACTCAATTAGGCTAACCCACATGATTAACCCAAACTTGACACACAAGTCAAGCTTAATACAACACTCTTGATATTTTTCACCCCACTCTCTCTCATGCCCAATATCCCACGTGAAACTCAAGTGGGCCCCACCTCCATTTATGAGAAGGTGATGTGGGCCATGGATATGGATATTGGATTGGATCTATGGATCCAAATCCAAATCCAAGTCCACATATGGGTTTGGATTGGGATCTGGATATATATGGTCCAGATCCAATCCAAACTGAACTCTGACTCCTTCGAGCTGGGTTCGAAATGGACGATTCGTGCGGGGCCTGACAGCGTCAGTACTCCGTCTGCGTTGGGTCTTCGCCAACAAGGTCGTCCGCCTCCGTTTCTGCCTTCCGGAGATGACTTCAAATGATATTTTGGTAAGAACAGGGTCTTGGACGTTCGAGATCCTGGGGTGTGAATCAGATACAAGAGTTGCTGCGCCGGGCTCTTCTTGGCTCTCCTGGTCCTGTCTTGATCGGGCCAAGCCACTTCGGGGTTTCAAAACATGTTTTAAAAGGGTTTTCAAAAGCCATATCGTATGTTTTTGAAAGATATAGTTTTAAAACATATATGCAGGGTTGTTTGGAAGGCTCCTGGGTTTCCAAACTCAAAATGGCCCTTTGGGGCTGCTTGTATAAAACCAGATGGATTTTGAGAAATTCGTGGGATTTCGGGGTGTTTACAGAGGCGCCATCTACTTGCCACTGGCCACCTTCGAGGCGCCTATCCCGCGCCCCACTTGCATCCGGCCAGCACCTTTGATCACCTACCTTCGCGGAGCTCCCGTTTGCAGCCCAAGGCCAAGCCCACGCTCAAGCAAGACCTCTACGGACCAACTACTCGTAAGTGTCTAAACTCGGTCCTTAGTTGTATACTTGCTTGGGATTCAATTTGATACGGGGTTGTAATAACGAAGCATAGTCTCCCCCCGCTTGTAATAACGTGGCTTGGCACAACCACACACGTGCACTCTCTTAGTCGTGCACGATTTTTAACACACACGGGCCTAATCAGCCCCTAATATATAAGTGTACATATATACTTTCATTTTCGAAGGGTTTTGTTTAAGTTGGCTGCGTTGTCTTTCAATTCAAGCACTCTCACACACATTGAGCTTTTGCTCTTATTTGAAAGACCCAAGTAAGGGCCGACCTATACTATTTGGGTTTCATTTCTTGTCGTGTGAGTAAGTCTTTCAATTCAAGCACTCTCACACACATTGAGCTTTCGCTCTTATTTGAAAGACGCAAGTAAGGGCCGACCTATACTATTTGGGTTTCATTTCATGTCGTGTGAGTAAGTCTTTCAATTCAAGCACTTTCACACACATTGAGCCTTCGCTCTTACTCCCAAGACCTTAGTAAAGGCCTTATTGCAGTTATATTTGGGTTTCATTTATGTCGTGTGGGTAGTCTTTCAATTCAAGCACTCTCACACACATTGAGCCTTCGCTCTTACTCACAAGACCTTAGTCAAGGTCATACTGCAATTTATATTTGGGTTTAATTTCATGTCGTGTGTGTAAGTCTTTCAATTCAAGCACGCACCCACATTGAGCCTTCGCTCTTATTTGCAAGACCCGAGTAAGGGCTCATATACATAAGCTATATACATATTTCCCTTCAGTTATTTCCCTTCGGTTATTTCCCTTCTGTTATTTCCCCTTCAGTATTGTCTTTACATTTCGGGTTTTCCCTTTGGAGTAGCGTGAGTTTGCATTGCATCTACGCCATACCATGAGGTAGGACGCATATTGCATCAAAGCAAGCCCCGCTCGAATTCGCCCATGTAGTGGAGTGTTCATAACACACAAACTAGGTGGCCCGAAAAGGGATAAAAGAAAAGACTTAGGCACGTGCAAATCCACGTGATCTAAAATATGCAACCGCATCCTAAAGACCCGAAATAGACACCTCGAATCGCTTCGTAGACTTTCTCTCCAAAACTCGATTTTTGCAAAGCGTACAGACTGACCCTTGCGCATCGGTGCAAGAAGGTCTGCGACGACAAGAGCTTACTTGCTCACAGTCGCCACGTTTAGAAGTCAGTGATAAATATATCTTCGCTAGCTTAAGTAAGCTAGCTGGCACGCCCTATTTGTATACATAGGCCTTAGACGCACGAGAAGATCCACTCCAAGCCCCCGGAAGGGACGAAGAGGCGGGGATTTTCGCGCGTCTACAGAGATTGGCACGCCCGGTGGGACGTGAGCCTTTTCAGAAATCGAGTTTACTTGTAGAAGTCTTCGAAAATTTTGTAAAAAGGTGTCGTTTTAACTTGTTTTCTTTGCTTGTACTTAGGAAATTTTGAAAAAGCTTGAAAAGCATGTCAAAATCCAATCCAAGTGAAGTGTCGAGCCAAGGCTCATGCGCATCAAGTTCTCACTCTAGGAGGATTTTCAAAAACAAAATAAAACTAGATGAAATCGAGGACTTGAGAAGGGAGTTTGAGGCCAAAATCGATGCTCTCAGCCAAGAGGCTGAAGTAGGCGATTCATGTTCATCGAACGGTGAACAAAGGCCTAAAAAGAAATCTGAAAAACCTCGCAAGCAAAAAGAGGCCCCCGTAATGGAAGGCAACCAATACCACGAGTCCTTCACACAAAAGGACCGTAAAGCCCTACAGCAGCTGCTGAAAGGGCAGAATAAAGAGAAAAGAAGCTACGCCCTGTCTGATTTCCTTCCTATGGATTACGAAACAGACAGTGACGATGAAATACCGAACTTCCATCGGTATGATGGCATGGGAGACCCTAGGTCTCACTTGCAGCTTTTCTCGCGTCGAGCCCATAAGAAGAAAAAGGACTCGATGAAATGGGTGTATTGGTTCCCTCTATCCCTTAAAGGCACAGCTGCCAAATGGCTGGCTTCTTACGACTTAAGCCAGTTCGCTACTTTTGAAGAGTTAGCGAACTGCTTCATGCAAAGATTTGCACACAACGTAGAAGTCACGCCAACCTTGAATACCTTAAGGGATACAAAGCAAGGCATGAACGAAGACGTGCATGCCTTCATTATAAGATGGAGGTCGCTTTTGGGCCAAGTGCGAGAGCCCATATCTGAAGGATGCGCAGTAATGCTCATCTTGGATAATTTTAAAAGCGAGTTAAAAACCCTTCTCTCGCTCCATGAGATTTCAACTTTCCATAAGTTAATCAAAAAGGCCTCCCTTTTCGAAACAAACTTGCGAAAAGGGACATACGACCACTTATGGAAAGGAAGTGCCGTTCCAAAAACCTGTTTGGAAAAGCCCATCGCATATGGGCTGCCCACGACGGACAAAGGGGCAAAGCCCCATAAAATCGCCAATGTCCGGGTGGATCCGGGCATGGCGGGCACTTCCAAAAATTTTGAAAAAATAGAAAATAAGAGAGAACGCAATTTTTCAAAACCAATTGAAAAACGGGAGTACACTCCGTTGGGGCAACCTGTGTCGGAGGTCCTAGACCTCTTACTTGCCCAGGGCATGATCGAACTCCCTGAAATCCCCGAAGGAGTCACCTCCAAAGGGGGGTATTTAAACCGATTTTGCAAGTATCATCGGCTCAAAGGCCATGATACCAAACACTGCTTCTCTCTTTTAAATAAAATTGAGAACTTGATAGCAGAAGGCCGGCTCCAGGTCACTGCGGAACCTCAGCCACCTCAAGCTATCTTCAAGGAACCCTTTCCCAAACACACCAGTGGCAGTGGGAAAGGAAAGGAGGTATGTACCCTCACCATTTCCAAGGAACTAGCGCAAAAGCCAGAACCTGGTCGACCTACTTGTGCGCCCATCCTTGTATTATACAAGAGGCCCGCCCAAGTAGTCATTCGGGGACCACCAAAAGTGGAAACCCTGACAAAACCAGTTTTGAAAATCCAAGGTTCTCCTCAGCTCATCCTTAGAGCCAAGTTTAGCGCGAACCCTAGGCTGGTCGTGGGGGAAGTCACTAGATCCGGGAGGATCTACCAACCCCCGCACCTTCAAGGTGCTCAAAAGGTGGTCAGTGTGCCTGGCCCCTCAAAAGCATGTATCCCTAGTGGTCTGCCAAAAGCAGATAAGGACAAAATCATCCTAAATCCTTATGATTTCGAAAACCACCTTTCAAAGATTCCTATTCACATGTCTATCTTAGAGCTTATCAAAACCTCGCCTAGGCATAGACTTGTATTAGAGAAAATTCTAGAAAGGGCCAACGTTGATTCGAACATAAGTCCGGAATCCTTGTCTGCCCAAGTGGCTTTATTAGGAGCAAAATCGCCCACCACCTTTTCGGAAGATGATGTAGATAGACCCTACGAAACCCATAACTAGGCCCTGCATATCGAGGTGGTTCTAAACAACCACTCTCTGGACAGGTGCCTAGTCGATGGTGGAGGAGGGCTCAACATCCTTCCACTTCACGTGGCGTACAAAATCGGAGTCACCTTGACTTCAGTGAACCCAAGTCCCATCGTTATCACTGGATACGATGGGAATACGTCTAGGCCTTTAGGATCCATCGAACTCCCAATGGAAACAGGAGGGATCGAACACACGGGGGTGTTCCATGTCTTGGACATCCACCCCCATTATAACCTGTTGCTGGGAAGGCCCTGGATACACAGCTTGTGCGCTGTGCCATCCACCTTCCACAAGTGTGTCAAGATCCCTTTTAGGGACCAGGTCGTAGTGATCCTAGGTGAGAGTCACCCACAGCTTCAGGGGATCATAAACTCCCCTTGTTTATCAAGCTCCCAGGCCCATGAGGCTAACCTGGGGCAAATTATGGTTGAGCCACCTCGGCTCATGTTGAACAACCCTAGGAAGGTTGTATATGTGAAGGGGCCACCCAAAGCAGGCCCCCTCCCGACTCTAATCCTCCTAGGAAAACCCAAACGTTCCCTATTTCCAAAACCCCTGGACAAAAGGCCATACGAGCCTAATATGGACGATAGCATGTTCCAAGACCACGACTTATATCCCATCTTTTCAAAAAACAAAAGGTCGTGGAACATGTTGTTGAACATGGGCTACACGCCCTACAAAAGTCTAGGGGCACAAAACCAGGGTCTCCTAGAGCCCATCCTTCCTAGGGCCAACCCAAGCCGATATGGGATCGGCTATACTCCCCGAATACCGCCGGAGCCACCCCCTGTGACCACCTGGGTCAAGGGTGCCCCGGAGCCTGTCTTAGAAGAGACCTACGATTTAGACCTCCTATTCCGAGTCTAACCCGTAGTGTTTTCCCTTTGTAGGTATGACGGAAGATCCCTTTTTCTAAAAATACCAAAAACATTTGAAAACTTAAAATCAAAAAAAAATAAAAAAAAAATCAAAAAAACAAGAAAACCAAAAACAATGGAAAAACAAAAACTCGAAAAAAGAGTGCTTTGTATAGTTCCCAAAGTTCTTGTTTTACAAAAACCCAAAAAAATCGAAAATTTGAAAAATAGCAAAAAGATTTTGTACATAGCTGCTCCTGGTAGGACTTTGGCCAAAGAAAAGGATTTCGAAAGAAGCGTCGTCTGTATAGCCAGACCAAAAATTTCGAAATCACTTGAAAATCTAAGTACAAAACCAGGTTATTTTGAAAACCACGCATCAAGTTCCCTCGAGTCTATAGCCCACGAGAATGATCAAAGCCCAGAAGTGGATCCCCTTGAGGAAGATCCCACTTCTGAGCTCCCAGAATTTCATAGAATTCTCGATTTTGAAAGACCTTCCCAATCAGTAGGAGGAGATTTCGTAGAGGTGAACCTAGGGGATGATTCCAATCCCAAAACCATCAAAATAGGCGCATGCTTGCATGAAACTAAAAAGTTAGCATTCATTGCATTTCTACGAACCTATTTAGATGTGTTTGCATGGACGTATGAAGACATGCCGGGCATAGATCCCAGCATTGTCGAGCATCGTCTTCCCTTAGATATAGGTGTAAAACCAATAAAGCAGAAGCTTAGGAAAATACACCCGAATGTACACACGCAAGTCAAAGAGGGTTTAGAAGATCTGCTAAAAGCCGGATTTATAAAACCCATTGCGTATTCTGATTGGTTGTCAAATATCGTTGTAGTTCGAAAAACCAATGGGAAAATTCGAATATGCATCGATTTCAGAAACCTGAATAAAGCCACTCCAAAGGATAATTATCCTTTACCAAACATAGATTTGATAGTCGATAGTACTGCAAATCATGAAATGTTTTCATTCATGGATGGCTATTCAGGCTATAATCAAATCAAACTAAGTCCACGAGATCAGGGTAAGACCGCCTTCACAACCCCATGGGGCACGTACTGCTATACAGTCATGCCCTTTGGTTTGAAAAATGCCGGCGCAACATACCAACGAGCCATGAACACGATCTTCCACGATCAAATTCATGAGCTTGTAGAAGTGTATGTAGATGATCTCTTGGCGAAATCCAAAACCCGATGCACCCATATCGAATGTTTACAAAAGATTTTCGAAAGGCTTAGGCTTTACAAAGTAAAGCTAAACCCTCAAAAATGTGTGTTCGGGGTAGAATCAGGGAAGCTTCTAGGCTTTATGGTGAGCCAAAGGGGAATAGAAGTCGACCCCTCTAAGTGTCGAGCCATCATAGACATGGCTCCACCCTCCAATCTCACCCAAGTCTGTAGCCTCCAGGGTCGATTACAATCTGTGCGCCGATTCATAGCGAATCTGGCAACTAGATGCGAACCCTTCAACAAACTATTGAGGAAGGGTACGAAATTCTTATGGGATGACGAATGCCAAAAGTCCTTCGAGAGACTGAAGGCATACTTGGTTAATCCCCCCGTTTTGAATCCTCCAAAACAAGGAAAACCGCTTTTATTATACATCTCCGTGCATGTAAACGCTTTAGGAGCCCTGTTGGCTCAATACGAGGATGACACCCATAAGGAGTATGCCATCTACTACATTTCGAAAACTCTCTTGGCTTATGAACGAAATTATCAAGCCATGGAGAAGACGTGCTTGGCCCTAGTCTGGGCCTGCCAAAAATTCAGACACTATTTCCTAGATCATGAGATCTGGATAGTGTCCAAGCTTGATCCAATCAAGCACTTGTTCGAAAAACCCATTCTCACGGGTAGATTGGGCAAATGGCAACTCCTTCTAATGGAGTATGATCTGAAATACCATCACCAGATCTCTATTAAGGGGCAAGCCCTAGCAGATTACGTGGCTGAATTCCCCTTAGAGGACGCATATCCCACTCTTGTCGAAATGCCTGATGAAGGCATATTGCAAAACCATTTTCAAAACCACATTTTGGCAAATTCTTTCGAAAACCAAGTGTGGAAGATGCACTTCGACGGGGCACGAAACCAACGAGGGGCTGGTGCCGGGATCATCCTAATCTCCCCTGAAAAGGGCGAGATTCCCATAGCAGTCCGCTTAGATTTCGAACGTTCCAACAACGTAGCTGAGTATGAAGCACTCATACAAGGCTTAAGGATTTCGAAAACTCTAGGGGCATCATGCATCGAGGTCTTTGGAGATTCGCTCCTTGTCATAAACCAGGTTTTAAAAATTTGGCAAGTACGTAATGAGAAACTACTTCCATATCACGAGTTGGCCACTCGATTGGTCCAAACCTTCTAGTCGTGTAAGCTCACACACGTAGGAAGAAAGGACAATGGCATTGCCGATGCCCTCTCCTCCTTGGGTTCAGCCCTGAAGGTCGATCCCATTTCAGGGACCAGATCTTTGGAAATATGGCATGCACCCCATCCATCCACACAGGACCTGGATATTTGCCAAAACAACCCAGAGTCTATTGAAAAACCCTGGTTCTATGACATAAAACAATTTTTAGAAAATGGGGGATTCACCGAGGATGCCACATCCAAAGATAAGGCATTCATTCGTAAGATTTTGACCCGATACACCATTTTGGGAGGGGTCTTATACAAAAAGAGTTTTACTGGCATTCTGCTTAGGTGTATCGACCTAGAGGAGGCTAGGATAGTGATGCACGAGTTCCACGATGGAGAATGTGGAGGTCATGTTAATGCCAACATGATGGCGATGAAAATACTTAGAGGGGGCTATTTTTGGTCCACCCTGAAAAAGGATTGTCACGATCATGTAAGGAAGTGTCATCCGTGTCAAGTGCATGGGCACGCCATTCATATCCCTTCATCTGCATTGCATTCCGTGGTCAGCCCCTGGCCATTTACCATGTGGGCGTTTGACATTGTAGGCCCAATATTTCCAAAGGCCTCGAATGGGCATCGTTTTATTCTAGCAGCCAGGGAGTATTTCTCCAAGTGGGTGGAAGCCATTTCCCTAACAAATGTAATGGGGCAACATGTGGTGGCTTTCATCCGGAGGAATATTTTGGCTCGATTTGGGGTTCCACGAGACCTTGTGTCGGATAATGGTACCCCATTCAAGAATGAGCGGATGGTTAAGTTGTGCAACACGTATTGCATAACTCACCACTTCTCCTCGCCCTACTACCCTCAAGGCAACGGCCAAGCCGAAGCTACAAACAAGACTCTCATTGGTATCATTGAGAAAACCTTAGATAAGGGTAGGACGTGGCACGAGAAGCTGGATGAAGCCTTATGGGCTTATAGGACTTCCATCCGGACTCCCACGAATGCCACACCATTCGAATTGGTCTATTGGCACAAACGCCATTCTTCCCATTCATACCCAACTACATTCATTTCATACATCTATTGCACTCGACCTCCCCCTAGAGACGCTTCAGCATGCTAGGATGGCCGAACTAGATTTGCTAGATGAGAGGCGACTCCTTGCCATGGATCATGCTCGTGCATACCGGCAAAGGATAGCCCGACATTATAGCAAACACATGAGACCTCGCCACTTTGAAGTGGGAGATCTGGTCTTAAAAACCATCCACCATCGTGGCCCACACCCCCTAGGCAAGTGGCGCCCCAACTGGGATGGACCCTATGTTGTACGAGCAACCACTACGAACAATTCGTATTGGTTGATCGATGTAGAAGGTAGGAATTTAGCAGATCCTATCAATATTCAATACTTAAAGAAGTATCATGTGTAGGATCTGGATTAAATTCCAGTTTTCGAAAATTTTATAGGGATAGCTGCCCTGAGACATGTGAATAAGGTGCAAAGGCGAACTCGTGTGACCCTAAGTGAGAGAATTCGCACTTGTGAAAGAGTGGAGTTTTCAAAATTGTGGTTGCATTTCAAAATCCTTCTTCTTACAAAGAAAGGCCTAATTCAACATAGCAAGATACTTGCAAGTAGTACGTGCTATTTCTAAATAGGCTGATCTGGAATGGATCGAGTGTAGGCTTGGGATAAGTCCTCCCCTCTTCTCTCCTATTTCCAAAAGGAAAACAAAGGCCCAAATCAAAAGGGAATTTCCCATTTAAAGTCTCTTTCCAAAAGAAAGAAGCCAGACTTCAAAAAGAAAAATCGATTCTCTTATTAAAAAAAAAAAAAGAGGGATTAAAGAAAAAATACTCCCAAAGGGAGACCCTCTATGGAAAAAAGGAAAAAGAGGCCAAAAAGCTCAAAAAGAGCAGTTTTCCGCCTTCTATGCCTTAAACCACGGGACGCTTCAGAAGGGACCGTGGTATCTCTTTCCCATCCCTGGCTTATCCCAAGCTAAAGCATGGTTCATTTCGAGGAATCCTAAAGTAAAAATAGGATTTACTTACTTGAATTTCATCTTGTTTGAGAATTCGACGTTTCGAGTAAGGCGTAGGAATTTGAAATGAAGCTTGTTTTCTTATAAAACCTCCGCTAGATAAGCGAGTGTTAAGACTCAAACAAGGGCAAGCACGAAGAGCTCGAGATCCAAAGGATCGAGGCTCAAGACAGTTGTCCCTTTTGTAAATAATTTTTGTAAATAAGTTTTGAAAACCGAACATCGAACAGCATAGGATTTGCTCACTTGGAGCAATAGACCTTGTAAGTCTCTAGAGTTCGACCACATCTGGTCTCTGGGAGGTCGCCACTCTTGGCACCACACCCATGTCATCTGCATTCCACGCATGGCACTTGCATAAACATGATCCCATATAGGACCAGATTCCATAAGTATAACCCTTTGGCGTGATATCTCCTCCTACCAGAGTTTGTAAAATTGAGATTTTGCTAAAATGGGACGATCCCATATTCTTCGTGGCTAGATCTAGGGAGACATTAAAAGGGGTGTTTGTCATCTTTGCCCTTATCCAAATCGATTTGGACAAGGCCAAAGAGGGGCATCTGTAAACACCCCGAAATCCCACGAATTTCTCAAATTCATCTGGTTTTGTAAAAGCAGCCCCAAAGGGCTATTTTGAGTCGGAAAACCCAGGAGCCTTCCAGACAACCCTGTACATATGTTTTAAACTCTGTATTTCAAAAATATATAATATAGCTTTTGAAAACCTTTTAAAACACGTTTTTGAAACCCCGAAGTGGCTCGGCCCGATCAAGACAGGACCAGGAGAGCCAAGAAGAGCCCGGAACCGGAGCACACGTCAAGCCCGGCACAGCAACTCTTGTATCCGATTCACACCCCAGGATCTCGAACGTCCAAGACCCTGTTCTTACCAAAATAGCATTTGAAGTCATATCCGGAAGGCAGAAACGGAGGCGGACGACTATGTTGGCGAAGACCCAACGCAGACGGAGTACTGACGCTGTCAGGCCCCGCACGAATCGTCCGTTTCGAACCCAGCTCGAAGGAGTCAGAGTTCAGTTTGGATTGGATCTGGACCATATATATCCAGATTCCAATCCAAACCCATATGTGGACTTGGATTTGGATTTGGATCCAGAGATCCAATCCAATATCCATATCCATGGCCCACATCACCTTCTCATAAATGGAGGTGGGGCCCACTTGAGTTTCACGTGGGATATTGGGCATGAGAGAGAGTGGGGTTGAAAAATATCAAGAGTGTTGTATTAAGCTTGACTTGTGTGTCAAGTTTGGGTTAATCATGTGGGTTAGCCTAATTGAGTGGGTTTAAGCTTGTAATTAGCTAAAACCTAACCTAGGGCTGCACCAACATGGGGTGATCAAGGTCTATGGGCCATGCTAAGGGAGCTCCCTCACCTAAACCTAACCCAAAATGCCTAATCCTAGCCTAAACCCCTAATCCACCCCTAATCTGAGCCTAATCACCTAACCCACTTCCCTAATCCCGTCCTAATCCCAACCTAATCACCTAACCCACTTCCCTAATCCTTCCCTAAACCTAGATTAATTTCCCTAATCCTAGCCTAAACCTAGCCTAATCACCTAACCTAGCTCACTAAACCTCACCCTAAAACCCAACCACCTAACCTAGCCCTAAACCCCTAAACCACCCTTAGCCCACGATTTACCCAAACCCCTAGTTTTAAAATATCTGGCCCAACCCTTTCCAGCCCACCTTATCTACATACCACCCTACCTAAACCACCTAACCACTACCCTCAGCCCAGCCCTAACCGACCTACCCATCCCCTATTTAAACCCCCCTCCTTGGGGGCGGGTTTTCCAAGTGGGAACCCTCACCTCAGCCCAGCCGACTCCATTCTCCAACCTGTCCGCCTGCTCCATTCCCCAACTGCTCCACCTGCTCCATCAGCTCCACCTGCACTGCCACCTTCCCTCTTCCATCCACCACCACCATCCCTCAGCCGGACGCCACCACCTCCACCCAACCGAACCAGCCAACAGCCAACCTGCCCGCCTGCTTCCCACTTCATCCGCCACCTCTCCCCATTTGGTAAGTACCCCAAACTCCCTCAAAGCCCCTCTCTTCCACCTCTCCACTCTTAGCCACCCATCCTATCTTCATCTCAGCCCCTTTGCCACCACCACTTTCACTTAGCCGAACCTAGCATAGCCCAAGCTGCCGACCACTCCCTAACCATCCTTTCCCATTCGGTTTTCTCCTAGGTGTCCCATTCGGCCTTCCCACCAGCTCACCTTTTAGGTCCAGTCTCCCTAAGTACCCAACTCCCCTAGTGACCCTAAGAACCCACTCATTCAGCCCCTCTAAACCCCCTACTTTGAGGCGCCATCTACTTGCCACCGGCCACCTTCGAGGCGCCTATCCCGCGCCCCACTTGCAGCCAGCCAGCACCTTTGATCACCTACCTTCGCGGAGCTCCCGTTTGCAGCCCAAGGCCAAGCCCACGCTCAAGCAAGACCTCTACGGACCAGCTACTCGTAAGTGTCTAAACTCGGTCCTTAGTTGTATACTTGCTTGGGATTCAATTTGATACGGGGTTGTAATAACGGAGCATAGTCTCCCCCCGCTTGTAATAACGTGGCTTGGCACAACCACACACGTGCACTCTCTTAGTCGTGCACGATTTTTAACACACACGGGCCTAATCAGCCCCTAATATATAAGTGTACATATATACTTTCATTTTCGAAGGGTTTTGTTTAAGTTGGGTGCGTTGTCTTTCAATTCAAGCACTCTCACACACATTGAGCTTTCGCTCTTATTTGAAAGACCCAAGTAAGGGCCGACCTATACTATTTGGGTTTCATTTCTTGTCGTGTGAGTAAGTCTTTCAATTCAAGCACTCTCACACACATTGAGCTTTTGCTCTTATTTGAAAGACCCAAGTAAGGGCCGACCTATACTATTTGGGTTTCATTTCATGTCGTGTGAGTAAGTCTTTCAATTCAAGCACTTTCACACACATTGAGCCTTCGCTCTTACTCCCAAGACCTTAGTAAAGGCCTTATTGCAGTTATATTTGGGTTTCATTTATGTCGTGTGGGTAGTCTTTCAATTCAAGCACTCTCACACACATTGAGCCTTCGCTCTTACTCACAAGACATTTGTCAAGGTCATACTGCAATTCATATTTGGGTTTAATTTCATGTCGTGTGTGTAAGTCTTTCAATTCAAGCATGCACCCACATTGAGCCTTCGCTCTTATTTGCAAGACCCGAGTAAGGGCTCATATACATAAGCTATATACATATTTCCTTCGGTTATTTCCCTTCGGTTATTTCCCTTCTGTTATTTCCCCTTCAGTATTGTCTTTACATTTCGGGTTTTCCCTTTGGAGTAGCGTGAGTTTGCATTGCATCTACGCCATACCACGAGGTAGGACGCATATTGCATCAAAGCAAGCCCCACTCGAATTCGCCCATGTAGTGGAGTGTTCATAACACACAAACTAGGTGGCCCGAAAAGGGATAAAAGAAAAGACTTAGGCACGTGCAAATCCACGTGATCTAAAATATGCAACCGCATCCTAAAGACCCGAAATAGACACCTCGAATCGCTTCGTAGACTTTCTCTCCAAAACTCGATTTTTGCAAAGCGTACAGACTGACCCTTGCGCATCGGTGCAAGAAGGTCTGCGACGACAAGAGCTTACTTGCTCACAGTCGCCACGTTTAGAAGTCAGTGATAAATATATCTTCGCTAGCTTAAGTAAGCTAGCTGGCACGCCCTATTTGTATACATAGGCCTTAGACGCACGAGAAGATCCACTCCAAGCCCCCGGAAGGGACGAAGAGGCGGGGATTTTCGCGCGTCTACAGAGATTGGCACGCCCGGTGGGACGTGAGCCTTTTCAGAAATCGAGTTTACTTGTAGAAGTCTTGCGAAAATTTTGTAAAAAGGTGTCGTTTTAACTTGTTTTCTTTGCTTGTACTTAGGAAATTTTGAAAAAGCTTGAAAAGCATGTCAAAATCCAATCCAAGTGAAGTGTCGAGCCAAGGCTCATGCGCATCAAGTTCTCACTCTAGGAGGATTTTCAAAAACAAAATAAAACTAGATGAAATCGAGGACTTGAGAAGGGAGTTTGAGGCCAAAATCGATGCTCTCAGCCAAGAGGCTGAAGTAGGCGATTCATGTTCATCGAACGGTGAACAAAGGCCTAAAAAGAAATCTGAAAAACCTCACAAGCAAAAAGAGGCCCCCGTAATAGAAGGCAACCAATACCACGAGTCCTTCACACAAAAGGACCGTAAAGCCCTACAGCAGCTGCTGAAAGGGCAGAATAAAGAGAAAAGAAGTTACGCCCTGTCTGATTTCCTTCCTATGGATTACGAAACAGACAGTGACGATGAAATACCGAACTTCCATCGGTATGATGGCATGGGAGACCCTAGGTCTCACTTGCAGCTTTTCTCGCGTCGAGCCCATAAGAAGAAAAAGGACTCGATGAAATGGGTGTATTGGTTCCCTCTATCCCTTAAAGGCACAGCTGCCAAATGGCTGGCTTCCTACGACTTAAGCCAGTTCGCTACTTTTGAAGAGTTAGCGAACTGCTTCATGCAAAGATTTGCACACAACGTGGAAGTCACGCCAACCTTGAATACCTTAAGGGATACAAAAGCAAGGCATGAACGAAGACGTGCATGCCTTCATTATAAGATGGAGGTCGCTTTTGGGCCAAGTGCGAGAGCCCATATCCGAAGGATGCGCAGTAATGCTCATCCTGGATAATTTTAAAAGCGAGTTAAAAACCCTTCTCTCGCTCCATGAGATTTCAACTTTCCATAAGTTGATCAAAAAGGCCTCCCTTTTCGAAACCAACTTGAGAAAAGGGACATACGACCACTTATGGAAAGGAAGTGCCGTTCCAAAAACCCGTTTGGAAAAGCCCATCGCATATGGGCTGCCCACGACGGACAAAGGGGCAAAGCCCCATAAAATCGCCAATGTCCGGGTGGATCCGGGCATGGCGGGCACTTCCAAAAATTTTGAAAAAATAGAAAATAAGAGAGAACGCAATTTTTCAAAACCAATTGAAAAACGGGAGTACACTCCGCTGGGGCAACCTTTGTAGACGCGCGAAAATCCCCGCCTCTTCATCCTTTTCAGGGGCTTGGAGTGGATCTTCTCGTGTGTCTAAGGCCTATGTATACAAATAGGGCGTGCCAGCTAGTTTGCTTAAGCTAGCGAAGATATTTCTAACACTGACTTCTAAATGTGGCGACTGTGAGCAAGTAAGCTCTTGTCGTCGCAGACCTTCTTGCACCGATGCGCAAGGGTCAGTCTGTACGCTTTTGCATAAATCGAGTTTTGGAGAGAAAGTCTACGAAGCGGTTCGAGGTGTCTATTTCGGGTCTTTAGGATGCGATTGCATATTTTAGATCACGTGGATTTGCACGTGCCTAAGTCTTTTCTTTTATCCCTTTTCGGGCCACCTAGTTCGTGTGTTATGAACACTCCACTACATGGGCGAATTCGAGCGGGGCTTGCTTTGATGCAATATGCGTCCTACCTCGTGGTATGGCGTAGATGCAATGCAAACTCACGCTACTCCAAAGGGAAAACCCGAAATGTAAAGACAATACTGAAGGGAAATAACAGAAGGGAAATAACCGAAGGAAAATAACCGAAGGGAAATAACCGAAGGGAAATAACCGAAGGGAGATATGTATATATCTTATGTATATGAGCCCTTACTCGGGTCTTGCAAATAAGAGCGAAGGCTCAATGTGGGTGCGTGCTTGAATTGAAAGACTTACACACACGGCATGAAATTAAACCCAAATATAAATTGCAGTATGGCCTTGACTAAGGTCTTGGGAGTAAGAGCGAAAGCTCAATGTGTGTGAGAGTGCTTGAATTGAAGTACTACACACACGACATAAATGAAACCCAAATATAACTGCAATAAGGCCTTTACTAAGGTCTTGGGAGTAAGAGCGAAGGCTCAATGTGTGTGAAAGTGCTTGAATTGAAAGACTTACTCACACGACATGAAATGAAACCCAAATAGTATAGGTCGGCCCTTACTTGGGTCTTTCAAATAAGAGCGAAAGCTCAATGTGTGTGAGAGTGCTTGAATTGAAAGACTTACTCACACGACATGAAATGAAACCCAAATAGTATAGGTCGGCCCTTACTTGGGTCTTTCAAATAAGAGCGAAAGCTCAATGTGTGTGAGAGTGCTTGAATTGAAAGACTTACTCACACGACATGAAATGAAACCCAAATAGTATAGGTCGGCCCTTACTTGGGTCTTTCAAATAAGAGCGAAAGCTCAATGTGTGTGAGAGTGCTTGAATTGAAAGACAACGCACCCAACTTAAACAAAACCCTTCGAAAATGAAAGTATATATGTACACTTATATATTAGGGGTTGATTAGGCCCGTGTGTGTTCAAAATCGTGCACGACTAAGAGAGTGCACGTGTGCGGTTGTGCCAAGCCACGTTATTACAAGCGGGGGGAGACTATGCTCCGTTATTACAACCCCGTATCAAATTGAATCTCAAGCAAGTGTACAACTAAAGACCGAGTTTAGACACTTACGAGTAGCTGGTCCGTAGAGGTCTTGCTTGGGCGTGGACTTGGCCTTGGGCTGCAAACGGGAGCTCCTCAAAGATGGATGAACCAAAGTGCTGGCCGGCTGCAAGTGGGGCGCGGGATAGGCGCCTCGAAGGTGGCCGGTGGCAAGTAGATGTCGCCTCAAGGTAGGGGGTTCAAAGGGGCTAAATAAGTGGGTTCTTAGGGTCACTAGGGGAGTTGAGTACTTAGGAAAAACTGGCCCTAAGGGAGAGTTTGTGGGAAGGCCGAATGGGACAGCTAGGGGAAGGCCGAATGGGATAGGATGGTTAGGTAGTGGCCGATAGTTTAGGTTATACTAGGTTCGGCTAGGTGAAAAGGGTGGTGGCAAAGGCTGAGATGATGATAGGGTGGGTGGCTAGGAGTGGAGAGGTGGAAGAGAAGGGCTTTGATGGAGTTTTGGGTACTTACCGAATGGGGAGAGGTGGTGGAAGGCAAGGAGAAGCAGGCGGGCAGGTGGGCTCTTGGCTGGTTCGGTTGGATGAAGGTGGTGGCGTCCGGCTGGGTGAGGTGGTGATGGATGGAAGAGGGAAGGTGGCGGTGCAGGTGGAGCTGGTGGAGCAGGTGGAGCAGGCGGAGGTGATGGAGAGTGGTCCCGGCTAGGTGAGGAAATGGGAGAAGGAGAGGGCCCGGCTGGGTGAGGTGAAGGTTCCCACTTGAAAAACCCGCCCCCAAGGGGGGGGGTTTAAATAGGGGATGGGTAGGTCGGTTAGGGCTGGGCTGAGGGTAGTGGTTAGGTGGTTTAGGTAGGGTGGTATGTAGATAAGGTGGGCTGGAAAGGGTTGGGCCAGATATTTTAAAACTAGGGGTTTGGGTAGATTGTGGGCTAAGGGTGGTTTAGGGGTTTAGGGCTAGGTTAGGTGGTTGGGTTTTAGGGTGAGGTTTAGTGAGCTAGGTTAGGTGATTAGGCTAGGTTTAGGCTAGGATTTGGGAAATTAATCTAGGTTTAGGGAAGTGGGTTAGGTGATTAGGTTGGGATTAGGACGGGATTAGGGAAGTGGGTTAGGTGATTAGGTCGGGATTAGGGGTGGATTAGGGGTTTAGGCTAGGATTAGTCATTTTGGGTTAGGTTTAGGTGAGGGAGCTCCCTTAGCATGGCCCATAGACCTTGATCACCCCATGTTGGTGCAACCCTAGGTTAGGTTTTAGCTAATTACAAGCTTAAACCCACTCAATTAGGCTAACCCACATGATTAAACCCAAACTTGACACACAAGTCAAGCTTAATACAACACTCTTGATATTTTTCACCCCCACTCTCTCTCATGCCCAATATCCCACGTGAATTTCAAGTGGGCCCCACCTCCATTTATGAGAAGGTGATGTGGGCCATGGCTATGGATATTGGATTGGATCTCTGGATCCAAATCCAAATCCAAGTCCACATATGGGTTTGGATTGGAATCTGGATATATATGGTCCAGATCCAATCCAAACTGAACTCTGACTCCTTCGAGCTGGGTTCGAAACGGACGATTCGTGCGGGGCCTGACAGCATCAGTACTCCGTCTGCGTTGGGTCTTCGCCAACATGGTCGTCCGCCTCCGTTTCTGCCTTCCGGAGATGACTTCAAATGCTATTTTGGTAAGATTAGGGTCTTGGACGTTCGAGATCCTGGGGTGTGAATCAGATACAAGAGTTGCTGCGTCGGGCTTGACGTGTGCTCCGGTTCCGGGCTCTTCTTAGCTCTCCTGGCCCTGTCTTGATCAGGCCAAGCCACTTCGGGGTTTTAAAAACGTGTTTTAAAAGGTTTTCAAAAGCCATATTATATGTTTTTGAAATATAAAGTTTAAAACATATATACAGGGTTGTCTGGAAGGCTCCTGGGTTTCCAAACTCAAAATGGCCCTTTGGGGCTGCTTTTACAAAACCAAGTTTGTTTTAAGGAATTCGTGGGATTTCGGGGTGTTTACACCATGTTGGCTAAGTGGGTCTAGACAAGGGTTGCAACCAAGGTGGGCTCGACCAAGGGAGGCTGCAACCAAGGCGTGGACATGAGCTCAACCAAGAAGGACCAGCTCCAAGAGGTAGGCCTCCTAACCCCGCCCTAAACCTAGCCTAATCACCTAACCCACTTCTCTAAACCTAACCCCAAACCACCTTACACCTAGCCTAATCACCTAACCTATCCCACTAAACCCAAACAAGAACTTAAACCAACCCCTTACATTTCGGGTATTTATATTGGTGAAAGCTACGTGAGTTGCACTTCAATTTTGGGTATTTACATTAGTGAAAGTTGTGTGAGTTGCCCTTTCAATTCGAGCCTAGCTCACATCATCACTTTCAAAACCTGAAAAGATTTTGCATCCTTGCATTCGCTCGCTTTCAAAGAAGCCCCCGATTCCTCACTCAAACCACGTTGAAAATAGGCCACATATTCACACACATATTAGGCCTAATAGCTAAAACTCCAAAGACTTAGGGTCATCCAAAAAGTCGTAATAAAACTTGCAAACAAGGCATACATTGAATTCATAAAACACAGATATTTCAAAGTTTTGTAAAATCAAAGTTTCTAAGTGTTTAAACTGACCCTTGAGCATCGGTTCAAGAAGGTTTAAACGAAAAGATCCCGCTTTCCCATAATTGCCAGAAAGTCAGAATATTTCAAAAACCTTCGCTAGCTTGAGTAAGCTAGCTGGCACGCTCGCAGAAACGACGCAGGCACGAAAAGGTTCATTTCCGGTCTCAAAAACCAGGAGTGAAAATTTTCACACTTACACTAACCATGTAGACTTATGTGAGTGTGCCTACATGAATCCAAGAGGCATAGATGTAATGAAGGAAGAGGAGTAAGCTTTCACCTTGGCCATCCACACCAAGAAGAGAGGATCCACGCGTGAAGTTGCACCCGCACTGGAGTTTGAAGTTTGGGTTGAAAGTGGAATGGTTTCACTTGCCATCATAAGGTAAGCAAACTCACTTTAACTGGAGTTTGACTTAGATTTGTTACACAGCATGTGCGCCCCATGTGTCAGGGTGTCCTTTGTGTGCCGCCAGCATGCCTCTTACATGGAGGCCTGCCTCCCCCAGGTGCCAACATGTCCAACACGTATCCAACTGCCTGCACTACATGTCTCATATGTCCAACTACTCTTCCCATATGTGAATATCTCTAGATGGATTGGATTTAGATTTGGATCAGGTTAAATAACCCAAAAGGATCCGATTCAAGAAAATGTCTATAAAAGGAGGATGTGGGTAACCAAGGAGGAGAATTGCCTAAGGAAGAGTTCATCCAAGGAAGAGAGAGAGAGAAAGAGATAGACCTAGAGAGAAAGCTTTAAACTATACTCTTCTACCTCCTTTTTTTTGTTTGTTCTTGTTGTAAGCTTAGAGTTATTATCTCTAATCCTTTGTAAGCTCAAGAATAACAGTTATTTCATGAAATATCATTACAAAAGAGGGTCATCATAGTACAAAAGAACAAAATAAAGGGTCATTGGTAAGAGGAATCCGTAACTTTTGCAAGATTTCATTTCTTCTACCCCAATATATGCTATATCTTATACATTCTCATTTGTTCTATACTTATGTATTATATCATCCTTTCTTCCCTTTTTTTAGTGTATTGATTGCTTTCAATTCAATTCAAGAACTCATAAGAGGGACATAGCTGTCATGTTTACATACAATAGCATGAGTATGTAATCACTCTTATGGTGGATTAATCATCCATAAGTTTGTATTATGGGAGGGCATTGGGCTATGATCGCATATATTTTCCAAGAGAGTAATCCTCTTCTAGAGAAATACCCCAAGATCTATATATAGATGAGTTCCGCTCTAGCATAAGTCCTCAATAAAATTTTTTGGATGATTAATAAATCATTAAGGTTCTAACCGGATGCATCATTATTTTCTATAAAAAAATTTCTACAGATTTTAGTAAACTGTACAAACCTTGTATGATCTCTGAATTTTCTAGCTACAATCTCCAAGCAAAATATTTCTATATTTTATTTGTGAGTGGTACACATACTAGCCAATATCCAGTAAAATTCTCATAAATTTTAGACATAGATGAGAATTATAAAAAAACAATAAGGATCAAACTCAACCCAAAACTGAACCTATCTGTAATAAAAAATTTGTAACAGATATTCAGTAAAACCATCACAACTCTGTTTGTAGGTATTCAAATACCTCAAGAATAGTGTCTCATAAACCTAACTTCCATAACTTTTTAAATTGATAATTTTTATTGAAATCGAAAGCCTATGTATGGAGATACGAGTGTTGTATCTTAGTCACAGATACTGTCCATAATTTCATAATAGCATTCGGTTAGAAGGTTTACGATGTTTTTATTTGATCATCCAAAGATCCAAAAATATAAATAAAACTAAATACGGTTCTCACTCAGGTAAAAAATTTAGAATTTTTGGATCCCCAGAATGTGGCTAAAAAGTATAAAGTCCCACAATATAAAACATAACCAATTTTGTTTTCATGTAATTAAATTTGGTTTGGCCAAGTGAAATCGATGCCCTTTTGAATAGGTGGTTTTGAGTCGAAATTGTTTTGAGAAAACTCTGGATTCTAAAATCACTCTTCCTAAGTTTCTATGCTAACCCTTGAGCGTCGGTTCAAGAAGGCTTATGTTGACAAGAACATACTTTTCCACAATCATCGAATAGTCACATAAATTTATTTGCAAGTTTGAGTAAACTTGTTGGCAAACTCGCTCACGATTTTTGCAAGCAAAGTTTTAAGTTCATATCAAATCGAAAAATTTTGTTTACAGATAGAAAAAATATTTCTATAAGCTTTTTAATGAAATATATATATATATTAGTATTAGCTTATGAAAGTTAACTAAATCAAAAAAGTATATAAACCATCATTTCTATCGGTGTATTCAAAAGAATGAAGTCAAAGAGGCTCTTAAATATATAAAGGTTGGTAAATTTATAGGACCATACAATATTCCTATAGAAGCATGGAAAATTATAGATAGAAGTGGGACTCACTTTGCTCACAAGACTATTTAATGAAATATGAAGAACCCAAAAGATGCCTGAGGAATGGAGAGCAAGTACACTTATACCCATATATAAGAACAAGGTAAATATTCTAAAGTGTTCGAATTATCGAAGTATCAAGTTAATGAGTCATACTATTAAATTATGGGAAAAAATTATCGAACATTAGGTTAAGACAAATATTGAGTATAACATAGAACCAATTCAGATTCATGCCTAGCATATCTACTATTGAAGCGATTCAACTATTGAGATGTCTTATAGAACATTTTAAAGCAAAAAAAAAAGAACCTTCACATGATATTTATTGATCTAGAAAAGGCTTATGATAGGGTGGGTGCCAAGAGATATTCTTTGGAGAACCTTGGAAAAGATAGATTACATCAAGGATCAACTTTAAGTTTATATTTATTTATATTGGTCATTGATGAGTCAACAAAACATATTCAAGATAGAAGTACCATGGTGCATGTTATTTGCAGATGATATTGTGTTGGTGGATGAGTTTAAGGAAAAAGTTAATAGGAAATTGAAACTATAGAGAGAAATGTTAGAAAGTAAAGGCTTCCGACTTAGTAAAACAAAGACATAATATATAGAATGTAAGTTTGATCATTTGGGTACTTCAAAGAACTTAGAAATTAAGATTGACACAATGAATCCCTCACGAGGAAAGTTTTAAATGCCTAAGGTTAGTTTTTCAAAGTGATGGAAAAATTGATAGAGATGTTTAAAATTAATGTCGGTTAATTAAAATGAAAACGAGCATTAGGTATTCTATATGATAAGAAGATACCATTAAAGTTAAAAGGTAAATATTATCTACTATGTTTTATGATTTTGAGTGTTGGGCAGTTAATCTACAACATGTGCAAAAAATGTCTTTAACATAAATGAAGAGGTTGAGATGGATGAGTGGTCACACAAGGAAAGACTGTATACATAATGAGGTTATTAGAAATCAATTGGGAGTAGTAACAATATACATTTAACATAGTTTGGACATGTAGAAAGACGACCAAGAAACGCTCCCGTAAGAAGATATAAAAAATTAGATTGTGAAAATGTTAAAAGAGGAAGATGACGACCACAAAAGTGTTAGAAAAAAATTATAAAAAATGATATAGTTTATATTGAGTTAATTGTTTGCATCACAAAACAAAGAATCCATGTAGCCGACCCCATCTAGTATGAGAAAAGGCTTAGTTGTTGTTTGTATGCTCTAAGCAATGCTTTAAACAAGTAAAATCCAGCCGATTTCTTGTTTCAACCTCTACCAAAGATGCGTGCAACAGGAGCTATCCATCAACCATGCCTTGGGGGACTGCATGCATATGAAGGTGAGTGATATGTGGTTCGCTTCCTCCTTGGGCTGCACACAAAAGAGGGACGTTAGCGTTGGTGAATAGATGACACTGATATGGAAAGATGTTTCACCTTAAGGTATAGAAATTTTCTGTCTAATTCTACATGGGGTGTGGCTTGATGGCAACAAGATCACGTTTCATGAACATATACAGTCGATGGAGGAACTGTTGGGCAAGTCCTTGCTACAGGAATTCCAAGGCACAAGAATCTAAAGAACAAGAAACTTGAAGTTAATTAACCAAAGAAAGAATCTAAAAGTAACCAACTTACGTAGAAGGATGGAAGATGGAACCCACTGAGGGAGGGAAAGATGATGCATCAATGAAGGAGAACAGTTGAGAGAGTGCAGGAGCTATTTTCTGAGACAGAGAGGGTTGTATATTTGGTGAGTTTGCTGGAACCTCCCCAAGAATTTGGTACCAAAGATAGCGGAAGCTTATGCAATAAGGTTGGGACTATAGCTAGTGAAGGACCTATTCTTCCTAGATCTTGAAGTAGGGAATGATAGACTGGAAGTCACGAAACCCATCATTCATAGCAAGTAACGATCTAAATACGTATTTATTGAACGATTTTTTAGTTGGGTCCGGATTGAAGAGACTACTCAAACAATTTGTAATGTGGCAAGGGTGAATGCCCTAATTCTCAGTTATATCCACATGCATTGCTTTCTTTGTCTAAGAAAAAAGGTAGATCTTTTAGCCGTTGACATTTGATTGCGTGAAGTACTTGGTCGGCTTGATTTTGATGAACTTAAAGGTGAATCTTCAGGATATTAAGCACATTGAGTCCATTTGTATGGTTAATTGCTTCCAGGTAGCATTCAACATAGTAAACATGAGGGGTCTCAAAGTGGAGTCCGATAATAGATCTCACTCTCACCCTGCCTCCTTGCCATAATATGAGCCATACATTTAATGGTTTTTCTATAATTTTATTTAAACCAATCTCCAAATAATTGTGTTAGGTATTTAAAGTAAATCAAGGGGTACTTTTCTTTCGACTTTTCTCACAAGGAAAGACTTTTGAGGACGTCTTATTTAAAATGGAGAGAAAGAGTCCTTCCCAGACAATGGATTCCCAGAAGATCTTCAAAAATAGATGGTTAACTATACCTGGATGGGCTCCTCCTCCGAAAGATTGGATCACTATTCTGCAAGCGCAGACATAGATGGCAGTTCGTGACCACACTGGTATATTCATCAAAGTAAAATCCTAGGCAGGGGTTGTTCATGAATGGGTCTGGTGGGAACACATTCTCACACATCTACTTTCGGTCACTCTTATCATTCAATCTTCAAGTTATGACAGCAGCTATGAAAGCTTGCAGTCTCTTGACTTCTTGCAGAACTTCGAAACTGTGGAAGTTCAGTGGATTCCTAAGCATCTCAATAAGATCCCCGTCCTTTTGGCGGGATTAGGAGTCCAGGACACAGGATTTTGCTAGGAGCAAAAGCCAGCAGACTGGCTCCCTTCTGTGTAAATTCTTCAATCGTTTTTGTAAAGAGATGTATACACACACAAAAAGAAAAGGGTTAGTTTGTTTAGGGTTTATTTAGAGAGAATCTTTCTTTTAATTCGGTTTGTCATATCTCATAAAAAAGATGGCAAGCTGTTTGTGAATCTGTTCTAGCAGAGAGTGCTTGGCTAGTGTTTAGTTCAGCTTGTTCGTATACAAACCGAGCTTGGGACCGAACAAGGATAATTTTGTCCGTTCCATACTAATATATTCAAATATAACCACCTTCCTGGTGCAAAAACATGTGTGAGGACTCATGAAGGAATGTGACTTCTTTGAAGTCAATATTGGGTTGCATCAAGGATCAACTTTAAGTCCATACTTATTTATAATGGTGATTGATGAGTTAACAAAACATATTCAAGATGAAGTACCTTGGTGTATGATGACATTGTATTAGTGGAGGAGTCTAAGGAAAAAGTTAATAGAAAATTGGAATTATGGAGAGAAACATTAGAAAGCAAAGGCCTCCGACTTAGTAGAACAAAGACAAAATATATAGAATGTAAGTTTGATCATTTGGTTACCTCAGAGGACATAAAAATTAAAATTGGCACACATTGCATTCCCCAAAAGGAAAGTTTTAAATACCTAGGGTCAATTTTTCAGAGTGATGGAAGAATTGATGGAGATGTTACGCATAGAATTAATGATGGTTGGTTAAAATGGAGAGGAGCATCAGGTATTCTTTGTGATAAGAAGATACCATTAAAGTTAAAAGGTAAATATTATATAGCAGCAATTAGGCCTGTCATATTTTATGGTTCTGAGTGTTGGGTAGTTAATCATCAACATGTACAAAAGATGTCTGTGACAGAAATGAAGATGTTGAGATGGATGAGTGGTCATACAAGAAAAGATCGTATATCTAATGAGGTTATTAGAAACAAATTAGGAGTGGCACCAATAGAGGATAAAATGAGAGAATATCGTTTAAGATGGTTTGGATATATAGAAAGAAGATCAAAAGAAGAACCTTTAATAAGGTTAGAAAAACTAAATTTGGAAAGTATTAAAAGAGGTAGAGGACGACCACAAAAGTGTTGGAAAGAAACAATAAAGAATGATCTAGCTTATTGTGAGTTAACTACTAACATGGCACACGATAGGGATATGTGGAAACAAAGAATCCATGTAGCCGACCCCGTCTAGTATGGGAAAAGGCTTAGTTGTTGTTGTTATTGTATAACCACCTTCCTCATCTTCAACATTTTTTGCTAGTCCTTATTTTGGAGAAAATTTCAAAGGGAATACTATGTGTACACCGCTTTTACTATCTATACCCTCTATATTTTAAAAATACTAAAAATACACAAGCATCAATTTCTTTCTCCTCTCTACACCTAATTCAGCATTCTCCTTTTTTACTTTGGCGACCAATATTTCGCCCGTTGAGATCTATTGTTGCTTCGTAGCCAATGAATACCTAATTATTAACTTAAGAACCTCACCGGAGTCAAATGAAACAAGAAAGAAGAAAAAGAAAAAAGAAAAGAAAGAGATGATTAATCTGCTTAATTTTTGGATTTTTCTAGGTTTTGAAAGGCTTGTTCTTAGTAATATCTTCGTATTTTTGTAGGTTTATCTTATTTTTGTTTTTTTATTTTGGTTGATGTTTCACAGTTTTGAGTCGAAGGATTTGCTTGTTGGCATTTCGATTCAACCCGCTTTACAAGCAAGTCTTCCTTTAAGGAAGAGATGCAGTTTCATCACATCTCTTCCTTAAGGAGAGACGTGGACCTACCATGTTTGATCCATAAAGGAGGATGCATGTGACCATATCTCTTCCTTAAGGGAGGACACCCCTGACTCCGTCTCGAGCGAAAGCACTTACAATGGAATTAATTTGGAGAAGACGATGATTGACTAAAATAATTATTATACTGAGGCTAAGGAGAGTAAAAGTTATTGTAGTGCACCGGATGATGTATTCATTGAATTATTTGCCGATGAGGTAGAAGAATAATTTGTTGATTGTGAGGGTGATGAACTTTACTATTCACTCGTATTTGCGACAAAAGATGTGTTTAGGAGTCATAATGAACTAATTAAGTATGTAACAAATATTGGAAGGAAGTATAATATTGTTATTATTTTTCTATGTTTGAAAAATAAATATGTAACAAGCAAGGTATGGCTTTGGAGTGAAAGGAGTGACAAATACTGCTGAGCAAGTAAAAAATATTGATGGTGAAAATAATAGGTTGATGGGCACTAAGAAGAAAGATTATCCATTTTTATTAAAAAGAGAGGGTACAATTGATAGTTATTGAAAGTTAAATATAGTGAATGAAACATATAACCATTCTCTAAGCTTAAGGACATATTTTTGCAGGGAGATTGAGTGAAATTAAGTATAATGTAACAAAAGACCCTACAAAAAGCTATTATAAATCGAAAATATTTTGACACATTTGAAGCGGGTTAACGAGGAAAATGTGAGTACAACAAGGTATATTTACAATGCATGGATAAAAATTAAAAACGAAGATAGGGGTTGTTCAAGTTTTCTACAACAATTATTATACAATCTAGATGCTCACCAACATCATACATGTTATTATAAAATCCCCAATATAGATATTGTCAGTGATATTATATTTGCACATCCCCATCTATTACAACTGTTACATGTATTTTCTTGGGTATTAGAATTTAATAACACATATAAGACAAACATGTAAGTGTTTCACTTTATTTTCTAATGTTTAGTCGTACATAGTGTGTAACAATTATATACTTTAGATTTTATAGGTATGAGATACCTTTTCTGAGAAGTTATCGGGTTCACATCAACCTCCAAAAACTTATTGGTAGCCTTCGCTTTTATGAGTGTAAAAAACAAAGAGTATCCATGATATGACTTTGGTGAATGTCATTCAAATAATACTTTTGAATAAGGCTCACTTTTTATGTAGATGATATATAGCTAAAAATAATGAAGCATTTATTATCAAATTGACCAAGAATAAAGACATGACGAGTATGTTTGGTATAAGTTGGAGAAAGTTTGTTCACTCATAAGATGAGAATAGTTATAAGGAGGCAGTGGAGGCTATGTAATGTATACATGAATGCCTCTTTGAGAGGAAGGCGTGGACATACACGTGATCAAGGGCATGAGGCCTCTCCTAGGGTGAGTCATTCCTCTTTATGAAGTTGTTATTCTCTTTACAAGAACATTTTGAGGTAGTTAAACCTTAAACCGAAACTGACATATAAGATGATGATACCATGCTTTATAGGAATCTTGGTAAATACTTGGTTGAATGTTATTGGAGATGTAAATTGTGAGTATCGAGTCATAATCCAGATTTTTATGCAAGCTTAGTGGTGCATTAAAGTGCACAAGCTGATTTTCCAATGTTCATATGCATGGGACAACTTTCTTAAGTACATAATTTTCCAAAACCATTGAATATACAATCAGATTTGTAGAACTTTCCAAAATCTTGAATATATAATTTAAACTTATATAACTTTTCAAAACCAAATCATGTTTATAACCTTCTAAATCCTTGAATATAACTCAGATTTTTGAAATTTTGGAAACTTACCATATACAAGAAGGGACCTTTATAAAATATATTTCCAATCAAATTCATATATTAGGTACACATAAATATATCTAATCTCAGTCATCCAAAACACTTTAGTGCACTTAGACTTCACATGAACTTGCATATATACACATTCCTCATCTTGACCAAGCATAACTAACATATATGTATATATACACACACATATATTTATGATATCAGCACATATGAATATATTATATATATTTCTATACTTATGTAGCCTAGTAGGTTCTCCTAAGATTCAAGTCAATTAGACTAGGACAAAGGTTTAGATCAAGTATTCGGACATAAGGCTTCACATGGATTAAGACTAACAATATTTAACAATGAATCATTCTAATAAAATCCAACTTTGTTTTTTGAAAATGGTAACTTTTATGCTCAAAACCCATAAGTTGCACATCAAAAAGCTTGAATCAAACTTGTTTGACCCACTCTAAGCTTGTGCTAGGTGGCAGGCATATTGATAGCATCATGTTACTATAGAGTATTCTTAACTGGATCCAAAACACTTCTATAGTCTTAAATTTAAAGTGATTTTTCTCAAACATTCAAGATTTTTAGAATAATTTCATGTCTTAAAAATCAATATTTAAAACTTATTCTATGAACTGAAAATAGATTTTCTTAAGGAAAACTTTAGGTGTGTATAGAAGCCCTTCTTTAGCATCAATCAAGATAAGACTTTGTTGATGGTGAAGAAACAAATACCAAAATTTGACTTACTTCAAAGATCTTGATAGAAAATTTTACTTGAGGAACTTAGAATCTTTTATAAAACTTGGTTTAAAAAGTAAGGCATTTTGGATAAAAATTTCATGAGTCATGTTTAGAATAGACCAAGGAAAATGAGGTGTCTTGTCATGGGACATACAACAAACTACATACTTGACGGAATGTAAGACAAGATAAAAAAATTCTAATGAGAAGGATGACCAACTTTTCATAAAAGTATATATATATATATATATATATATATATATATATATATATATATATATATATATATAAATAACACAAGACAATTTTCTTTCAAAAATCAAATCAATAAGGATACCTTGAAATCCTAATCCTTGGGAAAATAATGGGACTCTTAAAAAGGAATAATCCTAATGCTTGAGAAAAGACAACCTTGTTTCCATAAAATAGGTTTTAAAATAATCAATTTTAAAACATGCAAATGGTACTTGCACCTTATCTTTGAAATACAAATTTTTTTAAGAAGATGAGTCATTGGTAATTTACTTCTTTCCTTTCATCTTGATGTTGTAAATATAGGCATATTTCATTGTCCTCGAGTCCCTTCTGAAGAGTCCTCAAGGCACACCTATACATGACTTCAGTTCTTTCTGAAGTATCTTCAAGTTATTATACATATCTCTCTTAATCTCTAGGACTATTTGTCACCTATTTTGTCAATAGAACATAAGGCCAGTTAGCTGGTCAACAACTACAATGGCACATTGCCAAGTAGAATCTGGTAGGATAAAGAAAAGTGCAGGCATGATTATCACAAATGATGACTTTTTCCTCCTAGAATGCTTAGGAAGAGTAATCTAAAGATATGTAGAATCTTATAACACAAAAACCTCTAGCAAGACCAAGTAAATGCATCGAAGAAGAGCATAAGAGAATAAAATGCATATAATTAAAATTAACACGCTAAAATCTATGTAGATGAGGTACCCAAAGAAAAAGTGCATAGGAATCGAATGAGATGGGAGAAAACTAAAGGCATGAATGTGAGTGATATCATGATAATATAAAAAGTGAAGTCAAGGAGAAGAAAAGTCTGGCCTGAATGGAGAGAACAAAAATGGACTTAGAAAAACCTTCCTTAACAATAAGGGACTATCATGATGATACAAAAAGTGAAGTGAAATCAAATAAAATGTCTCTAGCATTATTTTGAGAAGACTTCATATCTAATACCAAGAGGGAACAACACATGACTCCTAACAAGACTCAAAGAAATAAAAAATACCCCAATTTGTAAGAGAATGTATTTATATCATGAGAATACATAATGGATGTGACCCAATATATGTCATGATGTAATGAAATGCACACTTCCAGCATAGGTGTGACAAATGATGCCCTATTGAAATGTCATATAAAAGGTATGTATTTTAATATAAGATAAGAGAAAAGAAAAGAATAAGACTCACCAGAACAATATGTACTAAGACAAGAACAATCATGTAATTAGGTCAATTCTTTATAGGTGATCATGACTAATGTGCCGATTTAAGAAAATCTTAAAGGTGTTTTCCAAAATCAACCTCTCTTTGAATGGACCACTTCAAAAAAAATTAGGTGGACAAAGCATATCTACTCAACTTTTTGTCCCAAAGTATTAATAAAGGAAGAAGATAATACCAATTTTGATATTCAAAATCTTAGTGTTCAAAATATCATAAATAACCATCTAGTGACCCATAGACAAATAAGCATGCTAGGAGTCTTAACTCAAGGTTGAGCATGGATCCCTCCTCAAATGTAATAAACTCTCGAGGCCAAGTAAGTAAGAGCATAACGTCCCAAATACAAGAAATATTCAATAAGACTTATTTAGTCCCTTCTAAAGTGTCTCGAGTGTACAAAGGATGGATAGAACTTTGATTTGATTTTTTTTTCACTTTTTCCTTTTTTCTTCTTTACCTTTTTTCTTTTCTATTTTTCCTCTTTAGCCTTTTGATTTTTTGTTTTTCTCAAAATATAACATTTTAATGCTTACACATTATGAATATATCAAAATACATCAATAAAGCATGAATATAAACTTGAAAATTCATTACATTGATTACAAACACCACATCACATAACAAGGAATCCAAAAGACACTAACCGATCTATAAGCTAAGATATCCCAAAGATAAATCATTTCAATATTTTGAAAATTAAGAGAATATTACCAAAATATAGACATTGACGTTTTCCTTAATTGTCTCGAGACTAAAAATCAAATGAAAATATTTTTTCAAAATGATTTAATTTGAAGTTGTTCAAAACAAGTGAAGCTCATATTTTGAAAACCAAATCCAAAAGGCAGGAATAGATAAAAACAATATGTGCATTAGATATCAAACTAAAATCTAAGAATAGTACTCACAATCATGGAGGCAACTACTTTAAGAGATCAAGCCATAAGTATGCAATACTAGAGACATTATGCAAATTCCTACCTTTAGATAATTTTTAGGAAATACTATCTTATGGTAACGACTCGAAGAAATTAAGCCATATGAGCACAATACAAGAACCATCCCATTGATCATTGCCTTCAGACCATTTTTAAGAAATACAACTTTATCATTCGTATAAAACCAACTATAAAATTATAAGTCAAAATCCAATAAACACCATAGATAATATTTCTTTAAATACTGGATATTGATCGGGCCAGTCAAGTTTCTACTATCAACATCAATGAGCCAATAGCAATTACCAAAAGTAATCATTTTCACAACATAAGGCTCCTACGAATTAGGCATCACTTACCTAAAGGATGATGTACTCTGTGATATATCAATTTAAAAATAAGATCACCAACTTGGAACTTTTGTGCATGAATGTGCTTGTCATAGTGCCTAACAACTCAATGCCTATATAATAGTGCATGGTCATCAACTAGTATCCACCTCAGATATAAAATATCTAACTCTACTAACTGGGGATCATGTAAGATCACCAACTTGGAACTTTTGTGCATGAATGTGCTTGTCATAGTGCCTAACAACTCAATGCCTATATAATAGTGCATGGTCATCAACTAGTATCCACCTCAGATATAAAATATCTAACTCTACTAACTGGGGATCATGTTGGACATCAGTCAGCATTTCAAGAAATGCAACCATGTGAAGGAAAGACAACTGACTTTGGATGGGTAGCACCGATGAAGTAGATGCAAAAATGGGCTTCCGAAGTGGAGTATTGTAGACTAGAGAGGATCACTCTGAGGGTATGCTAGACAATATAAAGACTCTAAGAACCAAAGGAAAGTGACATTGTTTTGAATTTTTTTTATTTCTTTTGGGATTTTTGTTTTCTAGATTTTTTGTATTTTTGAAATAATAGTATACAGGTATGGTCACAAGTCACACATGTTGTCGCCTGAAAAAAGGGTCCATATCAAGTCAAAGGAGAGTCTCTCTAACCTAAAAAGAAGGGAGAAGGGCAAGGATTATAATTAAGGTTCAAAAACATAGACTCGAGGCCAAAGCAATCAAACTAGAGGTCATTAGTGCCCTTGTCAAAAGTGGAGATGGATTAGGAGGAAGATATATCTTGAAGGCCTTTGCCTTTAACCCAAACAAACGGTAGGATTCTGAGATTCAGAATCAATAACAAAGTCATAACCTAAGCAAGAACTATCATATTGGACACGTGGCTCTATAGGTGTAGATGGGCCTTAATCATAGGGTACACCCCATGGATAGTAACATCCTACAAGCTTTATTGAAGTAAAAGAGGGATATTGTACGCAAGACTAGAGGGGCGAATCAACTATACACTCTCCCAAATGGTAAATCTTAAAATGGTAAGAGTTCTCAATAATAATCACTTAAGAGAAGGTATAGGTAGAAAACCTAGTAAGATCAAGACCTAAGCAACTAGGTGGAGTAATCTCCATAGAATGAAAGATTATAACCAGGACCATGTTCCCTAGTGAGATGAATAGCATTGTCTTCCTCTATAACTATAATTATATGATCATGCTAAAGAATCTTCATAAAATGATGATAGATAGAAGGTACAACCTTTAAGTCATAAATCTAAGGATAACATAAGAGTAGATTGTAGGATGTGTCTAGGTTCATTATGTGGAACTGAGCTTGGTCGAAAATTGGACTAACTTCAATGATGAGGGTGATGGTACTCTCTAGGATGAAAGTGTTTCCATCATAACTTATTGTCTAGATATCCGTGTGAGTCAGTCAATCTTAAGGTCCCTGTCAAGCATAAATAGTTGAGGGCCCTTCACTTTGTTTTGATGTTGACCTTCTTTGATGGGTTATTTAGACACTTAATTAGCTCAGTACGCCTATCATTATGGGATGTCATTTTTCCAATGCAACAATCATTGGATTTTCCACTTTGTCGGGTAGCTATATCTAGAAACCATATGTGAGAGACTATTGACAACCTCATTATCATCCCTTGGTATATACAGTAACTTGTAACTTGACCTCTTTGAATTAGTCGTCCAAATCCAAAGTTCGTTGGTGCAAGGGTATGATATTCGAGCCAACACATTGGTATTTTCTTGCCAACCGGCTTAAAATGACTTGGGAATGACCATGAACATATATCAACCTCGAAGGAGATGAGGCTTGAGGCTTGAGCATCGGGACTCACATATATCAACCGCAACCCTGGAGAGAGAGAGCAGGCAAATCCTTGATATGCCATTTGATTTGGCAGGAAAGGATTGGTATCAATGGCTAGTCCCTTATCAGTCATCTTCAAATGTCCGCCATTAATGGCGTTTTGTATTATGGTGTGCAATTTGATACTCATTAGTGTTATATGTTATTGCATTGTCATTTGCAGGACCATGGCAACTTCAACTCGTCCTGAGATGGGATGGGATGTCCCTCGAGGAGTTTTATATATCAATCTCTAGGCAAAACATTAAAAATATGATTGGCTTTTGACATGTCAAAAAGAAAATGGTCTCTATTATTTAACACTTTCTCCTTTCCCTTCGGATGGTTGACCATGACACAAGTATATGATGACCCATTTGTAAATTCAACAGCTCTCACATCTGGCTGACCAACATCGTCGACATCTAATTCATAAACTATCTCTTCTATATAGGATATAAAGGACTATTATTGAGCACTCTTTGGAACTCCATCGCGCTTGGAACTATGAAGATTTGACACATCTAGAATTAACTCTACCTTAGTGACACAGTTTGTCAATTGCACGAGGTTGGCGGAAGACCTACAAGTCCCTTCTTAATCTCGTGTGGCAAGCAGTTACTGGCCAGTGCTACTGGTCGTCATTGAATTGCATCTAATAACTGGCGATCATATTATAGAACCTTTCGTAGAAGGCTTTAAGAGTCCCGTAAGCCTTCTGGTAGAGGTTCATCAAGTCATTCAGGTTGTACTGTGGCATTTTCTTATTATAGCTCTTAAGGCCTTTTAAATCTCCTTCCATGTTTGAATCAGTCTATGCTTGAGTCAAATAAACCAAGAATACAATTGGCCTATCAACAAAGCAACGAAGAGCCTAAGTTTGTCATTTTGCTCTCAAAGCTCTCCACACTCCAAAGTCAAGGTATTTTTATCCCGCCTCGAGAATGTTGTGAACAAACTTTAAATCCCTCATAATGGGAGCAATTATATTGACCCATTCTGGATAGTGCTCCGATCTACATCGGTATCAGGAGCCTAGTGCTTGAAGTTGAAGGCATTGTGGTTTATGAACAATTGTGTATTTTTCTATGGTATCTATAGATGATGATCAAGTTTGGAAGATGGTGTTCAACTAGTGAAAAGTCATAAGCATGTGGATGCCATGATCATGATGGCAATATGAGAAGCTAAGTAGAAGATGATTTGCGATATGGCATCTTCTAAGTTGAATGTTATATTGAAAGAGTGCATAGATGCTATACCCACAACACGTGCAGTGAAGCTATCTCATAGGCATAGGGTAAACCATTAGACCAATACAGTTGTTGATGTTGTGAGAGGAGACCCAACTTTACTGTTGGAAAGAAAAAATGGTGGTGAATGGGGGATGTTGGACAATACTCTGAGAAGTTGTCGACTGTATACGGCTTCTGCACATATAAATAGGAGTGACATGATATTGCTCAATGACTCCATATGAAGGCAGAGATGCTATTGAAAGTGGTGTGATGACCTTATCATTAGACAACACGCTACAATGGAAGGATGACAGTTCTCCACCAATCCTCATGAGAGTTGGCGATAGTGCATAGTATCTAGAGCTTGTCTACGACCGATTGAATTCTGCCTTCCCCACGAGCAACCCTAAGGCTTATTGTGCACAAATAGAAGATGCAGGTTGTAAGGACTATGAGCACTAGCACCCTGAGAGATAACATGATCCTCAAAAGAGAAGGCATGTTGAGAAGATAAGCGGATCACATCAAAGTCTGATGGAAGATGAAGAGCATTATCAAGTTGCTTACCTAAGGCATCAAACGTTTAGGCGAGAGAATTGGGTGTAGATACCCTCTAGCTAGTGAATTATCACATGGTTGTGTACCTAAACTCTACCGGAGAACACCCTAGCAACTTGAAATTAAGTCTTTGGCCTTCACATATGGTAAAGAGCATTCTTTCTTTCAGTACTCATAAGAGTCCAACATATTCAGTTGTGTGTTAGTGAACCACACTTTTCTGCTATAAGTAAACACTTTGCCTTCTTTTGTTTGATTCTTTCAAATTCTCTTTATGCACATTGTCTTTGCTTCTATTAAACCATTACGACCTTATTGAATGCTAGACTAGACCAAGACAACGAGGTACCTATCACAAGTGTCGACCCTGTCAGTTAGTGTCGATGCATGCCACTGTGTCTTGGCTTTGCCCTCCCAATTGTAATAGCGTATAAAATGTACGCCTAATTTTCCAACGTAGAAACAACAGATCCTTATAAATTTAGAAACGGAGAAACGGCAAATGTATATGTCACTGTTTTCCCTCTCACACACATGCACATATATATACATAATATATATATATGTGTGTGTGTGTGGGGGGGGGGGGGGGGGGGTGCATGCATGTGCACGCGTGTGTGAGGGAAAAATGGCAAAAAGGAATTTACAAGAACGTTCCCCTTCCTATTTGAAATTTAAACCTACCCACATAACAGAGGGCATCAACCAATCTCACAAGAGACTTTATATGCATTTTGCAGCCAATAATTTATAAAAACCTTCTGACAAGCCGAAAAAAAATTCAGTTACACATCCTGTTTTAGTGTCCTATCGAAACGGAGGTAACCTTGGGCTGATGTTTGAACCATACATACGAACGGTCACCTCACTTCGTCTCACTCCTTTAATCACCCTATCAGTAGCGAAACAGGAGGAAGTATGCATACATGCTTTATTGATTTACGAAGCAAAATTAAGCATCTAATGACTGGTTTAGAAATGGCCCAGTTGCTGAAGATGACAAACAGTGAACTAGAAAATTTTCAGCTATCTCCATTGTCCAGGCTCCCTTCCTGCTTTACAGAATCATAACCCAAACAGAAGTTTAGGTAGCAGCAGAAGTCTGGAACTGATACACGGAATGAATTCATTCCTAATAACATTATAGAAAAGGAAGACTTAAAAATTGAGGGAAAAAAAAGAAACACAAAAAAAAATCCTAGGATGGTGATGTCTGGCTACCAACTCTCAGGTCCGAATCCAAAGGGAACCTGGAGATAGAGGCCTTTCATTCCTTGATTGTGAAGATTGTGTCTTTGGTGGCTGGGGGTGGACCGTTATCGGGAGAACCCACTCTCCCTTCTCTCTTCCTTCCATAAGAAGAGGATGCTCATATCTGAAACCAATGATAGTCAATACACAGAACTACACGAAAAAGTTCCGAGAGAAAAAAAACGATGAATGAAAATTTTGAGCATGTCAACTACCCACAGTATGATCGAATTAAGAAGGCTACCAATGGTCTATGTAATTAACAGGAATATCCCAATGCCAGAACCGGTACAATGACGCCAGAAAGTTTCAGCATGATATGCACATGCTAAATTAATCCAACTCGTGGTAGCTTTGCTACTCTACGTTTGCAATATGTGCATCCTGTTGAAAATGACAAATTGCCTATTGAGATCAGAGGCAACAGCAAAGAATCCCTGTGAATTTTTCTCCACTTCAAGGGCAAACCCTTCATCATTGTGCGTTCATTCCCAGAATTTGGTTACCAAAATAAGTGATGATCGACAAAGAAGAAAAAAGAAAAAAAGGGAGGCACAGTCATTACGAAAGTTACCTGGTCCAATCAACATTTCCAGGCATAGTAACAAATTCAAATCGAAGAGCCCACTGTACTGAAACATGTGGCGTAGAGAAAGACATAGGTCCATCCATGGGGATGGAGAAGAGGAAACTTGTCTGTATCAGATCCACAACAACTTCATGGTGCTCGCTGTGGACCTAGGAACATAACACAAATTGATCGCTAGGAGTCTTAGTTTGATCCTCGGAAGCATAAAGTAACTGGCATACTAGAAAAGTTCACAGGCCCAAAATCATTAAAGACACGCTTACTCATTTGTTATTGAAAAACTCTGCATGTATTTCACATGATTCCATATGACTAGCAATGAAACAAATTGGGAGATTCAGTACTTCTATATGGTAAGAAGAGGAAGCTGACTACTTCCATCCAGTATGAAAATTTTTTATTATTTGAGTATATAAGCATGAAATTTTCATGTTGGCAATTAACTTTTAGTTTTTTCTTTCCCCTTTACCTAAAAGACACACTATTCCTGCACACAAAAATGAAGTTGGCTGCTGCTGATATCTGAAGCTCAACAATTATCAATGCGATGAGGCTGCAGTGGTGATTGTTAGGAAGCTGGCAATCCACAGATGAAATTTCTAACTTACCATGGGAGAAATGGAATCTTGGAAAGAATAACTACACAGGAGAATCTTCAACTCAGATGGGTAAAAAAGACCGATATACAGCTCAATTTAATCATCTTATCAATCACAACAGGGCATTTCCTCATTGCATAATACTCTAAAGTTTCTATTCAAAATTTCAAACGGTAAGATGTTTGGTACTTTTGCCGAAAGCTGGAGCTATTACCTAGTACATTAATAGGCATCACAAAAGAATTGAAATAGAAAGAAACATTATTAAAAGCTGAAGACATGGTTAAAATCAGTGTTATCTATGTGGGAAGCCGCGATATGATACGGTAACCTGTATCGTATGATAGAGGTTATCGCACCGTATCGTACGATATGGGCGATACGCCCAAAAAAAAATTCAAAAATTTTTTGTTTTTAAATTTTTTTTTGCAGGTTTTTGGCCTCTCTTCACTTCCCTCCAAGGCATCCTCCGATATGCTTGTTTGGGATTGCAAAGTTGTGTATGTAACATGTAAATTTGGGTTTATAATTTCATTTATTGAATAAGAATAATTTATGAACAAATAAAAATTATGACAAAATCATTTCCCTTTCTGTTGCCAACTTTTAGGTATATTTATGCTACCAATTTCTAATTTCATAAAATCGCAAACAATGAAAAACAATTTGGTTGTCTCGGTTCATTGAGTGGGCATTTCACAACTTCACTATTTTAGGGTTCACCTTAGTACCGTACATGACTTCAATTGAGTTGAACATGATCAACGTGTGTCAAGCTTAACTCAGTCTGTGAAGTGAGAAATGGAGTTCAAGCATTAGTTAAAAAGCTAGTCTCCAGTAAGAGAAAAAGGAGATATCATCAAGTAACAATATCACATCACTGAGGTGTCATAGACTCAAGTCAATAATCAAAGAAATTAAGCTCATCATTTTGCTCACATGAAAATTAGCAAATATGACAACTACATGTACAAAGATATCAGTTTGTTAATTTTGATATATTAGATGAGTGGATTATGGAAGATACCAAAGAAAATGTACTCCTAACCAAAGAAGACATTGCATGGATTAATTTGAAAGGAGTGCAACGACATCATGAAGGAGATGAAGATTTTGATTTTGAAGCAGAAGATGATGAGAAACTTTGAATCTTCATCGATGAAGATTATTTAGTTAATGATCTTGATAAGCTGATACAAATTTACAATATGTAAAATGTAAATGTATTTCATTTTTTGCTTCAAAATATATAAATTTGGATGCAATTGTTCAATGTTGAATGCTCAATATGTACTAAACTTTGTATTATATGAATTTAAAGCAATTACCAGGTTTTTCCAGATTTTTTTTTATTTTTTTCAGATTTTTACTAATTTTTCTTGAATTTTTAAATAATTTTTATATTTTTTTTAATATTAAAGTACGATACGATACGCCCGTATCGTGGAGCCCAACGATACGCGATACGATACGCGTCAGACAACACTGGTTAAAATCACCCAATATATGTTTTAGTGATAAAAAAACTAGAAATAGTGATTATCAGACCAATATTGCAAACAAAAGTGCCTTATTATTTATCTGAGAAAATGGATCATGACAAAATAGAAATCTGAAAAGATGTCAACTGAATGTCCTTAGAATATCGTGGGAAATATCAAAGATACAGTTGCTTCAAGCTGGCAAAGCATATAGAGTAGGCCATAGTTTAGAGATGAAAGAAATTAATGGCCGTAAATAACAGGATTGATTACAAAAGCCAGCATTCTTGACCATGCAGAACATATGGAGCAGGTTATCTATCTTTCACAAAGGGAAAGTTCCAAGTCTCCAAATCCCAAAATAAATAAAAACGACTAGCATTCTAACAGAAGCATGAACATCTCTGAGATAACTGAAAGAAAAGAAGCCTTATTTACAAACACCTCAGGAATATCCTCACAGAACATTATTCAAAAGATAAGAAGCTGAAGGAAAGTCCCTCACTAAGTAACAATCAACGTGTCATGTGTCAAAAGCAATAATATTATCAGGCTCTATAATGGAAAATTATAAAGTAAATTCTGAATCAAATGTGCATCGTAACATAAAGAAGGAATAGTACTGCAAAATCTGTAAAGCATCGAACTCATAGAAGCATGAAGTTGGAATGGATATTAGCTAATAAACACATTGCTACGTCATCAAAAATGTTGATCATTCCTCATGATAATTCACCTAATATGATATCTTTGCAAGTTGAAACCAATTAAGGATAGGAAAAGAATAAAGATGCAATGCAAGAAAAGAATCAAGCAGGGTTTCTTTTTCAAAATACATGTCCAGCAAGAAGCTTCTGAAGAACTGTATTTGAACTACTGTTTTATGTATCTGTGTGTACTATTGATACCTATTGCACCACTGAAATTTTGATATGACAAATTCTGCATCATTAACGGGCAGCATCATTCACTATCATAGGGTATGCACTGTATCAGTCCGATACAATCATATCAGCCGTATAGCCCATTGTGAAACCTAAAACGGAGAAAAGATCAGTTCTTTTAGGGGCAAACGTTAAAGGTTCCACTGCTTATTCTTTCTCCTCCACTTTTTGCATGTGGGGAGAAATTCTGTTCATTCTTTGGAGAAAGTTGTCGTTTTCATCATGCTTGTTCACACATTTGGAGTATAAATATCAAAAGGAAAAGTTATTTGTCTTCAACTGGGAGTGATTTCGCCTCTTCAAATCTTTTCTTCAATTATTAATGGCTTCCTCCTGCTTTCTATCCAAATTAGAATTGCTTCAAACCAGTGAACTAAAGAGACAGTAAGACATACCATATGATTTTTTAACAGTCGTGTTATCACAGTGGTGGGTGACCCACATGAATCATCATTTTGTGGGGAAGGATTCCATTCTGGTGCTACATCTACTTATTTAATCACCAATACATATGATTATATTCAAGAGTTGGAAGCAAAGGCTCAAAAAAAGGCTGCTAATTTAGAAGACGTGGGGTAGGAATCAAAGGATCCTCTTGAAGTGTTTAAAATGACATTATGTACTAAAAATTAAAAAATAAATATTTGACCATGGTCTGCAGACGATGTGATGTAGAGCTTACTAATACTTTAGAAGTTTTTTAATTATGTTATGAAATATTTTTAATAGCTTATTATGGTTTGTTTTATGATTATATTGATGGTTTGGGCTTTGAACAAAGTATGAAGAGAATGGTTTGACTCGCCAATGATAAATGAGTGGTAGACTCGTTGATTATTCATTTGAATATAATGATATCATGCTCATTTGATTTAAGATTACTTTGTTAATACAGTTAGTTTGTTTTATGCATTGGTTGCAATATGCATGTTCTTTAAACTTACCTTGGTTTTTGCAATTTTCAGGGATTACTTAGAATTGTTTGTGATTTTTAGATTCTTTTGTGATTCTTTAGGATCTTCATCGTTTAAGCTGTTTTAAATAAAGTATGATACAACCAATACATATAGATATGTATCGGTGGCATTGTTTCTGCATGATACCCAATATGGCCTCTGCATCTGTACAAACAACATTGACTTAAAATCCTCTAGATTCCATTAATTTTTTAGACAAGAAAGGTACCAAAGCTACGATATTGTTGGTTGTACCATTAAAGCAAATAGTTACCAGTTAAACTTGGCACTATGAACATCGACAATAGGTTTTTATGATGGTCAAGTGATCCAAACTAGTTGCTCCTTTCTTATGAGACAGCTTCAAAGTTAAGCTTTTCTGTATGCTCAATCAGAAGACAAAAAGATAACTGATACAAATTTAAGGGAACTTCTTAATTTGAAAATACCGAATGATTAGTAAATGAGAATAAAAATGAAAATATTGTGGGCTGGCAAGAAAAAACCCAGAAATCATAAGCAAAAATGGACCCACATTCTTTCAACAATAACAATAACTAAGCCTTTTCCTACACTAGGTGCAGTTGGCTAATAAAGATTCTTTTATTCCATGGTGCTCGATCTTGTACCTCATATCAGTAGTTATCTGAAAAAAATATCATGTTTAATAGTTTCTTTCCACACTTTTGCAGTGTTCTTTTTTCTTTTTTAATGTATTCATTATCTAGTTTCTGATACCTTTTTACCAGAGCTTCATCTGGTCATCTCTCTACGTGTCTTAACCATCTTCAACATTTCTCAGTTCCTATCTTCTGTCGGTGTTAGCCAACTCTTTCTCTAATAACTCGTTACATATATGGCCTTTAAGATCATTGTCATTTCTGTTAAAGACTGCCCAACACTGAACAGCATATTACATTGATCGTCTGTTGCTTTATGATAATCTGCCTTTCAACTTTAGTGGTATCTTCTTATTACAAAAAAACATCATAGGCACCTCCACATTTTTTAGGACCCATATTTTTTCATTAAAAACAAACTTAAAACACAGTCCAGAAAAAGTTACAAAATAATTATTTTAAAAACTTAAAGTATAAAGGAACGACCGCATGTTTATACTTTTAGATCAAATATGAACTAAAAATTTCATATGGTTCATGAATTTTAGCCTTTTTATAACATATATAAATACATATTATTATGTTACGACTTATGAGAAAACTTCACAGAAGTATCTTGTGGTTTGAAGAAAATCCATTTGGTCCCTCTATTTCTTTTCCAATCAAATCAGTTCTTATGGTTTGCGCTCGCCATTATCTCTTTAGTCAAAATGAACTAACATCGTCAACTTTTGCCTACCAACTACCAAGGCTACTGAACTAGGAAAAGGTGATGATGTGGCAAATAGGTTGCTTATGTAGCAAATGTCTATTTATTATATATTTATTACTAACTAAACAAAGAATTTTACCTTAAACTTGTTTTGATAAATTATTATCTTATTTTAATTAGCTTTAATTTAATATTCATTTAATATAATTAACCAAAATATATATGTTATTTAATAATTAGCAACTAAATTATACTAATATATGATATAAATGATTTTAGTATAAAGTAAGTGCTTTATTTTTAATCATTAATTTATATTAGTTAACTTCAAACTTAATATTTATAATTTATAATTAAATAACAATTTTGTGTTTAATAATGATTACTAAATAATATTAATTACCTAATTAATAAGGGTTGTTTACATGATAGTATGGTTCTTAGTAGACTTTTGATATGGGACTAAAGTTTTGAGTCAATGCACTCCTCAGTAAGCTTGATTGGCCTTGGGGTTTAACATACAACCAAATGTTTTTCTAAGAGATATCACAAACATATCACTGACCTAATGGTGTGATCAATGCTCTAACTCTAAGGAGCTTACTGACTCAAGCCCTCCAATCTAGTTTATTTGCTGACATGAATTTCCAAATAATGTTAACTTAACAAAAATTAACATTTAACTAAAAACTTTGTTTAGTTATAATTAGAACTTTTCATTAATTATAAAATAAACAAATTTAATTTGATATCCATAAATTAAAATAATTAATTTGAAATATCAATAGGCATATTTTAGTTTTACTATTAAACAAAATACTAAATTAAAAAGCGATGTAATGTATCAAATATTTAACTAAAGTAATTAATTTTTAATTATTTACCGAGTATTAATTTACATAAGTTAACTTTTTAACTTAATAGTTTTCAATAATATTAGTAAAATTAACTTGTTTATATTTATTAATTCTTGCACAAGCCACAAAAAGAAAGATGTAAGAAAATTCTGTCAGCCAAGTACCATTGGTTATGGAGTGTTATCATATTTGCACTAAAGTAGTAACCCCATAAACCATTTGGACTAAAGTAATAACCACATAAGCCACAGGGATGTTTTAATTGAAGAAACACTACGGGAACCAAAGTAAATTTTCGTCAAACAATAGGGTACTTGCGTGAAGTTTCTCCTTGTGTCATGGTCTTACTTCTATGGTTCTCTTCCAAAAACCCTAAGACTTTTAGCTTCAAATTTCTAATGTTAGGTTTCATGAAATGTCATCATTGTAATCATGCCCCAAATGTTTTGCTGAAATACTAAGGTGATTATTAAAGAATTCCATGTGGCACAAAAACCAACAAGGCACAATGTAAAAGAAGTTTACTCACCCTTCAAAGTATACATGCATTTGCCTCAACCAAACATTTGGTCTCAAGCACTGACATAAGAAAATACAAACCGAAGGAGAGGAGGGCGGTGCAAATGGGTGCATGAGAGAGAAAGAGAGAAGATCCCAAGTAGGAAAAAGGTTATTTTACATTTTAACCAGATTCATATGTTTGAAACTGTGAAAAGAAACATCACATGAGTGGGATATTAAGCACTAGAGTATCAATCTAAGTGCAGCTTCTTCAACAAAAGATTTTACTTAAATTATGTTCCTAAAGGCAAAAAGGAATTCAAGCACAAGCATATAGGTATTGTCAGCTCACCTTTGTAATTATTGGGGAGTGTCTACGTGATGGATGCACATAGGGCTGATTAATACTCTCCAAGCTCTCAAGAGTTATTGACACCTATTGTACAAAAGAATGGACAAAGTAACCTTATAGTAACTTATACCCCAACAAAAAGAAAAACATAAAGCAACAAAGGACCTTAATTTTAATCACCTCAAGACATCTCCTAGATCCTTGTTCGTGGAAAAAGGTCAGGGCACCACCAATCTGAAGGTATGATTCACTAGATCAGCATTGGCAAAATTCATCACCCAAAAACATGAAAGAGGAAGCAAATAAATTATATTTACCACATCGCTGAAGTAATATGTTGAATCTGAGTTCTTTGGAGAAAATCGAAGCAAAATTTGATCCTCAATCTTGATATTGTATGACCTTCCTCGAACAAAACTCTCCACTGCAGAAAATGTGCTCCATGGATTAGCTAATCAATTTTCTATTATCAAAAAATAAGCCAACATAATACAGCATTTGATGAAGATGAAGACAGTCGCAGAGATCTCAAAACAAGCTAATATGTTGCATCTCATTCATTCAGTACTTTCTCCCATCTCATCATTGCCAAAAGGTGAGTTCAGAGGTCGTTTCAGCTGATTTGGAAAAAGAACACTGGAAGGATAGGAACTGAGCTTTTTCTGCAACAAATTTTTTGCTGTTGAATTTCCAAGGGGTGACAATAAATCTGAAATGAAGAAAAGTATTCCACATCAACATCCTGGATAGTTCTTTTCTGTAGTGCCACGCAGTTATTAGAGAAACAGACAATAAAGACCAGACATTTACGAACAGCTGATCAAATCAATGATTGGATCACTTCTATATATAAGCATGCAGCATTCAACTGTCATAGAGATGCATGTCGGAGTAGGAGCCACTTGTCTAAAAACAGAAATTTGGTAATTTGACAGGGGTGTTAAAAATGTACGGTGTAGTTGTAATGAAGGGGGCCAAGCAACAAGGGGTTCCAAACTTCCAACAGCTAGATTTCTAGCCGCTGGGCACCCTCAACGACTAGTAGCCCTGTTGCTCTCTGTTGGCTGCCCTCTCTTAATTCTTGTGGCTCTCCACTATAAATACTCTTCCTTGTACATAATATTTACAAAGTCTTGGCCAGATACTTCCATCAAATTGGAAATTATGTTTTGATGTTCTTGATGGAAAAAGAGATTTAATTTCCATTTGAACAGGAGCCAAATCGATAAAAAATTTATTTATATTTCAAAAAACTAAAAACTATGGGGCTATGTGAGTGGAACCAAAGTAGAGTCATCTACAAGCGCTACTTTGGAACAAAAAAAGACAACCATTTTATTGGTTCTTATGAACAACGTGAGTGACCAACACAGTAACTAGCCATTGTAGCATTGATGTGAATAGCTCTCAGCCCTATAAAAAGGGTCGAGTATCAACTTATGCATAGAAGCTTAGTGCTTCGAATTTATACTATTCTTCTTCTTATTTTCAATCTCTTATGCACACACAGTGTTTGGTGAATCATTTGTGGATTGCATTGCGGCAATTGAGTATTGATAGACTGTGGCAGTCACCTATGATTGGAAGCTTGGTCTAAGCTTGGTTCATTATATGGTATTAGAGAGAGATCGCGCTTGGGATTGTGTTGGAGTTGTGCCAAGTGTTGAAGATGCTTTTTTAAAGAGAAACAAGATCTTACGCATATTACTCTCTTGAAGTAAGTGCATTCATTTCTTCTTCAGTTATTCCAATCTTGTTTGGGTTGTCCATTAAGTACTTCCGTAATTCGTAATGGAAGACAAAGGTTTTACCTTTTGTTTAAATAATATGAACTATGAAACAAGGGCCTAAAACATGAAAAATTACCTTTACTATAATAAGTTATGGGGATATGTACCTGATACAAAGAAGAACCATCTCCTATTGCCACCCAAGAACAAAAAGAGAAATATAAGGGTCATCATAGAACCATACTTTGGATCCTTATAAATAATGTTAATGACCATGTTAGAGAGTTTGTCCAATTATACTAATGCTAAGGAAGCATGGGAATACTAAAAAAGGCTCGCTCATGTGCAAAATGATGTTGCCCATCGAATGGTTCTTAGAGACAAACTAGCCTCCTTAAAAGAAGGAGATAAAGGGATAAATAATTTTTTAGCAAATTATCCAATACCTTAAACCAATTACGAAGCTATGAAGAAAGCATCTTGTTGTGATACAAGACAATATAAACAAAATAAAGATTTTGTTACCAATTTATGAGAGGGTTAAGTGGAGAATTAGAAAGGGTAAGATATTCTTTATTATATCAAAAACCTTTATGAAGCTTTTGCGGGTTTTCTTGTGACGGAAACAATACTTAAGACAAAATTCACCATAAAAATTTTCAAAGACTCTGTCTTTGTCGCTTCTAGACCCGGGACATATATGAAACTTTATCGACCTCCATACTTTAAGAATGAAGAAAACAATACTATAAGAAAAGAGATCATTTGCCACTACAGGAAGTCAGATACATCAAGCCAAATTGTCTCAAACTAAAGAAGAGAGTTGCTCTAGTTGATGAAGAGATGAACCAAGTAAGACAAAATTCTATATTTCTAGCACTACACCAGAAGGTGAAACAACTAGAACAACAACTCGGAAAAGTCTTCATCTTCGGTGCCACTTGCTCTATGAACTCTTTAAAATATATGACTACTTGGCTATTAGATTCTAGTGCCTCCTTTTACATGGCATGCAAAGAAAAACTTTTGAAAATTACACACGAAATAATTTTGATTCACAAGTCTTTACTGCCGATAGAACAAAACTTGAAGTTGAGAAAACGGGTCATTTTAAAAACAAGGATTTCTTAGTTTCACAAGTTAGTTTAATTCCAAAATTGAATTTAAATCTTCTTTCGGTATCTCAAAATTATCCTTTTTATCTAAAGGTTGCATTGTATACATTGCTTCTCAAATAAGGTGATTGGATGAGGCCATAGAGAAGGAGGGTTATATGTTATGGACCATTTGGAAATCATAGAGAAGGAGGGTTATATGTTATGGACCACTTGGAAATTTTAAATTTTGGTTATTGTAATCTTTGGTCAAAAGATGTGTTCTTTTGTCATAAAAGGCTTGATCATTTGAATGTTCAAAAATGATGTAATTGTAAACCTCTTGATTTTAAGGAAATTAAGGAGTTTTTTTGGCAAAGATTGTACTCTTGAAAAAATAAAGCACTCGCCTTTTCCAAATAGAACCTTTGTCACGAAAGAACCTTTTGAACTTGTGCATTCGGATTTCTAGGGTCCTACACCACCCATGTCAAAAAGAGACATCTCATATTATGTTATCTTTGTTGATGACTATACTAGGTTTACATGAATCTACTTTTAAAGGTGTTTGGTTGTAAGTGTTTTGTCTTTACAAATAAGCACGATAAACTCTCGCCTAGAGCTTTTGAATGTGTTTTTATCGGATATGGTTTTGACAAAAAAGGATATAAGTGTTATGATCCTAAAAGTGATAAATTCTATGTATCTAAAGATGTTAGATTTGTTGAAAACGAGTTCTTTTTTCAAAACAATCTTACTAAACCTTTATTCGATTCTGATTCCTCATTCTTGATTGATGTTCTTGAAAATGATGAAAATCAAGAAAAGAATACATAGTATAAGAACAAAGAAGATCAACACAGATTCAAGAGACATTGTGACACTATTTGAAAGATATTATGTTAGAAGAGGAATTGAATCCGTTAACCTAAAGCATTTTAGTAGAGAAACAAGACAACCTACTAGGTTTGTCTCATACGAAACCTTTTCTTCTCAGCATAGGACTCTTGGAACCACTATTGCATCCATTAGTGAACCTAGATTTTTCAAGGAAGCCATCAATTCATAAGAATGGCTTAATGATACGAGACAGGAGTTTGATGTTAGGTGGGTATACAAAACTAAAACCAAGAATGATGGTACTATAGATGGTATAAAGCTCGATTAATTGCAAAAGGTTTTGCACAAGAACATGAAATAGATTATGAGAAGACTTGTATGCTTATAGCCAGAATGACCACGGTTAGGACTCTCATTGTTGTATGTGTTATTCGTAATTGGAATATCTTTTAAATGGACAGAAAAATGCCTTTTGAATGAAAATTTGAGGGAAGAAGTTTATATGGGACCTCCTCCTGATCTCTCTTTATCTTACATTCATATTCTTCGCTTAAGAAAAGCCTTGATGGTCTTAAGCAAGACCTAAGACATAGTTTGACAAGATTAGTACTTTTATGTTAATGAATGACTTTACTAGTTATATTGACACTACTTTATTTGTAAGAAAATCTATTGCAGGTATAGTTATACTTCTGTTTTATGTAGATGACATGATATTAACAGGAAATGATATAATCACCACCACCACAATCCGTATTATGTCAATTTCAAAATGCACCAACAATGGTGGGTATGAGAATGTTATTAACACCACCACCACAATCCGTATTGGTATAAATAGTTAAATTAAGTGAAGAGGAAGAGGATAAGAAAACTCCCTTATTTATAGTATTTATCAGATATCTCACTATTCTCATGACAACACTCATTTACCACTACATATTGTATCTTTTTAGGTGACACCCATATCATGGAGATGTAAGAAGCAATAAAAAATCTCTTCTACCGAAGCAAAGTATCGTGTAATGACCCACACCACTATTGAACTAGTCTGACTAAGTAAATTTCTCACCAATTTAGACATCAACATTAATTCAGTTCCTGTAATGTTATGTGACAATAAGAGTGGTATGTATATAGCAAAAAACAACATTTTTTATGAATGAACCAAGCATATCGAAATGGATTGTCATTATGTTCATGAAAAGTATATGCAAGGAAACCTTAACCTTCAATACGTTCATTCATATATCAACTTGCACACATATTTATCAAGTCTCTTGATGTGCCAAGATTTCACTTTTTAATAGATAAACTTTCTGTATTACCCGTATAAAGTTTGAGGGGAGTGTTAAATGTATGTAACCATTGGCAACATTGCTACCAACACCAACTAGCCATTGGTTGCACAACAACTATTTGCTTTATCTCAACATAATAAAAAGGGCAGAGTATCAACTTATGTATATAAACCTTAGCACTTGGAATTAATACCATTCTTCTTCTTGCTTTCACTCTCTTATACACACTAAGTGTTTGGTGATTTGTTTGTTGATTGTATTGTGAAATTGAGTATTGGTGTACTGTTGCAGTCACCCGTGAGTGGAACCATGGTTCATTACACATACGTGATGCCTTGTCCTACTTTACGAATACAAAAGATGCATGAGATTACTTTTAAAAGGCCTATGTTCAAAGTGATGTAGCTTATAAAGTGACCCTATGAGATAAGCTTGTGTCCCTTAGACAAGAGAATAAATGAATAAATGGGTATTATAGTAAATTTTCAAATATTTGGAACCAATTTCATTGCTATGAAAGGAAATCTACACATTTTCTTAACATAAGGCAATACGAACAAAATGAAGAAATTGTCTATCAACTTCTTAGAAGCTGGAGAAAAGAATTTGAAGGAGTGTGGCCTTTTCTTATGCACAGGAAGTCATTCTCAACAAAAGAAGAGGTACTTGCAGAACTTCTAATGGTTAAAAGAGGATTTAATAATACTATACTTCGAAAAGATTATGCAACTCCATTTAGGTTTGGGGCTAATATAAGACCATACAGACTCCCGCACTTTAAGCAAGGACTTAGTGATAAAAAAAAAGTAATTTGTTTTTATTGTAAAGAAATCAGGTATATTGTGAAGAAATGTTCGAAATTGAAGAAAGAAGTGGTCATTAAGGATGGAAAAGTATATCAAACTTTCCTTCTCCTTGCAATTCAAAACAAGATTAAGCAACTCGAGATTAAATTAAATGAAAAAACATCTATCGGTATGGTATGCTCCACCACCTCCCATGGAGCACAAGGTACTTGACTTCAAGACCTATTTTCACATGATATGTGATGAAAAACTTTTAAACACATGCACAAAAAATCTTTTGACATGTCTTTACCGTCAATGGGATAAAATTAAAAGTTGACAAAACGGGGTATCTTTAAAATAAAGATTTCTCGGTTTCAAAAGTATGTTTGGTTATGAAACTAAATTGGAATTTATTTCTTGTGTCTCAAATTTTGGATAATGGGTGTGTTGTTACCTTCTTATCTAAGAGTTGTAGTGGATAAGATCGTCTCTCGAAGGTCATTGAATGTGACCAAAGAGAAGGAGATCTCTATGCTATGGACTATCTATACTCAAAATTTTGGGCATCATAATTTTGGACATTCTAACATTTTATCAAATGATAAAAGGTTTGGTCATTTAAATATTCAATAGTTGTATGAATATTCTTCCATTAGAATCAAAAATATTAAAAAATTATTTTACAAAGATAGTAAACAACAACTCTGCCCATGTAAGGGATCACCCTTGCATTGCCGGTCCCAAGCCCGGATAAAGGAGGAGGGTTGTGTTACGCTTCCGACAGCCAGCGTAAAACTTCGTCGGATTTTTATAACATGGATTATAAAAATTATGAGCATTGCTTTGGGGCGTCCCCGCCTAGCGACGTGCTATAGAGCCCGAATGCAGTAAGAAGTAAGCAAGGGCCACTATATTTTCGCCTTAATGTAGTGAATTAATTGCAGAGAGGGTTCCCACATCATGGATGGGTGTGGGTAAAGAAGTTAGTCCCGCTACATTGCCACCTGAATGTAGTGAAAAATTTTCAGAGAGGGTCTCCACATTTTGATTATGGACGGATGCGGGGAGTAAGGAAGCTAGTCCTAGATAATAAGATTCACATTGGTTCTTAGAATATCATAAAATTATCCGATAAGCAAATGGAGGTGGTAGATACTATGATTCGGAGAAAGATTCATATTCTATGTTTACAAGAGACAAAATGGGTTGGAGAAAAAGCAAAGGAGATAGAGGATACAGGTTTTAAATTATGGTACTCAGGTAAAGAAAAAGCTCGAAACGGAGTTGGTATTATCATAAATAAAGATTTAAAGGAGAGTGTAATAGACATACAACGATATGACCGAATCATGACGTTGAAATTAGTGTTAGGAGCAGAGGTTTTGAATATAGTTTGTGCTTACGCACCCAAAGTAGGACTAGAAGATAGTATAAAGACAGTTTTTTTGGGAAGAGTTAGATAACATGTTTCAAAAGATTCCACAAAGGGAGATGATTTGTTTAGGAGGAGATTTAAATGGACATGTCGGTAAAGAGGCATTAGGATATCAGGGATTCATGGAAACTTTGGTTTTGGGGATGTAAACGAGGAAGGTAGGGAGATTTTAAATTTTGCTATGGCATTTGATCTCTTTATAGTCAATACAATCTTCAAAAAACGAGATGAACATTTAATTGCTTATAAGAGTGGCTTATCACAAACACAAATTGATTACTTTATTTGTAGAAAAAAAGATAGAGCGTGTTGTAAAGATTGTAAGGTAATTCCAGGAGAAAGCTTAACCACCCAACATCGACTTTTAGTTATGGATTAAAAAATAAAAAAATAGACAAAGAAGAAAAGAGTGCGTCAAGCTATTCGAACTAAATGGTGAAACCTCAAAAGCGAGAAAGAAGATATATTTAAACAGAAAGTCCTTCAAGGAGATGTTTGGAATTATGTTGGCACACCCTGTGATATGTAGAACAATATGGCTATACATATTAGGAAAGTGGCGAAAGATGTGTTGTGCGTATCTAAGAGAGGTGTACTAGCACAAAAAGAAGCTTGGTGGTGGAGTGAAGTAGTGCAAAATAAAATCAAGGCAAAGAGGACATGTTACAAATTACATTATGCCAAGAAAACTAGTGAAACATTAGAAGCTTATAAGAAAGCAAAGAAGGAAGTGAAAAAGGCCGTTAGTAAAGCAAAAGCTAAGATTTGGGAGGACTTATATAAAAAACTCAACTCAAAAGAGGGTGAAAGAGATATTTTTAGGATAGCTAGGGCTAGAGATAAGAAAACTAAAGATCTTAATTATGTTAGATGCATAAAAGACAAGGATGAAAAAAATTTAGTGGCAAATGATGATATAAGAAATAGATGGAAAAACTATTTTTATAATCTTTTTAATGAAAATAAAGATGTTAGTATTAGTTTAGGAGATTTAGCCAAGTCAGAAAAGTATATAAACCACAATTTCTACCGACGTATACAAAAGAATGAAGTAAAAGAGGCTCTTAAACATATAAAGGGTGATAAATCGGTAGGACCAGATAATATTCCTATAGAAGTTTGGAAAATACTAGGAGAAATAGGAATCACTTGGCTCACAAGACTATTTAATGAAATATGGAAAAACCAAAAGATGCCCGAGGAATGGAGAGCAAGTACACTTATACCCATATATAAGAACAAGAGAGACATTCAAAATTGTGCGAATTATCGAGGTATCAAGTTAATGAGTCATACTATGAAATTATGGGAAAGAATTATCGAACGTAGGTTAAGACAAGTATGAGATACAACAGAGAACCAATTTGGATTCATGCCAGGCAGATCTACTATTGAAGCGATTCACCTTTTGAGACGTCTTATGGAACATTTTAGGGCAAAAAAGAAAGACCTTCACGTGATATTTATTGATCTAGAAAAAGCTTATGATAGAGTACCGAGGGAGGTTCTTTGGAAAAAAGAGGTATCCCATTGACATATATTAACCTTATAAGAGACATGTATGATGGTGCAAAAACATGTGTGAGGACTCATGAAGGAACGACAAACTTCTTTGAAGTTAATATTGTGTTACATCAAGGATCAACTTTAAGTCCATACTTATTTATAATGGTGATGGATGAGTTAACAAAATATATTCAAGATGAAGTACCTTGGTGTATGTTATTTGCAGATGACATTGTATTAGTGGAGGAGTCTAAGGAAAAAGTTAATAGAAAATTAGAACTATGGAGAGAAACATTAGAAAGCAAAGGCCTCCGACTTAGTAGAACAAAGACAGAATATATGGAATGTAAGTTTGATCATTTGGTTACTTCAAAGGACATGGAAATTAAAATTGGCACACATTGCATTCCCCAAAAGGAAAGTTTTAAACACCTAGGGTCAATTTTTCAGAGTGATTAAAGAATTGATGGAGATGTTACACATAGAATTAATGATGGTTGGTTAAAATGGAGAGGAGCATCAGGTATTCTTTGTGATAAGAAGATACCATTAAAGTTAAAAGGTAAATATTATAGAGCAGCAATTAGGCATGTCATGTTTTATGGTTCTCAGTGTTGGGCAGTTAATCATCAACATGTACAAAAGATGTCTGTGACAGAAATGAAGATGTTGAGATGGATGAGTGGTCATACAAGAAAAGACCGTATACATAATGAGGTTATTAGAAACAAATTAGGAGTGGCACCAATAGAGGATAAAATGAGAGAACATCGATTAAGATGGTTTGGACATATAGAAAGAAGATCAAAAGAAGAACCTGTAAGAAGGTTAGAAAAACTAAATTTGGAAAGTATTAAAAGAGGTAGAGGACGACCACAAAAGTGTTGGAAAGAAACAATAAAGAATGATCTAGCTTATTGGGAGTTAACTGCTAACATGGCACACGATAGGGATCTGTGAAAACAAAGAATCCATGTAGCCGACCCCGTCTAGTATGGGAAAAGGCTTAGTTGTTAACAACTAAGCCTTTTCCCATAGATTCTTTGTTTTCACAGATCTACCTCTTTTAATACTTTCCAAATTTAGTTTTTCTAACCTTATTAAAGGTTCTTCTTTTGATCTTCTTTCTATATATCCAAACCATCTTAAACGATATTCTCTCATTTTATCCTCTATTGGTGTCACTCCTAATTTGTTTCTAATAACCTCATTATATATACGGTCTTTTCTTGTATGACCACTCATCCATCTCAACATCTTCATTTCTGTCACAGACATCTTTTGTACATGTTGATGATTAACTGCCCAACACTCATAACCATAAAACATGGCAGGTCTAATTGCTGCTCTATAATATTTACCTTTTAACTTTAATGATATCTTCTTATCACAAAGAATACCTGATGCTCCTCTCCATTTTAACCAACAAGCATTAATTCTATGCGTAACATCTCCATCAATTCTTCCATCACTCTGAAAAATTGATCCTAGGCATTTAAAACTTTCCTTTTGGGGGATGCAATGTGTGCCAATTTTAATTTTTATGTCCTTCGAAGTAACCAAATGATCAAATTTACATTCCATATATTTTGTCTTTGTTCTACTAAGTCGGAGGCCTTTGCTTTCTAATGTTTCTCTCCATAGTTCCAATTTTTTATTAACTTTTTCCTTAGACTCCTCCACTAATACAATGTCATCTGCAAATAACATACACCAAGGTACTTGAACTTGAATTTGTTTTGTTAACTCATCCATCACCATTATAAATAAGTATGGACTTAAAGTTGATCCTTGATGTAACCCAATATTAACTTCAAAGAAGTCTGTCATTCCTTCGTGAGTCCTCACATGTTTTTGCACCATCATACATGACTCTTATAAGGTTAATATATGTCAATGGGATACCTCTTTTTTCCAAAGTTCTCCAAAGAACCTCCATCGGTACCCAATCATAAGCTTTTTCTAGATCAATAAATATCATGTGAAGGTCTTTCTTTTTTGCTCTAAAATGTTCCATAAGACGTCTCAAAAGGTGAATCGCATCAATAATAGATCTTTCTGGCATGAATCCAAATTGGTTCTCTGTTGTACTTGATATTTGTCTTAACCTACATTCGATAATTCTTTCCCATAATTTCATAGTATGGCTCATTAACTTACCTCGATAATTCGCACAATTTTGAATGTCTCCCTTATTCTTATATATGGGTATAAGTGTACTTGCTCTCCATTCCTCGGGCATCTTTTGGTTTTTTCATATTTCATTAAATAGTCTTGTGAGCCAAGTGATTCCTATTTCTCCTAGTATTTTCCAAACTTCTATGGGAATATTATCTGGTCCTACCGATTTACCACCCTTCATATGTTTAAGAGCCTCTTTGACTTCATTCTTTTGAATACCGATTTTACAAAGATAGTGTCCTTAATAAAATTAAACATCTTCCGTTTCTTAAAAGGACATACACTATAAGCAAACCTAGTGCACTCTCATATTTAGGGTTCTATACTGATCATGTTGAAAGGAGGAGTTTCTTCGTATATGATCTTGATTGATGACTTTACTAGGTATACGTGGGTGTATCTATTAAAATCAAGTCGGGTGTTTTCAAGAACTTTATTATTTTTCAATCTTGTTAAGAATCAATTTGATTCTAACATTAATATTTTCAGGTCTGACTTTGGAAGTGAATTTGCCTCAAAAATTATTTTGAACATAATGGAATTTTTCATTAAACTCCTATACAAAATCCCCACAACAAAATGGTGTTGTCGAATGTAAGCATTGGCACGTATTGAAAACCACTAGAACCTTGTTAGTGTCTAGTAGAGTTCTTAAAAATCTTCAAATTGAAGCTATCATGACTTCTGATAAATAAAATACCATCTTTTGTATTACAAAATGCTTCACTTGTTGAGAAGCTCTTCTCAACTACTCTCATTTGAAATTTTTTGGACATGAATGCTTTGTTTTCCCTAACAGAGAAGATAAACTCTCTCCAAGTGTCATTGAATGTGTTTTCATAGGATACGGCAGTGAGAAAAAGGGATATAGGTGCTATGATTCTAAAAATAATAAGTTTTATATGTCGAGATGTTCAATTTTTTGAAAATGAATATTTCTTCCAAAATGACGTTTTTAGCTTGATTGATGACTCTATATATTCCTTCTTAATTGATGTTCTTGGCAATAATTAAAACGAAAGTGGTGAACTATAGCAGTCATTTGGTAAAGCACTAGAAGTATTGTTTTCTTACAACGGGAGCATCACTAGTCATCGTAAAAGTTCTTATATAGGTACTGGTATAAATACAATTTTGACAGCAGTTTCTGGGTTAACTAATGTATCTGACTATGGTTATGAATCTAAAAAGCAAATTCAAGATTAATCAACAAAGAACACCATGCCATTGGTCATAATATAAACAAGTAAATGGCACAACAAGAATTATGAAATAATAAATTGTAGCATCCAACATAACATACACTAACCTCAGTTATGTCATGAACGATCCTAGATAAGACACATCTTTTTTTCATGCAATAACTGGAAAATTGTGAAACTAGAAAAATATCAAACTAATGACTTTTTCAGCAAAAACGTAACAAGACTATAGAAGTTCTTAATAAAATAAAAAGGTGATGAATTAATCCAGAACATACTTAAAACATAAATTGACATAATATTTCCAGAATTCGGTCACAATACTGTAACTTTACATCACAACACTATCATGGTATTCTACACTTGTGTCATATTTTACACGTCATAATTTTGCACCTTTGTAGTAGTTATATGAAGTTCAACCAACATAGCCCGCTCCAAGTCACGGAAGCCGACAGCCAGTGTAAAACTTCATCACATCTTTTTCCAAGGGATGTTATCTTTTCTATTATTGATGCATCAAATCCCATTAGAACTTGTAAGTTAAGCATGTTCGGAAGCAAATAGCACAAGTGAGGAAAAAGGCTTGCTTTAGTTAAGGTTAATATTGTGGTTATAAAATAATATGAACCCATACATCCGTGAATCTGATACGAACATGCATTTTTACATACATATAAGTACAAAAAGTACACCTTTAATGGTATCGTAATGTGCCATGCAGCCAAAACTTTAACTAGTTGGCCTTCAATTGTCTTGGTCGGTGCTTAAGGGGGCTGGTCAAATTAATTGCTAGTATGCAAACATAATACCAGCTAACCCCCTTCCTAATAAGCACTTGTAGTTGCCAACCTTGCAATAAGGTAGAAGAACTATGTTTCGACTACCAAGACTTGCATAATTTACTAGTTCCTGTACTCAAGTTGGATGCTTGGCGATTCTTACCATTCTCTTCATACACTGTTCATGGAATTTCCACCACGTCAAAACGTCACCAGATTGAACCTTATGGTTCACGAGGTATTATATCAAGTAACAATTTTATGGCTAAATCCGACAAACATACTCTTTATCCCCTCCATCCGCAGGCTGCCATGCACACATATAGATACATGCACGCGTGCATGCAAATGTACATACATATGAGGGAGCGAGTAATGCACTATATATATACACATACATATATAATATGTGTCTGTGTGTGCATGTATATATAAGGGGAGAGGGAGAGAGAGAACATGTCTATATGCATGTGCCATGCCCTTTACCTATTAAATGCCTACTCCACTAGCTTGATACAATTTATAATATTTTATACATGATTAACCACAAGAAGCAATAACTACTTACTCCCACTGGATTCATGCAAGACTTCTGTTGTAGATACTTGAGGAAACACCCTAGGTGAAGGAAAATTTGAACCTTTTCCTTGCTGATATCCTTTTCCTGAAGCCATTGCAAGTGACTGCAAAGATAAAGAACTGCTAAATGCGTCTAGATTTCCCTTTGACATGCTGAAAGATGCAACAGATGAAATTTCATCCCTTGCACTGTCACAGTCATCCTCAAGTCCATTGGGAACTTCATTAACCCTAGCCTATTGAGAAAAACATAACCTTGTCAACAGGAAAAGAACAATAGAATTGTACTTTGAATAATCTGAGAATGTAAAACAAATGCACTTCCCAGGTTGTTTCTGAAAACCTAAAAATTACTCACCCACTCAGAGTCTTCGCTCTTCTCTTTCCACAGTACATCAATTTGAAGGACCGCATTTGCTAACTTATCTGCAGATTTTGCATAATAAGCAGAAACTTGGGGATATAAACAAACACTATTATCAAATATAGAAACCAAAATTGCAACATTGGAAAAGGAACACACCCTGAGTATGACATTCTTCTGTTGGAAAAGAGGTAGATTTTGGTATGGCCCATAGATGTAATGGACTTCGTGATTCCTGTGAAAATGTTCCTCAAGATATTCATGCATTATATTTCCACGTCCAAAGAACAGAAGCCATGCATGAATGGTACTTCCTATAGGAATCCAAAAGTCATGAAATCCAAAATGCACAAAAGATTAACCATATATGCCTCGTGATTAGAATATGCCAAAGCATTGAAAACCAAAGTGGCACATACTTTTAAAATTTGTCAAGACTGTGTTAACTACTTAAAGTGAAAGGACAAAAATGGGAAAGCATAATCAGAAAACGAGGATCTTGATAAAGGGAGTCAAAATAGTGAGAAAGAGAGAGAGAGAGAGAGAGAGAGAGAGAGAGAGAGAGAGAAAGAAGTAGAGCCAAATGCTTATGCAAGTAGGAAATGAAGAATAAACCTCATTCACAAAGAGCATAATTATAGTTGTACATGCCAAGACACCATGGTCTATTTACAAATGGCAAAGGTCCACATGAGATGGAACTGAAACAGCATATAGTACAAGATTCCATCAGAGAAAGATAAACGCATATTCATCATAAAGATGCATATTTTCACAATATAACTTGTGATTGTTTTTCCTGGACAAGAAATAGTAAGAAAGTTATCATTTCTCCAAGTGGAAAAGAAAGGTTTATGCTATACCAAATGAACTAAATCTTTCAATGTGTCTCCGTTAGAATGGTAATTGTCCAACACCAACCACCGACCACTCAAAGTGCTTCTGATGTAGTAGAAGTAGCGAATGGCAGTTCCCTTGTATGATGGTGGAAGGACATTAGGAAGTTCAGCCCTTACAATATCTGGAAAGGACAAACTTCTAAAAGTTCTTAAAACATTTAAAATAGTGATTCTTACTCAAGAACAAAGTAAATAAAGAAAATTTGAAACACAAGAACTCGTTGTATCTAGAAAAGCAAGTCAGCTCCAAAGTCAACAATACAACAACAACAACTAAGCCTTTTCCCATACTGGACGGGGTCGGCTACAAGGATTCTTTGTTTCCACATAGACCTATATTCATGTCATATTAGCAGTTAACTCACAATAAGCTAGATCATTCTTTGTTGTTTCTTTCCAACACTTTTATGGCCGTCCTCTACCTCTTTAATACTTTCACTTCTTTTGATCTTCTTTCTATGTGTCCAAATCATCTTAAATGATACTCTCATTTTATCCTCTATTGGTGCAACTCCTAATTTGTTTCTAATAACCTCATTATGTATACAGTCTTTTCTTGTATGACCACTCATTCATTTCAATATCTTCATTTCTGTCACAGACATCTTTTGTACATGTTGATGATTATTAACTGCCCAACACTCATAACAGCAGGTCTAATTGTTGCTCTATAATATTTACCTTTTAGGTTTAATGATATCTTCTTATCACAAAGAATACCTAATGCTCCTCTTCATTTTAACAAACTAGCATTAATTCTACGCGTAACATCTCCAACTCTTAAAAATTGACCCTAGATATTTAAAACTTTCCTTTTGAGGGATGTAATATGAACCAATTTTAATTTCTGTCCTATGAAGTAACCAAATGACCAAACTTACATTTCATATATTATGTCTTTGTTCTACTAAGTTGAAAGCCTTCATATTCTAATGTTTCTCTCCATAGTTCAAATTTTCTATTAACTTTTTCCTTAGACTCCTCCACTAATACAATGTCATACGTAAATAACATAAACCAAGGTACTTCATCTTGAATATGTTTTGTTAACTCATCAATCACCATTATAAATAAGTATGGACTTAAAGTTGATCATTGACGTAACCCAATATTAACTTCAAAGAAGTTTTCTTTCATGAGTCCTCACACATGCTTTTGCACTATCGTTATTATCTCTTATAAGGTTTACGTATGTCAATGGGATACCTTTTTTCTCCAAGGTTCTCCAAAGAACCTCCCTCATTACCCTATCGTAAACTTTTCTAAATCAATAAATTGTTAAATGTAATAGATAGCACGGCCATTATGACCCGTGCATTTGATAAGCTGTTGGAGGCACTAACCCCCAGTGCCTCTAACGGCTACTTGTTGGCCAACGGCTACTTGTCTGGCCATCACTTACAGCTGCCCCCTTTAGTTGTCCCTCTTCCTCTCTCATTGATGTGTAAATCCCTCTATAAATATTGCACTCTCTTATCAATAAAGTATGTTGTTTGGCATAACTTTTGTTTATAGTTTGTGTCTCTTGATACTTGCATTCTTGACTTAAGACATCCATTGTTGGATGGTTTCATATCTTGGCGCTTTAATGAATTGCAACTTGACGATTCAACATTCGATTATCAACAAATATTTACATGGTATCAAAGCCTTATTTTGAAGAATTCAAGCACATCGAGAAGTGTGTCAAGATTGCAAATTTCGTAAATCATTCCAAACTTGAGGTAATTCTAAAACTTTTGTTTTTGGATAAAATGGAAAGCAAAAATGAATCTTTTAGATGCATTATTGACCCAAAATGCTATCAAAGTTGTAAGGACCATGAAAATTATTTTTGTCTAAAGACTTTTGAGATTATATTAATGGTACGATCCAAGAACCAATTATAGATATTGAAGGTTTGGATGATGATATTTTTAAGGTACATGAAAAATATAAGCAAGATCTAAAAACTAGGGAAAAGATGAATGCTAAAATAACTTGAATTATTTGTCAAAATATAGATGAAAAACCTAGAAATAGAATTAGTGTTTTCGAATGTGCTTTTGAAACTTGAGAATAAAAAAGATTCACTCTCAAGATGATTTTGTCTTTCAAATTGATTTAATGTAAAGGATGATAATGCTTAAGCAAAGGAATTTAAGCATTATACACTATCACAATGAGTTTTCGGAATTATGAGTTTTTAGAATTATGCATTTAACTTAGAAGTTTTGATAAATTCGGAAAACTTCAAAAAATGGATTAATTTAAATAGTTTTTGGATAATCAATATTTCTTTTTGTTTATGCACGGCTTAAGAGATGATTTTGAAAATATTAGATCAAACTAATACATAGAAAACTATACCAAAAGGAGACTCGTTTTTGGCCGATCATGTTATGGAGGAAACAAGATTAAAAAACATTAATGTTACAAAAGAAGTCATTCTTGCCACCTCCGAACCGAGATCTAATATGAAGGTGTAAAAGCTCCTGCATGTGAAAAACTTTAAAGGACCAAGAGAAGGAACAAACAAGAAACCCACGGGACCATGGCCAAACAAGGACATCATATGTCACTATTAAAAAGAAAGTGGACATATCAAAACCACTTGTGCTCTTCTTGGAAAGAAATTTGGAAATGTGGGAGCCGTGGAAGATAAAGAAGGAGGAGTCTTATCTACCAACATCAAAGTATATATAGAGGAAATTTTTAATGAAAAGGCAAGCATTTTCGGAAACGCTCTCTCTACTTCTCAAGGTATGTCTTGGTTTTTAGATTCGGGTGCTTCTTCTCAAGGTATGACTCATTCAGGGGCCTAATCCCCAATGGTTAGCTTGTTGGCCAGCCATTGAAGGCCCTCTTCACTTCTTTCTCTCTTATAATAGATGCTCTATAAATAGAGCCTCATACAATCAATAAATAAGTTGTGATTACAACCCTTTCATATTTTGTTTTGGCTTGTGATATTGGCTTGTTCTTGACTTGAAATACCCTTTCTCAGGTATATTTGTATTTGATTTGTTGGTTTGACACTTGATAATATATGATCAGGTTGCTTCCAAATACGAATATTGATAATTATTTACAAGTGCATATTATCATATTAAATAATTTAAATAAGTCATATAGTTTTCTTTTTGAATTTTTTATATAATGCTAATGTTGGACCTATTTATCTTGATTCATAACAATTGTTTAGAATTTTTCTTGATTTTTAAAAGCTATGTCACACGGGTGCGGGTGCGGGATACGGCAAATTTCAAAAATTTTGGGTACGACGACAAGGTTAGGGTATATAATATTATATATAATATATAATATTCAAGCTAAAACAAGTGAGACATCAATTAACATAAGTATATGACAATAGCAAGTACATAACTTTATATTAAAGCAAAACACATAAATGGTAAACAACTACTAATTTCATCATAATACACAAATCAATCTTCACTATCCGGACCCATTTATCCAAAAAGACCCGAACTTCAAAATCGATACCAGATTTTGAAGCGTGGAATATCCACACAAAAAGAAGTGAAGAAGGTCTGCGTTGATATATTTTTCTATGTTCATTGGCAGAGTTTCATGAGAGATGATGGAAGACAAGCTGAAAGAGCATTTTGAAAACTATAGTGAGGTAACTCAGGTGGTCATCATGGGACATAAGGTCGCGAGTCGACTAAGAGTCTTCGGTTTCACCGTCTTCACGGATTACTCCCTCTTTGATCGGGTTCTGCAGGATAAATACACCATAGACGGCATAACCGTGAGTTAAAAAAAATGCATTTTTTTTGTCATGCCGCACCGACACGGTGTCGGTGTCTGTGTGACTTAGTTTAAAAGTATTTCTAGAAAATTTACAAGATGTTATGATGTGGTTGCATCATATCATCCGAAAAAACGATAGGCATTACAATATGCTACAAACATTGATCTAAGCAACCTAGTGTGGAACTCCGAGAGTTTTACCCTTCAGATTGATACCACATGCTAGTCCTTGCCATGTGCAGTTGCTACTGATAAAAAACATACAAATGATGATGCCTTGCACATCACTATAACGTTTAAGCACTACAAAGTCGTAATCAAAAAGAGAAGGCATGAGAAGCATTTACATGTTTTTGTGCCACCAGAAGAAATAATAACTTTTGAGACAATTGATGCACTGGTGGAGTCCAAGAAAATCCGTTCACCTGCCCATAATATACACAATCATTTCAAACAAAAGCATCACACTTATTATTCTCATTAGTAGAACACCTAAAATAGATGTGAACCTCCCGTAAGAAGATATTGTCTTGATACAAGGAAAAAGAGTCATTTTCCAGAGATTTTAGAACAAACTGGTTATGAAACAGCTGTAACAAAAGACAACTAGAAGTTTTATCAAAGAGAAAGTGATTTACCCAAATTTTTCATAATATGATTATTCAAGTTGGAAATCTATTAAACCAAATTTCATGCCAGACGTATTGTCTACCAACTTGCTTAAAAATAGCCTATACTTAAGATTTTAAATGAGAAATTATGACTGAAAACAGTAGAAAAATCAACAAGGAAAAAAGAGTAACAACAACTAAAGCAACTTATGAAGCACCAACTTGGTCAACGATAATATGTGCAGTATTATTAGGAAGTCATTGGACCATGGGATCGCTTAAGAAAACAAAGGGTGAGGATATGAATTTGACTAACTTGTCACAAATTAACAACATTTGATGATAAGCTTCATTATCAAATACACAAGCATTATTTATCCAAGGGAGTGAACCCCAAAACACTAGAGATATTGAAAGTAGTCTCTTTATCTCTCCCTTAGGGAAACAATTTGTAGAATATAATAGATTTAGCTTATAAATTGCAACAATATTTGATGTTAAACTACATCAAACGGATAAACAAATTTTTTCATACACTTGATGTACCAAAAGTAATATCCCTCCCTCCCTTCTTCATTCTCTCCTTCATGTGTGTATGTGTTCAGATATATTTATGTAGTCTATGAGCAAGTTTACACAAACAAGTGCATGCAGCACAAGTGTGTGCGTGCAGGCATTTATGTAGTCCATGAGCAATTTTATCTATAAAAAGAACAAAATCTCAATTTCCAATGCAGCCAATAGGCAACAATATGAGATGATTTGTGAATCATCTAATCTATGGTATCTTTTGTAATTCTACATGCAAATGAAGGAACATACCTCTCCTCTGCTTTGAGCCAGGCAATGGTTTCTGCGTAATAAACCATTGTGTGTCCAACTTCTCAATTCCTTTTATCTCGATTGTGAGGTTTTCAATCAAGAAAGGACAAGGACTAACTGTAAGTTGCTCTGCACCGCAACCATCATGGGCAGCATCTCTACTTCGAATTTCAATAGTTGCAATGACTAGATCTCCTGGTCTATAGTTTTCTTTATTTGTCATCAATGTCAAGGAAGGAGCAGTCTGATGCATTTTGTTTCCAAGAAGGTGATCACTCTGCTTTTCATCATAGGAAGAAATCCCACTTCCAGAAAGAAACGACCTCCGAGGACTTCTGGATAGCATTTTCTCAACATAAAGCTTCTGGGAACTCAAACAAGGGCTGCTTGAAGCATTCCATTCTTACTAAGGGCAACATGTATCAACGAACCTGCTCAACACCCATTTGCAATTAAAATTAGTAAACCAACTCAGTGATAAAAAACGACAACAACAACAACTAAGCCTTTTCCCATACTAGACGGGGTCGGCTACATGGATTCTTTGTTTTCATAGAGCCCTATCACGTGTCATGTTAGCAGCTAACTCACAATAAGCTAGATCATTCTTTATTGTTTTTTTTCAACACTTTTGTGGTCGTCCTCTACCTCTTTTAATACTTTTAAAATCTAGTTTTTCGTACCTTCTTATAGGTTCTTCCTTTGATCTTTTTATATGACCAAACCATCTTAAACGATATTCTCTCAATTTATCCTCTATTGATGTCACTCCTAATTTGTTTCTAATAACCTCGTTATATATACAGTCTTTTCTTGCATGACCACTAACTCATCTCAACATCTTCATTTTTGTCACAGACATCTTTTGTACATGTTTATGATTAACTGTCCAATACTACAACAACAACAACAACAACTAAGCCTTTTACCATACTAGACGGGGTCGGCTACATGGATTCTTTGTTTCCACAGATCCCTATCGTGTGCCATGTTAGCAGTTAACTCCCAATAAGCTAGATCATTCTTTATTATTTCTTTCCAACACTTTTGTGGTCGTCCTCTACCTCTTTTAATACTTTCCAAATCTAATTTTTCTAACCTTCTTACAGGTTCTTCTTTTGATCTTCTTTCTATATGTCCAAAACATCTTAAACGATGTTCTCTCATTTTATCCTCTATTGGTGCCACTCCTAATTTTATTCTAATAACCTCATTATGTATACGGTCTTTTCTTGTATGACCACTAATCCATCTCAACATCTTTATTTCTGTCAAAGACATCTTTTGTATATGTTGATGATTAACTGCCCAACACTCAGAACCATAAAACATGGCAGGCCTAATTGCTGCTCTATAATATTTACCTTTTAATTTTAATGGTATCTTCTTATCACAAAGAATACCTGATGCTCCTCTCCATTTTAACCAACCATCATTAATTCTATGTGTAACATCTCCATCAATTCTTCAATCACTCTGAAAAATTGACCCTATGTATTTAAAACTTTCCTTTTGGGGAATGTAATGTGTGCCAATTTTAATTTCTATGCCCTCTGAAGTAACCAAATTATCAAACTTACATTCCATATATTCAGACTTTGTTCATTCCATATATTCTGTCTTTGTTCTACTAAGTCGGAGGCCTTTGCTTTCTAATGTTTCTCTCCATAGTTCTAATTTTCTATTAACTTTTTCCTTAGACTCCTCCACTAATACAATGTCATATGCAAATAACATACACCAAGGTACTTCATCTTGAATATGTTTTGTTAACTCATCCATCACCATTATAAATAAGTATGGACTTAAAGTTGATCCTTGATGTAACACAATATTAACTTCAAAGAAGTTTGTCGTTCCTTCATGAGTCCTCACACATGTTTTTGCACCATCATACATGTCTCTTATAAGGTTAATATATGTCAATGGGATACCTCTTTTTTTCAAAGAACCTCCCTCGGTACTCTATCATAAGCTTTTTCTAGATCAATAAATATCATGTGAAGGTTTTTCTTTTTTGCTCTAAAATGTTCCATAAGACGTCTCAAAAGCTGAATCGCTTTAATAGTAGATCTGCTTGGCATGAATCCAAATTGGTTCTCTGTTGTACTTCATACTTGTCTTAACCTACGTTCGATAATTCTTTCCCATAATTTCATAGTATGACTCATTAACTTCATACCTCGATAATTCGAATAATTTTGAATGTCTCCCTTGTTCTTATATATGGGTATAAGTGTACTTGCTCTCCATTCCTCAGGCATCTTTTGGTTTTTCCATATTTCATTAAATAGTCTTGTGAGCCAAGTGATTCCTATTTCTCCTAGTATTTTCCAAACTTCTATAGGAATATTATCTGGTCCTACCGATTTATCACCCTTTATATGTTTAAGAGCCTCTTTTACTTCATTCTTTTGTATACGTCGGTAGAAATTGTGGTTTATATACTTTTCTGACTTGGCTAAATCTCCTAAACTAATACTAACATCTTTATTTTCATTAAAAAGATTATAAAAATAGTTTTTCCATCTATTTCTTATATCATCATTTGCCACTAAAATTTTTTCATCCTCGTCTTTTATGCATCTAACATAATTAAGATCTTTAGTTTTCTTATCTCTAGCCCTAGCTATCCTAAAAATATCTCTTTCACCCTCTTTTGAGTTGAGTTTTTTATATAAGTCCTCCCAAATCTTAGCTTTTGCTTTACTAACGGCCTTTTTTGCTTCCTTCTTTACTTTCTTATAAGCTTCTTAAGTTTCACTAGTTTTCTTAGCATAATGTAATTTGTAGCATGCTCTCTTTGCCTTGATTTTATTTTGTACTACTTCACTCCACCACCAAGCTTCTTTTTGTGCCGGTACACCTCCCTTAGATACCCCTAATACATCTTTCGCCACTTTCCTAATATGTATAGCCATATTGTTCCACATATCACAGGGTGTGCCAACATAATTCCAAACATCTCCTTGAAGGACTTTTTGTTTAAATATATCTTCTTTCTCGCTTTTGAGGTTCCACCATTTAGTCTGAATAGCTCGATGCACTCTTTTCTTCTTTGTCTATTTTTTTATTTATAAATCTATAACTAAAAGTCGATGTTGGGTGGTTAAGCTTTCTCCTGGAATTACCTTACAATCTTTACAACACGCTCTATCTTTTTTTCTATAAATAAAGTAATCAATTTGTGTTTGTGATAAGCCACTCTTATAAGTAATTAAATGTTCATCTCGTTTTTTGAAGATTGTATTGACTATAAAGAAATCAAATGCCATAGCAAAATTTAAAATCTCCCTACCTTCCTCGTTTATATCCCCAAAACCAAAGTTTCCATGAATCCCTTGATATCCTAATGCCTCTTTACCGACATGTCTATTTAAATATCCTCCTAAACAAATCATCTCCCTTTGTGGAATCTTTTGAATCACCTTATCTAACTCTTCCCAAAAAACTGTCTTTATACTATCTTCTAGTCCTACTTGGGGTGCGTAAGCACAAACTATATTCAAAACCTCTGCTCCTAATACTAATTTCAACATCATGATTCGGTCACCATATCGTTGTATGTCTACTACACTCTCCTTTAAATCTTTATTTATGATAATACCAATTCCGTTTCGAGCCTTTTCTTTACCTTAGTACCATAATTTAAAACATGTATCCTCTATCTCCATTGCTTTTTCTCCAACCCATTTTGTCTCTTGTAAACATAGAATATGAATCTTTCTCTGAATCATAGTATCTACCACCTCCATTAGCTTACCGGATAATGTTCCGATATTCCAAGAACCAATACGAATCTTATTATCTAGGACTAGCTTCCTTACCCCCCCGCATCCATCCATAATCAAAATGCGGAGACCCTCTCTAAAAATTTCTCGCTACATTCGGGCGGCAATGTAGCAAGACTAATTTCTTTACCCACACCCGTCCATGATGTGGAAACCCTCTCTGCAATTGATTCACTACATTCGGGCGAAAATGTAGTGGCCCTTGCTTACTTCTTACTGCATTCGGGCTCTGCAGCATATCGCTAGGAGGGGACTCCCCAAAACAATGCTCATAATTTTTGTAATCCATGTTATAAAAATCCGACGGAGTTTTACGCCGGTTGTCGGAAGCCTAACACAACCCTCCTCCTTTATCCGGGCTTGGGACCGGCAATGCAAGGGTGATCCCTTACATGGGTGGAGTTTAACTGCCCAACACTCAAAACTATAAAACATGACAGGTCTAATTGCTGCTCTATAATATTTACCTTTTAGCTTTAATGGTATCTTCTTATCACAAAGAATAACTAATGCTCCTCTCCATTTTAACCAACCAGCATTAATTCTATGTGTAACATCTCCATCAATTCTTCCATCACTCTGAAAATTTGACCCTAGATATTTAAAACTTTCCTTGTGGGGGATGTAATGTGTGCCAATTTTAATTTTATGTTCTCTGAAGTAACCAAATGAGCAAACTTACATTTCATATATTTTGTCTTTGTTCTACTAAGTTGAAAGCCTTTACATTCTAATGTTTCTCTCCATAGTTCCAATTTTCTATTAACTTTTTCCTTAGACTTCTCCACTAACACAATGTCATCTTTAAATAACATACACCAAGGTACTTCATCTTGAATATGTTTTGTTAACTCATCAATCACCATTATAAATAACTATGGACGTAAAGTTGATTCTTGATGTAACCCAATATTAACTTCAAAGAAGTTTGTCATTCCTTCATGAGTCCCCACACATGTGTTTGCACTATTGTACATGTCTCTTATAAGGTTTATGTATGTCAATAGGATACCTTTTTTTTCCAAGCTTCTCCAAAGAACGTTCCTCGGTACCCTATCGTAAGCTTTTTCTAGATCAATAAATATCATATGAAGGTCTTTCTTTTTTGCTCTAAAATGTTCCATAAGTCGTGTCAAAAGGTGAATCGCTTCAGCAATAGATTTGCCTGGCACGAATCCAAATTGGTTCTCTGTTATACTCGATACTTATCTTAACCTACGTTTGATAATTCTTTCCCATAATTTCATAGTATGACTCATTAACTTGATACCCCGATAATTTACACAATTCTAAATGTGTCCCTTGTTCTTCTATATGGGTATAAGTGTACTCGCTCTCCATTCCTCGTGCATCTTTTGGTTTCTCCATATTTCATTAAATAGTCTTGTGAGCCAAGTGATTCCTGTTTCTCTTAGGATTTTCTAAACTTCTATAGGAATAGTGTCTGGTCTTACCGATTTACTACCCTTCATATGTTTAAGTCTTTTTGACTTCATTCTTTTGAATACGTCGGTAGAAATTGTGGTTTATATTCTTTTCTGATTTGGCTAGCTCTCCTAAACTAATAATATCTTCATTTTCATTAAAAAGCTTATAAAAATAGTTTTTCCATCTATTTCTTATATCATCATTTACCACTAAAATTTTCTCATCCTCGTCTTTGATGTATCTAACAGAATTAAGATCCTTAGTTTTCTTATCTCTAGCCCTAGCTATCCTAAAAATATCTCTTTCACCCTTTTTTGAGTTGAGTTTTTTATATAAATCCTCCTAAATTTTAGCTTTTGCTTCACTTACGGCCTTTTTCGCTTCTTTCTTTTCTTTCTTATAAACCTCTAAAGTTTCACTAGTTTTCTTAGCATAATGTAATTTGTAACGTGCCCTCTTTGCCATGATTTTATTTTGCACTACTTCAGTCCACCACGAAGCTTCTTTTTATGCCGGTACACCTCCTTTTGATTCACCTAACACATCTTTCGCCACTTTCCTAATATGTATAACCTTGTTGTTTCACATATCACAAGGTATACCAACATAATTCTAAGCATCTCCTTGAAGGAATTTCTATTTAAATATACCTTCTTTCTTGCTTTTGAGGTTCAACCATTTAGTCTGAATAGCTCGATCCACTCTTTTCTTCTTTGTCCATTTTTTTACTTGTAAATCCATAACTAAAAGTTGATATTGGATGGTTAAGCTTTCTCCTGTAATTACCTTGCAATTTTTACAACACGCTCAATCTTTTTCTATACATAAAATAATCATTTTGTGTTTGTGATAAGCCACTCTTATAAGTAATTAAATTTTCATCTCGTTTTTTGAATATTGTGTTGACTATAAACTTATAAAGAAATCAAATACAACAAGAACAACAACTAAGCCTTTTCCCATACTATAAAGAGATCAAATGCCATAACAAAATTTAAAATCTCTCTACCTTCCTCATTTATATCCCCAAAACTAAAGTTTTCATGAATACTTTGATATCCTAATGTCTCTTTACCAACATGTTTATTTAAGTCTCCTCCTAAACAAATCATCTCCCTTTGTAGAATTCTTTGAATCATCTTATCTAACTCTTCTAAACAAGCCGTCTTTATACTATCTTCTAGTCCTACTTGGGGTGCGTAAGCACAAATTATATTCAAAATCTTTGCTCCTAACACTAATTTCAATGTCATGATTTGGTTACCATATCGTTGTATGTCTACTACACTATTCATTAAATCTTTATTTATGACAATACCAACTCCGTTTCGAGCCTTTTCCTTACCTGAGTACCATAATTTAAAAATTGGATCCTCATCTCTTTTTCTCCAACCCACTTTGTCTCTTTTAAACATAGAATATGAATCTTTCTTCGAATCATAGTATCTACCACCTCCATTAGCTTACCGGACAATGTTCTGATATTCCAAGAACCAATATGAATCTTATTATCTAGGACTAGCTTCCTTACCCCCGCATCCATACATATTGAAAATGTGGAGACCCTCTTTGTAATTTATTCAATACGTTCAGGCGACAATGTAGCGGAACTAACTTTTTTACCCATACCCATCCATAATGTGGGAACCCTCTCTACAATTGATTCACTACATCCGAGCGAAAATGTAGTGGTCCTTGCTTACTTTTCAAGGCATTTGGGCTTTGCAGTGAGTCGCTAAGAGGGGACGCCCCTACGCAATTCTCATAATTTGTGTAATCTATGGTATAAAAAGCAATCACTTAAAAATCATATGGTACTACAAGATAAGATACAAATTTATCAAGTATTGTTCAGGTAGGTTGATCTATCGTGCCATATTGTAGCATCAATGCTATAGGGTGTTGTATCTTATGACATATATTGTATTAGGACATTTTCTCGGAAAAAGTGAAGCAACTGAAGATCGGTGGCATGCAGGTTAACCCCCCTCTTCTCCTATACCTATTTATCTTCAGAGATCACAAAATGTGAGCTTGCAATGAAAGCTAATAAGCAACCACACAAGGAAGATGAATAGAAAGAAGAAAGCGAGAAAAAAGGAAACTCTACGAACCAATGGAGAAGAGAAACGAAAAACAACATAAGGAAATCAATGAAGCATATGAAAATGAGAGAGAGAAAACCACCAAAAGATTTGAATAGAGGAGAGGCTATTCACAGCAGGGAAGGCTACGACAATGAGAATATCTATGAGAGAAAACCACCAAAAGATTTGAATAGAGGAGAGGCTATTCACAGCAGGGAAGGCTACGACAATGAGAATATCTCTGATGATGGATGCTTTTAGAGAGATATAGTAATGAACATGAGTAGGGTGGTCGATAGAGCTTCACTTTGAGCAGTCCTCCTGCGACGTGGATGGCTCCAGCAACTCCATTGAGAGAGAGAAGGGGGGTAGATTAGAGCTAAAAGAGCCCATTATACCCCATAGATCTCAACCACCCCATAAGATCTAATCTCGCTTTAAAACTAGCGCTGGATAGTCTCATATATATATGTGTATATATATATATATATATATATATATATATATATATATATGTGTGTGTGTGTGTGTGTGTGTGTGCGCGTGTGCATATGTGTAGGTAAGTGTATATATATGTATGTACATATATACATAAGGAATAGATCCGATAAGAAGACTGGATTTGCACAGACCCTTAGAACATACAATCAGCAATCAAAATTAAGACCTATTTTTTCAGTGCCTTACCATTTTGAGTGGCTAGAGTGACGACCGCATGAGCATAGGTCATATATGCTTCCAAGCCATTGGATCTGACAAAGTCAGATCTACAGATATCACTATCAGATCTAGTGATGGAGGTACAAGCTAGGATCTAGAGCTAGCTGGTACTCTCTGTACACACACAGAGAGAGAGAAACACATATATTAAGAGTGTATCTGACAATTTGCGGGTTATGATAAATGCTAGACATTAAAACAAATGTAAATATTTCAAATATACCTTAAAGTGAAGTTTCTTTTGGAAATTCATGATTACTTTTTAAGCATGACTTACAGCTTTTCCTATGAAGACGAACTTAAATTACAAAGTACATATTTGACAAGCCAGCTAACATGCTTGCAAGATCACAAGCTAATTAAATGTTTTCACTTTATTGAGATACAAAATTAAGCCATGGGTGAGAAGGAGAGTTAGGGATCGGAATGTGGGGAATTGGTACCCGTATGCACCCACCCTAACCCGCCTCACATTGTAAAAAAATATTTTAGAACCCATTCTGACAGGGTAGAACCCCCTACCCTGCCCAGATACGCATATACCTCAGCAATGAATCAGAGCTAAAAAAATCAAGAAAAACAAATCTTGCGAAAAGAACAGTGAAAAAGATGAAGTGAGGGCATCTTCATGCTTACCAATCAAAAAGGCAACACTGAATTAGCTGACCCATATAAAGAACCAACGTTTAATGAAAGGAGGGAAAAGGAAAAATACCAAATTAATGTTCAGTAAGGAAATAGAAGATAGAAGAAGCCTATGAGTGTTCGATTGTGTTATGTGAAATCCAATTAATATAGGAGAAAATCCACTTAAGAACTAGCTGACAAACACAAAAGAAAATGGAAAAATCTGGTTAGTGATTCAATTCAATCTGTGCCCACAAGCTGTGGTACTCGGCTCGAAGCAAATCTAGAAGCAAACTTTCACAATTGGCTTAACAAATTTAAAATCAAAATTTCTAAAACCGATAAAGAAATTTCGTGGGTTAAATGAAAAAAGAAATGGCATCCAATGGCATATATCGCACGGCGCAAGGGAGCTTTTCTCTCAGCGGATGCAAAACGAGATCAAAAGCATAGTGTATATGAGAGAGAGAGAGAGAGAGAGGAAGAAGAAGAAGAACCTGTGGACCTCTGGTTGAAGGTAACACGTCAATAGGGAAACAGCGTTGCTGGCCAGGCTCTATGCTGCGGAAAACGTCGTGTTGAGATGGCCATCCCTAGCCGGACGTTGGTCTCATCATATGTGTGAGAAAGAGAGAGAGAGAACTTCCAGTGGTTGTATAATAATTTGCAAGCAAAAATTCTAATACATGGTGCTAAATTTTTTAATTGTAAAAGACATCCTATGTTACTAAATGTTGGATAGAACTGCTCAGCTTTTCAGATAATACGTCATGAAACAATTGCTTAGAGAGTGCGCAGTCCTGAAAATAATACTTTTTCCATGAAAGTACTAAAGAAAGGGTTGATTCAAAGGCTATTTTCAATGGAAATTCTATGCAAAAAGAGTTGATCCAAAGACCTATTGCGGTGGAACTTCTATGCAAAAGGTTCGGTCTAAACTGGGAATGGTAAATCGATCTATCTACTTTGTCCGGTCACTTCGAATTCATGCAGAAAATAGGTTGCAATTTTGTATTCTTTTACATTATATGAACATGTCCCATTGCTTTTCAAGTTAGCCCGGACCTGACCCGAAATGACATTATAAACTATGTAAATTTAAATAGCCCCTTTTTCACTTGATAGGTATATCAACATCTGGCAATTTTCCATCCAAATCTACTGCATTCGCAGCTGAATCAATTTTCGATGCGCACAGCAAATAGAAAAAAATAAGAAATAATTTACAAACACATACTTTCATGTTGTGTTTAGGACCACCTGAACATACTTTCGAGTCATGTTGGTGTCAGAGAATCGTTGAAGCCGACTGAAGCTTTCTCATTCGTCGGTTGTCAGAGTCCGATGACTTTCGCTCTCCGTCTAATCTCCTAGATAAATTTGCAGTGGAAATGAAGTTTGAGTGTTTGAGGTTTCCTCACAGTGGCCTTTCGCAAAGAGACAGTATTCTTTATTGTGTACCGTGTATGTTTTCTTTATATGCACTGCTCTATGTCTCTTGGCTTTTCACGCTGGGTTTTTCTTATCCAGAGCAGCTATATCCGAACTGTTACCAGAAAATCTGGTAACGATATGGCGATTATAGGCCTCATCTGTAACTCCTATCATGGTAACGGTCTAGATGATTAGTCCAGCCGTTACCGGGCTGAGTTGCCGAGAATGACCACTGTAACATCTATAACATCTCCTACTTGGCCATTCGAGCCAAGTGTACTAACATATTGGTTTTTCTCCCACTTTTTCAGGATTTACCCAGTAATGTCAATTCTTGATTGTTGCTGCAATCAATACCTGTTGTGTGGTTATTTCACTACACAACATTTTATCCGTTGTGTGGTTATTTTCCTACACAACAATCATACCTCAAACTCATGTTTGTAACACGTTTTGAGAAAAGTTCCTCTGTTATGCCTTTAATCAAGGGGTCTGCCAACATATCATTTGTTGGCATGTATGAGATGAATATTTCCTTTCTCATAACCATATCATGAATATAGTAGTATTTCACTATTATATACTTGCTTTTTGAGCAATCAACTCCACTCTTAATAAGAGTAATTGCTGCATTGTTATCACAATAAATGATAACATGCTCGTCGGTTATTTTCAACTTCAAATCACGTATGAAGTGGCTTATCTAGACAACACTCATTGCAACCATACAGCAAGCTACATACTCAGCCTGTGTATGCAATGCTACACAACCCTGTTTCTTATACGTACAAGAAACAACACTACCTCCAAATAACAATATTTGACCTGAGGTTGATTTGTTGTCATCTTTGCTCCCATCAAAGTCAGCATCTAAGTATCTTACCACTTTCAGTTTATTTGCTTAAAAACACAGTTTCAAGTCTCTTGTTCCTTTCAGATATCTTAAAATTCTTTTTACAGCTATCAATTGCTACTATCCAGGATTACTTTGATATCTACTTACAAGACCAACAACAAATCTTATATCAAATCTTGTATATAACATAGTATACATCAAGCTACCCACAACTTCTGTATAAGAAACATTAGGCTTATCGTCTCCTTCACCAGGATAATCAACCTTACTAATTTTCATCCCTTTTGCAATAGGTGTATCAGCAGACTTGCATTCACCATTTTGAACTTCTTGAGGATATAGTCAATATATCTCTCATGACTCAGGCATAAGAGTATAGATTCTCTATTTCGAGAGATCTTTATTCTCAGGATAGGATGCTTCCTTCATATCCTTTATTTCAAATTTGGAGTTCAACCATGACTTGGTTTTGACAATCATCTCGTTGTCATTTCCAGTCAATAATATGTCATCTATATATAATCATAGGATGACAAAGTGGCTCCTACTGTTCCAAACATATACATAGTGATCAAGTTTATTAGCCACAAACCTAAGTTCTATAACGGCATTTTGAAAAGTCAAATATCATTGACGAGGTGACTATTTCAGGCCATATAGGGATTTTCTCAACCTATATACTTTATCTTCTTAGTATTCAACCACAAATCCTTCGGGTTGCTGCATGTATATGATTTCATCTAAATCTCCGTTTAGAAATATTGTTTTTACATCTAACTGATGTAAATCCAAATCATAGTATGCAGATATTGTCAGGATTATTCGTATGGATGCAAATTTCGTAACTGGAGAATATGTCTCAACATAATTTATCCCCTTTTTTTTTGAAAAAACCTTTACAACCAACCTCGCTTTAAACTTGTTGATCGTATTATCGACCTTTATAGATACTGAAAAATCCTCACCTCTTTGGTTCTTAGGCCTGAAGCGAATCTTTTCGTACATCTAAGTCCTATTTTTAGCAAAAGGGTGTGCCAGCTAGGTTGCTTAAGCTAGCGAAGAAATATTTTGAAATCTGACTTCTATTGGGGCGATTGTGAGCAAACAATCTCTTTTCGTCGCAGACCTTTTTGCACCGATGCGCAAGGGTCAGTCTGTACGCTTAGAAAAATTGAGTTTTAAACATGATAACCTAAGGAAAATGTTTGAGGTATTCGTTTGGGCTAATTTGTATGGTTTCAAGTTTTATTTTCACGTGGGTTTGCACATGCCTATGTCTTTTTTTTTACCCCCTTTCGGGCCAACTAGGTGTGTGTGTGCACAAGTGACCTAAGTTGGGCGATTTTGAGCGGGAGTGTGAGGCTTGCTTTGATGCAATATGCGTCCTAACTCGTGGTATGGCGTATATGCAATGCAAACTCACGCAACTCCAAAGGGAAAACCTAAATTGAAAGACAATGCGGAAGGGAAATGACTTAATGTAAATTTGCAAAAGGGAAATATGGCTATATCTTAAGAGCGGAAAGGCTCAATTGTACAAGTGTGTGCCGTGTATATATGTAAAGACTACGCACACTGCTAAACCTTAAAACCCAAATCTTAAAGACATAGCCGAAGGGAAATACTTATAGTATATATGGGCCCGAAGGTCGCCAACGTGTGCGTGGGTGTTGTATGTATATTGAAAGACAACTCACACGACTTGTAAATGAAACCCAAATATAATTGCAATAGGCCTTGACTAAGGTCTTGGGAGTAAGAGCGAAAGCTCAATGTGTGTGAGTGTAGAATTGAAATACTACGCACACGACATGAATTTAAACACCCAAGGGAAATTGTAACACGACCCTTACTAGGGTCTTGGAAATAAGAGCGAAAACTCAATGTGTGTGAGTGTGAAAATTGAAAGACAACACACACAACTTAAATAAAACCCTCGCAACTTAAATCATATAAGTATAGCTATATCTTAAGAGCTGATTAGGCCCATGTTTGTGTCAAAACCGTGTGCAGCTAAGAGCGGAATAGGCTCAAGTGCACGTATGTGTGGGTGTGCCAAACCACATTATTGCAAGCGGGGGGAGACAACGCTCCATTATTACAACCCCGTGTCAAATTTAATTAAGCATAAGCAAGTCTATAACAAGGACCGAGTTAGGCACTTACGTATAGCTGATCTGGGTGTGACTTGCTTGCGCTTAGCCTAGAGAGTCAGTCGCCTTGGGCTGCAAGAGGGAGCTCCTTGGATGGGCGCGGCAAGGGAAGGTGCTGGCCGAAGGATGAAGGTGCAAGCGGGTGTACCTTGGCGCTGGGGTTGGGGTGCTTAGAGAAGGTAAGGATACTAGTTAGGGGCTGCCACTAAGGCTTGGGGTAGGTCTTAGGGAGAGGTAAGGTTGAGGGTGCAAGATGCGGCTGGCTGAGAGAGGAGTGGTAGGTGGTGTGGCCGGTTGATGGAAGGTGGCAGGTGGTGCAGCCGAGTAGATGGGATGTTAGCTAGGCTAAGGAAAGGTGGCGGGTGTGTGGCTAAGAATGGAGGGGAGTGGAGAAGAGGTGGTGTTGAGATGGGATACTAACCGGGATGAAGGCTAGCCGAAGGGTGGAAGTGGCAGGTGATGGAGTGGTGCTGGCCGAAGGGTGGAAGATGGCACCGACTGAAGTGGGGAAGGTGGAGAGTGATGTTGCCGAAGTGGAGTGGTGTTGCTAGAGGTTAGAGGTGGCGGGTTCCAAGAGGGTGAGAGAGAGAGCAGGTGAGAGAGGAGAGAAAGGGCTGAGCTGCCCCAAAAACTCATGCAAAACCCGCCCCAAAAGGGGGGTTTTTATAGGCTTTAGTGGGGTCGGTTTGGGCTGGTATTGAGGGGGTCGATTGGGCTGGTTTGGTGGTGGTGGTTTGGGGATATGGTGGGCTAGGGATTTAGGTGGGCTGGTTTAGTGGTTTAGGGCTTAGCTAGGTGGGTTGGGCTTAGGGTGAGGTTTAGTGGAGTGGGTTAGGTGTTTAGGCTAGGATTAGGGTGAGGTTAGGGGAATTAGGCTAGGATTAGGGAAGTGGGTTAGGTGATTAGGTTATGATTAGGAAAGGATTAAGGAAGTAGGTTAAGTGATTAGGCTAGGATTAGGTCAGGTTTAGGGGGAAACAGCTAGGTAAGGTGGATTAGCTTAGGGTTAGGGTTAGGAGCATCCCTTTGCATGACCCATGGACCTAGTTGCAGCATGTTGGTGCAGCCCTAGGTTAGGTGTAGGTGAATACAAGCTTAAACCCACACTCATTAGGCTAACTCACATGATTAACCCAAAACTTAACACAAAAGTCAAGCTTATCACATTTTCACTCATATTTTATCCTCCCTATTCTCTCTCATACCCAAGCTTTCCACGTGGATTTGTTGTGGGCCCCACCTCCATTTATGAGAAGGTGATATGAGCCATGAATGTGGATATTGGATTGGATCTTTGGATCCAAATCCAAATCCAAATCCATATACATGTTTGGATTGGGATATGGATATATATGGTCCATATCCGATCCAAATATGATTTCTGACTCCTTCATGGTGTGTTCGAAATGAATGGTTTGTGTGGGGCCTGACAGCATCGGTACTCCGTCTTGCGTTGGGTCTTCGCCAATATTATCGTTCGCTCCTCTTTTCACCTTCCGGAGATCATTTCAAGCAGTTCGTTGATGACAGGGGCTTGGATGTTCGAGATTTTGGGGATGAATCTGATACGAGAGTTGATATGCTGGGCTCGACATATGCTCTGATTTCGGGCTCTCTTTCGCTCCTCTAGTCCTGCTTTCATCAGGCCAAGTTACTTTCCGGGGTTTCAAAACATCTTTTTAAAGGTTTTAAAACTATATGATACATATTTTAAAACATATATAGTTTAAACATATGTACAGGGTTGCTTGGAAGGCTCCTGGGTTTCTAGACTCAAAATAGCCCTTTGGGACAGCTTTTGCAAAACCAGGTGTTTTGGAGAAAATCATGAGATTTTTGGGGTGTTTATAACCTTGTATTTCTTTTTCAGAACCCATTTACAACGTATGGCTTTCCTTCCTTTTGGCAAATCAGTAAATTCCTAGACTTGGTTTTTCTCAATGAATTCAATTTTCTCATCCATGGCTTTCCCCCAGTCTGATACTTTCAATGAGTTCATAGCTTGCTGATAAGTCAATTTATTAGTCAACTCATCTAAATCTACCGAATTATACACTTATTCTACAAGATAAGTGTGATAATCCTTTAGGTAGGACAGAGTGGCCCTTGGCCTTTTATGTCCACTTAAGATTTCAGTTGTTTGAGGAAGATCTTCTATGTGCTCAAAAGATGATTGATCTAGGTCTACTAGATCATCAACACATTCATCATATGGTATAGTCCGTGGTCCTTATGATAAAACTGATATCCCTGTTAACCTTTCGGATATCCAATGAATATACATCTTAAGGACCTACTATCTAGCTTATCTCTAGACTGATCAAGGATCTTTACATGTGCAACAGATCTCCACCTCCTGAGATACCCTAGGTGGGGTTTTCTTCCAAACCATATCTCATATGGTGTAGTGAATACAACTTTACATAGTACTCTATTGAGTATGTAAACCGTTATACTTACTGCTTCTCCCCAAAATACCCTTGGCAGAAAGGCATCGATCAACATTGACCTTGTCATACTCAACAAGGTTTTATTGTATCTCTCAACTACACCATTTTGTTAAGGTGTCCTGAGCATTAAATTTTGCTTTGCAATACCAAAGTCTTTACATTATTCAAGAAATTCTACCGAGGTATATTCACCACCTCTATCTGATCTTAAGACTTTGATTAAATGCCCTAATTGGTTTTCCACTTCTTGCTTATATTCTTTAAAACCATCTAGTGTCTCTGATTTATGTGCCAAAAGATATATATACATATATCTAGAGTAATCATCGATAAAGTTTATAAAATAACCCTTTCCACGATTTGACTTTACTCTAAAAGGTCCACATAAATCCGTATGAATAACCTCCAACGGGGTTATTGCCCTTGTTGATTCCTTGAAAAAAACTTTCATTGTCATCTTTCCTTGAATACAAGCTTCATACTTGTTGAAAGTATTTTCCTCAAATTCAGGAAATAAGTCAAAGTTGGATAGTTTTCTCAATTTTTCCAAACTTATATGCTCAAGGCGTTTATGCCACATATTCACATCAACATTAAAGGCACACCAATATAAGCAGAAGAACTACCAATTTCATTATCACTGAATTTAAACAATTAATGATCTACATCGAATTCCCTAGAAAATAGTATTCTCCCATATTTTCCCACAGTCACCTTGCCAGAAATAAACCTCACTTCAAAACCTTTCTTTACTAAGGCAGGGACCGAGACCAGATTATGCCTTATAGTTGATAGAATTAATACATCAGTTAATACAATCGGTTTGCCTTATACATAAATCCTAAAAGACCCAGCACGCAAAATATCCGAGAAGGTATTGTTACCCATATAGACTTGATGTTCGCCTGGTTTGTATTCTTTCAGGTTCATTGCCCCTTCCTTGGTCTTTGAGATGTGTTGTATAGCTCTGGAGTCTATCCACCAACTTGTCACCAGGCGGTCCATGTATAAACACTCTAAAATCATGCTGATTATATCCTGCTTCTGTGACTGTCTGCACTGTGGGGTGTTTCCACCACCTTTTTTGTTGTGACAGTCCCTTTTCAAGTGTCCCATCTTTTCACAGTTGAAACACTTGACCCGAGAAGCGGTTTCCTACGATTTCTTAAAATTTTGATCGTCCTTCTTGTTATTCTTGTCAAACTTCTTGTTTTGTTTATTTTTCTTCTGGTTGGATTTGGAGATAGACCCTATCTCATCTTGTACCACTAGTAATTTTTCCTTCTTGTTTTTTATCATATGTTCTTGCAGTTGTCATAAAAACAAACTAAAGACATTTTATAAGCAACTTGGGACAAACTTGTAATTTTCCCAAAAATTTCTGCCTTTAGCATTTTTCAAATAATACCATGGATAAAACTGTAAATTTAACTATCTGTCCACTTTTGAAATTTTTTGAAAGACCTAAAAACATACTCCTAAAATTACTTTTTGGTATTTTTGTAAAATTTATAACTGATCTGGGTTAAAACTATAATTTTAACCCTTAGATGTGTAATTTTCTCAAAAGTACATGGACAAGCTTGTCTTTTGACACAATGACAGAATGAAAATTAACACAAACTAGGAAGGGCAATAATGTAAAATAGTAGCTTAGTATTTTGTAATTTTCATAAACTACCGAAGGGTAAAAAAGACTTTCTAAAATCGGGGGTAGTTTCATAATATTCAAAATCTGGTCAGGGCAGAACGAACTTTTCAGTCCGCTACCCAAGGCGGTTTCTGCGAAACCGTTGTCGACTTTCTAAAATCGGGGGCGGTTTCGAAAAACCATTGGTTTCAGTCCACGGTTTTCGATTTCGATTTTAAATGAAGAGAGAGAGAGAGGGGTTCAGCGGGCGACCGATGTTGTTTCTTTAGCCGACGATAGAGAGGGAGCCTTTCGGGAGAGAGGGAGAGTTTGACGGAGCTTCGCTCCGCTCCTTGGCCTGTGGCCCTCTGAGGCGGTCGATGGCCGGTGGTTTGCTGTGGCAGTTTCTAGCCTCCTGGCCTGCTACCTTTCAGCTTCTCACCTTGTTATTGCCTACAAGCTTGCGGCCTTTCGGTCTTCTGACCTTTCGTGGTTCTTTGCCACCTGCACTTTTCGGCCTGTCGTAGTTCTTTGCCGCTTTCTAGCCTGCGCTTTTCAGCCTGTCGCGGTTCTTTGCCGCTTTCTAACCTGTGACAGTTCTTTGCCGCTTTATGGCCTGCGATAGTTCTTTGCCGCTTTCTTGTCTTTCGTTCTCTTTCTCATTTCTGCCTCTTCTTTCTTTTTTTTTCCCTCTTTTTTTCCCCCTTCTTTATGTTTTGCAGAACAATAATGCGTACCTCTGAATTTTTTTTTTGCAGGTCAAAACCGAGGCCCTGATACCAATGTCGGAGATTCGTTGAAGCCGACTGAAGCTTTCTCCTTCTCCGGTTGTCGGAGTCTCATGACTTTCGCTCCCCATCCAATCTCCCAGATAAATCTGCCGCGAAAATGAAGTTCGGGTGTTTGAGGTTTCCTCACAACGGCCTTTCCCAGAGAGACAATATTATTTATTGTGTATCGTGTATGTTTTCTTTATACACATTGCTCTATTTATAGAGTAGTGCTTGCTCCATGTCTTCTGGTTTTTCATGCTGGATTTCCCTCATTCAGAGCAGGTATATCTGGACTGTTACCGAAAAATTCGGTAACGGTCCGGTGGTTACAAGCCTCATCTGTAACTCCTGCCACGATAACGGTATGGATGGTCAGTCTAACCGTTACCGGGCTGAGGTGCTGAGAATGACCACTATAACATCTGTAACAGTTGGTTCAAGTTGTTGTAAACCTAACTGGGGGCGTGTTGAACTCTGACATGAACATAGATTTTCTTTACCATTTGTTGGGTCGGGTCCTAGCTGCCAACCCTGTGTAACAGCAATGAAGAATAAGTTGATACTCACATTTACAGGTGGTTTGGATATTTACTCCTAAAAGAAAATAGTAAAATAAGATTTTGCCTTTTAACCCAAATGTAAAGCACAGGCGACTAAGACATGTGATTGACTGAAAATGGAAGAACGCTTGAAATTTTTGTGTTTGACATAGAGCTAAATCTGGTTTGCATGTATCATTACGTATACTCAAACCGTACTCATGTTCCTCCATAGCATATTAGTTCCTTTAGGGGATATCAATATCTCTCAAGGAAACTATTTTTTGCACAAATTTACCCAAAAAAAGATGTCTTCCTTTAGGTATACTTCGGACTTCAACTTAGTGCGAATGAGACTCTACAAGTTTAATGAACTTTGTACAGTTATGAACTGGGTTTAGCTAGATTTAGATCTCAAGGTGACCTGAATCCGATCCACAATTGTGATAAAGTGAAGAGATTTTTCATCAGTAGAGTCTGGGCTAGAGAGCACCTAAAAATTGCCCAACACCTTCCATACCAACAAAGACAAATTTTGGCTTTGTAATGCATAGATGGTTTTTGTTTAGTAAATGAAAACACGCTTGTAGTGAGAAAAAGTTTATTTGAAACCGATATGAGATAAGATCAGACAGATACATGTAATATGCCGTAGCCTGTTTGTCTGAAAGACAATGACATGGTTCGGGTAAAAGGTGCAAGATTTGAACAAAGAATCCTTCAAAAGAAAGAAAGAAGGCCTCATAGTTGGAAACAGAAGTGTTAAAATATGTTATTTGTTTTTTCTAATATCAATAGGACACGAGATAGAGCACATGATGGGAGATTTACAGTTTAAAAAAAAACCTACATCATGTATCACTAAACGATAAACATGTATATGCAAGGTATATGAATGGCGTAAAGACGCCAAATAATATTACTAAACGGATAATCATGTATATGCAAGGTATATGAATGGCGTGAAATCAAATCTTCTTCAATGAAAACGAGTGGAGGTAAATTAGATAATTATGTGGTCATACAGGACTACACGAGGGCAGCAAACACTTGATGCGAGGGTAGTAAATGAAGAAACAATGTTTGAAGCAATATTATACATAACAACATCATGAATGTTGTCCCCCTCCAAATGATTTCTTCAAACTAAATACTGATTTAGTGATTAAACAAAATAGCGAAAATGGAGCAAGTGCTGTTATCAGAAACCACAACAGAAGAATTACACCAGCAGCAATCTGGCGATTGCTTTGTGTTGGAACTTATATTCCCAGATCATCGATAGATGCTGTGTATTGGAACATAAAACTTCGCTGATAATGTCCCAATTCCATTATCACTCAAGTTCCAAACGATTGATCGACATTTGCACATTCTCCTATACAAGCTTCTCACGTCATCTCTCACACTTCTAGAAGCTTGTATGAAGTAGGCAAGCTGCACAAAGAGGTCAGCTTATTTGGCAGGGCTCTCTGACTCGCGTGTTGCAGGTGGTCAGTTCAATTCGCAAGGGATGCATGTGTGAAAGTGTGTGTTCTCATTATCATAGACGCAGGTTGATCTCATTAAACAGTGGTACTATCATAGACTCTCACCCTAAAGCATGCATTCACCTCATTATCTAGTACATGCCAACCATGCAGCGTGTTCAACGTTGTTTGTACCTATACTTAAACGTCAGATCTTTTCCTCTCAAGGCATGCTTCGTTCGCCAACATCTGTATGTACACGTTCGTTATACGTAGAGCCTTGCCCCATAAATAGGCAGTCAGAATCATCGTCTAAAGGAACTCGCCAGGATGCCATAGCAACTGATGCTACTTTTCCTCATGAGACGACAACAAATGAGTCATAAATTTATAAAAAAGTATAAGCAATGACCAAAACCTATCTGTATACAGATTTGAAAACAGATAAGAGAACTTATGATGCATTTTCACAAGAATGATTACACGATATGTTGATGGTCAGGTCAAATGATATACAGCCTGCTGCAGAGAGACTAAGGGAGAGAGACACTAAGAGAAAAAATGATGGAAAGGAAAGAGAGAGAACACAAGATCTAGTAGAACAGGAGAGTCGAGTGTTGGCAACTTAAAACGGTGGACCATCAATTGCGGCAAAAGCGAGAGATACTTTAAACATATGCAATAACTGGATGTCTGGATTCCGCATGTCCTAGAGAATGTCATGCAAACAGTTGCCAAATGGCAAGATTTGATGTTGCAACCATACAGAATCATTGTCCTACAACATCATAAGAAATTTTATATTCGATCTTGTAGTTGTGAGCGTCAGCTGAATATAACACAGCGCTATCGATGTTTAATCTCATAATTAGATTGAAGAAAACTAGACTCTCGAAGAAAGTTACGCAAAGTTTTCTGATTTTGGGATTTGATGTCGTACACGAATCTAGCCGAATGGTGTGTATCACCATGCACACACGGCCTCCAGCATCCTGCCGACAATTGGCACAGTGGTGAAAAGGCATCGGGCCTCTAAACCCAGCTTGCCTTTTGAAAAGAAATAGGTTCTGCACAAGCCACTTGAGGGAGATGTTTATGACCTGCATCTTAATGGCTTAATCCGCTCTAAGATGCAACTGCGGGCAGGTCCATATCTAAACCATTAAAGAGGCAGTCCACGGTTTAACCGAACCAAGAAAACTTCCACCATGCCAAGCTCACGATTAAGCTCCACCATCAGAGCTCGGGTGCGATTCTTTCAGCAGTCACGAAACACAGCGCCACATTAATGATACCGAGACACCCAATGCACATATCCACGTGTATGTGTAAGCACGCAAACACCACAAACCCAGAGAGAACATCACAACTTTTCTAGAGCAATAAATAATGAAGCAATTCAGCAGCAAATATAGTGTTACAGCAGGCTGAGAAAGAACCTTTAACTGATTTCTTGTCATGAATATGCTCCTTATAGCAGCCTCGTTTAATTTAACATTCTATATAGAAAAAAGAAGCATACAATACTTGGATGGCCTGAATTCATACAAGCTCGTCTTCAAGGTAACTGTACTCAAAGGTAAACTCTGTTTTGATTCTTTGGCACCTGTAATAACGTAAGGAAAAGAATGATTATTTAAATAGATGAGAGCCTTTAGAACCGTAAGTGCATGACCTCTTGACTGAGCGCAGAAACATGAAATTCTCACTTGGGATAAATAGCTGATAAGCCATTTGTTTTTAATTTGGTTCAGATTTGATAGAATTGGTTCTAAACAAGAAGTTTGGCCATTGAGATATCATACCCTGATAGGAGAATTGCAGGCACGAATTTACTGTCCATCCCCATTGACCGCATGGGTACATACATGCATATGGGGCTGAGAGTGTTTCTAGCAGAACAAAAACCACAGAAACAGTGGCATGTTTGAAACCACACTGTTGGTTTTGAGGTTTACAAAATCACTTTCACTTTTCTAGATTTGAAAACCACGTTGGATTTCGTCTCTCCAAAAGAGGAGGGACTAGCAAATCTTCAGAAACTATATCTTGTTTGAACCTTGACTTGAAACTGTCTCTTTTTTCAGAGGAATTACTAAAGATACATGGAAGGTACAGGTGATGGAAGATCAACATATGTCACTCAAACAAATCAAATCGCTTTTCAAAAACAGAACAATCGTACACACACACGCACACACATTTTTACACCTGTAGCGTATGAACAGTGACAAAAAACACATGGCACTACAATTTACTATATGCAGGCTTGTTACCTAATCTGCCTACCCAGCGCAGAAGGTAGGGCAGTGTTAAACAACGAACTTATGTCAAATAGGAACTGTATTAGACATCTTATAGCCTGGCAGCAAGTACTGCATACAGTAGCCTCATCGCATTCGAACATGTTTTCACGTTAACCCCAATAGACCCGGATGTAGATCCAAGAAGATGGCATGCAAATTGTTTGCTCGCCAAAGAACAAGAGCAAACTCTAACCATAACAGAGTCAAAACCAAGAACGCACCAGCCTTGCTGCTGTTGGTTTCCATAATCATCATTGCTTGTGTGGAAATCGAAATAGACATATGTTCCCTGCTCGTAATCATCAGTAGTAACTTTTGGTTCCTCATGTCGCTGAAACCATGTATTATACTTCTTATGATACCTCCAAGACTGCTTTTTCAATTCTCTTGCAGCCAAGTATTGCTGGTAGGTGCTCTGGAACAAAAAGAAATCAGAGAAGACAAAATTATGAAAAATACTGGAGAACAAATGCAATGCGCTCAAACTGACCTGCTGAAAGTAAAATGAAAAGAACAAGGTGTCAGTGCCATAGTTATCCGCAGCGACTCGTTCCCAAAAGGCAGGGTTGTCAATAATTGGTGCTTGCACTTGGGGATAGCTAGCTGGAGTCACTGCCGGACGCTTCTGTAGATGAAAGAATATTTTTATCTTAGACATCATGGTAAAATGATGGTGTTCCATGACTAACAAAAAGTTAAATATGATCCTTATTGAAGCGAAGACCATGAGTATAAAACCATCCATACGGGGACATAGTTTTTAGGACGTTCTGAATCCTTGGCGTGAGGAACTTTAGAATATGCCCACTCCAGCATCTGCAGGTTATGCATCTGATCGTGCCCTGGGTTTGCACTTGATCCACTGAGGTTGTCACCGATAGCACCTAGATCAGAAACACTTCTTCTACCAATCACGCCAAGATCAGCTGAGGACTGGGGAGATGGTAGAGGCTGCCCTGGAGAAAAATCACTATCCCTTGGCAACTGATTCATTTCAGATAAAGAACCTGAACTTGCTATCTGAAATTAAAGAAACAAACAGTAATCGTACATCAAATGGTAAGTCAATGAAATCGTATAATCATGTATGAGAAATATGAACTTAGACCACTGGCATTGTTATGAAGAAAGTGTTAAGTCAAGCCACTAACTCTATTTCTGATCAATTACATAAACAAACTTATGAGTATAAGCATTTGCCAGAAATCTAGTTCCCAGCACGTACCTAGAAAAGACAGGCGACAATCGAGCATTCAACAACAACAACAACTAAGCCTTTTCCCATACTAGACGGGGTCGGCTACATGGATTCTTTGTTTCCACAGAGCTCTATCATGTGCCATGTTAGCAGTTAACTCACAATCAAGCATTCAGAAGCAATAAAATATTCTCTTTGCAATATTTCGTATTCAGTGAAGCATGTGCCAAGGTAAACGGATAACAAGATCTATATAAGACTTCTTTCAACAAACTGGGAAAGATGTTTCATTATGCGATCTAGTTATTTTATAGCAAAAGCAACAATTAAAGTAGATAATTTGACCCCACTAAACGGACACCAAACAAAAGCATGATGACAGATACTTTGACTTAAGTTAGGTACATACAGGAGGTTCACTAGAGAAAGAAGACGTCAGATCATCTTCACTTGTTAGGTTCTTGTTCTGTCCTGCATTAGTCACATGATCTGCATTTGAATCATTATCTGTCGGCTTCTTCTGCTGCTGGATGTCTTCTAACTTTCCAGATGTAGACTCTACAGAGCAGTAAAAGCATATCACCATCTCATATATCTATATCTATATCTATATCTATCTATCTATGAGTCTATCTGCCCATCTATCTATCTTTATATATGTACGTACATACATATATATATATATATATATATATATATATATGCATATTATGTATGTATGTATTTATGTATGGATCTATGCATTGTAAACTGCCACCATTCACCACTCAAATTGCCCTTCACCCCCTACTTCACACTCTTCCACCACTTTTGTGGTCACTGTCATGAATGCCCTCCTGTCCCTCTCTTTCACACACACATATACATGCAGCTACCATTTGACAACTGCTGGTGTTGGAGAGGAGCTGAGGAAGTAGCAGAAGGTGGTTGAGGCAGCAAAGCGTGGCTCGAGTCACAGAAGGTGGCAATGCATATAGAGGGAGTGAGCACACACAAATATATAATCAAACAGATGATTTGAAGACAAGGAAAAATAAGGTGAAAAGGAATGCCTGATTCCAAGAAGTCAAGAGAGCAGGCATGTCTATTTACCTACGTCTTTGGGGGCAGGTGACACTAAGACATGCTGAGAAGGAGATGCCTGCTGAAGAGAATTTTGCAGCTGTTGTGGCACAGGTGTCAGAGCAGAGGGCCCTTGAGCCTGAAGACCAAGTCCAAGTCCCGGATGAGATGAGAGAGCTGAGCTCTGAGCATTCAACTGTAAAATGCGAAAGCGTCTACTTATGAAAATGCAAAAGAGTTGGTGCAAACAAAAGAATGATGAACATGGAGTTTACCTATTTCAACATGCATAACAGTTTATTTCATTTTAAAGTGAATAAGGCAGAGGCTATAAACAAGAAGTAAGGCCAGCAATAGGCATAATATTCTGCAAGTCTTGCAATTAAAACCAAAACCATTCTAGAATCAAAACGAAAGAGATCATCACTCCTGAAAAGAATCTACCAACTCAAATAAACCAAAACATAACAAGACTTCAACATTAGGTGGGGCTGCTAAATGAATTCCTAGTAGCATTCTGATCTATCTTGGGTCCTACCCCTTCAAATACAGAAAGGTAAGATCGGTATAGTGACCCAAATACAATATGACATGTCTAACTTGTGAGAGCCTAGTAACTTAAACCTTGTATATAAATAGTATTTGAATAGAGAATCCATAACACAAACTACACCTGGTGCAGTATCCAGACTGTCCCTAGACTCCCTACCCTCTTCCTCTCTCCCCCTACTCTCTTTCTGTCTCTCTCTCTGGTTCTACTCTTGAATCAATGGACAGTTCTGATATTATTGGGTCTCAGTCGGGAAGGTCCAGAGCCGATCAAGTCAGCACCGGATCTTGAAGAAGATGACAAAAACAAAGGTGAACAGGATGTGGCTTACCTCGCTTTTGACCCAAACGTAACTCACTGACCCGATCTTCCACCACTAACAGTAAACATTATGGCATCCACAAAAGGTACTACTTCATCCAACTACCATGCAATAATGAGGAAGAATGGCAAGTCTCCTTAAGATGAAAGAACACATCAACCATAATGTATAGCGTTCTTATCTATATCCAGAACCACCTGCTGTAGAAGAGAACTTTGTTGTTGGGCTGGAAATGCCATATTGTTTACACCAGAAAGGTGAGACACCCCAAGAAGGTTGTTATGCCCTTGCTGTACTTGTTGAAGGCGCAATAAGAATTTCTCCCTTTGATCAGGTGCAATCTCAGTTCTCCCTCGAAACTGCAAGAAAAAAGCAAATTTTGGCAATGAGGTGATTTTAAAAAGTAAACATATAATGAACTAAGTTTTCTGGGCTTCATCCAAAGTGAACTTTTATTATGCTTAGTTGGACCACAAAATCGAATTTGGAGGACACACAATCACATAGATATATATAATATAAGAGAGAGAGAGAGAGAGAGTTTGGCGCTAAAAATCAATTTTACTTTATTTATTATTAATTGCACGGTATTTGAATCTCTTTACCACATCAAATTCGATTGATAGAAAAATGACAAAAAATTGCTCAGAATTTTCTGAAATCAAGGGGAAAGAACACCAGTACTCTTGAAGAGAAACGGGAAAAACCATTATCCGATGATAAACTTGAATCGTGCACTCCCTCTTATTCACTGCAAGATCACTTTTTACACAGGATGTGCTTTGATATTGAAAAAATTAAAGACTATTCAGTTTCAGTTGATGGTCAGCCTTATAATATTAATCATGAAATGAAACAAAGGGAGGGGGGGAAGGAAACAGAAAAATAAGAAAAGCTTGAAGGATTTTACTATTATAAGGCCTTTGTTCCTAAAACTGATGACTGAACAGAACTATCAAGTGGCAAGCCTAGTCTAAAACAAGAAAGTGCAGAGTTTGTCAAGGGAATAAATGAACCGTCTCATTTTGGCTCTGAAATGAATTTGCACTGGGAGGTCTCCACTGTACCCCTGTAACTGCTGCAGGGTTGAAAATTCTTCCACCAACAATACCGCTTTCAGTATTACTCAACTCTGTTGAAGCTGATACATCACCAGTCTTAGGTATCTGCGGTAGAAGGACCCGAGATGCTAAGGGAGAGACCAGTGATGGTGCAACACCACCACCAATCCTTTCATCAGTAACCAAAAGGTTCCGTTTTGCTAAATCGGAAACTCCAAGAACTGCGCCAAGAGATCCACTGACAGGAATTGCATTGCCAGAAGTTAAAGCTACACTATTTGATGCTTGACCCGGAGTGATGCCAGCAACTGGCCCTCTGCTAAGGCCCCTGCCTAGTCCGACCTCAGAGAGGGATGGAGAAGATCTAGAACCAGGAAAGCATGCATTGTCATCCTCCTTTACAGTAGCGGGAAGACTTGCAGGTGAAGGTGGAGGTGTGGCACTTGAGGTTTCCAATGCACTCTGCACGGATCCTGCACCAGAAAGTATCCCTGAAGTGGACGAACCACCAATTGCACGAGGAAGAACATTAGATATTCCATTTGCAGCTGTGTTGACCCCAGTTGTCATACTAGGTTCAGGTGCACTTGCTGAAATGGACGTTGAGATGCTACTGGTTTTGTTAGATGGCGGGGTTCTTGGAGCAGTATCAGAATTGCTATCTTGAGAACCAGTTTCGTCAGCTTGGTCCTGAGAAATGCTGGATTGTTGACTACTAGAAGCCTGAAAGGAAAGAAGTACAAAAATAAAGAATGATAAATAGCATCACACCGCATACAAAGCATCCAAAGTAGCAAATAAAGGAACAGAAAACATGTAGTGCATCTGAACCATAAGAAGCACAAATAAAAAAATGCCTCTAGTGATTGTTTTGTTGATCCATATTAGTTATGCAATAATTGCAATAAAAATGCCTGACGAAATCTGGTTGCAGTTTTCGATTTAATTATTTGTCAAAGGAACAGAATGCCAGCTAGAGTCAACTGTTTTTAACCACAAAAAGGTATTGTCAATCGTGAATTTTGTTTCTAGGCCAAACACTTACATGCAAATGAGTTCCTGAAGGTGCTGAAGTTTTCAAGCCCAAAGCAGTGATACCAACAGTCTGAGAGTGAAGCAAAGGAAATATGTATGAATAAAACTGTGGAGAATCCATGTTGCTAAAAGAGACTATTGGAAAAAACCCATGTTGCTAAAAAATACTACAATAACAACTAAGGCTTTTACCATACTAGATGGGATCAGCTATGCTAAACGAGACTACCAATTGGAAAAATCCTATCATGCTAACCAATAACTATGAGAAACTCAGAACCAAAATTTACCCAGCTAAGCAACAGCTTGAATATATATTATGCTGAGACTCCTGCCAAAACTATTGAACTTTTTCTCCAGGTATCGATAAATGGTAACTTCTTAAAGTGACAATTCAGATTGTTCAGAAATCACATAAATAGAAATCAAGCTCTGGTTCATTTTTAGCGTGAGGCACGTAGCCCAAATCCCTCAGAAGGGAAATAAGTATAAAATCTTCCAACCTCAATAATATTATTTTAACATCTAATACCATGCTTGTGTTCCCATTAGTGGCAATAAATGACTAAATGCAACAGTAAACACTCAAGTGGAACAACTAATGATCATCTGGGCTGTCAAAGAGATCATTGCTTCATCTTTTCCTTAACCTCTGATCAAGAAATAGAGCAGAAAAGATATCTGTTCATTCCTGTGTACTAGGAGCACAACTATAAAGGTAGCAGAAGGCAGATTTTACAGCAAATAGTTCCATTACAAGAACAAGATGCAAAACATTTATGAAATAGCATCTACAGTGCCCATAACAGGATCACATATGCCAGATTTTTGTAGAATACAAGCCAGTGAATAGGTGAACAAGCACACAACACTGAGAAAAAGAAAGCATCATCGTACAAACAAGTTATACATGAAGCTTGCACTTGAGTCTACAGATCTCCACTTTGGACAACCATTGCTGAGCATTCCTCTGATCCATTACATTTAGTTATACAGTCCAGAAAACGCATAACTACTGATTCACCAGATGGAACTATCATTGGAGTTTCCCAACCAGAAAATTATACTCATGAATTGGAAGATCAGCCATAGAGATAAGGTTAGCCATGTTATTGGCCCATATACAGCTTCATTATGGGAGATGAGACCGTGGAAGGAGAAAGCATCACAAAAAGCCACGCAACCCATATTTTAAGGTGCTTGTGTGTGTATCTATCTGTGCTTGAATGTGCGCATCAGCTCATGCACACACATTGTGATTGCATGGATATGAATTCAGATTGACAGAAATACACAGAAACAGCTCGAGCAACAAAACCAGCAATACATAGCAAAACATGAAATTGGTAGAACAAAATGCAGCTTTAGTAATTTGTGCTTATTGTCAGAAAATGACCAAGCCAATTCACCAGAAAGGTAATAGCACTCCTCGGTAATAGCAAATCAACAAAGCAATCACCACAATAATGTACTCAAAAAGCTTCTGGGGAGGCAAACTAATCCAGGTAGAGTAAAATCCCATGATACTAAACACAAGGACTGTATTGCAGGCTTCCAGTTTAGTGGCTAAAGCACAACCTTTACACAAGAGTTCTGCTCTCTTTCAGAAATGAACCAGGCATGAAGGCATCAGCTGATGACAGCTATGCACTACCTGTGTCTCCATTTCTGGAGGCACAGAACCTTCCAGAAAAGGGTAGTATCATGCTAGGTGTGTGTTGGCATCGAACTATCCTTGACTCCTGGTCATGATGAACAGATGCAAATTAAAGCAATGCCGCCTCATGAAATTGAAAGAAATATGCAATATGAGCGTAAAGATGCAAATGATATCAAAGAGACAACCCCCATCAATCTTTGAAGAAATTACCTTGGCAATGCCAGGACTGATAGCAACTAAATCTTCAAGTGCTTCAACTTTTTCCAATGGTAAGGTGTTGTATAGTTCATCAACATCACTAAATTCATCAAAGTCCTCCTTCACACAATGAATAAATAAATGCCAAACTGAGAAGATGCTTCGGAAACACAAAGCAACAACAACAACAACTAAGCCTTTTCCCATACTACATGGGGTCGGCTACATGGATTCTTTGTTTCCACAGAGCCCTATCATGTGCTCTTCCGAAACACTCAACTAAAAAAATTTAAATTATTTTCCAATATGTGCACCCATGAGGGGAAAAAGAATTTAGAAAGCAAAGATTCACCTGATTACGTTCAACATAGTCCTCAAGAAAGTCCCTGACATCATTTACTTGCTCTGGACTCAATTCATCATTATCCAACAGTCGCAATATCACCTCTAGCTTCATTATATGTGCCTTATGCCGAGCAATAGAAGACTCTAGATGTGCCTAAGCAAACCAACGGTACAACTCAGAACTACCAAACTATAAGAAAACATCACCTTTCTAGATATACTGGAAAGGATAAGGACCAGTAACATGAAAACTGCAATGAGAATACTGAATAGCTGTAAAAACTCAATAACTATAATGAATTGCTGAGAAGTAATCAGTTGCCAATGCATTCAAAGAAAGCTTTGTCGGGATTCGAAGGAAAACCCACACTAATATGTGTGTTCACAAGCGCTATAAGAGATCATAAGCAATTCATACTTGAGAGGACTTCTTCAAAAAGACCCTGCTTCAAATACAGAATTGAGTGTAAAATTCCTGCAACTAAACCCTATGCTATTGGAATGACAACCAAATCCCACCATGTAAGCTTTCCCAATTTATAGCAAGGCTATCACATGGCTAAACCATACCAAAATAATTCATTTCCATATTTGTTGCAGGTTGGACCTATCCAGGCAGGTCAGCACCCACTTCAGATACGTGCTTGCAGGCATTAAATGCAGCTTAAAGAGTGTGAGATGGTTGCCGCTTTTTACCAAAATATCTTCAAACGTTGCAAATGTTCACCTGGCTAGTGGGTCTACTCACATGTGGAAGGTCATGGGTTCAACCACCGGGAGCAAACCAAAAAAAACTTTAAACATTATGAAGCAGAAACATTACCAACTTTAACAATTTGTTCATGAGTTGTAAGTTTGTAGTAGCGTATTGCAACTTTCATTATTCAGAGCCATTTAAGATTCTCTTGTTCGAGCACTGGAAGTATCACAAAATTTTGAAAACATTATTGAACAAGTTATGAAAAAATTCTGAAAGTTCACAAAAATCAAATACTATGAAGTATTTTGCCTTCTGCATGTGTAGCGACATGCTCAAATCAGAACATAAATAGTCCAATGAATGTAAATACTATAGAAGTGCGAGAAAGAATACCCATGAAAGAAATTATTTGTTTGACAAGTTCATCAGAAAGTTTTTCCCGGACTTTAAACATGAATAATATCATATCTTAATATAAATTTTTTAATTACTAAGCCAAATTAAACACAATCCAACTTAAAGAATGTAAAGCAACAGTGGCTCATAAAAATTTCACTTTCTATTTGAACATAAGAGTTGGCTTTTAAATCTAGAGTACTATATTTATTATTTTAACTATCTTTAATGAATTAAATAAGGGGGTATTTATGTGTAATATCTTAAGTGAAAGAAGAAATAACAAAATGTGAATTACACAATACAACAACAACAAGTAAGCCTTTTCCCATACTAAATGGGGTCAGCTACATGGATTCTTTGTTTCCATAGAGCTCGATAGTTAACTCAACATAAGCTAAATCATTCTTTATTGTTTCCTTCCAACATTTTTGTGGTTCTCCTCTTCCCCTTTTAACATTTTTACAACCTAGTTTCTAGAATTACTTAACAATATACAAGCTTATTTATTTATGACAGTACAGCAGATATTGTACAAGTACATATGCTTCAAATGATGTTGAAGTATCGTATTATTCATATCTAAGCTTCAATATTAACTTGTATCAAACAATAGTAAGGACTGATATTTGTAACCCTAGTTTCAAGGGTATGGTATAGTCTGGAGAGTTGGGTTCCATTCTTTGCAATCCCACCCAATTATAAAATCAGATCACCAATTTCTTATATGCCAACGGAACAGGTTCATGTTGGTCACCCCCAAACAAACTATTTTATGTTCCTAGGGATGAAAATCCTACATAAATCAAATAGGTTGGCTGGATATCTGATCCGAACGTGTACAACAACAACAACTAAGCCTTTTCCCATACTAGATATCTGATCCGAACGTGTGAAACACCAAAATATGTGGACAAAATAGGTACTATGCAAACAAAAGTTTAGCTTCTAAGAAAGGGCATCTTGGGATGTCTGGCCTTACCAGTCTAGGTGGCCTTGTCTTCCCTTTCTTCACGGATAAACCCTCAATATCAGCTTCAAAGTAATTAATCTGTGACTCCAATTCTCCTACCTGATAAGAAATCCAAATGTCTTGCATATAAATATTAGGACTTGGCCATGAACACATAAAACAGAATAGTCTAAACAGGATCATCTTAAGCAAACCAAGTGTCAAGTATTCTGAAACAAGAAGACTGGTAAAAATACGCAAATGCAAGAGGAAAAGACCAAGGAAAACCGCAGGAAATCGAAAATATCAAGATGACAATATGAAGCCAAAATACCAAGCAGATGACAAGGTACTGCTACTTTTCTTTAGAAAGTCATATATATACATATAGATATTTAGAGAGAGAGAGAGAGAGAGATCCATGTACCACATTATTCACCCAATCCCTTGTTTCTGACTTGGCCTTCTCTTTTGGATCCTGCACAAACAAGAAGATGACCCAAACAAAATTATCAACTTCCACAGACAACATTTTCATGAAGTTAGTCCACTAAACACCAGATTAAGATGGCTACTGCTAGGCTGTAAAAAGCATATCATAATTCCAGAAGGACTAAACTGCAACAAGTCCAAAACTGAAATTCAAAAATTAAAAAGTCAAGACAGTGTGTGGCGTCTCAAGTTGATGAAGTTATGGGTCCCAGTTGTATTCCATTGATACCAGTCAAACCAGTTGGAATATCTATCCAACTACAGTAAAAGAAAGCCCAGCAAAGAACATCTTCTCTACACCATGGTTACTAAAGAAACATTGCCTACTGTAAAACACAAAACACAATACAATATTAATGTCAAAACTTAAATTTTATGGATCACATTATAAAAAATGCACTTAGAGATGTGATCTGTTGTTTTGTCTCATGGAATCTTAAATTTTATGCTAGAAGGTGAAAAATGACTTCCCTCCCTCTATATTTGGATATTTTATTATTCTGAATGGATTCAAACAGATGTATTAGTTAGTATTGCATAAAATGTAAATAAAAAGAAGGCAATAGGTGAGAGTAAGGGCATTGTAGTGAGTTGAGCAGAAAAAGGCTCAAACAAATGTAAACAGAAACATTTAATTTATTGATTGAATGTAAAAGGGCATAACCACCAAACATGAAGGCCTTTAGCATAAAGGTACCCCACCCAAAACCAACCAAGATGGTAATGTGTTTGGCTAAAAAATGCAAGTTACAGCATCTAGTAGGAATAATCTTTGAGGCGATTGTCGTATTGCATCATATGATATGATAATCATACACACTGGAAACAAGTTACAAGCACACACCACAGCAAAGTATTCTTTGATCTGATAAATACAAAATGCCATGCCTTCTAAAAGAAGTTTCAACAGAATATGCCTCCTAAGCAAAGGCATGTTCTCATTCCCAAGATTAAAGACAAATTCCTCAAGTGCATCCAAGAGTTGTTTAGATTTTCTCTCAAGGTCTAGTAATGGTTGTTATCAACACCATCAAAATAGATCAACATCAGTACTACCCAATCACATCTCAAAAATTATAGGTCATGCAGGAGAGTAGTGTTGAAACTACAGTAACTTAAAAGTTACAGCTCGCTGAACCACAACTGCTAGAGTAAGTAGTAGCAGAAAAGAAAGTAAGGATGAAGATGTAAATGATGAATTGGAACTCAAGGTCATGCAGGGGACCAGTGTTGACCCAATGTTATGTCTAAACACATTGAACGAGTATGTAGTCATGGTTCAGATTCAGAACCAAAATACCTTTTCATACTAGAATAAAGCTTATTGAATGGTAAGCATCCCTTCATGTCAACAAATTACCAACAATAGCTAAATTTCTGCCTGCCTATCACACATTTATAAACCTTGATATATCAATGAAGTTTGTTAAACAAGCATCTTGCTCCAAGAAACTCTATACATGAATGTAGAAAACTCTTTGATCTCATTAATCATCACCTTATATGTGGAATAATGATTCCAGAAGGCACTGGTAGCAAAATAACCTTCTACAGGAAAGTGTGTCAACCTTTTGAGTATCATATATCATTCCCGAGAAGTAGGATTGCCATCATGCCTAGGTTTCCCTATGTATTTTCATGACATGATTCTTTTTTTTCTTTAATTGGTTACCAAGGGAAATGACCCCGCCATGAGCCTACGATTCAGTTGCACCCTAGGATGCAAAAGGGCAAAACTTCAAGACTAGCATCCCCGGTTACAGGCTCCCACCAGGATAACTCCTTTTGGATATAACATGGTCCCTTTTCTCTTGAATGTTACTAGGTCATAACTCTGTGGTGGGAACTGAAAGTATCATTAGGAGGCATCAAGCATTGAACACGCGAGACATGAGCAGCATGGTGGGAGAGTAGTGCTTGAATTGCCAACATCATTTTAGCTTAGTGTAGTATAAGATCAAAAAATACAGCATCTAAGCTATGCAGTGCACAGCGTAAGCTATATGTTCAAATAAGAAAAACTTCAAAATTAACAATTATTATTTTCACAACAAACTCCGTCCATGTAAGGGATCACCTTTGCATTGCCAGTCCCAAGCTCGGATAAAAGAAGAGGGTTGTGTTAGGTTTCCGACAGTCAGTGTAAAACTTCGTCAGATTTTTATAAGATGGATTACAAAAATTATGAGCGTTGTTTTGGGGCGTTCCCGCCCAACGACGTGCTGCAGAGCCCGAATGCAGTAATAAGTAAGCAAGAGCCACTATATTTTCGCCCGAATACAGTGAATCAAATAATTTTAAGAGAGGGTCTCCGCATTTTGATTATGGACGGATGCAGGGGTAAGGAAGCTAGTCCTAGATAATAAGATTCATATTGGTCTTGCAATATCGAAACATTATTCGGTAAGCTAATGGAGGTGGTAGATACTATGATTCGGAGAAAGATTCATATTCTATGTTTAAAAGAGACAAAATGGGTTGGAGAAAAAGTAAAGGATATAGAGGATACAGGTTTTAAATTATGGTACTCAGGTAAAGAAAATGGTCAAAACGGAGTTGGTATTATCATAAATAAAGATTTAAAGGATAGTGTAGTAGACATACAACGATATGGTGACCGAATCATGACTTTTAAATTAGTGTTAGGAGCAGAGGTTTTGAATATAGTTTGTGCTTACGCACCCCAAGTAGGATTAGAAGATAGTATAAAGACAGCTTTTTGAGAAGAGTTAGATAAGGTGATTCAAAAGATTCTACAAAGGGAGATGATTTGTTTAGGAGGAGACTTAAATGGACATGTCGGTAAAGAGGCATTAGGATATCAACGGATTCATGGAAACTTTGGTTTTGGGGATATAAATGAGGAAGGTAGGGAGATTTTAAATTTTGCTATGGCATTTGATCTCTTTATAGTCAATACAATCTTCAAAAAATGAGATGAACATTTAATTACTTATAAGAGTGGCTTATCACAAACACAAATTGATTACTTTATTTGTAGAAAAAAAAGATAAAGCGTGTTGTAAAGATTGCAAGGTAATTCCAGGAGAAAGCTTAACCACCCAACATCGACTTTTAGTTATGGATTTACAAATAAAAAAATGGACAAAGAAGAAAAGAGTGCATCGAGTTATTCGGACTAAATGGTGGAACCTCAAAAGCGAGAAAGAAGATATATTTAAACAGAAAGTCCTTCAAGGAGAAGTTTGGAATTATGTTGGTACACCCTGTGATATGTGGAACAATATGGCTATACATATTAGGAAAGTGGCGAAAGATGTGTTAGGTGTATCTAAGGGAGGTGTACTGGCACAAAAAGAAGCTTGGTGGTGGAGTGAAGTAGTGCAAAATAAAATGAAGGCAAAGAGGGCACGTTACAAATTCCATTATGCTAAGAAAACTAGTCAAACTTTAGAGGCTTATAAGAAAGCAAAGAAGGAAGCGAAAAAGGCCATGAGTGAAGCAAAAGCTAAAACTTGGGAGGATTTATATAAAAAACTCAACTCAAAAGAAGGTGAAAGAGATATTTTTAGGATAGCTAGAGCTAGAGATAAGAAAACTAAAGATCTTAATTATGTTAGATGCATCAAAGACGAGGATGAAAAAATTCTAGTGACAAATGATGATATAAGAATTAGATGGAAAAACTATTTTTATAAGTTTTTTAACGAAAATAAAGATGTTAGTATTAGCTTAGGAGAGTTAGTCAAATAAGAAAAGCATATAAACCACAATTTCTACCGACGTATTCAAAAGAATGAAGTCAAAGAGGCTCTTAAACATATGAAGGGTGATAAATCGGTAGGATCAGATAATATTCCTGTAGAAATTTGGAAAATACTAGAAGAAATAGGAATCACTTGGCTCACAAGACTATTTAATGAAATATGGAAAAACCAAAAGATGCCCGAGGAATGGAGAGCAAGTACACTTATACCCATATATAAGAACAAGGGAGACATTCAAAATTGTGTGAATTATCGAGATATCAAGTTAATGAGCCATACTATGAAATTATGGGAAAGAATTATCGAACGTAGGTTAAGACAAGTATTAAGTACAACAGAGAACCAATTTGGATTCATGCTAGGCAAATCTACTATTGAAGCGATTCACCTTTTGAGACGTCTTATGGAACATTTTAGAGCAAAAAAGAAAGACCTTCACATGATATTTATTGATCTAGAAAAAGCTTACGATAGGGTAACGAGGGAAGTTCTTTAGAGAACTTTGGAAAAAAGAGGTATCCCATTGACATACATTAACCTTATAAGAGACATGTATGATGGTGCAAAAACATGTGTGAGGACTCACGAAGGAATGACAGACTATTTTGAAGTTAATATTGGGTTACATCAAGGATCAACTTTAAGTCCATACTAATTTATAATGGTGATGGATGAGTTAACAAAACATATTCAAGATGAAGTACCTTGGTGTATGTTATTTGCAAATGGCATTGTATTAGTGGAGGAGTCTAAGGAAAAAGTTAATAGAAAATTGGAACTATGCAGAGAAACATTAGAAAGCAAAGTCCTCCGACTTAGTAGAACAAAGACAGAATATATGGAATGTAAGTTTGATCATTTGGTTACCTCAGAGGACATAGAAATTAAAATTGGCACACAGTGCATCCCCAAAAGGAGAGTTTTAAATACCTAGGGCCAATTTTACAGAGTGATGGAATAATTGATGGAGATGTTACGCATAGAATTAATGCTGATTGGTTAAAATAGAGAGGAGCATCAGATATTCTTTGTGATAAGAAGATATCATTAAAGTTAAAAGGTAAATATTATAGAGCAGCAATTAGGCTTGCCATGTTTTATGGTTCTGAGTGTTGGGCAGTTAATCATCAACATGTACAAAAGATGTTTGTGACATAAATGAAGATGTTGAGATGGATAAGTGGTCATACAAGAAAAGACCGTATACATAATGAGGTTATTAGAAACAAATTAGGAGTGACACCAATAGAGGATAAAATGAGAGAATATCAATTAAGATGGTTTGGACATATAGAAAGAAGATCAAAAGAAGAACCTTTACGAAGGTTAGAAAAACTAAATTTGAAAAGTATTAAAAGCGGTAGAGGATAACCACAAAAGTGTTGGAAAGAAATAATAAAGAATGATCTAGCTTATTGTGATTTAACTGCTAACATGGCACACGATAGCAGTGTTCCGTATCGCACAGTATCGTACCATACGATACGATACGGGGGCCCGTATCATAGGTGCGGGCGTATCGCACTGTATTGTGCGATAAGGCCCGTATCGCACGATACGGGCGATATGCCCTGGGACCCTTATAAAGTGTCTCGAGCCGACTGAAACCCGCGATTTTTCCTCTCTCCTCTTAGGTTCCTCAAGCTCCCTAAGAGCCGGTTTTCACCTCCTTAGTGTTCAAAGCTCCAAAATTGTGCCCTACGGTGTTCGTGCAAGCCTCCAAACTCTGATTTTGGTATATTTTTAATGTTTTTTCTATTTTTTTCCTATTTATTTATTGTTTTTTGTATTATTTCATTTTTTTTTAATGACAAAATATGAAGTTATTAAGTGTGTGTATACGATTTTTATTGCATTCATGAAGTGGGAGACACTCGATTTGAGTGTTATTTGAAGATTGAGGGATTTACAAAGTGCTTTTATTTTCAGATTTTTGTTTGAATTAAAGTACTCCATTGAGATGGCAGGAAGGGGTGGTAAAGACTCTCATTCAAAGTCTGATGATTCGGCATGACAGTGGGGTATACCAATTGAGTGTTCAAGGTTAAAAATCAGATGCTTATTTTGTGAAAAGGTGGTTAGTGGTGGAATTTCAAGGTTGAAACACCACCTAGCAGGAACCAAGAAAGAAGTTGCTCCATGCACAGGCAGAGTTAGAAGTGTGCCAGAAGGTATTAAATAGCAATGCTTGCAGATGATTGAGAGCATATAGGAAAGGAGACAACAAAAAGATGATTTCCAGATGTGTGAAGAAGCTGATGATGCTACTGCCACTGGAGTTGGATTCACTGATAGTTTGCCTTCAGATGCTAGAACATATATTGGTAGTAGCAGTTCGCGAGCACCTAACAGGAGAAAGAGGGTTGCAACTGAAGACTTTGGAGGTGGCAGAAGAGGAAGTTCAGGAAGGAATAAGGAAGAGCTTCTTCTTCTAGCATACATTCGTTCTTTCCTCCTTCCACTACACCTGGTGCTCAGCCAGGAATTCGTGCTGTTATGGCTTCAAAACAACTGCATGATCAAGCAGACCTTGCAGTGGGCAGATGGTTTTATGATGCATGCATTCCATTTAATGCAGCAAAAAGTTTTCATTCTCAAGCAATGGCAGATGCAATTGCTAACATTGGTCCAGGATACAGGATGCCCTCTTATCAGAAGTTGAGAGAGAAGATATTAGATCAGACCGTGATTGAAGTGCAACAATATTGTTCGACTTTGAGACAATCGTGGAAGGAAATAGGATGCACTATCATGGCAGATGGATGGACTGATAGGCGAGGAAGGACATTGCTAAACTTTCTTGTATATTGTCCTAAAGGACTCATGTTTTTGAGATCTCTAGATATGTTAGAGGAGAGACACACTGCAGAGATCCTACGAGAGGAATTTGATAAGGTTATGCAGGAGGTTGGACTAGAATCCAATTGATTACAGATAATGCAGCTAACTACAAAGCAGCTGGAAAGGAGTTAGCTGATATTTATGGGACTTTCTACTGGACACCATGTGCAGCCCATTGTTTAGATCTCATCCTCGAGGACATTGGTGAGATGGATGAAATAAAGGCAAGTGTTGCCAAGATATTACAAAATTCATTTATAACCATGCATTTGTTTTGTGTATGATGAGGAGATACACAGAAGGTGCAGAGCTTCTTCGCACAGTTACAACTTGGTTCGCAATAAACTTCTTATCTGTATAGAGTATTGTGAGACTGAAGCAAGCTTTAAAGAGAATGTTCTCCTCAGATGAGTGGCAACAATTTGCAGAGTTGCCTCAAAACAGAATGAACAGAAAGTTAAATGAGATTGCAAAAACGGTTTTTAGAAGTTCATTTTGGAATGCATGTATCAGATTATTGAAAATTACTTGTCCTTTAGTGAAAGTTTTGAGATTGGGTGACAGCGAGGAGAAACCATCTATGGGCTACCTTTATGAAGCCATGGACAGGGCAAAAGAAGCAATCAGAAATAACTTTAATGGAAAAAAAAAGAGATTATGTGCCCATGTGGAAAATAATTGATAGTAGATGGAATAAACAATTGCATCAGCCTATTCATGCAGCAACCTACTATCTAAACCCATCATTGAGGTACTCAGCAACCTTCAAAAGGGACGGTGAGGTTAATCGAGGAATCATTGAATGCATCGACAGATTAGTCCCTGATGAGAGCATAGCAGATGCGATACATCGAGAGATGGAGATATATGATAATGCTCTTCACTTGATGGGTTTGCCTATTGCAATTCGCAACCGCAGTACGATGCGTCCAGGTAAAATTGTTTATTTTCATATTTAAGTTTCATCTTACATTACTGTGGATTATGTCTATAATGTTTGTCTTTTTCTACAGATGTTTGGTGGAACAAGTTTGGAATTGATTGTCCAAACCTTAAAGATTTTGCAGTGAGAGTCTTAAGCCAAACCTGTAGTGCAACAGGTTGTGAAAGAAATTGGAGTGTTTTTGAACACATCCATACAAAGAAGCGCAACAAGTTTGAACACAAAAGACTAAATGATTTAGTTTATATTCGTTGTAACATGCGCCTTCGTGAAAGGTAATGTTGTATTACTTTCAAATTTTCAATTCAATATAGTTTAACTTCAGTCTTCAATTGTTAATATTATTTACTAATTGTTTATCCTTGTTTGTCGAAGGCAATTAAAAAAAGTAAATAGAGAAGAAAGTCACTTTGATCCAATAAGTTTGGATAATTTTGATATATTAGAAGATTGGGTTATGGAAGACACCGAAGAAAATGCCCTCCTAACTAAAGAAGACGTTGCTTGGATTAATTTGGAAGGAGCGCAACAACAATATCAAGGAGACGAAAAATTTGATTTTCAAGAAGAAGGTGTCGCTGATGATGATGATGAGGATCTGCAACAAGGAGAAGATGAAGATTATTTAGTTGATGATCCTGATTACAATTTGTAAATTGTAATTGTGTCTGTAATGTGTATTTCATTTTTTGAATTCAAAATATGTAAATTGAGATGCAATTGTTCAATGTTGAATGCTCAATCTGTACTAAACTTACCGTATATGAATTTAAAGCAATTACCAGATTTTTCCTGAATTTGTCCTGATTTTTTTTTTTTTATTTTTTTCGGATTTTTACTAATTTTTATTGATTTTTAATTAATTTTTATATTATTTTAATATTAAAGTACGATACGATACGCCCGTATCGTGGAGCCCAGCGATACACGATACGATACGCGTCAGACAACACTGTACGATAGGGATCTGTGGAAACAAAGAATTCATGTAGCCAACCCCGTCTAGTATGGGAAAAGGCTTAGATGTTGTTGTTGTGTATGTTCACAACATGAATGAAGCATGAAGAATTTTGTAACATATCGAAACTCTTAAAAACTTTGAAGAAGTCACATTATAAGTATAACATGTTCACACAGAGAAATTAGTGCACTCTTTAAGATAGAAGTGCAAACAAGTTTGCAAATAATGATTTACTATAAATATATAATTAGCTCATGAACAAGACTACGGTACTCCCATTTTCCAACATAGAAGAAGAAGAAAACATAAAGAAGCAAAGGTGTAAGTAGTTTAACGTAAAATGTAAGACCTAAGGTCAATTCAAGATATGCATTGTGCAGTATCAAAGCATTTGTTTTTTTATATAAACTATCTGAATTTTTAAGCCACAGCTTAAAAAATATCAAATACCATGAACATTAACATGTTACCTAAGTTATGTGTAGTTGCTTAATATAGGAGAAGGTTCTGTTCTGGTGTCGCTAGCAGTTAATACTCCAAAATAAAATCCAAACATAAGAGTCAAATGAACATTCATATTTGTCCAAGTACAGTAACAGGTCCTTTTTGTGCAACAATTCTTAATTAGATGGTTTTTAGGAATTTGAAGCTAAAGAATAACATGTCCCAATATAATTTTTAAATATCATCCAATCATAGATTTATAAACATTCAAATTGTTAGTGTCTCATAAACTTCAAATTTTCGGTTTGAACATAAGACCTGAGTTTTTAGACTTTTAGTTTTGTTCTGTTTTGTTTTCTATTCATTCTCAACTTTCACATAACTAATTTATTTCAAACGTTCTCTCTATTTCTTTATTTTTTTTTGTTTTCTTATTAGCTTATGGTTGGTTCATTATGTCTATGGGTGAAGCGCTAACAGTCCACTAACTGCTATTGAAAACATAGGGTTAAAAGAATGGGTTGAAGGTTAAGAAATGGACTCTCACACAGTCACATCCACAACACAAACATGTTTGCATGCACATACCATCACACCTACATAGGTGTTTAGCTTCAAATGGACATAATCAACATTGACCTACAGACATGTATGTGTTTAGATCTTAAAGACAGCAAACAGGTGCACGAACATGGTGGGAATTCAAAACTCAAATCTTTTTATCTCAGGTTCTTGAGAACGTTCTACTCACTCAGCACTTCCTCAGGTTGTTACAAACTTGAAAAAGAGGAATATGTAATTCTCTAGCTTATGAGAATGCCAACTATTGAAACTTGCAAAAGTAGGTCACAACACTGACATCTTGACCAGCATCCTTATGTTTCCAAATCAAACATGTCCTAAAATACATTCAAATGTCACACAGCATAAATGAACAGGCAAAAAATATAAAAAAATGAAACACTTACAGTTTTAGGTTGCTGAACTAGTCCTTCTTTCGAGAAAGCTTTTGTCTTAGTTTCCTTTTCGCATACCTTAAACCGCTCCATCTCCCTCTCAATAAGCTTCCGTGCATCCAGCAGAGCCTGCTCATAAGATACATTAACCTATGTCAACATATATCACAAAATGTACTGTCAACACCATAACCAAATACAACAGTGAACAAATTCATTTACCACCATAGATATTGACCCTAATAGATAACAGCAAAAGCATTCAAAGAAATGTTAGGATCTTTGGATTTTGATGAAAGATGTAAGTTGTAACACCTCAAAAAGCAAAGTACTGCAACTGCACTTAACAAACTCATCTTATTTGGTTTCTAGCAGAACGAGAGGATGAAATCAAGTGTCCTTCAAAACGTATTCCTTTCTTTCATACACTTGTCGCAAAAAAGAAACCTTATTCCTTTCTCCTTCATGAGATTGGCTTAGTTAGTCAAGCTACATAAGAAGTTCAAGCACAAACCCTTCAGATCACAATGTATTATGTTAATAAATGAATGCTATACATGAGATCATGAACATAATGCACAATCAAAAGTTTCACCAAACATGATACACTTTCTTAGAACTTGCATTCTGGTAATAATCCTCCACTTTCCATATAATCTACATGTACATCTAAACTAAACTCATCTCCTTCCACATGTTAACATGCAACTTCCTTGTTTTACAACCAACTTTCTTTTACCTCAGGGTGGATCTGCATCCAACTATGTCAAACCAGCATTTAGATTCAATTCATGTTTTATATCCAATATCCAAATACATATATAGATCAACAACAATCAGACACCAACGCTAAAACTACATGACTTCTTTTACATGCGCACTATAAGATGCTGGAAAAGTCTTGATGCAGGTCTTCTTTGCAAATTGATCAAAATTTCTTTAAGAGTTTCATTCACATTGAAACAAGCAATTAAGTTTGATAAACAAGGAGGGATAAAAAGGAAAACTTCTCTTGCAAATGCATACAAGAAGACCCCATCCCCTTCCATGTTCAAACATTGAACGAGATGATAGAACATAAAGAACATAAACCAATAGCACAGAGAATCCGTTCTCAGTCAATCATAGGGTTCCTAGTGTCAGACGCCAATCTTTGCAGATGTCACTTTTAAGTTTATTAAACATAAAATATGATTAATCACCAGCAACATCTGCCAGATCTTAAATAGTGATAAAAGAAGCTGCAGGATGCAGCGTATAGCAGTTTTGCTCCCACGCTTTTCTGCAACAGAAATTTGAATAATAACATAAATCTTCAAAGAATATGCAGAGAACTACTGTGGCAGATTCAGGCTCTTTCACAAGGCCTAGGATATACTAATACAGATCCTTACAAAGTAATAAATTGAAGTAATAATTCAATGGGTTTTCTTTTCTGAAAAAAAAATGGATGAACCCTACAAGGGTGACAGTTTAAATTACAGAACAGTTGGCAGGGTCCACACAACCACACGGTTTGGCTTGCAAAAATGGTGCCTGATGATGGAAGGGTCGATTTAACACTAGTTTCTAGAAATGAGAACCAGAAGACTGGTTGTCCACCGAGCTCATTAATGACACCTGGGTACTCCCTTATTTCAATGAATGACATTTTCCGAGCACCAAAATAGTGAATGTGCTGAAACTTTTCTGATTCTGCAGTGATCATAAAAACCTCTGGATTCTTATGGCAGTTTCTTCCTCAACAGTCGATCAGTTTCTGTAGCCGTAAAAGAATGTAATTCCTTTTGCAAAGTTGTAAGTGCAATTATTATTAGGACGGGTTTTAACCATCTTGTTTGTATACCCTATTGCAAATTTTTCCACGGTAAATGCATCACACCAGACCCCAAATTTCGAATATCCAACTTTTACTAGTTGACTTACAAAACTACTGGAAGTAAGAAACATCATAATTCTCTCAGACGACCAAAAAGAAGTACAACACGAACTCTAGGAACGGAAAATTACAATATGATCACAAGGCTAAAGTGACGACATGAAGAAAAATGAGCGAAAAAGAGGAAAAAGAAACCTTTTTGTCTTTGATTTCACTAGACTGTATCCATGTCTTGATCTGATCCCTGTACCTCTGCAGCTTCTTGATCTCCTTCTTCAGATCGGCCTCGAATTTCTCCTTCTGGTTCGCATTATCGGTGTCGTAAACCTGCAAACCAATCATCGAAAAGCTAACTCCTCACGAATCCGGAAACGAAACAAAACAAGATGAGAATAGGAAGGATGAAGAAGAGAATCGCCACGATTTCATTGGGGGAAGCAATATTGACCTTGTTCCATATACTGTCAAAGACCTCGACACCTTCCTGAACCTTCTTCAGAACTCTGTCAATCTCTCCCTGCAGCTTCCTGCTGGCTCCCATGGCGCTCTCTCGAGAAGGAATTGACCATCCAGAATAGAGGAGACTAGAGAGAATCGCGGATTCTAGGGTTTCTCTTTGCGACTAATTGGGGGCTTTATGGATTGTCCGAAATGCACGAGGGAGGGGGGCGCGACGGACACGTTTCCGATAAAGGCTGGGTGTTACAAAACCTAACCCAAATTACCAAGCATTTGTACGACCCCACATTCCCTACGCACATCTTTTTCACGATTTCCCAAAATACCTCCACTTATTTTTAATATTTCCGCACTAACCCAACCTGACTTGCGAGTTCTCGTTGTCGTTTGCCCGGACTCCGGCACCCTGTTTTAGAGTTGAACAACGTATAACTGGACTCCATCGAAGCTCCAAAACCCTTTTTTTTAAGAAAAAGGAAGAGTTTTGAATGCTTTATTTAATGAGATATTTTATATTTTTCAAAAGTATGTTAATGAATTTAGTTGTATCTTGTTTTCTATGTTTTTATGGCCAGAGAAGTTTGGGTAGAGATGCAGTTGAGCTCCTTCTCCATCCTATAATTGGAACTCGATGAAAAAAGAATAAGATTCAATGAGAAATTAACTACAAGTCATTAGAAGTTGGGGGTAGAGACACGGTTGAGTTACATCTCTATCCTCAATTGTGGTAACTCAATCAAAAAGAAGATGAGAAAGAATAAGATTCAATGAATAACTTATAATACTCATTTTTTCGTATTTTATCAATCATCCAAACCTCAAATGGATGTTAAGCAATCAAGACACATGATAATGTAAAAGTCAAACTTGGCACTTGGGTCACATGAACATTGGGCTGCTCTCTAATACATTGCCTTATACTCAAAACAAAGTTCTGTTGAAGACTCTTACACAACATGACACCGTCACAGTGCCATAATTCGAACTTTCTGAGTGCGTGTTCTTGTGTACTGAAGGCCAAAAATGATTAACTGGTGCTTGCTTATTTAGGGATTTGGACATGGTTTTATCTTGGCTTACGGTGCTAGCCTATCACCTTATGGATCTAAGTGGTTCAAATTAATCTGATAGGGCATTTACGAACTGGATATGCGTACTGCGAATAGTTGGATATATATGTTGATAGGAAAGAATAAAATTGTATTCCATAAATTACATTATATATGATTGGGTTGCATTGTTTCATTCATGGTTTATGAAAATGACATCCTTTGGCCTTCACAATCGTGTATGATTAACTAGGTTCGACCTTAGAAACGTTGGTGCAATACAAGCAAACAACTTTAACTGCGGCTAGTTAGAACATGCATATTTGTGCGTTTCACAGGGATTTGAATATTAAGCTAGCAAAGATCTTAAAACAATAAGAAAAAACCTATTAAAAGAAAAACAAGTATAAGAAGAAAACCACTTTTCTTGTTCTTCCTGCCCCTTGGTAGCTGGAAAAAGTTGTAGATCGAGTTACAAATGAATGCAATCATGCAAAATCTTCAATTTCTACATATTAAAATGGTACAGAATAAGTAGCCACAATGTTAGCTCAACCACAGGGTGTTCTAGCACTGTTGCTGTTGTGGGGAGCTCGACTCTCATAGGGTTAAACCAAATGGACCCACATTATTTGTAAAAAATATCTTTAATTATTATATATACATATATGAGGGGCGGGTTGACCTCAACCCCACCCACACACTACACGAAACATTAGAACCTAACCCGACTTGACACATGGCGGGGGTACTGATGATGGCCATCTCTAACCTGGGGGTACACGAGTTTTGGAACATCAACATCTTAGTACCATTTTCAAATGTTCCTGAACATTTAGAGTGCTCCCTGCACTGTATTGAGGACCATACTAGATTAAGTGGGTTTTTTATCCTACGTCTGGCACTTACACGGTTCAAAGTAGCTATCAACTCCTTGCTGCTGTGAACTCAGACAAAGCAAGGAGGCTGATTTGGCATTTGGTCGGGGCCAAAGTGCATTTGAGTTTTCTTATGGGTGCTTGCTCATTGGCATCGACATACAGAAAAGCTGAGAGAAAGATGGTCTCACATTGCGGCATGTTGTCATGTATGTGGCACATAAGGGTCGTTTCCAACAAACGGCCCAACCATAAAGAAGCTTAATTCCAATTGCTTAGTGATGTACTACAGAGCTTGAATACAGTGAAAAGTAAATAAGGGTCTCTACATCTTCGATCGAATATAGTGAATCAATTGAAGAGAGGATTCTCACATTATAGAGGGTGTGGGTAGAGAAGTTAGTCCTGATACATTGTCGCTCGAATGTAGTGAACAAATTATATCAAGGGTCTCCACATTTTCAGAATGAACAAATGCGGAGGGTAAGGAAGCTAGTCTTAGATAATAAGATTGGTATTGATAATTGGAATATTGGAACATTGATCAATAAATTAATAGAGGTGGTAGATTCTATGATTCAAAGAAAGATTCACATTTTATTTTTATAAGAGACAAAGTAGGTTAGAGAAAAAGTGAAGGAAATTGAAAATACATGTTTTAAATCATAGTACGTAAAAAAGAAAAAAGCTTGAAATGGAGTTGATATTATTATAAATAAAGATTTAAACGATAGTGTAGTAGACATACAATGATATGATGCTGAACTATGATGGTGAAATTAGTGTTATGAGTAAAGGTTTTGAATATAGTTTGTGCTTATTCACCTTAAGTAGGATTAGAAGATAGTATAAAGAACGCTTTTTGAGAGGAGTTAGATAAGATAATTCAAAGAATTTCATAAAGAGAGATGATTTGTTTAGGAGGAGACTTAAATGAACATGTCGGTAAATATGCATTAGGATATCAAAGTATTCATAGAAACTATGGTTTTGGGGATATAAGTGAGGATAGAGAGATTTTAAATTTTTCTATGACCTTTGATCTCTTTATAGCTGTAAACACCCAAAAAAATTTCAAAATAAAAAGTTTTCATCTTTTAAAAATTTTGCTTTTTTTGGCAGCTTTAGGTTTTTAAATAAAAATACATCAAATGAACTCATTTGGTATCAAAATTTTTTAGAAACCTCAAAAATGATGATATATTGCATCCCTTGTGAAAAAATCAAATTTGGACAAAATTTTATAAAAATAACTATTTTGCCCTCAAGACAAAATTGACAGGATTCTTCCTTTTTAAATGATTGTCTTCTAAGGAAAAATGATTTCAAACAAGTTTTCTTTAAAGAAACCAATGAAAAGAAAACATTGGGAATCAAACATAAAACTGTTTACAAATTGATAAATTTATGAAATTCTAAAACCCTTGATATTTAAAAACAAATTAAATTCAAATGAAACCTTAGAATTTTGACTAGTCGAGAATAGTCTCATTGCGAGACCTGATACCCAGGGTTAAAGTGGTTCGATACCTTACACCCGTTAAAGTGGTTCGATACCCTATACCTATTGAAGTGGTTAAAGTGGTTTGATACCCTACACCCGTTGAAGTGATTAAAGTGGATCGATACCCTACACTAATGAAAAGGGTTAAATGGTCAAGGTGGTTATATACTGACTCACGAAGCAAAAGTAGGTCACCATTGCAAACAAAAACTAGGAATGAAACCTAGTGCTTTTCCAAAATAATATTTGAAGATTTCATTAAATTTGATGTTTTCAAATATAAAATATTTTTTTTATATAAAGTATTTGAAACATGTCATATATAAATCTTGGACTAGGAGACAAATTTCCCAGAAAGAGAAGATAACATGAACCAAAAGGGCAATGACCGAGCACCTGCCAATTTCGGTGTTGTTGGACAAGGTAACTTGTCATTTTTAGTTTCAAGTATTAGAAAGGAAAGTTGGCATCCAAAAAAGAAAGTTGGTATAAAAAAAGGAAAAACGATGTTCAAGAAAGGAAAGTCGATGTTTTGAAGAAGGAAAGTCGGCGCCTAGAATGTAAGGTTATCATCTAGAAAGGAAACTCAACGTCATCCATGCAAAAAGAAAGTGATGCTCGATTTGGCAAGCTGTAATGCTTGATTTGGTAAGTAGTGATGTTTAATTTGGTAAGCCACTAAGAGGAAACTTACCAGTTTTGGAGTTCAACATCAAAGGATTAGGCAACTTACCTTATCAAGCTTCATCAACTGAGTACCTGTAGTTATCATATCAGACGGAGCAGGTTTTGGTAAGGAGGGTCAGCACTTCACTTACCTTATCCAAGGGAGCAATTTTTGGTAAGAATGGTCAGTATTCACTTGCCAAATGTAGCCATATTCAATAAAGCAACTTGTCTTATGAAAATTTGTAGCAAAGAGACAGCCCTTGGGCTATAAAAAGGGCCTCAAGGGAGCTGCAAACCATCAATCTTAGTTCAATCATCCCATCCACAAGTCATCCAACCATTCAACTTTGTTAAACAAGTTTGTTAAATAAGTTATTTAACTATTATGTTATGTATTATATGTGTCGTTATAGATCTAGTATGGGTCTAGTGTAGTCTAATGTAGATTTGGTCCATTTAGTTGTAGTAGGGGTATTCTTATCATTCAAGTTAGATTAGAATATAAATAGACAATTATGGCTTAAACGTGGATGAAGCAGGGCAGCATAGGAGCAGCCGATTGCCATCTTGGGTTAGGACAAACCTCTACTTTCTGGTAGAGGTTTGTCTTGAATGTCTGAGTGGCGTCTATTTTTAGATTTAATTACATAAATCTATAACACATAAAATAGAAATAAAAATATTTTCTAAATTTGTACATCAACATCTGTTTTCTATAAAATTTGTAGAATTTTTAGAGATTCAAAACTATTCCAAAAAAATCAGAAACAAGCCTATCAAAATAAAACTAATTTTTGTTTTTCAAGACTTGAAATCTTTTTAAGTTAAGAACCAAAATCACAATTTTATCAAACTTTTGAAATTATAATTAAATTTGGTTTTGAAAATTCACCGGATCTCAAACAGTTTTCAAAGCTGTAAACACCCTAAATAAATTTTTGTGAAAACACTCCCAACTTCGAAAACCGCTTATTTTAAAAAACCTTTTTGCTTTAAAAATTTTAAATCTTTAAAATAAAACTTTAAAAGGTTTCAAATTAAAGCTAAAAGGATAAGATCTAAAAGATTTGAGCAAATCAGACAAAGATTACGGCAACGATTGGAGCCCGCTTTAAGCTAGGATCGAGTTTGCGAAGGTCAAGTCATGGAGCAATGAAGTAGATCATGTCGAATCAAGGCACGTCTTCATTCAAGATCAAGTCAAGTGGATAGCCTCACCAAAACTAAACCTAGCTGAACTTGACTAAGTCCTAAGCTTGAGTCACTTGAGTTAAACATGAAGCATGACCTAGTATAATCAAATGCCTTAACTTGACCAAACCGAATTTTCCTAGCCTTGTCCACCCTACATCCTTGGGCTAAACATCAAATGACACTCCTACCTAGCCTTGATTAAATGGGATGAGCCAACAAAGGAAGCCACGTCAACTTGAAGAGCAAGTCTAGCCAGTTGCACTTAGAGACATCTATGGCCTAGCCGACCATGGCTAGGTACACATGGTTTGAACCAACAACCAGCCCACATGGAGCTGGTCCATCTTTGACCATGAGGGACCACATGATCACTTGTAGAATCAATTCTTGGGGCTGAGTTTGGATCTTGGATCACCCACCCCAAGGAAGAGCTTAGAAGAGCCCCCCTTGGCCTATAAATAGAGGCCAAGGGGGGTGTGAATTCGATCTAGACATCTTGGAGTTGAAGAGTGGGCTGCACCTTAAAGCTTTGGGGCATCTTGGGTTGCATCTTGGGAAGTCATGGGCTGCTAGGAAAGGTCTTAGAGAGGGAAGAGAGTGTAGGAATTAGGCTAAGTGCTGCCAATCAAGATAAAGTGAAAGTGAGAAAAAGAGAGTGAAAAGAGGGTATGGTGAGGGCTATGCACCACCATTCGGGAGCCGATCCTTGGGAATCCGTGTAAGTATCCTTCTTCTTTAATTCATCTCTATCTCTTCTTCATATTCAATTCAAAAGGAATTGTATTAATGGAGCTTTGTCTCCCCCATGATGTAATAAGAAGTAGATATGCTGAAATTTTCAATTCTTGCTTATGCACTCTAATTGTTTGTGTTCTTCATTCTACATCTCTATATGTTATAAACATTCTATATCTCCTAACCCTCTCTATGCTTAAGCTAAGATATATATTTCCATTCATTTCCCTTTAGCAATTTACTTTGGGACGTTGTGTTGTTGCAATTTAAATTCGGATGAGTTTGCATCACGTATGTTCTAAAAATGAAATTATGGATTTCAGCATTCCCGTATATGTTGATTGTTTTATTTTTCATTGCTAAACTACTGCTCTGATTATTATGAAATTTGGCACACTATATCTACATACACAATCCCACTTAAAAGGTGAGTCAGATAAAAAAAATTCAGTTTTCCTGCAACAAAGCCTAAGTAATAATCTCATAACTCTGTCTATAGTTATCCAAATTTAGTGAAACTTAGTTCATTGAAAAGCTAATATCTATATCTTTCCAATAAGATCAAATGCACTAAATTCAGAGCTCTGAGGACTGAGATACATATCTATATTTTGGTTTATGTATTTCTGTCACAGAATGGTTCCTATTGTCTAGCAGAGATACTTTCTCGATTTAATTTTATATGATACTAGTCCCAAAATTAAAACAAAAAGTGTCTTCGAATCTCCACATTCTAGGCTATGTCTTGTAAAATTTTCAAGAATTTTGGAGATCCTTAAGTCAACCAAAAAAATTTAGAAAACAAGTTCTGAAAACAGAACTAGTTTGTGTTTTTCAGAACTTGTTGATTTTCAAACTTGAAACCAAAGTGGACAAATTTGTTCTTAACAACACCTCATTTTCAACTTGAATTTGGAACTTCACCTGTACATTTGAAATCCTCAAAGCTCTTAGGCTGACCCTTGAGCATCGGTTGAAGAAGGTGTAAAGCAAAAAGATCTCGCTTAGCCGCAATCGCCAAATAAGTAAGACTTCTAAAACTTTGGTAGGCTTTGGAAATTAGCTGACATGCTCGTGCAAGAAGTAGTTTTGAAAAGATTAGTTCAAGTCTCTACATAGGCTTAGAGTAAAATTTTCACATCTACAAAATTGGCATGCCCGGTGAAACTCTAGTTTTTTAGGATTTCAAACTTAGGTGACTTTTCAAATTCCAATTCTTCAAAACTTTGGTGTTAATACATTTTTTGTGCACAGGTCAATTTTTTTCTTTCAAAAACAACATAAGTTCAAATGATTCCTTTGAAAACAAGCCAAGAAAAGACTCATCACATTTCCCGAATCGATTTTCCAAAAGCTCAAGAAAATCCTCTAAAACCCAAGATAAAGAGCTTGCCTTTTTTAGGGAAAGAGCAAGGCAACTTAAAAGAGAAATAATGAAGGAAATGGAGAAAAAAATCACTGCCCTAAGCCAAATGGCCAAGGCACTCGACATGAAAAATCATCTCGAATACATAGAGAGAAAAACCATACCCAGAAAACCAAATGAAGCCCAAAATATGATGAAGAAAATGAGGCTACAAATGCAGCAAGTGTTGATATTCAAGCATCTAACCTTACCAATCATCCAAGCACCCATTTTTCCATCGAAAAACCAAAAAAAAAATTTTACGTTTGGAAAGATGAAAAAAATTTAGAAAATCTTCAAAAATAAAAAACATTTGAAAACAAAAATTTGAAATTCTAAAAATTGAAAGTGAAGTCCATGTTTCTAGGCACATAAGCGGAGTGGGGCACGAGGATCACTTCACTCAAATCACTCCAAATTTTCTACAAATATTCGCTCCGATGGGTTCCAATCCCATGAGCACTACTTCACATGCTTCACAAGAGAATGAGTGTTGCATACACGTAGGCTTGAAGGATGGAATCCAAGACCTCACAAAGCAACGGGAGCTCGAAGCCATGCATGAGCTAGAGCAACCTCAGGATGCCTGTAAGGATGCTTGCTCTCATCGTGAAAAGATAGACAAGCTTGAAAAATGTATGTCCGAAACTCATTCCCCCACAAACTTCCTACTCGATCCTCCCCTTCTTAGTGTAGGATCGGTAGATTATTAATATACATTGGATGCATCAAATCATACTCATGCACCCACAGACCCACAAAATGTGTCAAAGGATGTGGATTTTTAAGGTACGCCGAATGTCCCGCACCAAGAAAAAGAATTTCAAAAAGAAAAATAATATCAAAATAAAGTTCAAAATATGGTAGACATGGTTACTCCTAAGGCATGCATCAATATCCTAGGTACACCTAACCCTACCATGTATAAACAAGTCTCCTAGAGCCTAGGTTTGCACCATAAACCTAAGCCTATGTCCATGATTTCCCTAAACCTTTACAAACCAACCAAGGGACCAACCAGGCTTTCCCTTGGAATCCTTTTTCCTCCTTTGTGCAAGGGATCAAACATGCTCTCCCTTAGCACCCATATAAACTCAAACCATCAACCCCAAGGGGCACGCTTGGTTGCATCTAGGATTCATCCACCTACTAGGAGAAACCGAGCCACACCCGACTAAGGTCATCCATCTCCTAGAGGAACCCAAATCACCCAAGTCTTCTAAACCTAGGGTCGTGTGTCCCCTAAGGAAGTCCAACTTTTCCAACTCTTCCACCATCTCAAACCTACGTCTCCTAGCCGAACCAAGTCATATGTATATCCATGATATGGACGACACCCTATTCCAAGGTCATTCACTTTACAAAAACTTTTTCAAACTCAAGAAGCCTTGGAATTTGATGTTGAACATGGGGTATATACACCATAGCAAGGTCTAGGAGCCCAAAACCAAGGTAGGTTAGAGCCCATCTTGCCACTTTTAAACCAGAATCGACATGGATTGGGCTACATCCCATTCATACCCCCAAGCCACCACCTAAGACCACTTAGGTCAAGGGTGCCCTAGAACCCACTAACACCAAAATCTATGGCTTAGACCTCTTGTTTAGAGTATAATTCATGGTGTTTTCTTTGTAGGTTTGATGGAAGACCCCTCTTTTAACAAAAAACCCCAAAAATTATATATTTGGAAAAACCAAAAAAATTTGGAAAACTTTCAAAATCCAAAAACATTTGAAAAACCTGAAAATTCCAAAAAGAAAGTTGTTTGTGTTCATTCTTCTAGCCTTTGTTTGGAAAAAGCCAAAAAAATTGAGAAAGCTGAAAATTCTAAAAAGAAAGTCTTTTACATTCATCCTTCTAGTATTTGCTTTGAAAAAGACAAAAAAATTGAAAAATTTAAAAATTCTGAAAATATTGGCTATGTACAAAGCTCATTTTTGAGTTCTTCAAAACCTATGTATATATCCAAACCAAAATGATCCAAACCCATTATTCACAACTCACTCTCTTGCCTAAAACTTCCCTAGAAATTAAAGTGCTTGAGAATGATCAAAGCAAGGAGGAAGATCCCCTCATCCATGAGGAACATCAAGCCTCCGAGCTTCTCGAATTTCATAAAATCCTTGACTTGGAAAAACCTTCAAATTCCATTGGAGGGTATTTTGTAGAAATCAATTTAGGGAGTGAGTCTAACCCAAAATGTGTCAAGATAGGTGCATGTTTGTATGAGCATGAAAGAGCATCATTCATTGCATTTTTGAGATCTTATGTGGATGTATTTGCATAGACCTATGAAGACATGCCGGGTCTACACCCTAAGATCGTAGAACATAATCTACCCTTACAACCCAATGTAAAACCCGTGAAATAAAAGCTTAGAAAGATCCATCTCAATGTTCACTCCCAAGTGAAAGAGGGTTTAGAAGATCTTTTAAAAGCCGGATTTATAAAACATATTGTTTATTCCGAATGGCTTTCAAATATTGTTGTGGTTGGAAAATCCAATGGAAAAATTCGAATTTGCATCAATTTTAGAAACTTGAACAAACCTACTCCAAAAGATAATTTTTCTCTTCAAAACATTGATTTGATAGTGGATAACACTGCAAATCATGAAATATTTTCTTTCATGGATGGCTATTTGGGTTATAATCAAATCAAGTTAGCACCAAAAAATCAGGCAAAAACTGCTTTTACTATACCTTGGGGCACATACTGTTACACTGTTGTAAACACCCCAAAAATTCCATCTTTTTAAATTTCCGAACTTCAAAAGCCAGCTCGAGGCCAAAACAAGAGAAAGAAGAAAAGTTCAAGCCCATTCAGAAAAGAAGCCAGACAGGAGGTCAAAAACCGAAATTTGGATCAAAATCAAGTTCAACTGCAAAAATACAAAAAGAAGCCAAGCCCCTTATGAAGCTGTCAGAGATCAAGCACCAAGCTTGTCAAAACGAAAATCTGAAGTCCGTTGGAAAATCCAAGATTGACTTCATCCAAAACAAGCATGAGATGGAACCAGACAGATAAAAAATCAAACGACAAGCAGTCCTGAGAATGAGAAACTGGCCAGCCAAAAGGACTGGGAGAAACCCAGCCTCAAATCGGGTCATTGACGGAACCGGGGCCCATTCAAAACCGTCCGTTTCAAATACCAAAGAAGGAATAAAGAAAGAAATTTTGGATTGGATTTGGACAAAAATATCCAGATCCAAATCCATTTGGAATTTGGATTGGGTTGGATCTTTGGATCCAAACCCAAATCCAAGACCCACCCTTGGCCTATAAATAAGGCCAAGGGGGAGAGCAAGTTCACGTGAAATCGAAGAGGGGCTTGGGGGAGCTTGAAAAAGTAAGAGAGAGTGTGTATGCAAGTCAACAAAAGTGTACTTGTCTTTGTTGACTTGACCTAGGGCTAAGTGGGCTTGAACCATGTTGGCTTGACCTAGGGGTGGGCTGTAACAAAGGAGACCAAAGTGGCTGCAACTTGAGGGCTCGAGGTGGACCGGACCAAGGCTGCACCAAGAGGTAAGCCCCTAACCGACCTAACCTAGCTCTCCATGGCTGGCTGAACCCATCTAGCTCGACCTTGACCTTCACCTCAACTTGCCCCAAACCAATCCATACTCAACCGGCCTAAACCCACGGCGCACCTTGCCTTAAACCAACCCCTTTTGACCCACTTCTACTGGCCTAGCTATCCTTGACTTACCTTGCAACTCAACCATTGGCTGCCTTGCACAAGACCCAACCTGGCTCGACCTGCCCCAAAACCCCAACCGAGCCCTTGTTGCCTTCTTCACCCATCTGCCCTCAGTTGAACCCCATGGCCTTAGCTTGGGCTGCCACCACCTAAACCGAGCCATACCCTAACCAACCTAACTCGACTAGGTGTTGGTTGAACCCATTTGCCTTCTTCACCTTGCACCTTGGCCGAACCAAGGTTGATTGAGCCTTGGCTCAACCTGCACCTAAACCCATCCCGTAGATTGACCTTGCTCAGCCCCATCTAAACCGCCACTTGTTGGCCTTGAACCATTTGACCAAGACCCAAACCGCGCCTTGCATTTGATCGACCTTGTCGCGCCTTAAACCAAGACCAACTCAATAAGCCCTAACCTGGCTGAACCAATTTGTGCGAACCATCATGTGGGCTGCATCTTGAACCGAGCCATCCTTGACTTGGGCTCGGCATTTGGACCAAATCCTGCACCTAACCACTTGACCCAGCCAAACTCACTTGAACCAAGCTCACTCCTTGGCTGGCCGAACCCATTTGACTGAACCATCTTGGGGACGAAGTAGACTTGGCTGAACCACAACTACTTGAAGGATCAACCTACCTTGGTTGCAACAAAGGCGACTCGAGCGAACCCCACAAACGGAAACAAGAGACTAAACCAAACGAAAACTTGTAAGTACACTTTCAGTTTTTAAATCATTTGTATCAATTCAATTCGTAACGGGGTTGTAGTAACGGAGTAGAGTCTCCCCCCGGGTTGTAATATTCGTGGATGAAACACGACCACACACACGTGCACTTGAGCCTTTTCGCTCTTAAATTGTACACGATCGTACTCGAGCCTTCTCGCTCTTAAGCTAAATATATATTTCAATTCGGGTGAACTTACTTCGTGAAAGCAGTGTGAGTTGCACTTACATTTGGGTGAATTTACTTCGTGAAAGCAGTGTGAGTTGCAATTACATTCGGGTGGATTTACTTTCAAGTTGTGTGAGTTGCATTTACATTTAGGTGAATTTACTTCGTGAAAGCAATGTGAGTTGCAATTACATTCGGGTGGATTTACTTTCAAGTTGTGTGAGTTGCAATTTAAATTCCACACGAGAACACCCACGAGCACTCGAGCCTTTCTGCTCTTAAACTGTACACAAGTACACCCACGTGCACTTGAGCCTTTTCGCTCTTAAATTGCACACGATCGCACTCACTCGCACTCGAGCCTTCTCGGTCTTAAGCTAAATATATATATTTCAATTCGGCTGAATTTACTTCATGAAAGCAGTGTGAGTTGCACTTACATTTGGGTGAATTTACTTCGTGAAAGCAGTGTGAGTTGCAATTACATTCGGGTGGATTTACTTTCAAGTTGTGTGAGTTGCAATTTAAATTCCACACGAGAACACCCACGAGCACTTGAGCCTTTCCGCTTTTAAGCTATATACAAGTACACCCACGAGCACTCGAGCCTTTTCGCTCTTTACACTCACACACATTGAGCCTTTCCGCTCTTAGGATAAACCTATATATATTTCAAGTCGTGTGAGTTTACTTTTGTGAAAGTAGAGTTGCACTTAATTTGTGTGAGTTTACTTTTGTGAAAGTAGAGTCGTATTTCAATTTGTGTGAGTTTACTTTTGAGAAAGTAGAGTTGCACTTTAATTTGTGTGAGTTTACTTTTGTTAAAGTAGGGTTGCACTTTAATTTGTGTGAGTTTACTTTTGTGAAAGTAGAGTTGCACTTCAATTTGTGTGGGTTTATTTTTAGTTGAGTGAGTTGCAATTTCAATTTGGGAGAGTTTGCAACATCGCTCTCGAAAAACCCAAAAAGGATTTCAGCATCCCTGCATTCGCTTGCTTCCAAAAATCGCTCGAAACCTCCCTCAAACCACGTTGAAATTAGGCCACACATCAGGCCTAAAACATATAAAACTTGCAAGAAAAGTTGGGACATCCAGCCCCGTAATAAAAATTGCAAAGAGTGCACGAACCGAATTCGTCAAACACTTATCGTTCGAAGTAAATACTTGTTTGAAAAATTGAAGTTTTTAAGCGCTTAAATTGACCCTTGAACGTCGGTTGAAAAATGTTTAAAGCGAAAAGATCCCGCTTCCCCACAATCGCCAAAAAGTTAAAAATATTTCAAAAACCTTTGCTAGTTTGAGTAAGCTAGCTGGCACGCTCGCAAAGGCGTAGGCACGAAAAGGTTCACTTCAAGTTCCATAAACTGGGAGTGAAAATTTTCATGTTTACAACGGTTATGCCATTTGGTTTGAAAAATACCGGTGTCACATACCAAAGAGCCATGACTACCATTTTCCATGATCAAATCCATGAGCTCTTGGAAGTATATGTGGATGATCTTTTGGTAAAATAAAAAACCCGATGCACACAGTGAATCTAAACCCTCAAAAATGTGTTTTAGGAGTGGAATCGAAAAAACTTTTAGGATTCATGATAAGCCAAAGGGGCATAGAAGTCCACCCCTCTAAGTGTCGAGTCATCATAGGCATGCCTCCACCCTCCAATGTAACCCAAATCCCAAGCCTCCAAGGTCGACTCCAAGCTATTAGGAGATTCATCTCCAATTTAGCAATAAGATGCGAACCTTTAAATAGGCTTTTGAGAAAAGGGGTTAAATTTGAATTGGATTCCGATTGCCAAAAAGCTTTTGAAAGATTGAAAACTTATTTGGTGAATCCTCTGTTTTCAAAACCTCCAAAGCATGAAAAACCATTATTGCTTTATATTTCTATTCGTGCGAATGCATTGGGTGCTTTGCTTGCTCAATATGAGGATGATAGTCTTAAGGAGTATGCTATTTACTACATTTCGAAAACTCTATTGGCATATGAAAGAAATTATCAAGCCATGGAGAAAATGTGCTTGGCCTTGGTATGGGCTTGCCAAAAGTTTAGATATTAATTCCTAGATCATGAAATTTGGATAGTGTCTAAGCTTGATCCAATCAAGCACTTGTTTGAAAACACTATCCTAATGGGTAGGCTAGGTAAATGACAACTCCTCTTAGTGGAGTATGATTTAAAATTTTATCATCAAAACTCTATTAAAGGACAAGCCCTAGCCGATCATGTGGCTGAATTGCCTCTTGAAGATACATATCCCATACTTGATGAAATGCCTGATGAAGGCATCTTTGCGAATGAATTTCAAAACCATGTCTTAGCAAATTGTTTTAATGAAGATCAAGTAGGGAGAATGTACTTTGATGGGACAAAGAATCAACAAGGGGCAGGTGTGTGAATCATTTTCATATCTCCCGAGAGTGGGGAAATCCCAATTGCCATTCGACTAGATTTCTCATGCTCAAATAATATGGTTGAATATGAAGCACTCATACAAGGCCTAAAAATTTTGAAAAATCTAGGGGCATCATGTATTGAAGTCTTTGGAGATTCTATGCTTGTTATAAACCAAGTTTTGAAAATTTGGTAAGTCAAAAATGAAAAACTCATACCATACCACGAATTGGCTGCTCAACTGGTCGATTCCTTTAAATCATGCACACTCACCCATATAGGTAGAGAGGATAACACCATAGCAGATGCCCTCTCATCCCTAGGCTCATCTCTAAGGGTCGACCCCACCATCGAAACTCGATCCTTAGAAATTTGGCACTCACCCACTCCATCCACCAATGATTTTGAGATTTGCCAAAATGACCAAACTTGAATTAAAAAACCTTGGTTTCAAGACATTAAAAACTTTTTAGAAAATGAAGGATTTCCAAAATTTGTTCTTCTAAGGATAAAACCTTTATTCGAAAAATCTCAACCCGATATATGATTTTGGGAGGAGTTCTTTACAAAAAGAGTTTTACCGGCATCTTGTTGAGATGTATGGACCTTGATGAGGCTAGGACCATAATGCATGAATTCCACGATGGAGAATGTGGAGGCCATGCAAATATGATGGCCATGAAGATACTTAGGGCCGGTTATTTTTGGTCCACCCTTAAGCAAGATTGCCATGATAATGTTAGAAAATGTCATCAATGTCAAGTGCATGGACATGCCTTTCATATCCCATCATCCACCTTGCATTCCATTGTGAGCCCATGGCCCTTCACCATGTGGGCATTTGACGTCATAGGACCAATCCCCCCAATTTCATCGAATGGACATAGGTTCATCTTAAGAGCCACTGCGTATTTTTCTAAATGGGTTGAAGCTACCTCCTTGGCTAATGTCCAAGGACAACATGTAGTGGCATTCATTAAGAAAAAGATCTTGGCTCGATTTGGAGTTTCAAGGGACCTAGTGTCGGATAATGGTACCCCTTTCAAGAATGAGAAGATGGAAAATTTATGTAATACCTATGGCATAACTCAACACTTCTCATCACCCCACTACCCTCAAGGCAACGGCCAAGCCTAAGCCACAAACAAAACTCTCATAAGCATCATTGAGAAGACCTTAAAGAGGGGTAGGACATGGCATGAGAAGCTTGATGAAGCCTTATGGGCTTATAGGACTTCCATCCGAATACCTACAAATGCCACACCATTTGAGTTAGTCTACGGTACAAATGCTATCCTCCCCATTCATACCAAATTGCATTCATTTCATACGTCACTTGCACTCGACCTACCCATAGAACTTTAGAATACGCTAGAATGGCTGAGCTTGATCTATTAGATGAGAAGAGGCTCCTTGTCATGGATCATGCACATGTGTAAACAACCTAAATCAATTTTTTCAAACACCCACAATTTCAAAAGCCCAAATGATATAAAACCTTTTGCTTTAAAATGAAGATTTTAAATCTTTTAAAAGATTTCAAATTAAAACTAAGGGTATAAGGCCCAGAGGATATGAACAAATCGAGCGAACAAGTGGGGCCCACTTCAAGCTAGGATCGAGCTCACGAAGGATAAGCCCGGAAGCAAGGGAGTGGACCAAGTCCAAGTATATCTTCGTCAAAAAGCCAAATCAAATGGGCCAACTCTCACAAGGTAGCTCAAGTACTTATCATATCAAATCGAATTCAGTCAACAATTTCCTTGAACCAAGTGCCACATTTTGACCAAGGTAGGCCGACTTTTGCTAGTTGAAATGAATTGAATTTGGGGGCTAATTCATAAGATTTATCAAGCTATATCCAGCCTATGTATCAAAATAAATCAAGCAAGGTGAAGACATGCTACAAAGGAGGATGATCAAGGCCTAGAACCAAGTCTAGCCAAGTGTATATTTAAACACCCCAAAATCAAATTATTTTCAAAACAAACACCTAGTTTTCAAAAATCAATTTCAAACAAATTTTGAACTTTTGAAAACCCGAAGTTGCAAAGTTTTAAACTTTTTATCTAAAAACCCTTTAAAATAAAGGTTCGTAAATCTGCACCAAGTCTAAATTTTGCTGAGTAGCCAAATCAAGCAAGTGGAGCATGATCGAAAAGCAGCTCAAAAAATAGGTTAAAACCAAAGTTCAGCCCAACCTGATAAAAACAGGGCCAAGCATCTAGGCTAGAAGCAAACTTCAGCCGTAGAACATGAAAGGCAAAGCCAAAGCACCGACAAAGTCATTAGAAATCCAAGTCGAAGCTTGAAATACCAAAAATCAAACCAAAAATGAAGTCCAGAAGGTGAGAAGACGATCGGACAAGAAGGTTGAGAAAAACCTAGCCCAAGACGGAGCACTGATGAAGCCAGGGCCAGTGAAAATCGCCCGTCTCAAAACACCAAGAAAGACTGAAGAAAGAAAAATTTGGATTGGATTTGAACATAAATATCCAGATTCAGACCCAAATAGTGTTTGGATCGAATTTGGATCTCAAAAACCAAATCCAAGATCCAAACCTAAGACCCACCCCTTGGCTATAAATAGAAGCAAGGGAGGGGGGGGGGGGGGGTTAAAGTTTACGTGAATTTGCTTGGGAGAGGCTTGGGGGAGTGCATAAAGTAAGAGAGAGAAGAATGGTGGGCTTGACTTTGTCAAGTGGGCTAGCCATGTGGGCTTGATCAAGGGTGTGGGTTCGAACCTTGTGTGGACCTAGACCTAACCAAGGCTGCACGAACATGATGGACGGCATGAACAAGGGCTGCGCACGGTGGACTTGGCTTCAAGAGGTAGGTCCCTAAACCTAACCCTGACTTAGCCACTAAACCTAACCCAAACCTAGCCTTAATTTAGCCCATTTCACCTAACTGACCCACTTAGACCTAGCCCACTTCACCCAACCGACCCCACCTACCGACTCCATTAAACCTCTAACTAGCCCTACCCGCCGACTCCACTAGATAGCCCTAAACCGACCTAACTTAGTCCTATTGGACCTAGCCATAAAACCATAACTGAGTGCACCTTGCACTCGGTTTTAACCTAGCTCAAACACCCTACCAGCCAGTTGGACGCCTGTAAGCACGAAAATTCTCACTTCTTGTTTTGAAGCTGGAAATGAGCATTTTCGCGTCTACGTCATTTCTATGAGCGTGCTAGCTAGCTTGCTCAAGCTAGCGAAGTTTTTGAAATATGTGACTTTTTAAAGGCAATTGTGAGCAAGCGAGATCTTTTCACTTTAAACCTTATTGAACCGGTGCTCAAGGGTCAGTTTAAGCGCTTATAGATATTGATTAAAACAATTTCGACTCTTTGAAAAGATACAAGTGTTTGGAAAACTCGAGTTTGCCTAAGTTTGCAAGTTTTATGTACGGGGCTGGACGATTCCAAGTCTTTGAGCTTTTACGTTATTTAGGCCGAATATGTGTGTGCACAAGTGGCCTAATTTCAACGAGTTTGAGCATAGAGTCAGGGTTTCCTTTTGAAAAATGCGCGAATGCAAGGATGCAACAATATTTTTTGGGTTTTGTATGATGTGAGCTAGGCTCGAATTGAAAGCAACTCACACGACTTAATGTAACTACCCGAAATTGAAAGTGCAACGTAGTTTAAGGGAAATACCCGAACTTGAAAGTGCAACTCACACGACTTGAATGTAAATTGTAGAATTGAAATGTACTTATATCTTAAGAGCGGAAAGGCTCAATGTGAGTGAGTGCTTTTGGTGTGTAAATGGAAAGACAACTCACACGAGTTGAATTGAACTTGCCGAAATTGAAATATAAGTATATAGTAAGAGCGGAAAGGCTCAATGCACGCGTGTGTAGTGTGAAATTTAAATGACAAACTCACACGACATGAATTGAACTTTACCGAAATGGAAATATAGATATATAATAAGAGCGGAAAGGCTCAATGTGAGTGAGTGCTTTTGGTGTGTAAATGGAAAGACAACTCACGCAACTTGAATTGAACCACCCGAAAATGTAAGTGCATACACGACTTAATGTAAAACTCACGCAGCTGGAAAATATATAAGTATGCTATATCTTATGAGCAACAAAGGCCCAAAATGTGCGTGAGAGTGTAGAGCAAGTGCTCTAGTGCTTCTTGTGTGCGAGTGTGAAATTTAAATGACAAACTCACACGACATAAATGTAACAACCCGAATTGAATTGCAACTCACACAACTTTCATTAAAGTAAATACCCAAAGGGAAATATATACTTTAGCTTAAGAGCGAGAAGGCTCAATGTGTGTGCAATCGTGTGCAATTAAGAGCGGAAATGCTCAAGTACACGTGGGTGTCTTGTGTACGTCTAAGAGCAATATGGCTCAAGTGTACGTGTGTGCTTTGTGTATCAAGCACAATATTATATTTCAGGGGGAGACTACGCTCTATTATTACAACCCCATATCGAATTGAATTGAATTTGAAATGAGTAAGGTAAAAACTGAATTTAAACACTTATAAGTGATCGGCTTTTCCTCTCAATCGTGCTCGGGTTTGTCCACCTTGGCAACCAAGAGATGGGTCTCCCTAGGTGGGTTTTTGACGTGAGTTTGGGCTTGGGGGCAACCGGGTGTTTGGCTTAGGAGGGACTTAGGTTCGGCCAAGATGTAGGGCTAGCTAAGGTAAGTCACAGCTCAAGTGGGGGTGGTCCTAATCGGTACTAAGGAGAAGGATGTAGCTGGCTAGGTCTCGGCTAAGGTAGGGTCTTAGGTAATGGGATGGGAGCTAGGTTGGTTCACGGCCAAGGTAAGGTTGTAGGTAGGGGATGCTAGGGTAAGGCTGCAGGTAGAGGTTGTGGCGCTAGGTTTACAACAGGGGTTCGACTGGGAGAGGGTACCGTGAGGGTGTGGTGTGGCACGGCAAGCTATGGTAGGGCGCTAGGGAGTGATGGGGCATGGGCTAATGGAGTGTGGCGCTAGGCTGTGGTGCGGCAAGCTATGGCAGTGTGGTGTGGAGAAAGGGGCTGTCTATGGCGTGGGAGCGGCAGGAGGTATGGAAAGGGGTGCTGGCGCTAGGAAATGGGCGATAGTGGAGTGGGGCGCTAGGTGCGCCGGGAGGTGAGGGAGCCGGTTGGTGTCTAGGGGGAGTGTAGGAATGTGTTCGAACCGAGTGCAGCTGCTCTCGGTTGGGTTTAGATTTATGTCGGTTAGGGGAAGTTTGGGTAGGTTTAGGTGAAAGGGGCTAGGTCTAGGCTAGTTTTGGGTTAGGTTTAGTGGGGTCGGTTAGGTGGTTTAGGCTAGGTTAGAGTGAGGTCGAGAGACCTACCTCTTGGAGCCGGTCCACCATGCATCACCCATGCTTCCACACCCTTGTGCAACCCTTCTTCAAGTTGGTGCAACCCTTTGGTTTGAGCCTAGGTTCATACAAGGCTTGAACCCATACCCTTAATCAAGCCCACAAGGCTATCCCACTTGAAAATATCTAGCACACCAATTTTCTCTCACCTACTTTATGCAAGCTCTCCCCAAGCCCACTTGAATTTCAGGTGAACTTATGGCACCCCCTCACCTCTATTTATAGGCAAATGAGGTGGGCCTTGGGTATGGATCTTGGATTTAGGTTTTGAGATCCAAATCCGATCCAAACACTATTTGAGTTTGGATCTGGATATTTGGGTCCAGATCCAATCCAAAATTTCATTTCTTCAGTCCTTCTTGGCGTTTCAAGATGGATAGTTTCTGTGGGCCCTGGCTTCATCATCGCTCCATCTTAGGCTGGGTCTTTCCCAACCTTTTCGTCTTAACTCCTTCTCACCTTTATAGACTCCGTTTCAGTTGATTTTTGTTGTTTCAGGCTTGGTTTTCTGCTATTTTGGTGGATGTTCTTGGCTTGGCATTTGATGCTTCGGGCTTGAAGTCTGTTTGTAGCCTGTGCTCTTCTTTTGCCTTTTGATCCTGCTTTTATCAGGCCATGATGACTTTTGGGCTTTTGAACCTGCTTTTAATCAGCTTCACCTATTCGTTTTGGCTTTTATACAAAATGGGACTTGGCGCGAGTCTGAGAAATTCATATTTCAGACGGGGTTTAAACAAAAGTTTAAAGCTTTTGCAACTCTTGGGTTTTCGAAAACTCAAAATCTGGTTTTGAAATAGATATTTCAAACCAGGTGTTTGTTTTTGAAAATCGTTTGATTTTGGGGTGTTTACAACTCCCCAGCACATCCGGCCTGCCACCTTCACTCGCACACCCTAGCAACGCCCAACCGCTGCACTCCAGCAACACACCCTGCCGGCCTGTCGCGCCTGCAACACACCTAGCTAGCGCCCCTGCCGTTGTCGTGCCCCAGCGCACCACCCTATCCCGTGTAGTGCCCATCTCCCTAACGCCTAACCCCAACATCCTCCGCACCCCTTGGCCAACACCCAGTTGACACCCTGCCATGCCTTCACCACCACACCCGGCCTGTACCTAGGTTCACACCACTGCACACCCCACAACACCCTGCTGCGCCTGGTGTCACCGGTGCTTTGCGCGCGCCTGCTGCGCCCCCTTTGTCGCACACCCTGCTGTGCCTTGCCATACCCCCTTGCCGTGACCTACCTAAAGCAACACCCAACTCCCTCCTAGTTTCCTAAACCAAACCTAGACCTAGTTAGAACCATACCCACCATAACCTAAACCTAAACCTTTGGCCGGATCTAGCCCATATTAAGCCCCAAACCCACTTGGCTGCACCCAAGTGAATCCACACTCAAGCCTCAGTCGGAGCCCACCTAGAGGGACCTATCTCGTGGCTGTCAAGGAGGACGGACCCAAGCGACTCGAGAGGCAAAACCGACTACTTGTAAGTGTTTATTTACATTTGGTTTTACATTACTCGCTTAAGATTAAATTCAATTCGATACGGGGTTGTAATAATGGAGCGAAGTCTCCCCCCGAAATGTAATATTTGTGCTTGATACACATCCACACATGTGCACTTGAGCCTTCTCACTCTTAATTGCAAACAAAGGACACCCACGTGCACTTGAGCCTTTCCGCTCTTATATTGCACACAATTGCACACACATTGAGCCTTTCCGCTCTTAAGCTAAAGTATATATTTCCATTTGAGTATTTACTTTAGTGAAAGTTGTGTGAGTTGCAATTCAATTTCGGGTGGATTTACATTCAAGTCGTGTGAGTTGTCATTTAAATTTCACACTAACACACACGTGCATTGAGCCTTTCCGCTCTTAAGCTAAAGTATATATTTCAATTTGGGTATTTACTTTAGTGAAAGTCGTGTGAGTTAAATTTCACACTTACACACACGTGCATTGAGCCTTTCCGCTCTTAAGCTAAAGTATATATTTCAATTCGGGGTATTTACTTTAGTGAAAGTTGTGTAAGTCGTCATTTCAATTTCACACGAGAAGCAAACAAAAGCACTCGAGCCTTTCCGCTCTATACACTCACACACATTGAGCCTTTTCGCTGTTAGGATATAAGATATTTATATATTTTCAAGTTGTGTGAGTTTACTTCATGTCGAGTTGCATTTCTCTTTGTGTGAATTTACATTAAGTCGCGTGAGTTGCTTTATATTTCGGGTATTTACATTTGTGAAAGCTGCGTGAGTTGCACTTCAATTTCGGGTATTTACATTTGTGAAAGTTGTGTGAGTTGCCCTTTCAATTCGAGCCTAACTCACATCATCATTTTAAAACCCGAAAAGATTTTTGCATCTTTGCATTCGTTCGCTTTTAAAGAAGCCCCGAATCTACGCACAAACCACGTCGAAAATAGGCCACATGTTCACACACATATCCGGCCTAAATAGCTATAACTCTAAAGACTTAGGTTCGTCCAATGTCGTAATAAAACTTGCAAACAAGGCATACATCGAATTCTTCGAACACTGGTCTTTTCAAAGTTTTGTAAAAAATGAAGTTTTTAAGGATTTAAACTGACCCTTGAGCATCGGTTCAAGAAGGTTTAAATGAAAAGATCCCACTTTCCCACAATCGCCAGAAAAGTCAGAATATTTCAAAAAAGTCTTTGCTAGCTTAAGCAAGCTAGATGGCACGCTCGCAGAAACAAACTTAGGTGCGAAAAGGTTCATTTTCGGTCTCCAGGAGTGGAATTTTTTATGCCTACAGTATCCAAGTCCAAACGGCTAGGACAAAGGCATATTGATGGAATCAAGACCCAACCCACATGGCTGGTCCACCTTTGACTATGAGGGACCACCAAATCTCCCTTGTATATTTTATAAACACTCTATATTCTCTAATCCCCTCTATGCTTAAGCTATTAAATATATTTCAATTCATTTTTCTTCAGCAATTTAATTTGTGATGTTGTGTTGTTGCAATTTTAATTCGTGTGAGTTTGCACCACGTATGTTATAAAAACCTCAAATATGGTTTTTCATCATCTCTGCATACGTTGATTGCTTGATTTTTAATTTATGAACCTCTTTCCAATTATTCTGAAACTTTGCACACTTCTTCTATACAAATAGGCCCACTCCTAATAAAATTTGCAAGAATTTTTGGGTCATGCAATATCATAATTAAAACTATGCAAAATCAGGAAAGTTTTTATAAACTGTCTATCCAACCAGTTTTCCTACGATAGAGCCTGGGTATTCATCTCATAACTCTATCTATAGGTATCCAAAATCGATGATTTTTAATTAAATGGAAAGCTAACTTACATATCTTTCCAAAAAAACCAAATTTATTAAATTTGGAACTCTGAGCACTGAGATACAGGCTCATATTTGAGTCTCTATATTTCTGTGACATAACAGTTTGAGGTGCCCGAGTAGAGGCACTTTATAGATTTAATTCTGTAACAATATAATTCTGAATCACAATCTGAAAGACGTACCAGACTCTCACATCTCAAACTTAATCCTGTAAAATTTTGATGATTTTTGAAGGTCTATAAGATATTTAAAAAGATTCGAGAAACAAGTCTTGAAAACAGAGTTTTCTGTTTTTCAGAACTTGTTCATTTTGAAACTTGAAAACAAGTGCACTTGTTTTCCATTCTCAACACATTTGCTTTTCACATGAATTTGGAAGTCTCACCTATTTAGTTGGAATCCCTAAGCGCTTAGACTGACCCTTGAGTATCGGTTCAAGAAAGTCTAATGCGAAAAGAGCTTGCTTAGCCACAATCGCTTGCCAGATTTAATTTTTGCTAGTTTTTAGAAAACTAGCTGGTATGCTCGCGAATCAAGTAGAGTTGAGAGTTTTATTCCAAGTCTCTACATAGGCTTAGAGTGAAAATTTTACATCTACAAAATTGGCACGCCCGGTGGGACTCGAGTCTTATGGGATTCGAAGCTTAGGTGAACTTTTCCAATTCCAATCTTTCGAAATTGTGGTGTTAATCTCTCACTTGTGCACAGGTTTTTACTTATCTCAAAGCATTTCAAGACATGTCTAGTTCAGAAGGATCGTGTGAAGTATTGAGCCGGGCTTCATGCTAATCAAGTCATATTTCAAAAAAGTTTTCAAAAATATATTATAAAAATCGAGAGGATTCGCTTGTTTACGTAAGAAGGGATTTCAAGCTCATAGGAGAGAAGAGGCCGAGGCGATCGAATAATGCTCTTCTCATGGGAAACAAGTAAGGGCTCATAGAAAGTCAAATCGATCAAAGAAGCCTAAGGAGACCTCAATAGTAGAAGGGGAACGAGAAGATTGTAGACATGAAAATTTTCACTCTCAAGTTATAGAAAACTCGAAGTGAACCTTTTCGTATCTATGCTTGAGCGAGCGTGCCAGCTAGTTTACACAAACTAGCAAAGACTTAAACAATTTTTTGACTTTTGGCGATTGTAGGCAAGCAAACTCTTTTCGCTTAAACCTTCTTGAACTGATGCTCAAGGGTCGATTTAAGCGCTTAGAAAACTTTAATTTGAAACAGGTTTTACTTCAAATCATGCGAACAAACAATGCTTTGAAAGAATTTAGTTTTGTGCACTTTTGATCCAATGTTTGAAATGAACAAGTCTTGAAAAACAGAGTTTTCTCTTTTCAAGGCTTGTTTCTAAAGTCGATCTGAATATGCTATAGGTCTTCAAAAATTCTCAAAATTTTACCAAACGAAGATGGTAGTGTGGAGAACCATGTGATTTTTATAGATCTGAATTTGAAGGCATATTGAATCAAAATTAAATGTTTTAGTAGACTTGACTCACTGAACCAGAATTACTTTGTCCTAGAAATACAAAAGCTCAAAATTTTGAAGGTATAATTTTGGTGGTTGGGAGGCTGATGAAGGCCGGCTGCCCAAGTGAAATGATCTTATAGTGCTTGATGTCCGGGGTTTTCAAATTTTTACTTTCAAAAAGGGGGAAATCCTTTTAGCTCCAATCACAATGATTTCTAGCTTCTTGTGTTTTCCTTCACTTGGGTCTTAACACCTACTACTTAGTAGAGGTTTTATAAGAAATGCTAGGAAGCATTTCAAAATTCTACTTCTTACCCAACAAAGTCTAATTCTCAAACAAAATGAGATTCAAATAAGTAAATCCTATTCTTACTCTAGGATTCTCCTAAATGAATATTTTTCCATTAGGATAAATTGTAGGGATATGAGAAAGAGTTACCACAGTCCATTTTGGAGCATCCCGTGGTTTAAGGCCAAGAGATAGAAAATTGTTTTTTTTGAGCTTTTGGTAATTTTTCTTTTCTTTCATAGAGGGCCTCCCATTTTGGAAGATTTTTTTTCTTTCATTTTCCCCTCTTTTCTTTTCCAATCAAAGAACTAATCTCTTTTGGAGAAATTTTACCTTCTTTTGAAGGAAACTTTTGGAGGGATTTTTATATCCTCTTTTTCTACTTTTTGCCAAACTTTCCTTTTTGAGAAGAGAAGTGAAACGGGGAGAGACTTATCCCAATGGTTTACTCGATTCATCTAAGATCACCTTATAAAAATAGTGTCGGGCTATCCTTTGCCAATATGCATGTGCATGATCCATAGCAAGGAGCCTTTTTTCATCTAACAAATCATGTTCCATAATTCTGGTATGTTGTAGGGTTTTTAATGGAAGATCTAATACAAGTGATGTATGGAATGAATGCAGTTTTGTATGAATGGGGAGTATGACATTCGTACCATAGACCAACTCAAATGGGGTAGCATTTGTGGGTGTTCATATGGAAGTTCTGTAAGCCCATAAGGCTTCATCGAGCTTCTCATGCCATGTCCTACCCTTTTCTATGGTTTTCTCAATGATGCTTATGAGGGTTTTGTTCGTGGCTTCGGCTTGGCCGTTGCCTTGAGGGTAGTAGGGTGATGAGAAGTGTTGAGTCATGTCGTATGTAGCACATAGCTTTTCCACCTTTTCATTTTTGAATGGGGTGCGATTGTCGGACACTAGGTCTTTTAGAACTCTAAAACAAGCCAGGATATTTTTCTTGATGAATGCCACTACATGTCCTTGGACATTAGCCAAGGATGTAGCTTGAACCCATTTAGAAAAATATTCGGTGACTACCAGGATGAACCTATGTCTATTAGATGCATTTGGGGAGATTGGTCCTATGATGTCAAACGCCCACATAGTGAAAGGCCATGGGCTTACAATGGAATGCAAGGTGGATGATGGGATATGAATGGCATGTCCATGCACTTGACATTGGTGACATTTCCTTACATGATCGTGACAATCTTGCTTGAGGGTGGACCAAAAATAACCGGCTCTAAGTATCTTCATGGCCATCATATTCGCATTGACATGGCCTCTATATTCTCCATCGTTGAATTCATGCATTATAGTCCTAGCCTTATCAAGGTCTACACACCTCAACAATATGCTGGTAAAACTCTTTTTGTAGAGAACTCCTCCCACAATCACATATCGAGTTGAAATTTTTCGAATAAAAGCTTTATCCTTAGAAGAAGCAAATTCTAAAAATCCTCTATTTTCTAAAAAGTTTTTAATATCTTGAAACCAGGATTTTTCAATGGAATTTTGGTCGTTTTGAGAAATCTCCAAATCGTGGGTGGATGGAGTAGGTGAGTGCCATATCTCTAAGGATCGAGTTCCCAAGGTGGGATCGACCCTTAGGGCTGATCCTCAGGATGAGAGGGCATCCACTATGGCATTGTCCTCTCTACCTATGTGAGTGAGTGTACATGATTTGAAGGAATCAACCAGTTTGGTGGCCAATTCGTGGTATGGAATGAGCTTTTCATTTTTGACTTGCCAAATTTTCAAAACTTGGTTTACAACAAGTAAAGAATCTCCAAAGACTTCGATGCATGATGGCCCTAGATTTTTCAAAATCTTCAAAACTTGTATGAGTGCCTCATATTCGGCCATATTAATAGAACATTCAAAATCTAGGCGAATGGCAATGGGGATCTCTCCCTTTTCAGGGGATATGAGGATGACTCCAACACCTACCCCTTGTTGGTTTCTTGCTCCATCAAAGTACATTCTCCATACTTGGTTTTCATTAAAACAACTTGCTAAAACATGATTTTGAAAATCGTTTGTAAAGATGCCCTCATCGGGCATTTCATCAAGTATGGGATATTTCTCTTCAAGGGGGAACTCGACCACATGATCAGCTAGGACTTGTCCCTTCATGGAGGTTTGATGGTGAAATTTTAAATCATACTCCATTAAGAGGAGCTGTCATTTACCAAGCCTACCCATTACGATAGGTTTCTCAAATAAGTGCTTGATTGGATCAAGCTTAGACACTATCCATATCTCATGATCTAAGAAGTAGTGTCTAAACTTTTGGCAGGCCATACCAATGCCAAGCACGTGTTCTCCATGGCTTGATAATTTCTTTCATATGCCAATAGAGTTTTCGAAATATAATAAATAGCATACTCTTTATGGCTATCATCCTCATATTGGGCTAGTAAAGCACCCAATGCATTCGTATGCATGGAAATGTAAAGCAATAATGGTTTTCCTTGCTTTGGAGGTTTTCAAATCGAAGGATTTACCAAATAAGTTTTCAATCTTTCGAAAGCCTTTTGACAATCATTGTCCCATACTAATTTCACTCCTTTTCTCAAAAGCTTGTTGAAAGGTTCGCATTTTGTTGCTAAGTTTGAAATAAACCTCCTAATTACTGGGAGGCGACCTTGGAGGCTTCAGATTTGGGTCAAGTTGGAGGCTAGAGGTATGTCTATGATGGCTCGACACTTATAGGGGTCGACTTCAATGCCCCTTTGGCTTACCATAAAGCCTAAAAGCTTTCCCGATTCTACTCCAAAGGCACACTTTTGAGGGTTTAGTTTCACTTTGTAAAGCCTAAGTCTTTCGAAAACCTTTTACAAAGATTCAATGTGTGTGCATCGGGTTTTTGATTTTACCAAAAGATCATCCATGTAAACAACCAAAAATAAATATTTTTGAAATATCTCAAGAAAAGGTTTTAGAAAAATTCATCAAGCTTTTAGTTCAGTTCATAAAAATCTTTTCAAAAGTTCAAAACGTGGAATTTAACTTGTTTAGAAAAGTTTCAAAACTTACAAGTTTAAATCAATTCAAAATCCTATGTTTTGAACTAAGGTCAGTTTCAAAGCCGAAATCAACCAAGCCTAAATTCCATCATATGAAGGAGTCCAACGCAGCAAAGTGTCACTTGACTTGGAACCAATTCACCATACAATACAAGTTCAAACCATGATGAAGCACCAACCCGATGTAATTCAAGGCATGATCATCAAGCTCAAGCCCAAGTGGACGAGCCCAAATCAAGCGGGAGTTGAGACCATGAATGACGCCGAATCAAGAAATTGAATCAAGATCAAGCCTACACATACAAAATTGAACAAGAAGCTGCATGAATCAAGAAAAAATTCAAGATGTGATTGAATGAAAACACGGCTGGTTGCATCAAAGCCTAGCCAAGGATTGGCCTTGTGCACCTAGGCCCAATCAAGTCCAATCGGCTGGACCTATGTCCAACCCACATAGGCTGGCTGAGATGGATTAAAGGGGGACCACATAGGGTTGTCTTGGAGTGGATCAAACCCCTCCACAAGCAGCTCCAACCCGTCCCATTGGAAGGTGCTAGAACAACCCCCCTTAGCCTATAAAAAGGGGCCAAGGGGGGGCGTGAATCCCATTCTCAAGGAGTGTAAGAAAAGGCTGCTAAAAAGGGTTGGGGTGTGAGAGTTAGGTGCAAAGAATTCTAGCTAAGAGACGTCCAAGTTTTGGGGAAGAAGTGTGAGTGTTAGATAGGTGAGGGAGATTGAAGATAGAGGAAGGAGATCAAGCTTCACTTGACCGAATTCACTCTTGAATTTCGGTCTTCTTGTAATCCAAGAACGGGTAAGTAATGCAATATTCCATTCAATTCTCATCTCTCTCCTTTCAATTTGATTAAATTGGGGTTGTAATAATGGAGCTCAGCCTCCCCCCATGTTGTAATAGTGATTAGGTTTCACTGCTTGTCATTTAATTGATGGATGATCATGATTACACCAACGTGCACTCAATGTGTTTGTTCTTCTACCCCAATATACTTTATAAACCTTCTATACTTCGAATCCCCTCTCTTCTTAAGATAATATATACATTTCAATTCGCATGAGTTTTAATTTGGGACATAGAGTGACTGCAATTTAAATTCGTGTGAGTTTTAATTCGTGATGTAGAGTGGGTGCAATTTAAATTCGTATGAGTTTGCATCATTAAATTCATAAAAACAGAAAATAGGATTTTAGCATCTTTGTATCTATTTCTTTCTATAATTTTCATTGCTTGATGTTTGCTTCGATCGGATTGAAACTTGGCACACATATTCCGCACATATTAGGCCACTCTAAATAAAATTTTCAAGATTTTTAGGGCCGTCCAACCCCATGATAAAACTAAAAAAAGACCGAAGCATTTTTCTATACACGTTTTGTATAGTCGGATTTCCTGAAACAGAGGTTGGGTACAAGTCCCATATCTCTGTCCATAGGAATCCAATTCATATGACTTTTAGGTACTAGAAAGTTGACATTCATAGCTTTCTAACAACACCAAAATCATTAAATTTTGAATTCGGATCACAGAGATACAGACTCATCTTTGAGCCTTTGTATTTCTGAGACAGAATAATTCCGGTTCAGTGAGTTAGGTCTGTTAAAAAATTTAATATTGATCCAATAGTTCTTCAAATTGAGATCCGTAAAAGGCACAAGATTCTCTACACTACCAGCTTCGTCTCGTAAAATTTTGTGAATTTTTAGAGATTTGTATCACCTCTAGATTGACTTTAGAAATAGGCCTTGAAAACAGAAAACTGTTTTCTGGACATGTTCATTTCAAAACATTGAATCAAAAGTGCACAAACCAAAATTCTTTCAAAACATTGATTATTCACGTGATGTGAAGTATGTAAACACTCCAAAATGAAACGATTTTCAAAAACAAACACCTGGTTTGAAAATCCATTTCAAAACCAGACTTCGAGTTTTCGAAAACCCAGGAGTTGCAAAAGCTTTAAACTTCTATTTTAAACCCCGTTCAAAATATGAATTTCTCAAACTCGAGCCAAGTCCCAATTTTGTAAAAACCCAAAACAAACAGGTAGAGCCAGCTCCAAAAGCAGCCTTAAAAGCAGGTTCAAAAGGCCAGAATCAAGCCTGGCCTGATAAAAGCAGGAGCAAAAGGCAAAGGGAGAGCCTAGGCTAGAAGTAGACTTCAAGCCCAAAGCATCAAATGCCAAACTAAGAACATCCACCAAAATAGCAGAAATCCAAGCCTGAAACAACAAAAATCAACTGAAACGGAGTCTAAAAAGGTGAGAAGGAGTTCGGATGAAAACGTTGGTGAAGGCCCAGCCCAAGACGGAGCATTGATGAAGCTAGGACCCGCAGAAACTATCCATCTCGAAACGCTAAGAAAGACTGAGGAAATAAAAATTTGGATTGGATTTGGACCCAAATATCCAGATCCATACCCAAATAGTATTTGGATTGGATTTGGATCTCAAAATCCAAATCCAAAATCCATACCCAAGACCCACCTCATTTGCCTATAAATAGAGGTGAGGGGGTGCCATAAGTTCACGTGAAATTCAAGTGGGCTTGGGGAGAGCTTGCATAAAGTAGGTGAGAGAAAATTGGTGTGCTAGATATTTTCAAGTGGGCTAGCCTTGTGGGCTTGATCAAGGGCATGGGTTCAAGCCTTGTATGAACCTAAGCTCAAACCAAAGGGCTTCACCGACTTGAAGAAGGGTTGCACAAGGGCGTGAAAGCATGGGCAATGCATGGTGGACCGGCTCCAAGAGGTAGGTCTCTCGACCTCACCCTAACCTAGCCTAAACCACCTAACCGACCCCACTAAACCTAACCCAAAACTAGCCTAGACTTAGCCCCTTTCACCTAAACCTACCCAAACTTTTAAAAAACAAACACCAGGTTTAAAATATCTATTTCAAAACCAGATTCTGGAGTTTTTGAAAACCCAAGAGTCACAAAGGCTTTAAACTTTTGTTTCAAACCCCGTTCAAAATGCGAATTTCTCAAACTCGGGCCAAGTCCCAATTTTATAAAAGCCCAAATCCAACAAGTGAAGTCTGATCAAAAGCAGCCTCAGAAGTAGGTTCTAAAGCCTAGAAAGCACCCTGGCCTGACAAAAGCAGGATCAAAAGGCAAAAGAAAAGGTCAGGCTAGAAGCAGACTGCAAGCCCAGAGCATCAAATACCAAGCCAAGAACATCCACCAAAATAGCAGAAATCCATGCCTGAAACGACAAAAATGAACTAAAATAGAGTCCAGAAAGGTGAGAAGGAGTTCAGACGAAAAGATTGGGGAAGACCCAACCCAAGATGGAGCGCTGATGAAGCTAGGGCCCACAAAAACTGTCCGTCTCGAAACGCCAAGGACTGAAGAAACAAAAATTTGGATTGGATCTGGACCCAAATATCTAGATTGAGACCCAAATAGTATTTGGATTAGATTTGGATCTCAAAATCCAAATCCAAGATCCATACCCAAGACCACCTCATTTGCCTATAAATAGAGGTGAGGGGGTTCCCACATGTTCACATGAAATCCAAGAGTGCTTGGGGAGAGATTGCATAAAGTAGGTGAGAGAAAATTGGTGTGCTAGATATTTTCAAGTGGGCTAGCCTTGTGGGCTTGATCAAGGGCATGGGTTCAAGCCTTGTATGAACCTAGGCTCAAACTCAAGGGCTGCACCAACTTGAAGAAGGGCTGCACAAGGGCGTGGAAGCATGGGTAAGGCGTGGTGGACCGGCTCCAAGAGGTAGGTCTCTCAACCTCACCCTAAACTGGCCTAAACCACCTAACTCACCTCACTAAACCTAACCCTAAACTAGCCTAAACCTAGCCCTTTTCACCTAAACCGACCTAAACTTCCCTGTAACTCACATAAACCTAAGCCCAACCGAGTGCAACTACACTCGGTTTGAACGGCCTAGCACCTACCACCCTAACACCTCCCGGCATGCCTAGCGCCATACCACCGCCCTACCTAGCTCCCGACTCCCTCACCTTCGTAGTCGTGACCTGCCACCTTAGCACCCCACTACACCAGCCACCCGCCTGCCATCACCGACACCTGCACCTCACTCCCTACCGCCTGCCCCTCTCTTACCCTAGCAAACTCACACCCCATGACACCCACCTGCTAGTACTTGGCTCCCATTTCACGCACCTGCCAGGCGCGCCTAGCGCCTGTCTTCTGCCGTGCACCATTGCCGCACCCCACTACCTAGCGCCCTGCCGTAGGTCACTCCATAGCACCTGCCGTCCCAGTCGAACCCCTTGCAACACCCGCCTACCTGCCATTACTCCCAGCTGCAGCCTTTCCCCTTAGGGCCGATTAGAACCAGCCCCACTTAGGTCGTGACTTGCCTTAGCCAGCCCGCAACCTAACCCAACTGCATCCTTTCCCCTTAGGGCCATATCCACACCTTAGGCTGTGACTCACCCTAACCTTGACCTACCTTAGCCAACACCCGCCTCAGTTGAATCTAAGCCCTTCCTAAGTCTAAGCACCCAAGCTTAAGCCCACCCAAACTCACGTCAAACCCACCTAGGGAGACCCGTCTCTTGGTTGCCAAGGTGGACATAAGCCCAAACGCGATTGAGAGGAAAAGCCATCCACTTGTAAGTGTTTAAATTCGGTTTTTACCTTACTCCCTTAAAATTCAATTCAATTCGATACGGGGTTGTAATAATGGAGCGTAGTCTCCCCCCGAAATATAATATTGGTGCTTGATACACGAAGCACACACGTACACTTGAGCCATATTGCTCTTAAACATACACAAGACACCCATGTGCACTTGAGCCTTTCCGCTCTTAATTGCACACTATTGCACACACATTGAGCCTTCGCTCTTAAGCTAAAGACTTTAGTGAAAGCCGTGTGAGTTGCAATTCAATTTGGGTTGTTACATTCAAGTCGTGTGAGTTTGTCATTTAAATTTCTCACTCGCACCCAAGAAGTACTCGAGCACTTGCTCTACACCTTCACGCACATTTTGGGCCTTTGTTGCTCATAAGATATAGCATATCTATATACTTTCCAACTGCGTGGGTTTTACATTAAAGCTGTGTGAGTTTGTCATTTAAGTTTCCACACTTACACACAAAAGTACTTGAGCACTTGCTCCACACTCTCACACACCTTTTGAGCCTTTGTTGCCCATAAGATATAGCATATTTCTATATTTTCCAGCTGCGTGAGTTTTACATTCAAGTCGTGTATGCACTTACATTTCTGGGTGGTTCAATTCCAATTGTGTGAGTTGTCTTTCCATTTACACACCAAGAGCACTCACTCACAATTGAGCCTTTCTGCTCTTACAATATACTTATATTTCAATTTCAGCAAGTTCAATTCAAGTCATGTGAGTTTGTCATTTAAATTCTACACTACACACATGTGTGCATTGAGCTTTTCCGGTCTTAAATATATAAGTATATTTTAATTCTGCAATTTACATTCAAGTCGTGTGAGTTGCTTTCAAGTTCGGGTATTTCCCTTAAAGCTGCGTGAGTTGCACTTTCATGCGGGTATTTACATTAAGTTGTGTTTGTGGGTTGCTTTCAATTTGAGCTTAACTCACACCCTCATACCAAACCCGAAAAATATTTGTGCATCCTTGTATTCGCACGTTTTCAAAGAGAAAACCCCGAATCTATGCTCAAACTTGCTGAATTTAGGCCACTTGATGCACACACATCCGACCTAAATAGCTTAAAAGCTCAAAGACTTGAAATCGTCAACCCCCATAATAAAAGCTGCAATTTAGGCATACAATCATCGAAACACTTACTTTTCTTTCAAAAGTATACGTTTGTTTAGATCAAAAAGTTTTCTAACCGCTTAAACTAACCCTTGAGCACCGGTTCAAGAAGGTTTTAAGCGAAAAGATCCCGCTTGCTCACAATCGTCTTTCAAAATGTCAAATATTTCAAAAAACTTCACTAGCTTGAGCAAGCTAGCTGGCACACCCTTTTAAAAGTGACGTAAACTCGAAAATGTTCATTTAAGGCCTTAAAAGCCAGGAGTGAAAATTTTCGTGCTTACAATTTGGCATGCCCGGTGGGACACGGGTCTTGAGAAAACATAGATCAAACAAACAAAACTCTTGAAAAATTTTTCATGAAAAGTATTTAACTCTTTGCCTTTTGCATTTTATAGTTAATTTTAAAAAATAAAGGATCAGAGTCATGTCGAGTTCAAACTCCAATGAAGTGTCTAGTCGTATCTCGCGCTCATCAAGTTCCCATTCCAAAAAAATTTCGAAAAATTTCAAAAACAAAAGAGAAGAGATTGAAGACTTACGAAAAGATTTCAAAGCAAAAATCGCTGCACTTAGCCAAGAGGCAGAGGCATCTGATTCCTGTTCGTCTCATGGCGAGCAGGCAAAAGCTAAGAAAAAATTCAATAAGTTTAGAAAACCCAAGGAAACCCGTGCAAATGAGAGAAACCAATATCACAAGTCCTTCACACACAAGGACCGAAAAGCCCTACAGAAGCTGCTAAAAGGGCAAAATAAAGAAAAGAGAACGTACGCCCTGTCTGATTTCCTTCCTTTGGATTACAAAACAGACAATGACGACGAGATACCGAACTTTCGTCGGTACGATGGCACGGGAGATCCTAGATCCCACCTCCAACTCTTTTCCCGTCAAGCCCATAAAAAGAAAAAGGACTCAACCAAGTGGATATATTGGTTTCCCCTTTCCCTCAAAGGTATTGCTTCAAAATAGCTTGCTTCCTACGATTTAAGCTAGTTCGTGACTTTTGAAGAGTTAGCGAACTGCTTTATGCAAAGATTTTCGCATAATGTAGAAGTTACACCAACTTTAAATACTTTGAAGGATACGAAGCAAGCTTCGAACGAGGATGTACACACATTTATCGTTCGTTGGAGGTCCCTCCTCGGGCAAGTAAAAGAGCCGATTTCCAAAGGATGCGCATTAATGCTCATCCTCGATAATTTCAAAAAATGAATTGAAAACTCTTCTCTCTTTGCACGAAATCTCTACTTTCCATAAGTTGATCAAGAAAGCTTCTCTTTTTGAAACAAATCTGAAAAAGGGAGTCTACGATCACCTATGGAAAGGGAATATTTTGCCAGAATCATGGTTGGAAAACCCTAGAACTTACGGGTTACCCACTATGGTGGATCCCAACCCGGTAGCACTTCAAAAAAGTTTGAATCAAAAAATGAAAAAAAGTTACAAAAAACTTTTGAAAAACGGGAGTATACCCCACTGGGGCAACCTGTCTTAGAGGTCCTTGGCCTCCTTCTCGCCCAAGGGTTTATCACACTCCCCTAAATTCCCGAGGGAACCCCTCCAAAGGGGAGATTTTGAACCATTTTTGCAAGTATCAACAGCTCAAGGACCATGATACGAACCAATGTTTCTCCCTTCTAAATAAAATCGAGAACTTGATAGAGTAGGGTCAGCTCTAGGTCACTGAGGAACCAGAGCCTGCCCAAGCTATATTCAAAGAACCCTCCCCAATCACGCAAGCACTAGTGGGAAGGGAAAGGAGGTATGTGCTTTCTTGACTTTGAAAAGTTTAGTGCATCCATCACATTTTGGTTTTACTACTTGTGCATCATCTCTCATCGTTTGCAAGAAAAATGCCCAAGTAGTAATCTAGGGAGCGCTTAGAGTCCCACCCCCAGTTAGAGCCATTCTAGAAATTTGAGGTGCTCCAAAGCACTCAAATAGAGCCACAATAGGAACGAGCCTTAGGCAAAGTGTAGGGGAAGTGATTAGGTCCGGGAGGATCTATCAACCCCAACACTTAGAAAAAACTGCTAAAAAAGTGGTCAGTGTCCCTGGCCCTTCAAAAGCATGCATTCCTAAGGTTTCGCAAAAAATGGACAAAGGTAAAGATGTTTTAACCTCATATGATTTTGAAAATAATCTTTCTAAGATCCCAACAAATATGTTCATCCTAGAGCTGATACAAACCTCACCTAGGCATAGACTAGTTTTAGAAAAAATCTTAGAAAAAGCCAAGGTTAACTCAAATATAACTCCCGAGTCCTTGTCATTTCAAGTGGCACCTATCTGTGCAAAGACGCCAATCATGTTCTCGTAAGACGGGATAGAAAGACCGTATTAAACCCACAACCAAGCCTTGCATATTGAGGTAGTATTGAATCACTATCCTCTCGACAAGTGCTTAGTTGATGGGGGAGGAGGTCTCAACATCATTCTGCTCCATGTGGCATATCAAATCAGAGTCACCTTGACTTCCATTAACCCAAGTCCCATCGTAATCACTGGATACGATAGAAATGCATCTAGACCTTTGAGAGCCGTAGAGTTATCCATGGAAATAGGGGGCATAGCCCACGCAGGGGTGTTCCATGTCTTAGACATACACCCCCATTACAACCTACTGCTTGGAAGACCATGGATACATAGCCTGCGAGCTGTGCCATCCACCTTCCATAAGTGCATGAAAATCCCCTATGAAAACCAGATTGTGGTAATTCTAGGAGAAAACCATCCACAACTTCAGGGTATATAAAATTTCCCTTGCTTATCAGGTCTCCCAATCTTTGAGGACAACCTTGGGAAACCTTTGGTCGAAATGCCCAAGATCGTCCTCCAAAAACCTAGGAAAATCCTACATACCAAGGGGCAGCCCAAAGCTTGCCCGCCCAAAACCATAATCATCCTAGGAAAGACCAAGTGCCAACTATTTCCAAAGTCCCTAAATAAAAAACCATTCGAGCATGACATAGACGATAGCAAGTTCCAAGGCCACCCTTTGTATAAAGAATTTGCAAAACTAAAAAAGCCTTGGAACATGTTATTAAACATGGGTTATATGCCCTACTGTAGATGCACGAAAATCCCCACGCCTCCCCGCCTTTTCTGGGCTTGGAGTGGATCCTCTCGTGCGTCTAAGGCCTATTTATGTAAACAGGGCATGCTAGCTAGCTTACCTAAGCTAGCGAAGATATATTTTAAACTGACTTCTAATCGTGGCGACTGTGAGCAAGTGAGCTCTTGTCGTCGCAGACCTTCTTGCACCGATGCACAAGGGTCAGTCTGTACGCTTTACAAAAAATCGAGTTTTTGGGATAGAAAGCCTACGCAGCGGTTCGAGGTGTCTAATTCGGGTCTTTTAGATGCGATTGCAGATTTTAGATCACGTGGATTTGCACGTGCCTAAGTCTTTCCTTTTATCCCTTTATGGGCCGCCTAGTTTGTGTGTTATGAACACTCCACTACATGGGCGAATTCGAGCGGGGCTTGCTTTGATGCAATATGCGTCTTACCTCGTGGTATGGCGTAGATGCAATGCAAACTCACGCTACTCCAAAGGGAAAACCCGAATGTAAAGACAATGCTGAAGGGAAATAACCGAAGGGAAATGACTTGTAATGTAAATGCCGAAGGGAGATATGTATATAGAGTAGGTATATGGGCCCTTACTCGGGTCTTGCAAATAAGAGCGAAGGCTCAATGTGGGTGCGTGCTTGAATTGAAAAGACTTACACACACGACATGAAATTAAACCCAAATATAACTTGCAGTATGGCCTTGACTAAGGTCTTGGGAATAAGAGCGAAAGCTCAATGTGTGTGAGTGCTTGAATTGAAGTACTACGCACACAACATGAAATTAAACCCAAATAGTATAACACGACCCTTACTTGGGTCTTTCAAATAAGAGCGAAGGCTCAATGTGTGTGAGTGCTTGAATTGAAAGACTTACACACACGACATGAAATGAAAGCCCAAATAGTATAACACGGCCCTTACTTGGGTCTTTCAAATAAGAGCGAAGACTCAATGTGTGTGAGTGCTTGAATTGAAAGACTTACGCACACGACATGAAATGAAAACCCAAATAGTATAGGTCGGCCCTTACTTGGGTCTTTCAAATAAGAGCGAAGGCTCAATGTGTGTGAGTGCTTGAATTGAAAGACTTACACACACGACATGAAATGAAAACCCAAATAGTATAGGTCGGCCCTTACTTGGGTCTTTCAAATAAGAGCGAAGGCTCAATGTGTGTGAGTGCTTGACTTGAAAGACAACACCCCCAACTTAAGCAAAACCCTACAAAAATTAAAGTATATGTATATATTTATGTATTAGGGGCTGATTAGGCCCGTGTGTATTCAAAATCGTGCACAACTAAGAGAGTGCACGTGTGTGGGTGTGCCAAGCCACGTTATTACAAGCGGGGGGAGACTATGCTCCATTATTACAACCCCGTATCGAATTGAATCTCAAGCAAGTATACAACTAAAGACCGAGTTAGGCACTTACTAATAGCTGGTCCGAAGATGCCTTGCTTGAGCGTGGGCTTGGCCTTCGCCTTAGGCTGCGAAAGGGAGTTCCACGAGGTTGAACGGCAAAGGGGTGCTGCTGGCCGGGTGTCCTTGGTGTGCGGAAGAAGCGCCTTGAAGATGGCCAACTGCTAGGGAAGGGCTCTTTTTGGCGTGTGGGGCTAAAGGGCCTAAGTAGGGTCACTAAGGATAGGGTTTAGTTTTAAGGTAGGTTGTGCAAAGGGCGATCCTAAGGGAAGGTCTAACGGATCACCTAAGGTTGGCGGGTTGCTAGGGTGACCGAATGAAATGTCAGTCGGTTGGAGTGGCCGACTAGGAGGGCTTGATGGTGGCGGGTAGTGAGAGCGGCTAGGAGTGGTGTAAGGTAGGGGAACTAGCTAGGAGATGGGACCAGGTGGTAGTGGGTATGGTAGGTGTATTGGGGTGATGTGGGCAGGTTTTAGGGAGTCGGATAGGGTGGTCGAATGAAGCTATGGTGTCTAGGTGGTGGCGGGTAGTTAGGGTGGCTACGGGTTTGGCTGAGTGGGGTTGGTGACCGCAAGTGGAAGGGCTGGTGTTAGGGTGATATGGGAGTGGATTAGGTGGCTGAGAGTGGAGAGGGAGTGAAGAAGGAGTAAGGTAAGATGTAGGGTACTTACCGAGTGAAAAGGTGGTGGCGGATGGAAGGGAATCAGCCGGGTGATGGTGGTGGTGGTGGTGCTCGGCTGAAAGGTAGTGGTGCAGGTGGTGGCGGGACATGGAGCAGGTGGTGGTTCGGCTGAGCTGGGAAGTGAAGGACCCGACTGGGAAGGTGGGGGCTTCTAGATAGGAAAACCCGCCCCAAGGGGGGGGGGTTTATATAGGGCTGGGCTAGGTCGGTTAGGGTTGGTTTTGGGGTAGTGGTTAGGTGGTTTAGGTAGGGTGGTGTGGTGATAAGGTGGGCTGGAAAGGGTAGGGCCAGATATTTTAAATACAAGTGGTTTGGGTAGGTTGTGGGCTAGGGGTGGTTTAGAGGTTTAGGGTTTAGCTAGGTGGGTTGGTTCTAGGGTGAGGTTTAGTGAGCTAGGTTAGGTGATTAGGCTAGGATTAGGCTAGGTTTAGGGAAATTAACCTAGGTTTAGGGAAGGATTAGGGAAGTGGGTTATGTGATTAGGTTGGGATTAGGTTGGGATTAGGGAAGTAGGTTAGGTGATTAGGCTCAGATTAGGGGCGGATTAGGGTGGAAGGCTAGGATTAGGTGTTTTTGGTTAGGTTTAGGTGAAGGAGCTCCCTTTGCATTGCCCATGGACCTTAACCACATCATGTTGGTGCAGCCCTAGGTTAGGTTTTGGCTAATTACAAGCTTAAACCCACTTAATTAGGCTAACCCACATGATTAACCCCAAACTTGATACACAAGTCAAGCTTAATTACAACACACACTTAATCTTATCCACCCCCACTCTCTCTCATGCCCATAATCCCACTTGAAATTCAAGTGGGCCCCACCTCCATTTATGAGAAGGTGATGTGGGCCATGGATATGGATATTGGATTGGATTTTTGAATCCAAATCCAAATCCAAGTCCATACATGGGTTTGGATTGGGATCTGGATATATATGGTCCAGATCTGATCCAAACTGAACTCTGACTCCTTCGAGCTGTGTTCGAAACGAACGGTTTGTACGGGGCCTGACAGCATCAGTGCTTCGTCTACGCTGGGTCTTCGCCAACATGATCGTCCGCCTCTGTTTTCGCCTTCCGAAGATGACTTCAAACAATGTTTCGATGATAACAGGGTCTTGGACATTCGAGATCCTAGGGGTGTGGATTTGATACGAGAGTTGCTGTGCCTAGCTTGACATGTGCTCCAGTTCCGGGCTCTCCTTAGCTTTCCAGGTCCTGTCTGGATTAGGCCAAGCTGCTTCGGGGTTGCAAAACATGTTTTAAAAGGTTTTCATAAACCATATTGTATATTTTTGAAATACAGAGTTCAAAACATATATACAGGGTTGTTTGGAAAGCTCCTGGGTTTCCAGACTCAAAATAGCCCTTTGGGGCTGCTTTTACAAAACCAGGTTGTTTCGAGGAATTCGTAGGATTTCGGGGTGTTTACACCTACCAAAGCCTGGGGACCCAAAACCAAGGTTGCCTCGAGCCCATAATACCAAATGCAAACCCAAGTAGGTATGGGATATGATAAATCCTCTCCATACCCCCAAAACCACCACCTGTGACCACTTAGGTCAAGGGTGCCCTGAAACCTATTAAAACAGAAACCTATGATTTAGACCTCTTATTTAGGGACTAATTCATGACGTTTTCCTTTGTAGGTATGATGGAAGATCCCTCCTTAACCAAAAATCCAAAAAAATTACAAAATTTCAAAGTCCAAAAACAAATGGAAAAATCTCAAAATCCAAAAACATTAGAAATTTGCTAAAAATCCAAAAAAACTGTAGTTTGTATTTCTCCAAATATCATTTCTTTGCAAAAAACCAAAAAAATCGAAAAATTGGAAAATTCCAAAAACAAAATCATGTACATACCAGCTCCTAGTAAAAATTTAGAAAAAAGCAAAGATTTTGAAGGAAAAATCGTCTTTATAAAAGGACCCAAGTCTTCAAAACCTGTAGAAATTCCAAAACCAAAACCAGGTGTTTGCAAAAACCATACATCAAGTCCAAATTCCCCAGGATTTAGAATTCTCGAGAATGATCAAAGCCCGAAGGAGGATCCCCTTCTAATTGAGGAGGATCCAACCTCTAAGCTTCCCGAGTTTCATAGAATCCTTGACATGGGGGAACCTTCAAGTTTCGTAGGGGGGGATTTTGATTTAGGGAATAAGTCAAAACCTAAACACATTAAGATAGGTGCATATTTGCATGAGCATGAAAAAGCATTATTCATTGCATTCTTGAAAACCTATATCGATGTGTTCGCATGGACTTACGAAGACATGCCAGGTATAGACCTGTAAGCACGAAAATTCTTTGCTCCTGGTTTACAAGACCAGAAACGAGCCTTTTCGTGTTTATGTCGCTTTTAAGGGCGTGCCAGCTAGCTTACTCAAACTAGCGAGGTTTTTGAAATATATCTGACTTTTTAAAAGGTAATTATGGACAAGCGGGATCTTTTCGCTTGAAAACCTTCTTGAACCAGTGCTCAAGGGTCAGTTTAAGCGCTTAGAAAACTTCAATTTCAAACAAACATGAACTCTTTTTAAAAGAAAAGCGAATATGACGTTTGTTTGCCTAAGTTGCATTTTTTATTACGGGGGTTGTCCGCTTTTCAAGTCTTTGAGTTTTAGCTATCTTAGGCCGGATGTGTGTGCTTCAAGTGGCCTAGACTTAGCGAGTTTTGAGCGTAGTGCGGGGTTTTTCTCTTTGAAAATATGCAAATGCAAGGATGCACGAACTCTCTTCGGGTTTGATATGATGTGAGCTAGGCTCAAATTGAAAGCAACTCACACACACAGCTTAAAGTAAATACCCAAAATGTAAGTGCAACTCACGCAGCTGAAAGGGAAATACCCGAACCTTAAAAGCAACTCACACGACTTGAATGTAAATTGCAGAAGGGAGATATACTTATATTAAGAGCGAAAAGGCTCAATGCACTCGTGTGTGAGTGTAGAATTGAAATGACAAACTCACACGACTTGAATTGAACTTGCCGAAATTGAAATATAAGTATATAAGAGCGAAAAGGCTTAATGTGTTCATGTGTGTTGTGTATAAATGGAAAGACAACTCACACAACTTGAATTGAACCACCCGAAATGTAAGTGCGTACATAGCTTGGAATGTAAAACTCACGCAGCTGAAAGTATATAGATATTCTATATCGTATGAGCAACGAAGGCCCAAAATGTGCGTGAGAGTGTAGAGCAAGTGCTCAAGTGCTCTTGTGTGCAAGTGTGAAAGCTTAAATGACAAACTCACATGACTTGAATGTAAATCCCACGCAGCTGAAAGTATATAGAGATATGCTATATCTTATGAGCAACAAAGGCTCAAAAGGTGCGTGAGAGTGTGGAGCAAGTGCTCACGTACTTCTTGGGTGCGAGTGTGAAATTTAAATGACAAACTCACACGACAAGAATGTAACAACTCGGAATTGAAATTGCACGGCTTTCACTAAAGTCTTTTAAGTAAGAGCGAAGGCTCAATGTGTGTGCAATAGTGTGCAACTAAGAGCGGAAAGGCTCAAGTGCACGTGGGTGTTTTGTGTACGAGATAAGAGCTAAGGCTCATGTGTACGTGTGTGCTTGTGTATCAAGCACCAATATTACTTCTCGGGGGGAGACCACGCAACCCCGTATCAAAATTGAATTGAATAGGAAAAGCAACTTGGTATATATCGCGAAAGATTTACACTTTTCCTAACTTGGATTCGGGATTTGCTAGGTCGTGTCCACCTTCTTTGTATTGAGCCCGGGTCACAGCGCCTTCATGTGGCAGCAACAGGGCACACTCCTTCAAGTGGTGAGCCTTGGTGGCGTGCAACCAAAAGGTAAGCCGGTTAGGAGTGGGGTCACGTGAGAGTGGAGTTTGAGTGCTTGGGGGCTTGGGGGCAACCGAGTTTTCGTGGGCCTTGGAGGGGCTGATTTGGTTTGGTGTGACTCGAGCCAAGGGTGGCTTGAGTGGGCTTAGTTTGAGGGGTATGTGGACTGGCCCTAACTAGGTAGGTCTAGGTTAGGGTGACTCGAGCCAAGGTAGCTCGAGTGGCTTTTGGGGAGTTCGGCCAAGGGAGGTAGCCGGGTTGTCTAAAGGAAATGGCCTGCCACAAGGCAGGCCGTGGGTTTTGTAAGTGTAATGGCCTGCAAGAGTGCAGGCTGTTTGGTTTGGTTTGGTGCTGCCTGCAAGCGCCAGGCGCTAGGCGCGCGGAGCGATGGGGCGCGCTACCCGCGCGATGTTCAGCAGGGTGCTAGGGGTACAGCAGGGGCGCACGGGGCACAGCGAGGCGCAGTCGGGTGCGGCGCTAGGTGCGCCTGCTTTGTATGGCTGGCTGTGGGTTAGCACGGGGTTTGTGACCGTGGTGCAGCACGGTCTAGGTTTAGGGGTTAGGTTTAGTTGGGGTTGGGTTTGGTTGGGTCGAACCTAGGCTAGGTCGGGGTTAGGTTTAGGGTGGCTTACCTCTTGGAGTCGGTCCACCACATGCACCCACGTCGAGCCTTCTTGGTTGCAGCCTCCTCCTTGGTTGCAACCCTTGGCTAGGTCTAGGTTCAAACAAGGTTCGAACCCAAACCCTTGATCAAGCCCACATGGCTAGGACCCATGGCTAAGCTCCATGGCTAGCCCACTCTCTCTCCTCCCAAGCATTTCACGTGAATCTATTTTGGGACCCCCTCACCTCTATTTATAGGCAAATGAGGTGGGTCTTGGATATGGGTTTTGGATTTGGGTCTTGGAATCCAGATCCGATCCAAACACTATTTGGGTATGGATCTCGGATATTTTAAATCCAGATCTGACCCAAATATTTAGTTGGTTTTGGATCTCGGATATTTTGGATCCAGATCCAATCCAAACACTATTTGGATTTGGATCTGGATATTTGGGTCCAGATCCAATCCAAATTTCTTTTCTTCAGTCCTTTCTGGCATTTTTCGAGACGAACGGTTTGTGCGGGCCCTGGCTTCATCAGCGCTCCGTCTTATGTTGGGTTTTTACCCAACTTTGTCATCCGCACTCCTCACCATTCTAGACTTCATTTCTGCTCATTTTCGTCGTTTCTAGCTTAGATTTCTGTTGCTTGGGTGGATGCTCTTTGCTTGGCTTTTGGGTGCTCTGGGCTGGCAGTCTGCTTCGGGCCTGGGCCTTTTTTTTGCCTTTTGAACCTCTTTTTTATCAGGCCAGGGTGCTTTCTTTGGGCTTCTGCACCTGCTTTTGAGGCTGCTTTTGTATTCAAGGCTTCACCTATTAGATTTTGGGTTTTGACAAAATTGGGACTTGGCCCATACTTGAGAAATTCAACTTTGACGGGTTATAAACAAAATTTTGAGCCTTTACAACTCCTAGGTTTTCGAAAACTCCAAAATTAGGTTTTTAAATGAATTTTCAAACTAGGTGTTCGTTTTCAAAAATCGTTTGATTTTGGGGTGTTTACAAATGCCCCTCTTTGGCATTATCCAAATTTATTTGGATAATGGTGAAGAAGACAACACCCCTGTTTGATTTCTCCCTGGGTTCATCCTCGAGAATATGGGATCGTACCAGTTTTGAGAAAACATTTTCTTTTGTGCCCTGTAAGAGGGGATTTTCGCCAAAGGGGACTTTGCCTAATGTGGTGCTAGTCCTGAATGGGATTGTGCAAGTGTCTATGCGTGTACATGTGAATGAATGGCATGGAATGATATGCTAGGAAGTATGGTTCCTAGAGACTTTAAATGGAATGGTCGAACTTGGAAGTCTCATGAAGACTTGCTGCTCCAAGTGAGCTGGCCTTAAGTTGCTCGATGTTCGAGGTTTTTCTAAATTCTGTTTTTGAAAGAGAAAACTCCTTTTATCTTTAATCCTAAGGATTTCAGCTTTCGTGTTTCCCTTTACTTGAGTCTTAACACTTGCTAATCTAGCGGAGATTTTTATAAGAAAATCAAGCCATATTTCAAAATTCCTAAGCCTTACTTAAAACATCTAATTCTCAAACAAGATGAGATTCAAGTAAGCAAATCCTATTTTTACTTTAGGATTCCTTAGAATAAACCTTTCCTCACTTGTGATAAGTCGCAGGGATGGAGAAAGAGTTACCACGGTCCCTTCTAGTGTGTCCCGTGGTTTAAGGCAAAGAGGCAACAAAACTGCTCTTTTTGAGCTTTTTGGACATTTTTTTCTGTTTTTCATAGAGGGTCTCCCTTTGGAGTATTGTTTCTTTGTTCCCTCTTTTCAATAGAAGACACGATTTTTCTTTATGGAATTCAACTTTCTTTTGGGAAAGAGATTTTTGTAGGGATTTCCCTTTTGCTTTTTGGCTAAGTTTTCCTTTTGGGGAAGAGAAGAGAAGAGGGGAAGGACTTATCTCAAGGATCTACTCGATTCATCCCAGATCAACCTATTTAGAAATAGCACATACAACTTGCAAGTATCTTGCTATTTTGAACCAGGCCCTCTTTTGTAAGAAGAATGATTTTGAAATGTAACCCCTTTGTTTTGGAAAGCTCCGCTTTTTCACAAGCATCAAGTCTCTCATTCAGGGTTGCACGATCTGCCTTGATCCTCACTCACGAAGTTTGAAAGGAGATTTTTCTCAAATATTTTTGAAGTAGGACTTAGCTTAGACCCTACACATGGTATTTTTTCAAATATTGAGCATTCATAGGGTCTGCTAAGTTCCTACCCTCAACATCGACTAACCAGTAGGCGTTGTTTGTGGTGGTTCCACGTATAACATAAGGACCATCCCACTTAGGCCGCCACTTTTCAAGTGGATGTGGGCCACGATGTTGGATGATTTTTAGCACAAGGTCTCCCACTTTGAAGTAGCGAGGCTTCATATGCTTCTCATAATGTCGGGCTACCCTTTGTCGGAATGCATGCGTATGATCCATGGCAAGGAGCCTTCTCTCATCTAATAAATCAAGCTCGGCCATTCTAGCATGCTGTAGCATCTCTAGGGAAAGGTCGAGTGTAAGTGATGTATGAAATGAATGCAGTTTGGTATGAATGGGGAGACTGGCGTTTGTGTCATAGACCAACTCAAATGGCGTGGCATTTGTGGGAGTTCGGATGGAAGTCCTATAAGCCCATAAGGCTTCATCCAACTTCTCATGCCACGTCCTACCCTTCTCTAAAGTTTTCTCAATAATGCTTATGAGAGTTTTACTGGTGGCTTCGGCTTGGCCGTTGCCTTGAGGGTAGTAGGGCGATGAGAAGTGTACACGATTTGAACAACTCGACCAGGTTGGTGCCAATTCATGGTATGAAAGAAGTTTTTCATTTTTGACTTGCCAAATCTTTAACACTTGATTTATGACAAGTAAAGAATCTCCAAAGACTTCAATCCATGATGCCCCTAGAGTTTTCGAAATTTTCAAGCCTTGTATGAGGGCTTCATACTCAGCTGTATTGTTGGAACATTCGAAATCTAGGCGAATGGCTGTGGGTATTTCTCCCTTTTGAGGGGATATGAGGATGATTCCTGCCCCAACCCCTCTTTGGTTTTGTTCCCCATTAAAGTGCATCTTCCACACTTGGTTTTCATTGAAGTAGTTTGATAAAATATGATTTTGAAATTGGTTTTGAAAGATGCCTTCATCGAGCATTTTGTCAAGTGTGGGATATGAATCCTCTAAAGGGAAGTCAGCCACATAGTCGGCTAGGGCCTGCCCCTTGATGGAGGTTTGATAGTAGAATTTCAGGTCATACTCCATCAAGAAGAGCTGCCATTTACCCAACCTACCCGTGAGGATAGGTTTTTCAAACAGATGCTTGATTGGATCAAGCCTAGACACTATCCAGATCTTATGATCTAGGAAATAGTGTTGAAATTTTTGGCAGGCCCATACCAAGGCCAAACACGTCTTCTCCATGGCTTGATAGTTTCGTTCATAAGCCAATAGAGTTTTCGAAAAATAGTAGATAGCATACTCTTTGTGGGTATCATCCTCATATTGAGCTAATAATGCACCCAAAGCATTCGCATGCACGGAAATATAAAGCAAAAGAGGTTTTCCTTGCTTTGGAAGGTTTTTGGCAATCATCGTCCCACACAAATTTCACTCATTTTCTCAAAAGTTTGTTGAAGGGTTTGCATCTTGTAGCGAGGTTTGAAATAAACCTTCTAATTGATTGGAGGCGACCTTGGAGGCTTCAGATTTGTGTTAAATTGGAGGGTGGAGGCATATCTATAATGGCTCGACACTTAGAGGGGCCGACTTCAATGCCCCTTTGGCTTACCATAAAACCTAAAAGCTTGCCAAATTCTACTCCAAAGACACACTTTTGAGGGTTTAGTTTCACCTTATAAAGCCTCAATCTTTCAAAAACTTTTTGCAAAGATTCGATGTGCGTATCTCGGGTTTTTGATTTTACCAAGAGATCATCCACATACACCTCTAAGAGCTCATGAATTTTATCATGAAAAATTGTGGTCATGGCTCTTTGGTATGTGGCACCGGTGTTTTTCAACCCAAAGGGAATGACTGTATAGCAGTACGTGCGCTAGGGTGTAGTAAAAGCAGTTTTAGCCTGGTCTCTTAGGGCTAATTTGATTTGATTATAGCTCGAGTAGACATCCATAAAGGAAAACATTTCATGATTTGCAGTACTATCGACTATCAAATCAATATTTGGCAAAGGGAAGTTATCCTTTGACGTGGCTTTGTTCAAGTTTCTGAAATAAATGCAAATTCGTATTTTTCCATTGGTTTTTCGAACTATAACAATATTGGAAAGCCAATCAGAATACGCAATGAGTTTTATAAAACCAGCTTTAAGCAGATTTTCCTAAGCTTTTGTTTTATGGGTTTTGATTCTAGATCTAGGGGAAGATAATGCTCGACCACTTTTGGGTCTATACCTAGCATGTCTTCGTAAGTCCATGCAAACACATCGATATAGTTTTTCAAGAATGCCATGAATGATGCTTTTTCATGCTCATGCAAACATGCACCTATCTTAATGTGTTTGGGTTTTGTTTCATTCCCTAAGTTGATCTCTATGAAATCTCCTCGTACAGAATTCTAAGGTTTTTCAAAATCAAGGATTTTATTAAACTCGGGAAGCTCGGAAGTGGGATCCTCCTCAGGGAGAAGGGGATCCTCCTTCGGGCCTTGATCATTCTCGAGAATTCTAAATCTTAGGGAATTTGGAGTTAATGCATGATTTTTGCAAACACCAGGTTTTGAAGACTTGGGTCCTTTTATGAGGATGATTTTTCCTTCAAAAGCCTTGGTTTTTTCCAAATTTTGACCAGGAGCTGCTATACACAAGATTTTGTTTTTAGGATTTTCTAATTTTTCGATTTTTTGGGATTTTTGCAAAGAAAAGATACTTGGAGCTATACAAACTACAACTTTTTGGATTTTTCACAAATTTCTAATGTTTTGGGTTTTTGAGATTTTTCAAATTGTTTTTGTATTTTGAGAATTTGTAATTTTTTTAGATTTTGGTTTAAGGAGGGATCTTCCATCATACCTACAAAGGAAAACGCCACAAATTAGACTCTAAACAAGAGGTCTAAATCATAGGTTTTGGCTTTACTAGGTTCCAGGGCACCTTTGACCCAAGTGGTCACAGGTGGAGGTTCTGGTGGTATTTTTGGAGTATAGCCTATCCCATATCAGCTTAGGTTTGCACTTGGAACTATGGGCTCGAGGCAACCTTGGTTTTGAGTCCCTAAACTTTGGTATGGCATGTATCATCCCATGTTTAATAGCATGAACCATGTCTTTTTGTTTTTTGAAAAGTTTTGATATAATTCATGTTTTTGGAACTTGCTATCGTCCATGTTATGCATGAATGGTTTCTTTTCTAGGGGTTTTTGAAATAGACGACACTTGGTCTTTCCTAGGATGGTTATGGTTTTGAGTGGGCAAGCCATAGGCTGCCCTTTGATACACACGACCTTCCTAGGCTTTTGGAGGACGAGCTTAGGTGGCTTGACCAAGGTTTTTCCAAGGTTGTCCTCATAAGCTTGAGAACCAGACAAGCATGGGAAATTCTTGATTCCCTGAAGCTGAGGATGGTTTTCACCTAAAATTACCACAATCTGGTCTTCGTAGGGGATTTTCACACACCTATGGAAGGTGGATGGCACAGTTCGAAGGCTGTGTATTCAGGGTCTTCCAAGCAATAGGTTGTAATGGGGGTATATGTCTAAGACATAGAACACCGCCATGTGGGCTATGCCCCCCATTTCCATGGGTAACTCTATGGCTCCCAACGGTCTAGATGCATTCCCATCGTATCCAGTGATTACGATGGGGCTTGGGTTTACGGAAGTCAAGGTGACTCTGATTTGATACGCCACATGGAGCGGAAGGATGTTGAGACCTCCTCCCCCATCAACTAAGCATTTGTCGAGAGGATAGTTATTCAAAACTACCTCGATATGCAAAGCTTGGTTGTGGGTTTCATACGGTCTTTCTATCTCATCTTCCGAGAACACGATGAGCATTTTTGCACATATAGACGCCACTTGAATTGACAAGGACTCAGGAGTTATACTTGAGTTAACCTTGGCTCTCTCTAAGATTTTTTCTAAAACAAGCCTATGTCTAGGTGAGGTTTGTGTCAGCTCTAGGATGGACATATTTGTTGAGATCTTAGAAAGATGATTTTCGAAATCATATGTGGTTAAAACAATTTGACCTTTGTCCGTTTTTGATGAAACCTTAGGAATGCATGCTTTTGAAGGGCCAGGGACACTGACCACTTTTTTAGTAGATTTTTCTAAATGTTTGGGTTGATAGATCCTCCTAGACCTGGTCACTTCCCCTACACTTTGCCTAATGCTCGTGCCTATTGTGGCTCTATTTGAGTGCCTTGGAGCACCTCGAATTTCTAAAATGGCTTTAACCGGGGGCGGGACTCTAAGCGCTCCCCGGATTATTACTTGGGCATTTTTCTTATAAAGGATGAGAGATGATGCACAAGTAGTAAAACCAGAATGTGATGCATGCACTAGACTTTTCGAAGTCAAGAAAGCACATATCACTTTGCCCTTCCCACTAGTGCTTGCGTGATTGGGGAAGGGTTCTTTGAATATGGCTTGGGCAGTCTCTAGTTCTTCAGTGACCTGGAGCCGGCCCTACACTATCAAGTTCTCGATTTTATTGAGAATGGAGAAACATTAGTTTGTATCATGGCCCTTGAGCCGATGATACTTGCAAAAACGATTTAGAAACCTTCCTTTGGAAGTGGTTCTCTCAGGAATTTTGGGGAGTATGATCATTTCTTGGGCAAGTAGGAGGTCAAAGACCTCCGAAACAGGTTGCCCCAGTGGGGTATACTCCCATTTTTCAAAGGTTTTTTGTAACTTTTTTTTTTTTTTTCAAAATTTTTGGAAGTGCTCGCTGGGCTTGGATCTACTCGGATGTTTGCAACTTTTGGGGGCTTTGCCCCTTTGTCCATTATGGGTAACCCGTAAGTTTTGGGTTTTTCCAAGCGTGACTTTTGCATAACGTTTCCTTTCCACAGGTGATCGTAGACCCCCTTTTTCAGATTTGTTTCAAAGAGGGAGGCTTTTTTGATCAACTTATGGAAAGTCGATATTTCATGTAAGGAGAAAAGTGTTTTCAATTCAGCTTTAAAATTATCAAGGATGAGCATTACTGCGCATCCTTCTAAAATCGGCTCTCTCACTTGCCCCAGGAGGGATCGTCATCGAACGATGAATGCGTGTACATCCTCATTCGTAGCTTGCTTTGTATCCCTCAAAGTGTTTAGAGTTGGCGTTACTTCCACATTATGTGAAAACCTTTGCATAAAATAGTTCGCTAACTCTTCGAAAGTTGCGAACTGGCTTAAATCATAGGAAGCAAGCCATTTTGAAGCAGTACCTTTGAGGGAAAGGGGAAACCAATATATCCACTTCATCGAGTCCTTTTTCTTTTTGTGGGCTCGACGGGAAAAGAGTTGCAAGTGGGATATAGGATCCCCTGTGCCATCATACCAATGAAAGTTTGGTATCTCATCATCACTTGCTGTTTCGTAATCCAGGGGAAGGAAATCAAATAGGGCGTATGTTCTCTTTTCTTTATTTTGCCCTTTTAGCAACTGCTGTAGGGCTTTTCGGTCCTTGTGAGTGCAGGACTCGTGATATTGGTTTCCCTCCATAGCAGAGGTTTCCTTGGGTTTTCTAGACTTGTCAAATTTCTTCTTGGCTTTTGTCGGTTCGCCATGAGACGAACAAGACTCAGCTGCCTCTGCCTCTTGGCTGAGTGCAGTGATTTTTTGCTTCGAAGTCTTTTCGCAAGTCCTCTATTTCTTCTCTCCTATTTTTGAAATTGGTTTTCGAAAGTCTTTTAGAGTGAGAACTTGATGTGCATGAGACATGGTTGGACACTTCATTGGAGTCCGAACTTGACATGACTCCGATGCTTTGTTTTGAAAACCCAACTATGAAATGCAAAAAGGCAAAGAGTTAAATACTTTTCTCGAAAATTTTTTCAAGAGGTTTGTTTGTTTTGATCGATTTTTCTCAAGACCCGGGTCCCACTGGACGTGCCAAACTGTAAGTATGAAAATTCTTTGCTCCTGGTTTACAAGACCAGAAACGAGCCTTTTCTTGTTTATGTCACTTTTCACGGCGTGCCAGCTAGCTTACTCAAACTAGCGAAGTTTTTGAAATATATCTAACTTTATTAAAGGCAATTGTGGACAAGCAGGATCTTTTCGCTTGAAAACCTTCTTGAACCGGTGCTCAAGGGTCGGTTTAAGCGCTTAGAAAACTTTGATTTCAAACAAACATGAACTCTTTTTGAAAGAAAAGCGAATATGACGTTTGTTTGCCTAAGTTGCAGTTTTTATTACGGGGTGTAAACACCCCAAAATAAAACGAATTTTAAAAGCAAACACCTGGTTTGAAAAATCATTTCAAAACCAGATTCTGGAGTTTTCCAAAAACCTAGGGGCTGTAAAAGCTTGAAATTTTGTCTAAACCCCGTTCAATTTGAATTTCAGATATATGGGTCAAGTCCCAATTTTGTCAAAACCCCAAAATTCAACAGGTGAAGCCTGAATGCCAAAGCAGCCTCAATAGCAGGTTTAGAAACCCAAAAGAAGCACTTTGGCCTGATAAAAGCCAAGTTCAAAAGGCAAAAGGAAGGACCATGCTCGAAGCAGACTGCAAGCCCGGAGCACCCAAAAGCCAAGTCAAGCACATCCACCTAAGCAGTAGAAATATAAGCCAGAAATGGCGAGGAGGAGTTCGGACGACAAAGTTGGGGAAAACCCAGCATAAGATGGAGCACTGATGAAGCCAAGGCCCGCACAAACCGTCCATCTCGAAACGCCAAGAAGGACTGATCAGAGAAAAATTTGGATTGGATCTGGACCATAAATATCCAGATCCATATCCAAATAGTGTTTGGATTTGGATTGGATCTAAATAATGTTTGGATTTGGATTGGATCCAAATAGTGTTTGGATTTGGATTGGATCTAGACAAAAATATCTAGATCCATATCCACATAAATGTTTGGATTTTAATCAGATATGGTCATAAATATCCAGATCCAGATCCAAATAGTATTTGGATTTGAATTTGGATCCAAATCTCGAACCCAAACCCATATCCAAGACCCACCTCATTTGCCTATAAATAGAGGTGAGGGGGTCCCAAATGAAGTTCAGGTGAATTTGCTTGGGAGGAGAGAGAGTGAGAGAGTGACCTAGCCATGTTGGCTCAAGGGTGAGGTGGGTTCAAGCCTTGTTGGCTATGTGGGCTGCAACCAAGGTGGGCTCGACCAAGGGAGGCTACAACCAAGGCACGTACGTTGGCTCAACCAAGAAGGACCGGCTCCAAGAGGTAGGTCTCCTAATCCCACCCTAAACCTAGCCTAGGTTCGACTAAACCTAGCCTAATCACCTAACCCACTTCACTAAACCTCACCCTAACTAACCTAAACCTAGCCTAACTGACTCAAACAATCTAACCTAAATTAAAACCCAAAGCCCACCTCACACCCCTAGCCCAACTGTGCGCCCTAGCGCCGCCCCGTGCACCTTCCGGCTCCCTACGCCTACTGCGCGCCCTGTGCCCCAGCTCCCCTACTGCGCGCCTTGCGCCCCAACACCCCCGCCTAGTGCCCCTATCCAGCGCCTAGCGCCTGTGCGTCCCGACTGCTTTGCTGCACCACTACAGCATTGACCTGCCACCTTCCACTCCCGCCGACCTACCTTGCCTTAGGACCACCCCTATCTAGGCCGTGAACCCCTTTAGGCCGACTAGAGCCAACCCTTAGGCCGTGATCCCTTTTGGCCGAACCCACCTAAAACAAACACCGCCACTTCCTTTGGCCGAGTACCCCCAACGCCCACCCGAGCCTCCTTGGCTCAAGTCACCCATTAAACCGTGTCCTACCTAGTTAGGACCAGCCCACATCAATCCCAAAGCTAAGCCCACTCGAGCCACCTCCTTGGCTCGAATTATCCTAAGCCAAGCCTAAACAACCCGAACCCACACAACTCTCTCAAACCCACCTAGGGAGACCCCTGTTGGCTGCCGCGGTGGAACACAAGCCCAAGCACGAGCAAGGGAAAGCCGTCCACTTGTAAGTGTTTAAATTCGGTTTTTACCTTACTCCTCTAAATTCAATTCGATTTTGATACGGGATTGTAATAATGGAGCGTGGTCTCCCCCCGGGATGTAATACTGGTGCTTGACACACAAGACACATACGTGCACTTGAGCTTTAGCTCTTATCTTGTACAGAAGACACATACGTGCACTTGAGCTTTAGCTCTTATCTTGTACACCAAGCACATACGTGCACTTGAGCCTTAGCTCTTAAAACGTACACAAGACACCCACGTGCACTTGAGCCTTTCCGCTCTTAGTTGCACACTATTGCACACACATTGAGCCTTCGCTCTTACTTAAAAGACTTTAGTAAAAGCCGTACAATTTCAATTCCGGGTTGTTACATTCTTGTTGTGTGAGTTTGTCATTTAAATTTCACACTCGCACCCAAGACGTACGTGAGCACTTGCTCCACACTCTCACGCACCTTTTGAGCCTTTGTTGCTCATAAGATATAGCCTATCTCTATGTACTTTCAGTTGCGTGGGATTTACATTTAAGTCATGTGAATTTGTCATTTAAGCTTCCACACTTGCACACAAGAGCACTCGAGCACTTGCTCTACACTCTCACGCACATTTTGGGCCTTCGTTGCTTATAAGATATAGAATATCTATATACTTTCAGCTGCGTGAATTTTATGTTCAGTTGTGTACGTCTTTACATTTCAGGTAGTTCAATTCAAGTCGTGTGAGTTGTCTTTCCATTTATACACAACATACACGAACACATTGAGCCTTCCCGCTCATATATATACTTATATTTCAATTTCGGCAAGTTCAATTCAAGTCATGTGAGTTTGTCATTTCAATTCTACACTCACACACACGTGCATTGAGCCTTTCTGCTCTTAATATAAGTATATCTCCCTTCCGCAATTTACATTCAAGTCGTGTGAGTTGCTTTCACGGTTCAGGTATTTCCCTTTCAGCTGCGTGAGTTGCACTTACATTTCGGGTGTTTACTTCAAAAGCTATGTGTGTGAGTTGCTTTCAATTCGGGCCTAGCTCATATCATATCAAAACCGAAGAGAGTTCGTGCATCCTTGCATTTGCGTATTTTCAAAGAGGATACCCCGAAACTACGCCCAAACTACGCATCCTTGAAGCACACACATCCGGCCTAAATAGTTTAAAAACTCAAAGACTTGGATACGGATAACCCCATAATAAAAACTGCAACTTAGGCAAACAAATCCTCATACTCGCTTTTCTTTCAAAAAGAGTACATGTTTGTTTGAAATCGACATTTTCTAAAGCGCTTAAACCGACCCTTAAGCACCGGTTCAAAAAGGTTTCAAGCGAAAAGATCCCGCTTGTCCACAATCACCTTTTAAAAGTCAGATATATTTCAAAACCTTCATTAGTTTGAGTAAGCTAGCTGGCACGCCCTTAAAAGCAACGTAAACGCGAAAAGACTCGTTTCTGGTCTTGTAAACCAAGAGCAAGGAATTTTCGTGCTTACATGGGGGTTGTCCGCTTTTCAAGTCTTTGAGTTTTAGCTATCTTAGGCTGGATGTGTGTGCTTCAAGTGGCCTAGATTTAGCGAGTTTTGAGTATAGTGCGGGGTTTTCCTCTTTGAAAATACGCAAATGCAAGGATGCACGAACTCTCTTCGGGTTTGATATGATGTGAGCTAGGCTCAAATTGAAAGCAACTCACACACACAGCTTAAAGTAAATACCCAAAATGTAAGTGCAACTCACTCAACTAAAAGGGAAATAGCCGAATCTTAAAAGCAACTCACACGACTTGAATGTAAATTGCGGAAGGGAGATATACTTATATTAAGAGCGGAAAGGCTCAATGCACGCGTGTGTGAGTGTAGAATTGAAATGACAAACTCACACGACTTGAATTGAACTTGCCGAAATTGAAATATAAGTATATAAGAGCGGAAAGGCTCAATGTGTTCATGTGTGTTGTGTATAAATGGAAAGACAACTCACACGACTTGAATTAAACCACCCGAAATGTAAGTGCGTACACAGCTTGGAATGTAAAACTCACGCAGCTGAAAGTATATAGATATTCTATATCTTATAAGCAACGAAGGCCCAAAATGTGCGTGAGAGTGTAGAGCAAGTGCTCGAGTGCTCTTGTGTGCAAGTGTGGAAGCTTAAATGACAAACTCACATGACTTAAATGTAAATCCCATGCAGCTGAAAGTATATAGAGATATGTTATATCTTATGAGCAATAGAGGCTCAAAAGGTGCGTGAGAGTGTGGAGCAAGTGCTCACGTACTTCTTGGGTGCGAGTGTGAAATTTAAATGACAAACTCACACGACAAGAATGTAACAACCGGGAATTGAAATTGCACGGCTTTCACTAAAGTCTTTTAAGTAAGAGCGAAGGCTCAATGTGTGTGCAATAGTGTACAACTAAGAGCGGGAAGGCTCAAGTGCATGTGGGTGTTTTGTGTACGAGATAAGAGCTAAGGCTCATGTGTACGTGTGTGCTTGTGTATCAAGCACCAATATTACTTCTCGGGGGGAGACCACGTTCCATTATTACAACCCCGTATCTAAATTGAATTGAATAGGAAAAGCAACTTGATATATATCTCGAAAGATTTACACTTTTCCTAACTTGGATTCAGGATTTAATAGGTCGTGTCCACCTTCTTTGTATTGAGCCCGGGTCATGGTGCCTTCATGTGGCAGCAACAGGGCACACTCCTTCAATTTGCGAGCCTCGGTGGCGTGCAACCAAGAGGTAAGCCGGTTAGGAGTGGGGTCACGTGAGAGTGGAGTTTGAGTGCTTGGGGGCTTGGGGGCAATCGAGTTTTAGTGGGCCTTAGAGGGGCTGATTTGGTTTGGTGTGACTCGAGCCAAGGGTGGCTTGAGTGAGCTTAGTTTGAGGGGTATGTGGACTGGCCCTAACTAGGTAGGTCTAGGTTAGGGTGACTCGAGCCAAGGTGGCTCGAGTGGCTTTTTGGGAGTTCGGCCAAGGGAGGTGGCCGGGTTGTCTAAAGGAAACGGCTTGCCACAAGACAGGTCGTGGGTTTGGTTTGGTATATGGGACACGGCCTGCTAGTGGAGGCCGTAGGTTTTGTAATTGAATCGGCCTGCAAGAGGGTAGGCCGTTTGTTTTGGTTTGGTGCGACCTGCAAGCACCAGGCGCTAGGCGCGGTTGGGCCGGCGCGCTGGGCGCGTGGAAGATAGGGCGCGCTAGGCGCACGATGTTCAGCAGGGCGCTAGGGGTACAACGGGGGCGCATGGGGTGGAGCAAGGGCGCAGCCGGGTGCGATGCTAGGTGCGCCTGCTTTGTGTGGCATGTTGTGGGTTAGCACGGGGTTTGTGTCCGTGGTACAGCATGATCTAGGTTTAGGGGTTAGGTTTAGTTGGGTCGAACCTAGGCTAGGTCAGGGTTAGGTTTAGGGTGGCAGTAGACGCAGGAAAATCCCCGCCTCTGGCTTCTGAGGGCCTGGAGTGGATTCTCTCGTGTGTCTAAGGCCTATTTATATAAACAGGTGTAAACACCCCGAAATCCCACGAATTTCTTCAAAACAACCTGGTTTTGTACAAGCAGCCCCAAAGGGCCATTTTGAGTCTGGAAACCCAGGAGCCTTCCAGACAACCCTGTACATATGTTTTAAACTCTGTATCTCAAAGATATATAATATAGCTTTTAAAAACCTTTTAAAACACGTTTTTGAAACCCCGAAGTAGCTTGGCCTAATCCAGACAGGACCAGGAGAGCCAAGAAGAGCCCGAAACCGGAGCACACGTCAAGCCCGGCACAACAACTCTTGCATCAAATCCACACCCCGAGGATCTCGAACGTCCAAGACCCTGTTCCTATCAAAATGTCATTTGAAGTCATCTCCGGAAGGCAGAAACGGAGGCGGACGACCATGTTGGCGAAGACCCAACGCAAACGGAGTACTGATGCTGTCAGGCCCCACACAAATCGTCCATTTCGAACCCAGCTCGAAGTAGTCAGAGTTCAGTTTGGATTGGATCTGGACCATATATATCCAGATCCCAATCTAAACCCATGTGTGGACTTGGATTTGGATTTGGATCCAGAGATCCAATCCAATATCCATATCCATGGCCCACATCACCTTCTCATAAATGGAGGTGGGGCCCACTTGAAATTCACGTGGGATTATGGGCATGAGAGAGAGTGGGGATGGATAAGATCAAGTGTGGTTGTAATTAAGCTTGACTTGTGTGTCAAGTTTGGGGTTAATCATGTGGGTTAGCCTAATTGAGTGGGTTTAAGCTTGTAATTAGCCAAAACCTAACCTAGGGCTGCACCAACATGAGGTGGTTAAGGTCTATGGGCCATGCAAAGGGAGCTCCTCTATCTAAACCTAACCCAAAACACCTAATCCTAGCCTTCCACCCTAATCCACCCCTAATCTGAGCCTAATCACCTAACCCACTTCCCTAATCCCGGCCTAATCCCAACCTAATCACCTAACCCACTTTTCTAATCCTTCCCTAAACCTAGGTTAATTTCCCTAAACCTAGCCTAATCACCTAACCTAGCTCACTAAACCTTACCCTAAAACCCAACCACCTAACCTAGCCCTAAACCCCTAAACCACCCCTAGCCCACAATCTACCCAAACCACTAGTTTTTAAAATATCTGGCCCTACCCTTTTCAGCCCACCTTATCTTCATACCACCCTACCTAAACCACCTAACCACTACCCCAAACCCAGCCCTAACCGACCTACCCCACTCCCTATATAAACCCCCCCTCTTGGGGCGGGTTTTCCTAACGAGAACCTCTCATAAATCCCAGTCGGGCCCTCTCTTTCCTCTCCTTCCCCAAGTCCAGCCGAACCTGCTCCACCTCCTCCACTTCCCCAGCTGCTCCACCTGCGCCGCCTATTCCAGCAAATTTGCTTTAAGGGTTGTTGCATTTTAATTTCGTGTGGGTGATGCATCATTACATTTATAAAACAGAAAACCGGATTTCAGCATCTCTGCATATGTCTGTTTCCGCAATTTTAATTTTGTAATGCTTACTCCGATTGTCTTGAAATTTGGCACACTGATTCCACACACATTGGGACACTCTGTATAAAATTGGCAAGATTTTAGGGCCACTCAGCCACATAATAAAAGCATATTAAGAACGACCAGATTTCTGCACCACTATCTGCACAGTCGGATTTCCTGAAATAGAGGTTTGGTAAAAGTCCTATATCTCTGTCCACAGGAGGCCAAATTGGTTGATTTTTGATGCATTGGAAAGCTAACATCCATAGCTTTCCAGAAACATCAAAATCATCAAAATCGGAGTTCTAAGCAGAGAGATACAGACTCATCTTTGAGTTTCTGTATTTCTGAAACAGAGCTGTTCCGAGTCAGTGAGGTAGTCTGAGTATATTATTTGTTTCTGATTCAATACTGCTCCAAATGCAGATTTGAAAAAGGCTACAGTCTTTCACACTATCAGCTTCGTCTGGTAAAATTTTGATAATTTTTGGAAGTATATAACATCTTGAAAACTCTCCTAGAAAACAGCTCTGAAAACAGAATTCTCTGTTTTCAGCAACTTGTGTTTTTCCAAGTATTGAATCCGAGTGCACAAGTTCAACAAATTTTTCAAAGACACTTGTTTATGTAAAAGGGAATCATGTTTGCTGTAAAATGAAATTTCTAAGCGCTCAACACTGACCCTTGAGCATCGGCTCAAGAAGGTGTGAGTGAAAAGATCCCGCTTGCACACAATCGCCTAGAAGTCTTACAAACATTTGCTAGTTTTGAACTAGTTGGCACGCTTGCGCAAGCGTAGGGGTGGAAAGTTTCATTTCAAGTTTGTCTCATAAACTTTGGAATGAGAATTTTCATGTCTACACCTATGTCTTTCTTTTTATCTCTTTTCGGGCCAACTAGGCGTGTGTATGCACACGTGACCTAAGTGGGGTGACTTTGAGCGGGAGTGTGGGGTTTGCTTTGATGCAATATGTATCCTAACTCGTGGTATGGCGTATATGCAATGCAAACTCACGCAACTCCAAAGGGAAAACCCGAATTGAAAGACAATGCGGAAGGGAAATGACTTAATGTAAATTGCAAAAGGGAAATTGCAAAAGGGAAATATGGCTATATCTTAAGAGCGGAAAGGCTCAATTGTGCAAGTGTGTGCTGTGTGTATATGTAAAGACTACGCACACTGCTGAACCTTAAAACCCAAATCTTAAAGACATAGCCGAAAGATATATGGGCCCGAAGGTCGCCAACGTATGCGTGGGTGTTGTGTGTATATTGAAAGACAACTCACACGACTTGTAAATGAAACCTAAATATAAATTGCTATATGGCCTTAACTAAGGTCTTGGGAGTAAGAGCGAAAGCTCAATGTGTGTGAGTGTAGAATTGAAGTACTATGCACACGACATGAAATTAAACCCAAATATAATTGCAATAGGCCTTAACTAAGGTCTTGGGAGTAAGAGCGAAAGCTCAATGTGTGTGAGTGTAGAATTGAAGTACTACGCACACGACATGATGTAAAACACCCAAAATGAAATTGTAATAGGCCCTTACTCGGGTCTTGAAAATAAGAGCGAAAGCTCAATGTGTGTGTGTGAAAATTGAAAGACAACACACACAACTTAAGCAAAACCCCATGCAACTTAAATTAGATAAGTATATCTATATCTTAAGGGCTGATTAGGCCCATGTGTGTGTCAAAATTGTGTGCAGCTAAGAGCAGAATAGGCTCAAGTGCACGTGTGTGTGCGTGTGGAAAATGGAAAGACAACACACACGACTTAATTAAAAACCCCCTTGACTTAAAATATATAAATATAACTATATATTAAGGGCTTGTTAGGCCCGTGTGTGTGCAAGAAGTGTACGACTAAGAGCGGAAAGGCTCAAGTGCGTGTGTGTGTGGGTGTGTCAAACCACGTTATTACAATCAAGGGGAGACGAAGCTCCTTTACTACAACCCCGTATCAAAATTTAATTGAATATAAAGCAAGTTAATGTAATAGACCAAGTTTAGACACTTACAAATAGCTGGTCCATGTTCAACTTGCTTGCACGTGGGCTCACAGTTAACCTTGGGCAGCCAAGAGGGGGTTATCCTAGGTGGCTTTGAGGGAGGTTCTATGGGGCACGATTAGGGCCTTAGAGAAGCTTAGGTTCGGAAGACAGGGGCTGTGTAGGGTCTGTCCTAGGGTGCAGTTCACGGCCAGGGTGCAGGTCAGGTCGGCAAGGGGGTGGACAGGTCGGTAGGGAGGCAGTCGGCAGGGAGGCGTCTGGCGCCTGGCGCAGCAGACGGGCGCCTGGCGCGGCTGTAGTGGCGCGGGGCGCGCTGGGGGGGGTCCTGGCGCTAAAGGGGCGGCAGGGCGCTGAGGGGTGCCGCAGTGGCGCGGGATGGCGTCAGGGAGCGCGGATTGGGCGCGGGGCGCGCGGCAGGCGCGGTAGGGGATTCGGGTGACGCGCAGGGCGCGGTTCAGTTAGATTTTGGTTGGTTCAAGTCTAGGGTTAGGTTTGGTCGAACCTAGGTTGGGTTAGGGCTAGGTTTAGTTAGGGTTAGGTTCAGTTGGGGTTAGGTCCAGTTGGGGTTAGGTAGGTTCGAACCTAGGCTAGGTTGGGGGTTAGGTTTAGAGGGGTGTAGAGAGAATGGCTAGGTTAGGTTAGGCTTACCTCTTGGAGTCGGTCTAGCCCATGTCCAAGCTTGCTTGCAGCCACTTGATCCAGCCCACCTCTTGGTTGCAGCCCCTTGGTCTAGACCCACATAGCCCACATGGCTTGAACCCACCTCACCCAATGAGCCCACATGGCTAGGTCTATCACTCCCTCTCTCTCCTCCCAAATATTTGCATGAACCCTTTACATGGACCCCCTCACCTCTATTTATAGAGATTTGAGGTGGGTCTTGGATTTGGGTTTGGGTTTGGGGTTTGGATCCAGACCCAAATCCAAACACTATTTGGATATGGATATTGGATCTCAGATATTTTGAGATCCGTATCCGATCCAAACCCAACATTTTTATGGATATGGATCTGGATATTTTGATCTAGATCCGATCCAATCCAAACACTATTTGGATCCAATCCAAATCCAAACACTATTTGGATCGACCCAAACACTATTTGGATTGGCCCAAATCCAAACACTATTCATTACATGGATTTGGATCTGGATATATATGGTCCAGATCCAAATCAAAATTTCTTCGGACAGTCCTTCTTGGCTTCTCGAGGCGAACGATCTGTGCAGGCACTAGCTTCATCAGCGCTCCATCTGGTGCTAGGTTTTCCCCAACTTTGTCGTCCGGACTCCGTCTCGCCGTTCTGGACTCCGTTGAGCTTTTCATCAAATGGGCTCTGCTTTCTTTTGTTTTTTTATCAGGGAGTGGCTTCTGAAGCTCTGGGCTTGAATCCTCTTCGGGCCTAGGGCTTCTTTTGCCTTCTGTACCTGTTTTCACATTTCAAAACAGGTTGTCGTTTTTCGCTCAAACGAGCTTTTTCAAGAGTTTTTGAGAGTTTTTGAAATATAGAAGATTTGGGGTGTTTACAGATGCCCCTCTTTGGCATTATCCAAATGTATTTGGATAATAGCAAAGAAGAAACACCCCATTTTGGTTTTTCTCTCAAATTTTCTCGAGAATACACCATTTATTTCACAAAAACCCTGTTTTCTTTTACCACAGGTGGGGATTTTTAGCAGAAGGTGCTTTTCCTAGCTATTTCCCTATATGTATGATCATGCACGAACGACTCTTTGAATGCATGAATGAGAAAAATTTTATTTTTGGTTTTTGAGCCCGAAGAGAGCCTTTTGAGGCTGGCTGCTCCGAGCAGGTTTTTACCCATGTCTTCTCGACATTTTTCGGGTTTTCGAGCTTTAGAGAGGGCCTTTTGAGGCTGTCTGCTCTAAGCAAGTTGTACCCTTGTCTTTTTGACATTCGTGGGTTTTTCAAAAATTTCTTTTTGAAAAGGAACTCCTTTTAACTTGTATCAAAAAGGACTTCCATTTTTCATACTTCCCTTTATTCGGGTTTCAATACCTGCTACTCAGTAGAGGTTTTGGGGTAGGAAAACTTGGAAAACATTTCAAAGTTCCATTTCCTACAAAACAGAGTCGAGTTCTCAAACAAAATGAAATCTAAATAAGCCGATTTTATTCGTACTTTAGGATTTTCGCAACTTTGAATCTTTTTCCTCGGGGATGAGCCATAGGGATATGGGAAAGAGATACCACTGTCCCTTCTAAAGTGTCCCGTGGTTTTAGGCAAAGAATCGGAAAATCACTCTTTGGAGCTTTGGCTTTTTGTTTCTTTTTTTCATAGAGGGTCTCCCTTTGGGAGTATTTTTTCATTAATCTCTCTTTTCTTTAAAGGAGAGCAGCTCTTTGGAGGAGTTTTTGTATTCCCTGTTTATGAAGGGAAGACCTCTTTGGGAGGAGTGTTTTTATATCTCCTTTTTCTTTTGAAATGAGAAGACCTCTTTCGGAGGAGTTTTTGTATTCCCTGTTTATGAAGGGAAGACCACTTTCGGAGGAGTTTTTGCATTCTCGTTTTTTTGTTTTTCTTTTGAACACAGCCAATTTTTCTTTTCGGAGAGAAAGTAGGATGGGGGAAGGCTTATCCCTTTAGTTACTCAATTCAAACGAGATCGTCCTATTTCTTAATAGCATCTGCTATTCGAAAATATTTTGATATTTTGAACAAGGCTAAATCTTGTAAGCCAGGGTTCTTTGAAATATCGCCAATTCATTTTTGGAAGACTCTACTTTTCGAAAAGTATAGATTCCTCCATTCGGGGTTATACAATCTACTTCGATCCTTCTTTCAAGAAGTTTCAAAGGAGTTCGATTTTTCAAAATCTTTTTAAAAAAGAATTCAACATAAACCCTTTTGAATATTCGGGCATTTTTGGGGTTTTGCTATTTTCTACCCACAATATCAACAAATTTCTAATTTTTGTTGCCCTTTTGAAGACATGGGGACATTCCTACTCGAGTTTGCCACCCTTTTGGGCTTTCTTCGGGGTGATATGATGCATGCTATGCACTCCATGTGATTTAAAATGGAAATACATGTTTTTATGCAACGATGAACACATGAAATGTATCTCACAAATCATGAAGGAGATGCATTCGCTTATCCATGGAAAGTGTCTAGGGGCTGTGTTTAAAAATGCCCCTAGCTTGATGGGAATTTCGCCTGGCCATATGGTGAAGGGCCATGGCTTTTCAAAGGGATTTTGGGTGGACAATGGTATGTTCATGTCCATGCACTTCCATGGTTTTTCTAACATGATCATGATACTTTTTGCTCAAGGATGGGAAACATAACCAGCCCTAAGTGATCGTCATGGCCATCAGGTTTTAGTTTTGACATGGTCTCCATATTTCATCGTGAGATTCATGTTCTTTATCCTAACACAATCAAGGTTTTCATATAAACCAGAAGTTGAAGAAAATCTTTCTTTTCAAAGCCATGAAAGGTTTTTGTGAAATGTGTAACCCTTTTTCAAGATTCTCATTTCCTTTTAAAATTTGCCTCGAAGGTGTTGGTTTTGATTTGTATGGAGACATGCCTATGAAGGCTCAATACTTAGGGGGTCGACTCTTATTGCCCCTTTGATTTTGCAAAACCCTGAATTCGATTTCTAGAATGATGTCTAGACTCGATGCATATGAATGATTTCAAAGTGTAATGCATGATGCTTATGCACACACTATGGGTTAACTTATTTCTAAAAATCCCCAATTTTCCATAAGTTAAGGATTTTGCGAAGTTCAGGAAGCTTGGAGGTGTTTATTCCTCCTTGCTTTGGTGATTCTCGAGCTTTTCATTTTTGAAAAAGCTCTAGGCAAAAGGAGTGGATAGGACCAGCTTTTTGGATACTTGGTTTCAGGGAGTATATACAATTTTCGAAAGCATTTTTACAAATTTTCGAAAATGGGCTTTGTACATGGCCAAAGGCTTTTGAAACAAAATTTCTTTTTGGAATTTTCGTTTTTCCAAATGTTTTTGAGATTTTGAGAGTTTTCAATTTTTTTGTTCTTTTTCAAAAGTAGGGATCTTCCATTGAACCTTCAAAGAAAACATTCATGAATTAGACTCTAATTAGATAGGTATAAGACATGGGTTTCGGTTTTTAGAGGTTCTACAGGGCACCCTTGACCCAGATGGTCTTAGGTGGCGGCTCTGGGGGTATGGGTGGGCTGTAGCCCAGTCCATATCATTCCCTATTGGTTCTAGGTAGTACAGGCTCAAGCCTACCTTGGTTTCGGGTTCCCAGGCCCGCATAGGGTTTATATCCCATATTCAGAATCATGTTCCAAGACTTTTTGCTTTTCGAAAAATTTTGGTATAAATCATGATCTTGGAACATGGAATCGTCCATGTTGGGGATATATACCCTTTTGGATATCGGGAGTTTGGATTCCGGGGTGATGGAAGACTTGGGCTTCCATACAAACCTGGTTTGGGAGACTTTGCCCTCAAGGAAAGCCAAGCTTGGTTCCTTGAGGAGTTTTGGACATAGCAGGGTTATCGAAAACTTATGGTTCCATACCCCATTTTGGGAAAAATTTACTTCAAGGGGAGCCATGCAAGGTCCCTTGAAGTTTTTGACTTGGTCCCTAGGTTCAACTCGTGGTGCCCTTAGGGATTGATTGTTTTGTTGCAAAGCCATAGCCTTGGTTCCAGGGCACAAGACTAGGCTCGAAGAAGTGGGTTTTTCTATGCTAGGGTTATGAGCTCCTAAGATGTCGATGAATGCATTAGGGGTCTCCATGTCTACCATTTTTGGAACTTCTTTTTGTTTTTGAAATTCCTTTGAATGGTGCGCGACAGTTGGCGCACCTTGAAAATCCTCAAGTTTTGGCACAGTTTGTGGGTTTGTGTGTGCATAGGGGTTATCCAATGCATCTGATGACCCTATATGAAGAAGAGAGTCTTGAGAAGGATGGGTTTCAGGCATACCTCTTTATGGCTTGTCTACCTTTTCAGGGTGAGAGCAGGCCGATTTCTTGGGTAACTCTGTTTTGAGCCCCCAGGGTTTTACGAGGCGTTTCCTTTCGAAACCTTCCTGTTTTTCACTCTCGTTCCTTTGTAGGGTGTGGGTTTCATGTCCCACAGTGTGTGTGCCTAGATTTAGGACTTTCACTTGAATTTTTTGAAATTTCAAAATTTTGTTTTTCAATTTTTTGGTCTTTTTCCAAATTTTCAAGATTTTTTTGGTTTTTTGAAATAGAAAAATCTTTTTTTGGTTTTCCTATGGATTTTGAAAAGCTTGAAGTTGTAGGAGTGGATGACTTATCCCTTTGTCGGGATTTGTCTTTAATATCCAATTCTTCGTTGAGTTTGAGATAGGTTTTCAATTCACGATCCTTATGTGCCCTCGAAGAGCTGCTATGTGATCGATGGGCTTTAAGCTCCTTGCTTAAAGCATCCATCTTTTGAAATATTTTTGAAATGTCATCGAGCTCTTTTTGGGCTTTATCTGTTTTGAAAACCTCTTTTAGTTTACTCAACGAAGATTTTTGTAGCTTTCTATCCATTTTCATGCAATTTTCCTAAGTATGCACGATTTTTGAAAAAACACTCTTTTTTTCGAAAATTTGAGTATAACTCGTTTGTTTGAAGTCTGCTTAAGTCTCGGGTCCCACCGGGCGTGCCAATTCTGTAGACACCGAAAATTTTTACTTACGGGTTCTTAGGCCTGAAGTGAAGCTTTTCGCAATCTACTTCGCTTTATGGGCGTGCCAGCTAGTTTACTTTAACAAGCAAAGTATGTTTTGAAAATAATCTGACTTTTGAAAGGCGATTGTAGGCAAGCGGGATTTTTACGTCGCAGACCTTCTTGCACCGATGCGCAAGGGTCAGTCTGTATGCTTAGAGACTTCGTTTTGAAAACAAGTTTAACTCAAAATATATTTTGAATGAAGAAGTGTTTTAAAACCTTTTAAAAACCATGCATTTGAGCAATTTTGATTTTATAAGGGTTGGACGACCCTAAGTCTTTCAAATTTTAATCTGCATAGGCACGATGAGCGTGCATCGAAAATAGCCTAAGTCTTGGCGTGTTTGCACGATTGATTTGGGTTGTTTTTTGTATGATTTTCAGATTTTAGATCACGTGGATTTGCACGTGCCTAAGTCTTCCTTTTTATCCCTTCATAGGCCACCTAGTTTGTGTGTTATGAACACTCCACTACATGGGCGAATTCGAGCGGGGCTTGCTTTGATGCAATATGCGTCCTACCTCGTGGTATGGCGTAGATGCAATGCAAACTCACGCTACTCCAAAGGGAAAATCCGAATGTAAAGACAATGCTGAAGGGAAATAACCGAAGGGAAATAACCGAAGGGAAATGACTTGTAATGTAAATGCCAAAGGGAAATGACTTGTAAAGTAAATAGCGGAAGGGGAAATGACTTATAAAGTAAATAGCGGAAGGGGAAATATGGCTATATCTTAAGAGCGGAAAGGCTCAATTGTGTAAGTGTGTGTCGTGAAAGACAACGCACACGACTTGAACCTTAAAACCCGAATCTTAAAGACATAGCCGAAAGAAATACTTTATATAGAGTATATGTAGGGGCCCTTACTTGGGTCTTGCAAATAAGAGCGAAGGCTCAATGTGTGTGCGTTCTTGAATTGAAAGACTTACACACACGACATGAAATGAAACCCAAATATAAATTGCAGTATGCCTTGACTAAGGTCTTGGGAGTAAGAGCGAAGGCTCAATGTGTGTGCGTGTGGGAATGTAAAGACAACTCACACGACATAAATGAAACCCAAATATAACTGCAATAAGGCCTTTACTAAGGTCTTGGAAGTAAGAGCGAAGGCTGAATGTGTGTGCGTGTGGAAAATGGAAAGACAATACACACGACTTAATTAAAAACCCCCTTGACTTAAAATATATAAATATAACTATATATTAAGGGCTTGTTAGGCCTGTGTGTGTGCAAGAAGTGTACGACAAAGAGCGGAAAGGCTCAAGTGCGTGTGTGTGTGGGTGCGTCAAACCACGTTATTACAATCGGGGGGAGACGAAGCTCCTTTACTATAACCCCGTATCAAAATTTAATTAAATATAAAGCAAGTTAATGTAATAGACCAAGTTTAGACACTTACAAATAGCTGGTCCATGTTCAACTTGCTTGCACGTGGGCTCACGGTTCACCTTGGGCAGCCAAGAGGGGGTTATCCTAGGTGGCTTTGAGGGAGGTTCTATGGGGCACGGTTAGGGCCTTAGGGAAGCTTAGGTTCGGCCAAGACAGGGGCTGTGTAGGGTCTGTCCTAGGGTGCAGTTCACGGCCAGGGTGCAGGTCAGGTCGGCAGGGGGGTGGACAGGTCGGCAGGGAGGCAGTCGGGTCGACAGGTAGGCGTCTGGCGCCTGGCGCAGCAGACGGGCGCCTGGCGCGGCTGCAGTGGCGCGGGGCGCGTTGGGGGGGGGTCCTGGCGCTAAAGGGGCGGCAGGGCGCTGAGGGGCGCCGCAGTGGCGCAGGATGGCGTGAGGGAGCGCGGATTGGGTGCGGGGCGCGCGGCAGGCGCGGTAGGGGGTTCGGGTGACGCGCAGGGCACGGTTCGGTTAGATTTTGGTTGGTTCAAGTCTAGGGTTAGGTTTGGTCGAACCTAGGTTGGGTTAGGGCTAGGTTTAGTTAGGGTTAGGTTCCGTTGGGGTTAGGTCCAGTTGGGGTTAGGTAGGTTCGAACCTAGGCTAGGTTGGGGGTTAGGTTTAGAGGGGTGTAGAGAGAATGGCTAGGTTAGGTTAGGCTTACCTCTTGGAGTCGGTCCAGCCCATGTCCAAGCTTGGTTGCAGCCACTTGATCCAGCCCACCTCTTGGTTGCAGCCCCTTGGTCTAGACCCACATAGCCCACATGGCTTGAACCCACCTCACCCAATGAGCCCACATGGCTAGGTCTATCACTCCCTCTCTCTCCTCCCAAATATTTGCATGAACCCTTTACATGGACCCCCTCACCTCTATTTATAGAGATTTGAGGTGGGTCTTGGATTTGGGTTTGGGGTTTGGATCCAGACCCAAATCCAAATACTATTTGGATCTGGATGTTGGATCTCGGATATTTTGAGATCCGTATCCGATCCAAACCCAACATTTTTATGGATATGGATCTGGATATTTTGATCCAGATCCGATCCAATCCAAATCCAAACACTATTTGGATCGACCCAAACACTATTTGGATTGGCCCAAATCCAAACACTATTCATTACATGGATTTGGATCTGGATATATATGGTCCAGATCCAAATCAAAATTTCTTCGGACAGTCCTTCTTGGCTTCTCGAGGCGAACGATCTGTGCAGGCACTGGCTTCATCAGCGCTCCGTCTGGTGCTGGGTTTTCCCCAACTTTGTCGTTCGGACTCCGTCTCGTCGTTTTGGACTCCGTTGAGCTTTTCATCAAATGGGCTCTGCTTTCTTTTGTTTTTTTATCAGGGAGTGGCTTCTGAAGCTCTGGGCTTGAATCCTCTTCGGGCCTAGGGTCTTCTTTTGCCTTCTGTACCTGTTTTCACATTTCAAAATAAGTTGTCGTTTTTGGCTCAAACGAGCTTTTTCGAGAGTTTTTCAGAGTTTTTGAAATATAGAAGATTTGGGGTGTTTACAATCGTCTCTGTCAGTTTCATAATCCATAGGTAGGAAATCAGACAGGGCATAACTCCTTTTCTCCTTACTTTGCCCTTTCAGCAACTACTGTAGGACTTTACGGTCCTTTTGTGTGAAGGACTCGTGGTATTAGTTGCCTTCCATTACGGAGGCCTCTTTATGTTTGCGAGTTTTTTTAGGTTTTTCTTGGCCTTTTGTTCACCATTCGATGAACATGAATCGCCTGCTTCAGCCTCTTGGCTAAGAGCATCGATTTTGGCGTCGAATTCCCTTCTCAAATCTTCTATCTCTTCTAGTTTGATTTTATTTTTCAAAACCCTCCTAGAGTGAGAACTTGATGCGCATGAGCCTTGGCTCGACACTTCACTTGGATTGGATTTCGATATGCTTTCAAGCTTTCAAAAAAATCCTATGTATGAAGTACAAAAAAGAGTTAAAATGACACCTTTGGAATTTTTTTTGCAAGGTTTCTAATATGACCCGATTTTCAAAAGACTCACGTCCCACCGGGCGTGCCAAATCCTGTAGACGCTTGAAAATTTCTGCTTCTGGTTCTTAGGCCTTAAGCGAATCTTTTCGTGTGTTTAAGTCGTATTTAAGCAAAAGGGCGTGCCAGCTAGCTTGCTTAAGCTAGCGAAGAAATATTTTGAAATCTAACTCCTAACGTGGCGACTGTGAGCAAACAAGCTCTTTTCGAAGCAGACCTTCTTACATCGATAAGCAAGGGTTAGTCTGTACGCTTAGGAAATCGAGTTTTTGACATGATAACCTAGGAAAATGTTTGAGGTGTTCGATTCAGGCTGTTTTTGTATGGTTTCAAGTTTTATTTCACGTGGATTTGCACGTGCCTATGCCTTTCTTTTTATCCCTTTTCGGGCCAACTAGGCGTGTGTATGCACACGTGACCTAAGTGGGGTGACTTTGAGTGGGAGTGTGGGGTTTGCTTTGATGCAATATGCATCCTAACTCATGGTATGGCATATATGCAATGCAAACTCACGCAACTCCAAAGGGAAAACCCGAATTGAAAGACAATGCGGAAGGGAAATGACTTAATGTAAATTGCAAAAGGGAAATATAGTTATATCTTAAGAGCAGAAAGGCTCAATTGTGCAAGTGTGTGCTGTGTGTATATGTAAAGACTACGCACACTGCTGAACCTTAAAACCCAAATCTTAAAGACATAGCTGAAAGGTATATGGGCCCGAAGGTTGCCAACGTGTGCGTGGGTGTTGTGTGTATATTGAAAGACAACTCACACGACTTGTAAATGAAACCTAAATATAAATTGCAATATGGCCTTAACTAAGGTCTTGGGAGTAAGAGCGAAAGCTCAATGTGTGTGAGTGTAGAATTCAAGTACTACGCACACGACATGAAATTAAACCCAAATATAATTGCAATAGGCCTTAACTAAGGTCTTGGGAGTAAGTGCGAAAGCTCAATGTGTGTGAGTGTAGAATTGAAGTACTACGCACACGACATGATGTAAAACACCCAAAACGAAATTGTAATAGGCCCTTACTCGGGTCTTGAAAATAAGAGCGAAAGCTCAATATGTGTGAGTGTGAAAATTGAAAGACAACAGACACAACTTAAGCAAAACCCCACGCAACTTAAATTAGATAAGTATATCTATATCTTAAGGGCTGATTAGGCCCATGTGTGTGTCAAAATCGTGTGCAGCTAAGAGCAGATTAGGCTCAAGTGCACGTGTGTGTGGGTGTGCCAAACCACGTTATTACAAGCGGGGGGAGACAACGCTCCATTATTACAACCCCGTATCAAATTTAATTAAGCATAGCAAGTCTATATAACAAGGACCGAGTTAGGCACTTACGTATAGCGGGTCCGGGCATGACTTGCTTGCGCTTGGGCTGGAGAGTCGCCTTGGGCTGGAGAGTCGCCTTGGGCTGCAAGAGGGAGCTCCTTGGAAGGGCACGGCAAGGGAGTGTGCTGGCCGAATGGAAGAGGTGCTGCGGATGGTGCCTTGGCGCTAGCCGAGTGATGGGGGGTGCTGCCTTGGCTGGGCTTGGGGGACTTAGGGAAGGAAAAGGGGAGCTAAGGTGTGTCACTAAGGCGTGGGGGCAAGTCCTAGGGAGAGGTAAGGCTTAGTGTATTGGCTAGGGGGTGTCTAATGGAAAGGAGGGGCAGGTTTAAGGGAAGATGTGGCAGGTGGTGACCGGTTGGATGCTGGCCAAATGGATGGAGGGTGGCAGATGGTGGCCGGTTGGATAAGGTGTTGGCAAGGCTGAGGAAGTGCGGCGTGGTGGTGGCCGGTTGGATAAGGTGTTGGCAAGGCTGAGGAAGTACGGCGTGGTGGTGGCTAAGAGTGGAGGGGGAGTGAAGAAAGGGTGGTATTGAGAGGGGAGTACTAACCGGAGTGGGAGGTTGGCCGAAGGGTGAAGGTGGCGGGTGTCAAGGGAGACAGTCGAATGGAAGGTGGCAGGTGCAGCCGATGGCGTGGAGTTGAGCTGGCCGGAGGATGGAGGTGGCGTGGAGTGGAGTTGGTCGGGTTTCAAGGTGGAGCAAGTGAGAGAAGAGAGAAAGGGATGAGAGAGGAGAGGAAGGGCTGAATTGCCCAAGAAAAACCAGCCAAACCCGCCCACTAGGGGGGTGGGTTTATAGGGTTTTGTGGGGTCGGTTTGGGCTGGTATTGGGGGGGGTGGTTTAGGGGTAAGGTGGTGGTGATTAGGGGATATGGTGGGTTGGGTATTTAGGTGGGCCAGATATTTATCTTAGGTGGTTTAGGGATATGGTGTGCTAGGGATTTAGGTGGGCTGGTTTAGTGGTTTAGGGCTTAGCTAGGTGGGTTGGGCTTGAGGCGAGGTTTAGTGAAGTGGGTTAGGTGTTTAGGCTAGGATTAGGGTGAGGTTAGGGGAATTAGGCTAGGTTTAGGGAAGGATTAGCGAAGTGGGTTAGGTGATTAGGTTAGGATTAGGAAAGGATTAGGGAAGTGGGTTCGGTGATTAGGCTAGGATTAGGTCGGGATTAGGGGGAAATGGCTAGGTAAAGGGGGTTTAACTTAGGATTAGGGTTAGGAGCATCCCTTTGCATGGCTGTAAACACCCCGAAATCCCATGAATTCCTCAAATCAACCTAGTTTTATAAAAGCAGCCCCAGAGGGCCATTTTGAGTCTGGAAACCCAGGAGCCTTCCAGACAACCCTGTACATATGTTTTGAACTTTACATATTTCAAAATTGTATAATATGGCTTTAAAAACCTTTTTAAACAAATTTTGAAACCCCGAAGCGGTTTGGCCCGAGCAAGACAAGACCAGAAAAGCTAAGGAGAGCCCGAAACCGGAGCACATGTCGAGCCCGGCAAACCAACTCTCATATCAAATCCATCCCCAGGATCTCGAACGTCCAAGACCCTGTTATCATCAAAACATCATTTGAAGTCATCTCCGGAAGGCGAAAACAGAGGCGGACGATCATGTTGGCGAAGACCCAACGCAGACGGAGTACTGATGCTGTCAGACCCCGCACAAACCATTCGTTTCGAACACAGCCCGAAGGACTCAGAATTCAGTTTGGATCGGATCTGGACCATATATATCTGTAAACACCTCGAAATCCCACGAATTTCTCAAACCCATCTGGTTTTGTAAAAGCAGCCCCAAAGGGCTATTTTGAGTCTGGAAACCCAAGAGCCTTCCAGACAACCCTGTATATATGTTTTAAACTTTATATTTCAAAAATACATAATATGGCTTTTGAAAACCCTTTTAAAACATGTTTTGGAAACCCCGAAGCAACTTGGCCTAATCCTGCCAGGACCAGGAGAGCTAAGGAGAGCCCAGAACCGGAGCACCTGTCGAGCCCGGCACAACAACTCTTGTATCAAATCCACACCCCCAGGATCTCGAACATCCAAGACCCTGTTATCATCAAAACATTGTTTGAAGTCATCTCCGGAAGGCGAAAACAGAGGCGGACAATCATGTTGGCGAAGACCCAACGCAGACGGAGCACTGATGTTGTCAGGCCCCGCACAAGACGTTCATTTCGAACATAGCTCGAAGGAGTCAGAGTTTAGTTTGGATCAGATCTGGACCATATATATCCAAATCCCAATCCAAACCCATGTGTGGACTTGGATTTGGATTTGGATCCAGAGATCCAATCCAATATCCATATCCATTGCCCACATCACCTTCTCATAAATGGAGGTGGGGCCCACTTGAATTTCACGTGGGATTATGGGCATGAGAGAGAGTGGGGGTGGATAAGATCAAGTGTGTGTTGTAATTAAGCTTGACTTGTGTGTCAAGTTTGGGGTTAGTCATGTGGGTTAGCCTCATTAAGTGGGTTTAAGCTTGTAATTAGCCAAAACCTAACCTAGGGCTGCACCAACATGATGTGGTTAAGGTCTATGAGCCATGCAAAGGGAGCTCCTTCACCTAAACCTAACAAAAAATACCTAATCCTAGCCTTCCACCCTAATCCGCCCCTAATCTGAACCTAATCACCTAACCTACTTCCCTAATCCCGGCCTAATCCCAACCTAATCACCTAACCCACTTCCCTAATCCTTCCCTAAACCTAGGTTAATTTCCCTAAACCTAGTCTAATCCTAGCCTAATCACCTAACCTAGCCCACTAAACCTCACCCTAGAACCAACCCACCTAACCAAACCCTAAACCCCTAAACCACCCTTAGCCCACAACCTACCCAAACCACTTGTATTTAAAATATCTGGCCCTACCCCTTTCCAACCCACCTTATTATCGTACCACCCTACCTAAACCACCTAACCATTACCCAAAACCCAGCCCTAACCGACCTAACCCAGCCCTATATAAACCCCCCCCCTTGGGGGAGGGTTTAACGACCGAGCAGCCCACCCATTCCCAGTCGGGTCCTGTCCTTCCCCAAGTTCAGCCTAATCCCACCTGCTCCACATCCCACCACCGCCTGCTCCACATCCCGCCACCACCTACACCACTGCCTTTTAGCCGAACGCCACCACCATCGCCACCATCAGCAGGTTGATTCCCTTCCACCCGCCACCATTTCTTCACCTGGTAAGTCCCCTACTTCCTACCTTACCACCTCTTCACTCCCTCTCCACTCTCAGCCACCTAATCCACTCCCCTATCACCCTAACACCAGCCCTTCCACTCGCTGCCACCCTTCTCACTCAGCCGAACCCATAGCTCCCTAACTACCCGCCACCACCTAGCCCTTTTTAGTCCCATTCGGCCACCCTATCCGACTCCCTAAAACCTGCCCACATCACCCCAAGACACTTACCATACCCACTACCACTTGGTCCCATCTCCTAGCTAGCTCCCTTCCCTTACATCACTCCTAGCCGCCCTAGCAGCCCGCCACCACCAAACTCCCTTAGTCAGCCACTCCCTTCCCCTACATCACTCCCAGCCGCCTTAGCAACCCGCCAACCTTAAGTGCCCCATTAGGTCTTCCTTTGAGCTTCCCTTAGTGCCATACTCCCTTAGTGACCCTACTTAGGTCCTTTAGCCCAACACGCCAAAAAGAGCTCCTCCTTAACAACCGGCCATCTTCAAGGCACTCTTCCGTGCACCAAGAACATCCGGCCAGTACCTCCCCTTGCCGTTCAACCTCGCGGAGCTCCCTTTTGCAGCCCAAGGCGAAGGCCAAGCCCATGCTCAAGCAAGGCATCTTCGGACCAGCTATCAGTAAGTGCCAAACTTGGTCTTTAGTTGTATACTTGCTTGAGATTCAATTCGATACGGGGTTGTAATAACGGAGCATAGTCTCCCCCCACTTGTAATAACGTGGCTTGGCACACCCACACACGTGCACTCTCTTAGTTGTGCATGATTTTGAACACACACGGGCCTAATCAGCCCCTAATACATAAGTATATACATATACTTTAATTTTGTAGGGTTTTGCTTAAGTTGGGTGTGTTGTCTTTCAATTCAAGCACTCACACACATTGAGCCTTCGCTCTTATTTGAAAGACCCAAGTAAGGGCCGACCTATACTATTTGGGTTTTCATTTCATGTCGTGTGTGTAAGTCTTTCAATTCAAGCACTCACACACATTGAGCCTTCGCTCTTATTTGAAAGACCCAAGTAAGGGCCGACTTATACTATTTGGGTTTAATTTCATGTTGTGTGCGTAGTACTTCAATTCAAGCACTCACACACATTGAGCTTTCGCTCTTACTCCCAAGACCTTAGTCAAGGCCTACTGCAGTTATATTTGGGTTTCATTTCATGTTGTGTGCGTAGTACTTCAATTCAAGCACTCACACACATTGAGCTTTCGCTCTTATTCCCAAGACCTTAGTTAAGGCCATACTGCAATTTATATTTGGGTTTAATTTCATGTCGTGTGTGTAAGTCTTTCAATTCAAGCACGCATCCACATTGAGCCTTCGCTCTTATTTGCAAGACCCGAGTAAGGGCCCATATACCTACTCTATATACATATCTCCCTTCGGCATTTACTTTATAAGTCATTTTCCTTCGGTTATTTCCCTTCGGTTATTTCCCTTCAGTATTGTCTTTACATTCGGGTTTTCCCTTTGGAGTAGTGTGAGTTTGCATTGCATCTACGCCATACCACGAGGTAGGACGCATATTGCATCAAAGCAAGCCCCGCTCGAATTCGCCCATGTAGTGGAGTGTTCATAACACACAAAGTAGGTGGCCCATAAAGGGATAAAAGGAAAGACTTAGGCACGTGCAAATCCACGTGATCTAAAATCTGCAATCGTATCTAAAAACCCGAATTAGACACCTCGAACCGCTTTGTAGGCTTTCTATCCCAAAAACTCGATGTTTGCAAAGCGTACAGACTGACCCTTGCGCATCGGTACAAGAAGGTCTGCGACGACAAGAGCTCACTTGCTCACAGTCGCCACGTTAGAAGTCAGTTTAAATATATCTTCGCTAGCTTAGGTAAGCTAGCTGGCACGCCCTGTTTACATAAATAGGCCTTAGACACACTAGAGGATCCGCTCCAAGCCCTGAAAAGGTGAGAGGCGGGGATTTTTCGCGCGTCTACAATATCCAGATCCCAATCCAAACCCATGTATGGACTTAGATTTGGATTTGGATTCAAAAATCCAATCCAATATCCATATCCATGGCCCACATCACCTTCTCATAAATAGAGGTGGGGCCCACTTGAATTTCACGTGGGATTATGGGCATGAGAGAGAGTGGGGGAGGATAAGATCAAGGTGTGTTGTAATTAAGCTTGACTTGTGTGTCAAGTTTGGGGTTAATCATGTGGGTTAGCCTAGTTAACATGGGTTTAAGCTTGTAATTAGCCAAAACCTAACCTAGGGCTGCACCAACATGATATGATTAGGGTCCATGGGTCATGTAAAGGGAGCTCCTTAATCTAAACCTAACAAAAAACACCTAATCCTAGCCTTTTACCCTAATCCGGTCCTAATCCTAGCCTAATCACCTAACCCATTTCCCTAATCCCAGCCTAATCCTAGCCTAATCACGTAACCCACTTTCCTAATCCTTCCCTAAACCTAGGTTAAATTCCATAAACCTGACCTAATCCTAGCCTAATCGCCTAACCCACCTCACTAAACCTCACCCCAAAACCAACCCACCTAGCTAAACCCTAAACCTCTAAACCACCCCACCTAAACCTAGCACACAACCTACCCAAAACCCCTTGTATTTAAAATATCTGGCCCTACCCTAATACCAACCTTATCACCACACCACCACCCCCTAGACCACCTTAGCACCTCCTCAAAACTAGCCCCACCGCCCTTCACAAAAGTTATAAACCCCCCCCCCCTCTAGTGGGCGGGTTTTTCAGCTTTTGGGTCCTCCATCATCATCTCCCACCCTCCTTTCCAGCCCAGCCGACTCTTCCACCTACACCACCACCGTGCTCCACCTGCTCCACCACTCCCCAGCCACCCGTCGCCATCCTCTTCATCCGGCCGAACCAGCCACTCCACCACACCCGGCTGCCCCTCAACCAACCGCCGCCTCCCATCATCGCCGGTTAGTACCCCATCCCTCACCTCACCTCTTCTCCACTCCCCCTCCACTCTCAGCCACCTGCACCACCACCATCTTACCCTAACACCAGCCTCTTGCCACCACCACTCCCATTCGGCCAAGCCTCAACCAATCTACCTACCCGACCACTCCACCCAACTCCCTAAAACCTGCCCATATCACCTCACCACACCCACCATCACCTTACCCCATACCCTATCTAGCTTCCTTCCCATCCTCCACCCATAGCCACCTTAGCAGCCCGCCACCACCGAGTCTCTTTTAGTCGGCCACTCCAACCGGTTGTCCCCCATCCATTCGGCCAGCCACCCACCAACCTTAGGTACTCCCTTAGGCTCCCTTAGTGCCATACTTCCTAACATTATACCCTCCCCTAGTGACCCTACTTAGGCACTTTAGCCCAACACACAAAACCAACCCATTCCTAGTAGCCGGCCATCTTCAAGACGCTCCCTCCACGCACCTAAGACACCCGGCCAGCAGCCCCTCTTGCCGTTCAACTCCGCGGAGCTCCCTCTTACAGCCCAAGGCGAAGGCCAAGCCCACGCTCAAGCAAGGTATCTTCGGACCAGGTATTAGTAAGTGCCTAACTCGGTCCTTAGTTGTATACTTGCTTAAAATTCAATTCGATACGGGGTTGTAATAACGGAGCATAGTCTCCCCCCGCTTGTAATAACATGGCTTGGCACACCCACACACACGTGCACTCTCCTAGTTGTGCACTATTTTGAACATACACGGGCCTAATCAGCCCCTAATATATATATATATATATATATATATATATATATCTACTTTAACTTTCGTAGGGTTTTGCTTAAGTTGTGTGTGTTGTCTTTCAATTCAAGCATTCACACACATTGAGCCTTCGCTCTTATTTGAAAGACCCAAGTAAGGGCTGTGTTATACTATTTGGGTTTCATTTCATGTCATGTGTGTAAGTCTTTCAATTCAAGCACTCACACACATTGAGCCTTCGCTCTTATTTGAAAGACCCAAGTAAGGGCCGAGCTATACTATTTGGGTTTCATTTCATGTCTCGTGTGTAAGTCTTTCAATTCAAGCACTCACACACATTGAGCCTTCGCTCTTATTTGAAAGACCCAAGTAAGGGCCAAGCTATACTATTTGGGTTTCGTTTCATGTCGTGTGTGTAAGTCTTTCAATTCAAAAACTCACACACATTGAGCCTTCGCTCTTATTTGAAAGACCCAAGTAAGGGCCGTGTTATACTATTTGGGTTTCATTTCATGTCGTGTGTGTAAGTCTTTCAATTCAAGCACGCACCCACATTGAGCCTTCGCTCTTATTTGCAAGACCCGAGTAAGGGCCCATATATATACCTTATATACATATCTCCCTTCGGCATTTACATTACAAGTCATTTCCCTTCGGTTATTTCCCTTTGGTTATTTCCCTTCGGTTATTTCCCTTCGGCATTGTCTTTACATTCGGGTTTTCCCTTTGGAGTAGCGTGAGTTTGCATTACATCTATGCCATACCACGAGGTAGGACGCATATTGCATCGAAGCAAGCCCCGTACTCCCGCTCAAAATTCACCGCATATAGTGGAGTGTTCATAACACACACCTAGGTGGCCCATAAAGGGGAAAGACTTAGGCACGTACAAACTCATGTGATCTAAAATCTGCCATCGTATTAAAGACCCGAATCAAAACACCTCGAACCGCTTCGTAAGCTTTTTCTATCCCAAAACTCGATTTTTAAAAGCGTACAGACTGACTCTTGCGCATCGGTGCAAGAAGGTCTGCGACGACAAGAGCTCACTTGCTCACAGTCGCCACGTTAGAAGTCAGATTAAAATATATCTTCGCTAGCTTAGGTAAGCTAGCTGGCACGCCCTATTTATATAAATAGGCCTTAGACGCAAGAGAGGATTGGGTCTTCGCCAACATTGTCGTCCGCTTCTATTTTCACCTTCTGGAGATGATTTCAAACAGTTTTGTTGATAACAGGGGGCCTGGATGTTCGCAATTCTGGGGATGAATCTAACACGAGAGTTGATGTGCCAGGCTTGACATGTGCTCCGGTTCCGGGCTCTCTTTCGTTCTTCTGGTCCTGCTTTCATCAGGCCTAGTTGCTTTGTGGGGTTTCAAAATATCTTTTAAAAGGTTGTAAAACTATATAATACATATTTTAAAACATATATAGTTTAAAGCATATGTACAGGGTTTACCTGGAAGGCTCTTGGGTTTCCAGACTCAAAATAGCCCTTTGGGGCTGCTTTTTGCAAAACCAGGTGTGTTGGGAAAATCGTGAGATTTTGGGGTGTTTATAGAGGGTTTAGAGGATCTGCTTAAAGCTGGTTTTATAAAACCCATTGCGTATTCTGATTGGCTTTCCAACATTGTTGTAGTTGGAAAATCCAATGGGAAAATTCGAATTTGCATTGATTTTAGAAATCTCAACAAGGCCACGCCAAAGGATAACTTCCCTTTGCCAAACATTGATTTGATAGTCGATAGTACTGCAAATCATGAAATGTTTTCCTTTATGGATGGCTACTCAGGTTATAATCAAATCAAGTTAGCCCCAAGAGACCAGGCTAAAACTGCTTTTACCACACCCTGGGGCACGTACTGCTACACAGTCATGCCCTTTGGCTTTAAAAATGCCGGTGCCACATATCAAAGAGCCATGACTACGATCTTTCATGATCAAATTCATGAGCTTTTAGAAGTGTATGTGGATGATCTCTTGGTGAAACCAAAAACTCGAGATACACACATCGAATCTTTGCAAAAATTTTTCGAAAGACTAAGGCTTTATAAAGTGAAACTAAACCCTCAAAAGTGTGTCTTCGGAGTAGAATCTGGCAAGCTTTTAGGTTTTATGGTAAGCCAAAGGGGCATCGAAGTCGACCCCTAAGTGTCGACCCATCACAGATATCCCTCCACCCTCTATTTTAACTCAAATTCGAAGCCTCCAAGGTCGCCTCCAATCGATTAGAAGGTTTATTTCAAACCTCACTGGAAGATGCGAACCTTTCAACAGGCTTTTGAGAAAAGGGGTGAAATTTGTATGGGACGATGATTGCCAAAAAGCTTTCGAAAGATTAAAAGCGTATTTGGTTAATCTTTCGGTTTTAAACCCTCCAAAGCAAGGAAAACCTTTTTTACTTTACATTTCTGTGCATCCGAATGCCTTGAGTGCCATATTAGCTCAATATGAGGATGATACACATAAAGAATATGCCATCTACTATATTTTGGAAACTCTATTGGCTTATGAAAGAAACTATCAAGCCATGGAGAAGACGTGCTTGGCCTTGGTATGGGCTTGCCAGAAATTTCGACATTACTTGCTAGATCATGAGATCTGGATAGTGTCTAGGCTTGATCCAATCAAGCATTTGTTTGAAAAACCTATCCTCACGGGTAGGCTGGGTAAATGGCAGTTCCTCTTGATGGAGTATGACCTGAAATTCCACCATCAAACCTCCATCAAGGGGCAAGCCCTAGCTGACTATGTGGCTAATTTCCCCTTAGAGGATTCATATCCCACACTTGATAAAATTCCTGACGAAGGCATCTTTCAAAACCAATTTCAAAACCATATTCTATCAAATTGCTTAAGTGAAAACCAAGTGTGGAAGATGCACTTTGATGGGGTGCGAAACCAAAGAGGGGCTGGGGCGGGAATCATCCTCATATCCCCTGAAAAAGGGAGAAATTCCCATTGCCATTCACCTAGATTTCAAATGTTCCAACAATACGGCCGAGTATGAAGCACTCATACAAGGCTTGAAAATTTTGAAAACTCTAGGAGCATCATGCATTGAAGTCTTTGGAGATTCTTTAATTGTCATAAACCAAGTGTTAAAAATTTGGCAAGTCAAAAATGAAAAACTTCTTCCATACCACGAATTGGCCACCAAGCTGGTCGAGTCATTCCAATCGTGTACACTCACACACGTAGGGAGAGAGGATAATGGCATAGCCGATGCCCTCTCATCCTTGGGCTCAGCTCTAAGTGTCAATCCCACCTTGGGAACTCGATCCTTAGAAATATGGCACACACCCACTCCATCCACACACGATTTGGAGATTTCCCAAAACAACACAACTTCCACTAAAAAACCCTGGTTTCAAGACATTAAAGATTTCTTAGAAAACGGAGGATTTTCAGAATTCGGTTCATCTAAAGACAAAGCATTCATTCGAATGATTTCAACCCGATACATGATTTTGGGAGGGATTCTTTATAAAAAGAGTTTGACTGACATCTTATTGAGGTGTGTCGACCTTGAGGAGGCTAGGATGATAATGCATGAATTCCACGATGGAGAATGTGGAGGGCATGTAAATGCCAACATGATGGCAATGAAAATACTTAGAGCTGGTTACTTTTGATCCACTCTAAAGTAGGATTGTCACGACCATGTTAGGAAGTGTCACCCATGTCAAGTGCATGGACACGCCATCCATACCCCGTCATCCACCCTGCATTCCGTGGTCAGCCCATGGCCACTCACCATGTGGGCGTTTGACATCATAGGACTGATTTTTCCAAATGCATCAAACGAGCATAGGTTTATCCTAGTAGCCACTGAATACTTTTCCAAATGGGTTGAAGCTACCTCCCTGACTAATGTCCAGGGGCAACATGTAGTGGCATTCATTAGGAAAATATTTTGGCTCAATTTGGAGTTCCAAAAGACCTAGTGTCTGATAATGGCACCCCCTTCAAAAACGAGATGATGGTAAAGTTATGTAAGACGTATGGCATAACTCACCACTTCTCATCGCCCTACTACCCTCAAGGCAATGGCCAAGCCGAAGCCACCAATAAGACTCTCATAAGCATTATTGAGAAAACTTTAGAGAAGGGTAGGACATGGCATGAGAAGTTGGATGAAGCCTTATGGGCTTATAGGACTTCCATCCGAACTCCCACAAATGCCACGCCATTTGAGTTGGTCTATGGCACAAATGCCATTCTCCCCATTCATACCAAACTGCATTCATTTCATACATCACTTGCACTCGACCTTCCCCTAGAGACGCTTCAGCATGCTAGAATGGCCGAGCTTGATTTATTAGATGAGAAAAGGCTCCTTGCCATGGATCATGCACATGCATACCGGCAAAGGATCACCTGACATTATGAGAAGCATATGAAGCATATGAAGCCTCGCCACTTCAAAGTGGGAGACCTTGTGCTAAAACTCATCCAACATCATGTCCCACATCCACTTGGAAAGTGGCGGCCCAAGTGGGATGGTCCTTATGTTGTGTGTGGAACCACCACAAACAATGCATACTGGTTAGTCGATGTTGAGGGTAGGAATTTAGCCGACCCTATGAATGCCCAATATTTGAAAAAATACCATGTGTAGGGTCTAAGCTGAATCCTATTACGAAAGGATTTTGAGGAAAATCTCCTTTGAAACTTCGTGAGTGAGGATCAAGGTAGATCGTGTAACCCTGAATAAGAGAATTGATGCTTGTGAAAAAGCGGAGTTTTAAAAAACAAACGGGTTACATTTCAAAATTCTTCTTCTTACAAAGGAAGACCTAGTTCAAAATAGCGAGATACTTGCAAGTAGTACGTGCTATTTCTAAATAGGCTGATTTGGGATGAATCGAGTAAATCATTGGGATAAGTCCTTCCCCTCTTCTCTTCTCTTCCCCAAAAGGAAAACTTGGCAAAAAGCAAAAAGGGAAATCCCTACAAAAATCTCTTTCCAAAAGAAAGCTGAATCCAAAAAAGAAAAATCGTTTCTTCTATGGAAAAGAGGGAACAAAGAAAAAATACTCCCAAAGGGAGACCCTCTAGAAAAGAAAAAAAATAGCCAAAAGCTCAAAAAAGTAGTTTTCCACCTCTTTGCCTCAAACCACGGGACACACCAGAAGGGACCGTGGTAATTCTTTCCCCATCCCTGCGACTTATCCCAAGTGAAGAAAGGTTCATTTCAAGGAGTCCTAAAGTAAAAATATGATTTACTTACTTGAATCTCATCTTGTTTGAGAATTAGATGTTTTGAGTAAGGCGTAGAAATTTTGAAATGTTACTTGATTTTCTTATAAAACCTCTGCTAGATTAGCAAGGGTCAAGACTTAAGTAAAGGGAAACACGAAAAGCTGAAAATCCTTAGGATTGAAGCTAAAAGGAGTTTTCCTCTTTCAAAACAAGTTAAGAAAACCTCGAACATCGAGCAAAATAAGACCAGCTCGCTTAGTGCAACAGGTCTTCCTATGACTCCCAAGTTCAACCATTCCATTAAAGTCTCTAGGAAACCATACTTCCTAGCATATCATTCCATGCCATTCACTCGCAGGTGCACGCATGGACATTTACACGATCCCAATTAGGACCAACACCGCATTAGGTAGAGTCCCCTTTGGCAAAAATCCCCTCTTATTGGGCACAAAGGAAAAGTTTTTCTCAAAACTGGGACGATCCCATATTCTTGAGGACGAATCCAAGGAGAAATCAAACAGGGGTGTTGTCTTCTTCACCATTATCCAAATAAATTTGTGCCAGTTTTGGATAATGCCAAAGAGGGGCATCTGTAAACACCCCAAAATCAAACGATTTTAAAAAACAAACACCTGGTTTAAAACATCCATTTCAAAACTAGATTCTGGAGTTTTCGAAAACCCAAGAGTTGCATAAGCTTTAAACTTTTGTTTTAAACCACGTTCGAAATATGAATTTCTCAAATTCGGGCCAAGTCCCAATTTTGTAAAAACCCAAAACAAATAGGTAGAGCCATCTCCAAAAGCAGCCTCAAATGCAGGTTCAAAAGCCCAGAATCAAGTCTGGCCTGATAAAAGCAGGAGCAAAAGGCAAAGGGTGAGCACAGGCCAGAAGCAGACTTCAAGCCAGGAGCATCAAATGCCAAGCCAAGAACATCTACCAAAATAGCAGAAATCCCAGCCTGAAACAACAAAAATCAATTGAAATGGAGTCCAGAAAGGTGAGGAGGAGTTCAGACGAAAAGGTTGGGGAAGACCCAGCCCAAGACGGAGCACTAATGAAGCCAGGGCCCGCAGAAACTGTTCGTCTCAAAACGCCAAGAAGGACTGAATAAATGAAAATTTGGATTGGATCTACACCTAAATATCTAGATCCAGATCTAAATATTGTTTGGATCGGATTTGGATCTCAAAATTCAAATCCAAGATCCATACCCAAGACCCACCTCATTTGCCTATAAATAGAGGTGAGGGGGTGCCATAAGTTCACGTGAAATTCAAGTGGGCATGGGGAGAGCTTGCATAAAGTAGGTGAGAAAAAATTGGTGTACTAGATATTTTCAAGTGGGCTAGCCTTGTGGGCTTGATCAAGGGCATGGGTTCAAGCCTTGTATGAACCTAGGCTCAAACCAAAGGGCTGCACCAACTTGAAGAAGGGCTGCACAAGGGCGTGGAAGCATGAGCAATGCGTGGTGGACCGGCTCCAAGAGGTAGGTCTCTCAACCTAACCCTAACCTAGCCTAAACCACCTACCTGACCCCACTAAACCTAACCCAAAACTAGCCTTGACCTATTCCTTTTCACCTAAACCAACCCTAAATCCCCCTAACCAACGTAAATAAAAAACCAACCGAGTGCAGCTGCACTCGGTTTGAACCTACTTCCTTCCCCATCCGCCACCCTACATCCCTCACCTCCCGACGCACCTAGCGTCCCATTACACAACCCTCGGCTGGCATCACCCGCCTGCCGTGACCCAACACCTGCCATCTCCTACACCACCCCCTCACCTTCCCTAGATACCCCACCACATCACACTGCCGTAGCTACAAACTCCCCTACCGTAACCTGTCCCTAGTGCCACCCTACACCAACACCCGGCTCCCTACAGGAGCACCTGCAGCCTGTCATCCCTGCCTTACCTCCCAACCGCGCCCCATCACTCCCTAACACATAGCCAGCCTCACACCGCGCCTGCGGTCCCTACCGTAACCCCCGCATCCCACAGCCTACCGCACTAGCACCCCACTTCCTAGCACCCCATCGCCTCGTCCCCGCACCTCCCGCGCCACTGCCTCCACGCCATTCGCCTGCCGTAACCCACCTCACAACCCCAGCCATCCACTTTGCCGAGACTCACCCTACCTCCAACCAGCTAGTCGCACCCCATTCCCTAATCCCCTGCAACCTTACCTTGGCCGTGACCTAACCTAACTCCCATCCCATCACCTAACGCCATACCCACCTAACTAGGACCACTTCCCTAGCGCCAACCTAACACCTCCCTTAGCCAGCCCCACTTAAGTCATGACCTACCTTAGCCAACACCAACCCTACATCTTGGCCAAACCTAAGCTCCTCGTAAGCTCAAATATCCGGCTTCCCCCAAGCATACCCTAAACTCACGTCAAAACCCACCTAGGGAGACTCATCTCTTGGCTGCCAAGATGGACGAACCCAAGCACGTTGAGAGGAAAAGCCGACCACTTGTAAGTGTTTAAATTCGGTTTTTACCTTACTCATTTCAAATTCAATTCAATTCGATACGAGGTTATAATAATGGAGCGTGGTCTCCCCCCGAAATGTAATATTGGTACTTGATTCACGAAGCACACATGTACACTTCCATATTGCTCTTAGACGTAAACAAGACACCCATGTGCACTTGAGCATTCTCGCTCTTAATTGCACACGATTGCACACACATTGAGCATTTCCGCTCTTAAGCTAAAGTATATATTTCCCTTTTGGTATTTACTTTAGTGAAAGCTGTGTGAGTTGCAATTCAATTCGGGTTGTTACATTCATGTCGTGTGAGTTTGTCATTTAAATTTCACACTCACACACAAGAAGTACTCGGGCACTTGCTCCACACTCTCACGCACATTTTGAGCCTTTGTTGCTCATAAGATATATCATACTTATATATTTTCCAACTGCATGAGTTTTATATTATGTCGTGTACGCACTTATATTTCCAGGTGGTTCAATTCAAGTTGTCTGAGTTGTCTTTCCATTTACACACTGTAGACACGGAAAATTCTCACTTCTGGTTCTTAGGACCGAAGTGAACCTTTTCATGTGTTTAAGTCATTTTTTATGAAAAGGGGCGTGCCAGCTAGCTTACTCAAGCTAGCGAAGTAAGTTTTTAAAATCTGACTCTTTCGGTGCGACTGTGAGTAAGTGAGCTCTTTTCGTCGAAGGCCTTCTTACACTGATGCGCAAGGGTCAGTCTGTACGCTTGGCAAAGTCGTTTTAAACAGATAACCTCTTTGAAAAGACATGAAGTGTTTGGGCTTTGTTTCTTTGGTTGCAAGTTTTATTTCATGTGGGATTTGCACGTGCCTATGTCTTTTAATTTTATACTTTTTAGGGCCAACTAGGTGTGTGCGTAAGTGACCGAAGTTGGGCGATTTTTGCACGGGAGTGTGGGGTTTGCTTTGATGCAATATGCGTCCTAACTCGTGGTATGGCGAATATGCAATGCAAAGTCATGGAACTCCAAGGGAAAACCCGAATTGAAAGACAATGCTTAAGGGAAATTGCATAATGTAAATTGCAAAAGGGAAATATGGCTATATCTTAAGAGCAGAAAGGCTCAATTATATATATATGGGCCCGAAGGTCGGCAACGTGTGCATGGGTGTTGTGTATATATGTAAAGACAACTCACACGACTTGTAATGTAAAACCCAAATAGAATTGCAATATGGCCCTTATTAGGGTCTTGGAGTAAGAGCAAAAGCTCAATGTGTGTGAGTGTGGAATTGAAAGACCACGCACACGACTTGAATGAAACACCCAAATATCATTGCAATATGGCCCTTACTAGGGTCTTGGGAATGAGAGCGAAAGCTCAATGTGTGTGAGTGTGGAATTGAAAGACAACACCCACGACTTGTAATAGAAAACCCACACAACTGAATATATATAAATATAACTATATCTTAGGGGCTGTCAAGGCCCGTGTGTGTGTCAAAAGGGTGTACAACTAAGAGCGAAAAGGCTCAAGTGCAAGTGTGTGTTGGTGTGTCAAACCAAGTTATTACAATCGGGGGGAGACAATGATCCATTATTACAACCCCGTATCAAAATTTAATTAAATGTAAGCAAGTTCATATAAGGAACCGAGTTAGGCACTTACATGTAGCTGGTCCGTGCTCAACTTGCTTTGATTTGGCCTCGTGAGTCGCCTTGGGCAGCCGAAGGGGAGCTCCTTAGGTGGGTGCTTGCGGCAGGTAGCGGTGTTGGCCGGATGGTGGAATGTCCAGGTGTTGGGCCGGGTGGTGGAGTGGCAGGTGCTGGGCCGGGTTTTGGTGATGCTTGGCTGGGAAGTGGGCGACTAAGGGAGGTGTTTAGCTGGGAGCTAGGATGGCAGGTGGATGGAAGGTGGCCGGGTGGAAGGGAGAAGTGTTGGCTGGGAATGAAAGAGGTGCGGGCGAGATGAAGTTGTGGTGGGTGGATGAGAGTGTGTGGCTGGGAAGAAGAGGGGGAAGAGAGAATGAAGGTTAGATGAGGTTGAGGTGGGGTACTAACCATGAAGGAGGCGGTGCTGGTGGATGGAAGTGGTAGCCGGATGGTAGTGGAAGAAGAGTGGCAGCCGGGAAGGAGCTCCTCGCCGAAGGTGGAAGGTGGTGGAGTCGGTTGGAATGGGAAAGTGCTGGCCAGGTTCCAAGATGGAGGGATGGATGAAGGTGGAACTGGCCGGGTCCTAGGGGGGCATGGAGGGAGTGGAGGAGAGAGAGAGAAACCCGCAATGAAGGGGTTTTTTTATTGGCTGGGAATGGGCTGGGTCAGTTAGCTGGTTGTGGGCCAGATATTTGTAATAAGGTGGGCATGGGACATGGTTTGGGGTAGGTCGGTTAGGGGGGGCTGGTTAGTGGTTTGGGTAGGTCGGTTAGGTGGGCTGGGACATAGTGGTTAGGGGTTTAATTAGGTGCACTAAGGTGGGTTTAGGCTAAGTTGGTTAGGGTCTAGGTGGTCTAGCTAGGTGAGGTTTGGCTAGGTGAGGTCGGCTAGGTGAGGTTGGTGCGGTTTTGGGTGAGAATGGCTAGGTTTGGGTTAGGTTTTAGGAGAAATGGCTAGGTGAGGTGAGCTAGCTTAGGGCTAGGTTTAGGAACCTCCCCTTTGTGCCGGTCCCTTGCTCCATTTGCAGCCATGTCCAAGTTGGTGCAACCCCAGGTCAGGTGTAGGTGTGTACAAGCTTAAACCCACACTCTAGGCTGAACCCACAAGGTTAACCCACCCTTGACCAAAAGTCAAGCCTACCAACTTTCTCACTCATACTTTATCCCCCCTTTCTCTCTCTACCCAAGCTTTTCACATGAAATATTGTGGGCCCCTTACCTCCATTTATGAGAAGGCAATGTGGGCCATGGATATAGATATTGGATTTGGATCTTGAGATCCAAATCCAAATCTAAATCCAAATACATGTTGGGTTTGGATATGGATATATATGGTCCAGATCCGGCTCAAATCTGATTTTTTGATTCCTTCATGGCATTTCGAAACGGACGGTTTGTGCAGGGCCTGAGTTCATCAGTACTCGGTCTTGCGTTGGGTCTTCGCCAACATTATCGTCCGCTTTTCTTCTCACCTTCGGGAGTTCATTTTGAGCAAATTTCTGATATTTGGGGCTTGGATGTTTGAGAATCTGGGGATGATTTTGATACGAGAGTTGATGTGCCAGGCTTGAAGTATGCTTCGGGTGCAGGCTCTCCTTTGCCTTTTCAGTCCTGCTTTTGTCAGGCCAGGTTGCTTTCGGCGTTTTAAAAGACTTTTTAAAAGTCTAAAACTATATGTATATAGTTTTAAAATGTATATATGGTTTCGACATATGTACAGGGTTGTCTGGAAGGCTCCTACATTTTCAGACTCAAAATAACCCTTTGGGGCTGCTTTTTGTGAAACCAGGCGTATTTGAGAAAATCGTGGGATTTTGGGGTGTTTCCAAACTCAAATGTTTTTGTATTTTTGTAAAAGGGATCTTCCTTCATACCTACAAAGGGAAAACACTACGGGTTAGACTCGGAATAAGAGGTCTAAATCGTAGGTTTCTTCTAGGGTAAGCTCCAGGGCACTCTTGACCCAGGTGGTCATAGGGGGTGGCTCTGGTGGTATTTTGGGAGTATAGCCGATCCCATATCGGCTTGGGTTGGCCCTAGGAAGGATTGGCTCTAGGAGACCCTGGTTTTGTGCCCCTAGACCTTTATAGGGCGTATAGCCCATGTTCAACAGCATGTTCCATGATTTTTTGTTTTTTGAAAAATTAGAATATAAATCGTGGTCCTGGAACTTGCTGTCGTCCATATCATGCACGTATGGCTTTTTGCCCAGGGGTTTTGGAAATAAGGGATGAGAATTGGGAGGGGGCCAGCTTTGGGCGGTCCCTTGACGTATACGACCTTCCTAGGGTTGTTTAACACGAGCCTTGGCGGCTCAACCATGGTCTGCCCTAGGTTAGCCTCATGGGCCTGAGAACTCGACAAACAGGGGGAATTTAAGATCCCCTGAAGCTGAGGGTGACTCTCACCTAAGATCACCACGACTTGGTCCCTGAAAGGGATCTTGACACACCTGTGGAAGGTGGATGGCACAACTCATAAGCTGTGTATCTAAGGCCTTCCCAACAACAGGTTATAATGGGGGTCGATGTCCAAGACATGGAATACCCCCGTTTGTGTGATCCCTCCCGTTTCCATAGGTAGTTCGATCGATCCTAAGGATCTAGATGCATTCCCATCGTATCCAGTGATAACGATGGGACTTGGGTTCACCCTCCTCCCTTATAACCCCTGGGCAAAAAGCCATACATGCATGATATTCTCATCCCTTATAGGGCGTATAGCCCATGTTCAACAGCATGTTCCACGATTTTTTGTTTTTTGAAAAATTAGAATATAAATCGTGGTCCTGGAACTTGTTGTCGTCCATATCATGCACGTATGGCTTTTTGCCCAGGGGTTTTGGAAATAAGGGATGAGAATCGGGAGGGGGCCTGCTTTGGGCGGCCCCTTCACACATACAACCTTCCTAGGGTTGTTTAACACTAGCCGGGGTGGCTCAACCATAATTTGCCCCAAGTTAGCCTCATGGGCCTGGGAGCTCGATAAACAAGGGGAGTTGATGATCCCCTGAAGCTATGGGAGACTCTCACCTAGGATCACTACAACCTGGTCCCTAAAAGGGATCTTGATACACCTGTTGAAGATGGATGGCACAGCGCATAAGCTGTGTATCCAGGGTCTTCCCAGCAACAGGTTATAATGGGGGTGGATGTCCAAGACATGGAACACCCCCGTGTGTGCTATCCCTCCCATTTCTATTGGGAGTTCGATGGATCCTAACGACCTAGATGCATTCCCATCGTATCCAGTGATAACGATGGGGCTTGGGTTCACTGAAGTCAAGGTGACTCCGATTTTATACGCCACATGAAGTGGAAGGATGTTGAGCCCTCCTCCCCATCGACAAGGCACCTGTCCAGAGAGTGGTTATTCAGAACCACCTCGATATGCAGGGCCTGGTTATGGGACTCGTAGGGTCTATCTACATCATCTTCCGAGAAAGTGATGGGCAATTTTGCTCCTATTGATGCCACTTGGTCAGACAGGGATTCCGGGGTTATGTTCGAACTAACCTTAGCTCTTTCTAGAATTTTCTCTAGCATGAGTCTATGCCTAGGCGAAGTTTGTATTAGCTCTAGGATGGACATGTAAATAGGAATCATTGAAAGATGATTTTCGAAATCATAAGGGTTTAAAACGATTTTCCCATTGTCTGCTTTTGGCAGAACTCTAGGAATACATGCTTTTGAGGGGCCAGGCACACTCACCACCTTTTTAGCACTTTGTAGGTGTGGGGGTTGATAGATCCTCCCTGATCTTGTCACTTCCCCCACGATCAACCTAGGGTTCGCACTTAAACTGGCTCTAATCGTGAGTTTTGGAGCACCTTGAGTTTTTAAAACTGGTTTAGCCGGGGATTTACCTTTTGGTGGTCCCCGAATGATTACTTGGGTGGGCTTCTTGTAAAGTACAAGAGTAGACGCACAAGTGGATCGACCAGACTCAGATGAATGTGCTAGATCTTTTGAAAAGGTGAGGGTACATACCTCTTTTCCTTTCCCACTGCCACTGGCGTGCTTGGGAAAGGGTTCTTTAAAGATAGCTTGAGCTGGCTCGGGTTCCGCAGTGACCTGGAGCCGGCCCTCCGCTATCAAGTTCTCGATTTTGTTTAAAAGGGAGAAACAACGCTTTGTATCATGGCCTTTGAGCCGATGATACTTGCAAAAGCGGTTTAAATATCCCCCTTTGGAAGTGACTCTCTCAGGGATTTCGGGGAGTTCAATCATGCCCTAGGCAAGTAGGAGGTCTAGGACCTCCGACACAGGTTGCCCTAGCGGAGTGTACTCCCGTTTTTCAACAGTTTTTTGGAAGTTTTTCTCCCTTTTGTTTTCTAATTTTTCGAAGTGCTCGTCGGGCTTGGATCCACCCGGACATTGGCAATTTTGTGGGGGTTTTGCCCCTTTGTCCATCGTGGGTAGCCCATAAGTGATGGGTTTCTCCAAGCTGGTTTTTGAAATGGCACTTCCTTTCCATAAGTGATCGTATATCCCTTTCAGCAGCTGCTGTAGGGCTTTACGGTCCTTTTGTGTGAAGGACTCGTGGTATTGGTTGCCTTCCATTACGAAGGCCTCTTTGTGTTTGCGAGGTTTTTCAGTTTTTTTCTTGGCCATTTGTTCACCATTTGATGAACATCAATCGCCTGCTTTAGCCTCTTGGCTAAGAGAATCAATTTTGGCCTCGAATTCCCTTCTCAAATCTTCTATCTCTTCTAGTTTGATTTTATTTTTCAAAACCCTCCTAGAGTGAGAACTTGATGCGCATGAGCCTTGGCTCGACACTTCACTTGGGTTGGATTTTCACATGCTTTCAAGCTTTCAAACAATCCTACGTATGAAGCACAAAAAGAGTTAAAAATAACACCTTTGGAAAATATTTTCGCAAGGTTTCTAAGGTGACTCGATTTTTAAAAGACACGTCCCACCGGGCGTGCCAAATCCTGTAGACGCTAGAAAATCCCCGCCTCTAGTTCTTAGGCCTGAAGCGAATCTTTTCGTGTGTCTAAGTCCTATTTAAGCAAAAGGGCGTGCCAGCTAGCTTGCTTATGCTAGTGAAGAGATATTTTGAAATCTAACTCCTAACGTGGCGACTGTGAGCAAGCAAACTCTTTTCGTCGCAGACCTTCTTGCACCGATGCGCAAGGGTCAGTCTGTACGCTTAGAAAATCGAGTTTTTGACATGATAACCTATGGAAAATTTTTTAGGTATTCGATTCGGGATGTTTTTGTATGGTTTTCAAATTTTATTTCACATGGATTTGCACGTGTCTATGTCTTTCTTTTTATCCCTGTTTCGGGCCAACTAGGTGTGTGTTATGAACATGTGACCTAAGTGGGGCGATTTTGAGCGGTAGTGTGGGGTTTGCTTTGATGCAATATGCGTCCTAACTCGTGGTATGGCGTATATGCAATGCAAACGCACGCAACTCCAAAGGGAAAACCCGAATTGAAAGACAATGCGGAAGGGAAATGACTTAATGTAAATTGCAAAAAGGAAATATGGCTATATCTTAAGAGCGGAAAGGCTCAATTGTGCAAGTGTGTGCCGTGTATATATGTAAAGACTACGCACACTGCTGAACCTTAAAGCCCAAATCTTAAAGACATAGCCGAAAGGGAAATACTTATAATATATATGGGCCCGAAGGTCGCCAACGTGTGCATGGGTCTTGTGTGTATATTGAAAGACAACTCACACAACTTAAATGAAACCCAAATATAATTGCAATATGCCCTTAACTAAGGTCTTGGGAGTAAGAGCGAATGCTCAATGTGTGTGGGTGTAGAATTGAAATACTACGCACACGACATGAAATTAAACCCAAATATAATTGCAATAGGCCTTGACTAAGGTATTGGGAGTAAGAGCGAAAGCTCAATGTGTGTGAGTGTAGAAATGAAATACTACGCACACGACATAAAGTAAAACACCCAAAACTAAATTATAATAGGCCCTTACTTGGGTCTTGAAAATAAGAGCGAAAGCTCAATGTGTGTGAGTGTGAAAATTGAAAGACAACACACACAACTTAAGCAAAACCCCACGCAACTTAAATTATATAAGTATATCTATATCTTAAGGGCTGATTAGGCTCATGTGGGTGTTCAAAATCGTGTGTAGCTAAGAGCGGAATAGGCTCAAGTGCACGTGTGTGTGGGTGTGCCAAACCACGTTATTACAAGTGGGGGGAGACAACGCTCCATTATTACAACCCCGTATCAAATTTAATTAAGCTTAAGCAAGTCTATATAACAAGGACCGAGTTAGGCACTTACGTATAGCTGGTCCGGGTGTGACTTGCTTGCGCTTGGGCTGGTGTGTCACCTTGGACTGCAAGAGGGAGCTCCTTGGAGGGGCGCGGCAAAGGAGGGTGCTGGCCAAATGGAAGCAAGGTGCTGCGGGTGGCGCCTTGGCGCTAGCCGAGTGATGGGGGCTGCCTTGGCTGAGGTTGGGGTACTTAGGGAAAGCAAAGGGGAGTTAAGGTGTGGCTATGTTGTCTAAGGGAAAGGAGGGGCAGGTCCTAGGGAAAGGTAAAGCTGTGTATGTAAGTTAGGGGCTGTCTAAGGGAGAGGTAAGGTGAAGGGTGGTGGAGGCGGGTGTTGCTGGCCGAATGGATAGAGGGTGGCAGATGGTGGCCGATCGTATAAGGGGCTGTCAAGGCTGAGGAAGGGTGGCGTGGTGGTGGCTAATAGTGGAGGGGGAGTGAAGAAAGGGTGGCGTTGAGTTGGGATACTAACCGGAGTGGATGGCTGGATGAAGGGTGAAGGTGGCGGGTGTCAAAGGGAGGCAGTCGAATGGAAGCAAGTGCTGCGGTTGCAGCCAATGGCGTGGAATTGAGCTGGCCGGGGAATGGAGGTGGCGTGTAGTGGAGCTGGCCGGGTTCCAAGGGGGAGCAGGTGAGAGAAGAGAGAAAGGGATTAGAGAGGAGAGGAAGGGCTGAATTGCCCAAGAAAGCATGAAAAACCCGCCCACTAGGGCGGGTTTCTATAGGGTTTTGGTGGGGTCGGTTGGGTTGGTATTCGGGGGCTGGTTTGGGGGTATGGTGGTGGTGGTTAGGGGATATGGTGGGCTGGACTTTTAGGTGAGCCAGATATTTATCTTAGGTGGTTTAGGGATATGGTGTGCTAGGGATTTGGTGGGCTGGTTTAGTGGTTTAGGGCTTAGCTAGGTGGGTTGGGCTTAGGGTGAGGTTTAGTGAAGTGGGTTAGGTGTTTAGGCTAGGATTATGGTGAGGTTAGGGGAATTAGGTTAGGTTTAGGGGAGGATTAGGGAAGTGGGTTAGGTGATTAGGTTGGGATTAGGGAAGGATTAGGGAAGTAGGTTAGGTGATTAGGCTAGGATTAGGTCGGGATTAGGGGGAAACGGCTAGGTAAAGGGGATTAGGCTAGGGTTAGGGTTAGGAGCATCCCTTTGCATGGCCCATGGACCTAGTTGCATCAAGTTGGTGCAGCCCTAGGTTAGGTGTAGGTGCATACAAGCTTAAACCCACACTCATTAGGCTAACCCACAAGATTAACCCAAAACTTGACACACAAGTCAAGCTTAACACATTTTACTCTTATCTTATCCTCCCCATTCTCTCTCATACCCAAGATTCTACGTGAATTTCTTGTGGGCCCCACCTCCATTTATTAGAAGGTGATGTGGGCCATGGATGTGGATATTGGATTGGATCTTTGGATCCAAATCCACATATATGTTTGGATTGGGATCTGGATATATATGGTCCAGATCCGATCCAAATCTGAATTCTAACTCTTTCGGGGTATGCTTGAAACGAACGGTTTGTGCGGGGCCTGACAACATCAGTACTCCGTGTTGCGTTGGGTCTTCGCCAACATTGTCGTCCGCTTCTGTTTTCACCTTCCGGTGATGATTTCAAACGGTTTTGTTGATAACAGGAGGCTTGGATGTTCGAGATTCTGGGGATGAATTTAACACAAGAGTTGATGTGCCGGGCTCGACATGTGCTCCCCTTCCAGGCTCTCTTTTGCTCTTCTGGTCCTGCTTTCATCAGGCCAAGTCGCTTTGTGGGGTTTCAAAACATCTTTTAAAAGGTTTTAAAACTATATAATACATATTTTAAAACATATATAGTTTAAAGCATATATACAGGGTTTTGCCTGGAAGGCTCCTGCGTTTCCAGACTCAAAATAGCCCTTTGGGGCTGCTTTTACAAAACCAAGTGTTTGAGAAATTCGTGGGATTTCGGGGTGTTTACACTACGCCTTACTCGAAACGTCGAATTCTCAAACAAAATGAAATTCAAGTAAGTAAATCCTATTTTTACTTTAGGATTCCTCGAAATGAACCATGTTTTACTTGGGATAAGCCATGGGGATGGGAAAGAGATACCACGATCCCTTCTGAAGTGTCCTGTGGTTTTCGGCATAGAAGGCGGAAAACTGCACTTTTTTGAGCTTTTTGGCCTTTTCTTCCTTTTTTTTCATAGAGGGCCTCCCTTTGGGAGTATTTTTTCTTTAATCCCTCTTTTCCATAAGAGAATCGAATTTTTCTTTTTGATTCATGTTTCTTTCTTTGGGAAATAGATTTTGGTGAGGATTTCCCTTCGCTTTTGGCTATATTTTCCTTTTGCAAGGAGAAGAGAAGAGAGGAAGACTTATCCCATGGTCACACTCGATCCCTTCCAGATCAACCTATTTAGAAATAGCACGTATTACTTGCAAGTATCTTGCTATATTGAACTAGGCCTTTCTTTGTAAGAAGAAGGATTTTGAAATATAACCATGTATTTGGAAAACTCCACTCTTTCACAAGTGCGAATTCTCTCACTCAGGGTCACACAATTCGCCTTTAAACCTTACTTTCATGGTTTCAAAGCAACTATCCCTAAGGATTTTCGAAAACGGGAATTTAACCCAAACCCTAGACATAATACTTCTTTAAGTATTGAACATTGATAGGATCTGCTAAATTCCTACCTTCTACATCGATCAACCAATATGAGTTGTTCGTGGTGGTTGCACGCACAACATAGGGTCCATCCCACTTGGGGCGCCACTTTCCAAGTGGATGTGGGCCACGAAAGTGGATGATTTTCAAAACCAGATCTCCCACTTCAAAGTGGCGAGGTTTCATATGTTTGTCATAGTGTCGGGCTATCCTTTACCGGTATGCATGAGCATGATCCATAGCAAGGAGTCGCCTCTCATCTAACAAATCTAGTTGGGCCATCTAATAATGCTGAAGCGTCTCTAGGGGGAGGTCGAGTGTAATGGATGTATGGAATGAATGCAATCGTGTATGAATGGGGAGAATGGCATTTGTGCCATAGACCAACTCAAATGGCGTGGCAATCGTGAGAGTCCGGATGGAAGTCCTATAAGCCCATAAGGCTTCATCCAGCTTCTCATGCCACATCCTACCCTTCTCTAAAGTCTTCTCAATTATGCTAATGAGAGTCTTATTCATGGCTTCGGCTTGGCCGTTGCCATGAGGTTAGTAGGGCGAGGAGAAGTGGTGAGTTATGCCATAGGTGTTGCACAACTTGACCATCCGCTCGTTTTTGAATGGGGTTCCATTATCGGACACAAGGTCTCTTGGAACTCCAAATCGAGCCAAGATATTCCTCCTAATTGTAAACACCCCGAAATCCCACTGTAAACACCCCGAAATCCCACGAATTTCTTAAACAAACCTGGTTTTGTAAAAGCAGCCCCAAAGGGCCATTTTGAGTCTGGAAACCCAGGAGCCTTCCAGACAACCCTGTATATATGTTTTAAACTTTATCTTTCAAAAACATATAATATGACTTTTGAAAACCTTTTAAAACATGTTTTGAAACCCCGAAGTGGCTTGGCCCGATCAAGACAGGACCAGGAGAGCTAAGAAGAGCCCGGAACCGGAGCACACGTCGAGCCCGGCACAGCAACTCTTGTATCTGATTCACACCCCCAGGATCTCGAACGTCCAAGACCCTGTTCTTATCAAAATGTCATTTGAAGTCATCTCCGGAAGGCAGAAACGGAGGCGGACGACCATGTTGGCGAAGACCCAACGTAGACGGAGTACTGATGCTGTCAGGCCCCACACAAATCGTCCGTTTCGAACCCAGCTTGAAGGAGTCAGAGTTCAGTTTGGATTGGATCTGGACCATATATATCCAGATCCCAATCCAAACCCATATGTGGACTTGGATTTGGATTTGGATCCAGAGATCCAATCCAATATCCATATCCATGGCCCACATCACCTTCTCATAAATGGAGGTGGGGCCCACTTGAAATTCACGTGGGATATTGGGCATGAGAGAGAGTGGGGGTGGAAAATATCAAGAGTGTTGTATTAAGCTTGACTTGTGTGTCAAGTTTGGGTTTAATCATGTGGGTTAGCCTAATTGAGTGGGTTTAAGCTTGTAATTAGCTAAAACCTAACCTAGGGCTGCACCAACATGGGGTGATCAAGGTCTATGGGCCATGCTAAGGGAGCTCCTTCACCTAGACCTAACCCAAAATGACTAATCCTAGCCTAAACCCCTAATCCACCCCTAATCCCGACCTAATCACCTAACCCACTTCCCTAATCCCGGCCTAATCCCAACCTAATCACCTAACCCACTTCCCTAATCCTTCCCTAAACCTAGATTAATTTCCCTAATCCTAGCCTAAACCTAGCCTAATCACCTAACCTAGCTCACTAAACCTCACCCTAAAACCCAACCACCTAACCTAGCCCTAAACCCCTAAACCACCCTTAGCCCACCATCTACCCAAACCCCTAGTTTTAAAATATCTGGCCCAACCGTTTCCAGCCCACCTTATCTACATACCACCCTACCTAAACCACCTAACCACTACCCTCAGCCCAGCCCTAACCGACCTACCCATCCCCTATTTAAACCCCCCCCCTTGGGGGCGGGTTTTCCAAGTGGGAACCACCATCTCACCCAGCCGGGCCCTCTCCTTCTCCCATATCTCATCCAGCTGGGACCACTCTCCATCACCTCCGCTTGCTCCACCAGCTCCACCTGCACCGCCACCTTCCCTCTTCCATCCATCACCACCTCACCCAACCGGACGCCACCACCTTCATCCAACCGAACCAGCTGAACTCCCATCAACACCCGGCTTCTCTCTTCATCCACTCGCCACCTCTCCCCATTCGGTAAGTACCCGGCACCTTACCTAGCCCCCTTCTCTACTCCCTCTCCACTCCCAGCCATCCACCATACCATCACCTTAGTCACCCTAGCAGCCCGCCACCACCATTTTAACTTAGCCGAACCTAGTACAACCCAAACTGCCGGCCACTACCTTCCCCTAGGTGTCCCATTCGGCCTTCTTACAAACTCTCCCTTAGGGCCAGTTTTCCCTAAGTACTCAACTCCCCTAGTGATCCTAAGACCTCACTCGTTCAGCCCATTTAAACCCCCCCACCTCGAGGTGACCTCTACTTGCCACCAGCCACCTTTGAGGCGCCTATCCCGCGCCCCACTTGCAGCCGGCCAGCACCTTTGATCACCTATCTTCGCGGAGCTCCCGTTTACAGCCCAAGGTCAAGCCCACGCTCAAGCAAGGCCTCTACGGACCAGCTACTCGTAAGTGCCTAAACTCGGTCCTTAGTTGTATACTTGCTTGAGATTCAATTTGATACGGGGTTGTAATAACGGAGCATAGTCTCCCCCCGCTTGTAATAACGTGGCTTGGCACAACCACACACGTGCACTCTCTTAGTCGTGCACGATTTTGAACACACACGGGCCTAATCAGCCCCCAATACATAAGTGTACATATATACTTTCATTTTCGAAGGGTTTTGTTTAAGTTGGGTGCGTTGTCTTTCAATTCAAGCACTCACACACATTGAGCCTTCGCTCTTAGTAGAAAGACCCAAGTAAGGGCCGACCTATACTATTTGGGTTTCATTTCATGTCGTGTGAGTAAGTCCTTCAATTCAAGCACTCTCACACACATTGAGCTTTCGCTCTTACTCCCAAGACCTTAGTAAAGGCCTTATTGCAGTTTTATTTGGGTTTCATTTCATGTCGTGTGGTCTTTCAATTCAAGCACTTTCACACACATTGAGCCTTCGCTCTTACTCCCAAGACCTTAGTCAAGGCCATACTGCAATTTATATTTGGGTTTAATTCCATGTCATGTGTGTAAGTCTTTCAATTTAAGCACGCACCCACATTGAGCCTTCGCTCTTATTTGCAAGACCCGAGTAAGGGCTCCTATACATAATCTATATACATATCTCCCTTCGGTTATTTCCCTTCGGTTATTTCCCTTCGGTTATCTCCCTTCGGTTATTTCCCTTCGGTTATTTCCCTTCAGTCATTTCCCTTCAGTATTGTCTTTACATTTCGGGTTTTCCCTTTGGAGTAGCGTGAGTTTGCATTGCATCTACGCCATACCACGAGGTAGGACGCATATTGCATCGAAGCAAGCCCCGCTCGAATTCGCCCATGTAGTGGAGTGTTCATAACACACAAACTAGGTGGCCCGAAAAGGGATAAAAGAAAAGACTTAGGCACGTGCAAATCCACGTGACCTAAAATATACAATCGCATTTTAAAGACCCGAAATAGACACCTCGAACCGCTTCGTAGACTTTCTATCCAAAACTCGATTTTTGCAAAGCGTACAGACTGACCCTTGCGCATCGGTGCAAGAAGGTCTGCGATGACAAGAGCTTACTTACTCACAGTCGCCACGTTTAGAAGTCAGTGTTAAAAATATCTTCGCTAGCTTAAGTAAGCTAGCTGGCACACCCTATTTATATACATAGGCCTTAGACACACGAGAAGATCCACTCCAAGCCCCGAAAGGGACGAAGAGGCAGGGATTTTTGCGTGTCTACACTAATGAAAGCCACCACATGTTGCCCCTGTACGTTGGTCAGGGAGATGGCTTCGACCCACTTGGAAAAGTACTCAGTGGCTGCTAAAATGAACCTATGCCCATTCGATGCCTTTGGAAATATCGGGCCTACAATATCAAACGCCCACATGTAAATGGCCAGGGTTTGACCACGGAATGCAATGATGATGAGGGGATATGAATGGCGTGTCCATGCACTTGACATGAATGACACTTCCTAACATGATCGTGGCAATCCTTTTTCAGGGTGGACCAAAAATAGCCCGCTCTAAGTATTTTCTTCGCCATCATGTTGGCATTAACATGACCTCCACATTCTCCATCGTGGAATTCATGCATAACAGTCCTAGCCTCGTCTAGGTCGACACATCTTAGTAGGATGCCGGTAAAACTTTTTTTATACAAAACCCCACCCAAAATCGTGTATCGGGTAGAAATTTTCTGGATGAATGCCTTATCTTTGGATGTGGCATCCTCAGCGAATCCCCCATTTTTTAGAAAACATTTGATGTCACAGAACCAAGGTTTTTCAACAGAATCTGGATTGTTTTGGCAAATTTCCAAATCGTGTGTAGATGGAGTGGGTGCATGCCATATTTCTAAGGATCGGGTTCCCAAAGTGGGATCGACTTTTAGGGCAAAACTCAAGGAGGAGAGGGCGTCGGCAATACCATTATCCTCTCTTCCTATGTGTGTGAGTGTACACGATCGGAAGGACTCAACTAATCGAGTGGCCAACTCGTGATATGGAAGAAGTTTTTCATTTCGTACTTGCCAAATTTTCAAAACTTAGTTTATAACAAGGAGCAAATCTCCAAAGACCTCGATGCATGATGCCCCTAGAGTTTTCGAAATCCTTAAACCTTGTATGAGTGCTTCATACTCAGCTATGTTGTTGGAACATTCGAAATCTAGGCGAATTGCTATGGGGATCTCACCCTTTTCAGGGGATATAAGGATGACCCCGACACCAGCCCCTCGTTGGTTTCGTGCCCCATCGAAGTGCATTTTCCACACTTGGTTTTCGAAAGAGTTTGCCAAAATGTGGTTTTGAAATTGACTTTGCAATATGCCTTCATCAGGCATTTCATTAAGTGTGGGATATGTGTCCTCTAGGGGGAACTCAACCACGTAGTCAGCTAGGGCTTGCCCCTTAATGGAGATCTGATGATGGTATTTTAGGTCATACTCCATTAGAAGGAGTTGCCATTTGCCGAATCTACCAGTGAGAATGGGGTTTTCGAACATGTGCTTGATTGGATCAAGCTAGGACACTATCCAGATCTCGTGATCTAGGAAATATTGTCGAAATTTCTGGCAGGCCCAAACTAGGGCCAAGCACATCTTCTCCATGGCTTGATAATTCCTTTCATAAGCCAAGAGAGTTTTCGAAATATAATAGATGGCATACTCCTTGTGGGTGTCATCCTCGTATTGAGCTAAGAAAGCTCCCAAGGCATTCGCATGCATGGAAATATAAAGCAAAAGAGGTTTTCCTTGCTTTGGAGGATTTAAAACAGGGGGGTTAACTAAGTATGCCTTTAGTCTTTCAAATAACTTTTGGCAGTTGTTATCCCATGAAAATTTCATGCCCTTTCTCAACAATTTGTTGAAGGGTTCACATCTAGTCGCCAGGTTCGAGATGAACCTGCAAATGGATTGTAATCGACCTTGGAGGCTACGAATCTGCGTGAGATTGGAGGGTGGAGCCATGTCTATGATGGCTCGACACTTAGATGGGTCGACTTCTATGCCCCTTTGGCTCACCATAAAGCCTAAGAGCTTTCCGGACACTACTCCGAACACACATTTCTGAGGGTTTAGCTTTACTTTGTAAAGTCTAAGCCTTTCGAAAATCTTTCGTAAGCATTCGATATGAGTGCATCGAGTTTTGGATTTGGCCAAGAGATCATCCACATATACCTCTACGAGCTCATGAATCTGATCATGGAAGATCATGGTCATAACTCTTTGGTATGTGGCACCAGCATTTTTCAAACCAAAGGGCATGACTATATAGCAGTACGTGCCCCATGGGGTTGTGAAAGCGGTCTTACCCTGATCTCGTGGGCTTAGTTTGATTTGGTTATACCCTGAATAGCCATCCATAAACAAAAACATTTCGTGATTTGCAGTACTATCGACTATCAAATCTATGTTTGGTAAAGGATAATTATCCTTTGGAGTGGCTTTATTCAGGTTTCTAAAATCGATGCATATTTGAATCTTCCCATTGGCCCGAAGTGAACCTTTTCGTGTGTCTAAGTCGTATTTAACAAAAGGGCGTGCCAGCTAGCTTGCTTAAGCTAGCGAAGAAAGTTTTGAAATCTGACTCTATCGGGGTGACTGTGAGCAAGTGAGCTCTTCTCGTCGCAGACCTTCTTGCACCGATGCACAAGGGTCAGTCTGTACGCTTGGCAAAGTCTTTTATTTAAACCTCTTTGAAAATACCCTAAGTGTTTGGGCTTTGTATGTACGATTGCAAGTTTTATTACACGTGGGATTTGCACGTGCCTATGTCTTTCTTTCTATGCTTTTTAGGGCCAACTAGGTGTGTGCGCAAGTGACCTAAGTTGGGCGATTTTTGAGCGGGAGTGTGGGGCTTGCTTCAATGCAATATGTGTCCTAACTCGTGGTATGGCGTATATGCAATGCAAACTCACACAACTCCAAAGGGAAAACTCGAATTGAAAGACAATGCGGAAGGGAAATGACTTAATGTAAATTTGCAAAAGGGAAATTGCAAAAGGGAAATATGGCTATATCTTAAGAGTAGAAAGGCTCAATTGTGCAAGTGTGTGTCGTGTATATATGGAAAGACTACGCACACAGTTGAACCTTAAAACCCAAATCTTAAAGACATAGCCGAAGGGAAATACTTATAATATATATGGGCCCGAAGGTCGCCAACGTGTGCGTGGGTGTTGTGTGTATATGGAAAGACAACTCACACGACTTGTAATGAAAACCCAAATATAATTGCAATAGGCCTTGACTAAGGTCTTGGGAGTAAGAGCGAAAGCTCAATGTGTGTGAGTGTAGAATTGAAATGCTAAGCACACAACTTGAATTTAAACACCCAAAACGAAATTGCAATAAAGCCTTTACTATGGTCTTGGGAGTAAGAGTGAAAGCTCAATGTGTGTGAGTGTGGAAATTGAAAGACCACGCACACAACTCGAATTAAAACACCCAAGGGAAATTGCAATACGGCCCTTACTAGGGTCTTGGGAATAAGAGCGAAAGCTCAATGTGTGTGAGTGTGGAAATTGAAAGACAACACACACAACTTAATTAAAACCCATGTAACTTAAAACATATAAATATAACTATATCTTAAGGGCTGAAGTGGCGGTGGAGGTGGTGCTGCTGGTGGAGAATGGGAGTGAAGTGGGATGGAAGAGAGGGCTGGTGAGAGAGGAGAGAGAGGGCTGAGAGCTGCCCAAGATCGCCCAAAACCCGCCCCAAAAGGGGGTTTTTTATTGGCATGGGCTGGGGTCGGTTGGGGTGGTTTTGGGGTAGATATTTAGGATGTTGTGGGCTGGTGGTGGGGTGGTTTGGGTAGGTCGGTTAGGGTGCCTGGGATTTAAGGGTTAGGGCTTAATTAGGTGGGTTAAGGTGGGATTAGGTTTAGTCTACCTAGGGTCTAGGTGGGGTGAGCTAGGTGAGGTCGGCTAGGTATGGTTAGGGTGGTTTTGGGTGAGGGTGGCTAGGATTAGGTCAGGTTTAGGGGGTAATGGCTAGGTGAGGTGGGTTAGTTCAGGGCTAGGTTTAGGAAGCATCCCCTTGGCCTTGATCCATGGACCTAGTTGCAGCATGTTGGTGCAGCCCCAGGTTAGGTGTTGGTGCATACAAGGCTCCTGGGTTTCCAGACTCAAAATAGCCCTTTGGGGCAGCTTTTTGTAAAACCAAGTTATTTGAGAAGTTTATGGGATTTCGGGGTGTTTACAGTTGGTGCAGCCCCAGGTTAGGTGTAGGTGCATACAAGCTTAAACCCACACTCTTAGGCTAAACCCACATGATTAACCCAAAACTTGACACAAAAGTCAAGCCCACCAACTTTCTCACTCATACTTTATCCCATTCTCTCTCTCTATCCAAGCTTTTCACGTGAATTCTTTGTGGGCCCCACCTCCATTTATGACAAGGTGATGTGGGCCATGGATGTGGATATTGGATTGGATCTTTGGATCCAAATCTAAATCCAAATCTAGATGCATGTTTGGATTTGGATATGGATATATATGGTCCAAATCCGATCCAAATCTGATTTTTGACTCCTTCATGGCATTGCGAAATGGATGGTTTGTGCAGGGCCTGACAGCATCAGTACTACGTCTTGCGTTGGGTCTTCGCCAACATTGTCGTCCGCTCTTCTTCTCACCTTCCGGAGATCATTTTAACATATTTGTTGATATCAGGGGCTTGGTTGTCCGAGGTTTTGGAGATGATTCTGATACGTGAGTAGATGTGCCGGGCTTGACATATGCTCCGCGTCCGGGCTCTCTTTTGCTTCTTCGGTCCTGCTTTCATCAGGCCAAGTTGATTTTCGGGGTTTCAAAATACCTTTTTAAAATTTTTAAAACTGTATAACATATATTTTTAAAACACATATGATTTAAGCATATGTACAGGGTTGCTTGGAAGGCTCCTAGGTTTCCAGACTCAAAATAGCCCTTTGGGACTGCTTTTGCAAAACCAGGTAATTTGAGAAAATCGTGGGATTTTGGGGTGTTTACAGATACCCCTCTTTGGCATTATTGGATAATGGCAAAGACGACAACACCCCTTTCGATGTCTCCCTAGGTCTACCCACGAAAATATGGGATCGTCCCAATTTTTAGCAAAATCTCTCTTTTAAAACCCTGGTAGGAGGAGATATCACGCCAAAGGGATATGCAAAAGGTTTCTGGTCCTAAACGGGATCACGTTTATGCAAGTGTCCATGCATGGATATGCAGATGCATGACATGGATGGGACGCCATGTATGGCGACCTCCCTGAGACCCGATGACATGGTCGAACTCTTGAGACTTACGAAGGCCTGCTGCTCCAAGTGAGCAGACCCTATGTTACTTGATGTTCGATTTTTCAAAATCTATTTACAAAAGGGAAAACTGCTTTGAGCCTCAATCCTAAGGATCTCAAGCTCTTCATGTTTGCCTTTGCTTGAGTCTTGACACTCGCTAATCTAGTGGAGGTTTTATAAGAAAACAAGCTATATTTCAAAATTCCTACGTCTTACTCGAAACGTCGAATTCTCAAACAAAATGAAATTCAAGTAAGTAAATCCTATTTTTACTTTTGGATTCCTCGAAATGAACGGGATAAGCCAGGGATGGGAAAGAGATACCACAGTACCTTCTGAAGCGTCCCGTGGTTTAAGGCATAGAAGGCAAAAAACTGCTCTTTTTGAGCTTTTTGGCATCTTTTCCTTTTTTTTCATAGAGGGTCTCCCTTTGGGAGTATTTTTTCTTTAATCCCTCTTCTCCATAAGAGAATCGAATTTTTCTTTTTGATTCTGGTTTCTTTCTTTGGGAAAGAGATTTTTTTTTACGGGGATTACCCTTTGTTTTGGCCATGTTTTCCTTTTGGAAAGAGAAGAGAAGAGGGGAGGACTTATCCCAAGGTCATACTCGATCCATTCCAGATCAGCCTATTTAGAAATAGCACGTACTACTTGCAAGTATCTTGCTATATTGAACTAGGCTTTCTTTGTAAGAAGAAGGATTTTGAAATGTAACCACGTATTTGGAAAGATAGCTTGGGCAGGCTCAGGTTCCTCAGCGACCTGGAGCCGGCCTTCTGCTATCAAGTTCTCAATTTTATTTAGAAGGGAGAAACACCGCTTTGTATCATGGCCTTTGAGCCGATGATACTTGCAGATTTTGTTTAAAAATCCCCCCTTCGAAGTGACTCCCTCGGGAATCTCGGGGAGTTCAATCATACCCTGGGCGAGTAGGAGGTCTAGGACCTCCGATAGAGGTTGCCCCAGCGGCGTGTACTCCTGTCTTTCAAAGGGTTTTTGAAAACTTTTCTCCGTTTATTTTCTATTTTTTCAAAATTTCTTGAAGCACTTGCTGGGCTTGGATCCACCCAGACATTGGCGATTTTGTGGGGTTTTGCCCCTTTGTCCATGGTGGGTAGCCCATAAGTATTGGGCTTCTCCAAGCTAGTTTTCGAAACCACGCTTCCTTTCCATAGATGATCATAAATCCCTTTTTTCAAATTTGTTTCGAAAAGGGATGCTTTTTTTATCAACTTATGGAAAGTTGAGATTTCGTGAAGCGAGAGAAGGGTTTTTAACTCGTTTTTGAAATTATCTAAGATGAGCATGATTGCGCATCCTTCGGATATTGGCTCTCGCACTTGTCCTAAGAGAGACCTCCAACGAATGATGAACGTATGTACATCCTCGTTCACACCTTGTTTTGTATCCCTCAAGGTGTTTAAAGTCACCGTGACTTCTACGTTATGCGAGAATCTCTGCATAAAACAGTTCGCTAGCTCTTCAAAAGTTGTGAACTGGCTAAGGTCGTAGGAAGCCAGCCATTTGGCAGCTGTAACCTTGAGGGACAAAGGGAACCAATACACCCACTTCATTCAGTCCTTCTTTTTCTTATGGGCTCGACGAGAGAAAAGTTGCAAGTGAGACCTAGGGTCTCCCATGCCATCATACCGATGGAAGTTCGGTATTTCATCATCACTATCTGTTTCATAGTCTACAGGCAAGAAATAAGACAGGGCGTAACTCCTTTTCTCTTTATTTTGCCCTCTCAGCAGCTGCTGTAGGGCTTTACGGTCCTTGTGTGTGAAGGACTCGTGGTATTGGTTACCTTCCATTGCGGAAGTCACTTTATGTTTGCGAGGTTCTTCAAACTTTTTCTTGGCCTTTGGTTTGCCATTTGACGAACATGAGTTGCCTGCTTCAGCCTCTGGGCTAAGAGCAGCGATCTTGGCCTCAAAATCCATTCTCAAGTCCTCAATCTCTTCTAGTTTGTTTTGCTTTTTCGAAAACCTCTTAGAGTGAGAACTTGACGACCATGAGCCATGGATAGATACCTCTTGGGAGACGGACTCGACATGCTTCAATGCTTTTCAAAAATCCTAGATATGAAATGCAACAAACAAAGTTAAAAACACTTTCTTTGAAAAATTTTCATGAGGTTTTTTTTCTATATGAACTGACTTTGCACAAGGCCCAGGTCCCACCGGGCATGCCAATGCTGTAGACACGAAAAATTTTCACTTCTGGTTCTTAGGCTCGAAGTGAACCTTTTCGTGTGTTTAAGTCATTTTTTATGAAAAGGGGTGTGCCAGCTAGCTTACTCAATCTAGCAAAGTAAAATTTTGAAATCTGACTCTTTCGTATGAGCAAGTGAGCTCTTTTCGTCACAGACCTTCTTGCACCGATGCGCAAGGGTCAGTCTATATGCTTGGCAAAGTCGTTTTAAACAGATAACCTCTTTGAAAAGACATGAAGTGTTTGGTTGTAAGTTTTATTTCACGTGGGATTTGCACGTGCCTATGTCTTTCAATTTTATACTTTTTAGGGCCAACTAGGTGTGTGCGTAAGTGACCTAAGTTGGGCGATTTTTGCACGGGAGTGTGGGGTTTGCTTTGATGCAATATGCGTCCTAACTCGTGGTATGGTGAATATGCAATGCAAACTCACGCAACTCCAAGGGAAAACCCGAATTGAGAGACAATGCTTAAGGGAAATTGCAAAAGGGAAATATGGCTATATCTTAAGAGCGGAAAGGCTCAATTGTGTAAGTGTGTATCATGTGTATATGGAAAGACTACTCACACAACTGAACCTTAAAACCCAAATCTTAAAGACATAGCAGAAGGGAAATACAACTATATATATATATGGGCCCAAAGGTCACCAACGTGTGCGTGGGTGTTGTGTATATATATAAAGACAACTCACACGACCTATAATGTAAAACCCAAATAGAATTGCAATATGGCCCTTATTAGGGTCTTGGGAGTAAGAGCGAAAGCTCAATGTGTGTGAGTGTGAAATTGAAAGACCACGCACACGACTTGAATGAAACACCCAAATAACATTGCAATATGGCCCTTACTAGGGTCTTGGGAATAAGAGTGAAAGCTCAATGTGTGTGAGTGTGGAATTGAAAGACAACACCCACGACTTGTAATGGAAAACCCATGCAACCGAATATATATAAATATAACTATATCTTAGGGGCTGTCAAGGCCCGTGTGTGTGCCAAAAGGGTGTACAACTAAGAGCGAAAAGGCTCAAGTGCACGTGTGTGTTGGTATGTCAAACCAAGATATTACAATCGGGGGGAGACAACTCTCCATTATTACAACCCCGTATCAAAATTTAATTAAATGTAAGCAAGTTCATATAATGGACCGAGTTAGGCACTTACGTGTAGCTGGTCCATGCTAAACTTGCTTTGATTTGGCCTCATGAGTCGCCTTGGGCAGCCGAAGGGGAGCTCCTTAGGTGGGTGCTTGCGGCAGGTAGGGGTGTTGGCCGGATGGTGGAATGTCCAAGTGTTGGCCGGGTGGTGGAGTGGCAGGTGCTGGGCCGGGTTTTGGTGATGCTTGGCTGGGAAGTGGGCGACTAAGGGAGGTGTTTAGCTGGGAGCTAGGATGGCAGGTGGATGGAAGGTGGCTGGGTGGAAGGGAGAAGTGCTGGCTGGGAATGAAAGAGGTGCGGGCGAGATGAAGTTGTGACGGGTGGATGAGAGTGTGTGGCTGGGAAGAAGAGGGAGAAGAGAGAATGAAGGTTAGATGAGGTTGAGGTGGGGTACTAACCGTGAAGGAGGCGGTGCTCGTGGATGGAAGTGGTGGCCGGATGGTAGTGGAAGAAGAGTGGCAGTCGGGAAGGAGCTCCTCGCCGAAGGTGGAAGGTGGTGGAGTCGGCTGGAATGGGGAAGTGCTAGCCGGGTCCCAAGATGGAGGGATGGATGAAGGTGGAACTGGCCAGGTCCTAGGGGGCCATGGAGGGAGTGGAGGAGAGAGAGAAACTCGCAATGAAGGGGGGTTTTTATAGGCTGGGAATGGGCTGGATCGGTTAGGGGGTTGTGGGCCAGATATTTGTAATAAGGTGGGCATGGGACATGGTTTGGGGTAGGTCGGTTAGGGGGGGCTGGTTAGTGGTTTGGGGTAGGTCGGTTAGGTGGGCTGGGACATAGTGGTTAGGGGTTTAATTAGGTGCACTAAGGTGGGTTTAGGCTTAGTTGGTTAGGGTCTAGGTGGTCTAGCTAGGTGAGGTTGGGTTGGTTTTGGGTGAGAATGGCTTGGTTTGGTTTAGGTTTTAGGGGAAATGGCTAGGTGAGGTGAGCTAGCTTAGGGCTAGGTTTAGGAACCTCCCCTTGGTGCCGGTCCCTTGCTCCATTTGCAGCCATGTCCAAGTTGGTGCAACCCCAGGTCAGGTGTAGGTGCATGCATACAAGCTTAAACCCACACTCTAGGCTAAACCCACAATGTTAACCCACCCTTGACCAAAAGTCAAGCCTGCCAACTTTCTCACTCATACTTTATCCCCCCTTTCTCTCTCTACCCAAGCTTTTCACGTGAAATGTTGTGGCCCCTCACCTCCATTTATGAGAAGGTGATGTGGGCCATGGATATAGATATTGGATTTGGATCTTGAGATCCAAATCCAAATCTAAATCCAAATACATGTTGGGTTTGGATCTGGATATATATGGTCCAGATCCGGCTCAAATCTGATTTTTTGATTCCTTCATGGCGTTTCGAAACGGACGGCTTGTGCGGGGCCTGAGTTCATCAGTACTCCGTCTTGCGTTGGGTCTTCGCCAACATTGTTGTCTGCTCTTCTTCTCACCTTCGGGAGTTCATTTTGAGCAAATTTCTGATATCTGGCGCTTGGATGTTTGAGAATCTGGGGATGATTTTGATACGAGAGTTGATGTGCCGGGCTTGAAGTATGCTTCGGGTCCGGGCTCTCCTTTGCCTTTTCGATCTTGCTTTTGTAAGGCCAGGTTGCTTTCGGGGTTTCAAAACACTTTTTAAAAGTCTAAAGCTATATGTATACAATTTTAAAACGTATATATGGTTTCGACATATGTATAGGGTTGTCTGGAAGGCTCCTGGATTTCGAGACTCAAAATAGCCTTTTGGGGCTGCTTTTTGTGAAACCAGGCGTATTTGAGAAAATCGTGGGATTTTGGGGTGTTTACACACACCAAAATCACTCACTCACAATTGAGCCTTTCCGCTCTTATCATATATCTATATTTCAATTTCGGCAAAGTTCAATTCATGTCGTGTGAGTTTGTCATTTAAATTTCACACTACACACACGCGTGCATTGAGCCTTTCCGCTCTTACTATATACTTATATTTCAATTTCGGCAAGTTCAATTCAAATCGTGTGAGTTGTCTTTCCATTTACACACCAAGAGCACTCACTCACAATTGAGCCTTTCCGCTCTTAAGATATAAGTATATTTCAATTCTGCAATTTACATTCAAGTCGTGTGAGTTGCTTTCAAGTTCAGGTATTTCCCTTAAGCTGCATTGCACTTTCAATTTCGGGTAGTTACATTAAGTTGTGTGAGTTGCTTTCAATTCGAGCCTAGCTCACATCATCATATCAAACCTGAAAAATATTTGTGCATCCTTGAGCTCAAACTCGCTGAAATTAGGCCACTTGTGGACACACATATCCGGCCTAAATAGCGTAAAAACTCAAAGACTTGGAATCGTCCAACCCCATACATAAAACTTGCAAACTTAGGCAAACTCGATTTCTCAAAACACTTGTATCTTTTCGAAGAGTCAAAATTGTTTTATCAACATCTATAAGCACTTAAACTAACCCTTGAGCACCGGTTCAAGAAGGTTTAAAGTGAAAAGATCCCGCTTGCTCACAATTGCCTTTAAAACGTCAGATATTTCAAAAACTTCGCTAGCTTGAGCAAGCTAGCTGGCACACCCATAGAAATGACATAGACGCGAAAAGGTTAATTTCCGGCTTAAAAACCAGAAGTGAGAATTTTTCGTGCTTACAAAGTAAAACCTGTTTCAAATTGAAGTTTTCTAAGCACTTAAACTGACGTTTAAACGTCGGTTAAAGAAGGTTTAAGCGAAAAGAGTCTGCTTGCCTACAATCGCCATAGAAGTTTAAAAGTTTTAAAAATCTTTGTTAGTTTTGTAAACTAGATGCCACGCTTGTGCAAGCGTAAATACAAAAAGGTTCACTTCGAGTTTTCATAGCTTGGGAGTGAAAATTTTCATGCCTACAATCCACATATACTTCCAAGAGCTCATTAATTTGATCATGGAAAATAGTAGTCATGGCCACTGGCATTTTTCAATCCAAATGGCATAACCGTGTAATAGTATGTGCCCCAAGGTGTAGTAAAAGCAGTCTTAGCCTGAATTTTTGGTGCTAACTTTATTTAATTATAACCCGAATAGCCATCCATAAAAGAAAACATTTCATGATTCGCAGTGCAATCCACTATCAAATCAATGTTTGGCAAAAGAAAATTATCTTTTCGAGTGACTTTGTTCAAAATTCTAAAATCGATAATCCGAATTTTTCCATTGGATTTTCAAACCACAACTAATTTGAAAGCCAACCAGAATACGCAATGGGTTTTATAAATCCGGCTTTTAAAAGATCTTCTAAACCCTCTTTTACTTGAGAGTGGATATCGGGATGGATTTTCCTAAGCTTTTGCTTTATAGGTTTAGCATTTGTTCTAAGGGAAGACAATGTTCTACAACTTTTCGGTCTAGACCTGGCATGTCTTCGTAGGTCCATGCCAATACATCTATGTAGGTGTAAACATGAAAATTTTCACTCTCAAGTTAGAAAACTCGAAGTGAACCTTTTCGTACCTACGCTTGTGCAAGCGTGCCAGCTAGCTTACTCAAACTAGCGAAGGTTTTTAAACGGTTTTCTGACTTTTGGCGATTGTAGGCAAGCAGACTCTTTTCGCTTTAAACCTTCTTGAACCGATGCTCAAGGGTCGGTTTAAGCGCTTAGGAACTTCGATTTTCAAACAAATTTTACTTCAAACTAACTTGAACGACAAGAGTTTTGGAAGAATTTGGTTCATGCACTTTTATCATGAGGGTTGGACGGCCCTAAGATTTTCGCAAGTTTTATTTATTTAGGGCTGATGTGTGTGTGGAATGTGTGGCCTAGTTTTAGCTTGGTTGGAGCAAGTGTTTGACGATTTGCTGCAATGAGCGGATGCAGAGATCTATAAATTCTGGTTTAGGTTTTTGAGAATGATGATGTGAACTCACCCAAATTAAAATTTGCAACTCACTCTACTTTCTCGAAAGTAAACTCACGCAAATTTAAATGCTTTCACTCTACTTTCACGAAAGTAAACTCACGCAAATTGAAGTGCTTTCACTCTACGATCATGAAAGTAAACTCATGCAAATTGAAGTGCTTTCACTCTATTTTCACGAAAGTAAACTCACGCAAATTTAAGTGCAGCCACTCTACTTACGCGAAAGTAAAACTCAAACGAATTTAAAGTGCAACCCCCCAACTTTCATGAAAGTAAAACTCACACGACTTTCACGAAAGTAAAACTCATGCGACTTTCACGAAAGTAAAACTCACGCGACTTTCACGAAAGTAAAACTCATGCGACTTTCACGAAAGTAAAACTCACGCGAATTGAAATATATATATTTAGCTTAAGAGAGTGAAAAGGCTCGAGTGCACGTGAGTGTAAAGAGCGAAAAGGCTCGAGTGCTCGTGGGTATACTCATGTTCAATCCAACAATTTAAGAGCGAAAAGGTTCAAGTGCTTGTGGGTGTAAAGAGTGAAAAGGCTCGAGTGCACGTCGGTGTGATCATGTTCATGCACAAATATTACAACCTGGGGAGAGACTTTACTCCATTACTACAACCCCATTCCGAATTGAATTTAAGGGAAAAAGCGATTTAAAATAAAAGTTTTAAAGACTTACAATTTTTCCTGTTCGATTTAGTCTTTTGTGCGTGGCCCCTTTCGCTTCACTGGGTCGAGCTCGTGGTTCGGTCAGGTGGTCAGCCGGGTCCTCCAAGTGGGTGTGGTTCGGCCAAGTCAAACCAGGCCAAGGTCGCAGCCAGGTCCTTCAAGTGGGTGCGGTTCAGCTCCAAGTCCAACCAGCCCAAGGTTGCAGTCAAAGGATGCAGCCAAGTCAAGTCGTGTCCACCTTGGTTGGTGCAGCCAGGTGCAGTCAAAGGGTGCAGCCAAGTCAAGCCAGCCCACCTTGTGCGGTTCGGCCAAGTCAAGCCAACCCACCTTGTGTGGTTCGGCCAAGTCAAGCCAGCCCACCTTGTGTGGTTCGGCCAAGTCAAACCATCCCACCTTGTGTGGTTCGGCCAAGTCAAACCAGCCCACCTTGTGTGGTTAGGCCATGTTGTAAACATGAAAATTTCCACTCACAGTTTTATGGAAGTCAAAATGAACTTTTTTGTAACTATGCTTTTTGCGAGCGTGCCAGCTAGCTTACTCAAACTAGCGAAGGTTTTTGAAATGATTTTCTAACTTTGGTGATTGTGGGAAAGCAGACTCTTTTCGCTTTAAACCTTCTTGAACCGATGCTCAAGGGTCAGTTTAAGCGCTTAGAAACTTCGATTTTTCAAACAAGTATTTACTTCGAACGATAAGTGTTTGACGAATTCGGTTCGTGCACTCTTTGCAATTTTTATTATGGGGCTGGACGTCCCCAACTTTTCTTGCAAGTTTTATCTGTTTAGGCCTGATGTGCGTGTGGAATGTGTGGCCTAATTTCAGCGTAATTTGAGCGATTTTGTTCGAGGGCTTTGAAAGCGATGAGCGAAATGCAAGGATGCTGAATGGGTTTTCGAGAGCGATGATGCGAATTCACCCAAATTGAAATTTGCAACTCACTCGACTTTAAGTAAACCTACACAAATTGAAGTGCAACATTACTTTCACAAATGTAAACTCACACAAATTTAAGTGCAACTGTACTTTCACAAATGTAAACTCACATAAATTTAAGTGCAACTCTACTTTTACAAAAGTAAACTCACACGAATTTAAGTGCAACTCTACTTTCACAAAAGTAAACTCACACGAATTTAAGTGCGACTCTACTTTCACAAAAGTAAACTCACATGAATTTAAGTGCGACTCACTCGACTTTCACAAAGTAAACCCACATGAATTTAAATATATATATATGTTTATCCTAAGAGCAGAAAGGCTCGAGTGCGTGTGGGTGTACTCGTGTACAATTTAAGAGTGGAAAGGCTCGAGTGCGCGTGGGTGTACTCGTGTAAAGTTTAAGAGCGGAAAGCCTCGAGTGCTCGTGGGTGCGATCACTCGACTTTCACAAAAGTAAACTCACTCGAATTTAAGTGCAACTCACACTGCTTTCACGAAAGTAGATTTACCCGAACGTAAGTGCAACTCACACGACTTCCACGAAGTAAATTTACCCGAATGTAAGTACAACTCACACTGCTTTCACAAAGTAAATTTACCTGAATGTAAGTACGTATACTTGCTTAAGAAAAAATGGGGTTCGAATTATAGAATATTTTATAAGGTATATTGGGGCAGAGAGCGGAAAGGCTCAAGTGCATGTGCGTGTAAAGAGCGGAAAGACTCAAGTGCATGTGTGTATGATCGTGTTCATCCACCAGATAAGAGCGGAAAGGCTCAAGTGCTCGTGTTCATGCACAAATATTACAATCCGGGGAGAGACTTCGCTCCATTAATAAAATCATGTTACGAATTTAATGGAAAGGAAAAAGCCATTTGGAATAAAGTTTGAAAGACTTACACTTTTCCCCTAAATTAAGCTCGGGATTCGGCTAGGTCAAGTCCTCCCCACCCCAAGATGGTGTTGATGTGGTTCAACCAAGTCGAGCCAAGTGATCAACCCCAAGTTCCGACCAGGTTGTTCAGCTCCAACTGATACAGCCGGTCCAAGAGGTGCGGCCCATGGTGTATGTTGCAGCAACTCAAGGTTCGGCTAAGGCCACTAGGAGCTTAGCAAGGTCAAACCCAACCAAGGTTGAGTCTTGAAGGTTTGGCCAGCAAGTGGGTCGGCCAGGTTGGTCTTGGTTCAAGGTAGGTGGCGGTTCAAAGGGGCGAGCTAGGTACAGCCAACACCTAGTCAAGTCGGTTGAAGGTGGGTTCAAAGCAAGGTCTTCAAGGGCAGCTCGGTTGACCTTGGTTCAGCCAAGGGTTTCAGTTGGCCTTGGTTCGAGTGCAACTGGCCAAGGTTGGTGCAAATGGGGCAGCTAAGGTCGGTTTAGGGGGTAGTTCAGCCAACCCGTCAAGGAGGGTAGCAAGTCAATCGTGATTCAGTTAGGGCTGAGTGGGTCAAGTCGGTTGCAGCCAAATCAAAGGTCGGTTGGTTTGGTTCAAGCTAAGTAAGTTCAGCCGGTTTGGTCAAGGGCAACACTAGGTTCCAAGGTGGGTTTGTTTCAAGGGTCAACTCACCTTATTGCAGCCGTGTCCACCCTTTGGTGCAACCATGTTTTGGTAAAAGGGGGCCACCTTGGTCCACCTCGAGCCATCCTGTTGCAGCCACCAAGCCTTAATCAATCCACTTCGGTTGCAGCCCACCCCATAAGTCAAAGCGACAAGGTTGCAATCCACTTAGCCCTAGGTCAAGTCAAACAAGGTCAAACCCACCTTTGTTGACTTTCACTCTCTCTTTCTCTCTTACTTTCCTCAAGTTTCAAATGGCCCAAGATTACTCAAGTGAAACCCCCTTGGCCCAATTTATAAAACATGGGTGGTTCTTGGATTTGGGTTTGGATCCAAGGATCCAACCCAATCCAAACCCCAAATGGACTTAGATCTGGATTTTTTTGTCTAGATCCAATCCAAAATTTTCTTTTTGAGTCATTCTTCAGTGCACGAAACGGACGGTTTCTAAGCAGGCTCCGGTTTCTCGGTGACCCATTTTTAGGTTGGGTTTTTCTCAGTCCTTTTGTCCGGCCAATTTCTCACTTTCAGGAAGGTTTGTCGTTTGGTTTTTGGTCTGTTTGGTCCCGTTTGGAGTTTCCATTTGATGAGGTCAATCTTGGCTTTCCCAACGAACTTCTGATTTTCATTTTTACAGGCCTGGTGCTTGATCTCTGATGGCTTTATCGGGGTCTTGGCTTCTTCTTTTGTATTTTGGAGCTGACCTCTGATTTTTACATGGATGCTAGTTTTGATTTTCTGCCTCATTTTCATCCAAACGGGTTGAGCTTTTTCTTCACTTTTTGACTCGATCTTGATCTGCTTTTGGATAGGGTTTCAACTGCTTGTTTGAGCTGCTTTAAAAACCGTGGGTTTTGGCTTGGGTTTGAAAACCTTTATTTTGAAAGATTTTCTGAAAAAAGGTTTAAACTTCAAAACTTCGGGGTTTTAATAGTTCAAAACAAGGTTGTGAGTTGGTTTTCAAAATTCAGGAGTTTGTTTGAAAACATTTCCATTTTGGGGTGTTTACAGATGCCCTCTTTGGCATTATCCAAATTTAAATTTGGATAATGTCAAAGAAGATAACACCCCTTTTGGCTTTCTCCCTGGATCTTTCCTCGAGAATATGAATTATCCCAGTTTTCTAAAAGAAACTTTTCCTTATGATAGGTAAGAGGGGATTTTTGCCAAAGGGGACTTGGCCTATTGTGGTCCTAGTCCTAATTTGGATCATATGTTTGACGACCTTGTGTGCATACATGATCATGAGTGGGTGACATGGATGATATGCTAGAGAAAATGACTTTCTAGAGACCCTAATTATGCAATGATCGAACTTGGGAGGCTTATGAAGGCCGGTGCCCCAAGTGAGCTGGTCTCATGTTGCTCGATGTTCGGGGTTTTTCCAAATTTGATTTCGAAAGAGGAGAACCCTTTTAGCTTCAATCACAAGGATTTGTTTAAAAGGGTGTAGCAGTGATTTGTATCATGGCCTTTGAGCCTATGATACTTGCAAAACTTGTTTAAAAATTTCCCTTTAGGGGGTGTCCCCTCGGGAATTTCCGGAAGTGTCACCATTTCCTGGGCGAGCAGGAGGTCGAGGACCTCTGTGATGGGCTGCCCCAGCGGGGTGTACTCCCTTTTTTCGAAAGACTTTTGAACCTTCTTGTTCTTCAGTTCAATTTTTGAAGTGCCGGCCGGGCTTGGTTCTACGCGGACATTTGCAACTTTTTGGGGTTTTGCCCCATTGTCCATAGTAGTTGGCCCGTAAGTCCCGGGCTTTTCAAAACGAGTTTTCGAAAAAATTTTGCCTTTCCACAAGTCATCGTAGACCCCCTTTTTCATATTTGCTTCGAATAGGGAAGCCTTCTTGATTAGTTTGTGGAAAGTAGAAATTTCATGGAGAGAAAGGAGCATTTTCAGCTCGGGTTTGAAATTTTCAAGGATGAGCATCACGGCACATCCTTCTGAGATGGGCTCTCTTACTTGCCCCAATAAAGACCTCCATCGAACAATAAATGCATGAGCATCCTCGTTCGTGGCTTGTTTCGTGTCCCTTAGGGTGTTCAAAGTGGGGGTCACTTCCACGTTGTGTGAAAATCTTTGCATGAAACCATTTGCCAACTCTTCAAAAGTGGCAAATTGGCTCAAGTCATAGGAAGCGAGCCACTTGGAAGCGGTTCCCTTAAGGAAGAGGAGGAACCAGTAGATCCACTTAGCCGAGTCTTTCTTCTTTTTGTATGCTCGGCGGGAAAAGAGTTGGAGGTAGGATCTAGGATCCCCCGTCCATCATACCGATGGAAATTCGGTATGTCATTATCGCTATCCGTTTGGTAATCGAAAGGTAAAAAATCGGATAGGGCATATGACCTCTTTTCCTTGGCCTGGCCCCTTAGTAGTTGTTGAAGGGCCTTGCGATCTTTTAATGTGAATGACTCGAGCTCTCTGTCCCCCTCCATGGTGGAGGTCTCTTTGGGTTTTCTGGGTTTGTTTGTTTTCTTTTGAGCCCTAGTTTGCCTCCCATGGGATGAGCAGGATTCGACCGCTTCGGCCTCTTGGCTGAGAGCGGCGATTCTTGCTTCGAATTCTTTCCTCAATTCTTCTAATGACTCTTTCTTGTTTTTAAAATTTGTTTTTGAAAATCTTTTCGAAAATTGACTTGACGAGCATGAAGCCCGGCTCGACACCTCGTAAGAACCATCCGAACTTGACATGATCTTGTGGGCCTTGAAAATCCTACACGTGCACAATTTACCAATGTTAAAAACACTTTGAAAAGATTTTTGGGAGTCTTATTTGCTTAGAAATTCCTCAAGACCCGAGTCCCACCGGGCGTGCTATTTCTGTAGACATGAAAATTCTCATTCCAAAGTTTATGAGACAAACTTGAAATGAAACTTTCCACCCCTACGCTTGCGCGAGCGTGCCAGCTAGTTCAAAACTAGCAAATGTTTGTAAGACTTCTAGGCGATTGTGTGCAAGCGGGATCTTTTCACTCACACCTTCTTGAGCCGATGCTCAAGGGTCAGTGTTGAGCGCTTAGGAATTTCATTTTACAGCAAACATGATTCCCTTTTACATAAACAAGTGCCTTTGAAAAATTTGTTGAATTTGTGCACTCGGATTCAATACTTGGAAAAACACAAGTTACTGAAAACAGAGAATTCTGTTTTCAGAGCTGTTTTCTAGGGAAGTTTTCAAGGCGCTACAGACTTCCAAAAATTATCAAAATTTTACCAGACGAAGATGGTAGTGTGAAAAGACTGTAGCCTTTTTCAAATCTGCATTTGGAGCAGTATTGAATCAGAAACAAATAATCTACTCAGACCCCCTTACTGACTCGGAACAACTCTGTTTCAGAAATATAGAAACTCAAAGATGAGTCTGTATCTCTCTGCTCAGAACTCCGATTTTGATGATTTTGATGTTACTGGAAAGCTATGGATGTTAGCTTTCCAATGCATCAAAAATCAACCAATTTGGACTCCTATGGACAGAGATATGGGACTTTTACCTAATGATACATAACCCACACGAAATTAAAATGCAACAACCCTTAAAGCAAATTTGCTGGAATATAAATGAATGGGAAGTACTTTATAGCTTAGACATAGAGGGGGTTAGAAGTATAGAGGATATATAGCATATAAGAAGGGAGAAGCATTAAAGCAAACACTTGGCGTGCATGTGGGTGTATAGTGTTTCATCCACGAAATTGAAATGGCAGCAAAGCTAGATTATTACAACTCGGGGGGAGATGAAACTCCATTAATACAACCCCATTTAATGAATTGAATGGAAGAGAATGAAACTTAGATTAAGTAAGAAAGGTCTTACACGAATTTTGGATGTGAAGGACCGGATTTCAATGATGAAGCCGGTCTTCCTCTTGATGGCCTTCCTTCTTAACTCCTACAAGCTCTCACCTAGCTTCCCCTTCACTAGAAGACGTCCCCCCTTTGCTGAAATTTTCTGCACCTAGTCTAGCACACACCACCCAAGGTCTCTCTCTTCTCTCCCTTCTCTCTCCAATCTCCAAGTTCTGGAACCCGCCCCCCACTCTTGGGCCTTTTTATAGGCCAAGGGGGGCTGGTTCTAGTGGTTTCTTGTGGGGCGGGTTGGAGCTTTAGCTTGGTGGATTTGATCCGCTCCAAACCGGCTTCTTGTAGTTCTTCATTGAGTTGATTCGGACCAGCCCATATGGGCTGGTATAGGTGCCATGGCTTGGTATAGCCCTAGAGCATGCGGTTGGTTTTAAACAACCTTACAATGTGCAACATGTTTTGTTTGGGCTGATTTCTTTAAACTTCGACCCACTTGAATTCGCTTCTTTCTTTGATTCGGCTCCCACCTTTTGCTTTTGAGTTACACTTGAAATCTTCTAGAATTGAATGAGCTTGTTACCATGGCCTCGAGTCTTGGTTTCAAGTTGGCCCCATCTTGATCGGACAAACTTGGATTTGATCGGTCTTGACCTTCCATTTGGATAAGTTGTTGAATTTGAACTTGATATGCTTCAATCTTCTCCACTTTTGGGAATCAATCTGATTTAACTTGATCCATATCTTGATACACTTTATCTTCTTTCCGGGAATCGAGGCCTGGATTGGGTCTCTGCCTGCTTCAAAACTCATGGGCTATTTGGATTTAAAACCTTTATTTTGAAATATTCTCCCAGAAGGTCTAAACTTTAAAATTTGGGGATTTTGAATTTAAAGGTTTATAAAGGCTTTAAATTGGCGTTCAAAATTTAGGAGTTTTTGAAAATACTTAAAAAAAAATTTGGGTGTTTACAGATGCCCCTCTTTGGCATTAATCCAACTGTGTTTGGATAATGTCAAAGAAGAAAACACCCTTTTACTCTTCTTTCCGAACCTTTCTCAAGAGCATGGATCATCTGAGTGCCTAACTTTTAAAAATAAGTAAGAGGGGATTTAGAGCCAAAGGGGACTCAATCTGCTATGACCTTGGTCCTAATATCGATCATGTACTCAATGGTTTTGAAATGCATGCATGGGCATGTATGAAGAGTGTGAGTGATATGCACGCGATAATTCTTTTAGAGACTCTTAACATGCAAGGATCGAACTTGGGAGGCTTGTGAAGGTCGACTGCCCCAAGTGATCATGGCCCTTATGTGGCTTGATGTTTTCGGGTTTTCACAACTTTCTAAAAGAAAGGGGAAATCCTTTTTAGCTTCAATCACAAGGATTTTCAGCTTCTTGTATTTCCCTTTACTCGGGTCATAATACCTACTACTTGGTAGAGATTTTTATAGGAAAACTAGGAAACATTGCAAAACTCTCCTACTTACACAACAATGTCTAATTCTCAAACAAAATAAGATTCAAATGAATAAATCCTATTCCTACTTTAGGATTTTCCTAGATAAAACCTTTCTCCACTAGGATAAGTCATAGGGATAGGGAAAGAATTATCACGGTCCCTTCTGAAGCGTCCCGTGGTTTAAGGCCAAGAAGAGAAAAATTTGCTCCTTTTGAGCTTTTGGCAATTTTTTTTTCTTTTTTCATAGAGGGCCTCCCTTTTTCTTTTTGGAGGATTTTGCTTTTTCCTCTTTCTTTTTCAATCAAAGCACTCTTTTCTGCTTTGCTTTTCTTTTTTTTCTTTTTTTTGAAGATAAATTTTTGGAGGGATATCCTCTTTTTTATTTTGCCAAATTTTCCTTTTTGGGAAGGAGAAGCGAAATGGGGAGAGACTTATCCCAATGGTTTACTTGATTCATCTAAGATCACCCTATTTTGAAATAGCATATACCATTTGGAAATATTTTGCTATTTTGAAAAAGGCTCGATTTTGTAAGATGGGGACTTTTGAAATATAGCCCATAAATTTTGAAAACTCTACCTTTCATAAGACCCTATTTCCCTTGTTTAGGGTCACACGATCCACCTTGATCCTTCTTCAAGAAGTTCAAAGGAGATCCCATTCAAAATATTTTCAAAAGAGAGTAGACTCTATACATGATATCTTTTCAAATGCTGAGCATTTATAGGGTCTACCAAGTTCCTACCGTCAACATCAACCAACCAATAAGCATTGTTAGTGGTGGTCCCACGCACAACATAAGGACCATCCCACTTGGGCCGCCACTTTCCAAGGGGGTGTGGGCCTCGGTGGTGAATGGTTTTTAGCACTAGGTCTCCCACTTTGAAGTGGCGAGCCTTCATGTGCTTCTCGTAGTGTCGGGCTACCCTTTGCCTATATGCATGTGCATGATCCATAGCAAGTAGCCTCTTTTCATCCAACAAGTCAAGTTCGACCATTCTAGTATGTTGTAGGGTTTCTAATGGAATATCTAATGCAAGTGATGTATGAAATGAATGAAGCTTGGTATGAATGGGGAGTATGGCACTCGTGCCATAGACCAACTCGAATAGGGTGGCATTTGTTGGGGTTCGAATGGAAGTTCTATAAGCCCACAAGGCTTCGTTGAGCTTCTCATGCCATGTCCTACCTTTTTCTATGGTTTTCTCAATGATGCTTATGAGGGTTTTGTTTGTGGCTTTGGCTTGGCCGTTGCCTTGAGGGTAGTAGGGCGATGAGAAGTGTTGAGTCATGCCATATGTGACACACAATTTTTCCATCTTCTCATTCTTGAATGGGGTGCCATTATCGGACACTAGGTCTTTTGGTACTCCAAATCGGGCCAAGATATTTCTCTTAATGAATGCCACTACATGTTGTCCTTGGACATTGGCCAAGGATGTAGCTTCAACCCATTTAGAGAAATATTCGGTGGCCGCTAGGATGAACCTATATCCATTGGATGCATTGGGGGATATGGGTCCTACGATGTCGAACGCCCACATGGCAAAAGGCCAAGGGCTCACGATGGAATGCAAAGTGGATGATGGGGTGTGAATGATATGCCCATGTATTTGACATTGATGACATTTCCTAACATGATCATGGTAATCTTGTCTTAGGGTGGACCAAAAATACCCAGCTCTAAGTATCTTCGTGGCCATCATATTTGCATTAACATGGCCTCCACACTCTCCATCGTGGAACTCGTGCATTATGGTCCTAGCCTCTTCAAGGTCTACACATCGCAACAAGATGCCCGTAAAACTTTTCTTATAAAGCACCCCTCCCAAAATTACATACCGGGTTGAAAATTTTCTAATAAAAGCTTGATCTTTTGAAGAAGCATATTCGGGAAATCCTCCGTTTTCTAAAAAGTTTTTAATGTCATAAAACCAAGGTTTATCATTTGGATTTTGGTCGTTTTGGCAAATCTCTAAATCGTGCGTGGATGGAACGGGTGAGTGCCATATCTCTAGGGATCGGGTTCCCAAGGTGGGATCGACCCTTAAAGCGGATCCTAAGGAGGAGAGGGCATCCGCTATGGTGTTGTCCTCTCTCCCTATGTGAGTGAGTGTGCATGATTTGAAAGAGTCGACCAACTTGGTGGCCAACTCGTGATACGGAATGAGTTTTTCGTGTTTGACTTGCCAAACTTTTAAAACTTGGTTCACAACCAGTAAAGAGTCTCCAAAGACTTCAATGCAAGCTGCCCCTAGATTTTTCAAGACTTTTAGGCCTTGTATGAGAGCCTCATATTCAGCCACATTATTTGAACACTCAAAATCTAGACGAATTGCAATGGGTATTTCTCCCTTTTCGGGGGATATGAGAATGACTCCAACACCTGCCCCTTGTTGGTTACGTGCCCCATCAAAGTACATTTTCCATACTTGGTTTTCATTAAAACAGTTTGCTAAAACATGGTTTTGAAAATCGTTTGCAAATATGCCTTCATCGGGCATCTCATCAAGTATGGGATATGTTTCTTCCAAGGGGAACTCGGCCATATGATCGGCTAGGGCTTGCCCCTTAATGGAGGTTTGGTGGTGATATTTCAAGTCATATTCCATTAAGAGGAGTTGTCATTTACCAAGCCTACCCGTTAGGATAGGTTTTTCAAACAAGTGCTTGATCGGATCAAGCTTAGACACTATCCATATCTCATGATCTAGGAAGTAATGTCTAAACTTTTGGCAAGCCCATACTAATGCCAAGCACGTTTTCTCCATGGCTTGATAATTTCTTTCATATGCCAAGAGAGTTTTCGAAATATAGTAAATGGCATACTCTTTGTGGCCATCATCCTCATATTGGGCTAATAAAGCACCCAATGCATTCGTATGTATGGAAATGTAAAGAAGTAAAGGTTTTCCTTGCTTTGGAGGTTTCAAAATTGGAGGATTCACCAAATAAGTTTTCAATCTTTCAAAAGCTTTTTGACAATCCTCGTCCCACGAAAATTTTACCCCTTTTCGCAAAAGTTTGTTGAAAGGTTCGCATCTTGTTGCTAAATTTGAAATGAACCTCCTAATGACTTGGAGGCGACCTTGGAGGCTTCGGATTTGGGTCAAGTTGGATGGTGGAGGCATATCTATGATGGCTCGGCACTTAGAGGGGTCTACTTCAATACCCCTTTGGCTCACCATAAAGCCCAAAAGCTTACCTGATTCTACCCCGAATACACATTTTTGAGGGTTTAGTTTCACTTTGTAAAGCCTAAGCCTTTCGAAAACTTTTTGCAAAGACTCAATATGAGTAACTCGGGTTTTTGATTTCACCAAAAGGTCATCCACATATACTTCCAAGAGCTTGTGAATTTGGTCATGAAAGATAGTAGTCATAGCTCTTTGGTATGTGGCACCGGCATTTTTCAAACCAAACGGCATAACTGTGTAACAGTATGTGCCCCAAGGTGTAGTAAAAGCAGTTTTTGCTTGATCTTTTGGTGCTAACTTAATTTGATTGTAACCCGAATAGCCATCCATGAAAGAAAACATTTCATGATTTGCAGTGCTATCTACTATCAAATCAATATTTGGTAGAGGAAAATTGTCTTTTGGAGTGGCTTTGTTCAAATTTCTAAAATCAATGCAAATCCTAATTTTCCCATTGGATTTTCGAACTACAACAATATTTGAAAGCCATTCTGAGTACGCAATGGGTTTTATAAATCCGGCTTTTAAAAGATCTTCTAAACCCTCTTTCACTTGTGCATGTACATCGGGGTGAATCTTTCTAAGCTTTTGTTTTATGGGTTTGGCATTTGATTCTAGGGGAAGACGATGCTCTACTACCATTGGGTCTAAACCCGGCATGTCTTCGTAGGTCCATATAAACACATCTACATATGATTTGAGAAATGTGATGAATGATGTCCTTTCATGCTCATGTAAACATGCGCTTATTTTAACATGCGTAGGATTAGACTCACTCCCTAGATTTACTTCCACAAAATCCCCTCCTACGGAGTTTGAAGGTTTTTCTAAATCAAGGATTCTATGGAACTCGGGAAGCTCGGAGGTTTGGTCCTCCTCATGGACAAGGGGATCTTCCTCTTCGCTTTGATTGCTCTTAAGACATTTGGGTTCTATGAAAGTGCTAGGCAAGGCACACGGTTTTGGAACATCTACCACTTTCAAAAGACTAGGGCTTTTCACAAAGACAATGTTTTTGGGTTTTCCAAGATTTTCGATTTTTTTGGCTTTTTCGAAATTGCTCTTCAGAGATGGAATGTATAAAACCTTGTTTTTGGTGTTTTCGCATTTTTCAATTTTTTTGGCTTTTTGTAAACACAAGGAAGGAACAAAAACCAGATTCTTTTTGGAATTTTCAAAATTTTCAATTTTTTTGGCTTTTTGTAAACAAATGGAAGGAGGAGAAATGTAAATCACATTCTTTTTGAGATTTTTGAAATTTTCTACTGTTTTTGGGTTTTGGGAATTTTCTAAATGTTTTTGGATTTTGCAAATTTCTGATTTTTTTGGGTTTTTGGATGTGGCGGGGTCTTCCATCAAACCTACAAAGAAAACACCATGCATTAGGCTCTAAATAAGAGGTCTAAGTCATAGGTTTCGGTGTTAGGAGGTTCTAAGGCACCCTTGACCCAAGTGGTCATGGGTGGAGGTTCGGGTGGTATGGATGGGTCGTAGCCTATCCCATATCGGTTTTGGTTTATGTTTGACATTATGGGTTCAAGACGACCTTGGTTTTGGCTCCCTAGGCCTTGATAAGGCATATAACCCATGTTCAACATCATGTTTCAAGGCTTCTTTAATTTTGAAAATGTTTTATAAAGGGGATGGCCTTGGAACTTGGTGTCGTCCATGTCATGCTCAAACACTTTTATGGACTTGGGGAGGACTTCGGGTAATTTTGAGATGGTCTTGAGCGGGCTAGCCTTGGGCGGCCCTTTTATGTGCACGACACCTTTTGGTTTGGGATGAGCTACCAAGGGTTCATCTAGTTTTGACTCATGGGTTTTATCACCTGATAAGCATGGGAAATTTTGTATTCCCTGCAGCTGGGGGTGATTCTCTCCTAGAATTACCACAACTTGGTTTTGGAGGGATATTTTTACACACCTATGAAAGGTGGATGGCACAGCCCGCAAGCTGTGTATCTATGGCCTTCCTAGGAGTAGGTTATAATGGGGGTGTATGTCTAAAACATGAAACACCCCGGAATGACTCATGCCCCCTACTTCTATGGGTAACTCTATAACTCCTAAAGGTTTGGATGTGTTTCCATCGTATCCTGTGATCACGATGGAATTCGGGTTTAGAGAGGTCAAGGAGACTCCTATTTTATAGGCTATGTGTAGTGGAAGTATATTTAGACCTCCTCCGCCATCAACCAAACACTTGTCTAGAGGATGGTGATTCAATACCACCTCTATATGCAAGGCTTGGTTATGGTTTTGGTAGGGTTGTTCTAACTCATCTTCCGAAAACACAATGGGAGTTTTAGCACAAATGGGTGAGACTAGGAAGGAGAGGGACTCAGGGGTTATGGTTGGGTTAACCTTGGCCTTCTCTAAGATCTTTTCTAAAACTTGTCTATGTCTAGGGGATGTTTGGATAAGTTCTAGGATAGACATGTTTATGGGAATCTTAGCAAGGTGATTTTCAAAATCATATGGGGTTAACACATTGTTTTTACCCATGAGATGTGATGCTTTGGGAATGCATGATTTTGAAGGGCTGGGGATAACGACCACTTCCTTGCTAGCATCTTTTGCTAAGTGTGGGGGTTGGTAGATCCTTCCGGATCTAGTGACCTCATCCACACCTTCCCTATGGCTCGTTCCTAGGTGGGCTCTAGTTTGATGCTTGGGAGCACCTCGAATCTCTAATAAGGCTTTAGCCGGGGGCGGGACTCTAAGCGCTCCCCGGATCACTACTTGTTTGGCTTTTTTTATTACGAGCAGTGGTGTGTGACAAGTAGTGCGATCCGTATGCCATGCATGTTCCAAACCATTCAAATGAGAGGAGAGAGCATATACCTGCTTGTCCTTCCCGCTAGTGCTTGCATGGTTGGGGAAGGGTTCCTTGAGTACGGCTTGGGCGGGCTCCGGTTCCTCGGTGACCTGGAGCCGGCCTTGCTCGATCAAGTCCTCTATTTTGTTTAAAAGGGTGTAGCAGTGATTTGTATCATGGCCTTTGAGCCTATGATACTTGCAAAACTTGTTTAAAAATTTTCCTTTAGGGGGTGTCCCCTCGGGAACTTCCGGAAGTGTCACCATTTCCTGGGCGAGCAGGAGGTCGAGGACCTCTGTGATGGGTTGCCCCAGCGGGGTGTACTCCCTTTTTTCGAAAGACTTTTGAACCTTCTTGTTCTTCAGTTCAATTTTTGAAGTGCCGGCCGGGCTTGGTTCTACTCGGACATTTGCAACTTTTTGGGGTTTTGCCCCATTGTCCGTAGTAGTTGGCCCGTAAGTCCCGGGCTTTTCAAAACGAGTTTTCGAAAAATTTTTGCCTTTCCACAAGTCATCGTAGACCCCCTTTTTCATATTTGCTTCGAATAGGGAAGCCTTCTTGATTAGTTTGTGGAAAGTAGAAATTTCATGGAGGGAAAGGAGCATTTTCAGCTCGGGTTTGAAATTTTCAAGGATGAGCATCACGGCACATCCTTCTGAGATGGGCTCTCTTACTTGCCCCAATAAAGACCTCCATCGAACGATAAATGCATGAGCATCCTCGTTCATGGCTTGTTTCGTGTCCCTTAGGGTGTTCAAAGTGGGGGTCACTTCCACGTTGTGTGAAAATCTTTGCATGAAACCATTTGCCAACTCTTCAAAAGTGGCAAATTGGCTCAAGTCATAGGAAGCGAGTCACTTGGAAGCGGTTCCCTTAAGGGAGAGGGGGAACCAGTAGATCCACTTAGCCGAGTCTTTCTTCTTTTTGTATGCTCGGCGGGAAAAGAGTTGGAGGTGGGATCTAGGATCCCCCGTCCCATCATACCGATGGAAATTCGGTATGTCATTATCGCTATCCGTTTGGTAATCGGAAGGTAAAAAATCGGATAGGGCATATGACCTCTTTTCCTTGGCCTGGCCCCTTAGTAGTTGTTGAAGGACCTTGCGATCTTTTAATGTGAATGACTCGAGCTCTCTGTCCCCCTCCATGGTGGAGGTCTCTTTGGGTTTTCTGGGTTTGTTTGTTTTCTTTCGAGCCCTAGTTTGCCTCCCATGGGATGAGTAGGATTCGACCACTTCGGCCTCTTCTGAGAGCGGCGATTCTTGCTTCGAATTCTTTCCTCAATTCTTCTAATGACTCTTTCTTGTTTTTGAAATTTGTTTTTGAAAATCTTTTCGAAAATTGACTTGACGAGCATGAAGCCAGGCTCGACACCTCGTAAGAACTATCCGAACTTGACATGATCTTGTGGGCCTTGAAAATCCTACACGTGCACAATTTACCAATGTTAAAAACACTTTGAAAAGATTTTTGGGAGTCTTATTTGCTTAGAAATTCCTCAAGACCCGAGTCCCACCGGGCATGCTATTTCTGTAGACATGAAAATTCTCATTCCAAAGTTTATGAGACAAACTTGAAATGAAACTTTCCACCCCTACGCTTGCGCGAGCGTGCCAGCTAGTTCAAAACTAGCAAATGTTTGTAAGACTTCTAGGCGATTGTGTGCAAGCGGGATCTTTTCACTCACACCTTCTTGAGCCGATGCTCAAGGGTCAGTGTTGAGCGCTTAGGAATTTCATTTTACAGCAAACATGATTCCCTTTTACATAAACAAGTGTCTTTGAAAAATTTGTTGAACTTGTGCACTCGGATTCAATACTTGGAAAAACACAAGTTACTGAAAACAGAGAATTCTATTTTCAAAGCTGTTTTCTAGGGGAGTTTTCAAGGCGTTACAGACTTCCAAAAATTATCAAAATTTTACCAGACGAAGATGGTAGTGTGAAAAGACTGTAGCCTTTTTCAAATCTGCATTTGGATAGTATTGAATCAGAAACAAATAATCTACTCAGACCACCTTACTGACTCGGAACAGCTCTGTTTCAGAAATACAGAAACTCAAAGATGAGTCTGTATCTCTCTGCTCAGAACTCCGATTTTGATGATTTTGATGTTGCTGGAAAGCTATGGATGTTAGCTTTCCAATGCATCAAAAATAAACCAATTTGGACTCCTGTGGATAGAGATATGGGACTTTTACCTAATGATACATAACCCACACGAAATTAAAATGCAACAACCCTTAAAGCAAATTTGCTGGAATATAAATGAATGGGAAGTACTTTATAGCTTAGACATAGAGGGGGTTAGAAGTATAGAGGGTATATAGCATATAGGAAGGGAGAAGCATTAAAGCAAACACTTGGCGTGCATGTGGGTGTATAGTGTTTTATCCACGAAATTGAAATGGCAGCAAAGCTAGATTATTACAACTCGGGGGGAGATGAAACTCCATTAATACAACCCCATTTAATGAATTGAATGGAAGAGAATGAAACTTAGATTAAGTAAGAAAGGTCTTACATGAGTTTTGGATGTGAAGGACTGGATTTCAATGATGAAGCCGGTCTTCCTCTTGATGGCCTTCCTTCTTAACTCCTACAAGCTCTCACCTAGCTTCCCCTTCACTGGAAGACATCCCCCGTTTGCTGAAATTTTCAGCACCTAGTCTAGCACACACCACCCAAGGTCTCTCTCTTCTCTCCCTTCTCTCTCCAATCTCCAAGTTCTGGAACCCGCCCACCCCTCTTGGGCCTTTTTATAGGCCAAGGGGGGCTGGTTCTAGTGGTTTCTTGTGGGGCGGGTTGGAGCTTTAGCTTGGTGGATTTGATCCGCTCCAAACTGGCTTCTTGTAGTTCTTCATTGAGTCGATTCGGACCAGCCCATATGGGCTGGTATAGGTGCCATGGCTTGGTATAGCCCTAGAGCATGCGGTTGGTTTTAAACAACCTTACAATGTGCAACATGTTTTGTTTGGGCTGATTTCTTTAAACTTCGACCCACTTGAATTCGCTTCTTTCTTTGATTCGGCTCCCACCTTTTGCTTTTGAGTTACACTTGAAATCTTCTAGAATTGAATGAGCTTGTTACCATGGCCTCGAGTCTTGGTGTCAAGTTGGCCCCATCTTGATCGGACAAACTTGGATTTGATCGGTCTTGACCTTCCATTTGGATAAGTTGTTGAATTTGAACTTGATATGCTTCAATCTTCTCTACTTTTGGGAATAAATATGATTTAACTTGATCCATATCTTGATACACTTTATCTTCTTTCCGGGAATCGAGGCCTGGATTGGGTCTCCGCCTGCTTCGAAACTCATGGGCTATTTGGATTTAAAACCTTTATTTTGAAATATTCTCCCAGAAAGTCTAAACTTTAAAATTTGGGGATTTTGAATTTAAAGGTTCATAAAGGCTTTAAATTGGCCTTCAAAATTTAGGAGTTTTTGAAAATACTTAAAAAAAAATTTGGGTGTTTACAGTGGCCAGATGGTAGTGGAAGAAGAGTGGCAGCCGAAAAGGTGCTCCTCGCCGAAGGTGGAAGGTGATGGAGTCGGTTGGAGTGGAGAGGTGCTGGCCGGGTCCCAAGATGGAGGGATGGATGAAGGTGGAACTGGCCAGGTCCAAGGGGGGCATGGAGGGAGTGGAGGAGAGAGAGAGAGAGAAACCCTCAATGAAGAGGGGTTTTTATAGGTTGGGAATGGGCTGGGTCGGTTGGTAGAAGGTGGGCTAGATATTTGTAATAAGGTGGGCATGGGACATGGTTTGGGGTAGGTCGGTTAGGGGGGGCTGGTTAGTGGTTTGGAGTAGGTCGGTTAGGTGGGCTGGGACATAGTGGTTAGGGGTTTAATTAGGTGCACTAAGGTGGGTTTAGGCTTGGTTGTTTAGGGTCTAGGTGGTCTAGCTAGGTGAGGTTGGGGCAGTTTTGGGTGAGAATGGCTAGGTTTGGGTTAGGATTTAGGAGAAATGGCTAGGTGAGGTGAGCTAGCTTAGGGCGAGGTTTAGGAACCTCCCTTTGGCATCGGTCCCTTGCTCCATTTGCAGCCATGTCCAAGTTGGTGCAGCCCCAGGTCAGGTGTAGGTGCATACAAGCTTAAACCCACACTCTAGGCTAAACCCACAAGGTTAACCCACCCTTGACCAAAAGTCAAGCCTACCCACAAGGTTAACCCACACTCTAGGCTAAACCCACAAGGTTAACCCAAATACATGTTGGGTTTGGATCTGGATATATATGGTCTAGATCTGGCCCAAATCTGATTTTTTTTATTCCTTCATGGCATTTCGAAATGGATGATTTGTGCGGGGCCTGACTTCATCAGTACTCCGTCTTGTGTTGGGTCTTCGCCAACATTGTCGTCCGCTCTTCTTCTTACCTTCAGGAGTTCATTTCGAACAAATTTCTGATATATGGGGCTTGGATGTCTGAGAATCTGGTGATGCTTTTGATACGAGAGTTGATGTGCCGGGCTTGAAGTATGCTTCGGGTCCAGGCTCTCGTTTGCCTTTTCGGTCCTGCTTTTGCCAGGCCAGGTTGCTTTCGGGGTTTCAAAACACCTTTTAAAAGTCTAAAACTATATGTATACAGTTTTAAAACGTATATATGGTTTCAACATATGTACAGGGTTGTCTGGAAGGCTCTTGGGTTTCCAGACTCAAAATACCCCTTTGGGGCTGCTTTTATGAAACCAGGCATATTTGAGAAAAATCGTGGGATTTTGGGGTGTTTACAGATGCCCCTCTTTGGCATTATCCAAATTTGTTTGGATAATGGCAAAAGATGACAACACCCCTTTCAATGTCTCCCTAGATCTATCCACGAAAATATGGGATCGTCCCAATTTTTGAGCAAAATCTCTCTTTTAAAACCTGGTAGGAGGAGATATTACGCCAAAGGGGAGTTTCTATGGTTTCTGGTCCTAAACGGGATCATGTTATACAAGTGTTCATACATGGATGTGCACATGCGTGACATGGATGAGACGCCAAGAATGGCGACTCCCAGAGACCAGATGGCATGGTTGAACTCTTGAGACTTATGAAGACCTGCTGCTCCAAGTGAGCAGGCCCTATGTTGCTCGATGTTCGATTTTCAAAATCTATTTACAAAAGGAAAACAGCTTTTAGCCTAAATCCTAAGGATCTCGAGTTCTTCGCGTTTGCCTTTGCTTGAGTCTTGACACTCGCTAATCTAGCGGAGGTTTTATAAGAAAACAAGCTATATTTTAAAATTCCTACGCCTTACTCGAAACGTCGAATTCTCAAACAAAATGAAATTCAAGTAAGTAAAATCCTATTTTTACTTTAGGATTCCTCGATATGAACCATGTTTTACTCGGGATAAGCCAGGGGGATGGGAAAGAGATACCACGGTCCCTTCTGAAGCGTCCCGTGGTTTGAGGCATAGAAGGCGAAAAACTGCTCTTTTTTGAGCTTTGTGGCCTTTTCTTCCTTTTTTTCATAGAGGGTCTCCCTTTGGGAGTATTTTTTCTTTAATCCCTCTTTTCCATAAGAGAATCGAATTTTTCTTTTTGATTCATGTTTCTTTCTTTGGGAAATAGATTTTGGCAAGGATTTCCCTTCGCTTTTGGCCATATTTTCCTTTTGGAAGGAGAAGAGAAGAGGGGAGGACTTATCCCAAGGTCACACTCGATCCATTCCAGATCAGCCTATTTAGAAATAGCACGTACTACTTGCAAGTATCTTGCTATATTGAACTAGGCCTTTCTTTGTAAGAAGAATGATTTTGAGATATAACCACGTATTTGGAAAACTCCACTCTTTCACAAGTGCGCATTCTCTCACTCAGGGTCACACAATTCACCTTTAAACCTTACTTTCGAGATTTCAAAGCAGCTATCCCTAAGGATTTTTGAAAACGGGAATTTAACCCAAACCCTACACATAATACTTTTTTAAGTATTGAACATTGATAGGATCTGCTAAATTCCTACCTTCTACATCTATCAACCAATATGAGTTGTTCGTGGTGGTTGCACGTACAACATAGGGTCCGTCCCACTTGGGGCGTCACTTTCCAAGTGGATGTGGGCCATGATAGTGGATGATTTTCAAAACCAGATCTCCCACTTCAAAGTGGCGAGGTTTCATATGTTTGTCAGAGTGTCGGGCTATCCTTTGCCGGTATGCATGAGCATCACCCATAGCAAGGAGTCGCCTCTCATCTAACAAATCTAGTTTGGCCATCCTAGCCTACTGAAGCATCTCTAGGGGGAGGTCGAGTGCGATGGATGTATGGAATGAATGCAATTGTGTATGAATGGGGAGAATGGGGTTTGTGCCATAGACCAACTCAAATGGCGTGGCATTCGTGGGAGTCCGGATGGAAGTCCTATAAGCACATAAGGCTTCATCCAGCTTCTCATGCCACGTCCTACCCTTCTCTAAAGTCTTTTCAATTATACTAATGAGAGTCTTATTCGTGGCTTCGGCTTGGCCGTTGCCTTGAGGGTAGTAGGGCGGAGAGAAGTGGTGAGTTATGCCATAGGTGTTGCACAACTTGACCATCCGCTCGTTTTTGAATGGGGTGCCATTATCGGACACAAGGTCTCTTGGAACTCCAAATCGAGGCAAGATATTTCTCTTAATGAAAGCCACCACATGTTGCCCCTATACGTTGGTCAGGGAGATGGCTTTAACCCACTTGGAGAAGTATTCAGTGGCAGCTAAAATGAACCTATGCCCATTCAATGCCTTCGGAAATATTGGGCCTACTTTTATCAAACGCCCACATGGTAAATGGCCAGGGGCTGACCACGGAATGTAATGATGATGAGGGGATATGAATGGCGTGCCCATGCACTTGACATGGATGACACTTCCTAACATGATCGTGGCAATCCTTTTTCAGGGTGGACCAAAAATAGCCCGCTCTAAGTATTTTCATCGCCATCATGTTGGCATTAACATGACCTCCACATTCTCCATCGTGGAATTCATGCATAACAGTCCTAGCCTCCTCTAGGTTGACACATCTTAGTAGGATGCCGGTAAAACTTTTTTTATACAAAACCCCACCCAAAATCGTGTATCGGGTAGAAATTTTCTGGATGAATGCCTTATCTTTGGATGTGAAATCCTCAGCGAATCCCCCATTTTTTAGAAAACATTTGATGTCATATAACCAAGGTTTTTCAACAGAATCTGGATTGTTTTGGCAAATTTCCAAATCGTGTGTAGATGGAGTGGGTGCATGCCATATTTCTAAGGATCGGGTTCCCAAAGTGGGATCGACCTTTAGGGCTGAACCTAAGGAGGAGAGGGCGTCGGCAATGCCATTACTTCCAACGTGTGTGAGTGTACACGATTGGAAGGACTCAATCAATCGAGTGGCCAACTCGTGATATGGAAGAAGTTTTTCATTTCGTACTTGCCAAATTTTCAAAACTTGGTTTATAACGAGGAGCGAATCTCCAAAGACCTCGATACATGATGCCCCTAGAGTTTTTGAAATCCTTAAACCTTGTATGAGTGCTTCATACTCAGCTATGTTGTTGGAACATTCGAAATCTAGGCGAATTGCTATGGGTATCTCTCCCTTTTCAAGGGATATGAGGATGACCCCAGCACCAGCCCCTTGTTGGTTTCGTGCCCCATCGAAGTGCATTTTCCACACTTGGTTTTCGAAAGAGTTTGCCAAAATGTGGTTTTGAAATTGATTTTGCAATATGCCTTCATTAGGTATTTCATTGAGTGTGGGATATGCATCCTCTAGGGGGAACTCAGCCACGTAGTTAGCTAGGGCTTGCCTCTTAATGGAGATCTGATGATGGTATTTTATGTCATACTCCATTAGAAGGAGTTGCCATTTGCCTAATCTACCAGTGAGTGGATTTTTCGAACAAATACTTGATTGGATCAAACTTAGACACTATCCATATCTCATGATCTAGGAAATAGTGTCGAAATTTCTGGCAGGCCCAAACTAGGGCCAAGCACGTCTTCTCCATAGCTTGATAATTCCTTTCATAAGCCAAGAGAGTTTTCGAAATATAATAGATGGCATATTCCTTGTGGGTGTCATCCTCGTATTGAGCTAACAAAGCTCCCAAGGCATTCGTATGTACGGAAATATAAAGTAGAAGAGGTTTTTCTTGCTTTGGAGGATTTAAAACAAGGGGGTTAACTAAGTATTCCTTTAGCCTTTCAAATGACTTTTGGCAGTCGTCATCCCATTAAAATTTAGTCCCTTTCTCAGCAATTTGTTGAAGGGTTCGCATCTAGTCGCCAGGTTTGAGATGAACTTGCGAATGGATTGTAATCGACCTTGGAGACTATGAATCTGCGTGAGATTGGAGGGTGGAGCCATGTCTATGATGGCTCGACACTTAGATGGGTCGACTTCTATGCCCCTTTGGCTCACCATAAAGCCTAAGAGCTTTCCGGACTCTACTCCGAACACACACTTCTGAGGGTTTAGCTTTACTTTGTAAAGTCTAAGCCTTTCGAAAATCTTTTGTAAGCATTCGATATGAGTGCATCGAGTTTTGGATTTTGCAAGAGATCATCCACATATACCTCTACGAGCTCATGAATCTGATCATGGAAGATCGTGTTCATAGCTCTCTGGTATGTGGTGTCGGCATTTTTCAAACCAAAGGGCATGACTGTATAGCAGTACGTGCCCCATGGGGTTGTGAAAGCAGTCTTACCCTGATCTCGTGGGCTTAGTTTGATTTGATTATACCCTGAATAGCCATTCATAAACGAAAACATTTCATGATTTGCAGTACTATCGACTATCAAATCTATGTTTGGTAAAGGATAATTATCTTTTGGAGTGGCCTTATTCAGGTTTCTAAAATAGATGCATATTCGAATCTTCCCATTGGTTTTTCGAACAACGATATCGGATAACCAATCAGAATACGCAATGGGTTTTATAAATCTGGCTTTTAACAGATCTTCTAAACCCTCTTTGACTTGTGCGTGTACATTCGGATGTATTTTCCTAAGCTTTTGCTTTATGGGTTTCACATCCGCATCTAAAGGAAGACGATGTTCAACAATACTAGGGTCTATGCCCGACATGTCTTCATACGTGTAAACACCCCAAAATCCCACGATTTTTCTCAAATATGCCTGGTTTTGCAAAAGCAGCCCCAAAGGGCTATTTTGAGTCTGGAAACCCAGGAGCCTTCTAGACAACCCTGTACATACTTTGAACATGTATATATGTTTTAAAAATATATACATATAGTTTTAAAACCTTAAAAAGGTATTTTGAAACCCCAAAAGCAGCTTGGCCTGATGAAAGTAGGACTGAAGAGGCAAAAGAGAGCCCAGACTCAGAGCATACTTCAAGCCCGGCACATCAACTCTCGTATCAAAATCATCTCCAGATTTTCGGACATCCAAGCCCCAGATATCAGAAATTTGCTCGAAATGAACTCCAGAAGGTGAGAAGAAGAGCGGACGATAATGTTGGCGAAGACTCAACGCAAGACAGAGTACTGATGAAGTCAGGCCCCGCACAAACCGTCCATTTTGAAACGCCATGAAGGAATCAAAAAATCATATTTGAGCCGGATCTGGACCCTATATATCCAGATCCAAACCCAACATGCATTTGGATTTGGATTTGGATCACATCCATGAAATATATCCAGATCCAAAGATCCAAATCCAATATCTACATCCATGGCCCACATCACCTTCTCATAAATGGAGGTGGGGCCCACAAATATTTCACGTGAAAAGCTTGGGTAGAGAGAGAAAAGGGGTGATAAAGTATGAGTGAGAAAGTTGGTAGGGTTGACTTTTGGTCAAGGATGGGTTAACCTTGTGGGTTTAGCCTAGAGTGTGGGTTTAAGCTTGTATGCACCTACACCTAACCTGGGGCTGCACCAACTTGGACATGGTTGCAACTGGGTCAATGGACCGGCGCCAAGGGGAGGTTCCTAAAACCTAGCCCGAAGCTAGCCCACCTCACCTAGCCACTCTCCCCTAAACCTAACCCAAACCTAGCCATCCTCACCCAAAACCGCCCCAACCTCACCTAGCTCACCTCACCTAGCTAGACCACCTAGACCCTAACCAACTAAGCCTAAACCCACCTTAATGTACCTAATTAAACCCCTAACCAATAAGTCCTAGCCCACCTAACCGACCTACCCTAAACCACCAACCATCCCCCCTTAACCGACCTACCCTAAACCACTCCCCATGCCCACCTTATTACAAATAACTAACCCAAACCACCCTAACCGACCCAGCCCCTTTTCCAGCCTATAAAACCCACCTTTCTTGCGGGTTTCACTCTCTCTCTTCCACTCTCATCTCCCCTCACTCCCTCCAAGTTGCACCACTTCCACCACCTACCCTTCCACCGCCACTTCATCACCCGGCTGCCACCTTTCCACTTCAACCGACTCTACCATCTTCTACCTTCGGCAAGGAGCTCCACCCTTCGGCTGCCACCTTCCTTCCACCACCATCCGGCCACCATCTTCATCCACCAGTGCCACTTCCATCCACGGTTAGTACCCCACCTCAACCCCATCTAGCCTTTCACCTCCTTCTTTCCCAACCGCACACTCCCATCCACCCGCCAGCCCATCCTTCCCTTCTCCCTTACACCCAACCGACCCACACCATATCCCATCCACCCACCTTTGCTCCTAGCTGAACCTGCACCCTACCTCACTACCTTCTCTCAACACTAACCACCCTAGCTCCTAGCTGAACCTCCTCCCTTAGTCACCCACTTCCCAGCCCAGCATCACCCATAACCTGCCCCCCCTAGCCACTCCATCAACCGGCCAACATCAAAACTCCACCCGGCTAGCACCCCTACCTGCCACCAACATACATCCAAGGAGCTCCCCTTTGGGTGCCCAAGGCGACTCACTAGGCCCAAGCCAAGCAAGTTGAACACGGACCAGCTATACGTAAGTGCCTAACTCGGTCCTTTATATGAACTTGCTTACATTTAATTAAATTTGATACGGGGTTGTAATAATGGAGCGTTGTCTCCCCCCGGTTGTAATAATGTGGTTTGACACACCAACACACACGTGCACTTGAGCCATTTCGCTCTTAACTGCACACCATTTTGGCACACACACAGGCCTTAACAGCCCCTAAGATATAGTTATACTTATATATATTCAGCTGCATGGGTTTTAACTTAAGTCGTGGGTGTTGTCTTTCAATTCTACACACACACATTGAGCTTTCGCTCTTACTTCCAAGACCCTAGTAAGGGCCATATTGTAATTTCATTTGGGTGTTTCATTCAAGTTGTGTGCGTTGTCTTTCAATTCCACACTCACAGACATTGAGCTTTCGCTCTTACTCCCAAGACCCTAATAAGGGCCATATTGCAATTTTATTTGGGTGTTTCATTCAAGTTGTGTGCGTGGTCTTTCAATTCCGCACTCACACACATTGAGCTTTCGCTCTTACTCCCAAGACCCTAATAAGGGCCGTATTGAAATTCTATTTGGGTTTTACATTACAAGTCGTGTGAGTTGTCTTTACATATACACACAACACCCACGCACACGTTGGCGACCTTCGTGCCCATATATATTATAAGTATTTCCCTTCCGCTATGTCTTTAAGATTTGTGTTTTAAGGTTCAGTTGTGTGAGTAGTCTTTCCATATATACACGATACACACTTGCACAATTGAGCCTTTCCGCTCTTAAGATATAGCCATATTTCCCGTTTGCAATTTCCCTTTTGCAATTTACATTACGTCATTTCCCTTAAGCATTGTCTTTCAATTCGGGTTTTCTCTTTGGAGTTGTGTGAGTTTGCATTGCATATTCGCCATACCACGAGTTAGGACGCATATTTGCATCAAAGCAAGCCCCACACTCCCGTGCAAAAATCGCCCAACCTAGGTCACTTGCACACACACCTAGTTGGCCCTAAAAAGCATAAAAAGAAAGACATTGGCACGTGCAAATCCCACGTGAAATAAAACTTGCAATCATACAAATAGAGCCCAAACACTTCGGGTATTTTTTTAAGAGGTTTGTTTTTCAACAACTTTGCCAACCGTACAGAATGACCCTTGCACATCGGTGCAAGAAGGTCTGCGATGAAAAGAGCTCACTTGCTCACAGACGCCCCTGTAGACGCGCGAAAAATCCCCACGCCTCCCCGCCTTTCCTGGGCTTGGAGTGGATCCTCTCGTGCGTCTAAGGCCTATTTATGTAAACAGGGCGTGCCAGCTAGCTTACCTAAGCTAGCGAAGATATATTTAAACTGACTTCTAATCGTGGCAACTGTGAGCAAGTGAGCTCTTGTCGTCGCAGACCTTCTTGCACCGATGCGCAAGGGTCAGTCTATACGCTTTGCAAAAATCGAGTTTTTTTGGGATAGAAAGCCTACGCAGTGGTTCGAGGTGTCTAATTCGGGTCTTTTAGATGCGATTGCAGATTTTAGATCACGTGGATTTGCACGTGCCTAAGTCTTTCCTTTTATCCCTTTATGGGCCACCTAGTTTGTGTGTTATGAACACTCCACTACATGGGTGAATTCGAGCGGGGCTTGCTTTGATGCAATATGCATCCTACCTCGTGGTATGGCGTAAATGCAATGCAAACTCACGCTACTCCAAAGAGAAAACCCGAAATGTAAAGACAATTGTAGACACCCAAAATTTTCTTTTAAAATTCTTACCTTTTTAGGAAAGTGGCCATTTTAGCAATTTTGGGGTTTTCGAAGGAAAAAGGCACTAAACGAGTTTGTTTTGGTACCAAAATTTTATGAAAGCTTTAAAATGATGAAAGAATACTTTTCTTTCTGAAAAATTCGAATTTTGACAAAATTGAAAAAAAAATAACGATTTTGCCCCTGGCATGGAAAAGCTGGATTTCGTTTTCTTAAAAGATTTATGACAAAAACATATGTTGAAAGCTTGCCTTTTGAAAAGATACAGGCATGTATAAGATAATTTGACACCTGAAAAGGCAGGTGGGTGCCCAAAAAGGAGAGCGAGCATCAAAAAGAGAAAGTGAGCTTCCCAAAAAGAAAAGTTCATATTCGGAAAGAAATCAGTTGCCCGAGGGAAAAGTTGATGTTATCAACGGAAAGGAAAGATGGAAGCAAGAAAGAATGCTTCCGAAAACGAAGGTTTGGTATCAAACGCCTTTCGTAACGTGTCTACGTTATGTTTGGGTATCGAGGTAATTAGTATTGATATACATCAATTTGCATCGTCATGCTATTGATATGTTATGATAAGAGCAATTTTAATATCCCAACACTCGTGGAAAGGATTGAATGAGCATGATAGTTGATTTTCAAAAACGTAACATGGGCTTAATAGAACACGTTCATAGTAGAAAGGCATGTAACATGTATTTGCTTAACCACTTTCACAGCAAGTATGATGGTGGAAATTCATAATGCTCATGGTAGAGAACATGGAAGATGCAGGATATTTTGAAAGTTGCTGATGTTGTTGCTAAATCACAGATTCACCTGACAAAGAATGGGGATAGACATACGAACATTGTGGTTCCAACAGTATCAGGAAATATCTATGTTCCTGATGGAAGGGATGGCACTAAAGTCTGCCCATTCCAATTTCGTACTCATGGGAGGATTATGAGCCAAGTTCTTTTACTTGATCTCAGTAAACGTGGAGAACAGCAGAAGGGGCTCATTCTTGCAACAACTTCATTTGATGGGTATCGGTATCTTGTTCCCCCAGCTGCACAGTTGTTGTTGACATTGACGAAACTTGATACAACATGGTTCTGGCAGAGAATGTAGATGGTGGTGATGACCTTGACCTAGCGGCTACAACCATGAATGGCAACGTGGTGACAGGAATCCATCTGGCAAGTGTTCTACCTCAGTTATGACGACCATCAAGTGGTATATTAATGATCAATGAAGTAGCTGATACAAACCCTGAAGAAGTTGTCTCCTGCTTGAACGATTCTTATGTCATGTCAGCATCAAGAGGTTAAATACACCATCAAGGCCACAAACATTATGAAAGCGCTTGGGAAAAACACAAAAGACAGCTACCTGTTAAAAGGTTATGCTTTAAACACAGGCTGTGCTGCACAAGGAGTGCCTACAAGAGTTGCGCCTGCAAGAATCGCTTTCAATCTTCAAAAGACCAATATACAACTAGGACGCTTAAGCAGTGGAATTGATCGTTGCACAAAGTGTCATGAAATTACCTGCTCCTATGCTTGAAGACGAAGAAGAATGGCTTTTAGTCTTTCATGATTCAGTTGTCGTTACCATCAATGTAATGGAACCATCTAAAGAGAATCAATCAAATCCGTGGCTGCTTATCATGTTGGCCAAACACAGCAAGTTGTTTCTCCTGCAAATGAAGGCAAAGACGATCAAGGCAAGGAAAACACTCCACTTGCCATACGCCGCACCAGTTGGAGCAAACCCATTTTAGCAACTTCTCAATAGCAAACGATTATCAATTTGGAAGGCATGTACAACAGCCACTTACCAAGTTCAGCTCCCATCGATTTCTGCAAGGAACATCACAACAGTAAGGAGGACGTGTACAGCATCCACTTACCAAATAGCACGATGATTGATTTCAGCAAGTAACGGTGGTGATCGACTCGGTGAAGGCAGGTCCATCTATAGCAACGTGAAACAACCAGCTCCACCGGACTAGCTGATCTTCCCTTACTGCCAAATCCAGCACCAACTTACCATGTTGAACCACATCAAGCCTCATCCAATTCCATGGTGGTGGTTGAATTTAGCAACTAACTACAGCAAGCAGTTGCCAGAACCAACAGCACTTCCCAAATATGATTTTTGCAGCAGAAAGTTGCCAAAAAGCTGCTTTGTCCAGCAAGGAAGTCACCTTGCCCAATTCTTCACCCAAGAGGCATCCTTTGGCCTATAAAAGGAGCCTCAAGGATGCTGCAAAGGGATCCTCCGGTCACCACAAAGCATCAATCCGGGAAAACCAAGAAAACAGGAACATTCAGTCCGAAAATTTAGAGAAATAGAGAGAGAGAGAGAGAGAAAGGAAGAGAAGAAGGAGAAGAAGGAAGTCCGGCCTGGTTCCGACGTCCGACGATCGTCCGGCGAAGTGCTCCTACGTCCCCTCTCACTCACACAGGTTGGAATTCTTGCACAAATTGGTTTTAATTCCTGAGAATCTGAAAAAGCACAGATTCTGAAAATTTGTACATGAATCAAGGCTTTGAGCCCCTGTTCTTCATTTATATCGATACAAACATGCATGATTCCTTCATAAACAAAATTAAAATCCATGTTTAGATGATTTTCATGATTTATTAGGACTGATACAGGTTGAACTTTGTTCTAGAATCACGTTAGGAACCTTCTAAAATTTTCTGTAAAACTGGTTTCTGAAACTGTCAGTGCACACGTGTCTGATCACAGAATTTTTATAGACAAACGGATAAATCAATTTCTTCGAAATTTTTCATGAATAATCTAGACATATCGGACGTTCTTAGATAAAATTTTGAGGAATTTTTATGAATGGTTGCCTAGCCAATTAGATCCGTGAAGTTTATACAAAATCCAGATTGCGTTTTACAGAAACAGAACGTTCAGTAATAGACCTCTGTTCTTTTGCCCATATCTCTGCAACCACTGAATGAAATTGGATGAAATTTGATTCTTTGAAAACCTAACATCCGTATCTTTCTAACACAACAAATTTCATCGAAATTGGATGACTGTAAACACCCCGAAATCCCACGAATTTCTTAAACGAATCTGGTTTTATACAAGCAGCCCCCAAAGGGCCATTTTGAGTTTGGAAACCCAGGAGCCTTCCAAACAACCCTGTACATATGTTTTAAACTTTATCTTTCTAAAACATATAATATGGCTTTTGAAAACCCTTTTAAAACACGTTTTGAAACCCCGAAGTGGCTTGGCCCGATCAAGACAGGACCAGGAGGACTAAGAAGAGCCCGGAACCGGAGCACCTGTCGAGCCCGGCGCAGCAACTCTTGTATCTGATTCACACCCCAGGATCTCGAACGTCCAAGACCCTGTTCTTATCAAAATAGCATTTGAAGTCATCTCCGGAAGGCAGAAACGGAGGCGGACGACTATGTTGGCGAAGACCCAACGCAGACGGAGTACTGATGCTGTCAGGCCCCGCACAGATCGTCCGTCTCGAACCCAGCTCGAAGGAGTCAGAGTTCAGTTTGGATTGGATCTGGACCATATATATCCAGATTCCAATCCAAACCCATATGTGGACTTGGATTTGGATTTGGATCCAGAGATCCAATCCAATATCCATATCCATGGCCCACATCACCTTCTCATAAATGGAGGTGGGGCCCACTTGAAATTCACGTGGGATATTGGGCATGAGAGAGAGTGGGGGTGAAAAATATCAAGAGTGTTGTATTAAGCTTGACTTGTGTGTCAAGTTTGGGTTAATCATGTGGGTTAGCCTAATTGAGTGGGTTTAAGCTTGTAATTAGCTAAAACCTAACCTAGGGCTGCACCAACATGGGGTGATCAAGGTCTATGGGCCATGCTAAGGGAGCTCCTTCACTTAAACCTAGCCAAAAATGCCTAAACCTAGCCTAAACCCCTAATCCACCCCTAATCTGAACCTAATCACCTAACCCACTTCCCTAATCCCGGCCTAATCCCAACCTAATCACCTAACCCACTTCCCTAATCCTTCCCTAAACCTAGATTAATTTCCCTAATCCTAGCCTAAACCTAGCCTAATCACCTAACCTAGCTCACTAAACCTCACCCTAAAACCCAACCACCTAACCTAGCCCTAAACCCCTAAACCACCCTTAGCCCACGATTTATCCAAACACCTAGTTTTAAAATATCTGGCCCAACCCCATCCAGCCCACCTTATCTACATACCACCCTACCTAAACCACCTAACCACTACCCACAGCCCAGCCCTAACCGACCTACCCATCCCCTATTTAAAACCCCCCTCATTGTGGGCGGGTTTTCTAAGTGGGAACCACTCTACCTCACCCAGCCGGGCCCTCTCCTTCTCCCTTCTCTCACCCAGCCGGGACAACTCCCCACCTTGGCCTGCTCCAGCTGCTCCACCAGCCGCCACCTGCTCCGCCACCTTCCCTCTTCCGTCCACCACCACTACCCCTCAGCCGGACGCCATCATCTTCCCCCAACTGAACCAGCCGACAGCCACCTGCCCGCCACTTTCCCACTCCATCCGCCACTTCTCCCCATTCGGTAAGTACCTTGCACCTTACCTAGCCCCTTCTCTACCACCTCTCCACTCTTAGCCACCCATCCTCCCTTCAGCTCAGCCCCTTTGCCGCCACCACCTAAACCTAGCCGAACCTAGGATAACCCAAGTTGCTGGCCACTACTTAGCCACCATCTCCCATTCGGCCAACCCCCCTAGGTGTCCTATTTGGCCTTCCCACTAGCTCACCTTTTAGGTCCAGTTTCCCTAAGTACCCAACTTCCCTAGTGATCCTAATACCCACTTGTTCAGCCACTCTAAACTCCCTACTTGGAGGCGCCACCTACTTGCCACCGGCCCCCTTAGAGGCGTCTATCCCGCGCCCCATTTGCAGCCGGCCAGCACCCTTGATCACCTACCTTCGCGGAGCTCCCGTTTGCAGCCCAAAGCCAAGGCCACGCTCAAGCAAGACCTCTACGGACCAGCTACCCGTAAGTGTCTAAACTCGGTCTTTAGTCGTACACTTGTTTGAAATTCAATTTGATACGGGGTTGTAATAACGGAGCATAGTCTCCCCCCGCTTGTAATAACGTGGCTTGGCACAACCACACACGTGCACTCTCTTAGTCGTGCACAATTTTGAACACACACGGGCCTAATCAGCCCCTAATATATAAGTGTACATATATATTCCATTCTCGAAGGGTTTTGTTTAAGTTGGGTGCGTTGTCTTTCAATTCAAGCACTCTCACACACATTGAGCTTTCGCTCTTATTTGAAAGACCCAAGTAAGGGCCGACCTATACTATTTGGGTTTCATTTCTTGTCGTGTGAGTAAGTCTTTCAATTCAAACACTCTCACACACATTGAGCTTTCGCTCTTATTTGAAAGACCCAAGTAAGGGCCAACCTATACTATTTGGGTTTCATTTCATGTCGTGTGAGTAAGTCTTTCAATTCAAGCACTTTCACACACATTGAGCCTTCGCTCTTACTCCCAAGACCTTAGTAAAGGCCTTATTGCAGTTATATTTGGGTTTCATTTATGTCGTGTGTGTAGTACTTCAATTCAAGCACTCTCACACACATTGAGCCTTCGCTCTTACTCCCAAGACCTTAGTCAAGGCCATACTGCAATTTATATTTGGGTTTAATTTCATGTCGTGTGTGTAAGTCTTTCAATTCGAGCACGCACCCACATTGAGCCTTCGCTCTTATTTGCAAGACCCGAGTAAGGGCTCATATACATAAGATATATACATATCTCCCTTCGGTTATTTCCCTTCGGTTATTTCCCTTCTGTTATTTCCCTTCAGTATTGTCTTTACATTTCGGGTTTTCCCTTCGGAGTAACGTGAGTTTGCATTGCATCTACGCCATACCACGAGGTAGGACGCATATTGCATCGAAGCAAGCCCCGCTCGAATTCGCCCATGTAGTGGAGTGTTCATAACACACAAACTAGGCGACCTAAAAAGGGATAAAAGAAAAGACTTAGGCACGTGCAAATCCACGTGATCTAAAACATGCAATCGCATCTTAAAGACCCGAAATAGACACCTCGAACCGTTTCGTAGACTTTCTCCCCAAAACTCGATTTTTGCAAAAGCGTACAGACTGACCCTTGCGCATCGGTGCAAGAAGGTCTGCGACGACAAGAGCTTACTTGCTCACAGTCGCCACGTTTAGAAGTCAGTGTTAAATATATCTTCGCTAGCTTAAGTAAGCTAGCTGGCACGCCCTATTTGTATACATAAGCCTTAGACACACGATAAGATCCACTCCAAGCCCCGAAAGAGGCAAAAGAGGCGGGGATTTTCGCGCGTCTACAGAGATTGGCACGCCCAGTGGGACGTGAGCCTTTTCAAAAATCGAGTCTACTTGTAGAAGTCTTGCGAAAATTTTATAAAGGTGTCGTTTTAACTTGTTTTCTTTGCTTTTACTTAGGAAATTTTGAAAAAGCTTGAAAAGCATGTCAAAATCCAATCCAAGTGAAGTGTCGAGCCAAGGCTCATGCGCATCAAGTTCTCACTCTAGGAGGATTTTCAAAAACAAAATAAAACTAGATGAAATCGAGGACTTGAGAAGGGAATTTGAGGCCAAAATCGATGCTCTCAGCCAAGAGGCTGAAGTAGGCGATTCATGTTCATCAAACGGTGAACAAAGGCCTAAAAAGAAATTTGAAAAACCTCGCAAGCAAAAAGAGGCCTCCGTAATAGAAGGCAACCAATACCACGAGTCCTTCACACAAAAGGACCGTAAAGCCCTACAGCAGCTGCTGAAAGGGCAAAATAAAGAGAAAAGAAGCTACGCCCTGTCTGATTTCCTTCCTATGGATTACGAAACAGACAGTGACGATGAAATACCGAACTTCCATCGGTATGATGGCATGGGAGACCCTAGGTCTCACTTGCAGCTTTTCTCACGTCGAGCCCATAAGAAGAAAAAGGACTCGATGAAATGGGTGTATTGGTTCCCTCTATCCCTTAAGGGCACAGCTGCCAAATGGCTGGCTTCCTACGACTTAAGCCAGTTCGCTACTTTTGAAGAGTTAGCGAACTGCTTCATGCAAAGGTTTGCACACAACGTAGAAGTCACGCCAACCCTGAATACCTTAAGGGATACAAAGCAAGGCATGAACGAGGACGTGCATGCCTTCATTATAAGATGGAGGTCTCTTTTGGGCCAAGTGCGAGAGCCTATATCCGAAGGATGCGCAGTAATGCTCATCCTGGATAATTTCAAAAGCGAGTTAAAAACCCTTCTCTCGCTCCATGAGATTTCAACTTTCCATAAGTTGATCAAAAAGGCCTCCCTTTTCGAAACCAACTTGCGAAAAGGGACATACGACCACTTATGGAAAGGAAGTGCCGTTCCCAAAACACGTGTGGAAAAGCCCATCGTATATGGGCTGCCCACAACGGACAAAGGGGCAAAGCCCCATAAAATCGCCAATGTCCGGGTGGATCCAGGCATGGCGGGCACTTCTAAAAATTTTGAAAAAATAGAAAATAAGAGAGAACGCAATTTTTCAAAACCAATTGAAAAACGGGAGTACACTCCGCTGGGGCAACCTGTGTCGGAGGTCCTAGACCTCTTACTTGCCCAGGGCATGATCGAACTCCCTGAAATCCCCGAAGGAGTCACGTCCAAAGGGGGGTATTTAAACCGATTTTGCAAGTATCATCGGCTCAAAGGCCATGATACCAAACGGTGCTTCTCTCTTCTAAATAAAATTGAGAACTTGATAGCAGAGGGCCGGCTCCAGGTCACTGCGGAACCTGAGCCACCTCAAGCTATCTTCAAGGAACCCTTTCCCAAACACGCCGGTGGCAGTGGGAAAGGAAAGGAGGTATGTACCCTCACCATTTCCAAGGAACTAGCGCAAAAGCCCGAACCTGGTCGACCTGCTTGTGCGCCCATCCTTGTATTATACAAGAGGCCCGCCCAAGTCGTCATTCGGGGACCACCAAAAGTGGAAACCCTGGCAAAGCCAGTTTTTAAAATCCAAGGTTCTCCTCAGCTCATCCTTAGAGCCAAGTCTAGCGCAAACCCTAGGCTGGTCGTGGGGGAAGTCACTAGATCCGGGAGGATCTACCAACCCCCGCACCTTCAAGGTGCTCAAAAGGTGGTCAGTGTGCCTGGCCCCTCAAAAGCATGTATCCCTAGTGGTCTGCCAAAAGCAGATAAGGACAAAATCATCCTAAATCCTTATGATTTCGAAAACCACCTTTCAAAGATTCCTATTCACATGTCTATTCTAGAGCTTATCAAAACCTCGCCTAGGCATAGACTTGTCTTAGAGAAAATTCTAGAAAGGGCCAAGGTTGATTCGAACATAAGTCCGGAGTCCTTGTCTGCCCAAGTGGCTTTATTAGGAGCAAAATCGCCCATCACCTTTTCGGAAGATGATGTAGATAGACCCTACGAAACCCATAACCAGGCCCTGCATATCGAGGTGGTTCTAAACAACCACTCTCTGGACAGGTGCCTAGTCGATGGTGGAGGAGGGCTCAACATCCTTCCACTTCACGTGGCGTACAAAATCGGAGTCACCTTGACTTCAGTGAACCCAAGCCCCATCGTTATCACTGGATACGATGGGAATGCGTCTAGGCCTTTAGGATCCATCGAACTCCCAATGGAAACGGGAGGGATCGAACACACAGGGGTGTTCCATGTCTTGGACATCCACCCCCATTATAACCTTTTGCTGGGAAGACCCTGGATACACAGTTTGTGCGCTGTGCCATCCACCTTCCACAGGTGTGTTAAGATCCCTTTTAGTTACCAGGTCGTAGTGATCCTAGGTGAGAGTCACCCACAGCTTCAGGGGATCATAAACTCCCCTTGTTTATCGAGCTCCCAGGCCCATGAGGCTAACCTGGGGCAAATTATGGTTGAGCCACCTCGGCTCGTGTTGAACAACCCTAGGAAGGTTGTATGTGTGAAGGGGCCACCCAAAGCAGGCCCCCTCCCGACTCTAATCCTCCTAGGAAAACCCAAGCATTCCCTATTTCCAAAACCCCTGGACAAAAGGCCATATGAGCCTAATATGGACGATAGCATGTTCCAGGACCACGACTTATATCCCATCTTTTCAAAAAACAAAAGGTCGTGGAACATGTTATTGAACATGGGCTACGCGCCCTACAAGAGTCTAGGGGCACAAAACCAGGGTCTCCTAGAGCCCATCCTGCCTAGGGCAAACCCAAGCCGATATGGGATCGGCTATACTCCCCGAATACCGCCGGAGCCACCCCCTGTGACCACCTGGGTCAAGGGTGCCCCGGAGCCTGTCTTAGAAGAAACCTATGGTTTAGACCTCCTATTCCGAGTCTAACCCATAGTGTTTTCCCTTTGTAGGTATGACGGAAGATCCCTTTTTCTAAAAATACCAAAAACATTTGAAAACTTAAAATAAAAAAAAAAAAAAAAATCGAAAAACAAGAAAAACCAAAAACAATGGAAAAACAAAAACTCGAAAAAAGTATGCTTTGTATAGTTCCCAAAGTTCTTGTTTTACAAAAACCCAAAAAAATCGGAAATTTGGAAAATACCAAAAAGATTTTGTACATAGCTGCTCCTGGTATGACTTTGGCGAAAGAAAAGGACTTCGAAAGAAACGTCGTCTGCATAGCCAGACCAAAAATTTCGAAATCACTTGAAAATCCAAGTACAAAACCAGGTTATTTTGAAAACCACGCATCAAGTTCCCTCGGGTCTAAAGCCCACGAGAATGATCAAAGCCCAGAAGTGGATCCCCTTGAGGAAGATCCCACTTCTGAGCTCCCAGAATTTCATAGAATTCTCGATTTTGAAAGACCTTCCCAATCAGTAGGAGGAGATTTCGTAGAGGTGAACCTAGGGGATGATTCCAATCCCAAAACCATCAAAATAGGTGCATGCTTGCATAAAACTGAAAAGTTAGCATTCATTGCATTTCTACGAACCTATTTAGATGTGTTTGCATGGACGTATGAAGACATGCCGGGCATAGATCCCAGCATAGTCGAGCATCGTCTTCCCTTAGATATAGGTGTAAAACCAATAAAGCAGAAGCTTAGGAAAATACACCCGAATGTACACACGCAAGTCAAAGAGGGTTTAGAAGATCTGCTAAAAGCTGGATTTATAAAACCCATTGCGTATTCTGATTGGTTGTCAAATATCGTTGTAGTTCGAAAAACCAATGGGAAAATTCGAATATGCATCGATTTCAGAAACCTGAATAAAGCCACTCCAAAGGATAATTATCCTTTACCAAACATAGATTTGATAGTCAATAGTACTGCAAATCATGAAATGTTTTCATTCATGGATGGTTATTCAGGCTATAATCAAATCAAACTAAGCCCACGAGATCAGGGTAAGACCGCCTTCACAACCCCATGGGGCACGTACTGCTATACAGTCATGCCCTTTGGTTTGAAAAATGCCGGCGCAACATACCAACGAGCCATGAACACGATCTTCCATGATCAAATTCACGAGCTTGTAGAAGTGTATGTAGATGATCTCTTGGCGAAATCCAAAACCCGATGCACCCATATCGAATGTTTACAAAAGATTTTCGAAAGGCTTAGGCTTTACAAAGTAAAGCTAAACCCTCAAAAATGTGTGTTCGGGGTAGAATCAGGAAAGCTTCTAGGCTTTATGGTGAGCCAAAGGGGAATAGAAGTCGACCCCTCTAAGTGTCGAGCCATCATAGACATGGCTCCACCCTCCAATCTCACCCAAGTCCGTAGCCTCCAGGGTCGATTACAATCTGTGCGCCGATTCATATCAAATCTGGCAACTAGATGCGAACCCTTCAACAAACTGTTGAGGAAGGGTACGAAATTCTTATGGGATGACGAATGCCAAAAGTCCTTCGAGAGACTAAAGGCATACTTGGTTAATCCCCCGTTTTGAATCCTCCAAAACAAGGAAAACCGCTTTTATTATACATCTCCGTGCATGTAAACGCTTTAGGAGCCCTGTTGGCTCAATACGAGGATGACACCCATAAGGAGTATGCCATCTACTATATTTCAAAAACTCTCTTGGCTTATGAACGAAATTATCAAGCCATGGAGAAGACGTGCTTGGCCCTAGTTTGGGCCTGCCAGAAATTCAGACACTACTTCCTAGATCATGAGATCTGGATAGTGTCCAAGCTTGACCCTATCAAGCACTTGTTCGAAAAACCCATTCTCACGGGTAGATTGGGCAAATGGCAACTCCTTCTAATGGAGTATGATCTAAAATACCATCACCAGATCTCCGTTAAGGGGCAAGCCCTAGCAGATTACGTGGCTGACTTCCCCTTGGAGGATGCATATCCCACTCTTGTCGAAATGCCTGATGAAGGCATATTGCAAAACCATTTTCAAAACCACATTTTGGCAAATTCTTTCGAAAACCAAGTGTGGAAGATGCACTTCGACGGGGCACGAAACCAACGAGGGGCTGGTGCCGGGATCATCCTAATCTCCCCTGAAAAGGGCGAGATTCCCATAGCAGTCCGCTTAGATTTTGAATGTTCCAACAACGTAGCTGAGTATGAAGCACTCATACAAGGCTTGAGGATTTCGAAAACTCTAGGGGCATCATGCATCGAGGTCTTTGGAGATTCGCTCCTTGTCATAAACTAGGTTTTAAAAATTTGGCAAGTACGTAATGAGAAACTACTTCCATATCACGAGTTGGCCACTCGATTGGTCCAATCCTTCCAGTCGTGTAAGCTCACACACGTAGGGAGAGAGGACAATGGCATTGCTGATGCCCTCTCCTCCTTGGGTTCAGCCCTGAAGGTCGATCCCATTTCAGGGACCAGATCTTTGGAAATATGGCATGCGCCCCATCCATCCACACACGACTTGGATATTTGCCAAAACAACCCAGAGTCTATTGAAAAACCCTGGTTCTATGACATAAAACATTTTTTAGAAAATGGGGGATTCACCGAGGATGCCACATCCAAAGATAGGGCATTCATTCGTAAGATTTCGACCCGATACACCATTCTGGGTGGGGTCTTATACAAAAAGAGTTTTACCGGCATTCTGCTTAGGTGTATCGACCTAGAGGAGGCTAGGATAGTAATGCATGAATTCCACGATGGAGAATGTGGAGGTCATGTTAATGCCAACATGATGGCAATGAAAATACTTAGAGGGGGTTATTTTTGGTCCACCCTGAAAAAGGATTGTCACGATCATGTTAGGAAGTGTCATCCATGTCAAGTGCATGGGCACGCCATTCATATCCCTTCATCTGCATTGCATTCCGTGGTCAGCCCCTGGCCATTTACCATGTGGGCGTTTGACATTGTAGGCCCCATATTTCCAAAGGCCTCGAATGGGCATCGTTTTATTTTAGCAGCCACGGAGTATTTCTCCAAGTGGGTGGAAGCCATTTCCCTAACGAATGTAATGGGGCAACATGTGGTGGCTTTCATCCGGAGGAATATCTTGGCTCGATTTGGGGTTCCACGAGACCTTGTGTCTGATAATGGTACCCCATTCAAGAACGAGCGGATGGTTAAGTTGTGCAACACGTATGGCATAACTCACCACTTCTCCTCGCCCTACTACCCTCAAGGCAACGGCCAAGCCGAAGCCACAAACAAGACTCTCATTGGTATCATTGAGAAAACCTTAGAGAAGGGTAGGAGGTGGCATGAGAAGCTGGATGAAGCCTTATGGGCTTATAGGACTTCCATCCAGACTCCCACAAATGCCACACCATTCGAATTGGTCTATGGCACAAACGCCATTCTTCCCATTCATACCCAACTGCATTCATTCCATACATCCATTGCACTCGACCTCCCCCTAGAGACGCTCCAGCATACTAGGATGGCCGAGCTAGATTTGCTAGATGAGAGGCGACTCCTTGCCATGGATCATGCTCGTGCATACCGGCAAAGGATAGCCCGACATTATAGCAAACACATGAGACCTCGCCACTTTGAAGTGGGAGATCTGGTCTTGAAAACCATCCACCATCGTGGCCCACACCCCCTAGGCAAGTGGCGCCCCAACTGGGATGGACCCTATGTTGTACGAGCAACCACTACGAACAATTCGTATTGGTTGATCGATGTAGAAGGTAGGAATTTAGCAGATCCTATCAATATTCAATACTTAAAGAAGTATCATGTGTAGGATCTGGATTAAATTCCAGTTTTCGAAAATTTAAGAGGGATAGCTGCCCTGAGACATGTGAATAAGGTGCAAAAGCAACTCATGTGACCCTAAGTAAGAGAATTCGCACTTGTGAAAGAGTGGAGTTTTCAAAATCGTGGTTGCATTTCAAAATCCTTCATCTTACAAAGAAGGGCCTAGTTCAACATAGCAAGATACTTGCAAGTAGTACGTGCTATTTCTAAATAGGCTGATCTGGAATGGATCGAGTGTAGGCTTGGGATAAGTCCTCCCCTCTTCTCTTCTCCTTCCAAAAGGAAAACAAAGGCCCAAATCAAAAGGGAATTTCCCATTTAAAATCTCTTTCCAAAAGAAAGAAACCAGACTTCAAAGAGAAAAATGGATTCTCTTATAAAAAAGAGGGATTAAAGAAAAAATACTCCCAAAGGGAGACCCTCTATGAAAAAAAAAGGAAAAAGAGGCCAAAAAGCTCAAAAAGAGCAGTTTTCCGCCTTCTGTGCCTCAAACCACGGGACGCTTCAGAAGGGACCGTGGTATCTCTTTCCCATCCCTGGCTTATCCCAAGCTAAAGCATGGTTCATTTCGAGGAATCCTAAAGTAAAAATAGGATTTACTTACTTGAATTTCATCTTGTTTGAGAATTCGACGTTTCGAGTAAGGCGTAGGGATTTGAAATGAAGCTTGTTTTCTTATAAAACCTCCGCTAGATAAGCGAGTGTTAAGACTCAAACAAGGGCAAGCACGAAGAGCTCGAGATCCTTAGGATCGAGACTCAAGACAGTTGTCCCTTTTGTAAATAGCTTTTGTAAATAAGTTTTAAAAACCGAACATCGAACAGCATAGGGTTTTTGCTCACTTGGAGCAGTAGGCCTTGTAAGTCTCTAGAGTTCGACCACACCTGGTCTCTGGGAGGTCGCCACTCTTGGCACCACACCCATGTCATCTGCATTCCACGCATGGTACTTACATGAACATGATCCCATTTAGGACCAGATTCCATAAGTGAACCCTTTGGCGTGATATCTACATAAGATATATATATATCTCCCTTCGGTTATTTCCCTTCGGTTATTTCCCTTCGGTTATTTCCCTTCTGTTATTTCCCTTCAGTATTGTCTTTACATTTCGGGTTTTCCCTTCGAAGTAACGTGAGTTTGCATTGCATCTACGCCATACCACGAGGTAGGACGCATATTGCATCGAAGCAAGCCCCGCTCGAATTCGCCCATGTAGTGGAGTGTTCATAACACACAAACTAGGCGACCTAAAAAGGGATAAAAGAAAAGACTTAGGCACGTGCAAATCCACGTGATCTAAAACATGCAATCGCATCTTAAAGACCCGAAATAGACACCTCGAACCGTTTCGTAGACTTTCTCCCCAAAACTCGATTTTTGCAAAAGCGTACAGACTGACCCTTGCGCATCGGTGCAAGAAGGTCTGCGACGACAAGAGCTTACTTGCTCACAGTCGCCACGTTTAGAAGTCAGTGTTAAATATACCTTCGCTAGCTTAAGTAAGCTAGCTGGCACGCCCTATTTGTATACATAAGCCTTAGACACACGATAAGATCCACTCCAAGCCCCGAAAGAGGCAAAAGAGGCGGGGATTTTCGCGCGTCTACAATGACTAAGCACTGAGATATTTCTGTTTTTCTGAGCTTCTGATCCACAGAAACAGGGCTGTTCTGAATTTTATAACAGTTTCTGATTCTGTATTTAATTCTCAGAACATAAAGAACTAAATTATAAAATAAAAATATATTCTGATTCTACACATACGTGTCTCTATTTTGTAAAAGTTTTAGAATTTTTGGAGAATCAGAAATATTTTTAAAAATTCAGAGAACAGGCCTCTGAAACTGAACAGGTTCTGCAAATCTAAGAATCTGAAATTTTTCAGAAATCAAGAACTTAAACACAAATCTGAAACTGTGGAAAATCTGGTTTTTCCTTTCTCGAATTAACGGATTCAAACAAATTTCAAGCGTCTAGGCAGACCCTTGAGCACCGGTTCAAGAAGGCATAAGTCAAAAATATCTCACTTGTCCACAATCGTTCTAAGAAGTCAGAAAAACATAATTTGTTAGTTTTGGTAAACTAACTGACACGCTCGTGCAACCCGACGTAGTTCGAGGGTTTGATTTCGAATCCCAAATGATTTGAAATAAAATCACGTCTACAACAATACTGAAGGTAAATAACCGAAGGGAAATGACTTGTAAAGTAAATGCGGAAGGGAGATATGTATATAGAGTAGGTATATGGGCCCTTACTCAGGTCTTGCAAATAAGAGCGAAGGCTCAATGTGGGTGCGTGCTTGAATTGAAAGACTTACACACATGACATGAAATTAAACCCAAATATAAATTGCAGTATGGCCTTAACTAAGGTCTTGGGAATAAGAGCGAAAGCTCAATGTGTGTGAGTGCTTGAATTGAAGTACTACGCACACAACATGAAATGAAACCCAAATATAACTGCAGTAGGCCTTGACTAAGGTCTTGGGAGTAAGAGTGAAAGCTCAATGTGTGTGAGTACTTGAATTGAAGTACTACGCACACAACATGAAATTAAACCCAAATAGTATAAGTCGGCCCTTACTTGGGTCTTTCAAATAAGAGCGAAGGCTCAATGTGTGTGAGTGCTTGAATTGAAAGTTACACACACGACATGAAATGAAAACCCAAATAGTATAGGTCGGCCCTTACTTGGGTCTTTCAAATAAGAGCGAAGGCTCAATGTGTGTGAGAGTGCTTGAATTGAAAGACTTACACACACGACATGAAATGAAACCCAAATAGTATAGGTCGGCCCTTACTTGGGTCTTTCAAATAAGAGCGAAAGCTCAATGTGTGTGAGAGTGCTTGAATTGAAAGACTTACACACACGACATGAAATGAAACCCAAATAGTATAGGTCGGCCCTTACTTGGGTCTTTCAAATAAGAGCGAAGGCTCAATGTGTGTGAGAGTGCTTGAATTGAAAGACTTACACACACGACATGAAATGAAACCCAAATAGTATAGGTCAGCCCTTACTTGGGTCTTTCAAATAAGAGCGAAGGCTCAATGTGTGTGAGAGTGCTTGAATTGAAAGACTTACACACACGACATGAAATGAAACCCAAATAGTATAGGTCGGCCCTTACTTGGGTCTTTCAAATAAGAGCGAAGGCTCAATGTGTGTGAGTGCTTGAATTGAAAGACTTACACACACGACATGAAATGAAAACCCAAATAGTATAGGTCGGCCCTTACTTGGGTCTTTCAAATAAGAGCGAAGGCTCAATGTGTGTGAGTGCTTGAATTGAAAGACAACACACCCAACTTAAGCAAAACCCTACAAAATTAAAGTATATGTATATACTTATATACATATTAGGGGTTGATTAGGCCCGTGTGTGTTCAAAATCGTGCACAACTAAGAGAGTGCACGTGTGTGGGTGTGCCAAGCCACGTTATTACAAGCGGGGGGAGACTATGCTCCGTTATTACAACCCCGTATCGAATTGAATCTCAAGCAAGTATACAACTAAAGACCGAGTTAGGCACTTACTAATAGTTGGTCCGAAGATGCCTTACTTGAGCGTGGGCTTGGGCTTCGCCTTGGGCTGCAAAAGGGAGCTCCGCGAGGTTGAACGGCAAGGGGAGGTGCTGGCCGGATGTTCTTGATGCACGGAAGAGCGCCTTGAAGATGGCCGGTTGTTAAGGAGGGGCTCTTTTTGGCCTGTTGGGCTAAAGGGCCTAAGTAGGGTCACTAAGGAATAGGGTTTAGTTTTAAGGTAGGTTGTGCAAAGGGTGAACCTAAGGGAAGGTCTAACGAATCACCTAGGGTTGGCGGGTTACTAGGGTGGCCGAGGGAAATGATAGTCGGTTGGAGTGGCCGACTAGGAGGACTTAGTGGTGGCGGGTAGTTGGAGTGGCTAGGAGTGATGTAAGGTAGGGGAGCTAGCTAGGATATGGGGCCAGGTGGTAGTGGTTGTAGTAGGTATATTGGGATGATATGGGCAGGTTTTAGGGAGTCGGATAGGGTTGCCGGGTGGAGCTAAAAGGTCTAGGTGGTGGCGGGTAGTTAGGGTGCTATGGATTCAGCTGAGTGGGGCTGGTGGCAGCAGGTGGATGGGCTAGTGTTAGGATGATAGGGGAGTGGATTAGGTGGCTGAGAGTGGAGAGGGAGTGAAGAGGTGGTAAGGTAGGATGTAGGGGACTTACCGGGTGAAGAGAGGGTGGCGCTCGGCTAGAAGGAAGTGGTGCAAGTGGTGGCGTTCGGCTGGAAGGTGGTGGTGTAGATGGTGGTGCAGGTGGTGGTGCAAGTGGTGGTGGGATGTGGAGCAGGTGGAATTCGGCTGAGCTTTGGGATGTGGAGGACCCGGCTGGGAATGGGTGGGCTGCTTGGTTGTGAAACCCGCCCCCAAGGGGGGGGTTTATATAGGGCTGGGTTAGGTCGGTTAGGGTTGGGTTTGGGGTAGTGGTTAGGTGGTTTAGGTAGGGTGGTATGATAATAAGGTGGGCTGGAAAGGGGTAGGGCCAAATATTTTAAATACAAGTGGTTTGGGTAGGTTGTGGGCTAGGGGTAGTTTAGGAGTTTAGGGTTTGGTTAGGTGGGTTAGTTCTAGGGTGAGGTTTAGTGAGCTAGGTTAGGTGATTATGCTAGGATTAGGCTAGGTTTAGGGAAATTAACCTAGGTTTAGGGAAGGATTAGGGAAGTGGGTTAGGTGATTAGGTTGGGATTAGGCCAGGATTAGGGAAGTAGGTTAGGTGATTAGGCTCAGATTAGGGGCGGATTAGGGTGGAAGGCTAGGATTAGGTATTTTTGGTTAGGATTAGGTGGAGGAGCTCCCTTTGCATGGCCCATAGACCCTAATCATATCATGTTGGTGCAACCCTAGGTTAGGTTTTGGCTAATTACAAGCTAAACCCACTTAATTAGGCTAACCCACATGATTAACCCCAAACTTGACACACAAGTCAAGCTTAATTACAACACACACTTGATCTTATCCACCCCCACTCTCTCTCATGCCCATAATCCCACGTGAAACTCAAGTGGGCCCCACCTCCATTTATGAGAAGGTGATGTGGGCCATGGATATGGATATTGGATTGGATTTTTGAATCCAAATCCAAATCCAAGTCCATACATGGGTTTGGATTGGGATCTGGATATATATGGTCCAGATCCGATCCAAACTGAACTCTGACTCCTTCGAGCTGTGTTCGAAACGAACGGTTTGTGCGGGGCCTGACAGCATCAGTGCTCCGTCTGCGTTGGGTCTTCGCCAACATGATCGTCCGCCTCTATTTTCGCCTTCCGAAGATGACTTCAAATGATGTTCTGATGATAACAGGGTCTTGGACGTTCGAGATCCTAGGGGTGTGGATTTGATACGAGAGTTGCTGTGTCGGGCTCGACATGTGCTCCAGTTCCGGGCTCTCCTTAGCTCTCCTGGTCCTGTCTGGATTAGGCCAAGCTGCTTCGGGGTTTCCAAAACATGTTTTAAAAGGGTTTTCAAAAGCCATATTATGTATTTTTGAAATATAAAGTTTAAAACATATATACAGGGTTGTTTGGAAGGCTCCTGGGTTTCTAGACTCAAAATAGCCCTTTGGGGCTGCTTTTACAAAACCAGATTGTTTCGAGGAATTCATGGGATTTCGGGGTGTTTACAGCCCCGATAAAGTTAGATTTCAAAAACTTACTTCGCTAGCTTAAGTAAGCTAGCTGGCACGCCCTTGTTATAAAAATGACTTAGACACACGAAAAGGTTCACTTCAGGCCTAAGAACCAGAAGTGGAAATTTTCTGTGTCTACAATACGTCCATGCAAACACATCTAAGTAGGTTTTCATAAATGCAATGAATGATGACCTTTAATGCTCATGCAAACATGCGCCTACCTTAATGAGTTTGGGCTTTGAATCACTCCCTAGGTATATCTCTATGAAATCTCCTCCTATTGAATTTGAAGGCTTTTCAAAATCAAGAATTTTATGAAATTCTGTGAGCTCAGAAGTGGGATCTTCCTCAAGGGGATCCACCTACGGGCTTTGATCATTCTCGAGGTTTGTAGATCCTAGGGAATTTGATGCATGGATTTTTAAAAGACCTGGTTTCACACTTGGAATTTCTATCGACTTCAAAATTTTTGGTCTGGTTATGCAGACAACATTTCTTTCGAAATCTTTTTCTTTTTCCAAATCCTTACCAGGAGCAGCTTTGTATAAAATCTTTTTGGAGTTTTGTAAATTTTCGATTTTTTTGTGTTTTTGTAAAATGAGTACTGGGAACTATACAAACTACTCTTTTTTCGAGTTTTTCGTTTTCAAGTGTTTTTGGTTTTTGTAATTTTTCCACTTTTTGAAATTTGAGTTTTTCAAATGTTTTTGTATTTTTGATAAAGAGATCTTCCATCATACCTACAAAGGGAAAACACTACAGGTTAGACTCTGAATAAGAGGTCTAAATCGTAGGTCTCTTCTAAGGTAGGCTCCAGGGCACCCTTGACCCAGGTGGTCACAGGGGTGGTTTTGGTGGTATTCTAGGAGTATAGCCGATCCCATATCGGCTTGGATTGGCCCTAGGCAGTATGGGTTCTAGGAGACCCTGATTTTGTGCCTCTAGACTTTTATATGGCAAATAGCCCATATTTAACAGCATGTTCCACGATTTTTTGTTTTTAGAGAATGTTTGATATAAATTGTGGTCCTGGAACTTGTTGTAGTCTATGTTATGCACATAGGGCTTTTTGTCTAGGGGTTTTGGAAATAAGGGATTCTTGGATTTTCCAGGAATGGTCAGAACTTTGAGGGGGCCAACCTTGGGTGCCCCCTTCACATATACGACCTTCCTAGGGTTGTACAATGTGAGCCTTGGTGGCTCGAGCATGGTCTGCCCCAGTTTTACCTCGTGGGTCTGGGAACTCGATAGGCAAGGAGAATTTATGACCCCTTGAAGCTGAGGATGACTCTCTCCTAGGATCACTACGACTTTGTCCCTGAAAGGGGTTTTCACACACCTGTGGAAGGTGGATGGCACAATGCACAAACTGTGTATCCAAGGCCTTCTCAACAATAGGTTATAGTGGGGGTGGATGTCCAGGACATGGAACACCCCTATATGTGCTATCCCTCCCATTTCCATGGGGTGTTCAATAGATCCTAGTGGTCTAGACGCATTCCCATCGTATCCAGTGATGACGATGGGACTTGGGTGTACGGATATCAAGGTGACTCCGATTTGGTTCGCCACATGAAGTGGAAGGATGTTGAGCCCTCCTCCCCCATCGACAAGGCACCTATCTAGAGAGTGGTTATTCAGAACCACCTCGATATGTAGGGCCTGGTTATGGGACTCGTAGGATCTTTCTACATCGTCTTCCGAGAATACGATGAGCATTTTTGCTCCTATAGAGGCCACTTGTTTGGACAAGGATTTTGGGGTTATGTTCGAACTAACCTTTGCTCTTTCTAGAATTTTCTCCAACACGAGTTTATGCCTAGGCGAAGTTTGTATTAGCTCTAGGATAGACATGTTGATGGGAATCTTTGAAAGATGGTTTTCGAAATCATATACCTTTAACACAACATTTCCTTTGTCCGCTTTCGGCATAACTCTAGGAATACATACTTTTGAGGGGCCAGGTACACTAACCACCTTTTTAGCACTTTGCAGATGTGGGGGTTGGTAAATCCTCCCGGATCTTGTTACCTCCCCCACGATCATCCTAGGTTTCGTACTTAACATGGCTCTAATCGAAAGATTTGGATTACCTTGAATTGTTAAAACTGGTTTAACCAGGAACGAAACTTTTGGTGGTCCCCGGATGACTACTTAGGCGGGTATTTTGTAAAGTATGAGAGTAGATGCACAAGTAGACAAACCAGACTCACATGCATGCACTAGACTCTTCGAAATCGTGAGAGCACATACCTCTTTTCCCTTCCCACCGGTACTTGCGTGCTTGGGGAAGGGCTCTTTGAAGATAGCTTGAGCAAGCTCAGGTTCCTCAGCGACCTGGAGCCAGTCTTCTACTATCAAGTTCTCAATTTTATTTAGAAGGGAGAAACACCGCTTTGTATCATGGCCTTTGAGTCGATGATACTTGCAGAATTTGTTTAAAAATCCCCCCTTCGAAGTGACTCCCTCGGGAATCTCGGGAAGTTCAATCATACCCTGGGCGAGTAGGAGGTCTAGGACCTCCGATACAGGTTGCCCCAATGGAGTGTACTCCTGTCTTTCAAAGGGCTTTTGAAAACTTTTCTCCCTTTTATTTTCTATTTTTTCAAAATTTCTTGAAGCACTTGTCGGGCTTGGATCCACCCGGACATTGGCGATTTTGTGGGGTTTTGCCCCTTTATCCGCGGTGGGTAGTCCATAAGTGTTGGGCTTCTCCAAGCGAGTTTTTGAAATCGCACTTCCTTTCCATAAGTGATCATACACCCCCTTTTTCAAATTTGTTTCGAAAAGGGATGCTTTTTTTATCAACTTATGAAAGTTGAGATTTCGTGAAGTGAGAGAAGGGTTTTTAACTCGTTTTTGAAATTATCTAGGATGAGCATGACCCTGCATCCTTCAGATATTGGCTTCCGTACTTGTCCTAGGAGAGACCTCTAACGAACGATGAACGTATGTACGACTTCGTTCACACCTTGTTTTGTATCTCTCAAGGTGTTTAAAGTTGGCGTGACTTCTACGTTATGCGAGAATCTTTGCATAAAGTAGTTCGCTAACTCTTCAAAAGTTGCGAACTGGCTAAGGTCGTTGGAAGCCAGCCATTTGGCAGTTGTAACCTTTAGGGACAAAGGGAACCAATACACCCACTTCATCGAGTGCTTCTTTTTCTTATGGGCTCGACGAGAGAAAAGTTGCAAGTGAGACCTAGGGTCTCCCATGCCATCATACCGATGGAAGTTCGGTATTTCATCGTCACTATCTGTTTCATAGTCTACAGGCAAGAAATCAGACAGGGCGTAACTCCTTTTCTCTTTATTTTGACCTCTCAGCAGTTGCTGTAGGGCTTTACGGTCCTTGTGTGTGAAGGACTCGTGGTATTCGTTACCTTCCATTGCGGAAGTCTCTTTATGTTTGCGAGATTTTTCAAACTTTTTCTTGGCCTTTGGTTTGCCATTTGACGAACATGAGTTGCCTGCTTCAGCCTCTGGGCTAAGAGCAGCGATCTTGGCCTCAAAATCCATTCTCAAGTCCTCAATCTCTTCTAGTTTGTTTTGCTTTTTCTAAAACCTCCTAGAGTGAGAACTTGACGTGCATGAGCCATGGATAGATACCTCTTGGGAGCCTGGACTCGACATGCTTCAATGCTTTTCAAAAATCCTAGATATGAAATGCAACAAACAAAGTTAAAAACACTTTCTTTGAAAATTTTTCATGAGGTTTTTTTCCTATATGAACTGACTTTGCACAAGGCCCAGGTCCCACCGGGCGTGCCAATGTTGTAGACACAGAAAATTCTCACTTCTGGTTCTTAGGCTCGAAGTGAACCTTTTCGTGTGTTTAAGTCGTTTTTTATGAAAAGGGGCGTGCCAGCTAGCTAACTCAAGCTAGCAAAGTAAGTTTTTGAAATCTGACTCTTTCGGGGCGACTATGAGCAAGTGAGCTCTTTTCGTCGCAGACCTTCTTGCACTGATGTGCAAGGGTCAGTCTGTACGCTTGGCAAAGTCGTTTTAAACAGATAACCTCTTTGAAAAGACACGAAGTGTTTGGGCTTTGTTTGTTTGGTTGCAAGTTTTATTTCACGTGGGATTTGCACGTTGTAAACACCCTGAAATCCCACAAATTTCTCAAACCCATCTGGTTTTGCAAAAGCAGCCCCAAAGGGCCATTTTGAGTCTGGAAACCTAGGAGCCTTCCAGACAACCCTGTACATATGTTTTAAACTCTGTATTTCAAAAACATACAATATGGCTTTTAAAACCTTTATAAAACATGTTTTGGAACCCCGAAGCAGCTTGTCCTAATCCAGACAGGACCAGGAGAACTAAGAAGAGCCCAGAACCGGAGCACATGTCAAGCCCGGCACAACAACTCTTGCATCAAATTCACACCCCTAGGATCTCGAACGTCCAAGACCCTGTTATCATCGAAACCTTGTTTGAAGTCATCTCCGGAAGGCGAAAATAGAGGCGGACGATCATGTTGGCGAAGACCCAACGCAGACGGAGCACTGATGCTGTCAGGCCCCGCACAAACCGTTCGTTTCGAATACAGCTTGAAGGAGTCAGAGTTCAGTTTGGATTGGATCTGGACCATATATATCCAGATCCCAATCCAAACCCATGTATGGACTTGGATTTGGATTCAAAAATCCAATCCAATATCCATATCCATGGCCCACATCACCTTCTCATAAATGGAGGTGGGGCCCACTTGAAATTCACGTGGGATTATGGGCATGAGAGAGAGTGGGGGGGTGGATAAGATCAAGTGTGTTGTAATTAAGCTTGACTTGTGTGTCAAGTTTGGGGTTAATCATGTGGGTTAGCCTAATTAAGTGGGTTTAAGCTTGTAATTAGCCAAAACCTAACCTAGGGCTGCACCAACATGATGTGGTTAAGGTCTATGGGCCATGCAAAGGGAGCTCCTTCACCTAAACCTAACCAAAAATACCTAATCCTAGCCTTCTACCCTAATCCACCCCTAATCTGAGCCTAATCACCTAACCTACTTCCCTAATCCCGGCCTAATCCCAACCTAACCACTTAACCTACTTCCCTAAACCTAGGTTAATTACCCTAAACCTAGCCTAATCCTAGCCTAATCACCTAACCTAGCTCACTAAACCTCACCCTAGAACCCACCCACCTAACCAAACCCTAAACCCCTAAACCACCCCTAGCCCACAATCTACCCAAACCACTTGTATCTAAAATATCTGGCCCTACCCTTTCCAGCCCACCTTATCATCATACCACCCTACCTAAACCACCTAACCACTACCCCAAACCCAGCCCTAACCGACCTACCCAGCCCTATATAACCCCCCCCCTTGGGGGCGGGTTTCATCACCAAGCCGCCTCACCCATCCCAGCCGGGTCCTCCACTTCCCCAAGCTCAGCCGCCTGCTCCACCTGCTCCACTTGCTCCACCTGCTCCACGTCCCACCACCACCTGCACCACCACCTACACCATCACCTTCCAGCCGAACGCCACCACCTGCACAACTCCTTTCCAGCCGAGCGCCACCCTCTTTTCACCCGGTAAGTCCACTACACCCTACCTTGCTACCTCTTCACTCCCTCTCCACTCTCAGCCACCTAATCCACTCCCATATCATCCTAACACTAGCCCGTCCACCTGCTGCCACTACCACCACTTAGCCGGACCCCTAGCACCCTAACTACCCGCCACCACCAAACTCCCTTAGTCGGCCATTTCCTTCCCTTATGTAGACGTGATTTTATTTCAAATCGTGGGATTCAAAATCAAACCCTCGAACTACGTCGGGTTACGCGAGCGTGCCAGTTAGTTTATCAAAACTAACAAATTCTGATTTTCTGACTTCTAAGAACGATTGTGGACAAGTGAGATCTTTTCGACTTAGGCCTTCTTGAACCGGCGCTCAAGGGTCAGCCTAGACGCTTGAAATTTGTTTGAATCCGTTAATTTGAGAAAGGAAAAATCAGATTTTCCAAAGTTTTAGATTTGTGTTTAAGTTCTTGATTTCTGAAAATTTTCATATTCTGAAAGTTGTAGAATCTGTTCAGTTCCAAAGACCTGTTCTCCGAATTTTTAAAAATACTTCTGATTCTCCAAAAATTCTAAAAATTATATAAAATAGAGACATGTGTGTGTAGAATCAGAATATATTTTTATTTTATAATTTCGTTCTTTATTTTCTGAGAATTAAATACATAATCAGAAACAGTTATAAAATTCAGAATAGCCCTGTTTCTATGAATAAGAAGCTAAGAAAAATAGCAATATCTCAGCATTCAGTCATCCAATTTTGATAAAATTTATTGTGTTAGAAAGATACGGATGTTAGGTTTCCACATAATCAAATTTCATCCAATTTCATTCAGTGGTTGCAGAGATATGGGCAAAAGAACAGAGGTCTGTTACTGAACGTTCTGTTTCTGTAAAACACAATCTGGATTTTGTATAAACTTCGCGGAGCTAATTGACTAGGCAATAGTTCATAAAAATTCCTCAAACTTTTATTTAATAAAGTCTAATATGTCTAGATTATTCATGCAAAATATCGAAGCAATTGGCTTATCTGTTTGTCTATAAAAATTCCGTGATCAGACATGTGTGCATAGATAGTTTCATAAACAAGTTTTACAGAAAATTTCAGAATGTTCCTAACGTGATTCTAAAATGACATTCAACCTGTATCAGTCCTAATGATGCATGGGAATCATCTAAACATGGATTTTAATTTCGTTCATGAAGGAATCATGTGTGTTTGTATCGATATAAATGAAGAACATGAGCTCAAGGCCTTGATTCAAATACAAATTTCCAGAATCTGTGCTTCTTCAGATTCTCATGAATTAAAACAAATTTGTGCACGGATTCAAACCTGTATGAGTGAGAGGGAACGTAGAAGAGCTTTGTCGGATGATTGTCGGACGTCGGAACCAGTCTGGCCTCCTTTTTTTCTTCTTCTTCCCCTCCTTTCTCTCTCTTTCTCTCTCTATTTCTCTGTATTTTCGGACTGAATGTGGCTGTATCTTGGTTGATCGTTTTCTGTTGATGCTCCCTAGTTGATGCCTCTGCAGGACCTGGGAGAGCCCTTTTATAGGTTTACAAATACATGTTTGTTGGGATTTGGATTAGCTTGATCTTGATTGTTTTGATAAGATCTCATCTGAATTGGTTGGAATGTCATCTGCCCAAGATTTGATTTTATCTGTATTAGGTAATCTTTCATCACTACCTGATTCGATCTTTAAGTTGCTGAATACGTCCTGTAATCTGAGTTGTTACGTTATCTGAAACTTGAGAACATGACCTATAATCATCATCTGCATTTGATCTCATCGTGATCTTCAGAGTCTTCATCCATCTGTTGCAGATATGCTACAGCTGGTATACTTTTGAAGATTTGTTGAAGGCTGCAGCTGGGGATCGGTTGAAGGTTTGTTGAGGTAGTCGAGGTAGTCAACATGTTGGTGAGACCAACTGCACCGTTGTTGCGCAAGAGAAGCTTGACCTCAGACCTTCACCATTCTGAGCTGTCGTTTCCAACACTCCCAAGTTGTTGGACGTTTGACATGGCAGCCAGAAACTGTTGCTGTGCAATCTCTCGTTCCTGCAACATTTGCTCCAAGTGCAATCATACAAGCTCCAGTTAGAGTTGCTAAATCAACCACCTTCTGTGCTCCTTGGTTGCAAGCATACACCAAAGCATCCGCAAGTGTAAGTCGACCTTCAGCATCAGTATTATTGACCTCTATGGTTTTACCATTAGATGCTGTAACAATATTCCCAGGTCTCATGCCTGCACCGCTTATCATATTCTCACAAGCAGCAAACACAAAATCATTAAGACGAGTTCTTATGCACCCACTCCACCAAGGTTGAGACAACGAATCCGGTAGCACCACGTTTCTTCTCATTCCACACGGGACCTGCCATATCTATATGCAGCCACTGGACCTTCTCATCAACAAACTGTTTCAAGAACAATGCAGCAGTTATCGCACCACCTTGCCGACCTCCAGTGTTAACCATATCAGCAAAACTTGACTTCATCAACTTTGGATTTCCCTTTGTGTTCTTGAAGAATGATTGCTATGAGATACAGCTTCTGATTCAACCTTTTCAATAAGGCTGGCCTATTTTACATCATGAACATTCATTATTGGTTCTAGGTGAGCATTGCCACTAGCCATAGCTTTCTACCAGGTAGATTAAAAGGATGAGTGATATGAAAAAGAACCATAAATGTTTCAACCAGAACCTCTGCCCGATGTTACATTCAAGGCAATAAGAATCAGTGTAGGTTCAGAGATAATATGAACTTGGCTTGCAACATGGCGGGCTATTAAAGCTGGATTTCCAGCTATGAATGACTCAGATAAAACAACAGCACACTCTAATCCAATAAAACACTTGAAAACTTTTCATTGTTGTTGCTGATTATACTTTCGGGATGTATTTTGCTATACTGGAAAAAATCCTTCTTTGTACCACAACAATTTCAACAGTCTAGCTCAACACAGAATAAGCAGAAAAGTATTAACAAATAGCCACTTCTAAGGAAACATGATGAATCTCAATTGAATCTTTTACATGTATAAGAGTACTCAAGTAGTCTTCCGTTATCTGTATATGCCATGAACGTGGCTATGCAAATCCATATTACATACTTACCTATTATGAATGTATTCAAATAGGCCTATGTTACGTTTTTGAAAATCAACTTTCATGCTCATTCAATCCTTTCCACGAGTGTTGGGATATTAAAATTGCTCTTATCATAACATATCAATAGCATACCAGTAACAAATGACAATGCAAATTGATGTATATCAATACTAATTATCTCAATACCCAAACATAACGTAGACACGTTACGAGAGGCGTTCGATACCAAACCTTCATTTTTGGAGGCTTTCGTTCTTGCTTCCACCTTTCCTTTCTTTTGATAATACCGACCTTACCCTCTAGAAATTGATTTATTTCCAAATGTGAGCTTTTCTTTCTAGGAAGCTCATTTTCCCTTTTTGATGCCCGTTTTCCCTTTTTGGGCGTCCACCTTCTTTTTTAGGTGTCAACTTGTCTTTTCAATGCCTTTTTCTTTTGAAGAGGCAAGCTTTCAACATACTTTTTGTAATAAATCTTTTAAGGAAACGAAATCCTGTTTTTCCAGTACTAAGGGCAAAATCGTCATTTTTCCAAATTTTGTCAAAACTCAAAACTTTCAGAACGGAAAGCATTCTTTCATAATTTTAAAGCTTCCATAAAATTTTGGTACCAAAAGAAACTCGTTTAGTGCCTTTTTCCTTCAAAAACCCCAAAATTTCTAAAAATGACCACTTTCCTAAAAAGGTAAAAATTTTAAAAGAAAATTTTGGGTGTCTACAGATGCCCCTCTTTCGCATTATTCCAAATTCATTTGGATAATGGCAAAGAAGAAAACACCCATTTGCTTTTCTTCGCAGATTTGCCTTGAGAGTATAGAATCGTTCTTTATTCCATAACATCTATTTCCTTGGATTCTTAGCAAAAAGGGATTTGGCAAGAGCTCCTAATCCTAGGACAATCATGCATGAACGATCACTTTATGAATGCATTCATGTGTGTGAAATGAATGTTTAGAGACTCATACCTTTGATTCACGAACACGAGAAGAAGCCTATGATGGCCAGCTGTCCCAAGCAATGGTTCCTGTTTCTTTTGATGTTTAGAATTTTCAAAATTCCTTTTTCGAAAAGAGAACTCTTTTTGGTTTCTATAAAAAAGGACTTACAATTTCTCATATTTCCCTTCACTCGGGTTTTAATACCCATAAATAAGTAGAGGTTTTGTGGAAGATTTTGAATAACATTTCAAAGCTCCCTTTCTTACCCAACGAATTCTAATTCTCAAACAACATGAATTCAAATAAAATAGGTCCTATTCTTACTCTAGGACTTTCAAGGTGAACTTTTCTCTATCGGGATGAGCTATGGGGATTTGGGAAAGAATTACCCGCGGTCCCTTCTGAAGCGTCCCGGGGTTTAAGGCAAAGAGATGGAAAATTGCTCTTTTGAGCTTTGGCTTTTTCTTCTTTTTTCATTTTTCAAGAAAAGACCTCTTTTGAAGTAGTTTTTGTATTCCCTCCATCTATTTGGGGAAAACTTCTTCTCGGAGGAATTTTTGCATTCTCTTTTCTTTTTCTTTTTTTCTTTCAAAGAGAAGACTCCTTTTTAAGAAGTTTTTGTATTCCCTCGATCTATTCAGGGAAGACTTCTTTTTCTAGGAGTTTTTGTATTCTCTTTTTCTTTCCTTTTTATTTTGAATATTGCCAATTTTCCTTTTTGGAGAGAAGCGAAATGGGGAATACAACTCATCCCTTTAGATAATCAATCCAGGCAAGATTGTCCTATTTCCTAATAGCACCTACCATTTGAAAGCACCCTGCTATTTTGAACTAGGCCTCATTTGGTAAGTAAAAGATTTTTGACATGTTACCAAATAATTTTTGAAAACTCCACTTTTCATAAAGTATCAATTCCCTAATTTGGGGTCACATAATCCATCTTTAGTCCTTCTTTCCAGAAATTCAAAGGAGATCTATTTTCAAAATCTTTTCAAATGAAATTTAAAGTAGACCCCATACATAGTATTGGGCATTTATAGAATCTACTAAATTTTCTTCCTTAACATCAACTTACCAGCATTCCTTTTGTGATGCCCCTTTGCATCATAGGAACCATCCTTGTGGGCCGCCATCTTCAAATGGAGTGAGGGCTTCTTGTGGATGCATTATGTTATGCAAGATGTATTCCTATAATACAATGGTAATGCATGCTTTATGATATGATGAATACACTCAATTTCTATGAAATGCATTTAAGGAATAACATCTCCATGCCCCTAGTTTGGAGTGAATAGTATGAGAACTCACATATCATGGCCGATCTCTATATGACATGGCTGTTTTTCAATGTGATGCATGAAAGATATGCACAACCTTAGTCTTGGCGATGCACGATATGATCCTTGGATATATTTTGGGTAGGTTAACTCTCTAATGCATTTCTAGGAAACTCTTACTTACACACTTTGAAGCTTTTTCAAATCAATGATTTTATGGAATATAGAAAACTTGGAGGCTTGACCATCCTCATGGATGAGGGGACTTTCCTCCTTGCTTTAATCACTCTCAAGTTCTTGTTTTCTAGGGAAGTATCATGGATAAGAGAAGAAAGCATTTCTAAATCTAATTTTTGAAAAATAATATTTTTGGAGTTTTTTAAATTTTTCTATTTTTTTTGGATTTTCCGAAACAACTAGTAGAAGGGAAAACAAACATTTTTTTTTTCGAAATTTTCATAATTTTCTATTTTTTTGGATTTTTCAAAGCAAATAGCAAAAAAGGGGAAACGAATAAAACTTTCTTTTTGGGAATTTCAAAATTTTCAATTTTTTTTTGGGTTTTTGGGTTTTTCCATTTTTTTTGGCTTTTGGGAATATATAATTTTTTTGGATTTTTTTCAAATAAAAAGGGATCTTCCATCAAACCTGCAAAGAAAACACTACGAGTTAGACTCTAAATAAGACGTCTAACCATAGGTTTCGGGATTAGCGGGTTCTAGGGCACCCTTAACCCAATTGGTTCTGGGTGGTGGTTCAGGTGGTATGGATGGGATATAGCCCAATCCATATCGACTCGGGTTTGGTCTAGGTAGGATGGGTTCTAGCCTACCTTGGTTCTTAGCTCCTAGGCCCTGATAAGGCTATATCCCATGTTTAGTAACATATTCCAAGGCTTTTTAAGTTTTGAAAATTTTTATAAAGAGGATGACCCTGGAATATTGTGTTATCTATGACGTGGCTATACACTTGAATTTCATTGGTTATACCTTGGAGGTCTACGGGTTTATGGGGTGAGTTGAGCTCTTCTAGGAGATGGACGACCTTGGCTGGGTGTGACTCTCCTAGTAGGTAGGTAATAGGATGAGGTGTACCTAGGCTATCGATACATGCCCTAGGGGTTACCAAATTTGGAATTTCATTTTTCTCATTTTGGAATTCATTTTGGTGTTGGACATCCACCGCACCTTCTAAATCTACATCCTTCAACACATTTTGTGGGGTTGTGGGTGCATAATTGTGATTTGAATCTTGGTAATCCACTGGTCCTACACAATGAATAGGAAGAACGAGTAGAGAGTTTGGAGAGAGAGGAGTTTCAAGTATACCTTCTTCCTGCTTGTCTACCTTTTCATGGTGAGAGCAAGCTTCCTTGCAAGCATCCTGAGGGTGCTATAGCTCCTGTAGGGCTTCAAGCTCCCATTGCTTTGGTAGGTCTTGGACTTCATCTGCTAAGCCTATGAGTGTGCAACACTCGTTCTCTCTTGTGTATGAAATGGTGCTTGTGAGAATGAAATCCATCGAAGCAACCGGTTTTGAAAAGTTTTGGGTGGTGGGTGTGAAGTGACTCCCATGCCCCAGTCCATTTGTGCGCTTAGGGATGTGAACTTTCTTTTCTTTTTTGCTTTCTTGAATTCCAAATTTTTGATTTTCAAATCTCTTTTGAAAAATTTTCAAAGTTTTTGAAATAGGAAACTTTTTTGGTTTTTCTATGTGCAAAGGGGTGTTTGGATATTTTGAACGGTTAGCTGATTTGATTTGGACTCTCGCCTCATCTCCAGCCTCGTATCCCTCATCGATTTTCGACCTTGGTTGGGCTTTTCGAGTATGAATTTTCTCTCCACATTCACAAGATAGGTTTTCATGGTAGATCTTAGCCTCTAAGGCCTCAAGTTTCCTTCTAGCTTCGGTTGCTTTCTTTGTAAGATAAGCAATTTTTTCTTGGGAAAGTCTTTCTATGGTTTTGGAAAACTGGTTTTGAAAATCAAATGAAGTTTTCTTTGAACGGCTTGATTTCCTATGTTTCTTACCATGGGAGGAGCAAGATTCCTCTTCTTCTGCTTTTAAAGTAGCTATCCTTTCTTCTACTTTCATCATTCTCCTTTTTAAGGAAGCCAGCGCGTCTTTTGCAATCCTATTTGAAATTTTGCTCTTATGGCATGAACCTCGCCTTCGCATTGTGGAAGATGCTTCAAAACTTGACATGATCCACCTGTATACAAACTTACCACAAATCTAGAAACTTTGTTAGCATAACAGATTCCAACAAATTTCAATTAGATATCTCGCAAGATCCTTTGGTACTTGGCAGGATCAACCTGTTTAAGCCAACTTATCACAAACCTGAAAATTGAATTAGTATAATGGATTCAAACAAAATTTCAAAGTCTCAAGTCTCACCGGGCATGCCAAATCTGTAGATGTGATTTTATTTCAAATCGTGGGATTCGAAATCAAACCCTCGAACTACGTCGGGTTGCGCGAGCGTGCCAGTTAGTTTATCAAAACTAACAAATTCTGATTTTCTGACTTCTAAGAACGATTGTGGACAAGTGAGATCTTTTCGACTTAGGCCTTCTTGAACTGGTGCTCAAGGGTCAGCCTAGACGCTTGAAATTTGTTTGAATCCGTTAATTCGAGAAAGGAAAAACCAGATTTTCCAAAGTTTTAGATTTGTATTTAAGTTCTTGATTTCTGAAAATTTTCATATTCTGAAAGTTGCAGAATCTGTTCAGTTCCAAAGACCTGTTCTCCGAATTTTTAAAAATACTTCTGATTCTCCAAAAATTCTAAAAATTGTATAAAATAGAGACACGTGTGTGTAGAATCAGAATATATTTTTATTTTATAATTTCGTTCTTTATTTTCTGATAATTAAATACATAATCAGAAACTATTATAAAATTCGGAATAGCCCTGTTTCTGTAAATAAGAAGCTCAGAAAAACAGAAATATCTCAGCACTCAGTCATCCAATTTCAATAAAATTTGTTGATGTTAGGTTTCCACAGAATCAAATTTCATCCAATTTCATTCAGTGGTTGCAGAGATATGGGCAAAAGAACAGAGGTCTGTTACTGAACGTTCTGTTTCTGTAAAACGCAATCTGGATTTTGTATAAACTTCACAGAGCTAATTGACTAGGCAATAGTTCATAAAAATTCCTCAAACTTTTATCTAATAAAGTCTGATATGTCTAAATTATTCATGCAAAATATCGAAGCAATTGGCTTATCCGTTTGTCTATAAAAATTTTGTGATCAGACGTTTGTGCACAGACAGTTTCAGAAACCAATTTTACAGAAAATTTCAGAATGTTCCTAACGTGATTCTAAAACGACATTCAACCTGTATCAGTCCTAATGATGCATGGGAATCATCTAAACATGGATTTTAATTTCGTTCATGAAGGAATCATGTGTGTTTGTATCGATATAAATGAAGAACATGAGCTCGAGGCCTTGATTCATATACAAATTTCCAGAATTTGTGCTTCTTCAGATTCTCATGAATTAAAACAAATTTGTGCACGGATTCAAACCTGTATGAGTGAGAGGGAACGTAGAAGAGCTTTGTCGGATGATTGTCGGACGTCGGAACCAGTCTGGCCTCCTTTTTTTCTTCTTCTTCCCCTCCTTTCTCTCTCTTTCTCTCTCTATTTCTCTGTATTTTCGGACTGAATGTGGCTGTATCTTGGTTGATCGTTTTCTGTTGATGCTCCCTGGTTGATGCCTCTGCAGGACCTGGGAGAGCCCTTTTATAGGTTTACAAATACATGTTTGTTGGGATTTGGATTAGCTTGATCTTGATTGTTTTGATAAGATCTCATCTGAATTGGTTGGAACGTCATCTGCCCAAGATTTGATTTTATCTGTATTAGGTAATCTTTCATCACTACCTGATTCGATCTTTAAGTTGCTGAATACGTCCTGTAATCTGAGTTGTTACGTTATCTGAAACTTGAGAACATGACCTATAATCATCATCTGCATTTGATCTCATCGTGATCTTCAGAGTCTTCATCCATCTGTTGCAGATATGCTACAGCTGGTATACTTTTGAAGATTTGTTGAAGGCTGCAGCTGGGGATCGGTTGAAGGTTTGTTGAGGTAGTCGAGGTAGTCAACATGTTGGTGAGACCAACTGCACCGTTGTTGCGCAAGAGAAGCTTGACCTCAGACCTTCACCATTCTGAGCTGTCGTTTCCAACACTCCCAAGTTGTTGGACGTTTGACATGGCAGCCAGAAACTGTTGCTGTGCAATCTCTCGTTCCTGCAACATTTGCTCCAAGTGCAATCATACAAGCTCCAGTTAGAGTTGCTAAATCAACCACCTTCTGTGCTCCTTGGTTGCAAGCATACACCAAAGCATCCGCAAGTGTAAGTCGACCTTCAGCATCAGTATTATTGACCTCTATGGTTTTACCATTAGATGCTGTAACAATATTCCCAGGTCTCATGCCTGCACCGCTTATCATATTCTCACAAGCAGCAAACACAAAATCATTAAGACGAGTTCTTATGCACCCACTCCACCAAGGTTGAGACAACGAATCCGGTAGCACCACGTTTCTTCTCATTCCACACGGGACCTGCCATATCTATATGCAGCCACTGGACCTTCTCATCAACAAACTGTTTCAAGAACAATGCAGCAGTTATCGCACCACCTTGCCGACCTCCAGTGTTAACCATATCAGCAAAACTTGACTTCATCAACTTTGGATTTCCCTTTGTGTTCTTGAAGAATGATTGCTATGAGATACAGCTTCTGATTCAACCTTTTCAATAAGGCTGGCCTATTTTACATCATGAACATTCATTATTGGTTCTAGGTGAGCATTGCCACTAGCCATAGCTTTCTACCAGGTAGATTAAAAGGATGAGTGATATGAAAAAGAACCATAAATGTTTCAACCAGAACCTCTGCCCGATGTTACATTCAAGGCAATAAGAATCAGTGTAGGTTCAGAGATAATATGAACTTGGCTTGCAACATGGCGGGCTATTTGTAGACGTGATTTTATTTCAAATCGTTTGGGATTCGAAATCAAACCCTCGAACTACATCGGGTTGCGCGAGCGTGCCAGTTAGTTTACCAAAACTAACAAATTATGTTTTTCTGACTTCTTAGAACGATTGTGGACAAGTGAGATCTTTTCGACTTAGGCCTTCTTGAACCGGCACTCAAGGGTCAGCCTAGACGCTTGAAATTTGTTTGAATCCGTTAATTCGAAAAAGAAAAAACCAGATTTTCCAAAGTTCAGATTTGTGTTTAAGTTCTTGATTTCTGAAAAATTTCAGATTTGCAGAACCTGTTCAGTTTCAGAGACCTGTTCTCTGAATTTTTAAAAATATTTCTGATTCTCCAAAAATTCTAAAACTTTTACAGAATAGATATACGTATGTGTAGAATCAGAATATATTTTTATTTTGTAATTTAGTTCTTTATTTTCTGAGAATTAAATACAGAATTAGAAACTGTTATAACATTCAGAACAGCCCTGTTTCTGTAGATCAGAAGCTCAGAAAAACAGCAATATCTCAGTGCTCGGTCATCCAATTTCGATGAAATTTATTGTGTTAGAAAGACACGGATGTTAGGTTTTCAAAGAATTAAATTTCATCCAATTTCACTCAGTGGTTGCAGAGATATGGGCAAAAGAACAGAGGTCTGTTACTGAACATTCTGTTTCTGTAAAACGCAATCTGGATTTTGTATAAACTTCACGGATATAATTGGCTAGGCAAAATTTCATAACAATTCCTCAAAATTTTATCTAAGAACGTCTGATATGTCTAGATTATTCATGCAAAATTTCGAAGCAATTGGCTTATTCGTTTGTCTATAAAAATTCTGTGATCAGACGCATGTGTACAGACAGTTTCAGAAACCGGTTTTACAGAAAATTTCAGAAGGTTCCTAAGATGATTCTAGAACAAAGTTCAACCTGTATCAGTCCTAATAAAGCATGGAAATCATACAAACATGGATTTTTGTTTCGTTCATGAAGGAATTATGCATGTTTGTATCGATATAAATGAAGAACATGGGCTCAAAGCCTTGATTCATGTACAAAATTCCAGAATCTGTGCTTTTTCAGGTTCTCATGGATTAAAACCAATTTGTGCAAGAATTCCAACCTGTGTGAGTGAGAGGGGACGTAGGAGCACTTCGCCGGACGATCGTCGAACGTCGGAACCAGGCTGGACTTCCTTCTTCTCCTTCTTTTCTTCCTTTCTCTCTCTCTCTCTCTATTTCTCTAAATTTTCGGACTGACTGTTCCTGTTTTTTTGGTTTTCCCGGATTGAGGTTTTGTGGTCACCGGAGGATCCCTTTGCAGCCTCCTTCAGGCTCCTTTTATAGGCCAAAAGGTGCCCCTTTGGTGTAGCATTGGGTAAGGCAAGTTGCCTTGCTGATCAAATTCGTTTTTGGCATGTAATTGCTGCAAAAATCGTATTTGGGAAGTGCTGCTGGTTCTGGCAACTGCTTGCTGTAGTTAGTTGCTGAATTCGACCACCAGCATGGAATTGGATGAGGCTTAATGTGATTCAACATGGTAAGTTGGTGCTGGATTTGGCAGCAAGGGAAGATCAGCTAGTCTGGTGGAGCTGGTTGTTTCACGTTGCTATAGATTGACCTACCTTCACTGAGTCGATCACCGCCGTTACTTGTTGAAATCAATCATCGTGCTATTTGGTAAGTGGATGTTGTACACGTCCTCCTTACTGTTGTGGTGTTCCTTGCAGGAATCGATGGGAGCTGAACTTGGTAAGTGGCTGTTGCACATGCCTTCCCAATTAATAATCGTTTGCTGTGGAGAAGTTGCTAAAATGGGTTTGCTCCAACTGATGCGGCGTATGGCAAGTGGAGCGTTTTCCTTGCCTTGATCGTCTTTTGCCTTCATTTGCAGGAAACACAGCTTACTATGTTTGGCCAACATGATAAGCAGCCACGGATTTGATTGATTCTCTTTAGATGGTTCCATTACGTTGATGGTAACGACAACTGAATCGTGAGAGACTCAAAAGCCATTCTTCTTCGTCTTCAAGCATAGGAGCAGGTAATTTCGTGACACTTTGTGAAACGATCAAATCCACTGCTTTTATTTGATACATATCCAATAAGCGTCCTAGTTGCATATTGGTCTTTTGAAGATTGAAAGCGATTCTTGCAGGCGCAACTCTTGTAGGCACTCCTTGTGCAGCACAGCCTGTGTTTAAAGCATAACCTTTTAACAGGTAGCTGTCTTTTGTGTTTTTCCCAAGCGCTTTCATAACACCATCACCTGCATTAGTAGCTGCCTGACAAGTGATAATGCCCTCAGTTTCAGAGAACAGTGACCTGAGTTCATTTTCTGACTGATCAATTTCATTTTCTTTTCTCTCTAACAACTTCATTATGCAATTCTTCAATGAAGCCAATTTACACATAGAAGCAGATCCAGGAGAGCTAGAATGGTCAACGAAAGAATCCTCACGGTGCATCAAATCAGAAATCAAACTATCTACGGCATTGACGTCTAGACTATCTAAGTTACTGATCAAATTCTCAGCAGCGAAATCAGACCCATGATCAGTGGAACCAGCGAAATAAAGATCACCAACCTAATTGGCATGGATACCTGATGATGAACCGAAAACAGGTAAAGATGCCACCGTTAGAGATACACATCTTGCCTTGGTCAACAGCTCCTTGATATTGTCAGGGGAATGTTTGTGGCCTTGATGGTGTATTTAACCTCCTGATGCTGACATGACATAAGAATCATTCAAGCAGGGGACACCTTCTTCAGGGTTTGTATCGGCTACTTCATTGATCATTAATATACCACTTGATGGTCGTCATAACTGGGGTAGAACACTTGCCAGATGGATTCCTGTCACCACGTTGTATCAAGTTTCGTCAATGTCAACAATCATCTATGCAGCTGGGGGAACAAGATACCGATACCCATCAAATGAAGTTGCTGCAAGAATGAGCCTCTTCTGCTGTTCTCCACGTTTACTGAGATCAAGTAAAATAACTTGGCTCATAATCCTCCCATGAGTACGAAATTGGAATGGACATACTTTCGTGCCATCCCTTCCATCAGGAACATAGATATTTCCTGATACTGTTGGAACCACAATGTCCGTATCTATCCCCATTCTTTGTCAGGTGAATCTGTGATTCAGCAACTTTTTCAGCAGCATTAGTAATTTCATTTTCAGCGGACAAATTCATCAGCCTGTTCACTGCACCTTCCACGTTCTCCTGAGCATTCTGAACTTCCACCTACATACTTGCTGTAACAGTGGTTAAGCAAATGCATGTTACATGCCTTTCTACTATGAATGTGTTCTATTAAGCCCATGTTACGTTTTTGAAAATCAACTATCATGCTCATTCAATCCTTTCCACGAGTGTTGGGATATTAAAATTGCTCTTATCATAACATATCAATAGCATGACGATGCAAATTGATGTATATCAATACTAATTACCTCGATACCCAAACATAACGTAGACACGTTACGAAAGGTGTTTGATACCAAACCTTCGTTTTCGGAAGCGTTCATTCTTGCTTCCATCTTTCCTTTCCTTTGATAACATCAACTTTTCCCTCGGGCAACTGATTTCTTTCCGAATATGAACTTTTCTTTTTGGGAATCTCACTTTCCCTTTTTGATGCCCGCTCTCCTTTTTGGGCACCCACCTACCTTTTCAGGTGTCAAATTATCTTATACATGCCTGTATCTTTTCAAAAGGCAAGCTTTCAACATATGTTTTTGTCATAAATCTTTTAAGAAAAACGAAATCCAGCTTTTCCATGCCAGGGGCAAAATCGTCATTTTTTTCCAATTTTGTCAAAATTCGAATTTTTCAGAAAGGAAAGTATTCTTTCATCATTTTAAAGCTTTCATAAAATTTTGGTACCAAAACCAACTCGTTTAGTACCTTTTTCCTTCGAAAACCCAAAATTACCAAAAATGGATACTTTCCTAAAAAGGTAAGAATTAAAAGAAAAATTTTGGGTGTCTACAGATGCCCCTCTTCGGCATCATCCAAATTTATTTGGATGATGGCAAAGAAGACAACACCCATTTGCTTTTCTTCCTTAGAGACATCTTGAGAAAATGTGATCCCCTTTGTTCCCTGACATCTCTTTTCCTGAAATGACTACTATAAGGAGATTTTCATTTGAGGGACTGAGACAAAACTAACTTTTATGCATCTATGGACGACCAGTACATGTATGCACATGTCAAATGTTATGGGATCTATGGACTACCAGTTTATGTATGCATGTTTCAAATGTTATGAGATTTCATGCCTATAAACGGTAGCTGCCTCAACTGGGATGACTCCTTAAGATTGCCTTTTTGATGCTTGGAGTTTTGGAAATCATCTTTTCAAAAGGAAACTCCTGTCAGCTTCTAGAAAATGATACTTCCAATTTCTCACCTTTTCCTTCATTTAGATGTTGATGCTTACTACTCAGTAGAGATTTGAAGGAAAGTTTTGGATAGCATTTCAAAGCTCCCCTCCTTACTTTACAAAGACCTAATCTTGGGAACAGCATGAGATCCAAATTGAGCAGGTCCTATTCTTACTCTAGGACTTTCCTAACGAGCCTTTTCTCCATAAGGATGAGTTGTGAAGATTTTTGAGGAAGCATTACCCGCGGTCCCTTCTGAAGCGTCCCGGGGTTCCAAATAGATGGGATTTTAACGGAAGCTGCTCTTTTGAGCTTTTTCTTTCCTTTTTTTTTTTTTTCTCCCTAGGAAGGCCTCTTATATTGGAGGTTTTGTTTCCTTCCCCTTTTTTTTTTTTTTTTTTTTTGACTTTTGACTTTTTCCTCTCCTCAGGGATATTGAATGGGAAACAACTCATCCTTTTGGATTATTGACTTGAATAGGAACATCCTATTTCCTAATAGCACCTGTCATTTGAAAATATCCTGCTCTTTCAAAACTAGGTTTCGTATGGCAAGTCAAAGATCTTTGGAATACCATCAGGAGATGTTTTTGAAACTCTACCTTTTATATCACACCAGCCTCCTAACTTGGGATTGGGTAATCCATCTTCCGTATACTTTCCTAGAAATTTAGAGGAGATTCTCCAATCCTCCCTTTTTGTTTTTGGAAACATTTTTTTTTTTTTTTTTTCAAACGGAAATAAGGGGGATTTTAGATGTAATACCTTTTCAAATACTGGGCATTGATGGGATCTGCCAGATTCTTTCCTTCTGCATCAACCAACCAATAGGCATTATTAGAAGTTGCTCCTCTTATGACATAAGGGCCATCCCATTTGGGTCGCCATTTTCCTAGTGGATGTGGGCCTCTATGATGGATGATTTTCAGGACTAGGTCTCCTACCTTGAAATCGCGAGCTTTCATGTGTTTTTCATAGTGCCTAGCTATCCTTTGCCTATATACATATGCATGATTCATGGCAAGAAGTCTTTTTTCATCAATAAGGTCAAGCTCGGCCAACCTGGCTTCTTGTAGAGTTTCTATAGGTAGGTCCAATGCTAAAGCAGTATGGTATGAATGCAGTTTGGCATGGATGGGTAATATGGCACTTGTACCATAAACTAATTCAAATGGTGTAGTGTTTGTGGGTGTGCGAATGGATGTCCTATAAGCCCACAGAGCCTCATCTAATTTCTCATGCCATGCCCTACCCTTCTCTAAGGTCTTTTCTATTATGCTTATGAGGGTCTTATTGGTAGCTTCGGCTTGACCGTTACCTTGGGGATAGTAGGGTGATGAAAAATGCTGGATAATCCCATAGGTTCTACATAATTTCTCGACTTTTTCATTCTTAAAGGGAGTGCCATTATCTGAAACCAAATCTCTTGGGACTCCAAATCTGGTAAGTATATTTTTCTTAATGAATGCCACTACCTGTTTCCCTTGGACGTTAGCCAAGGAAGTAGCTTCAACCCATTTAGAAAAATATTCTGTTGCTCCTAAAATGAATCTATGCCCGTTTGAGGCAACGGGTGAGATGGGTCCTATGATGTCAAATGCCCACATGGTGAAGGGCCATGGACTCACGACTGAATGCAATGCTGATGATGGGATATGGATGGCGTTCCCGTGTACCTGACATTGGTGACACTTCCTAACATGTTGGTGACAATCCTGCTTTAGTGTGGACCAAAAATACCCTACTCTAAGTATTTTCATTGCCATCATATTAGCATTGACATGACCTCCACATTCCCCATCATGGAATTCATGCATGATTACCTTAGCCTCTTCTTCATCTATACACCTCAACAAAATCCCAGTGAAACTTTTCTTATAAAGGACACCTCCCAAGATAACATATCGGGTTGAAACTTTCCTTATAAAAATCTTATCTTTAGGGGAAGCAAAATCAGGAAAACTTCCATTTTCTAAAAAGTTTCTAATATCATAAAACCAGGGTTTTTCATTGCTATTTTGGTCATTTTGGCAGGTTTCAAAACTGTGTGTGGATGGATTAGGCAGGTGGACGATTTCTAAAAACCTAGCTCCCGTAAAGGGGTCTATTTTTATGGAAGATCCTAGTGATGATAGGGCGTCTGCCACACTATTATCCTCCCTGCCTATGTGAGTGAGTGTGCATTCTTGGAAAGAGCTAACCAATTGGATAGCTAATTCAAAGTAGGGAGTCAGCTTCTCATTCTTAACCTGCCAAATTTTTGAAACTTGATTTATAACAAGCATGGAATCTCCAAAAATTTCCACTCGTGATGCCCCTAGATTTTTCAAGACTTTTAGGCCTTGTATGAGTGCTTCATATTCAGCCACATTATTGGTACATGAAAAATCTAATCGGAAAGCCATTGGGATTTCTGCCTTTTCAGGGGATATGAGCAAGATTCCCACACCTGCTCCATGTTGATTTCTTGACCCATCAAAATACATTTTCCATACTTGGTTATTATTGAAATGATTTGATAAAATATGTTTTTGAAAGTCATGGGAAAAGATGCCTTCATCGGGCATTTTGTCATGTATGGAATACGCATCTTTCAAAGGTAAGTCAGCAACATGGTCGGCCAAGGCCTGCCCCTTGATAGAACTTTGGTGATGGAATTTTAAATCATATTCCATCAAAAGAAGCTGCCATTTACCAAGCCTACCTGTTAAGATAGGTTTTTCGAAAAGATGTTTGATAGGGTCTAGTTTAGATACTATCTAGATCTCATGATCTAGGAAATAGTGCCTAAACTTTTGGCAAGCCCATACCAAAGCTAAACACGTCTTCTCCATGGCTGGATATTTTCTTTCATATGCCAACAGAGTTTTTGAAATATAGTAAATAGCATATTCTTTAAGACTATCATTTTCATATTGAGCCAGCAAAGCTCCCAATGCATTCTCATGAATGGAAATGTAAAGTAACAAAGGTTTTCCCGGTTTTGGAGGTTTCAAAACGGGAGGGTTTGTCAAATATGATTTTAGTCTTTCAAAAGCGTTTTGACAATCACTGTCCCAATCAAACCTAACCCCTTTCCTTAGGAGTTTGTTGAAAGGCTCACATCTCGTGGCTAAGTTGGAGATAAATCTCCGAATTGCTTGAAGTCGCCCTTGGAGACTTCGAATCTAGGTCAAATTAGAAGGTGGAGGCATGTCTACGATGGCTCGACATTTAGAAGGGTCGACCTCTATACCTCTTTGGCTGACCATAAACCCTAGAAGTTTTCCTGATTCCACTCCAAAAACACATTTTTGAGGGTTCAATTTCACTTTATAAATCCTAAGTCTTTCAAAAACCTTTTGCAAAGTTTCCAAATGTAAATTTCGGGTTTTTGATTTTACTAAAAGATCATCTACATATACTTCCAAAAGCTCATGAATTTGATCATGGAAAATTGTGGTCATGGCTCTTTGGTACGTGGCTCCTGCATTTTTCAAACCAAAAGGCATAACAGTATAGCAATACGTACCCCAAGGAGTAGTGAAAGCCGTTTTGGCTTGGTCTTTTGGTGCTAGTTTAATTTGATTGTAACCCGAATAGCCATCCATAAAAGAAAACATTTCATGATTTGCAGTGCTATCTACTATCAAATCTATATTTGGAAGCGGAAAGTTATCTTTTGGAGTGGCTTTATTCAAATTTCGAAAATCTATGCAAATACGAATTTTTCCATTGCTTTTTCTAACTATAACAATATTTGAAAGCCAATCAGAATATGCAATGGGTTTTATAAATCCAGCTTTTAAAAGATCTTCTAACCCTTCTTTTACTTGGGAGTGGATATCAGGATGAATTTTCCTAAGTTTTTGTTTTATGGGTTTGACTCGGGGGTCTAATGGCAACTGATGCTCTACCACACGAGGATCTAAACCAGGCATATCCTCATAAGTCCATGCAAACACGTCTATATAGTCTTTTAAGAATGCAATGAAGGATGCTCTCTCATGCTCATGCAAACAAAGATCTATCTTGACTTTCTTTGGATTTGACTCACTCCCTAAGTTGACTTCCACAAAATCTCCCCCTACGGCACTAGAAGGTTTATCTAAGTCTAGGACTTTATGGAATTCAGGCAGGCTAGAGGCAAGATCATCCTCATGAATGAGGGGATCCTCCTTTTCACCTTGATCATTTTCAAGCATCATTGTCTCTAGGAAAATATCAAAAGAAGACATTTTTGAATCTAAACCTTTCTGTTTTTGGGAAATAAACAATTTTTTTTATTTTTCATAATTTTCTATTTTTTTGGATTTTTGAAAACAAACAGGAGGGGAAACCAGCATTTTTTTGGATTTTTGATAATTTTCACCATAAATAACAAAAGGGGGAACAACTAAATCTTTGGAAATCAAACATTTTTTTGGGTTTTTGGGGTTTTCTAGATTTTTTTGGTTTTTGGAAATATATACTTTTTTTGTATTTTTCTCAAAAGAGGGATCCTCCATCAAACCTGCAAAGAAAACGCTATGAATTAGACTCCAAATAAGACGTCTAAACCATAGGTCTCGGTTTTAGCGGGTTCTAAGGCACCCTTAACCCAATTGGTTTCGGGTGGTGGCTCGGGTGGTATGGATAGGTTATATCCTAAACCATGGCGTCCTATATTGGGCATAGGTATAATAGGCTCTAGTTTTCCTTGGGCTTGAACCCCCAATCCTTGGTAAGGAGTATATCCCATATCTAGCAACATCTTCCAAGGTTTTTTGAATTTTGAAAATTTTTGATATAGAGGATGATTTTGGAAAGATGAATTATCTATGGCAGGTTTACTTATCCTAATGATTCTTTTGGGAAGATGGAGGGATTTGGAAGGTTTTGACTTGCCTAAAATACGGACTACTCTCATTTTGGAAGGTTTGGCTATTTCAGGGAGGCTTATTTTGGCAGTTTCCCGATTGGTCTTTACTTCCTGATTTGGTTCTCCTGATATACAAGGAAAGGTTTGTATTCCATTTAATTGGAGATGGTCTTCTCCAAAAACAACCACTACCCGATTTTTCCATGGGATTTTGAGACATCTGTGGAAGGTGGATGGGACGGCTCTAAGAGAGTGTATCCATGGTCTTCCCAATAATAGGTTGTAATGGGGATTTATATCCAAGACATGGAACAATCCCTCGTGAGGTATTTGTCCGACTTTCATGGGTAATTTTATGGATCCTAAGGGGTTGGATGGGTTCCCATCATATCCTGTAATGGTTATGGGACTCGGTTCAAGCATAGAGGTAGGGATTCCTATTTGGAAAGCCACATGGAGAGGGAGGATATTAAGGCCTCCTCCTCCATCGACTAGGCATTTACTAATAGGGTAGCCGTTTAACACAACTTCTATATGGAGTGCTTGGTTATGGATCACATCATACTTTCCCAAATCATTCTCCGTGAATACAATGGAAGTTTTTGCGAAGACGGGGGAAACCAAGGTAGATAGGGATTCAGGGGATATGGTGGTGTCGACTCTAGTCTTCTCTAAAATCTCCTCTAAGACTCGTCTATGCTTGGAAGAAATTCTTATCAATTCCAAGATAGACATGTTTATGGGTAGTTTAGAAAGATGCATTTCTAGGTCATAGGGGTTTATTACCACACCCTTTTTATCAACACCCTGGGATGAGTTTGGTATGCATGCTTGTGGGGGGCCTGGTAGAACGACCACTCCCTTGCTTGTTTGTTTTGCTAAGTGTGGGGGTTGATAGATCCTCCCAGATCTAGTCACTTCCTCTACATTATCCCTAGGGCTCGTTCCTATTTTGGCTCTAACTTGGTGTCTCGGGACACCTCGAATCACTACCAAGGCTCTAGCCGAGGGCGGGTTTCTAAGCGCTCCTCGGATCACTATTGCTTGGGCATTTTTTATTTCGGGAAAGTGTGGTGTGTGAGGTGTGGGATGCACGATATGCACTGCATGATTAGAGTGTGATAGGGAGCATACCTCTTTTTTCTTCCCACTCGTACTGGCGTGGTTAGGGAAGGGTTCTTTAAAAATGGCCTGGGGTGACTCCGGTTCTTCAGACACGTGCAGCTTACCTTGCTCGATCAAATCCTCTATCCTATTCTTCAGGGCGTAGCAGTGTTGGGTATCATAGCCCTTGAGCCTATGATATTTACAAAACTTGTTTAAAAACTTTCCTTGGGGTGGTGCCCCTTCGGGAATCTCTGGGAGTGTTGTGAGACCTTGTGCCAATAGGATGTCTAGGACCTCTGTGAGTGGTTGTCCTAGGTTAGTGTACTCCCTCCTTTCAAATCTCTTTTTATTTTTTTGGTTCTTTTCGAAATCTTTTTGCCCTGAAGGTTTTGAGGGTCCTGCTAAACCTTGCTCTACTCGAACATTAGCCACTTTTGGTACTTTTATTCCTCCCTCTGGTGCATGTGGCCCATATGCCCCAGGTTTTTCAAACTTTTTTGGAAAACTTTTTCCTTTCCATAAATCTTCATAAGTTCCCTTTTTCAAATTAGTCTCGAAGAGGGAAGCTTTCTTGATCAATTTTTGGAAAGTAGAAATCTCATGTAAGGAAAGGAGGATTTTCAAATCAGTTTTGAAATTGTCTAGGATGAGCATCACTGCACACCCTTCAGAGATAGGTTCTTTGACTTGCCCCAGGATTGATCTCCATCTAACGATGAACGCGTGGGAGTCTTCGTTAGGGCCTTGTTTGGTGTCCCTCAATGTATTTAAAGTGGGAGTAACTTCAACATTATGAGAAAATCTTTGCATAAAACAGTTGGCTAATTCTTCAAAATCAGTAAACTGGCTTAAGTCATAAGAGGCCAACCATTTTGCAGCACTTCCTTTTAGAGAATGAGAGAACCAATAGACCCACTTAGAGGAGTCTTTTTTCTTTTTATAGGCACTTCGGGAGAAAAGTTGGAGATGAGACCTAGGGTCTCCATTTCCATCATAACGGTGGAAGCTGGGTATCTCATCATCACTATCGGTTTGGTAGTCGAAAGGCAGGAAATCTGATAAGGCATAGGACTTTTTTTCATGTTTTTGGTTTTTCAAAAGTTGATGTAGAGCCTTTCGATCTTTCATGGTAAAGGATTCGGGCTCAAGTTCTTCTCCACTTTTGGAAACGACCCTAGGCTTCCTAGAGTGGTTCGATTTCCTATTCGTTTTGGTTTTCCTATCATGGGAAGAGCAGGATTCGATTACTTCAGCTTCTTGGCTTAAAGCGTCGATTTCTTCTCTTAGTACCTTTATTCCCTCCCTTAGGGCAGCGAACCTGTCTCCTTTTGAAAAGCATTTTGAAATTTTGTTCGAGCAGCGGCTGGTAGAGCGGGAGACCCGGCTGGATACCTCGCAAGATCCTTCTGAGCTCGACATGATCAACCTGTGGGAAAATCTTATCACAAATCTGAAAATTTAGTTAGTATCACGGATTCAAACAAGTTTCTAAGACTCAAGTCCCACCGAGCGTGCCAATTCTGTAGACGTGATTTTATTTCAAATCGTTTGGGATTCGAAATCAAACCCTCGAACTACATCGGGTTGCGCGAGCGTGCCAGTTAGTTTACCAAAACTAACAAATTATGTTTTTCTGACTTCTTAGAATGATTGTGGACAAGTGAGATCTTTTCGACTTAGGCCTTCTTGAACCGGCGCTCAAGGGTCAGCCTAGACGCTTGAAATTTGTTTGAATCCGTTAATTCGAAAAAGGAAAAACCAGATTTTCCAAAGTTCAGATTTGTGTTTAAGTTCTTGATTTCTGAAAAATTTCAGATTCTTAGATTTGCAGAACCTGTTCAGTTTCAGAGGCCTGTTCTCTGAATTTTTAAAAATATTTCTAATTCTCCAAAAATTCTAAACCTTTTACAGAATAGATATACGTATGTGTAGAATCAGAATATATTTTTATTTTGTAATTTAGTTCTTTATTTTCTGAGAATTAAATACAGAATTAGAAACTGTTATAACATTCAGAACAACCCTGTTTCTGTAGATCAGAAGCTCAGAAAAACAGCAATATCTCAGTGCTCGGTCATCCAATTTCGATGAAATTTGTTGTGTTAGAAAGACACGGATGTTAGGTTTTCAAAGAATCAAATTTCATCCAATTTCACTCAGTGGTTGCAGAGATATGGGCAAAAGAACAGAGGTCTGTTACTGAACATTCTGTTTCTGTAAAACGCAATCTGGATTTTGTATAAACTTCACGGATATAATTGGCTAGGCAAAATTTCATAACAATTCCTCAAAATTTTATCTAAGAATGTCTGATATGTCTATATTATTCATGCAAAATTTCGAAGCAATTGGCTTATTCGTTTGTCTATAAAAATTCCGTGATCAGACGCATGTGCACAGACAGTTTCAGAAACCGGTTTTACAGAAAATTTCAGAAGGTTCCTAAGATGATTCTAGAACAAAGTTCAACCTGTATCAGTCCTAATAAAGCATGGAAATCATACAAACATGGATTTTTGTTTCGTTCATGAAGGAATTATGCATGTTTGTATCGATATAAATGAAGAACATGGGCTGAAAGCCTTGATTCATGTACAAATTTCCAGAATCTGTGCTTTTTCAGGTTCTCATGGATTAAAACCAATTTGTGCAAGAATTCCAACCTGTGTGAGTGAGAGGGGACGTAGGAGCACTTCGCCGGACGATCGTCGAACGTCGGAACCAGGCTGGACTTCCTTCTTCTCCTTCTTTTCTTCCTTTCTCTCTCTCTCTCTCTATTTCTCTAAATTTTCGGACTGACTGTTCCTGTTTTTTTGGTTTTCCCGGATTGAGGTTTTGTGGTCACCGGAGGATCCCTTTGCAGCCTCCTTCAGGCTCCTTTTATAGGCCAAAAGGTGCCCCTTTGGTGTAGCATTGGGTAAGGCAAGTTGCCTTGCTGATCAAATTCGTTTTTGGCATGTAATTGCTGCAAAAATCGTATTTGGGAAGTGCTGCTGGTTCTGGCAACTGCTTGCTGTAGTTAGTTGCTGAATTCGACCACCAGCATGGAATTGGATGAGGCTTAATGTGATTCAACATGGTAAGTTGGTGCTGGATTTGGCAGCAAGGGAAGATCAGCTAGTCTGGTGGAGCTGGTTGTTTCACGTTGCTATAGATTGACCTACCTTCACCGAGTCGATCACCGCCGTTACTTGTTGAAATCAATCATCGTGCTATTTGGTAAGTGGATGTTGTACACGTCCTCCTTACTGTTGTGGTGTTCCTTGCAGGAATCGATGGGAGCTGAACTTGGTAAGTGGCTGTTGCACATGCCTTCCCAATTAATAATCGTTTGCTGTGGAGAAGTTGCTAAAATGGGTTTGCTCCAACTGATGCGGCGTATGGCAAGTGGAGCGTTTTCCTTGCCTTGATCGTCTTTTGCCTTCATTTGCAGGAAACACAGCTTACTATGTTTGGCCAACATGATAAGCAGCCACGGATTTGATTGATTCTCTTTAGATGGTTCCATTACGTTGATGGTAAGGACAACTGAATCGTGAGAGACTCAAAAGCCATTCTTCTTCGTCTTCAAGCATAGGAGCAGGTAATTTCGTGACACTTTGTGAAACGATCAAATCCACTGCTTTTTTTATTTGATACATATCCAATAAGCGTCCTAGTTGCATATTGGTCTTTTGAAGATTGAAAGCGATTCTTGCAGGCGCAACTCTTGTAGGCACTCCTTGTGCAGCACAGCCTGTGTTTAAAGCATAACCTTTTAACAGGTAGCTGTCTTTTGTGTTTTTCCCAAGCGCTTTCATAACACCATCACCTGCATTAGTAGCTGCCTGACAAGTGATAATGCCCTCAGTTTCAGAGAACAGTGACCTGAGTTCATTTTCTGACTGATCAATTTCATTTTCTTTTCTCTCTAACAACTTCATTATGCAATTCTTCAATGAAGCCAATTTACACATAGAAGCAGATCCAGGAGAGCTAGAATGGTCAACGAAAGAATCCTCACGGTGCATCAAATCAGAAATCAAACTATCTACGGCATTGACGTCTAGACTATCTAAGTTACTGATCAAATTCTCAGCAGCGAAATCAGACCCATGATCAGTGGAACCAGCGAAATAAAGATCACCAACCTAATTGGCATGGATACCTGATGATGAACCGAAAACAGGTAAAGATGCCACCGTTAGAGATACACATCTTGCCTTGGTCAGCAGCTCCTTGATATTGTCAGGGGAATGTTTGTGGCCTTGATGGTGTATTTAACCTCCTGATGCTGACATGACATAAGAATCATTCAAGCAGGGGACACCTTCTTCAGGGTTTGTATCGGCTACTTCATTGATCATTAATATACCACTTGATGGTCGTCATAACTGGGGTAGAACACTTGCCAGATGGATTCCTGTCACCACGTTGTATCAAGTTTCGTCAATGTCAACAATCATCTATGCAGCTGGGGGAACAAGATACCGATACCCATCAAATGAAGTTGCTGCAAGAATGAGCCTCTTCTGCTGTTCTCCACGTTTACTGAGATCAAGTAAAATAACTTGGCTCATAATCCTCCCATGAGTACGAAATTGGAATGGACATACTTTCGTGCCATCCCTTCCATCAGGAACATAGATATTTCCTGATACTGTTGGAACCACAATGTCCGTATGTCTATCCCCATTCTTTGTCAGGTGAATCTGTGATTCAGCAACTTTTTCAGCAGCATTAGTAATTTCATTTTCAGCGGACAAATTCATCAGCCTGTTCACTGCACCTTCCACGTTCTCCTGAGCATTCTGAACTTCCACCTACATACTTGCTGTAACAGTGGTTAAGCAAATGCATGTTACATGCCTTTCTACTATGAATGTGTTCTATTAAGCCCATGTTACGTTTTTGAAAATCAACTATCATGCTCATTCAATCCTTTCCACGAGTGTTGGGATATTAAAATTGCTCTTATCATAACATATCAATAGCATGACGATGCAAATTGATGTATATCAATACTAATTACCTCGATACCCAAACATAACGTAGACACGTTACGAAAGGTGTTTGATACCAAACCTTCGTTTTCGGAAGCGTTCATTCTTGCTTCCATCTTTCCTTTCCTTTGATAACATCAACTTTTCCCTCGGGCAACTGATTTCTTTCCGAATATGAACTTTTCTTTTTGGGAATCTCACTTTCCCTTTTTGATGCCCGCTCTCCTTTTTGGGCACCCACCTACCTTTTCAGGTGTCAAATTATCTTATACATGCCTGTATCTTTTCAAAAGGCAAGCTTTCAACATATGTTTTTGTCATAAATCTTTTAAGAAAAACGAAATCCAGCTTTTCCATGCCAGGGGCAAAATCGTCATTTTTTTCCAATTTTGTCAAAATTCGAATTTTTCAGAAAGGAAAGTATTCTTTCATCATTTTAAAGCTTTCATAAAATTTTGGTACCAAAACCAACTCGTTTAGTACCTTTTTCCTTCGAAAACCCAAAATTACCAAAAATGGATACTTTCCTAAAAAGGTAAGAATTAAAAGAAAAATTTTGGGTGTCTACACTATTAAAGCTGGATTTCCAGCTATGAATGACTCAGATAAAACAACAGCACACTCTAATCCAATAAAACACTTGAAAACTTTTCATTGTTGTTGCTGATTATACTTTCGGGATGTATTTTGCTATACTGGAAAAAATCTTTCTTTGTACCACAACAATTTCAACAGTCTAGCTCAACACAGAATAAGCAGAAAAGTATTAACAAATAGCCACTTCTAAGGAAACATGATGAATCTCAATTGAATCTTTTACATGTATAAGAGTACTCAAGTAGTCTTCCGTTATCTGTATATGCCATGAACGTGGCTATGCAAATCCATATTACATACTTACCTATTATGAATGTATTCAAATAGGCCTATGTTACGTTTTTGAAAATCAACTTTCATGCTCATTCAATCCTTTTCACGAGTGTTGGGATATTAAAATTGCTCTTATCATAACATATCAATAGCATACCAGTAACAAATGACAATGCAAATTGATGTATATCAATACTAATTACCTCAATACCCAAACATAACGTAGACATGTTACGAGAGGCGTTCGATACCAAACCTTCATTTTTGGAGGCTTTCGTTCTTGCTTCCACCTTTCCTTTCTTTTGATAATACCGACCTTACCCTCTAAAAATTGATTTCTTTTCAAATGTGAGCTTTTCTTTCTAGGAAGCTCATTTTTCCTTTTTGATGCCCGTTTTCCCTTTTTGGGCGTCCACCTTCTTTTTTAGGTGTCAACTTGTCTTTTCAATGCCTTTTTCTTTTGAAGAGGCAGGCTTTCAACATACTTTTCGTAATAAATCTTTTAAGGAAACGAAATCCTGTTTTTCCAGTACTAAGGGCAAAATCGTCATTTTTCCAAATTTTGTCAAAACTCAAAACTTTCAGAACGAAAAGCATTCTTTCATCATTTTAAAGCTTCCATAAAATTTTGGTACCAAAACAAACTCGTTTAGTGCCTTTTTCCTTCAAAAACCCCAAAATATCTAAAAATGGCCACTTTCCTAAAAAGGTAAAAATTTTAAAAGAAAATTTTGGGTGTCTACACCTTACATCACTCCCAGCCGCCCTAGCAAACCGCCAACCTTAGGTGCTCCCAATCGGTCTTCCTTTGAGCTTCCCTTAGTGTCATCCTCCCTTAGTGACCCTACTTAGGTCCTTTAACCCAATACACCAAAGACAGTCCTTTGCTAGCAGCCGGCCACCTTCAAGGCGCCTCTTCCGCGTGCCAAGGACACTCGGCCAGCACCTCTTGTCGTTCATCCTCGCGGAGCTCCCTTTTGCAGCCCAAGGCGAAGGCCAAGCCCACACTCAAGCAAGGCATCTTCGGACCAGCTACTAGTAAGTGCCTAACTCAGTCTTTAGTTGTATACTTGCTTGAGATTCAATTCGATACGGTGTTGTAATAACGGAGCATAGTCTCCCCCCGCTTGTAATAACGTGGCTTGGCACACCCACACACGTGCACTCTCTTAGTTGTGCACGATTTTGAACACACACGGGCCTAATCAACCCCTAATACATAAATATATATATACTTTGATTTTGTAGGGTTTTGCTTAAGTTGGGTGCGTTGTCTTTCAATTCAAGCACTCACACACATTGAGCCTTCGCTCTTATTTGAAAGACCCAAGTAAGGGCCGACCTATACTATTTGGGTTTCATTTCATGTCGTGTGTGTAAGTCTTTCAATTCAAGCACTCTCACACACATTGAGCCTTCGCTCTTATTTGAAAGACCCAAGTAAGGGCTGACCTATACTATTTGGGTTTCATTTCATGTCGTGTGTGTAAGTCTTTCAATTCAAGCACTCTCACACACATTAAGCCTTCGCTCTTATTTGAAAGACCCAAGTAAGGGCCGACCTATACTATTTGGGTTTCATTTCATGTCGTGTGTGTAAGTCTTTCAATTCAAGCACTCTCACACACATTGAGCCTTCGCTCTTATTTGAAAGACCCAAGTAAGGGCCGACCTATACTATTTGGGTTTCATTTCATGTCGTGTGTGTAAGTCTTTCAATTCAAGCACTCTCACACACATTGAGCTTTCGCTCTTACTCCCAAGACCTTAGTCAAGGCCATACTGCAATTTATATTTGGGTTTAATTTCATGTCGTGTGTGTAAGTCTTTCAATTCAAGCACGCACCCACATTGAGCCTTTGCTCTTATTTGCAAGACCCGAGTAAGGGTCCATATACCTACTCTATATACAAATCTCCCTTCGGCATTTATATTTCAAGTCATTTCCCTTCGGTTATTTCCCTTCGGTATTGTCTTTACATTTCGGGTTTTCCCTTTGGGGTAGCGTGAGTTTGCATTTTATCTACGCCATACCACGAGGTAGGACGCATATTGCATCAAAGCAAGCCCCACTCGAATTCGCCCATGTAGTGGAGTGTTCATAACACACAAACTAGGTGGCCCGAAAAGGGATAAAAGGAAAGACTTAGGCACGTGCAAATCCACGTGATCTAAAATATGCAACCGCATTTAAAAGACCCGAATTAGACACCTCGAACCGCTTCGTAGACTTTCTATCCCAAAAACTCGATTTTTGCAAAGCGTACAGACTGACCCTTGCGCATCGGTGCAAGAAGGTCTGCGACGACAAGAGCTCACTTGCTCACAGTCGCCATGATTAGAAGTCAGTTTTACATCTTCGCTAGCTTAGGTAAGCTAGTTGGCACGCCCTGTTGCATAAATAGGCCTTAGACACACGAGAGGATCCACTCCAAGCCCAGAAAAGGTAGGGGAGGCATGGGGATTTTTCGCGCATCTACAGAGATTGGCACGCCCGGTGGGACGTGAGCCTTTCAAAAATCGAGTTTTTAAGGTAGAAGTTTTGCGAAAATTTTGTTAAAAAGGTGTCATTTTAACTTGTTTTCTTTGCTTGTACTTAGGACATTTTGAAAAAGCTTGAAAAGCATGTCAAAATCCAATCCAAGTGAAGTGTCGAGCCAAGGCTCATGCGCATCAAGTTCTCACTCTAGGAGGATTTTCAAAAACAAAATAAAACTAGATGAAATCGAGGACTTGAGAAGGGAGTTTGAGGCCAAAATCGATGCTCTCAGCCAAGAGGCTGAAGTAGGCGATTCATGTTCATCAAATGGTGAACAAAGGCCTAAAAAGAAATCTGAAAAACCTCGCAAGCACAAAGAGGCCTCCGTAATGGAAGGCAACCAATACCACGAGTCCTTCACACAAAAGGACCGTAAAGACCTACAGCAGTTGCTGAAAGGGCAGATTAAAGAGAAAAGAAGCTACGCCCTGTCTGATTTCCTTCCTATGGATTACGAAACAGACAGTGACGATGAAATACCGAACTTCCATCGGTATGATGGCATGGGAGACCCTAGGTCTCACTTGCAGCTTTTCTCGCGTCGAGCCCATAAGAAGAAAAAGGACTCGATGAAATGGGTGTATTGGTTCCCTTTATCCCTTAAAGGCACAGCTGCCAAATGGCTGGCTTCCTACGACTTAAGCCAGTTCGCTACTTTTGAAGAGTTAGCGAACTGCTTCATGCAAAGTTTTGCACACAACGTAGAAGTCACGCCGACTCTGAATACCTTAAGGGATACAAAGCAAGGCATGAACGAAGACGTACATGCCTTCATTATAAGATGGAGGTCGCTTTTGGGCCAAGTGTGAGAGCCCATATCCAAAGGATGCGCAGTAATGCTCATCTTGGATAACTTTAAAAGCGAGTTAAAAACCCTTCTCTCGCTCCACGAGATCTCAACTTTCCATAAGTTGATCAAAAAGGCCTCCCTTTTCGAAACCAACTTACGAAAAGGGACATACGATCATCTGTGGAAAGGAAATGCCATTCCAAAAACCCGCTTGGAAAAACCCATCACATACGGGCTACCCACAATGGACAAAGGGGAAAAGCCCCATAAAATCGCCAATGTTCGGGTGGATCCAAGCGTGGCAGGCACTTCCAAAAATTTTGAAAAGATAGAAAATAAGAGGGAGCGAAATTTTCAAAAACCGGTTGAAAACCGGGAGTACACTCCACTGGGGCAACCTGTGTCGGAGGTCCTAGACCTCCTACTTGCCCAGGGCATGATAGAACTCCCTGAAATTCCCGAAGGAGTCACTTCCAAAGGGGGGTATTTAAACCGATTTTGTAAGTATCATTGGCTCAAAGGCTATGATACTAAACGCTACTTCTCCCTCTTAAATAAAATTGAGAACTTGATAGCAGAAGGCCGGCTCCAGGTCACTGCGGAACCTGAGCCACCTCAAGCTATCTTCAAGGAACCCTTTCCCAAACACGCCAGTGGCAGTGGGAAAGGAAAGGAGGTATGTACCCTCACCATTTCTAAGGAACTAGCGCAAAAACCAAAACCTGATCGACCCACTTGCGCGCCCATTCTTGTACTATACAAGAAGCTCGCCCAAGTCGTCATTCGGGGACCACCAAAAGTGGAATCCCCAGTAAAACCAGTTTTGAAAACCCAAGGTTCTCCTCAATTCATTCTTAGAGCCAAAATTAGCGCGAACCCTAGGCTGGTCATGGGGGAAGTCACTAGATTCGGGAGGATCTATCAACCCCCGCACCTTCAAGGTGCTCAAAAGGTGGTCAGTGTGCCTGGCCCCTCAAAAGCATGTATCCCTAGTGTTCTGCCAAAAGCAGATAAGGACAAAGTCATCCTAAATCCTTATGACTTCGAAAACCACCTTTCAAAGATTCTTATTCACATGTCTATCTTAGAGCTTATAAAAACCTCGCCTAGGCATAGACTTGTATTAGAGAAAATTCTAGAAAGGGCCAAGGTTGATTCGAACATAAGTCCGGAATCCTTGTCTATCCAAGTGGCTTTGTTAGGAGCAAAATCACCCATCACTTTCTAGGAAGATGATGTAGAAAGACCCTACGAAACCCATAACCAGGCCCTGCATATCGAGGTGGTTCTAAACAACCACTCTCTGGATGGGTGTCTAGTCAATGGTGGAGGAGGGCTCAACATCCTTCCACTTCATGTAGCGTACAAAATCGGAGTCACCTTGACTTCAGTGAACCCAAGCCCCATCATTATCACTGGATACGATGGGAATGCATCTAGACCTTTAGGATCCATCGAACTCCCAATGGAAGCGGGAGGGATCGAACACACGGGGGTGTTCCATGTCTTGGACATCCACACCCATTATAACCTGTTGTTGGGAAGGCCCTGGATACACAGTTTGTGTGTTGTGCCATCCGCCTTCCACAGGTGTGTCAAGATCCCTTTTAGAGACCAGGTCATAGTGATCCTAGGTGAGACTCACCCACAGCTTCAGGGGATCATAAACTCCCCTTGTTTATCAAGCTCCCAGGCCCATGAGGCTAACCTGGGGTAAATTATGGTTGAGCCACCTCGGCTAGTGTTGAACAACCCTAGGAAGGTTGTATGTGTGAAGGGGCCGCCCAAAGCAGGCCCCCTCCCGACTCTAATATTTCTAGGAAAACTCAAGCGTTCCCTATTTCCAAAGCCCCTGGACAAGAGGCCATATGAGCACAATATGGACGATAGCATGTTCCAGGACCACGACTTGTATCCAACTTTTTCAAAAAACAAAAAGTCATGGAACATGTTGTTGAACATGGGCTACATGCCCTACAAAAGTCTAGGGGCACAGAACCAGGGTCTCCTAGAGCCCATCCTTCCTAGGTTCAATCCAAGCCGATATGGGATCGGCTATACTCCCCAAATACCGCCCGAGCCACCCCCTATGACCACCTGGGTCAAGGGTGCCCCGGAACCTACCTTAGAAGAGACCTACGATTTAGATCTCCTATTCCGAGTCTAACCCATAGTGTTTTCCCTTTGTAGGTATGACGGAAGATCCCTTTTCTAAAAATACAAAAACATTTGAAAAGCTTAAAATCAAAAAAATCGAAAAACAAGAAAAACCAAAAACAATGGAAAAACAAAAACTCGAAAATAGAGTACTTTGTATAGTTCCCAAAGTTCTTGTTTTACAAAAAACTAAAAAAATCAAAAATTTGGAAAATACCAAAAAGATTTTGTACATAGCTGCTCCTGGTAGGACTTTGGCAAAAGAAAAGGATTTCGAAAGAAACGTTGTCTGCATAGCCAGACCAAAAATTTTGAAATCACTTGAAAATCCAAGTACAAAACCAGGTCATTTTGAAAACCACGCATCAAATTCCCTCGGGTCTATAGCCCACGAGAATGATCAAAGCGCAGAAGTGGATCCCCTTGAGGAAGATCCCACTTCTGAGCTCCCAGAATTTCATAAGATTCTCGATTTTGAAAGACCTTCCCAATCAGTAGGAGGAGATTTCATAGAAGTGAACCTAGGGGATGATTCCAATCCCAAAACCATCAAAATAGGCGCATGCTTGCATGATACTGAAAGGTTAGCATTCATTGCATTTCTACGAACCTATTTAGATGTGTTCGCATGGACGTATGAAGACATGCCGGGCATAGATCTCGTCTTCCCTTAGATGTAGGTGTAAAACCCATAAAGCAGAAGCTTAGGAAAATACACCCGAATGTACACACACAAGTCAAAGAGGGTTTAGAAGATCTGCTAAAAGCCGGATTTATAAAACCCATTGAGTATTCTGATTGGTTGTCAAACATCGTTGTAGTTCGAAAAACCAATGGGAAAATTCGAATATGCATCGATTTCAGAAACCTGAATAAAGCCACTCCAAAGGATAATTATCCTTTACCAAACATAGATTTGATAGTCGATAGTACTGCAAATCATGAAATGTTTTCATTAATGGATGGCTATTCAGGCTATAATCAAATCAAACTAAGCCCACGAGATCAGGGTAAGACCGCCTTCACAACCCCATGGGGCACGTACTGCTATACAGTCATGCCCTTTGGTTTGAAAAACGTCAGCGCAACATACCAACGAGCCATGACCACGATCTTCCATGATCAAATTCATGAGCTTGTAGAAGTGTATGTAGATGATCTCTTGGCGAAATCCAAAATCCAATGCACCCATATCGAATGTTTACAAAAGATTTTCGAAAGGCTTAGGCTTTATAAAGTAAAGCTAAACCCTCAAAAATGTGTGTTCGGGGTAGAATCAGGGAAGCTTCTAGGCTTTATGGTGAGCCAAAGGGGAATAGAAGTCGACCCCTTTAAGTGTCGAGCCATCATAGACATGGCTCCACCCTCCAATCTCACCCAAATCCATAGCCTCCAGGGTCGCTTACAATCCGTTCGCCGATTCATATCGAATCTGGCAACTAGATGCGAACCCTTCAGCAAACTGTTGAGGAAGGGCACGAAATTCTTATGGGATGACGAATGCCAAAAGTCCTTCGAGAGACTGAAGGCATACTTGGTTAATCCCCCCATTTTGAATCCTCCAAAGCAAGGAAAACCGCTTTTATTATACATCTCCGTGCATGCAAATGCTTTAGGAGCCCTGTTGGCTCAATACGAGGATGACACCCATAAGGAGTATGCCATCTACTATATTTCGAAAACTCTCTTGGCTTATGAACAAAATTATCAAGCCATGGAGAAGACGTGCTTGGCCCTAGTCTGGGCTTGCCAGAAATTCAGACACTATTTCCTAGATCATGAGATCTGGATAGTGTCCAAGCTTGATCCAATCAAGCACTTGTTCGAAAAACCCATTCTCATGGGTAGATTGGGCAAATGGCAACTCCTTCTAATGGAGTATGATCTGAAATACCATCACCAGATCTCCATTAAGGGGCAAGCCCTAGCAGATTACATGGCTGAGTTTCCCTTAGAGGACGCATATCCCACTCTTGTTGAAATGCCTGATAAAGGCATATTGCAAAACCATTTTCAAAACCACATTTTGGCAAATTCTTTCGAAAACCAAGTGTGGAAGATGCACTTCGATGGGGCACGAAACCAACGAGGGGCTGGTGCTGGGGTCATCCTAATCTCCCCTGAAAAGGGCGAGATTCCCATAGCAGTCCGCTTAGATTTCGAATGTTCCAACAACGTAGCCGAGTATGAAGCACTCATACAAGGCTTAAGGATTTCGAAAACTCTAGGGGCATCATGCATTGAGGTCTTTGGAGATTCGCTCCTTGTCATAAACCAGGTTTTGAAAATTTGGCAAGTACGTAATGAGAAACTACTTCCATATCACAAGTTGGCCACTCGATTGGTCCAGTCCTTCCAATCGTGTAAATTTACACACATAGGAAGGGATGACAATGGCATCGCCGACGCCCTCTCCTCCTTGGGTTCAGCCCTGAAGGTCGATCCCATTTCAGGGACCAGATCTTTGGAAATATGGCATGCGCCCCACCCATCCACACACGACTTGGATATTTGCCAAAACAACCCAGAGTCTAGTGAAAAACCCTAGTTTTATGACATAAAACAATTTTTAGAAAGTGGGGGATTCACCGAGGATGCCACATCCAAAGATAAGGCATTCATTCGTAAGATTTCGACCCGATACACCATTCTGGGTGAGGTCTTATACAAAAAAAGTTTTACCGACATTCTGCTTAGGTGTATCGACCTAGAGGAGGCTAGGATAGTGATGCACGAGTTCCACGATGGAGAATGTGGAGGTCATGTTAATGCCAACATGATGGCAATGAAAATACTTAGAGGGGGCTATTTTTGGTCCACCCTAAAAAGGGATTGTCACGATCATGTTAGGAAGTGTCATCCATGTCAAGTGCATGGGCACGCCATTCATATCCCATCATCTGCATTTCATTTCGTGGTCAGCCCCTGGCCATTTACCATGTGGGCGTTTGACATCGTAGGCCCAATATTTCCAAAGGCCTCGAATGGGCATCGATTTATTTTAGCAGCCACGGAGTATTTCTCCAAGTGGGTGGAAGCCATTTCCCTAACCAATGTAATGGGGCAACATGTGGTGGCTTTCATCCGGAGGAATATCTTGGCTTGATTTGGGGTTCCACGAGACCTTGTTTCTGATAATGGCACCCCATTCAAGAACGAGCGGATGGTTAAGTTGTGCAACAGGTATGGCATAACTCACCACTTCTCCTCACCCTACTACCCTCAAGGCAACGGCCAAGCCGAAGCCACAAACAAGACTCTCATTAGCATAATTGAGAAAACCTTAGAGAAGGGTAGGACGTGGCATGAGAAGCTGGATGAAGCCTTATGGGCTTATAGGATTTCCATCCAGACTCCCACAAATGCCACACCATTCGAATTGGTCTATGGCACAAACGCCATTCTTCCCATTCATACTCAACTGCATTCATTCCATACATCCATAGCACTCGACCTCCCCCTAGAGACGCTTCAGCATGCTAGGATGGCCGAACTAGATTTGCTAGATGAGAGGCGACTCGTTGCCATGGATCATGCTCATGCATACCGTCAAAGGATAGCTCGACATTATAGCAAACACATGAGACCTCGCCACTTTGAAGTGGGAGATCTGGTCTTAAAAACCATCCACCATCGTGGCCCACACCCCCTAGGCAAGTGGCGCCCCAACTGGGATGGACCCTATGTTGTACGAGCAACCACTACGAACAATTCGTATTGGTTGATCGATGTAGAAGGTAGGAATTTAGCAGATCCTATCAATGTTCAATACTTAAAGAAGTATCATATGTAGGATTTGATTTAATTCCAATTTTCAAAAATTTTAGGGATAGCTGCCCTGAGACATGTGAATAAGGTGCAAAGGCAAACTCATGTGACCCTGAGTGAGAGAATTCACACTTGTGAAAGAGCGGAGTCTTCAAAATCGTGGTTACATTTCAAAATCCTTCTTCTTACAAAGAAAGGCCTAGTTCAACATAGCAAGATACTTGCAAGTAGTACGTGCTATTTCTAAATAGGCTGATCTGGAATGGATCGAGTGTAGGCTTGGGATAAGTCCTCCCCTCTTCTCTTCTACTTCCAAAAGGAAAACAAAGGCCCAAACAAAGGGAATTCCCCATTCAAAGTATATTTCCGAAAGAAAGAAACCAGAATTCAAAAGAAAAATCGATTCTCTTATGAAAAAGAGGGATTAAAGAAAAAATACTCTCAAAGGGAGACCCTCGATGGAAAAAAAGGAAAAAGAGGCCAAAAAGCTCAAAAAGAGCAGTTTTCCGCCTTCTATGCCTTAAACCACGGGACGCTTCAGAAGGGACCGTGGTATCTCTTTCCCATCCTTGGCTTATCCCAAGTTAAAACATGGTTCATTTCAAGGAGTCCTAAAGTAAAAATAGGATTTACTTACTTGAATTTCATCTTGTTTGAGAATTCGACGTTTCGAGTAAGGCGTAGGAATTTGAAATACAACTTGTTTTCTTATAAAACCTCCGCTAGATAAGCGAGTGTTAAGACTCAAACAAGGGCAAACACGAAGAGCTCGAGATCCTTAGGATCGAGACTCAAGATAGTTGTCCCTTTTGTAAATAAATTTTGTAAATAAGTTTTGAAAAATCGAACATCGAACAACATAGGATTTTTGCTCACTTGGAGCAACAGGCCTTGTAAGTCTCTAGAGTTCGACCACATCTGGTCTCTGGGAGGTCGCCACTCTTGGCACCACACCCATGTCATGTGCATTCCACGCATGGCACTTGCATAAACATGATCCCATTTAGGACCCGATTCCATAGAATAACCCTTTGGCGTGATATCTCCTCCTACCAGAGTTTTAAATTTAGATTTTGTTAAAAGATTGGGGCGATCCCATATTCTTCGTGGCTAGATCTAGGGAGATTTTAAAAGGGGTGTTTGTCATCTTTGCCCTTATCCAAATTGATTTGGACAAGTCCAAAGAGGGGCATCTGTAAACATCCTGAAATCCCACGAATTTCTCCAACCCATCTGGTTTTGCAAAAGCAGCCCCAAAGGGCCATTTTGAGTCTGGAAACCCAGGAGCCTTCTAGACAACCGTGTACATATGTTTTAAACTCTGTATTTCAAAACCATACAATATGGCTTTTAAAACCTTTATAAAACATGTTTTGGAACCCCGAAGCAGCTTGGCCTAATCCAAACAGGACCAGGAGAGCTAAGAAGAGCCCGGAACCGGAGCACATGTCAAGCCCGACACAGCAACTCTTGTATCAAATTCACACCCCCAGGATCTCGAACGTCCAAGACCCTGTTATCATCGAAACATTGTTTGAAGTCATCTTCGGAAGGCGAAAATAGAGGCGGACGATCATGTTGGCGAAGACCCAACGCAGACGGAGCACTGATGCTGTCAGGCCCCGCACAAACCGTTCGTTTTGAATACAGCTCGAAGGAGTCAGAGTTCAGTTTAGATTGGATCTGGACTATATATATCCAGATCCCAATCCAAACCCATGTATGGACTTGGATTTGGATTTGGATTCAAAAATCCAATCCAATATCCATATCCATGGCCCACATCACCTTCTCATAAATGGAGGTGGGGCCCACTTGAAATTCACGTGGGATTATGGGCATGAGAGAGAGTGGGGGGGTGGATAAGATCAAGTGTGTTGTAATTAAGCTTGACTTGTGTGTCAAGTTTGGGATTAATCATGTGGGTTAGCCTAATTAAGTGGGTTTAAGCTTGTAATTAGCCAAAACCTAACCTAGGGCTGTACCAACATGATTTGGTTAAGGTCTATGGGCCATGCAAAGGGAGCTCCTTCACCTAAACCTAACCAAAAATACCTAATCCTAGCCTTCTACCCTAATCCACCCCTAATCTGAGCCTAATCACCTAACCTACTTCCCTAATCCCGGCCTAATCCCAACCTAATCACCTAACCTACTTCCCTAATCCTTCCCTAAACCTAGGTTAATTACCCTAAACCTAGCCTAATCCTAGCCTAATCACCTAGCCTAGCTCACTAAACCTCACCCTAGAACCCACCCACCTAACCAAACCCTAAACCCCTAAACCACCCCTAGCCCACAACCTACCCAAACCACTTGTATCTAAAATATCTGGCCCTACCCTTTCCAGCCCACCTTATCATCATACCACCCTACCTAAACCACCTAAACACTATCCCAACCCTCTCCTCATTAAAGGCTTATAATCTTGAAGCACTGTTTTGTTGCAGGAATTGGACTGCCTGAAAGCAGATTCCTCACAAACTGGTGAGAACATCAAGTTGAACTTCGAAGTGTTAACTTGGTTTCTGCTATGACTTTGGATGGAGTTGTATTTTCTTTTCATCATTTCTTGTTCAGTACTGATTTTGAAGAAATTGGCGCAAATGTAACTTAATGCACGTACAACATTTCAAATACCTTGATTCGGCAAGTTCATTTCAGTTATGATATCCCAGCCGGGTCCTCCACTTCACCAAGCTCAGCCGCATGCTCCACTTGCTCCACCTGCTCCACGTCCCACCACCACCTGCACCACCACCTACACCATCACCTTCCAGCCGAACGCCACCACCTGCACAACTCCTTTCCAGCCGAGCGCCACCCTCTTTCACCCGGTAAGTCCCCTACACCCTACCTTGCTACCTCTTCACTCCCTCTCCACTCTCAGCCACCTAATCCACTCCCCTATCATCCTAACACTAGCCCGTCCACCTGCTGCCACCACCCCCACTTAGCCGGACCCCTAGCACCCTAACTACCCGCCACCACCAAACTCCCTTAGTCGGCCATTTCCTTCCCTTACATCACTCCCAGCCGCCCTAGCAAACCGCCAACCTTAGGTGCTCCCAATCAGTCTTCCTTTGAGCTTCCCTTAGTGCCATCCTCCCTTAGTGACCCTACTTAGGTCCTTTAACCCAATACACCAAAGATAGCCCTTTGCTAGCAACCGGCCACCTTCAAGGTGCCTCTTCCGCACGCCAAGGACACTCAGCCAACACCTCTTGTCGTTCACCCTCGCGGAGCTCCCTTTTGCAGCCCAAGGCGAAGGCCAAGCCCACACTCAAGCAAGGCATCTTCGGACCAGCTACTAGTAAGTGCCTAACTCAGTCTTTAGTTGTATACTTGCTTGAGATTCAATTCGATACGGGGTTATAATAACGGAGCATAGTCTCCCCCCACTTGTAATAACGTGGCTTGGCACACCCACACACGTGCACTCTCTTAGTTGTGCACGATTTTGAACACACACGGGCCTAATCAACCCCTAATACATAAATATATATATACTTTGATTTTGCAGGGTTTTGCTTAAGTTGGGTGCGTTGTCTTTCAATTCAAGCACTCACACACATTGAGCCTTCGCTCTTATTTGAAAGACCCAAGTAAGGGCCGACCTATACTATTTGGGTTTCATTTCATGTCGTGTGTGTAAGTCTTTCAATTCAAGCACTCTCACACACATTGAGCCTTCACTCTTATTTGAAAGACCCAAGTAAGGGCCGACCTATACTATTTGGGTTTCATTTCATGTCGTGTGTGTAAGTCTTTCAATTCAAGCACTCTCACACACATTGAGCCTTCGCTCTTATTTGAAAGACCCAAGTAAGGGCCGACCTATACTATTTGGGTTTCATTTCATGTCGTGTGTGTAAGTCTTTCAATTCAAGCACTCTCACACACATTGAGCTTTCGCTCTTACTCCCAAGACCTTAGTCAAGGCCATACTGCAATTTATATTTGGGTTTAATTTCATGTCGTGTGTGTAAGTCTTTCAATTCAAGCACGCACCCACATTGAGGCTTCGCTCTTATTTGCAAGACCCGAGTAAGGGCCCATATACCTACTCTATATACATATCTCCCTTCGGCATTTACTTTACAAGTCATTTCCCTTCGGTTATTTCCCTTCGGTATTGTCTTTACATTTCGGGTTTTCCCTTTGGAGTAGCGTGAGTTTGCATTGCATCTATGCCATACCACGAGGTAGGACGCATATTGCATCAAAGCAAGCCCCGCTCGAATTCGCCCATGTAGTGGAGTGTTCATAACACAGAAACTAGGTGGCCCGAAAAGGGATAAAAGGAAAGACTTAGGCACGTGCAAATCCACGTGATCTAAAATATGCAACCGCATCTAAAAGACCCGAATTAGACACCTCGAACCGCTTCGTAGACTTTCTATCCCAAAAACTCGATTTTTGCAAAGCGTACAGACTGACCCTTGCACATCGGTGCAAGAAGGTCTGCGACGACAAGAGCTCACTTGCTCACAGTCGCCACTATTTGAAGTCAGTTTTACATCTTCGCTAGCTTAGGTAAGCTAGCTGGCACGCCCTGTTGCATAAATAGGCCTTAGACACACGAGAGGATCCACTCCAAGGCCAGAAAAGGCAGGGGAGGCGTGGGGATTTTTCGCGCGTCTACACACGTGCCTATGTCTTTCAATTTTATACTTTTTAGGGCCAACTAGGTGTGTGCGTAAGTGACCTAAGTTGGGCGATTTTTGCACGGGAGTGTGGGGTTTGCTTTAATGCAATATGCGTCGTAACTCGTGGTATGGCGAATATGCAATGCAAACTCACGCAACTCCAAGGGAAAACCCGAATTGAAAGACAATGCTTAAGGGAAATTGCGTAATGTAAATTGCAAATGGGAAATTACAAAAGGGAAATAGGGCTATATCTTAAGAGCGGAAAGGCTCAATTGTGCAAGTGTGTGTCGTGTATATATGGAAAGACTACTCACACAGCTGAACCTTAAAACCCAAATCTTAAAGACATAGCGGAAGGGAAATACAACTATATATATATGGGCCCGAAGGTCGCCAACGTGTGCACGGGTGTTGTGTATATATGGAAAGACAACTCACACGACTTGTAATGTAAAACCCAAATAAAATTGCAATATGGCCCTTACTAGGGTCTTGGGAGTAAGAGCGAAAGCTCAATGTGTGTGAGTGTAGAATTGAAAGACCACGCACACGACTTGAATGAAACACCCAAATAAAATTGCAATATGGCCCTTACTAGGGTCTTGGGAGTGAGAGCGAAAGCTCAATGTGTGTGAGTGTAGAATTGAAAGACAACACCCACGACTTGTAATGGAAAACCCACGCAACCGAGTATATATAAATATAACTAAATCTTAGGGGTTGTTAAGGCCCGTGTGTGTGCCAAATGGGTGTGCAGCTAAGAGCGGAAAGGCTCAAGTGCACGTGTGTGTTGGTGTGGCAAACCACGTTATTACAATCGGGGGGAGACAACGCTCCATTTTTACAACCTCGTATCAAAATTTTATTAAATGTAAGCAAGTTCATATAATGGACCGAGTTAGGCACTTACGTGTCGCTGGTCCATGCTCAACTTGCTTGGATTTGGCCTCATGAATCGCCTTGGGCAGCCGAAGGGGAGCTCCTTAGGTGGGTGCTTGCGGCAGGTAGGGGTGCTGGCCGGATGTTGGAATGTCCAAGTGCTGGCCGGGTTGTGGAGTGGCAGGTGTTGGGCCGGGTTTTGGTGATGCTTGGCTGGGAAGTGGGAGACTAAGGGAGGTGTTTAGCTGGGAGCTTGGATGGCAGGTGGGTGGAAGGTGGCCGGGTGGAAGGGAGAAGTGCTGGCTGGGAATGAAAGAGGTGTGGGCGAGATGAAGTTGTGGCGGGTGGATGAGAGTGTGTGGCTGGGAAGAAGAGGGGGAAGAGAGAATGAAGGTTAGATGAGGTTGAGGTGGGGTAATAACCGTGAAGGAGGCGGTGCTGGTGGATGGAAGTGGTGGCCGGATGGTAGTGGAAGAAGAGTGGCAGCCGGGAAGGTGCTCCTCGCCGAAGGTGGAAGGTGATGGAGTCGGTTGGAATGGAGAGGTGTTGGCCGGGTCCCAAGATGGAGGGATGGATGAAGGTGGAACTGGCCAGGTCCTAGTGGGGGGCATGGAGGGAGTGGAGGAGAGAGAGAGAAACCCGCAATGAAGAAGGGTTTTTATAGGTTGGGAATGGGCTGGGTCGGTTGGTAGAAGGTGGGCCAGATAATTGTAATAAGGTGGGCATGGGACATGGTTTGGGGTAGGTCGGTTAGGGGGGGTTGGTTAGTGGTTTGGGGTAGGTCGGTTTGGTGGGCTGGGACATAGTGGTTAAGAGTTTAATTAGGTGCACTAAGGTGGGTTTAGTCTTGGTTGGTAGGCTTGGTTGGTTAGGGGGGGCTGGTTGGTTAGGTGAGGTCGGCTAGGTGAGGTTGGGGCGGTTTGTGTGTGAGAATGGCTAGGTTTGGGTTAGGTTTTAGGAGAAATGGCTAGGTGAGGTGAGCTAGCTTTGGACTAGGTTTAGGAACCTCCTCTTGGCACCGGTCCCTTGCTCCATTTGCAGCCATGTCCAAGTTGGTGTAGCCCCATGTCAGGTGTAGGTGCATACAAGCTTAAACCCACACTCTAGGCTAAACGCACAAGGTTAACCCACCTTTGACCAAAAGTAAAACCTACCAACTTTCTCACTCATACTTTATCCCCCCTTTCTCTCTCTACCCAAGCTTTTCACGTGAAATGTTGTGGGCCCCTCACCTCCATTTATGAGAAGGTGATGTGGGCCATGGATATAGATATTGGATTTGGATCTTGAGATCCAAATCCAAATCCAAATACATGTTGGGTTTGGATCTGGATATATATGGTCAAGATCAGGCACAAATCTGATTTTTTGATTCCTTCATGGCATTTCGAAACGGACGGTTTGTGCGGGGCCTGACTTCATCAGTACTCCGTCTTGCGTTGGGTCTTCGCCAACATTGTCGTCCGCTCTTCTTCTCACCCTCAGGAGTTCATTTCGAACAAATTTCTGATATCTGGGGCTTGGATGTCTGAGAATCTGGGGATGATTTTGATACGAGAGTTGATGTGTCGGGCTTCGGGTCCGGGCTCTCCTTTGCCTTTTTAGTCCTACTTTTGCTAGGCTAGGCTGCTTTCGGGGTTTCAAAACACCTTTTAAAAGTCTAAAACTATATGTATACAGTTTTAAAACATAAATATGGTTTCAACATATGTACACGGTTGTCTGGAAGGCTCCTGGGTTTCAAGACCCAAAATAGCCCTTTGGGGTTGATTTTATGAAACCAGACATATTTGAGAAAAATCGTGGGATTTTGGGGTGTTTACACCCACCTAACCAAGTGCCAAGAGCACTCGGTTTTGCTCGGCACAACTGAAACCCAGGCGCCCCGCGTGCCTTTACCGTGTGCCAAACACCCGGTGCGCCCCTGCTACGTGCCTTCCGGCCCTACTGCGCCCCATAGCCCGCTGCGCGCCCTGTGACCCAGTGCCCCGGCTGCGTGTTACATAGCCTACGCCCCAGCACCAGTGCCTAGCGCCCCTATCCAGCACCTGCACCATTTATCCCGGCTGCCTTGCTGCCCCACTCCTGCCGACTAGCCTTGCCTTAGGACCAGCTACCCTTTGTTGCCGTGACTAACCCTTAGACAGCCCACACCATACCCACGCTCCCCTTTAGGGCCACTTAGGACCAGCCCCACCTTTTGCTGTGAAGCTCCCTCATAGGCCCGAATCAAGCCCAAGGGAACGGCGTGTCCCTAAGCACACCCGAGCCCCAACCTCTCTCAAACCCACATAGGGACACCCCTCTTGGCTGCCCAAGGTGGACACAAGCCCAAGCACGAGCAAGGAGAGGAAAGCCGAATCATTGTAAGTGTTTAAAATTTGGTCTTTTACATTACTCCTTGATATTCAATTCAATTCTGATACGGGGTTGTATTAATGGAGCGTGGTCTCCCCCCGAAGTGTAATATTGGTGCTTGACACACGAGACACATATGTGTACTTGAGCCTTAGCTCTTATCCTATACATGAGACACGCAAGTGCACTTGAGCCTTAGCTCTTATCTCGTACACAAGACACCCACGTACACTTGAGCTTTAGCTCTTAATCGTACACGATTTGCACACACCCACATGGAGCTTTTGCTCTTACTCCAAAGACTCTAGTAAGAGCCATGTGAGTTGCAATTTCATTTGGGTTGTTACTTTCAAGTCGTGTGAGTTTGTCATTTAAGCTTCCACACTTGCACAACAAAGGGCACCCGAACACTTGCTCAACACCCTCATGCACATTTTTGCCTTGGCAGCCCCTAAGATATAGAATACCTATATACTTTCAGCTGCGTGAATTTTATGTTCAGCTGTGTACGTCTTTACATTTCGGGTGGTTCAATTTCAGTTGTGTGAGTTGTCTTTCCATTTATACACAACACACACGAACACGTTGAGCCTTACCGCTCATATATATATCTCTATATTTCCCTTTCGGCAAAGTTCAATTCAAGTCGTGTGTGTGAGTTGTCTTTCCATTTATACACAACAAACATGAACATGTTGAGCCTTAACGCTCATATATATACTTATATTTCAAATTCGGCAAAGTTCAATTCAAGTCGTGTGAGTTTGTCATTTCAATTCTACACTCACACACTCGTGCATTGAGCCTTTCCACTCTTAATATAAGTATATCTCCCTTCCGCAATTTACATTCAAGTCATGTGAGTTACTTTTAAAGTTCGGGTATTTCCCTTTCAGTTGGGTGTGTGAGTTGCTTTCAATTTGAGCCTAGCTCACATCATATCAAACTCGTGAGAGTTCGTGCATCCTTGCATCTTGCACATTTACAAAGAGGAAACCCCAAACTATGCTCAAACTTCGCTAAATCTAGAACACTAGAAGCACACACATCCAGCCTAATTAGCTTAAAAGCTCCAAGACTTGGATACGGATAACCCCGTAATAAAACCTGCAACTTAGGCAAACGAAACCTCATACTCGCTTTTCTTTCAAAAATAGATCATGTTTGTTTGAAATCGACATTTCTAAAGCGCTAAAACCGTCCCTTGAGCACCGGTTCAAGAAAGTTTCAAGCGAAAAGATTCTGCTTAGCCACAATCGCCTTTCAAAAGTCAGATATATTTTAAAATCTTTGCTAGTTTGTGTAAGCTAGCTGGCATGCCCTTAAAAGCAACGTAAACGCGAAAAGACTAGTTTCTGGTCTTGTAAACCTGGAGAAAGGAATTTTCGTGTCTTATAGATTGGCACGCCCGGTGGGACTTGGGTCTTAAGAAAAAGTCGATCAAACAAAAAGACCTCTTGAAAATTTTTCAAGAAAAGTATTTAACTCATTGCCTTTTTGCATTTCATAGTTGGTTTTCAAAACAAAGCATCAGAGTCATGTCGAGTTCAGACTCCAATGAAGTGTCCAGCCATGTCTCGCTGTGAACACCCCAAAATCCCACGACTTTTTAAAACCAATACCTGGTTTGCAAATCAGCCCCAAAGGGCCATTTTGAGTTCTGAAAACCCAAGAGCCTTCAGAACCCTGTACATATTGTCTTGAAACCTATAAATATTGCTTTAAGCTTGTAAATAGTGTTTTGAAAGCCCCGTATCCAAATACGAGTTTTTAAACCCGGGCTAAGCCCCATTTTGCCAAAAGGCCAAAGGCGAACAGGTGGAGCATGCGAAGATGACACCTGATCCAAAAACAGCCCAACAAGTGGCTCCTAAAGGCCAATTCCAGAAGCAGCTTCAGAAACTTGTTTTAAAGCCTAGAAGAGTGTCCTGGCCTGATAAAAGCTAGGTTCGAAAGGCGAATGGAAGGCCCAGGCACAAAGCAGGTGTAAACACCCCGAAATCCCACGAATTTCTCAAATTCATCTGGTTTTTGTACAAGTAGCCCCAAAGGGCCATTTTGAGTCTAGAAACCCAGGAGCCTTCCAGACAACCCTGTACATATGTTTTGAACTCTATATTTCGAAAACATACAATATGGCTTTTAAAACCTTTTTAAAACATGTTTTGAAACCCCGAAGCGGCTTGGCCCGATCAAGACAGGACCAGGAGAGCTAAGAAGAGCCCGGAACCGGAGCACATGTCAAGCCCGGCACAGCAACTCTTGTATCAAATCCATACCCCCAAGACCTCGAACGTCCAAGACCCTGTTATCATCAAAATACCATTTGAAGTCATCTCCGGAAGGTAGAAACGAAAGCGGACGATCATGTTCGCGAAGACTCAACGCAGACGGAGCGTTGATGCTGTCAGGCCCCACACAAACTGTTCATTTCGAACCCAGCTCGAAGGAGTCAGAGTTCAGTTTGAATTGGATCTGGACCATATATATCCAGATCCCAATCCAAACCCATGTATGGACTTGGATTTGGATTTGGATCTAGAGATCCAATCCAATATCCATATCCATGGCCCACATCACCTTCTCATAAATGGAGGTGGGGCCCACTTGAAATTCACGTGGGATATTGGGCATGAGAGAGAGTGGGGATGGATAAGATCAAGAGTGTTGTAATTAAGCTTGACTTGTGTGTCAAGTTTGGGGTTAATCATGTGGGTTAGCCTAATTGAGTGGGTTTAAGCTTGTAATTAGCCAAAACCTAACCTAGGGCTGCACCAACATGAGGTGGTTAAGGTCTATGGGCCATGAAAAGGGACCTCCTTCACCTAAACCTAACCCAAAACACCTAATCCTAGCCTTCCACCCTAATCCACCCCTAATATGAGCCTAATCACCTAACCCACTTCCCTAATCCCGGCCTAATCCCAACCTAATCACCTAACCCACTTCCCTAATCCTTCCCTAAACCTAGGTTAATTTCCCTAAACCTAGCCTAATCCTAGCCTAATCACCTAACCTAGCTCACTAAACCTCACCCTAGAACCTAACCACCTAACCAAACCCTAAACCCCTAAACCACCCCTAGCCCACAATCTACCCAAACCACTAGTATTCAAAATATCTGGCCCTACCCTTTCCAGCCCACCTTATCTTCATACCACCCTACCTAAACCACCTAACCACTACCCCAAACCCAGCCCTAACCGACCTACCCATCCCTATATAAACCCCCCCCCCCTCTTGGGGCGGGTTTTTCCTAGCTAGAACCCCTCACCCATCCTAGTCGGGCCCTCTCTTTCCTCCACTTCCCCAGCTGCTCCACCTGCTCCGCCTGCACCACCATCTACTCTCCATCCCACCACCACTTGCACTGCCATCTCCACCACCTCCCGGCCGAGCATCACTACCTGCCCAACTCCCTTCCAACCGAGCGCCGCCTTCTCTTCACTCGCCGGCCACCTTCAAGGCGCCTATCCCGCGCCCCATTTGCAGCCGGCCAGCACCCTTTGTCGTTCACCCTCGCGGAGCTCCCGTTTGCAGCCCAAGGCGAAGGCCAAGCCCACGCTCAAGCAAGGCCTCTACGGACCAGCTACTAGTAAGTGCCTAACTCGGTCTTTAGTTCTATACTTGCTTGAGATTCAATTCGATACGGGGTTGTAATAACGGAGCATAGTCTCCCCTCGCTTGTAATAACGTGGCTTGGCACACCCACACACGTGCACTCTCTTAGTTGTGCACGATTTTGAACACACACGGGCCTAATCAGCCCTTAATACATGAGTATATACATATACTTTCATTTTTGAAGGGTTTTGCTTAAGTTGGGTGCGTTGTCTTTCAATTCAAGCACTCTCACACACATTGAGCCTTCGCTCTTATTTGAAAGACCCAAGTAAGGGCCGACCTATACTATTTGGGTTTCATTTCATGTCGTGTGGGTAAGTCTTTCAATTCAAGCACTCTCACACACATTGAGCCTTCGCTCTTACTCCCAAGACCTTAGTAAAGGCCTTATTGCAGTTATATTTGGGTTTCATTTATGTTGTGTGCGTAGTACTTTAATTCAAGCACTCACACACATTGAGCTTTCGCTCTTACTCCCAAGACCGTAGTCAAGGCCATACTGCAATTTATATTTGGGTTTAATTTCATGTCATGTGTGTATGTCTTTCAATTCAAGCACGCACCCACATTGAGCCTTCGCTCTTATTTGCAAGACCCGAGTAAGGGCTCATATACATACTCTATATACATATCTCCCTTCGGCACTTACTTTACAAGTCATTTCCCTTCGGTTATTTCCCTTCAATATTGTCTTTACATTCGGGTTTTCCCATTGGAGTAGCGTGAGTTTGCATTGCATCTACCCCATACCACGAGGTAGGACGCATATTGCATCAAAGCAAGCCCCGCTCGAATTCGCCCATGTAGTGGAGTGTTCATAACACACAAACTAGGTGGCCCGAAAAGGGATAAAAGAAAAGACTTAGGCACGTGCAAATCCACGTGATCTAAAACATGAAATCGCATCTAAAAGACCCGAACTAGACACCTCGAACCGCTTCGTAGACTTTCTCTCCAAAAACTCGATTTTTGCAAAGCGTACAGACTGACCCTTGCGTATCGGTGTAAGAAGGTCTGCGACGACAAGAGCTCACTCGCTCATAGTCGCCACGATTAGAAGTCAGTGTTAAATATATCTTCGCTAGCTTAGGTAAGCTAGCTGGCACGCCCTGTTTGCATAGATAAGGCCTTAGACACACGAGAGGATCCGCTCCGAGCCCTGAAAAGGTGAGAGGCGGGGATTTTCGCGCGTCTACAGCAGGTTGCAAGCCAGGAGCACCAGAAAGCCAGGTCAACCATCCTCCTTCAAGCATCCCAAATCTGAACCGGAAAAACCAGAAAGGAGCAGAAACGGAGTCCAAAAGGCAAAAAGGAGTCTGGACGACAAAGATTGGGAAAACCCAACACCAGACGGAGCGTTGATGAAGCCAGGGCCCGCACAGATCGTCCGCCTCGAGAAGCCAAGAAGGACCATCTAGAGAAAATTTGGATTGGATCTGGACCATAAATATCCAAATCCAAATAGTGAATAGTGTTTGGATTTGGGCCATTCCAAATAATGTTTGGGTCGATCCAAATAGTATTTGGATTTGGATTGGATCCAAATAGTGTTTGGATTGGATCAAATCTAGACCGAAATATTTAGATCCATATCCATAAAAATGTTGGATTTGGATCGGATACAAATCTCAAAATATCTGAGATCTAAGATCCAAATCCAAATAGTGTTTGGATTTGGATCCAGATCTCAAACCCAAACCCAAATCCAAGACCCGCCTCAAATGCCTATAAATAGAGGTGAGGGGGTCCCAAATTAGGGGTTCAAGTGAATTTGAAGGGAGGACTTGGAGGAGAGAGAAGGTGCTTAGGTGAGTGCTTAGTGCTTTCATTTGTTTTATGGTTTTAATTGTGGGTTAGTGCAGGGTTAGTTAAGGGTTGCCCCACCCTAATTGAAGGGCTGAAGTGGCTTGAATAAGGAGGCTTAAGGTGGCTGATTGGAGCTCAAGCACACCCTAAAACGTCATTATGAGGTAAGCCCTACTAAGCACCCTAAACCCCTCTTCTTAACCCCTCTAAACCACCTAAACTGACCTCACCTAACCCTAATCAAACCCCACCTAATTACCCCACAGCACCCTTAAGCCTAAGCTAAACCCATCTAAACCCTAACTGACCTCAACCTCAAACTCCCAGGCACCCCCTAGTTCTACCCACTCCCACACCGCGCAACCCGCAAGTGCCACACGCGGCCTGCATGCGCCCCGCGCACCGCATAGCCTGCCACTCCCGCGCGCCCTGCACGTGCCCTGTCACCCCGCGACCCGCCTGGCGCATAGCGCTTGGCACCGACCTTCCCAACCGACTTCATCCTAGCCTAAACCGCCACCTATCACTGCCATACCCACACATACCACCACCACTACCTATCCTAACCGACCTACCCCCTGTCCCAACCAAACCCATCCTAGCTAGACACTCCTTACCCGCAGCCATCATTCCATCACCCCACCTAAGCCTAACACCCGTAGCATCCCATACCACCTATCCCACACATCCCGCCACTACCACACCCCAGCCGAACCCTGCCGTGACCCACCTTGCCTTGCCTACCCTACACACCCGCGACCTCCTTGGCCATAACCCCACAAAACCCCACATAAACCCGTAGCATTCCCCTACCACCTATCCCACACATCTCACACCACCCCACCTACTTAGTCCCGTGACCTCTCAAGCCTAGAACCCCCAACTCCCATCCGTGATCCTTAGACATCCCATACCCAACCAAATCCGCTAACCTCAGCTGTGACCCATCCCATATCCCATCTCTTATCCCACACACCTCACCATCAGCCCACCTAAACACCAAGACCTGCCACTACCATGCCTTACCCATCCCACACAAAACCCGCAACCTTAGTGTAGTGAACCTAAAAACTTCAAGCTTCAAGACTACGTTCAGCCATCTTTCGCTTCAAGCTTCAAGGAAGACTCATCTGTGGGTGCGAAGCCAAGCAAACTCGTGGAGATTGGAGTGGACAAACATCCGAATCACGTAAGGGCTTTAATTCGGTATTTCATATCTCCTTTCTATGCTTTGATTCAATTTGGATATGGGGTTGTATTAACGGAGCATTGTCTCCCCCTGATTGTAATAACTTGGTTCGCTACACGAAGCACACACGAGCACTTGAGCTTTAGCTCTTACTCGTATACAAACACCCACGAGCACCATGGAGACTCTAGTAAGAGTTGCATGAGTTGTCTTTAATTTTATACACTCACACACGCGTGCATTGAGCTTCGCTCTTATTCTATATAAATATTTCAATTCAGCTGGGTTGTTACATTAAGTCGTGTGAGTTTGTCTTTCATTTACACACTCGCACACAAAGAACACCCGAGCGCTTGTTCATGCACCTCATGCACCATTTTGGCCTTGGCAGCCACTAAGATATAGTCATATTTCTATACTTTCCGCTGTGTTTTCTCGGTTCAGCTGCGTGTGTTCGTCTTTCCATTTACACACCAACACAACACGTGCACGTTGGCGACCTTCGGGCCCATATATATATAATTGTATTTCCCTTCCGCTATGTCTTTAAATTTCGGGTTTTAAGGTTCAGCTGTGTGAGTTGCATTTCAATTTATACACGACATACACTTACACAATTGAGCCTTTCCGCTCTTAAGATATAGCTATATTTTCCTTTTGCAATTTCCCTTTTGCTATTTCCCTTCGGCTATGTCTTTCAATTTCGGGTTTTCCCGTTCAGTTGTGTGAGTTTGCATTGCATATCCGCCATACCATGAGATAGGGTGCATATTGCATCAAAGCAACCCCATACACCCGTGCAAAAATCACCAAAACTTAGGCACTTGATGCACACAACTACACGCCTAAATTGGCTAAAAAGACATAGGAAACGTGCAAAATCCCATGTTGATAAAATCTGCAACAAGACAAACTAAACCAAATCAAACACTTTGCATATTTTCAAAAAGGTCATGTTTGCTTCAAATCGAGTTTTCTAAAGTGTACAGACTGACCCTTGAGCATCGGTTCAAGAAGGTCTGCGACGGAAAGAGCCCACTTGTCCACAGTCGCCCCATAAAGTCAGATATACGAAAAGGTTAACTTCAGGCCTAAGAACCCGGAGTGGAAATTTCCGCGTGTCTACAGATTTTGGCACGCCCGGTGGGACGTGAGTCTTATGAGAAATCGATTCATACAAACAAACCTCATGACAAATTTTCAAGGAAAAGTGTTTTAACTCTTTTGTTTGTTGCATTTTATAGTTGGATTTTAAAAGCATCGGAGTCATGTTAAGTCCAGGCTCCCAAGAAGTGTCTAGCCATGCCTCATGCGCATCAAGTTCTCATTCTAGAAAGTTTTTGAAAACTCGAGATCAAAGAGAAGATATCGAGGAGTTAAGAAGGGACTTTGAGGCCAAAATCGTTGCTCTTAGCCAAGAGGTTGAAGCAACTGATTCATGTTCATCACATGGCGAACCAAAGGCCAAAAAGAAATTTGAAAAAACTCGGAAACACAAGGAGACCTCCGCAATGGAAGGCAACCAATACCACAAATCCTTCACTCACAAGGATCGTAAAGCCCTACAGCAACTGTTGAAAGGGAAAAACAAAGAGAAAAGAAACTACGCCCTGTCTGATTTTCTTCCTTTAGACTATGAAACAGACAGTGACGATGAAATACTGAATTTCCATCGGTATGATGGCACGGGAGACCCTAGGTCTCACTTGCAGCTTTTCTCTCATCGAGCCTACAAGAAAAAGGACTCGACGAAATGGGTGTATTGGTTCCCTTTATCCCTCAAAGGCATAGCTTCCAAATGGCTGGCTTCCTACGATCTTAGCCAGTTCGCTACTTTTGAAGAGTTAGCGAACTGCTTTATGCAGAGATTCTCGCATAACGTAGAAGTCACACCCACTTTAAACACATTGAGGGATACGAAGCAAGGCACAAACGAAGACGTGCATGCCTTTATTGTTCGATGGAGGTCCCTCCATGGGCAAGTCCGAGAACCAATATCCGAAGGATGTGCAGTCATGCTCATCCTGGATAACTTTAAAAATGAGTTGAAAACCCTTCTCTCCCTTCACTAAATCTCAACTTTCCATAAGTTGATTAAAAAAGCATCTCTTTTTGAAACAAATTTGAAGAAAGGGATTTACGACCACTTATGAAAAGGGAATGTAGTTTCAAAAACTCGCTTGGAGAAGCCCAACACTTATGGGCTACCCACCATGGATAAAGGGGCAAAACCCCACAAAGTCGCCAATGTCCGGGTGGACCCAAGCCCGGCAAGCACTTCTAAAAATTTTGAAAAATTTGAAAATAAAAGGGAGAAAAATTTACAAAAACCCTTTGAAAAATGGGAGTATACTCCATTGGGGCAACCTGTGTCGGAGATCCTAGACCTCCTACTTGCCCAAGGAATGATCGAACTCCCTGAAATTCCGGAGGGAATCACTTCCAAAGGGGGATTTTTAAACCGATTTTGTAAGTATCATCGGCTCAAAGGCCATCATACAAAGCAGTGTTTCTCTCTACTTAATAAAATTGAGAACTTGATAGCAGAAGGCCAGCTCTAGGTCACTGAGGAACCAGAGCCTGCCCAAGCTATCTTTAAAGAACCCTTCCCCAAACACGCAAGTGCCAGTGGGAAGGGCAAAGAGGTATGTGCTCTCATAATTTCGAAGAGTCTGGCGCATGCATATCATTCTGGTTTTGCTACTTGTGCATCTACTCTCATCCTTCATAGAAAACTCGCCCAAGTAGTGATCTAGGGACCACCTAGAGTTCCGTCCCCGGTTAAACCAATTTTAAAAATTCAAGGTGCTCCAAAGCACACAAATAGAGGCATGATAGGCGTGAGCCCTAGGTTGATCGTGGGGGAGGTGACTAGGTCCGGAAGGATCTATCAACCCCCACATCTACAAAGTGCGAAAAAGGTGGTCAGTATACTTGGCCCCTCCAAAGCATGTATTCCTAGAGTCTCACCAAAAGCGGACAAAGGCAAAGTAGTTTTAACCTTGTATGATTTTGAAAATCATCTTTCAAAGATTCCTATAAACATGTCCATCCTAGAGTTGATACAAACCTCGCCTAGGCATAGACTAGTTTTAGAGAAAATTCTAAAAAGAGCCAAGGTTAGCTCAAATATAACCCGAGTCCCTATCGACCCAAGTGGCGTCTATAGGTGCAAAAACATCCATCATGTTCTCAAAAGATGATGTAGAAAGACCCTATGAAGCCCACAACCAAGCCCTACATATCGAGGTGGTATTGAATCACCACTCTCTGGATAGGTGCCTAGTTGATGGGGGAGGAGGGCTCAACATCCTTCCGCTCCATGTGGCGTACAAAATTGAAGTCACCTTGACATCCGTGAACCCAAGCCCCATCGTAATCACTAGATACGATGGGAATGCATCAAGACCCCTAAGATCCATAGAACTACCCATGAAAACGGGAGGGATAGCTCACATGGGGGTGTTCCATGTCTTGGAATCCACCCCCACTATAACTATTGTTGGGAAGACCCTGGATACACAGCCTGCGTGCTGTACCATCCACCTTTCATAGGTGTGTTAAAATCCCTTTCGAGGACCAAATTGTGGTAATCCTAGGTGAGAGTCATCCATAGCTTCAGGGAATCCAGAATTTCCCATGTTTGTCAAGTTCCCAGGCCCACGAGGCCAATTTGGGGCAGACCTTGGTCGAGCCACCAAAGCTCACACTCCAAATACCTAGGAAGCTTGTGTATATCAAGGGGCAGCCCAAGGCTAGCCCACTCAAAACACTAACCATCCTAGGAAAGGCCAAGAGTCGCCTATTTCAAAAACCCCTGGACAAAAAGCCTTATGTGCATAACATAGACGACAGCAAGTTCCAGGACCACGACTTATATGAAAATTTTTCCAAAAATAAAAAATCGTGGAACATGTTGAACATGGTTATATGCCATACAAGAGTCTAGGGGCACAAAACCAGGGTCTTGTAGAGCCCATAGTGCCTAGGGCCAATTCAAGCCGATATGGGATCGACTATACTCCTAGAATACCACTAGAGCCACCCCCTGTGACCACTTGGGTCAATGGTGCCTTGGAGCTAGCCAAGTCAAAAACAAAACCTTGTATATAGCTGCTCCTGGTAAAAACTTGGGAAAAGCCAAGGATTTCGAAAGAAAAGTTGTCTTCATAACAAGACCAAAAATTTCGAAACCCATAGAAATCCCAAGTCAAAAACCAGGTATTTTCAAAACCCATGCTCAAATTCCCTCAGACTCAATATTCTCGAGAATGATCAAAGCCCGGAGGTGGATCCCCTTTAAGGAAGATCCCACTTCCGAGCTCCCAGAATTTCATATAATTCTCGATTTTGAAAAACCTTCGAATTCAGTAGGAGGAGATTTCATAGAGATAAACCTAGGGAGTGATTCAAAAACCAAACACATTAAGATAGGCGCATGTTTGCATGAGCATGAATGATCATCCTTCATTGCATTTCTGAAAACCTACTTAGATGTGTTTGCATGAATGTATGAAGACCTGCCGGGTATAGACCCACAAGTTGTAGAGCATTGTCTTCCCTTAGATTCGGATGCAAAACCCATAAAGCAAAAGCTTAGGAAGATACATTCGAACATACACTCACAAGTCAAGGAGGGTTTAGAAGATCTGTTAAAGGCCAGATTTATAAAACCCATTGTGTACTCTGATTGGTTGTCAAATATCGTTGTTGTTCGAAAAACCAATGGGAAAATTCGAATATGCATCGATTTCAGAAACCTAAACAAAGCCACTCCAAAGGATAACTTTCCTTTACCCAACATTGATTTGATAGTCGATAGTATTGCAAATCATGAAATGTTTTCATTCATGGATGGCTATTCAGGGTATAACCAAATCAAATTAGCCCCACGAGATCAGGCTAAAACTGCTTTCACAACCCCATGGGGCACGTACTGCTATACAGTCATGCCCTTTGGTTTGAAAAATACCGGCGCCACCTACCAAAGAGCTATGACTACGATCTTTCACGATCAGATTCATGAGGTCGTAGAGGTATATGTGGATGATCTCTTGGCTAAATCAAAAACTCGATGCACTCATATCGAATGCTTGCAAAAGATTTTCGAAAGGCTTAGGCTTTACAAAGTAAAGCTAAACCCTCAAAAGTGCGTGTTCGGAGTAGAATCCGGGAAGCTTTTAGGATTTATGGTGAGCCAAAGGGGCATTGAAGTCGACCCCTCTAAGTGTAGAGCCATCATCGACTTGACTCCACCCTCCAATCTCACGCAAATTTGTAGCCTCCAAGGTCGTCTCCAATCAATTCGCAAGTTTATTTCAAACCTTGCGACTAACTAGATGCGAATCCTTCAACAAACTTTTGAGAAAAGGGATGAAATTTTTATGGGATGACGAATGCCAAAGATCTTTTGAAAGATTAAAAGAATACTTAGTTAATCCCCCTGTTTTAAACCCTCCAAAACAAGGAAAACCTCTTCTGCTTTACATTTCTGTGCATGCAAATGCTTTGGGTGCCTTGTTAGCTCAATACGAGGATGATACCCACAAGGAGTATGCCATCTATTACATTTCGAAAACTCTCTTGGCTTATGAAAGGAATTATCAAGCCATGGAGAAGACGTGCTTGGCCTTGGTATGGGCCTGCCAAAAATTTTGACACTACTTCCTAGATCACAAGATCTGGATAGTGTCCAAGCTTGACGCAATCAAGCACTTGTTCGAAAAACCCACCCTCATGGGTAGGTTGGGCAAATGGCAACTCCTCCTAATAGAGTATGACTTGAAATATCATCACCAGATCTCTGTTAAGGGGAAAGCCCAAGCAGACTACGTGGCTGACTTCCCCTTAGAGGATGTGTATCCCACACTTGATGAAATGCCTGATGAAGGCATATTCTTAAACCAATTTCAAAACCACATTTTGGCAAATTCTTTTGAAAACCAAGTGTGGAAGATGTACTTCGATGGGGCATGAAACCAAAGAGGGGCTGGTGCAGGGGTCATCCTCATATCCCCTGAAAAAGGAGAGATACCCATAACCATACGCCTAGATTTCGAGTGTTCTAACAACATAGCCGAGTATGAAGCGCTCATACAAGGCTTAAAAATTTCGAAAACTATAGGGGCATCATGCATTGAGGTCTTTGGAGATTCATTACTCGTTATAAACCAAGTTTTAAAGATTTGGCAAGTTAGAAACGAAAAGCTTCTTCCATATCACGAGTTGACCACTCGATTGGTTGAATCCTTCCAATCTTGCACACTCACACATGTAGGAAGAGAGGATAATGGCATTGCTGACGCCCTCTCATCCTTGGGTTCAGCCCTAAGGGTCGATCCCGCTTTGGGAACCCGATCCTTAGAAATATGGCATGCACCCACTCCATCCACACACAATTTGGAAATTTGCCAAAACAACCCAGATTCTGATGAAAAACCACCACCAATCCTAGCCGACCTACCCAAACCACCCCATCACAGCCCACCTTATCCAAAATATCTACCCCATACCACTCCCAACCGACCCCAGCCCATGCCTATAAAAACCCCTCCTTTGGGGCGGGTTTTGGATCCCTCTCTCCTCTCTCACCTGCCCTCTCTTCCACCCCATCTCACTCCATCACCCCTAGCTGTGCCACCTCCACCGCCACTCCACCCGGCCACACTTCCACCCAACTGCCAACCTACGCACTCCACCCGACTGCCACCTTCCCACTCCCTCACCCGGCTGCACACCCCATTTGGTTGCCACCTCCTTCCACCACCTCCGGCCACCACCAACCTCTACCACCCACGGTTAGTACTCCCATCTTAGCCCCATCTAACCTATCTTCCTCTCCCCTTCTTACCTAGCCACACACTCCATCACCCGCCACCACAGCCTTCTCCCTTACACCCGACCACTTCACAACCTACCTCCCCCCCACCTTCCCTTAGTCACCCACTTCCCAGCCCCTAGCTAAGCCTTCACCATTAACCTTGCACCACCTAGCTAGCACCCGAACCTGCCACAACCACACCCAACATCCCTACTTGCTGCGCCCACCACTCGGCCATCCTCAAGTCTTCATTCGGCTAAGACCCTACCTGCCACCAATCCGCATCCAAAGAGCTCCCCTTCGGCTGTCCAAGGCGACTCACTAGGCCAAAGCCAAGCAAGTTACACCCGAACCAGCTACACGTAAGTGCCTAACTCGGTCCTTATTATGAACTTGCTTACATTTAATTAAATTTGATACGGGATTGTAATAATGGAGCGTTGTCTCCCCCCGCTTATAATAATGTGGTTTGGCACACCCACACACACGTGCACTTGAGCCATTCCGCTCTTAGTTGCACACCATTTTGACACACACGGGCCTAATCAACCCTTAAGATATAGTTACACTTATATATATTAAGCTGAGTGGGTTTTAAATTAAGTCGTGGGTATTGTCTTTCCATTTCCACACTCACACACATTAAGCTTTCGCTCTTATTCCCAAGACCCTAGTAAGGGCTGTATTGTAATTTCCCTTGGGTTTTTTAATTCGAGTTGTGTGCGTGGTCTTTCAATTTCTACACTCACACACATTGAGCTTTCGCTCTTACTCCCAAGATCTTAGTAAAGGCCATATTGCAATTTCGTTTTGGGTGTTTAAATTCAAGTTGTGTGCATAGCATTTCAATTCTACACTCACACACATTGAGCTTTCGCTCTTATTCCCAGCACCCTAGTAAGGGCCGTATTGCAATTTCCCTTGGGTGTTTTAATTCGAGTTGTGTGCGTGGTCTTTCAATTTCTATACTCACACACATTGAGCTTTCGCTCTTACTCCCAAGACCTTAGTAAATGCCATATTGCAATTTCGTTTTAGGTGTTTAAATTCAAGTTGTGTGCATAGCATTTCAATTCTACACTCACACACATTGAGCTTTCGCTCTTACTCCCAAGACCTTAGTCAAGGCCATATTGCAATTATATTTGGGTTTACATTACAAGTCATGTGAGTTGTCTTTCCATATACACACAACACCCACGCACACGTTGGCGACCTTCGGGCCCATATATATTATAAGTATTTCCCTTTGGCTATGTCTTTAAGATTTGGGTTTTAAGGTTCAGCTGTGTGCGTAGTCTTTCCATATATACACGACACACACTTGCACAATTGAGCCTTTCCGCTCTTAAGATATAGCCATATTTCCCTTTTGCAATTTCCCTTTTGCAATTTACATTAAGTCATTTCCCTTCCGCATTGTCTTTCAATTCGGGTTTTCCCTTTGGAGTTGTGTGAGTTTGCATTGCATATTCGCCATACCACGAGTTAGGACGCATATTGCATCAAAGCAAACCCCACACTCCCGTGCAAAAATCGCCCAACTTAGGTCACTTGTGCACACACCTAGTTGGCCCTAAAAAGCATAAAAAGAAAGACAGGCACATGCAAATCCCACGTGTAATAAAACTTGCAATCGTACACACAAAGCCCAAACACTTCGGGTATTTTTCCAAGAGGTTTAAATTTTAAAAGACTTTTCCAAGTGTACAGACCGACCCTTGCGCATCGGTGCAAGAAGGTCTGCGACGAAAAGAGCTCACTTGCTCACAGTCGCCTCGATAGAGTCAGATTTCAAAAACTTTCTTCACTAGCTGGCACGCCCTTTTATTAAATACGACTTAGACACACGAAAAGGTTCACTTCAGGCCTAAGAACCAGACGTGGGAATTTTCCGTGTCTACACTAGGCAAGTGATCACGGCACTAGGTAGGTGGAAGGGTATGATAAGGGGTGTCTAGCTAGGATGGGTTCGGCTGGGAGTGTATGGCATGGGATGGGATATGGAGTTGGGGTGTTAGGTGGGAACTAAGGGCCTGGGGTGTTAGGTAGTTGGGGTATGTAAGGGAGCTAGGTCGACTAAGGAAGGGGACGCTAGGTGCTAGGCGCCAGGCGGTTGGCAGGGCGACAGGGCGCGTGCAGGGCGCACTGTAGACGCGCGAAAATCCCCGCCTCTTCGTCCCTTTCGGGGCTTGGAGTGGATCTTCTCGTGTGTCTAAGGCCTATGTATATAAATAGGGCGTGCCAGCTAGCTTACTTAAGCTAGCGAAGATATTTTTAACACTGACTTCTAAACGTGGCGACTGTGAGCAAGTAAGCTCTTGTCATCGCAGACCTTCTTGCACCGATGCACAAGGGTCAGTCTGTACGCTTTGCAAAAATCAAGTTTTGGATAGAAAGTCTACGAAGCGGTTCGAGGTGTCTATTTCGAGTTTTGCTTCGATGCAATATGCATCCTACCTCGTGGTATGGCGTAGATGCAATGCAAACTCACGCTACTCCAAAGGGAAAACCCGAAATGTAAAGACAATACTGAAGGGAAATGACTGAAGGGAAATAACCGAAGGGAGATAACCGAAGGGAAATAACCGAAGGGAAATAACCGAAGGGAGATATGTATATAGATTATGTATAGGAGCCCTTACTCGGGTCTTGCAAATAAGAGCGAAGGCTCAATGTGGGTGCGTGCTTAAATTGAAAGACTTACACACACGACATGGAATTAAACCCAAATATAAATTGCAGTATGGCCTTGACTAAGGTCTTGGGAGTAAGAGCGAAGGCTCAATGTGTGTGAAAGTGCTTGAATTGAAAGACTTACTCACACGACATGAAATGAAACCCAAATAAAACTGCAATAAGGCCTTTACTAAGGTCTTGGGAGTAAGAGCGAAAGCTCAATGTGTGTGAGAGTGCTTGAATTGAAAGACTTACTCACACGACATGAAATGAAACCCAAATAGTATAGGTCGGCCCTTACTTGGGTCTTTCAACGAAGAGCGAAGGCTCAATGTGTGTGAGTGCTTGAATTGAAAGACAATGCACCCAACTTAAACAAAACCCTTCAAAAATGAAAGTATATATGTACACTTATGTATTGGGGGCTGATTAGGCCCGTGTGTGTTCAAAATCGTGCACGACTAAGAGAGTGCACGTGTGTGGTTGTGCCAAGGCACGTTATTACAAGCGGGGGAGACTATGCTCCGTTATTACAACCGCGTATCAAATTGAATCTCAAGCAAGTATACAACTAAGGACCGAGTTTAGGCACTTACGAGTAGCTGGTCCGTAGAGGCCTTGCTTGAGCGTGGGCTTGACCTTGGGCTGCAAACGGGAGCTCCGCGAAGATAGGTGATCAAAGGTGCTGGCCAGCTGCAAGTGGGGCGCGGGATAGGCACCTCAAAGGTGGCCGGTGGCAAGTAGAGGTCGCCTCGAGGTGGGGGGGTTTAAATGGGCTGAACGAGTGAGGTCTTAGGATCACTAGGGGAGTTGAGTACTTAGGGAAAACTGGCCCTAAGGGAGAGTTTGTAAGAAGGCCGAATGGGACACCTAGGGGAAGGTAGTGGCCGGCAGTTTGGGTTGTACTAGGTTCGGCTAAGTTAAAATGGTGGTGGCGGGCTGCTAAGGTGACTAAGGCTGGAATATGGGAAGGTGACTAGTTAGGGGATGAGGCTAGGTGATAGTGGGAATAGTGGGTTTAAGGTAATGCCACGGGCAAGTCTTAGGAAATCTAGTAGGGTGGCCGGGTATAGTTGATGTGAGTTAGATAGGAGGCAAATGGTTGAGGCGGCTAAGGTTTGGCCGAGTGGGAGTGGTGGCGGTGAGGGGCTATTGGGTGAGTAAGGTGATGGTATGGTGGATGGCTGGGAGTGGAGAGGGAGTAGAGAAGGGGGCTAGGTAAGGTGCCGGGTACTTACCGAATGGGGAGAGGTGGCGAGTGGATGAAGAGAGAAGCCGGGTGTTGATGTGAGTTCAGCTGGTTCGGTTGGATGAAGGTGGTGGCGTCCGGCTGGGTGAGGTGGTGATGGATGGAAGAGGGAAGGTGGCGGTGCAGGTGGAGCTGGTGGAGCAGGCGGAGGTGATGGAGAGTGGTCCCGGCTGGATGAGATATGGGAGAAGGAGAGGGCCCGGCTGGGTGAGATGGTGGTTCCCACTTGGAAAACCCGCCCCCAAGGGGGGGGTTTAAATAGGGGATGGGTAGGTCGGTTAGGGCTGGGCTGAGGGTAGTGGTTAGGTGGTTTAGGTAGGGTGGTATGTAGATAAGGTGGGCTGGAAAGGGTTGGGCCAGATATTTTAAAACTAGGGGTTTGGGTAGATGGTGGGCTAAGGGTGGTTTAGGGGTTTAGGGCTAGGTTAGGTGGTTGGGTTTTAGGGTGAGGTTTAGTGAGCTAGGTTAGGTGATTAGGCTAGTTTTAGGCTAGGATTAGGGAAATTAATCTAGGTTTAGGGAAGGATTAGGGAAGTGGGTTAGGTGATTAGGTTGGGATTAGGCCGGGATTAGGGAAGTGGGTTAGGTGATTAGGTCGGGATTAGGGGTTTAGGCTAGGATTAGTCATTTTGGGTTAGGTCTAGGTGAAGGAGCTCCCTTAGCATGGCCCATAGACCTTGATCACCCCATGTTGGTGCAGCCCTAGGTTAGGTTTTAGCTAATTACAAGCTCAAACCCACTCAATTAGGCTAACCCACATGATTAAACCCAAACTTGACACACAAGTCAAGCTTAATACAACACTCTTGATATTTTCCACCCCCACTCTCTCTCATGCCCAATATCCCATGTGAATTTCAAGTGGGCCCCACCTCTATTTATGAGAAGGTGATGTGGGCCATGGATATGGATATTGGATTCGATCTCTGGATCCAAATCCAAATCCAAGTCCACATATGGGTTTGGATTGGGATCTGGATATATATGGTCCAGATCCAATCCAAACTGAACTCTGACTCCTTCAAGCTGGGTTCAAAACGGACGATTTGTGCGGGGCCTGACAGCATCAGTACTCCGTCTGCGTTGGGTCTTCGCCAACATGGTCGTCCGCCTCCGTTTCTGCCTTCCGGAGATGACTTCAAATGACATTTTGATAAGAACAGGGTCTTGGACGTTCGAGATCCTGGGGGTGTGAATCAGATACAAGAGTTGCTGTGCCGGGCTCGACGTGTGCTCCGGTTCCGGGCTCTTCTTAGCTCTCCTGGTCCTGTCTTGATCGGGCCAAGCCACTTCGGGGTTTCAAAACATGTTTTAAAAGGTTTTCAAAAGTCATATTATATGTTTTTGAAAGATAAAGTTTAAAACATATATACAGGGTTGTCTGGAAGGCTCCTGCGTTTCCAGACTCAAAATGGCCCTTTGGGGCTGCTTTTACAAAACTAGGTTTGTTTAAGAAATTCGTGGGATTTCGGGGTGTTTACAGTGGGATTTCGGGGTGTTTACAGATGCCCCTCTTTGGCCTTGTCCAAATCGATTTGGATAAGGGCAAAGATGACAAACACCCCTTTCAATGCCTCCCTAGATCTAACCACGAAGAATATGGGATCGTCCTAATCTTTAGCAAAATCTCAGTTTTAAAACCCTGGTAGGAGGAGATATCACGCCAAAGGGATATGTATGGAATCTGGTCCTAAATGGGATCATGTTTATGCAAGTACCATGCGTGGAATTTAGATGCATGACATGGGTGTGGTGCCAAGAGTGGCGACCTCCCAAAGACCAGATGTGGTCGAACTCTAGAGACTTACAAGGCCTACCGCTCCAAGTGAGCAAATCCTATGCTGTTCGATGTTCGATTTTTGAAAATCTATTTACAAAACTATTTACAAAAGGGACAACTGTCTTGAGTCTCGATCCTAAGGATCTCGAGCTCTTCGTGTTCGACTTTGTATGAGTCTTGACACTCGCTTATCTAGCGGAGGTTTTATAAGAAAACAAGGTATATTTCAAATTCCTACGTCTTACTCGAAACGTCGAATTCTCAAACAAAATGAAATTCAAGTAAGTAAATCCTATTTTTACTTTAGGATTTCTCGAAATGAACCATGTTTTAGCTTGGGATAAGCCAGGGATGGGAAAGAGATACCACGGTCCCTTCTGAAGCGTCCCGTGGTTTAAGGCATAGAAGGCGGAAAATTGCTCTTTCTTGAGCCTTTTGGCCTCTTTTTCCTTTTTTTCATAGAGGGTCTCCCTTTGGGAGTATTTTTTTTTTAATCCCTCCTTTTTTTCACAAGAGAATTGATTTTTCTTTTGGATTCTGGTTTCTTTCTTTTGGAAAGAGACTTTGGATGGGAAAATTCTCTTTATTTGGGCCACGTTTTCCTTTTGGAAGGAGAAGAGAAGAGGGGAGGACTTATCCCAAGCATACACTCGATCAATTCCAGATCAGCCTATTTAGAAATAGCACGTACTACTTGCAAGTATCTTGCTATGTTGAACTAGGCCTTTCTTTGTAAGAAGAGGATTTTGAAATGTAACCACGATTTTGAAAACTCCACTCTTTCACAAGTGCAAATTCTCTTCACTTAGGGTCACACGACTTTTGCCTTTGCACCTTATTCACATGTCTCAGGGCAGCTATCCCTCTAAAATTTTCGAAAACTGGAATTTAATCCAGATCCTACACATGATACTTCTTTAAGTATTGAATATTGATAGGATCTGCTAAATTCCTACCTTCTACATCGATCAACCAATACGAATTGTTCGTAGTGGTTGCTCGTACAACATAGGGTCCATCCCAGTTGGGGCACCACTTGCCTAGGGGGTGTGGGCCACGATGATGGATGGTTTTCAAGACCAGATCTCCCACTTCAAAGTGGCGAGGTCTCATGTGTTTACTATAATGTCGGGCTATCCTTTGCCGGTATGCACGAGCATGATCCATGGCAAGGAGTCACCTCTCATCTAGCAATTCTAGTTCGGCCATCCTAGCATGCTGAAGCGTCTCTAGGGGGAGGTCGAGTGCTAGGGATGTATGGAATGAATGTAGTTGGGTATGAATGGGAAGAATGGCGTTTGTGCCATAGACCAATTCGAATGGTGTGGCATTCGTGGGAGTCCGGATGGAAGTCCTATAAGCCCATAAGGCTTCATCCAGCTTCTCGTGCCACGTCCTACCCTTCTCTAAGGTTTTCTCAATAATACTAATGAGAGTCTTGTTTGTGGCTTCGGCTTGGCCGTTGCCTTGAGGGTAGTAGGGCGAGAAGAAGTGGTGAGTTATGCCATATGTGTTGCACAACTTAACCATCCGCTCATTCTTGAATGGGGTACCATTATCAGACACAAGGTCTCGTGGAACCCCAAATCGAGCCAAGATATTCCTCCGGATGAAAGCCACCACATGTTGCCCCATTACATTCGTTAGGGAAATGGCTTCCACCCACTTGGAGAAATACTCCGTGGCTGCTAGAATAAAACGATGCCCATTCGAGGCCTTTGGAAATATTGGGCCTACAATGTCAAACGCCCACATGGTAAATGGCCAGGGGCTGACCACGGAATGCAATGCAGATGAAGGGATATGAATGGCGTGCCCATGCACTTGACATGGATGACACTTCCTAACATGATCGTGACAATCCTTTTTCAGGGTGGACCAAAAATAGCCCCCTCTAAGTATTTTCATTGCCATCATGTTGGCATTAACATGACCTCCACATTCTCCATCGTGGAACTCGTGCATTACTATCCTAGCCTCCTCTAGGTCGATACACCTAAGCAGAATGCCGGTAAAACTTTTTTTGTATAAGACCCCTCCTAGAATGGTGTATCGGGTCGAAATCTTACGAATGAATGCCTTATCTTTGGATGTGGCATCCTCGGTGAATCCCCCATTTTCGAAAAATTGTTTTATGTCATAAAACCAGGGTTTTTCAATGGACTCTGGGTTGTTTTGGCAAATATCCAAGTCGTGTGTGGATGGATGGGGCGCATGCCATATTTCCAAAGATCGGGTCCCAGAAATGGGATCGACCTTCAGGGCTGAACCCAAGGAGGAGAGGGCATCGGCGATGCCATTGTCCTCTCTCCCTACGTGTGTGAGCTTACACGACTGGAAGGATTGGACCAATCGAGTGGCCAACTCGTGATATGGAAGTAGTTTCTCATTACGTACTTGCCAAATTTTTAAAACCTGGTTTATGACAAGGAGCGAATCTCCAAAGACCTCGATGCATGATGCCCCTAGAGTTTTCGAAATCCTTAAGCCTTGTATGAGTGCTTCATACTCAGCTATGTTGTTGGAACATTCGAAATCTAAGCGGACTGCTATGGGGATCTCGCCCTTTTCAGGGGAGATTAGGATGATCCCGGCACCAGCCCCTCGTTGGTTTCGTGCCCCATCGAAGTGCATCTTCCACACTTGGTTTTCGAAAGAATTTGCCAAAATGTGGTTTTGAAAATGGTTTTGCAATATGCCTTCATCAGGCATTTCGATAAGAGTGGGATATGAGTCCTCTAAGGGGAATTCAACCACGTAATCTACTAGGGCTTGCCCCTTAATGGAGATCTGGTGATGGTATTTCAGATCATACTCCATTAGAAGGAGCTGCCATTTGCCTAATCTACCCATGAGAATGGGTTTTTCGAACAAGTGCTTGATTGGATCAAGCTTGGACACTATCCAGATCTCATGATCTAGGAAATAGTGTCTGAGCTTTTGGCAGGCCCAGACTAGGGCCAAGCACGTCTTCTCCATGGCTTGATAATTTCGTTCATAAGCCAAGAGAGTTTTCGAAATATAGTAGATGGCATACTCCTTATGGGTGTCATCCTCGTATTGAGCCAACAGGGCTCCTAAAGCGTTTACATGCACGGAGATGTATAATAAAAGCGGTTTTCCTTGTTTTGGAGGATTCAAAACGGGGGGATTAACCAAGTATGCCTTCAGTCTTTCGAAGGACTTTTGGCATTCGTCATCCCATAAGAATTTTGTACCCTTCCTCAACAATTTGTTGAAGGGTTCGCATCTAGTTGCCAGATTCGATATGAATCGGCGCACAGATTGTAATCGACCCTAGAGGCTACGGACTTGGGTGAGATTGGAGGGTGGAGCCATGTCTATGATGGCTCGACACTTAGAGGGGTCGACTTCTATTCCCCTTTGGCTCACCATAAAGCCTAGAAGCTTCCCTGATTCTACCCCGAACACACATTTTTGAGGGTTTAGCTTTACTTTGTAAAGTCTAAGCCTTTCGAAAATCTTTTGTAAACATTCGATATGGGTGCATCGGGTTTTGGATTTCGCCAAGAGATCATCTACATACACTTCTACAAGCTCATGAATTTGGTCATGGTAGATCGTGTTCATGGCTCGTTGGTATGTTGCGCCGGCATTTTTCAAACCAAAGGGCATGACTGTATAGCAGTACGTGCCCCATGGGGTTGTGAAGGTGGTCTTACCCTGATCTCGTGGACTTAGTTTGATTTGATTATAGCCTGAATAGCCATCCATGAATGAAAACATTTCATGATTTGCAGTACTGTCGACTATCAAATCTATGTTTGGTAAAGGATAATTATCCTTTGGAGTGGCTTTATTCAGGTTTCTGAAATCGATGCATATTCGAATTTTCCCATTGGTTTTTCGAACTACAACGATATTTGACAACCAATCAGAATATGCAATGGGTTTTATAAATCCGGCTTTTAGCAGATCTTCTAAACCCTCTTTGACTTGCGTGTGTACATTCGGGTGTATTTTCCTAAGCTTCTGCTTTACGGGTTTCACACCGGTATCTAAGGGAAGACGATGCTCGACAATGCTGGGATCTATGCCCGGCATGTCTTCATACGTCCATACAAACACATCTAAATAGGTTTGTAGAAATGCAATGAATGTTAACCTTTCAGTTTCATGCAAGCATGCACCTATTTTGATGGTTTTGGGATTGGAATCATCCCCTAGGTTCACCTCTACGAAATCTCCTCCTACTGATTGGGAAGGTCTTTCAAAATCGAGAATTCTATGAAATTCTGGGAGCTCAGAAGTGGGATCTTCCTCAAGGGGATCCACTTCTGGGCTTTGATCATTCTCGTGGGCTATAGACTCGAGGGAACTTGATGCGTGGTTTTCAAAATGACCTGGTTTTGTACTTCGATTTTCGAGTGATTTCAAAATTTTTGGTCTGGCTATGCAGACGACACTTCTTTCGAAATCCTTTTCCTTTGCCAAAGGCCTACCAGGAGCAGCTATGTACAAAATCTTTTTGGCATTTTCCAAATTTTCGATTTTTTTGGGTTTTTGTAAAATAAGAACTTTGGGAACTATACAAAGCACTCTTTTTTCGAGTTTTTGTTTTTCCATTGTTTTTGGTTTTTCTTGTTTTTCGATTTTTTTGATTTTAAGTTTTCAAATGTTTTTGGTATTTTTAGAAAAAGGGATCTTCCGTCATACCTACAAAGGGAAAACACTACGGGTTAGACTCGGAATAGGAGGTCTAAATCGTAGGTCTCCTCTAAGACAGGCTCCGGGGCACCCTTGACCCAGGTGGTTACAGGGGGTGGCTCCGGCGGTATTCGGGGAGTATAGCCGATCCCATATCAGCTTGGGTTGGCCCTAGGCAGGATGGGCTCTAGGAGACCCTGGTTTTGTGCCCCTAGACTCTTATAGGGCGTGTAGCCCATGTTCAATAACATGTTCCACGACCTTTTGTTTTTTGAAAAGATGGGATACAAGTCGTGGTCCTGGATATTGCTATCGTCCATATTAGGTTCGTATGGCCTTTTGTCCAGGGGTTTTGGAAATAGGGAACGCTTGGGTTTTTCTAGGAGGATTAAAGTCGGGAGGGGGCCTGCTTTGGGCGGCCCCTTCACACATACAACCTTCCTAGGGTTGTTCAACACGAGCCGAGGTGGCTCAACCATAATTTGCCCCAGGTTAGCCTCATGGGCCTGGGAGCTTGATAAACAAGGGGAGTTTATGATCCCCTGAAGCTGTGGGTGACTCTCACCTAGGATCACTACGACCTGGTCCCTAAAAGGGATCTTGACACACCTGTGGAAGGTGGATGGCACAGCGCACAAACTGTGTATCCATGGCCTTCCCAGCAACAGGTTATAATGGGGGTGGATGTCTAAGACATGGAACACCCCCGTGTGTTCGATCCCTCCCGTTTTCATTGGGAGTTCGATGGATCCTAAAGGTCTAGACACATTCCCATCGTATCCAGTGATAACGATGGGGCTTGGGTTCACTGAAGTCAAGGTGACTCCGATTTTGTATGCCACATGCAGTGGAAGGATGTTGAGCCCCCCTCCACCATCGACTAGGCACCTGTCCAGAGAATGGTTGTTTAGAACCGCCTCGATATGCAGGGCCTGGTTATGGGTTTCGTAGGGTCTATCTACATCATCTTCCGAAAAGGTGATGGGCGATTTTGCTCCTAATAAAGCAACTTGGGCAGACAAGGATTCCGGACTTATGTTCGAATCAACCTTGGCCCTTTCTAGAATTTTCTCTAAGACAAATCTATGCCTAGGCGAGGTTTTGATAAGCTCTAGGATAGACATGTGAATAGGAATCTTTGAAAGGTGGTTTTCGAAATCATAAGGATTTAGGATGACTTTGTCCTTATCTGCTTTTGGCAAACCACTAGGGATACATGCTTTTGAGGGGCCAGGCACACTGACCACCTTTTGAGCACCTTGAAGGTGCGGGGGTTGATAGATCCTCCCGGATCTAGTGACTTCCCTCACGACCAGCCTAGGGTTCGTGCTAGACTTGGCTCTAAGGATGAGCTGAGGAGAACCTTGGATTTTCAAAACTGGTTTTATTGGGGTTTCTACTTTTGGTGGTCCCCGAATGACGACTTGGGCGGGTCTCTTGTATAATACAAGGATGGGCGCACAAGTGGGTCGACTAGGTTCTGGCTTTTGCGCTAGTTCCTTGGAAATGGTGAGGGTACATACCTCCTTTCCTTTCCCACTGCCACTGGCGTGTTTGGGAAAGGGTTCCTTGAAGATAGCTTGAGGTAGCTCAGGTTCCGCAGTGACCTGGAGCCGGCCTTCTGCTATCAAGTTCTCAATTTTATTTAAAAGAGAGAAGCAGCGTTTGGTATCATGGCCTTTGAGCCGATGATACTTGCAAAATCGGTTTAAATACCCCCCTTTGGAAGTGACTCCTTCGGGGATTTCAGGGAGTTCGATCATGCCTTGGGCAAGTAAGAGGTCTAGGACCTCCGACACAGGTTGCCCCAGCGGAGTATACTCCCGTTTTTCAACCGGTTTTTGAAAATTACGTTCTCTCTTGTTTTCTAATTTTCAAAATTTTTAGAAGTGCCCGCCATGCCTGGATCCACCCGGACATTGGCGATTTTATGGGGCCTTGCCCCTTTGTCCGTCGTGGGCAGCCCATATGCGATGGGCTTTTCCAAACGGGTTTTTGGAACGGCACTTCCTTTCCATAAGTGATCGTATGTCCCTTTTCGTAAGTTGGTTTCGAAAAGGGAGGCCTTTTTGATCAACTTATGGAAAGTTGAAATCTCATGGAGCGAGAGAAGGGTTTTTAACTCGCTTTTGAAATTATCCAGGATGAGCATTACTGCGCATCCTTCGGATATGGGCTCTCGCACTTGGCCCAAAAGTGACCTCCATCTTATAATGAAGGCATGCACGTCTTCGTTCATGCCTTGCTTTGTATCCCTTAAGGTATTTAGGGTTAGCGTGACTTCCACGTTGTGCGCAAATCTTTGCATGAAGTAGTTCGCTAACTCTTCAAAAGTAGCGAACTGGCTTAAGTCGTAGGAAGCCAGCCATTTGGCAGCTGTGCCTTTAAGGGATAGAGGGAACCAATACACCCATTTCATCGAGTCCTTTTTCTTCTTATGGGCTCGACGCGAGAAAAGCTGCAAGTGAGACCTAGGGTCTCCCATGCCATCATACCAATGGAAGTTCGGTATTTCATCGTCATTGTCTGTTTCGTAATCCATAGGAAGGAAATCAGACAGGGCGTAGCTTCTTTTCTCTTTATTCTGCCCTTTCAGCAGCTGCTGTAGGGCTTTACGGTCCTTTTGTGTGAAGGACTCGTGGTATTGGTTGCCTTCCATTACGGAGGCCTCTTTTTGCTTGCGAGGTTTTTCAGATTTCTTTTTAGGCCTTTGTTCACCGTTTGATGAACATGAATCGCCTACTTCAGCCTCTTGGCTGAGAGCATCGATTTTGGCCTCAAACTCCCTTCTCAAGTCCTCGATTTCATCTAGTTTTATTTTGTTTTTGAAAATCCTCCTAGAGTGAGAACTTGATGCGCATGAGCCTTGGCTCGACACTTCACTTGGATTGGATTTTGACATGCTTTTCAAGCTTTTTCAAAATATCCTAAATACAAGCAAAGAAAACAAATTAAAACGACACTTTTTTACAAAATTTTCGCAAGACTTCTACAAGCAAACTCGATTTTTGAAAAGGCTCACGTCCCACCGGGCGTGCCAATCTCTATAGACGCGCGAAAATCCCCGCCTCTTCGTCCCTTTCGGGGCTTGGAGTGGATCTTCTCGTGTGTCTAAGGCCTATGTATATAAATAGGGCGTGCCAGCTAGCTTACTTAAGCTAGCGAAGATATTTTTAACACTGACTTCTAAACGTGGCGACTGTGAGCAAGTAAGCTCTTGTCGTCGCAGACCTTCTTGCACCGATGCGCAAGGGTCAGTCTGTACGCTTTGCAAAAATCGAGTTTTGGATAGAAAGTCTACGAAGCGGTTCGAGGTGTCTATTTAGGGTCTTTAAAATGCGATTGTATATTTTAGATCACGTGGATTTGCACGTGCCTAAGTCTTTTCTTTTATCCCTTTTCGGGCCACCTAGTTTGTGTGTTATGAACACTCCACTACATGGGCGAATTCGAGCGGGGCTTGCTTCGATGCAATATGCGTCCTACCTCGTGGTATGGCGTAGATGCAATGCAAACTCACGCTACTCCAAAGGGAAAACCCTGTAGACACCGAAAATTTTCACTTGCGGGTTCTTAGGCCTGAAGTGAACCTTTTCGCAATCTACTTCGCTTTATGGGCGTGCCAGCTAGTTTACTTTAACTAGCAAAGTATGTTTTGAAAACAATCTGACTTTTGAAAGGCGATTGTAGGCAAGCGGGATTTTTACGTCGCAGACCTTCTTGCACCGATGCGCAAGGGTCAGTCTGCACGCTTAGAGACTTCGTTTTGAGACAAGTTTAACTCAAAATATATTTTGAATGAAGAAGTGTTTTAAAACCTTTTGAAAACCATGCATTTGGGCGATTTTGACTTTGTAAGGGTTGGACGACCCTAAGTCTTGCATGATTTGATTCGGGTTTGTACGATTCTCAGATTTTAGATCACGTGGATTTGCACGTGCCTAAGTCTTTCTTTTTATCCCTTTACGGGCCACCTAGGTGTGTGTTATGAACACTCCACTACATGGGGCGAATTTGAGCGGGAGTACGGGGCTTGCTTCGATGCAATATGCGTCCTACCTCGTGGTATGGCGTAGATGCAATGCAAACTCACGCTACTCCAAAGGGAAAACCCGAAATTAAAAGACAATGCCGAAGGGAAATTGCCGAAGGGAAATGACTTGTAAAGTAAATAGCCGAAGGGAAATGACTTGTAAAGTAAATAGCGGAAGGGGAAATATGGCTATATCTTAAGAGCGGAAAGGCTCAATTGTGTAAGTGTGTGTCGTGTATATATTGAAAGACAACGCACACGACTTGAACCTTAAAACCCGAATCTTAAAGACGTAGCCGAAAGAAATACTTTATATAGAGTATATGTAGGGGCCCTTACTTGGGTCTTGTAAGTAAGAGCGAAGGCTCAATGTGTGTGCGTGCTTGAATTGAAAGACTTACACACACGACATGAAATGAAACCCAAATATAAATTGCAGTATGCCTTGACTAAGGTCTTGGGAGTAAGAGCAAAAGCTCAATGTGTGTGAGTGTAGAATTGAAGTACTACGCACACGACATAAATGAAACCCAAATATAACTGCAATAAGGCCTTTACTAAGGTCTTGGGAGTAAGAGCGAAGGCTCAATGTGTGTGCGTGTGGAAAATGGAAAGACAACACACACGACTTAATTAAAAAAAAACCCCTTGACTTAAAATATATAAATATAACTATATGTTAAGGGCTGGTTAGGCCCGTGTGTGTGCAAAAAGTGTACGACTAAGAGCGGAAAGGCTCAAGTGCGCGTGTGTGCGGGTGTGTCAAACCACGTTATTACAATCGGGGGGAGACGAAGCTCCTTTACTACAACCCCGTATCAAAATTTAATTGAATATAAAGCAAGTTAATGTAATAGACCAAGTTTAGACACTTACAAATAGCTGGTCCATGTTCAACTTGCTTGCACGTGGGCTCACGGTTCACCTTGGGCAGCCAAGAGGGGGTTATCCTAGGGGGCTTTGAGGGAGGTTCTATGGGGCACGATTAGGGTCTTAGGGGAACTAAGGTTCGGCCAAGACGGGGGCTGTGTAAGGTATGTCCTAGGGTCTCTCCTAGGGTACAGGTCAAGGCCAGGGTGCAGGTTGGGTCGGCAGGAAGGTGGACAGGGCGGCAGGAAGGTGGACAGGACGGCAGGGAGGCGTCTGGCGCCTGGCGCAGCAGACGGGCGCCTGGCGCTGGGCGCGCTGGCGCGCAGGGAGGCGTCTGGCGCGCGGGACGGTTGCGGCACGGGGCGTGCAGGCGACAGAGGGGCGCGCGGCAGGAAGTAGGGCGCGCGGCAGCAGAAGGCGCGCGCGGCAGGCGCTGGTTACTCACGGCCGGCCGGGTTGAAGTTGTTGAGGTTTGTTAGGGATGGTTTGAGGCGGTTGGGGTTAGGTTAGGTCTAGTTAGGGTTCAGTTAGGGTTAGGTTGGTTCAGTTAGGGTTAGGTTCAGTTAGGGTTAGGTAGGTTCGAACCTAGGCTAGGTTGGGGTTAGGTTTACCTCTTGGAGCCGGTCCTTCTTGGCTTGAGCCCACGTCTCCACGGTTGCAGCCACTTGGTCCAGCCCACCTTGGTTGCAGCCCCTTGGTCTAGACCCACTTAGCCCACATGGCTTGAACCCACCTCACCCAATGAGCCCACATGGCTAGGTCTATCACTCCCTCTCTCTCCTCCCAAATATTTGCATGAACCCTTTACATGGACCCCCTCACCTCTATTTATAGAGATTTGAGGTGGGTCTTGGATTTGGGTTTGGGTTTGGGTTTGGATCCATACCCAAATCCAAACACTATTTGGATCTGGATATTGGATCTCGGATATTTTGAGATCTGTATCCGATCCAAACCCAATATTTTTATGGATACAGATCTGGATATTTTGATCCAGATCCGATCCAATCCAAACACTATTTGGATCCAATCCAAATCCAAACACTATTTGGATCGACCCAAACACTATTTGGATTGGCCTAAATCCAAACACTATTCATTACATGGATTTGGATCTGGATATATATGGTCCAGATCCAAATCAAAATTTCTTCGGACAGTCCTTCTTGGCTTCTCGAGGCGAACGATCTGTGCGGGCACTGGCTTCATCAGCGCTCCGTCTGGTGCTGGGTTTTCCCCAACTTTGTCGTCCGGACTCCGTCTCGCCGTTCTGGACTCCGTTGAGCTTTTCATCAAATGGGCTCTGCTTTCTTTTGTTTTTTTATCAGGGAGTGGCTTCTGAAGCTCTGGGCTTGAATCCTCTTCGGGCCTAGGGTCTTCTTTTGCCTTCTGTACCTGTTTTCACATTTCAAAACAGGTCGTCGTTTTGGCTCAAACGAGCTTTTTGGTGTTTTGAGAGTTTTTGAAAAATAGAAGATTTGGGGTGTTTATAGATGCCCCTCTTTGGCATTATCCAAATGTATTTGGATAATGGCAAAGAAGAAACACCCCGTTCTCTCAAATTTTCTCGAGAATACACCATTTATTTCGCAAAAAACCCTGTTTTCTTTTTCCACAGGTGGGGATTTTTAGCAAAAAGGGGCTTTTCCTAGCTATTTCCCTATATGTATGATCATGCACGAATGACTCTTTGAATGCATGCATGAGAAAAATTTTATTTTTGGTTTTTGAGCCCGAAGAGAGCCTTTTGGGGCTGGTTGCTCCGAGCAGGTTTTTACCCATGTCTTTTTGACATTCGTGGGTTTTTCGAAAATTTCTTTTTGAAAAGGAACTCCTTTTAACTTGTATCGAAAAGGACTTCCATTTTTCATACTTCCCTTCATTCGGGTTTCAATACCTGCTACTCAGTAGAGGTTTTTGGGTAGGAAAACTTGGAAAACATTTCAAAGTTCCATTTCCTACAAAACAGAGTCGAGTTCTCAAACAAAATGAAATCCAAATAAGCCGATTTTATTCGTACTTTAGGATTTTCGCAAATTTGAATCTTTTTCCTCGGGGATAAGCCGTAGGGATATGGGAAAGAGATACCACGGTCCCTTCTGAAGCGTCCCGTGGTTTTAGGCAAAGAATCGGAAAATCGCTCTTTGGAGCTTTGGCTTTTTGTTTCTTTTTCATAGAGGGTCTCCCTTTGGGAGTATTTTTTCATTAATCCCTCTTTTCTTTAAAGGAGAGCAGCTCTTTGGAGGAGTTTTTGTATTCCCTGTTTATGAAGGGAAGACCTCTTTGGGAGGAGTGTTTTTATATCTCCTTTTTCTTTTGAACGAGAAGACCTCTTTCGGAGGAGTTTTTGTATTCCCTGTTTATGAAGGGAAGACCACTTTCGGAGGAGTTTTTGTATTCTCGATTTTTTTTTCTTTCTTTTGAAAATAGCCAATTTTCCTTTTTGGAGAGAAAGTAGGATGGGGGAGGGCTTATCCCTTTGGTTACTCGATTCAAACGAGATCGTCCTATTTCTTAATAGCATCTGCTATTCGAAAATATTTTGATATTTTGAACAAGGCTTAATCTTGTAAGCCAAGGTTCTTTGAAATATAGCCAATTCATTTTTGGAAGACTCTTCTTTTCGAAAAGTATAGATTCCTCCATTCGGGGTTATACAATCTACTTCGATCCTTCTTTCAAGAAGTTTCAAAGGAGTTCGATTTTTCAAAATCTTTTTGAAAAGGAATTCAGCATAAACCCTTTTGAATATTCGGGCATTTTCGGGGTTTTGCTAATTTCTACCCACAATATCAACAAATTTCTAATTTTTGTTGCCCTTTTGAAGACATGGGGATATTTCTACTCGAGTTTGCCACCCTTTTGGGCTTTCTTCGGGGTGATATGATGCATGTTATGCACTCCATGTGTTTTAAAATGGAAATACATGTCTTTATGCAACGATGAACACATGAAATGTATCTCACAAATCACGAAGGAGATGCATTCGCTTATCCATGGAAAGTGTCTAGGGGCTGTGTTTAAAAATGCCCCTAGCTTGATGGGAATTTCGCATGGCCGTATGGTGAAGGGCCATGGTTTTTCAAAGGGATTTTGGATGGACAATGGTATGTTCATGTCCATGCACTTCCATGGTTTTTCTAACATGATCATGATACTTTTTGCTCAAGGATGGGAAACATAACCAGCCCTAAGTGATCGTCATGGCCATCAGGTGTTAGTTTTGACATGGTCTCCATATTTCATCGTGAGATTCATGTTCTTTATCCTAACACAATCATGGTTTTTATATAAACCAGAAGTTGAAGAAAATCTTTCTTTTCAAAGCCATGAAAGGTTTTTGTGAAATGTGTAACCCTTTTTCAAGATTCTCATTTCCTTTTTTAAAATTTGCCTCGAAGGTGTTGGTTTTGATTTGTATGGAGACATGCCTATGAAGGCTCGATACTTAGGGGGTCGACTCTTATTGCCCCTTTGATTTTGCAAAACCCTGAATTCGATTTCTAGAATGATGTCTAGACTCGATGCATATGAATGATTTCAAAGTGTAATGCATGATGCTTATGCACACACTATGGGTTAACTTATTTCTAAAAATCCCCAATTTTCCATAAGTTAAGGATTTTTGCGAAGTTCAGGAAGCTTGGAGGTGTTTATTCCTCCTTGCTTTGGTGATTCTCGAGCTTTTCATTTTTGAAAAAGCTCTAGGCAAAAGGGTAGATAGGACCAGCTTTTTGCACACTTGGTTTCAGGGAGTATATACAATTTTCGAAAGCATTTTTACAATTTTTTTTAAAATGGGCTTTGTACATGGCCAAAGGCTTTTGAAACAAAATTTCTTTTTGGAATTTTCGTTTTTCCAAATGTTTTTGAGATTTTGAGAGTTTTCAACTTTTTTTGTCTTTTTCAAAAGTAGGGATCTTCCATTGAACCTTCAAAGAAAACATTCATGCATCAGACTCTAATCAGATAGGTCTAAGACATGGGTTTCGGTTTTAGAGGTTCTACAAGGCACCCTTGACCCAGATGGTCTTAGGTGGCGGCTCTGGTGGTATGGGTGGGCTGTAGCCCAGTCCATATCGTTCCCTATTGGTTTTAGGTAGGACAGGCTCAAGCCTACCTTGGTTTCGGGTTCCCAGGCCCGCGTAGGGTTTATATCCCATATTCAGAATCATGTTCCAAGACTTTTTGCTTTTCGAAAAGTTTTGGTATAAATCATGGTCTTGGAACATGGAATCGTCCATGTTGGGGACATATACCCTTTTGGATATCGGGAGTTTGGATTCCGGGGTGATGGAAGACTTGGGCTTCCATACAAACCTGGTTTGGGAGACTTTGCCCTCAAGGAAAGCCAAGCTTGGTTCCTTGAGGAGTTTTGGACATAGCAGGGTTATGGAAAACTTATGGTTCCATACCCTATTTTGGGAAAAATTTACTTCAAGGGGAGCCATGCAAGGTCCCTTGAAGTTTTTGACTTGGTCCCTAGGTTCAACTCGTGGTGCCCCTAGGGATTGATTTTTTTGTTTCAAAGCCATAGCCTTGGCTCTAGGGCACAAGACTAGGCTCGAAGAAGTGGGTTTTTCTATGGTAGGGTTATGAGCTCCTAAGATGTCGATGCATGCATTAGGGGTCTCCATGTCTACCATTTTCGAAACTTCTTTTTGTTTTTGAAATTCCTTTGAATGGTGCGCGATAGTTGGCGCACCTTGAAAAACCTCAAGTTTTGGCACAGTTTGTGGGTTTGTGTGTGCAAAGGGGTTATCCAATGCATCTGATGACCCTACATGAAGAAGTGAGTCTTGAGAAGGATAGGTTTCAGGCATACCTCTTTGTGGCTTGTCTACCTTTTCAGGGTGAGAGCAAGCCGATTTCCCGGGTAACTCTGTTTTGAGCCCCCGGGGTTTAACGAGGCGTTTCCTTTCGAAACCTTCCTGTTTTTCACTCTCGTTCCTTTGTAGGGTGTGGACTTCATGTCCCACTGTATGTGTGTGCCTAGACTTAGGACTTGAAGTTTTCGAAATTCCAAAATTTTGTTTTTCAATTTTTTGGTCTTTTTCCAAATTTTCAAGATTTTTTTGGTTTTTTGAAATAGAAAAATCTTTTTTTGGTTTTTCTATGGATTTTGAAAAGCTTGAAGTTGTAGGAGTGGACGACTTATCCCTTTGCCGGGATTTGTCTCTAATCTCCAATCCTTCGTTGAGTTTGAGATCGGTTTTCAATTCACGATCTGTATGTGCCCTCGAAGAGCTGCTATGTGTTCGATGGGCTTTAAGCTCCTTGCTTAAAGCATCCATCTTTTGAAATATTTTTTCAATCTCATCGAGCTCTCTTTGGGCTTTATCTGATTTGAAAACCTCTTTTAGTTTACTCAACGAAGATTTTTGTAGCTTTCTATCCATTTTCATGCAATTTTCCTAAGTATGCACGATTTTTGAAAAACACTCTTTTTTTCGAAAATTTGAGTATAACTCGTTTGTTTGAAGTCTGCTTAAGTCCCGGGTCCCACCGGGCGTGCCAATTTGTAGACACCGAAAATTTTCACTTGCGGGTTCTTAGGCCTGAAGTGAACCTTTTCGCAATCTACTTCGCTTTATGGGCGTGCCAGCTAGTTTACTTTAACTAGCAAAGTATGTTTTGAAAACAATCTGACTTTTGAAAGGCGATTGTAGGCAAGCGGGATTTTTACGTCGCAGACCTTCTTGCACCGATGCGCAAGGGTCAGTCTGTACGCTTAGAGACTTCGTTTTGAGACAAGTTTAACTCAAAATATATTTTGAATGAAGAAGTGTTTTAAAACCTTTTGAAAACCATGCATTTGGGCGATTTTGACTTTGTAAGGGTTGGACGACCCTAAGTCTTGCATGATTTGATTCGGGTTTGTACGATTCTCAGATTTTAGATCACGTGGATTTGCACGTGCCTAAGTCTTTCTTTTTATCCCTTTACGGGCCACCTAGGTGTGTGTTATGAACACTCCACTACATGGGGCGAATTTGAGCGGGAGTACGGGGCTTGCTTCGATGCAATATGCGTCCTACCTCGTGGTATGGCGTAGATGCAATGCAAACTCACGCTACTCCAAAGGGAAAACCCGAAATTAAAAGACAATGCCGAAGGGAAATTGCCGAAGGGAAATGACTTGTAAAGTAAATAGCCGAAGGGAAATGACTTGTAAAGTAAATAGCGGAAGGGGAAATATGGCTATATCTTAAGAGCGGAAAGGCTCAATTGTGTAAGTGTGTGTCGTGTATATATTGAAAGACAACGCACACGACTTGAACCTTAAAACCCGAATCTTAAAGACGTAGCCGAAAGAAATACTTTATATAGAGTATATGTAGGGGCCCTTACTTGGGTCTTGTAAGTAAGAGCGAAGGCTCAATGTGTGTGCGTGCTTGAATTGAAAGACTTACACACACGACATGAAATGAAACCCAAATATAAATTGCAGTATGCCTTGACTAAGGTCTTGGGAGTAAGAGCGAAAGCTCAATGTGTGTGAGTGTAGAATTGAAGTACTACGCACACGACATAAATGAAACCCAAATATAACTGCAATAAGGCCTTTACTAAGGTCTTGGGAGTAAGAGCGAAGGCTCAATGTGTGTGCGTGTGGAAAATGGAAAGACAACACACACGACTTAATTAAAAAAAAACCCCTTGACTTAAAATATATAAATATAACTATATGTTAAGGGCTGGTTAGGCCCGTGTGTGTGCAAAAAGTGTACGACTAAGAGCGGAAAGGCTCAAGTGCGCGTGTGTGCGGGTGTGTCAAACCACGTTATTACAATCGGGGGGAGACGAAGCTCCTTTACTACAACCCCGTATCAAAATTTAATTGAATATAAAGCAAGTTAATGTAATAGACCAAGTTTAGACACTTACAAATAGCTGGTCCATGTTCAACTTGCTTGCACGTGGGCTCACGGTTCACCTTGGGCAGCCAAGAGGGGGTTATCCTAGGGGGCTTTGAGGGAGGTTCTATGGGGCACGATTAGGGTCTTAGGGGAACTAAGGTTCGGCCAAGACGGGGGCTGTGTAAGGTATGTCCTAGGGTCTGTCCTAGGGTACAGGTCACGGCCAGGGTGCAGGTTGGGTCGGCAGGAAGGTGGACAGGGCAGCAGGAAGGTGGACAGGGCGGCAGGGAGGCGTCTGGCGCCTGGCGCAGCAGACGGGCGCCTGCCGCTGGGCGCGCTGGCGCGTAGGGAGGCGTCTGGCGCGCGGGACGGCTGCGGCACGGGGCGTGCAGGCGACAGAGGGGCGCGCGGCAGGAAGCAGGGCGCGCGGCAGCAGAAGGCGCGCGCGGCAGGCGCTGGTTACTCACGGCCGGCCGGGTTGAAGTTGTTGAGGTTTGTTAGGGATGGTTTGAGGCGGTTGGGGTTAGGTTAGGTCTAGTTAGGGTTCAGTTAGGGTTAGGTTGGTTCAGTTAGGGTTAGGTTCAGTTAGGGTTAGGTAGGTTCGAACCTAGGCTAGGTTGGGGTTAGGTTTACCTCTTGGAGCCGGTCCTTCTTGGCTTGAGCCCATGTCTCCACGGTTGCAGCCACTTGGTCCAGCCCCGCCTCTTCGCCTCTTCGCCTCTTTCGGGGCTTGGAGTGGATCTTCTCGTGTGTCTAAGGCCTATGTATACAAATAGGGCGTGCCAGCTAGCTTACTTAAGCTAGCGAAGATATTTTTAACACTGACTTCTAAACGTGGTGACTGTGAGCAAGTAAGCTCTTGTCATCGCAGACCTTCTTGCACCGATGCGCAAGGGTCAGTCTGTACGCTTTGCAAAAATCGAGTTTTGGGGAGAAAGTCTACGAAGCGATTCGAGGTGTCTATTTCGGGTCTTTAAGATGCGATTTGCATATTTTAGATCACGTGGATTTGCACGTGCCTAAGTCTTTTCTTTTATCCCTTTTCGGGCCACCTAGTTTGTGTGTTATGAACACTCCACTACATGGGCGAATTTCGAGCGGGGCTTGCTTTGATGCAATATGCGTCCTACCTCGTGGTATGGTGTAGATGCAATGCAAACTCACGCTACTCCAAAGGGAAAACCCGAAATGTAAAGACAATACTGAAGGGGAAATAACAGAAGGGAAATAACCGAAGGGAAATATGTATATAGATTATGTATATGAGCCCTTACTCGGGTCTTGCAAATAAGAGCGAAGGCTCAATGTGGGTGCATGCTTGAATTGAAAGACTTACACACACGACATGAAATTAAACCCAAATATAAATTGCAGTATGGCCTTGACTAAGGTCTTGGGAGTAAGAGCGAAGGCTCAATGTGTGTGAAAGTGCTTGAATTGAAAGTCTTACTCACACGACATGAAATGAAACCCAAATAGTATAGGTCGGCCCTTACTTGGGTCTTTCAAATAAGAGCGAAAGCTCAATGTGTGTGAGAGTGCTTGAATTGAAAGACTTACTCACACGACATGAAATGAAACCCAAATAGTATAGGTCGGCCCTTACTTGGGTCTTTCAAATAAGAGCGAAAGCTCAATGTGTGTGAGAGTGCTTGAATTGAAAGACTTACTCACACGACATGAAATGAAACCCAAATAGTATAGGTCGGCCCTTACTTGGGTCTTTCAAATAAGAGCGAAAGCTCAATGTGTGTGAGAGTGCTTGAATTGAAAGACAACGCACCCAACTTAAACAAAACCCTTCGAAAATGAAAGTATATATGTACACTTATATATTAGGGGCTGATTAGGCCCATGTGTGCTAAAAATCGTGCACGACTAAGAGAGTGCACGTGTTTGGTTGTGCCAAGCCACATTATTACAAGCGGGGGGAGACTATGCTCCGTTATTACAACCCCGTATCAAATTGAATCTCAAGCAAGTATACAACTAAGGACCGAGTTTAGGCACTTACGAGTAGCTGGTCCGTAGAGGCCTTGCTTGAGCGTGGACTTGACCTTGCGCTGCAAACGGGAGCTCCGCGAAGGTAGGTGATCAAAGGTGCTGGCCGGCTGCAAGTGGGGCACGGGATAGGCGCCTCGAAGGTGGCCGGTGGCAAGTAGATGTCACCTCAAAGTAGGGGGTTTAAAGGGGCTGAATGAGTGGGTTCTTAGGGTCACTAGGGGAGTTGAGAGTTTAGGGAAACTGGACCTAAAAGGTGAGCTGGTGGGAAGGCCGAATAGTAAATGATGGCTAGGTAGTGGCCGGCCGTTTGGGTTATACTAGGTTCGGCTAGGTTAAAGTGGTGGTGGCAAAGGGGCTGAGATGAAGATAGGATGGGTGGCTAAGAGTGGAGAGGTGGTAGAGAGGGGCTTTGAGGGAGTTTGGGGTACTTACCGAATGGGGAGAGGTGGCGGATGAAGTGGGAAGCAGGCGGGCAGGTGGTTGTTGGCTGGTTCGGTTGGGTGGAGGTGATGGCGTCCGGCTGAGGGATGGTGGTGGTGGATGGAAGAGGGAAGGTGGCAGTGCAGGTGGAGCTGGTGGAGCAGTTGGGGAGTGGAGCAGGCGGACAGGTTGGAGAGTGGAGTCGGCTGGGCTGAGGTGAGGGTTCCCACTTGGAAAACCCGCCCCCAAGGAGGGGGGTTTAAATAGGGGATGGGTAGGTCGGTTAGGGCTGGGCTGAGGGTAGTGGTTAGGTGGTTTAGGTAGGGTGGTATGTAGATAAGGTGGGCTGGAAAGGGTTGGGCCAGATATTTTAAAACTAGGGGTTTGGGTAAATCGTGGGCTAAGGGTGGTTTAGGGGTTTAGGGCTAGGTTAGGTGGTTGGGTTTTAGGGTGAGGTTTAGTGAGCTAGGTTAGGTGATTAGGCTCGGTTTAGGCTAGGATTAGGGAAATTAATCTAGGTTTAAGGAAGGATTAGGGAAGTGGGTTAGGTGATTAGGTTGGGATTAGGACGGGATTAGGGAAGTGGGTTAGGTGATTAGGCTCAGATTAGGGGTGGATTAGGGGTTTAGGCTAGGTTTAGGCATTTTGGGCTAGGTTTAGGTGAGGGAGCTCCCCTAGCATGGCCCATAGACCTTGATCACCCCATGTTGGTGCAGCCCTAGGTTAGGTTTTAGCTAATTACAAGCTTAAACCCACTCAATTAGGCTAACCCACATGATTAACCCAAACTTGACACACAAGTCAAGCTTAATACAACACTCTTGATATTTTTCACCCCTACTCTCTCTCATGCCCAATATCCCACGTGAATTTCAAGTGGGCCCCACCTCCATTTATGAGAAGGTGATGTGGGCCATGGATATGGATATTGGATTGGATCTCTGGATCCAAATCCAAATCCAAGTCCACATATGGGTTTGGATTGGAATCTGGATATATATGGTCCAGATCCAATCCAAACTGAACTCTGACTCCTTCGAGCTGGGTTCGAAACGGACGATTCGTGCGGGGCCTGACAGCATCAGTACTCCGTCTGCGTTGGGTCTTCGCCAACATAGTCGTCCGCCTCCGTTTCTGCCTTCCGGAGATGACTTCAAATGCTATTTTGATAAGAACAGGGTCTTGGACGTTCGAGATCCTGCGGTGTGAATCAGATACAAGAGTTGCTGTGCCGGGCTCGACATGTGCTCCGGTTCTGGGCTCTTCTTAGCTCTCCTGGTCCTGTCTTGATCAGGCCAAGCCACTTCGGGGTTTCAAAACATGTTTTAAAAGGGTTTTCAAAAGCTATATCATATGTTTTTGAAAGATAAAGTTTAAAACATATATACAGGGTTGTCTGGAAGGCTCCTGGGTTTCCAGACTCAAAAATGGCCCTTTGGGGCTGCTTTGTATAAAACCAGATGGATTTTGAGAAATTCGTGGGATTTCGGGGTGTTTACAGTATGTAGATAAGGTGGGCTGGAAAGGGTTGGGCCAGATATTTTAAAACTAGGGGTTTGGGTAGATGGTGGGCTAAGGGTGGTTTAGGGGTTTAGGGTTAGGTTAGGTGGTTGGGTTTTAGGGTGAGGTTTAGTGAGCTAGGTTAGGTGATTAGGCTAGGTTGAGGCTAGGATTAGGTTAATTAATCTAGGTTTAGGGAAGGATTAGGGAAGTGGGTTAGGTGATTAGGTTGGGATTAGGCCGGGATTAGGGAAGTGGGTTAGGTGATTAGGTCGGGATTAGGGGTGGATTAGGGGTTTAGGCTAGGATTAGTCATTTTGGGTTAGGTCTAGGTGAAGGAGCTCCCTTAGCATGGCCCATAGACCTTGATCACCCCATGTTGGTGCAGCCCTAGGTTAGGTTTTAGCTAATTACAAGCTTAAACCCACTCAATTAGGCTAACCCACATGATTAAACCCAAACTTGACACACAAGTCAAGCTTAATACAACACTCTTGATATTTTCCACCCACACTCTCTCTCATGCCCAATATCCCATGTGAATTTCAAGTGGGCCCCACCTCTATTTATGAGAAGGTGATGTGGGCCATGGATATGGATATTGGATTCGATCTCTGGATCCAAATCCAAATCCAAGTCCACATATGGGTTTGGATTGGGATCTGGATATATATGGCCAGATCCAATCCAAACTGAACTCTGACTCCTTCAAGCTGGGTTCAAAACGGACGATTTGTGCGGGGCCTGACAGCATCAGTACTCCGTCTGCGTTGGGTCTTCGCCAACATGGTCGTCCGCCTCCGTTTCTGCCTTCCGGAGATGACTTCAAATGACATTTTGATAAGAACAGGGTCTTGGACGTTCGAGATCCTGGGGGTGTGAATCAGACACAAGAGTTGTTGTGCCGGGCTCGACGTGTGCTCCAGTTTCGGGCTCTTCTTAGCTCTCCTGATCCTGTCTTGATCGGGCCAAGCCACTTCGGGGTTTCAAAACATGTTTTAAAAGGTTTTCAAAAGTCATATTTTATGTTTTTGAAAGATAAAGTTTAAAACATATATACAGGGTTGTCTGGAAGGCTTCTGGGTTTCCAGACTCAAAATGGCCCTTTGGGGCTACTTTTACAAAACCAGGTTTGTTTAAGAAATTCGTGGGATTTCGGGGTGTTTACAGTGGGATTTCGGGGTGTTTACACGCGCGCAGGGTGCGGTGCGCCTGCTTGGCACGCGGGTGGCGTGCTACGGTGCATAGGGCGCGCGGGGGTGTGTATTGGAAGGTAGGTCGGTTCGGGTGCTTAGGGGATGTGTGGGTAGTTTAGGTTTAAGGTGGGCTGGGGTGTTAGGTTAACCTAAGTGGGATTAGGGGAGGTCGGTTAGGTCTAGGTGGAGTCGGTTTTGGTGGTTTAGAGGGACTAGGAAGAGTGGTTTAGGGAGGTTAGTAGGGCTTACCTTTGAACAACGGTTTAGGGCATGCTTGAGCTCCAATTAGCCACCTTAAGCCTCCTTATCCAAGCAACATCAACCCTTCAATTAGGGTGGGGCAGCCCTTAACTAATCCCACACTAAACTATAATTAATAAAACCCTAAACAAATAAAAGCCTTAAGCACTCACCTTGAACCTTCTCTCTCCTCCCTTCCAATTCACGTGAACCCTTGTAATGGACCCCCTCACCTCTATTTATAGTCATTTGAGGTGGGTCTTGGATTTGGGTTTGGAATCTCGATCTAGACCCAAATCCAAACACTATTTGGATCTGGATCATGGATCTCAGATATTTTGAGGTCCGTATCCGATCCAAATCCAACATTTTTATGGATATGGATCTGGATATTTTGGTCCAGATTCGATCCAATCCAAACACTATTTGGATCCAATCCAAATCCAAACACTATTTGGATCGACCCAAACACTATTTGGATTGGCCCAAATCCAAACACTATTCACTATATGGATTTGGATTTTGATATTTATGGTCCAGATCCAAATCAAAATTTCTTTGGATAGTCCTTCTTGGCTTCTCGAGGCGAACGATCTGTGCGGTCCCTGGTTTCATCAGTGACCTGTTTGGTGTCGGGTTTCCCCAATCTGTGTCGTCCAGACTTCTTTCTGCCTTTTAAACTTCATTTTTTTGCTCACTTCTGGTTTTCCTGGTTCAGATTCGGTATGCTTGAGTGAGAATGGTTGATCTGGCTTTCTGGTGCTCCGGGCTTGCCATCTGCTTCGTGTCTGGGCCTTCCTTTCGCCTTTTGATCTTGGCTTTTATCAGGCCAGGTTGGTCTTCTAGGCTTCAAAACATACTTCTGAAGCTGCTTTTGGTATTGGCCTTCGTGACCGGCTTGTTGGGCTGTTTCTGGATCAGGTGTCGTCTTTGCATGCTCCACCTATTCGCCTTTTTTTTTTGGGAAAATGGGGCTTAGCCCGGGTTTCAGAAACTCCTATTTGATAAAGGGCTTCAAAACACTATTTACAGGATTAAAAGCAATATGTACAGAGTTTAAAATAGTACATATATGTTTTCGAATATGTACAGGGTTTCTGGAAGGCTCCTGGGTTTCCAGACTCAAAATGGCCCTTTGGGGCTGCTTTTGTAAACCAGGTATATTTTTGGAAAGTCATGGGATTTTGGATTGCTTACAGATGCCTCTCTTTGGCATTATCCAAATTGATTTGGATAATGGCAAAGACGACAACACCCATGTTCAATGTCTCCCTGGATCTATTCTCGAAAATATGGGATCGTCCCAATTTTTGAGCCAAAACCTTTCTTTAAAACCTGGTAGGAGGAGATATCATGCCAAAGGGGACCCCTTCCATGGGTTCTTGGCCCTAAATGGGGATCGTGTTATGAAGTGTTCATGCGTGAATATGCAAGTGCATGATGTGGATGAGACGCCAAGAAGGGTGACCCCCTAGAGACCCTATACATGGTTGAACTTTTGAGACTTACGAAGACTTGCTGCTTCAAGTGAGCAAGCCTTATGTTGCTCGATGTTTGAGTTTTCAAAATCTATTTACAAGAGAAAAACTGCTTTTAGCCTCGATCGTAAGAACCTTTGACTCATTGTGTTTGCCTTTACTTGAGTCTTCACACCCGCTAATCTAGCGGAGGTTTTATAAGAAAACAAGCTAAGTTTCAAAATTCCTACGCCTTACTTAGAACGTCGAATTCTCAAACAAAACGAAATACAAGTAAGAAAATCCTATTTTTACTTTAGGATTCCTTGAAATGAACCATGTTTACTTGGGATAAGTCACCGGAATGGGAAAGAGATCACGGTCCCTTCTGAAGCATCCCATGGTTTGAGGTAGAGAGGCGGAAAACTGTTCTTTTTGAGCTTTTTGGCCTTTTCTTTCTTTTTTTCATAGAGGGTCTCCCTTCGGGAGTATTTTTTCTTTATTCCCTCTTTTCCATAGAAGAATCAATTTTCTATTTTTGGGATTCAGCTTTCCTTCTTTGGGAAAGAGATTTTGGTAGGGATTTCCCCTTTGTTTTCGCCAAATTTTCCTTTTGGAAGGAGAAGCGAAGGGGGGAAGACTTATCCCAAGGTCATACTCGATCCATTCCAGATCAGCCTATTTAGAAATAGCACGCACTACTTGCAAGTATCTTGCTATATTGAACTAGGCCTTTCTTTGTAAGAAGAAGAATTTTGAAAATGTAACCACGTATTTTGGAAAGCTCCACTTTTTCGCAAGTGTTGATTCTCTCATTCAGGGTCACACAGTTCGCCTTTGATCCCCTCTTTCGGAGTTTCAAAGTAAATCTCCCTAAACATTTTCGAAAATGGGAATTTAACTTAGACCCTACACATGATACTTCTTTAAGTATTGAATATTGATAGGATCTGCTAAATTCCTACCTTCTACATCGATCAACCAATAAGAGTTGTTTATGGTGGTTCCACGTGCAACATAAGGGCCATCCCACTTGGGCCGCCACTTTCCAAGTGGATGTGGGCCACGATAGTGGATGATTTTTAAAACGAGATCTCCCACTTCAAAGTGGCGAGGTTTCATATGTTTCTCATAGTGTCGCGCTATCCTTTGCTGGTATGCATGAGGATGATCCATAGCAAGGAGTCACCTCTCATCTAACAAATCTAGTTCGGCCATCCTAGCATGCTGAAGCGTCTCTAGGGGGAGGTCGAGTGCAATGGATGTATGTAATGAATGCAACCTTGTATGAATGGGGAGAATGGTGTTTGTGCCATAGACCAACTCAAATGGCGTGGCATTTGTGGGAGTTTGGATGGAAGTCCTATAAGCCCATAAGGCTTCATCCAGCTTCTCATGCCATGTCCTACCCTTTTCTAAAGTTTTCTCAATAATACTAATGAGAGTTTTATTGGTGGCTTCGGCTTGGCCGTTGCCTTGAGAGTAGTAGGGTGATGAGAAGTGGTGAGTTATGCCATAGGTGTTGCACAACTTGACCATCTGCTCGTTTTTGAATGGGGTGCCATTATCAGACACGAGGTCTCTTGGAACTCCAAATCGAGCCATGATATTTTTCCTAATGAAAGCCACCACATGGTGCCCCTGGACATTAGTCAGGGAGGTGGCTTCGACCCATTTGGAAATGTATTCAGTGGCTGCTAAAATGAACCTATGCCCATTCGATGCCTTTGGAAATATTGGTCCTACAATATCAAATGCCCACATGGTAAATGGCTAGGGGCTGACCACGGAATGCAGTGAAGATGAGGGGATATGAATGGCGTGCCCATGCACTTGACATGGATGACACTTCCTAACATGATCGTGGCAATCCTTTTTCAGAGTGGACCAAAAATAACCTGCCCTACGTATTTTCATTGCCATCATGTTGGCATTAACATGACCTCCACATTCTCCATCATGGAATTCGTGCATTATAATCCTAGACTCCTCTAGGTCGACACACCTTAGTAAGATGCCAGTAAAGCTTTTTTTGTACAAAACCCCACCCAAAATTGCATATCGGGTAGAAATTTTCCGGATGAATGTCTTATCCTTGGATGTGGCATTTTCAGCAAATCTCCCATTTTCTAAAAAGCCTTTTATGTCATAAAACCAAGGTTTTTCATCAGAATCTGGGTCGTTTTGGCAAATTTCCAAATCATGTGTGGATGGAGTGGGTGCATGCCATATTTCTAAGGACCCGGTTCCCAAAGCGGGATCGACCCTTAGGGCTGAACCCAAGGATGAGAGGGCATCAGCAATGCCATTATCCTCTCTTCCTACATGTGTGAGTGTGCATGATTGGAAGGATTTGACCAATCGAGTGGCCAACTCATGATATGGAAGAAGCTTTTCATTTCTAACTTGCCAAATTTTTAAAACTTGGTTTATAACAAGTAATGAATCTCCAAAGACCTCAATGCATGCTGCCCCTAGAGTTTTTGTAGCTTTTAAGCCTTGTATGAGTGCTTCATACTCAGCTATGTTGTTGGAACACTCAAAATCTAGGCGAATTGCTATGGGTATTTTGCCCTTATCAGGGGATACGAGGATGACCCCGGCACCAGCCCCTCTTTGGTTTCGTGCCCCGTCAAAGTGCATCTTCTACACTTGGTTTTCAAAAGAGTTTGCCAAAATGTGGTTTTGAAATTGGTTTTGTAATATGCCTTCATCAGGCATTTCATTGAGTGTGGGATATGCATCTCTAAGGGGAACTTAGCCACATAGTCTACTAGGGCTTGCCCCTTAATGGAGATCTAGTGATGGTACTTCAAGTCATACTCCATTAGAAGGAGTTGCCATTTGCCCAATCTACTAGTGAGAATGGGTTTTTCGAACAAGTGCTTGATTGGGTCAAGCTTGGACACTATCCAGATCTCATGATCTAGGAAATAGTGTCGAAATTTTTGGCAGGCCCATACCAAGGCCAAGCACGTCTACTCCATGGATTGATAATTCTTTTCATAAGTCAGGAGAGTTTTCGAAATGTAATAGATGGCATACTCCTTATGGGTATCATCTTCGTATTGAGCTAACAAGGCACCCAAAGCATTCGCATGCACAGAAATGTAAAGCAGAAGAGGTTTTCCTTGCTTTGGAGGATTTAAAACAGGGGGATTAACTAAGTACGCCTTTAGCCTCTCAAATGACTTTTGGCAATCGTCATCCCATAAAAATTTTGTACCCTTTCTTAACAACTTGTTGAAGGGTTCGCATCTAGTCGCTAGGTTTGAGATAAACCAGCGAATGGACTGTAATTGACCTTGGAGGCTACGAATTTGTGTGAGATTGGAGGGTGGAGCCATGTCTATGATGGCTCGACACTTAGAGGGGTCGACTTCTATGCCCCTTTGGCTCACCATAAATCCTAAAAGCTTTCTGAATTCTACTCCGAATACGCACTTCTGAGGGTTTAGCTTTACTTTGTCTTTTGTAAAGTCTAAGCCTTTTGAAAATCTTTTGTAAGCATTCGATATGAGTGCATCGAGTTTTTGACTTAGCCAAGAGATCATCCACATATACCTCTACGAGCTCATGAATCTGATCGTGAAAGATCGTGGTCATAGCTCTTTGGTAGGTGGTGCCAGCATTTTTCAAACCAAAGGGCATGACTGTATAGCAGTACGTGCCCCATGGGATTGTGAAAGCAGTTTTAGCCTGATCTCGTGGGGCTAATTTGATTTGATTATACCCTGAATAGCCATCCATGAACGAAAACATCTCATGATTTGCAGTACTATCGACTATCAAATCAATGTTTGTGTAGACACAGAAAATTCCCGCTCCTGGATCTTAGGCCCGAAGCAAACCTTTTCGTGTGCCTAAGTTCTAATTAAGCAAAAGGGCGTGCCAGCTAGCTTACTTAAGCTAGCGAAGAGATATTTTAAACCTGACTCCTAACGTGGTGACTGTGAGCAAGCAAGCTCTTGTCATCGCAGACCTTCTTGCACCGATGCGCAAGGGTCAGTCTGTACGCTTTTAAAATCGAGTTTTGGGATATAAGAACCTACGAAAGCGTGTTTTGAGGTGTTTCATTGGGGTTGTTTTTGGTATGATTTTCAGTTTTTATTTCACGTGGATTTGCACGTGCCTAAGTCTTTCATTTTAACCCTTTTTGGGCCAACTAGGTGTGTGTTATGAACACTTAGCCTAAGTGGGGCGATTTTAAGCGGGAGTATGGGGTTTGCTTTGATGCAATATGCATCCTAACTCGTGGTATGGCGTATATGCAATGCAAACTCACGCAACTCCAAAGGGAAAACCCGAATTTAAAAGACAATGCCGAAGGGAAATGACTTGTAATGTAAATTGCCGAAGGGAAATGACTTGTAATGTAAATCGCCGAAGGGAAATTGCAGAAGGGAAATTGCAAAAGGGAAATATGGCTATATCATAAGAGCGGAAAGGCTCAATAGTGCAAGTGTGTGCCGTGTATATATGTAAAGACTACGCAGCTGAACCTTAAAACCCAAATCTAAAAGACATAGCCAAAAGGGAAATACATATATAATATATATGGGCCCTTACTTGGGTCTTGGAAGTAAGAGCGAAGGCTCAATGTGTGTGCGTGTGAAAATGTAAAGACAACACACACGACTTTAAATGAAACCCAAATATAAATTGCAATATGGCCTTAACTAAGGTCTTGGGAATAAGAGCGAAAGCTTAATGTGTGTGAGTGCGAGAATTGAAGTACTACACACACGACATGAAATTAAACCCAAATATAAATTGCAATATGGCCTTAACTAAGGTCTTGGGAATAAGAGCGAAAGCTCAATGTGTGTGAGTGTATAATTGAAATACTACACACACGACATGAAATTAAACCCAAGGAAAGTATAACACGGCCCTTACTTGGGTTTTGCAAATAAGAGCGAAAGCTCAATGTGTGTGAGTGCGAGAATTTAAAGACAACACACACAACTTAAGCAAAACCCTACGCAACTTAAAGTATATAAATAAACTTATATCTTAAGGGCTGATTAGGCCCGTGTGTGTTCAAAATCGTGCACGACTAAGAGCGAGGTAGGCTCAAGTGCACGTGTGTGTGGGTGTGCCAAGCCACGTTATTACAAGCGGGGGGAGACGATGCTCCGTTATTACAACCCCGTATCAAATTTAATTTAACTTAAGCAAGTCTACAAATGAGGACCGAGTTAGGCACTTACTTATAGCTGGTTCGGAGGTGACTTGCTTGAGCTTGGGCTTGGGTGTCGCCTTGGGCTGCAAGAGGGAGCTCCTCGGAATGACACGGCAAGGGTGTGTGGTCGGGTGACAAAGGGGGATGGTTGTGGCGCCTTGGGGACTTGCCGGCTGCTAGGAGGGTGCTGCCGTGATGTCTAGGGCTGAAGTGGTTAGGGAGGGTCACTAAGGTATAGGGCTGATGTTAGGGAAGGTGGAGGTAAGGGATGACTAAGGGGGATGGTTCAAGGAAGAGGGTGTGGCTGGCCGGGTGACTTGGGTACAGTCGGCTATGACTGGCTGACTAGGGCGATTTAGGTGGTGGCCGATTGGGGTAGCTAGGGGATGTCACGGATGGGAAGGTAGGGTGCTATGGAAGGTGGAGCTAAGGGGTGGTTGAGAGTGGAGGGGGCAAGTCCTAGGGAGCAAGGTAAGGGGCTGGGGTGTCACTAAGGAGGAAGGTAGGGAAGCGGGTGGTGTGATGGGCTATGTCTGGCCGAATGGGTAAGTGTTGCAAGAAGGCTGTGATGGAGCTATGTGGTGGTGGTATGGGTGGCTGAGAGTGGAGGGGGAGAGAAGATAGGGTGGAGTTGGGTTGAGGTACTAACCGTATAGGAGAGGGAGGTCGGTGTGCGGAAGGAGGGCAGCCGGGTGGAAGGTAGATGGAGCTGGCCGGGCGGTTGGTGGCAGCGTGGAGTGGAGTAGGCCGGGGGGTGGTGGTGGCGTGGAAGGTAGCTGGCCAAGGAGTGGTGGTGGTGCAGGTGGGAGAAGGGAGCCAGGTGAGAGAGGGTTCAGCTGGCCCAAGTGCTGGCTGGAAGAACTTGAAAACCCGCCCACTGGGGGGGGGGGGGGGGGGGGGGGGGGGGGGGGGGGGGGGTTATAGATTTTTCCAAGGTCGGTTGGGGCTGGTTTTTAGAGGGTGGTTAGGTGGTGGTGGTGTGGTGATAAGGTGGGCTGGTTTTGAGGAGGGGCCAGATATTTTGTTTTAAGTGGTTTTAGGGATATGGTGTGCTAGGTTTTAGGTGGGGTGGTTTAGCGGTTTAGGGCTTAGCTAGGTGGGTTGGTTTTGGGGTGAGGTTTAGTGAGGTGGGTTAGGTGTTTAGGCTAGGATTAGTTTAGGATTAAGGAAGTTAGGCTAGGTTTAGGGAAGGATTAGTGAGGTGGGTTAGGTGATTAGGTTGGGATTAGGCCGGGATTAGGGAAGTGGGTTAGGTGATTAGGCTAGGATTAGGCCGGGATTAGGGTAGAGGGCTAGGATTAGGGGTTTTGGATTAGGATTGGGTTAGGAAGCTCCCTTTGCATAACCCATAGACTTCATTGCATCATGTTGGTGCAACCCTAGGTTAGGTTTTGGCTAATACAAGCTTAAACCCATACTAATTAGGCTAACCCACATGATTAACCCAAACTTAACACACAAGTCAAGCTTAATACAATTCCCCTCATGCTTATCCTCCCCATTCTCTCTCATGCCCATAATCCCACGTGAATTTCAAGTGGGCCCCACCTCCATTTATGAGAAGGTGATGTGGGCCATGGATGTGGATATTGGATTGGATCTCTGAAACCAAATCCAAATCCACACATACGTTTGGATTGGGATCTGGATATATATGGTCCAGATCCAATCCAAACTGAATTCTGACTCCTTCAGGGTATGTTCGAAACTAACAGTTTGTGCGGGGTCTGACAGCATCAGTACTCCGTCTGCATTGGGTCTTCGCCAACATGGTCACCCGCTTCTGTTTTCACCTTTCGGAAATGACGTCAAAGGATTTTTGCTGATAACAGGGACTTGGATGTTCGAGATACTGGGGGTGGATTCAACACGAGAGTTGTTGTGCCGGGCTCGACATGTGCTCCAGTTTTGGGCTCTCTTTTAGCTCTTCTGGTCCTGCTTTCATCAGACCAAGCCGCTTCGTGGGGTTTCAAAATGTGTTTTAAAAGGTTTTAAAAAACATATTATACATATTTTAAAGCATATACAGTTTAAACATATGTACAGGGTTGTTTGGAAGGCTCCTGGGTTTCTAGACTCAAAATAGCCCTTTGGGGCTGCTTTTACAAAACCAGGTTATTTTTGAGAAGTTCGTGGGATTTCGGGGTGTTTACAGTTTGGTAAAGGGAAATTGTCTTTTGGCGTGGCCTTATTCAGGTTTCTGAAATTGATGCATATTCGAATCTTCCCGCTGGTTTTTTGAACTACAACTATATTGGATAACCAATCAGAATATGCAATGGGTTTTATAAATCCGGCTTCTAACAGATGTTCTAAACCCTCTTTGACTTGTGAGTGTACATTGTAGACACTGAAAATCCGCACCTCTGGTTCTTAGGCCTGAAGTGAACCTTTTCATGTGTCTAAGTCATATTTTAGCAAAAGGGCGTGCCAGCTAGCTTGCTTAAGCTAGCGAAGAAACGTTTTGAAATCTGACTTCTATCGGGGCGACTGTGAGCAAGTGAGCTCTTTTCATCGCAGACCTTCTTGCACCGATGCGCAAGGGTCAGTCTATATGCTTGGCAAAGTCTTTTAAGATGTAAACCTCTTTGAAAAATTGCCTAAGTGTTTGGGCTTTGGATGTACGATTTTAGATTTTATTACACGTGGGATTTGCACGTGGCTATGTCTTTCTTTTTATCTTTTCGGGCCAACTAGGTGTGTGTGTGCACAAGTGACCTAAGTTGGGCGATTTCACGTGGGCTTTCGCCAACGTGTGTGAGTGTAGAATTGAAAGACAACTCACACGACTTGTAATGAAACCCAAATATAATTGCAATAGGCCTTGACTAAGGTCTTGGGAGTAAGAGCGAAAGCTCAATGTGTGTGAGTGTAGAATTGAAATACTACTTACACAACTTAAATGAAACCCAAATATAATTGCAATAGGCCTTCACTAAGGTCTTGGGAGTACGAGCGAATGCTCAATGTGTGTGAGTGTAGAATTGAAATACAATGCACACGACTTGAAATAAAACACCCCAAAACGAAATTGTAATAGGCCCTTACTTGGGTCTTGAAAATAAGAGCGAAAGCTCAATGTGTGTGAGTGTGAAAATTGAAAGACAACACACACAACTTAAGCAAAACCCCATGCAACTTAAATTATATAAGTAAGTCTATGTCTTAAGGGCTGATTAGGCCCATGTGTGTGTGTAGACGCGCAAAAATCCCCACACCTCCCCGCCTTTTCTGGGCTTGGAGTAGATCCTCTCGTGCGTCTAAGGCCTATTTATGTAAACAGGCCGTGCCAGCTAGCTTACCTAAGCTAGCAAAGATATATTTAAACTGACTTCTAATCGTGGCGACTGTGAGCAAGTGAGCTCTTGTCGTCGCAGACCTTCTTGCACCGATGCGCAAAGGTCAGTCTGTACGCTTTGCAAAAATCGAGTTTTTGGGATAGAAAGCCTACGAAGCGGTTCGAAGTGTCTAATTCGGGTCTTTTAGATGTGATTGCAGATTTTAGATCACGTGGATTTGCACGTGCCTAAGTCTTTTTCTTTTATCCCTTTATGGGCAACCTAGTTTGTGTGTTATGAACACTCCACTACATGGGCGAATTCGAGCAGGGCTTGCTTTGATGCAATATGCGTCCTACCTCGTGGTATGGCGTAGATGCAATGCAAACTCACACTACTCCAAAGGGAAAACCCGAATGTAAAGACAATGCTGAAGGGAAATAACCGAAGGAAAATGACTTGTAATGTAAATGCCGAAGGGAGATATGTATATAGAGTAGGTATATGGGCCCTTACTCAGGTCTTGCAAATAAGAACGAAGGCTCAATGTGGGTGCGTGCTTGAATTGAAAGACTTACACACACGACATGAAATTAAACCCAAATATAACTTGCAGTATGGCCTTGATTAAGGTCTTGGGAATAAGAGCGAAAGCTCAATGTGTGTGAGTGCTTGAATTGAAGTACTACACACACAACATGAAATTAAACCCAAATAGTATAACACGGCCCTTACTTGGGTCTTTCAAATAAGAGCGAAAGCTCAATGTGTGTGAGTGCTTGAATTGAAAGACTTACACACACGACATGAAATGAAACCCAAATAGTATAGGTCGGCCCTTACTTGGGTCTTTCAAATAAGAGCGAAAGCTCAATGTGTGTGAGTGCTTGAATTGAAAGACTTACACACATGACGTGAAATGAAACCCAAATAGTATAGGTCAGCCCTTACTTGGGTCTTTCAAATAAGAGTGAAGGCTCAATGTGTGTGAGTGCTTGAATTGAAAGACTTACACACACGACATGAAATGAAAACCCAAATAGTATAGGTCGGCCCTTCCTTGGGTCTTTCAAATAAGAGCGAAGGCTCAATGTGTGTGAGTGCTTGAATTGAAAGACTTACACACATGACATGAAATGAAACCCAAATAGTATAGGTCGGCCCTTACTTGGGTCTTTCAAATAAGAGCGAAGGCTCAATGTGTGTGAGTGCTTGAATTGAAAGACTTACACACACGACATGAAATGAAAGCCCAAATAGTATAACACGGCCCTTACTTGGGTCTTTCAAATAAGAGCGAAGGCTCAATGTGTGTGAGTGCTTGAATTGAAAGACTTACACACACGACATGAAATGAAAACCCAAATAGTATAGGTCGGCCCTTACTTGGGTCTTTCAAATAAGAGCGAAGGCTCAATGTGTGTGAGTGCTTGAATTGAAAGACTTACACACACGACATGAAATGAAAACCCAAATAGTATAGGTTGGCCCTTACTTGGGTCTTTCAAATAAGGGCGAAGGCTCAATGTGTGTGAGTGCTTGAATTGAAAGACAACACACCCAACTTAAGCAAAACCCTACAAAAATTAAAGTATATGTATATACTTATGTATTAGGGGCGGATTAGGCCTGTGTGTGTTCAAAATCGTGCACAACTAAGAGAGTGCACGTGTGTGGGTGTGCCAAGCCACGTTATTACAAGCAGGGGGAGACTATGCTCCGTTATTACAACCCCGTATCGAATTGAATCTCAAGCAAGTATACAACTAAAGACCGAGTTAGGCACTTACTAATAGCTGGTCCGAAGACGCCTTGCTTGAGCGTGGGCTTGGCCTTCGCCTTGGGCTGCAAAAGGGAGCTCCGCAAGGTTGAACGGCAAGGGGTGTTGGCCGAGTGTCCTTGGTGCGCGGAAGAGGCGCCTTAAAGGTGGCCGACTGCTAAGAAAGGGCTCTTTTTGGCGTGTTGGACTAAAGGGCCTAAGTAGGGTCGCTAAGGATAGGGTTTAGTTTTAAGGTAAGTTGTGCAAAGGGTGAACCTAAGGGAAGGTTTTAGGGAGTCGGATAGGGTGGCCGAATGAAGCTAAGGTGTCTAGGTGGTGGCGGGTAGTTAGGGTGGCTACGGGAGTGGATTAGGTGGTTGAGAGTAGAGAGGGAGTGAAGAAGGAGTAAGGTAGAAGGTAGGGTACTTACCGAGTGAAGAGATGGTGGCAGGTAGAAGGGAATCAGCCGTGTGATTGGGGAGCTTAGGATGGAGTTCAGCCGGGTGATGGTGGTGGTGGTGGTGCTCGGTTGGAAGGTAGTGGTGTGGGTGGTGGCGGGATGTGGAGCAGGAGGGGATTCGGCTGAGCTGGGAAGTGGAGGACCCGGCTGGGAAGGTGGGGGCTTCTAGATGGGAAAACCTGCCCCAAAGGGGGGGGTTTATATAGGGCTGGGCTAGGTCGGTTAGGGCTGGTTTTGGGGTAGTGGTTAGGTGGTTTAGGTAGGGTGGTGTGGTGATAAGGTGGGCTGGAAAGGGTAGGGCCAGATATTTTAAATACAAGTGGTTTGGGTAGGTTGTGGGCTAGGGGTGGTTTAGAGGTTTAGGGTTTAGCTAGGTGGGTTGGTTCTAGGGTGAGGTTTAGTGAGGTAGGTTAGGTGATTAGGTTAGGATTAGGCTAGGTTTAGGGTAATTAACCTAGGTTTAGGGAAGGATTAGGGAAGTGGGTTAGGTGATTAGGCCGGGATTAGGGAAGTAGGTTAGGTGATTAGGCTCAGATTAGGGGCGGATTAGGGTGGAAGGCTAGGATTAGGCGTTTTTAGTTAGGTTTAGGTGAAGGAGCTCCCTTTGCATTGTCCATGGACCTTAACCACATCATGTTGGTGCAGCCCTAGGTTAGGTTTTGGCTAATTACAAGCTTAAACCCACCTAATTAGGCTAACCCACATGATTAACCCCAAACTTGACACACAAGTCAAGCTTAATTACAACACTCTTTGATCTTATCCTCCCCCACTCTCTCTCATGCCCATAATCCTACGTGAAATTCAAGTGGGCCCCACCTCCATTTATGAGAAGGTGATGTGGGCCATGGATATGGATATTGGATTGGATTTTTGAATCCAAATACAAATCCAAGTCCATACATGGGTTTGGATTGGGATCTGGATAGGTGATGTGGGCCATGGATATGGATATTGGATTGGATTTTTGAATCCAAATCCAAATCCAAGTCCATACATGGGTTTGGATTGGGATCTGGATATATATGGTCCAGATCCGATCTAAACTGAACTCTGACTCCTTCGAGCTGTGTTCGAAACGAACGGTTTGTGCAGGGCGTGACAGCATCAGTGCTCCGTTTGCGTTGGGTCTTCGCCAACATGATCGTCCGCCTCTATTTTCGCCTTCCGGAGATGACTTCAAACAATGTTTCGATGATAACAGGGTCTTGGACGTTCGAGATCCTGGGGGTGTGGATTTGATACGAGAGTTGCTGTGCCGGGCTCGACATGTGCTCCAGTTCCGGGCTCTCCTTAGCTCTCCTGGTCCTATCTGGATTAGGCCGAAGCTGCTTCGGGGTTTCAAAAAGATGTTTAAAAAGGTTTTTAAAAGCCATATTGTATACTTTTGAAAGATAAAGTTTAAAACATATATACTGGGTTGTCTGGAAGGCTCCTGGGTTTCCAGACTCAAAATAGCCCTTTGGGGCTACTTTTACAAAACCAGGTTGTTTCGAGGAATTCGTGGGATTTTGGGGTGTTTACAGTGTGTTAAAATCGTGTGCAGCTAAGAGCGGAATAGGCTCAAGTGCACGTGTGTGTGGGTGTGCCAAACCACATTATTACAAGCGGGGGAGACAACGCTCCATTATTACAACCCCGTATCAATTTTAATTAAACATAAGCAAGTTCAACAAGGACCGAGTTAGGCACTTACGTATTGCTGGTCCGGGTGTGACTTGCTTGCGCTTGGGCCTAGTGAGTCGCCTTGGGCTGCAAGAGGGAGCTCCTTGGGTGGCTGCAGCAAGGGGAGGTGCTGGCAGGGTGGCGCCTTGGCGCTAGTTGAGGGGCAGGCACGGCAGGTTGGTAGGGGATAAGGTGAGTGTAAGGCGCGGCTGGCTAAGAGAGGGGGACTGGCCGGGTAGTGATGTGTTGGTGTTGGCCGAATGGGAGAATGTCGGGTATAAGGCGCGGCAAAGGGGGAATATGGAGTGAGTTGGGGGAGGTTAGGGTGTTAGCTAGGGGCTGTCACTAAGGCTTGGGGTAGGTCTTAGGGAGGGGTAAGGCTGCTAGCTAAGGGAAGAGGGGCAGGTGGTGCAAGTGCTGGCCGGGTGTATGGGGTGTTAGCTAGGCTAAGGGAAAGTGGCAGATGTATGGCTAGGAATGGAGGGGAGTGGAGAAGAGATGATGTTGAGATGGGGTACTTACCGGGAAGGAGGTGGCGGTGGTAATGGCCGGAGGTGGTGGAAGGAGGTAGCAGCTGGAAGATGGTGGCAGGCGGGTGAAAAGGTGCAGTCGGGTGTGAAGTGCAGGTGGTAGTCGAGTGGAAGTGGAGCCGGATGGGGGCGACAGTGGACGGTGGTGCTACTGGGGGTTGATGGGAGTGAAGTGGGTGAGAGAGAGGGCAGGTGAGAGAGGAGAGAGAGGGCTGAGAGCTGCCCAAAAATCCCATGCCAAACCCGCCCCAAAAGGGGGGGTTTTATAGGCAGGGCATGGGTCGGTTGGGATGGTATTGGGGGGTCGGTTGGGCTGGTTTGGTGGTGGTGGTTTGGGGGTATGGTGTGCTAAATATTTAGGTGGGCCAGATATTTGTTTTGGGTGGTTTGGGGATATGGTGTGCTAGGTATTTAGGTGGTTGGTTTTGTGGTTTAGGGCTTAGTTAGGTGGGTTGGGCTTAGGGTGAGGTTTAGTGGAGTGGGTTAGGTGTTTAGGCTAGGATATAGGTGAGGTTAGGGGGATTAGGCTAGGATTAGGGAAGGATTAAGGAAGTGGGTTAGGTGATTAGGCTAGGATTAGGTCGGGTTTAGGGGGAAATGGCTAGGTAAGGTGGGTTAGCTTAGGGTTAGGTTTAGAAGCATCCCTTTGACTTCGACCCATGGACCTAGTTGCAGCATGTTGGTGCAGCCCCAGGTTAGGTGCGGGTGCATACAAGCTTAATCCCACTCTCATTAGGCTAAACCCACATGATTAACCCAAAACTTAACACAAAAGTCAAGCCCACCATATTCTCACTCATATTTTATCCCCCATTCTCTCTCATACCCAAGCTTTTCACGTGAATTTCTTGTGGGCCCCCACCTCCATTTATGAGAAGGTGATGTGGGCCATGGATGTGGATATTGGATTGGATCTTTGGATCCAAATCTAAATCTAAATCCATATGCATGTTTGGATTTGGATCTGGATATATATGGTCCAGATTCGATCCAAATATGATTTTCTAACTCCTTCATGATATTTTCGAAACGGACGAATTGTGTGGGGCCTGACAGCATCAGTACTCCGTCTTGCGTTGGGTCTTCGCCAACATTGTCGTCCACTCCTCTTTTCACCTTCCGGAGATCATTTTAAACAGTTTGTTGACAGGGGCTTGGAAGTCCGAGATTATGGAGATGAATCTGATACAAGAGTTGATGTGTCGGGCTTGACATATGCTCCGGTTCCGGGCTCTCTTTCGCTCCTTTGGTCCTGCTTTCATCAGGCCAAGTTGCTTTCTGGGGTTTCAAAATACCTTTTTAAAGGTTTTAAAACTATATAATACATATTTTAAAACACGTATAGTTTAAACATATGTACAGGGTTGCCTAGAAGGCTCCTATGTTTCCAGACTCAAAATAGCCCTTTGGGGCTGCTTTTGCAAAACCAGGTGTTTTGGGGAAATCGTGGGATTTTGGGGTGTTTACATACGTTCAGATGTATTTTCCTAAGCTTTTGTTTTATGGGTTTTGCATCTGAATCTAAGGGAACATGATGCTCTACATCTTTTGGGTCTATACCCGGCATGTCTTCATATGTTCATGAAAACATATCGATGTAGGTTTTCAGAAATGCAATGAATGATGATGCTTCATGCTCATGCAAACATGCGCCTATCTTAATGTGTTTGGGCTTTAAATCACTCCCTAAGTTTATCTCTATGAAATCTCCTCCTACTGAATTCGAAGGTTTTTCAAAATCAAGAATTTTATGAAAGTCTGGGAGCTTGGAAGTGGGATCTTCCTTTGGAAGACCCACCTCCGGGCTTTGATCATTCTTGAGGTCTATAGATCCTAGGGAATTTGATGCATGGATTTTGAAAATACCTTGTTTTTGACTAGGGGTTTCTACGGGTTTCGAAATTTTTGGTCTTGTTATGAAGACAACATTTCTTTCGAAATCCTTGGCTTTTTCCAAGTTTTTACCAGGAGCAGCTATATACAAGGTTTTGTTTTTGATATTTTCTAAATTTTCGATTTTTTTGGGTTTTTGTAAAATCAGAACTTTAGGAGCTATACAAACAACTCTTTTTTTGAGTTTTTCATCCTTTTCAAATGTTTTGGTTTTTGTGGTTTTTCAATTTTTTGAATTTCGAGTTTTTCCAATTTTTTTGTGTTTTTGGTTGAGGGATCTTCCATCACACCTACAAAGGAAAATACAACAGGTTAGACTCTAAACAAGAGGTCTAAATCGTAGGTTTCTGCTTGGGTAGGCTCGAGGGCACCCTTGACCCAGGTGGTCACAAGTGGGGGCTCTGGTGGTATTTTAGGAATATCGCCGATCCCATATCGGCTTGGATTGGCCCTAGGCACTATGGGCTCTAGGAGACCCTGATTTTGTGCCCCTAGACTCTTGTATGGCACATACCCCATATTCAACAGCATGTTCCACGACTTTTTATTTTTAGAAAATTTTTCATAAAAGTCGTGGTCCTAGAACTTGCTGGCATCTATGTCATGCACATAAGGCTTTTTGTCTCGGGGTTTTGGAAATGGGCGACTCTTAGCCCTTCCTGGGATGGTCAGGGTTTTGAGGGGGCCAACCTTGGGCGACCCCTTGACATACACGACCTTCCTAGGGATTTTAAGTGTGAGCTTTGGTGGCTCGACCAAGGTCTGCCCCACATTGGCCTCATGGTCCTAGAAACTCGACAAGCAGGGGGAATTCATGATTCCTTGAAGCTGTGGGTGACTCTCACCTAGGATCACTATGATTTGGTCCCCGAAAGGGATTTTGACACACTTATGGAAGGTGGATGGAACAACACACAGGCTGTGTATCTAGGGCCTTCCCAACAATAGGTTATAGTGGGGGTGGATGTCCAGGACATGGAACACCCCCATGTGTGCTATCCCTCCCGTTTCCATGGGGAGTTCGATGGATCCTAGGGGTCAGGACGCATTCCCATCGTATCCAGTGATTACGATGGGGATTGTGCTTACGGATGTCAAGGTGACTCCGATTTGGTATGCTACGTGAAGTGGAAGGATGTTGAGCCCTCCTCCCCCATCGACTAGGCACCTATCTAGAGAGTGGTGATTCAAAACCACCTCGATATGTAGGGCCTGGTTGTGGGACTCGTAGGGTTTTTCTAGATCCTCTTCCGAGAACATGATAGGCATTTTCGCTCCTATGGACGCCACTTGGATGGACAAGGATTTTGGGGTTATGTTCGAGCTAACCTTAGCTCTTTCTAGAATTTTCTCTTACACGAGTCTATGCCTAGGCGAAGTTTGTATTAGCTCTAGGATGGACATGTTAATGGGAATCTTTGAAAGATGGTTTTCGAAATTATACAAGGTTAAAACGACTTTTCCTATGTCCGCTTTCGGCGAAACTCTAAGAATACATGCTTTTGAAGGGCCAGGTACACTAACCACTTTTTTAGCATTTTGCAGATGTGGGGGTTGATAGATCCTTCCGGACCTGGTCACCTCCCCCATGATCAACCTAGGGTTCGCACCTAACATGGCTCTAATTGAGTGTTTTGGAGCACCTTGAATTTTCAAAACTGGTTTAACTGGCGATGAAACTCTTGGTAGTCCCCAGATGGCTACTTGGGTGGATTTCTTATGAAGTATGAGATTTGATGCACAAGTAGAAAAACCAGACATATATGCATGTGCTAGACTCTTCAAAATCGTGAGAGCACATACCTCTCTGCCCTTCCCACTGGTACTTGCGTGCTTGGGGAAGGGTTCTATAAAGATAGCTTGGGTAGACTCTGGTTCCTCAGTGACCTGGAGCCGGCCTTCGGCTATCAAGTTCTCTATTTTGTTAAGGAGGGAAAAACACTGCTTCATATCATGGCCTTTGAGCCAATGATACTTACAGAATCGGTTTAGAAACCTTCCTTTGGAAGTGATTCCCTCTAGAATTTCATGGAGTTCAATCATGCCTTGGGCGAGTAGGAGGTGTAGGACCTCCGACACAGGTTGCCCCAGTGGAGTGTACTCCCATTTTTCAAATGATTTTTGGATTTTTTTGTCTTTTCGATTTTCAAAACCATCAAAATTCTTTGAAGTGGTTGCCAGGCTTGGATCCACCCGGACATTGGCGATTTTGTGGGCCTTTGCCCTTTTATCCATGGTGGGTAGCCCATAAGTGTTGGGCTTCTCCAAGCGAGTTTTTGAAACCACGCTCCCTTTCCACAAATGATCATAAATCCCTTTCTTCAAATTCATTTCAAAAAGAGATGCTTTTTTTATCAACTTGTGGAAAGTTGAGATTTCGTGTAGGGAAAGAAGGGTTTTTAATTCATTTCGAAAGTTATCCAGGATGAGCATGATTGCGCATCCTTCGGATATAGGTTCTCGCACTTGTCGAAGGAGAGACCTCCATCGAACGATAAATGTATGCACATCTTTGTTCATGCCCTGCTTCGCATCCCTCAATGTGTTTAAAGTGGGCGTAACGTCTACGTTATGCGAGAATCTCTGCATAAATCTGTTCGCTATCTCTTCAAAAGTAGCGAACTGGCTAAGATCGTAGGAAGCCAGCCATTTGGAAGCTATGCCTTTGAGGGATAAAGGGAACCAATACACCCATTTCATCGAGTCCTTCTTTTTCTTATGGGCTCGACGAGAGAAAAGTTGCAAGTGAGACCTAGGGTCTCCCGTGCCATCATACCGATGGAAATTCGGTATTTCATCGTCATTGTCTGTTTCATAGTCTAAAGGCAAAAAGTCAGACAGGGCGTAGTTCCTTTTCTCTTTGTTTTGCCCTTTCAACAGTTGTTGTAGGGCCTTACGATCCTTGTGAGTGAAGGAGTCGTGGTATTGGTGATCTTCCACTGGGGAAGTCTCCTTGTTTTTGCGAGTTTTTTCAAATCTCTTTTTGGCCTTTGGTTCGCCATGTGACGAACACGAATCAGCTGCTTCAGCCTCTTGGCTAAGAGTAGCAATTTTGGCCTCGAAGTCCCTTCTCAAATCCTCGATTTCCTCTATTTTGTTTCGATTTTTCGAAAACCTCCTAGAGTGAGAACTTGATGTGCATGAGCCATGGCTAGACACTTCTTGGGAGCCTAGACTCAACATGCTTCAATGCTTTCAAAATCCTAAGTATGAAATGCAACAAACAAACAGTTAAAACACTTTTCCTTGAAAATTTTTCATGAGGTTTGTTTGTATGGATCAATTTTTTTTTATAAGACCCAGGTCCCACCGGGCGTGCCAAACCTGTAGACACGAGGAAATTTCCGACCCCGGGCTTCTTAGGGCCTAGAGCGAACCTTTCTACATCTACGTTCATTTTTATGAAAAGGGGCATGCCAGCTAGCTTACTCAAACTAGCGAAGTAAGTTTTTGCAATATCTGACTTGTTTGGGGCGACTGTGGACAAGTGGGTTCTTTTCATTGCAGACCTTCTGTAGACACGAAAAATCTTCGTCTCCGGGTTCTTAGGCCTGAAGCGAATCTTTTTGTGCTTACGTCGCTTAAAAAGGGCATGCTAGCTAGCTTCCTCAAACTAGCGAAGTAATTTTTGAAAATATCTGACTTTTGGGGCGACTGTGGACAAGTGGGTTCTTTTCGTCGCAGACTTTCTTGCACCGGCGCACAAGGGTTAGTCTGTATGCTTTAGGAAAAACTCGATTTTAAACAAACACGACTCTTTTGAAAACTTGAAAGTGTTTTATCGATTGGTTTTGTCAAAATTGCAACTTTTATGCATGGGATCTATGCGTTCCTACGTCTCTCGAGTTTTAGCCAATTTTGGCGTGTAGTCGTGTGCATCTAGTGCTCGATTTTGGGCAAGTTCTACACGATTTGATCAATCTGGTTCGATGCAAATATGCTCCCTATCTCGAGTGTGGCGGATATGCAATGCAAACTCACACAACTTGAAGGGAAAACCCAGAATTTAAAGACATAGCAGAAGGGAAATAGTAGAAAGGGAAATATGGCTATATCTTAGATGCGGAAGGGAAAATATATATAGCTATATCTTAAGAGCAAGAAGGCTCAATGTGAGTGAGTGCTTTTGAGTGTATAAATTGAAAGGCAACTCACACGACTTGAACCTTAAAAACCCAGCTGAAAGGGGAAATACGTATATATATGTAAGAGCGGAAAGGCTCAATGTGAGTGAGTGCTTTGAGTGTATAAAATGAAAGACAACTCACACGACTTGAACCTTAAAACCCAGCTGAATGTATATAAATAGAGTTGTATCCTATGGGCTGTTGAGGCCCGTTTTGTGTGCAAAAGGTGTGCAGATAAGAGCGAAAAGGCTCGAGTGTACGTGTGTGATTCGTGTTTCAAGCCATAATATTACATCTCGGGGGAAGACTACGCTCCATTATTACAACCCCGTATCGAATTTAACTGAACTTGAAACAATGTAAAAGATCAGATGCGAACACTTACACGTTGTCTCTTGGGCTTTCTTTATCAATGGGATCCGACCTTGGATATAACCGTTGGATGGACCTCTCGTAGTGAACCGATCTGATGCGTGGAGTTTTGGTCCTAGTTTCACGATCTAGGCTATGTCGACACACGAAGGTTCTATGGTTTTGGGTGGGATTCAAGCGAACTTAAGGCAAGGTGTAGGGGATCTAAGGCCAGTTCTAAGGTGAAAGGCTTAGGTAGGGTTTTAGTCCAAGTCCTAAGGTGACACTCGACCTGCCAGGGCCCGAGTTGGGTGGTGGTCCATGGGTAGTTCTAGGCAAAAACACTAACGGGATGCCCTAAGGGAGTGCTCGACCAAATGGTGGCCGAGCTAGGTAGGTTTTAGTGGATGGTTTAGGTAGGATCTAAGGGTGAAAATGCCAAAGGGAATGGCTCGGCCAGGGGTGGCCGAGTTGATCAACTTGGGTTTTTAGTTTAGGTGGGATTTGGGATGAAAGGGCAAAAGGGAAATGGCTCGGCCAAGGGTGGCCGAGCTGATCAACTTGGGTTTAGTTTAGGTTGGGCTTTAGGGGACCTAATAGGACAGACCTAGGGTGAACTCGGCCAACTATTGGCCGAGCTTGGTATGGGCTTGGGTGGAGACGATCTTAGGTAGAACTAGGCTCGATCTTAGCAAGATTCGGCCAGCTCTTAGTTGGTTGAAAGTTGCTGGATTTTATCAACGGTATTGGGTGGTTTAGAGAGTTAGGATTTAGGTACTAAATGAGGCAGATCTAGGGTGGGCTTGGCCAGATAATGGCCGAGCTTGGACTGGTATTAGGTGGGGACGGATTTGGGTGAAACTAGGGTAGCTTTTTAGTGAAGTTCGGCCAGCTTCTTGGCTGGACTTTGCTAGATTTTTAAGAGGTGGTATGGGGTGGTTTAGAAAGGCTAGAAGAGAGCGGTTTAGGTGGGTTCTAGGGACTCACCTTGGCCATGGTTTTGATAGGTTTCCACGCAGCAAGTCTTCACAAAGATTGGGCCATCTAAGGCTGCCGGATCCACTTGAGCAGCAACCTTTCATTCTACGTGAAATGGAGAAGCCATCTTGCCCACAACATGAGCCCACATTTTACAAAAAGCAAAGAGGGAAAGCCAGCCCCCTTTATTGACCTTTCCCCTCTCTCTCTCTCTCTCTCTCTCTCTCTCCTTCCCAAGTGAAAACGTGAAAAGAAAAATCCAGCCTCCCGTGAATCAACCCCTCACGTCCTTTTATAGACTTCTTATGTGGATATGGATCCTGGATTGATTCTGAAATCCGGATCCAATCCAAGTCTTGTTTGGATCTGGATCTTGGCTCTAGATATTTGGATCTAGATTTGATCCAAATTTTCTTCTTCTTCTCTCCTTCTTGGCGTCTTTGAGTCGAACGCTTCGTGCGGGCCTTGAGTTTATCAACGATCCATCTTAAGCGGGGTTTTTCCCCGTTTCATCATCCGAGCTCCTTTTCGCCTTTTCGAACTCTGTTTCAACTGATTTTGGTTGTTTTCGACCTGGATTGTTCGTGATTTCAGGGGCACTGTTGGCTGGGCCTCCGATGCTTCCGGCTTGAAGTCCATTTGTGGCTTGGGCTCCTCTTTTGTCTTTGAATTTGGCTTTTCGTCGGGCTGGGCTTGCTCTTTGAATTTTCTGAATTTCTGTTAGAACTGCTTTGGGCCAGGCTTTACCTGTTCATCTGGGCTTTTGCAAAAATAGGACTTTCGTCCATTTTCAAGAATGTATGTTCCGACAGGGTTATAAAACGGAGGTTTGAAGTTTTTGAGCTCCTGGGTTTTCAAAAATTCCAATTTTGGCTTTCTGAGCTCATTTTCGAACCAGGCATTTGTTTTTGCAAAATTTTTGGAATTTGGGGTGTTTACAGATGCCCCTCTTTGTCATTATCCAAATTGTTTTCTCCCCGGATTTGATCTTGAGAATATGGGATCCTCCCAGTATTTGAGAAAAACATTTCCTTTTAAGCTTGATAGGAGGAGATTTTTCGCAAAAAAGGGACTTTCTATGGATCTAGCCCTAAATGAAGATCATGTATGAGGTGCTCATGCGTGGATATGCAGAGTGTGTGACATGGCTGAAGTGCCAGAAAGGGGCGACCTCCTAGAGACCAGATTATATGGTCGAACTTTTTAGACTTTATGAAAACCTGCTGCTCCAAGTGAGCGGGCCTTACGTATGCTCGATGTTTGAGTTTTTTTGAAATTCATTTTAAGAGGGAAAAACTTTTTCTGAACCATCGATCCTAAGGACCTTTAGCTCCTTGTGTTTGCCTTTACTTGAGTCTCAACACTTGCTAATCTAGCAGAGGTTTTATGAGAAAACAAGTCATATTTCAAAATTTTTACGCCTTACTCAAAACGTCGTATTCTCAAACAAGATGAAATTCAAGTAAGTAAATCCTATTTTTTACTTTAGGATTCCCTGAAATGAACCATGTTTCGCTTAGGATAAGTCGTAGGGATGGGAAAGAAGTACCACGGTCCCTTCTGAAGTGTCCCGTGGTTTGAGGCAAAGAAGGCGGAAAACTTGCTCTTTTTGAGCTTTTGGCCTTTTTTCTTTTCTTTTTTTTCATAGAGGGTCTCCCTTTGGGAGTATTTTTTCTTTAATCCCTCTTTTCTGTAGAAGACTCGAATTTTCTTTTTGATTCATTTTTCTTTCTTTGGGAAAGAGATTTTTGGCGGGGATTTCCCTTTGTTTTTGGCCAAGCTTTCCTTTTGGAAGGAGAAGAGAAGAGGGGAGGACATATCCCAAGGTCATACTCGATTTTGAAATGTAGCCACGTATTTGGAAAGCTCTGCTTTTTCACAAAATGTCGATTCTTTCATTCAGGGTCACACAACTTACCTTTGATCCTTAGTTTCGAAGTTTCGAAGTAGTTTTCCCTAAAACATTTTCACAAAATGGGAATTTAACTCAGACCCTATACATGATATTTTTTCAAATACTGAATATTGATAGGATCTACTAAATTCCTACCCTCGACATCGATTAACCAATAAGAATTGTTCGTGGTGGTTCCACGCACGACGTAAGGGCTATCCCACTTGGGCCGCCACTTTCCAAGTGGATGTGGGCCACGATGGTGGATGATTTTCAAAACGAGCTCTCCCACTTCAAAGTGGGGAGGTTTCATATGTTTCTCATAATGTCGGGCGATCCTTTGCCAGTATGCGTGAGCATGGTCCACAGCAAGGAGTCGCCTCTCATCTAATAGATCTAGTTCGGCCATCCTAGTATGCTGAAGTGTCTCTAGGGGGAGGTCGAGTGCAATGGATGTATGAAATGAATGTAGACGTGTATGGATGGGGAGAACGACGTTTGTGCCGTAAACCAACTCAAAAGGCGTGGCATTTGTGGGAGTGCGGATGGAAGTCCTATAAGCCCATAGGGCTTCATCCAGCTTCTCGTGCCATGTTCTACCCTTCTCTAAGGTTTTCTCAACACTGCTGATGAGAGTCTTGTTGGTAGCTTCGGCTTGGCCGTTGCCTTGAGGGTGGTAAGGCGATGAGAAGTGATGATTTATGCCATACTTATTTCACAGCTTGACCATCCGCTCGTTTTTAAATGGGGTGCCATTATCGGACACAAGATCTCTTGGGACTCCAAATCGAGCCAAGATGTTTTTCCTAATGAAAGCCACCACATGTTTCCCCTGGACATTTGTTAGGGAGGCGGCTTCGACCCACTTGGAAAAATACTCAGTGGCTGCTAGAATGAACCTGTGTCCGTTTGAGGCCTTTGGAAAAATTGGTCCTACGATATCAAACGCCCACATGGTGAATGGCCAGGGGCTGATCACGGAATGCAGTGATGATGAGGGGACATGAATGGCGTGACCATGCACTTGACATGGGTGACACTTCCTAACATGATCGTGGCAATCCTTTCTCAGGGTAGACCAAAAATAACCTGCTCTAAGTATTTTCATTGCCATCATGTTGGCATTGACATGACCTCCACATTCTCCATCGTGGAATTCATGCATAACAGTCCTAGCCTCCTCTAGGTCGACGCATCTTAGTAAGACGCCAGTAAAACTCCTTTTGTACAGAACCCCTCCCAAAATCGTGTATCGGGTGGAAATTTTTCGGATGAATGCCTTATCTTTAGATGTGGCATCCTCAGTGAATCCTCCATTTTCTAGAAAATTCTTTATGTCATAAAACCAAGGTTTTTCATCAGAATGAGGGTTATTTTGGCAAATTTACAAATCATGTATGGAAGGAGTGGGTGAGTGCCATATTTCAAGGAGTCTGGTTCCCAAAGTGGGATCGACCCTTAGGGCTGAACCCAAGGATGAGAGGGCATCATCGACGCCATTATCCTCTCTTCCTACATGTGTGAGAGTACACGATTGGAACGACTCGACCAGTCGAGTGGCCAATTCGTGGTATGGAAGCAGTTTTTCATTTCGAACTTGCCAAATTTTTAAAACTTGGTTTATAACAAGGAGGGAATCTCCAAAAACCTCGATGCATGCTGCCCCTAGAGTTTTCGAAACTTTTAAACCTTGTATGAGTGTGGACGCGCGAAAATCCCCGCCTCTTCGCCCCTTTCGTGGCTTGGAGTGGATCTTATCGTGCGTCTAAGGCCTATGTATACAAACAGGGCGTGCCAGCTAGCTTACTTAAGCTAGCGAAGATATATCAATACTGACTTCTAAACGTGGCGACTGTGAGCAAGTGAGCTCTTGTCGTCGCAGACCTTCTTGCACCGATGCGCAAGGGTCAGTCTGTACGCTTTTGCAAAAATCGAGTTTTTAGGGAGAAAATCTGCGAAACGGTTCGAGGTGTCTATTTCGGGTCTTTAAGATGCGATTGCATGTTTTAGATCACGTGGATTTGCACGTGCCTAAGTCTTTTCTTTTATCCCTTTTTGGGTCGCCTAGTTTGTGTGTTATGAACACTCCACTACATGGGCGAATTCGAGCGGGGGTTGCTTCGATGCAATATGCGTCCTACCTCGTGGTATGGCGTAGATGCAATGCAAACTCACGCTACTCCAAAGGGAAAACCCGAAATGTAAAGACAATGCTGAAGGGAAATAACGGAAGGGAAATAACCGAAGGGAAATAACCGAAGGGAAATATGTATATATCTTATGTATATGAGCCCTTACTCGGGTCTTGCAAATAAGAGCGAAGGCTCAATGTGGGTGCGTGTTTGAATTGAAAGACTACTCACACGACAATAAATGAAACCCAAATAGTATAGGTCGGCCCTTACTTGGGTCTTTCAAATAAGAGCGAAAGCTCAATGTGTGTGAGAGTGTTTAAATTGAAAGACTTACTCACACGACATGAAATGAAACCCAAATAGTATAGGTCGGCCCTTACTTGGGTCTTTCAAATAAGAGCGAAAGCTCAATGTGTGTGAGAGTGTTTAAATTGAAAGACTTACTCACACGACATGAAATGAAACCCAAATAGTATAGGTCGGCCCTTACTTGGGTCTTTCAAATAAGAGCGAAAGCTCAATGTGTGTGAGAGTGTTTAAATTGAAAGACTTACTCACACGACATGAAATGAAACCCAAATAGTATAGGTCGGCCCTTACTTGGGTCTTTCAAATAAGAGCGAAAGCTCAATGTGTGTGAGAGTGTTTAAATTGAAAGACAACACACCCAACTTGAACAAAACCCTTCGGAAATGAAATATATACGTATACTTATATATTAGGGGCTGATTAGGCCCGTGTGTGTTCAAAATCGTGCACGACTAAGAGAGTGCACGTGTGTGGTTGTGCCAAGCCACGTTATTACAAGCGGGGGGAGACTATGCTCCGTTATTACAACCCCGTATCAAATTGAATTTCAAGCAAGTGTATGATTAAAGACCGAGTCTAGAAACTTACAAGTAGCTGGTCCGTAGAGGTCTTGCTTGAGCGTGGCCTTGGCTTTGGGCTGCAAACGGGAGCTCCGCGAAGGTGTGTGACCAAGAGTGCTGGCCGGCAGCAAATGGGGCGCGGGATGGACGCCTCGAAGGGGACCGGTGGCAAGTGGGCGGCGCCTCCAAGTAGGGAGTTTAGAGTGGCTGACTAAGTGGGTCTTAGGGTCACTAGGTAAGTTAGGGACTTAGGGAAACTGGACCTAAAAGGTGAGCTAGTGGGAAGGCCAAGAGGACGCCTAGGGGGAGGTCGGCCGAATGGGAGGTGGTGGCTGAGTAGTGGCCAGCCACTTGGGTTATCCTAGGTTCGGCTAGGCTTAGATGGTGGCGGCAAAGAGGCTGAGCTAAGGGGAAGAGGGGTGGCTAAGAGTGGAGAGGTGGTAGAGAGTGGTTTTGAGGGAGTTAGGGGGACTTACCGAATGGGAAGGAGTGGCGGCAAAGGTGGCTGTCGGCTGGTGGAAGATGGGAGAAGGAGAGGGCCCGGCTGAGTGAGGTGGTGGCGTCCGGCTGGTGGGGCAGTGATGGTGGATGGAGGAGGGAGAGTGGCGGAGCAGGTGGCGGCTGGTGGGGCTGGAGCTGCTGGGAAGACGGGTGAGAGATGGGAGAGGAAGAGGGCCCGGCTGGGAGGTGGAGTGTGGTTCCCACTTGGAAAACCCGCCCACAATGAGGGGGGTTTAAATAGGGGATGGGTAGGTCGGTTAGGGCTGGGTTGTGGGTAGTGGTTAGGTGGTTTAGGTAGGGTAGTATGTAGATAAGGTGGGCTGGATGGGGCTGGGCCAGATATTTTAAAACTAGGGGTTTGGGAAAATCGTGGGCTAAGGGTGGTTTAGGGCTAGGTTAGGTGGTTGGGTTTTAGGGTGAGGTTTAGTGAACTAGGTTAGGTGGTTTAGGCTAGGTTTAGGCTAGGTTTAGGGAAATTAATCTAGGTTTAGGGAAGGATTAGGGAAGTGGGTTAGGTGATTAGGTTGGGATTAGGCCGGGATTAGGGAAGTGGGTTAGGTGATTAGGTTCAGATTAGGAGTGGATTAGGGGTTTAGGCTAGGTTTAGGCATTTTTGGCTAGGTTTAGGTGATGGAGCTCCCTTAGCATGGCCCATAGACCTTGATCATCCCATGTTGGTGCAGCCCTAGGTTAGGTTTTAGCTAATTACAAGCTTAAACCCACTCAATTAGGCTAAACCACAAGATTAAACCCAAACTTGACACACAAGTCAAGCTTAATACAACACTCTTGATATTTATCACCCCCACTCTCTCTCATGCCCAATATCCCACGTGAATTTCAAGTGGGCCCCACCTCCATTTATGAGAAGGTGATGTGGGCCATGGATATGGATATTGGATTGGATCTCTGGATCCAAATCCAAATCCAAGTCCACATATGGGTTTGGATTGGGATCTGGATATATATGGTCCAGATCCAATCCAAACTGAACTCTGACTCCTTCGAGCTGGGTTCGAAACGGACGATTCGTGCGGGGCCTGACAGCATCAGTACTCCGTCTGCGTTGGGTCTTCGCCAACATGGTCGTCCGCCTCCGTTTCTGCCTTCCGGAGATGACTTCAAATGATATTTTGGTAAGAACAGGGTCTTGGACGTTCGAGATCCTGGGGTGTGAATCAGATGCAAGAGATGCTGTGCCGGGCTCGACAGGTGCTCCGGTTCCGGGCTCTTCTTGGCTCTCCTGGTCCTGTCTTGATCAGGCCAAGCCACTTCGGGGTTTCCAAAACATGTTTTAAAAGGGTTTTCAAAAGCTATATCATATGTTTTTGAAAGATAAAGTTTAAAACATATATACAGGGTTGTTTGGAAGGCTCCTGGGTTTCCAAACTCAAAAATGGCCCTTTGGGGCTGCTTGTATCAAAACCAGATTTGTTTAAGAAATTCGTGGGATTTCGGGGTGTTTACAGATGCCCCTCTTTGGCCTTGTCCAAATAGATTTGGATAAGGGCAAAGATGACAAACACCCCTTTTAATGTCTCCCTAGATCTAGCCACGAAGAATATGGGATCGTCCCATTTTAACAAAATCTCAATTTTACAAACTCTGGTAGGAGGAGATATCACGCCAAAGGGTTATACTATGGAATCTGGTCTTAAAATGGGACCATGTTTATGCAAGTACCATGCGTGGAATGCAAATGACATGGGTGTGGTGCCAAGAGTGGCGACCTCCCAGAGACCAGGTGTAGTCGAACTCTAGAGACTTACAAGGCCTATTGCTCAAAGTGAGCAAAAACCCTAGGCTGTTCGATGTTCGGTTTTCAAAACTTATTTACAAAAGCTATTTACAAAAGGGACAACTGTCTTGAGTCTCGATCCTAAGGATCTCGAGCTCTTCGTGCTTGCCCTTGTTTGAGTCTTAACACTCGCTTATCTAGCGGAGGTTTTATAAGAAAACAAGCTTCATTTCAAATCCCTACGCCTTACTCGAAACGTCGAATTCTCAAACAAGATGAAATTCAAGTAAGTAAATCCTATTTTTACTTTAGGATTCCTCGAAATGAACCATGTTTAGCTTGGGATAAGCCAGGGATGGGAAAGAGATACCACGGTCCCTTCTGAAGCGTCCCGTGGTTTAAGGCATAGAAGGCGGAAAACTGCTCTTTTTGAGCTTTTTGGCCTCTTTTTCCTTTTTTTCATAGAGGGTCTCCCTTTGGGAGTATTTTTTCTTTAATCCCTCTTTTTATAAGAGAATCGATTTTTCTTTTTCAAGTCTGGTTTCTTTCTTTTGGAAAGAGACTTTAAATGGGAAATTCCCTTTTGATTTGGGCCTTTGTTTTCCTTTTGTTTTCCTTTTGGAAGGAGAAAAGAAGAGGGGAGGACTTATCCCAAGCCTACACTCGATCCATTCCAGATCAGCCTATTTAGAAATAGCACGTACTACTTGCAAGTATCTTGCTATGTTGAACTAGGCCTTTCTTTGTAAAACGAAGGATTTTGAAATGCAACCACGATTTTGGAAACTCCACTCTTTCACAAGTGCGAATTCTCTCACTTAGGGTCACACGAGTTCGCCTTTGCACCTTATTCACATGTCTCAGGGCAGCTATCCCTATAAAATTTTCGAAAACTGGAATTTAATCCAGATCCTACACATGATACTTCTTTAAGTATTGAATATTGATAGGATCTGCTAAATTCCTACCTTCTACATCGATCAACCAATACGAATTGTTCGTAGTGGTTGCTCGCACAACATAGGGTCCATCCCAGTTGGGGCGCCACTTGCCTAGGGGGTGTGGGCCACGATGGTGGATGGTTTTCAAGACCAGATCTCCCACTTCAAAGTGGCGAGGTCTCATGTGTTTGCTATAATGTCGGGCTATCCTTTGCCGGTATGCACGAGCATGATCCATGGCAAGGAGTCGCCTTTCATCTAGCAAATCTAGTTCGGCCATCCTAGCATGCTGAAGCGTCTCTAGGGGGAGGTCGAGTGCAATGGATATATGGAATGAATGCAGTTGGGTATGGATGGGAAGAATGGCGTTTGTGCCATAGACCAATTCGAATGGTGTGGCATTTGTGGGAGTCCGGATGGAAGTCCTATAAGCCCATAAGGCTTCATCCAGCTTCTCATGCCACCTCCTACCCTTCTCTAAGGTCTTCTCAATGATACCAATGAGAGTCTTGTTTGTGGCTTCGGCTAGGCCGTTGCCTTGAGGGTAGTAGGGCGAGGAGAAGTGGTGAGTTATACCATACGTGTTGCACAACTTAACCATCCGCTCGTTCTTGAATGGGGTACCATTATCAGACACAAGGTCTCGTGGTACCCCAAATCGAGCCAAGATATTCCTCCGGATGAAAGCCACCACATGTTGCCCCATTACATTCGTTAGGGAAATGGCTTCCACCCACTTGGAGAAATACTCCGTGGCTGCTAAAATAAAACGATGCCCATTCGAGGCCTTTGGAAATATGGGGCCTACAATGTCAAACGCCCACATGGTAAATGGCCAGGGGCTGACCACGGAATGCAATGCAGATGAAGGGATATGAATGGCGTGCCCATGCACTTGACATGGATGACACTTCCTAACATGATCGTGACAATCCTTTTTCAGGGTGGACCAGAAATAACCCCCTCTAAGTATTTTCATCGCCATCATGTTGGCATTAACATGACCTCCACATTCTCCATCGTGGAACTCGTGCATCACTATCCTAGCCTCCTCTAGGTCGATACATCTAAGCAGAATGCCGGTAAAACTCTTTTTGTATAAGACCCCACCCAGAATGGTGTATCGGGTCGAAATCTTACGAATGAATGCCCTATCTTTGGATGTGGCATCCTCGGTGAATCCCCATTTTCTAAAAATTGTTTTATGTCATAGAACCAGGGCTTTTCAATAGACTCTGGGTTGTTTTGGCAAATATCCAAGTCGTGTGTGGATGGATGGGGCGCATGCCATATTTCCAAAGATCTGGTCCCTGAAATGGGATCGACCTTCAGGGCTGAACCCAAGGAGGAGAGGGCATCGGCGATGCCATTGTCCTCTCTTCCCACGTGTGTGAGCTTACACGACTGGAAAGATTGGACCAATCGAGTGGCCAACTCGTGATATGGAAGTAGTTTTTCATTACGTACTTGCCAAATTTTTAAAACCTGGTTTATGATAAGGAGCGAATCTCCAAAGACCTCGATGCATGATGCCCCTAGAGTTTTCGAAATCCTTAAGCCTTGTATGAGTGCTTCATACTCAGCTACGTTGTTGGAACACTCGAAATCTAAGCGGACTGCTATGGGAATCTCGCCCTTTTCAGGGGAGATTAGGATGATCCCGGCACCAGCCCCTCGTTGGTTTCGTGCCCCGTCGAAGTGCATCGTCCACACTTGGTTTTCAAAAGAATTTGCCAAAATGTGGTTTTGAAAATGGTTTTGTAATATGCCTTCATCAGGCATTTCGACAAGAGTGGGATATGCGTCCTCCAAGGGGAAGTCAGCCACGTAATCTGCTAGGGCTTGCCCCTTAACGGAGATCTGGTGATGGTATTTTAGATCATACTCCATTAGAAGGAGTTGCCATTTGCCCAATCTACCCGTGAGAATGGGTTTTTCGAACAAGTGCTTGATTGGATCAAGCTTGGACACTATCCAGATCTCATGATCTAGGAAGTAGTGTCTGAATTTCTGGCAGGCCCAGACTAGGGCCAAGCACGTCTTCTCCATGGCTTGATAATTTCGTTCATAAGCCAAGAGAGTTTTCGAAATATAGTAGATGGCATACTCCTTATGGGTGTCATCCTCGTATTGAGCCAACAGGGCTCCTAAAGCGTTTATATGCACGGAGATGTATAATAAAAGCGGTTTTCCTTGCTTTGGAGGATTCAAAACGGGGGGATTAACCAAGTATGCCTTTAGTCTCTCGAAGGACTTTTGGCATTCGTCATCCCATAAGAATTTCGTACCCTTCCTCAACAGTTTGTTGAAGGGTTCGCATCTAGTTGCCAGATTCGATATGAATCGGCGCACAGATTGTAATCGACCCTGGAGGCTACGGATTTGGGTGAGATTGGAGGGTGGAGCCATGTCTATGATGGCTCGACACTTAGAGGGGTCGACTTCTATTCCCCTTTGGCTCACCATAAAGCCTAGAAGCTTTCCTGATTCTACCCCGAACACACATTTTTGAGGGTTTAGCTTTACTTTGTAAAGCCTAAGCCTTTCGAAGATTTTTTGTAAACATTCGATATGGGTGCATCGGGTTTTGGATTTCGCCAAGAGATCATCTACATACACTTCTACAAGCTCGTGAATTTGATCATGGAAGATCGTGTTCATGGCTCGTTGGTATGTTGCGCCGGCATTTTTCAAACCAAAGGGCATGACTGTATAGCAGTACGTGCCCCATGGGGTTGTGAAGGCGGTCTTACCCTGATCTCGTGGGTTTAGTTTGATTTGATTATAGCCTGAATAGCCATCCATAAATGAAAACATTTCATGATTTGCAGTACTATCGACTATCAAATCTATGTTTGGTAAAGGATAATTATCCTTTGGAGTGGCCTTATTCAGGTTTCTGAAATCGATGCATATTCGAATTTTCCCATTGGTTTTTCGAACTACAACGATATTTGATAACCAATCAGAATACGCAATGGGTTTTATAAATCCGGCTTTTAGCAGATCTTTTAAACCCTCTTTGACTTGCGTGTGTACATTCGGGTGTATTTTCCTAAGCTTCTGTTTTATTGATTTTACACCTACATCTAAGGGAAGACGATGCTCGACTATGCTGGGATCTATGCCCGGCATGTCTTCATACGTCCATGCAAACACATCTAAATAGGTCCGTAGAAATGCAATGAATGCTAACTTTTCAGTTTCATGCAAGCATGCGCCTATTTTGATGGTTTTGGGATTGGAATCATCCCCTAGGTTCACTTCTACGAAATCTCCTCCTACTGATTGGGAAGGTCTTTCAAAATCGAGAATTCTATGAAATTCTGGGAGCTCAGAAGTGGGATCTTCCTCAAGGGGATCCACTTCTGGGCTTCGATCATTCTCGTGGACTTTAGACCTAAGGGAACTTGATGCGTGGTTTTCAAAATAACCTGGTTTTGTACTTGGATTTTCAAGTGATTTCGAAATTTTTGGTCTGGCTATGCAGACGACGTTTCTTTCGAAATTCTTTTCTTTCGCCAAAGTTAAACCAGGAGCAGCTATGTACAAAATGTTTTTGGTATTTTCCAATTTTTCGATTTTTTTGGGTTTCTGTAAAACAAGAACTTTGGGAACTATACAAAGCACACTTTTTTCGAGTTTTTGCTTTTCCATTGTTTTTGGTTTTTCTTGTTTTTCGATTTTTTTCGGATTTTAAGTTTTCAAATGTTTTTGGTATTTTTAGAAAAAGGGATCTTCCGTCATACCTACAAAGGGAAAACACTATGGGTTAGACTCGGAATAGGAGGTCTAAACCATAGGTTTCTTCTAAGACAGGCTCCGGGGCACCCTTGACCCAGGTGGTCACAGGGGGTGGCTCCGGCGGTATTCGGGGAGTATAGCCGATCCCGTATCGGCTTGGGTTGGCCCTAGGAAGGATGGGCTCTAGGAGACCCTGGTTTTGTGCCCCTAGACTTTTGTAGGGCGTGTAGCCCATGTTCAATAACATGTTCCACGACCTTTTGTTTTTTGAAAAGATGGGATATAAGTCGTGGTCCTGGAACATGCTATCGTCCATATTAGGCTCGTAGGGCCTTTTGTCCAGGGGTTTTGGAAATGGGGAACGCTTGGGTTTTCCTAGGAGGATTGGAGTCGGGAGGGGGCCTGCTTTGGGCGGCCCCTTCACACATACAACCTTCCTAGGGTTGTTCAACACGAGCCGAGGTGGCTCAACCATAATTTGCCCCAGGTTAGCCTCATGGGCCTGGGAGCTCGATAAACAAGGGGAGTTTATGATCCCCTGAAGTTGTGGGTGACTCTCACCTAGGATCACTACGACTTGGTCCCTAAAAGGGATCTTGACACACCTGTGGAAGGTGGATGGCACAGCGCACAAACTGTGTATCCAGGGTCTTCCCAGCAACAGGTTATAATGGGGGTGGATGTCCAAGACATGGAACACCCCCGTGTGTTCGATCCCTCCCGTTTCATTGGGAGTTCGATGGATCCTAAAGGCCTAGACGCATTCCCATCGTATCCAGTGATAACGATGGGGCTTGGGTTTACTGAAGTCAAGGTGACTCCGATTTTGTACGCCACATGAAGTGGAAGGATGTTGAGCCCTCCTCCACCATCGACTAGGCACCTGTCCAGAGAGTGGTTGTTTAGAACCACCTCGATATGCAGGGCCTGGTTATGGGTTTCGTAGGGTCTATCTACATCATCTTCCGAAAAGGTGATGGGCGATTTTGCTCCTAACAAAGCCACTTGGGCAGACAAGGACTCCGGACTTATGTTCGAATCAACCTTGGCCCTTTCTAGAATTTTCTCTAAGACAAGTCTATGCCTAGGCGAGGTTTTGATAAGCTCTAGGATAGACATGTGAATAGGAATCTTTGAAAGGTGGTTTTCGAAATCATAAGGATTTAGGATGATTTTGTCCTTATCTGCTTTTGGCGGACCACTAGGGATACATGCTTTTGAGGGGCCAGGCACACTGACCACCTTTTGAGCACCTTGAAGGTTCGGGGGTTGGTAGATCCTCTCGGATCTAGTGACTTCCCCCACAACCAGCCTAGGGTTCGCGCTAAACTTGGCTCTAAGGATGAGCTGAGGAGAACCTTGGATTTTCAAAACTGGTTTTGCCGGGGTTTCCACTTTTGATGGTCCCCGAATGACGACTTGGGCGGGCCTCTTGTATAGTACAAGGATGGGCGCACAAGCAGGTCGACCAGGTTCGGGCTTTCGCGCTAGTTCCTTGGAAATGGTGAGGGTACATACCTCCTTTCCTTTCCCACTGCCACTGGCGTGTTTGGGAAAGGGTTCCTTGAAGATAGCTTGAGGTGGCTCAGATTCCGCAGTGACCTGGAGCCGGCCCTCCGCTATCAAGTTCTCAATTTTATTTAGAAGAGAGAAGCACCGTTTGGTATCATGGCCTTTGAGCCGATGATACTTGCAAAACCGGTTTAAATACCCCCCTTTGGACGTGACTCCTTCGGGGATTTCAGGGAGTTCGATCATGCCCTGGGCAAGTAGGAGGTCTAGGACCTCCGACACAGGTTGCCCCAGCGGAGTGTACTCCCGTTTTTCAATTGGTTTTGAAAAATTGCGTTCTCTCTTATTTTCTATTTTTTCGAAATTTTTAGAAGTGCCCGCCATGCCTGGATCCACCCGGACATTGGCGATTTTATGGGGCTTTGCCCCTTTGTCCGTTGTGGGCAGCCCATATGCAATGGGCTTTTCCACACGTGTTTTGGGAACGGCACTTCCTTTCCATAAGTGGTCGTATGTCCCTTTTCGCAAGTTGGTTTCGAAAAGGGAGGCTTTTTTGATCAACTTATGGAAAGTTGAAATCTCATGGAGCGAGAGAAGGGTTTTTAACTCGCTTTTAAAATTATCCAGGATGAGCATTACTGCGCATCCTTCGGATATAGGCTCTCGTACTTGGCCTAAAAGAGACCTCCATCTTATAATGAAGGCATGCACGTCTTCGTTCATGCCTTGCTTTGTATCCCTTAAAGTATTCAGGGTTGGCGTGACTTCCACGTTGTGTGCAAATCTTTGCATGAAGCAGTTCGCTAACTCTTCAAAAGTAGCGAACTGGCTTAAGTCGTAGGAAGCCAGCCATTTGGCAGCTGTGCCTTTAAGGGATAGAGGGAACCAATACACCCATTTCATCGAGTCCTTTTTCTTCTTATGGGCTCGACGTGAGAAAAGCTGCAAGTGAGACCTAGGGTCTCCCATGCCATCATACCGATGGAAGTTCGGTATTTCATCGTCACTGTCTGTTTCGTAATCCATAGGAAGGAAATCAGACAGGGCGTAGCTTCTTTTCTCTTTATTTTGCCCTTTCAGCAGCTGCTGTAGGGCTTTACGGTCCTTTTGTGTGAAGGACTCGTGGTATTGGTTGCCTTCCATTACGGAGGCTTCTTTTTGCTTGCGAGGTTTTTCAATTTTCTTTTTAGGCCTTTGTTCACCGTTTGATGAACACGAATCGCCTACTTCAGCCTCTTGGCTGAGAGCATCGATTTTGGCCTCAAATTCCCTTCTCAAGTCCTCGATTTCATCTAGTTTTATTTTGTTTTTGAAAATCCTCCTAGAGTGAGAACTTGATGCGCATGAGCCTTGGCTCGACACTTCACTTGGATTGGATTTTGACATGCTTTTCAAGCTTTTTCAAAATTTCCTAAGTGAAAACAAAGAAAACAAGTTAAAACGACACCTTTATAAAATTTTCGCAAGACTCCTACAAGTAAACTCGATTTTTGAAAAGGCTCACGTCCCACCGGGCGTGCCAATCTCTGTGGACGCGCGAAAATCCCCGCCTCTTCGCCCCTTTCGTGGCTTGGAGTGGATCTTATCGTGCGTCTAAGGCCTATGTATACAAACAGGGCGTGCCAGCTAGCTTACTTAAGCTAGCGAAGATATATCAATACTGACTTCTAAACGTGGCGACTGTGAGCAAGTGAGCTCTTGTCGTCGCAGACCTTCTTGCACCGATGCGCAAGGGTCAGTCTGTACGCTTTTGCAAAAATCGAGTTTTTAGGGAGAAAATCTGCGAAACGGTTCGAGGTGTCTATTTCGGGTCTTTAAGATGCGATTGCATGTTTTAGATCACGTGGATTTGCACGTGCCTAAGTCTTTTCTTTTATCCCTTTTTGGGTCGCCTAGTTTGTGTGTTATGAACACTCCACTACATGGGCGAATTCGAGCGGGGGTTGCTTCGATGCAATATGCGTCCTACCTCGTGGTATGGCGTAGATGCAATGCAAACTCACGCTACTCCAAAGGGAAAACCCGAAATGTAAAGACAATGCTGAAGGGAAATAACGGAAGGGAAATAACCGAAGGGAAATAACCGAAGGGAAATATGTATATATCTTATGTATATGAGCCCTTACTCGGGTCTTGCAAATAAGAGCGAAGGCTCAATGTGGGTGCGTGTTTGAATTGAAAGACTACTCACACGACAATAAATGAAACCCAAATAGTATAGGTCGGCCCTTACTTGGGTCTTTCAAATAAGAGCGAAAGCTCAATGTGTGTGAGAGTGTTTAAATTGAAAGACTTACTCACACGACATGAAATGAAACCCAAATAGTATAGGTCGGCCCTTACTTGGGTCTTTCAAATAAGAGCGAAAGCTCAATGTGTGTGAGAGTGTTTAAATTGAAAGACTTACTCACACGACATGAAATGAAACCCAAATAGTATAGGTCGGCCCTTACTTGGGTCTTTCAAATAAGAGCGAAAGCTCAATGTGTGTGAGAGTGTTTAAATTGAAAGACTTACTCACACGACATGAAATGAAACCCAAATAGTATAGGTCGGCCCTTACTTGGGTCTTTCAAATAAGAGCGAAAGCTCAATGTGTGTGAGAGTGTTTAAATTGAAAGACAACACACCCAACTTGAACAAAACCCTTCGGAAATGAAATATATACGTATACTTATATATTAGGGGCTGATTAGGCCCGTGTGTGTTCAAAATCGTGCACGACTAAGAGAGTGCACGTGTGTGGTTGTGCCAAGCCACGTTATTACAAGCGGGGGGAGACTATGCTCCGTTATTACAACCCCGTATCAAATTGAATTTCAAGCAAGTGTATGATTAAAGACCGAGTCTAGAAACTTACAAGTAGCTGGTCCGTAGAGGTCTTGCTTGAGCGTGGCCTTGGCTTTGGGCTGCAAACGGGAGCTCCGCGAAGGTGTGTGACCAAGAGTGCTGGCCGGCAGCAAATGGGGCGCGGGATGGACGCCTCGAAGGGGACCGGTGGCAAGTGGGCGGCGCCTCCAAGTAGGGAGTTTAGAGTGGCTGACTAAGTGGGTCTTAGGGTCACTAGGTAAGTTAGGGACTTAGGGAAACTGGACCTAAAAGGTGAGCTAGTGGGAAGGCCAAAGAGGACGCCTAGGGGGAGGTCGGCCGAATGGGAGGTGGTGGCTGAGTAGTGGCCAGCCACTTGGGTTATCCTAGGTTCGGCTAGGCTTAGATGGTGGCGGCAAAGAGGCTGAGCTAAGGGGAAGAGGGGTGGCTAAGAGTGGAGAGGTGGTAGAGAGTGGTTTTGAGGGAGTTAGGGGGACTTACCGAATGGGAAGGAGTGGCGGCAAAGGTGGCTGTCGGCTGGTGGAAGATGGGAGAAGGAGAGGGCCCGGCTGAGTGAGGTGGTGGCGTCCGGCTGGTGGGGCAGTGATGGTGGATGGAGGAGGGAGAGTGGCGGAGCAGGTGGCGGCTGGTGGGGCTGGAGCTGCTGGGAAGACGGGTGAGAGATGGGAGAGGAAGAGGGCCCGGCTGGGAGGTGGAGTGTGGTTCCCACTTGGAAAACCCGCCCACAATGAGGGGGGTTTAAATAGGGGATGGGTAGGTCGGTTAGGGCTGGGTTGTGGGTAGTGGTTAGGTGGTTTAGGTAGGGTAGTATGTAGATAAGGTGGGCTGGATGGGGCTGGGCCAGATATTTTAAAACTAGGGGTTTGGGAAAATCGTGGGCTAAGGGTGGTTTAGGGCTAGGTTAGGTGGTTGGGTTTTAGGGTGAGGTTTAGTGAACTAGGTTAGGTGGTTTAGGCTAGGTTTAGGCTAGGTTTAGGGAAATTAATCTAGGTTTAGGGAAGGATTAGGGAAGTGGGTTAGGTGATTAGGTTGGGATTAGGCCGGGATTAGGGAAGTGGGTTAGGTGATTAGGTTCAGATTAGGAGTGGATTAGGGGTTTAGGCTAGGTTTAGGCATTTTTGGCTAGGTTTAGGTGATGGAGCTCCCTTAGCATGGCCCATAGACCTTGATCATCCCATGTTGGTGCAGCCCTAGGTTAGGTTTTAGCTAATTACAAGCTTAAACCCACTCAATTAGGCTAAACCACAAGATTAAACCCAAACTTGACACACAAGTCAAGCTTAATACAACACTCTTGATATTTATCACCCCCACTCTCTCTCATGCCCAATATCCCACGTGAATTTCAAGTGGGCCCCACCTCCATTTATGAGAAGGTGATGTGGGCCATGGATATGGATATTGGATTGGATCTCTGGATCCAAATCCAAATCCAAGTCCACATATGGGTTTGGATTGGGATCTGGATATATATGGTCCAGATCCAATCCAAACTGAACTCTGACTCCTTCGAGCTGGGTTCGAAACGGACGATTCGTGCGGGGCCTGACAGCATCAGTACTCCGTCTGCGTTGGGTCTTCGCCAACATGGTCGTCCGCCTCCGTTTCTGCCTTCCGGAGATGACTTCAAATGATATTTTGGTAAGAACAGGGTCTTGGACGTTCGAGATCCTGGGGTGTGAATCAGATGCAAGAGATGCTGTGCCGGGCTCGACAGGTGCTCCGGTTCCGGGCTCTTCTTGGCTCTCCTGGTCCTGTCTTGATCAGGCCAAGCCACTTCGGGGTTTCCAAAACATGTTTTAAAAGGGTTTTCAAAAGCTATATCATATGTTTTTGAAAGATAAAGTTTAAAACATATATACAGGGTTGTTTGGAAGGCTCCTGGGTTTCCAAACTCAAAAATGGCCCTTTGGGGCTGCTTGTATCAAAACCAGATTTGTTTAAGAAATTCGTGGGATTTCGGGGTGTTTACAATGAGTGCTTCATACTCGGCTATATTGTTGGAACATTCGAAATCTAGGCGAATTGCTATGGAGATCTCTCCCTTTTCAGGGGATACGAAGATGATTCCAGCACCTGCCCCTCGTTGGTTTCATGCCCCGTCGAAGTGCATCTTCCACACTTGGTTTTCGAAAGATTTTGCCAAAATGTGGTTTTGAAAATGGTTTTGCAATATGCCTTCATCAGGCATTTCATTGAGTGTGGGATACGCATCTTCTAGGGGGAAGTCAGCCACGTAGTCTGCTAGGGCTTGCCCCTTAATGGAGACCTGGTGATGGTATTTTAAATCATACTCCATTAGAAGGGGTTGCCATTTGCCCAATCTACCCGTGAGAATTGGTTTTTCGAATAAGTGCTTGATTGGGTCAAGCTTGGACACTATCCAGATCTCATGATCTAGGAGATAGTGTCGAAATTTCTGGCAGGCCCAAACTAGGGCAAAGCATGTCTTCTCCGTAGCCTGATAATTCCTTTCGTAAGTGTAGACGCGCGAAAATCCCCGCCTCTTCGCCTCTTCCGGGGCTTTGAGTGGATCTTCTCGTGTGTCTAAGGCCTATGTATACAAATAGGGCGTGCCAGCTAGCTTACTTAAGCTAGCGAAGATATATTTAACACTGACTTCTAAACGTGGCGACTGTGAGCAAGTAAGCTCTTGTCGTCGCAGACCTTCTTGCACCGATGCGCAAGGGTCAGTCTGTACGCTTTTGCAAAAAACGAGTTTTGGAGAGAAAGTCTACGAAGCGGTTCGAGGTGTCTATTTCGGGTCTTTAAGATGCGATTGCATGTTTTAGATCACGTGGATTTGCACGTGCCTAAGTCTTTTCTTTTATCCCTTTTCGGGCCACCTAGTTTGTGTGTTTTGAACACTCCACTACATGGGCGAATTCGAGCGGGGCTTGTTTCGATGCAATATGCGTCCTACCTCGTGGTATGGCGTAGATGCAATGCAAACTCACGCTACTCCAAAGGGAAAACCCGAAATGTAAAGACAATACTGAAGGGAAATAACAGAAGGGAAATAACCGAAGGGAAATAACCGAAGGGAAATAACCGAAGGGAAATAACCGAAGGGAGATAGGTATATATCTTATGTATATGAGCCCTTACTCGGGTCTTGCAAATAAGAGCGAAGGCTCAATGTGGGTGCGTGCTTGAATTGAAAGACTTACACACACGACATGAAATTAAACCCAAATATAAATTGCAGTATGGCCTTGACTAAGGTCTTGGGAGTAAGAGCGAAGGCTCAATGTGTGTGAGAGTGCTTGAATTGAAAGACTACCCACACGACATAAATGAAACCCAAATATAACTGCAATAAGGCCTTTACTAAGGTCTTGGGAGTAAGAGCGAAGGCTCAATGTGTGTGAGAGTGCTTGAATTGAAAAGACTTACTCACACGACAAGAAATGAAAACCCAAATAGTATAGGTCGGCCCTTACTTGGGTCTTTCAAATAAGAGCGAAAGCTCAATGTGTGTGAGAGTGCTTGAATTGAAAGACTTACTCACACGACAAGAAATGAAACCCAAATAGTATAGGTCGGCCCTTACTTGGGTCTTTTAAATAAGAGCGAAAGCTCAATGTGTGTGAGAGTGCTTGAATTGAAAGACAACGCACCCAACTTGAACAAAAACCCTTCGAAAATGAAAGTATATATACACTTATATATTAGGGGCTGATTAGGCCCGTGTGTGTTCAAAATTGTGCACGACTAAGAGAGTGCACGTGTGTGGTTGTGCCAAGCCACGTTATTACAAGCGGGGGGAGACTATGCTCCGTTATTACAACCCCGTATCAAATTGAATCTCAAGCAAGTGTATAACTAAAGACCGAGTTTAGACACTTACGAGTAGCTGGTCCGTAGAGGTCTTGCTTGAGCATGGACTTGGCCTTGGGCTGCAAGTGGGAGCTCCGCGAAGGTAGGTGATCAAGGGTGCTGGCCGGCTGCAAGTGGGGCACGGGATAGGCGCCTCGGAGGTGGCCGGTGGCAAGTATATGGCGCCTCAAGGTAAGGGGTTTAAATGGGCCGAACGAGTGGACTCTTAGGGTCACTAGGGGAGTTGAGAGTTTAGGGAAACTGGACCTAACAGGTGAGCTAGTGGGAAGGCCGAATAGGACACCTAGGGGAGTTGGCCGAATAGGAGATGATGGCTAGGTGGTGGCCAGCAACTTGGGTTATGCTAGGTTCGGCTAGGTTTAGGTGGTGGCGGCAAAAGGGCTGAGATGAAAGTAGGATGGGTGGCTAAGAGTGGAGAGGTGGTAGAGAGGGGCTTTGAGGGAGTTTGGGGTACTTACCGAATGGGGAGAGGTGGCGGATGAAGTGGGAAGGTGGCGGGCAGGTGGCTGTCGGCTGGTTCGGTTGGGTGGAGGTGGTGGCGTCCGGCTGGGCAAATGGTGGTGGTGGATGGAAGAGGGAAGGTGGCGGTGCAGGTGGTGGCTGGTGGAGCAGATGGAGCAGGCGGAGGTGGGGAGTGGTCCCGGCTGGGTGAGAGAAGGGAGAAGGAGAGGGCCCGGCTGGGTGAGAGAGTGGTTCCCACTTTTTGAAAAACCCGCCCACAAGGAGGGGGGTTTAAATAGGGGATGGGTAGGTCGGTTAGGGCTGGGCTGTGGGTAGTGGTTAGGTGGTTTAGGTAGGGTGGTATGTAGATAAGGTGGGCTGGAAGGGGTTGGGCCAGATATTTTAAAACTAGGGGTTTGGGTAAATCGTGGGCTAAGGGTGGTTTAGGGGTTTAGGGCTAGGTTAGGTGGTTGGGTTTTAGGGTGAGGTTTAGTGAGCTAGGTTAGGTGATTAGGCTAGGTTTAGGCTAGGATTAGGGAAATTAATCTAGGTTTAGGGAAGGATTAAGGAAGTGGGTTAGGTGATTAGGTTGGGATTAGGACGGGATTAGGGAAGTGGGTTAGGTGATTAGGTTCAGATTAGGGGTGGATTAGGGGTTTAGGCTAGGTTTAGGCATTTTTGGCTAGGTTTAGGTGAAGGAGCTCCCTTAGCATGGCCCATAGACCTTGATCACCCCATGTTGGTGCAGCCCTAGGTTAGGTTCTAGCTAATTACAAGCTTAATCCCCCTCAATTAGGCTAACCCACATGATTAACCCAAACTTGACACACAAGTCAAGCTTAATACAACACTCTTGATATTTTTCAACCCCACTCTCTCTCATGCCCAATATCCCACGTGAATTTCAAGTGGGCCCCACCTCCATTTATGAGAAGGTGATGTGGGCCATGGATATGGATATTGGATTGGATCTCTGGATCCAAATCCAAATCCAAGTCCACACATGGGTTTGGATTGGAATCTGGATATATATGGTCCAGATCCAATCCAAACTGAACTCTGACTCCTTCGAGCTGGGTTCGAAACGGACGATTCGTGCGGGGCCTGACAGCATCAGTACTCCGTCTGCGTTGGGTCTTCGCCAACATGGTCGTCCGCCTCCGTTTCTGCCTTCCGGAGATGACTTCAAATGATATTTTGGTAAGAATAGGGTCTTGGACGTTTGAGATCCTTGGGTGTAAATCAGATACAAGAGTTGTTGCGCCGGGCTCGACAGGTGCTCCGGTTCCGGGCTCTTCTTGGCTCTCTTGGTCCTGTCTTGATCGGGCCAAGCCACTTTGGGGTTTAACGAGGCGTTTTAAAAGGGTTTTCAAAAGCCATATTATATGTTTTTGAAAGATAAAGTTTAAAACATATGTACAAGGTCGTCTGGAAGGCTCCTGGGTTTCTAGACTCAAAATGGCCCTTTGGGGCTGCTTTTACAAAACCAGGCGAATTTGAGAAATTCGTGGGATTTCAGGGTGTTTACAGATGCCCCTCTTTGGCCTTGTCCAAATAGATTTGGATAAGGGCAAAGATGACAAACATCCCTTTCAATGTCTCCCTAGATCTAACCATGAAGAATATGGGATCGTCCCAATTTTGGCAAAATCTCAATTTACAAACTCTGGTAGGAGGAGATATCACGCCAAAGGGTTATACTATGGAATCTGGTCCTAAAATGGGATCATGTTCATGCAAGTATCATGCGTGGAATGCAGATGACATGGGTGTGGTGCCAAGAGTGGCGACCTCCCAGAGACTAGATGTGGTCGAACTTTAGAGACTTACAAGGTCTATTGCTCCAAGTGAGCAAATCCTATGCTGTTCGATGTTCGGTTTTCAAAACTTATTTACAAAAAGCTATTTACAAAAGGGACAACTGTCTTGAGCCTCGATCCTAAGGATCTCGAGCTCTTCATGCTTGCCCTTGTTTGAGTCTTAACACTCGCTTATCTAGCGGAGGTTTTCTAAGAAGACAAGCTTCATTTCAAATTCCTACGCCTTACTCGAAGCGTCGAATTCTCAAACAAGATGAAATTCAAGTAAGTAAATCCTATTTTTACTTTAGGATTCCTCGAAATGAACCATGCTTTAGCTTGGGACAAGCCAGGGATGGGAAAGAGATACCACGGTCCCTTCTGAAGCGTCCCGTGGCTTAAGGCATAGAAGGCGGAAAACTGCTCTTTTTGAGCTTTTTGGCCTCTTTTTCCTTTTTTTCATAGAGGGTCTCCCTTTGGGAGTATTTTTTTCTTTAATCCCTCTTTTTTTTATAAGAGAATCGATTTTTCTTTTAAACTCTGGTTTCTTTCTTTTGGAAAGAGACTTTAAATGGGAAATTCCCTTTTGATTTGGGCATTTGTTTTCCTTTTGGAAATAGAAGAGAAGAGGGGAGGACTTATCCCAAGCCTACACTCGATCCATTCCAGATCAGCCTATTTAGAAATAGCACGTACTACTTGCAAGTATCTTGCTATGTTGAACTAGGCCTTTCTTTGTAAGAAGAAGGATTTTGAAATGCAACCACGATTTTGAAAACTCCACTCTTTCACAAGTGCGAATTCTCTCACTTAGGGTCACACGAGTTCGCCTTTGCACCTTATTCACATGTCTCAGGGCAGCTATCCCTTTAAAATTTTCAAAAAAACTTGGAATTTAATCCAGATCCTACACATGATACTTCTTTAAGTATTGAATATTGATAGGATCTGCTAAATTCCTACCTTCTACATCGATCAACCAATACGAATTGTTCGTAGTGGTTGCTCGTACAACATAGGGTCCATCCCAGTTGGGGCGCCACTTGCCTAGGGGGTGTGGGCCACGATGGTGGATGGTTTTCAAGACCAGATCTCCCACTTCAAAGTGGCGAGGTCTCATGTGTTTGCTATAATGTCGGGCTATCCTTTGCCGGTATGCACGAGCATGATCCATGGCAAGGAGTCGCCTCTCATCTAGCAAATCTAGTTCGGCCATCCTAGCATGCTGAAGCGTCTCTAGGGGGAGGTCGAGTGCAATGGATGTATGGAATGAATGCAGTTGGGTATGAATGGGAAGAATGGTGTTTGTGCCATAGACCAATTCGAATGGTGTGGCATTCGTGGGAGTCTGGATGGAAGTCCTATAAGCCCATAAGGCTTCATCCAGCTTCTCATGCCACATCCTACCCTTCTCCAAGGTTTTCTCAATGATACCAATGAGAGTCTTGTTTGTGGCTTCGGCTTGGCCGTTGCCTTGAGGGTAGTAGGGCGAGGAGAAGTGGTGAGTTATGCCGTACGTGTTGCACAACTTGACCATCCGCTCATTCTTGAATGGGGTACCATTATCAGACACAAGGTCTCGTGGAACCCCAAATCGAGCCAAGATATTCCTCCGAATGAAAGCCACCACATGTTGCCCCATTACATTCGTTAGGGAAATGGCTTCCACCCACTTGGAGAAATACTCCGTGGCGGCTAAAATAAAACGATGCCCATTCGAGGCTTTTGGAAATATTGGGCCTACTATGTCAAACGCCCACATGGTAAATGGCCAGGGGCTGACCACGGAATGCAATGTAGATGAAGGGATATGAATGGCGTGCCCATGTACTTGACATGGATGACACTTCCTAACATGATCGTGACAATCCTTTTTCAGGGTGGACCAAAAATAACCCCCTCTAAGTATTTTCATTGCCATCATGTTGGCATTAACATGGCCTCCACATTCTCCATCGTGGAACTCGTGCATCACTATCCTAGCCTCCTCTAGGTCGATACACCTAAGCAGAATGCCGGTAAAACTCTTTTTGTATAAGACCCCACCCATAATGGTGTATCGGGTCGAAATCTTACGAATGAATGCCTTATCTTTGGATGTGGCATCCTCGGTGAATCCCCCATTTTCTAAAAATTGTTTTATGTCATAGAACCAGGGTTTTTCAATAGACTCTGGGTTGTTTTGGCAAATATCCAAGTCGTGTGTGGATGGATGGGGCGCATGCCATATTTCCAAAGATCTGGTCCCTGAAATGGGATCGACCTTCAGGGCTGAACCCAAGGAGGAGAGGGCATCGGCGATGCCATTGTCCTCTCTTCCTACGTGTGTGAGCTTACACGATTGGAAGGATTGGACCAATCGAGTGGCCAACTCGTGATATGGAAGTAGTTTCTCATTACGTACTTGCCAAATTTTTAAAACCTGGTTTATGACAAGGAGTGAATCTCCAAAGACCTCGATGCATGATGCCCCTAGAGTTTTCGAAATCCTTAAGCCTTGTATGAGTGCTTCATACTCAGCTACGTTGTTGGAACATTCGAAGTCTAAGCGAACTGCTATGGGAATCTCGCCCTTTTCAGGGGAGATTAGGATGATCCCGGCACCAGCCCCTTGTTGGTTTTGTGCCCCATCGAAGTGCATCTTCCACACTTGGTTTTCGAAAGAATTTGCCAAAATGTGGTTTTGAAAATGGTTTCGCAATATGCCTTCATCAGGCATTTCGACAAGAGTGGGATATGCGTCCTCTAAGGGGAATTCAGCCACGTAATCTGCGAGGGCTTGCCCTTTAATGGAGATCTGGTGATGGTATTTCAAATCATACTCCATTAGAAGGAGTTGCCATTTGCCCAATCTACCTGTGAGAATGGGTTTTTCGAATAAGTGCTTGATTGGATCAAGCTTGGACACTATCCAGATCTCATGATCTAGGAAATAGTGTCTGAACTTCTGGCAGGCCCAAACTAGGGCCAAGCACGTCTTCTCCATGGCTTGATAATTTCGTTCATAAGCCAAGAGAGTTTTCGAAATATAGTAGATGGCATACTCCTTATGGGTGTCATCCTCGTATTGAGCCAACAGGGCTCCTAAAGCGTTTACATGCACGGAGATGTATAATAAAAGCGGTTTTCCTTGTTTTGGAGGATTCAAAACGGGGGGATTAACCAAGTATGCCTTCAGTCTCTCGAAGGACTTTTGGCATTCGTCATCCCATAAGAATTTCGTACCCTTCCTCAACAGTTTGTTGAAGGGTTCGCATCTAGTTGCCAGATTCGATATGAATCGGCGCACAGATTGTAATCGACCCTGAAGGCTACGGACTTGGGTGAGATTGGAGGGTGGAGTCATGTCTATGATGGCTCGACACTTAGAGGGGTCGACTTCTATTCCCCTTTGGCTCACCATAAAGCCTAGAAGCTTCCCTGATTCTACCCCGAACACACATTTTTGAGGGTTTAGCTTTACTTTGTAAAGCCTAAGCCTTTCGAAAATCTTTTGTAAACATTCGATATGGGTGCATCGGGTTTTGGATTTCGCCAAGAGATCATCTACATACACTTATAGAAGCTCGTGAATTTGATCATGGAAGATCGTGTTCATGGCTCGTTGGTATGTTGCGCCGGCATTTTTCAAACCAAAGGGCATGACTGTATAGCAGTACGTGCCCCATGGGGTTGTGAAGGCGGTCTTACCCTGATCTCGTGGGCTTAGTTTGATTTGATTATAGCCTGAATAACCATCCATGAATGAAAACATTTCATGATTTGCAGTACTATCGACTATCAAATCTATGTTTGGTAAAGGATAATTATCCTTTGGAGTGGCTTTATTCAGGTTTCTGAAATCGATGCATATTCAAATTTTCCCATTGGTTTTTCGAACTACAATGATATTTGACAACCAATCAGAATACGCAATGGGTTTTATAAATCCGGCTTTTAGCAGATCTTCTAAACCCTCTTTGACTTGCGTGTGTACATTCGGGTGTATTTTCCTAAGCTTCTGCTTTATTGGTTTTACACCTACATCTAAGGGAAGACGATGCTCGACTATGCTGGGATCTATGCCCGGCATGTCTTCATACGTCCATGCAAACACATCTAAATAGGTTCGTAGAAATGCAATGAATGCTAACTTTTCAGTTTCATGCAAGAATGCGCCTATTTTGATGGTTTTGGGATTGGAATCATCCCCTAGGTTCACCTCTACGAAATCTCCTCCTACTGATTGGGAAGGTCTTTCAAAATCGAGAATTCTATGAAATTCTGGGAGCTCAGAAGTGGGATCTTCCTCAAGGGGATCCACTTCTGGGCTTTGATCATTCTCGTGGGCTATAGACCCGAGGAAACTTGATGCGTGGTTTTCAAAATAACCTGGTTTTGTACTTGGATTTTCAAGTGATTTCGAAATTTTTGGTCTGGCTATGCAGACGACGTTTCTTTCGAAATCCTTTTCTTTTGCCAAAGTCCTACCAGGAGCAGCTATGTACAGAATCTTTTTGGTATTTTCCAACTTTTCGATTTTTTTGGGTTTTTGTAAAACAAGAACTTTGGGAACTATACAAAGCACATTTTTTTCGAGTTTTTGTTTTTCCATTGTTTTTGGTTTTTCTTGTTTTTCGATTTTTTCGATTTTAAGTTTTTCAAATGTTTTTGGTATTTTTTTTAGAAAAAGGGATCTTCCGTCATACCTACAAAGGGAAAACACTACGGGTTAGACTCGGAATAGGAGGTCTAAATCATAGGTTTCTTCTAAGACAGGCTCCGGGGCACCCTTGACCCAGGTGGTCACAGGGGGTGGCTCCGGCGGTATTCGGGGAGTATAGCCGATCCCATATCGGCTTGGGTTGGCCCTAGGAAGGATGGGCTCTAGGAGACCCTGGTTTTGTGCCCCTAGACTTTTGTAGGGCGTGTAGCCCATGTTCAATAACATGTTCCATGACCTTTTGTTTTTTGAAAAGATGGGATATAAGTCGTGGTCCTGGAACATGCTATCGTCCATATTAGGCTCGTATGGCCTTTTGTCCAGGGGTTTTGGAAATAGGGAACGTTTGGGTTTTCCTAGGAGGATTAGAGTCGGGAGGGGGCCTGCTTTGGGCGGCCCCTTCACACATACAACCTTCCTAGGGTTGTTCAACACGAGCCGAGGTGGCTCAACCATAATTTGCCCCAGGTTAGCCTCATGGGCCTGGGAGCTCGATAAACAAGGGGAGTTTATGATCCCCTGAAGCTGTGGGTGACTCTCACCTAGGATCACTACGACCTGGTCCCTAAAAGGGATCTTGACACACCTGTGGAAGGTGGATGGCACAGCGCACAAACTGTGTATCCAGGGTCTTCCCAGCGACAGGTTATAATGGGGGTGGATGTCCAAGACATGGAACACCCCCGTGTGTTCGATCCCTCCCGTTTCCATTGGGAGTTCGATGGATCCTAAAGGCCTAGACGCATTCCCATCGTATCCAGTGATAACGATGGGGCTTGGGTTTACTGAAGTCAAGGTGACTCCGATTTTGTACGCCACGTGAAGTGGAAGGATGTTGAGCCCTCCTCCACCATCGACTAGGCACCTGTCCAGAGAGTGGTTGTTTAGAACCACCTCGATATGCAGGGCCTGGTTATGGGTTTCGTAGGGTCTATCTACATCATCTTCCGAAAAGGTGATGGGCGATTTTGCTCCTAATAAAGCCACTTGGGCAGACAAGGATTCCGGACTTATGTTCGAATCAACCTTGGCCCTTTCTAGAATTTTCTCTAAGACAAGTCTATGCCTAGGCGAGGTTTTGATAAGCTTTAGAATAGACATGTGAATAGGAATCTTTGAAAGGTGGTTTTCGAAATCATAAGGATTTAGGACGATTTTGTCCTTATCTGCTTTTGGCAGACCACTAGGGATACATGCTTTTGAGGGGCCAGGCACACTGACCACCTTTTGAGCACCTTGAAGGTGCGGGGGTTGGTAGATCCTCCCGGATCTAGTGACTTCCCCCACGACCAGCCTAGGGTTTGCGCTAGACTTGGCTCTAAGGATGAGCTGAGGAGAACCTTGGATTTTCAAAACTGGTTTTGCCGGGGTTTCCACTTTTGGTGGTCCCCGAATGACGACTTGGGCGGGCCTCTTGTATAATACAAGGATGGGCGCACAAGCAGGTCGACCAGGTTCGGGCTTTTGCGCTAGTTCCTTGGAAATGGAGAGGGTACATACCTCCTTTCCTTTCCCACTGCCACTGGCGTGTTTGGGAAAGGGTTCCTTGAAGATAGCTTGAGGTGGCTCAGGTTCCGCAGTGACCTGGAGCCGGCCCTCCGCTATCAAGTTCTCAATTTTATTTAGAAGAGAGAAGCACCGTTTGGTATCATGGCCTTTGAGCCGATGATACTTGCAAAATCGGTTTAAATACCCCCCTTTGGACGTGACTCCTTCGGGGATTTCAGGGAGTTTGATCATGCCCTGGGCAAGTAAGAGGTCTAGGACCTCCGACACAGGTTGCCCCAGCGGAGTGTACTCCCGTTTTTCAATCGGTTTTGAAAAATTGCGTTCTCTCTTATTTTCTATTTTTTCAAAATTTTTAGAAGTGCCCGCCATGCCTGGATCCACCCGGACATTGGCGATTTTATGGGGCTTTGCCCCTTTGTCCGTTGTGGGCAGCCCATATGCGATGGGCTTTTCCAAACGTGTTTTTGGAACGGCACTTCCTTTCCATAAGTGGTCGTATGTCCCTTTTCGCAAGTTGGTTTCGAAAAGGGAGGCCTTTTTGATCAACTTATGGAAAGTTGAAATCTCATGGAGCGAGAGAAGGGTTTTTAACTCGTTTTTGAAATTATCTAGGATGAGCATTACTGCGCATCCTTCGGATATGGGCTCTCGCACTTGGCCTAAAAGCGACCTCCATCTTATAATAAAGGCATGCACGTCTTCGTTCATGCCTTGCTTTGTATCCCTTAAGGTATTCAGGGTTGGCGTGACTTCCACGTTGTGTGCAAACCTTTGCATGAAGCAGTTCGCTAACTCTTCAAAAGTAGCGAACTGGCTTAAGTCGTAGGAAGCCAGCCATTTGGCAGCTGTGCCTTTAAGGGATAGAGGGAACCAATACACCCATTTCATCGAGTCCTTTTTCTTCTTATGGGCTCGACGTGAGAAAAGCTACAAGTGAGACCTAGGGTCTCCCATGCCATCATACCGATGGAAGTTCGGTATTTCATCGTCACTGTCTGTTTCGTAATCCATAGGAAGGAAATCAAACAGGGCGTAGCTTCTTTTCTCTTTATTCTGCCCTTTCAGCAGCTGCTGTAGGGCTTTACGGTCCTTTTGTGTGAAGGACTCGTGGTATTGGTTGCCTTCCATTACGGAAGCCTCTTTTTGCTTGCGAGGTTTTTCATATTTCTTTTTAGGCCTTTGTTCACCGTTTGATAAACATGAATCGCCTACTTCAGCCTCTTGGCTGAGAGCATCGATTTTGGCCTCAAATTCCCTTCTCAAGTCCTCGATTTCATCTAGTTTTATTTTGTTTTTAAAAATCCTCCTAGAGTGAGAACTTGATGCGCATGAGCCTTGGCTCGACACTTCACTTGGATTGGATTTTGACATGCTTTTCAAGCTTTTTCAAAATTTCCTAAGTAAAAGCAAAGAAAACAAGTTAAAACGACACCTTTATAAAATTTTCACAAGACTTCTACAAGTAAACTCGATTTTTGAAAAGGCTCACGTCCCACCGGGCATGCCAATCTCTGTAGACGAGCAAAAATCCCCGCCTCTTCGCCTCTTCCGGGGCTTTGAGTGGATCTTCTCGTGTGTCTAAGGCCTATGTATACAAATAGGACGTGCCAGCTAGCTTACTTAAGCTAGCGAAGATATATTTAACACTGACTTCTAAACGTGGCGACTGTGAGCAAGTAAGCTCTTGTCGTCGCAGACCTTCTTGCACCGATGTGCAAGGGTCAGTCTGTACGCTTTTGCAAAAATCGAGTTTTGGAGAGAAAGTCTACGAAGCTGTTCGAGGTGTCTATTTCGGGTCTTTAAGATGCGATTGCATGTTTTAGATCACGTGGATTTGCACGTGCCTAAGTCTTTTCTTTTATCCCTTTTCGGGCCACCTAGTTTGTGTGTTATGAACACTCCACTACATGGGCGAATTCGAGCGGGGCTTGTTTCGATGCAATATGCATCCTACCTCGTGGTATGGCGTAGATGCAATGCAAACTCACGCTACTCCAAAGGGAAAACCCGAAATGTAAAGACAATACTGAAGGGAAATAACAGAAGGGAAATAACCGAAGGGAAATAACCGAAGGGAAATAACAGAAGGGAGATAGGTATATATCTTATGTATATGAGCCCTTACTCGGGTCTTGCAAATAAGAGCGAAGGCTCAATGTGGGTGCGTGCTTGAATTGAAAGACTTACACACACGACATGAAATTAAATCCAAATATAAATTGCAGTATGGCCTTGACTAAGGTCTTGGGAGTAAGAGCGAAGGCTCAATGTGTGTGAGAGTGCTTGAATTGAAAGACTACCCACACGACATAAATGAAACCCAAATATAACTGCAATAAGGCCTTTACTAAGGTCTTGGGAGTAAGAGCGAAGGCTCAATGTGTGTGAGAGTGCTTGAATTGAAAGACTTACTCACACGACAAGAAATGAAAACCCAAATAGTATAGGTCGGCCCTTACTTGGGTCTTTCAAATAAGAGCGAAAGCTCAATGTGTGTGAGAGTGCTTGAATTGAAAGACTTACTCACACGACAAGAAATGAAACCCAAATAGTATAGGTCGGCCCTTACTTGGGTCTTTTAAATAAGAGCGAAAGCTCAATGTGTGTGAGAGTGCTTGAATTGAAAGACAACGCACCCAACTTGAACAAAAACCCTTCGAAAATGAAAGTATATATACACTTATATATTAGGGGCTGATTAGGCCCGTGTGTGTTCAAAATTGTGCACGACTAAGAGAGTGCACGTGTGTGGTTGTGCCAAGCCACGTTATTACAAGCGGGGGGAGACTATGCTCCGTTATTACAACCCCGTATCAAATTGAATCTCAAGCAAGTGTATAACTAAAGACCGAGTTTAGACACTTACGAGTAGCTGGTCCGTAGAGGTCTTGCTTGAGCGTGGACTTGGCCTTGGGCTGCAAGTGGGAGCTCCGCGAAGGTAGATGATCAAGGGTGCTAGCCGGCTGCAAGTGGGGCGCGGGATAGGCGCCTCGGAGGTGGCCGGTGGCAAGTATATGGCTCCTCAAGGTAAGGGGTTTAAATGGGCCGAACGAGTGGACTCTTAGGGTCACTAGGGGAGTTGAGAATTTAGGGAAACTGGACCTAACAGGTGAGCTAGTGGGAAGGCTGAATAGGACACCTAGGGGAGTTGGCCGAATAGGAGATGGTGGTGGCCAGCAACTTGGGTTATGCTAGGTTCGGCTAGGTTTAGGTGGTGGCGGCAAAAGGGCTGAGATGAAAGTAGGATGGGTGGCTAAGAGTGGAGAGGTGGTAGAGAGGGGCTTTGAGGGAGTTTGGGGTACTTACCGAATGGGGAGAGGTGGCGGATGAAGTGGGAAGGTGGCGGGCAGGTGGCTGTCGGCTGGTTCGGTTGGGTGGAGGTGGTGGCGTCCGGCTGGGCAAATGGTGGTGGTGGATGGAAGAGGGAAGGTGGCGGTGCAGGTGGTGGCTGGTGGAGCAGATGGAGCAGGCGGAGGTGGGGAGTGGTCCCGGCTGGGTGAGAGAAGGGAGAAGGAGAGGGCCCGGCTGGGTGAGAGAGTGGTTCCCACTTTTGAAAACCCGCCCACAAGGAGGGGGGTTTAAATAGGGGATGGGTAGGTCGGTTAGGGCTGGGCTGTGGGTAGTGGTTAGGTGGTTTAGGTAGGGTGGTATGTAGATAAGGTGGGCTGGACGGGGTTGGGCCAGATATTTTAAAACTAGGGGTTTGGGTAAATCGTGGGCTAAGGGTGGTTTAGGGGTTTAGGGCTAGGTTAGGTGGTTGGGTTTTAGGGTGAGGTTTAGTGAGCTAGGTTAGATGATTAGGCTAGGTTTAGGCTAGGATTAGGGAAATTAATCTAGGTTTAGGGAAGGATTAGGGAAGTGGGTTAGGTGATTAGGTTGGGATTAGGACGGGATTAGGGAAGTGGGTTAGGTGATTAGGTTCAGATTAGGGGTGGATTAGGGGTTTAGGCTAGGTTTAGGCATTTTTGGCTAGGTTTAGGTGAAGGAGCTCCCTTAGCATGGCCCATAGACCTTGATCACCCCATGTTGGTGCAGCCCTAGGTTAGGTTCTAGCTAATTACAAGCTTAAACCCCCTCAATTAGGCTAACCCACATGATTAACCCAAACTTGACACACAAGTCAAGCTTAATACAACACTCTTGATATTTTTCAACCCCACTCTCTCTCATGCCCAATATCCCACGTGAATTTCAAGTGGGCCCCACCTCCATTTATGAGAAGGTGATGTGGGCCATGGATATGGATATTGGATTGGATCTCTGGATCCAAATCCAAATCCAAGTCCACACATGGGTTTGGATTGGAATCTGGATATATATGGTCCAGATCCAATCCAAACTGAACTCTGACTCCTTCGAGCTGGGTTCGAAACGGACGATTCGTGCGGGGCCTGACAGCATCAGTACTCCGTCTGCGTTGGGTCTTCGCCAACATGGTCGTCCGCCTCCGTTTCTGCCTTCCGGAGATGACTTCAAATGATATTTTGGTAAGAACAGGGTCTTGGACGTTTGAGATCCTTGGGTGTAAATCAGATACAAGAGTTGTTGCGCCGGGCTCGACAGGTGCTCCGGTTCCGGGCTCTTCTTGGCTCTCTTGGTCCTGTCTTGATCGGGCCAAGCCACTTCGGGGTTTAACGAGGCGTTTTAAAAGGGTTTTCAAAAGCCATATTATATGTTTTTGAAAGATAAAGTTTAAAACATATGTACAGGGTCGTCTGGAAGGCTCCTGGGTTTCTAGACTCAAAATGGCCCTTTGGGGCTGCTTTTACAAAACCAGGCGAATTTGAGAAATTCGTGGGATTTCAGGGTGTTTACAGATGCCCCTCTTTGGCCTTGTCCAAATAGATTTGGATAAGGGCAAAGATGACAAAGATTCGTGTTTCAAGCCATAATATTACATCTCAGGGGGAGACTACGCTCCATTATTACAACCCCGTATCGAATTTAATTGAACTAGAAACAATGTAAAAGATCAGATGCGAACACTTACACGTCGTCTGCTTGGGCTTTCTTTATCAATGGGATCCGACCTTGGATATAACCGTTGGATAGACCTCTCGCTGTGAACCGATCCGATGCATGGAGTTTTGGTCCTAGTTTCACGATCTAGGCTATGTCGACACACGAAGGTTCTATGGTTTTGGGTGGGATTCGAGCGAACTTAAGGCAAGGTGTAGGGGATCTAAGGCCAGTTCTAAGGTGAAAGGCTTAGGTAGGGTTTTAGTCCAAGTCCTAAGGTGACACTCGACCAGCTAGGGCCCAAGTTGGGTGGTGGTCCATGGGTAGTTCTAGGCAAAAACACTAACAGGATGCCCTAAGGGAGTGCTCGGCCAAATGGTGGCCGAGCTAGGTAGGTTTTAGTGGATGGTTTAGGTAGGATCTAAGGGTGAAAATGCCAAAGGGAATGGCTCGGCCAGGGGTGGCCGAGTTGATCAACTTGAGTTTAGGTGGGATTTGGGATGAAAGGGCAAAAGGGAAATGGCTCGGCCAAGGGTGGCTGAGCTGATCAACTTGGGTTTAGTTTAGGTTGGGCTTTGGGGGACCTAATAGGACAGACCTAGGGTGAGCTCGGCCAGCCAGCTGTTGGCCGAGCTTGGTATGGGCTTGGGTGGAGACGATCTTGGGTAGAACTAGGCTCGATCTTAGCAAGATTCGGTCAGCTCTTAGTTGGTTGAAAGTTGCTGGATTTTATCAATGGTATTGGGTGGTTTAGAGAGTTAGGATTTAGGTACTAAATGAGGCAGATCTAGGGTAGGCTCGGCCAGCCAGTGGCCGAGCTTGGACTGGTATTAGGTGGGGACGGATTTGGGTGAAACTAGGGTAGCTTTTTAGTGAAGTTCGGCCAGCTTCTTGGCTGGATTTTGCTGGATTTTTAAGAGGTGGTATGGGGTGGTTTAGAAAGGCTAGAAGAGAGCGGTTTAGGTGGGTTCTAGGGACTCACCTTGGCCATGGTTTTGATAGGTTTCCACGCAGCAAGTCTTCACAAAGATTGGGCCCTCCAAGGCTGCCCGATCCACTTGAGCAGCAACCTTTCATTCTACGTGAAATGGAGAAGCCATCTTGCCCACAACATGAGCCCACGTTTTATAAAAAGCAAACGGGGAAAGCCAGCCCCCTTTGTTGACCTCTCTCTCTCTCTCTCTCTCTCTCTCTCTCTCTCTCTCTCTCTCTCTCTCTCTCTCCTTCCCAAGTGAAAACGTGAAAAGAAAAATCCAGCCTCCCGTGAATCAGCCCCTCACGTCCTTTTATAGACTTCTTATGTGGATATGGATCCTGGATTGATTCTGAAATCTAGATCCAATCCAAGTCTTGTTTGGATCTGGATCTTGGCTCTGGATCTGGATATTTGGGTCCAGATTTGATCCAAATTTTCTTCTTCTTCTCTCCTTCTTGGCGTCTTTGAGTCGAACGCTTCATGCGGGCCTTGAGTTTATCAACGATCCGTCTTAAGCGGGGTTTTTCCCCATTTCATCGTCCGGGCTCCTTTTCGCCTTTCCGGACTCTGTTTCAACTGATTTTGGTTGTTTTCGACCTGGATTGTTCATGATTTCAGGGGCACTGTTGGCTGGGCCTCCGATGCTTCCGACTTGAAGTCCATTTGCAGCCTGGGCTCCTCTTTTGTCTTTGAATTTGGCTTTTCGTCGGGCTGGGCTTGCTCTTTGAATTTTCTGAATTTCTATTGCAACTGCATTGGGCCAGGCTTTACCTATTCATCTGGGCTTTTGCAAAAATAGGACTTTCGTCCATTTTCAAGAATGTATGTTCCGACAGGGTTGTAAAACGGAGGTTTGAAGTTTTTGAGCTCCTGGGTTTTCGAAAATTCCAATTTTGTCTTTCTGAGCTCATTTTCGAACCAGGCATTTGTTTTTGCAAAATTTTTGGAATTTGGGGTGTTTACACCTTCTTGCACCGATGCGCAAGGGTCAGTCAGTACGCTTTAAAAAGTCGATTTTGCACAAACATAACCTTTTTGAAAAGTATGCAAAGTGTTTGATCGGTTTTACTTGTCTTGTTGCAGATTTCAACGTGGGATTTGCACGTTTCCTATGTCTTGGGTTTTAGCCATTTTAGGCGTGAGATGTGTGCATCAAGTACCTAAGTATGGGCGATTTTTGCACGGGTGTATGAGGTTTGTTTTGATGCAAGTATGCGCCCTAACTCGTGATATGGCGGATATGCAATGCAAACTCATGCAACTCCAATGGAAAACCTGGAATTGAAAGACATAGCCGAAGGGAAATTGCAAAAGGGAAATATAGCTATATCTTAAGAGCGGAAAGGCTCAATTGTGTAAGTGTATGCTGTGTATAAATTGAAATGCAGCTCACACAGCTGAACCTTAAAACCTGAAATTTAAAGACATAGCGGAAGGGAAATACAACTATATATATATATATGGGCCCGAAGGTCGCCAACGTGCACGTGTTGTGTTGGTGTGTAAATGGAAAGACAAACACACACAGCTGAACCGGGAAAATGCAGCAGAAAGTATAGAAATAGAACTATATCTTAGTGGTTGTCGAGGCCATAATGGTGCGTGACGTGCATGAGCAAGCACTCGGGTGTTCTTTGTGTGTGAGTGTGTAAATGAAAGACAAACTCATATGACTTAATGTAACAACCTAGCTGAAAGAATAAGAGTGAAGGCTCAATGCACGCGTGTGTGAGTGTATAAAATTAAAGACAAACTCACGCAGCTCTTACTAAAGTCTTAGGAGTAAGAGCGAAGGCTCAATGGTGCACGTGGGTGCTTGTGTACGAGTAAGAGCTAAGGCTCAAGTGCTCGTGTGTGCTTCGTGTAGCAAACCAAGTTATTACAATCGGGGGGAGACAAGGCTCCTTTAATACTGTAAACACCCCGAAACCCCACGAATTCCTCAAAACAACCTGGTTTTGTAAAAGCAGCCCCAAAGGGCTATTTTGAGTCTGGAAACCCAGGAGCCTTTCAGGCAACCCTTTACCTATGTTTTAAACTTTACATATTTCAAAAATGTATGATATGGCTTTAAAAACCTTTTAAAACATGTTTTTGAAACCCCGAAGCAGCTTGGCCTGATCAAGACAGGACCAGAAAAGCCAAGGAGAGCCCGAAACTGGAGCACATGTCGAGCCCGGCACAACAACTCTCATATCAAACCCACCCTCAGGATCTCGAACGTCCAAGACCCTTTTATCATCAAAACATCATTTGAAGTCATCTCCGGAAGGCGAAAACAGAGGCGGACGATCATGTTGGCGAAGACCCAACGCAGACGGGGTACTGATGCTGTCAGACCCCGCACAAACTGTTCGTTTCGGACACAGCCCGAAGGAGTCAGAATTCAGTTTGGGTTGGATCTGGACCATATATATCCAGATCCCAATCCAAACCCATGTGTGGACTTGGATTTCGATTTGGATCCAGAGATCCAATCTAATATCCATATCCATGGCCCACATCACCTTACTCATAAATGGAGGTGGGGCCCACTTGAATTTCACGTGGGATTATGGGCATGAGAGAGAGTGGGGAGGATAAGATTTGGGAGTGTTGTAATTAAGCTTGACTTGTGTGTCAAGTTTGGGGTTAATCATGTGGGTTAGCCTAATTAAAGTGGGTTTAAGCTTGTAATTAGCCAAAACCTAACCTAGGGTTGCACCAACATGATGTGATTAAGGTCCATGGGTCATGCAAAGGGAGCCCCTTAATCTAATCCTAACCAAAAACACCTAATCCTAGCCTTTTACCCTAATCCTGTCCTAATCCTAGCCTAATCACCTAACCCACTTCCCTAATCCCAACCTAATGCCAACCTAATTACCTAACCCACTTCCCTAATCCTTCCCTAAACCTAGGTTAATTTCCCTAAACCTAACCTAATCCTAGCCTAATCACCTAACCCACCTCACTAAACCTCACCCCGAAACCAACCCACCTAGCTAAACCCTAAACCTCTAAACCACCCCACCTAAACCTAGCACACAATCTACCCAAAACCCCTTGTATTTAAAATATCTGGCCCTACCCTAATACCAGCCCATCTTACTACCATACCACCACCCCTAGACCACCTTACCACTACCCTAATACCAGCCCCAACTGACTTTGGCAGCCCTATATAAACCCCACCCCAAGGGGCGGGTTTTCCCATCTTCTCTCCACCCTTTCCAGCCCAACCGAGCCCAGCCACCTGCACCACTCCCAGCTGGGTCTTCCACCTGCACCACAGCCAGCTACCACCTTGCTCCACCTGCTCCACCACACCCCACCCAGCCAGCCACCTGTCGCCACCACTTTCATCCGGCTGAACCCTCCACTTCAACCACCCGGCTGCTCCCCTTCCATCCGCCACCGCCTCTTCATCCGGTTAGTACCCCATACTCCACTCCACCTCTTCTCCGCTCCCCCTCCACTCTCAACCACCTGCACCACCACCATCTTACCCTAACACCAGCCACTTGTCGCCACCACTCCCATTCGGCCAAGCCTCAACCACTCTAACTACCCGCCATTGCCTAGACACCCTAGCTACACCCGGCCACTCCACCCAACTCCCTAAGACCTACCCATATCATTTCCCCTCAGCCCCTAGCTCCATCTTACCACATACCCTAGCTAGCTTCCTTCCCATTCACCACACCCATAGCTACCCTAGCAGTCGGCCATAACTAAGTCTCCCTTAGTCGGCCACTCCAACCGATTGCCCCATACTCCTTCGGCCAGCCATCTGCCAACCACATCCTTCCCCTAGACACTCCTTTAGACACTCCCTTAGGCTCTCCTTAGTGCCATACTTCCTAACACTACAACCTCCCTTAGTGACTTAGTCACTTTAGCCCAACACACAAAACTAGCAGCCCTTTGCTAGGCAGCCGGCCATCTTCAAGGCGCCCCTCCCGCGCCCCATTTCCAGCCGACAAACAGCTCCTCTTGCCGTTCAACTCCGCGGAGCTCCTTCTTGCAGCCCAAGGCGAAGGCCAAGCCCACGCTCAAGCAAGGCATCTTCGGACCAGCTATTAGTAAGTGCCTAACTCGGTCCTTAGTTGTATACTTGCTTAAAATTCAATTCAATACGGGGTTGTAATAATGGAGCATAGTCTCCCCCCGCTTGTAATAACGTGGCTTGGCACACCCACACACACGTGCACTCTCTTAGTTGTGCACGATTTTGAACACACACGGGCCTAATCAGCCCCAAGTATATAAATATATACATATTTTAACTTACGTAGGGTTTTTCTTAAGTTGGGTGTGTTGTCTTTCAATTCAAACACTCACACACATTGAGCTTTCGCTCTTATTCCCAAGACCTTAATCAAGGCCATATTGCAAGTTATATTTGGGTTTCATTTCATGTCGTGTGTGTAAGTCTTTCAATTCAAGCACTCACACACATTGAGCCTTCGCTCTTATTTGAAAGACCCAAGTAAGGGCCGTGTTATACTATTTGGGTTTAATTTCAAGTTGTGTGCGTAGTACTTCAATTCAAGCACTCACACACATTGAGCTTTCGCTCTTATTCCCAAGACCTTAATCAAGGCCATATTGCAAGTTATATTTGGGTTTCATTTCATGTCGTGTGTGTAAGTCTTTCAATTCAAGCACGCACCCACATTGAGCCTTCACTCTTATTTGCAAGACCCGAGTAAGGGCCCATATACATACCTTATATACATATCTCCCTTCGGCATTTACATTACAAGTCATTTCCCTTCGGTTATTTCTCTTCGGCATTGTCTTTACATTCGGGTTTTCCCTTTGGAGTAGCGTGAGTTTGCATTGCATCTACGCCATACCACGAGGTAGGATGCATATTGCATCAAAGCAAGCCCCGTATTCCTGTTCAAATTCGCCCATGTAGTGGAGTGTTCATAACACACACCTAGGTGGCCCATAAAGGGATAAAAAGAAAGACTTAGGCACATGCAAATCCACGTGATCTAAAATCTGCAATCGCATTAAAAGACCCGAATCAAAACACCTCGAACCGCTCTCGTAAACTTTTCCTACCCTAAACTCGATTTTTAAAAGTGTACAGACTGACCCTTGCGCATCGGTGCAAGAAGCTCTGCGACGACAAGAGCTCACTTGCTCACAGTCGCCACGTTAGAAGTTAGATCAAATATATATCTTCGCTAGATTAGGTAAGCTAGCTGGCACGGCCTTTTTATACAAATAGGCCTTAGACGCACGAGAGGATCCCCTCCAGGCCCTGAGAAGCCAAAAGGGGAGGTGGGGATTTTCCTACGTCTACAGAGATTGGCACGCCCGGTGGGACGTGAGCCTTTCAAAAATCGAGTTTTAGTATAGAAAGCTTATGAAAATTTTTCAAAGAGGTGTCATTTTTAACTTTGTTTTCTTTACTTGTACTTAGGAAATTTTGAAAAAAATTGAAAAGCATGTCAAAATCCAATCCAAGTGAACTGTCGAGCCAAGGCTCATGCGCATCAAGTTCTCACTCTAGGAGGATTTTTAAAAACAAAATAAAACTAGATGAGATCGAGGACTTGAGAAGGGAGTTTGAGGCCAAAATCGATGCTCTCAGCCAAGAGGCTGAAGTAGGCGATTCATGTTCATCGAACGGTGAACAAAGGCCTAAAAAGAAATCTGAAAAACCTCGCAAGCAAAAAGAGCCCTTCGTAATGGAAGGCAACCAATACCACGAGTCCTTCACACAAAAGGACCGTAAAGCCCTACAGCAGCTGCTGAAAGGGCAGAATAAAGAGAAAAGAAGCTACGCCCTGTCTAATTTCCTTCCTATGGATTACGAAACAGACAGTGACGATGAAATACCGAACTTCCATCGGTATGATGGCATGGGAGACCCTAGGTCTCACTTGCAGCTTTTCTCGCGTCGAGCCCATAAAAAGAAAAAGGACTCGATGAAATGGGTGTATTGGTTCCCTTTATCCCTTAAAGGCACAGCTGCCAAATGGCTGGCTTCCTACGACTTAAGCCAGTTCGCTACTTTTGAAGAGTTAGCGAACTGCTTCATGCAAAGATTTGCACACAACGTAGAAGTCACGCCGACTCTGAATACCTTAAGGGATACAAAGCAAGGCATGAACGAAGACGTACATGCCTTCATTATAAGATGGAGGTCACTTTTGGGCCAAGTGCGAGAACACATATCTGAAGGATGCGTAGTCATGCTCATCCTAGATAACTTCAAAAGCGAGTTAAAAACCCTTCTCTCGCTCCATGAGATCTCTACTTTCCATAAGTTGATCAAAAAGGTATCCCTTTTCGAAACCAACTTAAGAAAAGGGACATATGATCACTTATGGAAAGGAAGTGCCGTTTCTAAAACCCGTTTGGAAAAGCCCATCACTTATGGTTTACCCACGATGGACAAAGGGGCAAAGCCCCATAAAATCGCCAATGTCCGGGTGGATCCAGGCGTGGAAGACACTTCCAATAAAAGGGAGCGAACCTTTCAAAAACCGGTTGAAAAACGGGAGTACACTCCGCTGGGGCAACCTGTGTCGGAGGTCCTAGACCTCCTACTTGCCCAAGGTGATAGAACTCCCCGAAATCCCCAAAGGAGTCACTTCCAAGGGGGGGTATTTAAACCGATTTTGTAAATATCATCGGCTCAAAGGCCATGATACCAAACGTTGTTTCTCCCTTTTAAATAAAATTGAGAACTTGATAGCGGAGGGCCGACTCCAGGTCACTGCGGAACCTGAGCCACCTCAAGCTATCTTCAAAGAACCCTTTTCCAAACACGCCGGTGGCAGTGGGAAAGGAAAGGAGGTATGAACCCTCACCTTTTCTAAGGAACTAGCGCAAAAACCAGAGTCTGGTCGACCCACTTGTGCGCCCATTCTTGTACTGTACAAGAAGCCTGCCCAAGTCGTCATTCGGGGACCACCAAAAGTGGAATCCCCGACAAAACCAGTTTTGAAACTCCAAGGTTCTCCTCAATTCATTCTTAGAGCCAAATTTAGTGCGAACCCAAGGCTAGTCGTGGGGGAAGTGACTAGATCCAGGAGGATCTATCAACCCCCGCACCTTCAAGGTGCTAAAAAGGTGGTCAGTGTGCCTGGCCCCTCAAAAGCATGTATCCCTAGTGTTCTGCCAAAAGCAGATAAGGATAAAGTCATCCTAAATCCTTATGACTTCGAAAACCACCTTTCAAAGATTCCTATCCACATGTCTATCCTAGAGCTTATACAAACCTCGCCTAGGCATAGACTCGTGCTAGAGAAAATTCTAGAAAGGGCCAAGGTTGATTCGAACATAAGTTCGGAATCCTTGTCTGCCCAAGTGGCTTTATTAGGAGCAAAATCGCCCATCGCTTTATTAGGTGTTCCATGTCTTGGACATCCACCCCCATTATAACCTGTTGCTGGGAAGACCCTGGATACATAGCTTGTGCGCTGTGCCATCCACCTTCCACAGGTGTGTCAAGATCCCTTTCAGGGACCAGGTCATAGTGATCCTAGGTGAGAGTCACCCACAGCTTCAGGGGATTATAAACTCCCCTTGTTTATCGAGCTCCCAGGCCCATGAGGCTAACCTGGGGCACATTATGATTGAGCCGTCAAGGCTCGTGTTAAACAACCCTAGGAAGGTTGTATGTGTGAAGGGGCCGCCCAAAGTAGGCCCCCTCCCGATTTTAACTCTTCTAGGAAAACCCAAGCGTTCCCTATTTCCAAAGCCCCTGGACAAGAGGCCATATGAGCACGATATGGATGACAGCATGTTCTAGGACCACGATTTATATCACACCTTTTCAAAAAACAAAAAATCGTGGAACATGTTGAACATGGGCTATACGCCCTACGAGAGTCCAAGGGCGCAGAACCAGGGTCTCCTAGAGCCCATCCTTCCTAGGGCCAACCCAAGCCAACATGGGATCGGCTATACTCTCCGAATACCACCAGAGCCACCCCCTGTGACCACCTGGGTCAAGGGTGCCCTGGAATCTGCCTTAGAAGAGACCTACGATTTAGATCTCCTATTCCGAGTCTAACCCGTAGTGTTTTCCCTTTGTAGGTATGACGGAAGATCCCTTTTAGAAAAATACAAAAACATTTGAAAAGCTTAAAATCAAAAAACTCGAAAAAGAAGAAAAGCCAAAAACAATGGAAAAACAAAAACTCAAAAATAGAGTGCTTTGTATAGTTCCCAAGATTCTTGTTTTACAAAAACCCAAAAAAATCGAAAATTTGGAAAATACCAAAAAGATTTTGTATATAGCTGCTTGTAAACACCCCGAAATCCCACAAATTTCTTAAACAAATCTGGTTTTGTAAAAGCAGCCCCAAAGGGCCATTTTTGAGTTTGGAAACCCAGGAGCCTTCCAGACAACCCTGTATATATGTTTTAAACTATATCTTTCAAAAACATACGATATGGCTTTTGAAAACCCTTTTAAAACATGTTTTGAAACCCCAAAGTGGCTTGGCCCGATCAAGACAGGACCAGGAGAGCCAAGAAGAGCCCAGAACCGGAGCACATGTCAAGCCCGGCACAGTAACTCTTGTATCTGATTCACACTCCAGGATCTCGAACGTCCAAGACCCTGTTCTTACCAAAATAGCATTTGAAGTCATCTCCGGAAGGCAGAAACGGAGGCGGACGACTATGTTGGCGAAGACCCAACGCAGACGGAGTACTGATGCTGTCAGGCCCCGCACAAATCGTCCGTCTCGAACCCAGCTCGAAGGAGTCAGAGTTCAGTTTGGATTGGATCTGGACCATATATATCCAGATTCCAATCCAAACCCATATGTGGACTTGGATTTGGATTTGGATCCAGAGATCCAATCCAATATCCATATCCATGGCCCACATCACCTTCTCATAAATGGAGGTGGGGCCCACTTGAAATTCACGTGGGATATTGGGCATGAGAGAGAGTGGGGGTGAAAAATATCAAGAGTGTTGTATTAAGCTTGACTTGTGTGTCAAGTTTGGGTTTAATCATGTGGGTTAGCCTAATTGAGTGGGTTTAAGCTTGTAATTAGCTAAAACCTAACCTAGGGCTGCACCAACATGGGGTGATCAAGGTCTATGGGCCATGCTAAGGGAGCTCCCTCACCTAAACCTAACCCAAAATGCCTAATCCTAGCCTAAACCCCTAATCTGGACCTAATCACCTAACCCACTTCCCCAATCCCGGCCTAATCCCAACCTAATCACCTAACCCACTTCCCTAATCCTTCCCTAAACCTAGCCTAATCACCTAACCTAGCTCACTAAACCTCACCCTAAAACCCAACCACCTAACCTAGCCCTAAACCCCTAAACCACCCTTAGCCCACGATTTACCCAAACCCCTAGTTTTAAAATATCTGGCCCAACCCTTTCCAGCCCACCTTATCTACATACCACCCTACCTAAACCACCTAACCACTACCCTCAGCCCAGCCCTAACCGACCTACCCATCCCCTATTTAAACCCCCCTCCTTGGGGGCGGGTTTTAAAAGTGGGAGCCCTCACCTCAGCCCAGCCGACTCCATTCTCCAACCTGTCCGCCTGCTCCATTCCCCAACTGCTCCATCAGCTCCACCTGTACCGCCACCTTCCCTCTTCCATCCACCACCACCATCCCTCAGCCGGATGCCACCACCTCCACCCAACCGAACCAACCAACAGCCACCTGCCCGCCTGCTTCCCACTTCATCCGCCACCTCTCCCCATTCGGTAAGTACCCCAAACTCCCTCAAAGCCCCTCTCTTCCACCTCTCCACTCTTAGCCACCCATCCTATCTTCATCTCAGCCCCTTTGCCACCACCACTTTAACTTAGCCGAACCTAGCATAGCCCAAACTGCCGGCCACTACCTAGCCATCATTTCCCATTCGGTTTTGCCCTAGGTGTCTCATTCGACCTTCCCACCAGCTCACCTTTTAGGTCCAGTTTCCCTAAACTCTCAACTCCCCTAGTGACCCTAAGAACCCACTCATTCAGCCCCTTTAAACCCCCTACTTTGGGGCGACATCTACTTGCCACCGCCCACCTTCGAGGCGCCTATCCCGCGCCCCACTTGCAGCCGGCCAACACCTTTGATCACCTACCTTTGCGGAGCTCCCGTTTGCAGCCCAAGGCGAAGGTCAAGCCCACGCTCAAGCAAGGCCTCTACGGACCAGCTACTCGTAAGTGCCTAAACTCGGTCCTTAGTTGTATACTTGCTTGAGATTCAATTTGATACGGGGTTGTAATAACGGAGCATAGTCTCCCCCCGCTTGTAATAACGTGGCTTGGCACAACCACACACGTGCACTCTCTTAGTCGTGCACGATTTTTAGCACACACGGGCCTAATCAGCCCCTAATATATAAGTGTACATATATACTTTCATTTTCGAAGGGTTTTGTTTAAGTTGGGTGCATTGTCTTTCAATTCAAGCACTCACACACATTGAGCTTTCGCTCTTAGTTGAAAGACCCAAGTAAGGGCCGACCTATACTATTTGGGTTTCATTTCTTGTCGTGTGAGTAAGTCTTTCAATTCAAGCACTCTCACACACATTGAGCTTTCGCTCTTATTTGAAAGACCCAAGTAAGGGCCGACCTATACTATTTGGGTTTCATTTCATGTCGTGTGAGTAAGTCTTTCAATTCAAGCACTTTCACACACATTGAGCCTTCGCTCTTACTCCCAAGACCTTAGTAAAGGCCTTATTGCAGTTATATTTGGGTTTCATTTATGTCATGTGGGTAGTCTTTCAATTCAAGCACTCTCACACACATTGAGCCTTCGCTCTTACTCCCAAGACCTTAGTCAAGGCCATACTGCAATTTATATTTGGGTTTAATTTCATGTCGTGTGTGTAAGTCTTTCAATTCAAGCACGCACCCACATTGAGCCTTCGCTCTTATTTGCAAGACCCGAGTAAGGGCTCATATACATAATCTATATACATATTTCCCTTCGGTTATTTCCCTTCTGTTATTTCCCCTTCAGTATTGTCTTTACATTTCGGGTTTTCCCTTTGGAGTAGCGTGAGTTTGCATTGCATCTACGCCATACCACGAGGTAGGACGCATATTGCATCAAAGCAAGCCCCGCTCGAATTCGCCCATGTAGTGGAGTGTTCATAACACACAAACTAGGTGGCCCGAAGAGGGATAAAAGAAAAGACTTAGGCACGTGAAAATCCACGTAATCTAAAACATGCAATCGCATCTTAAAGACCCGAAATAGACACCTCGAACCGCTTCGTAGACTTTCTCTCCAAAAAACTCGATTTTTGCAAAGCGTACAGACTGACCCTTGCGCATCGGTGCAAAAAGGTCTGCGACGACAAGAGCTTACTTGCTCACAGTCGCCACGTTTAGAAGTCAGTGTTAAAAATATCTTCGCTAGCTTAAGTAAGCTAGCTGGCATGCCCTATTTGTATACATAGGCCTTAGACGCACGAGAAGATCCACTCCCAGCCCCCGGGAGGGACGAAGAGGCGGGGATTTTCGCGCGTCTACAGTGATTGGCACGCCCAGTGGGACGTGAGCCTTTTCAAAAATCGAGTTTGCTTATAGAAGTCTTGCGAAAATTTTGTAAAAAGGTGTCGTTTTAACTTGTTTTCTTTGCTTGTACTTAGGAAATTTTGAAAAAGCTTGAAAAGCATGTCAAAATCCAATCCAAGTGAAGGGTCGAGCCAAGGCTCATGCGCATCAAGTTCTCACTCTAGGAGGATTTTCAAAAACAAAATAAAACTAGATGAAATCGAGGACTTGAGAAGGGAGTTTGAGGCCAAAATCGATGCTCTCAGCCAAGAGGCTGAAGTAGGCGATTCATGTTCATCGAACGGTGAACAAAGGCCTAAAAAGAAATCTGAAAAACCTCGCAAGCAAAAAGAGCCCTTCGTAATGGAAGGCAACCAATACCACGAGTCCTTCACACAAAAGGACCGTAAAGCCCTACAGCAGCTGCTGAAAGGGCAGAATAAAGAGAAAAGAAGCTACGCCCTGTCTAATTTCCTTCCTATGGATTACGAAACAGACAGTGACGATGAAATACCGAACTTCCATCGGTATGATGGCATGGGAGACCCTAGGTCTCACTTGTAGCTTTTCTCACGTCGAGCCCATAAGAAGAAAAAGGACTCGATGAAATGGGTGTATTGGTTCCCTCTATCCCTTAAAGGCACAGCTGTCAAATAGCTGGCTTCCTACGACTTAAGCCAGTTCGCTACTTTTGAAGAGTTAGCGAACTGCTTCATGCAAAGATTTGCACACAATGTGGAAGTCACGCCAACCCTGAATACCTTAAGGGATACAAAGCAAGGCATGAACGAAGACGTGCATGCCTTCATTATAAGATGGAGGTCTCTTTTGGGCCAAGTGCGAGAGCCCATATCCGAAGGATGCGCAGTAATGCTCATCCTGGATAATTTTAAAAGCGAGTTAAAAACCCTTCTCTCGCTCCATGAGATTTCAACTTTCCATAAGTTGATCAAAAAGGCCTCCCTTTTCGAAACCAACTTGCGAAAAGGGACATACGATCACTTATGGAAAGGAAGTGCCATTCCAAAAACCCGTTTGGAAAAGCCCATCGCATATGGGCTGCCCACGACGGACAAAGGGGCAAAGCCCCATAAAATCGCCAATGTCCGGGTGGACCTAGGCATGGCAGGCACTTCTAAAAATTTTGAAAAAATAGAAAATAAGAGAGAACGTAATTTTCAAAAACCGGTTGAAAAACAGGAGTACACTCCGCTGGGGCAACCTGTGTCGGAGGTCCTAGACCTCTTACTTGCCCAGGGCATGATCGAACTCCCTGAAATCCCCGAAAGAGTCACGTCCAAAGAGGGGTATTTAAACTGATTTTGTAAGTATCATCGGCTCAAAGGCCATGATACCAAACGCTGCTTCTCTCTTTTAAATAAAATTGAGAACTTGATAGCAGAAGGCCGGCTCCAGGTCACTGCGGAACCTGAGCCACCTCAAGCTATCTTCAAGGAACCCTTTCCCAAACACGCCAGTGGCAGTGGGAAAGGAAAGGAGGTATGTACCCTCACCATTTCCAAGGAACTAGCGCAAAAACCAGAACCTGGTCGACCTGCTTGTGCGCCCATCCTTGTACTATACAAGAGGCCCGCCCAAGTCGTCATTCGGGGACCATCAAAAGTGGAAACCCCGGTAAAACCAGTTTTGAAAATCCAAGGCTCTCCTCAACTCATCCTTAGAGTCAAGTTTAGCGCGAACCCTAGGCTGGTCGTGGGGGAAGTCACTAGATCCGAGAGGATCTACCAACCCCCGCACCTTCAAGGTGCTCAAAAGGTGGTCAGTGTGCCTGGCCCCTTAAAAGCATGTATCCCTAGTGGTCTGCCAAAAGCAGATAAGGACAAAATCATCCTAAATCCTTATGATTTCGAAAACCACCTTTCAAAGATTCCTATTCACATGTCTATCCTAGAGCTTATCAAAACCTCGCCTAGGCATAGACTTGTATTAGAGAAAATTCTAGAAAGGGCCAAGGTTGATTCGAACATAAGTCCGGAATCCTTGACTGCCCAAGTGGCTTTATTAGGAGTAAAATCGCCCATCACCTTTTCGGAAGATGATGTAGATAGACCCTACTGTAGACGTGATTTTATTTCAAATCGTGGAATTCGAAATCAAATCCTCGAACTACGTCGGGTTGCGCGAGCGTGCCAGTTAGTTTATCAAAACTAACAAATTCTGATTTTCTGACTTCTAAGAACGATTGTGGATAAGTGAGATCTTTTCGACTTAGGCCTTCTTGAACCGGCGCTCAAGGGTCAGCCTAGACGCTTGAAATTTGTTTGAATCCGCTAATTCGAGAAAGGAAAAACCAGATTTTCCAATAGTTTCAGATTCGTGTTTAAGTTCTTGATTTCCGAAAATTTTCAGATTTTGAAAGTTGCAGAATCTGTTCAGTTTCAAAGACCTGTTCTTCGAATTTTTAAAAATACTTCTGATTCTCCAAAAATTCTAAACTTTTACAGAATGGAGACACGTGTCTGTAGAATCAGAATATATTTTTATTTTATAATTTTGTTCTTTATTTTCTGAGAATTAAATACAGAATCAGAAACTGTTATAAAATTCGGAATAGCCCTGTTTCTGTGAATCAGAAGCTCAGAAAAACAGCAATATCTCAGCACTCAGTCATCCAATTTCGATAAAATTTATTTTGTTAGAAAGATACGGATGTTAGGTTTCCAAAGAATCAAATTTCATCCAATTTCATTCAGTGGTTGAAGAGATATGGGAAAAAGAACAGAGGTCTATTACTGAACGTTCTGTTTCTGTAAAACGCAATCTGGATTTTGTATAAACTTCACAGATCTAATTGGCTAGGCAACAGTTGATAAAAATTCCTCAAAATTTTATCTAAGAACTTCTGATATGTCTAGATCATTCATGCAAAATTTTGAAGCAATTGGCTTATCCGTTTGTCTATAAAAATTCCGTGATCAGACGCATGTGTACAGACAGTTTCAGAAACCAAGTTTTGCAGAAAATTTCAGAAAGTTCCTAACGTGATTCTAGAATGAAAATTCAACCTGTATCAGTCCTAATGATGCATGGAAATCATCTAAACATGGATTTTAATTCCATTCATGAAGGAATCATGCATGTTTGTATCGATATAAATGAAGAACATGGGCTCAAGGCCTTGATTCATGTACAAATTTCCAGAATCTGTGCTTTTTCAGATTCTCATGAATTAAAACCAATTTGTGCAAGAATTTCCACCTGTGTGAGTGAGAGGTGACGTAGGAGCACTTCGCCAGACGATCGTCGGACGTCGGAACCAGGCCGGACTTCCTTCTTCTCCTTCTTCTCTTCCTTTCTCTCTCTCTCTCTCTATTTCTCTGAATTTTCGGACTGAACCTCTTGATGCTCGTTCGTTGATGGTCGCTGGTTGATCGTCGCTGGATGATCCCCTTCCCGGTTGATTCATCCCCTCTGCAGCACCTGGGGAAGCCTTTTTATAGGCTCTGGCTATGATTTGGATAAGCCAGATGGTTGGGATTTGGATGAGTTCGGTTTTGATTGTGCTGATAAAATCTTATCTGAATTGGTTTCATCTTATCTGGAACGTGATCTGCATTTGATCTTATCGTGATCTTTAGAGCCTTCATCCATTTGTTGCAGATATGCTACAGCTAGTAATCGGTTGAAGGTTGTTGACCAGATTCAGCTGGAAGCCGTTGAAGATTCAGAGTCACGTCCAATGTTTCTTTTGTGTTACTGCAATAGTGAATAGCTTGTTCCTAACTACTAATATTTGCAGCCTTCATGCCAGTTCCTTTTATCATCACGTGCTGGAGTTTTGCTGGAATCATTTCAAAGCAATCCCCACCAACACACAGATCATAAGATTCTAACAAGGATTGGACTTCATCTTGATAAAAAAAATCTGACTTTCATCTAGGAACCTCCACTTGAGCCCGTGAGAATTCCCAATTGATTAAAAGATGTAAACCTTATTCAGTTGATTCTCAATTCCAACCTCATTCATGGAACATCTGAACTGAAGCTTTGAAATGCATATGAACACTACTAAGATAGTCTAGCAGTAAATGCAACTGATATTACATACTTACCTATTAGGAACATATTTGAATTAAGCCCATGTTACATTTTTGAAAATCAACTTTTATGCTCATTCAATCCTTTCCACGAGTGTTGGAATATTAAAGTTGCTCTTATCATAACATATCAATAGCTTACCAGTAACAAATGACGATGCAAATTCATGTATATCAATACTAATTACCTCGATACCCAAACATAACGTAAACACGTTACGAAAGGCGTTTGATACCAAACCTTCGTTTTCGGAGGCTTTCGTTCATGCTTCCACCTTTCCTTTCTTTTGATAATACCGACCTTACCCTCTAGAAATTGATTTCTTTCCAAATGTGAGCTTTTCTTTCTAGGAAGCTCACTTTTCCTTTTTAATGCCCGTTTTCCCTTTTTGGGCGTCCACCGTCCTTTTTAGGTGTCAATTTGTCTTTTTGATACCTGTATCTTTTCAAAAGGCTAGCTTTCAACATACTTTTTGTCATAAATCTTTTAAGAAAACGAAATCCAGCTTTTCCATGCCGGGGGCAAAATCGTCATTTTTTCCAATTTTGTCAAAATTCGAAATTTTCAGAACGGAAAGCATTCTTTCATCATTTTAAAGCTTCTGTAAAATTTTGGTACCAAAACAAACTCGTTTAGTGCCTTTTTCCTTCAAAAACCCCAAAATTACTAAAAATGACCACTTTCCTAAAAATGTAAGAATTTTAAAAGAAAATTTTGGGTGTCTACAGATGCCCCTCTTTGGCATTATTCCAAATTCATTTGGATAATGGTAAAGAAGAAAACACCCATTTGCTTTTCTTCCTAGATTTGCCTTGAGAGTATGGAATCGTTCTTTATTCCATAACATCTATTTCCTTGGATTCTTAGCAAAAAGGGATTTGGCAAGAGCTCCTAATCCTAGGACAATCATGCATGAACGATCACTTTATGAATGCATTCATGTGTGTGAAATGAATGTTTAGAGACTCATACCTTTGATTCACGAACTCGAGAAGAAGCCTATGATGGCCAGCTGCCCCAAGCAATGGTCCCTGTTTCTTTTGATGTTTAGGATTTTCAAAATTCCTTTTTTGAAAAGAGAACTCTTTTTGGTTTCTATCAAAAAGGACTTACAATTTCTCATATTTCCCTTCACTCGGGTTTTAATACCCATAAATAAGTAGAGGTTTTATGGAAGATTTTTAATAACATTTCAAAGCTCTCTTTCTTACCCAACGAATTCTAATTCTCAAACAACATGAATTCAAATAAAATAGGTCCTATTCTTACTCTAGGACTTTCAAGGTGAACTTTTCTCCATCGGGATGAACTGTGGGGATTTGGGAAAGAATTACCCGCGGTCCCTTCTGAAGCGTCCCGGGGTTTAAGGCAAAGAGATGGAAAATTGCTCTTTTGAGCTTTGGCTTTTCCTTTTTTTTTTTTCATTTTTCAAGAGAAGACCTCTTTTGAAGAAGTTTTTGTATTTCCTCTGTCTATTTGGGGAAGACTTCTTCTCGGAGGAGTTTTTGCATTCTCTTTTCTTTTTCTTTTTTTCTTTCAAAGAGAAGACTCCTTTTTAAGAAGTTTTTGTATTCCCTTGATTTATTCGGGGAAGACTTCTTTTTCTAGGAGTTTTTGTATTCTCTTTTTCTTTTCTTTTTCTTTTGAATATTGCCAATTTTCCTTTTTGGAGAGAAGCGAAATGGGGAATACAACTCATCCCTTTAGATAATCAATCCAGGCAAGATTGTCCTATTTCCTAATAGCACCTACCATTTGAAAGCACCTTGCTATTTTGAACTAGGCCTCATTTGGTAAGTAAAAGATTTTTGACATGTTACCAAATAATTTTTGAAAACTCCACTTTTCATAAAGTATCAATTCCCTAATTTGGGGTCACATTATCCATCTTTGGTCCTTCTTTCCAGAAATTCAAAGGAGATCTATTTTCAAAATCTTTTCAAATGAAATTTAAAGTAGACCCCATACATAGTATTGGGCATTTATAGAATCTACTAAATTTCCTTCCTTAACATCAACTTACGAGCATTCCTTTTGTGATGCCCCTTTGCATCATAGGAACCATCCTTGTGGGCCGCCATCTTCAAATGGAGTGCGGGCTTCTTGTGGATGCATTATGTCATGCAAGATGTATTCCTATAATACAATGGTAATGCATGCTTTATGATATGATGAATACACTCAATTTCTATGAAATGTATTTAAGGAATAACATCTCCATGCCCCTAGTTTGGAGTGAATAGCACGAGAACTCACATATCATGGCCGATCTCTATATGACATGATTGTTTTTCAATGTGATGCATGAAAGATATGCACAACCTTAGTCTTGGCGATGCATGATATGATCCTTGGATGTATTCTAGGTAGGTTAACTCTCTAATGCATTTCTAGAAAATTCTTACACACTTTGAAGCTTTTCCAAATCAATGATTTTATGGAATATAGAAAGCTTGGAGGCTTGACCATCCTCATGGATGAGGGGACTTTCCTCCTTGCTTTAATCACTCTCAAGTTCTTGTTTTCTAGGGAAGTATCATAGATAAGAGAAGAAGGCATTGCTAAATCCAATTTTTGAAAAATAATATTTTTGGAGTTTTTCAAATTTTTCTATTTTTTTGGATTTTCCGGAACAACTAGTAGAAGGGAAAACAAACATTTTTTTTTTTTTTGAAATTTTCATAATTTTCTTTTTTTTTTGGATTTTTCAAAGCAAATAGCAGAAGGGGAAACGAATGAAACTTTCTTTTTGGGAATTTCAAATTTTTTAAATTTTTTTTGGGTTTTTGGGTTTTTCCATTTTTTTTTTGGCTTTTGGGAATATATAATTTTTTTGGATTTTTTTCAAATAAAAAGGGATCTTCCATCAAACTTGCAAAGAAAACACTACGAGTTAGACTCTAAATAAGACGTCTAAACCATAGGTTTCGGGATTAGCGGGTTCTAGGGCACCCTTAACCCAATCGGTTCTGGGTGGTGGTTCAGGTGGTATGGATGGGATATAGCCCAATCCATATCGACTCGGGTTTGGTCTAGGTAGGATGAGTTCTAGCCTACCTTGGTTTTTAGCTCCTAGGCCCTGGTAAGGTGTATATCCCATGTTTAGTAACATATTCCAAGGCTTTTTAAGTTTTGAAAATTTTTGATAAAGAGGATGACCCTGGAATATTGTGTTATCTATGACGTGGCTATACACTTGAATTTCATTGGTTATACCTTGGAGGTCTACGGGTTTATGGGGTGAGTTGAGCTCTTCTAGCAGGTGGATGGTAAGATAAGGTGTATCTAGGCTATCGATACATGCCCTAAGGGTTACCAAATTTGGAATTTCATTTTTCTCATTTTGGAATTCATTTTGGTGCTGGACATCCACCGCACCTTCCAAATCTACATCCTTCAACACATTTTGTGGGGTTGTGGGTAAATAATTGTGATTTGAATCTTGGTAATCCACTAGTCCTACACAATGAATAGGAAGAACGAGTAGAGAGTTTGGAGAGAGAGGAGTTTCAAGTATACCTTCTTCATGCTTGTCTACCTTTTCATGGTGAGAGCAAGCTTCCTTGCAGGCATCCTGAGGGTGCTGTAGCTCCTGTAGGGTTTTGAGCTCCCATTGCTTTGGTAGGTCTTGGACTTCATCTACCAAGCCTATGGGTGTGCAACACTCGTTCTCTCTTGTGTATGAAATGGTGCTCGTGGGAATGGAACCCATCGGAGCAACCGGTTTTAAAAAGTTTTGGATGGTGGGTGTGAAGTGACTCTCATGCCCCAATCCACTTGTGCGCTTAGGGATGTTAACTTTCTTTTCTTTTTTGCTTTCTTGAATTCCAAATTTTTGATTTTCAAATCTCTTTTGAAAAATTTCCAAAGTTTTTGAAATAGGAAACTTTTTTGGTTTTTCTTTGTGCAAAGGGGTTTTTGGATATTTTGAACAGTTAGCTGATTTGATTTGGACTCTCGCCTTGTATCCCTCATCGATTTTCGACCTTGGTTGAATTTGCTCTCCACATTCACAAGATAGGTTTTTATAGTAGATCTTAGCCTCTAAGGCCTCAAGTTTACTTCTAGCTTCGGTTGCTTTCTTTGTAAGATAAGCAATTTTTTCTTGGGAAAGTCTTTCTATGGTTTTGGAAAACTGGTTTTGAAAATCAGATGAAGTTTGTTTTGAACGGCTTGATTTCCTATGTTTCTTACCATGGGAGGAGCAAGATTCCTCTTCTTCTGCTTTTAAAGCAACTATCCTTTCTTCTACTTTCATCATTCCCCTTTTTAAGGAAGCCAGCGCGTCTTTTGCAATCCTATTTGAAATTTTGCTCTTATGGTATGAACCTCGCCTTCGCATTGTGGAAGATGCTTCGGAACTTGACATGATCCACCTGTATACAAACTTACCACAAATCTAGAAACTTTGTTAGCATAACAGATTCCAACAAATTTCAATTAGATATCTCGCAAGATCCTTTGGTACTTGGTAGGATCAACCTGTTTAAGCCAACTTATCACAAACCTGAAAATTGAATTAGTATAATGGATTCAAACAAAATTTCAAAGTCTCAAGTCCCACCGGGCGTGCCAAATCTGTAGACGTGATTTTATTTCAAATTGTGGAATTCGAAATCAAATCCTCGAACTACGTCGGGTTGCGCGAGCGTGCCAGTTAGTTTATCAAAACTAACAAATTCTGATTTTCTGACTTCTAAGAACGATTGTGGATAAGTGAGATCTTTTCGACTTAGGCCTTCTTGAACCGGCGCTCAAGGGTCAGCCTAGATGCTTGAAATTTGTTTGAATCTGCTAATTCGAGAAAGGAAAAACCAGATTTTCCAATAGTTTCAGATTCGTGTTTAAGTTCTTGATTTCCGAAAATTTTCAGATTTTGAAAGTTGCAGAATCTGTTCAGTTTCAAAGACCTGTTCTTCGAATTTTTAAAAATACTTCTAATTCTCCAAAAATTCTAAAACTTTTACAGAATGGAGACACGTGTCTGTAGAATCAGAATATATTTTTATTTTATAATTTTGTTCTTTATTTTCTGAGAATTAAATATAGAATCAGAAACTGTTATAAAATTCGGAACAGCCCTGTTTCTGTGAATCAGAAGCTTAGAAAAACAGCAATATCTCAGCACTCAGTCATCCAATTTCAATAAAATTTATTTTGTTAGAAAGATACGGATGTTAGGTTTCCAAAGAATCAAATTTCATCCAATTTCATTCAGTGGTTGAAGAGATATGGGCAAAAGAACAGAGGTCTATTACTGAATGTTCTGTTTCTATAAAACGCAATCTGGATTTTGTATAAACTTCACGGATCTAATTGGCTAGGCAACAGTTCATAAAAATTCCTCAAAATTTTATATAAGAACGTCTGATATGTCTAGATCATTCATGCAAAATTTTGAAGCAATTGGCTTATCCGTTTGTCTATAAAAATTCCGTGATCAGACGCATGTGTACAGACAGTTTCAGAAACCAAGTTTTGCAGAAAATTTCAGAAAGTTCCTAACGTGATTCTAGAATGAAAATTCAACCTGTATCAGTCCTAATGATGCATGGAAATCATCTAAACATGGATTTTAATTCCATTCATGAAGGAATCATGCATGTTTGTATCGATATAAATGAAGAACATGGGCTCAAGGCCTTGATTCATGTACAAATTTCCAGAATCTGTGCTTTTTCAGATTCTCATGAATTAAAACCAATTTGTGCAAGAATTTCCACCTGTGTGAGTGAGAGGTGACGTAGGAGCACTTCGCCAGACGATCGTCGGACGTCGGAACCAGGCCGGACTTCCTTCTTCTCCTTCTTCTCTTCCTTTCTCTCTCTCTCTCTCTATTTCTCTGAATTTTCGGACTGAACCTCTTGATGCTCGTTCGTTGATGGTCGCTGGTTGATCGTCGCTGGATGATCCCCTTCCCGGTTGATTCATCCCCTCTGCAGCACCTGGGGAAGCCTTTTTATAGGCTCTGGCTATGATTTGGATAAGCCAGATGGTTGGGATTTGGATGAGTTCGGTTTTGATTGTGCTGATAAAATCTTATCTGAATTGGTTTCATCTTATCTGGAACGTGATCTGCATTTGATCTTATCGTGATCTTTAGAGCCTTCATCCATTTGTTGCAGATATGCTACAGCTAGTAATCGGTTGAAGGTTGTTGACCAGATTCAGCTGGAAGCCGTTGAAGATTCAGAGTCACGTCCAATGTTTCTTTTGTGTTACTGCAATAGTGAATAGCTTGTTCCTAACTACTAATATTTGCAGCCTTCATGCCAGTTCCTTTTATCATCACGTGCTGGAGTTTTGCTGGAATCATTTCAAAGCAATCCCCACCAACACACAGATCATAAGATTCTAACAAGGATTGGACTTCATCTTGATAAAAAAAAATCTGACTTTCATCTAGGGACCTCCACTTGAGCCCGTGAGAATTCCCAATTGATTAAAAGATGTAAACCTTATTCAGTTGATTCTCAATTCCAACCTCATTCATGGAACATCTGAACTGAAGCTTTGAAATGCATATGAACACTACTAAGATAGTCTAGCAGTAAATGCAACTGATATTACATACTTACCTATTAGGAACATATTTGAATTAAGCCCATGTTACATTTTTGAAAATCAACTTTTATGCTCATTCAATCCTTTCCACGAGTGTTGGAATATTAAAGTTGCTCTTATCATAACATATCAATAGCTTACCAGTAACAAATGACGATGCAAATTCATGTATATCAATACTAATTACCTCGATACCCAAACATAACGTAAACACGTTACGAAAGGCGTTTGATACCAAACCTTCGTTTTCGGAGGCTTTCGTTCATGCTTCCACCTTTCCTTTCTTTTGATAATACCGACCTTACCCTCTAGAAATTGATTTCTTTCCAAATGTGAGCTTTTCTTTCTAGGAAGCTCACTTTTCCTTTTTAATGCCCGTTTTCCCTTTTTGGGCGTCCACCGTCCTTTTTAGGTGTCAATTTGTCTTTTTGATACCTGTATCTTTTCAAAAGGCTAGCTTTCAACATACTTTTTGTCATAAATCTTTTAAGAAAATGAAATCCAGCTTTTCCATGCCGGGGGCAAAATCGTCATTTTTTCCAATTTTGTCAAAATTCGAAATTTTCAGAACGGAAAGCATTCTTTCATCATTTTAAAGCTTCTGTAAAATTTTGGTACCAAAACAAACTCGTTTAGTGCCTTTTTCCTTCAAAAACCCCAAAATTACTAAAAATGACCACTTTCCTAAAAATGTAAGAATTTTAAAAGAAAATTTTGGGTGTCTATACCTACGAAACCCATAAACAGGCCCTGCATATCGAGGTGGTTCTAAACAACCACTCTCTGGACAGGTGCCTAGTCGATGGTGGAGGAGGGCTCAACATCCTTCCACTTCACGTGGCATACAAAATCGGAGTCACCTTGACTTCAGTGAACCCAAGCCCCATCGTTATCACTGGATACGATGGGAATGCGTCTAGACCTTTAGGATCCATCGAACTCCCAATGGAAACGGGAGGGATCGAACACACGGGGGTGTTCCATGTCTTGGACATCCACCCCCATTATAACCTGTTGCTGGGAAGACCCTGGATACACAGTTTGTGCGCTGTGCCATCCACCTTCCACAGGTGTGTCAAGATCCCTTTTAGGGACCAGGTCGTAGTGATCCTAGGTGAGAGTCACCCACAGCTTCAGGGGATCATAAACTCCCCTTGTTTATCGAGCTCCCAGGCCCATGAGGCTAACCTGGGGCAAATTATGGTTGAGCCACCTCGGCTCGTGGTGAACAACCCTGGGAAGGTTGTATGTGTGAAGGGGTCGCCCAAAGCAGGCCCCCTCCCGACTCTAATCCTCCTAGGAAAACCCAAGCGTTCCCTATTTCCAAAACCCCTGGACAAAAGGCCATACGAGCCTAATATGGACGATAGCATGTTCCAGGACCACGACTTATATCCCATATTTTCAAAAAACAAAAGGTCATGGAACATGTTATTGAACATGGGCTACACGCCCTACAAAAGTCTAGGGGCACAAAACCAGGGTCTCCTAGAGCCCATCCTTCCTAGGGCCAACCCAAGCCGATATGGGATCGGCTATACTCCTCGAATACCGCCGGAGCCACCCCCTGTGACCACCTGGGTCAAGGGTGCCCCGGAGCCTGCCTTAGAAGAAACCTATGGTTTAGACCTCCTGTTCCGAGTTTAACCCGTAGTGTTTTCCCTTTGTAGGTATGACGGAAGATCCCTTTTTCTAAAACTACCAAAAACATTTGAAAAACTTAAAATCAAAAAAAATCGAAAAACAAGAAAAACCAAAAACAATGGAAAAACAAAAGCCCGAAAAAAGAGTGCTTTGTATAGTTCCCAAAGTTCTTGTTTTACAAAAACCCAAAAAAATCAAAAATTTGGAAAATACCAAAAAGATTTTGTACATAGCTGCTCCTGGTAAGACTTTGGCAAAAGAAAAGGATTTCGAAAGAAACGTCGTCTGCATAGCCAGACCAAAAATTTCAAAATCACTTGAAAATCCAAGTACAAAACCAGGTTATTTTGAAAACCACGCATCAAGTTCCCTCGGGTCTATAGCCCACAAGAATGATCAAAGCGCAGAAGTGGATCCCCTTGAGGAAGATCTCACTTCTGAGCTCCCAGAATTTCATAGAATTCTCGATTTTGAAAGACCTTCCCAATCAGTAGGAGGAGATTTCGTAGAGGTGAACCTAGGGGATGATTCCAATCCCAAAACCATCAAAATAGGCGCATGCTTGCATGAAACTGAAAAGTTAGCATTCATTGCATTTCTACGAACCTATTTAGATGTGTTTGCATGGACGTATGAAGACATGCCGGGCATAGATCCCAGCGTAGTCGAGCATCGTCTTCCCTTAGATGCAGGTGTAAAACCCATAAAGCAGAAGCTTAGGAAAATACACCCGAATGTACACACGCAAGTCAAAGAGGGTTTAGAAGATCTGCTAAAAGCCGGATTTATAAAACCCATTGCGTATTCTGATTGGTTGTCAAATATCGTTGTAGTTCGAAAAACCAATGGGAAAATTCGAATATGCATCGATTTCAGAAACCTGAATAAAGCCACTCCAAAGGATAATTATCCTTTACCCAACATAGATTTGATAGTCGATAGTACTGCAAATCATGAAATGTTTTCATTCATGGATGTCTATTCAGGCTATAATCAAATCAAACTAAGTCCACGAGATCAGGGTAAGACCGCCTTCACAACCCCATGGGGCACGTACTGCTATACAGTCATGCCCTTTGGTTTGAAAAATGCCGGCGCAACATACCAACGAGCCATGAACACAATCTTCCACGATCAAATTCATGAGCTTGTAGAAGTGTATGTAGATGATCTCTTGGCGAAATCCAAAACCCGATGCACCCATATCGAATGTTTACAAAAGATTTTCGAAAGGCTTAGGCTTTACAAAGTAAAGCTAAACCCTCAAAAATGTGTGTTCGAGGTAGAATCAGGGAAGCTTCTAGGCTTTATGGTGAGCCAAAGGGGAATAGAAGTCGACCCTTCTAAGTGTCGAGCCATCATAGACATGGCTCCACCCTCCAATCTCACCCAAGTCCGTAGCCTCCAGGGTCGATTACAATCTGTGCGCCGATTCATATCGAATCTGGCAACTAGATGCGAACCCTTCAACAAACTGTTGAGGAAGGGTACGAAATTCTTATGGGATGACGAATGCCAAAAGTCCTTCGAGAGACTGAAGGCATACTTGGTTAATCCCCCCGTTTTGAATCCTCCAAAACAAGGAAAACCGCTTTTATTATACATCTCCGTGCATGTAAACGCTTTAGGAGCCCTGTTGGCTCAATACGAGGATGACACCCATAAGGAGTATGCCATCTACTATATTTCGAAAACTCTCTTGGCTTATGAACGAAATTATCAAGCCATGGAGAAGACGTGCTTGGCCCTAGTCTGGGCCTGCCAGAAATTCAGACACTATTTCCTAGATCATGAGATCTGGATTGTGTCCAAGCTTGATCCAATCAAGCACTTGTTCGAAAAACCCATTCTCACGGGTAGATTGGGCAAATGGCAACTCCTTCTAATGGAGTATGATCTGAAATACCATCACCAGATCTCCATTAAGGGGCAAGCCCTAGCAGATTACGTGGCTGAATTCCCCTTAGAGGACGCATATCCCACTCTTATCGAAATGCCTGATGAAGGCATATTGCAAAACCATTTTCAAAACCACATTTTGGCAAATTCTTTCGAAAACCAAGTGTGGAAGATGCACTTCGACGGGGCACGAAACCAACGAGGGGCTGGTGCCGGGATCATCCTAATCTCCCCTGAAAAGGGCGAGATTCCCATAGTAGTCCGCTTAGATTTCGAATGTTCCAACAACGTAGCTGAGTATGAAGCACTCATACAAGGCTTAAGGATTTCGAAAACTCTAGGGGCATCATGCATCGAGGTCTTTGGAGATTCGCTCCTTGTCATAAACCAGGTTTTAAAAATTTGGCAAGTACGTAATGAGAAACTACTTCCATATCACGAGTTGGCCACTCGATTGGTCCAATCCTTCCAATCGTGTAAGCTCACACACGTAGGAAGAGAGGACAATGGCATCACCGATGCCCTCTCTTCCTTGGGTTCAGCCCTGAAGGTCGATCCCATTTCAGGGACCAGATCTTTGGAAATATGGCATGCGCCCCATCCATCCACACACGACTTGGATATTTGCCAAAACAACCCAGAGTCTATTGAAAAACCCTGGTTCTATGACATAAAACAATTTTTAGAAAATGGGGGATTCACCGAGGATGCCACGTCCAAAGATAAGGCATTCATTCGTAAGATTTCGACCCGATACACCATTCTGGGTGGGGTCTTATACAAAAAGAGTTTTACCGGCATTCTGCTTAGGTGTATCGACCTAGAGGAGGCTAGGATGGTGATGCACGAGTTCCACGATGGAGAATGTGGAGGTCATGTTAATGCCAACATGATGGCAATGAAAATACTTAGAGGGGGCTATTTTTGGTCCACCCTGAAAAAGGATTGTCACGATCATGTTAGGAAGTGTCATCCGTGTCAAGTGCATGGGCACGCCATTCATATCCCTTCATCTGCATTGCATTCCGTGGTCAGCCCCTGGCCATTTACCATGTGGGCGTTTGACATTGTAGGCCCAATATTTCCAAAGGCCTCGAATGGGCATCGTTTTATTTTAGCAGCCACGGAGTATTTCTCCAAGTGGGTGGAAGCCATTTCCCTAACAAATGTAATGGGGCAACATGTGGTGGCTTTCATCCGGAGAAATATCTTGGCTCGATTTGGGGTTCCACGAGACCTTGTGTCTGATAATGGTACCCCATTCAAGAATGAGCGGATGGTTAAGTTGTGCAACACGTATGGCATAACTCACCACTTCTCCTCGCCCTACTACCCTCAAGGCAACGGCCAAGCCGAAGCCACAAACAAGACTCTCATTGGTATCATTGAGAAAACCTTAGAGAAGGGTAGGATGTGGCACGAGAAGCTGGATGAAGCCTTATGGGCTTATAGGACTTCCATCCGGACTCCCACGAATGCCACACCATTCGAATTGGTCTATGGCACAAACGCCATTCTTCCCATTCATACCCAATTACATTCATTTCATACATCTATAGCACTCGACCTCCCCCTAGAGACGCTTCAGCATGCTAGGATGGCCGAACTAGATTTGCTAGATGAGAGGCGACTCCTTGCCATGGATCATGCTCGTGCATACCGGCAAAGGATAGCCCGACATTATAGCAAACACATGAAACCTCGCCACTTTGAAGTGGGAGATCTGGTCTTGAAAACCATCCACCATCGTGGCCCACACCCCCTAGGCAAGTGGCGCCCCAACTGGGATGGACCCTATGTTGTACGAGCAACCACTACGAACAATTCGTATTGGTTGATCGATGTAGAAGGTAGGAATTTAGCAGATCCTATCAATATTCAATACTTAAAGAAGTATCATGTGTAGGATCTGGATTAAATTCCAGTTTTCGAAAAATTTTATAGGGATAGCTGCCCTGAGACATGTGAATAAGGTGCAAAGGTGAACTCGTGTGACCCTAAGTGAGAGAATTCGCACTTGTGAAAGAGTGGAGTTTTCAAAATCGTGGTTGCATTTCAAAATCCTTCCTCTTACAAAGAAAGGCCTAGTTCAACATAGCAAGATACTTGCAAGTAGTACGTGCTATTTCTAAATAGGCTGATCTGGGATGGATCGAGTGTAGGCTTGGGATAAGTCCTCCCCTCTTCTCTCCTATTTCCAAAAGGAAAACAAAGGCCCAAATCAAAAGGGAATTTCCCATTTAAAGTCTCTTTCCAAAAGAAAGAAGCCAGACTTCAAAAAAAGAAAAATCGATTCTCTTATAAAAAAGAGGGATTAAAGAAAAAATACTCCCAAAGGGAGACCCTCTATGAAAAAAAAAAGGAAAAAGAGGCCAAAAAGCTCAAAAAGAGCAGTTTTTCGCCTTCTATGCCTTAAACCACGGGACGCTTCAGAAGGGACCGTGGTATCTCTTTCCCATCCCTGGCTTATCCCAAGCTAAAGCATGGTTCATTTCGAGGAATCCTAAAGTAAAAATAGGATTTACTTACTTGAATTTCATCTTGTTTGAGAATTCGACGTTTCGAGTAAGGCGTAGGAATTTGAAATATGCCTTGTTTTCTTATAAAACCTCCGCTAGACAAGCGAGTGTTAAGACTCCAACAAGGGCGAGCACGAAAAGCTCGAGATCCTTAGGATCGAGGCTCAAGACAGTTGTCCATTTTGTAAATAGCTTTTGTAAATAAGTTTTGAAAACCGAACATCGAACAGCATAGGATTTGCTCACTTGAGCAATAAGCCTTGTAAGTCTCTAGAGTTCGACCACATCTGGTCTCTGGGAGGTCGCCACTCTTGGCACCACACCCATGTCATTTGCATTCCACGCATGGTACTTGCATGAACATGATCCCATTTAGGACCAGATTCCATAGTAAAACCCTTTGGCGTGATATCTCCTCCTACCAGAGTTTGTAAAATTGAGATTTTGCTAAAATGGGACGATCCCATATTATTCGTGGCTAGATCTAGGGAGACATTAAAAGGGGTGTTTGTCATCTTTGCCCTTATCCAAATCGATTTGGACAAGGCCAAAGAGGGGCATCTGTAAACACCCCGAAATCCCACGAATTTCTTAAACAAATCTGGTTTTGTAAAAGCAGCCCCAAAGGGCCATTTTTGAGTTTGGAAACCCAAGAGCCTTCCAGACAACCCTGTATATATGTTTTAAACTATATCTTTCAAAAACATACGATATGGCTTTTGAAAACCCTTTTAAAACATGTTTTGAAACCCCAAAGTGGCTTGGCCCGATCAAGACAGGACCAGGAGAGCCAAGAAGAGCCCAGAACCGGAGCACATGTCAAGCCCGGCACAGCAACTCTTGTATCTGATTCACACCCCAGGATCTCGAACGTCCAAGACCCTGTTCTTACCAAAATAGCATTTGAAGTCATCTCCGGAAGGCAGAAACAGAAGCGGACGACTATGTTGGCGAAGACCCAACGCAGACGGAGTACTGATGCTGTCAGGCCCCGCACAAATCGTCCGTCTCGAACCCAGCTCGAAGGAGTCAGAGTTCAATTAGGATTGGATCTGGACCATATATATCCAGATTCCAATCCAAACCCATATGTGGACTTGGATTTGGATTTGGATCCAGAGATCCAATCCAATATCCATATCCATGGCCCACATCACCTTCTCATAAATGGAGGTGGAGCCCACTTGAAATTCACGTGGGATATTGGGCATGAGAGAGAGTGGGGGTGAAAAATATCAAGAGTGTTGTATTAAGCTTGACTTGTGTGTCAGGTTTGGGTTTAATCATGTGGGTTAGCCTAATTGAGTGGGTTTAAGCTTGTAATTAGCTAAAACCTAACCTAGGGCTGCACCAACATGGGGTGATCAAGGTCTATGGGCCATGCTAAGGGAGCTCCCTCACCTAAACCTAACCCAAAATGCCTAATCCTAGCCTAAACCCCTAATCCACCCCTAATCTGGACCTAATCACCTAACCCACTTCCCTAATCCCGGCCTAATCCCAACCTAATCACCTAACCCACTTCCCTAATCCTTCCCTAAACCTAGATTAATTTCCCTAATCCTAGCCTAAACCTAGCCTAATCACCTAACCTAGCTCACTAAACCTCACCCTAAAACCCAACCACCTAACCTAGCCCTAAACCCCTAAACCACCCTTAGCCCACGATTTACCCAAACCCCTAGTTTTAAAATATCTGGCCCAACCCTTTCCAGCCCACCTTATCTACATACCACCCTACCTAAACCACCTAACCACTACCCTCAGCCCAGCCCTAACCGACCTACCCATCCCCTATTTAAACCCCCCTCCTTGGGGGCGGGTTTTAAAAGTGGGAGCCCTCACCTCAGCCCAGCCGACTCCATTCTCCAACCTGTACGCCTGCTCCATTCCCCAACTGCTCCATCAGCTCCACCTGTACCGCCACCTTCCCTCTTCCATCCACCACCACCATCCCTCAGCCGGACGCCACCACCTCCACCCAACCGAACCAACCAACAGCCACCTGCCCGCCTGCTTCCCACTTCATCCGCCACCTCTCCCCATTCGGTAAGTACCCCAAACTCCCTCAAAGCCCCTCTCTTCCACCTCTCCACTCTTAGCCACCCATCCTATCTTCATCTCAGCCCCTTTGCCACCACCACTTTAACTTAGCCGAACTAGCATAGCCCAAACTGCCGGCCACTACCTAGCCATCATTTCCCATTCGGTTTTCCCCTAGGTGTCCCATTCGGCCTTCCCACCAGCTCACCTTTTAGGTCCAGTTTCCCTAAACTCTCAACTCCCCTAGTGACCCTAAGAACCCACTCATTCAGCCCCTTTAAACCCCCTACTTTGAGGCGACATCTACTTGCCACCGGCCACCTTCGAGGCGCCTATCCCGCGCCCCACTTGCAGCCGGCCAGCACCTTTGATCACCTACCTTTGCGGAGCTCCCGTTTGCAGCCCAAGGCGAAGGTCAAGCCCATGCTCAAGCAAGGCATCTACGGACCAGCTACTCGTAAGTGCCTAAACTCGGTCCTTAGTTGTATACTTGCTTGAGATTCAATTTGATACGGGGTTATAATAACGGAGCATAGTCTCCCCCCGCTTGTAATAACGTGGCTTGGCACAACCACACACGTGCACTCTCTTAGTCGTGCACGATTTTTAGCACACACGGGCCTAATCAGCCCCTAATATATAAGTGTACATATATACTTTCATTTTCGAAGGCTTTTGTTTAAGTTGGGTGCGTTGTCTTTCAATTCAAGCACTCACACACATTGAGCTTTCGCTCTTAGTTGAAAGACCCAAGTAAGGGCCGACCTATACTATTTGGGTTTCATTTCTTGTCGTGTGAGTAAGTCTTTCAATTCAAGCACTCTCACACACATTGAGCTTTCGCTCTTATTTGAAAGACCCAAGTAAGGGCCGACCTATACTATTTGGGTTTCATTTCATGTCGTGTGAGTAAGTCTTTCAATTCAAGCACTTTCACACACATTGAGCTTTCGCTCTTACTCCCAAGACCTTAGTAAAGGCCTTATTGCAGTTATATTTGGGTTTCATTTATGTCGTGTGGGTAGTCTTTCAATTCAAGCACTCTCACACACATTGAGCCTTCGCTCTTACTCCCAAGACCTTAGTCAAGGCCATACTGCAATTTATATTTGGGTTTAATTTCATGTCGTGTGTGTAAGTCTTTCAATTCAAGCACGCACCCACATTGAGCCTTCGCTCTTATTTGCAAGACCCGAGTAAGGGCTCATATACATAATCTATATACATATTTCCCTTCGGTTATTTCCCTTCTGTTATTTCCCCTTCAGTATTGTCTTTACATTTCGGGTTTTCCCTTTGGAGTAGCGTGAGTTTGCATTACATCTACGCCATACCATGAGGTAGGACGCATATTGCATCAAAGCAAGCCCCGCTCGAATTCGCCCATGTAGTGGAGTGTTCATAACACACAAACTAGGTGGCCCGAAGAGGGATAAAAGAAAAGACTTAGGCACGTGAAAATCCACGTGATCTAAAACATGCAATCGCATCTTAAAGACCCGAAATAGACACCTCGAACCGCTTCGTAGACTTTCTCTCCAAAAAACTCGATTTTTGCAAAGCGTACAGACTGACCCTTGCGCATCGGTGCAAGAAGGTCTGCGACAACAAGAGCTTACTTGCTCACAGTTGCCACGTTTAGAAGTCAATGTTAAAAATATCTTCGCTAGCTTAAGTAAGCTAGCTGGCACGCCCTATTTGTATACATAGGCCTTAGACGCACGAGAAGATCCACTCCCAGCCCCCGGGAGGGACGAAGAGGCGGGGATTTTCGCGCGTCTACACTGCTCCTAGTAGGACTTTGGCAAAAGAAAAGGATTTCGAAAGAAACGTCGTCTGCATAGCCAGACCAAAAATTTCAAAATCACTTGAAAATCCAAGTACAAAACCAGGTCTTTTTGAAAACCACGCATCAAATTCCCTCGGGTCTATAGCCCATGAGAATGATCGAAGCCCAGAAGTGGATCCCCTTGAGGTAGATCCCACTTCTGAGCTCCCAGAATTTCATAAAATTCTCGATTTTGAAAGACCTTCCCAATCAGTAGGAGGAGATTTCATAGAGGTGAACCTAGGGGATGATTCCAATCCCAAATCCATCAAAATAGGCACATGTCTGCATGAACCTGAAAGATTAGCATTCAGGGCATTTCTACGAACCTATTTAGATGTGTTTGTATGGACGTATGAAGACATGTCGGGCATAGATCCCAGCATTGTCGAGCATCGTCTTCCCTTAGATGCAGGTGTAAAACCCATAAAGCAGAAGCTTAGGAAAATACACCCGAATGTACACACGCAAGTCAAAGAGGGTTTAGAAGATCTGTTAAAAGCCGGATTTATAAAACCCATTGCGTATTCTGATTGGTTGTCAAATATCGTTGTAGTTCGAAAAACCAATGGGAAAATTTGAATATGCATCGATTTCAGAAACCTGAATAAAGCCACTCTAAAGGATAATTATCCTTTACCAAACATAGATTTGATAGTCGATAGTACTGCAAATCATGAAATATTTTCATTTATGGATGGCTATTCAGGCTATAATCAAATCAAACTAAGTCCACGAGATCAGGGTAAGACTGCCTTCACAACCCCATGGGGCACGTACTGCTATACAGTCATGCCCTTTGGTTTGAAAAATACCGGCGCAACATACCAACAAGCCATGACCACGATCTTCCATGATCAGATTCATGAGCTCGTAGAAGTGTATGTAGATGATCTCTTGGCAAAATCCAAAACCCGATGCACTCATATCGAATGTTTGCAAAAGATTTTCGAAAGGCTTAGGCTTTACAAAGTAAAGCTAAACCCTCAAAAATGTGTATTCGGGGTAGAATCAGGGAAGCTTCTGGGCTTTATGGTGAGCCAAAGAGGTATAGAAGTCAACCCCTCTAGAGCCATCATAGACATGGCTCCACCCTCCAATCTCACCCAAATCCGTAGCCTCCAGGGTCGTTTACAATCCGTTCGCCGATTCATATCGAATCTGGCAACTAGATGCGAACCCTTCAACAAGTTGTTGAGGAAGGACACGAAATTCTTATGGGACGACTGTAAACACCCCAAATCTTCTATTTTTCAAAAACTCTCAAAACACCAAAAAGCTCGTTTGAGCCAAAACGACGACCTGTTTTGAAATGTGAAAATAGGTACAGAAGGCAAAAGAAGACCCTAGGCTCGAAGAGGATTCAAGCCCAGAGCTTTAGAAGCCACTCCCTGATAAAAAAACAAAAGAAAGTAGAGCCCATTTGATGAAAAGCTCAACGGAGTCCAGAACGGCGAAACGGAGTCCGAACGACAAAGTTGGGGAAAACCCAGCACCAGACGGAGCGCTGATGAAGCCAGTGCCCGCACAGATCGTTTGCCTCGAGAAGCCAAGAAGGACTGTCCGAAGAAATTTTGATTTGGATCTGGACCATATATATCCAGATCCAAATCCATGTAATGAATAGTGTTTGGATTTGGGCCAATCCAAATAGTGTTTGGGTCGATCCAAATACCCAGAGTCTATTGAAAAACCCTGGTTTTATGACATAAAACAATTTTTAGAAAATGGGGGATTTACCGAGGATGCCACATCCAAAGATAAGGCATTCATTCGTAAGATTTCGACCCGATACACCATTCTGGGTGGGGTCTTATACAAAAAGAGTTTTACCGGCATTCTGCTTAGATGTATCGACCTAGAGGAGGCTAGGATAGTAATGCATGAGTTCCACGATGGAGAATGTGGAGGTCATGTTAATGCCAACATGATGGCGATGAAAATACTTAGAGGAGGCTATTTTTGGTCCACCCTGAAAAAGGATTGTCACGATCATGTTAGGAAGTGTCATCCATGTCAAGTGCATGGGCACGCCATTCATATCCCATCCTCTGCATTGCATTCCGTGGTCAGCCCCTGGCCATTCACCATGTGGGCGTTTGACATCATAGGCCCAATATTTCCAAAAGCCTCGAATGGGCATCGATTTATTTTAGCAGCCACGGAGTATTTCTCCAAGTGGGTGGAAGCCATTTCCCTAACCAATGTAATGGAGCAACATGTGGTGGCTTTCATCTGGAGGAATATCTTGGCTCGATTTGGGGTTCCACGAGACCTTGTGTCTGATAATGGTACCCCATTCAAGAACGAGCGGATGGTTAAGTTGTGCAACACGTATGGCATAACTCACCACTTCTCCTCGCCCTACTACCCTCAAGGCAACGGCCAAGCCGAAGCCACAAACAAGACTCTCATTAGTATTATTGAGAAAACCTTAGAGAAGGGTAGGACGTGGCACGAGAAGCTGGATGAAGCCTTATGGGCTTATAGGACTTCCATCCGGACTCCCACGAATGCCACACCATTCGAATTGGTTTACGGCACAAACGCCATTCTTCCCCATTCATACCCAACTGCATTCATTCCATACATCCATAGCACTCGACCTCCCCCTACAGACGCTTCAGCATGCTAGGATGGCCGAACTAGATTTGCTAGATGAGAGGCGACTCCTTGCCATGGATCATGCTCGTGCATACCGGCAAAGGATAGCCCGACATTATAGCAAACACATGAGACCTCGCTACTTTGAAGTAGGAGATCTGGTCTTAAAAACCATCCACCATCGTGGCCCACTCCCCCTAGGCAAGTGGCGCCCCAACTAGGATGGACCCTATGTTGTACGAGCAACCACTACGAATGATTCGTTTTGGTTGATCGATGTAGAAGGTAGGAATGTAGCAGATCCTATCAATATTCAATACTTAAAGAAGTATCATGTGTAGGATCTGGATTAAATTCCAGTTTTTCGAAAAATTTTAGGGGATAGCTGCCTTGAGACATGAGAATAAGGGGCAAAAGCAAAGTCATGTGACCGTGAGTGAGAGAATTTGCACTTGTGAAAGAGTGGAGTCTTCAAAATCGCGGTTACATTTCAAAATCCTTCTTCTTACAAAGAAAGGCCTAGTTCAACATAGCAAGATACTTGCAAGTAGTACGTGCTATTTCTAAATAGGCTGATCTGGAATGGATCGAGTGTAAGCTTGGGATAAGTCCTCCCCTTTTCTCTTCTCCTTCCAAAAAGGAAAACATAGGCCCAAAACAAAAGGGAATTTCCCATTCAAAGTCTCTTCCCAAAAGAAAGAAACCAGACTTCAAAAAGAAAAATCGATTCTCTTATAAAAAAGAGGGATTAAAGAAAAAATACTCCCAAAGGGAGACCCTCTATGAAAAAAGGAAAAAGAGGCCAAAAAGCTCAAAAAGAGCAGTTTTCCACCCTCTATGCCTTAAACCACGGGACGCTTCAGAAGGGACCGTGGTATCTCTTTTCCATCCCTGGCTTATCCCAAGCTAAAGCATGGTTCATTTCGAGGAATCCTAAAGTAAAAATAGGATTTACTTACTTGAATTTCATCTTGTTTGAGAATTCGACGTTTCGAGTAAGGCGTAGGAATTTGAAATATGCCTTGTTTTCTTATAAAACCTCCGCTAGATAAGCAAGTGTTAAGACTCAAACAAGGGCAAGCACGAAGAGCTCGAGATCCTTAGGACCGAGGCTCAAGACAGTTGTCCATTTTGTAAATAGCTTTTGTAAATAAGTTTTGAAAACCGAACATCGAACAACATAGGATTTGCTCACTTGGAGCAATAAGCCTTGTAAGTCTCTAGAGTTCGACCACATCTGGTCTCTGGGAGGTCGCCACTTTTGGCACCACACCCATGTCATTTGCATTCCACACATAGTACTTGCATAAACATGATCCCATTTAGGACCAGATTCCATAGTATAACCCTTTGGCGTGATATCTCCTCCTACCAAAGTTTGTAAATTGAGATTTTTGCTAAAAATGGGATGATCCCATATTCTTCGTGGCTAGATCTAGGGAGACATTAAAAGGGGTGTTTGTCATCTTTGCCCTTATCCAAATCTATTTGGACAAGGCCAAAGAGGGGCATCTGTAAACACCCCGAAATCCCACGAATTTCTTAAAACAAACCTGGTTTTATACAAGCAGCCCCAAAGGGCCATTTTTGAGTCTGGAAACCCAGGAGCCTTCCAGACAACCCTATATACATGTTTTAAACTCTGTATTTCAAAAATATATAATATAGCTTTTGAAAACCTTTTAAAACACGTTTTTGAAACCCCGAAGCAGCTTGGCCTAATCCAGACAAGACCAGGAGAGCTAAGAAGAGCCCGAAACCGGAGCACACGTCAAGCCCGGCACAGCAACTCTTGTATCTGATTCACACCCCCAGGATCTCGAACGTCCAAGACCCTGTTCTTATCAAAATGTCATTTGAAATCATCTCCGGAAGGCAGAAACGGAGGCGGACGACCATGTTGGCGAAGACCCAACGCAGACGGAGTACTGATGCTGTCAGGCCCCGCACAAATCATCCGTTTCGAACCCAGCTCGAAGGAGTCAGAGTTCAGTTTGGATTGGATCTGGACCATATATATCTAGATCCCAATCCAAACCCATGTATGGACTTGGATTTGGATTTGGATTCAAAAATCCAATCCAATATCCATATCCATGGCCCACATCACCTTCTCATAAATGGAGGTGGGGCCCACTTGAAATTCACGTGGGATCATGGGCATGAGAGAGAGTGGGGATGGATAATATCAAGAGTGTTGTAATTAAGCTTGACTTGTGTGTCAAGTTTGGGGTTAATCATGTGGGTTAGCCTAATTGAGTGGGTTTAAGCTTGTAATTAGCCAAAACCTAACCTAGGGCTGCACCAACATGAGGTGGTTAAGGTCTATGGGCCATGCAAAGGGAGCTCCTTCACCTAAACCTAACCCAAAAACACCTAATCCTAGCCTACCACCCTAATCCATCCCTAATCTGAACCTAATCACCTAACCCACTTCCCTAATCCCGGCAATCCCAACCTAATCACCTAACCCACTTCCCTAATCCTAGGTTAATTTCCCTAAACCTAGCCTAAACCTAGCCTAATCACCTAACCTAGCTCACTAAACCTCACCCTAAAACCCAACCACCTAACCTAGCCCTAAACCCCTAAACCACCCCTAGCCCACAATCTACCCAAACCACTAGTTTTTAAAATATCTGGCCCTACCCTTTCCAGCCCACCTTATCTTCATACCACCCTACCTAAACCACCTAACCACTACCCCAAACCCAGCCCTAACCGACCTACCCCACTCCCTATATAAACCCCCCCTCTTGGGGCAGGTTTTCCTAGCTAGCAGCCCTCACCAATCCCAGCCGGGCCCTCTCTTTCCCCTCCTTCCCCAAGTCCAGCCGAGTCCCACCATCTCCCACCTGCTCCACCTGCACCGCCACCTACTCTCCATCCCACCACCATCTCCCAGCCGGACGCCACCACTTGCACTACTTCCCAATCACCCGGCTTCTCTCTTCCAGCCGAGCACCACCTTCTCCCCATTCGATAAGTACCCCCCACTCTACCTAACTCCTTCTCTACTCCCTCTCCACTCCTAGCCACCCACCATACCACTACCTCACCTACACATCAGCCCTTTGCTGCCACTATTCTCACTTAGCCGAACCTATCACAACCTAAACCACCGGCCACTACCTAACTACCCCAACTACACCCGGCCAGCCATCTCTTTTCCCCTAGGACTCCCATTCGGCCTTCCCTTAAACTCCCCTTAGGTCCATATTCCCCAACACTCTATACTCTCCTAGTGACCCTACACATTCACTTGGCTCAGCCCCTTGAATCCCCCACATCAAGGCGACACCCATTTGCAGCCGGCCACCTTCGAAGCGCCTATCCCGCGCCCCACTTGCAGCCGGCCAGCACCCTTTGTCATTCCCCCTCGCGGAGCTCCCATTTGCAGCCCAAGGCGAAGGCCAAGCCCAAGCTTAAGCAAGGCCTCTACGGACCAGCTACGTGTAAGTGCCTAAACTCGGTCTTTAGTTGTATACTTGCTTGAGATTCAATTTGATACGGGGTTGTAATAACGGAGCGTAGTCTCCCCCCGCTTGTAATAACGTGGCTTGGCACACCCACACACGTGCACTCTCTTAGTTGTGCACGATTTTGAACACACACGAGCCTAATCAGCCCCTAATATATAAGTATATACCTATACTTTCATTTTCGAAGGGTTTTTGCTTAAGTTGGGTACGTTGTCTTTCAATTCAAGCACTCACACACATTGAGCTTTCGCTCTTATTTGAAAGACCCAAGTAAGGGCCGACCTATACTATTTGGGTTTCATTTCATGTCGTGTGAGTAAGTCTTTCAATTCAAGCACTTTTACACACATTGAGCTTTCGCTCTTATTTGAAAGACCCAAGTAAGGGCCGACCTATACTATTTGGGTTTCATTTCATGTCGTGTGAGTAAGTCTTTCAATTCAAGCACTTTCACACACATTGAGCTTTCGCTCTTATTTGAAAGACCCAAGTAAGGGCCGACCTATACTATTTGGGTTTCATTTCATGTCGTGTGTGTAAGTCTTTCAATTCAAGCACTCTCACACACATTGAGCCTTCGCTCTTATTCCCAAGACCTTAGTAAAGGCCTTATTGCAGTTATATTTGGGTTTCATTTATGTCGTGTGTGTAGTACTTCAATTCAAGCACTCTCACACACATTGAGCCTTCACTCTTACTCCCAAGACCTTAGTCAAGGCCATACTGCAATTTATATTTGGGTTTAATTTCATGTCGTGTGTGTAAGTCGCTCTTATTTGCAAGACCCGAGTAAGGGCTCCTATACATAATCTATATACATATCTCCCTTTGGTTATTTCCCTTCGGTTATTTCCCTTCAGTATTGTCTTTACATTTCGGGTTTTCCCTTTGGAGTAGCGTGAGTTTGCATTGCATCTACGCCATACCACGAGGTAGGACGCATATTGCATCAAAGCAAGCCCCGCTCGAATTCGCCCATGTAGTGGAGTGTTCATAACACACAAACTAGGTGGCCCGAAAAGGGATAAAAGAAAAGACTTAGGCACGTGCAAATCCACGTAATCTAAAACATGCAATCGCATTTTAAAGACCTGAAATAGACACCTTGAACCGCTTCGTAGACTTTCTCTCCAAAACTTGATTTTTGCAAAGCGTACTGACCCTTGCGCACCGGTGCAAGAAGGTCTGCGACGACAAGAGCTTACTTGCTCACAGTCGCCATGTTTAGAAGTCAGTGTTAAAAATATCTTCGCTAGCTTAGGTAAGCTAGCTGGCACGCCCTGTTTGCATACATAGGCCTTAGACACACGAGAGGATCCGCTCCGAGCCCTGAAAAGGCAAGAGGCGGGGATTTTCGCGCGTCTACACATTTCTATTTAGATTTTAAAACGTGTGCGCTAATTGTGCCAATCACACCACAATCAAGATGCGGTGAAAGAAGTACATAAGATTGGGCTTTTCTGGTTTCACTATGGCCCGATTTGGACCCGGGCCAATGTTCAAACATATATATATCAACGACGTTCAAATTCAACAGGTGGTAGAGGTGCTTTCAGCTAGGAAATCTTGACAGAGTTAACTTTGACCAAGTCAGAGGATGATTCAAGACTGCTTGACATCTGCTCGATAGGCTTAACTTGAAATAGGAGTGGATGAAGAGGAAGTTTACCAGCATTCGTTCGGTTCCTAAATTAGTAGAGAGGGGAGATAAGTGGCATTAAATTACTAATTTAATTATCACTAATGATCCAACATTCAAAGGAGAAAGTCATCACTCAGAGCCGTAGCTCACCTGGCAGGGCACTTGCAGGTCAGTCAGTTTGATTCCGAGGAAATGCATAATTGGCTTCGCCATTCTCGTCGTAACCAAAAAGGGAGAAAATCAATGACAGTGTGACAAATATGCTCAATGGGACTAACAGTTGGTCTAATAGCTATAAATAGGAAAAATAAATGAGACAGACTAAAATACAACAAATTCTAATTATCATATCAAAATGTTAGCCAAATGCACTTGTTTTAAACATCTTTATCAATGAAATTCTGCATTTCTGTGGCTTACAGTCTTTTAGCAGTTTAATCTTAGACAGTATGTTCAATGGCATACTGCTACCTTTTTCATGGGCATATATTCCTTTATCAATTACAGCCATCCAGCCTAGGATTTCTGTGAAGATGGTTTGGGGACTCATTCACTTAGGACAGCTAGCAGAAAATTAGCCAAGCAACTTGTCAAAAATTTTATCTATCAAGGGAAGAGAATTACTATCCAAGACAAGCAAACTGATTGCAATTGAAGCATCTCATAACTTTCTTAGTTCTTTAAGACTTTGATGTAATAATTAACCTGCCCTTTTATTATATTGATTTAATGTGAGTATTAGAGTCATGGATTTGCTCTAGGAGGTGTAAAGAATTCTTTCACAGTCACGTGTGCATTGGCATGCTTTATCATGACGAGCATAATTAAATCCACCAAAAATCAAAGACCAAGTCTACCTATATATTTTTTATTCCAAATAAAATAAGTCTATCCATCTAATCCAATATTTGGCCCTGTATGATTTATACAAGCAATATTTAAGCAAACCCACTTGCTATGTAAAAGGTCCTTTACTAAAAAGCCACAATTATTTATTCCTTTGAACCAGACCTAATATCTTGCAAATTCTACACTCTACTTTGAGATATTACACATTAAAACTTTTTTAGCTGAAAAATATTGGGGGTTTGTACCTTAGTTCGAAACAGTTCAGGCACGGGCTATTCACATTCTACCTGGTTTGTCCCAAAACCGTTACAGCATTAGGTTCCTCCACAATGAAGAAAAGGGCATGCCACCCTCACTAACCAATGTTAGAACAACACTAGCAAGGGGTGGCAGTGCTTAGGAAGCCTATTAATATTCAGGGCTGGTCAGCTAAAGCTCATCAGTCAGACCTCTACGTTTTAATGGACCTCTTTTCATCCGAAGTTCCAAAAAGGGGGAAGAAAAAAGAAGAGAAGAAACAGAAACAGGATGGTGACAGTAATAGGCCGATTGCGAGGCACACTGGTGGATATAACTTACCTACTTCAGTTGTGACACTGAACTGAGATGCGCAGCTTCTACTTTGACGAGCTGCCTGCACTTGTTAGTCATCAATTTCTTTCAGGGAAGTAGGTGAAGCATAACACAACCCATATATTAGTCACTTTGTGTTGACATATTCAGCGGTTTTCTGTCGTGACAAGCAATTTCGTAGTATTGTTCGTGTTTATGAGATGTCATTTTGCGTTCGTGTCAACAACAGGTCAACCTGTACATGACTCAACATTCTTCATGTCACTTCAAGTAGACTCGAACATGGACTTTTTTGGGTTGTGCTGGTGTCGTGTTTGAAATTGCCACGCTTACTGCAATACGCAATTGATGGTTATCTACACTTTCTGTCTCCTGCTTTGACATGTTTTTAATTCAGCACATTCACCCCTTCTTATGGCTCATCTCATCGCTTGTGCTGTATATCTTTTGTTGTGTTTTACATGCCAAGATACACTGCAAACACATCATGAACATATTTGCTCGATCTCTATGAACCTAATTCGCAACATGAATGGGTCGAAAGGGCTTGAGTCTATTTCAAGATGTGATAAGGTTGACACTCTTGTTACAGAGGAAAGAATTAGTAAAATCAACTTTATCCAGAACCTAAACACAGTTAAATCAACTTTGCCCAGCGATGAAATTGATGTAAATCTAGTTCAAAACTTGGGCTTGGTTGGTCTTGTTCATGCCTTGAAAGACAGGGATCATCAACCTTTGGGTCAGTCGCGGCCTACTACCATGATGAAAGAGCAAGAGAATAGAGATCGAATCTTCTTCCAACTGTATACTTGCAGCACAAGCTTGTGCTTTCAATAAAATTATCGGGTTCTGTAAGACTCGAACAAGGCTGTGCCAATTTACCCAAAACAACTTGAAGCTGTTTACCATATTTCTGCAACCTTGGACATTATGGAACCCAACTTATCATATTGAAAACCAACTCCTTTTCATGGAGCATGGAGGTAAGAAATGCTATCACGTTTTTGGTTTGTCTCATCAACCATACATATTCACTCAAATGAAAGCCAACACAAACAAGAAAACGATTTCAGACTGCTTTCCATAACCAGTGGGGGACCGACCTACCTACCCATGTCCGAGGTGAGGCTTGCAACTCATCTAAAAAAAAAGATCTACACAGGTGCTTCAACTTTTTGCAAATTCGTAAGAGCAGCCACACTTTAAAATTTGTCCCCACCTGAACATCACGTCACCCTTCAAAACTTTCTAGGTTCGCGGCCGTTTGAAGCTACCTCTCATGTCCACTTAGGCCATGCAGAGGCCGGACCCTGAAATGGTGCATGCGCGCGCAAACTCAGCCTTATCGACCACAAACCACACCCCAAATTACACGAATTATTTCATCCAAAATTACACGATTTCTTGGTCAACAATCATTTCGTAAGGCGATATTGTTCCCATAGAATCAAATCCTCTTCCTCTAGAATTCAACTTGAATGAGTTTCCATTTTATGCGTGAAACCGAAGAAATGAAGAAAGGAGGCAGGAAGAAGCAAAAGCTTGCCACCACCGATACAATAAAATCTTCGCACCAAAGGAAGGAAAACTTCATTCTCTCTCAGAAGGGTTTCTCCAGAAGCCGGTGTAGGAATTTGTCCACATCTCGTCTTCCAGCGGGGACGCCTCAGTCACTTGCGATAGGTTGGGGCAGTCCCCGGTTGGTGCCGAAGGTAGGGCTTGCTGGTCCTTAGGGAGGACGGTGTCGTCTCTTTTGATCTTGTTAAGGAGCGACGCCTTCTTTTTCCTTTGAATCGCCTTCCGGCAGAGCCCTGCAGGGAACTTCACGACGACGAGCACCAATAGGCTAAGGAGCGCGCATGGGCAACAGCAACACACTGCTGCGCACTCCGCCGCCGTGCTACCCGCCATCTCCCCAAACCCCGACTTTGCAGCAGATTCATTCTTCAATAGAGGCTGTCGCCGGTCAACCACCGGCGTCGCTCGATCGGCCATCCCCAATCAGATGATCTATGCCCTTTTAATCTTCTAATTCTCGAACCGATCAATCTTTTCCGATTTGTCACTTACACCGTCGAGATCATGAAAACCAACCGGCAAAGAAGGGGAAAGAATTAAAAAGGAGGGAGAAGTTCGGCCCTTGAAAGGGAGACGGAAGAAGGGAGGCACACGCCCTCCCTCCGGACCGACGGGAGGAACGGAACTCTGTGCCGAAAAGGGAAAGGGGGGGTGGATCGCAAGAGAAAACGGGTTTTCGGGCTCCCCACCAATCACATTTCACAAACGGACGCGGTTTGCCCGCTTCCTTTTGAATCGAGAGAGAGACGCAAAGACGAGACCTTTCTTCTTGTCTGCCCTCTGACGGCTAAAAACTCGCACAGAGAGGAGAAAATGGAGACGGTTCAAACTATGAGGAAGAAAAACAGAGCGATGCCAGGTGGAAAGACGCTTAAAACGGGAACCGAAGCGATGGCGCAGGCTGACAAAATTCAGTAAATGGAAAGATAGTTAAAGGGCCAAGAAGAAAGAGGTGGCTGCACGCGTGGAAGGCAGAGTAGGATTCTTTCTTTCCTTTTTTCGGATTAGGCGGAAGCCTGACACACACACGGGAATCGAACTCGTCACCAAACAGTAAAAGCGTCAAAGAACCCTGCCAGTGACTCTGGATTTTCTCCTTTTGACGCCCATCAGCAGCCGCCGGACACTTGGCACAAAAAATATTTGCCTCCACTCAAGTCGTTTGCTCGCTGGTAAGTCTCTACGACGCCTACCGGCAGGTGGTTAGTTCAATTCCAGGTGGCGTCCGTGCCCTATTACCAACCCCGAATGAACCCAGCGGGGCTGCTTAGATTCATTGTCAAGTATAAATCTCCTCGTCTATGAAAGGCACCCAATTGATTAGGCTAGTGCACTTTTCTTTAGGTTCCACGTTACGAGTAAAAGAATTTGTAGATCTGTTCCGTCGAGAATGTGAGTTTTCATTATTATAAAATTATCATTATGTTGTCAAAACGTATTTATGACTTAAATACAGTTTGCATGATTTTTGTCAAGAAAAACATAACCTAATTAGTTGTTTATGGCAGACTTAGCATTGAAACTGATCACTCAAGTGCGCTAAATATGGTTTGCATTTTTCTTGTCAAGGAAAACATAACCCAACTAGTTGTTCACGCCAGATTTAGCATTGAAATTGATCACCCAGATATGGTATAAGAAATCAACACCTAATTTTGCTTCTCTTTTGATTTCTAAGGTACTTATGGCTTCTATCATTCCACCAGCATCGAGACCTGGAGGAAGGACCACCGGCGGGGCCAGTGCAATTGGAGCTTTCGGTCATATTATCTCTAGTGTATTGTGTTCTGCGATGTCGTGTCGATGTTCAGTATTTTGGTCAGCATTGGATTGGAGTTGGACCCGATTTCGTTCGAATTATGGATTGCATGTGGATGGCCCCACGTATAAGAGATCCTCTGAATTACTCTGATCACGTGAGAGAGAACGAGAGAAGAAGGCATGGTGCCATTGCCGTTGCTCCCTTCTTTTTCTTCCTTTGGATTGTCTATCGAGTTAACGATCGGACAGGTAATTGGGATCGATCCACAAACTTTTCTCTTATTGGGATCGATCCACAAACTTTTCTCTTATTGTTTGTGCACAAGGGTGGGGATTCCAGTTCATGCTACTGCAGCTTGCACCGGTCTTTATCAGATCGTCATGTGTTCTATTATACATACATACATATATATATATATATATATATATATATATTTATTTATCATTTAGAACACTAGAATACTTTTTCATTTGCATTGAGTCATGTATTGTGTCGTGTGGGTTGGTTGTCTCCGAGGAAGACATCTGTCATTATGTTGGACTTAATGATGTAATTAATGCTTATTGAGTCTAATTAAGTTTATGTAACACTAATTACATTTAGTTCAAGATAGGTACCCCTAAATATTTAATTTAATATATCATTAATAATGTGAAAGTCCTGATAAAGTCATGTTTGTGTGAGGACTTGTGCATGTGAAAACCATTGGGCATTCTTTAGTACCATATTGATGGTTAGAAGAATCTCACATGTCATTTTATATAGATGGTAGCTCTTAAACCTTAGTTCAAAGAGCTTAGATTGGGCATAGAAGACCACACATGTTATATTCTTTTTACATAAAAAAAAGTTTTGATATAATGATCAAATGAGTTTTTTTAACAAAAAAAGAGTTGACTATGCTGTAGAGCAGATTCAAAGAGATGTGACCAATCCGTGGTGCACCCAGTCTCTTTTCTATGCAAGATTATAGTTTCTCCTGATAGTGAGGCACTGATTTGTCTAAGGCAAAACCTAAAGGATGACCCGATCTTTATTTGTTTACTTGGTCTTGTATATTGTGTGATTATGGCTTTTTTGGATGTTCAATTTTGGTTGATATGAGCATGTTAATCTTTGTTGTATATTACTTGTTTATGTATGTAGCCCTATGGTTTCTTTCAACATTCTTAGAAAAATCAATTGTAGTTAACATGCCATTTATTTCTTTACGACTTAAGGTTGACATGATCTTGATACTGAAAAAGTTTGCCGATACCCACTTTAAATGTTAGCAAAAACATATAAAAATCTGATTAATTATGTTAGGGTTGTATACACTCATTGAATATTGCCTCCAATATGATGTTTTTGATCCTAAAAGCTTAGATAAAATCATCGAGTGAAATGAGAAGGAAATCCTATACCGTTGTTATATTCTTTTGGCACTATCGAATGTTATTTGATGTATATAACTCTTCTCCTTCCATGGCAATGAAATATCTGTGAACTACCTTGGATAATAAATACAAATACTTAAGACTTAGATCTTGAACAATATTCTGTGACCAAGTTCTTGAAATATCAAATGTTAGAGAGAGAATATATGACTTAACAAGCTTATGAGTTTTTGTTTCTATGCCATGGTCTTCAAAAATCATAGATGAAGAGATATGAAGATTTTTAATAATTTATTATTATATCTATTATTAAAAAGTTTCCCAAGTTTTGTGAGGACTTCGGTCTATATCTCATGATAGATATAGTAATAGAGGAAGAGAATAGAATCTAGAATCCAGTTACACTTGTTGATAGAAACCCTAACGTGTACATGGTGGTCATAAAATAGTCCTTTTAAACTTTGAAGGGATCAAAAGACTAGTTTCAAATATCTCAAAGTATGAGGGTATTTTGTAAAATTACTTATCCCATAACACACAAAAAAAAGAAATTGAGATCTAAAACAGTTGATGTCATGTTTTTGGGTTATGTGTATACTAGTTATCTATACTGTTTCTCATTAGATCTGATGTATCTAGCAACACTATTGAACTCTGTGATACACCATTCTTTGAGAATGTGTTTCTCATGAAAATTGGTGTACAACAAAGTGTGTCTACTCGAGATCTTGACCCTACTATTGGTTTTTATTCTTGATAATATAGAAACCCCGATAAATGTGGAGGTGATCCTGAATATATTATTTCTATATTAAAGAACTTTGAGGAAATAACTGAATGAAGGAGGGACAAACGTGCTAGGATACCCAAAAGCTTTGAAAGTGAGTTCATTACTTTCAATGTTGAGGATGATTCAATCAATTCTCTCAATGAAACTTGGGAATTTGTGATTTACCTCCTAGTTAGTCAGTAGTTGGATGTAAATGGATTTTTAAGAAGAAACTAAATGTAGATGAGATAACTAATAAATACAAGGCAAGATTAGTTGTAAGAGACAAAAGAAAAGAAAAGAGTATTTTGATACTTATTCTTTTGTTTCTTACATTACTACAATTTAAGTGTTTATAGTACTAACATCCATATATAATCTTACAATCCATCAAATGGACATGAAAACTTCTTTCCTATATAGAGACCTCCATGAATAAATATATATGGAGCAACTAGAGGCTTTTATGACTCATGAGAATGAATCTAAGGTGTGTAAACATGTTAGATCCTTATCTACAATGAAACATACTCCTAAATAATCCTAAATAATGACATGAGAAATTTGATTCTATTATATCATCTTTTGGATTCATTTCTAATGAATTTGATAAGCATGTCTACTACAAAAAATATCAATGATGCATTCATCATTTTATGGAAACCATGCCCAAAAAGAGTGGCACATACTCTACTGTTCCATCATCCTATGTGACCCCATTGGCAACTGAAGTGTTTCATCATCAGTTCCAGTTGATGTCGATGCCTTCTCGAGCACATTAAAGTGTTCCATCATCTTATGCAACCCCATTGGCAATCGGGATACCACAATTAGATTCCTCGGGATTCATTCGAGTGACTGGAGCCTTATCCATTCATCTCTTTTGAGAACAAGAGTTAGAGTTATTTGTCATGCTCCTATACTCTTCTTCATTCCAGTGGGTTTTAGATTTGCCACTAGAGTTGAGTCGTTATGTTAGGCAACAACACATTGTTGTCTTCTACAAGTAAGAAAAGGTCTTGTGGCTATAACATGCCTTCCTTGGACAAAGAATTGCAACAAAAATCCTTCCTTTCTAGAAATTTCCTCTCCACTTGCTGGATTGGATTGAACGCAAAGAAGAACAATTTATAGTATAAAGATCAAGAGTTCATATATACATTACAAAGATTAGAAAATTTTTAGATATACATAATACATCCACCTATTCTAATACACTATTAATTCAACCTATCTTTCACACGATTGATTCTAGGCTCCATGCGATTATGTGGTTCCTTGTAATTGAAAATTAATGGAACAAGTAAACAACCAAATTATGAATAATATAAGCAAACAACATACAAAATATGTTTTCAATACTTGTGTGTTTTGATGCTGAATTAAATGCTTGCATTACAAACTAAACCAAATCCTCAATACGATGCTCCATTCTTGATATATGAAACAATAACACTTTAATCCCAATATCTTCAATAATAAGATCACCAGTAAAAGACAATAAAATATAAAAACTTACCTGATCTTCAATATTATGAAGTCGACAATGAGTAGGAACATATTGATGTTCATTTATGCTCCCAAAACTAGTTCTTTGTGTCTTGTAGGTAGGTATATCAATACCCAAATATCTCTTATAGGTGTCTATAGATTCTATCACATTTTTAGAAGAGGTAGTAGGTAATGAACTTGATTCATAGTAAATATTTTCATATTCCTTTAGATTTTATTTAAGAAAATATCAGATTATAAAATAACTATAAAAGTCAGAACATATACGAAAGAAGAAATTAAGTGAATACTTACACAAGTTGCCAATTTCTTCATCAAAGAAATCTCCTATGTTTTATTTTTATAGTAGTCCACATAAACAATGGACCCTTGTGCAAGAGAAAAGTGTTACAAAAGTTATCTCTTACAATAGAGAAACTTTCTGTATTCTTTAAATAACAACATCCACCTATGAAAAGGGTTGATCCTCATGGTCATCAAGAACTAGCTCAAATCTTTGTTGATCTTTTCCGATAGGCATGATATTCTAAAAGCTAATGCTCATGTTTTGAAAAGAATAATACTAGGACAAGTGATCTCGTATGAAACTCCTAATGTAAAAGCTAGCCAGTAGGTAATCATGAACAACTCCATACAACTCTTAACACTTTCTATAAGAGTAAAATGTCAAAAAAGAAAAAAAAAACTTTTTGTAAGTGTAAAATAGTCGAGATGAGGAATTCATATCTACAAAAGTTTTTCATGACAATGGATTCCTACTAAATAAAAGAATAAAAATGGATTCCTGGGAGATCACACGAGGAATTCACATTTGCTTTTTCAACATTGGGGTGATGGCACTCTATCAATCATGCTCCTCACAGCTTGCAACGGATTCCATTTCCACATGAGAATCCCTTTTAAAGGGAAAAGCAAACATGACCTTAATCTTTTAAAACAACCCCCTCACACAAGCTAGACGAAGATCACTCCACTCTTTTAAAAAGTATGGAAGATCAACATCAAAGGTTTGACTAAGTGAGATCCCAATTGGATTAAATCTGCCAATATAAATTAAAAACCAACATTTCTATGTCATTTATCGGAAGCTTGCTGGCTCTGCTTTACATGAATGATCGAATATGGTAGATGAAGAAATCAACACATGTAGATGTGGTTTGCAAATAAGAGCGAAGGCTCAATGTGGGTGCGTGCTTGAATTGAAAGACTTACACACGCGACATGAAATAAAACCCAAATATAACTTGCAATATGGCCTTAACTAAGGTCTTGGGAATAAGAGCGGAAGCTCAATGTGTGTGAGTTCTTGAATTGAAGTACTACTCACACAACATGAAATTAAACCCAAATAGTATAACACGGCCCTTACTTGGGTCTTACAAATAAGAGTGAAGGCTCAATGTGTGTGAGTGCTTGAATTGAAGAAAGACTTACACACACGACATGAAATAAAACCCAAATATAACTTGCAATATGGCCTTAACTAAGGTCTTGGGAATAAGAGCGAAAGCTCAATGTGTGTGAGTGCTTGAATTGAAGTACTACGCACATAACATGAAATTAAACCCAAATAGTATAACACGGCCCTTACTTGGGTCTTACAAATAAGAGCGAAGGCTCAATGTGTGCGAGTGTTTGAATTGAAAGACAACACACCCAACTTAAGCAAAACCCTACGTAAGTTAAAGTATATATATATACTTATGTATTAGGGGCTGATTAGGCCCGTGTGTGTTCAAAATCGTGCATGACTAAGAGAGTGCACGTGTGTGTGGGTGTGCCAAGCCACGTTATTACAAGCGGGGGGAGACTATGCTCCGTTATTACAACCCCGTATCGAATTGAATTCAAGCAAGTCTACAACTAAGGACCGAGTTAGGCACTTACTAATAGCTGGTCCGAAGATGCCTTGCTTGAGCGTGGGCTTGGCCTTTGCCTTGGACTGCAAGAGGGAGCTCCGCGGAGTTGAACGGCAAAGGGGTTGCTGGCCGAATGGAAATGGCGAGCGAGAGGGGTGCCTTGAAGATGGCCAGCTGCTTAGCAAAGGGGCTGGCTTTGTGTGTTGTGCTAAAGTGACTAAGTAGGGTTACTAAGGGAGACTCGGTGGTGGTGGTTGCTAAGGTAGCTAGGGCTATTGTAGATGGGAAGGGAGCTAGCTAGGTTATGGGGTAAGGTGGTGGTCGGCTGTGGTGAGGTGATATGGGTAGGTCTTAGGGGTTAAGTGGAGTGGTCGGGTGTAGCTAGGGTGTCTAGGTAATGGCGAGTGGTTGGAGTGGCTGAGGTTTGGCCGAATGGGTAGGATGGAGGGTGGCTGGTGTTAGGATGATGTGGTGGTGGTGTAGGTGGTTGAGAGTGGAGGGGGAGCGAAGAAGAGGTGGAGTGAAGGATGGGGTACTAACCGATGGTGATGGAAGGCGGCAGATGGAAGAGGAGCAACCGGGCAGGTGAGGTGGATGGTTCGGCCGAAGGAAGTGGTGGCGACAGGTGGTTGGCCGGCTGTGGTGCAGGTGGAAGACCTGGCTGGGAGTGGCTGGGCTCGGTTGGCAATGGGGGATGGAGTCGGCTGGGCTGGCTGGGGATAGGAGAGCTTGGAAAACCCGCCCCTTGGGGGGGGGGGGGGGGGGTTATATAGGGCTGAAGAGGTCGGTTGAGGGTGGTATTTAGGAAGGTGGTAAGGTGGTCTAGGGGTGGTGGTGTGGTGATAAGGTGGGCTGGTTTTGGGGTAGGGCCAGATATTTTCATACAAGGGGTTTTGGGTAGATGGTGTGCTAGGTTTAGGTGGGGTGATTTAGAGGTTTAGGGCTTAGCTAGGTGGGTTGGTTTTGGGGTGAGGTTTAGTGAGGTGGGTTAGGTGATTAGGCTAGGATTAGGTTAGGTTTAGGAAAATTAACCTAGGTTTAGGGAAGGATTAGAGAAGTGAGTTAGGTGATTAGGTTGGGATTAGGCCGGGATTAGGGAAGTGGGTTAGGTGATTAGGCTAGGATTAGGATAGGATTAGGGTAAAAGGCTAGGATTAGTGGTTTTGGTTAGGGTGGGGTTAATGAGCTCCCTTTGCATGACCCATAGACCTTAATTGCATCATGTTGGTGCAGCCCTAGGTTAGGTTTTGGCTAATTACAAGCTTAAACCCACTTTAGTTAGGCTAACCCACATGATTAACCCCAAACTTGACACACAAGTCATGCTTAATTACAACACACTCTAATCTTATCTTCCCCCACTCTCTCTCATGCCCATAATCCCACGTGAAATTCAAGGGGGCCCCACCTCCATTTATGAGAAGGTGATGTGGGCCATGGATGTGGATATTGGATTGGATCTCTGGATCCAAATCCAAATCTAAGTCCACGCATGGGTTTGGATTGGGATCTGGATATATATAGTCCAGATCCGATCCAAACTGAATTCTGACTCCTTCGGGCTGTGTTCGAAATGAACGGTTTGTGTGGGGTCTGACAGCATCAGTACTCCGTCTGCGTTGGGTCTTCGCCAACATGATCGTTCGCCTCTGTTTTCGCCTTCTGAAGCTGATCTCAAGTAATGTTTTGATGATGACAGGGTCTTGGACGTTCGAGATCCTAGGGGTGGATTCGATATGAGAGTTGTTGTGCCGGGCTCGACATGTGCTCCGGTTCCGGGCTCTCCTTAGCTTTTCTGGTCCTGTCTGGATTAGGCCAAACTGCTTCGGGGTTTCAAAACATGTTTTAAAAGGTTTTTAAAGCCATATTATATATTTTTGAAATATGTAAAGTTTAAAACATATGTACAGGGTTGCTTGGAAGGCTCCTGGGTTTTCAGACTCAAAATAGCCCTTTGGGGCTGCTTTTACAAAAACAGGTCGTTTTGAGGAATTCGTGGGATTTCGGGGTGTTTACACCATTTACACACAACACACACGAACACGTTGAGCCTTACCGCTCATATATATCTCTATATTTCCCTTTCGGCAAAGTTCAATTTATGTCATGTGTGTGAATTGTCTTTCCATTTACACACAACACACACGAACACGTTGAGCCTTACTGCTCATATATATACTTATATTTTAATTTCAGCAAGTTCAATTCAAGTCGTGTGAGTTTGTCATTTTAATTCTACACTCACACACGTGTGCATTGAGCCTTTCCGCTCTTACTATAAGTATATCTCCCTTCCGTAATTTACATTCAAGTCGTGTGAGTTGCTTTTAAGGTTCGGGTATTTCCCCTTCAGCTGTGTGAGTTGCACTTACGTTTCGGGTATTTACTTTAAACTGGGTGTGTGAGTTGCTTTCAATTTGAGCCTAGCTCACATCATACCAATCTTGCGAGAGTTCGTGCATCCTTGCATCTTGTGCATTTTCAAAGAGGAAACCCCGCACTATGCTCAAACTTCGCTAAATCTAGGCCACTTGAAACACACACATCCGGCCTAATTAGCTTAAAAGCTCCAAGACTTGATATGGATAACCCCGTAAATAAAACCTGCAACTTAGGCAAATAATCCTCATACTCGCTTTTCTTTTCAAAAGATAAGGTTTGTTTAAAGATCGAAGTTTTCTAAAAGCACTGGAACTGACCCTTGAGCACCAGTTCGAGAAGGTTTCAAGCGAAAAGATCCCGCTTGCCCACGATTGCCTTTCAAAAGTCAGATACATTTCAAAATCTTCGCTAGTTTGAGTAAGCTAGCTAGCACGCCCTCAAAAGCAACGTAAACTCAAAAGGAACTCGTTTATGGTCTTGTAAACCAGGAGCAAGGAATTTTCGTGTCTTACAGTTTGGCACTCCCGGTGGGACGTGGGTCTTAAGAAAAAGTTGATCAAACAAACAGACCTCTTGAAAAATTTTCAAGAAAAGTATTTAACTATTTGCCTTTTTGCATTTCATAGTTAGTTTTCAAAACAAAGCATTGGAGTCATGTCGAGTTCAGACTCCAATGAAGTGTCCAGCCATGTCTCGCGCACATCAAGTTCTCACTCCAAAAATATTTCGGAAAACAAGTTCAAAAATAGGAGAGAAGAGATAGAAGATTTGCGAAAAGACTTTGAGGCAAAAATCACTACACTTAGCCAAGAGGCAGAGGCAGCTGAGTCCTGTTCGTCACATGGCGAACCGGCAAAAGCCAAGAAGAAATTCGACAAATCTAGGAAACCTCCGCTATGGAGGGAAACCAATATCACGAGTCCTTCACTCACAAGGACCATAAAGCCCTACAATAGCTGCTAAAAGGGCAAAATAAGGAAAAGAGGACATACGCCCTATCTGATTTCCTTCCTTTGGATTACGAAACAGACAATGACGATGAGATATCGAACTTCCATCGGTACGATGGCACGGGGGATCCTAGATCCCACCTGCAACTCTTTTTCCGTCGATCCCAGAAAAAGGACTCGATGAAGTGGATATATTGGTTTCCCCTTTTCCTCAAAGGAACTGCTTCAAAATGGCTTGCTTCTTACGATTTAAGTTAGTTCGCAACTTTTGAAGAGTTAGCGAACTGCTTTATGCAAAGATTTTCGCATAATGTAAAAGTTACGCCAACTCTAAACACTTTGAGGGATACCAAGCAGGCCACGAACGAGGATGTGCATGCATTCATCGTTCGATGGAAGTCCCTCCTAGGGCAAGTGAGAGAGCCGATATCAGAAGGATGCGCAGTAATGCTCATCCTCGATAATTTCAAGCCTGAATTGAAAACTCTTCTCTCCTTACATGAAATATCGACTTTCCATAAGTTGATCAAAAAAGCCTCCCTCTTTGAAACAAATCTGAAAAAGAGGGTCTACGATCACTTATGGAAGGGAAATGTTGCACAAAAGTCACGTTTGGAAGAACCCGAAAACTATGGGTTACCCACGATGGACAAAGAGGAAAAGCCCCAAAAAGTTGCAAACGTCCGAGTGGATCCAAACCCGGTGAGCACTTCCAAAAATTTTGAAAACAAAAAAGAAAAGAAATTTCAAAAACCTTTTGAAAAACGGGAGTATACCCCATTGGGGCAACCTGTGTCGAAGGTCCTGGACCTCCTACTTACCCAAGAAATTATCAGACTCCCTGAAATTTCTGAGGGAACCACTTCCAAAGGGATGTTTTTAAATCGATTTTGCAAGTATCATCGGCTCAAGGGCCATGACACAAACCATTGTTTCTCCCTACTCAATAAAATCGAGAACTTGATAGCGCAGGGCCGGCTCTAGGTCATTGAGGAATCAGAGCCTGCCCAAGCCATTTTCAAAGAACCCTTCCCCAATCATGCAAGCACTAGTGGGAAGGGCAAAGAGGTATGTGCTTTCTCGACTTCAAAGAGTCTAGTGCATTCATCACATTCTGGTTTTACTACTTGTGCATCATCTCTCATCATTTATAAGAAAAATGCCCAAGTAGTAATCCGGGGAGCGCTTAGAGTCCCGCCCCCGGCTAGAACCATTTTAGAAATTCGAGGTGCTCCAAGGCACTCAAATAGAGCCATCATAGGCACGAGCCTTAGACAAAGTGTAGGGGAAGTGACCTGGTTCGGGAGGATCTATCAACCCCAACACTTAGAAAAATCTGGTAAAAAAGTGGTCAGTGTCCCTGGCCCTTCAAAAGCATATATTCCTAGGGTCTCGTAAAAAATGGACAAAAGTCAAATTGTTTTAACCACATATGATTTCGAAAATCATCTCTCCAAGATCCCAATAAACATGTCCATCCTAGAGCTGATACAAACCTCACCTAGGCATAGGCTTGTTTTAGAAAAAATCTTAGAGAGAGCCAAGGTTAACTCAAACATAACCCTTGAGTCCTTGACAATTCAAGTGGCATCTATAGGAGCAAAAACACCCATCGTGTTCTTGGAAAACGAGATAGAAAGACCGTATGAAACCCACAACCAAGCTTTGCATATCGAGGTAGTTTTGAATCACTATCCTCTCGACAAATGCTTAGTTGATGGGGGAGGAGGTCTCAACATCCTTCTGCCCCACGTGGCATATCAAATCGGAGTCACCTTGACTTCCGTGAACCCAAGCCCCATCGTAATCACTGGATACGATGGGAATGCATCTAGACCGTTGGGAGCCGTAGAGTTACCCATGGAAACGGGGGGCATAGCCCACATGGGGGTGTTCCATGTCTTAGACATTCACCCCCATTACAACCTATTGCTTGGAAGACCCTAGATACATAGCCTGCGAGCTATGCCATCTACCTTCCATAGGTGTGTGAAAATCCCCTACGACGACCAGATAGTGGTAATTCTAGGTGAAAACCATCCTCAGCTTTAGGGAATCCAGAATTTTTCGTGCTTGTCAGGTTCTTATGCCTACGAGGACAACCTTGGTAAGACCTTGGTCGAGACACCCAACTCATCCTCCAAAAGCCTAAGAAGGTCCATTGTATCAAAGGGCAGCCCAAGGCTTCGCCACCCAAAACCTTAACCATCCTAGGAAAGACCAAGTGTCGTCTATTTCCTAAACCCTTAGACAAGAAACCATTCATGCATAACATGAACGATAGCAAGTTCCGAAACCATGAATTATATCAAAACTTTTCAAAAAACAAAAAGACATGGAACATGCTATTGAACATGGAATACATGTCATACCAAACTCTAGGGACACAAAACCAAGGTTGCCTCGAGCCCATAGTGCCAAGTGCAAACCCAAGCCGATATGGGATAGGCTACACTCCCTCCATACCACCAGAACCACCACCTGTGACCACCTGGGTCAAGGGTGCCCTGGAACCTAGTAAAACAGAAACCTATGATAGACCTCTTGTTTAGAGTCTAATTTGTGGTGTTTTCCTTTATAGGTATGATGGAAGATCCCTCCTTAAACCAAAATCCAAAAAAATTGAAAATTCTCAAAATACAAAAATAATTTGAAAAATCTAAAAAACCAAAAACATTAGAAATTTATGAAAAATCCACAAAAGTTGTAGTTTGTATAGCTCCAAGTATCTTTGCTTTACAAAAATCCAAAAAAATCAAAAAATTGAAAAATTCCAAAAACAAAATCATGTGTATAGCAGCCCCTAGAAAAAATCTAGAAAAAACCAAGGCTTTTGAAGAAATCGTCTTCATAAAAGGACCCAAGTCTTCAAAATCTGTAGAAACTCCAAAACCAGAACCAGGTGTTTTCAAAAATCATACTTCCACTCCAAATTCCCTAGGATTTAGAATTCTCGAGAATGATCAAAGCCTAGAAGAAGATTCCCTTCTCCCTGAGGAGGATCCCACTTCTGAGCTTCTCGAGTTTAATAAAATCCTTGATTTTGAAAAACCTTCAAATTCTGTAGGAGGAGATTTCGTAGAGATCAACTTAGGGAATGAAACAAAATCCAAGCACATTAAGATAGGTGCATGTTTGCATGAGCATGAAAAAAGCATCATCCATTGCATTCTTGAAAACCTATATCGATGTGTTTGCATGAATTTATGAAGATATACCAGGTATAGACCCGAAAGTGGTTGAGCATTGTCTTTCCCTAGATCTAGAATCGAAACCCATAAAACAAAAGCTTAGGAAGATTCACCCGAACGTACATTCGCAAGTAAAGGAGGGTTTAGAAGATCTGCTTAAAGCTGGTTTTATAAAACCCATTGCGTATTCTGATTGGCTTTCCAACATTGTTGTAGTTTGAAAATCCAATGGGAAAATACGAATTTGCATAGATTTCAGAAATTTGAACAAAGCCACGCCAAAGGATAACTTTCCTTTGCCAAATATTGAATTGATAGTCAATAGTACTGCAAATCATGAAATGTTTTCCTTTATGGATGGCTACTCGGGCTACAATCAAATCAAATTAGCCCCAAGATACTAGGCTAAAACTGCTTTTACTACACCCTAGGGCACGTATTGTTGTATAGTCACGCCCTTTGGTTTAAAAAATGCTGGTGCCACATACCAAAGAGCTATGACCACAATCTTTCAGGATCAAATTCATGAGCTCTTAGAGGTGTATGTGGATGATCTCTTGGTGAAGTCAAAAACCCGAGATATGCACATCGAATCTTTGCAAAAAGTTTTCGAAAGATTGAGGCTTTATAAAATGAAACTAAGCCCACAAAAATGCGTCTTCGGAGTAGAATCCGGCAAGCTTTTAGGTTTTATGGTGAGCCAAAGGGGCATTGAGGTCGACCCCTCTAAGTATCGAGCCATCATAGATATGCCTCCACCCTCCAATCTAACACAAATCCGAAGCCTCCAGGATCGCCTCCAATCAATTAGAAGGTTCATTTTGAACCTCGCTACAAAATGTTGTAAACACCCCGAATTTTCCAAAAAATCAAAAACTCTCAAAAATACAAAAAAGCTTGTTTGAGCCAAAACAACAACCTGTTTTAAAATGTGAAAACAGGTACAAAAGGCAAAAGAAAAGCCCAGGCAAGAAGAGGATTTGAGCCCAGAATTTCAGAAGCCACCCCCTGTTCAAAAACGGAAGAAAAAAGAGCCCGTTTAGAGAAAAGCCCGACAAAAGGGTAAAAATGTAATTTGGGTCAAAGAAAAAACACAAAGCAGCTCCAAAATGCAGAAAGAAGCCCAGTACCTGAGGAAGTCGACAGAAGTCTGAGACACGTCCCGTCAGAATGAAGAACGGAATCCGTGCGGCAATCTGAGTTCGATATCAACAGGAACAGGCCAAAAACCAAAACGGTGGACCGAAACGAACGCCAAAAAAGTCCTGAAAAGCAGAACACCGATTGGAAGAAAGACTTGGGGAAGACCCAGGCCAGAGTTGGGCGTCCGATGAATCAAAGCCCGCTCGAAACCGACGGTGAAAAGCACCAGAAAGGACCAGAAAACCAAGGAGCAAAAGAAAAATCTGGATTGGGTCTGGACCCAAAAATATCCAGATCCATATCCAAATTGTGTTTGGATTGGATATGGATCTCAAAAATCCAAGATCCAAGATCCGAGATCCAAACCCAAATAAATATTTAGATTAGATCTGGATCTCAAAATATCTGAGATCCGCGATCCAGATCCACATTGAGTTTGGATTGGATCCGGATAGCCAGACCCAAATCCAGGACCCAAGATCCAAGACCCACTTAAAACCTCTATAAATAGAGGTGAGTGGGCTGGAAATCATTCAGGTGAAGTCTCCAGGAAACCCACTTCACGTGAAATAAAGGGGGGGGATGAGAGAGAAAGTGGCTCATACTCCCAAAGTTTTTTTTGTTTGAGATGGGATTGGCCCATGGAGGCAACGGCTACACCAAGCAAGCATCTTCTTCAAGCCGGCTGGGAGTGGAGATCATGGCGGAGCTTGGCGGCTTGAGTGGTGGCTGGAGCGGTGCTGCAAATAGGTAAGCCCCTAAACCTAACCTAGACTCCCTCTTCCCTAACCTTTCTAGACCACCCAACTCCACCAAAACAGCCCCTAAAAACTCCATTGAAACAGCCAAGTCCTGGCCATTTTTCACCAAGGTTCCCACCCCAAAACCACCACTTAACTAAGCTACCCTAGGACCTAAATCAGTTCGGCCAAGTGCTGGCCGAACTCCACCTTGAACCCCATCAAGTTCGGCCAACCTTGGCCGAACTTCTCTTTGAATCAACCTAGCTCGAGTCACTCCTACTCGAGCCTTTTTCTAAACCCACGGCCTGTAAGTGCAGGCCGTGTTCCTGGCTTTTTCACCTAAGGATTGGCCTGCCTTGAGGCAGGCCACCTACCCTAAAAACCACCCAGCCACCGGCTGGGTTTTTCCCCCCCCCCCCCCCCACTCACCTAAAACAGCCTTTGGCCAAAACCTGGCCTGTTTTGAGGCAGGCCACCTAAATCTAAACACACGGCCAAACCAGGCCGTGTGTTCCCCCACCTTAACCAAAGACTTGGCCTGCCATAGGGCAGGCCACCTAGCTAAAAACCCACGGCCTAACTTGGCCGTGAACTACCCCCTAAGCCACCATTGGCCAACCTCATTAAACCATACCTAAACCTTTGGTCGGGACTAGCCTAGGACCCAACTACACCCTAATACCACTCTTACTCGAGCCACCTTGGCTCGAGTTTCACAAGATCTAAACCAAGGCCAAATGTTGGCCGAACCCTAGAGCAAACAACTACCACTCGAGCCACTTTGGCTCGAGTTTCACAAGACCTAAACCATATCCTATCACTCGAGCCACCTTGGCTCGAGTCATGCCTAATACCAGGTCCAAAACATGACCTAAACCAAGGCCAAGTGCTGGCCTAATCCTAAGCAAACACAACCTAAACCAAGGCTAAGTGCTGGCCTAATCCTAAGTCTAAACCTCACTAAACCTAAGGCCAAATGCTGGCCAAATCCTAAACCAAAAAGCCTATCACTCGAGCCAAGGTGGCTCGAGTCATCCCTTACCCAAACCAGCCCCAAGCGGCCCTAAACCCGGTATAATTTGCAGCTCTCGGAACTCCAAGTCTCCCCAAGCTCTCAAGCTCTCCGGCTTCGCTCCCACGTGCCCCGGACTCCGTGTAATGATGATGGACTCGCTTCTTGTACGAGCATAACTCAAGAATCTGGAAAATATGAGTTTATTTTGATATATATCAAGTTGTTTTTCGTATTCAATTCAATTTGATATGGGGTTGTAATAACGGAGCATCGTCTCCCCCCGGATGTAATAACAGTGCTGGACACACGAGACACACACGTACACTCGAGCCTTTTCGCTCTTATCTCGTACACAAGCACCACGTACACAATTGAGCCTTTTCGCTCTTATTATACGTACGTATTTCAATTAAGCTAGGTTGTTACATTAAGTCGTGTGAGTTTGTTTTTCAATTACACACTCGCACCCAAGAAACACCCGAGCGTTTGCTCAAACACTTCACGCACATTTTGGCCTCAGAAGCCGCTAAGATATAGGCATATCTATATACTTTCTGCTGCGTGAGTTTTCCCGGTTCAGTTGTGTATGCATTTCAATTCTGGGTTTTAAATTCAGTCGTGTGTGTTGTCTTTCAATTTATACACATACACACACACCACAATTGAGCCTTTCCGCTCTTACATATATCTATATCTCCCTTCTGCTGCGTTTTACGGTTCAGTTGCGTGTGTTGCATTTCAATTTATACATAACACCCATGCACACATTGAGCCTTTCCGCTCTTAAGATATAGAGATATTTGAATTTCTGCAATTTACATTCAAGTCGTGTGAGTTGCATTCAATTTGGGTTTTCACTTCTGTTAAGTCTTTAAATTTTGGGTTTTACATTCAAGTTGTGTGAGTTGCATTGCATATACTCGAGCTAGGTTGCATACCTGCATCGAACAAAACCCGAATAAATCGTGCAAAACGCCCATCTTAGGCACTTGATGCACACACTCCATGCCTAAGGCAGATAAATTTCAAAGACTTAGGGCCGCCCAAACCCAGTAAAAGCAAAAACTCGCCAAATGCATGCTTTCTGAAGTTTTCAAACACCTGTTCATTCAAAAATCAAATTTGAGTTTAACTTGTTTCAAACGAAGTCTCTAAGCGTACAAACTGACCCTTGAGCATCGGTTCAAGAAAGTTTGCGACGAAAAGATCCCGCTTGTCCACAATCGCCTTTCAAAAGTCAGATATTTCAAAACATACTTCGCTAGTTTGAGTAAGCTAGCTGGCATGCCCTAAAAGCGAACGTAGATTGCGAAAAGATTCGCTCCAGGCCTAAGAAACCCAGAGTCGAGGATTTTCCATGTCTACAAATGTGAACCCTTCAACAAACGTTTGAGAAAAGGGGTGAAATTCGTGTGGGACGATGATTGCCAAAAAGCTTTCAAAAGATTAAAAGAGTATTTGATTAATCCTCCTATTTTAAACCCTCCAAAGCAAGGAAACCTCTTTTACTTTACATTTCTGTGCATGCGAATGCTTTGGGTGCATTATTAGCTCAATATGAGGATGATGCCCATAAAGAGTACGCCATCTATTATATTTCAAAAACTATATTTGCTTATGAACTAAATTATCAAGCTATGGAGAAGACATGTTTGACCATGGTATGGGCCTGCCAAAAATTTCGACACTATTTCCTAGATCATGAGATCTGGATAGTGTCTAGGCTTGATCCAATCAAGCATCTGTTTGAAAAACCTATCGTCACGGGTAAGCTGGGTAAATGGCAGCTCCTCTTGATGGAGTATGACCTAAAATTCCACCATCAAACATCCATAAGGGGCAAGCCTTAGCCGACTATGTGGCCGACTTCCCCTTAGAAGATGCGTATCCCACACTTGACAAAATGCCTGATGAAGGCATCTTTCAGAACCAATTTCAAAATCATATCTTATCAAATTGCTTAAATGAAAATCAAGTGTGGAAGATGCACTTCGATGGGGCACGAAACCAAAGAGGGGTTGGGGCAGGAATCATCCTTATATCCCCTGAAAAGGGAGAAATACCCATCACCATTCGCCTAGATTTCGAATGTTCCAACAATACAGCCGAGTATGAAGCACTCATACAATGCTTGAAAATTTCGAAAACTCTAGGGGCATCATGCATCGAAGTCTTTAGAGATTCGTTACTTGTCATAAACCAGGTATTAAAAATTTGGCAAGTCAAAAATGAAAAACTTCTTCCATACCACGAATTGGCCACCAAGTTGATCGAGTCATTCAAATCGTGTACACTTACACACGTAGGAAGAGAGGACAATGGCGTAGCCGATGCCCTCTCATCCTTGGGGTCAGCCCTAAGGGTCGATCCCACTTTGGAAACCCGACCCTTAGAAATATGGCACTCGCCCACTCCATCCACACACGATTTAGAGATTTGCCAAAACAACACAGTTTCCACTAAAAGACCCTGGTTTCAAGACACTAAAGAGTTCTTAGAAAATGGAGGATTTTCAGAAAACGCTTCGTCCAAAGACAAAGTTTTATACGAAGAATTTCAACCCGATATCTAATTTTGGGAGGGGTTCTTTACAAAAAGAGTTTCACTGGCATCTTACTAAGGATAGTAATGCATGAATTCCACGACGGAGAATGTGGAGGGCATGTAAATGTGTAAACACCCCAAAATCCCATGATTTTCCCAAAACACCTAGTTTTGCAAAAAGCAGCCCTAAAGGGCTATTTTGAGTCTGGAAACCGAGGAGCCTTCCAGGCAAACCCTGTACAGATGTTTAAACTATATATGTTTTAAAATATGTATGATATAGTTTTAAAACCTTTTAAAAGATGTTTTGAAACCCCGCAAAGCAACTTGGCATGATGAAAGCAGGACCAGAAGAACGAAAGAGAGCCCGAAACCGGAGCACATGTCGAGCCCAACACATCAACTCTCGTATCAGATTCATCCCCAGAATCTCGAACATCCAAGCCCTTGGTATCAACGAACTGCTTGAAATCATCTCTGAAAGGTGAAAAGAGGAGCAGACGACAATGTTGGCGAAGACCCAACGCAAGACGGAGCACTGATGCTGTTAGGCCCCGCACAAACCGTTCGTTTCGAACACACCCTGAAGGAGTCTGAAATTCAGCTTTGGATTGGACCTGGACCATATATATCCATATCCAAATCCAAACATATATGTGGATTCAGATTTGGATTTGGATCCAAATATCCAATCCAATATCCACATCCATGGCCCACATCACCTTCTCATAAACGGAGGTAGGGCCCACAAAAAAATCATGTGGAAAGCTTGGTTATGAGAGAGGAGGGGGGGATTAAATATGAGTGAACATGTGTTAAGCTTGACTTGTGTGTCAAGTTTTGGTTTAATCATGTGGGTTAGCCTAATGAGTGTGGGTTTAAGCTTGTATGCACCTACACCTAACCTAGGGTTGCACCAACTTGATGCAACTAGGTCCATGTGTCATGCAAAGGGATGCTCCTAAGCCTAATCCTAAGTTAAACCCCCTTTACCTAGCCATTTCTCCCTAATCCCGACCTAATCCTAGCCTAATCACCTAACCCACTTCCCTAATCCTTCCCTTATCCTAACCTAATCACCTAACCCACTTCTCTAATCCTTTCCTAAACCTAGCCTAATCCCCCTAACCTCACCCTAATCCTAGCCTAAACACCTAACCCACCTCACTAAACCTCACCCTAAGCCCAACCCACCTAAATCCCTAGCACACCATATCCCCAACCCACCTAAGACAAATATCTGGCCCACCTAAATGCCTAGCCCACCATATCCCCAAACCATTACCACCTAACTAGCCTAACCGACCCCCCAATACCAGCCCAAACCGACCCACTAAAACCTATAAACCCCCCCCCTTGTGGGCGGGTTTTGGGGATGAAATCCTGGGGCAATTCAGCCCTTCCTCTCCTCTCTCATCCCTTCCTCTCTTCTCTCACCTGCTTCCCCCTTGGAATCCAGCCAGCTCCACTGCACGCCACCTCCATCCTTCGACCAGCTCCACTCCACGCCACTGGCTGCAACATCCCTTCCATTCGGCTGCATCTTGACACCCGCCACCTTCACCCTTCGACCAGCCTTCATTCTGGTTAGTACCTCATCTCAACACCACCTTTTCTTCACTCCCCCTCCATTCTTAGCCACCACCCAGCACCTTACCCTAGCCAGGGCAGCACCTCATCCAACCGGCCACCACCTGCCACCTTCCACCATTCGGCCAGCATCACCCGACTGCACCACCTGCCCCTCCTTTCTCTTAGACAGCCCCTAGGTTATACCCTCAGCCTTACCTCTCCCTAAGACCTACCCCAAGCCTTAGTGGCAGCCCCTAACTAACACCCTTACCTTCCCTAAGCACCCCAACCCCAGCCAAGGCAGCACCCCTTCCACTCGGCTAGTGCCAAGGCGCTACCCGCCTACACCTTCCTCATTCGGCCCACACCTTCCTTTGTTGCGCCCATCCAAGGAGCTCCCTCTTGCAGCCCAAGGCGACACTCTAGCCCAAGCGCAAGCAAGTCACACCCGGACCAGCTATACGTAAGTGCCTAACTCGGTCCTTGTTATAGACTTGCTTATGCTTAATTAAATTTGATACGGGGTTGTAATAATGGAGTGTTGTCTCCCCCCGCTTGTAATAATGTGGTTTGGCACACCCACACACACGTGCACTTAAGCCTATTCCGCTCTTAGCTGCACACGATTTTGACACACACATGGGCCTAATCAGCCCTTAAGATATAGCTATACGTATATAATTTAAGTTGTGTGTGTTGTCTTTCAATTTTCACACTCACACACATTGAGCTTTCGCTCTTACTCCCAAGACCTTAGTCAAGGCCTATTGCAATTATATTTGGGTTTCATTTATGCCGTGTGCGTAGTACTTCAATTCTACACTCACACACATTGAGCCTTCGCTCTTACTCCCAAGACCTTAGTCAAGGCCATATTGCAATTATATTTGGGTTTCATTTACAAGTCGTGTGAGTTGTCTTTCAATATACACACAACACCCACGCACACATTGGTGACCTTCGGGCCCATATATATTATAAGTATTTCCCTTCCGCATTGTCTTTCAATTCGGGTTTTCCCTTTGGAGTTGCGTGAGTTTGCATTGCATATACGCCATACCACGAGTTAGGACGCATATTGCATCAAAGCAAACCCCACACTCCCACTCAAAATCGCCCCACTTAGGTCACGTGTGCATACACACACCTAGTTGGCCCGAAAAGGGATAAAAAGAAAGACATAGGCATGTGCAAATCCACGTAAAATAAAACTTGAAAACCATACAAATCAGCCCGATCGAATACCTCAAACATTTTCCTAGGTTATCATGTCTAAAACTCGATTTTCTAAGCGTACAGACTGACCCTTGCGCATCGGTGCAAGAAGGTCTGTAACGAAAAGAGCTTGCTTGTTCACAGTGGCCACGATCAGAGTCAGATTTCAAAATATTTCTTCGCTATCTTAAGCAAGCTAGCTGGCATGCCCTTTTGCTTAAATATGACTTAGACACACGAAAAGATTCGCTTCAGGCCTAAGAACTAGAGGCAGGGATTTTCGACGTCTACAAAATGCCAATATGATGGCAATGAAAATACTTACAGCGGGTTATTTTTGGTCCACTTTAAAGCAGGATTGCCACGACCATGTTAGGAAGTGTCACCCATGTCAAGTGCATGGATACGCCATTCATACCCCGTCATCCATATTGCATTCCATGGTCAGCCCCTGGCCATTCACCATGTGGGTGTTTGACATCATAGGACCAATATTTCCACATGCATCAAATGGGCATAGGTTCATACTAGCAGCCACTGAATACTTTTCCAAATGGGTTGAAGCTACCTCCCTGACCAATGTTGAGGGGCAACTTGTAGTGACGTTTATTAGGAAAAATATTTTGGCTCGATTTGGGGTTCCAAAAGGCCTTGTGTGTTATAATGGTACCCCCTTCAAAAACGAGAGGATGGTTAAGTTATGTAACATGTATGGCATAACTTATCACTTCACATCGCCCTACTACCCTCAAGGCAACGGCGAAGCCGAAGCCACCAATAAGACTCTCATAAGCATTATTGAGAAAACATTAGAGTAGGGTAGGACGTGGCATGAGAAGCTAGATGAAGCCTTATGGGCTTATAGGACTTCCATCCGAACTCCCACAAATGCCATGCCATTTGAGTTGGTCTATGGCACAAACGCCATTCTTCCCATTCATACCAAACTTCATTCATTTCATACATCACTTGCACTCGACCTTCCCCTAGTGACGCTACAGCATGCTAGAATGGTCGAGCTTGATTTACTAGATGAGCGAAGGCTCCTTGCCATGGATCATGCACATGCATACCGACAAAGGGTAGCCCGACACTATGAGAAGCATATGAGACCTCACCACTTCAAAGTGGGAGACCTTGTGCTCAAAATCATCCAATATCGTGGCCCACATCCACTTGGAAAGTGGCGGCCCAAGTGGGATGGCCCCTATGTTGTACGTGGAACCACCACAAACAACGCCTATTGGTTAGTCGATGTTGAGGGTAGGAACTTAGTAGACCCTATGAATACTCAATATTTGAAAAAATACCATGTGTAGGGTCTAAGCTAAGCCCTACTTCAAAAATATTTTGAAAACCTCATTTGAAACTTGTAAACACCCCAAAATCCCACGATTTTCTCAAATATGCCTGGTTTTGCAAAAGCAGCCCTGAAGGGCTATTTTGAGTCTGAAAACCCAGGAGCCTTCCAAACAACCCTGTACATACTTTGAACTTATATATACATTTTAAAACTTATACATATAGTTTTAGACTTTTAAAAGTCTTTTGAAACCCCGAAAGCAGCCTCGCTTGACAAAAGCAGGACCGAAAAGGCAAAGGAGAGCCCAGACCCAGAGCATGCTTCAAGCCCGGCACATCAACTCTCGTATCAAAATCATCTCCAAATTCTCAGACATCCAAGCCCCAGATATCAGAAATTTGCTCAAAATGAACTCCGGAAGGTGAGAAGAAGAGCGGACGACAATGTTGGCGAAGACCCAATGCAAGACAGAGTACTGATGAAGTCAGGCCCCGCACAAACCGTCCTTTTCGAAATGCCATGAAGGAATAAAAAATCAGATTTGGGCCGGATATGGACCATATATATATCCATATCCAAACTCAACAGGTATTTGGATTTGGATTTGGATCCAAAGATCCAAATCCAATATCTACATCCATGGCCCACATCACCTTCTCATAAATGGAGGTGAGGGGCCCACACCATTTCACGTGAAAAGCTTGGGTAGAGAGAGAAAAAGAGTGATAAAGTATGAGTGAGAAAGTTGGTAGGCTTGACTTTTGGTCAAGGGTGGGTTAACCTTGTGGGTTTAGCCTAGAGTGTGGGTTTAAGCTTGTATGCACCTACACCTAACCTGAGGCTGCACCAACTTGGACATGGCTGCAACTTGAACAAGGGATCGGCGCCAAGGGGAGGTTCCTAAACCTAGCCCTAAGCTAGCCCACCTCACCTAGCCATCTCCCCTAAAACCTAACCCAAACCTAGCCATTCTCACCCAAAACCGCCCCAACCTCACCTAGCCGACCTCACCTAGCTGACCTCACCTAGCTAGACCACCTAGACCCTAACCAACTAAGCCTAAACCCACCTTAGTGCACCTAATTAAACCCCTAACCACTAAGTCCCAGCCCACCTAACCGACCTACCCTAAACCACTAACCAGCCCCCCCTAACCGACCTACCCCAAACCACTTCCCATGCCCACCTTATTACAAATATTTGGCCCATACCCCCCTAACCGACCCATCCCATTTCCAGCCTATAAAGACCCCCCTTCCTTGCGGGTTCCACACTCTCTCCTCCACTCTTACCCCCACTCCCTCCAAGCTCCAAGGACCTGCCATTCCACTGCCACTACTTCCACCCGACCACCACCTCTCCACTTCAACCAACTCCACCATCTTCCACCTTCGGTGAGGAGCTCCACCCTTCGGCTGCCACTCTTCTTCCACTACCAGCTGGCCACCACTTTCGTCCACCAGCACTACCTTCGTTCACGGTTAGTACCCCACCTCAACCCCATCTAACCCTTCACCTCCTACTTTCCCAGCCGCACACTCCCATCCATCCGCCACCTAGCTCATCCATCCCCTCTCCCTTACACCCGGCAGACCTGCACCATACCCCACTACCTTCCCTCAACACCACCCACCTTAGCTCCTAGCTGAACACCTCCCTTAGTCACCCCACTTCCCAGCCTGCCTTCACCACTCCCCAACATCATCTTCCATCCATTCAACCAACACCTTCCACTCGGTCAGCACCCCTACCTGCCGCTCCTTCCACTCGGCTAGCATCAAGACGCCACTCGGCTAGCACCCCTACATGTCGCCCACATCCACCTAAGGAGCTCCCCTTTGGCTGCCTAAGGTGACTTACGAGGCCAAAACCAAGCAAGTTGAACACGGACCAGCTACACGTAAGTGCCTAACTCGGTCCATTATATGAACTTGCTTACATTTAATTCAATTTGATACGGGGTTGTAATAATGGAGCGTTGTCTCCCCCCGATTGTAATAATATGGTTTTGACACACCAACACACACGTGCACTTGAGCCTTTTCGCTCTTAGCTGCACACTCTTTTTGGCACACACACGGGCCTTGACAGCCCCTAAGATATAGTTATATTTATATATATTCGGTTGCGTGGGTTTTCCATTACAAGTCGTGGGTGTTGTCTTTCAATTCTACACTCACACACATTGAGCTTTCGCTCTTACTCCCAAGACCCTAGTAAGGGCCATATTGTAATTTTATTTAGGTGTTTCATTCAAGTCGTGTGCGTGGTCTTTCAATTCTACACTCACACACATTGAGCTTTCACTCTTACTCCCATGGGTTTTAAGGTTCAGCTGTGTGAGTAGTCTTTCCATATATACACGACACACACTTACACAATTGAGCCTTTCCACTCTTAAGATATAGCCATATTTCCCTTTTGCAATTTCCCTTTTGCAATTTACATTACGTCATTTCCCTTAAGCATTGTCTTTCAATTCGGGTTTTCCCTTGGAGTTGTGTGAGTTTGCATTGCATATTCACCATATTACGAGTTAGGACGCATATTGCATCAAAGCAAACCCCACACTGCCATGCAAAAATCGCCCAACTTAGGTCACTTGTGCACACACCTAATTGGCCCTAAAAAGCATAAAAGTGAAAGACATAGGCACGTGCAAATTCCACGTGAAATAAAACTTGCAACCAAACAAACAAAGCCCCAAACACTTCGTGTATTTTCAAAGAGGTTATCTGTTTAAAACGACTTTGCCAAGCGTACAGACTGACCCTTGTGCATCGGTGCAAGAAGGTCTGCGACGAAAAGAGCTCACTTGCTCACAGTCGCCCCGAAAGAGTCAGATTTCAAAACTTACTTCGCTAGCTTGAGTAAGGTAGCTGGCACGCTCTTGTTATAAAAACGACTTAGACACACGAAAAGGTTCACTTCGGGCCTAAGAACCAGAAGTGAGAATTTTCCGTGTCTACAAAACTTTGTGAGTAAGGATCAAAGAAAATAGTGCAACCCTAAATGAGAGACTCGATTGCTTGTGAAAAAGCGGAGTTTTCCAAAACCAATGGGTCACATTTCAAAATCCTTCTTCTTACAAAAGAAGGCCTGATTCAAAATAGCAAGATACTTGCAAGTAGTACGTGCTATTTCTAAATAGGCTGATCTAGGATGAATCGAGTAAAGCCTTGGGATAAGTCCTTCCCCTCTTCTCTTCTCTTTCCCCAAAAGGAAAACTTAGCCAAAAAGCAAAAAAAAAGGGAAATCCCTACAAAAAAATCTCTTTCCCAAAAGAAAGCTGAATCAAAAGAAAAATCGTTTGTTTTATGGAAAAGAGGGTATAAAGAAAAAATACTCCCAAAGAGAGACCCTCTACGAAAACAGAAAAAAAAAATAGCCAAAAGCTCGAAAAAAGCAATTTTCCACCTCTTTGCCTCAAACTACGAGAAACTCCAGAAGGGACCATGATAACTCTTTCCCATCCCTACGACTTATCCCAAGTGAAGAAAGGTTCATTCTAAGGAATCCTAAAGTAAAAATAGGATTTGCTTACTTGAATCTCATCTTATTTGAGAATTAGACATCTGAGTAAGGCGTAGGAATTTTGAAATATAGCTTGATTTTCTTATAAAACCTCCACTAGATTAGAGAGTGTCAAGACTCAAGTAAAGGGAAACACGAAAAGCTGAAATCCTTAGGATTGAAGCTAAAACGAGCTTTCCTCTTTCAAAAGCGAGTTTAGAAATCCTCGAACATCGAGCAGCATAAGATAGCTCACTTGGTGCAATAGGTCCTCATAAGACTCCCAAAGTTCAACCATTACATTAAATCTCTAGGAGACCATACTTCCTAGCATATCATCCCATGCCACTCATTCATATGCACGCATGGACACTTGCACAATCTCATTCACGACTAGCACCACTAGGTAAAGTCCCCTTAGGCGAAAATCCCCTCTTACTGGGCACGAAGCAAACGTTTTCTCAAAACTAGGATGATCCCATACTCTCGAGGACGAATCCAAGGAGAAATTAAACAGGGGTGTTGTCGTCTTTGCCATTATCCAAATAAATTGGGATAATGCCAAAGAGGGGCATCTGTAAACACCTCAAAATAAAATGAATTTCGAAAACAAACACCTAGTTTGAAAATCCATTTCAAACCTAGATTTTGGAGTTTTCGAAAACCCAGGGGTTGTAAAAGCTTGAAATTTTTGTTTAAACCCTGTTCAAGATGAATTTCACATATATGGGTCAAGTCCCAATTTTGTCAAAACCCCAAAATTCAACAGGTGAAGCCTGAATGCCAAAGCAGCCTTAGAAGTAGGTGTAGAAGCCCAAAGAAAGCACCTTGGCCTGACAAAAGTTGGGTTCAAAACGCAAAAGGAAGATCCAGGCCCGATGCAAACTGAAAGCCCGGAGCACCCAAACGCCAAGTCAAGCACATCCACCAAAGTAGCATAAATCTGAGCCAGAAACGACAAAAATGAGCAGAAACGAAGTCCAAAAAGGCGAGGAGTTCGAACGACAAAGTTGGGGAAAACTCAGCATAAGACGGAGCGTTGATGAAGCCATGGCCTGCACAAACCGTCCGTCTCGAAACGCCAAGAAGGACTGCTGAGAGAAAAATTGGATTGGATTTGGACCATAAATATCCATATCCATATCCAAATAGTGTTTGGATTTGGATTGGATCCAAATAATGTTTATATTGGATTGGATCTGGACCAAAATATCCAAATTCATATCCATATAAATGTTTGCATTTGGATCATATCTAGTCATAAATATCCAGATCCAAATCCAAATAGTACTTGGATTTGGATCCAGATCTCGAACCCATATCCAAACCCAAGACCCACCTCACTTGCCTATAAATAGAGGTGAAGAGGTCTTCAAAAGGGGATTCACGTGAACTTGCTTGGGAGGAGAGAAAGTGAGAGGTAAACCTAGCCATGTTTGACTCAAGGGTGAGGTGGGTTCAAGCCTTGTGGGCTAAGTGGGCTGCAACCAAGGTGGGCTCGATCAAGGAAGGCTGCAACCATGGCATGGTTGTGGGCTCAACCAAGAAGGACTGGCTCCAAGAGGTAGGCCTCCAAATCCAACCCTAATCCTAGCCTAATCCACCTAACCCACATCACTAAACCTCACCGTAACTAGACTAAACCTAGCCTAACCCACTCAAACTACCCCTAACAATGCCTAAGTCTAAGCCCCACCGAGTGCAACAATACTCGGTTTTGAAAGGCGCACCCCGCGCCACTACCCTGCACGTCCCGCGCCCTGCCTACGCGTCCCCCTCCCCGCCTGCGCCCCAGCGCCCCAGTGCCTGGCACTTGTGCACCCCGGCTACCTTTTGCATCACTGCAGTACCAAACTGCTGCCTCACTCCAGTCGACCCATCTTAGGGCCACCCACCTTTGTTGTACCTTAGCCCGGCTGCACCATTAGGCTGTGACTCACCCTAAGACCAGCCCCCATTAGGTAGTGACTAGCCTTAGTAAAACCTATCCTTTGGCCGGACCCAAGCCCCAAACACTCGAGCCTCCTTGGCTCAAGTCACCCATTAAACCGTGACCTGCCTTGCCTTAGGATCAGCCACCCTTTGTTCTCGTGACTAACCCTTAGACAACCCACACCACGCCTAAGCCCCACCTTTTGCCATGAAGCTCCCTCATAGGCCTAAATCAAACCCAAGTGAACGGTGTGTCCCTAAGCACACCCAAGCCCCAAACTCTCTCAAACCCACCTAAGGAGACCCCTCTTGGCTGCCCAAGGTGGACACTAGCCCAAGCACGAGCAAGGAGAAGAAAGCCAAATCACTTGTAAGTGTTTAAAATTCGGTATTTACATTACTCCTTCCCTACTTAATTCAATTTTGATACGGGGTTGTAATAATGGAGCGTGGTCTCCCACCAAGATGTAATATTGGTGCTTGATACACGAGACACACACGTGCACTTGAGCCTTAGCTCTTATCTCGTATACAAGACACGCATGTACACTTGAGCCTTAGCTCTTATCTCGTAATCAAGACATCCACATACACTTGAGCTTTAGCTCTTAATCGTACACAATTTGCACACACACACATTGAGCTTTCGCTCTTACTCCAAAGACTCTAGTAAGAACCGTGTGAGTTGCAATTTCATTCGGGTTGTTACTTTCAGCTGTGTGCGTTGTCATTTCAATTCCATACTTGCACACAAAGGGCACCCGAGCACTTGCTCAACACTCTCACGCACATTTTGGTTGTGGCAGCCCCTAAGATATAGAATATCCATATACTTTCAGCTGCATGAGTTTTATGTTCAACTGTGTACGTCTTTACATTTCGGGTTGTTCAATTTCAGTTGTGTGAGTTGCCTTTCCATTTACACACCAAAAGCACTCACTCACATTGAGCCTTTCCGCTCTTATATCTATATTTCCCTTTCAGCAAGTTAAATTTCAGTCGTGTGTGTGAGTTGTCTTTCCATTTACACACAACACACACAAACACGTTGAGCCTTACCGCTCATATATATATTTCCTTTCGGCAAAGTTCAATTTAATTCGTGTGTGTGAGTTGTCTTTCCATTTACACACAACACACACGAACACATTGACCCTTACCGCTCATATATATATCTCTATATTTCTCTTTCGGCAAAGTTCAATTTAAGTCGTGTGTGTGAGTTGTCTTTCCATTTACACACAACACACACGAACACGTTGAGCCTTACCGCTCATATATATACTTATATTTCAATTTCGGCAAGTTCAATTCAAGTCGTGTGAGCTTGTCATTTCAATTCTACACTCACACACGCGTGCATTGAGCCTTTTCACTCTTACTATAAGTATATCTCCCTTCTGCAATTTACATTCAAGTCGTGTGAGTTACTTTTAAGGTTCGGGTATTTCTCCTTCAGCTCCGTGAGTTGTACTTATGTTTTGGGTATTTACTTTAAACTCAGTGTGTGAGTTGCTTTCAATTCGAGCCTAGCTCACATCATACCAAACCCGCGAGAGTTCGTGCATCCTTGCATCCTTGCATCTTACGCATTTTCAAAGAGGAAACCCCGCACTACGCTCAAACTTCGCTAAATCTAGGCTACTTGAAACACACACATTTGGCCTAATTAGCTTAAAAACTCCAAGACTTGGATACGGATAACCCCGTAAATAAAACTTGCAACTTAGGCAAACAATCCTCATACTCGCTTTTCTTTTCAAAAGATAAGGTTTGTTTAAAGATCGAAGTTTTCTAAAAGCGTTGGAATTGACCCTTGAGCACCGGTTCGAGAAGGTTTCAAGCGAAAAGATCCCGCTTGCCCACGATTGCCTTTCAAAAGTCAGATACATTTCAAAATCTTCGCTAGTTTGAGTAAGCTAGCTGGCACACCCTCAAAAGCAACGTAAACTTGAAAAGAACTCGTTTCCGGTCTTGTAAACCAAGAGCAAGGAATTTTCGTGTCTTACAGCAATGTTTCTTGATTTTCTTATAAAACCTCCACTAAAGTAGTGAGTGTTAAGACTCAAGTGAAGGAAACACAAGAAGCTGAAATCCTTGTGATTGAAGCTAAAAGGGTTTTCCCTCTTTCGAAATCGAATTGAGAAAAGCCCCGAACATCGAGCAACATGAGACTAGCTCACTTAGGGCATCGGCCTTCGCCTCCCAAGTTCGATCGTCGCATGATTAGGGTTTTTAGAAAATCATTTCCTCCATCATATCATCCATGTCACCCACTCATGATCATTCATGTACACACGGTCGTCAAAGCACATGATCCCAATTAGGACTAAAACCACAACAGGCCAAGTCCCCTTTGGCGCAAAATTCCCTCTTACCTTTTTCATTCCCATATGGAAAAGTTTTTTTTTTTCGAAAACCGAGATGATCCGTATCCTCAAGAAAGGATCCAGGAAGGAAAATGAAAGGGGTATTTTCTTCTTTGACATTACCCAAATAAATTTGGATAATGCCAAAGAGGGACATCTGTAAACACCCCAAAATGGAAATGATTTCAAACAAACGCTTGAATTTCGAAAACCAACTCACAACCTTGTTTTTGAACTTTTAAACCCCGAAGTTTTGAAGTTTTAACCTTTTTCAGAAAATCTTTCGAAATAAAGGTTTTCAAACTCGAGCCAAAAACCCAAGGTTTGTAAAGCAACTCAAACAAATAGGCAAAAACCTGATCCAAAAGCCAGCTCAAGATCGGGTCAAAAAGTAAAGGAGAGGCTCAGCCGTTCAGATAAAAACAAAAATAGACGGATCAAATCAAACATCCAAAAACCCTCAAAAGCAGAACATCGACCGGTAAAAGAAGCTGGGAAAAGTGCAGACTCAAATCGGGTCCCCGAAGAACCGGAGCCCACACAAAAACCGTCCGCTGCATGCACCAAAAGGGACTCAATAAGGAAAGGAAAAGTTTGATTAAACATGGACCAAAAGATCCAGATCCAATAAAAAATTGGATCAGATTTGGATCTAGGATCCAACTTAAACCCCCTCGCCTATAAAAGGGCCCGACAGAGAGATTCATGGGGACTTTTTTTTGGGGACTTAGAGCGATTCAGGCAGAGGAGATTCACCGCCCGCCAGCCAGCCAGATCTAAGTTCGTTGGGTTCGTTGAGTGGCGTTCTGCAGAGCACCGCCAGCCAGCCACCGCCCGCTGCAAACGGACAAGCCTGAACCACCAACATTCCTCCTGTCCATCCTTCCTCTGCAACCGGACGAACCAAAGAAGGAGAAACGCCAGGGATCGTCCGCCAGTCACTGTCTACTGATCCACCGGAAGACCGTCCGCCAGCCGTCCTCCCATCCTGTTATCGGCGACGGACAAGCCAGCCGCCGGAATTCCTTCCCGTTACCGGTGATGGACAAGCCAGCCGCCGGCAGTCGCCACTTCTCTGTCTCTGTGCGTCTACCGGAGACTCCAGCCTGAACCACTCAGCAACGCCTATGTTGCCTCGTCGCCGGAATCACACCCTGGTGTCGACCTCGTCGTCATCGTCGTCGTCCCCATCCATCTCCTCGCCATCACCTGGACCCAGCCATGCCCGTCCTCCATTCCCCTCGAGATGTCGTTCCTTGGATAGGTGCGTACAAAGCTCTCTATGCTGCGCCTCTCATTGGTGCGTGAGCGGCTTTTGGCGGCTGCCTGTGGTGGTTTTCGGTAGGCCGACGGATATCACGTTCACTTGAGCCATCACCGTTGGAATCTTGTTGTCGTTGTTCACGTTTGCCCCCTCTTTCTCCTTGCTGTTGGAAGCATATCAAGAGATAACGAGGAGTCGAAGACTAAGCTGTGTTGTGCTTAAATAGTTCGGGGCATCCCCAATCTCAAATTGTAGGGTGCTCAACATCTTCTTGCAGGACACTTTCATCAAGGCAGAGATAACAGAGTGCAGCAATGCCACGATATAATGATGACTCATTTGGTGGGACTCGACTTTATGTTGTCGTCTTTCTTCGCGCACACGCACAAGACGCTAAATCGAACGAAAAAAAACGCGTAAGTACTTTTAACTTAGGTTTTAAACCGCTTTCTTTCATTCAATTCAATTAAGAACGGGGTTATATTAATGGAGCAAAGTCTCTCCCGGTTGTAATATTTGTGCGTGAACATGAACGCACCCACGAGCACTTAGGCCTTTTCGCTCTTAAACTTGTGGATATACACGATCACGCATGAGTGCACTTTAGCCTTTTGGCTCTTTACACCCATAAACACTTAGCCTTTCCGCTCTTAATTTATTGAATTGAAGACGAGTACACCCAAGAGCACTCGAGCCTTTTCGCTCTTTACACATGTACTCGAGCCTTTTTGCTCTTAAGCTAAACATATATATTTTCAATTCGCGTGGATTTACTTTCAAGTCGCGTGAGTTGCATTTAAATTTGGGTGGATTTACTTTCAAGTCGCGTGAGTTGCACTTAAATTCGAGTGAGTTTAACTTTTGTGAAAGTCGAGTAATTACACCCACGCGCACTCGAGTCATTCCGCTCTTAGGATAAACACATATATATTTAAATTCGGGTGGATTTACTTTAAGTCGCGTGAGTTGTAATTAAATTCGGGTGGATTTACTTTCAAGTCACGTGAGTTGCAATTAAATTCGGGTGGATTTACTTTCAAGTTGCACTTAAATTCGAGTGAGCTTGCTTTTATAAAAGTCGAGTAATTACACCAACGCGCACTCGAGCCTTTCCGCTCTTAGGATAAACATATATATATTTAAATTCGGGTGGATTTACTTTCAAAGTCGCGTGGGTTGCATTTAAATTCAGGTGAATTTACTTTCAAGTAGTGTGAGTTGCAATTTCAATTTGGGCTAGTTCGCATCATCGCTTTCAAAAATCCAAAAAGATTTTTCACCATCCTCACATTCGCTCATTGCTTTCAAGGGTAGGAATTTAGCAGACCCTATAAATGTCCAATATTTGAAAAAATACTATGTGTAGGGCCTAAGTTGAATACCTTTTGAAAATGTTTTAAGGGGATGTCCTTTGAACTTCATGAAAGAAGGATTAAGGTAGATCGTGTGACTCTGAATAAGGGAATCGATGCTTGTGAAAAGTGGAGTTTTCAAAAATCAATGGGTTATATTTCAAAAGTCTTCATCTTACAAAGGAAGGCCTTGTTCAATATAGCAAAATATTTTCAAGTAGTACATGCTATTTCAAAATAGGGTGATTTAGGATGAATCGAGTAAACCATTGGGATAAGTATCTCCCCTCTTCGCTTCTCTTCCCCAAAAGGAAATTTTGGCAAAAAGTAGAAAAAGAGAAAAATCCCTCCAAAAGTCCCCTTCCAAAGGAAGGCAAAATAGAAAAAGAAAAAACATCGTTCTTCGATTGAAAAGGAAAAGAGGGAGAAAAGAAAAGAAAAATCCTCCCAAATGGGAGGCTATCTATGAAAGAAAAAGAAAGAATTACCAAAAAGCTCAAATGAGCAAATTTTCTGCCTCTTTGCCTTGAACCACGAGATGCTTCAGAAGGGACCGTGGTAACTCTTTTCCCTATCCCTACGATTTATCCCAATGGAAAAAGGTTTATTTCGAGAGAGTCCTAAAGTGAAAATAGGATATGCTTATTTGAATCTCATTTTGTTTTAGAATTAGACGTTGTTGGGTAAGGCGTAGAAATTTTGTAATGTTTCCTGATTTTCTTATAAAACCTCCACTAAAGTAGTGAGTGTTAAGACTCAAGTGAAGGGAAACACAAGAAGCTAAAAATCCTTGTGATTGAAGCTAAAAGGGTTCTCCTCTTTCGAAATCAGATTTGAAAAAACCCTGAACATCGAGCAACATGAGACCACCTCACTTGGGGCAGCCGGCCTTCATGAGCCTCCCAAGTTTGATCATTGCATGATTACGGTCTTTAGAAAATCATTTTTCTCCAGCATATCACGCACTCATGATCATGCATGCACCCGAAGTCATCCAACACATGATCCCAATTAGGACTAGAACCACAAACAGGCCAAGCCCCCTTTAGCGAAAATCCCCTCCTACCTATCATAAGGAAAAGTTTTTTTTCGAATGGACCATATTCTTGAGGACAAATCTAGGGAGAAAAACAAAAGGGGTGTTATCTTCTTTGACATTATCCAAATAAATTTCGATAATGCCAAAGAGGGGCATCTGTAAACACCCCAAAATGGGAATGTTTTCAAACAAACTTCTGAATTTCTAAAACTAGCTCACAACCTTGTTTTGAACTCTTAAAACCCCGGAGTTTTGAAGTTTAAACTTTTTTTTCAGAAAATCTTTCGAAATAAAGGTTTTCAAACCCAAGCCAAAACCCAAGTTTTATGAAGCAACTCAAAAAAGCAGGTGAAACCCGATCCAAAAGCAGCTTAAGATCGGGTCAAAAAGTAAAGAAAAAGCTTAGCCCGTCCGGATAAAAATGAGGCAGAAAATCAGAACTGGCGTCCAGTTCAAAAATCAGAATTCCGCTCTGAAATACAAAAGAAGAAGCCAGACCCCGATGAAGCCGTCAGAAATCAAGCCCCAGGCCTGTAAAAACAAAAATCAGACTATTATTGAGAAATCCAAGATTGACCTCGTCAAATGAAAACTCCAAACGGGACCAAATGGATAAAAAATCAAACAACAAACAATCCTAAAAGTGAGAAATTGGCTGAACAAAAAGACTGGGAAAAACCCAGCCTAAAATGGGTCGCCGAGGAACCGAAGCCCACTAAAAATTGTCCGTTTCGTGCACCGAAGGACTCAAAAAGGAAATTTTGGATTGGATTTGGATAAAAAATCCAAATCCATTTGGAATTTGGATTGGGTTGGATCCTAGGATCCAAACCCAAAACCAAGACCCACCCTTGGCCTATAAATAAGGCCAAGGGGGGGGGGGGTTCACGGGAAATGAAAGCATGGGCATTTGGGGAGCTTGGAAAAAGTAAGAGAGAGAGTGTGTGAAAGTCAACAAAAGTGGGTTTAACCATGTTGTCTTGACTTAGGGTTAAGTGGGCTTAACCATGTTGGCTTTGACCTAGGGGTGGGCTGCAACCAAAGTGCAATAACCAAGGCTAGGTGGCTGCAACATGATGGCTCGAGGTGGACCGGCTGCTCCTTTGACCGAACCATGGCTGCACCAAGTGGTGGACGTGGGCTGCACCAAGAGGTAAGCCGACTTGACCCTTGAACCTAACCTCTTTGACCCACACCTAAACCGAACCCAGCTACCCAAAAGGAATTCACGGCTGCACTTACCTTGCACCTTGGCTGAACCAAGGTTGATTGAGCCTTGGCTCGACCTGCCCTAAACCCACTAAACCAGCCCCTAACCGACCTAGTTTGGGCTGCACCTACACCATCCCGTGCCCAACTTGGTCAAACCCACTTGCCTTGTTGCCTAACCGACCTAAAACCCATTCCCTAAACCGACTTGACTAGGTTATGGCCGCACCTACCTCACCCCCTTGCTGCCTTAAACCGACATTGCTCAACCTACCTAAACCGACCTACCTTGCTGGCTGAACCCACCCTCAACCTGCCCCACTTGAAACTAGCTCACCTCTTGACTGAACTACACCATTGTAAACACCCCAAAAATACCATATTTTAAAAACTCCCGAACTTCAAAAGCCATCTCGAGGCCAAAGCAAGAGAAAGAAGAAAAATTCAAACCCGTTCGGAGAAAAGCCCGATAAAAGGCCAAAACTATAATTTGGGTCAAAAAGCAAAAGTCAGCTCCAAAATGCATAAAGAGGCCAAAAACCTGATGAAGCTGACAGAAATCCAAGACACGACCCATCAAAATGAAGAATGGAGTCCGTGGGGAAATTTGAGATCGACAGCACCAGAAACCGACCAAAAATGAAAAAAGGCGGATCAAAATAGATGCCAGAATGTCCTGAGAAGCAGAACCTCAGTTGGAAAAAGACCCTGAGAAAAACCCAGGGCGAAATCGAGTCGCCGAGGAACCGGAGCCCGCTCAAAACCGACTGTGGAAAGCATTAGAAAGGACTTAAAGAAAGGAGCAGAAAAAATTGGATTGGATTTGTACCAAAATATTCATATTCAAACTCAAATAATATTTGAATCGGATCTGGATCCCAAGATCTAGATCCAATATACAGATCCAGATCCAATATCCACATCCAAACCCAAATAATATTTGGATCGGATCTGGATCCAAGACCCACCCCTTGGCCTATAAATAGGACCAAGGGGGGGAGAGATGGAGGTTCACGTGAATTTACTTGAGAGGAGAGAGAGTGAGAGAGAGGGTTTGACTCTTGGGTCTTAGCCATGTGGGCTCGGTTAAAGGGAAGTGGGCTCAAACCATGTGGGACCTATACCTAACCAAGGGCTGCAACAAGGTGGGCTTGGACCAAGTTGAAGGCTGCGACCTAGGAGGCTCGGGCGGATCAAGACACAGCTGCGCACAGTGGGGTTTGCACGTATCTATGTCTTTGAGTTTTATTTACCTAGGCGTAAGGTGTGTGCATCAAGTGCCAAAGTCTTGGCGTGTTTGCACGGGGTATTTGGGTTTACTTTGGATGCAAGTATGCGTACTATCTCGAGTTTTGCGGATATTCTATGCAACTCACACAACTTGAATATAAAACCCGAAATCGAAAGACATAGCTCAAGGGAAATTGCAAAAGGGAAATATAGTTATATCTTAAGAGCGGAAAGGCTCAATGTGTGCGTGTGTGTTGTGTATATATTGAAAGACAACTCATGCAACTTAAATGTAAAACCCCTCTCGACTTAAATGTAAAGTGTGGAATGGAAAATACATATATATATATATATATATATATATATATATATATATATATATATATATATATATATATATATATATATATATATATATATATATATAAGCCCGAAGGTTGTCAACGTGTGCGTGTGTGTTGTGTATAAATGTAAAGACAACTCACACGACTTTGAAATGTAAAACCCAACCGAAAGGGATATATATATATATATATATATATATATATATATATATGAGCCCGAAGGTCATCAACGTGTGCGTGTGTGTTGTGTGTAAATGTAAAGACAACTCACACGACTTAAATTTAACAACCCGGAATGTAAAAACATACACAACTGAACCGGGAAAACTCATGCAGCTGAAAGTATATAGATATGCCTATATCTTAGTGGCTGCCAAGGCCAAAAGTTGCGTGAGTGCTTGAGCAAGTGCTCGGGTGCTCCTTGGGTGCGAGTATGGAATTGAAATGACAAACTCACACGACTTTTAAAGTAACAACCCGAATGAAATTGCAGCGTATACGGCTCTTACTAGAGTCTTTGGAGTAAGAGCGAAGGCTCAATTGTGTACGTGGGTGTTTGATGTACGAGATAATAGCTAAGGCTCAAGTGCATGTGTGTGTCTCGTGTACGAGATAAGAGCTAAGGCTCAAGTGAACGTATGTGTCTCGTGTGTCAAGCATCCATATTACATCCTGGGGGGAGACAACGCTCCGTTAATACAATCCCGTATCAAATTGAATTGGATATAAAGCAAGGTAACGTAAGAGACCAAGTTTAGACACTTACAAATAGCTAGTCCGTCTTCACTTGCTCGTACTTGGGCTTGTGGTTCACTTTGGGCAGCCAAGAGGGGTCTCCCTAGGTGGTTTTGTGAGAGAGAGGTGACTTTGAAGAGGCGCGTGGGCTTGGGGCTTAGGAGGTCTTGGGTTCGGCCAAGAGAAGGGTCACGGTCCTAAGGGGTCACGACCTAAAGCAAGGCTGGCGGGATAGGAAGTCGCGGCCTAAATGGGCTGGCTGGTCCTAAGGTAGGTTGGCTGGAAGATGGCAGGCAGCAATTCGGGATAGGGCGCGCAGGGGGTTTCAGCAGGCGTGGCATTGGTGCGGGTAGTGCAACAGGGTGCCGGGCGCAGCAGGGCGCGAGGCGATGCACAGGGCGTAGGGCGCGCGGACAGGGCGCGGCAGGCGTGGGGCACGCAGGGCGCGCAGACAAAGCGTAGGGCGCCTGGTGCGAAGGGGCGTCGGGGCTTTAGGGTTTAGTTTGAGTCGGTGGGGTTAGGTTAGGTTCAGTTTGGTTCAGTTAGGTCCAATTTTAGTTCAGTTACGGTTAGGTTGGTTCGAGTCTAGGCTAGGTTAGGGCTAGGTTTACCTCTTGGAGCCGATCCTTCTTGGTTGAGCCCACTTCCATGCACGGTTGCAGCCTCCCTTGATTGAGCCCACCTTGGTGCAGCCCACTTAGCCCACTAGGCTTGACCCACACTCAACCATGGCTAGGTTTATCACTTACTCTCTCTCCTCCCCAAGCAAGTTCACATGAACTTTTGGGGACCCCCTCACTCCTATTTATAGGCAAATGAGGTGGGTCTTGGATATGGGTCTTGGGTTTGGATCGTGGAATCCATGTTCGATCCAAACACTATTTGGATCTGGATCTTGGATCTTGGATATTTTGATATCCATATCTGATCCAAATTCAACATTTTTATGGATATGGATATGGATATTTTGGTCCAGATCCGATCCAATCCAAACACTATTTGGATCCAATCCAAATCCAAATACTATTTGGATCGACCCAAATCCAAACACTATTTAGATATGGATATGGATCTGGATATTTATGGTCCTGATCCAATCTAAATTTTCTCTGGATGGTCCTTCTTGGCTTTTCGAGGCAGACGTTTTGTGCGGGCACTCGCTTCATCAGCGCTCCGTCTGGTACTGGGTTTTTCCCAACTTTGTCGTTCGGACTCAATCTTGTCATTCTGGACTCCGTTTCTACTTAATTTCACCATTTATGGCTCAGATTCATGCTGCTTGGGTGGATGTATTCGATTTGGCTTCTGGGTGTGCCGGGCTTCCATTCTGCATCGGGCTTGGGCCTTCCTTTCGCCTTTTGACCCTGGCCTTTATCAGGCCAGGGTGCTGCTTTTGGGCTTTTGCAATTGCTTTTGAAGCTGCTTTCGATTTGGCCCTTTTGTGCTGCTTTATGGGTTGTCTCTTGATCAGGCGTCGTCTTCCATGCTTCACATGTTCGTCTTTGGCTTTTTGGCAAAATGATACTTGGCCCAAGTTTAAGGAATCCATATTGGATATGGGGTTTCAAAACAGAGTTTTAAAGCCTTTAGAAGCTCCTGGGTTTTCGAAAATCTCAAATCTGGCCTCTTGGATTGATTTTCAAACCAGGTGTATGTTTTTGCAAAATCGTGGGATTTTGGGGTGTTTACACTCCCCAAGCTCACCTCACTCAGATCTTAAGTGAGTCTCTAAAACCTCATACTTCATTTGCATTACACACACCATGCATGCATACATCCAAAGTCGTCCATGCATGATCATGTTCATGTTGAGGACAAGCACCTAGTATGTCCCCTTTGGCTAAAATCTCCTCCTTTACAATCCAAGGAAAAGGATTTTATGAAATGAAGGATGATTTATATTCTGAAGAAAATATGGAAAGTTTTTCTTCTTTGCTATTATCCAAATAAATTTGGATTAATGACAAAGAGGGGTATATGTAAATCCCTAAATAATTTTTTTCTGAAAATACTCAAAAATTCGAAAGTTCTTGTTTTAAATCTTTTAGCTTTAAAATACAAGAGTGGAACTCACAACACGATAAGTAAGCATATAATGGTTAAATACCACTATGTTCATGATATGGTTATGATAAAGGAAATACTCATCTCATAAATGACAACTCATGATATGTTGTTGGCAGGCCCCTTGACTAAACGCATAACAGAGGATCCTTTCTCAAAACTTGTTACGAACATTAGTTTGAAATATGTTTGATTGTTGTGTAGGTAAAAAACCACAAAGCGGGTGGTGATTGCAATAGGAATCATGAAATGACATTAATAAGAAAACCCTGCAAAAGTGAGAGGAAAACCAGTATGTCAGTTCACTGTATGCATATACCAATCTCTCTCTCTCTCTCTCTCTCTCTATATATATATATATATATATATATATATATATAGAGAGAGAGAGAGAGAGAGAGAGAGAGATGGATGGATACCATGATAAATTTACCGTTATCATACTTTATTGCTTTTTCTCTTTCAAAATAAAGCACTTCATTCATGGTATTAAAAAATTTGATTTTATTGAATAGAAAAGCATAATTTATATTAAATGTAATTTTTTTATTTAAAAATTAAAATGTAACAATTTGATCACAAAATCCTCATTGATGTAAAACCTAAAGCTATCTTAGGTAGGATCGATGATCTCAACAACACTCCTTTGAGGAATGGTCTGAATAAGAGCTGACAAAAGAACAGGATGACAAGCTTTCATGAGCCTGACCGAACCCGGCATATGCTGATTGATGTTCATCTCGTATACTTTGATGAAATTATAGAGAGAGAGAGAGAATATGCAATTATTTAAATCAGGCGGGTTCAAAGCAACCTACCGCCGCCTTTTCTATAAATTTCTCAAAGAGGTCTTTACCAAATCTAGTATTTTCAGTATATTCGTATTTAACAAATTGCCATTGCTGCAGCTCATGCATTTAACTGGTAAAGACTCTGGCTTGTTTTGTGCTTTTGATGCTTTCGGTACGAAACCCATCTGACTGGTGCCCAAGAGTTTGGCTTTTCTATAGTGTTGGATTGTGAGCTTGACGATGAATGGTTCTTTTCTTTCAGGCTGTTGGTGCTGTCTCTTGACGCTCAAAAATGAATGCTGTAGCTGCCACCAGTCGGAATTTCAAGCGAGCTTCATGGTTACTGGGGTTAGATTCAAAACTCGAGAAGAGTCTTCTCATTCATTTCAGGGAGATCAAGGCATCAGCTTCAATTCCTTTTATCTTATAACAACCATGTGTGTTCCATATCGATGGAAGTCTGAGGGTGTGTAAGCTGTGCTTCAGTATTTGGGATAAAACAAGGGTATCTAACACCAACTTGTGTTTTTGAACTCTCTCTCTCTCTTACATGCAGACACGTGTACACTTGCACACATCTATCCAATATGGACCTTTTATCGGCGATGTCAGTGATCTATTTGTATTCATGATTCAGGCGATGGAGATTGGGATCAATCTCCATTGGCATAGTGGTCGCCTTCCCCATGCATCATAGCAGAATTCTTCAGGATCCCCTTTGGTGGTGCAGAATTTTTCAACAATAGAATCCTTTTGATACATGCTTGCATCATAGTCACTTGCAGCTCTATGTTTTTTCAAATCGATTAAGAGGAATCGTGGCTATACTACATAATTTTTTTTCTTTAATAGGGAGGGAAATTTCTTTGGGATATCAGAAATTGCATATAATTATGAGATTGTTTTCTTGGTCTCATAATGATTCCTGGTGTCTTTTCCAACTTTCTCCCTTGATCTGCTCATTTTTAATACCTTTTGTTGTTTATTATTTGTTTGAAATGAAGCCTTACTGTGGATATACAGGTTGAATGTACCATTCCCAAGGACGATGGCACATTGTCCTCTTATGTTGGTTTTAGGGTAGAACATGATAATGCCAGAGGACCCATGAAGGGAGGCATAAGATACCATCCAGAGGTTAGTCTTCATTTTGCCTACTTTGCAAGGCAAACCAGCCAATATGTTGTATTTCGCCCTTTTGTAAAATGAATATCGGAATTGAACCGCTGCTAGTTGTCATAATACCCGCTTACTCATGATTATCCTTGTCTTATCTTTTATCTTAGGAGACCCCCTTATGCTATACTATTAAAAGTTGTTGAGTTTTTATCAAAGTGCTATATGTTCATTTAAGGTCTTGCTGTTGTGTTAATTCTAAGTCAAGAAGGAAACCTTTATATGTTGCAGGTTGATCCAGATGAGGTGAATGCCCTCGCACAGCTAATGACATGGAAGACGGCTGTAGCTAACATACCTTATGGAGGAGCAAAGGGTGGTATAGGTTGCGATCCTAGTGAATTGAACATCTCTGAGTTGGAACGTCTTACTCGAGTCTTCACTCAAAAAATCCATGACTTGATTGGAGTTAATACAGATGTTCCTGCACCTGACATGGGTACCAATGCTCAGGTTTGTACATTTGGAGCATTAGATCTGCAATAATTGAGTAGAGTAAGAGAAAGTATTCTTATTATTTTTTCCTTTTGGTTGTGAAGGGTAAATGTTGATAAAGTAAAATGTAAATTGGCGATTCTAATGCTGCTTGGTAAGTAAATTTACTGCTCAGTGAAGGTTTTTTGAATTTTTGTTACCAGACAATGGCTTGGATTTTGGATGAGTACTCAAAATTTCGTGGCTACTCACCTGCAGTTGTGACAGGAAAGCCTGTTGTAAGTGTGACTTGACTTTTCTGTTTTTACATACGAAAAGCATGAGCTCTTGGGGACTTGAGTATGATTTTCATATATGTTCCTTTAGGTATGAAACATCTCCTTTCATTAACTTTATTTAGGATCTTGGAGGCTCTCTAGGTAGAAAAGCGGCTACTGGGAGAGGGGTCCTCTTTGCTACTGAGGCATTACTTGCCGAGCATGGAAAATCTGTTGCAGGTCAACGGTTTGTGATACAGGTGGGGATCTTTTCTTCCTACAAGTAATGTTCAACTATGGAACAGCATAAAGCTGTAGAATAAGCTTCCCTGAGTTATTTTGGTGAACTGTGTTAAATAGCACAAGAAAGTTTTCTCAACTAATGAGTAATGTTGTGTTAGAGAAAACATTCGAAATGGAGAAAATGGGAAAAGTTTTCCGTGAGGTGAGGATGGTTGAAAGGCTGAAAGCTAAGCAGCTAATTTGGGGGGAAACGTGAAACAATAAGAGACTGGTGTATTACCCGAAGTGGACCTACTCATGGGCAAGGTGAGTCGCATACCTTAAGATAATATCGGGAATGGCTGCTGTTATAGCCGGAGAGACCAAATGGTAGCATTATAACCATGGTTTCATATTGTAGACGCGCGAAAATCCCCGCCTCTTCGCCCCTTTCGTGGCTTGGAGTGGATCTTATCGTGCGTCTAAGGCCTATGTATACAAACAGGGCGTGCCAGCTAGCTTACTTAAGCTAGCGAAGATATATCAATACTGACTTCTAAACGTGGCGACTGTGAGCAAGTGAGCTCTTGTCGTCGCAGACCTTCTTGCACCGATGCGCAAGGGTCAGTCTGTACGCTTTTGCAAAAATCGAGTTTTTAGGGAGAAAATCTACGAAACGGTTCGAGGTGTCTATTTCGGGTCTTTAAGATGCGATTGCATGTTTTAGATCACGTGGATTTGCACGTGCCTAAGTCTTTTCTTTTATCCCTTTTTGGGTCGCCTAGTTTGTGTGTTATGAACACTCCACTACATGGGCGAATTCGAGCGGGGGTTGCTTCGATGCAATATGCGTCCTACCTCGTGGTATGGCGTAGATGCAATGCAAACTCACGCTACTCCAAAGGGAAAACCCGAAATGTAAAGACAATGCTGAAGGGAAATAACAGAAGGGAAATAACCGAAGGGAAATAACCGAAGGGAAATAACCGAAGGGAAATAACCGAAGGGAAATGACCGAAGGGAAATATGTATATATCTTATGTATATGAGCCCTTACTCGGGTCTTTGCAAATAAGAGCGAAGGCTCAATGTGGGTGCGTGTTTGAATTGAAAGACTTACACACACGACATGAAATTAAACCCAAATATAAATTGCAGTATGGCCTTGACTAAGGTCTTGGGAGTAAGAGCGAAGGCTCAATGTGTGTGAGAGTGCTTGAATTGAAGTACTACACACACGACATAAATGAAACCCAAATATAACTGCAATAAGGCCTTTACTAAGGTCTTGGGAGTAAGAGCGAAGGCTCAATGTGTGTGCAAGTGCTTGAATTGAAAGACTACTCACACGACAATAAATGAAACCCAAATAGTATAGGTCGGCCCTTACTTGGGTCTTTCAAATAAGAGCGAAAGCTCAATGTGTGTGAGAGTGTTTAAATTGAAAGACTTACTCACACGACATGAAATGAAACCCAAATAGTATAGGTCGGCCCTTACTTGGGTCTTTCAAATAAGAGCGAAAGCTCAATGTGTGTGAGAGTGTTTAAATTGAAAGACTTACTCACACGACATGAAATGAAACCCAAATAGTATAGGTCGGCCCTTACTTGGGTCTTTCAAATAAGAGCGAAAGCTCAATGTGTGTGAGAGTGTTTAAATTGAAAGACAACACACCCAACTTAAACAAAACCCTTCGGAAATGAAATATATACGTATACTTATATATTAGGGGCTGATTAGGCCCGTGTGTGTTCAAAATTGTGCACGACTAAGAGAGTGCACGTGTGTGGTTGTGCCAAGTCACGTTATTACAAGCGGGGGGAGACTATGCTCCGTTATTACAACCCCGTATCCAATTGAATTTCAAGCAAGTGTATGATTAAAGACCGAGTTTAGAAACTTACAAGTAGCTGGTCCGTAGAGGTCTTGCTTGAGCGTGGCCTTGGCTTTGGGCTGCAAATGGGAGCTCCGCGAAGGTGTGTGACCAAGAGTGCTGGCCGGCTGCAAATGGGGCGCGGGATGGACGCCTCGAAGGGGACCGGTGGCAAGTGGGCGGCGCCTCCAAGTAGGGAGTTTAGAGTGGCTGACTAAGTGGGTCTTAGGGTCACTAGGTAAGTTAGGGACTTAGGGAAACTGGACCTAAAAGGTGAGCTAGTGGGAAGGCCAAAGAGGACGCCTAGGGGGAGGTCGGCCGAATGGGAGGTGGTGGCTGAGTAGTGGCCAGCCACTTGGGTTATCCTAGGTTCGGCTAGGCTTAGATGGTGGCGGCAAAGAGGTTGAGCTAAGGGGAAGATGGGTGGCTAAGAGTGGGGAGGTGGTAGAGAGTGGTTTTGAGGGAGTTAGGGGGACTTACCGAATGGGAAGGAGTGGCGGCCAAGGTGGCTGTCGGCTGGTGGAAGATGGGAGAAGGAGAGGGCCCGGCTGAGTGAGGTGGTGGCGTCCGGCTGGTGGGGCAATGATGGTGGATGGAAGAGGGAGAGTGGCGGAGCAGGTGGCGGCTGGTGGGGCTGGAGCTGCTGGGAAGACGGGTGAGAGATGGGAGAGGAAGAGGGCCCGGCTGGGAGTGGAAAGTGGTTCCCCCTTGGAAAACCCGCCCACAATGGGGGGGGTTTAAATAGGGGATGGGTAGGTCGGTTAGGGCTGGGTTGTGGGTAGTGGTTAGGTGGTTTAGGTAGGGTGGTATGTAGATAAGGTGGGCTGGATGGGGTTGGGCCAGATATTTTAAAACTAGGTGTTTGGGAAAATCGTGGGCTAAGGGTGGTTTAGGGCTAGGTTAGGTGGTTGGGTTTTAGGGTGAGGTTTAGTGAGCTAGGTTAGGTGGTTTAGGCTAGGTTTAGGCTAGGTTTAGGGAAGTTAATCTAGGTTTAGGGAAGGATTAGGGGAGTGGGTTAGGTGATTAGGTTGGGATTAGGCCGGGATTAGGGAAGTGGGTTAGGTGATTAGGTTCAGATTAGGAGTGGATTAGGGGTTTAGGCTAGGTTTAGGCATTTTTGGCTAGGTTTAGGTGATGGAGCTCCCTTAGCATGGCCCATAGACCTTGATCACCCCATGTTGGTGCAGCCCTAGGTTAGGTTTTAGCTAATTACAAGCTTAAACCCACTCAATTAGGCTAAACCACAAGATTAAACCCAAACTTGACACACAAGTCAAGCTTAATACAACACTCTTGATATTTATCACCCCCACTCTCTCTCATGCCCAATATCCCACGTGAATTTCAAGTGGGCCCCACCTCCATTTATGAGAAGGTGATGTGGGCCATGGATATGGATATTGGATTGGATCTCTGGATCCAAATCCAAATCCAAGTCCACATATGGGTTTGGATTGGAATCTGGATATATATGGTCCAGATCCAATCCAAACTGAACTCTGACTCCTTCGAGCTGGGTTCGAAACGGACGATTCGTGCGGGGCCTGACAGCATCAGTACTCCGTCTGCGTTGGGTCTTCGCCAACATAGTCGTCCGCCTCCGTTTCTGCCTTCCGGAGATGACTTCAAATGCTATTTCGATAAGAACAGGGTCTTGGACGTTCGAGATCCTGGGGTGTGAATCAGATACAAGAGATGCCGTGCCGGGCTCGACAGGTGCTCCGGTTCCGGGCTCTTCTTGGCTCTCCTGGTCCTGTCTTGATCAGGCCAAGCCACTTCGGGGTTTCAAAACATGTTTTAAAAGGGTTTTCAAAAGCTATATCATATGTTTTTGAAAGATAAAGTTTTAAACATATATACAGGGTTTGTTTGGAAGGCTCCTGGGTTTCCAAACTCAAAATGGCCCTTTGGGGCTGCTTGTATAAAACCAGATTTGTTTAAGACATTCGTGGGATTTCGGGGTGTTTACAGATGCCCCTCTTTGGCCTTGTCCAAATAGATTTGGATAAGGGCAAAGATGACAAACACCCCTTTTAATGTCTCCCTAGATCAAGCCACGAAGAATATGGGGATCATCCCATTTTTAGCAAAATCTCAATTTTACAAACTCTGGTAGGAGGAGATATCACGCCAAAGGGTTCACTTATGGAATCTGGTCTTAAATGGGATCATGTTCATGTAAGTACCATGCGTGGAATGCAGATGACATGGGTGTGGTGCCAAGAGTGGCGACCTCTCAGAGACCAGGTGTGGTCGAACTCTAGAGACTTACAAGGCCTACTGCTCCAAGTGAGCAAAAACCCTATGCTGTTCGATGTTCGGTTTTTAAAACTTATTTACAAAAGCTATTTACAAAAGAGACAACTGTCTTGAGTCTCGATCCTAAGGATCTCGAGCTCTTCGTGCTTGCCCTTGTTTGAGTCTTAACACTCGCTTATCTAGCGGAGGTTTTATAAGAAAACAAGCTTCATTTCAAATCCCTACGCCTTACTCGAAAGGTCGAATTCTCAAACAAGATGAAATTCAAGTAAGTAAATCCTATTTTTACTTTAGGATTCCTCGAAATGAACCATGTTTAGCTTGGGATAAGCCAGGGATGGGAAAGAGATACCACGGTCCCTTCTGAAGCGTCCCGTGGTTTAAGGCATAGAAGGCGGAAAACTGCTCTTTTTGAGCTTTTTGGCCTCTTTTTCCTTTTTTAGAGAGGGTCTCCCTTTGGGAGTATTTTTTCTTTAATCCCTCTTTTTATAAGAGAATCGATTTTTCTTTTTCAAGTCTGGTTTCTTTCTTTTGGAAAGAGACTTTAAATGGGAAATTCCCTTTTGATTTGGGCCTTTGTTTTCCTTTTGGAAGGAGAAAAGAAGAGGGGAGGACTTATCCCAAGCCTACACTCGATCCATTCCAGATCAGCCTATTTAGAAATAGCACGTACTACTTGCAAGTATCTTGCTATGTTGAACTAGGCCTTTCTTTGTAAGAAGAAGGATTTTGAAATGTAACCACGATTTTGAAAACTCCACTCTTTCACAAGTGCGAATTCTCTCACTCAGGGTCACACGAATTGCTTTTGCACCTTATTCACACGTCTCAGGGCAGCTATCCCTATAAAATTTTCGAAAACTGGAATTTAATCCAGATCCTACACATGATACTTCTTTAAGTATTGAATATTGATAGGATCTGCTAAATTCCTACCTTCTACATCGATCAACCAATACGAATTGTTCGTAGTGGTTGCTCGCACAACATAGGGTCCATCCCAGTTGGGGCGCCACTTGCCTAGGGGGTGTGGGCCACGATGGTGGATGGTTTTCAAGACCAGATCTCCCACTTCAAAGTGGCGAGGTCTCATGTGTTTGCTATAATGTCGGGCTATCCTTTGCCGGTATGCACGAGCATGATCCATAGCAAGGAGTCGCCTCTCATCTAGCAAATCTAGTTCGGCCATCCTAGCATGTTGAAGCGTCTCTAGGGGGAGGTCGAGTGCAATGGATGTATGGAATGAATGCAGTTGGGTATGAATGGGAAGAATGGCGTTTGTGCCATAGACCAATTCGAATGGTGTGGCATTCGTGGGAGTCCGGATGGAAGTCCTATAAGCCCATAAGGCTTCATCCAGCTTCTCATGCCACCTCCTACCCTTCTCTAAGGTCTTCTCAATGATACCAATGAGAGTCTTGTTTGTGGCTTCGGCTTGGCCGTTGCCTTGAGGGTAGTAGGGCGAGGAGAAGTGGTGAGTTATGCCATACGTTTTGCACAACTTAACCATCCGCTCGTTCTTGAATGGGGTACCATTATCAGACACAAGGTCTCGTGGAACCCCAAATCGAGCCAAGATATTCCTCCGGATGAAAGCCACCACATGTTGCCCCATTACATTCGTTAGGGAAATGGCTTCCACCCACTTGGAGAAATACTCCGTGGCTGCTAAAATAAAACGATGCCCATTCGAGGCCTTTGGAAATATGGGGCCTACAATGTCAAACGCCCACATGGTAAATGGCCAGGGGCTGACCACGGAATGCAATGCTGATGAAGGGATATGAATGGCGTGCCCATGCACTTGACATGGATGACACTTCCTAACATGATCGTGACAATCCTTTTTCAGGGTGGACCAAAAATAACCCCCTCTAAGTATTTTCATCGCCATCATGTTGGCATTAACATGACCTCCACATTCTCCATCGTGGAACTCGTGCATCACTATCCTAGCCTCCTCTAGGTCGATACACCTAAGCAGAATGCCGGTAAAACTCTTTTTGTATAAGACCCCACCCAGAATGGTGTATCGGGTCGAAATCTTACGAATGAATGCCTTATCTTTGGACGTGGCATCCTCGGTGAATCCCCCATTTTCTAAAAATTGTTTTATGTCATAGAACCAGGGTTTTTCAATAGACTCTGGGTTGTTTTGGCAAATATCCAAGTCGTGTGTGGATGGATGGGGCGCATGCCATATTTCCAAAGATCTGGTCCCTGAAATGGGATCGACCTTCAGGGCTGAACCCAAGGAAGAGAGGGCATCGGCGATGCCATTGTCCTCTCTTCCCACGTGTGTGAGTTTACACGACTGGAAGGAGTGGACCAATCGAGTGGCCAACTCGTGATATGGAAGTAGTTTCTCATTACGTACTTGCCAAATTTTTAAAACCTGGTTTATGACAAGGAGCGAATCTCCAAAGACCTCGATGCATGATGCCCCTAGAGTTTTCGAAATCCTTAAGCCTTGTATGAGTGCTTCATACTCAGCTACGTTGTTGGAACATTCGAAATCTAAGCGGACCGCTATGGGAATCTCGCCCTTTTCAGGGGAGATTAGGATGATCCCGGCACCAGCCCCTCGTTGGTTTCGTGCCCCGTCGAAGTGCATCTTCCACACTTGGTTTTCAAAAGAATTTGCCAAAATGTGGTTTTGAAAATGGTTTTGCAATATGCCTTCATCAGGCATTTCGACAAGAGTGGGATATGCGTCCTCCAAGGGGAAGTCAGCCACGTAATCTGCTAGGGCTTGCCCTTTAACGGAGATCTGGTGATGATATTTTAGATCATACTCCATTAGAAGGAGTTGCCATTTGCCCAATCTACCCGTGAGAATGGGTTTTTCGAACAAGTGCTTGATTGGATCAAGCTTGGACACTATCCAGATCTCATGATCTAGGAAGTAGTGTCTGAATTTCTGGCAGGCCCAGACTAGGGCCAAGCACGTCTTCTCCATGGCTTGATAATTTCGTTCATAAGCCAAGAGAGTTTTCGAAATATAGTAGATGACATACTCCTTATGGGTGTCATCCTCGTATTGAGCCAACAGGGCTCCTAAAGCGTTTACATGCACGGAGATGTATAATAAAAGCGGTTTTCCTTGCTTTGGAGGATTCAAAACGGGGGGATTAACCAAGTATGCCTTTAGTCTCTCGAAGGACTTTTGGCATTCGTCATCCCATAAGAATTTCGTACCCTTCCTCAACAGTTTGTTGAAGGGTTCGCATCGAGTTGCCAGATTCGATATGAATCGGCGCACAGATTGTAATCGACCCTGGAGGCTACGGACTTGGGTGAGATTGGAGGGTGGAGCCATGTCTATGATGGCTCGACACTTAGAGGGGTCGACTTCTATTCCCCTTTGGCTCACCATAAAGCCTAGAAGCTTTCCTGATTCTACTCCGAACACACATTTATGAGGGTTTAGCTTTACTTTGTAAAGCCTAAGCCTTTCGAAAATCTTTTGTAAACATTCGATATGGGTGCATCGGGTTTTGGATTTCGCCAAGAGATCATCTACATACACTTCTACAAGCTCGTGAATTTGATCATGGAAGATCGTGTTCATGGCTCGTTGGTATGTTGCGCCGGCATTTTTCAAACCAAAGGGCATGACTGTATAGCAGTACGTGCCCCATGGGGTTGTGAAGGCGGTCTTACCCTGATCTCGTGGACTTAGTTTGATTTGATTATAGCCTGAATAGCCATCCATAAATGAAAACATTTCATGATTTGCAGTACTATCGACTATCAAATCTATGTTTGGTAAAGGATAATTATCCTTTGGAGTGGCTTTATTCAGGTTTCTGAAATCGATGCATATTCGAATTTTCCCATTGGTTTTTCGAACTACAACGATATTTGACAACCAATCAGAATACGCAATGGGTTTTATAAATCCGGCTTTTAGCAGATCTTCTAAACCCTCTTTGACTTGCGTGTGTATATTCGGGTGTATTTTCCTAAGCTTCTGCTTTATGGGTTTTACACCTACATCTAAGGGAAGACGATGCTCGACTATGCTGGGATCTATGCCCGGCATGTCTTCATACGTCCATGCAAACACATCTAAATAGGTCCGTAGAAATGCCATGAATGCTAACTTTTCAGTTTCATGCAAGCATGCGCCTATTTTGATGGTTTTTGGATTGGAATCATCCCCTAGGTTCACCTCTACGAAATCTCCTCCTACTGATTGGGAAGGTCTTTCAAAATCGAGAATTCTATGAAATTCTGGGAGCTCAGAAGTGGGATCTTCCTCAAGGGGATCCACTTCTGGGCTTCGATCATTCTCGTGGACTTTAGACCTGAGGGAACTTGATGCGTGGTTTTCAAAATAACCTGGTTTTGTACTTGGATTTTCAAGTGATTTCGAAATTTTTGGTCTGGCTATGCAGACGACGTTTCTTTCGAAATTCTTTTCTTTCGCCAAAGTTAAACCAGGAGCAGCTATGTACAAAATCTTTTTGGTATTTTCCAAATTTTCGATTTTTTTGGGTTTTTGTAAAACAAGAACTTTGGGAACTATACAAAGTACACTCTTTTCGAGTTTTTGCTTTTCCATTGTTTTTGGTTTTTCTTGTTTTCGATTTTTTTTTTATTTTTGATTTTAAGTTTTTAAATGTTTTTTGTATTTTTAGAAAAAGGGATCTTCCGTCATACCTACAAAGGGAAAACACTATGGGTTAGACTCGGAATAGGAGATCTAAACCATAGGTCTCTTCTAAGACAGGCCCCGGGGCACCCTTGACCCAGGTGGTCACAGGGGGTGGCTCCGGCGGTATTCGGGGAGTATAGCCGATCCCATATCGGCTTGGGTTGGCCCTAGGAAGGATGGGCTCTAGGAGACCCTGGTTTTGTGCCCCTAGACTTTTGTAGGGCGTGTAGCCCATGTTCAATAACATGTTCCACGACCTTTTGTTTTTTGAAAAGATGGGATATAAGTCGTGGTCCTGGAACATGTTATCGTCCATATTAGGCTCGTAGGGCCTTTTGTCCAGGGGCTTTGGAAATAGGGAATGCTTGGGTTTTCCTAGGAGGATTAGAGTCGGGAGGGGGCCTGCTTTGGGCGGCCCCTTCACACATACAACCTTCCTAGGGTTGTTCAACACGAGCCGAGGTGGCTCAACCATAATTTGCCCCAGGTTAGCCTCATGGGCCTGGGAGCTCGATAAACAAGGGGAGTTTATGATCCCCTGAAGTTGTGGGTGACTCTCACCTAGGATCACTACGACTTGGTCCCTAAAAGGGATCTTGACACACCTGTGGAAGGTGGATGGCACAGCGCACAAACTGTGTATCCAGGGTCTTCCCAGCAACAGGTTATAATGGGGGTGGATGTCCAAGACATGGAACACCCCCGTGTGTTCGATCCCTCCTGTTTCCATTGGGAGTTCGATGGATCCTAAAGGCCTAGACGCATTCCCATCGTATCCAGTGATAACGATGGGGCTTGGGTTTACTGAAGTCAAGGTGACTCCGATTTTGTACGCCACGTGAAGTGGAAGGATGTTGAGCCCTCCTCCACCATCGACTAGGCACCTGTCCAGAGAGTGGTTGTTTAGAACCACCTCGATATACAGGGCCTGGTTATGGGTTTCGTAGGGTCTATCTACATCATCTTCCGAAAAGGTGATGGGCGATTTTGCTCCTAACAAAGCCACTTGGGCAGACAAGGACTCCGGACTTATGTTCGAATCAACCTTGGCCCTTTCTAGAATTTTCTCTAAGACAAGTCTATGCCTAGGCGAGGTTTTGATAAGCTCTAGGATAGACATGTGAATAGGAATCTTTGAAAGGTGGTTTTCGAAATCATAAGGATTTAGGATGATTTTGTCCTTATCTGCTTTTGGCGGACCACTAGGGATACATGCTTTTGAGGGGCCAGGCACACTGACCACCTTTTGAGCACCTTGAAGGTACGGGGGTTGGTAGATCCTCCCGGATCTAGTGACTTCCCCCACGACCAGCCTAGGGTTCGCGCTAAACTTGGCTCTAAGGATGAGCTGAGGAGAACCTTGGATTTTCAAAACTGGTTTTGCCGGGGTTTCCACTTTTGATGGTCCCCGAATGACGACTTGGGCGGGCCTCTTGTATAGTACAAGGATGGGCGCACAAGCAGGTCGACCAGGTTCGGGCTTTTGCGCTAGTTCTTTGGAAATGGTGAGGGTACATACCTCCTTTCCTTTCCCACTGGCACTGGCGTGTTTGGGAAAGGGTTCCTTGAAGATAGCTTGAGGTGGCTCAGGTTCCGCAGTGACCTGGAGCCGGCCCTCCGCTATCAAGTTCTCAATTTTATTTAGAAGAGAGAAGCACCGTTTGGTATCATGGCCTTTGAGCCGATGATACTTGCAAAACCGGTTTAAATACCCCCCTTTGGACGTGACTCCTTCGGGGATTTCAGGGAGTTCGATCATGCCCTGGGCAAGTAGGAGGTCTAGGACCTCCGACACAGGTTGCCCCAGCGGAGTGTACTCCCGTTTTTCAATTGGTTTTGAAAAATTGCGTTCTCTCTTATTTTCTATTTTTTCGAAATTTTTAGAAGTGCCCGCCATGCCTGGATCCACCCGGACATTGGCGATTTTATGGGGCTTTGCCCCTTTGTCCGTTGTGGGCAGCCCATATGCGATGGGCTTTTCCACACGTGTTTTGGGAACGGCACTTCCTTTCCATAAGTGGTCGTATGTCCCTTTTCGCAAGTTGGTTTCGAAAAGGGAGGCCTTTTTGATCAACTTATGGAAAGTTGAAATCTCATGGAGCGAGAGAAGGGTTTTTAACTCGCTTTTGAAATTATCCAGGATGAGCATTACTGCGCATCCTTCGGATATAGGCTCTCGCACTTGGCCTAAAAGAGACCTCCATCTTATAATGAAGGCATGCACGTCTTCGTTCATGCCTTGCTTTGTATCCCTTAAAGTATTCAGGGTTGGCGTGACTTCCACGTTGTGTGCAAATCTTTGCATGAAGCAGTTCGCTAACTCTTCAAAAGTAGCGAACTGGCTTAAGTCGTAGGAAGCCAGCCATTTGGCAGCTGTGCCTTTAAGGGATAGAGGGAACCAATACACCCATTTCATCGAGTCCTTTTTCTTCTTATGGGCTCGACGTGAGAAAAGCTGCAAGTGAGACCTAGGGTCTCCCATGCCATCATACCGATGGAAGTTCGGTATTTCATCGTCACTGTCTGTTTCGTAATCCATAGGAAGGAAATCAGACAGGGCGTAGCTTCTTTTCTCTTTATTTTGCCCTTTCAGCAGCTGCTGTAGGGCTTTACGGTCCTTTTGTGTGAAGGACTCGTGGTATTGGTTGCCTTCCATTACGGAGGCTTCTTTTTGCTTGCGAGGTTTTTCAATTTTCTTTTTAGGCCTTTGTTCACCGTTTGATGAACACGAATCGCCTACTTCAGCCTCTTGGCTGAGAGCATCGATTTTGGCCTCAAATTCCCTTCTCAAGTCCTCGATTTCATCTAGTTTTATTTTGTTTTTGAAAATCCTCCTAGAGTGAGAACTTGATGCGCATGAGCCTTGGCTCGACACTTCACTTGGATTGGATTTTGACATGCTTTTCAAGCTTTTTTCAAAATTTCCTAAGTGAAAACAAAGAAAACAAGTTAAAACGACACCTTTATAAAATTTTCGCAAGACTCCTACAAGTAAACTCGATTTTTGAAAAGGCTCACGTCCCACCGGGCGTGCCAATCTCTGTAGACGCGCGAAAATCCCCGCCTCTTCGCCCCTTTCGTGGCTTGGAGTGGATCTTATCGTGCGTCTAAGGCCTATGTATACAAACAGGGCGTGCCAGCTAGCTTACTTAAGCTAGCGAAGATATATCAATACTGACTTCTAAACGTGGCGACTGTGAGCAAGTGAGCTCTTGTCGTCGCAGACCTTCTTGCACCGATGCGCAAGGGTCAGTCTGTACGCTTTTGCAAAAATCGAGTTTTTAGGGAGAAAATCTACGAAACGGTTCGAGGTGTCTATTTCGGGTCTTTAAGATGCGATTGCATGTTTTAGATCACGTGGATTTGCACGTGCCTAAGTCTTTTCTTTTATCCCTTTTTGGGTCGCCTAGTTTGTGTGTTATGAACACTCCACTACATGGGCGAATTCGAGCGGGGGTTGCTTCGATGCAATATGCGTCCTACCTCGTGGTATGGCGTAGATGCAATGCAAACTCACGCTACTCCAAAGGGAAAACCCGAAATGTAAAGACAATGCTGAAGGGAAATAACAGAAGGGAAATAACCGAAGGGAAATAACCGAAGGGAAATAACCGAAGGGAAATGACCGAAGGGAAATATGTATATATCTTATGTATATGAGCCCTTACTCGGGTCTTTGCAAATAAGAGCGAAGGCTCAATGTGGGTGCGTGTTTGAATTGAAAGACTTACACACACGACATGAAATTAAACCCAAATATAAATTGCAGTATGGCCTTGACTAAGGTCTTGGGAGTAAGAGCGAAGGCTCAATGTGTGTGAGAGTGCTTGAATTGAAGTACTACACACACGACATAAATGAAACCCAAATATAACTGCAATAAGGCCTTTACTAAGGTCTTGGGAGTAAGAGCGAAGGCTCAATGTGTGTGCAAGTGCTTGAATTGAAAGACTACTCACACGACAATAAATGAAACCCAAATAGTATAGGTCGGCCCTTACTTGGGTCTTTCAAATAAGAGCGAAAGCTCAATGTGTGTGAGAGTGTTTAAATTGAAAGACTTACTCACACGACATGAAATGAAACCCAAATAGTATAGGTCGGCCCTTACTTGGGTCTTTCAAATAAGAGCGAAAGCTCAATGTGTGTGAGAGTGTTTAAATTGAAAGACTTACTCACACGACATGAAATGAAACCCAAATAGTATAGGTCGGCCCTTACTTGGGTCTTTCAAATAAGAGCGAAAGCTCAATGTGTGTGAGAGTGTTTAAATTGAAAGACAACACACCCAACTTAAACAAAACCCTTCGGAAATGAAATATATACGTATACTTATATATTAGGGGCTGATTAGGCCCGTGTGTGTTCAAAATTGTGCACGACTAAGAGAGTGCACGTGTGTGGTTGTGCCAAGCCACGTTATTACAAGCGGGGGGAGACTATGCTCCGTTATTACAACCCCGTATCCAATTGAATTTCAAGCAAGTGTATGATTAAAGACCGAGTTTAGAAACTTACAAGTAGCTGGTCCGTAGAGGTCTTGCTTGAGCGTGGCCTTGGCTTTGGGCTGCAAATGGGAGCTCCGCGAAGGTGTGTGACCAAGAGTGCTGGCCGGCTGCAAATGGGGCGCGGGATGGACGCCTCGAAGGGGACCGGTGGCAAGTGGGCGGCGCCTCCAAGTAGGGAGTTTAGAGTGGCTGACTAAGTGGGTCTTAGGGTCACTAGGTAAGTTAGGGACTTAGGGAAACTGGACCTAAAAGGTGAGCTAGTGGGAAGGCCAAAGAGGACGCCTAGGGGGAGGTCGGCCGAATGGGAGGTGGTGGCTGAGTAGTGGCCAGCCACTTGGGTTATCCTAGGTTCGGCTAGGCTTAGATGGTGGCGGCAAAGAGGTTGAGCTAAGGGGAAGATGGGTGGCTAAGAGTGGGGAGGTGGTAGAGAGTGGTTTTGAGGGAGTTAGGGGGACTTACCGAATGGGAAGGAGTGGCGGCCAAGGTGGCTGTCGGCTGGTGGAAGATGGGAGAAGGAGAGGGCCCGGCTGAGTGAGGTGGTGGCGTCCGGCTGGTGGGGCAATGATGGTGGATGGAAGAGGGAGAGTGGCGGAGCAGGTGGCGGCTGGTGGGGCTGGAGCTGCTGGGAAGACGGGTGAGAGATGGGAGAGGAAGAGGGCCCGGCTGGGAGTGGAAAGTGGTTCCCCCTTGGAAAACCCGCCCACAATGGGGGGGGTTTAAATAGGGGATGGGTAGGTCGGTTAGGGCTGGGTTGTGGGTAGTGGTTAGGTGGTTTAGGTAGGGTGGTATGTAGATAAGGTGGGCTGGATGGGGTTGGGCCAGATATTTTAAAACTAGGTGTTTGGGAAAATCGTGGGCTAAGGGTGGTTTAGGGCTAGGTTAGGTGGTTGGGTTTTAGGGTGAGGTTTAGTGAGCTAGGTTAGGTGGTTTAGGCTAGGTTTAGGCTAGGATTAGGGAAGTTAATCTAGGTTTAGGGAAGGATTAGGGGAGTGGGTTAGGTGATTAGGTTGGGATTAGGCCGGGATTAGGGAAGTGGGTTAGGTGATTAGGTTCAGATTAGGAGTGGATTAGGGGTTTAGGCTAGGTTTAGGCATTTTTGGCTAGGTTTAGGTGATGGAGCTCCCTTAGCATGGCCCATAGACCTTGATCACCCCATGTTGGTGCAGCCCTAGGTTAGGTTTTAGCTAATTACAAGCTTAAACCCACTCAATTAGGCTAAACCACAAGATTAAACCCAAACTTGACACACAAGTCAAGCTTAATACAACACTCTTGATATTTATCACCCCCACTCTCTCTCATGCCCAATATCCCACGTGAATTTCAAGTGGGCCCCACCTCCATTTATGAGAAGGTGATGTGGGCCATGGATATGGATATTGGATTGGATCTCTGGATCCAAATCCAAATCCAAGTCCACATATGGGTTTGGATTGGAATCTGGATATATATGGTCCAGATCCAATCCAAACTGAACTCTGACTCCTTCGAGCTGGGTTCGAAACGGACGATTCGTGCGGGGCCTGACAGCATCAGTACTCCGTCTGCGTTGGGTCTTCGCCAACATAGTCGTCCGCCTCCGTTTCTGCCTTCCGGAGATGACTTCAAATGCTATTTCGATAAGAACAGGGTCTTGGACGTTCGAGATCCTGGGGTGTGAATCAGATACAAGAGATGCCGTGCCGGGCTCGACAGGTGCTCCGGTTCCGGGCTCTTCTTGGCTCTCCTGGTCCTGTCTTGATCAGGCCAAGCCACTTCGGGGTTTCAAAACATGTTTTAAAAGGGTTTTCAAAAGCTATATCATATGTTTTTGAAAGATAAAGTTTTAAACATATATACAGGGTTTGTTTGGAAGGCTCCTGGGTTTCCAAACTCAAAATGGCCCTTTGGGGCTGCTTGTATAAAACCAGATTTGTTTAAGACATTCGTGGGATTTCGGGGTGTTTACACATATAACATTAAGATACAGTGATGCATGTTGGTGAAAGCAGGACCTGGAATTACTTCAATAAACAATGTTATCTATTTGTATCCTATGGAGTACTCGAGCGGATGTCTGTTATTGGAAGAAAAACCTGACTGAGTGGTGGGGTGCCCCATGATTGATCTAGTTTGTTTTTTCCATGATTACCGTTGTTGTCATTACTCATTAGATATTCTAAGATATAATATGTGCACTTCCTGCTTACTGCCTTCTCATTCCATTCTTTCTCATTTCCCAATTTCCTACGCTGCTGTATGATGTACGTACTTATAAGTTCCGTGTGAAATTCAGGGGTTTGGAAATGTTGGCTCCACAGCAGCTCAGCTAATCAGTGAAAATGGAGGTAAGGTAGTTGCTGTAAGCGATATTACTGGAGCCATAAAGAACAGCAGCGGACTTGATATACCAAGGTTGCTAAAATATTCAAAAGAACACCGTGGAATCAAAGGATTTGATGGGGGAGATCCAATAGATCCCAAAGCATTACTACTGGAAGATTGTGATGTTGCCATTCCAGCTGCTCTTGGAGGTGTTATTAACAGGTTTTTTAATATCTTCTCCATCTTAATGTTATGGTTTTATGCCTATCTGACAAAGATGATCGTTTTTTTATCAATGGGTTCCCTCCAGCCCTCTTTTTTATTCCAAACGTTTGTTTTGCCAGGGAAAATGCTAATGAGATCAAGGCCAAATTCATTGTTGAAGCAGCTAACCATCCAACTGATCCGGATGCAGATGAAGTATCCCCTCATTCACAACCTTAACTAACAACAACTAAGCCTTTTCCCATATGCTAGATGGGGTCGGCTACATGGATTCCTTGTTTCTACAGAGATCTATCATAATTTGTAGAATTCATTATAAATAAGTTCGGCAAAATTTTATGTTGGCTGTCAAAAACCAAATTCAAAAAATTAAAACTTAAAAGAATTTGTTCTCACACTCATATTCGTGTGTGCTGTGTGCAGGCACATACTTTCTGTCTTAACTTGTTTTGCTAGCCGGGCTCCTTTCTATATTCCTTTTTTTTCTTCTCCTGTGCTTCTTTTCATTAGTAGTATCTTCCCCCTAATGCAGATTTTAGCAAAGAACGGTGTCGTCATTGTGACTGACATTTTTGCAAACTCTGGAGGAGTTACTGTGAGTTACTTTGAGTGAGTTCAGGTAAATAATCATAACATCTTGATCCAATTACAATTCTAGTCTAGGAAAGGAAACTAGACAGATAGACAAGCAAGAAGGCTGGACTCTCTCTTCTCCCTCAACATTGAAACATGCCTGACACTATGGGTGTTCGAAGAATTCAATGCGCGACAGTAGAGCTGTCAAAGGAGCAATGCGAATCGACTTAAATTGGTGTTTGGTTCTCTTTGTGGTTTGGTTCCTTCTGTCTGCTTTTATGGTTTGGTTCACAATTTGAAAGTGGAAAGCAAACCTTTAGAACTGAAGCAATCCACACACACATATATATATATATATATATATATATATATATATATATATATATATATATATATATATATATATATGGTGTCATTTGTGAAGTGTGAAAGCTAAAAAAATGTGATAATTGAAATAGTTTTCGTCTGATGGCACTTTATATGTGAACAACTTGTTCTAAAACGATGTTTATTTGTCACTTATTTAATCATATATCGTGCTTGTAAATGTCATATATTGGCACGTTAGAGCACAACGAACAAACCGTGGCTCTGAGTCAAACTAAACGAAGCTGATGGTATGGTTTGGTTCAGCTTTCTCAATTACAGTGGAACAAAATTTTGAATTCCATTGTTAGTTGTCGCTTGCACTTGTTAATAATTGTCCCTTTCTAACACTTGCAGAACATTCAAGGATTCTTGTGGGATGAGCAGAAGGTGAACAGTGAACTGAAAACCTACATGACAAAAGGGTTCAGTCACATAAAGGAGATGTGCAAGACCCACAACTGTGACCTCCGGATGGGAGCCTTCACCCTTGGAGTTAGCCGCGTAGCTCGAGCCACTATCCTTAGAGGGTGGCAAGCTTGAGTAACTGATATTTTCTCCTTTTCAGAAATTCTATTTACTATTCCCTATTTTGGTATTTGCACACGTGAGAGCTGGAGCCAAAATCATTTGGCTTTCAAAGATTACAAAAGCGTGCAAAATAAATGCCTCTTTTTGCTGAGTTTTGTTTATCACCGTTATCGTTGCCAATGAACAAAAACTTGGAGATCTCTTTGCAAATGAATGAAGAGTTTGACGTCCCTCTCTCTCTCACACACATGCACCTTCATTCATTCATGCAACTGCACGCACCCATCGCAGACACACAACTGAGGGAGCACGTCTTGTTTACTGATTGACACAGACATAGCCGGAACAAACACCAATCCTCTATTAAAGATTTATCTATTTGCCCTTGGCTTATTTCCTTCAACCAAGCTTTTCTGGTTCTCCTCCAAGACAGCACAATTGAGCTGCTCAGTTTTCGTGCAAACTGGAAAATTCTCAAAATAAAAGGTTTGGTTGGAGCACCCAGACATGAGTGTTAGCTCATCAGGCATGCATGCACGTGTGTGTAAAGCCGAGGTGGCTATTTTTGGCATCCTTATCATAGAAACGGTTGGATTTGCCATCAAGCCGTTTCTTATAGTAGAGGTTACGGTGTTAATCCATAACAGTCAGTCGGTTATGGATGAGTTCCGTAACCGACTGGATAAGAGCAAAAAGACAGGTTAGATCAAGACAGGGTAAAGGCAAAAGGCCAGACAACCCAGGTCAAGGCCGGGCAGAGGTAAAAAGCCATAGAAAGCCCGAAAAAGCCCGGCAAGTGGCTATCAAGAAAAAACACAAAGGATGGAGGCCCGACCAATGGTCATTGGGAAAAACACAAAGGACGAAGGCAAAGTCTCCTCCTCTCTCTCCCTCTCTCTTCTTTAATAGTCCCAAAAAAAATCACTCAGCAGTTTCAGAAAATTGTGGTCAAAAAATCGGTGGTTTTCTAAAACCGCCTCTAGTTTTGGGAAACTACCACGGCTTCAAGAAAACCACCTCAGGAAATGGACTGAAAAGTTTATTCTGCCCCGATCGATTTTTGGATATTATGAACTATCTCAGAGTAAAATTACTAAAATATCTAGATATTTTCAAATAAAAAGATAATTTTACCCTTAGATAGGAGAAAAGTTTGTTTTGTCCTCTGATACTTTATAAAAATTACGAAAAACTCGGATTTTAAATTATTTTTCTACCCTTACCTGATAAAAATTTTATAGTATTGTCATTGTGTCAAAAGATAAGGTTGCCCATGTCTTTTGTGATAATTATAAATTCACATTAATGGGCAAAATTACATATTTACCCTTGATTAATGATGGATTTCTCAGAAAAACCAAACACCAATTTTACTATTTTGTCCTTGATCTTTTTGGAAAATTAAAGAACCAGACAAACAGATAATGGTTTTATCCTTGGTGTTTTGGAAAATTATCGGAGGTAGAAATTTTTTGAGAAAAATACAGAATTATCCCAGTTTTGATTCTACAATAGAATCATATTATTAAAACTCAAAATGATGCTTAAAACTTGCACAAAACTAGTTTTAAGTATATGAGTTATTTACAATTCAGTATTTGGTTATTGTGCGTTATATTAATCAAAATTCTGCTATCTGGTGTTTGTTGTTTGGTAAATGTTTTCCTCCTAAATCGTCTATTTGTTAAATTTGCCAAACACATAAAAATGAATTCCATAATATGTGTATTGGAACTCGTAAAAAACAAAAAAAAATAAATGATCTAAATTTTAAATATGAAAAAGATGAATATCGTTGGTTCTAATACTTAAGGTGTAGAGTATGTTATAAAGGAAACAGTGTGTCCACCACCACCTGACGCCACAGAGTAATAGAGAGAAATGTACAAAATATTTCACAATAGCAAGAACGGTCATGTTAACATACATGGAGGATGATTTGATTAGGATCTTCAAAGAATTAGAGACCGCAAAAGAGTTGTTTGACTCATAACAGCCAAATACGACACTATAACTAAATTACATATTCAATTACTACTGCAAAAGTATAACTCCTATAAGATAAAATAATGAGATAATATAATAGAACATGTAAACCATATGCTGGTAATGGAAAGAGATTTAGCTATAGCCAAATCAATCATCCTAGAACCAATGCAGATATCCACCATACTTAACAGTCTTCTCCATCATGGAACATGGTCACTATTGCCCTTAGACTTGAGCCTGAAATAAACCTTTCTGAATTTCTCCTAAAACTAGCAATTGAGCAAGAATATATGAATAAAAACAAAAAAAAGAAATTGCTAGTAATATAAGATGAGATAGGGTCTAACTCCAAACCTAACTAAAGGAGAAATAAATCAAACAAAAAGTTTGGCAAAAATAACAAAAAAGATAGTCAATCTTTTAAAAGATCGAAGGAAACCGCTTCTTGGGTCAAGTGTTTCAGTTGTAGAAAAATAGAACACTACAATAGAGATTGCTACAACAAGAAGAGTGAAGGAAACAACACACAACACAAACAATTGGAGAAACAGAACATAATCTACGTAATATCAGAGTGTCTCTAAATGAACTGCCCGGTGAATGGTTGGTAGATTAACTCAAGAGTGACTAGACACATATCAAAGAACAAGGAAGGGGCAATGGATCTAAAGGAGTACAAACTAAGAGAATATCGGGTATACATGAGAAATAATATTTTATCAAATATTCTACGAACTGGGTCCTTTAGAATTTTTGTACAATGCATATCGGTTGTATTAACTGATATATTGATCGTGTCATCTATAAGGCGCAATCTGGTTTCGGTCCATGCACCTTAGTAAAGAAAGATTTTGAGGTTAGGTTTATTCCTAGCAAAGTGACTATATAAAAACATGGGATAGTGTTTTTCTCTGGAGAATTTGATGTAGAATATGGATTGTTCAAGTTAAAAGCTAATAAAAATGAAAGTTTTTCTTTTTATATTGATTGTGCCTTTAATGTTAATGTGAATGTATGTCATAAATGCCTAGCACAAATAAGTCTAAAAAGTTAAGAAAATTATCCAACTTTGACTTACTATCAAGATTTTTGAAAAATACTTTCACCAAGTGTGAAGCTTGTATAGAAGGAAAAATAAAAGAAAAGTTTTTTATAAATAGACAACACGATCAACATTCCTGTTGGAAGTCATTCACACTTATTTATACAGACCCTTTAGAGTAAGGTCACATCAAGGAAAGGTTTATTTCATAACCTTTATCGATGATTACTCGAGATATACATACATATATCTCCTAACACATAAATCTAAGACACTTGAAGTATTTAAATAATATAAAGAGCAAGTTGAAAATCAACTATGGCATTCAATCAAAGTATTAAAATCAGATTATAAATTCATTAGAAGCAACAGACTGGGGGAAAGCCATAGATGAAGAAATTGAATCTATTGAGAAAACCAAGTTTGAGAACTGGATGATCTGCTAAAAGAAAGAAAAGCCATAGGCTATAAATGGCTTATGAAAAATAAATATAAGATTGATAGTTCAATCGACAAGTTTAAAGCAAGGTTGGTTGCAAAGGATTTTTCGTAAAATGAGGAGATAGATTATGTTGAGACATATTTTCCTGTTGTGAAATGTGTATCAATCAGAATAATCTTGCCAATATCTGTATATTATGATTTGGACTTAGATCAGTTAGATATAAAGATTACTTTTCTAAATGAAGATTTAGACGAAATCATATATATGCAGCAACCCGAGGGATATATAGTTGAAGGTGAAGAAGACAAAGTATATAGGTTGAGAAAATCCCTATATGGCCTGAAACAATCACTCCGTCAATGGTATTTGACTTTTCAAAATGTCATTATTGAACTTGGTTTTGTGGCTAATGAGAGCTTGATAATTGTGTATATGTATAGAATAGTGGAAGTCACTTTATCATCTTATCTTTATATATAGATGGCATATTGTGGACTGGGAATGACAATGAGATGATTATTGTAAACACCCAAAAATTTTCTCAAAATAATTTGATCTTTAGAAATTTTAACTTTTTAAGGAAAAATCGCGGTTTTAGGTCTTTTAAGGGTTTTCAAATAAAGACACCTTTAACGAATTCATTTTCGCACCAAAATTTTGTGACAACCTCAAAATAAAGGTAGATTACACCCCTCTTAGAAAAATCAAATTTTAACAAAGAGCCAAAAAATGACTACTTTGCCCTCAAGCCCAAATTGGCAGCATTCTGCCTATACAAATGATTTCATCTAAAGAAATTATGGTTTGAAACAATTTTCTTTAAATATAAATGATACATTGGGAACCAAACCCAAACATGTTTGCTAAATGTTAAACTTGTAAAAAACCTATTGAAATTAAATCAAATCAAAATCAGGCCTTAAAAACTCACCCGATTAAGAGTCCTATTCTCGTACCCTACACCCATCAAGGGTTAAAGTGGTCTGACACCCTACACCCATCCAGGGTTAAAGTTGTTTGATACCCTACACCCATCTAGTGTTAAAGTGGTTTGATACCCTATACCCAACAAAGGGTTAAAGTGGTTGAAATGGTAAAGATTAACTCACGGGGCAAAAGCAAGTCGCTTATAGAAACACTAAGAATGGAACTCAGTTGTTTTCAAAATAATATTTGAAAATTTTGACAAAACTCAATATTTCAAAATGGTTTTAAATAATCAAAAAGGAAATATTTGAAACCATAAATAGGGATGAAACCCAGATCAAATGAAGGATAGAAACCAATCAAGATAAGAGCGAGGATCAAGGCGACGGTTGAGCCAAGCCCGCATCAAACCAATATCGAGCTCGTGTGAATCAAGTTATGGATCAAGGATTCAAATAAAAGATTAGAGCTCATTCAAAGCCTCAAGTTCGAATGGCCAAGTCAAGCAAGTAGTTAGGCAAGTCAAGTCCTAGCCGGTTGCTCTAGCCAGGGCACACATGGCTTGACCAAGGATGGATCAGTTGCACCATCATATGGGTTGCACCAAAGTCTAAAATCATCCATATGGACTTAAGGGGGTCTACTCCCTAGCCCCACACACCCCATGTGGCTAGCTAAGAGTTGGGTCAAGACTTGGGTTCCAAAAGGTCCCATTCAAGCCCAATCCAAGACCCACCAAAAAGCCTATAAAAAGGCACCTTCGGGAGGACTCATTTACAGCATTGGAGGGAGACACAAGCAAGAGGGGAGGACGTGTAGAGAGCCTAGTAAAGAGAGGGAGTGCTGCCACTAGAGAGAGTGAGAGAAAAGAGAGAGTGGGAGAGAAGAAGAAGAAGAGTCCCTTCTTCAAACCGTGCATTCATTAGAGGGCCGGTGATTGTAAGTATTCTTCTCCCTCTTGATTTTAATTCTCTTTTCTTCCCATTTAATTTGAGAAGGGGTTGTATTAATAGAGCTAGTCTCCCCTCATGTTGTAATAACGTAGGAGTGCTGCCAATTCATTTCGATTATTTATATGCCTTTTACTTGTTTGTTTTGTTGCCTCTTCTACCTATCTATATTCTATATACCATCTATATCTCCTAATCTCCTCTATACTTAAGCTAATATGTATTTACATTCATTACCCTTCAATTAATGGCTTAATGTTGTTGTGGATTGACTTTAATTTTGGATAGATGTATGCATATATGTTCTAAAAACACGAAACTTTGTTTTCCTGCATCTAGCATACATTCATTGCTTTAATTTTCCTTTCTAGACCAATTATCCGAATGTTCCAAAATTTAAGACACCAAATTTAAACACACATGCACATTAAAAATAAAAATTTAAAGAATTTTAGGGTCGTGTAGCTGCGTGAATAAAACTGGAAAAGATCAGGCAAATTCAAATTTAGTTTCTGCATAGTCTGTTTTCATGCAATAGGGATTGGGTAAAAGTCTCATATCTCTGTCTGTAGTTAACCAAATTTGATAAAATTAGTCTCATCATAAATCTGATATCCATAGCTTTTCGAAAAGACTAAAATCATAGAATTTGGAGTTTTGTACATCGAGATACATAGGTTTCTTTGGGCCTCTATGTTTCTCTAACAGAATATCTTGAAACTACTTAGTAGAGGTCGGTTCCAGATTTAATTCTTTAAATCCATAGCTCTAAAATTCTAAATAAAAATAGGCTTAGAATATTCACATTTCATTCTATGTTATGTAAATTTTTCATGAATTTTGGAGATATCTAAGTCTTCAAAAAAAATCGAAAAATAAGTTCTTAAAACAAAACAAGTTTATGTTTTTCAGAACTTGAAGATTTTCAACTTCTTTACCAAAGTGCACGAGTTTGCTTTTATCACAACCATCTTTCAACGTGAATTTGGAATCTCACCTACACACATGAAATCCTCAAAGTTCTTAGACTGACCCTTGAGCATTGGTTCAAGAAGGCCTAAAGCGAAAAGATCTCGCTTAGCCACAATCATCCAAAGTCATATTTTAAACTTTTGCTAGTTTTTAAAGCTAGTTGGCACGCTCATGCAAGCAAAGTAGATTTGAGAAGTTTACTTCAAGTCTCTATATAGGCTTGAAGTAAAATTTTCATATCTACAAAATTGGCACGCCCGGTGGGACTCGATTCTTTAAGGGTTGATTGATTTGGTGTTAGTTTTAAATTCACTTTTTCGAAAATATTTTAATATCTTTTGTGTAAGTTGATTTTGAAATAATGTCAAGTTTGGATGATTTCCTTAAAAACATGTGAAGGAAAGCCCCATCATATTTCCGAAATCAGTTTTTCAAAACCACAAAGAAATCCTCTAAAACCCAAGATGAAGAGCTTGCCTCTTTGAGAAAAAAAGTAATGAAACTTTGAAGGGAAATTGAGGCCCTAAGCCAAAAGGCCAAAGCACATCATTCTCATAAAAAATCATCTCAGGTACATAGAAAGAAAAACCATATCCAAAAAATAAAATTGAGCCCAAAATCCAATGAAGAAAATGAGGCTACAAATGCAGCAAGTGATGAGATTCAAGCATCTAACCTTGTTAATCATCCAAACACCCCTTTTTTCATTGAAAAGCCAAAAAAATCTTCATTAGAAAAAATCAAAAAAATCTGAAAAATCTTGAAAAATAAAATAGGTTTGAAAAGCAAAAATTTGCAAAGGTTGAAATTTCGAAAATTGAAAGTGAAGTCCACATTTTTAGGCACACAAGCGGAGTGGGGCAAGAGGATCACTTCACCCAAGTCACTCCAAATTCTTCACAAACATTCACTCTAATGAGTTCCATTCCCATGAGCACCACTTCACATACTTCACAAAATACATGAGAGAACGAGTGTTATACACACAGGCTTAGAGGATGAAATCCAAGACCTCACAAAGCAACGGGAGCTCAAAGTCATGCATGAACTAGAGTCACCTCAAGACGCCTACAAGGAAGCTTGCTCTCACCATGAAAAGATAGACAAGCTTGAAAAAGGTACGTCTCAAACTCATTCCCTCATAAACTCTCTACTCGATCCTCCCTTTCTTAGTGTAGGATTGGTAAATCATTCATATGCATCAAATCACACTCATTCACCTACATACCCACAAAATGTGCTTAAGGATGTGAATTTTCAAAGTGTGCCGAATGTCTCACACCAACAAAAAGAATTTCAAAAAGAAAAACAAGATCAAAATAAAAAACAAAATATGGTAGACATAGTTACTCCTAAGGCATGCATCGACATCTTAGGTACACCTAACTCTACCATGAAGAAAAATATTCCTTTGAGCCTAGGTTTATATCATGAACCCAAACCTACTACCATGATTTCTCCAAACATCTCTAAACCAACCAAGAGACCGATAATGGTTTCCCTTGGAATCCATACCTCTCTAAGTTGCAAGAGATCAAACATGCTCTCCCTTTGCATCCAAATAAACACAAACCGTCCACCCCTAGGGGCACATTGGGTTGCACCATGGATCCATACCAAAATCGTCCACCTCTTGGGAGAGCTCAAGCCAAAACCTCTCAAGCCACTCATTTCTAGGGTCATGTGAAAACCCAAGTCTTCCACCGTCCAAACCTTCAAACTCCTATGAAAACCCCAAATAATTAAGTGTATAACTATACCATGGACGATATACTATTCCAAGACCATCCCCTTTACAAAAAAAATTCAAAACTTAAAAAGCCTTGGAATATATTATTGAACATGGGATATACACCCTACAATGGTCTAGGAGCCAAGAACCAATGTAGGTTAGAGCCCATCCAACCTCTTCCTAACATAAATAGACATGGATTGGGACACATCCCATCTATACCCCTTGAGTCACCACCTAAGACCAATTGGATCAAGGGTGCCCTATAACCTACTAAAATTGAAACCTATGACTTAGACCTCTTGTTTAGAGTATAATTCATGGTATTTTTTTTGTAGGTTTGATGGAAGACCCCTTTCTAGAAAAAAATTCAAAAAAGTATATATTTGAAAAAACCAAAAAAATCTAAAAAAATTCTAAAACCCAAAAGCATTTGAAAAATCTGAAAATTCCAAAAAGAAACTCTTTTATGTTCATCCTTCTAACATTTGTTTGGAAAAATCCAAAAAATTTGGAATAGTTGAAAATCCCAAAATTTTGGTTTTCAAAACAGTGTACAAATTCCAAAATAGGTTTTTTGACAAAACCCATGTACATCATTCACCTATAGGGACACATTGAGTTGCACCTAGGATCCATTCCAAGAACATCCTCCAAACGACACCTCAGGTGCACATCCTTAATGCACCCGAACCCCCAGACCCTCCTTGGATATAAAGCTAACTTCGGGTTTTGTATATATTGTATAGGTTATTCCCAAAATCTAAAAAAATCTGAAAAAGGAAAAACCAAAAATACAAAAAAAATCAAAAGGAAAAAGGGAATCATTTTTCAAAAAAATTATCAATTCCCTTAGAGATGATTTGAGTGATATCAATTTACATGAACTTCCTCAAAATCAACAAAGTCTTGGACTTGGGCAAACATTCAAATTCCTTAGAATGTGACCAATATAGGAATCAAACCTACATCCAAAATGCATTAAGGCTAGGATAATATCATGCATATTCCTAAGCCATTCCCAAAAACCAAAATCGTGCATGCATGAATCACTCATTCATCACACTAAATTCATCACATGTCACAATAGGGGTGTAAAGCTTGTTATTAGTTAGGGGTAATTAAGTCTTTTAAGTTAGGTTAGTGACTATAAATTGTTAAGTATGTAATTAGGTTAGATTAATGGAATAAGAGGTGAAGTTAGAGATGGCAGCCAGGAATGGCGCCGATCTGTCCCTTACTGTGTCAGATTTCTGTTCTCTGTTAAGGATTAATTTACCTGTGTTACTGTTGCGTCTTCATGGTATCAAAGCAGGAGCTTCTTCATATTCTGTTGTGTCCAAGTCTTGAAGGTACGTGCCTTTGAAAAAACTTTGGCAGAAGGTATTGACGTGAATGGGGATCCTTGTACTGCCGTGAATGGCATTCCCATTACTGTGCTCTAGCCAGTGATATATTACGCCCAAACTGGATGATCATTGGCTTACCTTTGAAAAACAAATCCATTCACGGCTTTCTTGAACATTGGAAGTGATAAGATCTCTTACGGGGGCAACATTCCACTTCCAATTTCCTGAAGTCTTGCGCAACGCTTTTCTTCAGAGTTGGGAACAGTTATCTGCAGAACAGAATTTTTCTTTTTATGGTTGAGACCTCTTTCGGAACCAAAGAAATGGATCTCACACCAGCAGCCTCATGTGATACACCCTTATTGATGACGTGGTGTTGTGAATGATCAATTTTTTGGTGGTTATAGTTTAGTGGTAAGAATTCCACGTTGTGGCTGTGGAGATGTGAAATAATTGTTCACTAGGGTGAAGGTTTGGAAACAATATTCTCTCAAGGAATCAGATTCGGAAAAAAAATAGAAAAAAACAGGATGGGAGAAGGAAGTGACCATCTTTCTTTACACAAGAGAGAGGTGTTTCAAATCACAAATTTGAAATTAGATGGAAAGAACTATATTCAATGGGCCCGATCTATAGAACTGACAATTATGATCAGGGGGCAATGGGACTACTTAACTGGAGATATATCTCAACCCTCAGTTACAGATCCCCTTTATTCCCGATGGCGTAGGGAGAATGCACTAGTGAGTGCATGGTTGATTCAATCCATGGCACCTGCTATTGAAAATACCTTCATGTCCCTCGAAACTGCTAGGGACATCTGGCTAGCAGTATAGGAGGCCTATGCACAAAGGAAGAATATAGCAAAGAAATATGATATTACAGACAAGATTAGAAACAGCAGGCAGGGAGAAAAATCAGTAAGTGAGTACTATGCAGAACTCAGAAGTTTCTGAGAATAATTGCAACTATATTCCAAGACAAAATGTCAAAGTTTGTACACAAGAGCGCAATGATGAATTTGAAGAAAGAAAGGTATTTGACCTCCTATGGGATATCTCTTCAGATTATGAGGCAGTAACGAATAATCCGAGAAGAACTCCCTTCCTTGAGTATCGTGTACTCTCTCTTGCTTAGGGAAGAGGACAGAAAACATCTAGAAAAACCAAAATCAATTCAGAAACCTCTATATTTATGAGAAGAAATACTTATACTCCTCCATTCTCTCGGGAAAGAAGAGGCTATGGAGATCTTCACTTACCCCTGAGAAAAAGAAAAAATTAATTTGTTCTCATTGTGGAAAGTCACGACATACAAAAGAAACATGTTGGAAATTAGTTGGTAGACCTACTTATTTTCAGAATAGATCCAACAAAACCTATTTCAGCAGCGATCATAATGACAAACAAAATACTGAAAACAATGCAACCTCAGTGGTCGATACGAAGAAATAAATAAAGTTACTCAAAGATCGCTTGACTGATTCATATACTCTATCAACGTCCTCCAATACTAATTCTCAAGCAACAATGGTATATCCTTTTTTTATTTATAACTAAGGGTAATATAAATACTCCTCATTCTAGGATATGGATTATTAATTCTGATGCTATTGATCACATGGTCAGTAGGAGAGATTTTTTTTATGATTATGAGTTGACTCAGGAGAAAATTAATATTAGACTGACAGATGGCTCACACACTCCTATAGTTGGAAAATGAAGTATTACTACACCTTTTGGAATATTAAAATATATTTTCCATGTTCCAAAGATATCAGTCAATTTATTTTCAGTCTTTGCCATGACTCAGGATCTGGAATGTAGTGTAATTTTTTATTCTACTAGATGTTTCTTCAGGAACTGAGGACGAGGAGTATCTTTGGTTAGGATAGTGTGCGGAAAGGCCTCTATTTTTGCGAGGAGAATAAGGAAACAGCCATACAATCCACAGTCGTTACAAAAAGAGACCTACCTCGCTGGCACCAGAGATTAGGACATTTGCCTTTATCGAAACTTAGGATGCTACTACCTAAATTTGGTCATTGTAATGATTTGAATTTGAATTGTAAAACCTACCAAAAGGTGAAACATCATCGTACTTCTTTTCCTTTGAGTAAAGAAAAATCTTTTGTTCCTTTTGAGATAGTTCATTCTGATATTTGGGGACCTTACTCTACTACTTCATTGTATGGATATAAGTACTTTATTTCATTCATTGATGATTGTACCAGATTAAACATGATATATCTCATGAAATCTAAGGATGAAGTGAAGAATATCCTCCTTATATATTGTAAGTTTGTGCATACTCAGTTCCAGCGTACTATTAAAATCTTTTGCAGTGATAATGGTGGTGAGTTTATGTCTCAATCACTCTATTTATATTTCCTAAATCATGGGATGTTGCATCAAACTTCATGTGTCTATTCTCCACAACAGAATAGTGTTTCTGAAAGAAAAAATCGACGTAGTGTAGAAGCTGCTAGAACTCTTTTAATTGGGTGCAATGCTCCGAAATGTTATTGGGGTGAAGCAGTTTTAACTGTAATCTTCCTTATAAATCGCATGCCAAGTAGGGTGCTCCATGGTAATACTCCATTTCATTCATTATGTCCTTCCTAGAAACAGTTTCATCTACTTCCAAGAGTGTTTGGATGTACATGTTTCATTCATATTCATCATGGTTTAAGAGATAAACTAAATGCAAGATCAATCAAATGCATTTTCGTGGGATACTCTTCTACTCAGAAGGGATACAAGCAGTGTTGTCCGTCATGACGGTACGATGCGATACGTATCGTATCGTGGGTGATACGGGGCCCCGTATCGTAGGTGCGGGTGTATCGCACCGTATCGTGCGATATGGCCCGTATCGTGCGATACGGCCCGTATCGATACGAGCGATACGCCCTGGGACCCTTATAAAGGGTCCCGGCCCGAGAGTTCCTCTCTCCTTTTGGATTTCTCAAGCTTCCTAAGAGTCGGTTTTCATCTCCTTGGTGTTCAAAGCTCTAAAATCGTGCCCTACGGTGTCCGTCCAAGCCACCAAACTCGGATTTAGGTATATTTTTAATATTTTTTCTATTTTTTCCTTTATATTTATTGTTTTTTGTGTTAGTTCGATTTTTTTTTTGAATGACGAAATATGAAGTTATTAAGTGTGTGTATACGATTTTTATTGTATTCATGAAGTGGAAGACACTCGATTTGAGTGTTATTTGAAGATTGGGGGATTTACGAAGTGCTTTTATTTTCAGGTTTTTATTTGAATTAAAGTACTCCATTGAGATGGCAGGAAGGGGTGGTAGAGACTCTCATTCAAAGTCTGATAATCCGGCATGGCAGTGGGGTATACCAGTTGAGGGTTCAAGGTTAAAAATCAAATGTTTATTTTGTGAAAAGGTGGTTAGTGGTGGAATTTCAAGGTTGAAACACCACCTAGCAGGAACTAGGAAATAAGTTGCTCCATGTACAGGCAGAGTTAGAAGTATGCCAGAAGGTATTAAATGGCAATGCTTGTAGATGATTGAGAGCATACAGGAAAGGAGATAACAAAAAGATGATTTCCAAATGTGTGAAGAAGCTGATGATGCTACTGCCACTAGAGTTGGATTCACTGATAGTTTTCCTTCAGATGCTAGAACAAATATTGGTAGTAGCAGTTCGCGAGCACCTAGCAGAGGAAAGAGGGTTGCAGCTGAAGACTTTGGAGGTGGTAGAAGAGGAAGTTCAGGAAGGAGTAGAGGAAGAGCTTCTTCTTCTAGCATACATTCGTTCTTTCCTCCTTCCACTACACCTGGTGCTCAACCAGGAATTCATGCTGCTATGGCTTCAGAACAACTGCACGATCAAGCAGACCTTGTAGTGGGTAGATGGTTTTATGATGCATACATTCCATTTAATGTAGCAAATAGTTTTCATTTTTAAGCAATGGCAGATACAATTGCTAGCATTGGTCTAGGATACAAGATGCCCTCTTATCAGAAGTTGAGAGGAAAGATTTTAGATCAAACCGTGATTGAAATGCAATAATACTGTTCGACTTTGAGACAATCGTGGAAGGAAACAGGATGCACTATCATGGCAGATGGATGGACCGATAGGCGAGGAAGGACATTGCTAAACTTTCTTGTATATTGTCCTAAAGGACTCATATTTTTGAGATCTCTAGATATATCAAAGGAGAGGCACATTGCAGAGATCCTACGAGAGGAATTTGATAAGGTTATACAGGATGTTGGGCTAGAAAATGTAGTCCAATTGATTACAGATAATACAACTAACTACAAAGCAGCTGGAAATGAGTTAGCTGATATTTATGGGACTTTCTACTAGACACCATGTGCAACCCATTGTTTAGATCTCATCCTCGAGGACATTGGTGAGATGGATGAAATAAAGGCAGCAACTGAGTGTTGCCAAAATATTATAAAATTCATTTACAACCATGCATTTGTTTTGTGTATGATGAGGAGATACACAGAAGGTGCAGAGCTTCTTCGCACAGCTGCAACTCGGTTCGCAACAAACTTCTTATCTGTACAAAGTATTGTGAGATAGAAGCAAGCTTTAAAGAGAATGTTCTCCTCAGATGAGTGACAACAATTTGCAGAGTTGCCACAAAATAGAAGGAACAAAAAGTTAAATGAGATTGCACAAACGGTTTTTAGAAATTCATTTTGGAATGCATGTATCAGATTATTAAAAATTACTTGTCCTTTAGTGAAAGTTTTGAGATTGGCTGACAGCGAGGAGAAACCATCTATGGGCTACCTTTATGAAGCCATGGACAGGGCAAAAGAAGCGATCAAAAATAACTTTAATGGAAAAAAAAGAGATTATGTACCTGTGTGGAAAATAATTGATAGTAGATGGAATAAACAATTACATCAGCCTATTCATGCAGCAGCCTACTATCTAAATCCATCATTTTGGTACTCAACAACCTTCAAAAGGGACGGTGAGGTTAATCGAGAAATCATTGAATGCATCGACAGATTAGTTCTTGATGAGAGCATAGTAGATGCGATACATCGAGAGATGGAGATATATGATAATGCTCTTCACTTGATGGGTTTGCCTGTTGCAATTCGCAAACGCTCTACGATGCGTCCAGGTACATTGTTTATTTTCATATTTAAGTTGCATCTTACATTACTGTGGATTATTATGTTTCTAATGTTTATATTTTTTTTTACAGATGTTTGGTGGAACAGGTTTGAAAGTGATTGTCCAAACCTTAGAGATTTTGCAATTAGAGTCTTAAGCCAAACCTATAGTGCAATAGGTTGTGAAAGAAATTGGAGTGTTTTTGAACACATCCATACAAAAAAGCGCAACAGGTTGGAACACAAAAGGCTTAATGATTTGGTTTATATTCGTTCTAACATGTGCCTTCGTGAAAGGTAATGTTGTATTACTTTCAAATTTTCAATTCGATATTATTTAACTTCAGTTTTCAATTGTTAATATTACTTACTAATTGTTTATCTTTGTTTGTGTCGTAGGCAATTAAAAAAAGTAAATAGAGAAGAAAGTCAGTTCGATCCAATAAGTTTGGATAATTTTGATATATTAGAAGATTGGGTTATGGAAGACACTGAAGAAAATGCCCTCCTAACAGAAGAAGACGTTGCCTGGATTAATTTGGAAGGAGCGCAACAACATTATGGAGATGAAGAATTTGATTTTGAAGAAGAAGGTGTGGGCATGTTTGATGATGATGAGGATCTGCAACAAGGAGAAGATGAAGATTATTTAGTTGATGATCCTAATTATAATTTGTAAAATGTAACATTATATGTAACTGTAGTGTACTGTAAAGTGTAAACTATGTCTGTATTTTATTTTTTGGATTCAAAATATGTAAATTTGGATGCAATTGTTCAATGCTGAATGCTCAATCTGTACTAAACTTACATTATATGAATTTAAAGCAATTATCAAATTTTTCCTGATTTTTTTCTGATTTTTTTTTTTACTATTTTTTATTAATTTTTATATTATTTTAATATTAAAGTATGATACGATACGATACGATACGCCCGTATCGTGGAGCCCAGCGATACACGATATGATACGCGTCAGACAGTACTAGATACAAGTGTTATGATCTCCTTAGAAGGAAAGTATATGTTACTGTGGATGTTACCTTCCATGAAGATATACCATTTTATGACCTACATGACACTCTTCCATACGATATACAATCTCCTAATATGATACCACTTCCGCCAGTTGAAGGTCAACCAGTGCATGAAAGTGAAGAGGAGGAAATGCCACTACCACAGGAGAAGGAGTGGCAGGTATATACCAGAGGTGAAAGAAAGGCATTTCTCTCATATCAATCAACTACCCCAAATCAAAATCCTCACCTTAAATCAGACATAACTCCTTCTCAGGTAACTTCTCATAATTCTGATAATACCATTGTGTATATGTTTAGAACAATGACAACTACTTATCATTCTTTATATATAAATGATATGTTATTGATTGAGAATGACAATGAGAAGTATGGTTGAACTTCAAGTTTAATACGAAGGGTATGAGAGATGCATCATATATTTTGGGTGTAAAGATTTCTCGCGATATAGAATCTAAACTTTTGTGTCCGATATAAGAGAAGTATATTCGTTATATTTTCAAGAAGTTTAGAATGAGTGATTGCAAACCTTCAAATACAACCATTGCTAAAGGAATCAAATTGAGTAAGGGTGATTGTCCTAGTAAGAGACAAAATAAGCCTAATGTTCCTTATACACAAGCTATTCTATGCTATAGTATGTACATGATTAGATATCAACTTTGTTGTTAGTCTTATGAGTATATATCAAAGCAATCCTAGTTAATAACATTTGGATGCTATAAAAAGGATACTAAGGTACCTAAAAGGAGTAAAAGATAAATTATGCTTTTAAACAAATGAATTAAAAATAGTAGGTTACTTAGATGTTTATTTTGATGGAGCAAAGATAGCAATTCAACCTCGGGTCAAATATTCTTATTTGGAGGTGATGGTGTTTCTTTAGCTTGCAAGAAATAGGATTGTGTAGCATTACATATAAAAGAATTTGAGTATGTTTTTGGCAGTATGACTGCAACTAGAAATATTTCGATAAACCTCTTTATACTTGATTTGAAGCTAAATATAGCTAACAAGTTAGTTGTCATTTATTGTGACAAAAAATACAACAACTACTCTAATTAAGAGTGAAATTGATAGCTCTAGAAGTAAGTATAGAATGGTTAAATACCACTATATTCATTATATGCTTAAAAGGAATGAGATAACTATATCTTATATGTCAACTAAAGACATGTTGGTTGATCGCTTGACTAAAGAAATTTCTGAAGATCTCTTTACGAATCATGTTATACACATGAGCATGAGATATGCCTAAGATCTTAGTGTGAAATCATACTATCTGATTGTTATGTAGGAAAAAATGTATTGATTATGAAAAACCACATATGTATTAGTTGCAATTCTCTTACCACTAAAAGTTGTATAACTTAAAAATCTACGAAATAGTGGGAGAAAACTAATGTATCATGATTTAGCTTAAGTGGCTAAGTGGGAGATACAAGTTATCAGATGTCCACTCTCATTGTCAATAATGATCATCCAAAAAATCAAGAAAGAAGGAGTCTCTTTCTTGATTTTATGAGATACATTTTCATAAAAGATAAAATATTGTTTAAACAAAATTGTTTGCTTTATTAAAGTAAAAAAAATCTCATAGCCACAATTATACAAGCTATAATGAAAAGCCTAGAGTGAAAATTAGGAGAAGTAAAAAGCTCTATGAAACATATATAAGAGAAACATGACTTGTTTCTATATACTATGCATTACATTTCATACAAAAATCTTCCTTGTGAAAAACCCTTTGGTAGAAACCGACTAAAGAAGAAAGTTCTTTTCCTTTATTATATTTTTCTCTCTTGCTTCTGCACAACTTCGAGCTACCTCTAGAAGAAAGTTATTTTCCTTTCTTCTATATACCAACTTGAAAAAGATTAAGTTAAAGTACATTATCCATCATTCTAGAATTCATGCAAAGGAATCAACCGGGCTTTTAAATGCTCAGTGAAGTTTACTTGAGAGTGTCGTATCAAGGGAAAAGAGCAATGGTATCCACTTTGATAATACAATTGTTGTCTTCTTCAATAGGCTATCAAATGCAACAAACTTAACTATAAAACACATTAAACAAAACCCTTTTAATATAAGAAACCATAAATAGACGATTTCCCTTTACAAGATCATCCACATATCCCAACTTAAATATCATAAGTGCCACAAAAAAGGGTAAAAGTTTGTAGCACGGGCTATTTCTTAGATGATATCTAGACTCGATTGAGCAAATGCCTATGCGGCATCACATATTGAGTCAAAGAATGGATGATATCACCTGTGCTACAAATAAATCTTTAAATCTAAAGATATTTATTGGATCATAGCTTGCCTTAACTTAAAATTTAACAAAGAAATAAAAATACAAATTTTAAAGTATTTCAAATAATCCTCATCAATTAACTTATATGTAAATATGCCAACTTGCATTTAAATCAATAACTTAAACTCGACAAAATAGGTAAATGCTAAAAACTTTTATATCATCACAAATATATAACTTTAAGAAGCCTAAAAAAGATGTACTCAAATCCATCATAATAGACAACATGATATCTCAATCAATACATCAAAAAATCATGTAACTTTAGAAAAATTAAATAAAGCATTACCAATAAATACAAAATAACATGAGTTCTATCAAAAAGTTTTCAAACTCAACAAACAACAACAACAACAACTAAGCCTTTTTCCATATTAGACGGGGTCAGTTACATGGATTCTTTGTTTCCATAGAGACTTATCATGTGTCATGTTAGCAGTTAACTTACAATAAGCTAGATCATTCTTTATTGTTTCTTTCCAACACTTTTGTGGTCGTCTTCTACCTCTTTTAATACTTTCAAAATCTAGTTTTGATACCTTCTTACAAGTTCTTCTTTTGATCTTCTTTCTATATGTTCAAACCACCTTAAACAATATTCTCTCATTTTATCCTCTATTGGTGCTACACATAATTTATTTCTAATAACCTTATTATGTATACAGTCTTTTCTTGTATGACCACTCATCCATCTCAATATCTTCATTTCTGTCACAGACATCTTTTGTACATGTTGATGATTAATTGCCCAACACTTAGAACCATAAAACATGACAGGTTTAATTGTTGCTCTATAATGTTTACCTTTTAACTTTAATGGTATCTTCTTATCACAAAGAATACAACCAACCAGCATTAATTCTATGCATAACATCTCCATCAATTCTTCCATCACTTTGAAAAATTGACCCTAGTTATTTAAAACTTTCCTTTGAGGGATGCAATGTGTGCTAATTTTAGTTTCTATGTCCTTTGAAGTAACCAAATGATCAAACTTACATTCCATATATTATGTCTTTATTCTACTAAGTCGAAAGCCTTTACTTTCTAATGTTTCTCTCCATAGTTCCAATTTTCTATTAACTTTTTTCTTAGACTCCTCCACTAACGCAATATCATCTGCAAATAACATACACCAAGGTACTTCATCTTGAATATGTTTTGTTAACTCATCAATCACCATTATAAATAAGTATGGACTTAAAGTTGATCCTTGATGTAACCCAATATTACCTTCAAAGAAGTTTATCATTCCTTCATGAGTCCTCACACATGGTTTTGCACTCGTATATGTCTCTTATAAGGTTTATTTATATCAATGGGATACCTCTTTTTTCTAAGGTTCTCCAAAGAACCTCACTCGGTACCCTATCGTAAGTTTTTTCTAGATCAATAAATATCATGTGAAGGTCTTTCTTTTTTACTCTAAAATGTTCCATAAGACATCTCAAAAGGTGAATTGCTTCAACAGTGATTTAATTTTTTTTTAATTTTTCAACATAATTTTTTAAAGCACTAAGAATCTAATGCTTCAATAAATGACAAGCAACATGAATTTTCTCTATTTTCAATATATCTCCTAATAATAAATCACATATCTTAAATACAAGCCCAAGGTACTCACCAACTAGCTCGTAGTTCCCAGCCTGATATACTTCTTAGCAATATCCATACATAAAATTTATAAAAACTCAAACTAGCATGCATGCAAGTTCATTATGAACTTCAATCTCCAAATCTCTTTTTAAAATTTGAAATAATTACTTAATCGAGTATTTCGGCAAACCAAATAAAGAAAGTACTCATTTCATAATTTACTAACTAATAACCATGCCCATTAAAAACAACAATGCACATATAATCCAAAATAAGCTGTTTGTAAACCTACCAATATAATTTTTCAAAGTTTTCTTTTCATAATATTACTAGTAGAATAGCTTAGATTCAATGCTAACTCATTATTGCCTGTTATTCTGTTCAATGTTTATCATTTTTGCTCTCACTAATTCTAAAGTCAAGTTATTACTATAATACAAACAAGAAACTATAATACCTCTATTTGGATCTGTTCAAATCCTAATTTCTACCATAATCTTCTAAGTATAACTCCTACATTTGATCATGTTGACATAGAAACTTGTACCCTATGCTCAAGCCATCATAATTTTCTACTTATACGAACTCTAAATTTATTATTTTTAACTGTATTCTTATAATTATTCAAATCCTATAATTCATCAATATATGCTCTGATACAACTCTATTACCCACCAAATCCGTGGACCTCACCTCGATCAACTCTCACATTCAAATATATGCTCTGATCCAATGTTGCATGAGCCCCATGAATGAGATGCTAGAATTAATAAATATGAAAATAAATCTTCTAAAATTCCATTATCAATAAGGTCCAATTATATTTACAACTCAATAACTACATGTTACATAATTATAAACCAAGTTCATAATTTATATTATTAACAAACTAATATAACCTAAGAAGATAAACCTAAGAAATCTTATGGAACCTAAGAAATTCTTAGTAATTGTGGGATGAGCACACTAGCACATGTCTACAAGAAGATAGGCCTCCAATAAAGTTATATAGTAGAAATATGTACTTTTAAAATACCATTATATATCACAGTTATTAAAATAAGTACAACCATAATTTCATAATCCAGTAATAAAATCCACACATATACATTTACACATATTTACATTCCATGCATCCACATACAACTTCACGTACACACATTTTATTCAATTTAAATAGTTATGGCCCATATTGTTTAAAATCAAGGTTGCACATTTGAACAATAACAATGGTTCTTGGGTACATTATGGTGTTCCAACATATGGCTAGGATGCCCTAGAGGTCAGCCTCTCACCCTTAGTCGAATGAGCAAGGGTTCTACGAGCATAATATGGCTAGTATTTTCACACAATTAAGTTTTCATTTCCCTTTGTTATTCACGTTTACCAATCACATAATCCACTTGCAAGTTCCAACACAATATCCACAAGCCTTTTATAATAGAAAACATTATTCATTTGCAACATCACCAACCAATGGAGCCACACAACCAACAACATACTTAGATATAACTCTTATCAATCAAACACCTTTATAAACAATTTCAATAAATATTATAAACAACTTATTGTTATCAAAGCAATAGCAAATCATTTTCTAAATCATATAAAACATGCACATTAAAAACATGTCAAAACAACTCTAGCATGGTCTTGTTGAGAAAGCATATCTCCTAAATCAACTAGCTCAAAGATCCAGATCCAAACCTATATCAAGAAGCAATGGTCAACCGTCTCATTTGATACATATTTAGGCATAAATTAACATTAATATATAGCTTATTTAATAACAAGGCCAATGACTCAAATAGTCCATCAAGGATAATCCAAACTACTGTGAAATCCCCAAAATATTTTAATCAATCCTACTAAAAGCCCCTAAATCCAATCTTTTCTACTAAACTCATTTTAATTTGATCATCAAATGGCAGTTTGATTGTAATTAACTTAAAATACTTTTGTTTATGATTTTGATGCTTCAAACCATGCTCCAATGGGACATCGGATGGCCCTAAATCCAAATGGGAGGATCAGGATCTGAAACATTATGCCAACTAGGAATTGATTCATATTGAACCCATACTTTGGGTGACACTACTTCCCTTGACTCAGTAGGATGAAGCGGTCAAAGTGACCACCTCGTCAAGCTAGACATCTTAGCAAAACTCAGTCAGTGGAAGCTATCCATTTCCCTTATTTCTACCACCAATTTTCGATGATTCCAGCCTTCACATGACGATCTTAATTTCGCTCGATTTGTCTTGCCTCTCTCTACATTTTCCCATATGATCGACACCAATGATCATCTATGGTGTGCCACAAAAATTCAATAGAAAAATGTAGCCTAAAAACCAATGACATATCGTACTTCCGACACGAATTCTAGCCATTTTGGGCCACCAAATGTACCAACCAAACAATATTGAATGAGAAGCTTACAGAATAACCAATTTGTTGGTATTTTTTCATCATCCTTCGGCCACCCAGTGGCCAAACATGTCATCAAGAGATGGAAGAAACACAAAACTCAATTGTAGTCGGCCTTTTCGCTAATTTCTTGCATAGTCGATGATGACAAAGGTCGAATCTCGTGTCAATAGGTTCATCTTGCCTACTATATTGTTTGCCCAACTCAATTGACACCACATGTTTGGCCAAAAATCCTACTGCTTTATGAAAATTAGGCATCCTCACCAGAAGCCCTATGAAAATTGATTGATTTCAACATGATAGAGCCTGCTAATGACCCAAGTGCCCTCCCTCCCCCTTCCTTGGCCTTCCAACCCACTCCCAAAGAACTATCGGTTGTTGGTGATTCTATCAGAAAATTACGTAAAATAGAAACAAAATATACTTGAATACCAACCAATCTTGCCAGATTTCTCATCATTTGTAAATCTTCGATGTGCCTTCAAACCCTCAGCGTGACAAGCTTCGAAAGATGACCCAAAACCCTAGTCTTGTCATTGACTAGAAGGGAAGGAAATCCTTCTTGCAATAGGATTAGGGTTTTCTTATCTCTTCATTAATGGCAGAGGTTTTATTTTTTTATAATTTGAATTCTATCTAGGTTGGATGAGGGTCTAGGCCTAATCCAGGCCCAAGTATCATAGTATCACTTATAGAATATTTAAAGATTTGCATTGAAGATGTGCTACTAGTTATTTTCAATGTGTTTAATTGAATTTCATGATGTTAATGTTGGTTAGCAGTTATACATTGCAACTTCTTGATCAATCAACAACACCATATTCACAATATGTTGCATATGTTAAACATATGTTCATCATAGTCCACCATCCACATTAGTTTCTCCTTTCAAAGATGAGATAGCATACCATTCCACTGCAACACTAGTCCTTAAATATTTTATATATAATTCACCATATGCATAGTACGGTCTCCTCCAATATATACCACCTACACTCCAAGAGTATAACACTAAGTCAGTCAAGTCCATGTTTGCAAGCAAAAGTCATAAATAAAGATGTTAAATATAAACAAAGGAAATGCATTTTCTTGAGAAAAGCCAAAGGTAGCACGCAAAATAGCAACTGTTTCAGCAACTTGAATATTGCTAGATTACAAAAACAAACAAGACTCTCCTCAGTCTTTCCACCATGCAATTAATGCACAGTACTCCAAGAATAAAACCTAAAAAAAAAAAATTAACCAACATACTGTACTTCAATCACCTAATAGAGATATTAGCTTGAATTCATAGGCATCTTGAATAATTTGTTACCTACCAAATAGGAGTTGAGCTTCTGTAGTAACACAAGATTTAGAAGCGGCTATACTATTCTTTCCTGTTGTATACGGGCTTCACTCTAATGTAAGTGATTATTATAAGGCAGCAAAGCTGAACAGCCTGAACTACTTATAGGAGTCATATTTTCATTCAAAAGCATTAGAGAAATACATGCATGAACCAAATATTTCCTATTTATAAAATCTAAAACTTCCAAGCCAAGTGGAGAATAGAAGCCCCAACATCATTCCTTTTCAATGAGACTATTTATGGTGCTACTTTCATCTGAAGGCTAAAACTAGTTAAGCAAGCATGGATATCATAGTCATAACTTTCATACGCTTGTATATTTGCACCATAGTTCACAAACTCCTCTCAATGCATCAAGCCTTTATAATGCAACACTTCAAGTGGCTACACACATTAAGGTCTCTGTGTACACCATTTTGTCAATTTGAATTATGTCCAAAGCCATAAACATTTTGTGGAGCAGAAGCAGTATCATAGACCCAAATTGCTCCTCTGTTCATGATTCCTCAGTCTTAAACTCCTCAAGCGAAAGTAGCTTCACTATCACATGGACCATCTTTTCTAGGCCCATGATCTCCATAAGTTGTTGTGAAGTAACTTTATCTGTCTGGATATCGGGTCAACTCGATCTACTATTGTTTTTCTGGTCCAATTGTTAAGTATAATTAAATAAAGATATATTAGTCTTTTAAGTTATAAGTACCTTATAAATACCAACAACATTAGAGATAGGGTTAGAGTGTGAAAGAGACGCAGCAACGAGGAAGGTTGCAGTCACCAAAAGTTCCTGTACATCTTATTGAAATCAATGGTCTTTTCTCATGTTTACTGTGTAAATACTTTATTGATTATCAATAATATTAGTTCAACATGTATAATAGCATTCAGTAGAGCCTCAATAAGAAGAAGTGTTGCATGTGGATTTCTTTTCTGCCATCTGGTTCCTGTTGAAGCAGTCGAAAACTCAGCTTTTTAAATCAACCACCAAAAACAACAAAGAAGGAAGAAGAGGCACGATGAACCCTTTCTATGAAAATAAATTTTTACTAGACACATAGCCATTTTTTGAAGAGTGAAAAATCGGTAGGACCAGCCAATATTCCTATAGAAGTTTGAAAAATCCTAGGAAAAACAGGAATCACTTGACTCACAAGACTATTTAATGAAATATGAAGAAACCAAAAGATGCTTGAGGAATGGAGAGCAAGTAAACTTATACCCATATATAAGAATAAGGGAGACATTTAGAATTGTGCGAATTATCGAGGTATCAAGTTAATGAGTCATACTATGAAATTGTGGGAAAGAATTATCGAATGTAGGTTAAGACAAGTATCGAGTACAATAGAGAACCAATTTAGATTTATGCCAGGCAGATCTACTGTTGAAGCGATTCACCTTTTGAGATGTCTTATGGAACATTTTAGAGCAAAAAAGAAATACCTTCACATGATATTTATTGATCTACAAAAAGCTTACGATAGAGTACTGAGAGAGGTTCTTTGGAGTATCTTAGAAAAAAGAGGCATCCCATTGACATACATAAACCTTATAAGAGACACGTACGATGGTGTAAAAGCATGTGTGAGGATTCATGAAGGAACGACAAACTTCTTTGAAGTTAATATTGGGTTACATCAAGGATCAATTTTAAGTCCATACTTATTTATAATGGTGATTGATGAGTTAACAAAACATATTTAAGATGAAATACCTTGATGTATGTTATTTACATATGACATTGTGTTAGTGGAGGAGTCTAAGGAAAAAGTTAATAGAAAATTGGAACTATGGAGAGAAACATTAGAAAGTAAAGGATTCCGATTTAGTAGAATAAATACTGAATATATGGAATGTAAGTTTGATCATTTGGTTACTTCAGAGGATATAGAAATTAAAATCGGCACACATTGCATCCCCAAAGATATTTGTAGTTTGGCGAGCTTGGCTACATCTTTGTAGAACTTATATGATTTGTATTTTTTGGTGCAATGCTTCACTATTGCATGTAATGTTGCCTTGGGGATTGTTTGTTGATTTGGTGAGTTTGATAGAGTTTTAGTGGTTTGCATTATTGGTTCTCATTTGGATATTTATTGTTGTGGTATTCCCAAAGTTTGCGTATTGAACTATCTTTATAATTGATATCATAACTTCAAATAATTTTTTTGGAAGCTTTGGATTGGTGTTTGTTTGAAATATATATAATTTGTGGATTCTAACATTTGGTAGATGTGACAAACTTGAGGTGTTCACACACATCTTGTTGTGGTGTGACTTTTAAGTTTGCAAACGTTTGAGTTTTAGGGGGTATTCTATTTTCATGGGTGGATCAGCCGCAAGCTAGGCCTGTCCTTGCTATATTTTCTTCGGAGTTGTATACAGGCATGGGGCATCGTAAATGTTTACTAGTTTTGCGTTGCTTGGTTACATATGATTGTTGTAGGTGGGGTAAGGGGGCGCCTTTATACACAAGTAGGAAACCTTCCAAGGAACAACGAAGTAATTAATTCAGCCATGGAAATACATTTGAAGTTCTTGGAAAAGTTTTAAGTTTCAAGATGGGTGGAATGCTTTTATTTAAGAAAACATCTAGTCCTTGAGCTAAGTTAGCTTTTTGGTTTATTGATTGTCACCTTGTGGGTTGTGGAGTAGATGAGTCCCTCCCTACAAACGACGTACACTTTGCTAAGGTACCATAAGAACTTCGTGTTTTAAAAGTGAAAGTTTGTTTAAAGGATTATCCGTTTTGTATACGGGATTTAACTAAGGATTCAGTTAGAAGAAGCATGTGTTTTAATTTGATTTTGACATCACAAATTTGATTTTTTTCTGAGTTAAACAGATTGCTTGAATATGTGACAGCAATACTTAAGTTTTGATTTCAACTTCTATTCTATTTAGCAGTTTACATATTAGATATCTACTTAGTGACCGAATTTCAAGGACAAAATTTTGTTAAGGGAGGTAGCCTAAAGCCAAATTGATACCCCAAAACCATAACCAAATGTAAAAGAAAAAGAAACCCGAATTTCAGATATGGAAAGGAAAGCTAGTTTTCTAGGGTTTTGTATCTACTCTAAAACCATGCCTTCGGGGTCTGCCGAAAAGAAGGTGGACGTTGGTCAAATGAAAAATGAAATCTCGTAGTAGATTTTCAGGTACAGTTTATTGTTTCTCACTATTTTCCTAGATTTCCGGTGAAAACACATGCCACCATCGAGTATTGCGAAATGACTTTGGAGGCAAAAACCAGATGATCACACTAGGTGAGTGATCGACCATCGTGGTAGTATAAACCATCGGAAAACAACGATCTACACTAGAGCCATTGAAGTTTATAGTATCTTCCTTTTTATCTTTCCGTCAAATGACTTGGCTATTTCAAAGCTGTTTGGACTCTGATTTGGCTACGGTTTGAGTCGTTGGTGTTGCTATGGAATAGGCTATTATTTTTATGATTGTTTAGTATCTAAATCAAGGACATTATATTGAATCTGAGTGGTAAAAGCTGAATTTTGAAGTGTTTTCGGAAATGTGGATATTCTCTCCTTATATTTCTAATGTTAGGGGTAGTTTCATGTGGATTTGAAATTGAGCAGGTGTTATCAAATGTGTTTTCTATTTTAGATGATACTTTTTTACATGAATTAAGCATTTTATAATGAACATACGCGGACATGTGTGTGAGAAACTACCACATGAGGATGATGAAGGTTTTGGATATGGATATAACATTTATTGAACCTAAAAGAGATGATTGACTTGACTGTTGAATATATTAGAGACTCGATTGTGATATGATGGGTTTAGAAGTTTGATCAAGGGCATGTGCAAGGTGGGCTGGCGGGCACCCTAATCACGTAGTGGGGACTAGCAAAAAACTGCTGTTCGAACAAATTGTGCAACCTTGGTTTTTTGTATGGTGAAAGCCCCACATAAATCGTGTGGATTCCGAGGCATTGTCTAATTGGATTCGTATGTAGTGTGTTATTTATTTTGAAACAAGAAAGCTTCTTATATAGATTTACAGATGGAGCTCGCACAAGGATAAGGATGACACAACAAGAAATAAGGATAATTAGAGAAGGTTGTACAAATACAAATAGTTTAGTTTGTTAGTTGTAAATTGATTTTATATATCAAAATTAGAGTTGATATGCAATTTATCTAAGATCTGCTCATCTGGAAATATTATTCTTCATATTTGAAAATTTCATAACATAGCATACCTCGTGCTATTTCAGATGGAAACGATTACTTGGTAAGGCCTACAGACACAAGGTGTGACAACTCGTTTCTCCACCTCATCCAAATTCCTCCATGGAAACTATTACTTGGTATAGATAAGATAAACCTTCACAGAAACCAACTATTTTGAAGATATGTTGCGCACTAGTACGATTAATTGTGGATTAGAGAAGGATGCTACACTTGCAAACTTGGTATTGCCTGCCCCTCTATAGTTAGTTCCGAAACAAAATGTTACTGTTTATATATATATCGATTGCCACGCACTCTCTGACCAATGTAACAAAGGCATGATAGTAGAGTAATTGCTACAAGGTTCATGACTTCATTGATACAGGTACAAACAACCCCCAATTGTATTAATAGTGAGATGCCAAAGCTTAATTCAAAGTCCTTGAATTAATTGACGCCGCTCAACATGACAATAGTGATGGTAGTTTCAATTCATGTTAAAAAATGGTTGACGGGATTGAGCTTAATCAAGGAAAGGTCAAAACCAAGCTCAATGCATGTGTTGAAAACTAAGGGAGTTGGGATTTAGATTGCCTAAACATCTTGGAGGAATCTTTTGGGATTTTGATAAGATGAGTACGTCTTTCACTATCAATGGAAAGACACGCCATCAAGGCCTTAGGCAAGGATTCGAGCATGAAAACTCAAGGAAAGAGTAACCAAGTCATTAAGCATGATAGAATCCAAACTTCCTACATTGAATGAACATCACCATATGAAATTCAATGAAAAGTACCTTTAGTGCTGCAGAAAATCACAAAGTTCATCCCAAGATCCCCCTGAATATCCTTCAGATGAGGTAAAGTTTGTGAACTACAATTTTCAGCAATAGAGCAAGCCTTCGACCGAGACTTGGCAACAACTCTGATAACATCTTTCAGTGTAACTTTCTCCACTCGTACAACAGTGTTCCATATGCCAAATTTGGGACGCGATTAGCACTACGATTCCAAAAGAAATGCAAGTCACAAAAGCGGATTTGGAGGTTTGAGTACAGAGAAGAGAAACAGTCATACATCCCATGTGGCTGGAATTTCTACGGAGATTACTATTTCTGCATACTCCTTTTTACCATCACAACACCCATTTTTTTCAAAAATATCGGAATTACCCCCTAACACTCTTTCTTCTCTACCATAAATTCCGTCATTCCTTTCTCTTTACTCGAGGAATCAGTATTTCATTTATTTTTTTAGCAACATTACCTTCTTCCCAATCGGACAACACATGAGTACACTACAAATTTCATTGGAGAGATGATAGAAAAAAGAAAAGATGAATCAAGAATAAGAAGTTGGAGTGGATTGATTCTTACAAAAATCATGGGGCTTTTGAAAGAGAGATGCAGTTAGGACATGCTTGTGTATCATATGATATGGTATGATATGCTATATTAAATATTGAATATTAAAAAAATTAAAATAAAAAAACATAAGGTAACAAATTGTTATAAAACACAATCGGAATGCAATTAATAAGCTGTTAAACATTGCCATGACATGGCAATTGCATTTTCACAATCAATAAACAATAATGTCAATAAGCTATAAGAGTAAGAAAGTTAAACTTAAAGTTAATAATGTACCAACGTGCTTTTGAAAGTTTACAAAGTTATTATTACAATTACATAACACAAATACAAAGTTACAAACTATAAGAGTTCAATTTCGGTGTTTCCTTGCATAAAAAGTGAACCATAATCAACAAATGCATCGTAAGCATTATAATCAAGTCGCCGCTATCATCATCATTGCCACCATCACGATCATGTCTCTCCTGTTCCTCTATAATTAGGTCCTCCAATCTAGTACCTTACACATCGTCATCTCCAATATTCGCTTCTACCTCTATTGCTCTCTAGTTTGCATCCTCTAAAATAATCAGGCTCTTCTTCTTCGACCTAATTATTAAGAATATCAATATATTCATACCTAAGTGGGTCTTGCCCTTCTTGCAACTCTTTTCATTTGTCTATAAAGAAAACAAAAGAAAAAATAAGATGCATTTAGAACTTAAAAGATCATTACTTATGAGTATAAGTAAGGAATAACAAATATATAACCTTCTTTAAATTTTAATCTTTGCCTTAACTGCATATTGTATGCATATATACCAAATTACAAAGATGAGCATGCTCCAATATGTTTCTCTTCTTTGTGTGAATGCATCAAAGAAACTCTAATTTCTTTCACATTCATTCAAACTACATATTTGGCTTAATATGCGTTGAGCAAACCTCGATAAGTTTGGTGCATCTACACTAAAGTGAGCCCACAATTCATCTAAAATAAAATATAATAAATGCAAGGTTTAAGTCTTAAGTTAAGAATGAGTAAGTAATAATATTTTATCAATAAAACAAATCATACCTGGCCGCATTTGAGAGCCTAGTTGTATTGCAATTGACCTTCTAAAATCTCTAACACTATTTATATACTTAGATAGCACTAAATGAATGTTGCACTGAGTTGATGAATTTTGTATAAGGTCAATTGCATTAAATATCCATTTCTTAACTTATTCATCCTCTATGAAGTTGGGAGAAAATCTAATAAAGAGATTAAGAAAATAGGCAACAACATGCAAATTATGATGGATTTTCTGATTTCAACGTTCATCAATTATCTTTCAAACCTTCTTTAAAAGTGTCAGCTTGTAATCAAGGTTTTCTTGTGTTTCTAGTTTGGTCTTATCTATAACATCATATATAATACATAACAAGCCTATCTTCACTCTCTACTCATTACTTTGACTAAAGTCACAATCATCCTCAAAAATATATTGCATTTCTTCCAAAGCATTAAAAATAAGATACACTATAATAATCCCCTCTCTCTTTCTCGACCAACTTATAGAGACTCATTCATTCCAAGGAACTCAGTGGTTGTCATCCCAAAGTCAGTTTGAATGGATAATGAATTAATTTGTGTCAAAGAACTATGATGGGCATTGCAATTGAATTGTACCATCTCTAACAATGCTACTCAATTCTTTTGACTTGATATGATATAATACCGTAAATATTCCTCTAACATGCTATTAAGTTTCTTTATCTATCCATCTGTTTGGAGATGGTGTGGAGGAAAATATCAGTCTTGTTCTTATCAATTGAAATAACTCAGTCCAAATCCAACTAGTAAAACTGTCACTCCTAGTAAAATAGTGGTACACTCTCTTAAGTGTTGCACTTTTGAGGCAATGGTGTGAATATCACGTACTTCAAGAACCAATGTACAACCACCAAGATGGATTCAACACTATCCACTCATGGAAGTCTCATAATGAAATCTATCATAAGGGCTTCCAAGGTCATTAAGGGATGTGAAGAGTGTGTAACAAACATATAAGTCTAGCATACTCCGTCTTGTTTTGTTGACAGATGAGACAAGCACAAATATAGTTTGCAATGTCGCACACCATTCAAGGCTAGTAGTAATCACACATCAGTGATTGCTCCACTTCTGGATGTTCCACATACTTGGCATCATGCATCCTAGTCATCAATATCAAATCTCCATTAGCAAGGTTCAAGAGTTGTCTCGTCGTCACCCATATAATCTTGCTTCATACCTCATATTAATCAATAAAGCCCTTTGTTAACGGTGTTGGATGAATAAGGGGTCCTCCTCATAATATTGCCTCACTAACTATAACATGTCACCTCGTAATCTCATGATGGTGGGTAGAATCTCCTTACAATACTTGTGGCTCAATTCAATTGAACCAACATTTTGTCTACCAAATTTATATACATAAATAAAGTCATACTCCTCCATCAATGTAACCAACAATCATATTTAGGGTTCACCTTCTTATGGGTTTTGAAGAAAGTGTTTACCGAATTATTTGTTACCATTAGGAAAGAAGATCCCAAAAGATAGATCCTCCATACTTGTGGACAATGATTGCAAATAACTCTCCCTCATGAGGAGCATAGCGTGTCTCTATATCCTTAAGTTTCCTTCGCTCAAACACAACTGAGTGTCTCTCCCGCACTAAGACACTGCCAATGGCTCGGTCTCACACTCCTTGGTCAAGGTCCATGGAGAGTCCTTTTTCAAGAGCTTGGCGAGGGGCACAACCAAACAAGAAAAAGGTCTAGTGAATCATTGATGGTAGTTCACCATACCTAAGAAAATCTACAACTTTGCCCCAGTGTAGGGTATCTCCCAATCTAGTATCTCCCTAACCTTTCTAGCATCTATACAGACCTCACCGCTACCAATAATGTGTTCGAGAAAGGTGACTCTATATGCATGGTTCTCCAAGTTGTGACTATATATGACAATATTGTCCAAGTATACAACTACAAACTCATCCAAGAATCCATGGAATACCTCATTCATCAATTAATAAAATATGATAGGAGAATTGGTTAGCCCAACCAACATAACCAAGAACTTAAATGTACCATACCAAGTAACCATAGCATTATTCGCCTAATATTCTAGGGCAACGTGTATCTATCAATACTCGAATCATAGGTCCAACTTACTAAACCATAGAGTGTCACTTAGTTGATCAAACAAATCAACTGCTAACTATAATAGGTATGAGACCTTTATTATGACCTTATTGAAGGCCCAATAGTATACACACATCTATAGTGACCTATTTGCCTTCTTCTAAAAGAGGATAGGTGATCCAAAAGAAGACTTAAATGACTATACCATCCCTGGCTCAAGTAACTCACTTGATTGCTTATGGAGCTCCTCCAATTATAGTGGACTCATATGGTAAGCGGATTTATTTAAAGCTTTTGCCATCAAAGTCAATGTAGTGGATATGATTTGTCTCTCTTCATGGCAAAAACTTCTTAGGAAGCTTTAGAGGTATAGTATCTCAAAACTCTTCAACAACCACCTCAATCTCCAAAGGAATAGAGAAGTACATACCATCGGCTCCTCTCCCTCAATACGAAAAGGAGAGTCTAGTTACTTAGTTGAAGTTTGCCTGTCAGTTGCATCGCCAAAAAAATCATAGCTCCGCATGAGCTAATGTTAGGTGCCTTCCTGAGGTCATACTGATGTACAAAGTCGAGTTGCCTCTCACCCATGCAAATGAGCCAGCCTATGTGGAGCTACCATAATCCTAGCAACTCTTAAGAAATCACATCCAAGGATGACTATGAAGTCATCTACATTCGTCACAATGAAACTTAGGGTCCCTATCCAACATCCTACTCTCAACCTACAAGAGTGGGCAACACCGAAACTCAATTAGCTTTCGAGTTCACAATCTTGAGCTTCTGCTTAGAGGTCATGATTTTCAACCACATATTCTTCATAGTCTCAGCAATAATAATTAGAGATGGTGCTCTGACTCAATGAGAGATCACATTGGGGTATTGCCTATGGCAATCTCCATAAACATTAATGATCAATGACGTTATGTGTTCCATTGAATGACATTTAACAACTGGAATCCAGTTACTTATGCATCACATGAACTTAGATTTTTTGTTAAACTATTTGCTCCATCACAAGTATAGTAGTCAATTTTACTTGACGTAAAGAGAACTTCATGGAATAGAGTCTGTTGTATCATTGACCCTCTACCACATCTATGAAAATAGTCCCTCGAAACACCCGATGATGGTGACAATCCACCGGATTGTCTCAACTTGTTCCTCCTCAACACATAGCAAAATAATCTTTGTTGAAACATCATCTCTTCTTTCTAAAGCTTCACGACCAACACATCCTCACATGGAGTAGAGATCCCTTGCAAGTGCTCCCATTCATCCCTAGTCGATGAAGTCCCTTAAGGGTGGACACACAAGCACGTAGAGATAGAAGAGGAGGAAGAAGAAGAATTTTATTTTTGCTCTTCAAAGATGAAATCTTTATACAGTGACTGTCCCTATTGCACTATCTCAATGAGAACTTAAATTAGACAACCTTAAACAAAGAAAACAGATCCAAATTAGACACTCTACACCCAAACTAAATGTCAAACCAAATGACACCCTAAATGATCCAAAGTTAAACCCAAATAACATAAAATTGTATCCAAATAAGTAATAGACTCTAAACACCTAATGACGATCATATATAACCGGTTATTAGATAACCAAAGCAAATACAAAAGACCTAAACAAAATTACTTAAAGATGCACTAAGGATTCAACCTTGGCATGTGTGTATCCCACGTCATGCATGGCGCGTATGTGGAACACCCAAAAATAGTATTGTGACAACTCTCTTCAGCCAAGGAGACCTCATTCTCGTGGTTATGCAAGTGAAGTCCACCATGATACTTGCTCCCCCAGCTAAGTCGAGCTCCACCTTCGACTGTTCTCTTTTAGCCTTCGAAATGTCTACTAGGTGCCCACACATAAGGACACTTATTTCTACACCAACATCTACTCGATGAATCGATGACTACCTCACACGTCCACCACGACGATACTTCCATTTGGTCTCACCCAATGTACGACACCACCAAAGCCAACTAGCCTCAAGTCATACTATTGGTCACTCTACCGTAGCACCTCCAAAGTCTCACATGTGTAACTATCGTCATGCTGGCACACCATGTGTTGAATGCAACACCGCATGTGCATGCACCATATATTGCCTCTCCCTGTTAGGCCTGGCACCCAATCAACTCTTGGACTTGGAGTAGACTTTCAACCTTGCATAGACACCCATGATCCTCTCACATTCGGTCTACTCTTAGAATCGACATCCTCAAGATGGCAAACATCCCTATAACCTAAACCATGGCATGATGATGTCATCAATGTTGCACATGATTCACCAACCGATGCACTACTAAAATCCACATGAAGAATGAACCCCAGTTACCTCTAGTCCATGCATATGACTCTTATAAGATATGGGGCAACTACCAACTTATAGGCGAGGAAGAAATCATACCTAAGAATAAAGGAATACAAATCAAGCTATATCACCACCAAGTCATGCTCCCCGACCAACATCCTATTCTGAGTAGGCATACTCTCAGGATCTCCATCACTCTCTTAGGTACCAAATTCACCATCTTGACCTACTAATCTAAGATCATGACTATCAAACCCGTATAATGTGCCATGATGGATGATATCAATGAATGTGTTGTCTAAGAATTAATCACGATATGAATAGTATATTGAGCCACTTGAAGCTCCATGTACATGCCTTCTTGATGTGACTCGACTCCTACCTATATAGTGCTCAAGAATTTATAATATACTGATCTAGTCTCACTAAGATCCTCACGATCGTCCCTAACTGGATCTACATATGAAGAGGTCGCTTGAGCAATGTGCTCCTCATCATCAAATTGAGGTTTCTCATCCTCAGCTATCAATGCAACAAGCTTAACCTTTTTAGGACACTTTCATAAAATGTGATTCTTGATATATAAAGCAAGGTTCACGTTACTTCGATAAACCATGTGCTAAAGGAGGCTTTTGGACACCTAAAGAAGAACTTGGTTGTTGCTCTCCTGAAGATATACCTGACTAACCGCCTCACCTCCAGTTTGTATCCTTTGAGGGCTTACTAGGTGCACTACCACCTCTGCTCTTACCCTCTGCATGGGTTGCTCTTCCATCTATCTGCCTCAAGTCCACGAAGGACTCTGCCACCATCATGGCCTCCAGCACACTCATAGGGTTCCATTGTCACAATTCGGTTTCATTCCATAGTTGCAAACCCTCCTCAAAATGATATAGTTTGTCCATGTCTAACATATCCTATACCTCCAATAATAAGTCATTGAATTTCTTCACATAATCATTCATAGATTTGACATGCCTTAATTGTCGAAGAAGATCTCGTGCATAAAGACCACTGTTGGTGGGTAGGAATTGTCTCCGCAACTCTACCTTCGATTGAACCCACAAAGAGATGGGCTCATGACCTTATTCTCATATCAAAGTATGGTATGTCCTCCACCAAAAGCTCTGCATCCCCAACCACTAGTTGGTCATCCTCAAGGGCTCGAGCTACTTGAAAATACTCTTCTATATCCTAAATAAAATTCTTTACTGGTCTCAAGTGTCATCAAAAGAACAAGGGTCTAACACTTTCACCTTCCATGTGAGACTATAGTGGATGGGGACAGGGGCCATATCTCCACTCATACTAGCAACACTTGCATGAAAATCTGAAGTAGGAGTAGGTGGAGTTGATTGAGATGCCATCATCATAGTGTTTGTCATATTAGTCATGACTTCTCTTATCATATCATGCTCAGTCCTTATATGTTCAGCCATCTCCATCCGTTGAGAAATCTGCTTAAAAAAAGCCTTTACACTAGCCATGGAGTCAATAAGGAACTAGACCTCCAAAGTATCACTAGAATCTACAATTGTCCCTCGATCCATTACCGCATGAGAATGGGTAAGAGGTATTAAGGTGTTTGGCTCAAGTAAATTTGTAGTAGAAAAGATACCCAGCTTCATGTGTGAATAAATCTGTACTAAAATTCTGTCTCAACAAACAAATATATAATAAAACTTTATTTCCCATGACAAATTTATAATGAACCAAATGTAATGAAGCTTCTGTAAACACCCAAAATTTTCTTATGAAATGTTTACCTTTTTAGGGAAATAGCTATTTTTGGCAATTTTAGGTTTTCGAATGAAAAAGGCACTAAACGAGCTTATGTCGGTATCAAAATTTTATGGAAGCTTTAAAATGATGAAAGAATGCTTTCCTTTCTGAAAATTTCAAATTTTGACAAAATTGGGGAAAATGACGATTTTGCCCTTAGCACTGGAAAAGCAGGATTTCATTTCCTTAAAAGATTTATGACAAAAAGTATGTTGAAAGATTTCCTCTTGAAAAGAAAAAGGCATTGAAAAGACAAGTTGACACCTAGCCCAGAAAGGGAAAACGGGCATTAAAAAGGAAAAGTGAGCTTCCTAGAAAGAAAAGCTCACATTTGGAAAGAAATCAATTTCCAGAGGGTAAGGTCGGTATTATCAAAAGAAAGGAAAGACTGAAACAAGAACGATTGCTTCCGAAAATAAAGGTTTTGGTATCGAAAGCATTTCTTAACATATCCATGTTATGCTTGGTTATTAAGGTAATTAAGTATTGATATGCACCAGTTTGGCATTATCATCCATCACTGTTATGTCACTTTGATGTTAAGAGTAGTGTTAGTGTTCCAACACTCATGAAGGAAATTCGGTGAGCATAAATAGATGGTTTTTCAAAAACGTAACATGGGCTTAATAGAACACGTTCATAGTAGAAAGGCATGTAATATGTATTTGCATAACCATTTTCACAGCAAGTATGCAGGTAGAAGTTTAGAATGCTCATGGTGGAGAACATGGAAGATGTACGAAATTCTGAAGTTGCTGATGTGGCTGCATCCTGTCAACAAGCTCAAAAACCTGTCAACAAACCTTCAACCGATTTGTAGCTGTAGCCTTCAACAAATACTAGCTGCAGCATATCTGTAACAAATGGATAAAAGCCCTGAAGATCACGATGAGATTAAATGAAGATAAAGATTACAGATCGTGACCAACAACTCAAAAGGAATCAAATACAGAAGATCTTGATCAGATAAAGTTCAGGACTTACCTAACTCATATGAAATCAAAGCCTAATCAGATAACGATTCAAAGCTTACCAGATAAAGGAATCATCAAATGCAGATAACGTTATCAATTGCAGATAACGTCCCAACCAATTCACAAGAGATCAGATGCATATGATATTCAAATTACAAAGTAACGTTCAACATAAAGTTCAGCAATACAAATCATGTGCAGATCACGTTTAAGATCAGATGAAATCAGGTACCAAATGAGATCTTATCAAAACAACCAAGATCAAGCTCATCCAAATCCCAACAAACAGGTATCTGTGGGCCTATAAAAGGGTTCTCCCAGGTCCTGCAGAGGGCATCAACGGATCAAGCATCAACCAGGAAGGGGGAACCAGGAAGGAAAGAGGCATCAACGGATCAAGCATCAACCATGAATGAAGAAGGAAAGAGGAACCAGCGAGCATCAACAGGGAACGATCAACCAAGACACATCAACATTCAGTCCGAAAATACAGAGAAATAGAGAGAGAGAGAGAGGGAGAGAAAGGAGGGGAAGAAGAAGAAAAAGGGAGGCCGGACTGGTTTTGACATCCGACAATCATCCGACGAAGCTCTTCTATGTTCCCTCTCACTCACACAGGTTGGAATTCTTGCACAAATTGGTTTTAATTCATGAGAATCTGAAAAAACACAGATTCTGGAAATTTGTACATGAATCAAGGCCTTGAGCCCATGTTCTTCATTTATATCGATACAAACATGCATGATTCCTTCATGAACGAAATTAAAATCTACCTTAGATGATTTCCATGCTTTATTAGGACTGATACAGGTTGAATTTTGGTCTAGAATCAAGTTAGAAACCTTCTGAATTTTTTTGCAAACTTGGTTTTTGAAACTGTCTGTGCACACACATCTGATCACATAATTATTATGGGCAAACGGATAAGCTAATTGATTCAAAATTTTGCATGAATAATCTAAATATAGCATACTTGATTAGATAAAATTTTGAAGAATTTTCATGAACGATTGCCTAGTCAATTAAATCCGTGAAATTTATATAAAATTCAGATTACGTTTTACAGAAACAGAACATTCAGTAACAAACCTCTGTTCTTTTGCTCATATCTCTGCAACCGCTGAATGAAATTTGATAAAATTTGATTCTTTGGAAAGATAACATCCGTAGGTTCTAGATAAAAAACAAATATTTCAATTTGGATGTCTGAGTGTTGAGATATGTCTATTTTTCTGAGCTTCTGATTCACAGAAACAGAGTTGTTCTGAATTTTATAACAATTTCTGATTCTATATTTAATTATCAGGAAATAAAGAATTAAATTATAAAATAAAAATATATTATGATTCTACACGTGTGTCTTTATTATGTAAAATTTTTAGAATTTTTGGAGAATCATAAGTATTTTTAAAAATTCAGAGAACAGGTCTCTGGAACTGAACTGATTCTGCAACTTTCAGAATCTGAAAATTTTCAGAAATCAAGAACTTCAACACAAATCTGAAACTTTGGAAAATCTGGTTTTTTCTTTCTCAAATTAACGGATTCAAACAAATTTCAAGCGTCTAGGCTGACCCTTGAGCACCGGTTCAAGAAGGCCTAAGTCGAAAAGATCTCACTTGTCCACAATCGTTCTAAGAAGTCAGAAAAACATAATTTGTTAGTTTTAGCAAACTAACTGGCACGCTCGCGCAACCCGACGTAGTTCGAGGGTTTGGTTTCGAATCCCACGATTTGAAATAAAATCACGTCTACAACTTCCTATCCCAAAACTAGTAAATTTCTAATAGAGTTTTCAGCCTCAAAATAAATAAATATATAATAAACTTTTTATTATATACATAACTTTAATAAAATCACATGTGGACTTGATAATCATGTCCAAGCCCTTCCAAACCATGGTTGATCATGGTATGAAAGTGGTGGTTTCCAACTAAAACCACACTAGCCAAAATTGGTGAAATTCGGCCAACACGGTTGAATCTACCACTCCCGATATGACCCAACAGTACTCCAAAGAACAATTATATTTTGGCAATCTAGAATCCAATTTTGGCCAAATTTTTTTCTGCAGGTATGTAAAGAAGTCATGTAGGTCTCTGCAAAATTTTACTAGAAACTTTGTACGGTCCAATCTATAATGAATTTTATAAAATTAGATTAAATTTAACCAAACTACAACCAATCTAATGGATAAACCTACTACTTTGGCTTCTACCACGCCTTGGCTGAGTTCCACCACCTTTTTAGGTTTTTTTACCCTCTATAGAACCCTATAGAACTACTACATCAACCAGCAACACCTTGTTGCAATCGGTTGGATGTGGTAGAACCTAAAATTATAGAAAAACATATATTTAAAGGTATTCGAGCCCAAACCACCATAACTAGTTCTCGGCCTTCCACGAATCACTTTCCACCACCTTCTTGGGCACCATACATGTCTCAATAAGCTCTAATACCAAGTTGTCACTGGTCCTCCATTAGTAACGTTCCTAGAATCCTAATGATAGTGATAACCGCACCCTATTGCATGAATTCATTCCTCTATAACATGTAAAAAAATAATCTTTGTTGGAACAACCTCTCTTCCCTCTAAAGCCTCACGACTAGCACATCTTCACGTGGAATAGAGATCTCTTGCAGACGCTTCTAGTCTACCCTAATCGATCAAGTCATTCAAGTGCACATACACAAACACATAGAGATGGAAGAGGAATAAGAAGAAGAATTCAATCTTTGCTCTCCAAAGGTGAAATTTGTATTCAATAGTTGTCTCATTACAATATATCTCAATGAGAGCTTAAATAAGACAATCCTACACAAAAAAATGTATCCAAACAAGATCCTCTAGATCTAAACTAAATGGCATCCTAAATGATCCAAAACTATACTTACATATATATGTGAACATATATAGAGAAAGTTGTATATGTGTGCACCATGGTTAAACATTCTCAAAGATCTCAACTATCGATTTGAAGATCAACCATTCAGAAAGTAACTTGTACCATGCACATTATTGTAGCTATAAAGTACCAATGTATCCTTTTCCTTTTTAGATTTGAATTTAAACTATTGATCTCGTCTATTGGACGGTTGAGATTTAACAGCATGTTTAAGTATGGTTTGATGTGCGCATGGACTACACTCTCCATATATATGTATATGTATATATATGTGTATAATTTGTGTGCATATGAAAAAAAGATGAAATAACGGTCTATGGTGATGTGTTTGTGATGTTACTAGATATATTGCTAGTGATTGCTGTTTTGGTTTTTGCAGCCATATTGGTTAAGTAGTCTAAGAAACAGTTTGGAGCATTCGTACTCGATAGACCATATAGATGCTATTGTTTGTTCTGAAAATAAGTTGCAATTAATTAGCTCTCTTTCTCTCTCTCTCTAAACTGCCCTCTACCACTCCAACCCACCTTCCTCTAAACTGCCCTCTAAACACTTTCATTGAGACTCTCTAGACCACCTTCATATATAGCAGTTTTCCTTTTACTAAGCGAAGGTCGATGCCCAATGCATTTGATTCATTGTACCAGGTGGATAGGACCCTATTTTATGGGTGTTCCGGTACCAAAACCAAGTATAAATAAAACAGAGAACGTTTTTGATTGATGGAACTGTAGTTCCATGGTTCAATTTTATGCTGTGGGCCATGGGGAGGTTGGCATACAAATTGAGCCCTGACCCTTGATCAAAATCCCTCAGGTTTTCGCTCTCGCTATGCTTCCTTCTTCTTCTTCTTCTTCTTCATTGCTCTGCCATGAAGCTCTCTCCTTCGTTGCCCTAGAGTTCTTGTTACCGCTAATCCCAACTACCAATCGCCGCCTCTCTGCCACCCAAGTGTCATTTTCTCCTCTTTATCTTCATTCTGCTCCATTTTCTTCCGTTTTTCTCTTTTTCTTCTCCTATACTTTCCTTCTTCTTTCTTTTACCCACCCTTGTTTTGTTCTTTTATCTCTTTCTCATCGCATTTAGTTCTTTGATATGGTCATTTCGTTTATGGATGGTGCATGTTTTTGCCTATCAATCAAACTGCCCACATACTTTCCTCTCCTTTTGCCTACTCATAAACAATTATTGAATTTTGGGATGTTGGCCAGGCGTTTTACAATGTGGAATGCGGTCTAGGTACCAAAGAGTCTTTGCTCATGTTGGCATCTCTAGCATTTTTTATGGAATTGCTGACTGAAAGCTACTTGCCCATAACCTGTTTGTAGGATTGTTGAAGAGTGACTTTTCTGCTATGGTTCTTGCAAGTGGCTGAGGCTAAACTGAATAGAATAAGTTTTGTTACTGTAGTTGTTGCTTGTGCTGCTCTGGTTGAAGGAAAAGAGATCCATAGGATGATTGTTCAACATGGGCTCTGTAGACGTGCGAAAATTCTCACTTTTGGGTTTTTAGGCCTAAAGTGAACCTTTTCGTATCTACTTCGCTTTATGGGCGTGCCAGCTAGTTTACTTTAACTAGCAAAGTATGTTTTGAAAATAATCTGACTTTTGAAAGACGATTGTAGGCAAGCGGGATTTTTACGTCGCAGACCTTCTTGCACCGATGCGCAAGGGTTAGTCTGTACGCTTAGAGACTTCATTTTGAAACAAGTTTAACTCAAAATATATTTTGAATGAAGAAGTGTTTTAAAACCTTTTGAAAACCATGCATTTGGGCGATTTTGATTTTATAAGGGTTGGACGACCCTAAGTCTTTCAAATTTTAATCTACTTAGGCACGATGTGCGTGCATCGAAATAGCCTAAGTCTTGGCATGTTTGCACGACTGATTCGAGTTGTTTGTGTATGATATTCAGATTTTATTTCACGTGGATTAGCACGTGCCTATGTCTTTCTTTTTATCCCTTTTCGGGCCAACTAGGTGTGTGTTATGAACACGTAACCTAAGTGGAGCGACTTTTGAATGGGAGTATGGGGTTTGCTTTGATGCAATATGCGTCCTAACTCGTGGTATGGCGTATATGCAATGCAAACTCACGCAACTCCAAAGGGAAAACCCGAATTTGAAAGACAATGCGGAAGGGAAATGACTTGTAATGTAAATTGCGGAAGGGAAATTGCGGAAGGGAAATTGTAAAAGGGAAATATGGCTATATCTTAAGAGCGGAAAGGCTCAATAGTGCAAGTGTGTGCCGTGTATATATGTAAAGACTACGCACACTGCTGAACATTAAAACCCAAATCTTAAAGACATAAGCGAAAGGGAAATACTTATAATATATATGGGCCCGAAGGTCGCCAACGTGTTGCGTGGGTGTTGTGTGTATATTGAAAGACAACTCACACGACTTGAATGAAACCCAAATATAAATTGCAATATGGCCTTAACTAAGGTCTTGGGAGTAAGAGCGAAAGCTCAATGTATGTGAGTGCGAGAATTGAAGTACTACACACACGACATGAAATTAAACCCAAATATAAATTGCAATATGGCCTTAACTAAGGTCTTGGGAGTAAGAGCGAAAGCTCAATGTGTGTGAGTGTATAATTGAAATACTACACACACGACATGAAATTAAACCCAAGAGAAAATATAACACGGCCCTTACTTGGGTCTTGCAAATAAGAGCGAAAGTTCAATGTGTGTGAGTGCGAGAATTGAAAGACAACACACATAACTTAAGCAAAACCCCACGCAACTTAAAGTATATAAATAAATTTATATCTTAAGGGCTGATTAGGCTCGTGTGTGTTCAAAATCGTGCACAACTAAGAGCGAGGTAGGCTCAAGTGCACGTGTGTGTGGGTGTGCCAAGCCACGTTATTACAAGCGGGGGGAGACAATGCTCCGTTATTACAACCCGTATCAAATTTAATTTAACTTAAGCAAGTCTACAAATAAGGACCGAGTTAGGCACTTACGTATAGCTGGTCCGGAGGTGACTTGCTTGAGCTTGGGCTTGGGCATCGCCTTGGGCTGCAAGAGGGAGCTCCTCGGAATGGCACGGCAAGGGTGTGATTGGTCGGGTGAAGCAAGGATGGCGGATGTGGTGCCTTGGGGCTTGCCGGCTACTAGGAGGGTGCTGTTGTGGTGTCTCGGGCTGAGGTGTTTAGGGAGTGTCACTAAGGTATAGGGCTGGTGCTAGGGAAGGTGGAGCTAAGGGGTGACTAAGGGGGGTGTCTAAGGAAGAGGGTGTAAGGCCGCGGGTGATTGGGTGCAGTCGGCTGTGGCTGGCCAACTAGGGGCAAGTTAAGTGGTGGCCGGCTGGGGTAGTTAGGGGATGTCACGAATGGGAAGGTAGGGCGCTATGGAAGGTGGAGCTAAGGGGTGGTTAAAGGAGAGGAAGGGCAGGTCCTAGGGAACAAGGTAAGGTGGTTGGGGTAGCTAGGGGGTGTCACGAAGGGGAAGGTAGGGCAGCGGGTGGTGCGGTTGGGTATGGTTGAAGGGTGGCGGTTAGGTGGTGGCCGGAAGGTAGTGGTGACTAGGTTAAGGTAGGGTACTATGGGGTGGCTGAGAGTGGAGGGGGAGTGAAGATAGGGTGGAGTTAGGATAGGGTACTAACCGGATAGGAGAGGGAGGTTGGTGTCCAAGGAGGGCAGCTGGGTGGAAGGAGTGGAGTTTGCCGGGCGACTATGGTGGCGTGGAATGATGCAGGCCAGGAGGTAGTGGTGGCGTGGAGTGGTGCAGGCCGGGAGGTAGTGGTGGAGCAGGTGAGAGAAGAGAGCAAGGTGAGAGAGGGCTCGGTTGGGCCAAGGTGCTGGGGGAAAAGATGAAAAACCCACCCACTAGGGGGGTTTTTATAGGACTTGAAAAGGTCGGTTGGGGCTGGTTTTGAGAGGGTGGTTTAGTGGTTAGGTGGTGGTGGTGTGGTGATAAGGTGGGCTGGTTTTGAGGGAGGGGCAGATATTTTGTTTTAGGTGGTTTTAGGGATATGGTGTGCTAGGGTTTAGGTGGGGTGATTTAGTGGTTTAGGGCTTAGCTAGGTGGGTTGGTTTTGGGGTGAGGTTTAGTGAGGTGGGTTAGGTGTTTAGGCTAGGATTAGGTTAGGATTAAGGGAATTAGGCTAGGTTTAGGGAAGGATTAGGGAGGTGGGTTAGGTGATTAGGCTGGGATTAGGGAAGTGGGTTAGGTGATTAGGCTAGGATTAGGCTGGGATTAGGGTAAATGGCTAGGATTAGGGGTTTTAGCTTAGGATTGGGTTAGGAGTCTCCCTTTGCATATCCCATGGACTTCATTGCATCATGTTGGTGCAGCCCTAGGTTAGGTGTAGGCTCATACAAGCTTAAACCCTCATTAATTAGGCTAACCCACATGATTAACCCAAACTTGACACACAAGTCAAGCTTAATACATTTCCCTCATGCTTATCCTCCCCATTCTCTCTCATGCCCATAATCCCACGTGAATTTCAAGTGGGCCCCACCTCCATTTATGAGAAGGTGATGTGGGCCATGGATGTGGATATTGAATTGGATCTTTGAATCCAAATCCACACATAGGTTTGGATTGGGATCTGGATATATATGGTCCAGATCCAATCCAAACTGAATTTTGACTCCTTTAGGGTATGTTCGAAACGAACGGTTTGTGCGGGGCGTGACAGCATCAGTACTCCGTCTTGCGTTGGGTCTTCGCCAACATGGTCATCCGCTTCTGTTTTTACCTTTCGGAGATGATTTCAAATAATTTGTTGATAACAGGGGCTTGGACGTTCAAGATCCTGGGGGTGAATCTAACGCGAGAATTGTTGTGCCGGGCTTGACATGTGCTCTGGTTCCGGGCTCTCTTTCGCTTCTTTGGTCCTGCTTTCATCAGGCCAAGAGGCTGTCTGGGGTTTTTTCATCGTTTTGGTATGCTTTTCACCAGGTTGCACCTGTTGGACTTAGCTCTTACAAAATTGGGACTTGGCCCATATTTTACATAAATAAGGGGTTTTATACAAAATTTGGAGTTTTTACAACTCCCGGGCTTTCGAAAATGAAAAATCTGGTCTCGAAATAGGGATTCTAAAACCAGGCATGTTTTCTAAAATTATGAAAATTCCCGGTGTTTACAAGCTCTAGTCAGATTACCAAATTATGTCAGCATTGCTAGACATGCATTTAAGATGTGGAGACTTGACTTATTTTCAAAAAGTTTAACAAACCTGGTGTTGTTGTATGGAGCTCACTGATTAATGGTTCTTACAATGGAAATTATAAACAAGCCATGAGGCTTTTCCTATGGATGCAGATACTTGGTGTTTTTCCCAATAATTACTTTCTTTCTTTTCTCTCGGCATGTAGCAGTCTCTGAGCTTTGAACAGGGAAAGGGAATTCATAGGTATGCCATAAAATCTAGTATTATTTCATGGGTTTACGTTTGCAATGCATTGATTAACATGTATGTAAAATATGAATGCCCATAAAATGTGGATCCGTTGATGGACATGTAGCAATAAAATTTTGTTTGTGGTTATGGCCTTCATGGTTATGGCGAGAGTACTCTAAAGCATTTTGACATGATGCAAAAAGAAACGTTCAAGCAGTAAAGCATTTTGACATTTACTGATGATAAAATGTAGATGCCTGGTGCCACTACCATATGCATGGGACTTGTAGGTTTCATTATGCAACTAAGCTACCATATATGCTTTCAGTTTAGATTCTTGAAGTAGAGCCAAAAAAATGCTGCAAAATATGCAATATTCTTGAGCATATATGCCAAAGCAGGGAATATGCTCGACTTCTAGAAATTACGGGGATTGATAATAGATGGGGTTAAAGAAGCAAGCTACATATAGGTGGATAGAGATTTCATATCAAGAGTGAGTGGATCTTGTTGAAAAACAGTAAATCTTTCGGCCAATACATGGAATGCACAAAAAGTGTAAGGGTTAGGGCAACACGAACTATATGTTAAGCCCATGGGTTGAATCTAGGGCTATAGTTTTTTCATGGAATTTTCACATGTTGGTAAGTGTGGCCTCCCCACCTTATATGGAGAGTGTTGAAACATAATATTGGAAAAAATAAAGCAAAAAAAGTTCCAATTATATAAGAATCAAACTTGAAACTAGTATAAAGCTAGAATTGAAGTGTCAGTTCCATGAACAAATCAAATATGAAATCATGGTTCCAAGTGCGAATCAAACACGGAACTATGATTGGTCCATATTATGGTTTTCAATTTCATTTAGGCCTGAAACTGTTGTCCTGGCATTGAAGCTTTGGTATTGTGAATCAAGCACACACCAAAGCACCCACATATGTTTGCATCCATTGGAATCGAACTTGCCATTATAGTGTGAGTCCCGTTGAGCAAACTCTCTCGGTGCATATCTAGCAAATATTGTATTAAATACTAGCTGTTTTAATGCATAGTGGCAGTGCAAAATAGTTGGAAGAGAGTTTTAGATGATGATGGTTGTGGGCTCATAGGCGGTTAGAGTGGCAAAATAGACATGTTGGGTTCTGGTTTACCCAGAACCTAGAGCCAAGAACTGGAATCGAACTAGGAACGAGCCATTTCCGGTTCCGGTGTTGCTTTAAATCCTAAACCACCTACAAAAGGAAAAGTATGAAAACTTATAAAATTTTTAAAAAATTAAACAATATTGAACCATGGTTTCAAACTGCCATTCGGTTCTGGAATGGTTTTGGTTTCATGTAATCTGGAGCCTGAATCAAACGGGGACAAACTGGTTCAAGTTTTGGTTTAGATCCTAAATTACCTATAACCAGAAAAAGTATTAATTTTTTAAAATTTCAAAAAAACTAAAAAATATAGAACCGCAGTTCCAAATCGTCATTTAGGTTTCACAGAAGTTAGAACCTGAACCAAACCGGCCATCCCTTGTTTCAGGTCCTGTTCAAGGTGTAGTTCTGGCTTAAGCCACTTTGTTACCTGATTTTGTTTTGGTCGGAACCAATAGGTTGATTCAGAATTGGCCATTCCAACCCAATTTAGAACTCGCTATGTCTATGACAAAAGGTAGCATTGCATGGGTGGTTGCGATAAAATGAAAAAAACGGTAGGATCATGTACCTCACTCAAGCTGTATTGGGTCACGCCTCATTCGCCTTAGCTGAAGAATGAAAGGGGAGTTGTCACAACTTGGAAACTGCGGAGTACATGAGAAGACGGGAGGAAAGGGAGAATGTGCGAGTAACATCTGATTAGGGATGTCCTAATCATGCTTTATAATAAAAAGACAGGTCCCAGATCTTGAATCCGGTCCAAATGATATACATCTTCACCTCGTAACCGTTTTCGTATACGAACCATTTGACCATTAGATAAACTTTTTCATACAAAAAAGATAGACAAAAGACAATTCTCAAACTCAAGCTCGGCGTGGGCGTGTGGTCATGCATGTCCTCCCTAAGCTTGTTGAATATGTGAGATTCTTCCATCCATCAATGTGGGACTAAATTCTGTCGTTTGGTCATCTCATGCACATATCCCTCACTCACATATGACTTTTACACCTTAAGACTTTTACATATAGAAAAGATACGGCAAATGAACATATAGGGATACTAATCATGAACTAAGTATAATTAATATACATGAGTTTAATTAACCTAATCATTAATTAACATTAATTCCAACACAGTCGATGTTGCTCGATCAAGCGAGAATAAGTGGTGATGGAAGACTAGCTCAGAACACTGATTGCAAATGGTTGTCTGTTTCGTGCGGTTTAGATATTGATGTTGGGGCAGCCACTAATGTGTTGCTGGTGACAATTGTTGCAGCAGGAGCTGCACAAAAACAATCAATAGTGTCAATTAAGAAGAACTATTGTAAGGAGAGTGTAGTTTCAGGGCACATCACAACTACCTCAAGAGATTGAGAGAGAAGTATAGAGAGAAAAGGAGCTCCAAGGGGTGAGGGGCTGCTACCTAGGATATAAAAGAGCAAGAGAGAGCACAGTCAGAGACTGGAGAGATAAAAACGGAATTCAATCCATTATCAAGTCATAATGTGTTCACAATGAGATAATGCCCTTTTAATCACCTATGATGATTAGGAAACTTTCTACAATCCTATCAATATTGTTATCCATCCCTCCGTTGGACATATATTCGCAGTTTGCTTGCGATTAAAAACTTAATCTTTAATTGTGTTTAGTAATCTTGATTTGAGTTGGACTTTGGATCTCCATTGAGCTTTTTGATATTCAACATAGATTTGGATTTGCATTTGGATCTCCATTAATACTCAATGTAGATTTGGTTGGATTTTCAAATCTTCAAAACTGAACTAGATCTTAAAATAAGGTTCAGGTCACAACATAAGCTGACAATAATACAAATCTACAAATACACATCAACATTCATAACCATAATATCACAATTTATGCCATAGTGCCACATACACACGTGCTCACCTTGACATGCACACACCTGTTTGCAAGTGCACATTATGAGTTCCGTTTTACTTGGGCCACTATGTGTTTGCAACCTAGCCATAATAGACATTTGACCCTCCAGCATGGCCCTTGGTGGTCCAACTTCACCCGACTGGGAACGTTTGGTCTATGAGTCTCTAAAAAACTTAAACCAAATATACTTTGACAATACTATTACCAGAAAAGTATTAAAAAAATTTAAAATTTCAAAAAAAAACTAAAAAATATAGAACCGTAACCCAAACCGTCATTCAAGTTTCACGAAAGTTGGAACCTGAACCAAACTGGTCATCCCTTGTTTCAGGTCCTGTTCTAGGTGTAGTTTTGGCTTAAGCCACTTTGTTACCCGGTTTTGTTTTGGTCGGAACCACTACGTTGATTCAGAATTGGCCATTGTATCTCAATTCAGAAATCGCCATGTCTATGACAAAAGGTAGCATTGCACATTAAGCGTGCGGGAAACTCGGTGCTCCTATCTTATTTCTTTGAATTGTCCTTACCCACCTTTCTTGACTTCCTCCACTCATTGTCACTGGTGCTCCTCCCTTCGTGTGACCCCAACAACAACTAGGATACACATAGTCAAATTTCTGAAGTTTCATCCCATCGAAGCCTTACTCATCCCATGAGACTGAGGGTTTAAGTTCTCTAGCATGCCCCACATTACATTACATTCCAACAAGTTTACAGAACTGTCATTCAAATTGCATCGCCACTTTAGTGAACAACACATTCTTTGGTATGTCTGGTGGGGCAATGCACTTCCTTGTGGGGATCATAAATATATGCATACTCAATCTAATCGTGCATATCCGATGGCATCCTCCAATAAGGATATGAGTCATTCTTCACCTTCACTAGCTTAAGGCTCGTGAATCCTAGACCTAGATGATTCATTGGGTCAGGTTCCTTTCTCCCATCCAACCCAATCTCAAAGGAAGAACACATCGTCTAGTCTACACATCCAATTAGATGATGACATGGCTTTCAAATGATTGAGACCATCAGTTATTAATCGATTACAAGGGTAGTTCAACGATCTCTAAGTGGTGTTATTTTGTCAGATGGTAGAATATGTCCACTATAATCGAAGATCAACTAGCTACTATTTTATATCACGACATATTGGCTAAGAAGAAGAGTCAGATTGTTGAAGTAGCCAATCATGCACCACTTCAATGACAGTGTACTTTCATTATATACATAGGAAGTCATATCATTCTAGAGTTCTATACAACTCAAAGACCTGATTTGCAGTATGAACAAGTCAATATTTCTCGGAGACCACCCAAAATCATATCCCAGATGGGATATTTGATTTAGACTTTGTCCTTCCATGCCATTTTTAGCATGGGACAACCTTACGGAAGCACATACTAGGTCATCCCATGGTGTTGCTACCCATGCATAATTTCATGGTTGCTCAAACAGTCATGGGATTTCCTCCACTTGCACAACCTATGAAATATGGTGTCATTCTACTCAATCTCAGATCCTAGCAGACTTTGATGTCGAGTTGGAACAAGACTATCCATAGAGGCAGAGGATAAGCAAGAGTGTGAATCGAGACCATCTCATCTCAATCATGAAGAAAGAATTGAGTGACCATTTGAGCTGTGAGGTTCACCAAAGGAGAATCGCACGACATCAAATGGTAAGGAAGTAGATGTAGAGGATGCAAAATTGAAAAGGCGTTTATACTTTATGCTTGAAGAGACTGATGAAGGGATTTAGGTAGAGGATTGGGAGTCTATTGGTGATGCCAATTAATATAGAACTAGTCATAGAGGATAGAGCCACTCACTGCCTTTTGGAGAGGTCTTTGACAATATATGGTTGATCATGCAAAGGAAGTTGAGGAGCAAGATTTAAGAGCATTTGATGATATCTTCCTTGTCTCTTAAGAACTTTATTTGAGCCAAACCACAAACTTAGATTGTCAGCCAACAAGAGTTAGAGGGAGCTATCAAAAACAATGATTTTTGAGATGAAATCTACGTATCCGACGAAGACTTCAACAATGATGTGTTCTATAAACTAGAGAATTTAGTCACCATTCTCCTAACAAGTTTTGCCCCTGTGAAACATTCTCGACCCATCAGATTGGGAAGCTTCGGTCAATAGTATCGACTTGTCGATAGTGATTGAGAAGCTATATGAAGTTTCTACCAAGCATCTTACTGTTGTATATCACAACTATGGTAAATGGTCACCCTTTAGATGGGTGTTTGTCGATGGAGGTGTAGTACTAAATGTGATGTTGCATGATACTTTGCGACAAATCGGAAGAACAATATCTGATCTAATCTCGATAAACCCCAATATGCCTGACTTCTGAGGGGAATCATCAATCATAATGGGAGTAACCATTGTGGAGCTTATAGTTGGGTCAAGGACCTCAACCACTTCATTCTTTATTGTTGATGCTAACTTAAGATATTCTTTACTCCTCGAGAGGGACATGATACACTCAAGTTATTGTGCATCGTCAATGTTATGCCAGAAGTTGATGTTTTGGACAAACGAAGCACTTGAATTCGTCGACACTAAAGACGACCCATTCCCAACACCCAGGTGTCCAAGGTGTTATTCCATTTGCCTTGAGTCAGCCCAATAGTCATTCCCAAAGACTTGGATGGCATGAGGTCGTTTAAGTTGACAACTCAAGGCTTCACTTTTGATCAAGCTGATATATGGCCAGTTCCTAAAGTTACTTATGGATAGAAACCCTCGGGTTATGAGGGAGTGCTTTCATCTATTGGAAGTTACTTGAGGGATAAAATAATTCTTTGCTCATTGGAGGAGCAAAATTTAATTATCCTAAATAGAAGAATGATTTGGTTTCATTCTCGTTGATCCTATAATGGAGATGAATTTGAGTTTGGATGGAACAGTTAGACCAACACAAAGATAACCTCTATCATTTCTAAACAGAATTAGCCATGGATGATCGGGTTACTAAAGTAGTATAGAGACTGCTTTGCTTGGATTATCATGAGAAGCCAAGTTTACCTTGAGACTTGGTAGAGTTCATAATCCCATTGATGTCAGGGATGTAGCCTCACAAGCATCCTAGAAGAAGATTCAAGCTTGAAATGCTTCTAGCAATTAAACAAGAGATCCAACATCTATAGGAGGCTAAGTTCATTTTGATGACTTGGTACATAGATTAGTTGTCCAATATTGTTTCCATGATTAAGAAGAACAAGAAATTAGAGTGTGCATCGAATATCGTAATCTTAACCTAGCCATTCTCAAGGATTAGTATGTTATGCCTATGGCTAATATGCTAATCAGTGTAGCGACCACCCATGGAATCCTATCATTCATGGACAATGCTTTGGGGTATAATCAAATCAGGCTGAATCTTGAGGATACACATAAAATAGCATTCCAATGCCTTTAAGCATTAGGGATCTATGAGTAGATAGTTATGCCATTTGGACTTAAGAATGTTGAAACCATATATCAACAAGCGTTGAACTATGCTTTTTTCATAATTTGAGTCACGATATTTTCCAATGGAGAAGTTGTGTTTGGTCTTGTATCATGCTTCTTTGAAGTTAGAATGCTACCTCCCTCACTACCGAGGTATTGGTTGTTTGCAAAATTGGCATTTTATGATACCTTCTTGGTCGTCCAACTCTCTAGGACAGGTTGATAAAATATGCAATTAAGTTGTGTCCTTTTGACTTGAAAGATTTACCCCTTCAAAGCGGTAAAGGGACGTAGCATACTTCCTTGCAAATTTCATGTGCACTGAAATGATGGATCTTTTAGATGTTGCATAGAGTATGATTGTTGAATAATCATGGTGAATGATGTTCGATGACTATGTATAGTAGAAGCGTGCAACTTTGCATATGCTAGGAATGCTCACTATGTCCCTAGAGTCAAATATCACCAATAACAAAGCAAAGTGTCAAGTCTTAATATGTGGTTTAGGCATGATATCAATGGCTGGTATAAAAAGGGTTGAGGTATTTGGTGACTCTTAGGTTGTTCTTTAACTCCAAGGAGACTACAAGTGTCATAATTCCAATTTGTTGCCTGTACATTAGTGAGCAAGGATTTACTAAGAACCTTTACAAAAGTAAAGTTGTATATACTGAGAGATGGCAGTCCCATAGTGAATGGTTTAGATTAGTTCACCTCTCTTCTCTGGTTATAGATTTATGGATGGAATACATCCTTCAATAACCTTGATCACAAAGGAGAGACAAAAACTCAAGAAGATCAATAACCGGAGAATTAAGTTGGTATAGTACCTAAATCAACCATCGCAATACTCGAATGTGAAAAGTCGGTATAGGGCCCTAAGTTGGATGGGGATTTATATAAGTGAAAGCATCAGGGTTTGATGCTGAAATGTTTTAGTACGACACAATTTCAAAGGGTGATATATTAGGTTCACAAAGGAATCTATGGATATCACCAATGGGGACCCAAAATAAAATAGTTAATATATCAACATGGATATTATTGGCCTATAATGCATTAGGACTATATGGATTATGCTAAAAGTTACGAGTAGTGTCAACATTTTGGGATTCTCTTGAAGGTACCAACTTCTAAACTACATCTTATCATCATCGTGACCTTTCTGAGGATGGGACATGGGTCTAATAAAAAATATCTACCCAAAATCGTCAAAGGAGCATACTTTCACAATAGTAGCCACATATTACTTCACCAAACGGATCGAAGTCAAGCCAATGAAAATAGAGTCCTAAGACGATGTGATTAAGTTCATCAATGATTATATTATTTTTTGGTTCAATGTTCCTTAATAAATCACGATTGATAAGGGATGACGTTCACAAGACAAAGGTAACAACCTCCCTTGAGAGTTTTGTAATTAAATAGCTATACTTGACTCCTTATTAGGTCCAAACAAATGGACAAGTCAAAGCTTCTAATAAGGTACATCTATTTAATCAAGAAGCCTCTCAAAGATAACTCACGAAAGTGACATGAGGTATTGCCCGAAGTCTTGTGGGCTTACCGAAATTCAAAGACATGGGCAACTAGTCTAACTCTATTTTGCTTGACATACGAACAAGATGTAGTACTGCCAATGAAAATCAATGTGAAGTCAATATGGGTTGCTAAACAAAATAATCTACAACTGGATGAGTAGCTGCAATCGGTTATGACGGAACTTAATTTAATAGACGAAAATTATTTGATGGACCTAGATAATTTGTTAGCTAGCGAATGGAAGGTCACTAGTATGTATAATAAATGTGTTCCACCAAAACAATTCCAGGAAGGGGAACTGCTATAGAGAGCAATCTTGTCAATAGTTATGAAAGATCTGTAATTTGAAAAAGTGTCTCCTAATTGGAGTAGACCCTATATCCTATTAAAGGTCCTATAGGAGGAGGCTACAGGTTAAACAAATTGAGAGGGAAGAATATGAGGAGTATAAATGACAAATATATGAAGAGATGTTACAATTTATTCATTAAATTCAAAGAATGAAGAATCAAAAACTTACAAAGAATGGGACAATCATAGGTCAGTCGTCTAGCCAAAAAGAAAGATTTTATTAAAACTAGAGAGAGCTCCCATCCAAGTTAATTCATAATAGATAATAGCCATCCAACACTCCTCGTACTCCTTGGTCGATGCTAATGGCTCTCTTGATACTTGACTACTAGAAATAGACTCTAAATATGTTTATGAGGACTTATAGTTTCTAAAGATCCTCCTTATAGGTTGTAGTGGCCTCTATTAGATCCTCGCATAAAGTCTTGTGGTTATTGAGAGTTGTAACCTATGACGTCATGAAAGCAACTTCCTATGATAGCATAAGAAAGTCATACCCACTGATATTGATTTGCCTACAAGCCTTTCAGGACCAATCTATGCTTTCACATATGTTAGAAGCGTGAAGTTAGAACCTGTTGGGGTATGCCCTTGTCTCAATTTGCTATTGTGCCATTAGATCCAACCTCAATATGCTATCAATTACTAAGAGTCTTTGCAAACTAAAAAAAACTCCATTGGAGAAAAAGGTAATGAGTATCTATAGGTTTCAGCAAACATATTGATTAAGAAGTGGGACATCCATATTGTTAGTCAACATATGAAGAGAGGAGAAAAAGGTACCTTGAAGGTTCATCCCTTTCTCGGGACCCTTGTTGAGTACATTCTTAATAAATTTGGCATCACCAGTAATCATGAAGGAAAGAGGTCGAGATGTAGTTTCTTTAATGTTTACAACATTGTCATCGACTAAAGTGGCTACTATGTTAGTGAAGGTTGTGCTTGACACAATACCTATCACCTGACTTATTTTGGGTACATGAGTAGTAGCCAATAATGATAGTGAATGGTCAGATGTCTCCTGTTGAGACTTTAATGCAAAAATGGAAACCAATGTGAGAACTCCCTCCAGAGCAATAGGCCTTTCATTAAAAATTTTGGTTGCCCCTCGAGAAGATTCCACAACTATGGGGGTTGTCGTTGTTGAAACGAAGGTCCCAAAAGGAGGGTTTTCACTCAAGGACCTTTCAGAATTCTACTTTATGACCTAAGATTAATGCCAAAGATAAGACAAACTGAAGGAAGAAAAAGGCTAAATGCAAAAAGGAGAAACTTACCCTCTTAAGATGCTATTGGGATAACAGAATCTCGTCCTTAAGATCCTCTTTATTTTGTTCTGAGACAAGTACCTACAAAAGCACAAATGACAAAAGTTAGACATCAACACAAGTTTGAGAAATAACGGAAAAAATCTTTTGTGATGGTGTGCTCGAGATGGTTGGCAGGTACTTTTCAATTGGTTTAGTAGGTGTCAATCTAGTGAAGCTTTGTACGAAGTCCTCTAGCTCCTTGTCGAAGATAGTATATATGGTTGAGGACCACCACTCCTCGTACTCGATAGTGTCTCATAGATTGGACGAGAAACCAATGAAAGTAAATTTCTCCACCAATTGTGGGTTAGTGTTGTTCACTGCAACTATTACGAAGTCGAAATATTGGTTGGCAGATAAAGATGACACACCAACCCTGTTTAGTAAATCCCAAGAACATAGAAATCATTGTCATTTTGTTAGAGATATATGATTGGGACTGAACAAAATCACTATGACTCAACATATTCAAGTTAGCATTACTATCAAGTTCTAGGTAGAGTATCTTATCGAGATAAATCGACAATGCCCTAGTTTGCAAGCAAATTCTCAACAGAGCTCCACCTAAAAAGAATTCTTGTTGTTTGAGGTTAATAAGGCAACCTAGGTTATTGAAAGCATGTAGTTGAAGGAACCACTACAAGCCAGGGGGTTTATTGGTAAATTGATAGATAAAAGTGAGTATTCCTTGAAAGAGGGTACTAAAAAAAAAGGAGCAAAAATCAAAATGATAGTGAGATAACAGAATTGGGATAACAAAATCTCCTCCTTAAGGTCTTCTTTATTTGGTTCTAAGACAAGTACCTACAAAAGCAAAAATGACGAAAGTTAGACATCAACACAAGTTTGAGAAATAACGGAAAAAATCTTTTGTGATGGTGTGCTCGAGATGGTTGGCTGGTACTTTTCAATTGGATTAGTAGGTGTCAATCTAGTGAAGCTTTGTACGAAGTCCTCTAGCTCCTTGTTGAAGATAGTATATATGGTTGAGGACCACCACTCCTCGTACTCGATAGTGTCTCATAGATTGGATGAGAAACCAATGAAAGTGAATTTCTCCACCAATTGTGGGTTGGTATTGTTCACTACAACTATTGCAAAGTCGAAATATTGGTTGGCAGATAAAGATGACACACCAACCCTGTTTAGTAAATCCCAAGAACATAGAAATCATTGTCATTTTGTTAGAGATATATGATTGGGACTGAACAAAATAACCATGACTCAACATATTCAAGTTGGCATTACTATCAAGTTCTAGGTAGAGTATCTTATCGAGATAAATCGACAATGCCTTGGTTTGCAAGTGAATTCTCAACAGAGCTCCACCTAGAAAGAATTCTTGTTGTTTGAGGTCAATAAGGCAACCTAGGTTATTGAAAGTATGTAGTTGAAGGAACCACTACAAGCCTGGGGGGTTTATTGGTAAATTGATAGATAAAAGTGAGTATTCCTTGAAAGAGGGTACTAAAAAAAGGAGCAAAAATCAAAATGATAGTGAGACATTAGGGCCTCAACGATGGTATGATATTCTTTGATGATTGCTACACTACTAGGGTAAATAATGAACTTGCATGGTCATAATAGAAGAAAGTTCACGTGCTCATCAATAGTCACTTCCCCTTAGTGATGGACATGGGCTTCAAAGAATCTTAAGGCCCATCACAAGGGAGGTTGGTAATGACATTAATATCAATAAGAGTAGAGCCACCGTACTTGATTTAAGAATAAAGCAAATGATCTTGGTAGACAAAAAACCCTAAGAAGCTAAAGAAAATGTTAAGGTTTGCAGGGAAGGTAATCAGCCTAACGGACAAAACAGGCAACTTAGACCCATTACGTTAACATATCTTGAAGTACGGAGAGGTTGTAGGGTTAGCTAGCATGTTCCACTTGATATGACAACACAAAGGAAGCAATGATTGGAAATTATGCCCAAGAAAGACGGATTTATTCTTTGTCAGATCAATGATGGTCTATAAATAGCAATTGTAAGGACTTGAGGAGATGAATACAATCAAAGTTACTTTTTACTTGTTTTCTTTGTTTCCTCACCTTTTTCCAAGGAGTGCTTTTAACATATAGTATTCTCGATGCATTTCCTTACAATCAGAGTGCATACCCGTACATTATTTCCTCTCTCTATATATAGAGAGAGAGAGAGATGAGTGTATGTGTATGTGTTGTTGTTACTTTACCTTTCAATTAGGTATAAGACTCCAAATCTATACTGTCAGCCAAGGGACAGTCCCATGTATGAACTCGGCTTCAAGAATGATAGATCTGATTATCCATCACATCTATGACTAAGACAAGCTTATTTTAAGCATATAAGTTTAGAAAATGTGGGAATAGAATCCAATGGGTGTGCATAGACATGTTTGGTTTTGGGTAAACTGGAATCAGAAGTTCCAAACCGTTGATTTCGGGGGTACCCAAACCGTTGATTTCGGGGGTACCCAAACCGTTCATTGGACGGTTCTAGTTGCGGGTTTGGTGGTTCCAGTTTCGGTTTCATGACAGTTCCGGTTTCAGTTTCGGGTGATTCCAAATCTGGTTTTTGGACGGTTTCAAATCCAGTTTCGAAGTGGTTCCGGATTCGGTTATGGTTTTGGATGTTTTGGATCCAATTTTTGGATGGTTTCAAATTCGATTCCGGAGTGATCCCAGATCTCGATCCGATTTAGTTATATAACTATATGTAAGACTATATAAGTTTATATAAAACTATAAGTTATATAATTATATAAGATTATAACTATAAGTATTAATGTATTATGCATACATATTACATTAAAAAGGGTATAATTACATTATATAAGTTCTCATATAACTTATAAGTATTACATTCATTAATTTATACATACATGATATATTACATTACAAAATGTATGTAGATTATAAACTATGCAGTAGTAATGTAACTATGTAAGTATATATTAATATACGTAATGTAATAATGTAACTATGTAAGTATATAGCATACTACATATATGTATTATGTAATATAAGTATTGCAATATATAAAAATAATAATAATATGTCAAACTGAAGTTATAATATTATTTGAAGTCCAATGGAGTCATCTAGGCATAGAGGGTCCTTGCTGCTATATCGGCACCTAAGGGTTTGCCTTGTAAGACTGTTTCTATAACACCATAAAACTATTGTATTGGAAGAGTTGGCTACTACTTGTAGCTCAGGAACGGATACCAAATATGCACCTCGATAAGCTCTGTTTAACTCTAGGATTATAGTATTACATGCAAATGTCGAAATTTAAGCCAAAATCATCTGTAAGACAATTATCAGAGACCAATCCGTGTATATTTTGAATTACAAGCGCATATAGATTTGACCATTTAGGTAACAGCTAGCAAGCGAAGATATCAAATCCGTGACACGAGAAAGCACGATTAAAATTTCAACCCAGTTGTTCTGAGACGTCATGAGTGGAAAATCAGCAACTGAGACACTCGGTAATAGGCCTCTCTAGTACCCGGGCGCCATGTGACGCCCAGGTACATGGTTGACAACGGGCGACAGACGGCATCCGTTGGCCGGCTGACAACCGTATGTATATATATCATCCAATGAAAGAGTCATGTGGTGTTCTTTGTTTTTTTAATATTTTAATCACCGGTTCCAGGTCAAAACTGGAGTCGGAAACAACGAATTTCAGATTAGGGTTTTGGTTATAAATCCAAACCAACGGATCCGAACCGACAGTCCAGTTATGGAACCGAATCTGAACCAAACCGCAGGTTTTCACAACAGTTCCGGTTCCAGGTCGGTTTTCCAAATATACAAACTGTAACCGAATCAGGACATACCTGGTTCTGGTTCTGGAACCGGAACAGATGGGTCTAGGTTCGCTGGTTCAGTTCCAGGTCAAACCATGGGGCCTATTTCGAACCGGCCATGTCTAGGTGTGCACCCACGTGTGCGTCTTTAGAAACGGACATGTGGTTGCGCTTCAACCTTAGAAGCACGCTGTGCTGCTTGATGCGGTGCTGGGAAAGTTCCAATGCCAGTACGACAGGAATAAGCAAGCCTCTGTCCCCAACGAGGCAAGATAAAAATTTGGGGTCCAGCTCTTCACGTTGGATGAGTAGACGCGCTGGATTGAACACAACATAACATTGTATGTTTAGTGTCACCTTTGATAATGCTTATCAAAAGTTGGTATTTATATCTTCGTGGAACATAACCAAAATGCAGTTGCGCCCACCCAATGAGTAGATGTGTCAACTTGTTTAAGTCCCTTCTGGATCTGCTTTGATATTTGTTCAATCGGCTCAAATCGAATATCTGGATCATCTCAAGCATATTGTCACGAAAAGATCTTTGGTTGTTTCTTTTGTCAAGGAAGATAATCAGTAGAAACAATATCCTTCATTCGAAAGGCACCTAACATGACAACCATACCAACTTTTAAGGTGAGAAAAATCGTAGCTAATATTGGTTCTACATCGACACCGTTGCAAGTTTTCTTAGCCAAGGAAACCAAATTAAAATACAAAGAATGAGGTTCCTTGTTAATTAAAAACAACTACAAGCAAGAGTTTTAGTGTGATTATGTCCATGGATGTTCGTCTCCTTTAATAGGAAGACCATGATCACCATATCATCCATAACTTCACTAAAACTAATATCTTTCTCAGGTACGACGGTTTCAGCATTTTAGCATCCCACAACACAGATCAGCAAGAGAGTAACAAACTTTTAAGTTAAAGTTAGATAAGACGGTGGAGATGGACGATACCTATGCCCTTGTTGGACAAACAATTAGCAAACAGATGACATTCTAGAATTTGTTAAGCTTCCCATTACCTTATAAAAGTGCGGCTGAAGACAAGCTTGATTCCTTAGGCAAGTCTTTTACATGGCTGCTTCTTGGGCAAGTTTTAAGGAGCATAAAGAGCTAAGAAGACAAGCTGAAGAGCTTTTAAAGAAAGGCTTGGTGCATAACATTCAAGTCCCTACCCAGTTGGACCAACATAAGCGGGTCATGAAGTCTGGAGACGAATGGAGAGCGACATTTTAGACTATTTGCCTTTTAAAATGCACCTAGAACATGGAGATTCTTAGCGACTTTACTACTTCCATGATGCCCTCATCTATAGAACACTTAAGATCTTCATTTAGGACCTCTCTCAACTCTGCAACCTGTTGAGGGTAGAAAACTCTATGCCAACCTTAATGGGCATCCAGTTTCTATTGCTAACTTCTTCATTTTGCACTATATTGCGAGCTCTGAAGCCATATAATTGAGGCTAAGCAAGTAAAAGCCACAACAAGTTTATAAACCCCTAAGACATTCCAAATTATCATGGGTTAATTTCTTTCTATCATTTCTAATATGATATTTTGAAAAGTCAAATACCATTGACAAGGTGATTGTTTAATGTCATTTAGTGATTTTTTTAACCTATATACTTGATCTTCTTGGCCTTCAACAACATACTCTCTTGATTATTATATATAAATAATTTCATTTAAATCCCCCTTTAAGAAGACAATTTTTATATCAAGCTAATATGAATCCAAATCATAAAATTTAGAGATAATTAGAATAATTCTTATGAATTCAAATTTCACAATAGGAGAATATTATCTAAATAATCTATCACCTCCTTTTACAAAATTCTCTTTGCAATTAACCTCACCTTAAACTTATCGATTGATCCATTAACTTTGTATTTCTTTCAAGAACTCATTTACACCCTATCACTTTCTAACTTTAAACAAATCTCCCAACTCTCAGTCAATTCAAATGATGATTCGGATAAACAAATAGCTTGTTGATAAGTCAAGTTATTAGTCAATTCATCTATATCCACTGAATTATATATTTCTTATATGAGGTAAGTACGATAATCCTTTAAGTAGAATGGTATGACTCAGTATTTTATGTTCACCTACAGTTTTAGTTTTAAGAGAAAGGTTATTTGAATCAATATCGATATATTCAAATGATGATGAATCCAAATCCACTAGATCATCAACGCTTTCGTTATAAATTTTAAGGATATCATTTTTCTTTTAAGAATTAAACATTCATAGTTTATATTAAATTGTGATTCTTATTATAAAATTTATATCCTTTAGAACCTTTTAGGTATCCAATAAAAATAATTCTCAATGACCTATTGTCTAATTTGTTTCTAGATTGATCAAGAATCTTTATATTGACAATAAACCTTCACCTCCTTAGATTATCGAGGTATGGTTTTTTGTCAAACTACATCTCATATGGTATAGAGAATACAATCTTACATGATACTTTATTTAATACATATATGGTTGAACTTACTGCTTCTCCTTAAAATAATCTAAGCAAAGAAACATGTATTAACATGAACTTACTCATATTCAATAGGGTTCTTTTATATCTTTCAGTTACATTATTTTTTGAAGTGTCCTATGCATAATATTTTATTTTGAAATACCAAGGTCTTTATAATATTAAAGAAATTTTGTAAAGGTGTATTCACCACATCTATCAGATCTTAAGACTTTAATTTAATATTCTAATTGATTTTCAACTTCTTGTTTATATTGTTTAAATATATTTAATGCATCAGATTTATGTGATAAGAGATATAAATATCCATATCTTGAATAATTATCTATGAAGGTTATAAAATAAGCCTCCCTATGATGAGACCTTATCTTGAAAGGTCTACATATATCTATCTGAATGATTTCTAATAGGGTTGTTGCCCTAATTATTTCTTTAAAAAAATATTTTTTTGTCAATTTTTTTACATAGGATTCATACTTATTAAAAGTATTTTTTCAAAACCTAAGCAATAAGTCAAAGTTGGCTAATTTTTTCAACTTATTCAAACTTATTTGCACTAACCTTTAATGTCATACATTCATATCAATAATAATGGCACACCCAATATAAGTAAAACAAGATGCTTTATTTTTAGTAACATTGAGTTTAAACAACTCATGTTCAGAATAAAAAATATTAGAAAATACTATCCTATCATGCTTTCTCATAATGACCATCTTAGGATCAAACTTAACTTCAAACCCTTTTGATATTTTTTCTTTTTCTCATCAGTTGCTTGTTGAATAGGAGGGGTTCTTGTTTCTCTAAAGATATAATGCACACCCTCTAATGTTAAGGCCAGGGAACTATTCTCTTCTAAGTCTAGAAGTTCAGGCCATTTAACTTTTCAGTTGTTATCAATTTAGAAATTCATACTCTAATAGTCATTTTTATAATTTTGACAAAAATCACACGCAAAGGGTCTAACAAATTTAAACAAGAAACAACAAAGAGGAAATACATAATCACATTTATATTTAACATCCATATGATCAAATTTGTATTTCAAATATTTTGCTCTTGTTTTACAAAGTTGAAAACCTTTATGTTTTAATGTTTCTCTTTATAGTTTCAATTACTTATTAACTTTTTCCTTATACTCATCCATTAACAGATGCCCAGAGACTTTAGCTTGGACATGCTTCGTAGACCAATTTCAGTCCACGAAGTATTATGAGTTCAATCCCACTCATATGACACTGACTAGAACCGTAATCCACACTCGTTGACATGCATATTGCTGGAAAAATAAAGATTTGTAAAAGAGAAAATGAAGAAATGGAAAACTCATCTCTGAGGCCACATCTCATGATGTCGACACTTCCCGAAGCTGCTCGAAGATGAGAATCTGTGAAGACTCGATGGTGACTCTCAATAGGTAACTTATCTCCGTTAGAATGAGGTGAAATGCATGGTGGGCAGCCGTTACGCTCACCCGACCATTTCCTGTGATGCCATCTGGCATTACTGAACGTGGGCGGCCCTAAGTGGGTCCAGATCTAGATCTGGATCTGAATTTAACCCATAATATTGCATCATTCGTACGGATCTGACTTACCCATGACATGATGGAATATGAAGAGCGCCAGCGATCGGGTCCCACTAGCAGCATTTTCGCAGCCAGAACATAAATGAAAACTTTCTCGATTGATCTGGTGACTCTATTGACTTGGCCAAGATCGGCTGCTCAGTGGATCAATGTATAGCAAAATCGGAATATTCACAAGAATTGATCAAGTCATTGGGTAAACCCGCTAGATCACAAGCCTGCTTATAGCCATGTCAACCGAGCTGGGGCACCTTTTCAGCAAGGCAGAGGTTGACAAAATGATATATATATATATATATATATATATATATATATATATAGAGAGAGAGAGAGAGAGAGAGAGAGAGAGACATGTACATGTCAATCTATGTTATAATAGAATCCATCTCGCATATTAATTTAGCAATATAATGAATAATAAAGGTAATACATGCACATACATATGTATATATATATATATGTGTGTGTGTGTGTAAATATATATACATGTAAATATATTTATACATATAGAGAGGAAGTAGTCTATACTCAATACTCAATGGCTTGTTATGTATGGTTCTACTGTTTCACCAATGGTTGTTGCCTTCCATTACCATCTATTACTATTCCATTGCTCAGAATCGCTTCCCATGGGTTAAGAGGAAGTAGTTCATGCTCAATACTCAATGGATTGTTTTGTATGGTTCTGCCCACGATTAAAACCACTGCCATCACTACTAAAATCACCTAAAAACCTAAATAAAACCACAAAATACCTATATGTATTTAAGTTTTTATTTAGTTATGACAGTGGTGACAGTGATTTTGACTAATGAAAGACATTTTTGGCCAATGAAAGAGTAGTGGAAGGTGACTTAATCCAATCACTATATATATATAACTCATAGCCTGACCACCTTTAACATGTTCATCCATTGACTTTCGATGGCATGAGTATAATTTAAAATTTTTAAGGGTTTTCTAAAAAGAATAGTAATAATGTTATAGTTATAGGAAAAGAAAAGCACATAAGCATCAGTAACAAATGCAGAGATTTAAATGCAAAACCTTAAAGATTCAACATATCCATAAGTTCCAGTTCCTGAACCAAGACAATAATCGGAGACTCTCCAATTCAGTTACAGTTCATGGTTTCAAAAAACCAATCCATAACTGGAACCAGAACCAATGGTTTCAAACCTATGGTTCCGAACCGACAATGCCTATATTTAAAGATATTCTACAAAACTACTCAACACAAACATGTATGTAGCTCAAAGGAATTGCTCCTTCCATGGCCTCAATTGGTTGGGAGTTTGACTCCCTTTAAGTTATAGATTCAAGTTTCAACAAATCAATTTTTATACCTTTCATTTCTGAAAGAAACAAACCCTAAATCCCGAAACAAAAATGTTCTTATAAGCTTTAACATATTTGCAGGTCATGGATCGGGTTTACAGATTTGAATCAAATATAGCACCAAATAGAAACCGGCCGGACTGTTCGAACTGCCAGTTTTCTTGCCGGTTCTATTTTCGGAACTAGAACTGATGATTTCCGTTTGTGGTCGGTTCAGGTCTGAACCGGGGAGGGGGGGGGGGGGTATGTTTACCTAAGTTTAGACAAAATTGTTTGGCTCTCCTAAAGCTTGACCTGAACGTCTTTGTTATTCTTGAAGTATGTGCCAAACGTATGTCTCGGTGAGTTTCAATAGGTTTTGATTGGATGACGACACACTTCTTTTATGCCCCAAATCTCGGCCCTACAGTTTTTTCCGATTGCTAATTATCACAAAAAGGCTAGGCGTTGATCTATTGGGCATTTTTTTTCTTCTTTACATTGGGAGGGCTAAAGCCAATACAGGCTCGGGTATCCAACTTGACTTTTTAACTTGTCTGTTATGCCCCTAGCCAGATGAGCTATTTGCTCTTTGTGCACCTAATGGGCATATCTTAAGTGCATGACAAAATTCCGCTTGTTTTTCACTAATAGGAATGATGAGCCTTTGCATTTCACGATATTGGTGATTTCGATAAGGCAACCATTGAGACTCCACATAGCGTTTAGACAAGACGAGTATGAAGACATCGTAGTCTCCCTTCTTCAAATCTTCCTCCTCATCTACGACTGACTACACGCACCCCATGTTCCACTAGCTAGCAAAGCCCTTTCGACTATCTTCACCTCGAAAGCTCACAAGTACGTCAAAATAAAAATAAAAAAGCTTGATTTTATGTCGCTTGAGTTACACATGGTAAGAGGTTTCAGCCAATGAGTTTGGTTGTTCCTCTTCTACACGGATGTTAGTCGTGTCCATTTTGCGCAAACACATCCTAAAAAGACCTGGCCAAAATGGAGAGGAAGTTTCCTATTAACTTCTTCACACTAAATTGGATTGCCAAAAGACATTTGCCTTGGATTTGGTTTATATTAGTGTTGCAAAAGGCCCGTGGCATGCTACGTACAGACCCATACCCTGCAGTATGATTGAAAGTTGAGATATGCTTTAAGTAGTTTGCTAGGTATGTCATCTCACATTGTGATCCACACATGAGGTTTGTTTGATATTAGGTACTAATGTTTGTATCTGGCAAATTAGTATCCCATGAACTTTTTGGACATTTCACTCGAGATATTCTTATTTCTAAAATGTTTATACTTTTCAAATGTTGCTTCACATATCTTAGTTGGGCCTTAAACAATACAAGCTGCTATATGCTACTTATTTATTTTCTTTCATAATTTGTGGCGTCATTCTTCAACAGAAAGTATTTAAGATATGCCACTAACGTGGATCATTTAGTTCAGTTAAATCTCCAAATTGAAAAAAAAGGTGAACATTTAAATCTTAATGAAAACATCCAAAATATAATATGAAGTCAAAGAAGAACCAATACATATAATTTCAAACTTTAGGAAGCTCTCTTAACTCTATCCATTTAGAATCTTTTTCTATACACTAGAGGGGTTAGGCAGGCCCTCCCAGTTACAGTGAAGTACAATTGAAGAAATTACGGCAAATGCAACCACTTAAGTGGCTTGCCATACTTGATAACTCATATTGGGATTTATGGCCATATTGTACTCACTATTGCAGGAATTAAGGAAGCTTTAATCCTAGTCAATTCCTAAAAGTACTCTAATTAGAATTATTTAATTATAGAATGTAAAGAGGCAACCGGGTTGGAGTTGTTCCCTATATTAGTGAAAATGGGATGTAGGAATGGAAAAGATCTATAAATATGCAAGAGTGGAGAAGGCAAAGAAGATTTTATAGTCCTTTAAAGGGATGTCTTTCATTTGGTTTTTCTTCTACTAAAAACCCTCCTAGCTCCATAATGAAGCTTCCATAAATGAGCGTCAAACTCCAACTTTGGTATCAAAGTAATGAACCTTGAGTATCTCCATAAAGCAGTAGAAAACAAGAAGACTCTCTGGTATGCTCTATTTAAAAGAGAAATTTTATTTTATATTAATAGAGAAATAGAAGGTTGATGGTGTATTTTTATCATTGTAATTTTTGGATTCTTCCTCAATGACTTGTACCCAAATGCTATTGAAAAGATAAAATATACTTGATTGATGTTTGCAGCCAAAAATCTTATGTTGAATCTTTAGGCATTTTCTTAAGGAAACCAACTATTTTGGATTCTATTTGATAGCTTAAAAATAGGGATTGGACTATCTTCCTTTTCCACCCTATTGCTTTCAATAGTTGCGTTCTCTTGTCTTGACTTTGTTAATCTTCTCTTTTTGCTTAGCATGGATTGCTTTAACATTCTTGGTGACATTGTTCTTCCTCCTAATACTTCCTAGGAAAAAAGCCTTAAAGAATACCATATTGCATTCCTATTAGCCCAAGATAGATTCATAGCTTCTTGATCTCAAAATTGTATCCATGTCTAGCCTTATGACAATCAGCTATACATCAATTGGCTTGACTTGCTCGAGAACAAAAATATCACCTATGGCTAGAATGGGCATCCATAACCTCATCATGTTGTCTCCCTTAACTATATGACGACAAGATATTGTGTTCATTTATGGCCTTTTGAGTGTCCCAACCTAATCGATTTAAATTTTCGTTTGTGATAGTGTCCCAAATGGTGTTAGATGTTTTGGCAATTTCTTTGATGATGAAGTGGATCCAACTTCTATGGTGAAAAATTCAATGTTTCCAAACTCTCGCTCTAACTCTATTTGGACAATTTCGTTGATAAATACACAATAGGTTGTGTTTCCAGAAAAAGCATCATGCCTTCCTCCTTTTATGGTTTTATTGCTTTGTTGCATGCGTGCATGCTACCAAGGGAACCGTGAGTTTTCATGATACATCTCGATTATCATGTCTAGGATGAAGCGATCACTCGCCTCATTTTTTCTTGTGATGATGTATCACTCAACAAACTCTAGAGTTGAATCTCTTGAGTGGAGGTTCTCCTCACCTAGTCGGCGACTCACTCTAGTTTTTGCAACTCTCGATCAATTTACAGTTTCAAGAGTTCGGGCATCAAACACACATGGCCTATCATTAGTGTCAAACCCCCTTTGAGCGACCTTATGTAGAACCCTCATTTCCTTAAATTTATTACCATGGTAATTTCCTTAAGCTTCATAGTCTAAAATGAAAATGATGAGTTTAAAAAACTACACTAGAGAATTTGAACTGATGATTCTGTGTGATATGAAACAACCGCCATGATAGATTGGAGACGACTAGGCTTCATCAAAAAGTGCTTCAGTTTCTCATCACTGCCATGGCAATGTCATGAGGCCCACCGGAATGTCCGATACTTGTATGATGTGTGAAGCACGCATTCTATAATGGTAGAACCTATGGATCTATTTCCAATTGCATAATTTGTTTAGTCTTTGTCCGCATAAATGGAATAAGGGTTTATTTATTTCGAACATGGAGGTAATGAAAGTGTTCTCAGATCTCACTTAGTCAAGTTCAAAGCGATTGCATGTTCATTTGCTCTTTCTGATGAATCCCAGAAAGCACTCTAAATGTCTTGTTTGGTCTCAGGTACACTAGCAAATCTTCTGTTTGTATCCTAAGCAATGCAAGGAGCAAGGATCCAACTGCTTTTTGAAAAGGTCACACATGTCCGTCCATTCTTCCTCAGGCCAATCATGTCTGTCTTTCCTGCATTAGCAAGACCACTACTGGAAAATGCACACCGCGTAGAAACCCTTACCTCCAACTTGAAGCCTTACATGTTATGACACTTACAATGGTATTTTCAAACCGAAAAATAACACCCGTTAGACTCAACTGCCGAGTTGTATTTCTCCGATTTTCTTGTTAACATCTTGTGAAGCTGTTCCAGATTTGAACAAGCATGTTGTAAACATACTGCCAGGAAAACATAGGATAAGCTTTGCTACTTAAACTTTAATACTTGAAGCACTGCCTGACCACTGCTGAGTGCTGACACCAAAGTGATGAATAACAACTAAGCCTTTTCCCATACTAGATGGAGTCGGCTACATGAATTCTTTTGTTTCCACAGAGCCCTATCATGTGCCATGCTAGCAGTTACCAAAGTGATGAATAACATGGACATTTTGAATTACTAATAATGACAACAAAAAAGCAATCAAACAACAAAAGATCAGTTGTACGTGTACTTTTAAGACATACCAATCTCATTGGGTTGAAAGAAATCGTGATGGAGTGTAGCTCCTGGAAATTGATCCAAAAGAGAACTCTCTGGTAGTTGTTATCCACTGATAGTGCGTACGATTTGATGATAGCTCGGCCACAACTGCACAAAATTGCTCCTACTCATGGCAGTAAAAGCAAATCCGATGTGATCTTCAATCAAGTGGCTAACAGCAATAGGTTAAGCTTGAGAGAGAGCTGACGTTCGAGAAGAAACTATAGAATTTCTGCTTTACGCAGTATACATTGCCTCTTGGGCTTCTCTTCGAACAGACTGCTTAGCGGGTTTCTGTATTTGATAAGCTTCAGTTCAGACATGTTTCCTTATCTTTCCTGTGACCCTAAGCCTAAGCTCCTTTCTGTCACCACCAGAAAAATAGAGAGCCAAGTTTCGCTGGATTATGAGTCCGTCATGGCTATCACGAACCTTTCTGTGATCATCTCTTATGCTCCTTGGCACACCATGCCATGTCAATTTGCGTCCATTACCACCAACTTCAAGGCAGTAACCAAATTTTCTGGCATCAGAGTCCTCACCGAGAAAACGAAGGAAAGCCATGTACACAGGTTCAGTACCCAATCGGAATGCTTCAAAATGCAGACAGAAGTAATGGCCAAAGCAGTTGAAGAGCTGAACCAATTTTGAGGAAGTTTGAAAAATTAGTAAACTGGAAAAGAGGCAAAACAATTACTAGAAGGGCAAACAGAAGCAACCGCAGAGAAGACTTCAAAACAAAATCAAGCTTTGTTGTAGATGATTATGTGGATGAAAGCTCAAACCAGAATGCTTTCACTAGAGCAAATAATCTAAAAGAGAGTTCCCTAACATCATAAATGTGACGTATCCATCTCATCATTCATATACTTTCTGGTATCTTTTATTATGAAGGAAGGCATCTGTGTTGAATTTGACCAGATCAAACATCAGCAGAAAGACCATTAGCAGGTAGTGCAGAAAGGCCTCTTACCCCAGCTTTATTTGGAATATTAGTGCATCAACTCTGATAGGCATTCAAGAATGAGATGCCGGTAAGATCCAGGTGGAAAACAGAATCTATTTTCTCTTGACCTACTGTAGACAGGATCAGATCCAGGTGGAAAAAGAACAGCGTTCTCTAGACCCAGTGTAGCTAGGAAGAAATTCTGGTAGAAAACCTTGTTCTCTCGACTTAGTGCAGACAGGGTGTTAAGAAGGAGGTCAAGAACAACAAAATCAATGCTAAATTTGATGCCGTGCTTGGAAAACTAAGCAAAAGAAAAATGTCATTGTGCAGAAGCATGAGACTATCCAGTCACCAAAATTGCTGTAAGCAACATATTCCTCCAATCCCCTTAAATTAGTGAAGCACATTGGTAGGACAGGAATTAATGCAATTGATACATTTATTTTTCTGAATTGAAATTTTCACAACCATATCCAATTCAACATCAATACTTTGCTGGCTATTTAATATTTATCATGAGAAACAATAAACTTATATCACAAGCAGGAAGAACTTACAGTTAACGTCCAGGAGACATTGTCTACGGCACATGGGTCCTGTTTCACATAACGATGATTGAAGGTGCAACCATTCTGAAGATCAACCTTATGACTTAGTCTTAGATGTTCCACAAGTGATGGCACATCTCCCGTGAATGAACAATCTAAACCTGGATGGGGACAGTTGTAGGGCCGAAAAATACACCTTGTCTCGTGCTTTACCTTACTGTAATATGGGAACATCTCTTGACAACCCAGTGGATGATAAATGCATGGCAGGAGAAGAGAAACCGCCACTTTTTCCAAGGCCAGACATTTGATGTTAGCAATTTCCTTTCTGCATATAGGACATTTATTGTGCACTCTAGATTTGCAATCAAGGCAGAGGGCATGTCCACCTGGGCACTGCAAATACATACACCAAAAAACAAAAAAAACAAAAAGAGATTGAACCTTTCAGGTTAAGAATTTTATCTTTATGTGAAATTATCATCCGCCAATAAGTTCAATTTTGAATGTCAATTGATTCAAGTTCATTATTGTACATAACAAATTTAAGGCTCTGTATTATCACGATGAAAGTCTTTGTCAGATCACCACTAATGAACCTGAGGTAAAGAAATAAAAAACCCTGTGAACTTAATTGTAACCAGAATTCTATATACAAAGGCATTGTGGAAAATCATCAAGAAGTCCAATATCAATTGGGCCCTCATATTGCTGATATAGCATCCTTTACTTTCCCAGCAAAGTCATATTTTACTAAGCAGGAAATAAATAACATAAAATGGTAAAAAAATCCAGATGAGAAAGTTGATTACTTATACCATTCCTGGAGTGCCAACTGCCAACTGCCAAGAACAGAAAAATCGGAGACCAGCCACTTCATGGCAGGAAACATTTTAGTGTCCGAATTATCCCAAAAGATTATATGGTCGTCTTTTTCTTTCTAGAAGCCACAAAATAGCTAATTCTAATGAATCTTTCCATAAATGTGTCAAAACACCTGTAAGGTCATAATTTACTATACAATATGATTATCCATTTCTTTTAAATCATCTGGCTAAAAGTTGTTTTTCTGTCATTACATTTTATAAGAGCTGATTAACATGGTGACTCAAACACCACATTTTGGCCTGTTATTTAGTTTTAGTGAAAGAAAACTGCAAGTTCCTGGCACTAATGTAGTTATGATGAACACTCAAATAAGGGAGCATACAAACGAACCTGAGTTTCATTTTTGAACAGAGATCCACAATCACTTCAATTTCAGACCAAACCTATTAAAATAATGTATGCCCTCATAGAATCCTAGCAAAACTTGTCTCACTGCCCAAATCAAAGAGAGGTCACCAGCAAAACGCTGTCCACCTTTTTCATACAACAACAACAACAACTAAGCCTTTTCCCATACTAGACGGGGTCGGCTACATGGATTCTTTGTTTCCACAGATCCCTATCTTGTGCCATGTTAGCAGTTAACTCCCAATAAGCTAGATCGTTCTTTATTGTTTCTTTCCAACACTTTTGTGGTCGTCCTCTACCTCTTTTAATACTTTCCAAATTTAGTTTTTCTAACCTTCTTATAGGTTCTTCTTTTGATCTTCTTTCTATATGTCCAAACCATCTTAAACGATGTTCTCTCATTTTATCCTCTATTGGTGCCACTCCTACTTTGTTTCTAATAACCTCATTATGTATACGGTCTTTTCTTGTATGACCACTCATCCATCTCAACATCTTCATTTCTGTCACAGACATCTTTTGTACATGTTGATGATTAACTGACCAACACTCAGAACCATAAAACATGACAGGCCTAATTGCTGCTCTATAATATTTACCTTTTAATTTTAATGGTATCTTCTTATCACAAAGAATACCTGATGCTCCTCTCCATTTTAACCAACTAGCATTAATTATATGCGTAACATCTCCATCAATTCTTCCATCACTCTGAAAAATTGACCCTAGGTATTTAAAACTTTCCTTTTGAGGAATGCAATATGTGTCTATTTTAATTTCTATGTCCCATGAAGTAACCAAATGATCAAAATCTTTGTTCTACTAAGTCGGAGGCCTTTGCTTTCTAATGTTTCTCTCCATAGTTCCAATTTTCTATTAACTTTTTCCTTAGACTCCTCCACTAATACAATGTCATCTACAAATAAAATACACCAAGGTACTTCATCTTGAATATGTTTTGTTAACTCATCCATCACCATTATAAATAAGTATGGGCTTGGATGAGTTAACAAAACATATTCAAGATGAAGTACCTTGGTGTATGTTATTTGCATAACCAAATGTCCACCTTTTTCATGTTCAACTTTAATATATTACAATTGTTTCTTCATATCAAATGGAAGCCAGGGATCACATACCTGCTGTATTGGTGGGTACATTGAGTTATTGCAAACCGGACACTCCAAAAGTCCATCAATGTCAGTGTTTGGTAGAACAACAGGATCCCTTACTTTTGGAGCTTTGAGAGGTGTGTCGAAAGGAGGTTTACTTGAACCAATTGAAGATTCAGAGCCCACTGAAAAGGAGGGCATTTCATCCATACATACAGATCCTGAAATTCCACAGGTGTTTTCCCTTTGCTTCTTTCCTGGTATAAGATGGCTCATGTATGAAAGAGACAATAAAAGAAGAGGAGTTATCTCTTAACTGAGCACTTAGCCAGCCTTCACAAAGAGCCTCATTTATGATGGATGAATGAATACCCCCAAAGCTTCTGTATATCTACCAAAAATGCAGAAATTAGATGAGTGTATTAATAGTGCTGGTCCATGAGAAGATCAAAGCATGTCCTAAGCCCAAAAGAATATAGAAAATGTGTAAAAAGAAAACTATAGTCCAGATTCAACAAGATTACAAGGAAAGGAATCAATTTGTTGATTGGATGGTGTTACATAGCTTAAACAATGGATATGCATATAGAAAATGAGACCTATGTCCGTGGGTTTCTGGCAGCTGTTATTGCATTATGTAGCAGAGTTTTCTATGCCTCAATCTATCACCATCTGATTGTTTTTGGCCGTAGCCCCATCTCTTCAAACCCCTCTCCACCCTCACGCCCAAAAGAAAAACAAATAAAAAAAAGATAACAACTCAACAAGACTCCATTCTTCTGTTCATGTTCTATGTGAGGTCAAATACTTAAAAAAAGATTGAAAAAGAAACAACTTGAAAGTGTAGCACCAAAGATCAAAGAAACAATTGAATCAACTGACACAACTGCCTCAGAGAATAGCAAGAATGATACTTTCATGTTGCCTATTCAGTGTCATGCACAAAATATTTGTGCTAAACAAGGATCAAAAGATTCTACACATAAATAAAGTTTTTCTAAAGCCACATAGCAGCAAAGTTTACCATACTGGACACAAACATATCATGGAAAAAATGAATCAGAAGTGATAGAAAAAGACCTTAGAGAAAATAGTATGCAGAGAAGTAAGAATGCCAAAACTATAATAAGGTAACATTTTGATAAACATAAATGTTTCCAGTTGTATGTGCCATAGGCCCCAAAACATGGCATTCATTTTGCTTATTACATATGTTTCCCTGAAAGTCAAGCAAGTATGTAGATTACAAAAACAACAACCTGAGGCATGTCTGGTTTCTCGGGAACCATGCAGTACAACAATAAAACTCCAAGAAAGATATGGAATTTCTTTGACAGGATGATAAAACAAACAAAAGGTGTACATACAAGTCATGGACCAATCCTAGCTCTGTGCCCCGTTACCATAAAAATTTCAAATATAAAATTGCAGGTTTAACAGAAATAAAGAAAAGGTATAAGAAAAGGCAGACCGGAGTTGGCTCTTATACGAAGAGAACTCATGAAAATGACATTCATAGTTTCCCTGCAGTAGGATGACAACCAAATACTTGGTTTAAGATGGCTTATCATAGAAGTCTTTCCAAAATAAACAAGTTAAAATCCTTATCTTGAAAAAAGTCAAACAGACATTGTAAGGATGTCTTCCATAGAATCCCCATAGATTATTGTTAGAAGAAAGATTGAAATATTAGATCTTCCATAGTAATCCATAGGTTCTTGTCAGAAGAAAGATTCAAATAGACCCTGAGGCTTAAACAAATGCATTATGTACGTATTTTTGATAAACATTGTAAAATAAAGCCCATTGGGGAAAGATAACAGATAAAACGTGTCAGGAAGAAGGCCATGTTGCACACAATAACTCCCAACATACTCCTCCATGAGCTTCACCAACAAAAGTTCTTTGATAAGATTACTTCTCCTACCAGGAAAACTGAAACTGTCAGACACTTGAGTGTTATTGTCGTCACTGAAGGGTCTCAAGTTCAAACTCGGTCTAGCTTAACCTAGCTTACCTTCATAACATGGAACATTTGAGAATTGATTACAATAATAATGATAATAATAATAATAACAATAGTAGTAGTGGTAGTAGTAAAAATAAGAAGAAGAAGAAGAAGAAAAACTTTCTTTCCTCCAGATATAAATCTATTAGCATGGTCAGTAGATCGATAATAAGCGAAAATCCCTCCTTTCCTGTGCGCCACGTTCATCCGCCACTTCCCAGAGATATCCATACAACCTAGAGACGATCAGCAGTTTGATACATGGAAGACCTATAAATGTCACCATAAATCGTATGAGACTGTCATTAACCAGAACCAATCACAATATATTGTTTTTCTTCAACTGCAAGCAAGGGATACATTATCAGAATTGAACATAGTGCCCAATCCTAACCGGATAAGCTACGAGAAAATCTAACACCACAGGTCTCTGTAAAAGTGGAAGAACACATCACGGAGACTTAAATGTTTACTCTCACAGATCCACAAATGAAGTGGTTAACCTGGCTTCAGTGGAAACTCATGAAGAACAAATGGAAGAAATGATCACAAGCCCAAAAGAGGCAAAAAAAAAAAGAAACAATAGAGCATCATCCATAAATTTATGAATTTCATAAGAAGTCATACAACCATTTAAAAAAGCCCAAATTTCGGTGAAATTATGAACTCCCAAAAGATAATGTTGATACTTTCAACAGAACAGACATAAGGACACCTAATTTACGAAGAAAAAAAAGAAGGAAAAGAAACAGCATAAAAAGAATTGTACCGTTGACAATAAAAAAATAGAACTTAACAAAGTATGTAGATTTCTACAACGAATCCACCAAATGTGAAAAATAAGAGAGGCCAATTTCATTAAGATTAGCCACTAAAACTTGCCCGAAGAAGGAAACCGAAGGAGATGAAGAAAGAAAACTCACCGCCGACCTCAAGAGGAACCCACAGAGAGAGAGGAGGCGGAGGAATGTGGTTTTTTCTGGAGAAGGGAGAAAAATGAGAAATTCCGATGAAACTTCTCTTAGAAAGAGAAGGGCAGAATGGGAAACCTGAAAAGAAGAGGGTTACGATTTGGGTGGCTAGGACAGAGAGACTGACGCTGTTCCGCAGAGACGGGGTAAAATAGTGGGAGAGAACTGGTCCGTCGAAGGCCGAAAACGGAGAGCCTGACTCTTTAACCCGAATTAGTGAGAGTTCTCGAATCCTTTCTCAATTTTATCCAGGGCAATTTAGTCACCTAGGTCTCGAAATCCCGGGTCTAAAAGGAGTCCCTTGTCTCGTGGTCCGCTCCCGGGCTTCCTTGGACTACCAACTTTTGGTTCGGGCATTCACCACACCCACCGACCCATATTCACACCCTTATTAAGGATAAGCGACACTGTTATGTTTGGAGGGTCACCCTAGGTTTATGGCATCGAATCACAATATTCAGCATGAAGCCAAGAAGCCACATTCCCACGTAGAAATTCCAGATATAGATGGTGGCTTTTTGAAATCACCTAGCAGATTGAACCAGACCAAACTGACAGAGTATCCACTAAAAGTAGGACTTGTGATCTCCACAGTTCGGTTATCGGTCCACCTACAATGGAGAACTTGATCGAAACCACAATCAGAACTTGTGGTTTTAAATTGTCTTTTTTATTGTAAAATCCCATGTTTGTTTCATGAAATTTTTTAACGAGAATCATGAATTTAGAATGACTGATCGCGGTTTAGTGTGCAGCTTATAATGAATGATGATGTTTATTTCACCTCCTTTTCTTTTTTAAATTGTGAAATCGAAGGAAATGCACACCTTTGGCATTGTACCCATGACTTTCAACCTGGGAGTTGAACCCTAGAACGGGTGTCTTGAGAGAGTCTGTCATGGATCAAACTACGATCAATTGGACAACTACACAACAGGGACGTTGGATTCGACCCATCAAGACATTTTTTGCCACTACAAAGAACTAGCCTATTTTTTCTTCTCACAAGCACACGCACACGCACAGATGGTCAACAATGAGTCATGTAGTCACTGAATCCCACCGTTGTGGGTGCAGAGGGATTGCGTACAATGTTCAACCTCACCATGGTGGAGGATCTCTACCTAATGAAGCACTCTCGACCGAAGGAAGATGACAACTGCACACAATCTATCTCTCCTCTATAGACTCCTTCAAGGATGATTCTCCTTCCTATAAAATGTGACTCTATGTAATAATGCCCTTTATATATACTAGGGCTGATTGTATAAATGCTTCCTCATGATACATGATACTCATAAGGACACAATGAAACTGACTAATATAAAACTGGGACACCTTAGACATTTCTTGGACTCAAATATACAATCTCATATGGAAGAAGTGGTTTGTGAGTTTTTCGTGTGGATATGGAATGTTGAAATGAGTCTCATGACAATCCTCTCCCTCCTGAGCTTGACATCATCAGTGAGGTCTATCGAGATATCAAGCAGTACTCCTAGATCATTTGCTTGTAGTCCCATAGTTGGGTCATAAGGAAGTACATGTGTTTCTCCTATTCTTATCCAGCCCAAGGCACTAGATACCATGTCAATTGTCTCAAACTAATGTCCTCTACCTTTTGTAGCAAGATCCTTACAATACTATCAATGTCTTCTCATACCAAAAGTGTTGCCTATGCTCTCTATACTTTGGATCCTCATAGAGTTTGAAGCCTCAATGGATGCAACGCCATCAATCCACTCTATCGATTGTCTCCAAAATCTCAAATTTTTCGTTGATTGAGGCTTCATACACTATTGTATACCTAGGCATACCAAAGTGCTTCACAACATCCCTGATGATAATAACCTAGCCACCTCCTTGGCTAAACACCTCATGGTATTGAAATAAAGCTAAACATACCTCAAGAAGTGGTCCACTGCCACAAGGACTGATTTGATTCCATCAAAGAGGAGGAACCTTAAGATGAAATCCATCATTGCTAAAACTACAGTCTACTAGGTATAGGCAATGGATGAAGAAGGCTAGATATGTATTGTCTCTCCATCTTGTCTTGCTAATACATGATGCAAGCATGCACATAGTTTGCTACATCCTTATCTAGTGTAGCTTACCAAGTCCTGTCCATCCTAGACGTTCGGTATAAAGTGAATTAGTGTCTTGTACAATATTATCATTCAACTAAGTCCTCCAATTTGAGGAATAAGTAGCTACAAGTCACTTGTAAAGATGATATTGTCACATTCCACAAAATACTTAGTCAATCCCTCTATGATATTGTTCTAGTATTGTACATATGCCAAATCGTCTCCTTCATGTTGTTGCACAAGGTCTCCCCCTCTAGTCTCCTAGTAGCCACCAAAGTCTCCACTACCCATTTACCAACTCAATGTGTTAGCTACTGCATAGTGTCACCTTAGTTTGTAAACCCACTAAAAATCATACCACTCTCTAAGCTCCAAACATCTCGCCTACCCTGAGTTGTGCTTCTTTTAGGTCTTCAAAATGTGTTTGTTACCTAGAAACAAATGTGATTTGAGGTTGATCCCATCATACTCCTTTGTAAGCTCCAACCATCTTGCCATACCTAGAAACAAAAAATCATATGACAAAGAAAAAGAGAAAAGTAAATGCACTATGGAGAATGTATGCTTCTTGAGACAAATGTGCTTGGACATTTTGAGCGAACCATTTGTGGTTACATTTGTCTAAAGAAAGAGACATACTTGTGATGCGTATGACAATACTACAAATGCTCCCAGCTGCATCCACCCTATAGCCAGATGCACCATGAGTGAGAGACTAGTGGATAGAGAGAGATTTGAGAGACAAGAGAGAGGGCAAAGATGAGATAGAGAGGAGAGCAAAAAACTAGGAATAAATGGTCTAGTTGTTTGTTAATAGAAGTGTTGTGGATAACATAAATATTAGCATTATATGTATGTTTTTGGAACCTTATGAATTTGTCAAAGTATGAAACCGGCAAGACAAAGTCTAAGTGACATGTGGTAGCTACACCATTGGCCACTTATATTCATGTACGGTCAATATAAGTAGAGACATTTGTTTGTTGAATGTTAGGATTCTTCAAGTTGCAATATAGCTAAATGATATTATTGTGTACGCTTGTATAGAAATTTTAGGTAATGCAAAACCCTTAACTTATATCCAATTTTCTTAATTTATTGAAAGTAAATAAAAATTAAGTCAAGTGTGACTCACCTCTTATTTGCTCTCCTTTTTGTATTGTGGGTCCTATTAAGATTATTTTCACAATTATCATCTTGCAAGAAAAGATTAGCACTTGCACTACAAAATTCCTGGCTAATAAAAGGGAGAATACCTGCACACTTTAATCGAAATCTGAACACGAAAAGGGTTCCTATTCCTACATATTTTTGGGTCTGAATTGGATTTTGATCTCTAAATAGGATTTGGACTCTAAGATGAATATGGATCTAAAATGGATATGGATCCTAAATAAGATATGGGACTTAATATGGATATGGATAGAATCAACCCCAAAAAAATAATGCCCTAATTAATAATTATATAATAAATGAATATGCAACTAATAATAAAAGTATCAAGATGCAGAAATTTTAAGGTGTAGAAAATATAGAGATCCTGATATGTAGTGTGCAAAAATTTAAATATTTTTATAAAATCAAATATGCATAAAATTTAAAGAAAACCTATGCAAAGAGATAAAGAATACAATTTTCAACATGCATGAATTAAATCTAATGCGTAAAATAATTCTAATCTAGCCAAGAATTAAACTATTTACATAAGAAGAAAATTAAAGAATAAAGAACTAGTGATGGCAATCGGTTTGCCTCATAAAACTAAAGAATAAAGAATAAGAATAGAGATCCTCCCATTTTTCGACGAAACCACTGCCATTTGGTGAAGGGGGCAATCAGTTTGCCTCATAATGAAAAATCAATTGGTAGCGGTGGTTGGCTTGTTAGGTGCTAGAAAATACCGTTTATGGTAGTCAAGAATGATGGCCAACAAGGGTCAACATGGTAGGGACAGGTCCCACACCATGTCATGCCAGCCGACGGACACATAACTATTGTCCATGAGAAATACATGGTTATGTGTCCGAGTCAGGTCTGCAATGTGAGACATGATCCATTTTAATAAATAGCATGGATTTTGATCTCTTAAGTGGATCCAAACAAAACTAAAATGGGCCCAGATTAATTTTTAGGGTATTTTGAGACCGTTTGAAGTCCGATTTTGACATGGTTTGAACCGTTGAGCTAGAAATTGAATGTAGAATATTAATATTATATTTTTATTATAGCTTAGATATTAAGTTAAAGTATTCTAAAAGGATGAGCATTGTGAGAAGTGAATCTGTTTAGAAGCGACAGGTAGGTGAATGTGTTCCCTTTCTAGATGCATGTTATATATAGTTTTACTTGTTTTAGATGATGCATGAGATTATGAAATATTTATTAATAATTTGAAATTATTATATATATATATATATATGTTGGTTTTTATTAGATGTGATTGGGAACTACTTTCTTAACTGCATTGATGTATTGCATGAGTATGTCTCAATGCGAGTAAACATTATTGGATATGGATCCACTCTCTTTATGATGGTATAGGATGTCATCGAATGGTGGATGGTCATATCCACTAGTGCTAATTCGTGGGTGTTAGTGGGTGTGGGTGAACCATCAGTTAGGATAAATCCATAATTCATAGTCCCAACTATTGAGACATGTGTCATCGGGACAGAAAAGTTACAAGTTTTCTGATAGATATGTTGGCTACTTCATTGGTCATACATGCTCACATTTAGATTGTACTTAGCATCTCATGTCATGTTGTATGGTATGCCTAGGTTGGAGATATGTTTGTATGCTAAACTAGCGAGAGTAGAGAGTGTTTTAAAAAGAAATAGTTTTGGATACTAGATTTGGATACTTAAAAATGAAAATATGATATAGATTGTTAGGGAGGTCACGAGACTAAGAGATGTCCTAGGTGATAGGATATGATTTTGGGTTTGTGCACATAATTGTGTGAAAGTATGACCCTATTTGTGTGGTTTTTAGAAACTGTTTGTCTTGTAGACCCGAGGAGTAGCACTTGCTATTTATAGTCTATCAAGGTTTGTGACCCGATTAGCATATATTATGGCTATCAAAGGCCACACATTTGGACAGGAGGAAGGATCGGGGGCCTCCTATGGCATAGTTGTGGTTGGACATAGTAGTGGTCCTAATATCAAAATTAAAGTTGCATTACTGATGTGTGTTTGATTATGCATATATGTTTGTATTAATAATATTTATTTAAATAGTGATATAGATTTTCAGCTTACATGATTATGATTTGAAGCACCCACCTACAAGTATGATGTGGTGCTCATATTTTATTTAATATGCTATGAGGTAGTTGAGGTGGATGAAGCATCGAGGTCTGCATCAAAAAAATAGTGTTAAGTTATTTTTGGATTGAACTTGGATTTGGATTATGAATTGGTAATTTGGTGGACCCCAACTATTCATGAATAAATGTAAAATACTTGGGTTTTAATTATGAAAGTTTATTGTTTACTATTTGAACAATGTTTACCTTAGACTTTTCTTTCCCTTCACTCTTCGAGTTGCGAACTACGTCAAATGGGGGTCAAAGGAGTCTTGACAGTTTGGTGGGGTCCGTGTCTCGAGGAATGACAATAAGAAACCACACATATAACTATGATGACATCTTCACACGAGGTGATTGATCACCAAGGAGGATGATATTTCCACTATAACTAAGCCACAGGGGTAAGCTAGACTTTTTGCACATAATTTGGTATTTTGGCAAATTTTCAAGATGCTAAAAGGGAAAGATATATGTCTAATTACTTGCTTGTATCATAGCATCAAACCTCAAAATTTATATCAAAGCCTGGCTTTGGTGCATCACCATAAAATTCACACTAATCCCTGTTATGCTTTTGTAGTTGTGTAGTGGGATTTATAGGCAAAGATCTAAATCCCTCTTTCTAAACACCCAAAAATTTTCTTAATAAATAATCTATTTTTGATTCACAAAAGTTAGTTTCAAATATCCACTTTTAAAAAATATAAAATGATTCTATAAACCTTGGATCATGAAATATTTATCAAGAGGGTCCAAATCTAGTTTACAATGAACCAAATCTAATATGAAGTTGTTGATCCAAAAATTATCAAGAAAATAGAAGAAAAAGAAAGAAAAGCTACAATATCCACTTGCCTTATTTGGAATATAAAAAAGTTTATTTTTGGAGAAAATTTCAACAATGCAAGAATATCCAAAGTATTTTCAGCCATTATAGAAAGTTGTGCATACATATTGCATATATGCTATATAAATATGCATATATACATAAAGGAATGTAACATAAATATATGAATATATTTATATGTAATAACTGAAAAACTAGCCTATATATTCTACGTATAAAACTATATATATTTAAGTAACATATGTCTTATATGTAGTATATATATCATCTAACATTAGGTGAGTATATATATACATATATGTATGTGTGTGTATATATATGAATATATGTGTAGTATCATAAAATATATGTGTTCACCTTAAAATAAAAGAAAAGAAAAATATATGTATATGCTTACATAAAGTATGCATATGTATATGTGTGTATGTGCATGTGCATGTGTGTAATAAGAGGTCGTGTTGTTTTGTATAATATCCATATATGTTAATCATATCTATGTAATATATAAAGTTACTTAAAGCATATATATGTAATGTATGCATGACTCATACATAAGGCTACACATCATGAGAATGAAAAGGGATGACTCTACAAGGCTGAGAATCACACAAATGGAAAGGCATGACTCATGTATAAAATCTGAACTTAATATTAATAGAGAGATATGGCTCGAGCATAAAGCTGAATAGCATATGAATGAAAAGGTTGACCAAACAGAAAATGGAGACAACCAACACTTTTTATTCTTGTGAAATTGTTGAAGTTACCAAAATCTGATCATCATGATATATCAAGATGAGAGAATCATACAAAATCAAGACCAGCTGGTTCCTCAAGTCCATATGAAAGCATTTCACTTGCCATGTGTAACAAACTCAAGAAAGAAACATGATTCATAAAATGCGGCTTCTTGTCTTTCTTGTTTTGCTTTTCCAAAAGTGAAAAATACTATATCAAATTTTCTTTTTTTCAAGACACCCTAAGAAAAACTAAAATAGGATATTCATCAACACAGTAAAAGGGGGGCAAGAGAAGAGAGAAGAAATCAGAAATCCTATATAAACTTTTGAGTGTCTCTCTCTAATGCCTAGGCTGTTATGTATGTGATTGTTCCACCCAAGCAAAGATTGTCGGGCTTCTTTTGCCTATGTCGATGCAATCCAAGTCAGGTATCAATCTAATTTCATAGCATTAAGGATCACTAGAGCTTCTCAACATCCTTATTAAGTACATTAGTTCTAATAAGTTTAGCAGTGTAGTCATACATATCTATTACTGCACATCTATCAATTCAAGTCTCGCATGCTATTAAATAAATTGATCTTTTGCTTATGGCTTGAATTTGTTTTAATCATGTGGTTCTTCTTGCATTCAAATTAAGTAATACTTCTATGTACTCCATACTCCCAATTATATTGCACTCTTAACAAAAAATTGGAGTTGGCGTATCCATGCACAAAATTCTGAACCAATAAAAAGGTGTGCTTGTGCTTATCGGTTTGACAACTGTATTAACATTTTCATTCCATAATCGGTTTAGATATGCAAATTATTTATTTTTTTATAGCCTTTGAGAAGCTTGACCTTCTTTGGTTGATTCATAACTCTACGACCCTTAAACCAATATTATCCCCACCTTCTTCTTGCTTGCATACACTTTAACACTCATACACATACACATGCTCACACACCCATATATATCTCCCTCAAACTGATATATTGATAATTACTAGCACGTGGAGGTTTATCCTACCTCAATGTAGGCCATGGTTCTTCATTGGAACCAAAATTTGCATACACTCTTTATTCTCGAACATCAAGTAAATGGAATTTTTTTTGGTTCTCTCACTTATTTGCCAAGATAACCAACATTGTGCTATAGTGTTGATGCATATATATATGTATATGTTATTGGAAAGGAAAAACCTAAAATAAGTGATGTCCGTATAGTATTCTACATAAGTAATTAAAACTAAAATTGTTACCCCACACCCAAATCACTATATGCACAACCCCTTTTCTTGCTTTTCCAAAAATGACCCTTTGAATTGTTGAACTCTCTCTCCTCTCTACCAGCCATTTTTCATCATCTCTCACGTACTACTTCGGTGACCCACATCCATATGCTCAACTTCAATGACTTTATTCACTTCTCCCACAACCAGACAATGTACAAAGAAGCCGTTAGATCCTATAGGAGAACAAAAAGAGGAAGAAGAAAAAATAGAACAAGAGATTGATTCAAAGTTGAATTTGGCGGTTTTCACAGGTACGTACATGGTTGATTTGTTGTGTAGTTAATGTTATAAGGAGTTGGGCTAGCTACATGTAATCCCCATGCATTCCCCTCAAGATGCCTCTTGTATGAAGGAGACATGATAGTGCCACGTCTCTCCTCTTTTGAGAGATGCGGTTATGTTGTGTCTCAATCAGAGTTTATATAGATTATATTTTATATATATTATACAATATATAATATACACTCACACACTCGTTCTTTTCACCTATAGGTATGAAATACATGAGACGAGTAAAGAGTAAAAGGTCATAATGTCATTATATCATCAAGACATATGACAATATCTTATAGAGAGGAGATGATGATTGTTACAATTGTTGCAGTTTCTTTCAACCTATTAAATGCTACCTTGGCTAATTCATTTTCAGAATTAATGTTCTTTTTCAAAGATTGGTTAGAGGCTTATTGATCTTTCCACACCCCTTTCTCCAACAATAACCAATTAGCTCTAAAAAGTCCCTTAGTTGTTTTTTGGCAATGTCTCTAGCCCATGACAACATTGCCTCCATTTTGGTAGGATCATTAGACACTCCATCCTTTGCGATGATGTGACCTAGGTAATCTACCTAGGACACACCAAACGAGTACTTGAAAAGCTTGGCAAACAATTGATGCCTTCTTAACAATGCCAAAACTATTGTCAAATGTTTAAGGTGGTTTTTTTTCATGCTTGAGATATACACTAATATATTGTCAAAATATACTAAAAAGAACCACCTCATACCATCTTCGAGTACCTCATTAATTAAAGATTGGAAGGTTAAGGGTTCATTTGTATGACCAAATGACATCACTACATACTCAAAATGGCCATGGTGAGTTTTGAAGGTAGTGTTGGCTATGTTTTGTTCAACCATCCAAATCTGGTGGTAGTTGGATCATAGATCTAGTTTTGAGAAGTACTCACTACACCCAATAACTCATCTACTAAATCATCGATTACAAAAAATCATGTACTTGTTCTTGACCGTAGAAGAATTAAGCTATCTATAATTGATACAAATTCACCAAGTCCCATACTTTTTCTTTACAAGTAAGGTTGGTGAAAAGAAGGGACTCTGGCTTGGTCTAATCATACCTAATTTTGTGAGCTCTTTAATTATTTTCTCAAGTTTTATTTTTGAATATATTTCTATGGAAATGGCCTTAAATTTACTAGTTGTGTACCTTCTTGTAAGGGTATACTGTGCTCATGCTTTCTGGAAGGAGGAAGTATTTTGGTTCATGAAAAACCTCTCGAAACTCTTGGAATAGTTCTTGCAACTCACCAGATGGGGGATTGTCCACATTAAGCAGCACTCAGTTACCACTAAACTCCTTTCCTTGCATAACCCAAGATAACCCTTGAAACCTTCATCATTGACAAATATTTGATCATTTTCTCCTATAACCAATAGGAGCACAGTTTTGACAATCCGTAAACTCATCCTCTCAACAATTTTAGAATCTAGGAAACTATAGGAACTATTGATATTGTAAACAAAATTTTTTGGTCTGATATGAACTTAAAACTTTGCTTGCAAAAATTATGCACGAGCATGCCAGTAAGTTTATTCAAACTTGCAAAGAGATTTATCAGACTATTCGGTGATTGTGAGCAAGTAGGTTCTTGTCATCATAGGTCTTCTTAAACCGGTGCTCAAAGGTCAGCCTAAACACTTAGGAGGAGCAATTTCAGAATCTAGAGTTTTCTCAAAACTGCTTTTCTAAAAGTGTATGCATTTCACTTGGCCAAACCAGTTAATATTCTATGAAAATAGAATTGATTCTATTGTCCAACAGGGGAGTTTGTATTTTTTTTTGTTATCTTAGGGGGATCCAAAAATCCCAAAAATTTTACCTAAGTGAGAGTTAGGTCTGAAGTTTTATTAAAGATTTTTATTTGTATTTTTGGGTCTTTGAATGATCAAAATTAAACCTGAGAAAATTTCTAACCGAATGCTATTTTGAAATTCGGGACTGTCTCTTTGACTAAGATACAGTCTCAGTAAAACACTTGTGTCTCTGTACATAGGATTTCGATTTCTATGAAAATTGTTAATTTAGAAAGCTACGGATGTTAGCTAACGAAACCATTTTTAAGATATTTGGATCTACGAACCGAGTTTTTACAGTTTTACTGAATATCCATCGCAAGAATTTTGGCACAAATAGCTTCGATTTTGGGTGTAGTATGATTCTTAACGATTTTTTACTCTATCTCACCCATGTCCAAAAATTTTGAGAATTTTATTGGATGTTAGCTGTTGTGTGTACCACTCATAGACATAATTTTAGAATATTTTGCTGAGAGATGATGGCTAAAAAATTTAGGGATGATACAAGATCTATGCTTTTCTAAAATCTAGAGAACTTTCTTTGTAGAAACTAATGATGCAGACAGTTAGATCCTTAACGATTTAATGACCATTCAAAGAATTTGGTTGGAGACTTGTGCTCGTTTGGGGAGGTGCTCATCTACATATAAATCCTCGGGGCATCTCTCGTGAGGAAGATTGCTCTCTTGGAAGACATATGTGATCATAGCCCACTGCCCATTCATAACACAAATTTATGGGTAATTAATCCACCATAAGAGTGATTATATACTCATATTATCGCATGTAAATGTGGTAACTATGTCCCTCTTATGGCTTCTTGAATTAATTTAAAAGCAATCAAGACAAAGAAGAAAGGAAAGAAGGGACGATAATATGCATAAGCATATAACATATGAGGATGTATAAGATATAACATATATTGGGGTAGAAGAAACAAAATATCATATAAGTAGTGATTCCTCTTACCTATGGCTTTAAACTAAATTTGTTGCAATCCTTTAGTTTACAAGAGGTTGGAGATGAAGATTTCAAGCTTACAATAAGCACAAACCAGAAAATGGAGAAGGCAAGGGGGGAATGGGTTGATCTCCTTCTTCCTTCTTGGCCGATCCTTCTTTCTCCTTGGCCAAATTTTCTTGGGCTGGCTTCTCCATGAGTGACCTCTCTCTCTTTCTCTCTTGGTCTCTTGATGATTCCCCTTCTTGATCTCAGCCCAAGGCAGGTGTTTATAGACTTCTTGGCTAGCCCATAAACTCTCTAAACTAGGGAATATCCTTGGAATATCCCCCTTCTAGCTTGTTCCATGGATCAGCTGGTCACATGGCTGATCCAACCTGCTCTACTTTGGTTTGGTGGTTGGTTACATGGTTGATCCAACCTACCCCACTTTGGTTTGGAGGATGGTCACATGGTTGATCCAACACGACCCACTTTGGTTTGGTCACATGCTGGTCCAGCCGTCCTGCCTTGGCTTGATCACATGCTAGTCCTCGGTTCGGTTAATTGGCTACACCATGGTTCAGTCAATTGGCTGCACCTTGGCTCGATCAACTTGTGGCTCCTTGGTTGAGCCATCTCATTGCACCTTGGTTAGCTTGTTGCACCATGGGCTGCTTTGACCTCCTGCTTGGGTTGATCTTAATATTATGAGTCTTTTAGATCCTGCTCCTCCTTACCCGACGCTTTTGCAGGTAAGGCTTATTCTGGTTTCAAATATTCTCTTTTTTATTTTAAAACTATTTCTTTAAAATATATTTGAAAACAACAATTTTTCTTGTGAGGGAAAAATTCTGAAAAATTTGTTGATAAAATTTTGGGTGTTCAAAGGCATCAATAAGAATAGTAAACACATAGCTAAAGCATTTTAAACTTCATACCTCCAGACTTCATCTACCAATTCACTTCATCATAGTCTATATCCATGAGTTTTATCATAATATATATCTTACTAATCACCTTCATTGAAAGTCCCAAAATCTCATGGAAATCATGAAGAGTGAGTTATCTCACTCCATGACATATGGAGGTTGTTAGTGTCATGTTGTCATTGCTCAATAAAGGGAGTCGAAAGTACTTGGTCCAACTTGTGAAACAATAAACTTTCCTACTTAGTTAACCATTGCATAATATCTTACTAACTACTCGACACTAGCATATCTCCTCCTGAGAAACTCCACTCATCCACAACATTCTATCATGTACAACATGTCATTGATTTTAACATCCGTATGCATATTTACAAGCAATATTTATTAGTTATAGTCAAATCTAAGAATCTATTTACTTATTACAAATACAATGCTATATCACAAAAAGTTTACAATTACATGCTCCTCTCAAATTGTGCAATATGACCTACAAAGCTAGGAGGAAACTCTAAGATAGGGGTAAGGGTGGCATCTTCTCCTTCTACACAATATTAGTGCCTACACCATAAAGACGCTCTAAAGGAGGCTAAAGAAAATGCCACATAAACTATCTTGAAGTTAGGCGACATCATCGGATGATCTGCCTCTAACCACCCATCACGCCATGCCTCCGAGTATCGATGCAATCGTCTGCTATATGTCAACCCAAAGGCATTGTGTGCTAATAACATTATAGTCTTCTAGTTAGTTGTCTCCATGTGATACATAATCACCTCTCTAAGTCATTTCTATTGAAAAAATCTCAAAGAAATACTTCATTAGAATATACGAACATGCAACAAAGAAAGCAATATAAGTTTTACATTTGTGCATTCTACTTGTTTGATTTCATATTTCTCTACCTTTCTATATGTTATATCCTCTTATATCTCCTAATCCCCTCTATGCTTAAGCTATAATTATATTTTCATTCATTTTTCTTCAATCATTTATTTTGAATTAGCTGTGATTATATTTTAATTTCGGGTGAATGCATTCACGTATGCTTTAGAAACTAAAATTTTGTTTTCAGCATCCTACATACGTCTGATGTTATATTTTTCATTTTCAAACCTCTATCCAAATAGTCGGGTGAATTACCTTGCATTTTTCATTTTCAAACCTTCAAAATTGTGAGAATTATCGAGGTATCAAGTTAATGAGTCATATTATGAAAATATGGAAAAGAATTATTGAACGTAGGTTAAGACAAGTATCAAGTAAAATGAAGAACAAATTTGGATTCATGCGAGGCAGATATACTATTGAAGCGATTCATCTTTTGAGACGTCTTATGAAACATTTTAGTATAAAGAAAAAGACCTTCATATGATATTTATTGATCTAAAAAATGCTTACGATATGGTAGCAAGAGATGTTCTCTTGATAACCTTAGAAAAGAGAGGTATCCCATTGACATACATAAACCTTAGATACATATACGATAGTGCAAAAACTTGTGTGAGGAATCATGAAGGAATGACATACTTCTTTAAAGTTAATATTGGGTTACATCAAGGATCAATTTTAAGTCCATACTTATTTATAATAGTGATTGATGAGTTAACAAAACATATTTAAGATGAAATACCTTGATGTATGTTATTTATAGATGACATTGTGTTAGTGGAGGAGTCTAAGGAAAAAGTTACTAGAAAATTGGAACTATGGAGAGAAACATTAGAAAGTAAAGACTTCTAATTTAGTAGAACAAATACCGAACATATGGAATATAAGTTTAATCATTTGGTTACTTCAGAGGATATAGAAATTAAAATTGACACATATTGCATCACCATAAAGGAAAGTTTTAAATACCTACAGAAGAATTGATGGAGATATTATGCATAGAATTAATGTAGGAGCATTAGGTATTTTTTGTGACAAAAAGATACTATTAAAGTTAAAAGGTAAATATTATAAAGCAGCAATTAGACCTGTTATGTTTTATGGTTATAAGTGTTGGGCAGTTAATCATCAACACGTATAAAAGATGTCTATGGCAGAAATGAAGATGTTGAGATGGATGAATAATTATAACATAATGAGGTTATTAAAAACAAATTGGGAGTAAAACCAATAGAGGATAAAATGGGAGAATATCATTTAAGATAGTTTGGACATATAGAAAGAAGATCAAAAGAAGCGCATGTAAGAAGGTATTAAAAACTAGATTTTGAAAGTATTAAGAGAATTAGAGGATGACCATAAAAGTGTTGAAAAGAAATAATAAAGAATGATCTAGCTTATGTTGAGTTAACTGCTAATATGTGGAAACAAAAAAATCCATGTAGTTGTTCCTTCTAGTATGGGAAAAGGTTTATGATAGGAATATGGAAACAAAAAGAATCCATGTAGCCGATCCGATCTAGTATGGGAAAAGGTTTAGAAGTTGTTGTTGTGTGTTGCAATAAAATAAAACTGTGAGGTGGATTTACTGTTAAAGAAGTGCATTCTTTATCTCTCTTTTTCATTTTTGCTACCTTCTCGAGTATATTTTACGAGAGATAGCTACTCTCGCTTCCCTTTATTTAGCCTATTTCCTCTCACCATATACCATTGTTATCGCCACCAAAATCATCCACTTCTACCTGAACCGCAGCAAAGACCTACCGGATATCTCAGCCGCCTCTCTGCCTACTTATTGCTCGAAAAGACCCCTTGCGTAGCCAACCATCCAAGCCTCCTTCAGAACCCCAACTTCCACCGCCCTACCCTGCAAAATTTCGGCCACTGATCTAGCTCCAAACTGCCGCCTGATTTCCTGTTGGATTTGCCTTACTACATCCCGCCGATGGTACCCCTCTCCCTTGGATTTCTATCTCCAGTAATCATTTGGACTTCCTTCAACTACCTTGCTATGTTTGCCAGACCCGGCCACCTGTCCGCCACCTTTTCCCACTCCCTTGTCCATCGGAATCCGCTAGAAGCCGGCGATGGCGGTGTCCTTGAGCCCACTGCGAGCCGCCCCAATATTCATCGTGTTCCCTATTCAAATCCTAATTGAACCGGACCCTGTCCCATTAACGGAACCTAACCCAATCCTTCATTAAAATCTAGCCCTCTTCACCCAGCTTTGGCTCACTCAACCGAACCTGGTTGAACCCAGCCAGCTCGTGTTGACCAAAACACTGTTACTTTGACCGAGCCTAGCCCAGCCAATCCTTGCGGGAACTCCACCGATGTAGATACCATCAAAGGGTTCTTGACAAGTATTTCTACCGGTATACTTTGGAGGACCAAATTTCATTGCCACAGTCTGAGTTACCCCGATTTTCATGCGAGCCGTCCAAGTTGACTTAGATTCGCTCGAATTTGACGACGCTTCACAAGAGAGGTAACATCTCACGCTATCCACTTTAGGGAGGGAAAGTATATTTCATGGTGTTAGGGGAGGGGGCGAAATATAATCTCAAAAATGTAGTTTTTACAGTGAAATATAAGAAGGGCAGTCGCCTCTCACCCTTCTATATAGATCCGCCACTAGTTGTTGGGTGGTGTTTAACGGCCAAGACTCTTGATCAGTTCTCGGTTTATAGGCACACAATAGTGTTTAATCTAGGTGGTGTGCGATTGAGGTTTTGGCATTGCCAGGGGTTTGGTTGGCTATATATTACAGCAGCCAAGAATTTTCACAACATTGGCAGAAGTTTTGGAGGGTATGCCGGAGTGAGGAAAGCTAAGTCATGCAACCATAGGGTGTGAAACAAAGAAGTTTGCACTCTCTTCCGTGAGTAGCTCGTGATCTAATGCAAGTATACATGATTCTGCGAGAAAGCTTCCTGCGCAGACAAAATGAGCAAGCTAATGGCCTGACCCTGCAACCAGAAACTTGAGATAAACATCTGACACTGACTACCCAGGGGATTAATCGACATCTCCTTAATTAGAAAGAAGACTTAAATACTCAGCCTGCAGCTTGTGCAGCTTAGGAAGTTTAAATGCTAGCAGCTCCTAGCAAACAGTACAACCCACTTTGTGTGGAGAATTAGTGTTGATTTTGAATGCAACGCCAGATGAGATGTGCTGAGTATTTGGCAAAAGCAGTTGCGCGGAATAACATTTGGTGTAGATAACCGTTCTTTAGCGAGAATGTAACTGACTATATGCTGGTAGGGCCTAAAGAGGCTTCAGAAACCAGAGAGAGAGAGAGAGAGAGAGAGAGAGAGAGAGAGAGAGAGAGAGAGAGAGAGAGAGAGTTATCCTGACATAGCTGTGATTGAAATATTTATTGAAGACCAATGGAGGTGTATATGAATGATCCACATAATCCTGAAAGTAAAATATAGCAAGAATTATTTCATGTAAGTAGATAATTGAAATGGCTTTGAAAATATGCATGTATATGAGAGAGAGTTATCCTGACATAGCTGTGATTGAAATATTTATTGAAGGCCATGGAGGTGTATATGAATGATCCACATAATCCTGAAAGTAAAATATAGCAAGAATTATTTTATGTAATTAGATAATTGAAATGGCTATGAAAATATGCATGTATATGAAAGAGAGAGAGAGACGGCACTGATTCGTTGGACCACCTAAAATGTCTCTTCTGAGAAGACGAAGGCAGGCACTCCATGTCTTCTGTTAGAAGGTGTTCTGGTAATATTCGAAATATCAATAAGACGTGCTTTTGGGCCTACTTTCCGGATCGATTTTAGTCCTATATGGTTGGAGGAGCTTTTATTTTTATATATATCCTCCCAATAACAGGGGCACAGAAGTTTAGCTTTTCTTGAGAAGTTAAGTAAGCAAACAATTTCCGTTGGCTAATTTTACCCTGATAGCTTTATAATCCATCGATGCCATTGAAAGGATTGCATCATGGAGATTTGCTGTTTTCGACTATTTATGGTGTGGTGCATGCCCGAACATGGGGGTCGGAGAGCAGTTACCAATCGTTGGCTACGGTGTCGCTTCCAGCCTGAACCGTCAACCTAAGAAAGGATGCGCCGCTTGTTCTTCGGGTGCTGAAGCCACGCCGTGTGACATAAATGATTCTACCATGCCGCCAACCGGGTCGGTTCCATCCATTTATCCACCTATCGTCCCTTCCGGCTTCCTCTCTCTTTTCCTTCTTCCTCTCTCTGGCCTGGGAGAGGAAGAGGAAGAAGCTCAGTTTGCCATGAATTCTGTTTTGCCTCTACGACTAACCGTCTAGCTGGTTGGGTAGTACAACCATGAAGATTGTAGGGACCGTCTCCTCGAAACGGCTATTGGCTGAGGCGGAAGAAGAGGAGCTCCCTCGGCTTGTGTGGGCGCCTGCGAGGAGCCATCGTCACCTGTCGAAACAGCTCTCCATGAAGGAGACGTCGAGGGAGGCAGCGTGGGAAAGGCGGCGCCACCAATTCATGAAGCGGCAACGGAGCTTTTGTTCCTCGTCCTTCCGTGCTGCGAGGACGGCGAAGCCACCAACTATTACAACTCTGGCGAGGTCTCGCAGCCTGACGGACGAAGATCTTGACGAACTCAAGGGATTTCTAGATCTGGGATTTGATTTCAAGGAAGAGGAAGATCATTGTCTAACCAACACGTTACCCGCTCTTGGGCTCTACTTCGCTGTCAAGCGACAGTTTTCTGATTCTAGGTTGCCGATGCACCGAATGTCATGTAGCCAATCGTCCACGCCAGACAGCTCCTCTTGCAGCCGATCGTCAATCTTCGGCAGCCCTCGGAGCCCACAATCCGAAACACCTCCTTGGAAAATCTTCAGTCCAGGTATCAACCGATAATCTCATTGAGCTCCTCTGCACTATACCACTACGAACTCGTGCCTTTTTAGGATAAGGTTTACTTCTCATGTTCATGTGACATCATTTTATTGATTGATTCAGTGCTTCTATTTTATATATGACTCCGTGCTCGGTGTCACATACTTGTTCTTTCTTTTTTTCCTTTTTAACAAAACCATTCAAATATGAGTAGAATTTACTGTGTAACATGTTTAAGAACAATTTGGAAGGCAAGAATCGTTTAGCATTGACGTACTTCTAGATAAGGCATATTATATTACTTTTTAGTCCTTGTTGGGAAGAGATCGATAACCTATCCTACGATAGTTGAGTGTATAAGACCAAAATTAATTAGGTGTCTGTAGGGATGATCATATTATTAAGCAGAAGTGACGATCTTTCTTCAATTTGTTGACACCATTCCTTAGAAAGTAATAAACTTTATTGTCCATGTCGGAGACATGAAGATGCACCTTCCACTAAAAAACGTGCACGTGGTTGAAATATATATAATTTACTATTTTTTTTGTTGTCGTGGTGTAAACGTTGCTATTTGTTATGACACCAACACTTGTTCCACCTGGTCTAGTCTCGAGGAGAACCGACTTGTTCTACATTAGATTTTTTCTCTGCGAGGACAATATGAACTATCCCTTCTTGGCCAGGTTGCGAAGAAAAACTCAAACAAGGTGGTGGATGACAGTGGGAAGATGGTTAAAGTTCAATTCCATCGGGAAACCAAAACTTGGTTCTCTAATGCTAAGTTCAGATGTTTTCAAGATTAGCCAAAGGGAGGATGCATTTGTAAACAGAAGTAAAGAGATATATGAGTTTTAAAAAAAAATAAACTTCATTATATGGAGAAGAAAAAAGAATTAGCGAAACTAGTTTTAATCATACTTTGCACATATAACGTCAAACACAGTCCATGATATCATGATGATTTATGAGAACTGTAAACAACGTATATATATTTGCCATATTGTAAGAATAGTTTGCTTGAGAAAGACGGTGTTGATAAATTTGCTGGTAAAAAATTGCATAAAGCCAATTTTTCTTACAACGTACTTGTATTTAAGCTTTTATATTTTTCATCCCTTCTGCTATAGAAAACTTGTGGGGATATCTCAATATTCAACTAGTGACAAAGTCTAAGAATAATAATAAAAGAACGATTTTTCTTTGTCTTCCTCTTCTTTTTTCTTGAAACCTCTTTCTTTCAACTCAAATTTTTCATGTTGCTCAACTTCTTTTTCTACTTTTTTGACATCCGACCACCCAATTTCGGTTCCTGCACCATTCTTTATATGTACACAAAAAATCCAAATCAATTTCAAACAGAATCACCGCCCATTGCACGTATGTACAACAATGTTGATCTTCTCGTAAGCTTTATTAATAAGTCAATTTACCTGTTTAGTGAGAAAAGGTAGTCGGCATGCTTGTGTGCATAGCAAATGAAAATGCCCTTTTCTTTTAAAAAATGAGGAAAACCCCATATTTACACAATTTGTACCCAAAATCAAAGATGCAAAAATTAAAGTGACATGTTCAGTATGTGTGTGATACCTACATGAGATGGGAATGGTACAAGAATCATGCAACACAAGGTGTCACATGAAAAAAGCTCTAATTGGATGAGATTTGTGTCAAAAAAGAAAAAATGGTACCGAGTCAAAGAAGCCTTTGTGTCGATCATGCAACATGAAAAATTGAGATTTGTCATACCAAAGTTTCTTAGATTAAACCATGGAGATAAAGCTCTAATTGGATGCCAATCTCCAACGCCTGTCGACACCTTGAAGGAGAGAAAGCTGTCACATGCGGGATTGCCATAGGTACATAAAGAAGAGAGAGAGTCTACTTGCACTGAGAAAACCTTATTGTCAGAGCTTCATTCTTCTCAACATTTCTAGTTTTTATGTTACACAAGGTGCTGCACCCATGTCAAACAACCTAACGCTCAACCCCTCTATTTCTTCCGTAGTCTTACATAAATATCTATTTTAAAAGTTTTTGAATGTATTCTCACTTAAGACAATTTATGAATATTGATCAATTAGTACTTTATTAGTGAAATTTAAGTTATGAAATGATATTTGGATCGATTCATTTATTTGACATTCATAAATGATTTATACTACATATTAGCGATTTATATAATAATATCTAAATTATACTTACCTACAGTCATTTTCCGGCACCCTTGATTTTTGATAATTATTGTGTTTCATGCCTACGTACATACTTGTGTCTGCATCTGCATTCATACCCATGTGACATACATTTTCATATATAGTTTCTCTAGCCACTGACAAAATGTGTACAATTGTCAAAAGGAACCAATATTTACAAAATAAAAATGGCATTTTGAACTCAATTTTGAGTCACCAATCCATACATATCAACGTTATGCCATAAAAGTCAATGTGGAAAAGGATTTTCACAGGTTGAGCTGTCCATTTAATTCGCTAACCTATAATTCATGCAAGTGATAGTTAAGGAGAAAAATGGTAGATGTTTCAAAAATAAGGACTTCGTTCCTTTTATGTTTTCTTCATGTTTTCCTTTAAAGCAATGAGAGTTTGTCTTGAAACATTCCTCTCGATGGGCTTTTGGTTTGCCCCTCAGGTAATGAGATAATTACACCACACCTACCACTCAACCTTTCTTTTAAAATCACTCACTTATCTACTTTCAACATAATTTGTTTCCTTCCATGCAAATAGATAAAAATAAATGTTTAAACTTGAGCTTCGACCATTGTGGTAGAGATGCTATCTGTTTAACGTGGAGCTACTCAAAGATGCAGCCACATATATACAATTCTATTCTGTATATTTATTCTCCAAAGATGGCAAAAATATTAAAATACCAAAACAATCCATGCCACAATTTATCTAGTTCTTGAAAAAGCTACTCATAGACTTCTCATCGTGGGGAAACACCAAAAGCAGCACTTTGCACATTTTGTCTTGTAACCGGGATCCAAGGTCCACCATTGATGTTGGTCAACTGAAGTTTGGATCAGGTCAAGACCACTTTCATAAGACAAAATGGGTTCAGTTTATTCAATCACATTAAAAGTCCTACTCTTGTTTTTCAGAATACAGGTTTTCCTTGAAATCTCTCCAGGTCTTACAAAAAGTTCCTGTCAATGATAAGGTTTTAGCAATAGAATTTATTATTGGTCTTGCACATAACTTTGTATGTTGAAAGTTTCTGAGATCGTCACTTTGTTTGACGAGCACAGGTGATAATCCGCAACACGTGAAGACAAGGTTAAGACATTGGGCTCAACTTGTTGCTTGCTCACTAAGGCAATTCTGTTGAAGTGGACAGTGTACATAATTTTTCTCTGCCTTTCGTTTTCCCATCTCATCTTTGCTGTGCCTTATAATTTAAAAGGAGAAAGAACGTTAGTACTTTAAGAGACGTGCTGTAATCCTTTGGGTATGAAAAAGAAAAAGACCCAGATAGTGAGTTGCCCCACTGCTGATGGTGCTCGCACGCACACACACAGAGAGAGAGAGAGAGAGAGAGAGAGGGAGAAAGTATAGAGCACTTAATTTATGATTCGGTTTGAGACGATTAATGTATCTATAGGTTTTCTAATGATTAAATAAGATATTTCTTGTGCCATGGCCCATGGCATTTTTAACAGCTGAAAAGAAGACATAAAATATCAGAATTTAATTTGCCCGCCCAATCATCTCACAGGGAAAAAGCAACAAATGTAAAAGTTCCTTTAAATGCATATAAGAAGGCATGATACAGATCTTTTCACGATATCTTATATTCGGTTTTCTCCCTTCGCTTATGTTGTACTTGGTTTTTGTGTTAGCTGCTCGTAATCTGCCACCCGTAAGAAAAACTCAGTGATCACAATCCATATCACAAAACTTGAGCTTCGACCATTTAGAGTTGGTTTTGAAACTTATTTCGATGCTTTTACTATAATTCAAACTCTCGACCTGTTTAGAAGATGAGAAAAGTGATATCATTGACATGAGATTCAATTCATGACAATAAGCTTTTAAATTTTTACTTAAGCTTTAGTAAGGTTTTTTCTTCTGAAAACAAGTGCGATGCACCTCTCAAGAATTGAATTCCTCATTTCAAAATAATATATAGACATTAATGCACAATTTGAAACCATCAGTTTTGATTTTTTAAAATATCAAACCGTAATCGAATTGAGGGTTCCTCAATTACGGTTATGGTTCTGAAACTGATTCAACTGATTCTGGTTACCAACATTTCTGCAGCAGAATCGGTCATGGTTCAAACCGCCGAACCGGTTCCAAACCGGTCATGTTTATCAAGGGCGACAGTCGGGTTGTTTACGCATCCAATACAATAGATTTTCATAATTGTGGGATGAAGATGGTATTCTGAAAGGGGAGGTAATAGGTCCTATCAACTACAACATTTAAATTAGAGCTTAACGCCTTTAAAGGTTGCATTTCTTATCTCTCCCTTCATCCGCATAAAGGCAGCCAATGTATGACCTATTGATGCATAAAAGCCAAACAATAGCTTTAACATCTCTCTATCTCCATCCTTCTCTCTCTCTAAGCGTCTTCAATGGTTACCGTTTAATGAAAAGTAAAATATCCAGTACCTATAAACACACTATAATGCAGATGCCCCTCGTGCAATTAATTGAAGTAAGCAACCTTTGGTGATTTAGTGACTTGAGGGAATAAGCATGAACTTGAAGCGAGTAAACGATTAAGATTGTTTTCTTTAGTGTGGATATTTACCCACAATCTTAACTAACCATTTAGTATGTATTATACCCATGGTTAAACCTGTGGGCTATTTTACAAACATTTCCACGGTGAGGCAAACTTTATTTGGACTTGGAAAGCATTGGGGCAGTTTGAACTACAGAGTATATGATTATAGCCTATGGCCTTAACCATTTTATTTGAAATAATTTGGGTTCAGCCTTTCATGGTGTAGATCTGCCACAATTATCAACTATTTCTAAGAACTTTTTGCTCAATTGTCACCGTAGTGATACACGATTTGATGCCGAAATATACTCACAATCATGCATCAGTTTACAGAAAATGTAAAGCTTGATAAGGGAGAATACAAAAGTTTACATTGATAAGGGAGAAGAATACAAAAGTTTACATGGTTCAGCAAGATTTACCTACACCACGGGCAAGACCAGGGAGAAAGTTTTTGCTGTGACAAACAGTGGTGGATCAAGGAATTTATTTTGGATGGGCGAAAAATAAGGTGCATAAAAAAAAATACTTAAGATAAAATAAAATTATACATAACTAAATGGATTTACAAATAAAATGGACAAAGAAGAAAAGAGTGCATCGAGCTATTCGAACTAAATGGTGGAACCTTAAAAGTGAGAAAAAAGATATATTTAAACAAAAAGTCTTTCAAGGAGATGCTTGGAGTTATGTTGGTACACCTTGTGATATGTGAAACAATATAGCTATATATATTAGGAAAGTGGTGAAAGATGTGTTAGATGAATCTAAAGGAGGTGTACCGGCACAAAAAGAAGCTTGGGGGTGGAGTGAAGTAGTGCAAAATAAAATCAAGGCAAAGAGGGCATGTTACAAATTACATTATACTAAGAAAACTAGTGGAACTTTAGAGGCTTATAAGAAAGTTAAGAAGAAAGAGAAAAATGCCGTCAGTGAAGCAAAAGCTAAAATTTGAGAGGATTTATATAAAAAACTCAACTCAAAAGAGGGTGAAAGAGATATATTTAGGATAGCTAGGGCTAGAGATAAGAAAACTAAAGATCTTAATTCTGTTAGATCCATCAAAGACGAGGATGAAAAAATTCTAGTGACAAATGATGATATAAGAAATAGATGAAAAAACTATTTTTATAAGCTTTTTAATGAAAATAAAGATGTTAGTATTAGCTTAGGAGAGTTAGCCAAATAAAAAAAGTATATAAATCATAATTTCTATCGACGTATTCAAAAGAATGAAGTCAAAGATGCTCTTAAACATATGAATGATGGTAAATCGGTAGAGCCAAACAATATTCATATAGAAGTTTGGAAAATACTAGGAGAAATATGAATCACTTGGCTCACAAGACTATTTAATGAAATATGGAGAAACCAAAAGATGGCCAAGGAATAGAGAGCGAGTACACTTATACCCATATATAAGAACAAGGGAGACATTCAGAATTGTGCGAATTATCGAGGTATCAAGTTAATGAGTCATACTATGAAATTGTAGGAAAGAATTATCGAACGTATTAAGATAAGTATCAAGTACAATAGAGAACCAATTTGGATTCATGCTAGGCAGATCTACTGTTGAAGCGATTCATCTTTTGAGACGTCTTATAGAACATTTTAGAGGTAAAAAGAAAGACCTTCACATTATATTTATTTATTTTCAATTCTCAAATAATCTTGACATATTTTTCTAATGTCTTTTATGTCTTTTTCTTACAAATTTGTTTTAGTCGACATAGAGGCCTTTTATGTTGTATCCTAGTTCCTTTAGACTTAATTGATTTTCTTTTTACCTCGGCCTCATCATTGCTTTTAGTTTGTTATAATTAAAGACACTAGGATGTGACTTGGCTTCTTCATCTCCTTTTTTCTTTTCAACTTTTATAGTTTGGTTTTCAAGTTGGACTTGTTTAATTTGATTCTTTAAAAATTCAATACAGCTTCATAGTCTTGAGGTGAAGCCTTAGGCATATGGGACCTAGAGGTGCTAAATTTTGCTTGAGAGGATTGATTTTTAGTGAAGGTTACAACATCTATAAGTTTAGGGTATATGGGTTCCATAGACTTGACCAAGTTATGAGACAAGTACAAGGCCTTCACCTTGGACAGAGTTTGATAAGGATGTGAAGATATGATTACTTTCATAAATTCACACAAACAACTAAAGAAAAAACTAAGTGTTAATGTGTGTATATGTGTGATATATAATATAAATCCAAATATACACAAAGTTGGTGTGCATATGTGCACTGATGTGTAGCTATGTGAGTGTGTGCAACAAATATATGTACTCTACACTATGTGAGCATTGTTTAAAGTGTTTCAACCAATATGCTTACAAAACAAAACAAGGATAAAATTCAAACCTAGACTGGCTAAGCAAACTAGTAGACTTGTGTGTCCCATTGGACATGACAAATGAGAATTGTATGCAAATTTTTTGTTACGTGAAACCTCAACTTACAAATACAACCTACTTAATAAGAGAGAACAAATTAAAATTATGTGAAGACTCACCTTTAACTGTTTCTTTTTGTGTTGCAGGCATATTCTGGTTCTTTTCACCAAGAGCTTTCATGCTCTACTGGGCAAGGATTAGATTCTCTGCAAATGGCCTACTTGGTTAATTAAGTTAAAATTTCTGCATACTTGAGAAGAAAGTGAACATAAAGGGGGATTCCTATTTTTTACTTGGTTTGAGGTATAAGGTAGGTTCAAGGTATGGTTTTCACTTAGGATCATAGGTAAGGCTATCCCTAGGGGTAAATCGGCTAGATGGGGCAGCAACCTACTAGGTTGTGTTCTAAGAGATTAGATAAGGATAAGGTTTTGACTAAATATTAATGGGGCTAATTAGAACTAATAGGTAATTCTAATGGGTAAAGGGTATAGTGAAATTGATGTAAAAAGGATTATGCAATTTAACTTAATTAAATTAATGTATATGGAATCCTAATCAAAATCGATATGGCATGGACATAGATGGGGTTGATATGTACAAGAACTAAACATATATCTAAAATTATTTTGCAATAATAAGTTTACTTTAAATAATAATTATTAATTTATGTTGATAAATTTAATTTTATTTAGGTTTAACTATTAAGTTAAATATTAATTTACATTGGTGACTTTTTATTTTTGTATAATCATTGATGCCAAAATAAATTTTATATTTTGGGGTAATGAAGTTTAAAGTTGATTGAGTTGATGTTAAAGACTATTAAGTTAATATGTATCAAAGTTAACTTGATGTTAAGGATATCATAATTAAGTTGATACAAATCAATATTTGATAATTAATATTTAATGGCATGAAAATTTCAGTTTAATAGCACAAGTTAATTTTCAACGAGAAATGATCGTAACCAATTGTCATAAAGAGGCAACATCTCCTAAACAATCATCTCATCGACGATCATGAGGCCCTCATCCGTGGATATAGTCGGGCTAAGTAGGAAGCATTTTGAATCAACGATGTGAGAAACATGATGACCTGGCTTTATGATTATGGATGGACTTGAGTTTTCCAAAGCCATGAAAATCAAAGTGAATCAGAAGAGGAGAACTCAAGTTACGAGAATAAGAGATTGGTGGTTTCTCATGAAAAGCCCGAGGTAGAATGCTTGAGACTAAGGAGAAAATGTGATCATTCGATACAGAGGCGACAATGAGATTCATTGGCAGCGATGGGAATTGTCATGTGACTAATGATATTTGAACCAGCCTTTTGGAAACCTCAGAGGAACAAAAAGTAGAAGTGAAAAGGTAAATAAACGCAAAGTTAATAAGTACATGCAAATGGATATGATTAGATGTTTTGAATCTATCGCTGAAGAAGATAATAATGATATCAAACACGCTCTCACTACTCCCTGATCAACCTATTTTAGCCTCAACATCCATAGGATAACTCCTTTTAAATTAGTCAGGTTGTGCATCCTTCTCAAGGGCTTTGTAGTAAGCTAGCAACACGTGCAACTCTAGCGACTCTCAAGATACCATGACTTATGATTCACGAGTGGTGAATGCTTGAGTTGTTAGAGAGTTGAGGTTCAATTGGATCCAAAAAGTTTCATTGAGTAGTTCATGATGACGACATTAGAGGGCCTCGGGCTATTCATCGAGATAGTTAAACTCAGTTTGGAGGGCTCACATCTTACCTTCAAACTCGCCAATGTGAGCATACACTCTGCTAATCGAGAAAAAACTCTAGGTCAAGTCTCTCTAGCAATGACATCTTGTTGAGAAAATGAGCGGATATGCTCTCAATGATTGACTATAGAAATAAGTTGAGTTTGTGTAAACAGTCGACGTCTCTCACGTGCATCGAGATATTCTATGACAACTTCCTTTACCAATTTCTCCAACTCAGAGGGTAGGTGGGCTCCTCAAAGAGTGCACACCAAATGTAGATTGCTCGTGATCATGCTCTAGGTGGATATGGTAAAAGGAAGCTTCATGTTAAGCTGATAGATCATAGATGATAGAATATCATGAAATACAATTAAAGAAGATCCATCTACCTAGGAGGTGTGTCATAATCTACAACTCTGTGGTCATGATACTATGAAGTTTGATTGATGTGAGTTTCATAAAATGAGGAGGTTTTCTCGCCAATTGCCTCAAAAGTAGGATTGAAAATGTCATTAGTTAAATCCTTCATGTTGATAGAGTGATGAGATTCAAAAGGTGTACTCAAGGCTCTTAACATCATCATCCTCTAGTTCTTATGGAGGAAATAAATTCTAAAGCTCTTTTTCATAAAGGAGGAAAAGATGGCAAATCAAAAAGATCAATTGAAGAGGATATAAGTATATGCAAGAGTACTTGCGTCAACATTTTGGGTTGTTACCGGTAGCTGCATTCTTACTATAGTCGTTAAACCTGATACCATTTTCACCAAATGAAGCCTTTGTTATATCTTCACAAAGGTTGGCCCACCCAACAACAAAATCTGTTGTCGACCTAGAATAATATATAAGTCTAAGATTTAAAAAAAGAAACATTATTCATCAATATGATCAATGGACAAGTCTACGATGGCAGGTAGACCTTGGCAAAACACCAATTAATTCACAAAACAATGAGGGAGGTAAGGTAAAAAAATGAATGGAATACACTACAAAATAGGAACCGAGAAGAGAAGACCTTAGACACCCCAATCTCACAGAGCTCCGTCATAAATACAGTCATAAAAGGAGAACTTGGTGGGACTAAAATATAAAAATAGAAAAGTTACTTAATTGGGATTGATAGGTAATAACCAAGCGACGATATCTATAGGGAAGTAAGGAGACATGAGGAATGAGGCTTAGAGCAGGCTCGATTGAATCTTGTATGATTTGCTAGAAAGACAAGCATGATATTTGTTGAGTGACACACCATGATCAAGAAAAAGGTGTCAGTGATAACTTCGTGCTCGACATGATTATGGAAATATACCATGCGTATTCACTATTGATGTTGATTTCACAAACACATACAACAAAACATCATAACCATAATAACAAGAAAGATGCGTATTCACTTTTGGATGATCCATATTCTCGAGGAAAGATCCAGGAAGAAAAACAAAAGGGGTGTTTTCTTCTTTGATATTATCCAAATACATTTGGATCAATGCCAAAGAGGGGCATCTGTAAATACCCTAAAAATTGTGATATTTTCAAAAACCCCTGAAACTTGAAAAACCCGCTTACAGCCTTTCTAAACCTTTAAAACCCCAAAATTTTGAAGTTTTAACCTTTTTGGAAAATATTTCAAAATAAAGGTTTTGAATTAAAGTAAAAAACACATGGATTGCAAAACAGCTCAAACAGACAGGTGAAACCCGATCCAAAAACCAACTAAAGATCAAGTCAAAAAATAAAGGAGAGGCCCATGTCATAAAAAGGGCAACAAAAATCAATAATACATATTGATACATTGATATTATGGGTAGGAATTTAGTAGACCCCATAGATGCCCAATATTTGAAAAAATATCATGTGTAGGGTCTAAGCTAAATCCTTTTGAAAATGTTTTTAATGGAATCTCCTTTGAACTTCTTGAAAGAAGGATCAAGGTGGATCGTGTGACCCTGAATAAGGGAATCAATGCTTTTGAAAAGTAGAGTTTTTAAAATAAATGGGTTACATTTCAAAAATCTTCATTTTACAAAAGAGGGCCTTTTTCAACATAGCAAAATATTTTCAAGTAGTACCTGCTATTTTGAAATAGGGTGATCTTAGATGAATCGAGTAAACCATTGGGATAAGTCTCTCTCCTCTTCAATTCTCTTCTCCAAAAAGAAAAATATGGCAAAAAGCAGAAACAGAATATGAAAATCCCTCCAAAAGACCCCTTCCAAAAGAAGGCAAAAGGAGAAAAAAAAAGAAAATAGTTCTTTGATTGAAAAAAAGAGAGGAAAAAACAAAAGAAAAATCCTCCAAAATAGGAGGCCCTCTATGAAAGAAAAAGAAAATTACCAAAAAGCTTAAAAGAGCAAATTTTCCGTCTCTTTGCCTTAAACCACGGGACGCTTCAGAAGGGACCGTGATAACTCTTTCCCATATCCCTATGATTTATCCCAATGGAAAAAGGTTCATTTCGGAGAGTCCTAGAGTAAGAATAGGATCTTCTTATTTGAATCTCATTTTGTTTGAGAATTAGACGTTGTTGGGTAAGGCGTAAAAATTTTGCAATGTTTCCTGGTTTTCTTATAAAACCTCTACTAAGTAGTGGGTATTAAGACTCAAGTGAAGGGAAACACAATAAGCTAGAAATCCTTATGATTAAAGCTAAAAGGGTTTTCCTCTTTCGACATCAAATTTGGAAAAACCCCGAACATCAAGCAACATGAGACCAGCTCACTTGGAGCAGTCGGCCTTCATGAGCCTCCCAAGTTCAATCATTATATGATTAGGGTCTCTAGAAAATCATGTTCTCCAACATATCATCCATGTCATCCACTCATGACCATGCATGCACACAAGGTCGTCGAGCACACGATCCCAATTAAGACTAGAACCACAACAGGCCAAGTCCCCTTTGGCGCAAATTCCCTCTTACCTATCATAAGGAAAAGGGTTTTTAGAAAACTAGGATGATCCATATTCTCGAGGAAAGATCTAGGAAGGAAAATAAAATGGGTGTTTTGTTCTTTGACATTATCCAAATACATTTGGATCAATGCCAAAGAGGGGCATCTGTAAACACCCCAAAAATTATGATATTTTTAAAAACCCCTAAAACTTCAAAAACCCGCTTACAACCTTTCTGAACCTTTAAAACCCCAAAATTTTGAAGTTTTAACCTTTTTGAAAAATATTTCAAAATAAAGGTTTTGAATTAAAGTAAAAAACACATGGATTGCAAAACATCTCAAACGGACAGGTGAAACCCGATCCAAAAACCAGCTCGAGATCAAGTCAAAAAATGAAGGAGAGGCCCAGCCTATCCGGATAAAAGCGAAATGGAAGATCGAACCCGGTGTCCATTTCAAAAGACAAATTCATCTTCAAAAATGCAAAATGAAACCAAGACCTTGATGAAGCCGTTAGAAATAAAAGACCGAGCTTGTCAAAACAGAAATCAGTGTCAACTTCAAAATCAAGGATCAACCTCATTAAGTGAAAGCTCAAGACGGGGCCACACAGATAAAAACTAAACATCAAAAAAGTCTTGAAAGTGAGAAATTGGCCAGTCAAAAGGACTGAAAAAACTCAGCCTAAAATTGGGTTACCGAGAAACTAGAGCTTGCTCGAAAACCGTCCGTTTCATGCACCAAAAAAGGACTTAAAAGATAAAGTTTGGATTCAATATGGACCAAAAGATCTAGATCCAAGTCCCACTGAAAATTGGATTGGGTTGGATCCAAGGATCCAAACCCGATCCAAAGAACCACCCTTGGCCTATAAATAGGGCCAAGGCGGTTCACGTGAAAGGGGTTGGAGTTTTGGAGAAGGAGGAGAGAGAAGGAGTGGAAGTCAACAAAAGGGGCTCACGTGAAGGCTTGGTCAACAAAGGGGAGAGGACTTGGTCAAAGGTGGAGTCAAGGCTTGGCCAAGGTGAGTTCCTAAACTCAAGTGGGTTGCACCTTGGAGCTCACGGTTGACCAAAGGGCTGCACCTTGGAGGACCGACTGCACTTTAGAGCTCACGACTGACCAAGGGTTGCACCAAGGAGGACCTGGTTGACCATAGGATTGCACCTTGGAGGACCGGCTGTAACAAAGTGGGCTCGAGTTAGCCAAGGGGCGCTGCACCAAGCACCCGGCTGCACCAAGGGGCGCTGCTGACTACCTTGAAGGACCCAACCGAACCAAGTGAAGTGAAGGGGCTGCATCAAAAGAGCAAAAGCGAACGGGAAAATTTGTAAGTGCTTTAAAGCGTATTTTTAAGCCAGTTTCTCCATTAAATTCAATTCAAAAAGGGGTTGTATTAATAGAGCGAAGCCTCTCCCCATGTTGTAATATTTGTACATGAACACGATCGCACCCACGAGCACTTGAGCCTTTCCGCTCTTAACTGGTGGATGAACACGATCACACCCATGTGCACTCGAGCCTTTTCGCTCTTTACACTCACAAGCACTTTAGCCTTTTCGCTCTTAAATTGGTGGATTAAACATGATCACACCCACGAGCACTCAAGCCTTTCCGCTCTTTACACTCACGTGCACTCGAGCCTTTTCACTCTTTTAAGCTAAATATATATATTTCAATTCGTATGAGTTTTATTTTCGTGAACGTAGAGTGGCTGCACTTTCAATTCGCCTGAGTTTTACTTTCGTGGAAGTAGAGTGAATGCACTTTCAATTCGCATGAGTTTTACTTTCGTGAACGTAGAGTGGCTGAACTTTCAATTCGCGTGAGTTTTACTTTCGTGAAAGTAGAGTAAAAACACTTCAATTCGCATGAGTTATACTTTTGTGAAAGTAGAGTAAAAGCACTTTCAATTCGCATGAGTTTTACTTTCGTGAAAGTAGAGTGAAAGCACTTTCAATTCACGTGAGTTTTACTTTCGTGAAAGTAGAGTGAATGCATTTTAAATTCGCGTGAGTTTTACTTTAGATGTAGAGTGGGTGCAATTTCAATTCGGGTGAGTTCGCATCATCGTTCTCGAAAACCCAAAACAGAATTTATAGCATCTCTGCATCCGCTCATTGCGGCAAATCGCTCGAACACTCGCTCCAACCATGCTAAAACCAGGCCACGCATTCCACACACACATCAGGCCAAAATAAATAAAACTTGCAAGAATATTAGGGTCGTCCAACCCCGTAATAAAATTGGCAAGAGTGCACGAACTGAATTCTTTCAAAAACACTGATTGTTCAGTTAATTTGAAGTAAGAACTTGTTTAAAAATCGAAGTTCCTAAGCGCTTAAACCGACCCTTGAGTATCGGTTCAAGAAGGTTTAAAGCAAAAAGAGTACGCTTGCCTATAAATCGCCAAAAGTCAGAAAATCGTTTCAAAAATCTTCGCTAGTTTGTGTAAGCTAGCTGGCACGCTCACGCAAGCGTAGGCACGAAAAGGTTCACGTCGAGTTTTATAACTTGAGAGTGGAAATTTTCATGTTTACATTCTTCATAATACTAGTGTCCAAATATCGGTTGGTGAGTTTGTCCAAGAGAGTTGTAGAATGAGTCTAGTAGTGTTGAAGTTTCAACCAATCTTGTTGGGACAACATACCAAAAGAAAATTGAAAGCAGTTATTCCAAAAAATATAGAAAGCCAGTAGAAAGTAAAGGAGGTGGCCATCAAACTATATAGCCAAACCAAACAAAAGACAATATAATGAAATAATGAATACCCATTTTATCTAGAGATGGTGCTTTTGTTCCCGAGTTTGATATATGATTGTTTGGTGGTAGGCTAAGAGTGAATAAAGTTAGGGCAGCTGAACATTTCGAATTCGTCACGATCTAATGAGTTGGAAACTATGGAAGCAAGAAGACAAAGATTTTTAAGAAAAAGTGTGAAGGAAAACAAAAGAATGAAGGTAAGAAATAGGAGAGAGTTCAAGCTTTATAAATCCCAAATGATATCGAAGATAAAAATCTTGAGAATCAAGTTAAGAAAATGGATTTTTTCAGACATCCTTTTCAGCGTGCAATCAATAGAAGTATGATTCATGTCCTAGATGTCTGTGAGCACAAAGTCGTAGGAGGACACGTGTTGATGCTGAAAATTGGAAAAGACTATGGAAGGACTTGTAGGCCTAGAAAAAAGACGTGGTAGAACTCTCGAGAGACCCTAAAGAAATGTGTGATGCTGAAAATTGGAAAAAGCTATGTTTCAGGACTCGTAGTCCTAGAGAAAAAAAAAGACATGTAGTAGAAGCCTCGAGAGACCTAACGGACATGAAAAGAGCCCTAACCTACAAAGTCGATGGATCTTCAAATACGAAGAAATGGTGAGGGACAGTGTCATGTTCTATCCGATATGAAAGCAAAAAAAGAGCAATAAGAAGGAAATAGAAGTTGTTGGGAGTGTAACGAAAACACATGCCATCAACACCACTAGACTTCTTTCTTTTTACTTGTTTCCTCATTTTTTCGTACGAGTAGTTGTACTGTAGTATTCTTCACGCATTTTTGAACACATCGAATACTCCTTGCTTCGTGTGATCCCAATGACAATTAAGATACCCTTGTCTACTTGCTTCGTGTGATCTCAATGACAATTAAGATACACTTGTTAATGAGGATTAGAGTTCTATGTCATGTCTCGTATCACATTCCATTCCAATGAACTTATGTAGTTACCATTCCAATTAGGTTATTACTTTAAACGACAACAATAAGTTAAAAAAGAAAAACTCATGAGAAGCTTGCGTATCGAAGGAAACCTCTATTAGGTGGATCCTCATCCATTAACCTAAGTAGATGGCTTTATCTTTACTCCGAAGTTTTGATTTACATGAAAAATTTCTTTGTTTTTGAACAAGCAACGAGGCCACTTGCCGGCAGCTGGAGAAACAACAGAAACGTGGCTGTATTGGTTTCCCGTTCCGTGTCAAGCAGTTCCAAAAAGAACACCTGGGGAGGGGGGGGGCGGTGGTCGTCCGTCTTCTGCAACTTGTTCTACGAGTCTGGTAGAGATTCAAGCGGATGTCGATGCGCGTGGCCTACACCCTCCTCTACATTTCCTTTTCTTGCTTCTTCTTCGTGTCTCTGCATCTCCTCATCTGCCTATTTTTCTCTAGCCATCTTTCCGCATGATTCCACGGAACTTAATTTTAGGGTGACAGTTGCCGGATTCTCTTTATCTGCAAAGTTTTTCCGGCGGCTCTTTGAATTGGTGCTTATTAATAACCTCAACCTCAAGGGCGGAATATGTTTACGTGCATGTATTGTGTGAGTTTTTGTTTCCCCTTGATCAATAAATGTGACTATTATCTCTCTTCTCTGGCGTGCAGTCCTTGAGAGGGGTTATTTGTGAAACGGGGATGATGCGAAAGGAGAGTACGGAAAAGAGAAAAATGCTGACCTCACAACTCACCTTTGACAGGGAAGTGGGCGGAAGGACCTGCTTCAAATTGTTGGCCCGAAATTCATGTTGCAAACACCGAATTCTGATCTGTATCCGAATGAAAATGGAGTCAGTATTCGTGATCCTACCATTGGATGATTTGAACCGGTGGAAACTGTTTGAAAACAAGATCTTATCCTTCCAGAAAGCATAATTTTTATTGCGATTGGTCCCCAATGCTGTCGAAGTGCAAGCTAAGATACCATTCAGCAAACAATTCGGGTCCGGAAATATTGTAAATTGGCAAATCCGAATCCAAAGAGAAAAGCTCATGAATCAATCAAGCTGGAAGTTAAATGTTACTTTTCGGATCTAAATGCAAGCCAGATGCATCATTGAATCGAGTCAGCTTCTCATTTCTAAGACTTTTGTTTCCGAAAGAAGAGCCGAGCCAGAGCCAGAGCCCTACCAGTTATATTAACGATAATAACTTATGAACAGGGTATTGATGATAGGCGTTAGGAATCATTAAGGGCATGATACAGGCGTCTTCTATTTTTACTTAAAGATTTTTACCTTTAAGTGCCTTGCGGCGAACGTGTCGGGGTTTGGCACACTTTGTTGAATTTGAATTGTTTTGCAAATAGAAAGCGATATATTTAGTCAAAACTATTTTATTTACAAAATAAAAAATATTCATGCAATACGAAAGACTGGAATAGGAGTTATCGACAAGAAAGCTGAATTATGATATAATAGTTTTTTATTATTTTGTAATTTTTCTTATTGTATCAATTTCTAGAAGTATAACTATGAGTTGTATCTATGGTTTTTCATAATATTTTTCTAAATAATAACTTATGTTTGTGTTTGTACACAACTGGAATATCTATGTATGTCTTAAACTAATGTTTGTATCTGTACACAACTGGAATATTTACACGTCTTAAACTCATGTGAGTAACTTATGCCTTTTGTCAAAGGTGGGCTATCATATCTCTAGTAGACATTTAAGAGATAGATATTTTATTTTTTATATTATATTATATTATATATAATTATATTTTATCATTATATGTTTGTTTCTATTAGTTTCACCTTTTATGGAGTTATGGTTGTGTTACAACTGGATCGCTGGCTATATCTAACTTCAAATTACAAATGAAGCACTTTATTTAAGTGGTATTAGTAACAATCATTCTTCAATCAACATACTCAACTTCCTTTGTGTGCGAAGCTACAAAACCTTATTTCTTTCATGATCAAGAAAAAATACCACTTCAAATAGGAAAACTTGATCCAGTAAGAAAGATTACTCTCAAGAGATAATAAGAAAGATTACTCTCAGGAGATTCAGTATTTGAGTATAAAACTACTTTTAGTTCATTTGTCTGATAATATAATTTTAAAGTTTTTTAGATATTTCAAGATCCTCTTTTCGATAATCCAGTGTTGTCAACTAGGATTACTTTGATATTTCAAGTTTTATATATATATAAAGCATATATATGTAAATAGTGTGCTAGAAAAAACATATTCACTTATGATACCAACAACAAAGCGCATTTCAAGTTATATATATATATAATATATCAAGCTACCAACAATTTGAATATAATTTTTTTTTTTTTATCTATCATCAGGACAATCATCTTTACTAAGATTGATCTCTTTTGTAAATGGTGTGCTAGAAAACTTGTAACGGCCACATGATATAGTCAATATATCTTTCTTCATTGAGGCATAATAGTCTAGATTCTCTATCATAGTTATCTTTACACCTAAGATATACAATGACTGTCACTCATTTCAAACTAAGAATCTAACCATGACTTGGTTTTGACAATCATATCACTGTTATTTCCAGTCAACAATATGTTATCTACATATTGATTGAATGACAATGTGATTCCCATTATTCCAAACATAAAGAAAGTAATTAAGTTGACTAGACACAAATCTAAGTTCTACTATGACATCTTCAAAGGTCAAATACCATTGGTGAAGTGATTGTTTTAGGTCATATAAGTATTTCTTCAACCTCTATATCATGCCATCATAATCTTGAATTATATAACCCTTTCACTGTTTCAAGTATGTCTCATTTTGGTTACTATTCAGAAATGTAATTTTTCCATCTAGTTAATTTAAATCCAAATTATAAAATATTATAATTGCTAGATGGTTGCATATTTCACTACAGGTGAATATGTATCAACATAATTTATGTCCTCCTTTTGCAACCACCTTACTTTGAATTTTTAATTGACCCACCAACTTTGTATTTCTTTTTTAGTAACAATTTGCATTCAATTGTTTTTCTTCTCTTAGACAAAACTTACAACTTATAGACTTAGTTTTTCTTAATGTATTCAATTTTTTCATTTATTGTTTTTACTCAATCTGATGATCCAGATGAACTCATGGCTTTCTAATAACTTAGATTATCAGTCACCTCATCTAAATCTATGGAACAACAAATCTGCTCAGTTAAGTAAGTATAATAACCTTTTAAATAGGATGGAGGAACTCGAGGTCTCTTATGACTACTTAATGTTTCAGTGTATAAGGGAAAATCATTTATCTCTATATCTATAGGTTCAAATAATGATTCATGAAGATCTAAAAGATCATTGATATTTTCATCATTATCTATAAGAGCATCACTCTTAGAACCTTCTAAGAACTCAACATCACTTCTTTCTATCAACCCGACATCCTTATGAACTCAACATCCCTTCTTTCTATCAACCCAAAGTCCTTATGATAAAATTGATACCTTTTTGAACCCTTTGGGCATCCTATAAAGGTATACGTGAAAGATCTCTTGTCTAGTTTATCTTTAGACTAATCTAAGATCTTTATATGTACTATGTAAACCCTACTTTTTTAGGTAATTAAGATATAGTTTTCTACCAGACCACAACTCATATGGTTTAGTGGATACAACTTACATAAAACTTTGTTTAATATATATCATGATTGTAGACATTGCTTCCTTCTAAAAGACTCTAGATAGAGAAACATCTATTAACATTGACCTCGTTGTATTTAAAAGTGTCTTATTACATTGTTCAACTACATCCTTTTGTTGAGGTGTTCTAGATTTTATATATGTTACCTAGAAGATATTTCATACTTCTTTATAATATTCATAAATCTTAATTGGAGTATATTTGCCATCTTGATGAAACTCAACACTTTAATCATGTAACCTAGTTGATTTTCAACTTTTTTATTATATTCTTTAAATGTGTTTAATACCTCAGACTTATGTGATCATAGGTATATATATCATACCTCGAATAATCATCAATGATGATTATAAAATAAACCTTTCATCAATGAGACCTTATTCTAAAAGGTCCACAAATACCGTGTGAATAATTTCTAATAAAGTTGTGGTTCTTATATTTCGATATTTGAAGTATCAATACGAATCTTATTATCTAAGAATAACTTTCTTACCCCATGCATCTATCCATACTGAAAATATAGAAAATCTTTATTCAATTTGTTTATTGCATTTGAGAGGCAATATAGTTGGACTAACTTCTTTACTCATACCAATCCATAATGTTGGAACTATTTGCAATTAATTCACTACATTTTGGTGAAGATATAGAAGTCATTGCTTACTTTTTTCTACTTTCAGACTTTGAAGTATGTCACTAAGAGGGGCACCCCAACGCAATACTCATAATGTCTAAAATCCATAATAGATAAATCCGATAAGTTTTATATTGGTTGTCAAAAGCCTAATGTCACCCTTCTCTTTTATTTAGGCTTAGGACCAGCCATATAAGGGAGATCCCTTATATGGCAAATATTTCTTCTGCAGTCTTAAAATCTTCAAAGACCTTAATTAGGTCATTATTCATGTAAGCTAACATTGTAGTTTTTGCTAAAATATCATTCCTAGCGAAAGTTTTATAACTTTCTATTTCCTTAATTGTTGCTTGTGTCATTAGTTTAATCCTAATTTCTCGTAGGTCATAGTCAATATCCTCAAGATTTAGGGCGAAAGAGACGCATCTTTTCTATCTTCTGAAAGTTCAAGCCATTGGTTTTTGCCAACTCAGAGACACGAACATAGAAGTCATTTTTGCTTTTGGTAAATTTAAAAAAACACTAGTAGTAGTATGTGTAAGCACGAAAATTCTTAGCTCCCAGTTTACAAGACCAGAAACGAGTCTTTTCGCGTTTACATCGCTTTGTGAACGTGCCAGCTAGCTTACTAAAACTAGTGAAGATTTTTGAAAATATCTGACTTTTGGGCAATTGTAGGCAAGCAGGATCTTTTCGCTATAAACCTTCTTGAACCAATTCCATGTCTTTGAGTTTTAGCTAGTTTAGGCCGGATATGTGTGTGCACAAGTGACCTAATTTTAGCGAGTTTGAGCGTGGATTCAGGGTTTTCTCTTTGAAAATGCGCGAATGCAAGGATGCACAAAATACTTTGTCGGGTTTAATATGATGATGTGAGCTAGGCTCAAATTTAAAGCAACTCACACACACAACTTAATGTAAATACCCGAATTAAAATACAACTCACGCAGCTTAAGGGAAATACTTGAACTTTAAAGCAACTCACACAACTTGAATGCAAATTGCATAATTTGAAATATACTTATATCCTAAGAGCGGAAAGGCTCAATGTGAGTGTGTGTTTGTCGTGTATAAATGGAAAGACAACTCACACACACGACTTGAATTGAACTTGCCGAAGGGAGATATAAGTATATATATGAGCGGGAAGGCTCAACGTATTCGTGTGTGTTGTGTATAAATGGAAAGACAACTCATACACACGACTTGAATTGAACTTTGCCGAATTTGAAATATAGATATAGAAGAGCGGAAAGGCTCAATGTGAGTGAGTGCTTTTGGTGTGTAAATGAAAAGACAACTCACACAACTGAAATTGAACCACCCAAAATGTAAGTGCTTACACAACTTGGAATGTAAAACTCACGCAGTTGAAAGTATATAGATACTTTATATCTTATGGGCTGCCAAAGCCCAAAATGTGTGTGAGGGTGTGGAGCAAGTGCTCGAGTTCTTGTGTGTGTATGTGTGGAAGCTTAAATGACAAACTCACATGACTTGAAAGTAACAACCCAGCTAAAAGTATATATATATATATATACTTGATAAGAGCTGAAGCTCAAATGCATGCGTGTGTGAGTGTGGAATTGAAATGACAACGTACACAACTGAAAGTAACAACCCGAATGAAATTGCAACTCACACGGCTCTTACTAGAGTCTTTGGAGTAAGAGCGAAAGCTCAATGTGTGTGTGCGCAAATCGTGTACGATTAAGAGCTAAAGTTCACGTGTACGTGGGTGTCTTGTGTACGAGATAAGAGCTAAGGCTCAAGTGCACATGTGTGTCTCGTGTACGAGATAAGAGCTAAGGCTCAAGTGCACGTATATGTCTCGTGTGTCAAGCACCAATATTACATCTCGGGGGGAGACCACGCTCCATTATTACAACCCCGTATCAAAATTTAATTGAACTTTGAGTGTAAAAGACTTACAACTTACCTAGCCTGCTATGTGGGGTTTCCCTAGGAGGCGTATGCCTTGCTTGTTGAGATCGGGTCACGGTGCCTTCATGTGGCAGCAACGGAGCACCCTCCTTCAAGTGGCGAGCCTTGGTGACATGCAACCAAGAGGTAAGCCGATTGGGGGTGGAGTCACATGAGAGTGGAGCTTGAGGGGGCTTGGGGGCAGCCAAATGGTTTGGAAGCACTCGGGTTTAAGGCCTTGGAGGGGCTGATTTGGTTTGGTGTGACTCGAGCCAAGGGTGGCTCGAGTGGGCTTAGTTTAAAGGGTATAGGATGGGTCCTAACTAGGTAGGTCTAGGTTAGGGTGACTCGAGCCAAGGTGGCTCGAGTTCTTTTGGGGTGTTCGGCCAAGGGAGGTGGCCAGGTTTTGTTTATGGCCAGCCAAAAGATGGCCGATTCTTAGTTAGGTTTTGGTTTAAGTAGGGTTTGGTCCTAAGCTAGGTTAGGTTTAGTTTAGGGTGACTCGAGCCAAGGTGGCTCGAGTGGCTTTTGGGGAGTCTGGCCAAGGGAGGTGTCCGATTTGTCTAAAGGAAACGGCCTGCCACTAGGCAGGCCGTGGGTTTAGTTGGGTAGGTGGGACACGGTGTGTCGGCCTAAAGTGTGGCTGGCCCTAAAGGGGAAGGTCACGGTGTAGGGGGTATGGCAGACAGGTGCTGCAGCGGTGCAACAAGGCAAACGGGGCACATGGGGCTTCAGCAAGTTGCGTGCCGGCGCTAGGCGCGGCAGCGGCGCACTGGGTGCACGAGCATCGCAGGGCGCACGAAACAGGCGCGCTGGGGCGCTAGGGTGTCTGGCGCACAGGGCGCCTGGGTCCTGGTTGTGCCGAGCAAAACTGAGTGCTCTTGGCACTCGGTTAGGTTGGTTTAGAGGGTAGGTATGGGGTAGTTTAAGTCTGTTTAGGTGAGAGGGTTAGGTTCAGTTGGGGTTAGGTAGGTTTGAGCCTAGGCTAGGTTGGGGGTTAGGTTTAGGGTGGCTTACCTCTTGGAGCCGGTCCACCACATGCACCCACGTCGAGCCCACCTTGGTTGCAGACTCCTCCTTGGTTGCAGCCCACCTTGTTGCAGCCCTTGGCTAGGTCTAGGTTCATACAAAGTTTGAACCTAAACCCTTGATCATACCCACATGGCTAACCCATGGCTAAGCTCCATGTCTAGCCTCTCTCTCTCTCCTCCCACAAGCATTTCACGTGAAGTATATTTGGGACCCCCTCACCTCTATTTATAGGCAAATGAGGTGGGCCTTGGGTATGGATCTGGGTTCTAGATCTGGATCCAAATCCAAATCTAAATACTATTTGGATCTTGATATGGATATTTATGACCAAATCCGATTAAGATCCAAATATTTATGTGGATATGGATCTAGATATTTTTGTCTAGATCCAATCTAAATTCAAACACTATTTGGATCCAATCTAAATCCAAACACTATTTGGATCCAATCCAAATCCAAACACTATTTGGATATGGATCTAGAAATTTATGGTCCAGATCCAATCCAAAATTTTCTCTGAGCAATCCTTCTTGGCATTTCAAGACGGACGGTTTGTGCGAGCCCTAGCTTCATCAGCACTCCGTCTTATGTTGGGTTTTCCCCAACTTTGTCGTCCGAACTCCTTTTCACCTTTTTGGACTTCGTTTCTACTCATTTTTACCGTTTCTAGCTTGGATTTCTGGTGCTTTGGTGGATGTGCTTGACTTGGCTTTTGGGTGCTCTATGCTTGCAGTCTGCTTCGGGCCTGAGCCTTCTTTTTGCCTTTTGAACCTGGCTTTTATCAAGCTAGGGTGCTTCCTTTGGGCTTCTGAACCTGCTTCTTAAGCTGCTTTGGCCTTCAGGCTCCACCTGTTGAAACTTGAGTTTTTGCAAAATTGGGACTTGTCCCATATGTGTGAAAATCAACTTAAACGGGGTTTAGACAAAATTTTAAAGCTTTTACAGCCCTTGGGTTTTCGAAAACTTCAAAATCTGGTTTTGAACTGAATTTTCAAACCAGGTGTTTGTTTTCGAAATTCATTTTATTTTGGGGTGTTTATAGATGCCCCTCTTTGGCATTAAAGAAGAAATACCCCTTTTCGTGGTTTTTCTCAAATTTTTCTTGAGAATGCACCATCCTTCTTTTGTAAAACCCTGTTTTCTTTGACCATAGGAGGGGACTTTTAGTAAAAGGGGACTTTTCCTAGCTGTTTTCCTATATATGATCATGCACAAATGACTTTTTGAATGCATGCATGAGTGAGTAAATTTTTTTTTGTTTTTGAGGTTTTTGAGCCCGAAGAGAGCCTTTTGAGGCTGACTGCTCCGAGTAGGTTTTCCCCATGTCTTTTTGACATTTTCGGGTTTTCGAGTTGGAGAGAGCCTTTTGAGGCTGTCTGCTCCAAGTAGGTTCTACCCATTTGTCTTTTTGACATTTGCGGGTTTTTGAAAATTTCTTTTTCAAAAGGAACTCCTTTTATCTTTTATCGAAAGGACTTCCAATTTTTCATACTTCCCTTTATTTGAGTTTCAATACCTACTACTAAGTAGAGGTTTTTTGGTAGGAAATCTTGGAAAACATTTCAAAGTTCCTTTTCCTACAAAACAAAGTCGAGTTTTCAACCAAAATGAAATCCAAATAAGTAAATTATATTTGTACTTTAGGATTTTCGTAGTTGAACCTTTTTCCTTGGGGATAAGCTGCGGGGATATGGGAAAGAGATACCACGGTCCCTTCTGAAGCATCCCGTGGTTTTAGGCAAAGAGTCAGAAAATCGCTCTTTTGAGCTTTGGCTTTTTCTTTTTCTTTTGCAGAGGGTCTCTCTTTGGGAGTATTTTTTCTTTATTCCCTCTTTTCTTTCAAAGAGAAGACCTCTTTCGGAGGAGTTTTTGTATTTCCTGTTTATGAAGGGAAGACCTCTTCTTGGAGGAGTTTTTGTATTCTCCCTTTTTCTTTTTTTTTTCTTTTGGATTTCGCCAATTTTCCTTTTTGGAGAGGAAGTAAAATGGGGGAAGCTTATCCCTTTGGTTACTCGATTCAACCGAGATCGTCCTATTTCTTAATAGCATATGCTATTTGAAAATATTTTGATATTTTGAACAAGGCTCAATCTTGCAAGCCAAGGATTTTTTAAATGTTGCCAATTTCGTTTTTGGAAGACTCTACTTTTCGTAAAGTATAAATTCTTCCATTCAGGGTTATACAATCAACCTTTATCCTTCTTTCAAGAAGTTTCAAAGGAGTTCGATTTTGAAAATCTTTTCGAAAGAATTTTAACATATACCCTTTTGAATATTCGGGCATTTTTGGGGTCTGCTAAATTTCTACCCACAATATCAACCTGTTTTTCGATTTTTGTTGCCCTTTTTAAGACATGGGGACATTCTTACTCGGGCTGCCACCTTTTTGGGCTCTTTGGATGATATGATATGTATGTGATGCATGCTATGCACTCCATGTGACTCAATGGAAATACATGCCTTTTGCAATGATGAAAACTTTTGAAATGTATCTCATATGTCATGATGGAGATACATTCTTATGAAATTGGGTCTCCATGGAAGGTGTCTAGGGGATGCATTTAAAATGCCCCTAGCTTGATGGAGACGTATGATTCCCATGGCCACATGGTGAAGGGCCACGACTTTTCAAAAGGGAAGTTTTTGGGTGGACGATGGATGTCCATGCATTTTGGTATTTTTGGCATTTCTAACATGATCATGATACTTTTTGGTTTAAGGATGGAAAATATAACCAGCCCTAAGTGATCGTCATGGCCATCATATTTGAACTTGACATGATTTCCACATTCTTCATCGTGGAACTCATGTGCTTATCCCAACACCATCAAGGTTTTTAACAAGAGGCTGAAAATCTTTCTTTTCAAAGTCATTTGTAGGGCTAAATTTGTTTTTAAAACTTGATTCTTTTGAAGAAGCAATTTTTTTTGGAAATCCTCCCTTTCTATATGAAGATGGTTTCTATACCTGCCCCTTGATCGAAATATGTTTCCTATGCTTGGTTTTCTTTTGAAATAACTGGTCAAGCATGGTTTTTGGAATTCATTTTGAACATTCATGCCTTCATGGGGCATTTGATCAAGCGCGGGGAATGTGTTTTGAATATACACTTCAGCCACACGATATAGGGCTTGTCCCTTAATGGAGTCTTGAGTTTGAACTCATACTCCATTTGAAAAGGGGCTGCCATGTATTTTGCCTTCCTGTTAGGATAGGTTTTTCAAATGAGTGCTTTAATGAACATCATTCCCTTTTCATGATGAGGGAGATGATGTCTCGAATTTGGAGGCCTACAGCAAGGCTAAGCACGATTTTTCTCTTGGCTTGGTGATTTCTTTCACATTCCAATAGAGTTTTTGAAATGTATGGCACACTTTGTATAAATACCATCTTCATTTTGATCGAGTTAAGCACCCAATGCATGAATTGTAATGCTTTGGAGGCTTTTATCAAAATATTTTTGAAAGGCTTTTGTAAAATGTTAACCCTTTTTAGAGATTCCTATTTTAGCATTTTGCTCGGCATTTTTGAAATCCACCTTGAAGGTTTAGGATTTGATTTATATGGAGACATGCCTATGATGGCTTGATACTTAAGGGGTCGACTCTCATTGCCCCTTTGGTTTTACAGAAACTTGAGTTCTAAGATGATGTCTAGACCCGATGTTTTGTTCATGCTCATGTTTGATTTCATAATGCAATGTATGATGCTTATGCACACACTATGGGTTAGACTCACTTCTAAAAATCCCCAAATTTTCTATAAGTCAAGGATTTTACGAATTTCAGAAAGCTAGGAGGTGATTATTCCTCCTTGCTTTGATGATTCTCGAGCTTTTTAGTTTTGAGAAAGCTCTAGGCAAAAAGGTGTACATGACCAGCATTTGGATATTTTTGGGTTTTTGGGAGTATACGATTTTGAAAGTATGGGCTTTGTACATGGCCATTGCTTTTGAAATTTTTGAATTTTCTTTATTTTTTTGTCTTTTTCGAAATACAAATTCGAGGATTTGTATTAAGTTTTTCTCTTGAAATGTTTTTAAAATAGATTTCTTTCTGGATTTTCAATTTTTCAAATGTTTTTGAGATTTTGGAGTTTTTTCAATTTTTCTTTGGTGTTTTGGCCATATCTGATTTTTTTGGTTTTTTTCGAAAAAGTAGGGATCTTTCATTGAACCTACAAAGAAAACTTCATGAATCAAACTCTAATCAAATAGGTCTAAGACATGGGTTTCGGTTTTAGAGGTTTTACAGGGCACCCTTGGCCCAGATGGTCTTAGGTGGTGGCTCAGGAGGTATGGGTGGGTTGTAGCCCAATCCATATCAATTTCTATTGGCTTTGGGTAGGATAGGTTCTAGCCTACCTTGGTCTTTGGCTCCTAGGCCCACGTAGGGTTTATATCCCATATTTAGAATCATGTTACAAGACTTTTTGTTTTTCGAAAAGTTTTGGTATAATTCATGGTCTTGGAACATGGAATCATCCATGTCAGGGATATATACCCGTTTGGTTTTGGATAGTGGGAGTTTGGATTTAGGGGTGGTGGAAAGCTTGGGCTTCCACACGACCCTGGTTTGGGAGTTATGGCTTTCAAGGGAAATCGGGCTTGGTCCCTTGAGAGCTTTTGGATATTTTGGGGTGATGGAAGACTTGGGCTTCCATACAAGCCGATTTTGGGAGAGTTTTTCTTCAAAGGAAGCCCAACTTGGCCCTTTGAAGCATTTTGGATGTTTTAGGGTGATGGAAGACTCGAGCTTCCACATGACCCTGGTTTGGGAGACATTTTCTTCAAGGGAAGTCGTGCTTGGTCCCTTGAAGTATTTTGGATTTTTCAAGGTGGTGGAAGACTCGGGCTTCCACACAACCTAGGTTTGGGTGATATATCTTTCAAGAGAAACCATGCTTGGTCCCTTGAGATATTTTGGATTTTTCAGGGTGGTGGAAGACTCGAGCTTCCACACAACCTGGGTTTGGGAAACATATCTTTCAAGGGAAACCATGCTTGGTCCCTTGAGAGATTTTGGATTTTTCAGGGTGGTGGAAGACTCGGGCTTCCACACAACCTGGGTTTGGGAGATATATTTTTCAAGGGAAGCCAAGCTTGCTCCCTTGAAAATTTCGACCTGCTCCCTAGGCGCAACTCGTGGTGCCCCTAGGGATGGATTTTTTTGTTTCAAAGCCATAGTCTTGGGTTCAGAGTATAAGACTAGGCTTGAAGAAGTGGTTTCTTTTCTTTGTAGGTTTGGTAGAAGACCCCTTTTTTAGAAAAAAAATCCAAAAATATATATATTTGGAAAAACCAAAAAAATCTAGAAAACTTCCAAAACTCAAAAACATTGGAAAAATCTGAAAATTCCAAAAAGAAAGTCTTTTATGTTCATCCTTCTAGCATTTGTTTCAAAATATCAAAAAAAAATGAAAAAGTTGAAAATCTCAAATTTTTGGTTTTTAAAACCGTGTACAAATTCTAAAAGCAATTTTGACAAAACCCATGTATATCGTATACCCCTAGGGGCACATTGGGTTGCACCTAGGATCCATCACAAAAACATCAACCAAACCACACCCCTGTTGCGTATCCTTGATGCACCCGAACTCCCAGATCCTCCTTAGATATAAAGCTAACTCTGGGTTTTTGTATATATTGTACATGTCATTCCCGAAATCCAAAAAAAATCTGAAAAAAGAAAAACCAAAAATACAAAAAATTTCAAAAGATAAAGAGAAAATCAAAACCATTTTATCAAAAACATTACCAATTCCCGTAGAGATGATTTGAGTGATATAAATTTACATGAACTTCCTCAAAATTAACAAAGTCCTAGATTTGGGAAAACATTCAAATTCCTTAGAAGGTAACCAAGATATGAATCAAACCTAAAACCCAAAATTCAACAAAGGATAGGATCATATCATGCATCTCCTCCCTAGTTCACATCAAAACCAAGATGTCCACAGACATAGTGCATGTAAGAGTCATTCATGCATTTCATTGAAAATCATTCATCACATGCCATAATAGGAATCGGCCATAGTGTATGAATGCTCATGTCATCTCCACCAAACTAGGGGCATGTAGAGTGCATTCCCTAAACACATTTCATGGAGACTTAACACATTCATCATTTCATAAAGCATATATCTTCATCATCTCATATGGAATATATTTTACATGTCATGTACATCATTCACGCATGAGAAGCCCACATCCTCTTGGAAGGTGGCAGCCCAAGTGAGAAGGTACCTATGTCATAAAGGGGGCAAAAGAAAAATCAACAATGCATATTAAATCAATTGATGCCAAGGGAAAAAAACTTGGTAGACCCTATAAATGTCCAATATCAAAAAGATATTATGATTAGTATCAACTTCAAATTCTTTTGAAATGATTTTTGTAAAGTGGATCTTCTTTAGATTTTTTGAAAAAGGGACCAAGTTGAATATAGGCATCTTAACTAGGGATTGATGCTTTATAAAAAGTAGAGTGTTTTCAAAATCATGAAATGACATTTTAAAAATCCTTCTTTTACAAGATAGGACCTAGTTCAAGATAGCAAAATATTTTCAAATTGTATTTGCTATTATGAAATAGGTCATACTTGATTAGACCAAGTATCTAGAGGGATAAGTTGTTTCCCCCCTTCATTCTCTCTAAAAAGGAAAATTGTCAAAAAGTTTTAAAAAAGAAAAAAAAAGAAGAAAATAAACCTCCAATAGAGGTCTTCATAAAAAAGAAAAAGGGAAAAACAAAAAACCTCTAATATAGAGGTTCCCTTCTAAAGAAAATAAAAAGAAAAGTCAAAGCTCGAAAAAACAATTTTCTATTAAAAATATCTTTTCCTTATACCACGGGACGCTTCAGAAAGGACCGTGAGAATTATTCTCCCATTTCCCTACAACTTATCCCAAAAGAAAAAAAGTTTATCATTATGATCCTAAAGTAGGAATAGAATCTACTAATTTGGATCTCATTTTGTTTGAGGATTAGGCCTTGTAATATGAAAAATGGAGTTTTGAAATGTTGTTGAGTTTTTTCAACTATAAAAACCTCTATCGAATAATTTTGTATTAAAACCAAAGTTAAGGAAAATAAAGGAAATGAAAGTCCCCTTTGATAAAAACAAAAAGAAAGTATCAATTTCAAAATGATTTTTACAAAACCCAAGGCATCAAGAAAATGAACATGGAGGACATCCCACTTAGAGTAGCCAACTTTCATGGGATCTCTCCTAAATAAAGCATGGAGATCGTCCAACATACATGATTCATCCATTACATACATCTCATGCCCATATGCATTCATAAATGGTCTTATGCACATATGATCCTTGCATTGGTTGACTACCATCCATGTTGAGTCACCCTTTCTAGAAATCCTCTTCCATCGGAATTAGGATAGCCCAAGTCTAAGAAATAAACTCCTTAACAAAGATTGAGAAAGTTTATGGAATCTTGATTCAACTCAAATCAACTCAAGTATTCAAAAAAATAAAAACTTTATGGGCATTATTCTTTGCCATTAACCAAATAAATTTGAATTAATGCCAAAGAGGGGCATATGTAAACCCCAAAATTTTTCTCAAAATATTTGATTTTTTAGAAATTTTTCCTTTTCAAGAAAAAATTGTAGTTTTGGGTTTTTTAAAGGTTTTCAAATAAAGACACCTTAAAAGAACTCATTTTCACATCGAAATTTCGTAGTAATCTCAAGATAAGGATAAATGACACCCCTCTCAAAAAAATCCAATTTTGACAAAGAGTCAAAAAAATGACTGCTTTGTCCTCAAGTCCAAATTGGTATAATTTTGCTTTTTCAAATGATTGCCTTCAAAGAAAGAAGGGTTTCAAACAAGTTTTGAAAGAAACAAATGAAAATAAAACATTGGAAATCAAACCCAAAAATGTTTGCAAAATATCAAATTTATAAAATTATAAAAGCCTTTGAAATTCAAATCCAAATCAGGCTTCAAAAATTCGCCCGATTGAGGATAATCTTATTCCGAGACCCTACACCCAATAAATTATATGCCAAGCGGGGTTCTTAATGTTAATACTCTATTTTATTCCTTATGTCCTTCTTAGAAATAGTTTCATTTACTTTCAAAAGTGTTTGGTGTACTTACTTTGTTCATATACATTGTGGCTTGAGAAATAAATTAGATGCTAGAGCTGTTAAATGCATTTTCTTGAAATATTCTTCTACTTAAAAGAGGTATAAATATGATCGTATAAAAAGGTCATATGTTATGATGAATGTTATTTTTCATGAAGATACACCATTTTATAATAAGTAGGAAGTTTAATCATCAGACGTTTATTCAGCTAACGTAATACCACTTCCACCAATTGAAAATCAACTAGAGCTTGAAAGAAAAAAAGAGGAGATACACCCGTCTCAAGAAATGAAATGACAAGTTTATACTAGAGATGAAAGAAAGGACTTCCTCCCACATCAGTCTATTACCCTGAATCAAAATCTTCACCCTAAATCAGATTTGACTCCTTCTCAAGTAACTTCTCAAAATTCTGGTTGTAAACTTGATGATTTACCTATTACACTTCGAAAAGAAAAACGTGAAATTATAAAATATTTTATACAAAAGTTGGTTTCATATAATAATTATCCCAAAGAGTATCCATTATTTGTGATGAATGTAGAGAACACTTATATTTCAAAAACATTTGAAAAGGTAGAGCAACATTTAGAATGGAAGGTAGCCATGAAAGAAGAAATTGTACCATTAGTAGGAAACAAAATATGGAAACTTATAGATTTACCACCAAAGAAGAAAACAGTGGGATATAAATAGGTATATTCAGTGAAGTACAAGGCTGATGGAAATATAAAAAGATACAAAGTCAAATTAGTGGCTAAAGGTTACAGTCAATCATATGGTACTCACTATACAAAAACCTTTCTACCAATGACAAAAATGAACACTATTAGAATTATCCTAAGTGTGGTCATAAATAAATGATGGGACTTATGGCAATTAGATGTAAAGAATGTTTTTCTTCAAGAGGACCTTATGAAAGATATTTACATGGACCTACCACATGGGTATGATCGTAGACAAAAGACAATCAAGGTATACAAACTAAATAAATCAATTTATGGTTTAAAATAATCTCCAAGAGCATGGTTTGAAAAACTCAGTGATGGTGTTATGAGTTTGGGTTTCAAATGGTATGTTAGTGATCATACACTATTTATTAACCAAGGTAAGAAAACCATTTTATTAGTAGTATATGTAGATAACATCATCATTACAGGTGACGATACAGAAGGCATAATCATTCTGAAACGACAACTAAGTGCATTATTTTACTTAAAGAACTTGAGTTGATTACATTATTTCTTTGGGATTGAAATTATTTAGAGCAAAGATTGTTTATTTTTAAGTCAAAGAAAATATATTCTAGACTTACTAAAAAAAACTAAAATGGAGGATTGTCGGAAATATTCTACTCCCATAGAAATCCTGAAAGAAAATAATAATGATTCAGCTGAACCATATGAAGATGTTGGTAGATATCAGAGATTGGTGAGAGGACTGATATATGTTACTATCACAAGACCTGACATCAGTTTTGCAGTCGGATATGTAAGTAGATGGATGCATTCTCCATCTAAACATCACATGAGTACAGTGTTCCACATCATAAGATACTTGAAATCATCTATTACTTATGGTTTACTATATACTCCACATTCATCACTTGATATAGAGATTTATTCATATGTTGATTGGGCAGGCTCCAAAGTTGATAGGCGGTTAACCTCCGGTTATATGGTATGTTTAGGAGGCAATGTAGTATCTTGAAAGAATAAGAAGCAATCTATGGTGGTCATGTCAAGTGCAGAGAGTGAATATCATGTTATCGCTCTCGATATGTGTGAAGGTCTATGGATCTTATCATTTCTTGAGAAAATTCTCCTAGAAAAGAGTATTTCAATAAACTTTTTCACTCATAGTAAAGTGTCTCTTCAAATGGCTTCTAATATAGTCTTGTAAATATGAAAATTCTCACTCCCAGTTTATGAAACTTGAAGTGAACCTTTTTGTACCTACGCTTTTGTGAGCGTGCTAGCTAGCTTACTCAAACTAGCGAAGGTTTTTGAAATATTTCTGACTTTTTAGTGATTGTGGGCAAGCGGACTCTTTTCACTTAAACCTTCTTGAACCAATGCTCAAGGGCCAGTTTAAGTGCTTAGAAACTTCGATTTTTCAAAAAAGTATTAACTTCGAATGATAAGTGTTTGATAAATTCGTTTCGTACACTCTTTGTAATTTTTATTTACGAGGTTGAATGCCCCTACTTTTCTTGCAAGTTTTATCTGTTTAGGCCTGATGTGTGTGTGAATGTATGGCCTAATTTCAGCATGGTTTGAGAGAGGATTCGAGCGATTTTTGGAAGCGAGCGAATGCAGGGATGCTGAAATCCTTTTTGGGTTTTTGGAGAGCGATGATGCGAACTCACCCAAATTGAAATTGCAACTCACTCAACTTTAAGTAAACCCACACAAATTGAAGTGCAACTCTACTTTTACAAAAGTAAACTCATACAAATTAAAGTATAACTCTACTTTCACAAAAAGTAAACTCATACAAATTGAAATGTGATTCTACTTTCACAAAAGTAAACTCACACGAATTTAAGCGCAACTCTACTTTCACAAAAGTAAACTCACATGACTTAAAATATATATATAGGTTTTATCCTAAGAGCGGAAAGGCTCAAGTGCGCGTGGGTGTACTTGTGTACAATTTAAGAACGGAAAGGCTCGAGTGCACTTGGGTGTACTCGTGTGCAGTTTAAGAGCGGAAAGGCTCAAGTGCTCGTGGGTGCGATTACTCGACTTTCACGAAAGTAAACTCACTCGAATTTAATTGCAACTCACACTGCTTTCACGAAAGTAAATTTACCCAAGTGTAAGTGCAACTCACACGACTTTCACAAAGTAAATTTACCTGAATGTAAGTACAACTCACACAACTTTCACAAAGTAAATTTATCCGAATTGAAGTATGCATACTTGCTTAAGAAAAGATGGGGTTCGAAGTATAGAATTTCTATAATTGTATATTGGGGCAGAGAGCAAAAAGGCTCAAGTGCATGTGCATGTAAAGAGTGGAAAGGCTCAAGTGCACGTGTGTGTGATCGTGTTCATCCACTAGATAAGAGCGGAAAGTCTCAAGTGTTCGTAGGTGCAATCATGTTCATGCCCAAATATGACAACTCGGGGAGAGACTTTGCTCTATCAATACAACCCCGTTTCGAATTGAATTGAATGGAAAAAGTGGTTAAAAATCAAAGTTTAAAGAAACTTACAAGTTTTCCCCATTTTCTTTGGTCTTTGGTGTGGCCGGGTCCTTGGTGCGGCGCCCCCCTGGATTTAGTCCACTCCTTCTCTCTCCTCCTTTCCAAAACTCCAACCCCTCAAAAGTGAACCCCCTTGGCCCTATTTATAGGCCAAGGGTGGATCTTTTGGATCGGGTCTAGATCCTTGGATCCAACCCAGATCCGATTCAATTCTTAGTGGGACCTCACTTTGGGTTTGGATTGGATCTTTTGGTCCAAATCCAATCCAAATTTTTTTGGGCTTCTTATGGGTTTGGATTTGGATCTTTTGGTCCAGATCCAATCCTAAATTTTTCTTTTGAATCCTTCTTTGGTTAATGAAATAGACGGTTTTTTAGCGGGATTCGGTTCTTCGGTGACCCGATTTTAGACTGGGTTTTTCTCAGCCCCTTTAACCGGCCAATACTTGCTTTTAGGACTTTTCTTTTGAGGCTTGATTTGATCTGTCTGGCCCCGTCTTGATCTTGTTTTTTATGAGGTCGATCTTAGATTTTCAATCGGACTCTGATTTCCGTTTTAACAGGCCTGATACTTGATTTTGACACGGATGTCAGTTCCGGTCTTTTGTTTGGCTTTTCTTCGATATGGTTTGGGCCTTCCTTTTTTCTTTGATTTGGCCTCGAGCTGGCTTTTGAAGTTTTAGGAGTTTTTGAAAACATGGAAATTTTTTGGTGTTTACAAGTCTTTCATGAGAGGACCAAATATATTGAAATAGACTGTCATTTTGTTAAAGAAAAAAATTTCCAAGGAATCTTCAACCTCCTCCATGTCCGTTCGGGAGATCAATTGATAGATATTCTCACAAAACCAATTGTTGTTAATGGGTTAAAGAAAACTCTTGCTAAGTTGGGTGTTTCAAGTCTTCAAGAACGAACTTGAGGGGGCATATTAGAGATCAATACTATATCTATGTTTCTACGTATTTTACATTTCTGTATTTGAGTTTATGTCTTGAGTAGTTTGGATCCTAATAGATCAGAATCCGATCCATTAGGAATCAAGTAGGATTAGTGTTACTAATTAAGGGTGTCTCAGTCATTCAAGTTAGAACTATGCATATATAATGCCCTAAGTATGATTATTAGTATAACAAACAAAAATAAAAAGGGAGGTTGCGCCGACCCCCAACTTTTGAACTTACTCTTTGTTATTTTTTGTTGATGCTTTCCAAGAAAATTCTACACAAATTGAACAATGTGAAATGCTTTTCACAAGAAATTAGTTCTTACATCAAGGTAAACCTGAAAAAATAATCATCCATAGAGAACTAACAATAAACAATAGTTACTTTTCACAGACATGTAGGTTAAGATGTTAATGAACATAATAAAAGCATATGATCTTCTATAAGTATTTTTAATTTTCAAGTATCAAAGAACAAATCAACAAAATTTCGAGGCAGATGGATTTCATAAGTAGATTTTATTCTATAACTCAATCAATAAATAGGATTCTTGTTTTTTCGGATAAATTCCAAGGACTACATGAGGGATCATGGTATCCATATCGATATCACCACCCGTGGTAAACTGTCAGCACCGAATAGCACCAACATTTTTTGCTTGTCTGTAACCATTCAACTTACTACTTGTTGCCCTTCACACTCCAATTGAATCTTCTCCCAGTATTCATCTATTGGTTAGAGTCCAACTCCCATAGTGCATCATTTCCTAGTTGGGTTGAAAGTGTCCCAAAAACCGGTTTGTTCAAGATATGTTAAAGATGCTATATAATTCAACTATTGATGAATATAGGGAGCTTTGAACATAAGAGGAAACCCAGAATACTAATAGAAGTTGTTCAAACATGAAAAAGGAAAAAAGATATTACGATAGTAGAATGAAACCTAAATAATGGATCTTCATGTGAAGGCTCGTTTGATATTTTTGTAGTCTAAGCATAAACTTCCTCATTTCATCACGTAACAACATTTGTTAAAATATAAGTGGGATAAATCTTTAGAGAAGTATATAACGCACCCAAAAGAAATATAATGGAACACTTGAAGATCCAACAAAGCAACAAAGGGACACCTTATTGTGCACAACAGAACCACAATATTGCAAAGTTTAAGCTTTAAGCTTAGTTGCCTTCTCTTCCATATTAAAGCCACCTACAACACAAAAAAGGTGGCTAACTCGAGAACACAAAAGCTACAAAATTAAGATAAGTTAGCTTCTCAAAGAAAATAAGAGTTTTACCTAGGTATTATTGTAGTTTGTGGTGAACCAATAACTCTAAATAAAAAATACTAAAATAGATAACCCACAAGCTACAGCTTGTGGACCCATGAAACACGGTACTACAATAACTCTCAATAGAAACAATGTTGACCATACCAACTTTTTCTCTATTTCATGGGTATGCCTCCTTTTTGAAACTATGGTCTGATAGATGAGCTTGATTGTATATAGCTCCTAGACTATGTTTCCATGTAATCTATTTATGAGTTTCATGTAAAATATAAAAAGATAGTAACAAACATATCAAAGTCTGAGGAATAAGTCAGTTTAGCATTCTTGAGACTACATGTTTTGTCTATGTGTGCAAGTTACAAGCCAAAGCAACTCTTTGCACATTTATCTCCTAGTTACTATCTGTCTGCAATTTCCAATTTGAAAAACTTCATGTTATATAATGAGTGAGACCCACTGATTTGCAGAAATAACAAAGTCTTATAATTAGGAAGATGCACTATGGGTTTCAAATATGAAAGTATTTGGAAATCATTAGAATCATATAGTGATTAACTATACCAATGTGGTCATAACTCTAGACTAAAAGATTTGTATCTTCTTCCTTCTCCTTTTTTTTTCCTTTGTTTTATTTGAGGGTTCTTTGGTATGGAGTGTTAAGAAAGGCTATCGGGTCCAGTATTGGATCCCTGGGTGCCTAATTGTTAGTGTGATTAATTAAGTATTGATTAGTCATTCAAGTTATAAGAGAGAAGCCAAGGAGGCGTAGAGAAGGCGACTATGGAGTATGTAGTGGAGAGATTACCTCCAACCAAATAGATGTATGTTTTGTAAATCAGTAAATCAATAAAGTTAAACATTGTTCAGAGCCTACTGGCAACACAATCAATATTTCTTTTAGTGGCAACAAGGGTGATTTGACAAAAATTGAAGGTAAGAGTTGGTTGATGTTTTGAGGGAATCTGCAACCTCGTTAGCTACGTATCATGATAAGAGAAGAGCTTTTTTCTATCAGTCAATGTGCCTCAAGACTTCATCTATCTCACCAATATGCCAAGGTTAATCTCACGATATATCTTGACGATTTCCTATACATCCTTGTGTGTAGATCAGCGGGTGTACTAAGGGATCATAATGGTGGATAAAAGTAAATCAATTGAATTACCATTTGCAGTTTCTAATGTTATTTCTGATTGTCAAGTTAGATGGCAGGAATTATTAGGAATAGTCTAGATCAGTTGAACAAAACATTCTTTGTAGGGGGAGATGGCCTTATCTCACTAGACAACTTCCTTCTTCAGCAGAAGTTGACCCAAATTATCCCAAATGGAAGAAATAAAATGCCTTAGTTTTCTCATGGTTGTAATCTATGGTATGCTCAATCGCAAGAACTTTCATGTATCTTGAGTCTACATGTGAAATATGGAGGGCAGTATCTGATGCGTATTCTACAAAAAAAATGTGGCTAAAGGAATATAAAATCTATGAGAAAATATAGATGAGAAAAAAATGAATGTAGAATCTGGAAAAAAAGTGTTTGATTTACTTTGGGGTGTTAATTCTAAGTATGACGCGGTGAAAGTCAATATTCTTGGATGAGAAAAATTGTCATCTCCCGACACAATATATTCTCTACTTAGAGAAGAAGACAAAAGGGGACTAAAAAAGGAGAATAGTCTCACTGCTGACGAAAATGCTTTTTTGAAAAAACTCAACTTCAACATTCATGGGGAAGAGGGAGATATCACTCTATAGCCAGAGGCCTTGGATGATCCTCTTCTAAAGAAAAAGATAAACTGAAATATATCCATTATGGCATGTTTTGGCATACTAAAGATCAATACTAGGATATAATAGTCTAACCTGATTTGGGAATTATGCCCATATAACAGACAATCCCTCTGGCAATACAAATATTATCCATGAGTTATGAAATGTATAGAAGGCCTAGAATCAAGAATCAGTGATCAAGCGTCAATATCTCAAGCTATGATGGTTCAGACTTCTTACATGACGAAGGGTAAATCTTCTTCCTCTTTTCAATCCTAAGTATGGATAATAGACTCAAGGGTCACAGATCATATGATAGGAGACAACATATTTCTCAGAATACTGACAAGGACTCAATTAAACGAGCAAAGTATATGAAAGGAAAGGGAAGTGTGCAAACTCAATTGCCCAACTTGTATTTTGTATTCCATGTTCTAAGCTTTCTCATAAATCTGTTATCTGTCAGTTCCTTAACCAAATCTCTTAATTGCTCACTCACATTCTCTCCCACTGATTGTATTTTTCAGGATCTTAAAATGGAGAAGGCCTTTAGTCATGGTAACTTGCGAAGGAGACTATATATACTAGATGACTATGCGACCAAAGGTTCTTTGAGTACCACTTTTGCAATTAATGGAACAAACATCAAACTTTGGCATGAGCATTTGGGATATCTTCCTGTGTCTACAATCAATCATGTAATTCCTAGTTTTCTTCTTGAGTCAAATAATATACCCCTAGAATGTGATGTATGTTAAAAGACAAAACATCAAAGGGTTTTGTATCCCATTAGTGAGTCTAGTAAGTCAAGACATTTTGAATTGATTCATTCAGATGTTTGGGGTCCAAGTCCAGTTCACTCTCTTAGTGGTCATAAGTATTTGGTATCCTTCATAGATGATTGTACTAGACTTTCAATAGTATACTTAATAAAATCCAAATCTAAAGTTTAAGATATTTTTCCAATTGTCCACAAGTTTATCCTGACGTAATTTAATTCCTCTATCAAAATTCTTCGTTCATACAATGTGATGAGTACCTTGCTAGACCATTACAAGACTATATATGTTTACATAGAATTATTTATCAAACTACTTGTCCAAATACTCTTCAGCAAAGTGGAGTTGATGAGCAAAAAAATAGACACATTTTGGAAGTAGCTCTCACTCTTCTCATTAGATGCAATGCACCTAAGTCTTATTGGGGTGAGTTAGTCTTTAACTTTAGTCTACTTTATCAATAGAATGCCGAGTTCAGTACTCAGTGGTGAGAGTCCTTAGAAAATTCTTACTCATGAGATAAAACTGTTTCATGTCACTCCTCATATCTTTGGTTGTATATGTTATGTCCATAACCGCCAACCTGGCAGGGATAAACTCGACCCCAAAGCCTTCAAGTGTATTCCTAAGATACTAACTCATAATAGGAGTACAAGTGTTATGATCCAATCTATAGAAAAATATATTTCTCCCTATATGTAACCTTCTTTGAGTCTACTCCCTATTATACTTCTAAGGAGGAGCTTGTGAATCCTTGAAATATGTGAATAAACCTATGAGTGTCCTTCCAATAAGCCCGAAAGAGGCAGAATCAAAACCTAACGAAAAAGAGGAGATGGAAGTTGCTCCAAAAGAAATCTTGGTGTACAGACAGGGACCAAGGAATGTAACAGTATGTCAAGACAAAGCTGAAGAAACCAAGACCAAAGATCTAACCTCGAATTCATATCCAGCCTCCCATAGAACCAGATTCAGAGTTGTCCATTGCCCTTCAAAAAGGTAAAAGGACTTGCACTTTTTATCCTATTTCCCAATATTCTCTTATGGTTGCACTTCTAGAAATATCAAAACTTTGTTATGAATACTAAGATTCATCCAGTACCTAGAAGCGTTGAGGAAGCTATTAAAGTTCCCAATGGAAAGAGTCCATACAGATTGAACTAGATTCTCTAATTAAGAACAATACGTGGATTATTGTGGATCTTCCTCCACGTAGGAAAGAAACCATGCATATTGAACTAGATGCTCTAATTAAGAACTAGACTATTGTGGATCTTCCTCCAAGTAGGGAAGTAGTAGGGTGCAAATGGGTATATACAATTAAGTATAAGGCAAATGGGATCTTGAGAGATAAAAATAAGGGCTACAGCCAATCCTATGGAATAGATTATAACGAAACATTTACTCCAATAGCCAAACTAACTTCTATCAAGGTTATTCTGAGTCCTACAACTCATAACGATTGGGCACTCTAACAGTTGGATGTTAAAAATTGTGTTTCTATAAGGCACTCTTAATGAGAAAGTTTATATGGAAATACTCCCAAGATTTGATACTAAGGAACATAAAGGAAAGGTATGTAAATTAAACAAGGTCTTCTATAGTCTCAAACAATCTCTTAGAGCTTGTTTTGAAAAGTTGAGTGAAAGCACGAGCAGTCTGGGATATCATAGAAGTGTAAATGTTCATACTTTGTTTATTAATAAGGGAAAGAAATTGGTTATTCTCATTGTCTATGTGGATGATATTATAATCACATAGGATGATATTGAAGAAATAACAAGATTCAAGAGTCAACTACCTAAGTTATTTGACTTAAAAGACTTGGGCAGATTATACTATTTCTTGGGAATTGATGTGTTATACTCTAATAAAGAAGTATTTTTAACCCAAAGAAAGTATACTTATGGAATTATTGAAGGACAATAATATGATCGACTACAAGAAATGTGACACTCCCATGAAAGTAAATCATAAATTGCACCTTGATGATGGTACAAAGTATATAGATATAAGAAAGTATCAAAAACTAGTTGGAAAACTCATTTGCTTGACTATTACCTGTGCAGATACTACATATGCAGATGGTATGGTTAGTAGATTTATGCATGCACCAATGAAATCACATATGGATGCAGTTTATCAAATTTTGAGGTACTTAAAATCTACTCTTAGGTCAGGTCTCTTGTATTCTAACTATGGAAATCTTAATATTGAAGTATATTTAGACACAGATTGAGTTGAATCTGTGTCTTGGATCTCTAGATGACAGGAGGTTTACTATTGGATACATTATATTACGTGGAGATAATCTTGTTTCGTAGAAAAGTAAAAACAATCGGTTGTTACCCGATCCAGTGTTGAAGCTGAGTATAACACAGTTCCTCAAGGAATATGTAAAGGGATGTGGCTAGTTTCTCTTATTCGTGAGTTGAGAATGAAGAGATATGGCTAGATTCTCTTGTTCGCAAGTTGGGAATAGAGGTGCTATGTCCTACCTTTTTATATTGTAACAGCCTTATAACTATACAAATAGCATCAAACCCTATGTACCATGGGAGAACAAAACATATCGATATTGACTATCATTTCATAAGAGAAAAAGTAACAAATCAAGAATTCAAGTTGGTATATGTTAGATCAGAAGATCAAAGGGTAGATTTTCTTACTAAAGTAGTCAATAATTGTAAGTTGGGCATGCCAAACATCTTCCACTCAACTTGAGGGAGAGTACTAAGAAAGGCTATCAGGTCCAATATTGGATCCCTGGGAGTCTAACTGTTAGTGTGACTAATTAAAGGTAGATTAGTCATTCAAGTTATAAGAGAGTATAGGTAGTAGTATTAGTTAGGGTTTAAAAAAAAGGGAAGTAATCGGCAGTAGCCAAGGATGCACAGAGAAGCTGGCTATGGAGTTTGTGGTAGAAAGATTACCTCCAACCAAATAGATGTATGATTTGTAAATCAGTGAATCTACTGTGGAGTTGTCACTTCATATAGCAACAAAAGGTATAAAAAGAAGGGTGGTAAGCATCAATTACTTGCATCGTCAAATGAGAATCTTATAATTGAAATGCTTGTTTTCTAAAACTTTTTGGTAAAAATTGGCTAGGTATGCATGCCCCGAGGAGTCTAACTTGCTGCCTGTTACAAGGTAAGTCGAGAGCACTGCCAAGTTGGCTAACACTCTCAATTCTCAAATGCTTGGTTTTAATCAATCGTCTTTCATTAGTTTTCAGGTTTGATTTAAGCCATAATGAAACAAGACCAGGGTTTTAACCTATCACTAATCACAATCTCAAGGATGCTCTTGCCTGTGAATTGTTGCTAGGATATGGACAGTAATAAATAGACGTAGCTAAAAGTCCACACTCGTGGAAAATGACTGTCTACTAACCGTCAGTTAATTTTTTAACAGTTTTAACTGTCAAACATACTACTAAGTGCATCTGCAAATTCGATTCAAAAGTCGGCAACATCTTCTGTATAAATTCAACACTGAAAAATGTTAAAATATGTAGGTATAAGCAGTTGAATTTTTTTGGACAGTTGAAAGAAATTTCCAATTGTTGTATGGTATTATGAACTAGAGTTTTTTTTACAGTAAAAACATTATTGGGTATAAATTCGATAATTTTTTATTGCTCGAAAAGATTTTGACCGTCGTACTGTATTTCAACTTTTCTAAAGGCACAATAAGATATTGAATCTTGTTCAATTGATTGTTCCTTCTTGGATTTACGTTCTCTAATTTAGTTTCAAGCAGAAAATGTTAAAAGTCCATCATATGGTTAAATAACGAAGCCCCTCTTAAGCCTTGAAATAAGTTTTGGAATTGGATACACAACACAACGGTTTGCTTTGGTATTTGTTGATGCTGAAAAATTGTAGAACGGAAAGTGACTGAAATTTAGAAGTCTCGAAAAGAGAGGGACATCAAGCATGAATATTGGGAGACCCTAACTAGTGTGAAACGAGTAAATCGGGTTCCTCATGCTTACATGTTTGTCTTGAAGTACGGAAGGGCATGGAGTCAGTTAGCACGTTCCAATCGATATGACGGTGAAAAGAAAGCAATAAGGAAGAAGTGAAAAGTTATCAGAAACCATAACCAGAAAAGATCGATATGTTTTCCATATCAAAAGAAGTATATACATAGCGATTGTAATGAAGATCCAAGAAAGCAATTGCTCTTATCAGTTAGAGCGGTCGGACATCAAGGACAAGCTTAACACTCGGCAGCATAGTGGGTGGGTGGCGAGTACCCTTGCGGGCCTAAAGATACCCGAGTAATAGGACTGATAGCAGGATAGAATGAATTGGCGGAAGTAAAGGGCTCCCTCCATCAAATCTGCAGCTTTCTACGTCCGAACTTGTAGAAAAGAATTTTTTACGTCCAACCATATCAGGTTTATTAACATAAATTAAGTTAAATCAGGTTTTACTGCACAACTTTGACAACTACATATGCATTTGTTGTATGCCAGTTATTTCTTTTGATATTGAAGTTACCCATGGATTCTTGTTCTATAACAAAGTTAATCACCAGACAAGGTCTATGAATGCTCTCATTACAAGATTATAATGATTTGTGCTACTTATTTTGATTGTCAATAAAAATAAACCCTGCAATGCATCATTTTCCTTTCTTGCTTGCAAACTTAAAATCATGCACACTTACATCCATCAAATTATTTATTTATTAAGTAAATGTCACTAATTTGTCAAGCTTTTGTTTTCGAGGCACTACTGTCAGCCGTGGATGCAATTCATCCGAGTTTGATGAAACCAGAACAGGTAGTGGACACCCGGAGCTGGCATCAAGCGTGAAGCTTCGAGAATCAGAGTTCTTTGTGATTTTAGTCACAATTTTCAAAATAGCCTTAACAATCTTTGTTTACCTGGATGTATGGCTAGAAACTTTTTCTAGTAAGAAAACATTTACTTTCCATAATCGAAACGTCACCAAAACTACTATATCCCCTCGTTCAGACTATATCAAGTTACCATATTTCATACAAATCACAACAATTAACAGGTATTTCCATAAACTGGATAATCGTGAGCTTATGGAGTCGGGTCAACATAACACCCATATACAAATGGGTGGGCATGTATAAGAGTCCTACGAAGTGCTTTTTGCAAACTGTTGAGAATCGTGCGACTCAGCTTTCTCTCTGGTGCCACCAACACCGCTTTTTTCTGGCCCATCCTGCGGAGTAGATTCTTTTTGAACTTCAGCTGGTTCACAGGTCAGGATAGGCTGCATCTCCAGTTTCTTCTTCTCTTTTAGAACAACCTGCCGAGGCATCACCTCAAGAACGAAGCTTCCTCCATTCCATACGGATGCTGAAATCTTGAGTATCTGAAAGGTAGAATGTAGCTCATACACCATGAAGATCGGAACAGTTAGGGCCAATGTTGCCACGGTGAATGCAGCTTGGAGCATAATATACATAAAAAGACGGTTCTGATCCCCCAGCACTCCGCTGAATCGCCACCATACATTGTTTGCTTTCTTTGCCTTCTTTGACAATTCCCTAATCAAACGTTTAATCCAAAGTTTACGGTATTGACAACTGATATGCATCACATATTGCATCAGAGAGAAAGAGAGAGAGAGAGACCTGTAAGATGTCATGACTTCTGGATCTCTTAACAACCGCTGCCGCCTCAATACATCAACAATGAGAAAATAAATAACTTGCCATAAACTATAGGCGATGAGAGGAACAAAAAAGAGCCATGTCCACAATGTTAGTTTCTCCCCCACGGAAGGCCATGCAGTTCTATGCCAACCCTTGTGCTCCATGGTACCATCTACAACTATACTGGGATCCCACCAGCGGATGGTGAAGAATACAAGGCCTGCAAAACAGAACCTTGAATCCAATGATCTGAATTTGACATAGTACCCAGTAAACACATCCCTCAATCACAGTTTGAACAAAGAAAAGACTTTTTACTTTAGGAAGTTCTTTAATGCATGCTTGTCTTCGTGATTTGGTATGTTAAGACAAAGGTAACAATTTTAAAAATATGTTTATTACTCCTTAGTTCTTATTAATAATGATTAATGAGTATATAATGTTATTTTACAATTGGGCTCTTTCTTTTGTTTTCTTTATAGACAAATACAAAGAGATGCAAGAAGGCAAGGAAGGTGCCATATGACCCACTTAGCTACGAAAATATTGATGTTCTTAATGATTGGGTAAGATGAGGAACTCCCTATCAATTTAGAGAATGAAAACTGGAGGACAATAGAAGCAGATGCAGAAATTAGAGATAATGATGTGAAAGGTATTGGATTGGAGGATCCACTTACAAAGGAGGAAGATGGTGATGGTGACGATGATGATCATGATGGGGATCTGATGCTTTTGTTGATTATAATCCACGTTTTATGGAATAAATCAATGAATAATTGTTGTATTTTTCATATTTTGTTGGATGATGGTTCTATTCTAAGTTTCTATGTTCTGGTTTCAAGCTTTCAGTAGTTTAACTTTGTATAGTTTGTGATTTTGTACTTTGTATTTAATAATGATGTAAGTTGCAACTCTTAGTTCTCTTCTCAATTCTCACCTTTCCATGAAGCTGATTTTATTTAATGTTGATTATGTTAGATATCTTATGTTCATTAGTTTCAGTTTTTTTCTAGGGATTAGATTTATTAATAGTTTTTATGATTTTTTGGAGAATTAAATAATATGATATGGTGCGTTTATCGTGTATCGGTGCACTATGCGATATGGGCACCTATATGCTTTTTGCAACATTGTATTTTAATGCTTCTATTTAATGCTTTATTTTGAAAGCAATAAGCATGCATAACTTAGCTTCTTGTAAAGGCGTCCCTACTCATGCCAAGGTTTTCCACCATTAACCAATTGTTCCAACCAATCACAAAACATTTGACTCACACAGTCCAGACATGCTATGGTAAGGAAGCCTGGATACCTACTTTATTCACCCTACAATCCCCCCCTTCCCCTGATTAAGAGACTGAACTTTTACCCAAATTTTATCAAAAGTTGAGTAAAACAATAAAAAATATGTTGCTATAATTGCATATATGCATTTGAAAGAAACTCCTTATTTACGAAAAAGTCAATTTTCTGTAAATGTAACCAAGTGTCCTGCTGCAACAAGTATCCTTTCTTTCATTTAAACCATCCTATAGGATTTCATCCAATGGTTTAGATATGAGAGTAAGTGCTCTTAGAGTACCCTACCATTAGGGATATTAATTATATAGACGGACAGAAAAATACACTCATACACCGCGACACTATCTACTTGTCTTGTATGAACCATTCAATAGAAGCAATGGATTAGATATGAGAGCAAGTGTTTCCAGAGTACCCTATCATTGATAACAACAATAATCTCTCTCTCCATTTAAGTGAAGTGTGTCACCTCAATTAAGTGAAGACATACAAACAAGCATTATTAGTAGACCCATATAACACAAATGCTTCTTACTCAACAAAGAGTAACATATCTATGTATCCATTAAGTCCATTAAATGTATATCTAGGCCTTTTTAGCTGTATAAGCACAAAGAAAATGTCACACAAGGTGTTAGTATCACCTTCTTTATATCCTATTTTATGTTACATGTAAATCTAATCTTTCAAATCTCAATAAAGAAATGCATTTACATCCAGGTGATGCAGTCCCAGTGGTGGTCATTTTAAAAGAATTCAGAAATCATATTATACTAGTTCTAATAACAAATCTGATTCATCATTCTTCATATCGTATCCTTGAATCTAACCCTTTCCACTAAATCAGTCTTGCATCTTTCAATGTTACCTCCATCTTGCATTTTATCTTGTATACCCATTTACAGGCCACAAAAGTTTTGTTCACTGGAAGATTTAATATCTCATCACTCATGTCAATTCCTTTCATCCAATGCACAGATAATGGTCATCTTTAAGGAAAAACATGAATCATAGTATGCTAGCCATAATGACCAAACTAATTCATCATGCTTCATACAATATCCTTGCATCTAAACCTTCCACTAATTTGGTGTTTATTGTTCAATATTGCCTACATCGCATATCTTATCTTGTATACCCACCCATTTTACAGGCCACAAAATTTTATTCACGGGATGGTATAGTATTTCACATCTATTCCGCTCATCTGATGAACAGCTATTTCTTCAATCATGGCATTCAGACATCGATAATCCAAGCAAGCATTTTCAAATTGGGTTATCTGTCTTCTTAGACAGCTTCTGATGGAGCTATCTAAAAGCTTCAGTCGGAAGCACCTACCAGTTTGGGGTCTCTCTGCAATAGACCTGCACATTGCAAATCAGAATTGGTGGCTGCTGTAGTAGATGTCAATAGAAAAGCTTGCATCATTATTATGAACTCGATATTGCTCTCAAGGACTGCAGTCTCAAGGACTGTACCTGCGCCAAACTCACCTATCTAAGATCATATGTCATATGCTCCTTACTTTTCTTGTTCCCATTACTAGGTCCACCAAACTCACCTACATCAGTTAAGCCTTATTTTTATGTATAAATAAATATGCATCCTAAACATGATCAAAGAGTAAAATTAGATTGGAAGATTGGAATAACTATATCACTGGACCACTTCTGGTACCAGGAGATGTTGGGGTCAGACAAGTCTAATCATGGAAATGGACACAAACTCACTGTAATAAGAGTCGGGCCTGGCTAATTTAAAATAATTGTACCCCAAACTTGACATACGTCTCATTTGTCAAATGTGAAGTTTGTCAAGTGAGACGTGAAGTAAGATGCAATGTGACAACTAGGTGCGTGCTACAAATAGTTTAAGGTGGTTCAGTACCACTTAATTTCAACCAACAAAGAAAGGACATAACCTTAGTCTCAAGTTATTGCAAAGCAATTAGATGTTATCATGAACAAGGCAAACGTTGGAACAATGTAGGATACTAATGCTAGGTGAAAAGTTGATATGAAACCTATCCGCATGACCGCTATAAAGATCTCAACACTTAATGGAAGCAAAAAAACTGTTTCCTGCATTCAACTATGTATGTGCTGTCAGTGCAGGCTCATCATAGAAATGGATAATGTTTCCCACCTTATTATCATGAAAATGCTATCGGTACAACCAGAATATATTCTAGTTCTTCTGATTCTATACCAACTTGATTGACATCTGATCCAACCCAATCATCAGATGCATAAAGGTAATAATTTTCATCGACCATGAGAAGTTAAACAACAGAAAACATCTTAAGAAAGGCAAGTGATAAGGCAGAATTTAGTTGACAGATATGGAGATCACAAATTACCAGGCAAGAGGTGAATAAAAACACTGACAATCTTGTCCACCGAACTGAAAACAAGGCTGCAGCGCCAAACAATCAAAGCCCATGCCAGTGGTCCCTACAAAAGGTATGAAAAAAAAAGGAATCAGTTGGAAATGTACTGTGACTAGTCTCTAGGACATACAGATGTGAATATGACACCCACCTCTGCAAAAGAAAAGCAGACCATGAAAAGCTTTTCATTTCTTGGATAAAGGAGGAGCATAACTAGGAATATGGTGTTTGCATAGTAGCAAAAGTCCTGCAAAGCACAATGATTGGCAAAGAATATGAAGATGAAGCAACCACACCAATAAAACCACAATGTTAGTTGTTAGACAAAGGTTCAAGCAAATACACTAATATCTATTCTTTTGCTTCCTATGATTGAACCATACCTTTATAGAGTAGTCATCAATAAAAGTGAGGAGCTATATATAAGTGAAGCCATTGACAGACAAGCATAAAGCCCAACAATATACATGAATCCTGTTCCAAACAATTTTAGCCCTTAATACTCACCTTTTAATTTGGCGATGTGAGTGCTATACATCATGTTAACCAAGGTAGGGAGAAACTTTTGACACTGTTGAAAGCCCTTGTAGGACCATTAGTCCACTCCCTCTTATTTTGTTGACAAAGAAATGCTTATCAGCAAATTGATGGTCCTCGGACAATATCAGGACACATGCCAAAACAACATTTAACACCCATACATATTGACCACAATAAAAAGGTGTGGCTAGTTGATCTGCTTTGTATCAACGGTAGTAGATCTCTGCTTCAAAATAACCCACCGCAACTACAAAACTTGAGTAAGTTACAAATCTTACATAATCACAAAACACACATGCACATGTACATAAGTGCACATCTTCTAACTGGTAAGATGGTTCTTTCATCAAGCAAACGAGAAATGCTCTAATACCATGTTGTGTTGCATCTTCGGAGAACTTAGCAATAACAAAAAATGATAAATTGAACAGAAATTGCAAATGGAGGTCGGCGCCCTAATGGTTGCCGCTGTTAGGAAAATGGGCCTGGGCCCCTCTGGCCCGATCGGGCAGGCCCTAGCACACTGGGCCATCAGGGCTAGGGGGGCCACTAGCAGTTGGGGGCTCGCTGCAGCCAGCCCCCCTCTCTTTCCTCCCCTTACTTCTTCACTCTCTCTCACTCTCTTTCACTCCTTTTCTCTATAAATTCTCTTGTAAACCATTATAAATTTAAGCCTTTCGTGGCTAGTGAATAAAGATTATTTATTTAAGTTTATTTTGTGTTTGTTATCTTGTTCGTATGCACTTGTTGCTCTCGGTTATAGCCTTTTCTAAGGCTTCGTGATTATTACATTGTGAAGCTATTCGTTCATCAATCTTCTGCAATTATATTGAAGCATCGTCTTCATTACATGATATTAGAGTCATTTTTCGATCGTGGGAGTATTGTTCATCACCTCGGGAAGTGTGTCAATCGTATTTTGTATTGTTTATCACCTCGAAAAGCGTGTTGATCGTATTTTAATGAATGAAGTAAGACTTCAAAAAGACAATGCCTTAGCCGCATCAAAACCCGGAACAAATATGAAGGCTTATCGACCTCCTCATTTCAAAAGTGAAGAAGGAAGAAAAGATATCATTTGCCATCACTGTAGAGAAGCCGGACATATAAGGCCGAATTATCCAAAATTGAAAAAGAAGGTGGCCGTAGTAGAAGAACATACTTCATCTTCATTTCTTGCATTTGAACAAAAATTGAAGCAACTTAAAGCCCAAATGAAGGAAAAAACAACGGTTGGTGTGGCTTGCTCCTCTTCAACAAATAAAACTAAGGTATGATCTCTTGGATTCTTGATTCGGGTGCTTCATTTCATATGACATGTAATGAACATATCTTAAAATCATGTTTTCAAAAACCCTTATCATGTATTTATACGGCAGATGATACACAATTAAATATTGATAAAGTTGGTGACTTGCAAAATAAGAATTTCGAAGTTTCCAAAATTAGTGTGGTTCCAAAACTAAATTTAAACTTACTTTCCGTATCCCAAATTTTCGATAAAAATTGTATTATAACCTTTTCATCCACCGGATGTATTATACAAGACCGCCTCTCGAAGAAGGGACAAATGATGCCCTTTTATGGCACAAGAGACTTGGACATCTTAATGCTCAAAAATTGTATCAATGTCCTCTTGGAATGAAATTTAAGGAATCTTTTTCTTGCAAAGATTGTGTTCTTGGTAAAATGCGACATCTCTCATTTCCAAACAAAACACATGTTACAACGACCCTTCGAAATAATTCATTCGGATGTATGGGGTATGGCACCTGTTTTGTCTAAAGGAGGTATTTCATATTATGTTATTTTTGTAGATGACTTTACTAGGTATACATGGGTATATCTTTTAAAAGCAAAATCCGATGTCTTTCAAAATTTTGTTATTTTTCATAACCTTGTAAAGAATCAATTTGATTCCGAAATCAAAATTTTTAGATCGGATTGAGGAGGAAAGTTTATATCAAAGGATTTTGAAAACCATCTCAATAAGTTTGGGATTATACATCAAACTTCTTGTTCTAAGACTCCTCAACAAAATGGTGTTTCCGAACGAAAGCATAGACATATTTTAGAAACCACAAGAACTTTGCTTTTGTAAAGTGGTATTCCTAAAAATTTTTGGGCAGAAGCTATTATGACTGCAGTCTATTTAATTAACCGGATGCCCTCTTTGGTTTTACAAAATATGTCTTCTATAGAAAAAAATTTTAAAGTTTCTCCTAATTATTCCAGATTGCTTGTTTTCGGATGTAAATGCTTTGTTTATACTGACAAAGATGATAAATTATCATCTCAGGCCATAGAATGTGTCTTTCTAGGATATGGAATAACCAAAAAGGGATATAGGTGTTATGATTGTAAAAATGATAAGCTTTATGTATCTTGAGATGTTAGATTTTTGAAAATGAATATGTTTTTAAAAGCATGGATGATGATAGCTCTATTAATGACTCATACTCATTCTTGAATGATATTTTAGGTGAAGAGGTAATTCATGAAGAAAATGATCTTGATGAACCTATGATTACCAGATATTCTATTACTCCCTTTGATCATTGATCAACATTACAATAGGAGATCTGTGCTTATTCCTAGAAGGTCAAATCGTGATTCTAGACCTCCTGAAATATTTGTCCGATATGATAGTTTTTCACCAAGAGATAGAGCTTTAGTAATAAATATTTCAGCTATAAAGGAACCTAGAACCTTTAAAGAAGCTCAATTATCACAAGAATGGACTCATGCAATGAATCAAGAGTTTGATGCTTTATTTAGAGCCCAAACTTGGGATATAGTCTCTAGACCATCAAACAAAAAGAATATAGGTTGTAGGTGGGTTTATAAAATCAAGACTAATGGTGATGGCTCATTAGATCGTTATAAAGTTAGATTTGTTGCCAAGGATTATTCTCAAGAATATGGAATTGATTATGAAGAGACCTTTGCTCCTGTAGTTAGAATGACAACTGTTAGAACACTTATAGCTGTATGTGCCATTCATCGTTGGAATATCTATCAGTTAGATGTTAAAAATATTTTTTTGAATGGTTGGTTGAAGGAAGAAGTATATATGGAGCCTCCTCCTAGTGTCAATCTTCCTAGAAACAAAGTTTTAAAGCTCAAAAGAGCTTTATATGGTCTCAAACAAGCACCTCGTGCTTCGCTCGAGAAGTTTTCTCGATGTAATTTGTTCCCTTTAGATTGCTTCTAGTCAGTCTATGATTCTCGCTTCCTCTTTGTTAAGTGTACTGCACACAGTAGTATCATTCTTCTCTTATAGTGTTGATGATATGATTATTAATGGTGATAACACGATGGCATTACCGCTTGACTACCGCTTGTTCGACTATCGACATTGAAATGAAGGACTTGAGTTCCTTACGTTATTTCTGGGTATTGAGATGGCTTCACTCACCTCCATAAGACTTATCTCTCGCCTCTCAAATAAAATATGTAGAAAATATTCTCTGAGCGAGCAGTGTTAACTTATTTGACAATAAACCGTCAAGGATGTATCCAATTGGAACTTAATGCAGCAAAAAGTACCTCTTCTTCTCCGATGGTATCCCTTATCCGATCCTACCTTGATCGCAATTCCACTCATTGTTACAAATTTTTGGTTTATCTCACTATCATTCATCCTGGATAGTTGCATATGCTGTTCGCCATATTGTTAGCGCTTTGTTCGCCTCTCCCACTACAAGCTCATCAAGCACCAAGCTTTTCAGATCTTGAGGTATTTTCGAGGCACAAATTTGCCTTCGTAGTATCTTGCTATTTTCTCTTCCACTTCATCCTTGGAGTTGTGTGCCATACTCCGATGTTGATCGTGGGTAGTTGACCCCACCGATCGTAAGTCTATTACTAGTTTTTGTATCATTCGGGTGATTCTTCATTTCTGGGAAGATATAGCAGTTAAACAATTTGTTGCTTCTCAATCTTCCACCGGCTAAACAGTATCGTGCTATGAGACGTCTACTACCAAAGAAATTGTTTGGCTTCTCGTTGGTATTACTTACGTATATGGGGAGCTTTATCCCATCCTACTCCTATGTATTGTGACAACCAGAAGTTCTATTCAGATTACTCACAACCTCCGTGTTTCCATTAGCAAACGTAAACATACTGAGATTTATTGTCATCTTACTCTTCGCCATCACCTCAAGCACGACACCCATTACATTGCCATTTGTCTCCTTCTACTTTACAGCATTGTGCATTTCTTTACTAAGTCGTGAGATTCTATTTCTCGCTTTTTTCGCTTACGTGCAGTAAACTATCGACGTCATTGTTGTAGCAAGATCATTTAGTTTGACGGGGACGTTAAGAAATATTATGTTTATTCTTTGCTGATAGAATAATCTTTAATACATCACTTGCTTTGACTATATATACTCATATATAGCCTTCTTTATGTTTGGCTTCAAACTCCTAAGTTTTGTATCTTTTAGCTTTTATGCTCGATCAATGAAACTCCTCCTCCTTCTTCTTATATTCAATTTGTTAACAATTCCATCGCATTCCACCCAAAGAACCCGTGGACAGAGGAGCACGAACCCCATGGTCCACCGCCACCAAATCGTTACTCATCTTATTGTCAACTTAATTCCATGCGTCGCGCCGGTCATTGGGTCCATCGGGCGGCGCCCACACGTATCTCAACCGCTCTTTCCACCGCTAGAAAGCAAAGCACCGCCACTCATGAACCGCAATCCATCGCACCATCCACCGGCACACAAATCCAGCTTCATAGGATAGCCACGCCACCAAATCATCGCCGCGTCACAACCCAAGCATTTCTCCCCTCACCGAGATCGCCTAGTCGGCAATGGGGTCCCTTAAGTGGCTGAGCCAGATGCTTTTAGGGCTCCTTTTCATTTAATGGAACTATTCTACAATTTGTTTATTTTAACAGGGCATTAAATGGTTAGGGCATTACATGGTTATTTTACAATGCACTTTGCACCATGAGCTGTTAATACGAGGATTCAGGTATAAAAGATCACAATATCTTATTTATTTTATAATAAATCAATAATTAGTTTTATTTGATGTTCTTCCAATTTTATGAGCATTTAAGAAGAGCCACATTCAGTTAGGTACTTAGGTTAAGCATGGATCCGCTCGATTTGACTTTTAAAGCATAATATATATGTTTTTTTTTAATAAAAAAGGGTTATATTCAATATCCTAGGAAGATAAGTTCTTGGATATCATTGATTTAAGTGATATTCTAACTGATTTAACAAAATAAGTTATTTCCATGTTGTTTATTGTAAAAATTTGTCAAAAACAAAATTTTAATTTTAGTTATTATTTTGAGAAGAAAATCTTTTCTTCTCAAGATTCTTCAAATACTTAATTATTTATGAATCTTAAAATATTATAAATAAATTTAGACTACAATAGTATAAAATCATAAAAAATTTTGATAAAATAATAATAGATATCAAAGAATATTAATCAAAAGGAAAAATAAGATTTAGACAAAACATATGAGAAATACTGTAAAAAAGAAACAGTAAACAGAAACAATGTAATTGAATTATAAATAAAAGAATGAAAACATGTAAAGAAAGCATGAACTAAAAAAGTTAAACTTGAGCAGAAAAGTAACGGAAACAAAGAAAGCAATAAAAGAAATTAAATAAAGAACAAAGAATAAACGTGCAGAAATGATAAATTTGACTTAAATAGAAAGAGAAAAAGTTAAAAGAAAGTAATTAAAACGAAACACAAAGTGTAAAAAATAAACTTGCATGCTAAAAAAAAGTAAATAAAAAATCAATAATTTTGAGAGTAATTTGATCAAAAGATGAAAAAATTTATAAAAAAATATAAACATTAGAGACATAATAATCCACAATAATGTAAGATGCAACTTAAATATGAAAATAAACAATTTACCTGAACACATCGTAGTGCGGTTGCGAATTGCAACAGGCAAACCCATCAAGTGAAGAGCATTATCATATATCTCCATCTCTCTATGTATCGCATCTGTTATGCTCTCATCAGGAACTAATCTGTCGATACAATCAATGATTCCTCAATTAACCTCACAGTCCCTTTTGAAGGTTCCTGAGTACCTGAATGATGGGTTTAGATAATATGTTGTTGCATGAATAGATTGATGCAATTGTTTATTCACATCTACTATCAATTATTTTCCACATGGGCACATAATCTCTTTTTTTTCCATTAAAATTATTGTTGATGGATTCTTTTGCCCTGTCCATGGCTTCATAAAGGTAGCCCATAGATGGTTTCTCCTCGCTATGAGTCAATCTCAAAACTTTCACTAAAGGAAAAGTAATTTTCAATAATTTGACACATGCATTCCAAAATGAACTTCTAAAAATTGTTTTTGCAATCTCATTCAACTTTCTATTTCTTCTGTTTTGAAGCAACTCTGCAAATTGTTGCCACTTATCTGAGGAGAACATTCTCTTCAAAGCTTGCTTCTGCCTCACAATACTCTGTATTGATAACAAGTTTGTTGTGAACCGAGTTACAGCTGTGCGAAGAAGCTCTGCACCTTCTGTATATCTCCTCATCATACACAAAACAAATGCATGGTTGTAAATGAATTTTGTAATATCTTGGCAACACTCAGTTGTTGCCTTTATTTCATCCATCTCACCAATGTCCTCGATGATGAGATCTAAACAATGGGCTGCACATGGTGTCCAGTAGAAAGTCCCATAAATATCAGCTAACTCCTTCTCAACTGCTTTTTAGTTAGCTACATTATCTATTATTTGTAATCAATTGGACCACATTCTGTAGCCCAACCTCCTGTATAATCTTATCAAATTCTTCTCGTAGGATCTCTGCAGTGTGCCTCTCCTCTGACATGTCTAGAGATCTCAAAAACATGAGTCCTTTACGATAATATACAAGAAAGTTTAGCAATGTCCTTCCTCGCCTATCGGTCCATCCATCTGCCATAATAGTGCATCATGTTTCCTTCCACGACTATCTCAAAGTTGAACAGTATTGATGCACTTTAATGACAGTTTGATCTAATATCTTCCCTCTCAACTTTTTATAAGAGGGCATCTTGTATCCTGGACCAATGTTTGCAATTGCATCTGCCATTGCTTGAAAATGAAAATTGTTTGCTGTATTAAATGGAATGCATGCATCATAAAAACATCTTCCCACTGTAAGGTCTGTCAGATCATGCAGTTGTTCTGAAGCCATAGCTGCAAGTGGAAGGAGGAAAGAACGAATGTATGCTAAAAGAATAAGCTCTTCCTCTACTCCTTGAACTTCCTCTTCTACCACCTCCAAAGTCTTCTGCTGCAACCCTCTTTCCTCTAGTAGGTGCTCGTGAACTGCTACTACCAATCTCTGTTCTAGCATCTAAAGGCAAACTATCAGTGAATCCAAATCCAGTAGCATCATCAGCTTCTTCATACATCTAAAAATCATCCTTTTGTTGTCTCCGTTCTTGTATGCTCTCAATTATCTGCAGGTATTGTCATTTAATACCTTCTGGCAAACTTCTAACTCTGCCTGTACATGGAGAAACTTCTTTCCTGGTTCCTGCTAGGTGGTATTTCAACCTTGAAATTCCACCACTAACCACCTTTTCACAAAATAAGCATCTGATTTTTAACCTTAAACCCTCAACTGGTATACCCCACTCCCATGCCGGATCATCAGACTTTGAATGGGAGTCTCTACCACCCCTTCCTGCCATCTCAATGGAGTACTTTAATTCAAACAAAAACCTGAAAATAAAAGCACTTCGTAAATCCCCCAATCTTCAATAACACTCAAATCGAGTGTCTCCCACTTCATGAATGCAATAAAAATCGTATACACACACTTAATAACTCATATTTTGTCATTCAAAAAAAATGAAATAACACGAAAAACAACAAATATAAAAGAAAAAAATGGAAAAAACATTAAAAATATACCAAAATCTGAGTTTGAAGGCTTGCACGGACACCGTAGGGCACGATTTTGGAGCTTTGAACACTAAGGAGGCGAAAACCGGCTCTTAGAGAGCTTGAGGAACCCAAGAGGAGAGAAGAAACCCGCGAAAAATCACGGGTTTCGGTCGGCCGGGGACCCTTTATAAGGGTCCCAGGGCGTATCGTTTGTATCATACGATACACCCGCATTCACGATACGGGCCCCCGTATCGTATCGTGGTGGCCCATGATACGATATACGATACGGTGTGATACGGATAACACTGATTAAAGTACGATACGATACGATACGATACGCCCGTATCGTGGAGCCCAGCGATACGCGATACGATACGCGTCAGACAACATTGGTTCATACTATAAGTCAGTTTCACCATGCACCCACCTCAGTGCATATGAGGATTGTTCGTTATATTCAACAAACCTCAACTAAGGAAGTATTTCTATCTTCCTCCTCGTTATTTCAGTTGTTTGCATATACTGATGTTGATTGGGGTGGTGATGTGAATAACATGCACTCTACTACTGGATATTGCATATTCTTTGGTCACTCACTCATTTCATGGAGATGCAAGAAACAACAAAAGGTGTCTCTTTCGTCCACTGAAGCAGAGTATCGTGCAATGGCCAACACTACTACAGAACTAACTTGATTGCGACAACTACTTCAAGACTTGGGCATACAACTGGAAGTTTCTCCAATAATGTTCTGCGATAACAAAAGTGCTAAGTATATAGCCAACAACCATTCCTTTCATGAGCGCACAAAGCATATAGAGATGGACTGTCACTATATTCGTGAAGAGCATCTACAAGGCAACTTCACACTACAGTTTTTAAAATCAGAATATCAATTTGCAGATGTGTTCACCAAGTCCTTACATGCCCCTCGGTTTCAATCTTTAATCGGCAAACTTAAAGTCATGAAACTTTAGTTTGAGGAGGGTTGTTAAGAAAATGAGCTTGGGCCCCTCTGGCCCGATCGGGCAGGCCCTAGCACACTGGGCCATAAGGGCTAGGGGGCCCACTAGCCGTTGGGGGCTCGCTGCAACCAGCCCCCCTCTCTTTCCTCCCCTTACTTCTTCACTCTCTCTCACTCTCTTTCACTCCTTTTCTCTATAAGTTCTCTTGTAAACCATTATAAATTTAAGCCTTTCGTGGCTAGTGAATAAAGATTATTTATTCAAGTTTATTTTGTGTTTGTTATCTTATTCGTATGCACTTGTTGCTCTCGGTTATAGCATTTTCTAAGGCTTCGTGATTATTACATTGTGAAGCTATCCGTTCATCAATCTTCCGCAATTACATTGAAGCATAGTCTTCATTACAGTTGCATCCTCTTAGAATTTCTTTTATTCAACACCCAAACCCTAACTACATATTAAGTATATATAGAACACATATCTAACTTAAATGACCTAAATACCCCTAATTAGTGACCGACTTTACTGGATTCCCAATGGATAGTTTTTGATCCATTGGGACCCAAACTGCTTATGGCATAAACTCAAATATATAACAGAGACATAAACTAATCTAAACTCAAATACATAACAGAAACATAAATTAATCTTGATCTCCAACTTAATCTTCAACACATCATGGTTGGATTGAGTCCGCGAAGCAACTCTTCGAGTCAAATTCAGAATGGGAAATTGTTTCTCGGAATGCTTTGATGGGTTATTATGTTTAGAAAAAGAGGTGATGCACGTAAGTTGTTTGACACAGTGCTTGAGAGAGATGTTTCCTAGAACACCATGATCACGGGTTATGGGCAGAATGGTGAGATTTTGGAGGCTGAGAAACTTTTTCATGAAGCGCCTGTACTGGACGTGTTCAGTTCGACAACCATGGTTTCTGACTATGTGCAAAATGGCAGGCTTGCGGACACTCAGAAAGTGTTCGATGAAACGTCGGAGAGAAATGAGGTTTCGTGAAATGTGTTGATTGCAGGATATGCATAGAGCAAGCAAATACATAAATCATAAGAGCTCTTTTAGGCTACTCTCTATCGCAATATTAGCTCTTGGAATACCATGATCACCAGGAATGCACAGGACAGTGATGTCGATCTTGCTCGATAATTTTTTTATAAGATGCCATCTTGGGACTATCTCTTGGGCTAGAATGATCACTGGTTATGCTCAAAATGGTTGTGGGGAAGAGTCTCTTGGTTTGTTTATTGAAATGAGGTGTAGTGGAGAGCGGAATAATCGGTTAACTTATACATGTACACTCAACACTTGTGTTGATCTTGCAGCTATTTATTGTGGGAAAGCAGTTGCATACCTTGTTTGTGAAGGTTATTAAACTTGATACTTTGTGGGGAATGTACTTCTTGGTATGTATTGCAAATGTGGAGCATAGATGAAGCTTATCAAGATTTGAGAAGATGCATGAACGTGATCTCGTTACTTGGAACACCATGATTGCGGGTTATGCTAGTCATGGATTTGGATTGGAAGCATTAAAAGTCTTTGATCTTACGAGGATGACAAATATTATGCCTGATGATGTTAATATGATTAGAGTTGGCTTTGATCCATGCACATTTGCAGCAAGTGCACTAGTTGATATGTATGCTAAATGTGGGAGTATTGGAGTAAGATCACAGGATTGAAAGATTGGAAGAGCAGTTGTTTCAGTTCGAAAGGACTATTGAACAACTATGTGATCAAGTTAAGGACATAGCAAAGGAGAGTTGTTCGAGGAACCGTATGTTGTTTCTAAAGAAAATTCAGAGAAGGAGAGTGAATGTGTGCAGGTAAGAGAGTTGCTGAAAATGTGCAGCCATGAAGCTACTGAAGATTGTTGCGGTCATGAAGCTGCTAAAGAAAAACAATCATGAAGACTAATAAAAGTGTTGCAGCCATTAAGGTTGCTGAAAAGTGGATAGCCAAGAGGACTGAAAATATTAGAAAAAAATACAAAAAGTATGATATAGTAGTTGGTGAATGTTTCTATTGGGTCAAACAATAGCAATGCACATAGAAGAAAAGACACAGTGTAGAAAATCAATTTTCCCACCACATATGCTTGAAAATCAAATCATAGAAGAGGCGGATGTATTGATTCTTATGGAATGTGGCAGTGTCACTAAGAAGCATGAAGTTTGAACCAGTGTCATTCGTATTGCACCGTATCATACGATACGGGCGATACACCCAAAAAAAATTCAAAATTCAAAATTTTTTTTTCAAAATTTTTTTTTTCAATTTTTTTTTATAGTTTCTGGCCTCTATTCACTTCCCTATGCTTATAATTTAGGTTTCTAATTTTATTTATTGAATAAGAATAATTTATGAACAAATAAAATTGTGACAAAATCATTTCCCTTTCTGTTGCTAACTTTTAGGTATATTTCTGCTAACAGTTTCTAATTTCATGAGATTGTAAACAATTAAAAGCATTTGGTTGTCTCGGTTCATTGAGTGGGCATTTCACAACTTCACTATTTTAGGATTCACCTTACGTGACTTTCATTGAGTTGAACATTATCAACATGTGTGAGGCTTAACTCAGAATGTGAAGTGAGAAATGAAGCTAAAGCATTAGTTAAAAAGCTAGTCTCTATAAGAGAAAAAGTGATATCATCAAGTAATAATATCACATCACTGAGGTGTCATAGAGTCAATAATCAAAGAAATTGAGCTCCTTGTTTTGCTCACATATGAAAATTAGCAAATATGACAACTACATGTACAAATATAGCAGTTTGTTAATTTTGATATATTAGATGAGTGGATTATGGAAGATAACGAAGAAAATGCACTCCTAACCGAAGAAGACATTACATGAATTAATTTGAAGTGCAACAACATCATGAAGGAGATGAAGATTTTCATTTTAAAGCATAAGGTGATGAGAAACTTTGAATCTTTATCAAGTAGAATATGAAGATTATTTAGTTAATGGTCATGATACAAATTTCTAATATGTAAAATGTAAATGTATTTCATTTTTTGCTTCAAAATATGTAATTTTGGATGCAATTGTTCAATGTTGAATGTTCAATCTGTGCTAAACTTTGTATTATATGAATTTAAAGCAATTATCATATTTTTCCAGATTTTTTTATATTTTTTAAATAATTTTTGTATTATTTTAATATTAAAGTATGAAACGATACGATACGATACACCCGTATCGTGGAGCCCAGTGATACACGATACGATACGCGTAAGACAACACTGGTTTGAATCCTTGAGTTGATTTTTTTCTCACTACATATGCTTAAAAATCAAATCATAGAAGAGGCGGATGTATTGATTCTTATGGAATGTAGCAGTGTCACTAAGAAGCATGAAGTTTGAACCCTTAAGTTGCTGAAGTGACCAGTAAGAAGGGTTGAAAAATCGGCTAGAGTCACCATATGAAGGGGCATAGAACCGACTAGTATAAGCAGATGTTCATATTCTGCTATTTGAGTGGTAGAGAGAAAACACCCAACCAATACACCGATTGCGGCCACCATGTGAAGGGGCGCAGAAAAAGTCGATTGAAGTATGTATGGCGGAGATAGTACCTCCTAACATAAAAGTCAGCTTTCTAAAGAGAAAGAAAACATGACTTTTAAAGTGTAGCTGCCCAATCACTTCATAGAGAAGAAGGAAGAGAGGGAGCATCCAACACCCTTAAAAGGGTCGTGCACTACAAGTGCGTTCTTAATTGTTCAAGTTGATTGTCTCATATAGATCAATGATGCAAGTGTGGCGAAGAAAGAACCAGTTTTTCGATAAGTTTAGAGTTTAATGTAACTCACTCCCAACTTGGGGTGTGAAGAATATGATGCATTAGTGTCATTTCTGTATTTTTTGATATTTTGGTATTATTGTAATTGCCTAAAGTATTAAGAACATTTTTACCTTTTTAATAAAGTATAAGGACTGGTCCAGCTTGTATTAGGGTTAAGGAACATATTAAGAGAGAGAAAGAGGAGGGAGGCCTCCATTGGAGGGTCTACCCCCTTATGATCTCCAACTTTTTCCTTCACATCTTTTTTTCTTTTTTCTCATGATTCGCTGTGCTTTCCCGAGAATTACAACAACATTATGTGTGCCTCTTAACTACCTTAAAAAATCATACTCCAGAGAAATCTAAAACTATTAACCAGACAGCAAAATATGATCCACTTGAATGGGAAACAATGGAAGGCACTAACGACATATATTTAACAACTCACTAGAAAATATTAGACTTTGCATATCAATGTCTTTAATTTGCAAAATCGATAATTGAAACAATACATGGACCATCCCTTATATAGTAGCATGGTTGAAACAACTCACTAGATAGTTTTGATTTCTTGGCTAGGTAAATACTGCAAGTTGTGCTCACCAAAATCCACACGAAACTTGTATCTGTACCTTGGTAAAAACTTTATTTTCAGAACATAGTGACAATTAATGTGTTGTTTAGGAACACGAAAATAGGGTTAATGTACATGCATTGTTATTCCGAAATGCATTTAAGAGCTATTACATAAAAACATCTATTAATTATGGAAGTTCATGTTGTCTAAAATTACCGTCATACCGTATATTAAAACTTCTATGGGGAGAAATCCACTAGCAAGAACGCTACAGAGTACAGACCGCACTTGTTAAACCCTTCGTCATACCAAATGCTTCTTACAGTGCTCCACCAATAAAAAATTTGTGCCTTGGTTAGGAGATGGAAGTGATATGTTAGTGGAGGCACTTTGGAGCAGTGTTATCCGTATCACACTGTATCGCACCGTATCGTACGATAGGTGCTATACGTATCGTATCGTGAGCAACTATGATACAATACACTATCCCGTATCGTAAAACGGTAAGTATCGCACCGTATCGTACGATACGGGTGATACGCCCCAAAATAATTCAAAAAAAAATCAATTTTTTTTTTTAATCGGGAAGTGCGGCAGAAGAGGGGAACTCTGATGTTTGTATTTGTGTTTTTCATTTATTTTATTTACGTATAGAGCTTTTTACCTATGACTTGTGGGGTTTTTCAAATTATATTTTTTATCAGGTTTTTTACCTACATAACAATTATCTTTTAAATATATTTTAAATCCATATTTGTATCTACCAATATATCATGAGTTAACATATACGAGATGATATTTTCTTTCTCATAACTATATAATGAACATAGTGATATTTAACAAGATTGTTTTTTTTAATTATCAGCCCTACTCCAAAGCTTGATTTCTCATTGAAGAAACCAAAGTTGATCAACGCGACACCTTATGGGCATGCCGCGACCCGAATCTGTGAATCTGCTCGAGTCACTTCCCGTGCTCAGATTGGTGCAACCCTACCTAGTAAATACTCAACAAGGTTTGCCACGAACAAGGTTCAAGATGTTGGATTCCAAATCAGAACCAATATCGAGCATATAGGATAGTGCTCAATAGTCAATAGACTCAATACCATAGAAAGCAAGATCATGTTATTCGAGCAGATTCACAGATTCGGTGTTTGTGAAGAGGGGCGAAGAGAGAAGTGAAGAGAGGCCAGAAAGCACAAACCTTAAAAAAAATTTGAAAAAAAAATTGGGAGTATCGCCCGTATCATGGAGCCTAGTGATACCCGATACGATAAGCGTCAGACAACACTGCTTTGGAGTGTTAAAGTGTTCACGTGATCTAGGGTAAAAGAAACATAGCCAAACCAAAAGAAGCCCCAATTTTTCTAGGGCATGATCCCTTTATAGTAAATACATTTTCCAAACAGTGGAGGAGAATGAATTACTTATAGTTGTGATTTGTTGAAATACATGCTTTATTCTGAAATACAAAAAGATTGTACTATAAGCATCTCACAGTCTAAGAACTACCAACCACCAACTAGTTTTAGATTTACATAAAAAGCCAATGGAAATGGGACAAAATTATAATAGAGGCAGTCATAAACAGTAGAACCGAAAAAATGAGCAAGAACTCTATTAAGGAGAATATACTCCAAGAGGTGCTTGAAACTTTGAAGACATTGAGCATGAAAGTAAAATTATGACAATATATATTGGAAAAGGTACAAAGTGCTAGGTTGATCTAGAGGAGTTTTAAATAAAGGAAAGGCTAGAGAACGAAAAAGAAGACCTCACTGATTTCATATATATCAAAGGTGAGGATGATAAGTTCTTGGTAAGAAACATGAGAAGACAGAAGAATTGCCTTCATATGCTTTCTAAAGATAGCATTAATGGGAGAGCCACTCATACAAACTCATTCAAAGGAGAGGATGGAACTCTTAAATATACAAATCAGATGAGGATAATCCTGTATTAGAAGTACAGGTTTGGGACAGTTAAGCATCACTTGCCTAAGAATTTTTTGATAGTGTATACAAGACTAGAGCAAAAAAAGTTGAATGGAAGAAGATATGACACACAACATGCAAAAGAACAATGAGATATCTAAAATTGTGCCATTTATAGAGCAACAAAGTTAGTTATATCACACAAAAAAGAAGTGTTCAAAGAAGGTTGACACAAAAATCTAGTATGATGAAATAACCAGTTTAAGTTCACTTTCACCAAGAGCATATATTGAAGCTAACAAGAGAATAACTGTATCGTGTGTTCTAAAAAAACCATGGTTTCTGCGACATATCAAAACCATGTCTCCAGAACAAAACTATGCTCCTTGATTCCATTTCTTTTCGTAGATAGTCTCTTCCCTTCTCCCTCTCTAATGGATTTTTACCACGTATTCTATCTATAAGCCAGACTTCAATATGGAAGAATAGAATACAATAAAATGCCATATTGGCCAAAAGTACCTAGATGGTATCGAAAAAGAAGCCACGTACCAAGAGATAGTAATGCCATTTCTTGAATCGATAGTATATCCATCTTAGCGGGACAAATGTGATGTAGAAGACACAATACACATAAGGAACATCCTGCGGTCCTGTACATTTGAACTAAATCAGACACAAAACAGGGGTGGAGAATGAAGGAAGCAATTATCCGAACAACGAGATGATGATTTTGCTTGGTGATAGACAAAGATCAACTTACTCGATCCCAACAAGAAGCAAAAGGCACCAAACCCTAACACCCCTAAAAGGTGAGTCACCTGAATTTCAAGAGGCCGCAGCAATTGCGATCACCGAAAGCACGATCAGCTTCGAATTATTCAGCTCTTAAGCTCCAAGCAAATTTGGAGTAGGAAGAAAAGGCAAATGATGAAATAAAACCAGCAAAAGAAAGTTAACCTTGTTAATGAAGCGTTCATGTTCTTCAGCTTGCTTCGCGATTCTCTTTGCTTGTTTGGACCATATCTCTTTCGTCTGCACCACAGTCTTCAATCCAGAAGAAGAAATAAATTGTCCAACTCCAAACGTTCATAAAAGACCAACAAAGGAAACAATGCGTAATTCCAATCGCTCATCAAAAGACCAACACATCCTCCAAAAAGGGAGAGTAAATCAATGAAGCAAATGCCAGTAACCACAACCCATTTTAAACAACAGATGGAGATGAAAGGAGGAGAACCAAATGTACCTTAACTCTGTGGGCAACAAGTTTTTGCCTAACCTTCCTCAACGGTTTTCCATAGTAATCCGCCACCTCGTCTTCTTGCGCCATCTATATGCTAAAGATTTTCTTCGTGACGCGATAATTACCACGGTCTCTTCTTCGGTGCGTACTTTGCCACCTCTCTCTCTCTCTCTCTCTCTCTCTCTGAGGAACGCTCGACAACGAGGAGAACGGGGAAACTATCCTATGGCGTCCAGGAATTCCTCGTTCTTGCAATTTTCTGACGCTTGATCGAGGCAAACCTCTCACCTAAGATGAGTATGAGTATTGAATATGTCTAGTGTATACGTAAGCGTGATATACATTTCTGGGTCCAGTAACCCCACCCAAAAATGTATATCACGCTTATGTATACACTACACATTCAATACACATCTTAGGTGAAAGGCCGACGTAGCGGGCGTTTACCACGATCAAGCGTCCGATCTGGATGCCTAGCCCCAACTCAGACACGGAATTTCTAGGTTGGGTTCATGCCGAGTTGTTGGATCAGGTCTGAAAACTGCCAACCCTAAATGAAATGGTGTCACATTTATATAAGACTAGCTAATGAAGTCGCAGCTTATGTTTTCACCAAAAAGTTTACAGATACCTGAAGATTGCCTAACAAACAGAAAGCATATTCTACAATTAAAGATATTAACAAAAGGCAAAGCTTTTCTCCCCTCGTTCACCAATGATATTCAATTTAACGGTGACTATCGTTTAAAAGAGATGGGTAATGATCCACTGTAATTCATTGAAAAACTTAAAATGTATTCAATCGTGATATTTCAAATCGCTTCTAAAGTGAAGATGAATTCTTGTATGCATGAAGATATGAGAAACATAAATCGTCAGACCTTGTCCACAGAAAGTGTCTTGTTGTCCCCTTAATCAAGCTTAAGGCCATTTTGAATGCAAACCTTCCAAATTTATTTTGATTACTTGATATATTTGTTGAATCATATGGGATACCTTCATATGCCATGTTTTTTATCCTAGATGTGAAAACATAACCTTTTTTTTAATCTCTACAACAATCACCTCTGCTCTTACGGAAAGAGAACCGAAGGAGTTGTGTGATTGTGTGTTGAAATCTTAGGTCAAGATACTCTTTTATACTACAAATTCCATAAATATTGTATGGTGTTCCTAAAACACCACTATCATGAGAATCAAAAAAGTTTGTCGAGAATTGAGAGAGTTCCTTGATAATTCAAAGAGTTTCTTATGAACTGAGAGAATTTCTCAAGAAATTTGATGAGGAATAATGTCATTCTAAGACTCCTCAAAAATAAAATCTCTAAGGATACTCCCACTAACGTAACATCATTTAAGAAAATCTCTCGATCAGTTTCAACTATTCTCGTGGTACATATTGAACAGTAAAACCTATAGCCTCTCAACCTTTGTAGATATCCAACAAAAAATTTATTGACTGTTCTTGAATTGAATGACTTCTCTTATAGTTGTAAATTTTAGCCTCAATTGGACATCCCCAAATGTACATTTAACCTAAAGATGGTTTTTTTCGTTCATAATTCATAAAGAATTTTCTCTATGGATTTTGATGCAACCTTATTTAGAATAAGCATTTTTGTCTTTAGTACGTCACCCCATTTAGAATATACTAAGGGCATGCATTGTTGCCTTTCTCCTAGCAATGAACGACATGAAACCTTGGTTGATATGTACAACCATCATTCCTCTACCTGGTATCGTTGATCATCAAGTTAACCCTATCGATTCTCTATTATATAGTAACATAACCAAACCGAGTCAGTTTAGTTAGCTACATAATTTGGTTCACTGAAATACATCTAATTCTATTCGGTTCAGCTTGGGAACTAAGTCGACTATGCATACCCCTACCTGCATTAGCTTTATCAAATCCAGCAAAGTATTTTTTAATTGTATCAATATAAATAATTGCCTCAGTATTAGAAGCCACATGACCTCTAATGTCCCTAGATGCATGTTGTAGCATATTCGAAACAGATACTCTATTGAACCTTTCCTATTTTATATACTCCATCTTTGTATCCATACTATTTTCGTTTTTGAGTAGCTCAAGAGCATCCACATGAAAGCAAGCCCATCAAACCTAGTTCAAACATCGCAAATTCCTTTCACTCAAGAAAATTTGTACGGTTCAACAAAGGTACCCGAATTAAATCATTTTCAAAAGCTGCAAAAATGCTCATGTAAAAAACCATATATAAGTATGTACTTATAGAAAATATATATGTTAAACTTTAATAATGACATCATCATATCCCTAGTTAGTAGATGAAACAGCATGCCAGTAGTTAAAGTGAAAACATTAACCTAGTTCTCTTTGACACACATCTATATTACGTTGTATCATTGGATACTAAAATGTTACATATTATGTATACAAATAAAATTATTTCACCCATTTAAATATGAGCATAATAGTCCATATAGGTGGATAATTGTTAATCTAATTTATCTAAATGCAAATTAAAAACATCATCCTCACTAGATTTCAAATTGGAAGGAAATTTAATCTAGATTTTATGTAATTGAATAATTATTTCCTTGTACTTGGTGTCATGTTGGTGAGAAAACAAAATCACTCGAATTAAGGGTTCATTACATGGTGTTTTATAATCCCATAGTAAATTGTACAAGATGTGCAAAAAATATTTAAAGCATGTTAAAACACTTTATAACATGTAAAAATCAATAATACATGTTTATTGTAGTATGAAAACAAAATTATTGCACTATTGCATGTATGTCCAATTTGTCCTTAAGTGTATTTTTGTATAATATTTTATCCATTAAAGAAAATACAAAGAAAACACATAGATAAAATAACAATATTTTATTAAAAAAACTTAATTACCTTGAAATATGCTTTGTAAAACCAAATTAATATTGAAGAACAATATTACAAACTAAATTAAAATAACAACAGGATTTATCCTAATATAAAAGTCTATGAAACCTAAAAAATCTCTATTTTTCAATGATTTTCATCATGTTCTTTGTGATCATGGTGAAAAAACATCTTGTATGTAAACAATTAACTTTGCCGATGAGAAATCCCATGAAAAAACTCAATCAAGAAAATTAATTGAAAATCAAGGACAAGAACCTACTCTAATACCACTTATTGAACTATATGGGATATCTTGATACGCCATATCATTTATCTTTGATACATAAGTATGTCTTCCTTTTCAATCCCACAACAATTACCTTTGCTACTATGGAGGGAGTTTCTCATATGCTGAGAACTAAAAGAGTTGTGTGATTGTGTTTTTAAACCTTAGGTAAGACATCTTCTATTGTGTTGGGGCGTCCCCTCTTTGTGACGCACTATAGAGCCCGAATGCAGTGAAAAGTAAGCAAGGGCCTCTACATTTTGGTTCAAATGTAGTGAATCAATTACAGAAAGGAATCCTACATCATGGATGGGTGTAGGTAAAGAAGTTAGTCATGTTACATTGCCACCTGAATGTAGTGAATAAATTGCAAAGAGGATCTCCGTATTTTCAGTATGAATGGATGCAGGAGTAAGGAAGCTAGTCATAGATAATAAGATTCATATTGGTTCTTCGAATATCGAAACATTGTCCGATAAGCTATTGGAGGTGGTAGATAATATGATTCGAAAAAAGATTCATATCCTATGTTTATAAGAGACAAACTGGGTTGAAGAAAAAACAAAGGATATTGAGGATACATGTTTTAAATTATAGTACTCAGAAAAGAAAAAGGTTCGAAATAGATTTGGTATTATTATAAATAAAGATTTAAAGGATAGTGTAGTAGACATACAATGATATGGTGATTGAATCATCATGTTGAACTTAGTTCTAGGAGTAGAGGTCTTGAAAATAGTTTGTACTTATGTACCCCAAGTAGAACTAGTAGATAATATAAAGACGACTTTTTTAGAAGAGTTAGATAAGGTGATTCAAAGAATTTCACAAAAGGAGATGATTTGTTTAGGAGACTTAAATGGACATGTCGTTAAAGAGGCATTAGGATATCAAGGTATTAATAAAAACTTTGGTTTTGGAGATATAAATGAGGAAGGTAGGGAGATTTTAAATTTTGATATGGCATTTGATCTCTTCATAGTCAATACAATCTTCAAAAACCGAGATGAATATTTTATTACTTATAAAAGTTGCTCATCACAAACACAAATTGATTATTTTGTTTGTATGAAAAAAATAAATCATGTTGTAAAAATTACAAGATAATTCTAGGAGAAAGTTTAATCACACAACATCGACTTTTAGTTATAGATTTAGAGGTGAAAAAGTGGACAAAGAAGGAAAGAGTGCATCGAGCTATTCGGACTAAATGGTAGAACCTCAAAAAATGAGAAAGAAAGTATATTTAAACAAAAAGTCCTTAAAGGAGATGCTTGGAATTATGTTGGTACACCTTCTAATATGTGGAATAATATAGCTACATATATTAGGAAAGTAGCGAAAGATATGTTAGGGAAGTCTTAAGGAAGTGTATTGGCACAAAAAGAAGCTTGATGGTGGAGTGAAGTGGTATAAAATAAAATCAAGGCAAAGAGAGCATGTTACAAATTACATTATACTAAGAAAACTAGTAAAACTTTAGAGACTTATAAGAAAGTAAAAAAAGAAGAAAAAAAGCCAACAGTAAAGCAAAAGCTAAAACTTGAGAGGATTTATATAAAAAACTTCACTCAAAAGAGGGCGAAAGAGATATTTTTAAGATAGTTAGGGTTAGAGATAAGAAAACTAAGGATATTAATTTTGTTAGACGCATCAAAGATAAGGATGAGAAAATTCTAGTGGCAAATGGTAATATAAAATAGATTAAAAAAATATTTTTATAAGCTTTTTAATGAAAATAAAGAAGTTAGTATTAGCTTAGGAGAGTTAGCCAAATGAGAAAAGTATATAAAACACAATTTCTATCGACGTATTCAGAAGAATAAAATCAAAGAGGCTCTTAAACATATGAAGGGTGATAAATCGGTAGGACTAGACAATATTTCTATGCAAGTTTAGAAAATCCTAAGAGAGACGGAAATCACTTGGCTCACAAGACTATTTAATGAAATATAGAGAAACCAAAACACGCCCGAGTTGTGGAGAGCGAGTACACTTATAGTCATATAGAAGAATAAGTGAGACATTGAAAATTATGTGAATTATCGGGTATCAAGTTAATAAGTAATACTATTAAATTATAGGAAAGAATTATCAAACATAGGTTAAGACAAGTATCGAGTACAATGGAGAACCAATTTTGATTCATGCCAGATTGATCTACTGTTGAAGCATTTACTTTTTGAGATGTCTTATGAAATATTTTAGAACAAAAAAGAAAGACCTTCACATGATATTTATTGATATAGTAAAAGCTTATGATAGATTACCAAGAGATGTTCTTTAGAGAACCTTGGAAAAAAAGAGGTATTCTATTGATATACATAGACCTTATAAGAGGCAATACACTGGTACAAAAACATGTGTGAGGACTTATGAAGGAATGACAAACTTTTTTGAAGTTAATATTGGTTACATCAAGCATTAACTTTAAGTCCATACTAATTTATAATGGTGATTGATGAGTTAACAAAGCATATTCAAGATGAAGTACCTTGGTATATGTTATTTGCAAATGACATTGTGTTAGTGGAGGAGTATAAGGAAAAAGTTAATAGAAAATTGGAACTATAAAGATAAGCATTAGAAAGTAAAGGCTTCCGACTTAGTAGAACAAAGATAGAATATATGGAATGTAAGTTTGATCATTTAGTTACTTTAGAGGACATAGAAATTAAAATTGACACACATTGCATCCGAAAAGAAAAGTTTTAAATACCTAGGGTCAACTCTTCATAGCGATGAAAGAATTTATAGAGATGTTACAGATAAAATTAATGCAGGTTGGTTAAAATGGAGAGGAGCATCATGTTTTCTTTGTGATAAGAAGATATCATTAAAGTTAAAAGGTAAATATTATAGAGTAGCAATTAGACCTGCCATATTTTATGGTTTCGAGCGTTGGGTAGTTAATCATCAACATGTACAAAAGATGTTTGTGACAGAAATGAAGATGTTGAGATAAATGAGTGGTCATATAAAGAAATATTGTATATATAATGAGGTTATTAGAAACAAATTAGGAGTGGGACCAATAGAGGATAAAATGAGAGAATATTGTTTAGGATGATTTGGACATATAAAAAGATCAAAAGAAGCACTTGTAAGAATGTATGAAATACTATATTTTGAAAGTATTAAAAGAGGTAGAGGATGACTACAAAAGTATTGGAAAGAAACAATAAGGAATGATCTAGCTTATGTTGAGTTAACTATAATCTGACATATGATAGGGTTATGTGGAACAAAGAATTCATGTAGTTGACCTCGTCTAGTATGGGAAAAAGGCTTAGTTGTTGTTATTGTTGTTTCTAAATATAAAAAATGCCTACATTTGACATCATTGAGTTTATCAACCACGCGAATACTAGGACATCTTCTCTTTCTCATTTAGGGTATTCTAGATTCCCTAAATCTTGTTTTACACCGACCAGTTAGGTATTCGATCTTACCCTTTATCCTAACACCAAGTAGAATAGATCTAAATCATGTAATGAAGTTGATCTTTTAATGTAGCAGTGGAAGATTGGTGAATACCACCATCTTAAACTATCAATCACAAAGCCTTGAAAAAGGTTATAATCAAATATATGCAACGAATGCACAAATAACAGAAATTGATGTTATTCAATAGCCACAAAGGACTTCAAAATACATGTATATGAGAGGTGTATTTATCATAGAGAACAAAGAATCCATGTAGCTGACCCCGTCTAGTATGGAAAAAGGCTTAGTTGTTGTTGTAGGTAAGACACCTTCTATACTACACATTTCATAAATATGGTATGTTATTCTAGAAGCACCACTATCTTGAGAACCGAAAATGTTTATCGAGAATTGAGAGAGTTCCTTCATAATTGAAAGAGTTTCTCGTGAATTGAGAGAATTTCTCAAGACAGAAAACAATTATCTTGAGAATTGAAAAACTTGATTAAGTTAAATAAGTCATCTTATGTTAGAAGTTGGGATATTAGGTCCAATAATACTCTCTTCAAACGATCATTTTAACATATCAAGAAGAAAGGAACCCTAAGAAAAGAGCTCCTCATCACACACAGAGGGATAGATGGTCGGTTTTCGTCGAATCATTGAGACCTGATGTTGTGGTGGTGGTCTGCAATGCCATGAAGGATGGAAATGCGAAGTAGCAAGAGGATGCAGAGAGTTTTTCTGTATTTGCTAGTTTTCCTTGTATATATTGTACATGGATACCTAAAGAAAGGTTTAGGTTCTAGTGCACCTACCTTCATTGGGAAATTTCTTTTTGTTGGGAGAACTCCGATGTGGCTTTCGATTTGAGCTTACAGTTGTTTTAGCTTTTGGTTGGGGTCACTCCTCTTACTAATCTCAAAAATAGCTTAATTCAGCTTGATATATTCGACTACCTCTCTTTCATTGACATGCGGGTAAACCAACTGAACACATATACATAGTAAGAATGTGGATGGAAAAGATTAAAAGGTACAAGAAAAAGAGGAGAAAATGGAATATGAAATCAATAAGAGGAGAACTACATCTCTGTCTACCGCTTCACATTAATTTGAATTTACGAAGGGGGTCCTACCATAGAGGAATCCATGGTCACTATGGTAGAGTGATTGATGTCGGTGATGAGAACGTAGGGGAGTTCGTGTGTGATCAGACAACCGCTCATTCATGAAAACGTAGTATGTACTGCAAAAAGTGAGTGGACGGCAAGAGTGTTGTTTTGGCTACTCCACGAGGTCAGGCGATTTTTTGCCGTCACTACACAGGGTGCGGTAGGTTACAGAATACGACCTATAAACTGGTACACTAGACGAGGTTTATGTGGAAACCTCTTTCCGTTTGAGGAGACGATTCGGATGGTGAGTTGCACGAGAGATGAAGCACTAGACGACAAGATTGTTGGAGATGTTGACTGACATGAGAGATGGTGTTGAGTGCTAGGTTCTTTCACGAATGAGACACACTACTCGGTGGACCGACGGTGCACTAGACAAGGCAACACGAGGGAGTTGAGGACAAGGTCCCATTCAGCCAGAGAAGAATTTTCACAACACCTGGAGCGTGTGGCTTACGGTGCACATGCAGAGCATGACTACGCTGCTAGGAGCGCTGAGCACGCACAGAGAGGTTGGTCTTGGCGCTAGAGTCTATAGCGTCTCAAGTGCTAGAGAGGAGTGCCTTGAGCATGGCGCACTAGAGGTGCATGTGGAGCGCAGAGGACACCGGCATTAGGAAGGCTTTGCCTAGCATTCGAGTTGGTTTCATAATTGGGTGTCCACATTAATAAGCAGGCCATATGATCGTCGCAAGTTTTGAGCTCCATTAGGGAGGCTTGCATGAGTTTAGGTAAACTATTTAATCAATGAAATTAAACGACAGTAAGGTCAAATAGGATCCGGACTAGGCAGTGGTAAAATAGGCCAACCACATTCTTCAGTTGGTTGGGAGCTGGTCCCGATTGATTTAACATAGTGGCAGTGGTGTGCAAATTTGTGGCCAAGTAAGGTTGCCGCCCCACCCTAAATCAGAAAAGGAAAAAAATAAAAAGCTGAAAACATGCCATCAATCTCGATTTTTCAAAAGATTATATTGATCAGCTCACCTGAATCTCACCCAGCTAAACTTGGCATCATCCCGAAAAGTAGATGGGCACTCAGGAACCTGATTTTATCTTTTCCATGAAAACCAATTTCAAGAAAAAGCCCCAGGGCCAGATGGTTTTAACAATAGAGTTTCACATTTAGTAGTCCTAATTAACCACTTGAGGGGTGGTTAATCGAGCAATAAATGTTTAAAAGAAAATGCCATAATGGGATTCAAACTTGGTATACCCAAGTTCAACGCCAGCATTTTTAGTTTGAGCGTGTTTGTTGGGTTTGCAGGTACTTTATTTCTCGGTCAGCTGCCACCGGTTCACCTGTACCAAAACCAGAACTCAGATCTGAACAACCCTTGGTATTTAGTCTTGTTTGAGTTCCTTTGAATCTTTGTTTCCATAACCAAACCCAGAAGCGTGGATCCGAGTACATACCTAATATCCACCCATTCAGAGGCTTATAAACTGCACGATGGAAGATGTGGGAGTTGTCGCATTGACATGGTCTTAGGCGCGTTATGACGGGTCGTAGTCAACTTCTACAGAAATGAATGGTTTAGTTCGGGACAACCATTTCTTAAAGCATCATCACTTTTTTTGTTGGGTTACATCATCAACTTTTCTAACATAACACTGTCACCCTTTTTCCAAGTTCCCTGATCCCCCGTTAAAAAACAGAGAACGTTCCGTCTGAATCCCTTCGAGTGTTTATAACAAAGAAAGAATAAATTAATTAAAGATGATTAGCAGCCTCGCCTTGCGGAATTGAAATATTTTATTTAAAAGGCAGCACCAAACCAAAAAAAATACCGTCATGGCTTACAACAATTTTCACAATCTTACTCACCAAAATGCGGGGACCGTAGCCAGGGTGAACGAACCTGGTGGGTGTATCAGCTCAGTTTAGACCTGGCTAGTTCCAGGCAAAGCAAGACAGCTGGTTACAAATTCAGCTTCCACCAAAAACTAGAACCTGAACCAGCTGCCCTTGGGTCTGAGTCCATTCAGTTCCGCCAGTTTCAGGTCCAGATCCAGCTTCACTTGAAATTTTTCATAAAACTCTGGATTTTGAAACTGGAACAGAACACTTGAAACTGCAGATTCCATCTTGAATACGGTTCCACAACAGGTGGAACTGGAACCAAACTATGAGGTTCCTGGTTCAGGTTTCTGTTTCCCTGATACCGAAGATGGTTCAGGTCCGGTTCAACCTGCCAGGTTGGGTCCAAACCCGTTCAGGCAACTTTAAAAGAAAAAGAAATCTCCTTACGTTGAAGGCAATGACTTGCGACTTTCATGACACGATAGCCACACCTCTCCTTAATATGGAATTCTTGTCAAACCTAAGGGCAATTAGGAATCTGGACATGCTGAAACCACTCAATCCAGATTACGTCCAACCCACATCTCTCCAGATTTCGATTGGTAGGATGCAATCAGTCGCACCCGTGGACAGAATTACTTGTGAGAGAATCAGGAACAAAAGGAACGTTGAAACTAGAGTAGGATTGCCCACTCACAATTACATACAAGTGGTACACAAAAGAGCTTTATGCCAGAAAGAATGGAAGACCCTCAGGCTGGTAAACGAGCTTGAAGGACAACGATAGGTTGTACAATTGGACTTTCTCTCGCTTACGCTAACCATATAGAGCACAAACTTGCATCAGTTTCGAGCAAAACAATGCGAGCACAAGGTTGCTCATTCAACTAAAATGTTTAATCTTTTGTATAATTTCTATTGTGAGAACAAACACACGTCAACAAGAATAAGCAATTCTAGCTGAGGACAAGATGAAACAAGTCGATCCCCGAAAAGCAGCGGTCTAGTTTCACCCCCTAATTCCAGTGCAAGAGAAAGAACAGTAACATTTGATGAACCTGAGTATCGAACCACGCCAGATAGGGTGTTTGGACTTTGCAGGAATTAGTGAACTCTAAACAAATTATTCAATGGGCGGCGTTAGTGGTGGGTAAGATCCGGTCACAAGAGAGGGAGAGAGATATCATAGGATCACAACAATCCATGCTTAAATCCACCTATACATTTCCATCATTTGATCGACATAATTAATCATATAAATTTTAATTTAAAAAGTATTTAATATATGATGTGCATTAAATGGAGAATGCAAAATATATAACAATACTTTTCTATTTTTAAATTCAAATATCTATCATTGAGTGTGTATTTACCATATTTTCTCTTTTATATATATAGAGATAGAGAAAGAGAAAGACCAAAACAATATCCCAAAAAAACAATAAAGAATGATCAGTTTTATTGAATTAACTATTAGTATGACACATGAGGTTCTATAAAAACAAAGCCATGCAGCCAATCTAGTATGAGAAAGGCTTAGTTGTTGTCTATATATAGAGAGAGTCACGCTTGTGACTGTTTCCTTGTGAATCGTGATTGGTAGACTATGACAACTACCATTGAATCATTCAAGAGATAGATTCTTACATGGTATCAGAGTCTTGCATGAATTTGTTTGAGTTTTTTAGCTGCCTTGGTTTGTGTGCCAATTGAAGAAGCTCGCTCTAAGTTGTCAATTTGATAAAAAGCTTAAAAGTATTCATTTTACAACTTTCTTTGAATTTTATCAACAATATTGTGGAAGACAAAAGAGAGGTTTACTTTTCGGTTGACTAGTTCTAATTATCTTCAAAAAATTATAAGGCTATATAAGTAGAACAAAAGTAGATCCTTCAATAAAATGAGTATAAAAGAGAACATAAAACCATATTGTGGGTCCTTATGAATAATATATGTGACCATGTTCGAAACAATCTATCAAATTTCACAAATACAAGTAATGCATGGGAGTACTTGAAGAGAACACATTTTAAAGTGTGAATGACCACTTCAATATAAGCTATCATCTCTTAGATAAGGTGATAAAAAAGCAAGTGAATATTTTTAGTGATTTCTCTAACGTGTTTAATCAACTTCGTGGATATAAAAAAAAGTGCATACATTGTCTTAGATATACAATAATGTGAACAAAATGAAGACTTTTGTTATAACTCTTCACAAGTTTAAGAGAGTAATTTAAGGGTGTTTGATCCTCTTTTAAGAATCTAAAACCCTTTCCTACAAAGGAGGAAGTCCTTATTGATCTTTGGTGATATAGACTTAATAAAACTAGAATCCAAAGGACTCCACTTTGGTTGCATCTAAACAGGAGGCCAACATAAAGCCTTATCACCTCCCGCACTTCAAAATCAATGAAACCAGTGATACTAAGAAAAAAGTGATTTGTTATTATTATAAAGAAGTGAGGCATATTAAGCCATTAAAAATGTCATCATTATTAATGGTGAGATAGACCATTCTTGCACTTCATGACAAAATGAAGAAACTTAAAATTCAATTCAAAGAGAAGACATATATTAGTATGCTCTACCATCTCTCATGAAACACAAGATATGAATATGTGGTTACTTATTCCGAAGCTTCCTTTCACATGACGTACAATGAAAATCTTTAATTACATTAAAAAAACTTTTAATTCATTTGTTTTTCCTGTCGATGGAATAAAATTAAAGGTTGACAAAATGGATCATCTTTAAAATAAAGTGTTTCCGGTTTCAAAAGTTAGTTTTATTTCAAAAGTAAACTTAAACTTAGTTTTTGTGTCATAAATTTTGGACTGTGAGTGTGTTATTTCCTCCTCATATAAAGGTTACATTGTACCATATCGTCTCTTGAAAAAGGTGATTGAATGTGATTATAGGGAAGGTCATGTGATAAATCATTTGCATATTTAAATTTTAGTCATTGTAATGCTTTATTAAACAATGAACTTTTACGGCACAAAAGACTTGGATACTTAAATAAACAAAAGTAATATGAATATTCATTTCTTTGAATACAAAATATTGAAAATTTCTTTTGTAAGATTGTACTCTTAGAAAATAAAACATTTGTCCTTTACTAATAAGATTCATGTTAGAAGTAGACTTATGAACTTATGCACTCTAATATTTGGGGTATTTTATCTATCATATCAAAAGAAGGAGTCTCATATTATGTAATCTTTGTGGATAACTTTACTAGATATACCTTGTATATACCTATTAAAAAATAAGTGAGGCTTTTAAAAACTTTGTTATTTTCTATAATATTATCAAAAATTATTTTGTCACTAATATTAAAATTTATAGATCATGTGGAGGAGAGATTGTCTTATAGATTTAATGTGAATGGAAAACTAGATTTCATCTGCCCACTTTTTCTTCTCACTCGGAGAAACTATCTTTTGCGGTTGTAACAATCTACCATAAATCCTCCTAAGCAAACACCATGCTCTTGAGGACAAAGAGTAAATAGAGCTACCCGAACTAAATAGTGAAACCTTAAAATGTGAAAGAAGAAATATTCAAATACAAAGTTAATTATGTAGGTACACCTAATATGTGGAATAATATGGCTATGTATATTACGAAAGTGGCAAAAGATGTGTTAGGTGAATCTAAGAGAAGCATACCAATACAAAAGGAAGATTGATGATAAAGTAAAATGGTGTAAGATAAAATTAAGACGAAGAGGGTATTGCACAAATTGTATTATGCCAACAAGACTAGTGAAACTCAGGAGGCGTAGAAGAAAGCAAAGAAAAACGATCGTCAATGAAACAAAAGTCAAACTTTGAGACAATTTATATAAAAAGTTCAACTCAAAGAGAGGTGAAAGAGATACTTTTTGGATAGGTAAGGCAAGAGATAAAAAAAAATTAAGGATTGAACTTTTGTTAGATGCATCAAAGATAAGGATTGAGAAGATTGTAGTCAGAAGTGATGATATTAAAAATAGATGAGAAAAACTTTTTAACGAAAATGTAAGTGCTAGTATTAGTTTAAGAGTGGTAACCAAATCACAAGAGTATATAAGTTATAAAACATAATTTCTACTAATGTATTCAAAAAAATGAAGTCAAAGAGGCTCTTAAATATACTAAGGTTGACAAATTTGTAGGATCAAACAATATTCTGATAAAAGTACGAAAAATCTTAAGAGCGACAGGTATCACTTGGCTTAAAGACTATTTAATAAAATATAGAGAAACCAAAAGATGCCTAAGGAACGAAGAACGAGTATAGTTATGCTCATATATAAGAATAATTGAGATATTCAGGATTATGCGAATTATTGAGGTATCAAGTTGATGAGCCATACTATAAAATCATGAGAAATAATTATTAATCATAAGTTAAGACAAGTATCAAGTATAATAGAAAACCAATTTAGATTCATGCTAGAAAGATCTATTGTTGAGCCATTCTTTTAAGATATCTTATGAAACATTTTAGAGTAAAAAAAGAAGAACCTTCACATAGTATTTATTGATCTAAAAAAACTTATGGTAGAGTGTCAAGAGATATTCTTTGGAGAACCTTTGAAGAAAGAGGTATGCCATTGACATACATCAATCTTATAAAAAACATGTATGATGGTACACAAAAATGTATGAGGACCCATGAAGGAACAACATTTTTTTTTAAAGTTAATATTGGATTGCATCAAGAATTAAGTTTAATGTCACATTTATTTATACTGGTCATTAGCAAGTCAACAAAACATATTTAAGATAAAGTATTTTGGTATATATTATTCATTGATAACATCGTGTTAGTGGATGAGTCTAAGGAAAAAGTTAATAGGAAATTGAAATTATGGAGAGAAACATTAAAATGTAAGAGCTTCTAACTTAGTAGAACAAAGATTGAATATATGTAATACAAGTTTGACATAAAAATTAAGATGGACATATATTGCATCCCTCATAAGAAAAGTTTTAAATACCTAGGTTCAATTTTTTAGAGCGGAGATGTTACACACATAATCAGTTGGTTAAAAAAGAGAAATGCACCAGGTATTTTATTTGACAAGAAGATATCATTAAAGTTGAAAGGTAAATATTATAGAATACCAATTAGGCCTGCTATGTTTTATGGTTTTGAGTGTTGACCAATTAATCATTAACATATACAAAAGATTTTTGTAGCAGAAATAAAGATGTTGAGATGGATGAGTGGTCACATAATGAAAGATGTATAATGAGTTATTAAAAACAAATTGGGAGTGACATCAATATGCTAAAATGAGAAAAAAACATTTTAAGATGGTTTGGACACATAGCACACTGACTAAAATGAAGTTCCAATAAGAAAGTATGAGAAACTAGATTGTGAAAATATTAAAAGAGGAAGAGAAAGACAACAAAAGTATTGGAAAGAAACAATAAAAAATGAACAATTAAGAGATATCAATCAGAGTAAACCAATAATTGTTTATTGCATATTTTCTTACATATTTAAATTAAACTATAGGTTTTTAATTTATAGTAAGAATGATTCCGAGAGGTGATAATGTACTATATAAAAGTGGATGAGTAGAAGGCCATATTATTATAGCATTATCAAGGAGGCGAAATACCTTCGAGTTAGCATATAGTACAACTATGGCGACAACATGAATAAAGGCACGTAGAGTCATCACATGTGGATCATCCAATGATATAGCCATAATTTTAGATGGATTATTTAGTAGCTTCTTCAAGATACCATGATGGAGCTAGACCTTGAGAGCTTTTTCCCGATGAGTATGTCACTCACTCAATCCTAAAGTTGCTCCTTAGCATTGCAAGATACATTGTATATATGATTTGGTAAGAGTAAGTAATTCATTTTGTCAATTGTAAATCAAATATCTTATATATGTTCGTAACAAAGTTGTATTGTAAGGATTATTAAAACTAGTGACATGTCATATGAGATATAATGCTTTGGTTCAGTGTCCATTTTTACAAGAAATAGTAGTACCAGATAGTTGGTAGGATGTGGTGCAATATTTTGGGTTATTGAGGAGGGAGGATTGTTGTTTCATACTTGGATCAGTCATTACTCACTACTTTTATTGAGAGATAGCAACCCGATACCAACAACTTCCATATGTAGTGAGGTAAGATGACTAACACTCTTCATGATGTTTATGAGATTTTGGCCTTTTTGATAGGCGGTCGTCTCCTAGCCTTTACACGTGTGATGAAGGCGATAGATAAGATAGATATTATGCCTAAACTTGGATTATGACAAAGTAAAATTACAGATGAAGTCTGGAGGTGTAAAGTTCGAGATCTCTGGGTATGTGCCCAAAGAAGGGGATTACTCCTTAGTAAAAGGTATTATTATTCTTGTTGTGTCACATAAGGGTGTATAATGTACCAATATAAATCGAGAGATAGGGTTTCATAACATTTTATTGTGAGTATGAGTTTTTCTATTATGTTTGTTTAAATTTAATAATAAATTGATCGATGTCAGTCTACTTGTCTGTTTTAGTGATAAAATAATGTTTTTATATATTATAGGAATGGATTTACGATTATTTTTCAATCTTTAGTGTTAGACATCGTCCACGATGGGTTGATGGACAACCTTGTGTCGCTAGGTGGATCAACAATATCACTCATAGGGATCATCATTCCATCATCTTGCTACATATCGTGAATACTTGGACTCAATGTAGGCTCACGATGTATGTGTTTTTTATTATTATTTATGTTTAACAATGAATGTTACTATATATAATGCTATCATTTCATGTATCTTTTTTCTCAAATCACTTAGCAGTCTTATTGCTAGAATGGATACATGGACGACACCTATCACTTGTCTTTGTATCATGGATGCGTTCAATGTTTAGATATTATAGAGTCGTATATGCTAGACCGAATTGTTTGTTATTGTCAGTACATCCCGATTGAACCATTAAGACCCATTGTATCATATAGGCCATCAAAACCACATGCCCATAAAGTGGAGTACCATCTGCAAGATGTATAGTAGCATTAACATAGTTCACATTGCCTTGTACTACAATGCCTTGGTGTACATGTCATACTTGTATAAATGTGATTATTCATATATGAATATATGAGCTTGTATGTTATATGGACACATCCTTGTGTGTTGATGTAAACACCTCTATCCTATGTCAGGGAGTCGAGCCATACCTCAACGTCACGAACGATATATCAAGTAATGTATTAATTCATTATTTGTTATTTATTGTACACTTTGTTTGTTGCAAGTATCACCTATCTTTTACTTTTGTTATAATGTGTTGCTGATATCTTAAAGATGACGAGTCAATAGAAAGTACCCACGTTCATTGTCATTACGTCATGATGTGATGGTTCTCCTTAACAATTATTGTAAGAGAGTATACAAAATGATGACTAACTACATGCCTGACTATGATTATGAATATATGTGTATTTCATGTTATACATATAACTTTGGTATGTGTACTATATGTTGTATGTGAATAATTACATATATTTTTTCTACTCTCTCTTGATTCTCGATCTCTCTTTGTCAATATGTATACATGTATAGATAAATATTGAACGATCCTACTACCCCTTTCATCACATGGTGAGAAATATATATAATTCAAACATGGAAATAACATAATTAAGCAAATCAATATATGCAATCAAAATATAGAAAAAATATCTAACTTAATATATAAGTTGCTAATCATCATCGACATTGTATACATTATCACCACTCGACCCTCTTAGTTAAAGATAATGTGCAATACACACATGGAATGTAAATCACAATCAATAAAACTATGATATTTGTAACACTACTAAGGTAGAAATATAGGCGGTATAAAAGATTCATTTACCATATGTATCTATAGAAAATACATACATATTCTATTGTGAGACTCTTCTCTTCAAATTTCTTATATATGTATCTATATAGTTCTTTTGTGATCTACAACTATATCAATGAATAGAGTTGAATTCATATCCTATCGAACCACCTAGTAGAACTGCCGAGGAACCCTTTTAACTATGCATGTGTACCCTCAATCCTATCAACCAATACACTATAAGCAATATAGAATTTGAAAAAAATAGTGTCTTACATATGTAGAAAGAAGTATATTCACTTACTCATTAATTGTATGAGTAGCATAATGCATCACATTATTTGTCTATGTTGAGACAATCCTCTCTTTACATGGACCCAATCATTGTTCCTTAATATAAGAAAGTATGACGGACAAAAAATTTCACTTTGCCTCTATCATAGCTAATGTCTTTATATATATATATATATATATATATATATATATATATATATATATATATATATATATATATATTCTCATCGAGTGAGTGCACAATCTTTCTCCAACTACTACCAAATGCGGTGGTTATTTCTTTATTCTTCAACCAAACAATATCTCTCTTGATGTTCTTGCAATATGATGTTTTTATACAAAATGTGTTGCCTCTAGGAATATTATCTCAATGACATTCATAAGTGAAAGATCACGATCACTACAAAATATATAAAGAAAATATGATCTTATTAGAAGTACCCAATCTTAGTTGACAGAGTATATCTTCTCGAAGAAAAGTTATAACCTAGAATTTTAGTTAAAATGAAACCAGTTTTCTACTCTTTAAAAAGGTCTCCTTTTTTCTTTCCATAAAATTAAGAATCACACAAATCGAATCTTGAATGAAAAGGTGATGTCATACCCTATCAACAAGCCTAATACCAACCTACTGCCTTCTTGCTGATAAGGTTAGAAAAATAAAAAAAAATCTAATTCTTATCAAACCAACGAAATTTTACTGTTGAATATCCCTGCATATAAACCAACGAAATTTTATCAAGCTGTGTGACGCCCGACCCAATTTATGTTCTAAGATAACCCAAACTTGAGAGGTTCTCGAGTTATATGCACCAGATTTTAACATAAAGTTTGGTAGGAGCTCGAGAAAGTTACTGCCCTAACCCATCAAGCTACGTGGAAGACGTCAGCGGAGAGAGAGAGAGAGAGAGAGAGAGAGAGAGAGAGAGAGAGAGTGGCGTCGGGTTTGGGGTTCAGCGAGTGCATGTCTCGTTGCAGAGAGCCCCAAGATTGCTCCCTCGTTCTCGAAGACTACCTCGAATGCCTTCATCACGGCAAGGTGGTAACCTATCCATTTATCTATCATGCTCCTTTCTCCCTTCACCAAATGTTCATGCCTTCGTTCACCTTGACCAGTCCTTTCCTTTTCCCAATTCCCATAGATCGACCATCTTCGTCTGTCGACGAACGGATTTATGTTATGCTGGTTTCTGGGTTCTTCTTCTTTCTTACCCTCTCTAAATGGATGGATCTTACCTATGACGTCAGGGAACTTCTGTTTGACATATCACTTTTTGGTGATCAACTGAATTTCCCAATTTTGATCCGGATTGGTCCTTTTCAATCTCTTCACGAGTCATCAACGATGTCAATATTAGTCTCGCAACTAATGTTTAGATTTGAATAAGTTTCTCAGGCAGTTTCTGACATTATTTTGATATTTTCCAAGACTCCGTATTACCTGCAGCTAGTTCTTTAATTCTGCTTTTGAGCGTCAAATACCCGTTCTAAATTTTTTTCTGTTATTCAAATTTGTTTGCTGGTGGTCTTTGATGCTTGGTGCAGTAGTTGTGCGACTCCTAGTTGCTTTAATACGAATTCACGCTAAAACGTGTGACCTTCTAGTCCCCTTCTTTTTTGACCGTCAGTCAAAACTATTTTAGCGTCCCTGCTTCATTCAATCCCTAGATAGTCTTCCTCATTGAAGAATGGAGCCTAATTTGTTTAGTATGGAAAGCACTCCACATATCTTGGCACCTGCCATTTTCATTCTACATTCTGAGCGAGTCTTGACTGTATATCAACTACCAAGAGAATTCTTCCATTGGTCATCTAGCTTGGTGGATGGCAGCCACTTGATGCATAATATAGGAGGTCATAATTTCAAAACCAGTTGCATCCGAAAATGCTCTCTTATTTGTAAGGACCAGGTCCCTAGCCTGAGGTTTTGTTGAATCGTAGAGCTGGACAGAAAACTCACTTATGCCACAATGACTGTCATTGAGGGTGCTGTGCAATCGATAAAACTTAATAGCACGTTTGTCGAAAGACTTTATTCACCTTCTCTCCCAAATTCCCTTTAGCAAGTGGAGTGTATGGCCTTCATTGTCCGAGTGCTAGAGAGATGTTACTGAAAGCGGGCAGAATAGGAAGGAATAGGAAATGGGAAAGCAGCACCAGGAGCAAAGTCATATGTATAATTTAAAAGTAAAGTTTGTAGACCTTCGGATGATTGGACTTTGGCTTGGAATAGCATTGCATTTTTGACGTGTAAGTTTCCTGACTGAAGGATCAGAGAGAACTTATAGAATGAAATGATTTGGTTTGGTCAGAACTTCCAATTCCAAGGCCCATCAATAACGTGCATAAAACATTTCGGAGCTGCAATCAAAGTAAACCAATAATTGTATGTTAGGTGGTTGCGGTATCATTAACAATGTTTCAGCATAAGGCAGCATGTGAATAATACTAGGTATCGCGAGAGTAATACACATACAACCCCGTAAGCTATATAAACTTGTATACAAATCTTCGAAGTCAACAATTTTGGGAGAAAACTTGAGAAAAGTACCATATACAACAACAAAAAAGCCTTTAATATTAGATGAGAACCACTGGACATGTCTCGACTTCAGTGATGATCACATGGCATCGCATCCTAGGCATGTCTTTCCTGACTACGGACGATCAAACTCGTCGGTGGAATGGAAAAATGCTCAAAGTTTTTTTCAAATAAAAAATACTTAGCAATCTCTATTTTAAATCGAAAAATCATAGATGATTAACAATCAATTAAAGCATGATCCCTTAAATATTGATGCGAGCACAATCTTTAAAGAAGGAATGAAAGCATGATGAAGAAGAAATAAAATATTTATTTTGAAGATGGATACAATTGATTTTCTGGCATGATGAAATCGTAATAGACACGATGAAATTATAATGAAGAATCTTCAATAACAATGAATTCAAGAAGATAGACACTCATTGAGTGGTGGAGAAAATGAGAGTGAAAAAGAGAGAAAACCTTGAAGGGTATTTTTCAAAAAATCACATAAAGGAGTGTATATTCAGTAAACAAATGTGTATGAATAGTAATAACCTTTTGAAAAATACATGAAAATGGTGTGTAGATAGTAAAAAGGGTGTGTGCCTATGGATCATGTTCTCCTTTATCCAATATATATATAACCTTTTGAAAAATACATGAAAATGGTGTGTAGATAGTAAAAAGGGTGTGTGCCTATGGATCATGTTCTCCTTTATCCAATATATATATCTATATATCTATATATATATATATATATATATATATGTGTATATATATATGTGCGTGTGTATATATATATATATATGTCGGGTATGAATTGGGGCATAATTGGGTTGGTACGGACCGGCGCATGTTGTATCGTATTCGAATCCGAATCTGATTGGGTTGGGTATTCTCCGCCTCCATTGGGCTTGCGTCGGGTCAATATTGCAATCCCTAGCTGCGACCCGTCCGGGTCGCCAGGTCGTTCATCGGATCAGATAACGCTTGTTTTTTTACTCCAAAAAAACAAACTCTCCTTCTCGTCCGACGAAGACCGCCTCTTCGTTTTCGTCGTTCTTGGGCACCAAATTCCGAAGAAGAAAGCCTAATTGCGCTTTTCTTCATCCTCGTGCCTCTTTCACATCATTCCCCTGGAAATGCCGTTACATTACCACAGCACTTCTCACGCTTCGCTGTCCAAGATCTTCGCCCCTCCCGTAGGTTCTTTCTGTGATCTCCTCCTTGCATTCTTCAACCCTGGATATTCCGGATTCTCTAGTTTTAGAATTACAAGGAAGCGCGCTTCTCTCAAGTTCTCTTCATGTTCAGATTCACTCGTTAAGAACAATGAGAGAAAGGCGGAAACCGCGTCGCTTGGTGAGATCACAAGGCCCGATTTTCTCATCCTCAATCAGGCATTCAGAAATAAACTTCATCTCCAATGTTTTTTTTCTACCGCGTTTGATTTTCTGTTCTTGTTTCGTCCCAGTTGAGGTTTGATGTGAATATCTTCGGTCGCTGGTTGATATTTTGTGTGAAAGACATTTAGTTTGTGCGTGTGTACGGACTGGGGGTTAACATGCATATCTGAGCGCTTTGCCGATTCCATTCTGTGACTCTGAGGATAGACTTGAACTCGAAGTCATAATCCACGGTGGAAGAGAAAAGCTAGCATTGATAATTGTAGGTCAATGTCACGATTTTACAATTTCCGTTTTGATTCCGCAACTAGAGAGAGAAATGTGTTATTCAAAAGAGATCATGTGATTCTCTCTAACAAATTGATGAACAAAACCGGAAAGATCAAATGCAGAAGAGGAACAGATGCACTCACTTGAGACAAAATTTAGGTGGTTCAGAGGAAGTGGCTCCAACTACACCGCCATCACAGAAAATATTCAATTAGATCAATCACCAGTTACAAGATCGCAATCACCGCATATATCTACAGCATCCCTATTCAACAACACCACCACCTACTACTACTAAGCCCTTTCCCATGCTAGATGGGTCGTTTGGATGGATTCTTTATTTCCATAGAGCCCAATTATGTGGATTGCTACCAGTTAACTCAACATAACATAAGTTAGATCATTTTTTACTTTTTCTTTCTAACACTGTTGTGGTCTTTCTCTTCTTAACATAAGTTACACGGTTTTTTACTTTTTCTTTCTAACATTCTTGTGATCTTTCTCTTCTCTTTTTAACATTTTCACAATCTAGTTTCTCATACATGCTTACAAGAGCTTCTTTTGATAGTCTTTCTATATGTCCAAATTATCTTAAATTTTTTTCTTGTGATAAGCCACTCTTATAAGTAATTAAATGTTCATAAGATTGTATTGACTATAAAGAGATCAAATGAAAACTATCAAAAGAAGAAAAACCACAAAAGCGAGAAAGAAGGTATATTTAAACAGAAAGTCCTTCAAGGAGATGCTTGGAATTATGTTGATACACCTTATGATGTGCGGAACAATATGGCTATACATATTAAGAAAGTGGCGAAAGATGTGTTAGGTGAATCTAAGGGAGGTGTACCGGCACAAAAAGAAGCTTGGTGGTGGAGTGAAGTAGTGTAAAATAAAATCAAGGCAAAGAGGAAATGTTACAAATTACATTATGCTAAGAAAACTAGTGAAACTTTAGAGTCTTATAAGAAAGCAAAGAAGGCCGCCATGTGAGAGCCTGACAGTAGTAGCGAAAAAGGCCATCAGTGAAGCAAAAGCTAAAATTTGGAAGGATTTATATAAAAAACTCAACTCAAAATAGGGTAAGATAGATATTTTTTGGATAGTTAGGGCTAAAGATAAGAAAACTAAGGATCTTAATTATGTTAAATACATCAAAGATGAGGATGAGAAAATTTTAGTGCAAATGGTGATATAAGAAATAGATGGAAAATACATCTATATATGTATATATTTACACCACATATATTCATGTATATGTTGTCAATAACATTTCATGGCCTACTAAAGATTGACCTTGATATAGTTGTAGCACCGAAGTGTTAAGCTATTATCAAAATAAAATACTAAAAGTGTACATACAATGGATTATATAATTTTTAATAATCTTATTATGAAACAATTATTTTCATAAGCTTTTAAATAAAAATATAGGTACTAGTATTAGCTTTGGGGAGCTAACCAACTTAAGAGAGTATATCAACCGTAATATTTTATTGACAAATTCAAAGGAATAAAGTCAAAGAGGCTTTTAGGTAAATATGTAGGACTAGACAATATTCTTGTAGAACTATAAAAAACTCTTATAAGAGACATGCATGACTTCTTAAAGGTTTATTTAAAGAAATATAGAGAAACCAAAAGGTACTTGAGGAATGGAGGAAAAATAATTATACCTATATATGAGAATAAGAGAGACATTCTTATGCAAATTATCATAGTATCAAGTTGATGTAATATTATAAAATTATGGAAAAATTATTGAACGGAAGTTGAGAAAAGTATTGAGTACAACAAAGAACTAACTTGAGAGGTCAACTACTGTGGCATCAAGTATTCCATTTGACAAAAAGATACAAATAAAGTTGAAAGGTAAATATTATAAAGCTCAATTAGATTTGCTATGTTATATGATTCTGAACGTAGTGCATGTATAAAAGATGTTCGTGACAAAACTAAAGATGGTGAGATAGATGTGATCAAATAAGAAAAGACTATATATATATATATATATATATATATATATATATATATATATATATATATATATATATATATATATATATATATATATATATATATGTATGTATGTTAAAAGAAATGTATTTTTCTTTGTTTTTTGTAATCGGGTCCCAACAAGCCCAGGCTCTTAGGGTGGTCAGGCCTTAAATGACTAGATTTCTAGCCATTGGAAACCCTTCAACAACTAGAAATCCAGTTGTTTGGAAGGTGTTCTGCCGAACTTCCTTCCTATAAATCTCCTTCCATTTTACATATTTAATGTTGCTTTTTAAGTTGATTATACATATTCATTTGAGTGTAGTTACTTTAGCATTCTTAGTGATTTGAGCCTTATCCACGGCATTTTATAGTCACTTTTTGGTAGTTGATTTTCTTTGGTACATGGATAAGATTGTTGCAGTCCCTATTAAAGAGCTTAAGGTACAATTTTATTATATGGTATCAGTCTATCAGAGCTTAAACATCCTCTTTAATCACTGAAGTGTTGTCTTGGGAAGCATGGTGAGTTATAGAAGTCTTTCTTAAGGTGCAAAGGTACTTGGTGTTCTATTTGTATTGCTCCTATATCTACCCAAATAAGCATATCTCTTCACCCAAAGGATCTTCCATCAAGTTTGTATTCTTCTTATAGAAAGATCTTCCATCAAGTTTGTATTCTTCTTATAGAAAGATAGAAGATAAGAGCTTCTATTTTTATTTAACAAGTTTCAATTACAAAACATAAGCTTAATCAATGTAAAACTACCTTTATTTTAAAAAATTATGGAGCGATTTAACAACAACAACAACTAAGCCTTTTCCCATACTAGAGGGGTCGGCTACATGGATTTTTTGTTTCCACAAATCCCTATCATGTGCCATGTAAGCAGTTAACTCACAATAAGCTAGATCATTCTTTATTATTTCTTTCCAACACTTTTGTGGTCGTTCCCTAGCTCTTTTAATACTTTTCAAATTTAGTTTTTCATACCTTCTTCTAGGTTATTCTTTTGATCTTCTTTCTATATGTTCAAACCATCTTAAACGATATTCTCTCATTTTATCCTCTATTGGTGTCACTTCTAATTTGTTTCTAATAACCTCATTATGTATATGGTCTTTTCTTGTATGACCACTCATCCATCTCAGCATTTTCATTTCTGTTACCGACATCTTTTGTACATGTTGATGATTAACTGCCCAACACTCAGAACCATAAAACATGTAGGTCTAATTGTTGGTTTATGATATTTACCTTTTAACTTTATTGGTATGTTCTTATCACAAAGAATACTTGATGCTCCTCTCTATTTTAACTAACCAGCATTAATTGTATGCATAACATATCTATTAATTCTTTCATCACTTTGAAAAATTTATCATAAGTATTTAAAACTTTCCTTTTGGGAGATGCAATGTGTGCCAATTTTAATTTCTATGTCCTTTGAAGTAACCAAATGATCAAACTTACATTCCATATATTCTATCTTTGTTCTACTAAGTTGGAAGCCTTTACATTCTAATGTTTCTCTCCATAGTTCTAATTTTCTATTAATTTTTTCCTTAGACTCCTCCACTAACACAATGTCATATGCAAATAACATACACAAAAAATTCAACAAAGTTTTATGCTAGATGTCGGAAGCTTAACACAACACTCCTCCTTTATTCGGGCTTGGGATCGACCATGCAAGGGTGATCCTTACATGTGTAGAGTTCTCCTTAATATGAATCAATCAAACTAAATGTTCTCAGCAAGGAAGAACTTTTTTCACCTGGAACACTATATTTTCTTCTTTTGAGAGAGGAAAATCGAAGAAATTTAGAGAAAGTTGATCAGATACAAATTGAGAAATCCATCTTTGCTGGTCAGGGTCAAATCAATTATGAGAGGAAGAGTTTCAGTTTAAGGCCGAGGAAGAGAATATTTCAGAATTATGATGATAAAAATAAATTGCAGTGTGCTCATTATAGAAAGAGGAGATATACACGTGAAAATTACTGGGAAATTATTAGACGTCCAACAAAATATAAAGATTATGTTAGTCATGTGGCAACTACATCTAAAAAGAAGACTGAACTAAATCCTATAGATGAAATGGTAAAATTGAAGAGGCAAATTGCAGAAATAGAAACAGGACTACCCGACCAACCTTTAACCTCTTCATCTAAGACAAAATTAAGTCCTACCTCCTATAGTATCAGTGGTAATTCATTTCTAAAAAATTCTAAACATTCTAATTTTTGGGTAATAGATTCAAGTGCTACTGATCATATAGTAGAAGATAAGTATGATTTTATAACTTATGAAGTTACTCCTATACCTCAATATGTTAAGGTGGCAAATAGTTCCTTAATTTCAATAGAAGAAAATGGAGCAATTCAAGCAAACAATCTTACACTTAACTTAATGATATATATTCTCAAATTCCCAATGAATCTACTTTCAGTAAGTTCATTAATTAGATATTTAAATTGCTCAGTCACTTTTTCACTATCTGGTTGTGTGTCTCGGGATCTGAGGCAGAAAGAACCTCTAGATGTGGTGAACTAATGAATGGGCTATACATACTTTCGGGATAACAGGTTTCAATGCGGAGAAGAGCATTAACAACCACTATTACAGAAGAAGAGATAAGAATTTGGTACAGTCGGTTAGGTCATTTACTGTTGTCTAAAATTCGAGAGGTAGTTCCTCTTATAATCCCCAGTGATTTTGTTATTCAGTGTGATGTATGTCAAAAGGCTAAACATCATAGAGCCTCTTTTCCTAGTAGTGAGTCAAAATTATCAACTCCATTTGAGTTAATTCATTCTGATGTATGGGGATCGTGTTTGATATCTTCCTTAGAAAACTTCAAATATTTTGTTACTTTCATCGATGATTATTCTAGACTTATCTTTGTTTATCTCATGAAATCTAAATTAGAAGTATCCTCCATTTTCCTTATAGTTCACAGTTTGATTAAGACTCAATTTAGGTTTGTTGTTAAGATCCTTAGATTTGATAATGGTGGTGAATTTTGTAATTCTCAGTTGTAATTATATCTCTATCTTCATGGCATACTCCATCAAACCTCATGTGTTTATACTCTACAGTAAAATAGAGTTGTTGAGGGAAAAACCGACATATTTTAGATATTACTCGAACCTTACTTATTGAACATAATGTTTCAAAATATTTTTGGCCTGAAGCTATACTTACAACAATATATCAGTTGAATAGATTTCCTTCAGTTGTTCTTGAAGGAAAATTTCATTCAAATTGATCAAGCCTGAAACTAATTCATTCCATCTTATTACAAGAGTGTTTGGATGTGCTTGTTATGTTCATGTACATAATCAATTTCGAGATAAACTTAATTCGAGGACTGTTAAATGTGTTTTCATTGGATATTTGTGTGAAAAGAAATGATATATTTGTTATGATCCTAAATCTCATAGGAAATATATATTCATAGATGTAACATTCTTTAAGACTACATCTTTTTTTCAAAAATCTATAGATTTGTCAAATTCTAGCATTGAAGAGACGATTATTCCTATGGACATTATAAGTGATAAGATAGATGAAGATTATACTACTGCAGAAAATTATTCACCCTAAGAAGAAAAGGAGATGAAAGTGTATATAAAAGGAGAGAGAAATGTAGTTATGCCCAATCCGATAGACACCACGAACCAAAGGGGAGAACATTTCTCAGATTCAAAGGTATTCTCAGAAGAAAAAGGAAGTGAAGATGTTCTAATAGCTCTTCGGAAAGGTAAAAGATTATGTGGTAACTATCCAATTTCTCAATTTATCTCTTATGATCAACTATCATCTAGTTATCATAACTTTGTGTTAAAAGTTGAATTATATCAAGCTCCTAAAATCTTTCTTGAAGCATTACAGCAAGAACACTGAGTTGAAGCCATAAAATCAGAACTTTAAGTATTTGAGAAAAATCAGACATGGGAGGTTAGTACTCTACCACTAGGTAGAAAGACAGTCAGTTGCAAGTGGGTGTATACGGTCTAGTTCAAAGCAGATGGGATATTAGAGAGGTATAAAGCAAGACTAGTAGCTCGTGGCTATAGTCAATCATATGGGATTGATTATGAGGAGATATTCACTCTAGTGACAAAACTCACATCTATACGAGTGATCATTAATGCTGCATAACAGAAAAATTGGACAAAGTGGTAGCTTGATATGAAGAATGCATTTTTGCAGGGGGAGCTCAAAGAGGAAGTCTATATGGAATTATCACCTGGTTATCCAAATCTAGAAAATAAAGTATGCAGATTAAATAAGGCAATTTATGGGTTAAACAATCTCCAAGAGCATGGTTAGAGAAATTTAGGAAAAGTATCATCAATTTGGTGTATAAAAAAGAATGTGAGTAACCACACATTATTCTTTAAAAGGAAGGAAAATTGACATTATTACTAGTATATATTGATGATATCATTGTGACAAGAGATGACGTTGAGGAAATCTAAAGATTAAAACAAGATCTTCATCGGTTATTCGACATCAAAGACCTTGGAAGACTACACTATTTCTTGGGCATTGAAGTGGCTTACTCAGGTACTAACATTTGATTAAATCAAAGAAAGTATACCTTACATTTGTTACATGATATTAAGATGAAAAATTGTAAACCAAGCGCTACTCCCATGGATGTCAACCATAAGTTACAAATAGAAGATAGGGCTGATAAAGTTGATGTAATTAGATATCAACAACTAGTTGAAAAGTTTATTTACTTGACCATTACTTGTTCAGATATAGCATATGCAGTAAGTATAGTAAGCCAATACATGCAATCACCTTCTAAATATCATATGAATGCAATTTTTCATATATTGAGATATGTGAAAGCTACTTCTGAACATGGAATAATGTATAAAGTCAATTGACACACAAGGATTAAAATTTATACAGATGTTAATTGGGTAAGTTATATAGAAGATAGAAAATTAATTATTGGATATATAACACTAGTTGGAGGCAATATAGTATCATGGAAGAGTAAGAAGCAGCTCGTCGTGGCTTGGTCAACTGTTGAAGCAGAATATAAAGCGATTGCATTAGGAATATGTGAAGGGAAATGACTATGCTCTCTACTAACAGAAATCAATTTTCTTGTAGGAGACTCTGTTCCTATATTTTGTGATATTAAAGCAGCTATACAGATAGCTTCAAATCCAATCTGTCACGAGAGAACAAAACATATTGAAATTGAGTCTCATTTTATATGAGACAATATTCATACTAAAGAATTTTAGTTGGAACATGTGAAGTCAAAAAGTCAATATGCAGACATGCTAACTAAATCTCTTAACAAGAATATATTGGGCAGATTATGTAGCAAGTTAGGTGTAACTTTTATCTTTCATCCAAGTTGAGGGGGAGTGTTAAGAGATGGAGGAGTGTGAATCACATTAGAAGCTGGCATATGTGCGCAACTCTCATTTGGTTTATTTGCTTTAGTCTTTTGTTTATGTACTTGTTCAATTTGTTTTTAAATGTAACTTTAAATAAACCTCATTAATGACAATTAGGTAAATTTAGGCTTTGTAATACTAATATTTATGAGATGTAAACCTATTAGCCGATAATGAAAAAGTGAGAGAAAGAAAGAGGGGCGATAGCACCATAGTGGCTGACTGAATCCTATCATCTTCTCTTCACGATTTCTACAACTTCTTCATCTTCGTTTTTTCTATATTTTTATACATAGCTGAGTCAAGTAGTGGCATCCTGACCTCCAACGGCTATGGAAACGGGCCCTAGTAGCTTGTGTCATTTCATACCAATAGTCATGGGCCCTAAGGACCTGTGATCCTATTACATTTAACACACCCCTCAAACTTACTGTGTATTACCAAAGGTTTGTCTAAAAAAGATCATAAATCAAATACTGTTTAATTCTTGTGTTTGCTTATGACAAGAATTTCCACAAAAATAGTATCCAAGTTGCCACAGCTTCCTTTGAAACAACTTCAGATCATCTTTCCACAATCAAGATATCAATTCATTTTTTATCCTGCATTAAGATCAATGAAGTATCAATGCATACATTCGCTCAATTTCTGAAAACGTCAAGACAATTTATGATATCTAATCTAGATGAAAAACCAAAAACGAGTCAAATAGGTTGATGAAGTTGATTTGCTCTAATTCAAGAAAGTTATTGGATAGAAAACATTGATATCATCCAAATAGGATTGTCTATTATAACAACTAGATTCATAAATAACTACAAACTTGTGATACTTATTGTAAGGGTATCTTGGTATATCAAACAAGGCTTTTAATGTTAAGCTCAAAACTCGAGTTTTAAGGACAAACTCGAACCCAAACAGGTTTTTTAAGGCAAAGCTCAAAACCTTTAAATCAAAAAAGCTTTTTAAGGTTAAGCTCAAAACCCGCAAGTCAAACAAGCTTTAAGGCTAAGATCAAACCTGCAAGTCAAACAAGCTTTAAGGCTAAGATCAAACCCGAGTTTTGAGGATAAACTTGAACCCAAACAAGCTTTTTAAGGCAAATCTCAAAACTTTAATACATACAATTTCCAATGCCCTTAAATATCCTTTAAACTCAAAAGTGATTCTATATTTCCAAAAATAAGACAATCCATTAGAATGATTAAAACAAGTCAAAGGAATCAACTTCATGCTTTTCAAAAAGTCTCACAAGGTTTGTCGCAAAACTCTCTTAAAAGACAACAATCTCACAAATTTTATTAAATATAATCTAATCAAGATAACTATAAGTGTTTTTTCAATATTGATTACTCTCCAACCAAAAGGCCAACAACATGGAGCATCTTAATTACAAAGATCTCAAATAAAAGGCTAATAAGCAAAGATCATAATGTTATGAAAAAGCAACCTTAAAGTTATCAAGATCACAAATCCTCATATAAGAATAAGTGCATCTTCAAATATCAATTAATTTTTAACAAAAGACCACTAACATGAATCACCTTAATCACAAAGGTCTTCAACAAAAAGCCAGCAATATAGATCTCAATTATAAATGAAGATATAATTTATTGTTTTCCAATAAATATACTTTCGATCTTATCAATAGTGAAGTTTGAAATCGTTCAAATGTCGCAACACATTTTTCTTCTAAACATGCCAACAAACAATTTGATATAATCAATATTGCATACAACAAAGTTTGAAAGGAACACACCTGGATGGGCTCAAGTATAAATACCATATACAGCTGAATCGGATCGAATAGCCAAATTTGTTCATTTAACTCAGCAATGCAAATACTATACAAACATACAATAATATCCAAACTGATTTCAAACAATGTAATAAAACAACAATTATCATCATACTAAACCTTTTCAATCATCATTATATAAGCATAAATTTGCACCAATGATTTTCATTATCTTACAAGCAAGTAGTCTCATGAGATTTTTAAGAGGCCAAGTAACCAAACAGGTCAAATCAACACAATATGCACTAACAAATGGTCCTTCAAAATTATATTCAGAAAATTTTCAAATACAATCGATTTGAGGAACCTCAAAGCTCAAAACACAAAACATGGTGATTTCTTCAAAATCTAGGTAATTATTCAATGACCATTTCAAAGTTTTGTTAATGAACATGCTTCAAGAAATCTTAAGAGACCATATTTGCACCAAAACAAATTAGGATTTGTTATAGAAAGGGGAGATAAACCAATAAACCGTTCTTAACCCAAAAATAGATCGCATAATATTCTTATAACAACCATGAACTAAAAATTTCAAGGGATAACGACTATCAAAATTCATAACATAAGAAATGCCATTTTTACTTTTTTGTATTAGAATGTTAGATGTCATGCAAGGTTTTCCAATAAAGCAGACAAATGCAACTATCCAAACTATCAAAAGGAAGCAAGTTTCTACAGAAGACAAAGGTATGGATAACCGAACTACTATCCATGGACCAACAAAATGAGAAGATGAATTTGAGAAATGAAGCAACGCAACGCAAATGACCTAATCTATCGTCTTCTTTAAAAAAATTGATGATCATAGCGAAGCATAACCAGAAAACTTATTTTACGTAGATTATGCAACTTAACCATTTCTAGAAACTTTATGCCAAAAATAACGAACTCATTAAGGGCAAGACATGGATCAATAACTAAAGACAATGATATCACATAACTTTTGAAAAATGAGAATGTCAAACATACTAACCTAACTCATGTCTTTTTAAGGAATACGGTAAGCTTTAAACTTTAATTATCATGTCTTAGAGCATCTAAGGTGTTTCAACAAAAACAATTAAGTTTTCAAATGTTCCAAACATATCAAATATGACCAAAATTTATTTTAGTCAAGAATCGTTCATTAAAATCACAAGATCAAGTTAAAAAACATAACAAACATATATACCAAAAAATATAAAAATATATTACTAAGAAAAGTTATAATTAATATTTTTATAACGAATGCATCCAAAATTATCCAAAGTCAAGAAATGTTTGCTACGAGAAATCATACATTACTAAAGAGAATTTTATAAATGAACACATCTAAACACAATGTCATACTAGTAAAATAGAAGATTAAATTTACAAGAACTTCCAAAATTTCTATGAAGACAATGTAATCAATTGAGAACTTCATTCTTTTTCTTTAATTTTCAAAACAAACATATTTTATAAAGTTATCTCAAGTTTGGAGTGATTTCACGAACTTTTCAATTTTGACACGCTTCCTGATATGCTCGATTTCTTCAAAACAAGGTTATGATACTATGTAAATATTTTTTGATACGTGAATGTTGAATCGACCAAGTCACAAATCATTAAGGTGTTGGTAGAATCACCAAGATATCAAAGCATCCAAATATGGATGTCTCAAGTCAAGAATGGAACAAGAGTCAAGAGAGTCAAATCACAATCAAAAGTTGTACTAAACAACTTAATTTATTAATAGAGTAGAGATCTTATTTATAGAGCGAAATTGTGGAAGAATACGACATAGAGAGAGAGACTAGAGAAGGGCTAGTTGTTTGAGGCATCGTGGCCTCCAATGGCTAGTTGAGGCCAAGTAGTCGTTGGAGGCACCTTGGCCTCTAACGGCTATGGCAACGGGCCCTAGTGGCCTGTGCCATTTCATACCAACAGTCATGGGCCCTAAGAGCCTGGTTCCTATTACATTTAACAGAGATGCCTACACTTGGTAATGCGTACTCGTTACTAATAAGAGAAGAAGATAAGAAGATGATACAACTAGGGCCCTTAGGGACGAACATTAGTAATAGCAACCTATCTATTTATGAAGGCCGCGAACTCTTGAACAAGAAGCACAGCTTAACTTAACCAGCCTTTTCCAATGGTAGGTGAGGTTAGCTAGGTTAGGCATGTCTTATTATGGGCAAACCGAAACCCACAAGTTCCAAACCGCTGCCGGTTCTGTTTAGCCCAGAACCTAGAGCTGCAACCAAACCGGTTCTGGAACTTTTGGTTCCAGGGCTGTTTCGTTGAGTCTGGAACCATTTAAACTGATAATTTTATTTTAAAAATTAAAAAATATTGGGGCTGGCTGTTTGTATCCACCTATTTTGGTTTGGTTCCGGTTTCAGTTTTATAAAAAGTGAAACCGTAACTAGACTGTTGTCTCCAGTTTCATTGGTTTCAGGTTCAGTTGGTTCTTGGTCCGGTTCTACTTTTGGTTTGTTGGAGCCACTGGACCGGTTAGGAATAGGTCATGTTTACCCTAGGTATTAGAATATGATGACCTTTTCTAGGTCATTCATCCCGTGTCAATCCCCCAAACTTAGAATGCATCTTGCGATGCCCTGTTCTTTAGGAATCCACTCAACCATGATAGTGGAGTTCCTGAAACCTCGAAAATCAACGTATGCTGTTGGATCTGGATGACTTGTAAGATCACTAATTTCTCTTCTCGATCCGGTTCTATGAGTTTGAGGTAAACAATCTTTATGGTGAACATGTGAAGCACATAGTTAACAGTATCAAATCTTGTGGTACTAAGAAAGGTCTGCTTCCTAGCGACAGTAGGTGGTTTGATGTGGGTTAGCACCCACCGGAACCTGCTCGACACTATAAGGTGCATGTTAGGACCTAGACGGTGCCTTGTTCAGGGTTCAAAACCTGTCCCGACCCACACCAGATACCTAAAGATACTTTTTTTTTTCTCTTTCCAGAAAAATAATCTGACATGTGGACCATGTATATTACATTTTGTATTACATCATTGCATGGTCATAGTCAGGCCAGCCAAAGACCCAGCAACCGATGGTTAGGCTGAACATCCGGAGACCACTCAAGTGGTGTGTCATCCTAACAGCAGCCGGGTGCACAATCCAGCTTTTTGCCAACATCTTGCCACGGTCTGTTCTTTCGGAAATCTACTCTACTAAGCCCCCGTCCAAGTTACCCAAACCCTACACTTGTATGTTACGTTATCTGGATGACTTGATCATAAGGTTATTGGTTTTCTGCAAGCTCAATCCAGCATTGAGTTTATGGCTGAAACATTTATGATATCAATAATCACATACCTGATAAGCTTCCATTGAGTCTAATTGGTCATGATATGCAACAATTATTCCTATGAGTGACATTCCTCTTTCACCTAACTGCATAAGGCAATCTGTCAACCCACCCAAATCACCACCTAACTTTGAAGGACTAAAAATAAGCATTTGATAATATATTTTTTCTATCATAGTTATCGGTATGGGTGCCATAGGCTTTGGCCATATCAAAATCTTATGAAGTACATTTCTTAACCATTTTGTTTATTTATTTGTTGAAGCTAAAGCTATAAACTCGGTAGTCATGGTAAAATTAGTTATGCATGTTTGTTTTTTAGAAGCTCAAAAATGACACCCTACCAATAATAAAGATCTAATCACTTGTAGAGGTGTGATATTCTGAGTAACTAATTCAACTAAGACCTAAATATCCTTCTAAAATCGAAGGACTTCTACTATAGACTAAGTTAAAATCAATTGTTCCTTTCAGGTATTTTAATACTCAATCAATATCGTGCTAGTGGTCCTCACTTGGATTACTCATATATTGGCTCAATATGCCCATTGCATATGCAATGCTTGGTCAAATATATCTCATAGCATGCATCAAGCATCTAATGATTTTTTTCATACTAATTATGCCACAGAGCATTCTTTGTTTGATATTAATTTAATATTTACATCAAATAGAGAACAGATAAGATAACAATCAAAATAATCAATTTTTTTTAAAGTTTTTCAATATAATAAGATTGTATAATCCTTATATTATTTCCTTCTCTTATTATTCTAATACTTAGAATAACATTTGTTTTTCCATAACTTTATGTCAAAATTGATAAACAAAACTTTTTGACATTCTTAACTTCTTTTAAATCAGTAAAAAAATAAGTATGTTATCAATATATAAACATATCAAACAACCTTTTACATGATGAAATTTGTTATAAATATATTTGTTTGATTCATTTATTTTGAAACCATTTGAAAAAACAACTTTATCAAATTTTGGATGTCATTGCTTAGTAGCCTTCTTTAAGCTCAGACAAGGACCCCAACTAGTTTACAAACTTTATTTTCTCGACTCCTGAACTACAACCCTTCCAAGTTGCTTCATATACACCCTCATCTAACTCTCCATTTAGGGAATGTTGTTTAGTATCCATTTGGTGGAATAATCAAACTTATATGCGTAGGTTGGAAAGTAAAGCACAAAAGCACTCTAATAGTAAGAAATTCTTAGTTATAAAGTAGAGCAAAGGTATCAAAAGTCAGTCAATTTTGTTTTCTCAGTAAAACTCTTTTGTTAAATCAGCCTTACCCCTAAGTTTTTCAATTGATCCGTCAAAGGGTCTATTATTTTCTTTTTAAAAACCCACTTGCAACCAAATGTAGACTTGTCTAATGAGGTGGGAGATCTACTAATTTCCAAGTTTTATTACTTATTCATTGAATCAATCAATTTGCATCTTTAATGGCTTCTTTCCAAAATGGTAAACAGAGGAAAAGCTTAAGAAATGTGCTTAAAGTATCAATATTAACAAGATATATGCAAAACTATTTCTAAAAGAAGCTTTTTCTTTGCCTTTTACTTGATCTAAGCATTGAACTCTTTATATTGTCATTACTAGTTAACATTTTCTAACCATGATTATTTTAATGAACATGTCTTGTAAATCTAAAAATTTAGGTAAATCTATATTATTGAAAAATAGCATCTCTTAATACTATCACCATATCAATGGGTTATAAATCATTTGATTCGATTACAGTAAATCTATATGCCTTATATGTTCGATATTTTTTGAGTTTGAAACTTTAACAATAGATGACCCCAAACTTTGAGAAAGTTTACATTATGACTTGTTTTATTTTATAGTTCATATGGGGTAATCCGATTCCTTTTATTTGACTCTATTTGAAATAAAACAAGTTGTTAATAAATGTTTCACCCAATGACCATTTGATAAACTAGAATATGAAAACATAAAATTTAAAATTTCTTATAACATTCTATTTTTTTCTTGTCACACCATTTTGTTGTGGAGAATAAAAGAGTCATAGTTTTGATATATAATTCCCATAGAATCAAAATAACTATGATTATAGTATTCTCCTATCCTATCGGTTCTCAAACACTTAATAAAGGTTTCATGTTGAAGTTTTACTTGAGTTTGGAAATCTTAAACTTTTCTAAAACTTCATCCTTTACATATATCAAATGTACATAACAAATCTAATGCAATCATTAATAAAAGCTGTAAAATATCTTTTTTCTCTTATCGTTGGTCAACCATGTAAATCACAAACATTTGAGTGAATTAAATCCAAAAGTTTGAAACTTCTTTCAATTCTTGAAAATGAAAGTCTACTGATTTTAGTATGCATACAAGTAAAACATGAATGTGTTGACTTACCAATTTTGGAATTAAATCCTATTTAGTCATTTCATGCAATTTTTTTAAATTCATATAAACGAAAATGCCACAAATTCAACTAAGTCAACAATATAACAAGAAAGAATATAATTGTTATTGAGATTCAACTTCAATATAGACTCATATAGATAACACATCCTAACAAACATGCATTCTTTAGACAAAATAAACTTGTCACTTTCAAATACACTTTAAAACCTATACTTATTAAGCAAGAAAAATGACACTAATTTTTTTCTTACATATGGTACAAGGAGTATATCTTTAAGAGTAAGAACTTTACTCAAAGTAAATTGAAGTTCACCATTCATTTGTCTTTCACTTGAGCTTTAGAAGTATTGTTCATGTATAAAATTGGTCCAATCTTTTTCTACTAAATTTTGAAGAGACTTTGTTTTTGCATACATGGCGAGTAGCACTGGAGTCTACCAAGATTTTTTATGTAGCTCTCTGTAATATTTTCCTCCGGTTCTTTATACCGCTGTAAAGAGTTGATTAGTAATAGTTCTTGGAAGTTTATTCTTGAGTTTTAAAGGTCTTTCAGTGTATGAATGAAAGGATCAACAATTGAGCAAAGGCTGGCTGCAAATCTGCAACATCGGAGAGATCCATCAATCGATCAACAATCAATATCTTGTAGATTCTTGACCCTGCTCCGACCTCTAGTATCCTTCAGGGATAGATGGCACTGGAGACCCTCTGAAGGGTGCCCTTGTCCTTGTCCTTAATACTTCGATCGATATGGATTCACTTTTCATTTGTCAATGAGAAAACCCTCTTAGGGTTAAACTACGGCAAAGATGAGTGTTGTAAGTTGTGACACAAACACATTGCCCTACAATGATAACGGTATGATACACATTATAGATGTTGCAATTTAAAAAGAACATCTCAACCCAAAATCCAAAAATAAGAATAGCTGTTAAATAGCGAATTATTATTGAAAAGCATGTATAACATATTAAATTAACAACAAAGTTGATACACAGCTATGTTAGAGAACCACGGAAGGGCATAGGTCACTGCTAGAGGATTGTACTCTGACAAAAGGTTAGGATTTCAAAACCAGGTGTGAACATCTGGTGGGTGTCTGTTTCACCTTATCTTGCCTGCCGAAAAAGGTTATGTTGGCTGCAAACTTAGAGCATAGAATAACTCATGAAGTCCACTTGTAGAGATAAAAATTCGATAAGGTCAATATATATAACCACATATAATACAAAAATCAAATAATATTCATAAGAGAAAATATCACAAGATCATTTCTCACCGTCATAACTTCCGATTCATAATATCACAATTTCATGTCATCACATCAACAAAACAAAAAGAAACTTCAGTTCATCAACTTCTTAATTCTTTATAGAATTCTTCGTCCTATATCTTTGCCCTTTATCTCCCATAGATTCCAAACCTGATATATTGTACCCATGGATCTCTCCCCCTGGAAAACATTCCATCCTTTATTTCATGCGAATCAATGACCACAAAATTGCATGCCGTAGAAATGCTGTTCCTTCATAGCCCAATAATTCTACACCAGATCAATACTAGAAGTCGATAGGAACTATATAATTGTGTTCATCTTCAATGAAACATAACCAAATGTTCAAAAGTACCATAACTGAAAGGGCCCAAGGAGGAGGTTGACTATGAGGCCTGAACCTACAGTATTGGAACTGTAGGCCCAGTTCCCCTCATAATAAAACATCGGGTTGAGAGCGTAGTAGAAACAGGTTGTAATCTTTCCAGCACACTACGTCTGTGAGAGTGATTTGTGGATTTGGAGATTATTTGATTACTGCTGATTCTATTTTATTGGAATTGCAGGCCCAGATTGCCTCATAATCAAACCGCGCATAGTAAAAGGTGGAGTTGTATGACTTGATTTTTACTTGATACTAGGCTGATCAATATACCAACCCCAGGATTAGGCCATTGGAACTGGGCTTGCTGTGACAACTCTACAAGCTCGGCCTCGTAGTCGAACACCTCCCGAAGCAACAACCCACTCTCACATGGACCATCTCATAATACTAGCGTTGGAACAGGTTCTCCATAAAGAAATGTCGCACCATGCCAACAATCTTCATCCAACTACTAGGGCAGATGTAAATCTGCCTCTGACAGATTATGTAACCGATGTACTCAGAACCGCCATCAAAATAGGCTAACTTTGTGCTTGTGGAACCATTGGTTGATTCATTCAACATTGGTAGTGTGGCTAGTTCAAATGACTCGACTCCAGAAGTAACGCATCCAAGTTCCATGATGGTTGTCACAATCAAATATGTAACTGAAGCTAGTTGGGCCTCAACCAGTGTAGCCTCTCTTCCATCGGAGGCCGAAGAACTAAATTTGTCTTTGTCTCGTCTAGGGCCCCATCCTCCATTTCCTGGTGTGACAAAACCCATCGTTGAAGCACCTTGTTGTTCAGCAAAGAGATGTCAAATGGTGATTTTATCCTTCATACTATGCATGACTCCTCGCGCAAACTTAATGAAACTCCTGATGCTCCGGACCCTCTATATTCTGTTCGCCAAGCTTGTCATTGTCTACTTCGTACTTTCGGCACTTTCGGGTCTTAGTTGACCAAATATCATGAGGTTATATCCAATGTTGTAAAAACCTTATGGGTGTATGTATCGCATTGAGTACCGATACAGCTATATTGTATTGTATCATACGGTACGGTATGGTATTGTACGCTGTTAAAAATATTTGTATATTAAAAATAAAAATATATAAAATTTACAAAAAATAAAATTAATGAACAAAACATAAATATCACAATGAAGAAGCATTCATACTATAACAAAAATATCTCCTAATGAAGTTATGAACAAGGCTACAAACATTCATATTCCATAATACATGCCATTAACTATTAAGTAACGTGAACAAAATAGTGAATACAGTTTGGGTTTAACTTAATAAACAACAAAGTTACAAGTACAACTTACAATCGTCAAAGATGAGAATATTACAAAGTTACAAATAAAAGTTAAAACAAATTACAATCATCCACAACGTTGATCATAATCAACAAAAGCATTATAATCAACGTAGTCATGATCACCACTATCACCATCATCATCATCATCTCCTCCCTCTTCCTCCTCCATAATTGGATCTGTCCATCCAACACCTTCATTTTCATCATCATCTTCAACTCAAAGTTTAGCTTCGGTTTAAAGTATCATCCAGTTTTCATCTTCATAATCAACAAAAGCATTATAATCAACGTAGTCATGATCACCACTATCACCATCATCATCATCATCTCCTCCCTCTTCCTCCTCCATAATTGGATTTGTCCATCCAACACCTTCATTTTCATCATCATCTTCAACTCAAAGTTTAGCTTCGGTTTAAAGTATCATCTAGTTTTCATCTTCTAAAATGATTGGGGATCCTCCTCTTCTACCCAATCATCAAGAATATCAACGTTTTCGTAACTCAACGGGTCACATGGCACCTTCCTTGCCCTTCTTGCATTCTTTTGTATTTGCCTGTAAAGAAAAAATATTTAAAATATAAAAAATATCAAATGCAATATAGTCACATCAATCATTCATTATTAATAAGATTAAGAAAAACTAGGCAATAATAAATAATATATATTTTAAAATTATTACATTTGCCTTAACTTCATATTATATACAACTTATACCAAATCATGTAGTCGAGCATGCTCCAGTCTGTTTCGATTTTTTGTGTGAATGCACTCGAAAAAGCTACAAATACTCTCGCACCCACTCGAACTATATGTTCGGCTAAATATGCGTTGGGCAAACTTTTCCAAGTTTGGTGCATCTACACCAAAGCGAGTCCACCATTTATCTTAAATAAAACACGATAATGATTAATAAGAAACACTAAAAGTCAATCAATTAATAACTTAAATGAATATCAATAAAAATACAATACCTAATCGCATCTAGGAGCAGAGTTGGATTGCAATTAGCCTTCCAAAATCTTCAACATTCTGTATATACTTGCTTAACTTTAAATGGATATTACGAGTAGATGAATTTTCAACAAGGTCAATTGCATTTAATATAGTCTTTTTTACTTCTTCACCCTCCACAAAGTTAGGAGAAAATCAAATAAAATGGTTAAGAAAATATGTAGTAGTATGCAAATCATTATATATTTGACGGTTTCAATGTGCATCAATTATCTTCCAAACCTTCTTTAGAAGTGACCGCTTGCGGTCGAGATTTGCTTGTATTTCCAATTTGGCCTTATCCATAACATCATATATGTAAGGTATAATAGGTCTATCTTCACCATCCATCATCCTTATTACCTTAACTAAAAGTACAATCATCCTAAAAAATTTATTGCAACTTTTCCAAAAATAAAAAATCAGTATTTAAAACATCTACCACAACAATCTCCTCCCTCTTTATAAACCAACTAATAGAGCTCCATTCATCAGATGCAAAAAAAAATTTCAATACATTTTTCTGTATGACAAGACTTTGCACAATAATAATATTCGTAGCAAATCTTGTCAATGAAGGCCTAACCAATTCCCTTCCACCTATATGGATTCACATCAAATGCAATACAGAAGAATGATTATAAATAAATTTTGTAACTTTGCAACACAGCATCTTACCAGCTTCTCTAAAATTTGGAGCATTATCAGTAATAAATTGAATAACATTTGAAACACCTACTTCCTCAACAACTTCTTAAAAAATGGAAAGTAAATTATCTACAGTTTTTCAATATGGGACAAGTCATATGATTTCAAAAATAATGTGCCTTTGGGACAATAGATTAGAAAGTTTACCAAATACCTACGCTGACCATCTGTCCAACCATCAGTCATAATAGAACATCCTGTATCCTTACATGACTCCTTAAATTCAGAATTCCATGCATTAATAATATCAACCTAATTTTGCAATATGCCCTCAAAGCATGATAAGTAGGAACTCTATAACCCGATCCTAGACTGGCAATAGCATCCACCGTACTTTGAAAAGAAAATGAGTTTGCAATATTAAAAGGGAGTTAATTTTGATAAAAAAATTTGACACACTTCAAATCTACTTTCTCGATTACCTTCTTTGGATTCACCCATTTTTAACTTTTTGAGGATATAATTAATATATCTATTCTGACTTAGTTTTAAAAGTTTAGATCCTCTATCTCAAATCTTTGTACTCATGATATAGGGTGTTTCCCCATATCTTTCATTTCAAACATTGAGTTCAATCATGACTTGGTTTTCATAATCATTTTATTATCATTCCCAATCAATACTATATCGTCTACATATAATTATAAGATAACAAAGTGATTCCCACTATTCTAAATATAGACACAATGGTTAAGTTCATTAGCTACGAACCCAAGTTTAATAATGATATTTTTAAAGGTCAAATGCTATTGACAAGGTGATTGTTTAAGGTCATATATGATTTTTTTCAACCTATATACTTTATCTTCTTGGTCTTCAATTTTGTATCCTTCGAGTTATTGTATATATATGATTTCACTAAATCTCCATTTAGAAAAGTTGTTTTTACATCTAACTAATGTAAATCTAAATCATAAAATACCGATATTGCTAGGATTATTTTTGTGGATGTAAATTTTGCAACAGAAAAATATTTCTAAACATAATTTATCTCCTCTTTTTGTGAAAAAAACCTTTGCAAACCAACCTCGTCTTAAACTTGTTGATAGTCCCATCTACTTCACATTTCTTTTTCAGAACCCATTTGCATCCTATGACTTTTATTACTTTTGTCAAATCAGTTAATTCTCAAACTTGATTTTTTTCAATGGATTCAATTTTCTTATCTACAGCTTTTTCCTACCTTGATTCAGATGAGTCAATAGTTTGACGATATGTTAAGTTATCAGTCAGCTCATCTATATCCATTGAATTACACACTTCCTCTACTTGATAAGTGTGATAATTTCTTAAATAAGATGGTGTAACTTTAGGTCTTTTATGTTCGCTTAAGGTCTCCGTTTGTTAAGAAAGATCATTTATAGGTTCAAATGATTGATCTAGATTTACTAGATCATCAACATACTCATCATTATTTTAAAGGATTTCATTCTTAGTATCTTCTAATAAATCAAGGTCTATGCTCTCTATCGGTCCATGATCCTTGTGATAAAACTGATATCCTTTAAAGCCATTAGGATATCCAATTAATATACAGATCAAGAACATATTTTCTAGTTTATCTTTAGATTGATGAATGATCTTTATATGAGCAATAGATCCCCATCTCCTGAGATAACCTAGGTTGAGTTTTTTTTCAAACCATATCTCATATGGTGTAGAGAATACAACTTTACATGATACTCTATTGAGTATATAAATAATTGTACTTACTGCTTCTCTCTAAAATATCTTTGGTAGAGAGACATCTATTAACATTGACTTTGTCATGTTTAGTAAGGTCCTGTTATATCTTTCAGCTATACCATTTTTTTTAGGTCTATTAGGCATTGTATTTTGTTTAGTAATACCAAAGTCTTTACAAAATTTTAAAAATTCTAGGAGGTGTACTCACCACCTCTATTTGATCTCAAGACTTTTATTGAATGTCCCAATTGGTTCTCAACTTCTTGCTTATATTCTTTGAATACTTTAAGTGCCTCGGATTTATATGCTAAAAGATATATATATGTATATCTTGAGTAATCATCAATAAAAGTTATGAAATAAACATTTTCTCAATACAATCTTACTGTAAAAGGTTCACATAAATCATGTGTGAATAATTTCCAAAGGGTTGTTACCCTTATTCCTTTTGAAAATGATTTTCTTATTATTTTTCCTTTTATATACGCTTCACACTTATTAAAGGTGTTTTCTTGTAATTTTGGCAATAAGTCAAAGTTGGATAACTTCCTTGGTTTTTTTATACTTATATGTCGTAGGCGTTTATGCCAGACAATTACATCAACATTAAACACAGAAAAACTCTCTCCCATGCTTCTCCACTATCACTTTGCTAGGAATAAACCTAACTTCAAAGCCCTTTTTTACCAAGACAGGGACCGAAACCAGATTACGCCTTATAATTGGCACAATCAATAAATCAATCAATACAACCAGTGTGTCTTATACATAAATTCTAAAGGATCCTATCCCAAGAACATTAGAAAATGTGTTATTTTCCATATACACCCTATGTTTTCCTCATTTATATTTCTTTAAATTCATTGCTTCTTCTTTGCTTTTTGATATGTGTCTCGTTGCTCTTTAGTCAATCTACCAATCAATCATTGGGTGGTCCATGTAAAAGTATTATTATATATAGATTATATCTTACTTCTCCGATTGTCCGCACTGCTAATTATTTTCACCATTTTTTTTATTGCGGCAATCTCTGTTGTAGTATCCCATTTTTTCATAACTTAAACACTTGACCCGAGAAGTAGTTTCTTGTAATTTCTTAAAAGGTTGATTGCCCTTTTTATTATTCTTATCAAACTTATTGTTTGTTTTTTTTTTATTAGGTTTGGAGTTGGACCCTATTTCATCTTGAACTACTTGCAATTTCTCTTTTCTCTTTTTGTTCATGTGTTCTTATTCAATTGCTAGTTTAATGGGCAATTCTAAAATGCTTGATCATGTTTCATGATAGGGAAAGATTATTCAATATTGTGGATACCTGCATTAGTTTTGAGATGATTGATTTGGCTACAGCTAAATCTCTTGTCATTACTAGCATATGGTTCATATATTCCACTACATTGTCTCCTTCTTTCATCTTATAAGAGTTTACTTTTGTAGTAATAATTGAACATTTAGTTTAGCTATAGTATCGTACTTGCCTGTTATTAAATTAAATAACTCTTTTGTAGTCTCATATTCTTCAAAAACCCTAATTGGATCATCTTTCATGTATGTTAACATGATGATTCTTGCTATCGTGTCATCTCTTACGAATGTTTTATACATTTACTTTTATTGCTCTGTGGCGTCAGAGGGTGGAGAACGTACAATTTTTCTTGATACACATTCTACACCTTCTTGTAACTTGATTATGTTATTATAGAATCAAATTGGGAACCAGTAATTTTATATGTCTATCAGATTTTATAATTTTTCAAAAAAGTTTAGGAGTAGAACAGTAAACATGGTATCTAGTTTTTCTGTAAAAATTTGTGAATGATCAAGAGTAAACTTATACTTTTGTCATTCGAATTTATAAATTTTTAAAAAGATAGGAGCAACCTTATCTTTTAACATATGGTAGAACTATGAACCTTTTATCAGGTAAGGGTAGGAAAGTAATTCAACCTCCAAGTATTTTATAATTTTTATAAACAAATAGAGGGCAAAACTGACCTTTTACCCGTTTGAGGGTAAATTGACTTTTTACTCAAAAATATTTGGATATTTTAGTAATTTTACCCTTTGACAGTTTATAATTTTCAAAAACAGTTAGGGGTGGAATGAACTTTTCAACCTGCTGCTTGAGGCGATTTTCCAAAACCGGAGGTAGTTTCCGAAAACCGTCGATTTTTCGCCCAAAGTTTTCTAAAATCGTTGGGCGATTTCGAGAGATATGAAAGGGGGAGAGAGAAAGAGAGAGAGAGAGAATGACGCGAGAGAGGGGAAGGTTGTTGTCTCCCTCCATCCTTTGTGTTTTGCCAATGGCCATCGGTTGTTGGCCTTGGCTATGTCCTTCTGCTTTTGACCAACGATTGGCCGCTAACTTTTTAGCTATTGTTTTCAGTCAATGGCCACTGGTTGTTGGCCTCCTTCTTCCTCTCTTTTTCTGATTTTATTTTCGGCCTACTTATTCAACCTTCTGGGCTTTAATCGTCTTGCAGATCCTGGCCGCATTGGCCTATGACCTTCTGGACTATCTTTTCTACTGCCTGTCTTAGGCCACAGTTTGTGGTTTCCAATAGACGACCTGTTGTTTCTAGCGAGAACAGGAAGTTCTCTCTTATATTCCTTCCTTTTTTACTTAACAACGTACCTGTTTGATTTAGGTAACAAGGCCCTGATACGAGTTATTGGACGATCTGGTTTTACAACAGACGTCTAATCCTTTGGCTTACTCTTATTGGATGATCTGGTTTTACAACAAACATCTAATCCTTTAGCTTACTCCTGCTTTCTTATCGTAGTGGATTTCTTCCAAGTAAACTCTCTGGGTAAGCAAAGGAAAGAAAGATTTTTGAGTTTTTTCCGGTTTCCTTGACTTAGATAATTCTTTTATGCGCTACTTTGTATTTATAGATCAACGCCTAGTTCTTCCTCCTAGATATCAAGGTTGGGTTTTCCGTTCTAGAGCCCTTATCCGATTATTATGGAACAAATCTATAATAGTCCGACTGTTACAGATTTGTTTCATGATAGTCTCTATGAGAAATGGCTACATGACCGATCTAATTGTTTTAATGGGTGAAACTGCAAAGAATGACCAGTTTCTCAGCTTAACACCAAAAGCTCACCCGCCATCACTACTGACTTTCTCTTTCATCTCCTGTCACACCGACTACCGCCAACGATTTTTTCCATTCTGACAAGTATTCCATCGTCAAACACCATGTGCCCTAACCACCCTTGATTTCCCCCTTTTTGGAAATTCTCTCTCTCTCTCTCTCTCTCTCTCTCTCTCTCTCTCTCTCACTCACACACACACACACAAACACTCTTCCGTTAAGTAAGACCCAACCAAATCGGGTCCATCGGTTAGACCCACTGCATACCAAATACCCCATCGAGATGCCTAGTTTAGTTGGATACGTGTGAATAAAGACCCAAACTCGTGTACCTGGCTGAACCTAATCTCATATCTATTTCCTCTAAACCAAACCCATTCACAAAACCTAGTTCAATTTTTTTTACCCACATCTCAAAATCATACCCAATCCATTCCAATTCCAGAAGACTTGATTCTAGTTGGATCTGACCACATCAAGATCCATTCAGACTCCTTAGCCAAACCTAGTCTCTTGGCCATTTCAAACTCGATACTCAATCCATAGCCCAAATATGTTCTTGTGTCTAAAATCCAAAACCCAAATCAAACTAGTAGAGTTCGTCATAATCGAGCTGACTAGTTGACCCAAAGTCTATAACCAAATCCAAACCCTTCTTGTAAATGAAACCATAACCAGAAACCTAAGCAGCATAGTGCACCATCTAAGGAACTCGTGTTTAAAGGCTCCCTAGATGTATAATATGAGAGTTCCCATTCATTCAAACAAGCAGTTTTGATAGCGCAAGAGATCAACCCTTGCTCGACGAGTCAAGAAAACCTTCAATAAAAAGAACTCCTATGGACCTGCATCGCATAAAGAATGTTTGGAGGTAATCTCTCCCTCAACCTTATTTCTTAATTCTCCTTTTTTCTTTTAAGTAGATTTCAATTGTGGGTCGAGGTTTATTAAGACCAAAAATTAGCGCACAGGAGTGGCGGTTAAACATAAAACCTTAAACTTTATCTCAAGATGAAAACTTATAGAAGTGAAACCATCAAAGTTAATCTTAAACCATGTGCTCGTGGATGGGAACTTATGTAAATGAAACCATTAAGATTTGCATTTGAAATGCTTGAGTAGGATTGTTTTTTAGATTGTAATAGTCGAGGTCTATAAAGACATTTGTAGAGCTTCTCGATCTAAACCGAAAATATATCACCATAGATATTACTGGCCTGTGTTGCACCATGCTTGCATAAAATATGCAAGAGCGTATCGGTATCGGGCGTGTCAATATCACCCTTCAAAGAATACTTGCTTCAAAGCTCAAGCCAATCATTAAGCCGTCATCATCCTGGGAGTGGGTCCTAAATCTTATTTGGCAAGATCCATCCCAAGTCCTCTGACGGTCACATCTATTTATGATAGTGGCAACTGACACTCAACCCATGAAAGCAATTACCTAGAACGAAGTTATCATTTTATTAAAGACCATATTAACCCAGTTACCACTGAATCAACTATAGGAAATAATATACTTACGCCTTTCATATTGTTAAAAAAGTACAATGTAATTCTCAAGAAGCATTTGTGATCAACAATAATGAAAATGTCATTGATGATGTAAGGATTTTGCACATCTATCCAAGCCTTTAACAGTTGGAAGAACAAAAGGGTGAATAATCTGAAACCTAGTCAGCATATACCTTTTTTTGTTTTTTCTTGCAAGATAGTGTAAAATGATGAAACAAAAGGTTGTGAAGACCAGAATGTATTTGATTAATTGTCCTGCCAACATTTGAAAAAAGTAATGAAGGCCTCAGAAGCATGATGGTTATTGTTTTAGTTCTAAAAGTCTTAGAGATCTTGCAAAACTTGTTCTTATATAATAGATATGTATATATATATATATATTTAGTTTGCATGTTTAGACATGCTTTGTGCTTCTCAGATTTAATAGGAGGATTATTATTTGAACACTCCAAATTACTATTCACAATCCTTTTTTTGTTCTTATTATTTGTACACTTCATTAAGACTATCGTGTCAGGAAGGTTGAGCACCTGTGAGAACAAAAATCAAGTTCTTGACACACATTGAAGCAAATGCCTGGTTAGTAAGATTGTTGTACGTGGCGTTACCAATCAAAAGCATCCAGATCTGTTGTCGGATATAAATAGGAAAACGTACCCAACAAAACATATTCTATAACATCATCCAATTTCATTGAAACCCCATCCAATCTTCTTTCTTTTATTCAAATGGTTTTTAGGGAGCTCTTTTATTCAAATGGTTTTTATTTTATAACAGTATGTTTTGTGCCATTTGTTGTTTCATGTTAGGAACAGGTCAATTCCAACACGACTTGATTTTCCCGACTTACTTTCAGTGGACCTGAACATGGAATGTTTTGGTTGTGAACTTCGTGTTTTGGATCCCACTTTGTCTTAGTGTCAAACATGTACTGGACAAGTTGGATATGCTGCACCTTGAGAAGGGTCCGTTAATAACCATCCAATATGTTTAGGGGGTGTTTGATTCATGGTATCAGGTATTTGGTACTGGACCTAGAGTTCTAAGTCCACACGATTGTAAAAACTATGGGAAGGACCATAAGTAATTTCTTATTTGATTTGTACTTAAAACTGACACTCGAAACCATTGTTTTGCATTTGATTTGCTCTTAGACCCGATACTGAAGTTACAACTTCTTACAACTGGTTTACGTTTGATAAATATCATTCGTATATATATATATTGATCAATCAACTAGTTTAATCAAAACTAAAAACAATAATTAAAATTAAAAACATCATATACATACATTCAATCAATCAATTATTTATACTTTTATATTCTTTTGAAATTTTGACTGAGTCTATGCTTGTCCGAAGGCAATTATGAATGTTACAATCATAAGCATATCAAGAACTACAACTTCTCTTGGCCATTCAAAAATATAATCAAACTTTATAAAAAAAAAATCAGCCTTAAAAGAAGGAAAAACAGTAATCCACTTCAAAATTACATTCATAATTGTTTGAAATACAATTTGTTTGTACTTCTATTTTCTAAAGAACTTTTGTCATAATATCCTCTTTCCTAAAAGGCAATTCTGAATCATAAGAGAGTTACAATATATAGATAATAAAAATATCTTTAAAGTATATATTAAGTCCATAACAACTTCAATGATAAAGCCAATTACAACTTCATATCCATAACAAAATCAATTACAACTCTAACTTGAAGTCTAAAATAAAGTTCTTCCAAAAAGTATCAACCATTGTATCATACCAAGCCTTTATCTTTAATTGATATCCTTCCTACTTCAAACTGTTTAACAAAAAAGTTAATAATAAAGAAGAAAAGTCACAATAGTATAGAGAAGTATGAAAGTAGCACAACAAAGAGAAGTAGCATAATTAAAACATGAATATAAATCATACTTTAAGTATGCCAATACAATAAATTACCTCTATATCATATTCTCATAAATGATCACATCATGAGCCACATGGTCCTTGTAAACAATTTGAGATATCAAAGTTAGTTCAACAATATAAGTAAGAAAGAAAATGATAATAATTAAATTCATAATTAACATTTCAAAGAAAACTTACGGTTTTGATAATTTTCCCATATTTGTTAATATGTCACTCAAAAAACATCCATATATACCTACCTAATTCTTGGGTTTAATCCTTAACCATGTAATTCTGTCTTGTTCTAGAATATTGCAAAAGCATCTAGCAATATCTTTTGGAACAATCATTTGTAATTCTGTCAAGTACTCCTCATTTGATATTTCTCCAAAGTTATGGTACTCTTTTTAGTATTTTCCTATATTCGTTTATAAGTTGTCTCGTGCGTATGTGAAATTATCAATTGCAATTATAAATTTATCAAGTTCTTCAGAAAAAACATCACTAATGCTTTTTTATTTTTAATGCAAGGTTATACGAAAGAATGTCATCATCTACATCTAAGTCCATTGGTGGCACACTAGGAATACTAGAGTTATTTTTTGGGTAGATATTAGAGTGATATTCGGTACCTACTCCTTGCCTTTCTGTAATCGACTCTCCAAAAATTTCACTCAAGATTTCATAATATTTTCAATGTAATGCATGTCAAAAACCTTATAATTAGTATGATACTTGATATATTCACTCCAAACATTATAGCCAACTAGCAATGACGTCTTCTCGTAATCAAAACTAAAACCAACCTTAGAAAATAAAGTTTTGCAAATCACAAGATTTGCTTTTACTTTTTTCAATTTGTTTTTAAATTTTATCCTTATTAAATTGTGACCCATACTTCTCAAATATTTTGTTTTTCCACCTCTCATTGCCTTAGGCTTCAACATTCTCCTTGCTTTCATGCCTGAAACATGTGACTACTTTAACATACATTCTAATAGGTATTCAAAATGTTCATCATTCTATTTCAAATCTCCTTGTGATTCTTTATCATCACTAGTGTCCATAGCTTCTAAACCACACGTATTTGGATCCATATAAAGAGGCATCATATGGTGTATATATATAGTCAAAAAGTGAAGAAGAGTTATAACACCATATATAAAGTACAATCAATTCTCATAATAAATACAACAACCATCAACGTTAATAAAACAATAAATAATTAGAAAATTCATACATATGAATATTACAAGCCATCATTTAACATAACACTTACTCTTGGTTGCTAACCATCATTTAGCATAACACTTTCTTTTGGGTTGTTGTGCATTTCAATTGTAATTGTTTTTGAATTTGGTACTCGATGGATACTAGGTTGAATTGCTCGTTTCAAACCACTAAATTTCAATGCTCTTCAAGGCACTTAAATTATCAATTCTTGAGCCTCTTTCGTAGTTATGTTTTCATGTAAGACTGGAAAACTACTCCCATCCAATAGTAATAGTTCTGCATCCAACTGAATATGTATGTACATGGAAAGTAACAAAACTTATTTCTTTCTATGATCCTATTCTTTCTGACATGTATCCCTGTTTCCGAAATGATTATACCATGACAATAAGATATGCGTTGAAAATATGATAGCAAAAGTTGAGAACAATTGTAAAGAAATGGGGAAATTGATAGGAATAAAAATGTAATATAGGTAGTCTTTGTCACAATTGACACTACTTATTTTGATGCATTGTTCACACCAAATGATTCTGAACAAGTTTGAGCAGTATTGTCAAAAAAGGACTACATCGATCTTCTCATTCAACTTGACCATGAAGCATTTATGTCTTCTCAGTATTTGATCCTACTTCAATAACATGACAAATGAAAGTTATACTTAGCGTGGTTATGGTAATGATAGAGAGTTTCATGTTTGTGATCGTGAATTGACAAAAGATGCCCACTTTTTGCAAGAAAATAAAGAGAACTAAAGATATCAAAAGCACCACATTCATTTTATTTCCACCGTACTTATTCTTTATTGGGAAAAGCTTTGTTTAAGGTCAATGACAAGATTTATTTTCATGCTAAAGCAAATGAAACCCTTATGATAAACCATATGACCTATGGTAAAGAGAGAGTGAAAAAAAAGTAAAGAAAGGAGAGAAAAATAGTACATTGATGACGATGATAGTGCTTGATGTGGAGGAGTAACTGCAATCTGAGAGAATGAAAAGGTTAGGGAATGAGGATGAGGGAGAGAGCATGAGAGCATAGTGTTGCTTTCGAGGGCTTAAGTTAGGTTCAAATCATGTGGCTCACTCCAAACATGGGTCTTAAAATTGGCCCATGAAACTGTAGCTTTATAGCTCAATTTGATTATGTGTTTGATATGGAAGTTGGTTTGGTACTATAAAACCCAAAAACAAGCATCCAACCCACTTGGAACTCTGTATCAAATACCCCCTTAGATCCTTTTGTCAAGTGATGTGTACCAGGAAGTATGTGGTAGGTGTTCTGCACTGGAATGTTATGTTTATAGAGCGGTTGAGTTTTATCCAAACTACTTGGATAGGAAAATTAGATGCAGTAATTGCGATTAACTACATTGGTTTACCTTTTTTTTTAAAAAAAAGTGCTGGTGTGGATTACAATCATGCGTGAGTTTTGGACCCTGAGATACAATTTCCGGAATCAGCTATTTGGAACTGTCGGTTCCGGTTTATATCTGATTCCGGTTATGAAAAAGGTGAAACCAGAACCGGACTGAGCGAGTCTCGGTTGCGGTTTCACCGGTTCCGGTTGGAATTCTGGGCTGGGAGGAACCGACCATGTCCAGGTCCCTTTTCTAAATGTAAGCCGGGTTGAAAACCCGAAAGGGCCGAACCGGCCCATTGCCAGGACAGGACTACAAGTGAGGAGGACGGGCGGATAATCTTATCAGTTTAATAATGCGTTAGACAAAGATCTGTGCTTGAGCTATGGGGCGTTGGGTTTTTGCAGTTCGCCTTCATTTCACTTCTTTCCCGGTCACCACTTATAAAGAGAGAAGAGGAATAATAAGCATTCCCAGCCGAGTAAGCGCCAAATTCCCGAACGATGGCCATGAAGGCGACGATATCTCATTTCAGTCTGCTATTTACTTCGCTTCGCTACGATTCAGAGAGTCCCTCAAACCAAGTAATGCAAACATTCCTTTATTTTATTGCATTGTTCTCCCTCGTCTATCTGTCTTTTCCCAAGAATTTGCATGAAATTGTTGTCTTGTGCTTGATTATTTGGGAGACCTCGTTTACGGTACCTTACTATCACTTGTTTATTTATGCTGGCAAGTTGGCAACTATTCAATCCCCGTAATGAAGTTTGTGCTTAAAGTTGTGAATCGGTGGTAGGCGTTTAATTGATTCGTTTTTCAGATTTTCTGGTTAAATATGGAAGACCGAAATTTCTATTATTAGCAATTCAGGATCCAGGGGAAGACTCAACAAGAGCAACCCTATGTTTGAGATTGCCTATTGTAAAAACCTTCTAGGTATTGTCCTTTTCTTTTGACATTACGTCTCCTAAAGACCTTATTGCTGTTCTTTGGTTCTTGTTTTCTTGGTCTTTCATCCAACGCTAGAATTTCTCAGACCCAAGATATACTATTTCTGCCCATTTACTTCTTCTGAAGGTGCATTTAGTAGACATCATGCCGTTGTATGGGTTTTGTATGATATGATTTGTGCTAATACAATTTTCCAACATCTTCTGTTGTAGCGGGGGATCCTCTTAGATGAGACTGTGAGACAAGTGGCTGTAGGATCTTGCTAAAGGAGTTTGACTCATACTCAAAGATCATTTGAGTTCGATTTTTGGGTTAATAATCTAAACACGTATATGCCCATGAAAGGATTTCTAATGTGCACATGTGCAATTTGATCAACTTACATTTTCAGATTTATCCCTTTTTAAGTATTTAACTGTTAGAGTTTGCACACCTTGCGGAAGCATAAATCATTGGCGAACCAGCAAGCCAGCGTCATTGGGCATCGGATTAGGATCATCCATGCGCGCTTCATCAGGAGGGCTTCCACAGAGCAAAATCTCATTCTATTGCAAGAATGGAGTTCCTGGGTATTTCCCAGACATATCTTCAGATAATATCTGATTATCCATGCTTCTCTTATATCCTTTACCACACCTGGTTTCCGGTCTCTTTACGTGCCTCTTCTGGAATCACAATGGTGCCCTTTTGGGAATCTTTACTGGTGTCCCTTCATTTTAAGTTTTTGTTTAAAATACACCCCATTTCATATGAGGTCAATGTGGACAACTAATCTGCAAGAATCAACATTAACCCCAACTAGTGTTAAGTTGTTAACTTTTCTAGTTCTCAGGCGCAGAACTTTCTTAAGAATCTTAACTATTCCAGAAAAAATTATCAATATTTTTATTGCCAGTTTGTCTGCCTCCTAAATGATTTCTTGTTTTCTGTATCTTGTCCATCTATAGTTTCTTATGGAAATCTTAAATGGAGATGTAGACGGTTCTGTTTCTACCCAAATTCTAGATGATTCTATGTTGTTTTGGCATACTTTTTGATACAAAAACATGGATGACATTATTTGGCCGTTAAATTATTATTGCTTCTCATAGACACTCAATAGAAGTATCACTACGGTACTCCAACAAGGAGTCCTTTTTCATCTTCACTTTCGCTTTTATCACAAAACTTTGTTCTTCTAATCTTATTATTATGATAGCAGATCCGTTATTTCATGACCCATATGCTGGTTGTTTCATTGCTTCTGGAAATAATTCAACTACAAAGGATGTGATGCCATATATTTCTCCATATCATTATTGCCTTGCTACAAAGTTTATTGATGAGACACTGCTTACTGCACTTGGTCACTCTGATGGAGTCAGGCAGGTACATTTTGTTGCTGAGAAGCATTATCCATTTAACTTGATGCTATTTTATATAGTTTTTATATTATCTTACAGGTTGTCTTGCTGACAGATGGTATGGATACTCGCCCATACAGGTTGAGATGGCCATTTTATACCTCAATATTCAAAATTTCTCCAACAGAAGTTTTTAACTTTGCATCACAAAAAACAGAAGGTGAATATCTGCTTGGACACATGATACAACAACTATTCTCATAACTGCCATTATATATCTAGTTGTGTGCTTTTTCTTGTTTTATTACCATATGAGGGTCACTATTTGTACAACTACATCATCCAAGTTTGAACAGTGTATGGCTTATTTTTCAAGAAGAGAGCAGAAAAAAAATATTGTTACCTGTTAATCTATATTGGCAGAAGGTTGGTACTTACACCAGTAAGGATATAAATTTATTGGTTGTGGTGGGCATTCAGTTATGGTCTGGGAACACTGCTAAAATGACCATAGATAGCATAATTGAGTTATGGTTTCCAGTGTTGTCTGACGCGTATCGTATCGTATAGTACTTTAATATTAAAATAATACAAAAATTATTTAAAAAATCAAGAAAAATTAGTACAAATCCGGAAAAAATCTGGAAAAATCTGGTAATTGCCTTAAATTCATATAATGCAAAGTTTAGCACAAATTGAACATTCAATATTAAACAATTGCATCCAAAATTATATATTTTGAAGCAAAAAATGAAATACATTTACATTTTACATATTGTAAATTTGTATCAGTATCATTAACTAAATAATCTTCATCTTCTCCTTGATAAAGATTCAAAGTTTCTCATCACCTTCTGCTTTAAAATGAAAATCTTCATCTCTTTCATGATGTTGTTGCACTTCAAATTAATTCATGCAATGTCTTCTTCAGTTAGGAGTGCATTTTCTTCGTTATCTTCCATAATCCACTCATCTAATATATCAAAATTAACAAACTGCTATCTTTGTACATGTAGTTGTCATATTTGCTAATTTTCATATGTGAGCAAAACAATGAGCTCAATTTCTTTGATTATTGACTCTATGACACCTTAGTGATGTGATATTATTACTTGATGATATCCCCTTTTTCTCTTACTAGAGGCTAGCTTTTTAACTAATGCTTTAGCTTCATTTCTCACTTCACAGACTGAGTTAAGCCTCACACACGTTGATCATGTTCAACTCAATGGAAGTCACGTAAGGTGAACCCTAAAATAGTGAAGTTGTGAAATGCCCACTCAATGAACCGAGACAACCAAATGTTTTTAATTGTTTGCGATCTCATGAAATTAGAAATTGCTAGCAAAAATATACCTAAAAGTTGGCAACAGAAAGTGAAATGATTTTGTCACAATTTTTATTTGTTCATCAATTATTCTTATTCAATAAATAAAATTATAAACCCAAATTACAAGCATATCGGAGGATGCCTTGGAGGGAAGTGAAGAGAGGCGAAGAGATGCCAGAAACCTGCAAAAAAAATGAAAAAAAAAATTGATTTTTTTTTGAATATCTTATCGTGGCTTCCCATGATACGATACGGTGCGATACGAATAACACTAATGATTTCAACAGAAAGTCAACCCGAATGCTGAAAAGGCCAAATTGACCCGACCTGATGATACCTACTTATTGTGTCAACCCATCAACTAGCAGAAACATGATATCTTTGTTCATTGTCAGGATTAACCCACCATATTTAACTATGTTGTTTGATTAGGAAACTGGTCAGTGATGATAAAGATTCATACCAGGAAAAGCAATAATGAAGTATTTAGTCTTTGATGCCTTTCAACCTAATCCATTGATTATTGATTGCTGATATAGGACATCATATCCTGTGACTTGCATTTGTTTGTAGGAGGTGGGAAAATGATTTTGTCAGAAGAGTCAATTATTTCACCTATCCTTCTAGATCTGTACCATAAAAAACAGTGGATACTCGATTACTTTGTACAGTGCTGTTAATGTTGGAAACTGTCACTATGCCATGGCTGACAACATCTAGCAACAACTATGTTGAAGTTGCTCCTATGCATAATTCTGTAAAACCATCCGGAGACCATGGTTTGGACCATAAGTTTGACGGATAAGGCATTCTTATGAGGAACCTTGTCATGATATGCCCAAGAAGTTTCTCCATGTAAGTATTCTTTTCAAGCATGCAGTGTGCAGTATAGGAATGCTTTGTGTCAATTATGCAGTTGTTTGTAACATCGGGTTGTGAAGAAAATGCATACAGTAGAATTAACATGATCATCTCTCATTAAACATGGTCAGAATTTGAAAGCTTGTGAGGGACCCATTTGTTATCTATTTACTCTACTCGTGCATGAACACTTAATGACACTCGGTTGGAGATTGATGAACTGGACTACTGGTTTTGTTTTCTAAACAACTTTTGCACCAATAATGCAGATAAATCTTCATCTTCTTGATAATATCTTGAGTCACCATGTGTATGAAACTTTCAAAGAACTGTATGAAACTTGCAAAGAACCAATAGTTTGAAGGACAGCCCATGATAGATGCGAATGTTAGTAAATGGTTAGACCAATGATACAAGCAGATGTGGCATAGAAGATCAACTGAAACACTGATTTCATATGTCATATGGGATGAAACACGCCACTGAAGCAGCATATTTGGTGATTTATGGTCTTGATAGTAAGTGGTTCAGTTAAGGTGTTGAGTCACTCCAAGGCAAGCACTTCATTTGATTGGGCAGCCTGTTGCTTGTGGATAGCAGTCGACTTTGTTGTTGCATGAGAAAGCAGTTCATGTGTAGAAATCCAATGGTGATTAAGGTTGTAAGTAGCGAAACATAGACTGAATTGATTAAGGCAGCTTTGCGATAGCACACAGTATTATGAACATCACATCAAACAACAACTACAACAACAACTAAGCCTTTTCCCATACTAGATGGGGTTGGCTACAATGAACATCACATCCTCAAAATAAAAATATGAAGAACAGGTAAGTAGCATATTGTATCATAGTGTAACAGATGACATGCTACAACACTATATCATACAATATGTATGACACAAATCCATTCTGTCACCCAATTTGTTCTTTCTAAAGTAGGGGAGAACTTATGAGTTATGACCTCACATAGGATACAAATGCAATCCGACAGATATTTGTAATAAGTTGCATCATATCACAAACCCATCACTATGTTGTATATGGGTTAGTATCGTATTGTACAGACTGATTTGCAACCAATGTTATAAAAATCATATTGTGTCGTGCTGTGATATAATAATATCATATGTTGATGCTGAATCAATGCATTCATGTACCTATATCGGTTTACTTTATCTATTGGCACATATGCAATGCATAATGTATAAGTGCATTTCGTACCATCTCTTACTATCTTATCACACAACATTTTGTTGACTTCAAATTTTTTCTAAACTGTATATTGTAATAAAAAACTCCACTCATGTAAGGGATCACCCTTGCATTGCCAGTCCCAAGCCCGGATAAAGGAGGAGGGTTGTGTTAGGCTTCCGACAGCCAGCGTAAAACTTTGTCGGATTTTTATACCATGGATTACACAAATTATGAGCATTGCTTTGGGGCATCCCCGCCTAGCGACGCGCTGCAGAGCCCGAATGCAGTGTTATGTAAGCAAGGGTCACTACATTTTTGCCTGGATGTAGTGAATCAATTGCAGAGAGGATTCTCACATCATGGACGGGTGTGGGTAAAGAAGTTAGTCCCGCTACATTGTCGCTCGAATGTAGTTAATAATTTACAGAGAGGGTCTCCACATTTTCAATATGGACGGATGCGGGGGGTGAGGAAGCTAGTCCTAGATAATAAGATTCATATTGGTTCTTGGAATATTGGAACATTATCCGGTAAGCTAATGGAGATGGTAGATACTATGATTCGAAGAAAGATTCATATTCTATGTTTATAAGAGACAAAGTGGGTTGGAGAAAAAACAAAGGAGATAGATGATATAAGTTTTAAATTATGGTACTCTGGTAAGGAAAAGGCTTGAAACGGAGTTGGTATTATCATAAATAAATATTTAAAGGATAGTGTAGTAGACATACAACGATATGGTGACCGAATCATGACATTGAAATTAGTGTTAGGAGCAAAGGTTTTGAATATAGTTTGTGCTTATGCACCCCAAGTAAGCCTAAAAGATAGTATAAAGATAACTTTTTGAGTTGACAAGGTGATTCAAAGGATTTCACAAAGGGAGATGATTTGTTTAGTAGGAAACTTAAATGAACATGTCGGTAAAGAGGCATATCAAGGTATTAATGGAAACCTTGGTTTTGGGGATATAAATGAGGAAGGTAGGGAGATTTTAAATTTTGCTATGGCATTTAATCTCTTTATAGTTAATACAATCTTCAAAAAACGAGATGAACATTTAATTACTTATAAGAGTGGCTTATCACAAACACAAATTGATTACTTTATTTGTAGAAAAAAAGATAGAGTGTGTTGTAAAGATTGCAAGGTAATTCCAAGAGAAAGCTTAACCACCCAACATCGACTTTTAGTTATGGATTTACAAATAAAAAAATGGACAAAGAAGAAAAGAGTGCATCGAACTATTTTGACTAAATGGTGGAACCTCAAAAGCGAGAAAGAAGATATGTTTAAACAGAAAGTCCTTCAAGGAGATGTTTGGAATTATGTTGGTACACCTTGTGATATGTGGAATAATATGGCTATACATATTAGGAAAGTGGCGAAAGATGTGTTAGGTGTACCTAAGGGAGGTGTACCGGCACAAAAAGAAGCTTGGTGGTGGAGTGAAGTAGTGCAAAATAAAATCAAGCCAAAGAGGGCATGCTACAAATTATATTATGATAAGACAACTAGTGAAACTTTAGAGGCTTATAAGAAAGCAAAGAAGGAAGCGAAAAAGGCTATTAGTGAAGCAAAAACTAAAATTTGGGAGGATTTATATAAAAAAATCAACTCAAAAGAGGGTAAAAGAGATATTTAGGATAGCTAGGGCTAGAGATAAGGAAACTAAAATCTTAATTATGTTAGATGCATCAAGGATGAGGATGAAAAAATTCTAGTGGCAAATGATGATATAAGAAATAGATGGAAAATTTATTTTTATAAGCTTTTTAATGAAAATAAAGATGTTAGTATTAGCTTAGGAGAGAGAGCTAAATCAGAAAAGTATATAAACCATAATTTCTACCGATGTATTCAAAAGAGTGAAGTGAAAGAGGCTATTAAACATATGAAGGGTGGTAAATCGGTAGGACCAGACAATATTCCTATAGAAGTTTGGAAAATACTAGGAGAAATAGGAATCACTTGGCTCACAAGACTATTTAATGAAATATGGAGAAACCAAAAGATGCTCGAGGAATGGAGAGCGAGTACACTTATACCCATATATAAGAATAAGGGAGACATTCAAAATTGTGCGAATTATCGATGTATTAAGTTAATGAGCCATACTATAAAATTGCGGGAAAGAATTATCGAATGTAGGTTAAGATAAGTATCAAGTATAATAGAGAACCAATTTGGATTCATGCCAAGAAGATCTACTGTTGAAGCGATTCACCTTTTTGATACGTCTTATGGAACATTTTAGAGCCCTTCACGTGATATTTATTGATCTAGAAAAGCTTATGATAGGATACTAAGGGAGGTTCTTTGGAAAACCTTGAAAAAAAGAGGTATCCCATTGACATACATTAGCCTTATGAGAGACATGTACGATAGTACAAAATCATGTGTGAGGACTCATGAAGTAATGACAGACTTCTTTGAAGTTAATATTGGGTTACATCAAGGATCAACTTTAAGTCTATACTTATTTATAATGGTGATTGATGAATTAACAAAACATATTCAAGATGAAGTTTCTTGGTGTATGTTATTTGCATATGACATTGTGTTAGTGGAAGAGTCTAAGGAAAAAGTTAATAGAAAATTGGAACTATGGAGAGAAGCATTAGAAAGCAAAGGCCTCTGACTTAGTAGAACAAAGATAAAATATATGGAATGTAAGTTTGATCATTTGGTTACTTTAGAGGACATAGAAATTAAAATTGGCACACATTGCATCCCCAAAAGAAAAATTTTAAATACCTAGGGTGAATTTTTCAGAGTGATGGAAGAATTGATGGAGATGTTACGCATAGAATTAAGGCTGGTTAGTTAAAATGGAGAGGAGCATCATGTATTCTTTGTGATAAGAAGATATCATTGAAGTTAAAAGGTAAATATTATAAAGCAGCAATTAGACTTGTCATGTTTTATGGTTATGAGTGTTGGGCAGTTAACCATCAACATGTACAAAAGATGTCTGTGACAGAAATGAAGATGTTGAGATGGATGAGTGGTCATACAAGAAAAGACCTTATACAAAATAAGGTTATTAGAAACAAATTAGGAGTTTCACTAATAGACGATAAAATGAGAGAATATTGTTTAAGATGGTTTGAACATATAGAAAGAAGATCAGAAGAAGAACCGGTAAGAATGTATGAAAAACTAAATTTGGAAAGTATTAAAAAGATGGAGGACAAAAAGTGTTGGAAAGAAACAATAAAGAATGATCTAGCTTATTGTGAGTTAACTGCTAACATGGCACATGATAGAGCTTTGTGGAAACAAAGAATTCATGTAGCCAACCCTGTCTAGTATGAGAAAAGGCTTAGTTTTTGTTGTTGTATATTGTAATCAATGCAGCTTCTTAAAACAACAGTCTGTAATGATTTTTCTGAAAATAGGCCTTGTTAGTACAGTGTTTAACAAATGCATGTTGTTGGAAACAGCAATATGTACAATCAATGCAGAATTATGAAACAACTTACAGCTTTTTGAAACAATTTTTCTACCGTAAGCTTTCCAATGCTAGCTTGTGATATCAAAATTTTGAAATAGCTTTTAAACAACTTATTCTTTTTAGTACTTTTCTTGATATAATAAATAATATCTTAGTGTATCATATTGTAACTTACAATTATTGTATCGCCATGCTGAATTATGGGGTCTATACAATATTTACAACATTGGTGTTGGTCATGTTTCTGAATAAAAGCAGTAGGAAACACTTAAGGCTTGAGATTTTGAGAACAAAATGGATTGTGGACCAACTACCCATTGTTCATGTGTGTTTTCCCGTTTATCCTGCATCATTAGCAGCCTTGAACAATGGTTATCTACATATCAGCATGGTTGGTGGATTTGAACTATGCTTTTGCTATGTTATCCTTTTGTTTTGCTCCATGTACTTGCTCATTTGGTGTCTATTAGGAGCTAATGCATCCTGCATGCATGAGTCCCAAAAATATCTCAATTCAGTCTAATAGTGAGTTATGCATGAAAATCGAGATACTCCAAAAATGCAGAGGTTGGATCTGGTCTTCAAAATAGATTGTTGCAAAGAGCTCATTGAGAGCTTTCGGGTGATACATTGATGGGGTTTTCTTCACAGATGAGAGAGAAATCATTGATCAAAGTTTAGAGGGTTCAATCAAGCCGGATTGGCATATGTCAACTGAGCCTAGGCTAGGTCCAAAGGTCAGGTTTTAATGGAAGCTAGTATGGATTGGATTCGGTTTAGATGTGCGGAAAGGATCTGATCCACTGTATCAATCTACAGTGAAATGACGATGATGTATAGAGGAAGTTAAGGTGGAAGGTAGTTGACAGACTGTTGAGGATGGATGAGATGGATTCAGCTGGTGGCGTCTGAGCTCAGTCAGAGCTGGGTGGCAGAAAAGGCTGCCAAGAGGCAGTTAAGGTGGAAGGTAGTTGACAGACTGTTGAGGATGGATGAGAGCTAGTGTTTCAGGGAACAACCAAAGCGAGGGTTGTGGTTCACATTTCTAGTGAGTGGAGGCAAGTGGTTGTGGTAAGGGGTTTCAGATGGCTTGGGTTTCAGATTTGGTTGGACCGTTGGAGAGCAAATCAGTTTAGACAGGGTCCCAGATTTCAGAGGGTGGTAACCAAATTCCTGTGTGTTGAGAATCGGTTGGTCCTTTCAAGTGAGCACCCAACGACGAGGTTTCTGATTGGTAGTGAATTGCTGAGGGAGGAAGATGGCTGCTTGGTTAGAGACATGGTCAACAAAATCCTAACTGGGCAAGGTTATTTGGTTGTTGAAGGTTGTGGTTTGATTGAGCCGAAGCAGTCTGTAAGAAGGATGGCTTTTGAGGAGAATGGGCGGTTGATCAGATAAGTGGAGACAGGATTCCGTGAAGGAGTTCAGTTAGTACTGGTTTTGGTGGGGTTTCAGCTGGATGCATCATCGTAGTGGTGTTTGCGAATGGCAGACTCTTCTCACGGAGAACTTCTAGTAATTGGCACCGTTGATGCTGTAGTTTCTGAAGTAGTAGCCAGAATGGTTTTGGTGGGGTTTCAGCTGGATGCATCATTGTAGTGGTGTTTGCGAATGGCAGACTTCTCACGGAGAACTTCTAGTAATTGGTACCGTTGATGCTGTAGTTGCTGAAGTAGTAGCCAGAATGGTGTTGCTTCAGGAAAGAGTGCTCGGTACGGATAGATGATTCAGCAGAGGATCCTGGATCAAGTAACCAGATAGAAGGCAGACAACACTGTCTTTTAGCAACGGAAAAGACAGTATTCAGATGCAAAATTCTGAAAAGGTAGTTGCTGTGACGTAGCTCCAGGAAAATGCAGCAGCTACCCAGAAATGAGCAATTCTCAAAGGCCGAGCGATGCAGGATACCAAGTTTAGTCAAGTCAAGTCAAGAATAGAGTTCCAAGATCAGAATTAAGAGTTGGGGATTTCCAAGTACAGAGTTAATATCTGTTATCTGTTATACTGTAGAGTTCCAAGACCAGAATTAAAAGATGGGATTTCTGAATTAATATTTATGGAGTCCCAAATGAGAATCAATGTTTGTTAAAGTTCCAAGTGCAGAGGTAAAATTTGCGGAGTCCTAAGGCTGAGTTAATAGGTGGAATTCCTTAGTTTAGCCTATAAAAAGAAGTCTTCTGCAAAGGGTTCGCAGAAGCTGTTTTGTTAAATTTTATTAAGGGATCAAAGGATAAAACTTTGTCGGAGTTACTATGGATTCTACAAAAAACAAAGAATTCATGTAGCAGACCCATCTAGTATGGGAAAAGCTTTGTTGTTATTGATTTATCTAGTGAATGCTATTTCTATTTTGCATCTACTTGAACAATATTAAGTCACCAATCACGTGTGTCGTGCATGAGTTGGTATTAGAGCATCATCTTGATTTGGCAAGTGTTCTTTTTCGTTTTAACATGGAGCAACGAATGAAAGCAATGGAACATTCAGTGAATCAACAAAGTAAATGCTTATAGGCCAGAAATGAGCAATTCTCAAAGGCCGAGTGATGCAGGATACCAAGTTTAGTCAAGTCAAGTCAAGAATAGAGTTCCAAGATCAGAATTAAGAGTTGGGGATTTCCAGGTACAGAGTTAATATCTGTTATCTGTTATACTGTAGAGTTCCAAGACCAGAATTAAGAGATGAGATTTCTGAATTAATATTTATGGAGTCCCAAACCAGAATCAATGTTTGTTAAAATTCCAAGTGCAGAGGTAAAATTTGCAGTCCTAAGGCTGAGTTAATAGGTGGAATTCCTTAGTTTAGCCTATAAAAAGAAGTCTTCTGCAGAGGGTTTGCAGAAGCTGTTTTGTTAAATTTTATTAAGGGATCAAAGGATAAAACTTTGTCGGACTTACTATGGATTCTACAAAAAACAAAGAATTCATGTAGCAGACCCATCTAGTATGGGAAAAGATTTGTTGTTATTGATTTATCTAGTGAATGTTATTTCTATTTTGATTTGGCAAGTGTTCTTTTTCGTTTTAACATGGAGCAACGAATGAAAGCAATGGAACATTCAGTGAATCAACAAAGTAAATGCTTATAGGAGATCATGAGAAGGTTCAACCGATTAACTGACATGGTTCGAAACATCCAAAGACAAGATCAAACGCCGAATTTGAATGATCATATGAATGGAATAAGAGATGTTGATCAACAACAACAAAGCATGTGTCCTCTTAGGAGACCCAATCAACAAGTCCACCTGGATGACGTCCTTGAAGATGAAGATTAAATAGGTGGTTAGGAAATCAAGACCATCATGACCACTACAAGCTTAAGGTTGATATCCCATCTTTAATGGTGCAGTGGATAGAGAACAATTTCTAGACTGGTTATATGAAGTAGAGAGTTTTTTTTGAGATTATGAATATTGGTATAGAAAAAAGGTTCTCTTTTTGGCCTACAAATTAAATGGAAGGGCAGGAGCTTGGTGGCATCGATATCAAGAAGAATTGCACATGAAAGGTCAACCACTAGTATGTAGTTGGCGTCATATGAAGTCTCTGCTCAAGAACAGATTTCTCCCTGCTGATCATGAACAAATTTTATTTGAACAATATCAAACCTGTTCAAAGGGACTCGTTTGGTCTCAAACTTTATAGAAGAATTTCTTAGACTACAAGTCCGCTGTCAATTAAGAGAGACCAAAGACCAGAAAGTAGCAAGGTATATTAATGTACTAAATGACAACATTCAAGATTGATTGTTCATGCACACCATATGGATGATTGATCAAGCTCAAAATCCATTAAGGGTTGAAAGGATATCGAAGAGAAAGAAGACATTAAAGTCCAATAATACTTTTAGAAAATCTTTTTAAGGAGTCTTCCAACAATACTAACGATACCTTCAAGAATAGTAAAGACAAAGGAGCTGAAACAAAAAAGTTTGAAGCCAAAGGAAAGTCAAAAGCATCTACAGGAATTTGTTGTTTCAACTGTAGTGAGTCAAGGCATTGTTCAAGTGATTGCCCAAAACGAAAATTCACAAATATTGCAAAACCAGCCCATGATAAGGACCAAAACATAGACTTAGAGGAACTGATCTTTGACTCAAATATATGTGAAGAAGATGGAGAGGAAATTGTTTGTGGCCAAAAAACTTATGTTCTCCCCAACCCAATCTATCAAGTCGCAAAGAAAAATGATCTTCAAGGAAAAATGCTCAGTTGTAAGAAAGGTTTGTAAGCTAGTTATTGATAGCTATAGTTACAATAATCTTGTTTTCTAAAGTTCGGTGAACCATTTAAAGCTCTCAACTCAACTCTATCCCAATCCTTATGGTATTGGCTGGATCAAGAAGGGCCTAACAAAAAGATTCCCGTGTATTACCACTTTTCTTTGGAAAATATTATAAGTCGAGTGTGTGGAAGTGGATGCTTTCCATGCCTACATGGGAGATCATGGTAGTATGCTGTCGGTGTAATACATTGAGGCAGTGTTGTTCGATGCATATTGTATCGTGTATCGTTTTGGTCCATGTATGGTATCGTATCACCTCGTATCGTAATTTAATACTAAAAAATTGATAAAAAATTTTAAAAAATAGGAAAAAATATGATAATTATAAAGAATTCATATAATACAAAAATATAGTACATATTCATCATTCACCATTTAATAATTGAAAAAGAATTATATATTTTGAAGTAGAATCCTTAGAAAAAATAAAACTTTCATAATTGAAAAAAATACATTTATATATTATAATCAGGATCATCATCTAATTAATCTTCATCTTCTCCTTGCTAAAGATCCTCACCATCTTCTGCTTCAAAATCAAAATCTTAATCCCCTTGATGATGTTGTTGTTGCGTTCCAAATTAATCTATGCAGTATCTTCTTCGGTTAGGAGTATATTTGTTTCATTATCTAACATAATTCATCCCTCTAATATATCAAAATTATCCAAACTTATTAGATCAAATTGATTTTCTTTTCTATTTAACTTTTTAATTGCCTACAAGAAAGAAAGGTAAGTAATTGGTAAATAACATTAACAATTAAAGTCAAATAAAATATTGAATTGAATCTTTAATTAGTAACTAATACAAGATTACCTCTATCAGAGCCACATGTTACAACAGATGAAAAGTAAGTCATTGAGTCATTTATGTTCCAACCTGTTATGCTTTTTTCTGTGGATGTTTTCAAAGACACTCTAATTCCTTTCAAAACCTGTTGTACTATAGGTTTGGCTCAGAACAAAAGCCAAAACCCGCAAAAATATGGGTTTCTGTTTCGCCAGGGGCGGTATCGTGCGATGCATAGGCGTATCACACGATATGAGTGATACACCATTGGTTTATGAAAGAAACTCGAATGCTCAAGTTTTTATTATGTTTTTTTGTGGTTTTGTGTTGTTGCGTGACTGCTACAGGTTGCAAACATTTCTGGCTAGTGAAAAGCTCCTCTAGCCGTTTGATGGCACCACACGATACCACCACTTTGGCAGTAGTGCGACACCTTTAGGCATTGCTTTATTTTCTTATGGTATGTCTTTTTTGTTGTTTTTCACGTTTATTTTCTACCTACTTGTCATCTATCCTTTTTTTAATGATATTTTATGAAGTGGGTGAATGTCTTTGGGTGTTTTTGTGGTTTATAAAGTGTAGATTTATTAAGTGAGTGGATCTATGGTGATTTGTGAAGTGATTTTATTTTATTTATTTTGTCATTATTTGTTTTTATTTTTTAGGCTTATTAAGATTTAATAAGATAAATTGAGATGTCAAGAAGTTCTCATTCTCAATTTGCGACATGATCTAATGGCCCAACATGATAGTAATTACTTTAATCGAGGGTAGGAGGTTGAGAATAACATATATTTTTTTGTGAGAAAGCCATGAGTGGTGGAGTTTTTCGACTGAAGCATCACTTAGCCAGAACTAGGAAGGAGGTTGCTCATTTTATAAGCAAATGATTGAGAGTATGGTTGAATAAAGGCAAGAAAAAGAAGATATAGAGATGTTTTGATATGAAGATGTTTGAGGAAGAGTTAGTTGCTAGTGGTTAATAGTAGTAGTTCTAGACTGCCCAAGAGAAAAAGAGTTCTGCAAGAAGATGCAAGTCATAGAAAAGAGAGGTCTTCTCGTTCCAATCCTTCTGGCATCCAATCATTTTTCCCTTCTCCTACTATACTCAACCTGGAATTCAAGATGTTCGCTTCTGAGCAATGTTGTGAGCAAATAGACCTCGTAATGAGAAGATTATGATGCATATATTCCCTTTAGTACAACAACAACTAAGCCTTTTCCCATATTAGACGGGGTCGCTTACATGGATTCTTTGTTTTCATAGAGCCCTATCATGTGTCATGTTAGCAATTAACTCACAATAAGCTAGATCATTCTTTATTGTTTCTTTCCAACACTTTTGTATGGATTCCCTTTAATACAATGAATTTATTTAATTTTCAAGCAGTAACATCTTCCTTTAATATGGTGAATTCATTTAATTTTCAAGCAATGACATACCATTGCTAATATTGGGTCAGGATATAAGATGATCTCTTATAATAAATTGGGAGGGAAATCATTAGATAAGACTGTTGTTGAAGTAAAAGTATATTACTATCATGATAGGGTATACTATCACGATAGATAGATGAACACATAGACGATGAAGGAGTTTATTGAACTTCTTCGTCTATTGTCTTACAAGACTTATATTTTTAATATTGTTTAACATCTTAGAGGAGTGTCATACATAGAGATTTTAAAGAAAGAATTTGATACTGTGATATTAAAGGTTGAATGAAAAAATATAGTCTAATTAATTATAGATAATGCAATACAAAGCAGTTGCAAAGGAGTTAGCTGAGAGCTATAATACTTTATAATACTTTTTATTAGATACCATGTACAACTCCTTGTATAAACCTCATTCTTGAGGATATTAGAGAGTTGGATGAGGTAAAAGTAACAACCGAGTGTTGTTAAGATATCAACAAATTTGTTTATAACTATGCAACAATTGATGGCACATAGATCTTTCATATTACTGCTACTCAGTTTGCTACTATTGTTTTGTATGTACATAGTATTATAAAACAAAGCAAGCTTCAAGATTTTTTTTGGTATGTATTAATTTTTTCTGAGCCAAACTTGGAGTGTAATGGTTGCTGAAGGAATTGGGAGGAAAACTAATCCACTAATTCCAGGTCATAATTTATTTGCAAGAGATAGAGTATATTGATATGCTCAATTGCATTTGACATGATATGTATAGACCAATGATATGGTATGTTGTAACGTGGCATGTATAATAAGGGAAAATCATAAAAAAAATTATAAAAAATCTAAAAAATATTTTTTTGAAATTAATAAATAAAATAATAAAATATTAGAAAACACAATCAACACTAAACAAAATCCAATTAATAACAAGTAGTTAATAAGTAATAAGCAATGGCATTTCACAATCAATAATAACTACATCATCAAGAGAGTTAAAGTTGTTAAACTATAAATTGAAACTAACATGTTGGTTCACATTACAATTTTACAAATACAAATTACAAAGTTTTGACTTCAAAGTTCAATTTCAATATTTCGTTCCACAAAACGTGGATTATAATCAACAAATGCATCATAAACATTGTAGTGAGGGTCGGCAACATAATCATCGTCATCATCAACATTATCTCACTCTATCTCCTCCATAATTGGGTCCTTCAATCCAACACCTTCCACATTGTCATCTCTAATCTCTTCTTCTGTCTCTATTTCTCTCTAGTTTCATCCTCTAAATTGATAAGGGAATTGTCATCTTCAATCTAATCCTCAAAAATATCAATATTTTCATAGCTAAATAGGACATATGACACCTTTCATATCCCTGTTGTCTCTCTTTGCATTTGTTTATAAAGAAAATAAAAGAAAGATACAACAATGTTATATACTTAGAAAATCATTCAGATTGATATGAATAAAATGATTATGATTTATGAGTAAAGAGTAACAAACATATTATAATTAAATTATTACCTTTACCTTAACTTCATACTTGTATGCAATATAGACAAAATCATCAAGACAAGCATGCTCCAATATGTATCTCTTCTTTGTGTGAATTAATGTTGTTTGTATTGTATTGTAACGTTTATCTTTTTTTCATGACATAATACAAGCATATCATAATGAATCATACTTTTTAAAAATATTTTAAAAATCAATAAGAATAGAAAATTTCAGTAAAAATCAAGAACAATTCTTATAAATCAAAATTTGGGTAAATCATTCATCAATTAAATTTTAACTCAAATTATGAGTACAACTTTCAACAAGTAGCAAATATTCTTTAAACGATGCACCATCTTTGGTGGACTTTTCGAGCTTAGAAAGTTTAGAAGTTTCCTTGATTGATCAACTAGCTCTTTTGTTGCTTAAAAAGAAGATTTTATTCAAGCTATTGGCTACTATTCTTGGCAAAACTGCTCGGGCAGCTTGCCAATTCCGTGAACAAGTGGTGTTGTTTGGCACATCCTAGTCGCCCATGTGGCTGCTGGCTTGGGCAGTGAATCACTTGCCATTTTTGTGAGATACACATGGAGGCTTAGATTGGCAAGTAGTAGGGAGCTGCCTTTCTTGCCCGTGAATCCAGTTAGGTTAGTTTCCTAAGTTTCCCAATTCACGGGATGGTGGAGTTCGGCTGGGAAGATATTTTGCTGCCTTTATTGTTTTCAAATTCGGGTAGACATAGTTGGGTAACCTACCAAAGTTAGATATGATTATAACCAGTTAGTTGCTAAGGTAAAGTGCTTTTCATGTTGGTGGAAACTTTGGAAATTGCTGATTCTCATGGGCCTTGGTTGTTATTCTTGGGAGGTTGCCCTTAAAGGCAAGGAATCTTTCTTGCTGAAGGGGATGAGATCAGATTAATACTTGCCTATTTCAAGGAGGAGAAACCTTCTAGTAGTGTAACACTTCAGCAAAAAGCACAAACCACACAAAATCACAGCAAAAACTCCAATGTTTTTATAAGCCAACATGAAACATACCTATACAGGGCCAATATGTGATACGTTCCTTGTATCGTGAGTAACTCAAACTATATGTTTGACTCAATATTACGTTAAGCAAATCTTAACAAGTTAGGTGCATCTACACCAAGGCGATATCACCTTCCATCTAAACACAACAACAACAACTAAGCCTTTTCCCATACTAGACGGGGTCGGCTACATGGATTCTTTGTTTCCACAAATCCCTATTGTGTGCCATGTTAGCAGTTAACTCCCAATAAGCTAGATCATTCTTTATTGTTTCTTTCCAACACTTTTGTGGTCGTTCTCTATCTCTTTTAATACTTTCCAAATTTAGTTTTTCTAACCTTCTTACAGGTTCTTCTTTTGATCTTCTTTCTATATGTCCAAACCATCTTAAACGATGTTCTCTCATTTTATCCTCTATTGGTGCCACTCCTAATTTGTTTCTAATAACCTCATTATGTATACGGTCTTTTCTTGTATGACCACTCATCCATCTCAACATCTTCATTTCTGTCACAGACATCTTTTGTACATGTTGATGATTAACTGCCCAACACTCAGAACCATAAAACATGGCAGGCCTAATTGCTGCTCTATAATATTTACCTTTTAATTTTAATGGTATCTTCTTATCACAAAGAATACCTGATGCTCCTCTCCATTTCAACCAACTAGCATTAATTCTATGTGTAACATCTCCATCAATTCTTCACTTTGAAAAATTGACCCTAGGTATTTAAAACTCCCTTTTGGAGAATGCAATGTGTGCCAATTTTAATTTCTATGTCCTCTGAAGTAGCCAAATGGTCAAATTTACATTCCATATATTCTGTCTTTGTTCTACTAAGTTGGAGGCCATTGCTTTCTAATATTTCTCTCCATAGTTCCAATTTTCTATTAACTTTTTCCTTAGACTCCTCTACTAATACAATGTCATCTGCAAATAACATACACCAAGGTGCTTCATCTTGAATATGTTTTGTTAACTCATCCATCACCATTATAAATAAGTATGGACTTAAAGTTGATCCTTGATGTAACCCAATATTAACTTCAAAGAAGTATGTCGTTCCTTCATGAGTCCTCACACATGTTTTTGCACCATCATACATGTCTCTTATAAGGTTAATATATGTTAATGGGATACCTCTTTTTTCCAAAGTTCTCGAAAGAACCTCCCTCGGTACCCTATCATAAGCTTTTTCTAGATCAATAAATATCATGTGAAGGTCTTTCTTTTTTGTTCTAAAATGTTCCATAAGACGTCTCAAAAGGTGAATCGCTTCAATAGTAGATCTACCTGGCATAAATCCAAATTGGTTCTCTATTTTACTTGATACTTATCTTAACCTACGTTCGATAATTCTTTCCCATAATTTCATAGTATGACTCATTAACTTGATACCTTGATAATTCACACAATTTTGAATGTCTCCCTTGTTCTTATATATGGGTATAAGTGTACTTGCTCTCCATTCCTCGGGCATCTTTTGGTTTTTCCATATTTCATTAAATAGTCTTGTGAGCCAAGTGATTCCTATTTCTCCTAGTATTTTCCAAACTTCTATAGGAATATTATCTGGTCCTACCGATTTACCGCTCTTCATATGTTTAAGAGCCTCTTTGACTTCATTCTTTTAAATACGTCGGTAGAAATTGTGGTTTATATACTTTTCGAACTTGGCTAAATCTCCTAGACTAATACTAACATCTTTATTTTCATTAAAAAGATTATAAAAATAGTTTTTCCATCTATTTCTTATATCATCATTTGCCACTAGAATTTTTTCATCCTCGTCTTTTATGCATCTAACAGAATTAAGATCTTTAGTTTTCTTATCTCTAGCACTAGCTATCCTAAAAATATCTCTTTCACCTTCTTTTGAGTTGAGTTTTTTATATAAGTCATCCCAAATCTTAGCTTTTGCTTCACTAACGGCCTTTTTCGCTTCCTTCTTTGCTTTCTTATAAGCTTCTAAAGTTTCACTTGTTTTCTTAGCATAATGTAATTTGTAACATGCCCTCTTTGCCTTGATTTTATTTTGTACTACTTCACTCCACCACCAAGCTTTTTTTTGTACCGGTACACCTCCCTTAGATACCCCTAACACATCTTTCGCCACTTTCCTAATATGTATAGCCATATTGTTCCACATATCACATGGTGTGCCAACATAATTCCAAACATCTCCTTGAAGTACTTTCTGTTTAAATATATCTTCTTTCTCGCTTTTGAGATTCCACCATTTAGTCCGAATAGCTCGATGCACTCTTTCCTTATTTGTCCATTTTTTTATTTGTAAATCCATAACTAAAAGTCGATGTTGGGTAGTTAAGCTTTCTCCTGGAATTACCTTACAATATTTTATAACGCGCTCTATCTTTTTTTCTACAAATAAAGTAATCAATTTGTGTTTGTGATAAGCCACTCTTATAAGTAATTAAATGTTCATCTCGTTTTTTGAAGATTGTATTGACTATAAAGAGATCAAATGACATAGCAAAATTTAAAGTCTCCCTACCTTCCTCATTTATATCCCTAAAACCAAAGTTTCCATGAATCCCTTGATATCCTAATGCCTCTTTACTGACATGTCCATTTAAATCTCCTCCTAAACAAATCATCTTCCTTTGTGGAATCTTTTGAAACACCTTATCTAACTCTTCCCAAAAATCTGTCTTTATACTATCTTCTAGTCCTACTTGGGGTGCGTAAGCACAAACTATATTCAAAACCTCTGCTCCTAACACTAATTTCAATGTCATGATTCGGTCACCATATCATTGTATGTCTACTACATTATCCTTTAAATCTTTATTTATGATAATACCAACTCCGTTTCGAGCCTTTTCTTTACCTGAGTAGCATAATTTAAAACCAGTATCCTCTATCTCCTTTGCTTTTTTTCCAACCCATTTTGTCTCTTGTAAACATAGAATATGAATCTTTCTCCGAATTATAGTATCTACCACCTCCATTAGCTTACTCGATAATGTTCCGATATTCCAAGAACCAATACGAATCTTATTATCTAGGACTAGCTTCCTTACCCCCCGCATCCGTCCATAATCAAAATGCGGAGACCCTCTCTGAAAATTTTTCACTACATTTGGGTGGCAATGTAGCAGGACTAACTTCTTTACCCACAAGCGTCCATAATGTGGGAACCCTCTCTGCAATTGATTCACTACATTTAAGCGAAAATATAGTGGCCCTTGCTTACTTCTTACTGCATTTGGGCTCTGCAGCACGTCACTAGGCGAGGACGCCCCAAAACAATGCTCATAATTTTTGTACAAAATCTAACAAAGTTTTACGCTGGCTGTCGGAACCCTAACACAACCCTCCTCCTTTATTCGGGCTTGGGACCAGCAATGCAAGGGTGATCCCTTACATGGGCGGAGTTACCTTCCATCTAAAATAAAACATAATAATAAGAAGCACCACAAATCATAATTAATTTAAAATCAAATAGTTTATAATTTGTCAATAGAAAATACCAAATCATACTTAGCCGCATGTGAGAGCACATACATGCAATTAGCCTTCCAAAATCTCTAACACTATATATACTTGCTTAACTCTAAATAGACATTGCACTAAGTACATGAATCTTGTATAAGATCAATTGTATTCACTATCCCCTTCTTAACTTCTTTATCCTCAATAAAGTTGGGAGAAAATCTAATAGAAGGATTAAGAAAATTTACAGCCACATGTAAATTATGATGCATTTGTCAGTTTCAGCATGTTTGAATTGTCTTTCAAATCTTCTTTAAAAGTGACCATTTGCGGTCAAAGTTTGCTTATGTTTCTAATTTGCATAAGAGGGCTATCTTCGCCATCTACCATTCTTATTACCCCTTGACCAAAGGGACTATTATCCTTAAAAATGACCAAAGGTACAATTATCCTTAAAAATGTATTGCACTTTTCCCAAAAGTTAGGTTTGAAAATAATATCTACTACATCAATCCCCTCTCTCTTTTTCCACCAACTTATAGAGCCTCATTCATTAGATACAAACATCTTTTTTAATACATTTCTATGTATGACATGATTTTGATCAGTAATAATGTTTGTAATAAATCTTGTCACTGAAGGCTTAATCAACTCTCTTTCTAGTGATGGATTCTCATCAAATGCAACATAGATGAATGATTATAAATAAACTTCATGATATTTCTGCATATATCAATTATCTCCTTGATTTCATCCATTGCACTCAAATCCTCAAGGATTAAGCGTATTCAATGTGCAATACATGGAGTCCAAACTAAGAATGGATGGTTTGACTCAAGAATCTTACCTACTACTACTACTTGTTGGAAAATGGGCCCAAGTGGCCTGGCTTGGCAGGTCCTACGGGCTCGAGCTGTCAGGTCTAAGACTTGCAGGGCCACTAGCTGTTGGGGGTTAACCCCCATTCCCTTCTCTTGCCCTCTTCTCCTCTCTTCTCTTTCTATTTTCTCTTATCTTCTCCTCTCCTATGCCTGATGTACTCTATAAATAAGGCTTTCATATAATGGATTTTCTCAAACCTTTTGTTGCTAAATAATATTCTTTTTAATATTATGCTTTTGTTGCAATTCATGTTATAAAAATCCGATAAAGTTTTACGCTGGCTGTCGGAAGCCTAACACAACCCTCCTCCTTTATTCGGGCTTGGGACCGGCAATGCAAGGGTGATCCCTTACATGGGCGGAGTTTATCAATATGTACAAAAGATGTTTGTGACAGAAATGAAGATGTTGAGATGGATGAGTGGTCATACAAGAAAAGACCTTATACAAGGTTATTAGAAACAAATTAGGAGTGGCACCAATAGAGGATAAAATGAGAGAATATTGTTTAAGATGGTTTGGACATATAGAAGAAAGATCAAAAGAAGAGCCTATAAGAAGGTATGAAAAACTAAATTTGGAAAGTATTAAAAGAGCTAGAGGACGACCACAAAAGTGTTGGAAAGAAACAATAAAGAATGATCTAGTTTATTGTGAGTTAAATGCTAACATGGCATACGATAAGGATATGTGGAAACAAAGAATCCATATAGCCGACCCCGTCTAGTATGGGAAAAGGCTTAGTTGTTGTTTGTTGTATTATGCCTTTGTTGTATACGCTTTATTATAGCCTTCTTTTCTAAGGCTTTTGCTAGTGATACTTTGAGTTGAAATTTATCAACCTTCCGCTGCCACATTGAAACATCGTCTTTATTACATAGTATCATAGAGTCGTTTTTTATCGTGGAAACGTCGATTGTTGCCTCGAAAAGCATGCTGATAGTGCTCTGGATTTTGTTGTAAGTTTACCTCTTTATAATTATTTTTCTCCTTGAAATATAGATGAAAAGTGAGGATTTAATTTCCGTTTAATACCTTCAAACTACAAAACATGAGTCTAAACTATGGAAAATTATCTATATTTTAAAAAATTATGGGATTATGTAAGTGGTTCGAAGGTAGAAGCCTCCATTAATACTACGCTTGAGCAAAAGGAAGAATATGAAGAAGGTCATCGAACGGTCCTATGGGTGCTCATGAATAATGTAAATAAGCACACTAGGGATACTTTGGCCGACTTCACTAATGCAAGAGAAGCATGAGAATATTTAGAAAAATCTCATATTCAAAGTAATGTTGCTGATAGAATGGCATTAAGAGACAAATTGGTCTCCCTTAGACAAGGAGATAAAGGGGTAAACAATTTATTTGGTGAATATTCTAATATTTGGAACTATATGGCTATAGAAAGAAATGTACACAATGTCTTAATGAGAGATAATGTGAAGACAATGAAGATTTTGTATATCAATTTATATGAAGTCTCTGAGAAGAATTTGAAGGAGTTAGGTCATTTCTTATTCATCAGAAACCGTTTCGTAGCAAAGAAGAGGTACTTACCAATCTTCAAATGACAGAAACAAGAATGAATGAAGCTAGGCTTCAAAGAGATACCGCATATAAACCTCGAGCAAATGTGAAAGCTTATCGTCCTCCTCATTTCAAAAACGAAGGATCAAGCGAAGCAAGAAAAGAGGTTATTTGCCATCATTATAGAGAAGCCGGGCACATAAGGCCAAATTGCCCTAAATTGAAAAAGAATGTGGCCTTAGTGGAAAAACATGTTTCATCTTTCATCCTTGCAAAAGAAAAAGTGAAGCAACTTGAAGTTCAAATGAAGGAGAAAGCAACAGTTGATGCAGTTTGCTCTTCTTCAACAAATGAAATTTAAGGTATGACCTCTTGGATTCTTGATTCGGGTGCTTCGTTTCATATGACTTCTAATGAAAAAATTTTAAACTCATGTGTTAAAAAATCTTTATCGTGTGTTTACACCGTGGATGGAACAAAATTAGATGTAGATAAAATTGGTGATTTACAAAATAAAAATTTTGAAATCCCTAAAATTAGTATTTTTCATAAACTAAATTTAAACTTACTCTTTGTATCTCAAATTTTGGATAAAAATTGTGTTATAACCTTTTCATCCAAATGATATATTGTAAAGGATCGCCTCTCAAAGAAGGTGATTGTTCGTGGCCATAAAGAGGGCAGACTTTACATTATGGACTATTTGTATAGTATAAGATATGTTAATGTTTTTATAAATGATGTGCTTTTATGGCACAAGAGAATAGGACATCTCAATGCTAAAAAATTGTATCAATGCCCTCTTTGAATAAAGTCTAAGGAATATTTTTCTTCCAAAGAATGTGTTCTTGGTAAATCTTTCATTTCCAAACAAAACACATGTTACCAGAAGACCCTTCGAAATAGTTCATTCAGATATATGGGGATCGGCACTCGTTTTGTCTAAAAGAGGTATTTCCTACTATATCATTTTCATAGATGATTTTACTAGGTATACATGGGTATATCTTTTAAAAGCAAAATCTGATGTCTTTTAAAATTTTGTTATCTTTCGTAATCTTCTAAAAAATCAATTTGATTCTGAAATCAAGATCTTTAGATCCTATTCATTAGGAGAGTTTGTGTTAAAGGATTTTAAAAATCATCTCAATACGTTTGAAATTATACATCAAACTTCTTGCTCTAAGACTCCCCAATAAAATGATATTTTTGAACGTAAACATAGACATATTTTGGAAACCACAAGAACCTTGCTTTTATTAAGTGGTGTTCCTAAGAATTTCTAGGCAGAAGCTATTATGACTGCAGTCTATTTAATTAATCGGATGCCCTCTTCGGTTTTACAAAATTTGTCTCCTATAGAAAAACTCTTTAAAGTTTCTCCCAACTATTCAAGACTGCGTGTTTTTTATTGTAAATATTTTGTTTATACCGACAAAGACGATAAACTATATCTCGTGCCATAGAATATGTTTTCTAGGATATGGAATAACTAAAAAGGGGCATTAGTGTTATGATTATAAAAATGATAAGCTTTATTTATCACGAGATGTCAAGTTTTTTTGAAAATGAATATGTTTTTAAAGGCATGGATGATGTTAGTTCTCTTGATGACTCCTACTCCTTAAATGATATTTTAGGTGAAGAGGTAATTCATGATTATGAAGAAACCTATACACACGTAGCTAGATTAGAAGCTATTAGAATGTTACTTGCTTATGCTTGCATCATGAATTTCAAATTATATCAAATGGATGTTAAAAAAGTGCTTTTCTTAATATGGTTTATTCAAGAGGAGGTATACGTTGAACAACCTCTAAGTAGGTTTTGAAAATCATAAACTACCCAACCATGTTTTTAAACTTAAAAAGGCTTTATATGGCTTAAAGCAAGCTCCCTAGCTTGGTATGAAAGAGTTGAGTAAGTTTCTTTTAGAAAATGGTTTTCAAGAGGAAAAATTCTGATACTACCACTTTTCATTAAAAATAAAAAGCATGATATTCTTCTTTGTGCAAGTATATGTGGATGATATTATCTTTGGTGCTACTAATGAATCCCTTTGCAAAGAATTTGCTAAGACAATCTGAGCATGAATTTGAAATGTCAATGATGGGAGAGTTGAATTCTTCTTGACTTCAAATCAAACAAACAAATGAAGGGACATTCATAAGTCAAACCAAATAATCGCAAGGAATTGCTCAAGAGGATTCGAAATGGAAAACGCTAAACACATGGCCACTCCAATGGGCACTTCTGCTATTTGGACAAAGATGAAGGAGGTAAATCAAGAGAAATAACAAATATAGAGGTATGATTGGATCTACTCCTTTATTCTTACGCTAGTAGGCCGGATATTATGTTTAGTGTATGCATGTATGCTAGATATTAGGCAAACCCTAAGGAATCTCATTTAAGTGTTGTTAAACGAATAATGAAATACCTAGTAGGCACTTCACAAATGGGCTTTGTGGTACCCTAAGGGTGCCTCGTGTAAGCCCAATAAGGCTATTGTTGAACTACGATTTTGCCGGGTGCAAATTGGATAGGAAAAGTACTAGTGGGACATGCCACTTGCTTGGTAGTTCTTTAGTTTCTTGGCATAGCTAAGAAACAAAATAGTGTGGCTTTATCTACTACTGAGGCTGAATATGTTGCAGCCGAGAGTTGTTGTGCTCAAATCCTATGGATGAAGCAACAACTTTTAGACTACTGGTCTTCGGCTTGATCACGTCAGATAAGATATGTGATAACACTAGTGCAATAATATCTCTAAGAATCCCATTGCATTCTAAAACAAAGCATATAGAGATAAGACATCACTTTATCGAGAGATTATGTACAAAAAAGGGATTTACGTTCTTGAGCTTGTTGAAGCTACTACAGCAACTTGTAGATATTTTCACTAAACCTTACCCAGCAAAGAAGCTATTCTTTTATATTAGAGAAGAATTGGGCATAATTGATTAATCCAATACATAAGTGCTTGAAGTTATTGCTTAAGTTTTTTTTATCTCTCTTGAATCTTTACTTGACTTAAGCTTCGTAGATATCCCAAATCTTATTTTAGGCGTAACTTATGTTTAGTGTAAGTTAATTCTCTTTTAAATCGTAATATTAAAGACGTATGCTTTATTGTGCCCACTTTTGATAGTTTTATTCAAATAAATCTAGGTTTATTCGAATAAACTGACATCTATGTCAGTTCTGTGTTTGCTGTGCTCTATCTATTCGAATAAAATTCAGATCATTCAAATAACCAGAGACTTATTTTATCAATCATTTACTTTTGCTCTCTATCTATTCGAATAAAATTAGGATCATTGGAAAATAACTTGGAGAGCTTATGGCTTATCGATCATTTTACTTTTGCTCTCTGTATCTATTTCGAATAAAATCAAGCTTATTTGAATAACCCGAGATAACCTTGGCTTGATAGTCTTGCTTATTTTATGCCTCGAATTCGAACCCCTGAGTTATTGAATGGCCACAATAAATAGCCTGATCTTGCTTTACGGATCTTTTTATTCAAATAGGATCCTCATACTAATCGAATAAAACCTAGCGAGTAAAACTCCTCCGGCTTTTGAGTTTCTACTGAAGGTTTGTTTGAATAAACCTCTTAGGTCATTCAAATAAACACAGGCCTCTCTTTAAAAGGCCACGTACGCGCCAAACCATCTCACTCCCTACTCTTGTAACTTAACTACCCACGCCTCCATTTTTTTCTCTCTCGCTTTCCTCCTCAGACTACTCCTCTAACTTTTACAACTTTTTTCTACTCTCTCTCTCTCTCCTTTAACCAAATACCATGTCCTTCTTCTTCTAAACGTCCTCGCACGAAGACTATGCCTTGCAAAATAATCATTGACTTCGAGAAGGCTCTCCTTAACGAAGAGTACTGGGTCTATGCCTTGCAACAATCCGCTTGACTTGAGAAGGCTCTCCTCCCCAACGAAACTGCGGTGGCTTCATTACCGAGCTTTTGTGAGCATAACCTTGTCCGGCCCAAATACCTTGGCCTCTCCTCTTCTTTCGGGAAGAATAGAGGCTTTGACTTTACTCACCACTGTTACAAAACCAGGGGTTCTACAACTACTGTTCTCCACCGAGACTACTCTCTACCCGGCTCTTGGTGAAGATGTTTTTACTACATTCCGATGGCATTTGATGGCAGAACCTCCTCTCTGAAGTCTACGATCGAACGTCATAATCACTCCGCAGAGAATCGGCGTAACTCTGTTTGGGTTGTAGTTCACTAACGCACACTCATTGAAGATGATGATAACACCCTTCGAGGAGTCTAACACCAGGATTCTCGGAGTTCGGAGGACTACCGAACCTGGTCTAGCTGCTTGACAAGTATTCAAGGGTGAATGTTAAAGACAGATAGGCTTCGCATTATGCCTTTGCTGACATCTCTAGGGCCCCGAGAGTGGAAATTACCCTAAAGAGCCGAAGATGACAAATCTTCGTGTCTGATCCCGAAGAATGGTCATCGATCAACTTGCCCGTGTTCTGGCTCATGAAACATATGATGAGGCCAAGGGGCAAGGAAAAAATAACTGCCACTTGCGGTGATGGTATTCTGATCATCTTCGTAGCTGCCGAGTAATCTGATCCTCGTGTCTTGGTCATCGAGCGAGCCATTGCGCTTTGTGTTTATCATGAATGTCTTCTACCCTGATGAGGGCCGAGAGCGTAGGAAATGATACGACTTGCATATGGTATTCTGCATCCTTTACTGGCTTGGTGTGACCATATCCTCGTTGTCTGATGAGTTTGACGGCGAGCCATTACCGATGACTCATTGTAACCAATGTCTTCGGCTCCCATCACTCTGCGTAGCATGAATTATGGCTACGCGGGTGATGATAGGTTGGCGTGTACCCATATGAACACACCTGATGATGGAGTTTGATAGAATACACTGTGCCTGAACGATGCTCTTGTTCTTCCCGCTCACTTGCTCGCATCACTCTGGAGCCCCCCTTAACTCGCTTCTTCACCTCCGCCTACCGTATGCCTATATTCTAGGAACTTTAGTTCTCTAGGATCTTTTGATAGAATGAGAGGTGTTTTATTTACGTGGTTCTTCCTTTTACGAGGCTGCATCACATACTACACACACTTGGTTCCTCGCCACAGGATACTGTTCTAGGAGCTTTTAGTTCTTGGGATCTTTGTTTTGCTGTGTTTTATTTATTTACCGGCTCTTGTAGTATGCATCTTTTTTAGTTAATGAATAAATAAAGTTTTTTTTCTTGCATTGATATGGTATGCTTTTAGGTTATGCATTTATACTTGAATATTTAATACTATGGGATTCCTACCCCTCACTTTTTGCTCGCGGCAAAAGGGGAGAAAAATTTGAATTTAAATTTTTGTGAGAAAGGAAGACAGGTAAAATTAAAAAAGAGTTTGGATTCCGCATGAAAGGGGAGCTGCACGCATCTGCTGATAAGCGTTACCTCTTGCATATAATTAAAGAGAGGGAGTAACCTTTTAATACCTCTTTGTGAATTCCAATTACTATGCACTAATTCTCTTCTCGTTGATTGGTTGTCATCATCAAAAAAGGGAGAATGTGTTTGGACATATGCCTTTGGCATTTGTTTTGATGATAACAAACGTGAAGACAAAAATGAAGGTGATGGAAAGGCCAAGTCCAAGATCTGATAAGAATAGCTTTAAACGTGAAGACAAAAATGAAGGTGATGGAAAGGCCAGAGTCAAGATCTTATAAGAGACGTAAGCTTTTAGGACTTAGAGTCTTTTAATGTGCAGACTCACCTTTATTATCTCCTTTGTTTTGAAAGAAAATATAAAGGTGGCCTTAAAAAGAAACTCAAGAGTGTTTTGAAATGATTTCTTCAAATCAATGGTTTTTATTGTTTTATTAGAGGTAAAAGCTTGCTCTCTGTTGAATAAACCATCTGCCGCACGCTTGAAGTTTTTAAATTGCTATTCGACCAAGAAGGTTAGCTATTCGAATAACAATGAGTTTCTCGGAAATGTTTTGATAAAAACATTGATTCGAACCACTCAATTTGTTATTCGAATAATCCTTCTCTTTGAAACTACATTTTGAAAGTGTTAGATTCGAATAAACTTGGTGTTATTCGAATAAACCATATCGATTTGGTTTTTCACGATGATGTTATGAATGAGCAGTGTTATTTGAATAATGGTTTACTCGTGATTCGGAATAAATACGCCTTTGCGTATCATTGATATAAAAATATGTTTTGGAAAATTATGAGTTTTAAGTACACCCCGATGGTCATTTCTTTGAAATTTCTCTATAAATAGAAGCTTGAAATAGAAGCTTGGGTCATCTACTGAAATAAATTTCTGTGGCTCGAAGTGTTTTTCACTTGCACTAACTCGCGTGAATGTATTTTCCTACGACTCTATTTTTGATCAAAACTTTGAGATATTCAGCGTGAGTAGGCTCCATTAACTTAACTTTAATTTGTATATAATTTGCTTTTGAGTGAGAGTTTTTCTCTTCATTTATTTTTACTGCTATAATCGTAAGGGGTGAGGTATCCCTCCAAGGTTTTGTGTAAGGGGTGAGGTATCCCTACAATTTGAGACTTTAGCACAAAAGGGTATTGAGTTTCTCTCGTGTGTGAAAAGTGCTCTTTTGCAGTATGTGATTTACTGCCAGCTTTATTATGAAGCTTGTATACATAGTGAAAAATCTCGGCTATTGTTTCAAGGAGTGGGGCCGTGAGGACCTATACAGGTAGGTTAGTGGTTGAACCGGGATAAATATTATTACTGCTTTCTCTCTTCTTAATCTCTTTATTTTGGCTACTGACTTTATTTTTATTACATATTTGTATCCTTTACTGTTTTTTTAAGTTTTTCTTCTACATCTCATATTTTGTGCTTTTATTTACTTCTAAAATCGTTATTTTGTGCTTTTATTTATTAGTTTTAATATTTGTGTTTTCTCCTAAAAGAAGTTTGCGAAAAGTTTTTATACTCGATTCTTGCACTCTTGGAGTATTGGAAAGCCATACTTTGGTAATAAAAAGCTTGAACCTTATATGAACATCTACTAACTATCTTCATCTTTATGCATGTTCTTGTTTTCATGCTTTTGTGTCAAAGTGACCTTTTCTTTTTCTTGCGGAAAGAGCTGTATTGGCAAATACTTTATCAACTCTATCATGTAAGGATGAGTTCTACACACTGGTTAGAGTTTGCATGATATCGGAAATAATGTTGGTGCCTGTGCAGGAATACTATAACTTAAATCTCTGTTGTGATGGTGTAGCAACATATGCCTTTTCTTCCAGGGATTGCCACTACCATCATTAGCAAGCTTTGAGGATATTCTTTTGGTTGTTAGTAGTTTAGCCATGAAAGGATGCCTTTTCTTTGGAGAACTGCCTCTCAAGTTGGCTGAAACAGAATCCGACCACCTCAAGGTTTCCATGCATCATGATGTTGAAATTTGTATAATTCTGTAGGTGACCAAATGCACGTTAAGTTTGTTATGGTATTTTCATTGTAGGATAATATTCAAAGATGGGCAGGCAGGCTTTTCATGGGGAATGGATTTCGAATGAACATGGTTTCATATGCTCAAGTTGCTCTAGACTTCCACCGTGACCCTCCAAGAGGAAAATGCAGTAACATCCTTTTTGTGGCAGAGCAAATCCGGTTGTCTGATTGCCAGGTAGCGCAAAATGACTTTTTGTTTGTAGTCATGACTTCTAGCTATTGCACATTTCTTCACTCTGGCCCCTCCTCTATTTCTCTATCTCTCTGTGTGTGTTGGTGTGCCCGTGCATGTGTGCTATGTGTTCCTGGTAGGACTGCTCGGCATGCATGAGTTCCCAGTCTCTCATGAATCATGAGTTAAGTGAACCATCCGATGGCTCCAAGCGTCCTAAGTGCAAATTTGCACCTTTCTCATGCTGGGTTCTAGGAAACTCATAGAATAGGAAAAGTACATTTTAAGTCAATTCTCTTCTTCTGCTTCTTTCTCAGTCCGTTTCACCTTGTGAGCAAAATGCATTATTATTGCTACAGATGGACTCTTGGAGGAGAGAATTACAGAGGGCAGAAGATGAAGGGGATGAAGAAGGATTTGAGGATATGTAGATCACAGGTAGCCAAATTTGCAAAGCTCTCACTGACTGCCTCGTTGACTTTCAACTAATCATTTGTTATGCTTTCAACTTTGAATTCATCTGTAGTATAGGGTACCGGTCAAATGTTTATGTTGTCAACTTTTGAAACTAAAGTGTTAGAACGACGCCTGATGTTTTGTCCAAGTTCATCCTTTTCCTCCGAAAAGTGGTTTTTTTTGTTGCAATCACTGGCAGAGCTCAAGCACTACCAGAAACTAAGGGCAACAAACTGATGTTGATTTTGTTAATTAACAAAAACAAGCAGCGGGCAAAAGCTGGAGTCACCATTGACTTCATCCTTTCTGCTTTTTGTGATGCCACCGAAACATGGTGGGCGTGGGTTGCATTTGCTGCTGCACATCGCTGCTTCTCAACTGCTGCCATCCTCATTAACTTCCCTTCCAAATTATCTCATCCTTTGGATTTTCAGCTGAGGGAAGAATAAACCTTCGACATAGTAGTGTGCTTCACTGACAGTTTTAATTCATTTTGGCAAGCTCGAAATCAACTCATGATATTAGGCTATTAGCTAGGCTGACATAATAGTAATCATAATAATCGATTATGATGAAGAGGAGTAGTGAGCAACCTAAGAATGAGCATGTATTAATTACCTCCGTTTTCTTCAACTCTGCCTCTTCCTTGGCGTCCTGCAGGTTTATCCAAGCTTGGGTTTGCCTCCTCTCTGGCACCTGGAACTCAAAAACACTCTTGGGTTTTTCTTTAATCACTTTCTTGTGTGTAGTCATCATTTACAAAGTTTGCTTTACTTGGGGTTGCATCATGTTGGAGTCGTTGCAAGAATTTCTAACCCCACGAGAGCAGGGAAGTAAAGATATTTACAGACTTCAAGCACAATCCTTTTCCATGTCAAAGGGCAAACAAGGTATGTGATGCAACTTGATACTTATCTAATGTACTTGTTTTCACATGTAACAAGATTTGAAAAAGTAACTGCTTATATCACTGATTGGTGCTCATGAACACGATCGATTAGCAGTTTGGGTTGGATTCAGTGTTGAAATTTGTTGACCCAACCTTAGCCTGGTCATGCAAAATCTTGGCGTCTTTGATTCAATTTTGCTAGGACCCAACCTGTTGGACATTCTTCTAGCATAGCCTACCAGAGTTTGAGTAGAAAATGTGAAGGTTTGTGTTCTACTTATTTGTTGCATATGTTGAAGTTTTTAGATTTCTTGTGTCTTTGAAGGCATTAAGCTAATTTACGCAAAGCTGGTAAATTTCAACAATTGATTCTCACGGAAAAGCGAAGACATGCAATTTTTTTATTTCAAAGTTTGTTTGAACCAAGTACTCCTCACCTGTGGTAGTGATGTACTCTTGCATTTATGTTCTAGCCACAGATAGAGGGGTTGGAGGATTGCTTTAAGTAGCAGACAACTAACAAAAGACTTTCGTCAAATCTTTTAGTATGATGTTCGATCCTTTTCATTAATCATAAATCAAAGGTGATGGGATGGTTGACATCGTCGTAGGTCCTTGTGGCACCCTGTAGTCAAGCCCAGTTAGTGTGGATGAAGGCTTGGATAAGGTACTTCTGTATTTCATCCCAATTTGTTTTCCCATGAAAACAAGCGACTTATCCGAACCAAGGATGAATATAGGCAACTGTAATCGCTGATCGAAAGGTAACCATCTTTAACTGTAGGCCACATATGTTGCTGAAGTTCCAATAGATGGCAGTTCGACATTTCAAGAAGAGTTCTACTGACAGTTTCGTAATGCAAGGTTTCTTTACTTGTAGGGTAATCGTCAAATGCGTACAAACTTTTTCATCTGACTGCCGAAGTATTCCGACTTCCTAATTTGAACAGAACTGTTACTGTTGCATGAGAAGTTCAGAGAAACCAAACATTTTAGCACCCACACAATGAGCTGCAAATTGCCTCGCCAAGGGACTGACTGACTAAAAGGAGACTTGAAGCTCATAAGTTAAATCATGTCCAGATATACACATTGGCGTCCGAGACCGAAGCTTTCCAATAGAACAAGAAAAAGAAAAATAGAACTAGAAAAAGACAGAAAGAACGAACTGGTTTTTGCTTTAAAATATTTCTGACACTTGAAATGTAATGTTATTTTGCACCTTCAGAAGAAAGAACTTTACAAGAGACTCGTGCGTCAGGGAAATTTGGTAATTTTACCTTCACAGGCTTTATCAAACCCGAGAGATTCAGAGGTTGGGAAGGCTTCAAAATGAAGGTTGTGAAAGATGAAGACCAAGTTGAACTGGATTAATATTGAACCATTGATTTTGAGTGATTCAAATGAATGTGAAGGTATGTTCAAACCATCATTCAATGACAAATTCCAACATTGTCAATGGATGTTCATTGATGGTTATGTTGACAATGCATGTCCCACCATCTTCAATGTTTCACATAACTTCATCAATGCACCCTGATTACTAGTGGTGGTGGTGATGCCCAAGACCAGCTTAAAAAAGTTTATCAATGCAGCCACCGGAGCCAAGTAGAATTCTTCCAATCACTTGATGCGAAGCTTATACCTTGAACTAGTTGGTGATCGAAATCTGGTGTCACCGAAATCTGGTGTCAACTTGTTGTTCACCAAGGGCCTAATCATAGTTGTCAGCATGGATCACATTAACTATGGGACTTAACTCAACCACCTAAATTAGAAACAAGAGTTAATTTTCCACCTTTCCAAGAAGCATTAGATTTCCTAGGAGTTAAAGGCTCTTCATTTTCCATGTAGTCATTAAGTGCTTTAGGTAGTTCCTAGGCAGTAATAATTATAGTTAGTTAACAGTTCTAAATTAATTAGGACACAATTTCTAATATTTTGAGAATTACAGTGTTTAGTTTTTTACTGCTCAGCTTAGAGGATTTGTTCTAAGCTGTAAATAGGCAAGCTTAGGTTGTACTGAGGGAGCTTTTGGAGGAATAGAATTCGTGAGTTTGAAGCCCTTTCTTTACTCTTATCCTTTTCAAAGGTGGTGAGTGACTTTGCTTTTATTGTTATCCTTGGATGTGACGAGTGTGATTCTTATCACTCTTCCTTCAGTGTGGTGAATCAATCCCAATGAATACATCTGTGGCGTGCAAAGAAATTATTGGTTACATCTGTTAGTTTTTCATTATCTCCCTCTCATATTCTACCTTTGCCTCATTCTCCTTCTCACTCGGTTCTCTCTACTGGCGATTCCTATCATTTCATGCTTTCATTAAGATCGAGAGACTTTTAAGTTATGATTATGTTCAAATTGTCGCCTATCACAGTGTATCATTCGAGCAAGCATTGCATCATGGCCTAGAATAGAAGCAAGAAAAGATGAAGAAGCAACTGAAATGCCTAGCACAATCCATTGAAACACTGGCCAAACTACGATCTCTTCAACCTTGCTCTCAGACACTAAGTGAAGCTACCCTTAGCCAATTTGTGAAGCGAGGAGATTTATCACATGAAGAGAAAACCCTATCCCAGTTATGATGCACTATTAACAAGACACCCCATCAAAAGGAGTTGAACCTGAAGCGATGTCATTCTCTAAGAAGAACGATGAAACGCCAAGTGAAATCATTGTTGAGTAAGACAAAAAGAAAATCCTTCTCACCCTCCTTAGATTGGAGCAAGACGAAAGGGAGCATGAGAGTGTTATACAAGAAGAGAGTCAATCTTCTTGTGGCAATATGTGAAGTTACCATGTTAATTGCAGTTAGCGAAGAACTAGAAATTCGAAACAATCTTGGAACCAGTAAAGTTTCCTTTACAGGGTGGGATTCCAATGAAGTCAACAAAGTTGAAAGTAAGCGGATTGAGCCTTATGGCCATGGCGTAAAACTGATTGGTCAACATATCCTATCTAATTTTGTATTTGTTCTTTCGTGCCAACAAGTCTACTAATCAAGAGCGTAAAGATCTACCGTTTCTTGCCCGTGAACTAAATCAACTTCCTTTGGACACACCCATCTCCTTCCAAGATCCTTTCTTGAAATCTATTAAGAGAATTTGTATCCCATTGAGTTCCTGGTTCTACAATGCAAGACAATACATGGAGGATTTGGATAAAGAAGAGTTGTTTCTTATTTTTGTAGAAATGGTGTGTTTAACCATATTATCCAGTGATTTTACACTGGCCATTACAACAACCCTATTGAAACTATTGAACAAGGACGTATGAAAATTTTATCATCAAAATGGGGATTGAGTTCCAAGTGTAGTGCCACCTATTCTTGTACATGTTAAGTGTACTAGGCCTTCGAGTCTTGCAAGGGGGCTGGTGAGAAAATATTGGTAACTAGAAGTAACATGGGCACTTTACTAGAAGCTCATGGAAGATGATCATGGGCAACATAGATCACCGAAAGATAAGCTACTGGATTAGAGGACAAATCCAAAACAACCCAAAGAGAATGATGCACCAAGACCAGCTTAAAAAAATTGATCAATGCAGCCATAGGAGCCAAGTAGCATTGGTCCAATCACTTGATGCGAAGCTCATACCTTGAACCAGTTGGTGATCGAAATCTGATGTCAACTTGACACTGTCCATGAATCTACTGCTCACCAAGGGCCTAATCATTGTCAGGATGGATCACATTAAATATGGGACTTAACTCAACCACCTAAATTAAAAACAAGAGTTAATTTCCTGCCTTTCCAAGAAGCATTAGATTTCTCAGGAGTTAAAAATGCTCTTTTTATTTTTCAGGTAGTCATTAAGTGCTTTAGGCAGCTCCTAGGTAGCAATAAGTATAGTTAGTTAGCAGTTTTAAATTAATTAGGATACAATTTTTAATATTTTGAGAATTGTAGCATTTAGTTTTTTAGTGCTCAACTTAGAGGGTTTGTTCTAAGCTATAAATAGGCATGCTTAGGTTGTACTGAGGGACCTTTTGGAGGAATGGAATTCGTGAGTTTGAAGCTTTCTTTACTCTTATCCTTTTCAAAGGTGGCGAGTGACTTTGATCTTATCATTTATCCTTGGACGTGGCGAGTGTGATTCTTATCACTCTTCCTTGAGTGTAGTGAATCAACCCAACAAATACATTTGTGACATGCAAAAAAATTATCGATTGTATCCGTTAGTTTTCATTATATCCCTCTCTCATATTCTACATAAGGTGTGTGTGACCTAAAGGAGTTGTTGATCTTGGTGAAATTCAAACTTAGGACCCAAGCCTTTGTAACCTTATTGCATGGTAGAGGTTGAGGCATTCTTACTCTAGTTTCAAGAAGAGATCTGAACATCAGATCCCAATATCTCAATGAAATGAAGATCTGCCTCTAAAGTGGGTGAAACAAGATCAAAGAATCTGTGACGGTTAGATGAAGATGGATGGGGCATTGCAACTTTTACTTCCATGAGCATTGCGGACCCGTGCAAGCCAATGCCTAGCATAGCCTCATGATATATCACTGCCCCTCCACCAAACCAAGAGAAATCGGTCCTTGAAGGCACCTGATGATGGCAACGATGGTTCTCTCTCGTTCAACCCACTTATGAAAGACCTTGCCTTGTCCTACCGGCATCCTTTCCTCGTGTGCAGCACTACACCAGCCCCGCTCTTGCCTCTCTCACACCACATGCACACAAACTCATGATTGTTTGGTTGAGAGCAAGGAGAAGAAGACAATGATGTTTGTTCCAAAAAGATTGAATTTTTATCAAAGGCCTGATCTGACATAAGACCTCAAAAGGGGTTTATATACTCAATCCATATTGATGTAAACGGATCATAATGGGCCATCTCATATTCAAGTCAAATGGAAATCCAAATTGCAATGCAAAGCAAACTAAACAAGACCCAAACTCACTAAACAGACATGGATCTTAATCATTTGTCCCTACATGGTGATGTGTGCCAAGTTTGTTGAAGCAATCCGCCATGAACCTACAATAAGGATCACACCAACAACTCACCACTAAGCCTTGCACAAGACTTAGATAAGAGGAACAAGGGACAAGAAGGCCCTGGGAAGGAATCTTACTTAAACTTACAGGACTTTTATTATCTCAAGAATGACTGAACAAGATGCTCTCCAATACCAGCCCAAATCGGGTATTTTTAGGGTTGGAGAGGCATTATTGGACACTCCTTATATAGAAATCTGACCTTGGAGATTTAGAAAGTTTTCAATGCCCACCAACTATGGTTTCTTTTTTATAAAACTTACTAATCACATCCCTAATACTGAAAATAACAAAAGAAATATCTGACCAACAATATGGGCCTTATTATAGGCAAGAAATAAAGAAAAAACGTGGCATTATCATTGATCTTGGCCAACACTTGGAATGGCCCATCTCCTCTTGGTTGAAGCTTGGATTTCCTTTGTGAAGGAAATCTCTCTTTTCTCATGTGCACCAGACCCAATCTCCGGGTTCAAACACCACCTTCCTCCTCCCTTTGTTGCCTTGCCTAACATAGCTTTTCGGTCTTCTTCTCAATTTGAGCCTTGACTTGTTCGTGTAACTTCCTCACAAATTCAGCTTTTAGCCTTGCCATCTTCATGCTTTAAAATTGAAGAGTTAGGCAATGGTAATAAATCAAGAGGAGTGAGAGGATTAAATCCATAAACAACCTCAAAAGGAGAATATTGAGTAGTACTTATGAATGGAAGCCCTATTATAAGCAAATTCCACATGAGGCAAACACTCCTCCCAAGACTTAATGTTCTTCTTTATTACAGCCTCTAAGGAAGAAAGTGTATATTAACTACCTCGGTTTGCCCATCCGTTTGGGATGCAAGTAGTGGAGAAAAGAAGCTTTGTACCCGCTTACCCCAAAGTCCTCCAAAAGTGACTTAAGAACTTTGATCAGAAACAATAACTTCTTGTCACGATCTGAAACAATACTTCTTGGAAGGCCATGAAGCCTTACCACTTCTTTGAAGAACAATTCAGCAACATGACAAGCATCATCAACTTTTTTACATGGTATAAAATGTGCCATTTTAGAAAACCTATCCACCACCACAAAAATTGAATCCTTACCATTCTTTGTCAGGTGGTAGTCCTACAACAAAATCCATTGACAAATCAATCCAAGGAAAATCGAGGAATAGGCATGGAGTAAAGTCCATGAGGCATCACTTTAGATTTAGACTTTTTACAAACAATGCATTTTCACAAAACTTTTTGCACATCATGTTTCATGTGTGGCCAATGAAAATGTTCGTGCAACATGTCTAAAGTCTTTTGAACCCCAAAATGCCCCATTAGTCCCCCTTCATGCGCTTCCCTCACAAGCAACTCTCTTATAGAACTTTTGGGCACACATAATCTCTTTTCTTTAAACAAAAAAAACCCTTGGTGCCTAAAATATCCATTTTGAGCAATGCTTGCAAACAATTAGCATAGATATGGGAAAAATCTTTATCATGCTCATACAATTCTTTGATGCATTCAAGCCCAAACAATTTTGTTTCAAGGGTAGAAGTAAGGTATACCTTCTTGAAAGTGCATCCGCCACATATGTTGGCCTTACCTTTCTTATGCTTGATCACATATGGGAATTGTTCAAGAAACTCAACCCACTTGGCATGCCTCTTATTCAACTTTCCTTGTCCTTTCAAGTACTTTAAGGACTCATGATCACTATGGATAACAAACTCTTTGGGCAAAAGATAATGTTGCCATGGTGTGTCGGTAGAAGGAGGCCAAACCATGAAAATTGCATACACTCAAATTGGTGGGAGTCAGCCACTCTTGAATGGCTTGAATCTTCTTGGGGTCAATCTTCACTCCATGAGAGGACACAATAAAACCCAAGAATACAACATGATTAGTACAAAAATAATACTTATTTAAGTGGATATAGAACTTTTGTTCCCATAGGACTTCAAAAATACAATGGAGGTGTCCTAGGTGCTCTTCAATATCATGACTATATACAAGAATATCGTCAAAGTAAACCACAACAAATTTTCCAATGATCGCCCTAAAAACATGATTCATGAGACGCATAAAGATGCTAGAAGCATTTGTGAGACCAAATGGAATAACAAGCCACTTATACAAACCACACATGGTTTTGAAGGTGGTCTTTCTTTAACCTCCTTCTCTCATTCAGATTTAATGATACCCACTTTTTAAGTCAATCTTAGAAAAGATAGAAGCACCATGTAATTCATCCAATATGTCATCAAGACAAGGAATAGGATATTGGTATTTTATGGTAATCTTGCTGATGGCTTTGTTGTCCATGCACATTCGCATCGTCTCATTCTTCTTTGGTACCAAAAGTGTTGGTACCGAACAGGGGCTCATGGACTTCTGCACTACTCGTTTGATAAGGAGCTCATCAACTTGCCATCGTAGTTTCTTGGTTTCTTCGGGGGTACAATGATAGACTGGTCGATTAGGTAAGAGAGTTCAGAAATAAGATTAATTTGATGTTTAATTCCTCAAAATGGGAGAAGGCCAATAAGTTCTTTTGGAAAAATATCTACAAATTTATTAAGTAATGCCTGAACCGATTTAGGAAAGGGGGTAGTAGAGCTGACTAGGGTCTCCTGGGGTACTAAGAGGAAAAACAGGTAGTGGTGCAACACAATTTTCAAGGCTTGGGAATTAGAAACGAAAAGGCTTTCTTTGGGGTTGTTATGTTGTGGTCTTTAAAGGAGAGAATTTTAGAGTTGAGGAGACTAGGTGGAAGATGGATGTCTTTAGGGATAAGAGGTACAAGGACAATATTATTTCTTTGGTACCTTAAAGAATAAGTATTTTGGAAACTATCGTGTCTAACTTTTCAATTAAATTGCCACAGACGAACCAAGAGTAAATTACAAAATTCTATCAAAATTACATCACAAATGATTTCATCCTTATAGTTTTTTGGACTTCACTCTTGTTACTCAACCATTGAAGCTTATATGGATGGGAATAAGGAATAAGTGTAAGGTTGAGTTTTCTTATCATTTATGTAGATGCATCATTTACACAATTTACATCATCTATGATGAGATAATATACTTTACCAAGGATTGTACATCGGGAGTAGAAGATGCACTCCCTGTGTTCTTCATTTGGCATCGTGTGGGTACTAAGGATCTGCCATACTACCAAGAGTTCTCCTTCATATGCATATTCTTCGTCCGCCTCTTCATCATCATTGGGGCTAAAGGGTTCTTTTTTGTCCTCACTTTCCATGTTTTCACGAGATCCTTTGAGAAATATCACCTTCATGCTTAGGCATTGGGAGGCGATGTGACCACGTACAAGGCAGTTAAATACTTGATATCACATGTTTTATTTGTGGTAGTTGCCTCAAGTACCTTTTCTTTTCTTTTACCATGCATCGAGAAGGATTGTTCCTTAGAAGGGTTGGTTTTGTGGAGACCGAAGAGTCCGGCTTAAGGGCAGACTAAGTGCGAGAAGTATGTGCATTACACTGCATTTAATGTCGTTTCACCTTAATGGCCAACTTGAAGACGTCATCAATGAATACATAAGGCTAGTTCCATGGCATTAGCTATGTCATGCTGCAACCCATTCAAGAATCAAGCGATGGTTTGCTATTTCGGCTCATGCACGTTGCATCTCATCATCAAGGTCTCGAAGTACTTGATGTAATCCTCAACACTCATGGATCCTTGTTGAAGACTTTGGAGCCGCAAATAGAGTTCTTGTTGGTAGTATTCTGACATGAATCTTCGCATCATCTCCCCATTCATGACCTACCAAGTACGAATATCAGGTTCACCATCACGCCTTCTCTTTTCTTAAAGATTTATCTACCATAGACTAGAATAATCGGTGAACTCTAATGCCGCTACTTGCACTTTCATTGGTTCCGAATAATTGTAATATTTGAAAACCTTCTCGAACTTATGAATTCAATCGAGAAAATCTTTTGGAGAGCTTCCACCTTTGAAAGATAGAATTGGTACCTTCGGTCAAAATTCATTTCAATCAGGTCTAGGAGATGGACAATCTTGTAGAAGGAATTGGGGTGCTTCTCCTTTAGGTTCCAAGAAGGCCTCATAAGGAGGAAAAAGTCCTTGACGGATAAAATGAGTACGTAAAGGTGCTTGTGAGATGCTAAGTCCATGCACTTCGCATTAAAGTGCTTCAACTCAACGTTTAAGAGCTAGAATTCAGGCTTCATTAAATGTGAGGTCATGTGAAACTTCATTTGGAGGTTCATGGTTATGGGGTTAGTATGATTGCTCCGAACCAACCATAGGGGGGATCGAATGAAAGTTTTAAATGTGTTGGTAGAAACTTACCAAATAAGGTAAATATGAACTACAATAACAACTATTACAAAAACGCTTGCATATTTCGATTTAAAACTTCGATTGAATTGAAAATTGGTCAGAAGGTTACCCAATATGTCTTAAAATGGCAAAAAATATTTTGGCCTAAATGGATGAGCCAATAAGAAGAAATAGCTTCCACAATTTGATGAGATGCAGAAAATTTCTGCTAGAACTTTAGTTAGAATCTCAATGAAAGCACCAAAATTGACGTGTGTATGGTTTGTTGAAGCAATATGCCACAAATCCATGATAAGAATCTAACAACTCACCATTAAACCTCGTACAAGACTTAGATAAGAGGAACAAGGGACAAGAATGCCTTAGGGAGGAACCTTACTTGAAACTTGCAAGACTTTTATTATCTCAAGAATAATTAAACAAGATGTCCTCCAACACCAGTACAAAGGGAGTATTTATAGAGTTCGAGAGGCCTTATTGGGCATCTCTTATCCAAGGAAACCTGACCTTGAAGATTCAAAAAGTTTCCAATGCCCATCAGTTTAGTTTCCTTTCTATAAAACTTACTAAACACATCCCTCATACTGCAAATAACAAAGAAAATATCTGACCAGCAATATGGGCCTTATTATAGGCAAGAAATGAAGAAAAAATGTGGGTTTGACATAACATATTAAGAATACTTGGGTTTAAGCCAAGTAATGCTTACATAGACTTGACTAGTGATAATTTCAAAATGTGTGAGAGCATCTTCAATTGCATTAAGTTCTTCACCAGAATAGCAATGGATGGCTTCAATTTTAATTGGATGAAGACATGTTAAATTATGGAAGGTGGGGTTCCATCCTGGTGTAAGATGAGACTTGAATCTGGTTATGGCCCCTTCAACTCGTGCCATTGTATTATTGGAACATGAGCCAACGGTTATGTTTGGGCTAAAGTCCTTTAAACTTGGTTTGGTTCCTGGGTTCAAAGTCAACGAGTTAGAGTCGATATCTTCATCACATGGACTCACACTATAACCCATTATTTGTTATATAGAGCCAAATACTACATATAAGCAAATAAAAAAGACCCTAAAATGAACTAATAAAGACTTCACAAACGTAGTCATCATGTGCCCGCATCCCATGCCAAGCACGACACATGAATATGGATCTCCCGAAAGATGCACTGTAACAATCCTCTCCCTCCTAAGGGGTCTCTACTCTTGAGGTGCCAGCAAGAGATCTCTTCCACAATAGTCAGTCCCTTGGCTAGGGTCGCTTTCTATCTCTAGCACCAAATGCTTTGGCTCCAAGTCGTCTTCCATGTGTTTGATGTGACGGCACCAACTACAAGGTTGTAACATACTAGTAACTGGTGCCTCATATGCCTCATATTGATCCATTGGAGGAATGAAACTTGTTGTCCCAAATCTATAAATATGACTCCTCGAAGGTGTGGCATCATGGCCATCTTGTTGGCGAATAAAAAATCATACCTAAGAATAAGTATAAGTGGATATGTTTATGTAAGCTCCATCACCACTAAGTGGTGCAACCTCAACCAAATCCAACCCGAAGTCAGCATTCTCCCACCAACCCCACTTCTCTCTTAGGTCCCAAATTCACCTTCTTCACTTACCGATTTGATGTCGTCACCTTCAAGCCCAATGACATTCTATGGTAGTCGACACCAAGGAATGTGATGCCCCTAATCTACCGTGGCTCGCACATCATGTTGTCCTACCTTTACCTCAATGTACATCACAACTAAGTGTAGCTCAGCTTCCACATGTATGGCACTTGAAGAAGTGGTATGATGAAGGTAAAGTCTCAGCAAGATCCTCACCATCCTCCATGACTTGCTCTAAATGAAATAGTCACCTGAACGATCTTGTATCCATCATCACCAACTTGAGGCTCCTCATCCTCAACCACCAAAACTATAAGCGAGGCCATTTACGGATGCAACAAAGTCTAAACTTCAGCGAACCATTAGTTGAAAGCTTATGAGCCCCTAAAGGAGAACCTGGCTCGTGGATACTCCCAACATCAATACCCTACTAGGCACCCAATGGTGCACCCGGCCACTCTGCCCTAGTCTCCCTTCCTCTTTTGGTCATTTGCAACGCCATTGCTGCCAGCCCCGTTCTTACCTCTCAAATATGTTGGACTTGCATTGGAGTGTCGCAAGTCCACAAAGACTCTGCCATGGTCATCACCTCTAATACGGTTATGAGATTTCACTGGTGCAACTCAATTTGCACTCAACCCATGGTTACAAACCTCACTCAAACTGATATTGTTTGTCCACTTCAGACATGTCATGTATCTCCAATAATAGCTCAGGAAATCATCCCACAGTCATCAAACTGATATTGTTTGTCCACTTCAGACATGGCATGTATCTCCAATAATAGGCTAGTAAATCACCCCACATAGTCATGCATAGAGCTTGTTTGTTTTAAGTAACTACGCTAGTCCCTGTGCCTAATGATTGGAAAAATGGGGAGAGAATGACCTATGAAGTTCCATCCTCCCATAACATAATCAACAGATCCAAGATGCACTTCAACAAGTGAAGGAGTTCGAATATATATTGGTTGTGCCCGGGAGGTCATGAATCGATTGATAAGTCCAAACCCAATATCTTTATTTCTGATGGCAATGCATCGTAGACCCACATAGTCATGCATAGAGCTTGTTTTCTTTAACTAACTATGCTAGTCCTTGTGCCTAATGATGGGAAAATGGAGCAAGAATGGTCTACTAAGTTTCATCCTCAATCGCACCCATGATGAAATCGGGTGTCCACCTTGCTCACATGCCAAAGTCTGTTGCATCCTCTACCATAACTTTGCTATCATTGGTGAAGAACAAATCTGCCACCATGCACTAATTAGTACCAGGGATCCTATCTACATGGAAATACTCTTCCATATCCCAAATGGAGTTCTCCATGAACTTCTAGTCCTAAGTGTCATTAGACAATTTCGAGTCTGATACCCTGAACTTACACGTATCACCATGGTGGTCATAGGCCAACCGATCAATATGGTCCAAACTTTGTGCCTTCTGCACCAACATGGATTTCCATATGCACCATGTGATCCTGTATTACAGAAGGTTCGGATTCCATATATTTGGATGGTGGTTCAGGGGACTTGAAGGCTTGAGAACAAGTCTGCACCATAGCTAGGCAGCTAGAAAACCTAAGAAGCTTACACGCACACACAAAGTGTCGCAAGATGCCTTCTCAAATAAATCTGTGTTAAATATGCAATGCATATCCACTTAACAAAGTTAAATCTAAATGAAATCCATGTGATCTCTGGGAAATCACCTTTGATTAATCTGAATGTACAAGATACGCTCCAATGTGAATCCCACCGAAGTAAGTGTGGTCGCACGTAGCAAATGTGGGTCCCACAAGGCAAAAGGTGGGTCCCACCGATCAAGAAATGCAAACAAATGGGAAGAACGAGCTCGCCCAACTCAAGGGAGAACCAAATGTAGGCTCACTTTGGTGCGCCGCAACTAGGTGCGACCAAATGTAGGTCACCCACTCCAACGCTCAAGCCACGAACCAACGATGTTGCTGCAGCCAACCACGAGCTCAAGGTACACCATGCCCAGCCAAAAGTGCATCCATATCAGCAAGGAGCGAGGTGGTTTGTCTCCAACACAACAAACCTGAACGATCAAGCCCACCAAGCGACAAACTTGGCTCATGATCCGCACTTGATTTCAACCTGGTTTCTGCACAACCAGTACACGATGAGCTCAATCGTATGTGGCAGTTTCTACCTGCAAGTTGGCTGCACAAACGTGATAGCTTTTAGTTCAATTATCGTAGAAATCAACCGAACCACAATAGAACCAGAACAAGCCAGAAGTTTGACCAGCAACACAGTTTCTTGACAACAAAACGAACGAATTTTGCTGCAACTTATGCTGGGTTTCTGCAGACTGCATCGATTTTTCTACCAAAATGAGTCCTTTACGGCGGCCATAGAACCCATGAATCTATTAGAGTTGATCTCTTGTGGATGATACCATTCTTGAGTGATTGACCCTTGAGAGATTGAATTTAACACCTTGAAAATAAGGATACGATAGTATTATTCTTCGAGGTATGATAGATACTAACCTTTAGGTTTATTTGTCATCAACCACAACAACTAAGCTTTTTCTCATACTAGATGGAGTCAGCTACATAGATTCTTTGTTTCCACATAACATTATCATAATTTGTAGAATTCATAATAGATAAGTCCAACAAAGTTTTATGCTGGTTGTTGAAAGCCTAACGCAACCTTCTTTCCTTATTCGAGCTTGAGACTAGCCATGCAAAAGTGATCCCTTACATGAATGGAGTGTTTAGGTTTACTTGTCACCACCTGTATTAAATAACCACATGCAAGGGATTCCAATAAATACCTTCAAGATATAACGAAGACTTTGTCTTTCACAAATGCAATCGAGTCGTAGACAAACCAACAAAACAAAGATAATGATGATGCTGTAAATCCAATTAATAGGACTTGCAAATTCTCTTTAAAAACTAAATAGGAAAGACTCACACAATGAAAGAAAATTTTGAATGAATCTTGTTTAGAATAAATATCACTATATATAGACAGTGATGAGTAACTCGCGATATGCTACTAATGAACATAATTGACACTCAAGAAGGTAGCTCTTAATGTCATACCGTAGATGCTAAATGCTCAAGAGTTACAACCACTAATGTGCTACTAATAAGCACAATTATCACTTAAGTAAGTGAGTCTTAATACCAAAATATGGCTTAAAATACTCAAAAATTACAATCACTACGTGTGCTACTACTAATGAGGATAATTATTACTTAAGTAGACTCTTAATACCACAACATGGCTGAAAAATGCTAATGAGCTGGGCGGTGTTTGTTCATGAATGGGCAACATTTGATGTTTTTAGAATTTCCTTTTGGCTGAACATTTTATGTGTAACACTTCGTTTTGTGGAACTTTAATCTCCATTAGGTACATAATTGCAGCAGATTATCAACAATTTCATTTCTTAATTGGTGTAATGTGGTAAAATAGGTTCTTGGCTCTACATCACGCTGTAATAGTTCTGCAATAGTTTATTTCAACTGTTCTAAAACATTGAAAATAAGTCCCACCAGTTGAAACCGTATTCTTTTGAGACTGTGGAGGTTATTGCGACTCCTTCCCAACAGTTGCTATAGATATTGTTTTTCAACTGTCCTAGCAGGGGGTCATCCCTTGAAAATATTTCAACTGTTAGTTTGTATTTTCAATTGTTTGACATAATTGAAATAGTATCTTCGATTTTTTTTACTGTTGTTACAAAAGTTTCAACTGGTTTAACAGTTGAAATATATAATTTCAACTATTTTTAACCGTTGAAAATTGTTTTTTTGTGACAGTTGAAAAATGACCAATTTCCACCAGTGTACCTGAAGTGGTTTCCCCTTAGTGGCAAAAGGTTCCGTCTGCCCGGAACGACGCGCTGAATGTCGGCCTTATGGTAGCTGTTTGAACATTTATTGCGTCTTTAATTTGCTGTGAGGATAACACGTAACTTCTACAAGTAGAGATGGTTTGTGGAGGTGCTGCTCCAAAAGGAAAGAAGAAGGGTTCAACCTTCACTGTTGACTACTCAAAGCGTGTGGAAGACTAGATCATGGGCATATAACTTCATTTGAGTTCCTACAGGACAGGATCATGGTTGGGGCAAAAATTGGTGTTCTGGGGATGACATTACCATCAGCCGTGAAAGGAATAAGATCAGTGTCACCTCTGAGAGCTCATTCTACAAAAGGTTTCTTCTTCTTTTGTGGATGTGACGAAGTTTTACTTGATAACTAGCTGCATTTGTGTCTAGTCTTTTTTGTTCGCTAAGTATACTTTCTTTTAGATATATGTTAGTATACCGTTGCTTGGTTCTGAACTTAGTTTACCAATGTCACCAACCTCAGATTGTTTTGAGAGTAGAGTGTCTGACAATACAATGTGACATCTTTTACACAGTTCTGATCAGCTTCAGAATAATATGATATTGCTCCTGTTTAAGATGGATCATACTGTGTGGAGAGCTATTCATCTGTTAGTTTCTGTACATTTATCGCCAATCATTGGTCGTTTTTGTTTGATCAAGATATTATATTAGAAGACGTTTTATCCAATCTAATATATTCCTTCTTGTGAAACCTTTCTCTCTCACACACACACATGCACACATAACCCAACTGGTGTAAGTTATTGGTGCCTACTATTAGCCCCAATAACAACCATGAAATGCGGGAAGAAGGGCCATCTTCTTGGATTTAATGAGTTTTTTTATAAAAGATAAAGTTTACATGGAAGAATGATTTTTTGCTTTTTGAAAAAGATATAAGCATCTCTCGGATAAACATAAAATGATTTTACGAAAACGTCTAGGGAAGAAATCATGAGAAGTGGAAAAGCCATATATATATATATATATATGGAAAAGTAACAAAGGAATATAGTGAATATACAACAAAAGAAAAACAATGCTCCCCATGCGAAATCCCCTTGTGTGGAAACCGTGTTGCCTTCGGGCTTGATCAGAGTATCTTCTCAGTAACCAAAGACTCCGACAATCATTTTAGGCGAGATCTCCATCTTCAGCAACTGCTAGGATCATACATGAGCTCATTAGGCAACCTGTAAGAGGTTTGGTTCGTGGCATTGTAACTTTATCAGAGCTCCCTTCTTTAAGTTTGTTTGTTTCGGGCCACTTTGTTATGTACAGCATGAATCATGGTTACCTATTTTACAGTGCCATCGTATTGGTAGAGCTACATTGTCTTGATGAATGCGTCTGCTGCTTAGTAGTTGATATTCAAAATGAAATTGAAAACAGTTTCTTCCATTTTCTTATAATGTTTTATTGCGACTTGGAGCTTCTTACTCTTGAGAGCTAATTGTCATTCTGCTACACTAATGTAAATATGCATGCAATTGAGCTTTCCATGAAGAAGTTCCCCTTATTGAGTCATGGGCGACGTTTAACTGGATAATAAATGTGAGCTTGGTGGGTGCATGTCTCCAGTGACTCGTAAGTAACATTTTCCTGCAATGGGATCAACCGTTTGAATAAAAATTCAATCTTTTCAGAACAAGTATCATCATCTTCTTCTTCTTGTCAAGCGGACAACCATGAATTCTTGTGCGTGTGGTGTGAGAGAGGCGAAAGTGGGGTTGGTGTAGTTTTGCGCACAAGGGAAGGTTACCAGTAGGGCAAGGCCCGGTCTTTAGCAAGTGGGTTGAATGAGGGTGGTGGCCTTCGTTTTCATCACCTGACGCCTGGAACGATTTCTGTTGGTCCAATGGAGGGGTGGTGACTACATGATATTAGAGCATAAGGACCACTTTTGGTGGCTCTTAGTGATGGAAACGGCCAAGAACGTGTTCGTGATCAAGTTGCAGTTTACAACTTAACGGTCCCTTGTTGGAGTCGTTTTGGGCGACTCAAGCTCCATCGTGTTCCATCTAACCCTGTTGCTCGTTGGTGGTGGTCCTATGTTGTTCCACAGCCAGTGTGGAAGCCTAGGACAGTGAAAGGAACTTGAATTGCCCTTGTGCTTCTTTTGTGCGAAGAGACCGGACAACATTTGGTCTTGAATTGTTGCTGATTTTTTGTTGCTGATTTTGTTAGGTGATTTTCAAAATACTAAGATATATTTGGTGAAGGTTATATTTTGGCATTAATAGCTATTTGCTTAAGTGATAATTGTATTCATTAGTAGTACATGTAGTAACTGTAAGTATGTAACTCATGAGCATTTTAAAGCAACTCAAGTGATAACTATGCTCATTACTGAAGTAGCCTATTGAATCATCATTGTTTCTCCCACATGGTTGACTTCATTTATCTGTACATAAACAAAATATTCATGTAACATGTAACTAATAAAGTTTTCATTATGATAAATAATAGAAGATTACAAAAATAATGAATGATTATAAAACCTAGGTTATTTCCTTGGCTTATGATTTATTACATATTTCATACCTTGGGCTTGCTTACAGTGAGAAAAGTAACAAACTTTTAGATTCCTTATTGCTAGGTTTCAGTTTGAAGCATTTAGGAGAATCAAATACAACAGCAAACAAAATTGTCCATCTTCCAGCCATACAAGGTTAAGTAAGAGTGTTAAGATTAAAAAACAGACATCAAACCCTAGCAGTAAGGCATGGCTTGAATTGAAGCAAAGCACAACAGTACATGCCCGACCAACATCTTGGAAGAGGAAATTCAATGAAAAAGACAGATAAATGGGAACCCAAACGAGTGAAAATAGATGCCTTTACGACAACTATTGCAGCAGACTAAAAACAAGTGAGTAATATAAGCCAGTAGGGATTATGCCAATCTGGAGTACCTTGACTTATCTGGATCTTCTTTGAGCACATCTCCTTTTGCTCTGCCACCTTTTTCTTGAACAACAGAAGGAGAAGCCCGCTGCTCAATCACCATCGAAGGAGATCTGTTCCCTGAAAGGTGACTAGAACATCGTGTAAAGATGTCAGTAGATTAACATTTCTCTAGAGAGACCCATGCTTCTGCGCCTCTATCAACGATCAATACGCTCGAGAAATTTTATGAAAGAACCGATGTTGAAAAAACTGTATCAGTGCCCGTATCGTACTGAGCACCGATACACCTGTATCGTACCATATCATATAATGGTATAAAAAATTTGGTATTAAAAAAAATTAATAAAAAAATATAAAAGATAAAATTAATGAACAAAACATATATAACATTAAGAAGCATCCATACTATAACAAAAACATCTCATAATGAAGTTATCAGCAAGGCTACGAACATCCATATTTCATACCATTAACGTGAATAGAATACTGAATACATTTGGGGTTTAACTTAATAAACAACAAAGTTACAAGTACAACTTACAATCATCAAAGATAAGAATGTTACAAAGTTACGAATAAAAGTTAAAACAAATTACAATCATCCACAACATGGATCAAAATAAACAAAGCATTATAATCAACGTAGTGAGGATCACCAACATCATCATCATCTCCTCCCTCTTCCTCCTCCATAATTGAATATGCCCATCCAACACCTTCATTTTCATCATCTCGAACTCAAAGTTTTGTTTAAGCTTAAAGTGTCTTCCAATTTTCATCCTCTAAATTGATAGGGGGCTCCTCTTCTTTAACTCAATCGTGAAGAATATCAATATTTTTGTAGCTCAACAGGTCATATGGCACCTTCCTTGCTCTTCTTACATCTTTTTGCATTTGTCTTTAAAGAATGAATATTCAAATTATAAAGAATATCAAATTCAATATAACCACATCAATCATTCATTATTAATAAGATTAAGAAAGAACTAGGCAACAATAAACAATATATATTTTAAAATTATTACCTTTGCTTTAACTTCATATCATATGCAATGTATACCAAATCACGTAGTCGAGCATGCTCCGATCTGTTTCGCTTTTTCATGTGAATGCACTCGAAAAAGCTTCAATTCCTCTCGCACCCACTCGAACTACATGTTTGGCTTAATATATGTTGAGCAAACCTTGCCAAGTTCAGTACATCTATACTGAAACGAGCCCACCATTCATCTGAAATAAAACACGATAATGATTAATAAGAAACACTCAAAGTCAATCAATTAAATTAATAACTTAAATGAATATCAATAAAACACAATACCTAGTCGCATATGGTAGCAGAGTTGGATTGCAATTGGCCTTCCAAAATCTTCAACACTCTGTATATACTTGTTTAACTCTAAATGGATATTATAACGAGTAGATAATCTTCAAAAAGGCCAATTACATTTAATATACCCTTTTTCACTTCTTCAATCTCCACAAAGTTAGGAGAAAATCGAATAGAAGGGTTAAGAAAATATGCAGTAGTATGCAAATCATTATACATTATGGTTCCAACGTGCATCAATTATCTTCCAAACCTTCTTTAGAAGTAACTGCTTGCGGTCGAGATTTGCTTGTATTTTCAATTTAGCCTTATCCATAACATCATATATGTAAGGTATAGTAGGTCTATCTTCACTATCCATCATCCTCATTACCTTAACTAAAAGTACAATCATCATAAAAAATTTGCTGCAACTTTCTCAAAAATCAGCATTGAAAACAACATCTACCACAACAATCCCTCCCTCTTTCTACACCAACTAATAGATTTTATTCATCAAATGCAAACTATTTTTTCAATACATTTTTCTATATAACAAGACTTTGTACAGTAATGACATTCACAGCAAATCTTGTCAATGAAGGCCTAATAAATTCCCTTCTACCTTTACGGATTCGCATCAAATGCAATACTGAAGAATACAACAAAAACAACAACAACAAAGCCTTTTCCCATACTAGACGGGGTCGGCTACATGGATTCTTTGTTTCCACAGATCCCTATCGTGTGCCATGTTAGCAGTTAACTCCCAATAAACTAGATCATTCTTTATTGTTTCTTTCCAACACTTTTGTGGTCGTCCTCTACCTCTTTTAATACTTTCCAAATTTAGTTTTTCTAACCTTCTTACAGGTTCTTCTTTTGATCTTCTTTCTATATGTCCAAACCATCTTAAACGATGTTCTCTCATTTTATCCTCTATTGGTGCCACTCCTAATTTGTTTCTAATAACCTCATTATGTATACGGTCTTTTCTTGTATGGCCACTCATCCATCTCAACATCTTCATTTCTGTCACAGACATCTTTTGTACATGTTGATGATTAACTGCCCAACACTCAGAACTATAAAACATGGCAGGCCTAATTGCTGCTCTATAATATTTACCTTTTAATTTTAATGGTATCTTCTTATCACAAAGAATACCTTATGCTCCTCTCCATTTTAACCAACCAGCATTAATTCTATGTGTAACATCTCCATCAATTCTTCCATCACTTTGAAAAATTGACCCTAGGTATGTAAAACTTTCCTTTTGGGGAATGCAATGTGTGCCAAATGATCAAACTTACATTCCATATATTCTATCTTTGTTCTACTAAGTCGGAGGCCTTTGCTTTCTAATGTTTCTCTCCATAGTTCCAATTTTCTATTAACTTTTTCCTTAAACTCCTCCACTAATACAATGTCATCTGCAAATAACATACACCAAGGTACTTCATCTTGAATATGTTTTGTTAACTCATCCATACACCAAGGTACTTCATCTTGAATAAATGCAAAACTGAAGAATGATTATAAATAAAATTTGTAACATTTATGCATGCATCTATAGTCCCTCTTATTTCATCCATTGTACTCAAATCTTCAAGCATTAAGTTTATGCAATGTGCAACACATGGAGTCCATACTAAGGATGGATGGTTTACCTCAAGCATCTTACAATCGACTCTAAAATTTACAACATTATCGGTAATGAATTGAACAACATTCGAAACACCTACTTTCTCAACAACTTTCTTGAAAATAAGGAGTAAACTATTTGCAGCTTTATAAATATGGGACAAATCATATGATTTTAAAAATAGTATGCCTTTGGGACAATAAACTAGAAAGTTTACCAAAGACCTATGTTGACCATTTGTCCAACCATCAACCATTATAGAACATCCCGTATCCTTTCACGACTTCTAAAATTCAGAACTCCATGCATTAACAATATCAACCCATTTCTGTAATAATGTGCCCCTCAAAGCATGATAAGTAGGGACTCTATAACCCGATCCCACACTGGCAATAACATTTATCATACTTTGAAAAGAAATGAGTTTATAACATTGAATGGAAGGCAATTTTCATAGAAAAATTCAACGCACTTCAAATCTATTTTCTCAATTACCTCCTTTAAAGTCATAGCTGATCTAATGCCTCACTGAGCTCCAAGAGTTCTATGTGGGGAAAAAAATGAAGGCATTCCACTCTTACTACCACCAGAACCTACACTATTTTCCTTTTCTTGCTTTTTCCTCTTCTCTTCAACCATTTCTTCTTTCATTTCAGTTTATCATGGAATTCATCACCACCATACACCCCTTGAGCTATGTCACACGGGTGCGGGTGCAGACACGGGTGCGGGATACGACAAATTTAAAAAAATTTGGGTGCAACGACACAACTCCGCCCATGTAAGGGATCACCCTTGCATTGCCGGTCCCACGCCCGGATAAAGGAGGAGGGTTGTGTTAGGCTTCCGACAACTAGCATAAAACTTCATCGGATTTTTATAACATGGATTACAAAAATTATGAGGCGTCTCCACTTAGCGACGTGCTGTAGAGCCCGAATGCAGTAATAAGTAAGCAAGGGCCACTACATTTTTGCCCGAATGTAGTGAATCCCCACATCATGGACGGGTATAGGTAAAGAAGTTAGTCCCCCTACATTGTCGCTCGAATGTAGTGAAAAAATTTCAGAGAGGGTCTCCGCATTTTCATTATGGACGGTGCAGGAGTAAGGAAGCTAGTCTTAGATAATAAGATTCGTATTGGTTCTTGGAATATCGAAACATTATCCGGTAAGCTAATGGAGGTGGTAGATACTATGATTCGAAGAAAGATTCATATTCTATATTTAAAAGAGACAAAATGAGTTGGAGAAAAAGCAAAGGAGATAGAGGATACACGTTTTAAATTATGGTACTCAGGTAAAGAAAAGGCTCGAAACGGAGTTGGTATTATCATAAATAAAGATTTAAAGGATAATGTAGTAGACATACAACGATATGGTGACCGAATCATGACATTGAAATTAGTGTTAGGAGCAGAGGTTTTGAATATAGTTTGTGCTTACGCACCCCAAGTAGGACTAGAAGATAGTATAAAGACAGCTTTTTGGGAAGAGTTAGATAAGGTGTTTCAAAAGATTCCACAAAGGGAGATGAATTGTTTAGGAGGAGACTTAAATGAACATGTTAGTAAAGAGGCATTAGGATATCAAGGGATTCATGGAAACTTTGGTTTTAGGGATATAAATGAGGAAGGTAGGGAGATTTTAAATTTTGCTATGGTATTTGATCTCTTTATAGTCAATACAATCTTCAAAAAATGAGATGAACATTTAATTACTTATAAGAGTGGCTTATCACAAACACAAATTGATTACTTTATTTGTAGAAAAAAAGATAGAGCATGCTGTAAAGATTGCAAGGTAATTCCAGGAGAAAGCTTAACCACCCAACATCGACTTTTAGTTATGGATTTAAAAATAAAAAATGGACAAAGAAGAAAAGAGTGCATCGAGCTATTCAAACTAAATGATGGAACCTCAAAAGCGAGAAAGAAGATATATTTAAACAAAAAGTCCTTCAAGGAGATGTTTGGAATTATGTTGGTGCACCCTGTGATATGTGGAACAATATGGCTATACATATTAGGAAAGTGGCAAAAGATGTGTTAGGGGTATCTAAAGGAGGTGTACCGGCACAAAAAGAAGCTTGGTGGTGGAGTGAAGTAGTACAAAATAAAATCAAGGCAAAGAGGGCATGTTACAAATTACATTATGCTAAGAAAACTAGTGAAACTTTAAAGGCTTATAAGAAAGCAAAGAAGGAAGCGAAAAAGACCGTGAGTGAAGCAAAAGCTAAAATTTGGGAGGATTTATATAAAAAAACTCAACTCAAAAGAGGGTGAGAGAGATATTTTTAGGATAGCTAGGGCTAGAGATAAGAAAACTAAATATCTTAATTATGTTAGATGCATAAAAGACGAGGATGAAAAAATTATAGTGGCAAATGATGATATAAGAAATAGATGGAAAACTATTTTTATAAGCTTTTCAATGAAAATAAAGATGTTAGTATTAGTTTAGGAGAGTTAGCCAAATCAAAAAAGTATATAAACCACAATTTCTACCGACATATTCAAAAGAATGAAGTAAAAGAGGCTCTTAAATATATGAAGGGTGGTAAATCGGTAGGACCAGATAATATTCCTATAGAAGTTTGGAAAATACTAGGAGAAATAGGAATCACTTAACTCACAAGACTATTTAATGAAATATGAAAAAACCAAAAGATGCCCGAGGGATGGAGAGCAAGTACACTTATACCCATATATAAGAACAAGAGAGACATTCAAAATTGTGTGAATTATCAAGGTATCAAGTTAATGAGCCATACTATGAAATTGTGGGAAAGAATTATCGAACATAGGTTAAGACAAGTATCAAGTACAACAGAAAACCAATTTGGATTCATGCCAGGCAGATCTACTGTTGAAGCGATTCACCTTTGGAGACGTCTTATGGACCATTTTAGAGCAAAAAAGAAAGATCTTCACATGATATTTATTGATCTAGAAAAAGCTTTTGATAGAGTATCAAGGGAGGTACTTTGGAGAACTTTGGAAAAAAGAGGTATCCCATTGACATACATTAACCTTATAAGAGGCATGTATGATGGTGCAAAAACATGTGTGAGGACTCATGAAGGAACGACAGACTTCTTTGAAGTTAATATTGGGTTACATCAAGGATCAACTTTAAGTCCATACTTATTTATAATGGTGATGGATGAGTTAACAAAACATATTCAAGATGAAGTACCTTGGTGTATGTTATTTGCAAATGACATTGTATTAGTGGAGGCGTCTAAGGAAAAAGTTAATAGAAAATTGGAACTATGGCGAGAAACATTAGAAAGCAAAGGCTTTCGACTTAGTAGAACAAAGACAGAATATATGAAATGTAAGTTTGATGATTTGGTTATCCCAGAGGACATAGAAATTAAAATTGGCACACATTGCATCCCCCCAAAAGAAAAGTTTTAAATACCTAGGGTCAATTTTTCAGAGTGATGGAAGAATTGATGGAGATGTTACGCATAGAATTAATGCTGGTTGGTTAAAATGGAGAGGAGCATCAAGTATTCTTTGTGATAAGAAGATACCATTAAAGTTAAAAGGTAAATCTTATAGAGCAGCAATTAGGCCTGCCATGTTCTATGGTTCTGAGTGTTGGGCAGTTAAGCATCAACATGTACAAAAGATGTTTGTGACAGAAATGAAGCTGTTAAGATGGATGAGTGGTCATACAAGAAAAGACCGTATACAAAATGAGGTTATTAGAAACAAATTAGGAGTGGCACCAATAGAGGATAAAATGAGAGAGTATCATTTAAGATGGTTTGGACATATAGAAACAAGATCAAAAGAAGAACATGTAAGAAGGTTAGAAAAACTAAATTTGAAAAGTATTAAAAGAGGTAGAGGACGATCACAAAAGTGTTGGAAAGAAACAATAAAGAATGATCTAGCTTATTGTGAGTTAACTGCTAACATGGCACATGATAGGGATATGTGGAAACAAAGAATCCATGTAGCCGACCCCGTCTAGTATGAGAAAAGGCTTAGTTTTTGTTGTTGTTGTTAGGTGCGACGACACAACTAAGGTATATAATATTATATATTATATATAATATTCAAGCTACAATAAGTGAGACATCAATTAACATAAGTATATGACAATAGCAAGTACACAAGTTTATATTAAAGCAAAACACATAAACGGTAAACAACTACTAATTTCATCTTACACAAATCAATCTTCACATATCTAGACCCATTTATCCAAAAGGACCCAAACTTCAAAATCGATACCAGATTTTGAAACGTGGAATATCCACGTAGAAAGAAGTGAAAAAGGTCCGCGTTGAGATATTTTTCTATGTTCATCAGCGGAGTTTCATGGAAAATGATGGAAGACAAGCTAAAGGAGCATTTTGAAAACTATGGTGAGGTAACTCAGGTGATCATCATGGGAGATAAGGTCACAAGTCGACTAAGAGGCTTCGGTTTATCGTCTTCGCGGATTACTCCCTCTTTGATCGAGTTCTCCAAGATAAATACATCATAGACGGCAGAGTCGTGAGTTACAAAAAATAATAATAATAATAATAATTTTGTCATGCCGCACCAACACGGTGTTGCATCCGTGTCGAGGTTGATACTCCACTTCTTAGAAGTGTTTGTGTGACTTAGCCCTTGAGCAGAAGCATCTTCAAATGGCTTATACATATCCCAACCACCTATTTTTGCCCTCTCTCTCACTCTTAATTTTTTTTTCTCTTTCGAAGCCTCCAATACCTTCTCAATCTCGTACTTAACTGCTTCGAGAACCCGAAGACATACACTAGCATCCTTATTGGTTCCCGCAAATTGGTGTTTCATATGAGAAATACCACAATGATTTATTGCATTGCAAAACATCCACTTATTCACAAGCCTATTGCCTTCATATACCGGAGTGTAATATTTTCATGTCGGATCGACTCGATCGGAAGCCATTAATATAAGAGTGGATAATCAATAAGAAGGAAAAGGCTTTTTAGAGGTTAAGAATCACGGAATATATAAAAACCCCAAATTTTTCAAGTGAAAAATCGAGTAGAATGCCAAAGGAAAGAGGTATGACACGAATTTGACAAAAACCTAAAGATGGAGAGTTGGATTGGGTGAAACACTTGAGAACCTTGTGAATAAACTACGAAATCAACAAGAACAAGGTAAGAAGAGGATCTAGAAGCAAGGGAATGACGTGAAAAAGGTTTGGAAAGAAGCATAAATAAAATCCGTAAGTTTCAGATTTTTGAATTTTATAACAGGAAAATCAGTATTAACTCGTACAAAACGGTGTGATACACCTCCGTATTGTATGATACAGTACGATAACATGATAAATCATGATAAGCGATATGTGCTCCTGTACCATACCATATTTTCATACGATATACGAATTGAAGCATCGACTTTTAGTTATGGATTTACAAATAAAAAAATGGACAAAGAAGAAAAGAGTGCATCGAGCTATTCGGACTAAATGGTGGAACCTCAAAAGTGAGAAAGAAGATATACTTAAACAAAAAGTCCTTCAAGGAGATGTTTGGAATTATGTTGGCACACCCTCTGATATGTGGAACAATATGGCTATACATATTAGGAAAGTGGCGAAAGATGTGTTAGGGGTATCTAAGGGAGGTGTACCGGCACAAAAAGAAGCTTGGTGGTGGAGTGAAGTAGTACAAAACAAAATCAAGGCAAAGAGGGCATGCTACAAATTACATTATGCTAAGAAAACTAGTGAAACTTTAGAAGCTTATAAGAAAGCAAAGAAGGAAGCAAAAAAGGCCGTTAGTGAAGCAAAAGCTAAGATTTGGGAGGACTTATATAAAAAACTCAACTCAAAAGAGGGTGAAAGAGACATTTTTAGGATAGCTAGGGCTAGAGATAAGAAAACTAAAGATCTTAATTATGTTAGATGCATAAAAGACGAGGATGAAAAAATTCTAGTGGCAAATGATGATATAAGAAATAGATGGAAAAACTATTTTTATAATCTTTTTAATGAAAATAAAGATATTAGTATTAGTTTAGGAGATTTAGCCAAGTCAGAAAAGTATATAAACCACAATTTCTACCGACGTATTCAAAAGAATGAAGTCAAAGAGGCTCTTAAACATATGAAGAGTGGTAAATCGGTAGGACCAGATAATATTCCTATAGAAGTTTGAAAAATACTAGGAGAAATAGGAATCACTTGGCTCACAAGACTATTTAATGAAATATGGAAAAACCAAAAGATGCCCGAGGAATGGAGAGCAAGTACACTTATACCCGTATATAAGAACAAGGGAGACATTCAAAATTGTGCGAATTATCGAGGTATCAAGTTAATGAGTCATACTATGAAATTATGGGAAAGAATTATTGAACGTAGGTTAAGACAAGTATCAAGTACAACAGAGAACCAATTTGGATTTATGCCAGGTAGATCTACTATTGAAGCGATTCACCTTTTGAGATGTCTTATGGAACATTTTAGAGCAAAAAAGAAAGACCTTCACATGATATTTATTGATCTAAAAAAAGCTTATGATAGGGTACCGAGGGAGGTTCTTTAGAGAACTTTGGAAAAAAGAGGTATCCCATTGATATATATTAACCTTATAAGAGACATGTATGATGGTGCAAAAACATGTGTGAGGACTCATGAAGGAACGACATACTTCTTTGAAGTTAATATTGGGTTCTATCAAGGATCAACTTTAAGTCCATACTTATTTATAATGGTGATGGATGAGTTAACAAAACATATTCAAGATGAAGTACCTTGGTGTATGTTATTTGCAGATGACATTGTATTAGTGGAGGAGTCTAAGGAAAAAGTTAATAGAAAATTGGAACTATGGAGAGAAACATTAGAAAACAAAGGCCTCCGACTTAGTAGAACAAAGACAGAATATATGGAATGTAAGTTTGATCATTTGGCTACTTCAGAGGACATAGAAATTAAAATTGGCACACATTGCATTCCCCAAAAGGAAAGTTTTAAATACCTAGGGTCAATTTTTCAAAGTGATGGAAGAATTGATGGAGATGTTACACATAGAATTAATGCTGGTTGGTTAAAATGGAGAGGAGCATAAGGTATTCTTTGTGATAAGAAGATACCATTAAAATTAAAAGGTAAATATTATAGAGCAGCAATTAGGCCTGCCATGTTTTATAGTTCTGAGTGTTGGGCAGTTAATCATCAACATGTACAAAAGATGTCTGTGACAGAAATGAAGATGTTGAGATGGATGAGTGGCCATACAAGAAAAGACCGTATACATAATGAGGTTATTAGAAACAAATTAGGAGTGGCACCAATAGAGGATAAAATGAGAGAACATCGTTTAAGATGGTTTGGACATATAGAAAGAAGATCAAAAGAAGAACCTGTAAGAAGGTTAGAAAAACTAAATTTGGAAAGTATTAAAAGAGGTAGAGGACGACCACAAAAGTGTTGGAAAGAAACAATAAAGAATGATCTAGTTTATTGGGAGTTAACTGCTAACATGGCACACGATAGGGATCTGTGGAAACAAAGAATCCATGTAGCCGACCCCGTCTAGTATGGGAAAAGGCTTAGTTGTTGTTGTTGTATACGAATTGAAGCATCTATTAGTAGATTGTAATCTTGAATGTTGCATGGAGGATACAAATCATTAACAACCTAAAACCAAAAGGAAAAGCAAACATTTTCCTATAGTAAGGCTCTCTTTGGGAGCTGGTCATGGAATCAGAAAAGCCAAATTGAAAATTGTTTTTTCCGAACCAAAGACAAATCCTCACTTTACATCCACTTGCAAGGTAATGGCAATAATTAACAAAAATAAGTAGGTGGTGATACAAACCACTAGGTACCGTCCAAAAATCTAAGGATGAAAATTGTAAGATGCTCAGAAATAGTAACTCGCCACACTCCAATGAGCAGCTGGAAAGATAAGAGTGCACTCGCCACATTCAAGGAAACCCTGGGTGATAAGAGTTATCGAATCCTATGCAACTCGGATGAGAGAAAATGAGATAAAAAACCAGTTGCATATTTCTTTCAATGGAGACCTATTTATACTCAAGACAACCCCTTGTGTTAGGTTACTGCACCAGACTTAAATGCAAAATAAATAACATGGGGAAACAAAATAACAGCTAGACATCACTCAATGCTGAGTAATGAGGTTAGGCACCTTTCAAGGATGATTGTTGAAGAGATTAATACTTAATTAAACCCGATAATTGACAAAATGGTAGGTATTAATTAAAGCTAATTGTTGATCATTTGGAGCTGGGAGGTGCCAGCTGAAATTTCTAGATGATCCTGGATGTTTCCAATTGGTGGGTCCTCAAGCTGGCTTGGACCAATCCTACCAATGCTGGCAACTGTTTCGTCATGGACCTAGTGATCCGCCGTGTGGTTGGAGGATCCTAGAACTTGATATCTGCATCAGCTGGTGGATATAAAAAAGCGGTCTTGGAGTCTAAAGTTCAAGTGAAACTCAATGGACTTTTCAACTCTGGGATTCTTGATCAGGTGATTGAACAAAAAGTAGAGGCTGCTAGGGCTGATCCCATTCCAAATCCAGCTCCCAATAGGGATCCTCTTCGATGACTCTTAGTTTCCATTGTGAATCTCCGTAGTCATGGCTTCATTCAGCTCTAAAACAGAGTATCATATTTTATCTATTCCTTGGAACATTTCTTGTACACTCTATTGGCCTATCTTGTGGTGATTAATATTCAACTTATAACCCTCACTCACCAAGAAAAATAAAGGCACTACACGTTGTGTATAACTGATTAATCTGTTAATATTGTCAGGCGTATACTACATCAACATGTTTCAGCAATCAAGAACAGAACCAATCAATATGGTTATGCTTATAAAAGGACATCGCGAGACATAATGCCTTTTCCAAAGCCATGCATGCACTACAGTCTTGCAGAAAAGTTGTCCTGGATGCAACTTCGCACCAATTTAATTAAACACATTCAATCGCACAGTCACATAAGCTCTTAGACTATAGATCGTTAGAACTTCAGTTTGAATTTCTTCATTTCCTTGTAGAACACAAAACTTACTAGGAAATTATATTTAAAAGAAAAAATAATTTCTCCAAAAGCCAACACGATCCTTCATTGAAATTTCTCCAAAGTGCTCAAGTTTCCAAATTCTTCGTCGTCACACAAATCATAACGATAATTAACCTTCAGTTCCTTAACATTCAAAATGATTCGCTCGCTTCCTTACGATTACCAGTTGCATTCACTCAAATTAAGATCTCATCGATTTTAAACGCTTCAATTGTCGATCAAAATAGCATTAAAACCAACTCCAAGAAACCAAATGGGAAAAAGCACGAGGTTCACAAAAAAACCTGAGAAATCAAAAGAAACGACCGCGCACCTCTAAGAACTCGACGGTCGCCACACGATTCTCCGCCTAGACCATCCGAAATGGCAATTGAAATCCAAAATCGGATCACAGAAGAAGCCGATCTCCTTCGTGAAATCCCACGAGAAAATTAACACAGGATAAACCATTCATCACCGCGAGGTGATCAGATTGATCCTTGGGAATCAATTGCCGGAGAAGCAATGCAGACACAAAATCCGACGCAATAGAGAATGCCGGAATGATTCTCCGGGCCTACGCTTCCATCTGTTTTCTTTTCCCCCTTTTCTGTTCCGCCCCCGCTTTCGTCGGCCTAAGATCTAAAAATTTTCGTGAAATAATCTTCCCGCACCCGCGTTCTTACATTAACCCGAGCGAAGTATTTCACGCAGGTTATTTTCATGTTCTGTTTTTAAATATATACACTGTTAGTGACAGTTGAAAAAAGTTTCAACAAAATTTGTAGTTTTTTCAACTGACAGATATATCTACCCCTTATAAAAGTGGGAAATGTATGTACCATTATTCCAACCGTTAGATCCCATTTTCAACTGTTGAAACAGTTGAAATGTTATTCAACTGTTACAAACAATTGAAAAAATAAAACGACCGGCCGATTTATCGTCAATTTCCACCTGTTGTATTTCTGCATAATGCTCGATTTTTAATTACTGAAATAGCAATACAGTTTACAGTAGCAGCGTGAATTCATGAAACTGATTTGGAGCATTAGGAGTCTTTCACCTAACCATAATGAACCAAATTTCAGGTTTTTTTGGTAAGAAACGAAAGGTCAGAGTCCAAAATCAAGAGATTTGCCAAAGAACACGCAAGTATAAGCGTGACCACCGAGTTTGAAAACTGAAAGTTGGAAACAACTTGGAAACTATGAACGCTGCAAAAAAAATAACAGCAACTTGGAACTATTTGATTTAAAAAATTAAATTGTTCCTCACCTCAGTAAGTATGTAAGTGCTTATGCAATGTTTATCATATCACGTTACCAATTAAATACATGCAAGCACCCAATTTGTTGAGCTAGCATGATTTATTAACGTATATAAGCATAAATATAATCTATATCCCACCCAACATTCAAATAGCTTACTGAGTTGGTCTGTGTTCGGTTTGTGTAGATCGTAAACCGAGAGCATATAGGAGTTTAGCTCCTAGCGAGAAAAATCACATGTTTTCGGCACGCCCCAAAAGAGTATATTAGTCTTCCATAAAATAAAATTCTCCTATCAAAGGAGGCATATATGAATAGTACAAGCCACTAAGAGTACGGCGTTAGATAACTCGCATTGTACAAGGAAAATGCATCAGAATCCGAAGAATCTACACACTGTTAAAAGGGAACCTATTTTGATTCTAGTAGTGATGGGCCATGCATGGAATGGAAGGGTTAGGTAATAAGCCTTGCTCCTGGCCCTACCAAGTGTAGGGTCTGGTGGGTTATAAAATGAAAGCTTGACCACTAAGGGACCAACAGGTGAAGAAATAGGGATGGTAACCAACCAAGTTTGGTGATAAGAAATCGAGTGCCTTTTTTTTCTTCTTTTTTTCAAAATGACGACTTTTAGGTGGTGGACAGGAGGCTTTTGTTTTGACCTCTTCTGCATCTATTTGCGCGGGCCCGCCAATTTTGCCAAAAACGGCCCACGGTATTAAATGAGGGTTTAGGGCTGTCGGGTCGTTTTTCTTGACGTGGTGTAACAAGAAAACCCAAACATTACCTGTTTATTCCCGTGTCACTCTAGGCGACAGACAGGCAGACTTTTTGGGTCAGATTTCTTTATGCTGTCTGAAATTTTTCATAATTTGGGGACTTGCGTTGTATTATTCGGTGTCTGCAACAAAACCGTAACCTAACCTGAGGGCGGCAACACAAACATGACCCGACTTGTTTCGCTCCAGGATTCGTGTTGTGTCTGAAATTGCTACACCGAATCAAGTGTTCACATTAATCTCATGCCCGTGGGATGAACGAGTTCAGCTGACTGTGTTTTTCCATGGCTTGATTTATTTACCAATTTAAGGGGTACTGGCCTGATGGCAAGATCAGGCATGAGCTGGACAAGCCAAGCACAAGCTTGCTCACGACACTTGAAACATAAACTTGAAAACTACGGCTTTCACGGAACATGAAAGTATGTTCATATCCTAGTTCAAAAGTAGTCGTATAAGAAAAAATGGGGCTAAAAACTAGCACTTGATCATGCAATGGTTATTGTAAAGATAGCTCTTGAAGACTTGCATACCCATCGATCAACTGGGTTTCAAATAAATAATATACGTGGTGAATCATATGAGCTTATACAAGTTCAGCCGATTCGAGCTGGACACTTGTTTGTTTGATGGGGCTCAGGAGATAAGCCGACCACTGTTGTCACGAGCCTAAATAAGCAATACGAGGAGAGCTCATCCCCTTTGCTTAGCGCGCCCCCTTCGCCTATCCACAAAGTATTCCTTTGATGTTTTAACCGTTTGATTATAGGACAGTTAATGGTATATGATACATAAATCAGTTTCTAACAAAGGTATCCATGCAAATAAATCTTTTCTATATAACTAAAACTTATGTAGGTACTAAAGAGCACCTCCTGTGAGGAGTTTAACATTTCTCTCTGATTTTGAATGCATACCTAACCTTCAAGGCACCGACCTTCCTGATCTAAAACCCGATCCAAGATCCGAATACCTGGTAGGTAGGCTTCCCGGTCTGCCCACCGAGAAAGGTAGAGCCATGGATCCACCATGAGACAGATTCAATCGAACACCAGAGAGACAGAGAGAGAGACCACCTTACCTTCTCGCTCTTTTCTTGATATAAACCACGTTCACCCCCTCTCTTCACTAACACACTTCAATAATCGCAGAAAAAGCTTTCCAATTTGCAGACACTACCTTCTGGAATCGCCAAATGGATGCCAACAACTTCGCTCACAAGGAAGAAGAGATGCAGAAGAAAGACGATCACCAACATGCCGAAAAGGCCTTAGTAGTTCCCTTCGCTACTCTCTCCCTCTCTCTGTCTTCCGCCATTGCCCCTCATTTCTCACTTCCCAAACTCGCCTCTCTTTCCCCACCAACCGCTTCGTTCAAGGCATCCATCGTCCCGAATTTCTCCGTCAAGTCCTCCCTCTCATCGTCGGCCTTCTTCTCGCATTCCCCGACCCTAATTCGTCGTAATTCCGCCCTCAATTCCTCCTTCTCGGCGACCACCGTCGTGAAACCGCTCCGTCACCTTCCCGGTAACTCCGATAACTCCCCAGGTGGTGTTTATGGACGAAAGACCACCATTGTCTGGTTCAGGAACGACCTCCGCGTCCACGACAATGAGGTATTGAGCTCGGCGGATTCGGAATCCTTGTCTCTGCTTCCCGTTTACGTCTTTGATCCCCGGGAGGCAGCCGGGGCCGGGCGTGCGGAGTTCCTCATCCGGGCTGTCTCCGATCTGCGCCAGAGCCTCAAGAAGCGCGGCTCTGACCTCGTCGTTAGGTTGGGGAAGGCGGAGAATGTGCTGGTGGAGATTGCGAAGAAGGCGGGTGCCGACGTGGTTTTCGCCCACCGGGAGGTGTCTAACGGTGAGGTTAAGGCGGAGGCCTCCGTGGAGGCGGTGCTCACGGAGGAGGGCATCGAGACCAAGTGGTTCTGGGGGAGCACCCTCTTCCATTTGGATGATCTCCCGTTCAAACTGGAGGAGATGCCTTCGAATTATGGTGGGTTCAGGGAGAAGGTAAAGAATGTGAAAGTGAGGAAGACCATCGAGGCCTCGGGTCGGCTCAAGAGATTCCCCGCGACCAGCGAGGAGATCGAACCCGGCCGCATCCCAACTCTCGCCGATTTGGGCTTCACCAAATCTGCAGCTCAGGTTTACTTCGTTGATGCCTTTCCCCTCATGCATTTACGAAAAGTTGTGTTTGTATATCAGATTCGTGTTTGTTGATCTGCATTGCACTCAAACAGTTCAACGGATTTAATTTGCCCACAGCTTTTTTTTCTTCTAATTTTGATTCTCAAGCATCCACATATCATTGTTAGGATGCATCCAAAATTTTAACTACTGATTCCTTTAGATGAAAAATTATTTACCTTGCCATCAACCAGTGGAAATTAAATTCTTTTAGAAAGTTATCTATTCTTCGGGTTAGAAAATAACCAAAACCTACAAGTAACCGTCTTGAAAGACACTTACTGAGTTGCAAACACCATGATCAGGATTCTTTTGCCCAAAAATTACTCTGCTATCTACGTGCTATTGAGTTACTAATTTTTTAACACCTTAAGAAGTCAATCTTCTGCCTATTAAAGATTATCTGGTGAGTATATCTTATGGAATCGGACAATCTTGCGTCCTCACCGGTCAAATGGATCATATTCGTATAATGCATGCGGAAATCTGTGTCAGCCACGTTATTCTTCATTTATAATGATATCTGATGCCGCTGTTTATTGTATTTACGCATCCATACGAAAGTACTGGTTTTACACCGCTGTTCTGCAAGCTTTTAGCGATGCTTGGAGTTTTTTATTGCGGTTTCTTGCATCTTTCTAGAGTATACTTGTGAGATGCACAGGCAACGTGCATGGATGAAGGACCATATGTCGAATAATAAGGTATGCCGGTGAATGGCTTAGACTGGCCCATTGGAACCAAACAACAAATGCTTTTTAACCGCCAAAGCATGAGAATTTTTCAAACAAGGGTGACGTGCCAAACTTCTCTCATGGTTTGACCAGTGGATTATGTGAAACCACTATCGACTTGATGATTGATCATCTAGTACTAGTGCATGATGTCTCTGGAAGTTTTGATGTGAAGCTTGCGTGAATATCGATGCTCAGTTAGTTGTCCTTGATATGTTCTCTCTTGAAACATCTGTTGAATCTTGGCCATGATTGATTCACTTCTTTAATATTTGCCCCCCGTTTCTGCACAGAGTGGAAAAGCTCGTCTTGTAGGAGGTGAAACAGAGGCATTTCGGAAACTTAAGAAGTTCGCAGCGGAATACCAGGCCCAGCCTGCTGGCAAGAATGCCGTCAAAGACAACATACATGGTGCTAATTTCTCTAGCAAGATTGCACCATGGCTCACTACTGGTTGCCTCTCTCCACGGCATGTGTTCAACGAGCTAAGGAAGAACGCCATGAGGTATGCCTGTTTGTGTTTGCTCTCATCTTTGTTTAATGTTTGAACAAGTAAAATGATGCTCCATTCGTTTGATGAAATGGCTTCTAATTCTGGATATTGATCTTATCTTAATCAGTTCGGTAACTGCTTCTTTGAAGAATGGTGCTAGCATCGCTGAGAACGGATCAAACCGGCTGACATCTGAGTTGCTATGGAGGGATTTTTTCAGGTCTACTTAAAAATCATTGTCGAAGTTGTCCATTTGAGTCTTCTCAACGGCTTAGCAGTAGTTTGCATTGTTATGCTCATTCTGTTTCTGTGGTTGGCTTTAGGTTTGTCACTAAGAAATACAGTGCTGCAAACACACTCACTGCTACCCCGGCTACTGCTTGTGCTGGTGCTATGGCATAGGCAACGGAGAAACTTGCCAACGAATCATTTAGATGCCGAGGGTCCTTTGGATTGATTGGTGTGAACATTGAGAGGCGGAACCTATCAAGTTTAAGAGCAGTTGGTGGCTCCCTATGTAGTGAGTGCATGTTGTTTTTCTTAGTGTTTCTTTTTCCCAGGAAGTGTCTTTGCAAGAAATTAGTCTTCGAAATAAGTCTGCGCTCTTGATGAAGAGAAGGCAGATTAAGTTCAAAGAAATCACATGAATGAAATCTTTATGTTACCACAATGACTGCTCATTTCAGCTTCATTCTTAGCTTCTTTGCCTTGACACGTCATCGTGTTGTGTCCATTTTACGTAGCAAAAATGCAGGAATTTGACATATCCCATGCCATTATGGCGTTCCTGCGTGGTACAGATTGGCTTTTGAGAGCAGTCCGTCAGCTAAATACAAGCTAACGATTTGTGCTTTGGAGTCTTGGAGCTCTCAATATGCCTAAGCCTGGTTTCGGTTAGGTTTACTTGGTTGCATCTGAGCAACAAGAATTTCAATTAATTTGATTTTACTGACGAGAGTTGGATTCAGGATCAAAGTAAAATGTAAAAAACGAAGGAATGCAAATTCAAATGGCAAGTTAGATGGGTAAAGGGGTTAATCAATGTGGCATCTTTCATCGTCAAATTAAAGATCTCATCCCCTCTTTATATACACACACGTACATATACATGCATGCATACATACATGCATGTGTGTGTGTATATATATATATATATATAGAGAGAGAGAGAGAGAGAGAGACTTCTGTGCAACGTGCACAAGCACAAGACGCAGGACCTACCCAATAAGCTTGCTGCTTGTGGTACTCAATCGTTGTGAAATTTGGCAGTTAATGCTCACCCTAAACAACGTTCAGGGGATCCAAATATGCCGAGTCTCAATTTGCTTGTTTCCTCAACAAATGCAACAAATTAAAGAGAAAGAAGTTGAAACTGCAAATGTTTATAAGTCTAGCGCTAAAAATTATTTACAATGAGCATTAGTCACCCATCCTAACTTAGATATATAAAACGGATTAAGAGCAGCTACCATGAGCAAGCAGCAAATCATATAATGATGGGGGTGTTTCGTCTCTTTGAGAAAACAGGCAGGTGGAGACCATGATTCAGCTGTGCATTATGCTAAGCTTTGTTGGTTGAGAGCACATTCAAGGCAATGACTACATAAGATATGATTTGGCGAGTGTTCTTTTTGGCTACAAGGGGGTTAAAGTTCATCTTGTGTGGCGAGTCCCCTGGCAGGAGAGCTAACTCTGAGTGGCAACCATAGAGTCTTAAATCTCTTTTCATGAAAGTGGTGCACCAAAACTATGACTAGGATGCTTGACCATTGCATGATTGTCTCAGTGCCTTCACAGCATGGAACGATCAAAACCAAATCATCATAAATACTAAAATCCGCAGTAAAACAAATGATGGAGTTTTATGAGGGTTGTAGGCTACCAACCACAATCCTTCTCCTCTACAACAACAACAACTAAGCCTTTTCACATACTAGACGGGGTCGGCTACGTAGTTTCTTTGTTTCCACATAGCCCTATCATGTGCCATGTTACAGTTAACTCAGAATAAGCTAGATCATTCTTTATTGTTTCTTTCTAACACTTTTGTGGTTGTCCTCTACCTCTTTTAATACTTTCCAAAATTAGTTTTTCATACATTTTTACATGTTCTTCTTTTGATCTTCTTTCTATACGTCAAAACCATCTTAAACGCTATTCTCATTTTATCCTCTATTGGTGCTACTCCTAATTTGTTTCTAATAACCTCATTATGTATGCTGTCTTTTCTTATATAACCACTCATTCATCTCAACATCTTCATTTCTATCACAGACATCTTTTGTACATATTGATGATTAACTGCCCAACACTCATAACCATAAAACATGGTAGGCCTAATTGTTGCTCTATAATATTTACCTTTTAACTTTAATGGTATCTGCTTATCATAGAGAATACCTAAGTCTCTTCTCCATTTTAACCAACCAACATTAATTCTTCCATCAATCTGAAAAATTGACTCTAGGTATTATGGGTAACATCTCTATCAATTCTTCCATCACTCTCAAAAATTGACCCTAGGTATTTAAAACTTTCCTTTTTGGGGATGCAATCGGTGTCAATTTTAATTTCTATGTCCTCTGAAGTAACCAAATGATCAAACTTACATTCGATATATTTTGTCTTTGTTCTACTAAGTCAAAGGCCTTTGTTTTCTAATGTTTTTCTCCATAGTTCCGATTTTCTATTTAAGTTTTTCCTTAGACTCCTCCACTAACACAATGTCATTGCAAATAACATACACCAAGGTACTTCATCTTGAATATGTTTTGTTAACTCATCAATCACCATTATAAATAAGTATGGACTTAAAGTTCAACATTGATATAACCCAATATTAACTTCAAAGAAGTTTGTCATTCCTTCATAAGTCTTCACATATGTTTTTGCACCATCGTACATGTTTCTTATAAGGTTAATGTAACAGGGATACCTCTTTTTTCGAAGATTCTCTAAAGAACCTCCCTCGGTACTCTATCGTAAGCTTTTTCTATATCAATAAATATCATGTGAAAGTCTTTTTTTTTCCTCTAAAATGTTTCATATGATGTCTCAAAAGGTGAATTACTTCAATAGTAGATCTTTCTAACATAAATCCAAATCGGTTCTCTGTTGTATTAGATATTTGCCTTAACCTACGTTTGATAATTCTTTTCCACAATTTCATAGTATGGCTGATTAACTTGATACCTCGATAATTCGCATAATTCTGAATGTCTCCCTTATTCTTATATATGGGTATAAGTATACTCGTTCTTCATTCCTCGAGCATCTTTTAGTTTCTCCATATTTTATTAAATAGTCTTGTGAGCCAAGTGATTCCTATTTCTCCTAGTATTTTCCAAACTTCTACAGAAATATTGCTTGGTCCTACCGATTTACCACACTTAATATTTTTAAGAGCCTCTTTGACTTCATTCTTTTGAATATGTTGGTAGAAATTGTGGTTTATATACTTTTATGATTTGGCTAACTCTCCTAAGCTAATACTAACATCCTTATTTTCATTAAAAAGCTTATAAAAATAGTTTTTTCATCTATTTCTTATTACTACTAGAATTTTTTCATCCTCGTCTTTGATGCATCTAACAGAATTAAGATCTTTAGTTTTCATATCTTTAGCCCTAGTTATCCTAAAAATATTTCTTTCACCCTCTATTGAGTTGAGTTTTTTATATAAATCCTCCCAAATTTTAGCTTTTGCTTTACCGACAGCCTTTTTTACTTCCTTCTTTGCTTTCTTATAAGCCTCTAAAGTTTCACTAGTTTTCTTAGCATAATGTAATTTATAACATGCCCTCTTTGCCTTGATTTTATTTTGCACTACTTCACTTAATCACCAAGCTTCTTTTTGTGCCAGTACACCTCTCTTAGATTCACCTAACACATCTTTTGTCACTTTTCTAATATGTATAGTCATATTATTCCACATATCACAAGGTGTACCAACATAATTCCTAGAATCTCCTTGAAGGACTTTATATTTAAATATATCTTCTTTCTCACTTTTAAGGTTCCACCATTTAGTCCGAATAACTCGATGCACTCCTTTCTTTGTTGTCTATTTTTTTATTTGTAAATCCATAACTAAAGTCAATGTTGGGTGGTTAAGTTTTCTCGTGCAATTACCTTACAATCTTTACAACACGCTCTATCTTTTTTCTACAAACAAAGTAATCAATTTGTGTTTGTGATAAGCTACTCTTATAAGTAATTAAATGTTCATCTCATTTTTTGAAGATTGTATTGACTATAAAGAGATCAAATGCCATAGCAAAATTTAAAATCTTCCTACCTTCCTCATTTATATCCCCAAAACCAAAGTTTTCATGAATACCTTTATATCCTAATGCCTCTTTATCGACATGTTCATTTAAGTCTCCTCCTAAACAAATATCTCCTTTGTGGAATCCTTTGAATCACCTTATCTAACTCTTCCCAAAAAGTTGTCTTTATACTATCTTTTAGTCATACTTGGGGTGTGTAAGCACAAACTATATTCAAAATCTCTACTCCTAACACTAATTTTAATGTCATGATTCGGTCACCATATCGTTGTATGTCTATTACAATATCCTTTAAATCTTTATTTATGATAATACCAACTCCGTTTCGAGGCTTTTCTTTATTTAAGTACCATAATTTAAAATCTTTATCCTCTATCTACTTTGCTTTTTCTCCAACTCACTTTGTCTCTTATAAACATAAAATATGAATCTTTCTCCGAATTATAGTATCCTCTATCTCCTTTGCTTCTCCTCTCTGGGTTTAAAATCGCCTATCCAAGGGTAAGACCATCATAGCATAGCTTTCTAAGTATGTATCTTTCTCTCATATACCAAGCAATGTAGTCCTTGTCAGTGTCCGATGCTATTTGCATTGCAGCCTCAAGGTCTTTTGCAAAGCGAAGGTGGCACCAGAACCGGGGAAGGCATACTGGATCCCAAGTCTCATAGAAACATCAATTTAACAGTGGCATTTAAACGAGGGGATAAATAATTCATGTTGGATTTAGGTAGAAGTCAACCTTCCCGGGGTGCATGCATATCTGTCCGTGTTAGACTTCGGCCTCACATTGTAACCACAAAAAGAAAAGATAGAAATGGACCAGCTAATCTAGTATGTTGCAATTGTATAATATTGGATTCATAATGAGATAAAATTCAGTAAAACCATATCCAGATAATTGTAGATTGTGATCGGATGCGTTGTTCATCAAATATATCAAATCTTCTCAGAAAACCATGCAAAAAGGTCCTGTCTCTCTCTCTCACACACACACACACACGAAGTGCATCAAGTGAATGAAAAAGGGTAGAAATGCCTAACATAGGCGATTCGCTGTGTTCCTTCTGGCTTAAAAAAAATAAAGCTGCAACTCAGACACAAAGTAATATACATGAGTATCTTCCTACCAGGGGAGAAACTTGAAGGAATGAAAATAACACAAGAATAAACAAGAGTAACAAGAAGAAGAAATACGTTGAGAATACGTAAGTCGTTGAGAGTCAGGCCTCTCAACACTAGGACAAATATACAGCATACCTAAGTCGTTGAGAATACCAGGAGAGAATCCTTCAGAACTTTTGACTACAGATATTCGTTCTTTTACAAGCGGTAGCACTGCCACTTTCTTTCTAGGAGCTGCTTGGCTTATTTTGTTGCTTTGCTGGAAAACTTATTGCTCCGACGCTATTTACATTGATAGGCAGGGGTTTACTAGTATAATAATGAGAGCTGCATAATCCTTCACTTTGTTATTTGCCAAAGTATCTATAAAGAAATTGTATGAGGTGTTATCTGCCATTAGACTCCAATGCGAATATAGATATCGATAGAACTGCGGAAAAATATAACGAGTGAGTTTTAGCTACTACTATTTCAAATTTGCATTTACCTCCTCCATCTAGTGATTTCTGCTGAAGTGGCATCAATACAAGAATAAAGTAGTGGCATCAATACAAGAATAAAGTGAGAAACACTGATGAGAGACAGGCTTAAGGTGGTTTAGATATTTGGAGGGATGGTCGCTCGAACAAGAATGTGCGAGAAATAGACGGTTAATACTTCCTCAGAGTTGTTGGAAGGAAAGCATAAATTTCATCTTACAATATAATACATGATCGAACAAACTGGCCACAAATGGAATCCATATTACCAACCTCACTTTAGTATGAGAAAAGGATGTGTTCTACTACTACTGTTGCATTTCCGGTTGTCAGCTTGCCGGATTTTGGCTTTTGTCGACCTCCGGTTTGTTGCTATCTTGCTTCTCAGGTACGCCTGCAGCGAAAGAACAAAAGGTATGTTGTTTTGTTTGTTTGAGGTTTCCTCTCAGTGGAGTTTTCCTAGGAAGAGTTGTGGGTTTCGGTATTTCGATATCTGATGATGTTATCTCTTACCTGCACTACTCTGTATTTATAGAGCAGTGCATGCTCCTTCCTTCCCAAATTATCTCACTAGGCTTTTCTCTTTAGGATCCCCTTTATGACCATCCTTTCCGTAACCTGACCACAGATAATGGTTGGATGGTCAGTCCAACCATTTCTGCGATGGGGTTGCCAAAAATGACTACTGCCTTACATTTCTCACTTGCCATTTGAGCTAAGTGAACTAACATACTGGTTTTCCTCTCACTTTTGTGGGGTTTTCCTAGTAATGTCATTTCATGATTATTATTGCAATCACTACCCATTGTGTGGTTATTAACCTACACAACTATCAAACATATCTCAAATCCATGTTCGCAACATGTTTTGAGAAAAGCTCTTCTGTTACGCTAGTCAAGGGGTCATGCCAACATATCATTTGTTGGCATGTATGAGATGGATATTTCCTTTCTTATAACCATATCATGAACATAGTGGTATTTAACCATTATATGCTTGCTCTTTGAGCAATAAGCTCCACTCTTGATAAGAGTAATTGCTGTGTTGTTGTCACAGTAAATGATAATTGGCTCATCGACTATTTCCAACTTCAAATCTAGTATGAAAGACTTATCTATACGGCACTCGTTGCAACCATACAGCAAGCCACATACTCAGCTTCTTATGTATGCAATGCTACACAATCCTGTTTCTTACAAGCCCAAGAAACAACAACACTTCTAAATAAGAATATTTGTCCTGAGGTAGATTTGCTATCATCTTTGCTCCTAGCAAAGTCAGTATCTAAGTATCCTACCACTTTCAGTTTGTCTGCTTGAAAACACATTTTCAAGTCTTTTGTTGCTTTTAGATATCTTAAAATCATTTTTACAATTATCCAATGTTGTCATCTAGGATTACTTTGATATCTACAAGACCAACAACAAAGCTGATATCAGGCCTTCTACACAGCATAGCATACATCAAGCTATCCACAACTTGTGTATAGCAAACATTATGCTTATCGTCTCCTTTATCGGGACAATCAGCCTTATTTAGTTTGATCCCTTTTGCAATGGGTGTAACAACAGACTTGCATTCACCCATTTTAAACTTCTTGAGGATATAATCAATATCTCTCTCCTAACTTAGGTATAAGAGATTAGACTCTCTATCTCAAGAGATCTTTATACCCAGGATATATGATGTTTCCCCCATATCCTTCATTTTGAACTTTGAGTTTCACTATGACTTGGTTTTGACAATAATCTCATTGTCATTCTCAGCCAGCAATATATCATCTACATATAATGATAAGATGACAAAGTGGCTTCCACAGTTCTCGACATATACACAGTGATCAAGTTCATTAGCCACAAACCCAAGTTCTATAATATCATTTTGTAAAGTAAAATATCATTGGCGAGATGATTGTTTCGGTCCATATAGGGATTTTCTCAACCTATATATTTTATCTTCTTGGCCTTCAACTATATATCCTTCGAGCTACTGCATGTATATGATTTTATCTAAATCTTCATTTAGAAAAGTTGTTTTTACATATAACTGATGTAAGTCCAAATCATAATATGTAGATATTGCCAAGATAATCCTTATGGATGCAAATTTCGTAACTGGAAATATGTCTCAACATAATCTATCTCCTCTTTTTGTGAAAAACCCTTTGCAACCAACCTCGCTTTAAACTTTTCGATTGAATCATCGACCTTGTATTTCTTTTTCAAAACCTATTTACAGCATATAGGTTTCCTTTCTTTTGGTAAATCAGTCAATTTCTAGACTTTGTTTTTCTCAATAGATTCAATTTTCTCATCTATGACTTTCTCCCAATTTGTTGCTTCTATTGAGTTCACAGCTTGCTGATAAGTCAAGTTATCAATCAACTCATCTAAATCTATCGAATTACACACTTTTTTTACAAGATAAGTTTGATAATCTTTTAAGTAGGACGGTGTGACCCTTGGTCTTTTATGTCTACTTAAAGTTTTGGTTGTTTCAGAAAGTTCTTTTATGGGTTCAAAAGATGATTGATCTAGGTCTACTAGATTGCTAGTATACTCATCATTATTTTCTAAGATGTCATTCTTAATGTCTTCTAAGAATTAAACATCTATGCTCTCTATCATCAGTCTGTGGTCCTTATGATAAAACTGATATCCCTTTGAACCTTTAGAATATCTGATGAATATACATCTCAATGACCTATTGTTTAGCTTATCTCTAAACTGATCAAGGATCTTTACATGTGCAATAGATCCTCACCTCCTGAGATGACCTAGGTTGGGTGTTCTTCCAAATCATATCTCATATGGTATAGTGAATACAACCTTACATGGTACTCTATTGAGTGTATATATTGTTGTACTTAATGCTTCTCTCCAAAATATCCTTGGTAGAGAGACATCAATTAGCATTGACCTTATCATATTTAATAAGGTCATCTTATATCTTTCAGCTACACCATTCTTTTAAGGTGTCCTAAGCAATTTATTTTGCTTTGCAATGTCAAAGTCTTTATAGAATTCCAGAAATTCTGCAGAGGTATATTCATCACCTCTATCTAATCTTAAGACTTTTATTAAATGCCCCAGTTGATTTTCAACTTCTTACTTATATTCTTTAAAATCTTCTAGTGCCTCAAATTTATTTGCTACGAGATATAAATACGTATATCTCGAGTAATCGTCGATAAAGGTTATAAAATAAACTTTTTCTCGATGTGACCTTATTCTTAATGGTCCACATAAATCCGTGTGAATGACCTCCAATAGGGTTGTTGCCCTTATTGTCTCTTTGGAAAAAAAATTCTTATAATTTTTTCTTATATATAAGCTTCACACTTGTTGAAAGTATTTTCCTCAAATCGTCAAAAGGTTCACATTTAGCTGTTATAGAATCGAGCAACTCTTTGGCGATATCAAATTTTTCGAAGACCCTGATCAAGTCATCCTCCATGTATGTCAACATGACACTTCTTGCTATTGTGTTGTCTTTTAGAAATGTTTTATACATTTCTATCTGTTGCTTAGTTGTGTCTGGTAGTGGCAAACACATAGTTTCCTTTAAGACATACTCAACACCTTTAAGTGTTAGAGCAACCGGAATTCTTCTCTTTCATGTTTGAAAGTTCAGACCGTTTGACTTTTTGCTTTTGTCAATTCCGACACATAATTATAGAGTTTATTTTTATGTGTTTGACAATTATAACAATTAGACTATTTAAAAGAAAAACATTTAATAAGCAATAAAACACACATAGCATGAATCTGGTTAGAACAATATAAAATATCGCAAAAATGAACTGAAAATAACTCATATCTAATCTATAGAAGCAATTGAGATAAAGTCCTAATTTTCCTAACAAACTTCTCCCTTTGATAATTTCCCAAATATCAGGGGTAAAATAGTAATTTTAATGTTGGTCAACTTTTGTAATTTTCGAAAAAGGTGAAGGATAAAATAGTAAAATTAGTTTTTGGTATTTCTATAAGATTCGTAATTGATCGGGGGTAAATGTATAATTTTTTCCCTCAGTCCGAATTTGAATTTTTTTCAAAAGGATAAGGACAAATCTGTCTTTTGAGATAGTGATGGTACTTTAATAAACTTAATTGGGAAGGGCAGTAATGTAAATCAATATCTTAGCATTTTATAATTTTCATAAATTGCTAGAGGGTAAAACCAACTTTTCGCCTAAGTAAGGGCAACACAATCTTTTTACCCAAAAATATCTAGATATTTTCATAATTTTATTTAGTGGCAATATGTAATATTTAAAAATTGGCTGGGGCAAATCAAACTTTTCAGTCTGCTACCCGAGGCGGTTTCCTAGAGTGAGTAGTTTTCGCTGCTCCGCCTCCTAGCCCACGGCCGCCCGCAGCCTTCTGTTGCCTTTCCTGCTGCGTTCGTCCTTTGGCCTCTTGGTCAAGGACTTCGCCAGTCTCAGCGGCTTTCTTGTTTACATTCGACCTTTGACCTCCTTTCTTGCTTGTCTTGCAGTCGATCTCCGGCCTATTGGTCGAGGTTCTGCCGGCTGTTTTTTGGTTTGTTCTTGTTTACAACCGACCTCTGGCCTTCTGTAGAGGTTCTACCAGTTGTTTTCTTCTTTCGGCCTATTTTTCTACTATGTCCTATCTCAGGTAGGTTCCTCTACCCTGTCTCAACTCAGGCTAAGGTTTTCCTACTTTGTCTTGTCTCAGGCGGAGGCTTTCTTCTCCTCTCTTTTTGTAATGAACTAACACGTAATTGTTTATAGGGTCAAAGACGAGGCTCTGATACCAAATGTTGTGTTTCTGGTTGTCTGCTTGCTAGATTCTAACTTTTGTCAACATCCAGTTTGTTGGTATCTTCTTCTCAGGTATGCCTGTAGCGGAAGAACAAAAGGTATGTTGTTTTGTTTGTTTGAGGTTTCCTTTGAATGGGGTTTTCCTGGGAAGAATTGTGGGTTTCGGTATTCCGATATCCTATGATGTGATGATGTTATCTCTTGCCTGCATTGCTTTGTATTTATAGAGTAGTGTATGCTCCTTCCTTCTTGGATTATCTTACTGGACTTTCCTCTTCAAGAAACCCTTTATCTGTATTGTTACTGTGTCATTTGGTAACGATATGACAGTTTTGACCCTTTATAGTCGTTACACTCATCCTTTCCGTAACCCGACCACAGATAACGGTTGGATGGCCAATTGAACTATTTCTTTGTTGGGGTTGTCGAGAATAAACACTGTCTTACAATTACATAGGATTGTAGTACATCAGTTCACCTACATAGCCGCCTGAAAACTTTTGTTAAGTTATCAAGGAATCCTTAAGACAAGTTAAAGTTTGTATAGACCCAAAAATCTACACAAACAAAATAGTGTGAAAATGATTTCTTCATAGCTTCAACTTTTGATAATCGGTTAGCTGTCATGCGATAAAATCCAGTAAAGCAAAAGAAGAAAGGGTTTCGTTATATTTTCTGATACTCTGTCAAGCTGGTGTCGTGGCAAGGTGACTAGCAGCTATACCGCACATTTTTATTTGCAAAAACCGAGAAGAAATGAACATGTACGCTGAGCAGCCTGAGAACCCCAAGTGGGCGTTATCAAATAGAAGGGCGTTGGGCTGCTAGGCAGAGATCATTAGCCTCTCTAAATCTGTAGGGTGCTATCCCCTGCTTCAGTCAACACGCAAAACCATAGGTCTTTGGGGCAAGGGTCAATTCCAGCATTTTAGACAACTCCAGGAAAAATAGATTGACTGTGTTCTTAAACGAATAGGACCGATTGGGCGAGGCACAAGCACCTCGGGGACAATGGAGTTCCAAAAGCCCAACCCCCATCATTACTCACGATGTGAAGAAGCTTCCTATAGTGATGGAAATGGCCATAGGCTTTTACTAAAGCTGACCTGATCACAACTTGAAAGGATTTGGATCAGGACCAGGAAACAGAATACTACCACATTTGGTCCAACTGACAAACTATGATATTACATTTAAATTCAATAGGTTCAAATATACATCAGACTTTGGATCCAAATATCGGCCCATAATTGAGCAAGGTGACCTAGAAAATATTTCAGGGAGAGGCAAACCAGCCCACAATCTTACCATGGGTGCTGCTCTATCCAACACTTCTACCGCACATTGTGTCACCGTGTGAGTTCCAGTGCCTGGTATTAGTGCCTCACGCCAACCATCCCTTTGAACAACCAACGACTAGCTAATGTAAATAACGAATTTCAATAAACAACCAGAAGTGGTGTATCTCTTAAGAGTCGATGAACACAAGAGATACCAAATACCTCAAAGGAGATTTCTTTGTGAACCAATCAATATAAGCTAGGGAGAGGAGTCTACATGACAAACCCCATGGCATCGCCCGGTTAAGCAAGATGAAGACCGACTGGCTAGAAAGTCCCAACTCCACCTAACTCATGCCTAGCACCTCTCTCTCTCTCCCAAACAACAATTGTCAACCAACCCTAAATCAGACATATTTGGTTCCCTTATATAGAACATAGGACCGATACATGGATCCTAGGGCGGAGCGGCTCCAACCCGGTTTTGTACATGATTCCTACACAAACAATTAAGAACTGGACTTTCTACTGGATCCAACTTAACCCAAGCAAAGATCCAACTCGTGCATCAAAATATATAAGTTAATTCAGTGAAGTATCTTCAAGTAGAAACCTTCCTGGCACTAGGACTGGCCATTACCCAGGGGATGCCGATCTCAATGTTGTAACACATTGTACCTATGGTCAAAACTATGGCCTCTATAAAAAAAATCCGAAGTCAAGTCGCCACCCACAGAGTAAGTACATTCCAGTCTACATTATTCGAAGTGACTAGGAGCTTTTGGCTAAAGCAACAAAACCATGCCAAACGGGTCTGAGCACTCTACTCAATTGAGCACAGACCGTTGTTTCTATATTTTCTTATATATAATTATATGCAACATGTTTCTAAGGATATCTTTTCCTGAATTAAAAGTAAACTAAATAACTTTTGAGTGGCCAAAAGTTGTTTCCTTTACTAAATATATAGTTCCAAATTATCTATCTATCGATCGATCTATATGTGTGTGTATGCCATGCTTGTGCACATGCCAGAAGGTGCTGCTTCGGACACCCGCAGTCAAAAAATGGGAACAACTTGTGGAACTAAGAATAGGCAATTAAAAAGAAACAAAAAGAAAAATGTAACTTGTGTGGCCCTGTAGACGTGCACCCACCAAGCTATCCCATTTATTGTCCAATTAAACGTCATCCGTGACCCAATAAGGGGAACTTGTACATGGAAAGCTCAATTACATGCACATTTACATTAATGTAGCAGAATGACAATTAGTTCTCACACTATGAAGTTCCAAGTCTCAATAAAACATTACAAGAAAGTGCAAGAAACTGTTTTCTATTTCATTTTGAACATTAACGACATTCCACCATTAAGTAACAGAGGCCTTCATCAAGACAGTGCAGCTCTACCAATACGATAGCACCATGAAACAGCTAACCATGGCTCATGCCGTACAAAAATAAGTGATCTGAAACAAACAAGCTTAAAGAAGGGAGTTCTGGTAAAGTTACAATGCCACGACCAAAACCTGTTCCACGTTTCTTAATGACCTCAGGTACGATCCTAGCACTTGGGCTGTGTGTGTGAGAGAGGGAGAGAGAGATTTCACAGGAAGGAATATATTAGATGGGATAAAACGTCTTCTAATATATCCTGATCAAACAAAACAGACCAATTATTGGCGATCAATGTTCAGATACTAACAGATGAATAGGAACGACGTACCTTATGAAGTCACGGAGGCCTCACAAACAGACTCTGTTACCATTGTGGGAGCTTACGACTGATTTCACATCTACTTCAGCGGTCCTAGTGAGCATAGCAAAAGTTGTACCCTTGCAAGTAAGAAGAAGAAGAAAAAAACAAGAGAAGAGAAGGGAGGAACCCGGTTATCCGCAGATAGTTTTTCTTAGGGAGATTTTTTTCTTTCTTTCTATTTTCATTTTTGTATTTCATCGTATAAATAGTTGGCTTTTTCTCTTCCGAGTTTTCCTCTCTTGGCTTTCTGTTATAGTTGTTCCACGTTCATTCGAAAGATCTTGTGACTTTTGCAAAAAGCAAAACAGTTTTCCAAAAAGCTTATCTTTTATAAAAAATAACTCAACTCATGAAATTCGAAAAGATGCCCTTTTTTCCCGCATTTCATGGTTGTTGTTATTGGGACCGATAGTGGCCGCCAACAACTCACGGATGTGACCCGAAAACCCAACGTTTACACAATATAAAAGTTGTATTCAAGTCACCTACCGTAATAGGAAAGTTAACAGTATTGTTTTTTCAAAAATGAAATATGGGAAACAACATGGAACAAGGTCCCGTTCATCATAGACATGGTTGGTTTGGAATTGGCACACCAATTTGAAATAGATCCGAACCACTAGTGGAACCAGCTTTAGAACTGGAGACCTCCTGGTTCGGTTACGATTAATAGTCTTTGGAAACTGGCCAAGAACCGAAACTAACCTGATAACTGATGGTTCCAGTTCGATTCGAACTGGTGGTCCGGTTATGGTTTTAGAACTACCAGTCACCAACCGACTGTTCCAAACCACCTAGAACCAACCTTAAATATATTTTAGAAACAACCTTAAATATAATTTGAAATAAAACTTGTCACAACTGACATGTTAGCTAAACAATAGAGTGTTCCCATGTTCCCATTCGTGGGGAGTTTGATTCCCATAGGATGCATTTTTGAAAACAAATTGGGCCGATCAATTAGGTTGCCTGCCTAATAGCATGATTGATCGGCTATCAGGGTGACAATCAATTCAAAAAAAATAATTTAAAAATAAGTATGCCTATCAATCAGGATAACAACCTTATTGACCAACTGTCAAGCGTACAGCATGTTTGATCTGATGTCATCAGTTTAAAAAATATTTTTAAAAATATGTGAGCCCCAAATGGAACCCCTTATTTGCGTAGTTGTTAACCAAGTTGTCAGGCTAACAACGGACACCCTAGTTGATTGACTATTACCGTTCATTTAACAAAATAAATTTTATATATTTAATATAAAAAAAATTATGTTATTGATTAATAGTGAAAATTTAAATAAAAGAACATTGTTAATCAATAGTGCTCATTAATTATTACGAAATTTTAATGTTTGAAGCTGCCCACTTAAAATTTCATGCGGGCTCTCGAGTCTCGTCTTTTATAATTAGGCTTTCTTACCTGTCTCATTTCAACAACAAATACACAAAGCTCACGAGTAGCTCATTCTTTATTCTTTATTTCTTATTTCTCTCTTTTCATACTTACTCTCTTGCTAACTCTTTGATTTTAAGTGCTTCTTCATTATCTCATAAGACTATTTATTCAAATATAGAAAACCCAAAAGATGCTTGAGGAATATATAGTGAGTACTCATATAAAAGGACAAGGGAGACATCCAAAATTATGTAAATTCTCGAGGTACCAAATTAATGAGTCCTACTATAAAATTATGAGAAACAATTATTGAATGTATGCTAAGATAAATATTGAATACAACAGATAACTAATTTGGATTAATGCTAGGTAGATTTACTATTGAAGTGATTTACCTATTGAGACATCTTATGAAACGTTTTTGAGCAAAAAAGAAGAACCTTCACATGGTATTTATTGATTTAGAAAAGCTAAGAATAGACTGTCAAGAGATGTTCTTTGCAAAACCTTAGAAAATAGAGGTATCTTATTGGCACATATAAATCTTATAAGAGATATGTGTAATGGTGTAAAAACATGTGTGAGGATTCGAAGGAATGACAAACTTCTTTGAAGTTAATATTGGGTTACATCAATGATCAACTTTAAGTCCATACTTGTTTATAATGGTGATTAATGAGTTAACAAAACATATTCAAGATAAAGTACCTTGGTGTATGTTTTTTGCATATGACATTGTGTTAGTGGATGAGTCTAAGGAAAAAATTAATAGTAAATTGGAACTATAGAGAGAAATATTAGAAAGTAAAAGCTTCTGACTTAATCAATCAAAAATAGAATTTATGGAATGTAAGTTTGATCATTTGGTCACTTTAGAGAATATATAAATTAAGATTGGTATACATTGCATCTCTCACCAAAAAAGTTTTAAATACCTAGGATCAACTATGAAAAATTGATAGAGGTTTATGCATAGAATTAATTCAAGTTGGTTAAAATAAAGAGAAAAATTAGATATTCTATATGACAAGAAGATAACATTAAAGTTAAAAGGTAAATATTATAGAACAACAATTAGACCTGCTATATTTTATGGTTTTCAGTATCGGTCATTTAATTATTATTATATATAAAAGATGTTCGTGACATAAATGAAGATGTTGAGATAGATTAATAGTCACATAAGGAAAGACTGTGTACATAATGAGGTTATTAGAAACAAATTAGGAGTGACACCAATAGAGGATAAAATACAAAAAAATCGTTTAAGATGGTTTGGACGTGTAGAAAGATGACCAAAGAAAGCACCAATAAGAAGGTATCAAAAATAAATTATAACAAATATTAAAAAGAAAGAGAAAGACCATAAAAGTGTTGGAAAGAAATAATAAATAATGGTTTAGTTTATGTTGAGTTAACTGCCAACATGGTATATGATAGGGCTATGTGGAAACAAAAGATCTATGTAGCCTACCCTATCTAGTATGAGAAAAAGTGTAGTTGTAGTTGTTGTTTTTGTTATCTTGCTTTGCAATAAATATTTTATTATGTTCATATTACAGTACCATATTAACTCTCGAAGTTTTCAATTTATTTAGTTTATTTTACTAAATCAATACCTCATCGTGGTAATAGTGTTTCTAGCTTTAAAAACCAAAAAAAATTATTCTTGATAGAAGTTAGAGTTGTCATATTCTTAAAAGACTTACATTAACACCACTGAGTGAAGAAAGCATGACATATATAAGTAACTGATACTAATGTCAATTTTGTGTAAGAAACTATTTTGTTGTCGGAGGTTTAACAAATACAACTCATATGTGGAGGATGCCCTCCAAAAGCCAAATCATAAGGATTTGACTTATTAAAGATTCATTTAACAAAGTTAAGTGATAAACAAGGTGTCATCCATTATACGAAGTGCAACTATTGTAAAAATGCCTACAATTTTAGGCCAAAAGAAACCATGTCATGAAGAACAACTAACAAAAGAGGGTTTAGATGTTCAACAAACTCAATTTTCTATGCAAAGACCCTCTGTTAGTGGATATGCTTCCACTCAAAATAGCTAAAAGTTTATACATTTTGTTTCAATAGAATATCTTCTATTTAATTTTGGTAGCAAACTTAGTTTTATTGATTACATAAAAGATACATAAAATCCTTTAGCAACACCTGCTTTTAGACAATGAGTTAGTAGGCACATATGTAAATTCTATAAAAAGGAAAAAAAGATTAGTTCATTTCAACATAATGTGTCGTTGTGTACTTACTAATTCATTTTAACATAATGTGTCATTGTGTAGGAGTAATAACTGTCATTGAGAATATCTTCTTATACTTTATTATTTTGATAAGTCACAACACAAAATATTTATTATATGCTAAAATTAGTTATTGAAGAATATCAATTGTCTCTTAAGATTTTTCAATTATACTTGATAATGTTGTAAATACTTGTGTTATTCCGAAGCAACAAAAAATATGTTAACCTATTTTAGGCATAAATTTTTTCATATTCGTTATACCTAGTTTTTGTGTATGAGATCATGTGAAAAATTTATGACTTGAAATAAACCTATTAAAAATGCCCTTAATTTTTTTGAGGTCATCCTAATATTATAAATGAATGGATAATTTTTTTGTAAAAGAAAAGGTAAAGTATCAAGAAAATTACCAAAGTATGTTGAACATCATTGAAATTTAACCTATCAAGTATTTCCATGACTATGCACTTTAGAGACCTATTACCGGAGTTTATATACCTTTATTTTTTATAATCAAATTTATTTGAGTAAAATTTGGGATGTTTTTAAGAGCTTTTTTTATCTCTTATATACTTTAATAATCCTATAAATGTATTATCTAGTGTCTATTACCAAAATTGTCATTTATTTATTTAACAAGCTTTAGAAATAATTTATATGTTATCATTTTTTTCATAAACTTCTTGCTTAACTAAGACTATGCACTAGATGGCAAAAATCTGACTTTATTATTATATAAATCTTTCTTCTATTAGTGTGGTTATTGCTATATTAGATCCTAAACTAAATTAGATGGTGTAGAATGCTCTTTCATTAGATTGATCTAAGGATATCGATAGCATAATTAATAATAGAATATTAAAGACCGATCAATTATGAAGAGATTATAGTTTTACATATATTCATCTTATTCTATAAGAAGAAGAAGAAATTAGTAGTCATATATTCTCCTCTTTTGATGACAACTTTTTGTCATCTTTTAAGACCAAGGCTCAAAAACAGCAAAAATCTATGAATTCGATTGAGTTTGAGATATATTGTGTCTCATTATGATCTTCATATGTTTGAAGAAGGAAAATTTTGTTATTTTAAATTGACAGAGAGAGCATCAAGCCATTTATTATATTTATCTTTAATTGCTAAGATGTATTTGTCATTTAAGCCTCAACTATTGTTATGGAACAAGCATTTAGTGCAAGTGGAATATATTCGTTTTAACTTACAACACGATATATGAAAAGCTTATGCTTACTTAGATGAATGGAAGGTGCTAGACATTATGCTTACTTAAATTAATGGACAAGAGGAAGGCGCTAAACACAATAGCATGACCAAGTACCATTTTAAATATAAAGAAAACATCAAACACAATTCGAATATATTTGTTCTAACTTACCACTTGATTGAAAGCTTAGGCTTGCTTAGATGACCGGGTGACAACGATGAATCAAGCACAAAAGCGTGAAGAAATATCAATTGACATATACAAAAAACGTCAAACACAATTTAATACATTCGTTCTAACTTATAACTCGAGATATTGAAAGTTTAGGCTTGCTTAGATGATTGGATAAGAACATTGCATTAAACACAATTGAATAAAGAAAAACTGGCTAACATATATAAAAAAAACCCGTTCTTACTATCAAAAGAGAAACTAGTACTTGTACCATGATATTGACACAACTCAAGCATGGAGTAATATAAATGATTACGTTTAAAGTTTATCAATTTAGGTAAGAAGTACTCAATGAAAGGTAAGTTAGAACCATGTATGCTTTGATTTCTTTTCACAAAAAATAATACTTAGGAGGTTTAATTCAAAGGTAAGTGAATTATGGTGAAACCATTATTTGTTTTATTTTTTTTATATGTATCACATACGACTGTAATTTATAAATATAACGGTTTAAATTTTTAATATTAAAAAATTAAGTTAAATATATTATATACCTATATATAATGTAATATTTGTATTTTAAAGTCATATATGATTTTGTAACTTAGTTCATATTGAATACAATGATATGAGCTACCCATGATTTTGTAACTTAGTTCATATTGAATACAATGATATGAGCTACCCATGATTTTGTAACTTAGTTCATATTGAATACAATGATACGAGCTATTACTATATATTTAATAATTTATTATTAAATAAAACAATACATAAGAACCGTTCTCCGGATCATCTAAAACTCAAACCTTCCCGGTTCAAACCGAAACCGTCCCATGAAACTGAATCAGAAACATCCTCGAAACCGAAACATGAAACTGAATCCGAAACAGCCTCGAAACCGACAGTCTCTCTAATCTCGTAAAAACATTTAACCTTTCGGTTCAACGCCGGTCCTCTCTATCTCTCAATTTCAGTCGATAGATGCTATGCGCCTCCGGCATGGGGAGGATGGCGGCGATGGAGAGGCTTCTGGCCACCGGAAACTTCTCCGAGATCTCTCAAGGTACCGTTCCCTCCTTCCTTCCTCGTTTTTTGTCTTAGGGGGTTTTCTCCTTGTTTGGCGCGGATCAGTCTATCCTTCCTATTACGATCTCTATGATGGGCGTATCGATGACTTATCCTAGACTTCTTTGACTTCTTTGTGTCTACTTGGATGTTGGAATTTAAATTCTTGTGGATCTCGTCGGAATATGTCTCTCTTTCCGCCGAATTTGCTTTTCCGTGGAGCGTCTGACAACCTAGGTGCTTTCTGGCTCTTTATTTTGTCTCAGAGGAGGCGAATCGTGAAAAACTAGCTGCAAAGGCGATATACAAGGAGCTGAAGGACGCGGACGAAGCGAATTTGCTGGAGGAAGCTGGTGATTCTTCTTCTTTCCCTCCTTTGTCAATTTCTCTATCTGTTCTACTTTCGGAACTGGGTGGATTTTGTGAGAATTAGTGGGATATGGAAGGGTGGGCTTCATGTGTTCCTGAAAGGGCGAGGCTTATCGAATAACCGATACTTATCCTCCCTGACCAACTATCAATTAAAGTTTCCGAGTATTACAGCCGCAAATAACGGGTGCTACTTGTTTTAGGTGTCCGTGCGCTCCGATGTTCCCATTCAGTTTGTGCATATGAAGAGTTGGTAGTTCTTTCTTTTGAATAAGAGGAGTCCGTAAGCCCCCATGTAACATAGTTGGTCTTGTAACTTTTGTGTTTTCTTTTCTATTTATGTGAAATGAAGGAAGGTGGTACTGGTGCTAATATTTTGGATTAGATGTGTAATGGAACACAAGATGACAATAAATTGTGGTATGACTTAACTTTTCAATTTTTTAATGTTACGATAAGGTGCGAAGAACCTTGACAAAGAGAGGTATCCATTGATATATATCTTATAAGAGACATGTATGATGGTACAAAAACTTGTGTATGGACTCATGAAAAAATGACAGGCTCCTTTAAAGTTAATATTGGGTTAAGTCCATGTAAGAAAGCCTATACTCACTTCTAAAATCCTCGAGAAAAAACCATTTTTTTTCTTGAAGATCTTTCTCCAAGATTTTGCAAAGAATGGGTCTTATTGATTGAGAATTAGTCATTCATTCACTATCCAATCTTTTCTCAAAATCTGCATACATTGAGCTTGTGTGTGGCCATGACCTGTTAATTGCAGAAAGAACAGCCAATTGGTTGGTTTGCTTATCTCTTTTGACAATTGCCTAGTCTGTTGACATCTTTCATATACTGCAACAACTCTTGTGCATTTTACTAAAGGGAAGAAAAGGAGATAATGCAATATTTATAGAGGAATGTTTGATGATTGTTGTTGTTCGATAAATCACCCTCCTTTCTTCCTGCTTTCCCTCTTATCATACATTTCCCTATACCTTTTGCTGCAAAAGGAATGGGTGCTGCGATTCTTTCTGTGCATTTATAATAGTTCCAATTTTCAGAGTTTCTTTTTGTTCTCTATTCTTCGCAACATGTTCACAAAATAGTGTTGGTAAGGGAAACTGTCAAACAAAAACTGAGTTGGCACCTTGGGGCTTGGGCTCCACGGTGGAGCTACAAGTCTTGCAAACTACATTTGAAGTCTTTCAATAGTGGGACTCATTTTGAATGGCTCAACCATCTTCAGCAGCCTGTGAGAATAGTGTTTTAGGGTTCTCCAGCATGAAACAGTTAAGTGGTTCTTGCGAGGTGATTAATGATGATTTAATTTTGTTTTTCGGTTTCTTCATCCCTTTCCATATCATGGCAGATACGTGCCTGTAGTAGTTATCTTTGTATTTTATGTATTTTTTTGTTTTAAACATTGTAAACTCCTAATTTTGCTTTGGCATTATTTGTTGATTTCCTTTCCTTCCAATCTCAAGATACTTTCAAATACTAAAGCCTCCTGGAAAGCATAACAGAACGTCTTCTGATTTTCTTTGACAGATATGCATGTCTTTGATTCCAAGCCGATGACAGATCTCTTGCAGTTGGTAAATTTCTTTGTGATCCTTGTTTTCTTCTAGAAGTTTGTTTCAATCTTTCATGTGTGAACACACATTATTGTTTCAAAAGGAGAATGTTCAACTATAGAAATTTTTTCTGAGCTTCAACCTTGTGACCTACGTTAAGACATATCTACAACAAAACTTATAGATTTAATCCCCAATAAGAGTATTAAGATCCCATAACTATAAACATGAAAACCTATAATGAAGTTATTTAATAGAAAACATTGATCATCTAAGTAGGATTGTCAAATATAACAATTAATTTCATGAATCATCACAAACTCGTGATTTACAAAGAGACCTTGGTATACTAAAAAATCTCTAAAGCTAAGCTCAAACCCGAGTTTTAAAGATAAACTTGCACCCAAACAAGCTTTAAGGCTAAAATCAAACCCTCCAAATCAAACAAGCTTTAAGGCTAAGCTCAAAGGCGAGCTTTAAGGCTAAACTCGAACCATCCAAATCAAACAAGCTTTAAGGGTATGCTCAAACTATCCAAATCAATCAAATGCCAAGGCCCTTAAATAACTCACGCTCTAAAACGTGATTCTGTCATTTCAAGAATAAGGTGATCCACCAAAATGATCAAAAAAGGTTTTAAATAATACGAAAGATTTATAATCAACTTAATATTTTTCAAGAATCTTTTCGATATAAAATGTTTGTCTCAATAAAAATAAATTATACCTTGCCGCATTTGGGAGTGGAGTTTTATTAAAATTGACCTTCCAAAGTGTCCAACACTATGCATTTAATTACTTGCTTAACTCTAAATGGATATTGCACCGAACAGATGAATCTTGCATAAGATCAGTTGCATTTAATATTTCCTTTTTAACTTCTTCGTCTTCAACAAAGTTAGTGATTGTTTGTGATTAAGGTTTGCTTGTATTTTCAATTTCGCCTTATCCATTTCATCATATATGAAAGGCATAACTGGTGTATCCTCAATGTCTACCGTTCTCATTACCTTAACCAAATGTGCAATTCAAAAGAGTGATTATAAATAAACTTTATAATATTTTTGCATACACTAATTATCCCCTTAATTTCATCTATTGCACTTAAATCCTCAAGCATTAAGCCTATGCAATGTGCAACACATGGGGCCACACTAAACATGGATTGTTCGACTCAAGCATCTTACTTCCTGCTATGAAATTTGTAGCATTATCAATAATGAATTGCATTTTCGCTCGAATGTAGTGAATCAATTGCAGAGAGGGTTCCCAGATCATGGACGGGTATGGGTAAAGCAGTTAGTCCCGCTAGATTGCTGCCCGAATGTAGTGAATAATTTTCAGAGAGGGTCTCCGTATTTTGAATATGGACGCATGCCGGGGGCAAGAAAGTTAGTCCTAGATAATAAGATTCGTATTGGTTCTTGGAATATCATAACATTATCCGGTAAGTTAATGGAGGTGGTTGATACTATGATTCGGAGAAATATTCATATTCTATGTTTACAAGAGGCAAAATGGGTTGGAGAAAAAGCAAAGGAGATAGAGGATACATGTTTTAAATTATGGTACTCAGGTAAAGAAAAGGCTCGAAACGGAGTTGGTATTATCATAAATAAAGATTTAAAGGATAATGTAGTAGACATACAACGATATGGTGACCGAATCATGACGTTGAAATTAGTGTTAGCAGCAGATGTTTTGAATATAGTTTGTGCTTGCGCACCCCAAGTAGGACTAGAAGATAGTATAAAGATAACTTTTTGGGAAGAGTTAGATAAGGTGTTTCAAAAGATTCAACAAAGGGAGATGATTTGATTAGGAGGAGACTTAAATGGACATGTTGGTAAAGAGGCATTAGGATATCAAGGTATTCATGAAAACTTTGGTTTTAGGGATATAAATGAGGAAGGTAAGGAGATTTTAAATTTTGCTATGGCATTTGATCTCTTCATAGTCAATTCAATCTTCAAAAAATGAGATGAACATTTAATTACTTATAAGAGTAGCTTATCACAAATACAAATTGATTACTTTATTTGTAGAAAAAAAGATAGAGCGTGTTGGAAAGATTGCAAGGTAATTCTAGGAGAAAGCTTAACCACCCAACATCGACTTTTAGTTATGGATTTACAAATAAAAAATAGACAAAGAAAAAAAGAGTGCATCGAGCTATTCAAACTAAATGGTGAAACCTCAAAAGAAGATATATTAAATAGAAAGTCCTTCAAGGAGATGTTTGGAATTATGTTGGTACACCCTATGATATGTGGAACGATATGGCTATATATATTAGGAAAGTGACGAAAGATGTGTTAGGTGTATCTAAGGGAGGTGTACGAGCACAAAAAGAAGCTTGGTGGTGGAGTGAAGTAGTGCAAAATAAAATCAAGGCAAAGAGGCCATGCTACAAATTACATTATGCTAAGAAAACTAGTGAAACTTTAGAGGATTATAAGAAAGCAAGGAAGGAAGCGAAAAAGGCCGTGAGTGAAGCAAAAGCTAAAATTTGGGAGGATTTATATAAAAAACTCAACTCAAAAGAGTGTGCAAGAGATATTTTTAGGATAGCTAGGGCTAGAGATAAGAAAACTAAAGATCTTAATTATGTTAGATGCATCAAGGACGAGGATGAAAAAATTCTAGTGGCAAATGATGATATAAGAAATAGATGGAAAAACTATTTTTGTATGCTTTTTAATGAAAATAAAGATGTTAGTATTAGTTTAGGAGAGTTAGCCAAATCAGAAAAGTATATAAACCATAATTTCTACCGACATATTCAAAAGAATGAAGTAAAAGAGGCTCTTAAACATATGAAGGGTGGTACTCACCTCCTTTCAGGAATGAATGGCGTTGAGGACCAAATAATATTCCTATAGAAGTTTGGAAAATACTAGGAGATATAGGAATCACTTGGCTCACAAGACTATTTAATGAAATATGGAAAAACCAAAAGATGCCCGAGGAATGGAGAGCAAGTACACTTATACCCATATATAACATTCAAAATTGTGCGAATTATCGAGGGATCAAGTTAATGAGCCATACTATGAAATTGTGGGAAAGAATTATCGAATGTAGGTTAAGAAAAGTATCAAGTACAACAGAGAACCAATTTGGATTCATGCCAGGCAGATCTACTGTTGAAGCGATTCACCTTTTGAGACGTCTTATGGAACATTTTAGAGCAGTGTTGTCTGATGCGTATCGTATCGCGTATCGTTGGGCTCCACGATATGTGCGTATCGTATCGTATCGCCCGTATCGTAAAAAAAAAAAAAGAAAGTAAAAATCTGAAAAAATCAAGAAAAATCTGAAAAATTTTGGTAATTGCTTTAAATTCATATAATGCAAAGTTTAGTACGGATTGAGCATTCAACATTGAACAATTGCATTACATATTTTGAATCAAAAAAATGAAATACATTTACATTTTATAAATTATAATAAGGATTATCAACTAAATGATCTTCATCTTCTCCTTGCTGGAGATCCTCATCATCATCAGCAACACTTTCTGCTTGGAAATCAAATTCTTCGTCTCCTTGATATTGTTGTTGCGCTCCTTTCAAATTAATCCATGCAATGTATTCTTCAGTTAGGAGGGCATTTTCTTCAGTCTTCTATAACCCAATCTTCTAATATATCAAGATTATCCAAACTTATTGAATCAAATTGGCTTTCTTGTCTATTTACTTTTTTTAATTGCCTACAACAAACAAAGATAAACAATTACTAAATAATATTAACAATTGAAGTTAAACAATTTATTGGATTGAACATTTAAGTAATAGTAATACAACATTACCTTTCACGAAGGCGCATGTTTCAACGAATAAAAACTAAATCATTTAGTTTTTTATGTTCCACCCTATTGCACTTCTTTATATGGATGTGTTTAAAAACACTCCAATTTCTTTCACAACCTGTTGCACTATAGGTTTGGCTCAAGACTCTTACTGCAAAATATCTAAGGTTCGGACAATCAGTTCCAAACCTGTTCCACCAAACATCTGTAGAAAAAGACAAACATTAGAGACATAATCCACAGTAATATAAGATGCAACTTAAATATGAAAATAAACAATTTACCTTAACGCATCGTAGTGCGGTTGCGAATTGCAACAGGCAAACCCATCAAGTGAAGAGCATTATCATAAATCTCCTCTCTCGATGTATAGCATCTGCTATGCTCTCATCAGGGACTAATCTATCAATACAATCAATGATTCCTCGATTAACCTCACCGTCCCTTTTGAAGGTTGCTGAGTACCTGAATGATGAGTTTAGATAATAGGCTCCTACATGAATAGGCTGATGCAATTGTTTATTCCATCTATTATCAATTATTTTTCACACGGGCACATAATCTCTCTTTTTTCCATTAAAATTATTTCTGATGGCTTCTTTTGCCCTATCCATGGCTTCATAAAGATAGCACATAAATGGTTTCTCCTCGCTGTGCCAATCTCAAAACTTTCACTAAAGGACAGGTAATTATCAATAATCTAACACATGCATTCCAAAATGTACTTTTGAAAACTGTCTCTGCAATCTCATTCAACTTTCTATTTCTTCTTTTATGAGGCAACCCTACAAATTGTTGCCACTCATCTGAGGAGAACATTCTCTTCAATGCTTGCTTCTGTCTCACAATACTCTGTACAGATAAGAAGTTTGTTGCAAACCGAGTTGCAGCTGTTCGAAGAAGTTCTGCACCTTCTTTATATCTCCTCATCATACACAAAACAAATGTATGGTTGCAAATGAATTTTGTATTATCTTGGCAACACTTAGTTGCTGCCTTTATTTTATCAATCTCACCAATGTCCTCAAGGATGAGATCTAAACAATGAGCTGCACATGGTATCCAGTAGAAAGTCCCATAAATATCAGCTAACTCCTTTCCAACTGCTTTGTAGTTAGCTGCATTATCTGAAATCAATTGGACTTCATTCCCTAGCCCAACCTCTTATACTATAACCTTATCAAATTCTTCTCGTAGAATATCCGTAGTGTGACTTTCCTCTGACATGTCTAAAGATATGAAAAACATAAGTCCTTTAGGACAGTATAAAATAAAGTTTAGCAACGTCCTTCCTCGCCCATCTGTCCATCATTCTGTCATGATAGTGCAACCTGTCTCCTTCCATGACTCTCTCAATGTCGAACAGTATTCTTGCACTTCAATACGGTCTTATCTAAGATCTTTCCTCTCAACTTCTGATAGGAGGGCATCTTGTATCCTTGACCGATGTTAGCAATTGCATCTGCCATTGCTTGAAAATGAAAATTGTTTGCTGTATTGAATGGAATGCATACATTATAAAACCATTTTCCCACTGCAAGGTCTGCGTGATCATGCAGCTGTTCTAAAGCATATTAGTGCGGTTGCGAATTGCTACACTCAAACCCATTAAGTGAAGAACATTATGATAGATCTCCATCTCTCGATGTATAGCATCTACTCTGCTCTCATCAGGGACTGATATATCTATACAATCAATCATGCCTCGATTAACCTCACCGTCCCTGTTGAAGCTTGCTGAGTACTTGAATGCTAGGTTTAGATAATATGTAGCTGCATGAATAGGCTGATGCAATTGTTTGTTCCATCTATTATCTATAATTTTTCACACGTGCACATAATCTCTCTTTTTTCCATTAAAATTATTTCTAATAGCTTATTTTGCCCTATCCATGGCTTCGTAAAGGCAACCCATATATGGTTTCTCCTCACTATTAGTCAATCTCAAAACCTTTACTAAGGGACATGTAATCCTCAACGGTTTAACACATGCATTCCAAAATATACTCCTGAAGACTGTCTCTGAAATTTCATTCAACTTTCTGTTTATTCTATTTTGAGGTAACTCTGCAAATTGTTGCCACTCATCTGAGGAGAACATTCTCTTCAAGGCTTGCTTCTCTCTCACAATACTCTGTACAGATAAGAAATTAGTTACAAACTGAGTTGCAACTGTACGAAGAAGCTCTGCACCATTTGTATATCTCCTCATCGTGCACAATACAAAGGCATGGTTGTAGAGAAATTTGGTGATATCTTGGCAACTTCAGTTGCTGTCTTTATCTCATCCATCTCACCAATATCCTCAAGGATGAGATCTAAACAATGGGCTGTGCATTGTGTCAAATAGAAAGTCCCATAAGTATCTGCTAACTCATTTCCAACTGCTTTATAGTTAGCTGCATTGTATGTAATCAATTAGACTACATTCTCTAACCCAACCTTGTATATCTCCTTATCAAACTCTTGCCTTAGGATCTCTGCAGTGTGCCTCTCCTCTGACATGACTAGAGATCTCAAAAACATAAGTCCTTTAGGACAATAGATAAGAAAGTTTAACAAGGTTCTTCACCGCCTATCTGTCCATCCGTCTGCCATGATAGTGCATCCTGTCTCCTTTCATGACTCCGTGAAAGTTGAACACTATTCTTACACTTCAATGATGGTCTTATCTAATATCTTTCCTCTCAACTTATGATAAGAGGGCTTTTTATATCTTGGACCAATATTAACAATTGCATATGCTATTGCTTGAAAATGAAAACTATTTGCTGCATTAAATGGAATGGCCTGCCTGATAATGCAGTTGTTCTTAAGCCATAGTAGCACGAATTCCATGTTGAGCACTAGGTGTAGTGGTATTAGGAAAAAATGAATATATGCTAGAAACAACTCTTCCTCTACTCCTTTCTGAGCTTCCTATTCTACTACTTCCACTTACAAAATCTTAGCAACCCTCTTTCCCCCGTCTGATAGTCGAAAACTACTACTATCAATATCTGTTCTCGCATATGAAGGAATACTATCCGTGAATCCAATAACATCATCACCATCTTCCTCAAACATCCCTAAATGATCCTTTTGGTGTCTCCTCTCTTGTATGCTCTTCTGGTAAACTTCTAACTGTGCCTTTATAATGAGCAACTTCTTTCTTAATCCCTGCAAGGTAGTGTTTCAATCATGAAATTCCACCACTAACCACCTTTCATCAGACCGAGAATGTGAGTCTCTAATACCCCTTCTTGCCATCTCAATTAAGCACTTCAATTAAATAAAAAACCTAAAAATAAAAGCACTTCATAAATCCTCAATCTTTACATAACACTCAAATAAAGTGCCTCCCACTACATGAATGCAATAAAAATCATATCCACACACTTAATAACTTCATATTTTGTTATTCAAAAACGAAAAAATGCAAATAACACCAAAAAATCAACAAATACAAAGAAAAAAATTCAGAAAACACTTAAAATATACCACAATTCGAGTTAGAAGTCTTTCACGGACACCGTAGAGTACTTTTTTAAGAGCTTTTAACACCAAGGAGGGGGAGAACCACCGAAAGACAGCTTGAGGTGCTCTAAAAAAACCACAGAAACTCGTAAATATGTGGGTTTCTATTCGGCCAGGGACCTACGGGTCCCTTGGCGTATCGCACGATAGGGCACGATAACTTCTATCCACGATAAAGTGTGATACGGACAACACTGCAAGGGAGACATTTAGAATTGTGCGAATTATTGAGGTATCAAGTTAATGAGCCATACTATGAAATTGTGGGAAAGAATTATCGAACGTACGTTAAGACAAGTATTGAGTACAAGAGAGAACCAATTTGGATTCATGCCAGGCAGATCTACTGTTGAAGCGATTCACCTTTGGAGACATCTTATGGAACATTTTAGAGAAAAAAAGAAAGACCTTCACATGATATTTATTGATCTAGAAAAAGCTTATGATAGTGTACCGAGGGAGTTTTATGGAGAACTTTGGAAAAAAGAGGTATCCCATTGACATACATTAACCTTATAAGAGACATGTACGATGGTGCAAAAACATGTGTGAGGACTTATAAAGGAATGACAGACTTCTTTGAAGTTAATATTGGGTTACATCAAGGATCAACTTTAAGTCCATACTTATTTATAATGGTGATTGATGAGTTAACAAAATATATTCAAGATGAAGTACCTTGGTGTATGTTATTTGCATATGACATTATGTTAGTCGATGAGTCTAAGGAAAAAGTTAATAGAAAATTGGAACTATGGAGAGAAACATTAGAAAGCAAAGGCCTCCGACTTAGTAGAACAAAGACAGAATATATGGAATGTAAGTTTGATCAAATATTTGGTTACATTAGAGGACATCGAAATTAAAATTGGAACACCTTGCATCCCCCCCAAAAAAAGTTTTAAATACCTAGGGTTAATTTTTCAGAGTGATGGAAGAATTGATGGAGATGTTACGCATAGAATTAATACTGGTGGGTTAAAATGGAGAGGAACATCAGGTATTCTTTGTGATAAGAAGAAACCATTAAAGTTAAAAGGTAAATATTATAGAGCAACAATTAGGCCTACCATGTTTTATGGTTTTGAGTGTTGGGCAGTTAATCATCAACATGTACAAAAACTGTCAATGACAGAAATGAAGATGTTGAGATGGATGAGTGGTCATATAAGAAAAGACCGTATACATAATGAGGTTATTAGAAACAAATTAGGAGTGACACCAATAGAGGATAAAATGAGAGAATATTGTTTAAGATGATTTGAACATATAGAAAGAAGATCAAAAGAAGAATCTATAAGAAGGTATGAAAAATTAAATTTGGAAAGTATTATAAGAGATAGAGGACGACCACAAAAGTGTTGGAAAGAAACAATAAAGAATGATCTAACTTATTGTGAGTTAACTGCTAACATGGCACACGATAGGGATCTGTGGAAACAAAGAATCCATGTAGCCGACCCCGTCTAGTATGGGAAAAGGCTTAGTTGTTGTTGTTGTACTAACCTCTAATACTTACTCAATTTTATTTTTTATTATTTCGGGCATCTATAGACAAGCACTAGCATCCTTCTTGGTTTCGCAAGATGGTGTTTCATATGAGAAATTCCTTCATGCCTAACTTCATTGCTAAAAATATTCTTATTCACTAGTCTATTACTTTCGTACACTAGCGTGCAATACTTCCATGCTAGATCAAATCGATCAAAAGCCATTAAGTAGAGTGGAGATAAAAAAATAAGAAGAAAGAAGCTTATAAAAGGTCAAGAATCACAAAATCTATGAAAACCCCAAGTTTTAAGTGAAAAATCGAAACGACAAGAAAGGGATTATATCACGGATTTGACAAAAACCCTAAAAATGGAGAAGGGATTGAGTGAAAAAACTCGATAATCTTGAGATTTGTTATCAAAATCAACAAAAGTAATGATGGGAAAGGGTTTGAGATCAAAGGATTGGAGTGAAATAGGGTTTGGGATGTATGAATTTTGAAAACTCGGATCCTGCATTTTTATACCCAAAAAATCGGCATCGACTCGTATGATACTTGTATCTTATGATACGACACGATAAATTGTACAATGCGATACACGTGCCTATATCATATCATATTCTTATACGATATATGATAAAATCATATTGTATTGTATGATTTGATACAATTTTAATAATTGTACAACATACCAAAACTGGACGTGATCATAATTGGTAAGTTGCTGAAAGAAATTGCCTTTTTGGTTAATGAGAACTTTGAAAACTGCTTATTCTTATGGGGCCTTGGATGCTATTCTTGAGAGGTCACCCTTCACAACTCTCTTGCCAAAAGGGACAAAAACTGATCAGTCCTTGCCGGTTCAAAGCAGCAGAAGGTCTGGTTTTTATAAGTTTGGGACATATCACCCATATTATACACATCTGTATTGTGCGATATACACAACCAACCTACGATATACCCCTTGTATCGTATTGTGATTCCTCATGATACTATAAGATATGGGGCGATACGTATAACACTGGTTTATTGAGTACTTTATATCTTGAGTATGTCATTTTTAGTGGAGTTCCCACCAAATGAATAATATCTATCTTAGAGCTGGAGAACCTGGGACATGTAATGGTCTTTTGGGAAAATGGAGGTAGTGTATATTAACTTCTATTACTATAATAAGAGCCATACAAAGCTTTGCAAATAGAGTGTGTTAAGTTCATAAATAATATCATAAAACTTTGAAAAAGTACAGTTTGGAGGGACTTTGAGAAAAGCCTCTACTACAATAAAGAAGCAAGTCAATTTTATGTTTGGTACACCCAACATATTGATAGTACGCGTATTAAACTGTGCCCATCTTAGCTATAGAGGCAGAAACATACAGCAAAAAGAAAGGACCTATGCATATTGATTTTCGATTCGGATAGGTCAGTTGATACCCATGATATTCTTTGAATAACATTGGGAAAAAAAGTGCCTATTATGTATATCACGTTATAAGTGATATATATGGAATTGCATCTTTTGTAAGGCCTCACATATACTAATCTGATAACTTGGATGTTAACATGTTGAACATTGAAAGGTGAGGGTTGAGCCCATATTTTTATGGATAAATTAACAAAACATATCCAAGATGCTGTACCTAGTACCTAGGTGAGGTTATTTGTGTATGGCATTGTTATGGTGTATGAGTTATAGAGATTCAGCAGAAAATTTGAGTCTTGGAAGAAATTCTAGAAGCTAAAGGCTTTTTGACAAGGTTACAAAGATAATATGATAATGGAAATTGGGATGCGTTATGTGCCATAAAGGTTGATTTTGGATACTTAAAATCAATGCTTCCACAAGATGGGAGGTTAGTAGATATTTCATACATAATATAGGACATATTATAAAACAGTGAGAATTAGTACATTTTGGGTATCTGTTCTTTGTGAGACGCTCAAATTGGAGGAAATATTATTAACCAGTGAGAGGGCAAACAACTTTAGGTATCAATTGTTGGATAGAAGATGTTGACGGTATTATGGTTTACGATCATACAAAAGAAGATGAATCTATACTTGGAAAAAGCTCAGTATATGAAAGATAAAATGAGAGAAAGCGAAAGCTGGTTAAAGTGGTTAGGGTTTCTAGAAATATAGCTGGGTAAAACTTCAATGTGAAGCTATGAGAAGTTGAAGGATGGGTGGTTGTCCAAAAGTGTCAATTTTTTTGGATTTAGCGCAAGTGAAACCAAGGTAAATAAAAACGGGGTGACTTGAAATCCGTGCTGCAGAATACACCTAGTGTAGGAAAGGGCTTGTCTGATTGGTGGTTGTTTTCTTGTAAGAATCTTTATCAATTGGTATTCATATATTTTCACAAGAAAAATAGTACAAAAAGATCCTACTTCTTATATTTTGTGAACTTGAATTGGTTTTAAGATTGTTTCAGATAATTCATGATTATAGAGCCCTGAAAAAAAATCTTGAGAAAAGCTTCTAGGCAAAATACTCTGTAAATCATCTAAGAGCAATACTGGTCGCTAGTTTCAAGGCAGAGGAAACTATGAAGCACTAAATCAATCACAAATGCATCTAAAAACAACCCAATTTTTTCATATCCACCACTAGCAGCTAAGTTACATTCATTGGTTTTCATAACATGTAGTTAACTGTATCTGCTTAATGCACTTGGTATAGCAGCTTGATCTAAAGCTTTGTTTCACTCGATTTCTGTGTTTTTGTTGACATTGGCATGATCATTCCTTTTGATGTAAGTTATGGTGTCGCAGGTCTGTTGCAATGCATGCAAGAAGCCAGTAAAAGCAAGTCAATATGCAGCCCATGCAGGTTTGTTTGAATTTATTTTGGCTCTCTATCAACCTTTGCCTTTGTGCTTATCCATGACTCTTTTTACAGACATTACAATTACTTGGTGAATATTGGATAGTCTTATCTGTTGTTCATTTTTTCAGAGCCTTAATATCACATTTTTTTTCTTTGAATTCTTTCTTTCCATTGCTTGTTTTTGTTTCTTTAGAATGATGGAGTATTTTGCAAAGATTTTGTGCTGGTATCCTTAAAATAAAAAATGGTAAATGGTCCCTATTTCAGTTAGGAAATCTTCTAGGAAGCACTGATGTGGTCCATTGGTTTGTTAACTTTTAATGGTAAAGATTCGTTGTGATGTTCACTGAAAATGTTTGAAGCAACTAAATAAATTTTGATGGAGCCAGTAACTTTGTGAACCTCTACATTTAAATAAGATTTTGTGTAGGAGATGGTCTTTTAGGTACTGTCCAGTAGCATCTTTCCTAGCTGAAAGGGTGCTTAGTGCTTACGTAAGCCTCATGCTGTAGTTGATATAAATTAACCCTTCCGTTTTGCCTAATAGAAGGCAGGCTGTGATTGGTGTAGCTAATTAGTGGAGCTATCTGTAAAAGTGTGACCTCCAAGCACTTGAGATGAGCTAGCAGCAGTGAATATTTGCAAATAACTGAAACCAGTCCACAGTAGGACTAGAAAAGGTATAATGCAGTCAAGATAGCATAAGCTCAACCCACACCAGTAAATCTCACAGGAATAATTCATTAACCATGGCAAAAGGCATGCCAAAATATTTACAAGACTTGGGTTTTTATAGAGGATGGCCACCAACCGTCACCATGGTCCAAACAGCCAGATTTCTAGCCATTGGATGGGACTCAAGATTGTAAAAAGTAAGAAAGTAAAAGTATAGAAATGAAACACAAAAGCTTAATTACATTTAACACCCCGTCAAACTGACGTTATCATGATCGAAAGTTTGCTAAATAAAAACTGAAATCGAGGTTCGAGGTGAAGACATCTGCAAGTTTGATATTCGGATCGTACAAACTGAAGGGTGAGATGTCCTTGTAGATGTTCTTTATGAACATAGTAGCAATCCATCTCGATATGTTTTGTGCGTTCATGGAAAGTGTTGTTGGTGATGTAAATAACACTTTTGTAGTCACAGTACATTGTTGGAGTAGACTCAAGATGCATACCTAAGTTAGTTCAATTGTAGTAGCCATAGCTCTGTATTCGTCTTTTGTTGAGGAGAGAGTTACTTTTTGTTGTTTTTTGCACTTTATGAAATAAGTGAATTGCCAAGGAAAATACAACTATAATGTCTGTCATTAACATCACCTTCCCAATCTGCATCGATATAAGCAATTAATTTAAAGAAAGAGGAAGAAGGTAGGAAAACTCCCTTGTTAGTGTATTTGATGTATGTCACTAACATCACTCATATGTAATGTAGTAGGTCCTAGGTGCATATTGGAACTAACTTGGTGAATAACATAAGTGATGTGAGGACGAGTAATAATGAGATAAGTTAAGGCAACAACACCAATCATCTGACTATGTGGTGTAGGATCATTCACCAATTCTCCATCGGATAATCTCATTTTTGATTGATAACTTTTGGCGTTTCAAGTGTCTTGATATCCATTATTTTTGATGTGGCAACATCATTAGCAAATGTTGTTTCAGATATAAAGTATCCCCTGTCAGTGCATGTTAACTTAATCCTAAGAAAATAATATTGTAGATATCCCATATCCTTCATTTCAAATTCTCGGTTTAGTTCTTGTTTGATATGTTATCACTATTATCACTCGTGATGATGATCATATTATCTACGTAAAGCAATAATAACAGTATACCTACAATGGAATCCTTTATAAACATGGCAATGTCAATGTAATATGTAGGAAATTCATTAATAACCATAAAGTCATTCATCTTATTGAACAATGCTTTAGGAGCTTGTTTAAAACTATGCAAAGCTTTTCTAGACCTAAAACATGATTTGCTGGAATGACCAAACCAAGAGGAGGTTCCATATAAACCTTCTCTCTCAACCATCCATTAATAAAAACATTTTTGACATCCATTTAAAATATGTCCTAGTTCCTTGTAGCACTAATAGCTATGAGAGCGGTAATAATGGTCATTTTTGCTACAGGTGCAAAGGTTTCTTCATAGTCTATTCCATATTCTTGGGAGTATCATTTTCCAATTAGTCGAGCTTTGTATCTATTTACAGATCTGTCACTCTTTGTCTTGATTTATATACTCACTTATAAGCTTTAGCCTTTTCGAAATCGTCTACTTCTTGCATGGCTTTAAGCCAATTTTGTGATGTGTCCACTTCCTTGAAGGCTTTTGGTTTGTTAATGGCTATGATAGTGGTCAAGCAAGCTCTATCTTGTGGTGAAAATGTTTTATAAGAAATAAACCTATCAAGGGGTCTAGAGTCTCTACTGGATCTTTTAAGAGTAATAGGTTCAACTGTTTGAAGGTTGTTTTTAGTAAAATGTCTTTCAAATGAAGTCACAATGTCTCTTGATTGCATGCTTTGGTTGTCAACAATCTCATCCTCTATATTCTCTCTTTGATCTTCTTTATCACAAGTAACATCAACCAAAGAAAAGTATCTAGAATCATCAGTAGACAGTAACATACATTTTGGAAAAAATTCTTTTTTGAAGAATTGAACATTCCTTGAAACATAAGGCTAATCATTCATGAAATCATAACACTTATAACCCTTTTTTTAATGTTATAACTCATAGAAACACATTTAATAGCACGCGAAAAAAGTTTCACCCTTATTTGAAAAAATAAAACATTTACATCCAAAGATCTTTGAACGAGAATAGTTAAGAACAATTTTAAATAGCTTTTCAGTAGGTGAGACATTTTATATATATCATGTAAACCAATGTCATAACCTCTTAACCTCTTTGGCCCAAGGATTTTTCGGAATTCCATTAGAGGTTTTGATTATGTGCCGATGTTTGTGTTCACTAATACTGTTTTGATGAGGAGTTTTTGTACAATATTTTTGGTGTAAAATACAATTATTCAGAATATATTTTTCAAACTCTTTTGAGACAAATTCTCACTCAAATCTATAATTTTTAATGTTCACATCAAACTGATTTTTGATGAAATTGTGGAAAACAACAAAGTTCTTAAACATTTCTGACTTAACTTACAACATATATATCCATGTATACTTAGTAAAATCATCAATAGAAATTATGTAGAATGAAACACCTCCTTTCGACATGACGGGTGCAGGACCCCAAACATTGGAATGTATAAGTTCAAAAGGTTTATTTGCAACAAAGTTCTATTAGAAAAAGGTAGATGTTTCATTTTTCAATGCAATCTTTGAAAAAAAAGTTCTAAGTATTCTTAATGCCAAGAGGATAACATTCATACAATTTTTTAATAATCAAACGTTCAAAGTGTTTTGTGCTAAAAAAATACATCGTTTGTTAAAGTATTACAATAATCAAAATCTTGAATATGCAACTTGGATCCTAGCTTCATTGAATCTAGTTTCCGCAATCAAGAGATCGGAGAGAACTTCCGCTGTAGGAAAGGACTTTTGATGCACTCCCTCAAATTCTTCCCTTAGTCATCTCAAGAATTGATAAGAAAAATCCTCAGTCACATTGTCTTGTACTAAGACAATATGTACATTTTGTCTCATATCCTTTCAAATGATGCCAAATGTTTGAAATTCATTAAAGTAATCATTTACCATCTTGTTACCTTGTCTTAGTAAAGATATTTTGTGTCGAAGCGCCATTCAATGTGCAACTTCGCTTTGCACATGAGCTTTCTTCAAATACTCCACTTCACATTTGTGAATTCCGATAAGTTGTCACGAATATGATCAATTACGTTGCTCATAAAAATTCATAATATGGTCCTATGACCTCTTTCAAATCCTCCTTTGGCTCTTGAGTAGCATGGATAGGTGGTTCCATTTTCGTTCCACTCACATATCCCCATAATCTCTTGAAATAAAGATAATTCTCCATGAATTGAGCCCATGTTTTATGACTAGAACTCATCAAGCGGAAATTGAACCTCTCACTTTTCATGTTATTATGATAGTACTAACCTTGCAAGAAAACCACTATCACCAAATAGTTCAAGAAAAAACACATCAACCAAAACTGCAACTTGGGTACACTTATGATCGGAACACAAATTGATGCACATCTGAAAATCGAGTCACACTCTAATACCATATAAAAGTGTGACCTCCGAGCACTTGAAATGAGCTAGCAGCAGTGAATATTTGCAAATATCGAAACCAGTCCATAGTAGGATTGAGAAAAGGTGAGCGCAACTCACAGTCTCACACCACTAAATCTCACAAGAATAATTCATTAACCATGCCAAATAATGTACAAGACTTGAGCTTTTATAGAGAATGACCAGTAACAACCACCATGGTCCAAACGACCAGCTTCCACAAACATTTGAATGAAATAGCATTTTACGGCCTAATAAAAGGTATAACCATTCCACCCAAAAAAGGAAAGTATAACCATAAGGTTGCAAGCATTTCTTTTGTCAATAATTTGTCATAGAATTCAATGGATTTTGATGGATTGGATTTTGTAATTATGCTCTAGAGTTCAATTTGAATATTTGAGTGTAAATTGCTGATGAGTTATGCACAGTAGGCATTCTTCCTATGAAGTAATATTATGTTAGTTTTCTGTAAATTGTGTAAGATGAATATCTAGTTGTCCATCATATGTTCCAAAGATTCTGTACGCTAATTAAATATCAGATGGATGAGAACGTGCATAAGAGAATTTTCTTTCAATTTTTGATATTTGAAATAAAAGTTCTATGTTAGAAAATAGTTCATACTATCAAGTTATCAGAAGAGTACTAGAGCTCATATATATATATATATATATATATATATATCACACAACAAGGATTTTCATAATGTACACACGCAATGGACCCCTGTTCCTCAGGTTTTTTGTGGATTTTCTTTACTGTTTGATGACTTGGGACCATGAAATGTGGATCGAGAATGTCTTGTACCACTTCAAATTACATATTCGTTGAGCTTTCTTTGAACTTGGGTGTTAGGAAATGAACCAAGATCTGTTCCTCGTCCCCTAGATTATGTATGTATTTCTGGCTGTGTGTTCCTTGCCTTGACTGTTAAAGAAAATATTTTGCATTTATATGCCATAAGTTCGACTGGGTGTCCATTTAATCTCCTTTGAGCTATGGTGGGTGGATAGGGGCTCTCTTTTTTCGGTTTGTTAAGTTAATGTGGATTTATCTCATGATTGTTATCTGTGTGTAAGTTTTTCATGGATATTAATTTGTAAACCGACTTCCTGCCATTACTTGCATGCGGAGGATTCTTGCACAAAGTGGGCTAGCAATTCAATGCATTTAAGCCACCAGGCAAAGTTGGCTAGCAATCAAATGCCTAATACTTCATGCAAATAACTTCATCTTGCTCCATCTTGCTCTCTGCATTTATTTCTGATTTCTTCTGATGCTTGATTTGGTCATGACATGAAATGTGTGCTGTACTTAGTGGACTGTGGTTCAGATGAATCCATGATATATCTTTTGAGTTTGCAGAGAGATGTGGTGCACTGATATCTATGGACGATACTGGTTTGGAGCTTGATGGTGGTAGTGGACATAAGAAACCTCCAAGAAAGGGCAGGAAAAAGGTTCATGTTTCTCAAGATAGTATCCTTCATACCTTTCAATACCCTTAAACAGTGACCCTGGAAACTTGTTGCAAGGCTGATATGCGTGGAATTGGTCTTTTCTTGTGACTTTTCCAGCTTTGTATCGGTGGGAACCACTGGGCATGCAGCTGTTGCATTGGTGCCTCTAGTATGGTTGTTCATGTCTACTTTTAATCTCCTCTTGACTTTCTAATCACTTTTTCACATATTCTACTCTGGCACTCCTTAGGCAAGGAATTGTGTTTCTGTGTTTTGGGTTGCGTTGGGAGGCATGAAAATACAGTTGGACCAGCTGGTCAAGGGTCCCATCAATGCGTTTGTTGTTAGTTTTTGTGACAATTCTGGATGTTTGAGGAGGTACCTAAAACAAGCTGCACCAGTCATGTGGATTTTGGATTAAATTTGTGGCTGAAATTGATTGAAAGTGTTGCCTTCATTGTGTACACAAGCTTCAGTGTTTGTAGCTATCCTTGTACTTTTAATTCCTAAACTTGATCTAGACCAAGCTGCAACAAATTTGGAACAAGAGCGATCTGAACCATTAGAAGGGGATGATACTGCAGCTTCAGAGACGGCTAATATGGATGACATGCATACTGGCATTGTGACTTCTCTCTCAAGAGAATTAAAACGTAATTTTTTTCTACTAATTTTTTATCATTGCCCAAGTTATTAAATTTTTACCCTCAGAGTGTGGCTCTTTCATGACGGTTTGTAAGTATTTCTGTTTTTTCTTAGATATGTTCCACAGAACTTCTTCTTTTTCATTACTTCCTATTTCTGTTTTTTCTTAGATATGTTCCTAGATACTGCTAGTAATGTGGATTTAGTTCTATTCTTCTTTAAGGCATGAAGTTCATATATTATAAAATTGGAAATTACTGTGCTGCACATGTTCTGGCATATTTGCAATGATGCATTCTTAAGAGTAATCTTGTGCTTCTCGTTAAAGGAATGATCCCCAACGGTCATGTCTCAATCGTCTGAACTGGTGGAATGGCGAGTCTCTATTACTTGTCTACCTACCACCATCTTGAGTTGGTGGCTCAAGCATCTCTATTCGTTTTCATAACAAAAATGCCAGGACAGGGTCAGGTCGGCATGCATCATCTTTTAAAGTGGTCTCATTTTGGCTTGGTTGTCTCTAGCACTTCATGGAATATGACTTGTCCTTCAAGGGAACTGTTGCATGCTTCTACGTTTCACATGGGGTTTTGTTATGGAGTTATACGTGGGAGTAAAAGTAGAAGACACATCTCCCCTTGTGAGATACATTTACCATGACCTTACTGAAAAATGTAATGACTCTTTGTTAGGTGAACAAATTGAAGCTAGAAGCTGGTAGACTATGGATTCCAAGGAGTTGTTACTCTTAGCCAATCACATATATTTATTACTGAAAACTTGATAAAGATGGAAAAGTACAAGTCAAGGTTTATTTAAGTGCATTAGGACAGGAAATGCCGGAACATGAATGTCTCACTGTTGAAAGAAATACATTTTTCTTTGTTTTTCTGTAATCGGGCCTTCAGGCTCAGGCCATCAAACTGACCAGACCTCCAATAGCTAGATTTCTAGCTGTTGGAAACCTTCCCAACAGCTAGAAATCCAGCTGCTTGTTGGGTGTTCTGTTGAACTCTCTTCCCTATATATCTTTGTACATATTGAGTTTTATCTAAGGCATTTTATAGTCACTTTTTGGTGCTCATTTCCTTGGATACACGCATCGGACTCTTGCAATTCCTATTGAAGATTTCCTCGGATACAAGCATCGGACTTTGCATTCCTTATTGAAGATTTCTTTGGATAGAAGCATCATACTGTTACAGTCCCTATTGAAGCATAATCGTTCTCTTTGATCGTCGAGGTGTTGTCTTGGGTAACATGTCGAGGTATATAAGTTTTTTTTCAAGGTGTAAAAGTACTTGGTGTTCTATGTGTGTTGCTCCTACATCTATCCAAGAAAACATATCTCTTGATCCAAAAGATCCTTCACAAAGTTTGTATTTTTCTATTAAAATGGAAGATAAGAGCTTCTTTAATTTTCGTTTAACAATTTTCAATTACAAAACATGGGCCCAATCAATGGAAACTACCTTTATTTCAAAAACTTATGGGACTATGTAAGTGAAACAAAAGTGGACCCTTCCATGAATGTTACTTTAGAACGAAGAAGAATATGAAGGAGGTCATAAATGATAAAACTATTCTATAGGTTCTCATGAATAATGTGAGTGACGATACTTGGCAGATTTCACAAATGCTATGAGAATATTTGAAGAAATCTCATCTTCAAAGTGACGTGGCCCATAGGATGGCACTTCGAGATAAAATCTCGGAAAAGGTAATAAAAGGATAAATGAGTTTTGTAGTGAATTTTCAATTTTTTGGAATCAACTTCATGGTTATGAAAAGAAATGCACACAATCCAATGTGAACAAAATGAAGACTTTGTCTATCAATTTTTGAGAAGCTTAAGAGAAGAATTCGAAGGATTGAGATCCTCTCATACAACGAAAGCCATTTCCAACTAAAATTAAAGTTTTTATCGATCACAGAAACAAGACTTAATGAAGGTAGGTTTCAAAAAGACTCCACTTTAGCTACATCAAGACCCTGAGCTCATATAAAACCATATCAACCCCTGACACTTTAAAAGAGCAGTGATTTGTCACTATTATAAAGAGGTAGGACATAACAGGCTTAGATGTCCGAAATTGAAGAAAAAGCTAGCTGTTTTGATGGAGAACCAAAACAAACCTCTACTCTCCTTGCTCTTCAAAACAAAGTTAAGTTCAATTAAAGGAAAAGGTGTCTATTGGTGCAATATACTCTACCCTCTCTCACAACATCAAAGGTAAACCCATGGTTACTTGACTCCAGTACTTCCTTTCACATGATATGTTATGAAAAACTTTTAACTACATGCACAAGAAAACCTTTTGATTCATGTATTTTTATCGCCGATGAAACAAAATTAAGAGTTGATAAAATGGTTCATTTTCAAAACAAAGATTTTTCAGTTTCTAAAGTTAGCTTGGTTCCAAAGTTAAAGCTAAACTTTGTGTCACAAATTTTGGATAATGGGTGTATTTTACAGGATCACCTCTCGAAGAAGGTCATTCAATGTGATGATAGAGAAGGTCTTTATTTGATGGATTATATGTATGCTCTAAATTTTAGACATTCTAATGTTTTGTTAAATGATTTAAACTTATGACACAAGGGACTTCGCCATTTAAATGTTCAAAAGTTATGAATGCTCTTCTATTAAAATAAAAAATATTAGAAACTTCTCTTACAAAGATTGTATTCTTGGTAAAATGAAACATCTTCCGTTTCCTAATATAATGTATATTACAAGCAAACCTTTTGAAATTATGCACTATGATGTTTGGGGTCCCACATCTATCATGTCGAAAAGAGTCTCTTATTATGTGACTTTTGTTGATGACTTTACTAGATATACATGGTATATCTATTAAAAGCAAAATCGTATGTGTTTACGAACTTTGTTACTTTTGATAATCTTGTTAAGAACCAATTTGATTCTGAAATTAAGATCTTTAGATTTGGTGCTGAATTTGTATCAAATGAGTTTGAAAAAAATACAAGAAGTAAGCCTTTTCCTATACTAGACGGGGTTGCCTACATGGATTCTTTGTTTTCATAGAGCTCTATCATGTGCCATGTTGGCAGTTAACTCAACATAAGATAAATCATTCTTTATTGTTTCTTTCCAACACTTTTGTGGTTATGTTCTACCTCTTTTAATACTTTTAAAATCTAGTTTTTCATATCTTCTTACATGTGCTTCTTTTGATATTCTTTCTATATGTTCAAACCATCTTAAACAATATTCTCTCATTTTATCCTCTATTGGTGCCGCTCCAAATTTGTTTATAATAACGTCATTATGTATAATAACCTCATTTTATAACATGGATGAAACAAAGAATCCATGTAGCCGACCCCGTCTAGTATGGAAAAAGGCTTAGTTGTTGTTGTTGTACTACGGTATTTCCAGTATTCATATTAATTGTTGTTGTAACCTCATTATGTATACAGTTTTTCCTTGTATGACCACTCATCTATCTCAACATCTTCATTTCTATCACAGACATCTTTTGTACATGTTGATGATTGCCCAACACTCAGAACCATAAAACATTGCAGGTCTAATTGCTGCTCTATAATTTAACCTTTTAACTTTAGTGGTATTTCTTGTCACAAAGAATACCTTATGCTCCTCTCCATTTTAACCAACCTGCATTAATTCTATGCATAACATCTCCATCAATTCTTTCATCACTCTGAAAAATTGACCCTAGGTGTTTAAAACTTTTCTTTTGGGGATACAATGTGTGCCAATTTTAATTTCTACATCCTCTAAAGTAACCAAATAATCAAACTTACATTCCATATATTCTGTTTTTGTACTACTAAGTCAAAAGCCTTTACTTTTTAATGTTTCTCTCCATAGTTCCAACTTTCTATTAACTATTTCCTTAGACTCCTCCACTAATACAATGTCATATGCAAATAACATACACCGAGGTACTTAATCTTGAATATATTTTGTTAACTCATTAATCACCATTATAAATATGGACTTAAAGTTGATCCTTGATGTAACCCAATATTAACTTCAAAGAAGTCTGTCATTCCTTTATGAGTCCTCACATATATTTTTGCACCATCGTACATGTCTCTTATAAGGTTAATGTATGTCAATGGGATACTTCTTTTTTTCAAGGTTCTCCAAAGAACATCTCTTGGTACCCTATCGAAAGCTTTTTCTATATTAATATCATATGAAGGTCTTTCCTTTTTCCTCTAAAATGGTTCATAAGATGTCTCAAAAGGTGAATTGCTTCAACAATATATCTGCATGGCATGAATCATAAAATGGTGTTGTAGAAAGGAAAAAATCGATCTTTAGAGGAAATGGCAAGAACTATGCTCAATGAGGCCAACCTTCCTAAGTACTTTTGGTGCGGATGCGGTTAACATCCTTGTTATGTTATGAATAGAGCCCTAATAAGGCCAATTTTAAAGAAAACTCTATATGAATTGTACAAAAGGAAGAAAGCCAAATGTTTCACATTTTCATGTCTTTGGATGTAAATGCTTTGTTTTGAATAATGGAAAGGATAACTTAGGGAAGTTTGATGCAAAAATAACTGATGAGGGAATATTCATTGGCTATTCTATACATAGTAAGGCCTTTAGAGTCTATAATAAATGAACTATGACCATAGGTAAGAAGTCCTATACATGTTGCATTTGAATGAAACTAACCTAAATGAGCCGAGAAAGGAGCTTGTTGATGATGTTGCAGTAAATATTGGCAAAGAAACACACTTGGAGAATCAAGAGAAAGAGTCCAAGAAGCAAGAAGAGAGACAACTTGATCACTCATGGCAAGAGGATTCAGAAATCTTAGATTTACCCAAAGGAATGGAGGAGGACATCAAGATATCATCCTCTTGAAGGTGATAGGTGATGTATCAAAGTGGGTAATCTACTTGAAACTCACTTAGAGATGCATGTAATCACTTAGCCTTTGTCTCAAGTAGCGCATGTAATTTGTCTTCTCAAGTCGAAACCTAAAGACATAAATGAGGCCATTAATGATGAAGCATTGGATCTTGGCCGTATGCAAGAAGAACTAAACCAATTTGAAAGAAATCAAGTTTGGGAATTAGTTCCCAAGGATGATCATCAAATAATTGGCACCAAATGGGTCTTTAGGAACAAACTTGAATGAAACGCGGCTTAATAACAAGAAATAAAGGTAGGCTAGATGTAGCAAAAGGGATATAATCAAGAAGAAGGCATAGATTATGAAGAAACATATGCTCCCGTAGCTAGATTATGAGGCTATTAGAATGCTACTTGCGTTATATGCACGCTTGCATCATGGATTTTAAGCTTTATCAAATGGATATCAAAGTGCCTTTCTTAAATGGTTTCATTACAAGAAGAGGTGTATGTAGAACAACCTCCTGGTTTTGAAAACTTTGAACTTCCAACCATGTTTTTAAATTGAAAAGTGACCTTGTATGGCTTAAACAAGCTCCTAGAAACTTGGTATGAAAAGAGTTAAGCAAGTTCCTTTTGAAAAGTGATGTAATAGGATCATGGGCCACTAGGGTCCGTGCGCCTTTACGGTAACAACACAGGCTACCAAGGCCTATTGCTGGATAGCCGTTGGGAGGCCCCAACGGTTACTAGCCATTAGAGGCTCCCAACGGTACTCCAACGGATGGTTCCAATGGCTAGTTGTTGATTAACCAGCCTTGACTCTCTATTCTCTTCTCTTTCTTTCATTTTGGTTTAAACTTTGCTCTATAAATAGTCTTTTCACATCAATAAAGCAAGTTCTAATTGCAACTCTTTGATATTTGGCTTGACTTGTGACTTTGATTTGTTCCTATGTCACATGGGTGCGGGTGAGGGTGCGGGATACGACAAATTTCAAAAATTTTGGGTGCGGCGACACGGCTAGGGTATATAATATTATATATTATATATTATATATAATATTCAAGCTACATAAATCAATCATAATACAACTAGTATTTGCTAATTTTGGGTGCACGTAGGTATCAATTGGCAAGTTCCCTCATAATGATCTGAAACTTACAATGATTTTACGAGCTGCAAAATATCTAAGTTATGGATTCCAAAGAGTTTCGAGATCTTCTGTAGGATATAACATATACTAGTATTTATACTAGGATTCACTAGTGATGTCATACTCTTCTGTTCTATTGATCTGGCAATGTTCCTGGTCTTTAAATGTGTTTGGTGACAGAGATTATTTTGTGCAAAGGCATACAGTATGGAGTCAAGAATCCAATCAGATTGAGTAATAAGAAACCAATTGTTCGCACTCAAAATCATTCCAGCTTTATATTGTATAAAGCTAAAATAGTAAGTACACAACTTTATATTAAAACAAAACATATAAATGATAAGCAACTACTAATTTCATCATAATACACAAATCAATCTTCATTATCCGGACCATTTATCCGTGAGTTACAATTTTTTTTTTTGGACATGCCGCACCGACTCGGTGTCGGTGTCAGTGTTGCACCAGTGTCGGGGTCGACACTCCACCCCTTAGAAGTGTCTGTGTGACTTAGATTTGTTCTTGACTTGAAACACCTATTCTCGGGTGTGTTTGTAATTGACTTATTGATTTGATACTTAGACGATATGTGATCGGGCTGCTTTTAACTATAAATATCTACAATTATTTACATGGTATCATAGTTTTGTTTTGAAAAAATCAAGCACATTGAAAAGCGCACCAAGTACTTGATGTTCTAGAACTTGAGGTAACATCAAACTCTTGTTTGTTTCTTGAAATGGGAGGTAAAAGTGAGTCTTTCAAGTGCATTCTTGACCAAAAATGCTATCAAAGTGGTCAAGACAACAACAACAACAAAACCTTTTCGCATACTTGACGGGGTCAGCTACATGGATTCTTTGTTTTCACAGATCCCTATCGTGTGCCATGGTAGCAGTTAACTCACAATAAGCTAGATTATTCTTTATTGTTTCTTTCCAACACTTTTGTGGTCGTCCTCTGCCTCTTTTAATACTTTTCAAATTTAATTTTTCATACCTTCTTAGAGGTTTTTCTTTTGATCTGCTTTCTATATGTTCAAACCATCTTAAACGATATTCTCTCATTTTATCCTCTATTGGTTTCACTCCTAATTTGTTTTTAATAACCTCATTATGTGTACGGTCTTTTCTTATATGACCACTCATCCATCTCAACATCTTCATTTCTGTCACAGACAGCTGTTGAACATGTTGATGATCATCTGCAAATAACATACACCAAGGTACTTCATCTTGAATATGTTTTGTTAACTCATCCATCACCATTATAAATAAGTATGGACTTAAAGTTGATCCTTGATGTAACCCAATATCAACTTCAAAGAAGTCTGTCATTCCTTCATGAGTCCTCACACATGTTTTTGCACCATCATACACGTCTCTTATAAGGTTAATATATGTCAATGGGATACCTCTTTTTTCCAAAGTTCTCCAAGGAACCTCTCTCGGTACCCTATCATAAGCTTTTTCTAGATCAATAAATATCATGTGAAGTTCTTTCTTTTTTACTCTAAAATGTTCCATAAGACGTCTCAAAAGGTGAATCGCATGAATTCAAATTGGTTCTCTGTTGTACTTGATACTTGCTTTAATCTACGTTCGATAATTCTTTCTCAGAATTTTATAGTATGACTCATTAACTTCATACCTCAATAATTCACGCAATTCTGAATGTCTTGTTGTTCTTATACGTGTGTATAAGTGTATTCGCTCTCCATTCCTCCGGCATCTTTTGGTTTCTCCATATTTCATTAAATAGTATTATGTATTTCTCCTAGTATTTTTCAAACTTCCATAGTAATATTGTCTGGTCCTACCGATTTACCACCATTAATATGTTTAAGAGTCTCTTTGACTTCATTCTTTTGAATACGTCGGTATAAATTATAGTTTATATACTTTTCTGATTTGGCTAACTCTCCTAAGTTATTTTCATTGAAAAGCTTATAAAAATAAATTTTGCTTCTATTTCTTATATTATCATTTGCCACTAGAATTTTTTCATCCTCGTCCTTGATGGATCTAACATAATTAAGATCTTTAGTTTTCTTATCTCTAACCCTAGAGCTATCCTAAAAATACCTCTTTTACCCTCTTTTGAGTTGAGTTTTTTGTATGAATCCTCCCAAATTTTTGCTTTTGCTTTATTGACGGTTTTTTTCGCTTCCTTCTTTGCTTTCTTATAAGCCTTTAAAGTTTCACTAGTTTTCTTAGTATAATACAATTTGTAACATGCCCTCTTTGCCTTGATTTTATTTTGCACTACTTTACTCCACCACTAAGCTTTTTTTTATGTCGGTACACCTCCCTTAGATACACCTAACACATCTTTTGCCACTTTCCTAATATGTATAGCCATATTATTCATATCACAGGGTGTACCATTGTAATTCCAAACATCTCCTTGAAGGACTTTCTTGTTTAAATATATCTTCTTTCTTGCTTTTGAGGTTTCACTATTTAGTTTGAATAGCTCGATGCACTCTTTTCTTCTTTGTCCATTTTTTTATTTGTAAATCCATAACTAAAAGTCGATGTTGGGTGGTTAAGCTTTCTTCTGGAATTACCTTGCAATCTTTACAACACGCTCTATCTTTTTTTCTACAAATAAAGTAATCAATTTGTATTTGTGATAAGCTACTCTTATAAGTAATTAAATGTTCATCTTGTTTTTTGAAGATTGTATTGACTATAAAGAGATCAAATGCCATAGCAAAATTTAAAATCTCCCTACCTTCCTCATTTATATCCCCAAAACCAAAGTTTCCATGAATCCCTTGATATCCTAATGCCTCTTTACTGACATGTCCATTTAAGTCTCCTCCTAAACAAATCATCTCCCTTTGTGGAATCTTTTGAATCACCTTATCTAAGTCTTCCCCAAACGTTGTTTTTGTACTATCTTCTAGTCCTACTTGGGGTGCGTAAGCACAAACTATATTCAAAACCTCTGCTGCTAATACTAATTTCAACGTCATGATTCGGTCACCATATCGTTGTATGTCTACTACATTATCCTTTAAATCTTTATTTATGACAATACTAACTCCGTTTTGAGCCTTTTCTTTACCTGAGTACCATAATTTAAAACGTGTATCCTTTGTCTCCTTTGCTTTTTCTCCAACCTATTTTGTCTCTTATAAACATAGAATATGAATATTTCTCCGAATAATAGTATCTTCCACCTCCATTAGCTTACTGGATACTGTTTCGATATTCCAAGAACCAATACGAATCTTGTTATGTAGGATTAGCTTCCTTATCCCCCACATCCGTTCATATTCAAATTGCGGAGACCCCCTGAAAATTATTTACTACATTCGGGTGACAATGTAGCGGGATTAACTTCTTTACCTAGAACCGTCCATGATGTGGGAACCCTCTCTGTAATTGATTCACTACATTCGGGCGAAAATGTAGTGGCCCTTGCTTATTTATCATAGCATTCGGACTCTTCAGCGCGTCGTTAGGCTGAGACGCCTCAAAGTTGGTCAAGAACAATGAAAAATATTTTTTATCGAAAGATTTTTGTGATTATATAGATGTATCGATTCATTAACCAAAATTAGATTTTGAAAATTTAGACGATAATGATATCCTTAAATTCCAAGAAAAATACAAACAATATTTAAAAACTTAGGAGAAAATGAATACAAAAATAACATAAATTATTTGTTAAAATGCTCAGGAAAAACTTAGAAACCAAATTTGTGTGTTTGAAAGTACCTTTGAAACTTGAAATATTTGAAAAAGATTCATTTTCATGATGACTTTGTGTTTAAAATAGATTTGATATAAAGAATGATAATGGTTAAAAAGAAAACTTAAGCATTAGAAAGTATTACAATGATTTTTAAGAATTGTTGACTCACCTTTGAAGTTTTGATAAATTTAAAAAACTTAGAATTTCAAGATTTTTTGGACATCAATACTTTTTCCTATTTATGCGAGAGGTCTAAGAGATGAATTCAAAAATATTAAATCAAATTTAATTCATAGAAAATCTAGCCAAAAGAGGATACCTTTTTAGCCTATCTAGTTATGTAAGAAACTAGATTGAAAAATAAGATTTGCTCTTGTCGCTTTTGAGCTGAGAGCATGTGTAAGACATAGAAGCCTCCTCATGCCAAAAGCTTCGAAGGACAAAAATTTGGTAATGGATAAAGCAAGAAGCAACTGGCGCCATAGCCAAATAAAGACACTATTTACTACTATTATTAGAAAAATGATCACATTAATACCATTTGTGCTCTCCTTCGACAAAGATATGGAAACGTGGGAGTCGTGGAAGACAAAGATGGAAGAGTATTATCTTCAAACATCAAAGCCTACATAAAAGAAATGCTTAAGGAAAATGTAAGTATCTCTAAAAATACTCTCTCCATTTTTAAAGGTTTGTTTTGGTTTTTAGACTTCTCTCGGTTGCACATATTTGTGATAATGGTTGTATAGTCACTTTCTCATCTAAAAATTGTGTAGTGTAGGATCACCTATCGAAGAGGGTGATTTGTCAAAGCCATAGAGAAAGTGGACTATATAAATTGGATAGTTGTCGTGCCAAATTTGAATCTTGTAATATAGTTCATGGCATAAATGACTTGGACAATTGGATATGCATAGACTATGTAATTTTCTTTTGTTAAGACAAAAACGAATTATAATTTTGATTGTAAAGAATGTATGCTTGGAAAAATACACCATCTTTTTTTTGGTGAAGAAATTTTGTAACAAGTAAATCTTTTGAATTAATACACGTTGATGTTTGGGGACCTAGCCATATTGTTTTCAAATGAGGAGTACAATATTATGTAACATTTATAAATGATTTTACTCGATTTACTTGTAACATTTATTAAAATATAAATCTAAAATATTTAAAAAATATTTGATCTTTCACAATATGGTAAAGAATCAATTCGGTTCTACCATGAGGAGAATACTTATCAAAAGATTTTCAATTTTTTTAAAACAAATGAGATTTTACATAAAAAAATCTTGTACCAAAACCCTATAACAAAATGAGTTAGCAGGAATTTAACATAGACAAATTATAGATTTTGTAGAATAATTTTAATTGCTATTAAATTTCCTAAGTTTTTAGGGGGCGAAGATACGCTTAACGACATATATCTCATTAATAGAATGTTTTCAATCCGCCTTAGAAAATGTTTTTTGTTTTGAAAAATTGTATAATCTTTCTTCTTATTTCAAAAGATTAAGGTTTTTTTGTTATAGATATTTTATTTATACCGATAAAAATGATAAGTTGTCTCCTGTAGTTGTTAAATGTGTTTTTCTTGGATATGTATTCGACAAAAAAGGATATAGATGGTTTGATCCTATCAATGATAAAATTTGAAGATGTAATTTTTTTTTGAAAATGACTACTATTATAGATATAGTACTATTGAAAATAATAAAGAATCTTCTCAATTTTTTTTAACCTAGAAGATAGTGAAATTGATGATAGTGATATTGAAGACAATCATGATACTACCCTCCATGATACAAATGATGCTTTTAAGGAAAGGTTTAAAACATAACATATCCTTAACCTTTTACTTTGCACTACACTAGAAGACCTAGGGAATAAAACACCTCACGATTGACACCTAGAATTTCAAAACCTCCTTAACGCTTTGTATCCCTCTTTTGAACTCTAACGAAAAAACTCGATTGCAATCATTTTAAGTATGTGTATGGTTTGTTTTTAAGTATGGTTTGAAATTCCCTAATGCATGTAAGATAAAAATGATTGCAATCGAGTTTTTTCGTTGGAGTTTAAAAGAGTCATAACTCGATTGCAAACAAGTCTCATACATGTATTTATATAACTTTTTTTCATGAGATTATGTATTTAAAATGATGTTTGCAAACAAGTCTTGAAAGCTTGTTTCAAACCATACACAGCGTAAAAGCGTTTTTGAAATGGGAGGTTGTTTGCAAAAAGTATGAGCTTTATTGAAGGCATTTAGCTCTTCTAGCACAACATCCTCTCATTTTGGAATACCCTTCACTTGATGATAAAATCTAGACTCTTTTACTTAAAAGCATGGTTTGAAACTCCCTAATGCATGAAAGATAAAAAGATAGTGCTAGAAGCTAAATATGATCATTTTGAAACAAGCTTTCAAGGCTTGGTTTTATCATTTATTTACATAACTTTGTTTCTTCATATACTGATACTGCTTTATTTATACGAAAGTCTCATACATGCATTATTATCTTACTCATGTATGTGAATGATATCACTGGAAGTGATGAAAGAGAAATTATACAGGTTAAACATGATCTTTATCATGAATTTGAAATGAAAGATCTTGGTATTCTTAGTTATTTTTTGGGGATCGAAATTGTTAGAAATAATCGCGGATATTTTATGTCACAAACCAAGTTTGCAAATGAAATAATTGATAGATATGAGATCACTAACAATAAGCAAGTTGATACTCCTAAGCAATGTTGTAAAAATTGTCTCGGTGCCTATATCGCATTGGGCAACGATATGATTGTATCGTACGATACACTATGGTATGTGCAATTTTTTTATTTCTTGATTAAAAAAATTGAAAAATATTAATAAAATTCAAAAAAATGTAAGAATTGAAATTAATGAATAAAATATATATAACACGATCAACATTAAACAAAATCGAATCCAAAAGCTTGATTTGAAAAGATAATTCTTAATAAATGACTATGACTATAAAAATATTTAGAGAGATTATGAGAAGAGAATAACAAAGCTAAATAATATATGATAATGAACAAGCATCCGCACCATAACATGAATACTCAATACTTTTAATTAATAAATAACAAAGTTATAAAGTTACAACTTACAATCATCTATATCAGAACATTACAAAGTTACAATTACATTTAAAAGTTAAAACAATTATCCATAACATGGATCATGATCAACAAAAGCATCCTAATCGACATAATTAGGATCACTATCACCACCATCATAATCTCCTTCCTCTTCCTCTTCCAGAATTGGATCCGCCCATCGAACACCTTCATCGTCATCTCCAACTCCAACTCTAAGTTCAGCTTTGTCTTGGAATGCCCTCTAGTTTTCATATCTAAATTGATGGGAGACTCCTCCTGTTGGACCCAATCATCAAGAATATCAATATTTTTTTAGCTCAACGGCTCATATGGTACATTCCTTATCCTTCTTACATTATTTTGTATTTATTTAAAAAAAAAGAATATCCAAAAATGCAATATAGTCGCATCATATTTTTTAAATTATTATCTTTGTCTTAACTTCATATTATATACAATGTATACCAAATCACTCAATCGATTATGATTCAGTTTGTTTCTCTTTTTCGTGTGAATGTGTTTAGAAAAACTCTGATTTCTCTCGCACCCACTCGAACCGCATCTTTGGCTCAATATACGTTGAGCAAACATTGCCAAGTTCAATGCATCTACACTAAAGTGATCCCACCAATCATTTCAAATAAAACACGATAATGATTAATAAGAAACATTCAAAGTCAATCAATTAATATCTTAAATCAATATCAATGAAAACACATAATACCTGGTCGCATTTGGGAGCGGAGTTGGATTGCAATTGGCCTTCAAAAATCTCAAACACTATGGATATATTTGCTTAACTCTAAATGAATATTGTAGAGTAGACAAATCTTGTACAAGGTCAGTTGCATTCAATATACCCTTTTTACTTCTTTGTCTTCTACAAAGTTGGCAGAAAATCGAGTAGAAGGGTTAAAAAAAATATGCAACATCATGTAAATAATGATGCATTTGGCGGTTCCAATGTGCATTAATTATCTTCTAAACCTTTTTTAGAAGTGATTGCTTGCAGTCAAGGTTTGCTTCTATTTTGAATTTGGCTTTATCCATAACATCATATATATATATATAAAAGGTATAACAGACCTATCTTCACTATTCACCATCCTTGTTACCTTAACTAAATGCATAGTCATCCTAAAAATCTTCCACAACTATCTCTTTTTTCTTGACCAACTAATACAACTCCATTTATTAGATACAAACAATTTTTTAATGCACTTTATTGATGACAACACTTTCCACAATAATGATATTCGTAGCAAATCTTGTCAATGAAGGCCTAATCAATTCTCTTTCACCTGTATGGATTCACATCAAATATAATAGAGAATAATGATTATAAATAAACTTTATGACATTTGTGCATGCATCTATAGTCCCTCTTATTTCATCTATTGCACTCAAATCTTAAAGCATTAAGTTTATGTAATCTGCAACACATGGAGTCCATAGTAAGGATGGATGGTCCGCCTTAAGCATCTTACTATCTGATCTAAAATTTATAGCGTTATCAATAATGAATTGAACTGTTGAATCACCTACATCCTCAACAACTTCCTCAAAAATAGGGAGTAAATTGTCCGCAATTTTATCAATATGGTACAAGTCATATGATTTCAAAACCAATGTCCCCTTGGACAATAGACTAGAAAGTTCACCAAAGACCTACATTAACCATAAATGCAACCATCAGCCATAATAGAACATCCCTTGTCCTTTCACGACTCTCTAAATTTAGAACTCCATACATTAACAATATCAACCCATTTTTATATTAATGTACCCCTCAAAGCAAGATAAGTAGGGACTCTATAACCCGATCTCACACTGACAATAGCATATGCCATACTTTGAAATGAAAATGAGTTTTTAACATTGAAAGGGAGGCAATTTTCATAAAAAAATTCAGCACACTTAAAATCTACTTTTTCAATTACCTCCTTTGAAGCCATAGCTAATGCATGACTGAGTTCTAATAGTCGTATGTGGAGAAAAATGAAATTATCTCACTACCTTTGGCTCTTCCTCTAGTACCCCTCATAGGCATCGGGTGAGTAAGAGCTCTTGCAGTGGAATAAGACCCAACTCTAGTGCTACTATCACTAGAACCTACACTTTTTCCATTCTCTCGCCTTCTCCTCCCTCTTCAGCCGTCTCTTTTTCTGTCTCATCTGCAATATGAAATTTATCACCATACATCCCTTTAGAAGCATCTTCAAATAGTTGAAGTATAACCCAACCACCTATTTCTGTCCTTTCTCGCATTCTTAATCTCTTCTTCTCCTTCTCCTTCTCCTTCGAAGTCTCCAATACCTTCTGAATGTCATACTTCACTTCTTCAGAAAGTCAATGATAAGCGCTAGCATCATTCTTGGTTCTTGTAATGTAGTGTATCATACGAGAAATACCACTATGTTTTACTGCATTGCAAAACATGAACTTGTTCACAAGCCTATTGCCTTTGTGCACCGGGATGAAATATTTTGATGCCAGATCGACCCGATCAGAAGTTATTAAGATGAGAGTGGACAATCAATAAGAAGAAAAATGTTTTTTAAAGGTTAAAAATCACGGAATCTGCAAAACCCCTAAATTTTAAGTGAAAAATTAGGTAGAATACAAAAAAGGAAAAGGGTATGCTACGAATTTGTCAAAAACCTTAGAAATGAGGAGTTGGATTGGGTTTCTGAATAAACCATAAAATCAATAAGGATGATAAAAGGTTTTGGGAGCTAGAAAATGACGTGAAAAAGGGTTTGGGAAGAAACATAAATGATTTCTTCAACCTCGGATTCTCATAATTTATACCTAGCTCTTTTAATACTTTTCAAATTTAGTTTTTCATACCTTCTTATAGGTTCTTCTTTTGATCTTCTTTCTATATGTCCAAACCATCTTAAACGATATTCTCTCATTTTATCCTCTATTGGTGCCACTCCTAATTTGTTTCTAATAACCTCATTATGTATATGGTCTTTTCTTGTATGAACGCTCATCCATCTCAACATCTTCATTTCTGACATCTTTGGTACATGTAGATGATTAACTGCCCAACATTGAGAACCATAAAATATGGCAGGCCTAATTTTTGCTCTATAATATTTACCTTTTTAACTTTAATAGTATCTTCTTATCACAAAGAATACATGATGCTCCTCTCCATTTTAACTAACCAGCATTAATTCTATGCGTAACATCTCCATCAATTCTTCCATCCCTAGGTATTTAGAACTTTCCTTTTGGGGGATGCAATGTGTGCCAATTTTAATTTCTATGTCCTCTAATGTAACCAAATGATCAAACTTACATTCCATATATTCTGTCTTTGTTCTACTAAGTCGGGGGCCTTTGCTTTCTAATGTTTCTCTGCATAGTTCCAATTTTCTATTAACTTTTTCCTTAGACTCATCGACTAACACAATGTCATCTGCAAATAACATACACCAAGGTACTTCATCTTGAATATGTTTTGTTAACTCATCGATTACCGTTATAAATAAGTATGGACTTAAAGTTGATCCTTGACGTAATACAATATTAACTTGAAAGAAATATGTCATTCCTTCATGAGTCCTCACACATGTTTTTGCACCATCATACATGCCTCTTATAAGGTTAATGTATGTCAATGGGATACCTCTTTTTTCCAAAGTTCTCCAAAGTACCTCCCTTGGTACTCTATCATAAGCTTTTTCTAGATCAATAAATATCATGTGAAGGTCTTTCTTTTTTGCTCTAAAATGTTTCATAAGACGTCTCCAAAGGTGAATCGCTTCAACAGTAGATCTGCCTGGCATAAATCCAAATTGGTTCTTTGTTTTACTTGATACTTGTCTTAACCTACGTTCGATAATTCTTTCCCATAATTTTATAGTATGACTCATTAACTTGATACCTCGATAATTCGCACAATTTTGAATGTCTTCCTTGTTCTTATATATGGGTATAAGTGTACTTGCTCTCCATTCCTCGGGCATCTTTTGGTTTTTCCATATTTCATTAAATAGTCTTGTGAGCTAAGTGATTCCTATTTCTCCTAGTATTTTTCAAACTTCTATAGGAATATTATTTGGTCCTACCGATTTACCACCCTTCATATGTTTAAGAGCCTCTTTTACTTCATTCTTTTGAATATGTCGGTAGAAATTGTGGTTTATATACTTTTCTAATTTGGCTAACTCTCCTAAACTAATACTAACATCTTTATTTTCATTGAAAAGCTTATAAAAATAGTTTTTCCATCTATTTCTTATATCATCATTTGCCACTAGAATTTTTTCATCCTCGTCCTTAATGTATCTAACATAATTAAGATCTTTAGTTTTCTTTTCTCTAGCCCTAGCTATCCTAAAAATATCTCTTTCACCCTCTTTTGAGTTGAACTTTTTATGTAAATCTTCCCAAATTTTAGCTTTTGCTTCACTCATGGCCTTTTTCGCTTCCTTCTTTGCTTTCTTATAAGCCTCTAAATTTTCACTAGTTTTCTTAGCATAATGTAATTTATAACATGCCCTCTTTGCCTTGATTTTATTTTGTACTACTTCACTCCACCACCAAGCTTCTTTTTGTGCCGGTACACCTCCCTTAGATACACCTAACACATCTTTCGCCACTTTCTTAATATGTATAGCCATATTGTTCCACATATCACAGGGTGTACCAACATAATTCCAAACATCTCCTTGAAGGACTTTCTGTTTAAATATATCTTCTTTCTTGCTTTTGAGGTTCCACCATTTAATCTGAATAACTCGTTGCACTCTTTTCTTCTTTGTCCATTTTTTTTATTTATACATCCATAACTAAAAGTTGATGTTAGGTGGTTAAGCTTTCTCATATTTTTTTCTACAAATAAAGTAATCAATTTGTGTTTGTGATAAGCCACTCTTATAAGTAATTAAATGTTCATCTCGTTTTTTGAAGAATGAATTGACTATAAAGAGATCAAATGCCATAGCAAAATTTAAAATCTCCCTACCTTCCTCATTTATATCCCCAAAACCAAAGTTTCCATGAATACCTTGATATCCTAATGCCTCTTTACGGACATGTCCATTTAAGTCTCCTCCTAAACAAATCATCTCCCTTTGTGAAATCTTTTGAATCACCTTATCTATCTCTTCCCAAAAAGAAGTCTTTATACTATCTTCTAGTCCTACTTGAGGTGCATAAGTAAAAACTATATTTAAAACTTCTGGTCCTCACACTAATTTGAACGTCATGATTCGGTCACCATATCGTTTTATATCTACTACACTATCCTTTAAATCTTTATTTATGATAATACCAACTCCATTACGAGGCTTTTCTTTACTTGAATACCATAATTTAAAACGTGTATCCTCTATCTCCTTTGCTTTTTCTCCAACTCATTTTGTCTCTTATAAACATAGAATATGAATTTTTCTTCGAATCATAGTATCTACCACCTCAATTACCTTACCGGATAATGTTTCAATATTCCAAGAACCAATACGAATCTTATTATCTAGGACTAGCTTCCTTATCCCCCGCATCCATCCATAATCAAAATGTAGAGACCCTCTCTGTAAATTATTCACTACATTCGGGCGACAATTTGGCGGGACTAACTTATTTACCCACACCCGTCCATGATGTGGGAACTCTCTCTTCAATTGATTAATTACATTAGGGCGAAAATGTAGTGGCCCTTGCTTACTTATTACTGCATTCGGGCTCTACAGCACGTCGCTAGGCGGGGACGCCCCAAAGCAATGCTCATAATTTTTGTAATCCATGTTATAAAATCCGAAGAAGTTTTACGTTAGCTGTCGGAAGCCTAACATAACCCTCCTTTATTCGGGCTTGGGACCGACAATGCAAGGATGATCCCTTACATGGGCGGAGTTGGGTAAAGAAGTTAGTCTTGCTATATTGTTGACCGAATGTAGTGAATAATTTACAGAGAGTCTCTGCATTCTTTGTTCGTAAAGAATGCTTACAGAAAAAGATTAGTTTGTGTTATGTCGCATAAAAAATGAACTTAGCTGATTTCTTCACTAAATCTCTCAGCTACTCACTTTTATTTCTTGTTGGACAAACTTTCGGTATATACACCGTAAGTTTGAGGGGGGTGTTAAATTAGCTGTAATAGGATCACGGGCCATTTGAGCCCGTGCCTCTTTGCGGGAATAGAACATGCCACTAGGGCCTATTGGTGGACAGCCGTTGGAGGCTCCCAACAGTACTCCAATGGTTGGCCAACAACTAGCTGTTCGAGCCCTCCAATAGCTAGCTACTGGCCAACCAACCTTGACTCATCTCTTCTCTCCTCTTTCTTCCATTTTGCAGTAAACTTTGCTCTATAAATGGAGTATTTTCTCATCAATAAAACAAGCTGTAATTGCAACTATTTGATATTTGGCTTGACTTGTGACTTTTGTTTGTTCTTGACTTGAAACACCCATTCTTGGGTGTGTTTGTATGTGACTTGTTTATTTGATACTTGACAATATGTGATCGGACTGCTTTCAACTACGAATGTCGACAATTGTTTACACTGACATTACTCGTATTGTTCACAATAAGTCAATTTCAATATGCACCTACCACAATGCATGAGTGTTGTCATGAGAATAGTACGATATGTATGAAATACCACTAAAAAGGGAGTATTCTTATCCTCTTTATTCGTACTCAATTTAATTGCCTATACTGATGCACATTGGGGTTGTGATATCAATGACATGCATTCTACGACATATTATTGCATTTTTCTTGGAAACTCTATTAGCTCAAGAAAATTCAAAAAGCAACCTAAGGTGTTTCTCTCTACTGAAACTGAATATTAGGGCTTTGGCTAACACAACTAGATAATTAACCTGGCTAAGAAGGCTTCTTGAAGATCTTGGTGTAACACTTGAGGTCACTCCTATTATGTATCGTGACAACAAAAGTGTTATGTATATAGTTAATAACAACACATTCCATGAGCACACCAAACACATTAAGATGGATTGACACTACATTCAAGAAGAACATGAACATCTACAAGGACACTTATCCCTCCACTTTAAGTATTAACTTGCATATGTCTTCACTAAATGATTGTCAGTCTAATGATTTCAGGTTTTAGTTAGCAAACCTTCGGTGATGGTACCGTCAGTTTGAGGAAGGGTGTTAAAAAGAAATATATTTTCTTGTTTTTTGTAATCGGGTCCAAGCATGCCTAAGCCCTTAGGCTCAGGCCATCAGACTCACCAGGCCTCCAACAGCTAGAAATGCAGCTGCTTAGAGGGTGTTATGCTTAGAGGGTGTTATGTGGAACTCTCTTTCCTATAAATCTCCTTACATTGTACAGAGTTATGTAATGTTTTTGAGCTGATTAATATAGATTCATTTGAGTATATTCACTTTAGCATTATTGCTTAGTGATTTGAGCTTTATCTATGACATTTTATAGTCACTTTTTGGTGAGTGATATGCTTGGATACAAGCATCTTACTATTGCAGTCCCTATTGAAGCACTTAAGGCGCTGTTTCATTACACTCATGTGATTGATTGCATGTTTCTCAAGTAGTTCATGAACTAAATTCAAGAAAGTTCCAGCAGACATTTCATCTTTATTATTTCAACTACTGATGTGTAACTGACTTTCATATTAGAAATTGTAAGTCCTTAATCCACCGCAAGTATATGTCAGTATAGTATATTAGTTCAAATAGTTGAATTTATGTGACATTCCTGTTTATGTTACCAGGGTGTGCTGGTGGTCTGGGTACTGGATACTGGGCTGCAAGAGTGTATATCAATATTTCCATATATTTTGTGGTAAACGTAATGATTTTTTATATATTATTTAATTAGGGCGCAGAGCATATAAAATAAAGTTGACTGAAATAAAAGAAATGTTTAGCTAGATAAGTATAAAAACAAATGGTCCTCTTGTTGAAAGAGAAAGTAATTGTGGAATTGATGAAAAAAAGAGGTAGAGAAAAGTCTGAAGATGGGAGAGAAAAGAAGAATTGATTTCAGTAGACCACTCTTCAAATCAAGGAAGGCTATTTATTGATTTCATTTGCTTCTGACAATGAGAGATAAGGGTTTTAGTTTTTGTCTAACAAATTCTAACTACAAAATATGGGCTCAAAACATGGAAAACTATTTGTATTTCAAAAAACTACAGGGTTATGTTAACGGAACAATGAAGGAGGACATAAAACTATTCTATGAATCCTCATGAACAATGTTAGTGAACATCTTTATATTTGTAAAAAAAGCATGGGATTATCTAAAATGGACACATGTTCAGAGTGATGTGGTGCACCAAATAACACTTAGAGACCGACTCATGTCCCTCCGTCATGGTGACAAGAATGCTAATGAATATTACATGTAATTTTTAAACACGTGGAATCAACTTCTTGCATATGAAAAAAAATGCACACTGCCTTGACTCAAGGCCGTGTGAACAAAATGAGGTTTTTATGTATCAGTCTCTTAGGAGAATAATAGAGGGATTTGAAAGAATCGGATCAAGTCTTATTCATCGAAAAGTCCATTCCCTTTAAGAGAAGAAGTGCAGGCAAATTTGCTCATGGCAGAAACTAGATTCAAAAGATGTTGTGCTTGTTGCCTCTAGATCAATGACAAACAAATAACCCCACCAACCCCACAATTTAAGCAAGATGGATCCAACCACGAGATAATTTGTTTTTATTTATGGGAAATAAGACATGTTCAAAAGAACCGTTTAAAGTTAAAAAGGAGGATTGCAGCTGTAAGTGGAGAGGTAGGTCAAAACTTATAACTTCGAGAACCTCAAGAGAAAACTAAATAGTTTGAGGAACAACTAAAAGAAAAGACCTCTATTAGTGCAGTATGCTCTACCTCTTAAGGAATAAAAGGTATGTCTTGGCTTCTTGATTCTAGTGCATCGTTTCATATGACATGTGAAGAAAATCTTTTAAAAATGTGTTCACAAAACCCCCCTGATTGTTGTGTGTTCATTGTCGATAGAATTAAGTTAAATATCTATAAAATTAGAGATTTTCAAAACAAAGTTTTTTATGTCTAAAACATTAGCTAGGTTCCAAAATAAAACCTAAATTTGTTTTCGGTTTACCAAATATCTAATAGCAGCTGCATATTTACTTTTTCATCAAAGGGTTGTATTGTACATGATCGTCTATCGAAGGTAATTGGGCATGGCCATAGGGAGGGAGGACTCTGTGTTGTGGACTACCTACATACACAAAACTTTGGTCAATGTAATGCTCTTTCAATTGATGTATCCCTATGGCACAAAAGATTGGGCCATCTAAATTTTCACCAAATGTGTAACTCTTCTTCAATTGAAATTAAGAAAGTTGCGAATTCTTTTGCAATGAATGCCATTTTGGAAAAATGAAACACCTTCCTTTTCCAAAGAGAATATTATAGATAAGTAAACCCTTTGAGTTAGTTTATTTAGATGTTTGGGGACTTGCATCGTGCATTTCAAAGGATGGGGTAACTTACTACGTAGTTTTCAATGATGATTTTACTAGATATACTTGGATATATTTATTAGATACAAAATCTGAAGTTTTCAAAAACTTTGCCATTTTCCACAATTTGATCAAAACACAATTCAATTCAAATTTCAAAGTTTTCAGATCAGACTAGGGGGAGTTTATTTCAAAAGAATTTGAAACTTATCTAGAAAAAAATGGGATCATTCATTAGACTTTTTGTACCAAAACCCCTCAATAGAATGGTGTGGCCGAACGAAAACATCGACATATCATGGAAACCATTGGAACGCTCCTGATTGCTAGTAATGTTCCGAAGAATCTATAGGCAAAAATAATAAATAGAATGCCTACTTCAGTTTTACAAAATATATCACTCATGGAAAAACTGTTTGGCAAAACTCTATTATTTGCACCTAAAAGCTTTTGGATGTAAATGTTTTGTGCTTACCAACAAAGATGATAAACTTTCTTCTCGTGCTATAGCGTGTGTGTTTATAGGGTATGGCATAAATAAAAAAGGTATAGGTACTATGTCCCAAAGAATTATGAATTATGCGTATCTAGAGAGTGCAATTTCTTGAAAATGAGTATTACTTTAAAAATGATGTTACCAACACTTCAACCAACAAGGAATATTATTTTTTAGTTGATATTCTTAATGATGAGATGAACTACATTGAAGAAGAAAGAAAGGAAACTGCTAATAAATAGTTACCCCAATCTAAACATGTTATTCCACCCTATGATCAATACTATACTAGGAGAAATCTTAAAACTATAGAACATCCCTTGAGAAGGTCCAATGGAGAATCTAGAACCCCATAAAGATTTGTATCCTATAAAACCTTTTGCTAAACTAGTAGAGCTCTTGTGACCAACCCGATACCTATCGAGGAAACCAAAACTTATATAGAAGCTCAAAATTCTCAAGAATGGATTGATGCCATGAACACCGAATTAGATACCGTAAATAAAGCTCAAACATGAGAAATAGTTAGTCGACCAAGCACTAAGAAGCCCATAGGATGCAAGTGGATTTACAAACTCAAGACTAGGAGTGATGGGATTCTAGAAAGATATAAGTCTCATCTTGTGGCAAAAGGATACTCTTAAGAATATCTCATAGATTATGAAAACATTTGCCCTGGTAGCTAGGAGCCTAGGATTACAACTGTTAGGATGCTCATTGTCTTAAGTACAATTAGTGAGATATTACTCAATTGGATGTCAAAAATGCCTTTTTAAATGTTGGCTTAAGGAAGAAATTTACATGGAACCCCCTCCTGAACTTAGTGTGTTGAACAATAAAGTTGTTCGTCTCAGAAAAGCTATTTATGGACTTAAAAATGCACCTAAGGCATGGTTTGATAAAATGAATGAGTTTATGACTAACCACGGGTTCATTGTGTGTTACACTAACATTGCACGGTTTGTAAGAAAATTTGTTGCAGGTATTGTGGTATTGCTTTTGTATGTGAATGATATGCTTCTTATCGGAAATGATAATGAGAGTATCCAATATATAAAGACAACTATTAGAAAGGAGCTTGAAATGAAAGATCTTGTCATGTTGCGTTACTTTCTAGTAATAGAGGTAACTCAAGAAAATGAGGTACGTTCTTATCACAAACTAAGTTTGCTATAGACATTTTCTGCATGTCAGGAATCACATATGAAAGGATTGTAAAAACACTATAAATGTTGAATTAGAAGTTGAGAATCAAAGATGGAGAAGCACTGGCGAATCCTACTCCTTATAGACAAATGATTGGAGTTCTAACATATTTGACAATCACACGTCATGATATCACATGGAGTTCGTAAAGTAAGTCAATTTCAATATACACCAACAACTCATATGGGGATGTGATGAGAATTGTCAGATATATAAAGAACACAATTGACAAGGGAGTGTTCCTTTCCTCCTCTTCATTTTTAAATCTAATTGCTTATATTGATGCTGATTGGGGAGTAAATATCAATGACAGACACTCTACCACAGGTTTTTACATATTTTAGGTGACTCACTTTTATCTTAGAAGAGTAAGAAACAACAAAAAAATGTCACTTTCATCCACAAAAGTCGAATATCGGGTGAGGGCCACTATTGCTACAAAATTGACGTTTTTCACACAACTCTTAAAGGATCTATATGTCCGAACTGAATCTACTCCTTAGATGTATTGTGATAACAAAAGTGCAATGTATATTACACACAACATTACTTCTCATGAACGCACAAAATACATAGAGATGAATTGCTATTATGTTCGTGAAGAATACCTGCAAGGATACGAGAAGGATTACAAACCACAACTAATTATATTGGATTGAAATGATCCGAAACATCATATATCAAAAAAGAGCCTAGACCTGAAGGAGTTTAGTCCCATAAATGGAGACCCCAAGTTAACCTAAGACTATGTTCTGTTAACCAATGAGCCCATAGGTTATATGCTCAACCCAGATGTACAAAAGGCACTACCCAATCCCGACTATATAGTGAGCAAAGTGTGCCATATTAGTAGTTATAACAAGACAAGTCACATCATGTTCAGTAGTTTAGTTTTAACACAGTGCAATCTTCCTATCCCTCTTTTAAAGTATTCGGTTGGTTTCTTACACCTTACCGGAGCTTTATTTGGTTTCCTCTTTACATGCATAAATCATCTTAATTGTGTATCTCTCATCTTATCTTCTAACAGTGTTATGTTAACTTTTTTCTCATAACCTCATAAAAGATGCGACCTTTCCTTGTATGACCAATCATCTACTTTAATATTTTATTTCTGCCCACAGACATCTTTTGCACCTGATGATCGACAGTGAACACACAAGACAATGTAAGCTTGCTGGACTAATTGCTATTTTATAATATTTACCTTTCAACTTTAGTATATCTTCTTATCATGCAAAAGCACCTAAGACACCTTTCCATTTTAACCATCCTGCGTTGATTCTATGTATAATCTCTATCAAATTTTCTTTAAAAGATTGATCCTAAGACTGGAAATTGTCATTTTGAGTGATATAATACATAATGATTTTAACTTTTATGTCATTTCTTTCAACGAAATTATCAAACTTGCACTTTATATATTTTGTTTAAGTTCTACCAAGTCAAAACTCCTTTGTTTCCAATGTTTCTCTCCACAATTTAAGTTTCCTTCTGACTCTTTTGACTCAACGATTAATACAATATCAATGTACTTCCATCTTAAATATGCTTTGTTAACTCATCCATAATCATAGTGAACAGGTATGTACTTAGTGTTGAATATCATCACAATAAACAAGAAAATCAACCCACACCAAATCAGCAACAAATATGAGAATGAGGGCCGGTGTCTCCCATGATTGTCATGTTCCCCTCTCTCTCTTATTTCATCTCCTTTATCACTAACTGATTTCACTTAGGGTATTTAAAGTACATGCTTATAACTTGAAAGATGAAAATACCCTTAATTAGTAATCCTAATGCTAGAAGGATCCACTTGGATCAGATTCTGATCCAAGAGGATCTGAATGCAGTCCACTTGCAGAAAATTACAGTAGTAGAAATTAAACTACAGAAACATAAATGAAATAACAGAAATTAAGTTGTCTTCAACACGCCCCCTCAAGTTGGTTCTTGAATACTTGAAACACCCAACTTGTAGAGAGCTTTCTTTAGTCCACTTGCAACAACCGACTTTGTCAGTATATCTGCTAGTTGGTCTTTAGAACAAACATGTATGATGTTGAAAATTCTTTCAGTAATCTTCTCTCTAATAAAATGGCAATCAACTTCAATTTGTTTCGTTCTTTCATAGAAAACTGGATTCGATGCTATTTGAAGACCAACCTTACTATCTGTGACAAAATTAATGGGAATAGTCTTCCCCAGTTATTTATACGTTAACATTTGTGGATCTATTGTGATCATTCTTTTGTGTATAGTACTTTGTGCAATAATGTTATGCATTTATATCTTCATGAGCTTTTGTAACACCTGCAGAGTTTTGCCTCACCTTGTATATCCATGTGAATCGCTTGATCTGATAATATGATAGATGGAATCAAATGCCTTTTCCCTACCAAACAAGGGAGGGTATTTGCTTTTTACCTATTCATGAACTCATTTCCTTCTTCTTTCTGTTGCTGGTGATGTCATCTGTCTCTAATGGTTGTCATATGGTGCACTATTTTTTCTTAGGATCCTCACCTTCCATTGATGGGACCATAGTAGGGGATGGTTCTGGTGTTAGTCTTCAAATGCATTCTGGTGGCGTAATCTCTCCATTGAAGCGTGCAAAGTAAATGCTTACTTCCACCTCTACACTCTGTGGCTGCATACTTGAATGACAAGTTATTTTATCGTTTGGTAGCACTCTGTATGTCTATCTATCTCATCTATCTATATGTACACACAAACACACACATATATATATATATGTATGTATGTATGTATGTATTCATATATATGTATATGTGTCTGAGTATATATATATAGGTAGATATTTATATGTATTTATGTACGTATGTATGATGCTCTATGGAAACAAAGTATCCATGTAGCCAACCCCATCTTGTATGGGGGAAGGGCTTAGTTGTTGTTTTGTATGTATGTATGTATTCATGTATGTGTGTATGGTTGAGGGAGAAAGCTAATAATAATAACATTACTAATTTATTCGTTTAGACCAGAACAATGTTTGACTGCAAGGTCCACCCTTCAGTCAGTGGGGAGGGATGGAGACCCAAAATTTTAGAAGTATATCTCTGGCTTATTTTGAATCGAAGATTTGTTACTGAATTATCTGCTTGAATGACAACAGCAGAATTCATCCATTCTGCAGCTTGTCTTCTGAATTCTATGTCCATTGATAGATTTATAGTTAATTGAAGTGAAGGTCTCTTAATTCATATGTTGCTTTGTGCTGCTACATATGGAAACATTAAAGAATGCACTGGATCCACACAAAAGGCTGCTATTCTTTTTAGGAGCAAAAAGAAAAGAGGAGCACAAATGTGACCTTACGTTTTAGAATATAATGCTTTCCCTGGCTTATTTTGGATCAGAAGTTCCATTGTTGAATTTGGTTCCTTGAACATTAGCACCAGGAATCATCTATTTTTTAAAATTTCCTTCAACTTGTGTATATGCTGGTTTTTAAGTTAGTGTGAACTAAGGACTGTTAGCAGTCAATGTGTTGCTTCGAGCACCTACGGATCGTCTCATTTTTTTCTTTGTCGCAGGGCACCTTCAGAATCAATGCCATTATCTAATGGTTTAGAAAGACAAAATGGTACAACTGCAGAAACTGGAACTTGCTGTCAGGGGATGCTTACCTGTAAGATTTACCTTGTTTCTGCTAGTTGATGAGCTCATGATAGCTGATGGGTGAAGTAGGACTTTATAGATCTCTTAGAGCAAATTTAATAAAAACGCTTCACACAAATGCACATTAACATCTTGAGTGCGTACATCTCCCACTCACACATACACAGGCACAGGCACAGGCACATGCACATGCACATGCACATGCACATACAATGGGACTGAGGAGTGAGGGGTGTTCTTTCTGTAATCTGAGTCGTATGGAGTAACTCACGGGAAAAATACAGTTTTCTATAAGAGAAAAAACATCTGCTTGAACTACGTCATATATCTAGGAGAGCCACGTAACTGCTTTTGTTCTAGGTTATTGCTCTTATCCTTGGCCATCATAAGTGAAGGCTGTTTTCGAAAATGACAAGTATGCCTAAAACTTGGGTAATGTCAAGTGGATTGATGAAAGTACCTGTTGGATGCTTTGTTCATCAGGTACATTGACACCAACGATAACCTTCTTACAGCTGATTTGCCAACTTTGGATCAGCATATGCCGAGTTCACCCTTGCATTTCTGTCTTAAGCTTGGATAAAGGAGTGGAGTTCCATTAGGTATGATTAACCAACATAAACCTTTTTGGATCTTTTGTCTGGGATCAATATTCCCAGCACAAAGGTACCATATCCCAAACCTCCAACAATATGAGTACTAGGGTGATAATTGTACTAGGATTTGTGATCTCTTCTGCAGTTCTCATGGTTCACCCTCTAGTCGATCCCACCTAATGCGAGAAAAGGCTTGGTTAAGGTAAGTAACTTGTCAAGTGCTATGAGTTTTTATAAAAGGTACACTTTGCTTTTTGACTTTTTACTCTCACTTATGATGTCGTATCCCTGACCATCCTCATATGTTCATATAATCCTTTTTGATGCAATAAAATATATGGCATTAAGGCTGCTGAAATTGGTGCTAGTTGCAATAATGACCAATCAGTTGACTAAGGTGTGCAAGTAGGAAGTGATGTGGCAAGAGCTGAGTCATTATCAGCTCGTCCCTTCTCATTGTTCCAGGATGCTGATATGCTTTCGGCACTATGAGGAAATCCCTAAGGCTTCTATAGTGAAGTAGATAGCAAGGTGAGTGCTTCTACCACATCAACCAACTTAGAACTCCTCTCTTTGGAATGGTTGGAGAGGGCCTTGCAGTGTTCCATTAGGGGATCTTGGAGGGAGAGATGTTGACATTGGTTCATCTCTATAACTCCTATGAGGAAGCTCAGTCCTCGAGGTGGCATATCCATAAGAATCCTTGACGACCTTCACTCATAATGGCTTATGCCCCGCTTGGTGTGGGAGAAGGCTTGGTTTGGTAGCCAAATTCATGCACACATGTGAAGCTAAATAACATTTTGGATGCCTATCTATCATCGGTCACCAAATTAATAAATAATATTAGGCTATTCTATTATCTTTTGTGGAGATTTGATGTTTCTTTAAATTTTTTGCTATGGTGTGATGCCCCCTTAAAATTTCTTATGCTTTCTTCCAAATTATCAATTGGCATCATAATCAATGTTGTAAAACTCGTATCATATCGTACAATACGATACACGTTTATCATATATCATAGACAAGCACAATACAACAAAAGTAATCATATCGTGCTCTACGATTTATTGCACTGGATCTTGTTGTATCGCACGATACAGTATGATATGGAGTCTTGTCATGATTGCACACTCGAACACAATACGGTATGATACAACCTGTATTGTATGAGTCAATGTTAGGTGTCAGAATATAAAACTCGTGAAAAGCCATAAAGTTTTTTGTCAAATTCGTGACATACTTTCTTCCCTAATCCAATTTTTCACTTGAAAATTTTGGGATTTTTATAGATTATGAGTTTCCTCACCTTCGTAAAACCTTTTACTTGTGGTTTATCACTCCACGACTTTATGGCATTCGAATGGGCCTATCTAGCGTGAAAATACAACACTCTGGTGTATGAAGGTAAAAGGCTTGTAAATAAATGAATGTTTTGTAACACGACGAAGCGAGGTATTTTTCGCATGAAACACCGTCTTGTAGGAACAAAAAAGGATGCGAGTGTTTGTTATCGGGTGACTGAAAGGTTAAAGTATGAAATTCAACAAGTTTTAGAGGCTATAAAGAAAAGAAAAAGATTAGGACAAAGAGAGTAGAAATAGATGGTTGATCTGTGTCTCAAGATACTTCTTGAAAGATATATGGTGAAGAAATTCATGGTGTGACTGAGGAGATCATGAGAAGCAAGATAAAGGAAATAGTGTAGGTTTTGGTTGCAATAGCAGTGAGGTTGGTTTGGTTGCAATAGCATTGCTTTGGGGCGTCCCCGCCTAGCGACGTGCTGCAGAGCCCGAATGCAGTAAGAAGTAAGCAAGGGCCACTACATTTTCGCCCGAATGTAGTGAATCAATTGCAGAGAGGGTTCCCACATCATGGACGGGTGTGGGTAAAGAAGTTAGTCCCGCTACATTACCGCCCGAATGTAGTGAAAAATTTTCAGAGAGGGTCTCCGCATTTTGATTAGGGACGGATGCGGGGGGTAAGGAAGCTAGTCCTAGATAACAAGATTCGTATTGGTTCTTGGAATATCGGAACATTATCGGGTAAGCTAATGGAGGTGGTAGATACTATGACTCGGAGAAAGATTCATATTCTATGTTTACAAGAGACAAAATGGGTTGGAGAAAAAGCAAAGGAGATAGAGGATACAGGTTTTAAATTATGGTACTCAGGTAAAGAAAAGGCCCGAAACGGAGTTGGTATTATCATAAATAAAGATTTAAAGGAGAGTGTAGTAGACATACAACGATATGGTGACCGAATCATGACATTGAAATTAGTGTTAGGAGTAGAGGTTTTGAATATAGTTTGTGCTTACGCACCCCAAGTAGGACTAGAAGATAGTTTAAAGACAGTTGTTTGGGAAGAGTTAGATAAGGTGTTTCAAAAGATTCCACAAAGAGAGATGATTTGTTTAGGAGGAGATTTAAATGGACATGTCGGTAAAGAGGCATTAGGATATCTAGGGATTCATGGAAACTTTGGTTATGGGGATATAAACGAGGAAGGTAGGGAGATTTTAAATTTTGCTATGTCATTTGATCTCTTTATAGTCAATACAATCTTCAAAAAACGAGATGAACATTTAATTACTTATAAGAGTGGCTTATCACAAACACAAATTGATTACTTTATTTGTAGAAAAAAAGATAGAGCGTGTTGTAAAGATTGTAAGGTAATTCCAAGAGAAAGCTTAACCACCCAACATCGACTTTTAGTTATGGATTTACAAATAAAAAAATGGACAAAGAAGAAAAGAGTGCATCGAGCTATTCGGACTAAATGGTGGAACCTCAAAAGCGAGAAAGAAGATATATTTAAAGAGAAAGTCCTTCAAGGAGATGTTTGGAATTATGTTGGCACACCCTCTGATATGTGGAACAATATGGCTATACATATTAGAAAAGTGGCGAAAGATGTGTTAGGGGTATCTAAGGGAGGTGTACCAGCACAAAGAGAAGCTTGGTGGTGGAGTGAAGTAGTACAAAATAAAATCAAGGCAAAGAGGGCATGTTACAAATTACATTATGCTAAGAAAACTAGTGAAACTTTAGAAGCTTATAAGAAAGCAAAGAAGGAAGCAAAAAAGGCCGTTAGTGAAGCAAAAGCTAAGATTTGGGAGGACTTATATAAAAAACTCAACTCAAAAGAGGGTGAAAGAGATATTTTTAGGATAGCTAGGGCTAGAGATAAGAAAACTAAAGATCTTAATTATGTTAGATGCATAAAAGGCGAGGATGAAAAAATTCTAGTGGCAAATGATGATATAAGAAATAGATGGAAAAACTATTTTTATAATCTTTTTAGTGAAAATAAAGATGTTAGTATTAGTTTAGGAGATTTAGCAAGTCAGAAAAGTATATAAACCACAATTTCTACCGACGTATTCAAAAGAATGAAGTCAAAGAGGCTCTTAAACATATGAAGAGTGGTAAATCGGTAGGACCAGATAATATTCCTATAGAAGTTTGAAAAATACTAGGAGAAATAGGAATCACTTGGCTCACAAGACTATTTAATGAAATATGGAAAAACCAAAAGATGCCCGAGGAATGGAGAGCAAGTACACTTATAATCGTATATAAGAACAAGGGAGACATTCAAAATTGTGCGAATTATCGAGGTATCAAGTTAATGAGTCATACTATGAAATTATGGGAAAGAATTATCAAACGTAGGTTAAGACAAGTATCAAGTACAACAGAGAACCAATTTGGATTTGTGCCAGGTAGATCTACTATTGAAGCGATTCACCTTTTGAGACGTCTTATAGAACATTTTAGAGCAAAAAAGAAAGACCTTCACTTGATATTTATTGATCTAGAAAAAGCTTATGATAGGGTACCGAGAGAGGTTCTTTGGAGAACTTTGGAAAAAAGAGGTATCTCATTGACATATATTAACCTTATAAGAGATGTGTATGATGGTGCAAAAACATGTGTGAGGACTCATGAAGGAACGACAGACTTCTTTGAAGTTAATATTGGGTTACATCAAGGATCAACTTTAAGTCCATACTTATTTATAATGGTGATGGATGAGTTAACAAAACATATTGAAGATGAAGTACCTTGGTGTATGTTATTTGCAGATGACATTGTATTAGTGGAGGAGTCTAAGGAAAAAGTTAATAGAAAATTGGAACTATGGAGAGAAACATTAGAAAACAAAGGCCTCCGACTTAGTAGAACAAAGACAGAATATATGGAATGTAAGTTGGATCATTTGGCTACTTCAGAGGACATAGGAATTAAAATTGGCACACATTGCATTCCCCAAAAGGAAAGTTTTAAATACCTAGGGTCAATTTTTCAAAGTGATGGAAGAATTGATGGAGATGTTACACAGAATTAATGCTAGTTGGTTAAAATGGAGAGGAGCATCAGGTATTCTTTGTGATAAGAAGATACCATTAAAATTAAAAGGTAAATATTATAGAGCAGCAGTTAGGCCTGCCATGTTTTATGGTTCTGAGTGTTGGGCAGTTAATCATCAACATGTACAAAAGATGTCTATGACAGAAATGAAGATGTTGAGATGGATGAGTGGTTATACAAGAAAAGAGCGTATACATAATGAGGTTATTAGAAACAAATTAGTAGTGGCACCAATAGAGGATAAAATGAGAGAACATCGTTTAAGATGGTTTGGACATATAGAAAGAAGATCAAAAGAAGAACCTGTAAGAAGGCTAGAAAAACTAAATTTTGAAAGTATTAAAAGAGGTAGAGGACGACCACAAAAGTGTTGGAAAGAAACAATAAAGAATGATCTAGCTTATTGGGAGTTAATTGCTAACATGGCACACGATAGAGATCTGTGGAAACAAAGAATCCATGTAGCCGACCCCGTCTAGTATGGGAAAAGGCTTAGTTGTTGTTGTTGTTGTATCTGTGAGGTTGGTTCTTGTTCCACTTCAAGAGTTTATGTTTACTTAATGACTGTGAGAAGTGATAGAGGAGGTGTTAGAGACTGTGAAATACATTCACTTTTTCCTTAACGTACGACTCATGGAGACTCAACCATGAATTAGATCAACTATGGCTTTGAATGAGGTAATTGAGAAAGTAGATTTTAAGTGTGTAGAGTTTTTTATGAAAATTATCTCTATTTTAATATTATAAATTCATTTTCTTTTTAAAGCATGACAGATGCTATTGCTAGTATAAGATCAGGTTATAAGGTAGGTTTATGCTTATCATGCATTAAGGGTTAAATTACTATAAGAATAGGTTGATATTGTTTATAAATGAAGTTATGAATTTAGAGTCGTGGTAGGGTACTGGTTGTTCCATTATGACTGATGGTTGGGCAGATGACCATCATTGATCATTAGTGAACTTCTTGGTCTACTGTTTAAAGAGGACATTATTTTTGAAATCCTATGACGTGTCCCATATTTATAAAATTGCAGATAATTTACTCCGTATTTTTGAAGATGTTGGTATCAAAAATATTATTTAATTCACCACTCATAATGGTCTAAATTTTAGAGCAACTAATAAGATACTTGAGTGGAACCTTCCATCCTTAGTGTGGACCTCATCTGTTACACATTGCATAGACTTAATGGTTGAGGATTTAAGTGCAATTGAATGAAATTAAGGGGATAATTAATGCATGCTGAAATGTCACATGGTTTATTTATAATCACTCATGTGTATTGCATTTGATGAGAACCCACATTTTTAGAAGGGAGTTGATTATGCCTTCATTGATAAGATTTACTATCAATGTTATTATTGTTCAAAGTCTTGTAATAAAAAATTTATTGAAAAAGACGTTTTGCATTTAATGAATGGGGCTCTATAAGTTGGTTGAAAAAAAGAGGATTATTGTCATGGACCTTATTTTTAATGCTAACTTTTTTGATAAATGCAACACATTTTTTAGGATGACTATGTTTTTAGTTAAGGTAATGAGAATGATAGACAATGAAGATAGGCCTGCTATGTCTTATATATGATGCTATGGATAAAGCCAAATTGAAAATACATGCAAATCTTGAGTACAAGTGGACCCTTTTAAAGAAGATTTAGAAGATAATTTATGCACCCTGGAATTGATAAATGCATAATATATAAGATTTTCTTAATCCCTCTATTAGATTTTCTCCCAACTTTATAAAGGATAAAGAAGTTAAAGAAAGAGATATTAAATGTAATTAACCTTGTACAAGGTTCATCTACTTGATGCATCATCCATTTGGAGTTTTATAAGTATATAGTGTTGGCGATTTTGAAAGGCTAATTGCAAACAATTCCTCTGCCAAATGCGGCGAGGTATGATTTGGGTTTTTGACAAATTATTGTTACTTCATTCTTATGCCTTGTATTGCTTCTTAAGACTTAATCCTTCTGTTGGTATAGTTTATTTTGGATGAATGGTGGGCTCACTTTGGTGTACATATATCGAACTTGTCGAGGTTTGCTCAATGCATATTAAGCTAAACATTTAGTTCGAATTGATGCAAAAGAAATTAGAGTTTCTTTGAATGCATTCACACAAAGAAGAGAAACAAATTAGAATATGCTCGTCTTCATGATTTGGTATATATTGCATAAAATATGAATAAGGCAAAGGTAAAAATTTAAAAGAAGGTTATATGTTTCTTACTCCTTACTTTATACTCATAAATAATGATTTTTCTAACTTTATGTATATTGTATTATTTTTTTTGTTTTCTTTATAGAGCAGCAATTAGGCCTGCCATGTTCTATGGTTCAGAGTGTTGGGCAGTTAATCATCAACATGTACAAAAGATGTCTGACAGAAATGAAGATGTTGAGATGGATGAGTGGTCATACAAGAAAAGACCGTATACATGATGAGGTTATTAGAAACAAATTAGGAGTGGCACTAATAGAGGATGAAATGAGAGAATATCGTTTAAGATGGTTTGAACATATAGAAAGAAGATCAAAAGAAGAACCTATAAGAAGGTATGAAAAACTAAATTTGGAAAGTATTAAAAGAGATAGAGGACGACCACAAAAGTGTTGGAAAGAAACAATAAAGAATGATCTAGCTTATTGTGAGTTAACTGTTAACATGGCACACGATAGGAATACGTGGAAACAAAGAATCCAGCCGACCCCGTCTAGTATGGGAAAAGGCTTAGTTGTTGTTTGTCTTGATAGATAAATACAAAAAGATGCAAGAAGGGTAAGGAATGGGCAAGGAAGGTACCATATGACTTACTTAGGTATGTAAATGTTGATATTCTTGATGATTCAGTTGAAAAAGAAGAGCCTTTCATCATTTTTGAGGATGCAAACTTCAGAGCAATAGGGGTAGAAGTAATGTTGTAAATGTCGTATCGCATCCCTTATCACATGAAGCACTGATACGCCTGTATCGTATTGTATGGTATGATACATGTGTTTTTTTAATTATTTTTATGTCATTAAAATCTTTTAAAAAACTATGAAAAAATTCTGCAACTTGTACCATACCAAGAGACAACAAATTCAATGACAAAACAAACTAAATCACATGCATACATCACACTTGGGCCTTATTTTGAAACTTAGGATAAATAATTATTATAAAATATAGAATAAATATAGGATTTTTAGAGAAAAAAGAGTTGGTCTTTAAAGGAGGAAGAGATAGATATGCAAAAGGAGCAAAAAAAAGCTGGCTTCAATTGTTAATGTTATTTACTAATTACTTATCTTTCTTTCTTGTAGGCAATTAAAAAAGTTAAATAGAGAAGAAAACCAATTTGATCCAATAAGTTTGGATAATTTTGATATATTAGATGAGTGAATTATGGAAGATAATGAAGAAAATGCGCTCCTAACCGAATAAGACATTGCATGAATTAATTTGGAAGGAGCTCAACAACATCATGAAGGGGATGAAGATTTTGATTTTGAAGTAGAAGGTGGTGAGGATCTTCAACAAGGAGAAGATCAAGATTATTTTGTTGATGATGTATTTTATTTTTTTGCTTTAAAATATATAATTCTTTTTCAATTATTGAATGGTGAATGATGAATATGTACTAAACTTTTGGATTATATGAATTCTTGGTAATTATCATATTTTTTTCTATTTTTTCTGATTTTTTTGGTTTTTTATCAATTTTTTGGTATTAAATTATGATACATAACGAAAAGATACATATCGTGGACCAAAATGATACATGATACGATACGCGCCAAACAACACTGGTTTAAACCCACTCAACTTTTTATTTAAAAAAAACATGTTTTCTAAAACTTGTATTTTCTGAAACTTGTAGTGTATCAATACAATATTGTAATGAAGACGATGCTCCAATATAGTTGCGGAAGATCGATGAATAAATATCACCACAATGGAACTATCACAAAGCCTTATAAAAGGATATAACTGAATGCAACGAGGGCACGCCAAAAGAATAATGAACACAAAGCAAGCTAACCGAATAAATAATCTTGATTAGCCACGAAAGGCTTGATATTTACAATGGGGTTTATGGAGTATTTATAGAGAAGAGAAGAAGTGAGGGAGAGAAGACAAGAGGAAATGAAGAGGAAATGAAGAGTAGTTGTGTTGGCCATTGCACGTACTCGGCTTCACTGGAGGAAAGAGACACCTTTTGTTGTTTCTTGCATCTCCATTAGATGAGTGAGTGATCAAGGAATATGCAATAGCCGGTAGTAGAGTGCCTGTCATTCACATCACCACCCCAATCAACATCAGTATATGCGAGCAACTGAGATAGAGAGGAAGATGCTAGAAATACTCCCTTAGTTGAGCTTTGTCGAATATAACGAACAATCCTCATAACAACACTCATATGCACTGAGGTGGGCGCATGTTGAAACTGACTTAAAGTATGAACGACATGAGCAATATCTGGTCGTGTTATGGTAAGATAGGTAAGTGCTCCAACCATCTATCTATAAGGTGTGGGATCACTCAAAACTTCGCCATCAACTAGACACATCTTTTGGTTGATTACCTCAGGTGTTTCAACAACTTTGTGATCTGTAATACCTGATCTAAGAATAACATCATTAGTAAACTTAGTTTGTGATAAAAAGAAACCTCTATCATCACGAGTTATCTCAATGCCAAGAAAATAAGAAAGTTACCAAGATCCTTGATTTCAAACATATTATCAAGTTCTTGCTTGATTTGGTGGATACCTATATTATCACTACATGTAATGCAAAAGAATAACAATACCTGCAAAGGATTTTCTTATAAATAAGGCTGTGTTAGTATAACACATAGTAAAACCATGTAGTGTAATGAATTCAGTCATTCTATCAAACCAAGCTTTGGGAGCTTGTTTGAGACCATATAAGCTCTTTTGAGCTTTAACACTTAGTTTCTAGGAAGATTGAGACTAGGAGGAGGTTCCATATATAATTATTCCTTCAACCAACCATTCAAAAAAGTATTTTTAACGTCTAACTGATAGATATTTTAATGATGAATTACACACACAACTGTAAGTGTTCTAACAGTTGTCATTGTAGCCACAAGAGCAAAGGTCTCTTCATAATTAATTCTATATTCTTGTGAGTAACCTTTGGTAACTAATCTAGCTTTATAGCGATCTAATGAGCCATATCCTTCTAGGAATAGGCACATATCTCCTATTGTAATGTTGATCAAAAGGTGTAATAGGATGTCTTGTAATCAAATGTTCACGAAGATCATTTTCTTCATAAATTACCTTTTCACCTAAAATATCATTCAAGAAGGAATAGGAGTCATGAAGAGAACTATCATCATCCATGCCTTTAAAAACATATTCATTTTAAAAAAACTTAACATCTCGTGATACATAAAGGTTATCATTTTTACAATCATCACACCTATACCCCTTTTTGGTCATACCCCTTTTTAGTTATTCGATATCCTAGAAAGACACATGGCTCGAGATGATAGTTTATCGTCTTTATCAGTATAAACAAAGCATTTACATCAAAAAACATGTAGTCTTGAATAGTTGAGAGAAACTTTAAAGTCTTTCTATAGGAGACACATTTTGTAAAATCGAAGAGGACATCCGATTAATTAAATATATTGCAGTCATAATAGCTTTTGCCTAGAAATTTTTAGGAACACCACTTGATAAAAGTAAGGTTCTTGTGGTTTCCAAAATATGTTTATGCTTACGTTCGGAAATATCATTTTGTTGAGGAGTCTTAGAACAAAAAGTTTGATGTATAATTTCAAACGTATTGAGATGGTTTTTAAAATCCTTTGACATAAACTCTCCTCCCGAATCAGATCTAAAAATCTTGATTTTGGAATCAAATTGATTTTTTAGAAGATTATGAAATATGACAAAATTTTGAAAGACATCGGATTTTGCTTTTAAAATATATACCCATTGTATACCTAGTAAAGTCATCTATAAAAATGATATAATAGGAAATACCTCCTTTAGACAAAATGGGTGTCAGACCCCATACATCCGAATGAACTATTTTGAAGGGTCTTGTTGTAACATGTGTTTTGTTTGAAAATGAAAGATGTTGCATTTTACCAAGAACACAATCTTTGCAAGAAAAAGATTCCCTAGATTTCATTCGAAGAGGACATTGATACAATTTTTGAGCATTAAGATGTCCTAGTCTCTTGTGTCATAAAAGAGCATCATTTGTCAAAACATTAATATATCCTATACTATGCAAAAAGTCCATAATGTAAAATTCGCCCTCTCTATGGCCACGACCAATCACCTTCTTCGAGAGGCGATCCTGTACAATACATCTCGTGGATGAAAAGGTTATACTATAATTTTTATCTGAAATTTGAGATACAGAGAGTAAGTTTAAATTTAGTTTTGGAACAACACTAATTTTGGAGATTTCAAAATTTTTATTTTGTAAATCACCAATTTTATCTACATCTAATTTTGTTCAATCCGCAGTGTAAGCACAAGATGAAGATTTTTTAACACACGAGTTTAAAATTCTTTCATTAGAAGTTATATGAAACAAATTACTTTTTTTTAAGTGCAAGGATGGAAGATTAAGCACTTTCCTTCACTAAGGCCACATTCTTTTTCAATTTAGGGCAATTTGGCCTTATGTGGCTGGCTTCTTTACATTGATGGCAAATTACCTCATTTCTTGCTTCGCTTGATCCTTCGTTTTTGAAATAGGAAGGACGATAAGCCTTCACATTACCTCCATTCTTTCGTTTTTGTTTCCGCCATTTGAAGATCGGTAAGTACCTCTTCTTTGGTAGGAAATGACTTTCGATGAATAAGAGATGACCTAACTCCTTCATATTCTTCTCGGAGACTTCGTAGAAATTGATATACAAAATCTTCATTGCCTTTACATTGTCTCTCGTCAAGAGATTGTGTACATTTCTTTCTATAACCATGGGGTTGGTTCCAAATATTGGAATATTCACAAAAGAAATCGTTTACCCCTTTATCTCCTTGTTTAAGAGAGACCAATTTGTCTCTTAATGCCATTCTATAAGCAACATCACTTCGAACATGGGATTTTTTAAAGTATTCCCATGCTTCTTTTGCATTAGTGATAGTGTCTTCATTTACATTATTTACGAGCACCCATAGGACCGTTCGATGACCTCCTTCATATTCTTCTTTTTGCTCAAGCGTAGCATTAATGGATGGTTTTACCTTTGAACCACTTACATAGCCTCATAATTTTTTGAAATATGGATAATTTTCTATAGTTTAAGTCCATGTTTTGTAGTTTGAAGGTATTAAACGAAAATTAAATCCTCCCTTTTCATCCATATTTCAAGGAGAAAAGTAATTATAAAGAGAAAAATTAAAAATTTAGGGTTTTTACAGATTTTGTGATTCTTAACCTCTAAAAAGCCTTTTTATTGTTGTTGATTGTCCACTCTTGTTTTAATGGCTTTTCGATCGAGTCGATCTGACATGAAAATATTGCACTCCAACCTATGAAGGCAATAGGTTTGTGAACAAGTGCATGTTTTGCAATGCAATTATGGTGGTATTTTTTTGTATGAAACACCATCTTATAGGAACCAAGAAGGATGCTAGTGCTCCTTGGGTTTCTGAAGCAGTGAAGTACGAGATTGAGAAGGTATTGGAGGCTTCGAGGGAGAAGAAGAGGTTAAGGGTGAGAGAGGGCAAAAGTATGTGGTTGGGATATGTCTGAACCATTTGAATATGTTTTTGCTCAAGGGATGTATGGTGGTGATGAATTTCATGGTACCATTGAGATGGAAGAAGAGAACTAAAGAGGGGAGGAGAAGTTGAAAAAAGAAAAGGTGTAGGTTCTGGTGGTAGTAGCAGTGGAGTTGACTCCTGTTCCACTGCAAGAGCTCCTACTCGCCCGATGACTACGAGGGGTACTAGAGGAGCCAGATGAGGTAAGTGGGATGCCTTTATTTTTCTCGCCACGTACGACTCCTGGAGCTCAACTATGGTTTCAAAAGAGGTAATTGAGAAAGTAGATTTGTAGTATTGAATTTTTTTATGAAAATTTCCTTCATTTTAATATTACAAACTCATATTATTTTCAAAGTATGGCAAATGCTATTGCCAGTGCGGGATCATCGGATCGGGTTATAGAGTATCTACTTATCATGTTTTGAGGGGCACATTATTGTAGAAATGTGTTATATTGTTAATGCATGGAGTTCTGAATTTAGGGAGTCATTAAAGGACATGGGATGTTCTATTATAGTTGATGGTTGACAAATGGTCAACGTAGGTCTTTGGTGAACTTCCTGGTCTATTGTTCAAGGGGACACTGTTTTTGAAATCATATGACTTGTCCCATATTGAGAAAATTGCATATAATTTACTCCCTATTTTTGAGGAAGTTGTTGAGGATGTAGGTGATTCAAATGTTGTTTAATTCATTACTGATAATGCTACAAATTTTAGATCAGTTGGTAAGATTCTTAGGGCAGACCATCCATCCTTAGTATGGACACCATGTGTTGCAAATTACATAAACTTAATGCTTGAAGATTTGAGTGCAATTGATGAAATAAGAGGGACTATAGATGCATGCAAAAATGTCACAAAGTTTATTTATAATCATTATTCTCTATTACATTTGACCTGAATCCATACAGGTGGAAGAGAATTGATTAGGCATTCATTGAAAAGATTTGTTACGAATATCATTATTGTGCAAAGTTTTGTCATATAGAAAAATGCATTGGAAAATTTGTTTGCATCTAATGAATGGGGCTCTATTAGTCTAGAAAGAGAGGGGATTGTTGTGGTAGATGTTGTTTTTAATGCTGATTTTTGAGAAAGTTGGAAACCCTCATCGAGAATAATTTGAAGGGGTAAGATCATCTCTCATTCATCGGAAACACTTTCCAATTAAGGAAGAGATTATTACCGATCTTCAAATTACGAAAACAAGAATAAATGAAGTTAGGTTTAAAAGAGATACCGCCTTTGCTGCATTTAGACCTGGAGCAAATGTTAAGACATATTGCTCTTCATATTTTAAAGTGCAAGGGTCAAGTGAGGTTAGAAGAGAAGTCATTTGTCAGTTTTGTAGAGAGGTCGGCTATATTAGGCCAAATTGCCCTAAGTTAAAAAAGAAGGCGATCATGGTAGAAGAATAAGCCTCCTCCTTGATTTTTGTACTTCAAAAAAAATGAAGCTACTTGAAGCTTAAATAAAGGAGAAAACAACAATTGAAGCAGTTTTCTCTTCGTCAACTAAATAAACTTAAGGTATGACTTCTTAACTTCTTGATTCGTGTGCTTCTTTCTATATGACTTGTAATGAGAAAATTTTAAATTTATGTGTTATAAAACCCCTATATAGTGATCATATTGCAGATGAAACCAAATTAAATGTTGATAAGATTGGTGATTTTCAAAACAAAATTTTGAGATTTCTAAAATAAGTGTTGTTCTAAAGCTAAATTGAAACTTGTTTTTTTTTTATCTCCAACTACGGATGATGATTGTGTTATAACTTTTTTATCCACGGAATCTATGGTACATGATCGCCTATAGAAGAAGGTGATTGGGCGTGGACATAGAGAATACGGACTTTATATAATGGAATACTTCCATAATATAGGATATGTTAATGTTTTATCAAATGATGCTCTTTTGTGGCACAAGAGATTAGGACACCTTAATATTCAAAAATTGTATCAATGTTTTGGAATAAAGGCTATTGAGCATTTTTCTTGCAAAGATTGTGTACTTGTTAAAATGCAACACCTTGAGACATTTTGAAATTGTTTATTCGGATGCTTGGGGTCCTGCACCTATTATATATGAAGTAGGTATCTCCTACTATGTTATTTTCATTGACGACTTCACTCGATATACATGGGTGTATCTTTTAAAAGCCAAATCTAGTGTTTTTCAAAATTTTGTTATTTTTTATAACTTTGTGAAAAATCAATTTACCTTTGAAATTAAGATTTTCACAACTAACTCGGGAGGGGAGTTTATGTCTAAAGAATTTCAAAACTATCTTAAAAAATTTAGAATTATTCATCAATATTCTTACACTAAGACTCCCCAACAAAATGGGATTTCAGAACATAAACATCTTCATATTCTAGGAACCACAAGAACAATTTATTTTATGTAGTAGAGTTCCTAAATTTTTTTGGGCAGAAGCAATCATGACTGCTATTTATTTGATTAACTGTACGCTTTCTTCCGTTTTACAAAACATGTCTCACATAGAAAAACTTTTTAAAATTCCTCCCCAACTACTCTAGACTAAGAATTTTCGGATGCAAATGTTTTGTTTATACTGACAAAATTGATAAATTATCCTCTCGTGCTATAAAATGTATATTTTTGGGGTATGAAATAAATAAAACAGGATATAAATGTTATGATTATAAAAATGACAAACTCAATGTATCTAGAGATGTCAAATTTTTTGAACATGAATATATGTTTAAAAGTATGGATGATGTTAGTTCCATTAATGATTCTACTTATTCCTTTTTAAATGATGTTTTAGGAAATGATGTGATAACTGTAGAAAATGATAAGGATGAACACTCGTCGCTAAGGTATTCTGTTATTCCTTTTGATCAACATTTACTGTAGACGACCTTCTCAACCTATATTTAGAAAATCCAGTCGAAACTCGAGACCCTTTAAACGGTTCGTTTTCTATGATAGCTTTTCACTAAGATATAGAGCTCTTGACTACTATTTCTGCTATAAAGGAAGCCAAAACTTTTAAAGAAGCACAATCATCAAAAGTTTGGATTCAATCTATAAACGAGGAATTAGATGCCTTATATAGGGCTCTATGTTATCAATAGCGGTTGACTCTAATATAACGGTAATGGGGATATAGCGGTACACTTTCATTTACGATTAAAAAATTATATATATAATGGATTCTCTAATTTTTAAGAAATATCAAAAAACACATAACTACGGTTTTATCAAACTAAATAAATAAATTCTAAGAAGACAAACAATAAATTTCATGTAGCATATACATGTTGAATTGTTAAACTTATATTTAAAAACAAAAATATAAATGTAACTAAATTATTCTATACATTAGGTAGAATAAGTAAAAGAAACTAATATATATTATACTTATCGGCTCAAGTATGGATACATAAGACACTGACAATTGTCTGCAAAAGAACTTACTCATCTTATAAAAAAAAATGGTTCTCTTCGACATAATCAGAACAAACACTATGCTAAACTCCTACATGCTCTTTTTGCATAAGGGTTTATAAATAAGGCTTTCTAAATTGAGGCGAAGATCTCATACTTCAATTTGGCATACTACCTTCCATGTAGAGGTTTTCTTATGATCATTTTGTTCATTTAACATGTTTACTCAAATGACTTTTCACATCTCCATGAGTCACCATATGTATCCCTTTTTAGGACACTAACATAGCTTCAATAACTATAATGCTTGATAAGATATACATTATTATTTTGAAAATACATCTTTTAGTTAGTAGGATAAACCATTATACAAATAAGCAGACAACAAAATAAACATTTATTAACCTATAAAAGTAAATCAAGTCAAAATATAACAAACTAAGCATTGATAAACCATCTTCTACGCTATTCTTGATATAGCAGACCGTTATAACGGTCATTGCGTCACTATTAGCGGCCAAGAAGGTCACCCACTAATCTTTGAACGATATAGATGGGGCTTAAACCTGAGATGTTATTCCTAGATCTCAAAACAAAAAACCTATAGTATGTAGTGGATGTATAAGATTAAGACTAATGACGATGATTTTCTTGACCGCTATAAAGTTAGATTAATTGTAAAGGGTTACTCTTAGGAATATGTGATTAATTGGATGTGAAAAATGCCTTCTTGCATGGAGACCTTGAAGAGGAAGTTTACATGGAATTACCTCCGAGGATATGACAAGAATGTGGTTGCCGGCCACAATATGCGAGGTTAAAAAAGGCCTTGTATGAAATTTGAAACAATCACCTAAAGCTTGGTTTAGAAGGTTTACTAGAGTTATGACAACCTTGGGATATAAACGAGTCAAGGGGACCATACATTGTTCCTTAAACATTACATTTGTTTCAGGGGGGGAGTACTGACAGTGGTATTAGTGTATGTGGATGACATTATATTATTTGGAGATGATGAGAAGGGACAACAAAGCGTACGTCGGTGTTTGGCCAAGGAGTTTGAGATAAAGACCTTGGGAAAACTCAAATATTTCTTAGGGATTGAAGTGGCATGTTCCATACAAGGAATTTTTATTTCATAGCAGAAATTATCAACGATTTGCTCAAAAAGCGAGGTAAAACAACATGTAAGCCTGTTAGTACTCCTGTAGACTCGAGCATAAAACTCGGTAGTGCGGAAGAAGATGCTACGGTAGACAAGGAGATGTATCAACGTTTGGTTGGTAGGCTTATTTATTTGTCTCACACGGACCCAATATTGCTTATGGAGTAAGTCTAATTAGCCAATTCATGCATAGTCCAAAACAAGTTCACTTACGAGTGCACGAGTGCACATAGGATTTTCTGGTACCTTAAAGGTACTCCAAGAAGAATTTTGTTCAAGAGAAATGGGAATATAAATCTTGAAGTATATACTAATCTTGACTATGCGGGGTCAATTGTTGATAGGAGGTCTACTCTCTTGGATATTACACTTTCCTTGGTGGTAATCTTGTGACGTGGAGAAGTAAAAAACGAGTGTGGTGGCACATTCTAGTCTTTGAGGCAGAATTTCGTGCTATGGCACAAGGCATATGTGAGCTCCTTTGGCTTAAAATTATTTTAGAAGATCTGAAGATTAAGTGGGAAGAACCTATGAGGCTTTATTGTGACAATAAATCAGCAATCTGCATAGCACACAATCCAGTTCAACATGATCGAATGAAGCATATTGAAATAGACTAGTTACATTGTGGTGATATCTATTTATCGATCTTTCACTACTATATTGAAGAATCATCTTCATTACACCCGTATCATAGTGTATCGTATGATACATTGCGATACGGGTGCGATACTTGTCTATTGTGATACATGTACCTGAATCGTATTGGTTCAGGTATCGATACATTTGTATCACGTATCATGTAGTACGATATATATTTATAACATTGGACAGAAGTAGAGATTGTTGATGACGATTAGGAAATCACTGGATTGGAGGACCCGAGTGTGGAGGAAGAGGTGGGAGATGATGGTGATGGTGGAGATGATGATGATGGTGATGATATTGATGATAATGCTTATGATGCATTTGTTGATTATGATCCACATTTTGTGGAATAAAACATTGAAATTGAATTGTTTAGTTTATACTTTGTATTTCTGTTATTTAAATTGTAATCTTAACTTTGCAAACTTTGAGAAGCCTCTTGGTATATTATTAACTTTAAGTTTAACTTTCTTACTTTTTTGCATTGTTGGTATTATTGTTTATTGATTGTGAAAATGCCATTGCCATGCCATTCCAATGTTTAATTGCTTATTAATTGGATTCAGATTGTGTTTGTGGTTTTTTATTTTCAATTTTTCAATTTTTTTTATTTTTTTTATGTATTATTCTATATTTAATGTACCATATCATATGATACAACACAATTATCGCATATCGGTGCCTTATATGATACGGGCACTTATACGCTAATTATAACATTGATCATAATAACCCTCTATATAAATGCAAATACATTTTGTAATAACTTTTAAAAGCATTGCCATCAGCTCATAAAGTATCTAATTTGTCGTACTTCAAGAAATTGGGAGTTCAACAGATATATATCTCTCCATGTCCTCCTTTATAATTTCCTTGCTTTAGCTGTTGTCCCTCAATGTTCATCGTATTTTCATCCCAGTTGAACTTGTGATGCAAGTCCAAACATTATTGAAATTTACCGTTTGGTGGTGTTTATTGCATTTATCTTTTGCCTTCATGTTTGGGCACTTGCACTTCAGATTGTGCATATATTCTCTCTTCCATCAACACAGTTGAAGATGTAGTTGATTGTTAGATCAAGAATAACATGACTATGGGCAGCATTCAGTTTTGTCAATTATTCTCTCAGTGAAGTGCTAAATCTATCACATGTAAAAGGCTTTCCTAGCCTTTCCATCAATCTTTTCTGGCACATCTCTGTCAAAGGGGTCTGTGTGTTACGCTGCACTAGTCTGTCCTTCTCTAGAAAGAAAGGAACAGCTGTTCTGGTGAATGCCAGAAATTTGAAGTGTTTGAAACATTTCCATTGATGGTGGCAGCATCCTAGAGACTGGATGTGTACTCTTGTCAGACTTGGTTGAGATGTTGTGAATGAACTTTTTTTTTGTAGGTGTTCTTGTTAATCTGATACTATGTTGATAAGGTCAACATGGTGACCTTTTAAAAACTATATGAGTGTGCCTATTCGTTCTTTGAATTTCTTTTTTTGTTACAATGGAGGATGAAGCTAACACACGTGCACACCTTTAAAATTCGAAAGTGAAAAGATGTAACTAGTCAGCTATTAGCAGGTTCTTCTCGTAGAGAAATTACTCTAGAAGGCCGCCTGCCATCATGTAACACCTTTGACTGCCATCATGTTCAAGGACATAGCACTCTTGGTCTTAAATCTGTCAGATAACAATTGTCTGGTGTAACAAGTGACCTGATGGTTCCTAAACGACCTGTTGGTGGAAGTTTCTAACACAATACACAACTTATTACACTTGGACAAAAATGCCATTTTTTCGAAATGCTTAATCTAATATCTGAAATGCATTTAAATTTTTTGAAATGCTTAATCTAATATTTGAAACACTAGACAGATTTCTATCAAACCTGTTCAATTAAATAGCTATTGTAAATCTTCCTAACAATGTTTATGGTTGAACGGAGCAAAATCATCTCAAAAGATTGTTTAAAACTGAGGATTTGCATGTAATTCATGGTAATCACGCATGATCTTAGTGCAACTGCTACTTCAACCTGAGGGTCATCTTAGGGAAATATGTCCTGCCATTGTGGTCATATTCAGTCATTGTGATGTATTCCCTTCTTTTCATTCTTTCTTGACTGCTCAGGATGACAGCAGTTATGATCGTGTTGGATTCCCATACCAGTTAGGTTTCTTCGAACGGTAATCTTCACCATTCTACATGACTGTTTTGCTTGTTTTTGCGTGACTAATCTGGTTTTCTGTTGAGCATGTCTCAAATCCCCATGTTACAATTGTGATATATGAAGTGACAGTTGACCTATTTTTCGAGTCAGCTGTCCTTTTCAATATATTTTTTCTCAATTATTGTTTCTTAAATTCACAAAAGTTATTCCCTCGTGATTGTTTTGTTTCACACTAATCGAGGTTTGTTCTCTTGTCAGGCAAAATGCACTCTAGCTCTTCAAGACGTTCTACCATAGGAGGAATAAACCAACCTTATGATGCTGCAATACGGTGTCAGAATTCCAGAACGGCTTTTGAATCAACTGCAACAGCAGGCAAGTTTCTTTTCTGTTTTTGCCTTTGTTAATCATCGATCCATGTATAAATGTTTGTGACACGCATGTTAGCAACTAAAAGGATGAAAACAAGTGCTGGTGCTTCTGAAGTTGTAAACCATTTCTTGTTCATCATGGTTCATCACGGTTGTTTCAACGACTTTTGTTGAACTTTGTTGCCTAATGTGTGGATTACAGTGACCTGGATGGATTATATTATTGTACTACTTTTTGATAGTGAAGTCATTTCTTGGCAGTATGTGCACTTACCGGTTTCAGAAAATCAGAAGTTTGAGATTGCTTTTTTCTTTGAAATCAATCGTCAAAGGGATGGAGGGTTGATCCATCTGTTATTTGGCCTCGATATCTTCCACACAATCAATACATTCAAAGTCAAACTTTTGAGGCCAAATGATTGAAATTCATTTGCATGCTCACTATAAAACGCTATTTTCATTTCTCTAAGATGTTCCTTTTTTGAACTATGTTAGATGGACCGGCACCACTTGCAACCAAAGTTTATCGTTTCCAAAGAAACCAAGAGTTGCGGGCAGTACTAGGCAAACTCTACTTTGAAACAGTAGCAAAGGAGCATAGAAGTGATTCTCTGAGTCCAAGTGTACTTGAAAGTAATGGTAGGCCATCTCCACAGGTTTCGCCACCAAGCAATTTGTTTAACAAGACATCAAATGAAGGCATGAATCAAAAGAAGGTACTTGACTCATTTTTCAGTCAACATTTGTTTGTCGTTGCACAACAAACAGTTGTGGTGTAGACAGTTTAGGACAGTTTGTATCATGGGAGAGGTACGGTTCCCATATAGTAGGAAACTGGGGCTTTTGAGAAAGAAAGCCACACTCGCATAACCTCTTCCCCACCTCCGAAGTTTGTAGGCCTGAAATTTCCTGCAGGGTTGATTGTGAAGGGAGCTAACTGGTCAATGAAATAAGTGCGTGCCTCTTTCCTTGTGAAGCCCACTGGCTTTTGGGCCACTACAAGGTATTGCAGGGATAATTTTACACTCTGTAGAACGCCTACAAGGACAGGCTGCATTCGTCTACATTTATAACCTTAATTGTTTGATATACTATCTTTCCAAAATTTTATTTGTAATGGTTCGAATTTAGATAGGGCAAGAAGATCTACTTGTCTTATATGATCTCTTTTGGAGTCTCTTCTCACCACCACCAGTCATTTTTTCCATGGATGCCTTTTGTCACTTCCACCATAGTGCTGCACCCATCTCAAACACTGCAACACTTGAGACATCTATGCATATTTATTCAACCATCTATTTAGAATCTTTGATACCTTTTAGTGTGGTCATTAAGACACTTCATGAGTAATCAATGATTATTACTGAGTTAATGTATGAAAATGATCATCTGCATAGATTCACATGTTGACATTTTTTTATTTATATAATGATCATATATATATATATATAATTGATAACACCTCATAAAACTATGTACGACCATTATATAAATAAAAAAATGTTAACGCATGCCTGCAACACCATGCATCGTACCACTTTCATAACCACTGCTATCATCTAGACACAGCAATTTTGGAACAAAACCAAGAAACTGACCTGAACTGTCTCATGAATCAACCAGAATTGTGACTGTTGGGACCATAATCGAAACTATAAATGAGCTAAGGACTTAACGGTTTTGTTATAGCTGTGTTGCTTAGACACTTCTACCAGCATCCAACACCTGTGTTGGATACTTTGGTACTTGACAGCTGTGATTCTTTTGGGTCCAGCTCAGTGCTACCTACTTGAATATTTATTGTGCGACACTTCATGGATATTGACCGTTGTTACTTTGCTAGTGAGTTATCCTATGAAAACGGTAATATAAATTGATTCACATATTGACATTGTTTTAGTCACCAATTATTTTGTATGATATTATCAATTATATATACCTGATATATAGCTGTCTTTGCAACCATGATTTTTGAAAATTGTCGTGTTTAACGCCTGCACTTGCACTCGTGTTCGCCACTGAGACTCATATCCATGAGATGTAGGGCTACAGTTCCACCCTTGAAGTACCACACTATAATTGGAAGTATAGAACTCCTCATTAGATCTGATGATTGAAACTAAGCATCTTCCGGCCTGTTTGAAATTCAAACCTTTAATTAAATTTTTTTTTTCCAATTTAAAATAAATTATACTTTTTAATTTAGCTTCTTCGTTGATTTCTCAATGTCTTAAAAGCATGGCCACTACCACCAAACTGTGACTATAAAGCGAAATCAAACTGCAATTCTTCCATAGGAAAACTGAAATTGAAGAGGGGACAATTTGTTATAGCTTGGGTTATGGTGCACCGAAACCACCCGTTTTGGTTCAATTCAACTGGAAAAAGTCATGTCTAATATCATCTTATCACCACCACCTTAATCACCATTCACTGCTTTCCACCGCCATCACTTTCAATTGCCATCACCTGTTGGACAAATATCATTGATAATCAATGGGGAGTTTCCACAGTAAACATGAGAAAAAACTTCTGATCTCAATCAGATACACAAGGAGTTTTCGGTGACTGCAACCCTCCTGGCTGCTGCTTCTTTTCTAACACAATAACTCTACCTGATGTTGGTATTTATAAGGTACTTATAACTTAAAAGATATAACCTTATTTAATCATACTTAACAGTTGGACTAGGAGAACAAAGATAGATCCAGCTGATCTGATATCCAGAAAGGTAAAGTTACTTCACAACACTCCTCAAGTTGGGTGAAAGATATCCACTACACCCAATTTGTTTAGAGTCATCGTGAAATTGCTTCTTTCGTAAGAAAATCTGCCCTTTGATCCGCAAACTTAACATAGACCAATTTGAATTATTGACTTGCAACTTTTTCTCTTATAAAATGGTAGTTGATCTCAATATGGGTTGTCCTCTCATGATAAACTGGATTAGATCCCATTTGAATTGTTGCCTTGCTGTCACAATATAAGAAAATAAAACATACTACCTCCATACCAATCTCATATACAAGAGACATTAACCACAACAGATTGTATAAATAAAAAACTTAGGAGTCTTGGGCCAAGTATACACTTTAACATTGTCTCAAGAGGTTTATCTGACATTGTTTTATGTTATCCCCTGTATCATTGGGTTAATGCCTGACCTGCAATTGCTCTATACTCAACTTCAGCACTAGATTAGGCAACAATGGATTATTTTTTGCTCTTCTATGAAATTGTATTATCTCCAATTTGAATAATGTATCATGTAGTTGATTTCCTGTCAACCCAGTTTGAATATGAATATACTTCAATATTGAGTTGTTCAAAATTAGAATAAAGAAGACCAAACTGAGGGGTAACCTTCAGATACTGCAATATACGATAAACAACCATATGTGACTTTGTTGGAGCATGCATGAATTGCCTAACAATACTCACTACATAAGTAATGTCTAGACGTGTAATAGTTAGGTAAATTAACTTCCCAATCAATCTTGGATACTTGCCACGTCTTCATACTTTAAGTCATCATCAAGGTGTAATTTTTGGTTTATCTCCATAGGAATATCACTCTTCTTGCAATCTATCATATTTGTATTCTTCAATAAATCCATAATGTACTTCCTTTGAGTTAGAAATACACCTTTACTAGAGTATAAAATTTCAATTCCCAAGAACTAGTGTAGTTTACTCAAGTCTTTTAAATCAAATAGTTGGTGTAATTGTTCCTAAGATATGATCACAAACACTTCTATGATATCCCAAACTTCTCATTCCACTAAACTTTTCAAACAATATTCTAGGAGATTGTTTGAGACCATAGATAGTCTTATATAATTTAGATACCTTTACCTTCTTCTCCTTGGATCGAATTGTGGGGGTAATTCCATATACACTTCTTTATTAAGATTTACGTATAGAAAAACATTCTTTACATTCAACTGCCACATATCCAAACCTTTGTGAGCTGGAAGACTCAAAATAACTTTGATAAAAGTGTTGCCACTAGAGTAAATGTTTTGTTATAATAAATTCCATAAAACTGGTTTTATCCTTTAGCAATAAGTCTTGCTTTATATCTTTCAAGACTTCCATCAGCGTTATACTTGACTGTAGAAATCCATTTATAGCCCACCGATTTTCTGCGAAGAAATAAATCAACAATGATCCAAGTATTGTTCTTGGTTAGAGCATCCAATTTACCTTGCATAGCCTCCCTCCACTAAGGGTTTTTATTGGCTTCCTCAACAGTTTTAGGCACGGGATGTAGCTCAAAATTCTGATAATTTTAAGAAGTGCATTCGTAAGAAACATATTGAGAGATAGGATAGAGAGTGCATCTTCTTTTACCTTTTCGAAGAAATAGGTAGCTCAGAATCTAACTCAATGAGAAGTTGTTCTTTTTTTTTAGAAAAGAGATCTTTGGTCACATCAACTTGATTTTGGGACATTATTACATTCTTTTCTCCATGTCTATATATCTTAGATCTCTTTAGGGGCAACCTCAATCTCATCTTTCTCATCAAGATATGATTCTAATTTACATGATTTATTGGAAGAACATTCATGGGTGTATTCACTAGATCCAAAAACTCTCTCTTAGATGAATAATAGGGAGTAATACTTAAAAAAGTAACATCCAGAGAAACATAAGTTTTCCTATAGATTTGATCATAACATTTGTACCCCTTCTGTGAATTGGAGTATCCAAGGAATATACACTTGATAGCTCTAGGGCAAAGTTTATCCCTGACATATTGGTGGATATGGATATAACAAGTACAATTAAAGATACTGGGGAGTAACATAAAATAATTTTGTTTCAGGAGTAAGAATTTTTCAAGGGATTTCACCACCGAGTACTGAACTTGGCATTCTATTGATTAAATAAACTAAAGTTAAAACAACTTCATCTCAATAAAACTTGGGAGCATTGCACCTTAAGAGTATGAGCTACTTCCATAATATGTTTGTCCTTCCTTTCAGCTACCTCATTTTATTGAGGTTTATTCGAATAAATAGTTTGATGGATAATGCCATGTGTATGGAGATAGTCTTGTAATTGGCCAGAAAGGTACTACTCCCCATTGTCACAGCAAAGGATTTTTACAAAAGAATGAAATTGGGTTAGGATAAGTTTATGAACAATTGGAAAAATAGCATAAACTTCACCCTTTGATTTCATTAAATATATTATTGTAAATCTGGTACAATCATATACAAAGGTAATAAAGTACTTATGTCTAAAAAGAGAAATGATTGTACTAGGTGTTGAAGATTGAATTAATATTTATGTTTCTGCATTGTTTTATGTTTCTGTAATTAGAATTATATAAGTGGGTCGTATGGATTCCAATGGATCAGAATCTAATCCATTGGGAGCCGAGTATAATTAGTGTTACTAATCAAGGGCAGTTTAATCTTTCAAATTAGAAACCTGTATAAATAATGCCCTAAGTGTGCTTAGTGTGTTAAGCAAAGAAATAAAGAGTGAGAAAGGTTGCAATAGCCATGGTGGCGTCGACTCCCTATTTCAAAGATTTCGTCCATTGATGAATATGTTAATGATTTTTCAGGTATGTGGGTTAATTTTCTACACTAGGACCCCAAACATCATAATGAACCAATTCAAAAGGTTGAGACTTCCGAGACTCATTACCAGGATAAGAGACACTTTGATATTTAGTCCTTTGACACACATCACAATCAATGGGTACATTATTAGACTAAGGGAAAAACCATGAATCACACAACTGATTTTGGATATAGGTAAGTATCCCAAACGTTCATGTCATAATTGGTTCTCTGCTCCACTAATGGTCATAGTTGAGGACGTACCAGAAAGACAATTGACCTTACAATCATCCAGTATGTATAGACTCCTTTTCATGCTATCATGACCAAAGACTTTTTCTGTCTTAAAATCCTGAAAAACAAAGCCATAAGGGAAGAATGCGACTGAACTGAACAGTTTAGATATCTTGCTAAAGAGCTAATAGATAATAAGTTAACAAGAAAGCTTGGGACATGGAACACATGAGGTAAATATGCTAACGAAGTTTGTACACTTCCCTTTCCTATCATATATGTATGAAACTCATCTGCTTATCGAATGGACTCATTATTCTGGAGGAGTTATAATTTGAGAAATATGTTTTATGATATCTCCTACCATATGATCAATAGATCTAGAGTCTACTACCTATAATTGAGATGTAGGAGTAGTAGAATTACCCAGTGATATATACGAATTATGAGCCATAGTAGCATGAGATTTGGATGTAGATGGTTGATCACTGAGTCTTGACAATAGCCTTTGATACATTTCATTAATGTTGTAATGGTATCTGCACCGATGGTTTATCAAAGTCCCAGCATTAGTCTTTCGTGTGACGATTATTGCTATAATATGAGCATTTCAATTTTCTTTTTCTTCAAAGGAGAGGCGTCCACTCCACGACCTCTACCTCGAGTATTATGTACTTCACGCCCATTGAAATTGATTTATTTTAATGAAAGCATGCTTATCAACTTCAATAATATTCTTCTTTTTCAAACCTGTTCTATCTTCTTCTATGAGGAGGGAATACACAGTTCCAAGAGAAGGTAATTCTTCTCTTTCCATGATGTTGACTTTAATGGCTTCATACTCTAAGGTAACTCACCATAATAAATAAAAAACCTTACGTTTTATGATTCTTCATTTCTTTCCTTGGAATAGGCTAAGTATTTGACATTCGTGTAGAATTGTAGTTATTCCATAATCCACACAACTCTGCATAATAATCACTAGTCCTGGTTCCTTGCTTACACCTTCTGATTTTCTCTAAGATCTCATACTCTAGCAACAAATTTTCTTTGAGAATAAGCCTAAGATACTGGTTTCCAAATATCATTGGTTGAATCGAGATACATAAATGTTCGGCTAATAGAGGGAACCATAGATTGTAGTAACCAAGAGGATACTAATGCGTATTCTTTTCTCCATTTGGGATAATTAGGGTCACTATGATCAGGATGTTGTTTGTGCCTTGTGAGATAATTAATAATTTCATCTCTTCTAGCAATGACTGTTAATTTGACAGATCTAGCCTATTCAAGGTAGTTTTTGCCATCCAATTTGATAATAGTAATCTAAAAATTATCAACCTTTTCTCCTTTAGCTGAATCAAAGTTAGTTTATGGCATTTCAATGTATTTACCCTTATTTGTCGTACTCCCCCTTTATAGGATCCTTCGATAAATACAGAACAAGATAAAAGACAAGAAATATTCAGGTTGTAGAATTTTCTACTACTACACAATTGCAGAAAAATTTCCCTTTCTTGGGAGTTGATTGCCTAAACACTTGGATACAACCAGATTTGAATAGATTACTCTCTAAAAGTAAAAAAAAGAACTACAATATGTCTAGTAAATGACTTGTTTTCGCAGAAAGAGTTCACTGTGACGGACAATCTCCTTCCATCCTTGTCTTTGATGATAGATTCATTAAGCTGAGTCTTCTGTTACTTCAACAGGAACCAGATGGCAAAAAAGGGACCCACCATACGGCACTTCTTCTCACTGTGTCTCTGTTGAACGCTCTGATATCATGTTGAACAAATATCATTGATAATCAATAGAGAGTTTACACAGTAAACATCTGAAAAGACTTCTGATCTCAACCAGATACACAAGGAGTTTTCAGCGACTGCAGCCCTCCTGGCTGTTGCGTCTTTTCCAACTCAATAACCCTACCTCTACTGTTGGTATTTATAAGGTACTTATAACTTAAAAGACTAATATACTCTTATTTAATCATACTTAACAGTTGGACCAGGAGAACAAAGATAGATCCAATTGACCCAATATCCAAAAGGATAAAGTTACTTCACATCACCACCCTTATTGTCACAAATTTTCTTCACAATAATGCATCACCATTACCATTTCTAGTCTCCTAGAGGCACCTTTGGTGCTGTCAGCAGCACCATTATTACAACATACATAATCATCACCACCACCCCAAACCCTGCTTTTGTTGCGTTTATTATGACCTTCATGAATACTTACCCGGAGAAAGGCTTCTTCCATTATCTTGTGCTTGCTCTTATCAGTGAAGGTTTCAACCAGAATCATGCGTTGAACAGAAATAGTGACACCCTGTGCATACCCCAAAACTACCAAAGAAATCCTGTTTGTTTTTATTATGAAAATCTTCCTCGTTGTGCATTTCAGTATCAAGTTCAACATGTAGAGCAGAATCTACAATTTAAACATGTACTTGAAAAGAGCGTTGGGTTAAAATGAGAATGTCCTGGTGGTAGAAGTTGGAACGTTTGAGCAAACCTTGTAAAGCTGCAAGAGTTATTGTTGTATAAGCTAGATAATGACTTCTCTGCATCTATGTCACACGGGTGCGGGTGCGGACACGGGCGCGGGTGCGGGTGTGGGTGTGGGATACGGCAAATTTCAAAATTTTTGGGTGCGGCGACACGGCTAGGTTATATAATATTATATATTATATATAATATTCAAGCTACAACAAGTGAAACATAAGTATATGACAATAGCAAGTACACAACTTTATATTAAAGCAAAACACATAAATGGTAAACAACGACTAATTTTATCATAATACACAAATCAATCTTCACTATCCGGACCCATTTATCCAAAAAGACCCAAACTTAAAAATCGATACCAGATTTTGAAGCATGGAATATCCACACAAAAGGAAGTGAAGAAGGTTCGCGTTGAGATATTTTTCTACGTTCATTGGCGGAGTTTCATGGAAGATGGAAGACAAGCTGAAGGAGCATTTTGGAAACTATGGTGAGGTAACTCAGGTGGTTATCATGGGAGATAAGGTCACGAGTCGATTAAGAGTCTTCGGTTTCATCGTCTTCATGATCACTCTCTCTTTAATCGGGTTCTGCAGGATAAATACACCATAGACGGCAGAACCGTGAGTTACAAAAAAAAAAAAATTGTGTTTTTTTTTACCATGCAGCACTGACACGGTGTCGGTGTCGCACTCGTGTCGAGGTCGCCACTCCACCCCTTAGAAGTGTCTGTGTGACTTAGCTCTGCATTGTTACCTGCAGAACAGGTGAAGCAATGCATAAACAATGGGTGTTGCCAAAAAATTGTTTCTGTGAGAGTCACTTCTAGAGTTTTCTTTTGTTGCGATATCTTTTGAAGCTGCCTTCTCTTTTTCCCTGCAAGAAACTCAATTTTCCTTTTAGTGGCAGGTATGTCAATATCCTTACGAAAGCAGCTAATGCTAGTTTATGCATAATAACGTTCTTCATTATAGTGCTCATTGGTATTATGTTTTTTCTTCTGTCGTTAGCAGAAGGAATTTGTTACCTTGTTTGTTTCCTTAGAGAAGGTGATTTAATTCTTTTAATCATGTTAACTGCTTTTGAACAGAAAGATGCCGTAACCTTGCCTGTGGTGCGGAAGCCAGATCAAATACTTGCACAGAGCTCAGAATCATGCCTGGGAATCGGTGGAGCATATCCATCAATGATGAACTTAACAAATCAATCTCCCAACAATAACTTTGTGAGGCCCACATTGGCTGTTGAAAATGGTTCAATGGGAATGATGAGGAAGGGATATCTTGCACACTCTTACTCGTATCCTGTCAATTCAGGTATTCTTCTACTTCCGTGTCTTTGGCAAAATTTAGGTAACATGCCTGCTGTTCTGATCTTGTGCAGTTTTGGTTGCTGATATGTAGAACAACAATTATTTTCGTCTTTTTCTCTTCTTTTGCCTATCTGAGATTTTAGCAGAAAATGTATGTGTGTGTGTTGATGCGCCATTCACTTGCTTGTGTGTGTGGGTTGTGTGCGTGTGCATGCTGCGTTTGTCAACATTTGATCTCAAAGATGGGCTGGATGGGAGATGTGAAAGTCTTGGTTGAATGCGAGTTTGCAGTTATGTTTCCTCTCCTTTTTATTTTATTTGTTTTGGGTTACAGTCAGAGAGTCCTGCCAGATGAGCTAATGCTCTGTGTGCTTCTCTCTAATGTAATTTGAAGATAGTAGTAAATGAGTAATTAATTGGTATGTATTTCTGCATTCCCACAATAGTTTTAGTTTAGGCATTATATTAATCTTTCTTTTCTAGGGAAGTTTTGATGTCTCATTGCCAACAAAAAGACCTGCATTTGAGCGTGTTCACGGAAATGTTTCTTTAAAGTTGGCGCATACTCATGGTAACTGTTACCTCCATCATTTAGGTGGTCCGGTTCTACGGAACATGCAACAGCCGAATGGCATTGTGCCTGCAGTCTGAAAATATTGTGCATCGCCATTTCCTTCGCTCTTGTCAAATGATTGGCTCAGAGTATGTATAATTCAAAATATTCGTCCTGTTGGCTCGGAGTATGGATAATTCAATTGGATGTCAGACAACATTCTGTCTTAGGTGGACGATCGATCTGCACACCAGTCCTAGAAATAAATTGAAAATAGATTTCATGGAATGTATCCTTGTTGGCTACCGATTGGAGAAACCATGTATATGATTTTTTTCATCTCAATGGAATCTGTTTTAACCTCATTTCCTCTTTCCACAGTTCTTTTTCTTTTTTCATTTATGCAGTGTCAGTTGTCAATCTCTCTCTCTGAGAAGTCCGACCATAACAACCGAATTAACTATATTAATCTATAATAATAATAGATTACCGAGAAGACTACATTGAAAAATATTCATTGGTTTGGAACATGGTTGCCTAAAGCTCGAACATTAAAGCCTCTCTCTGAAGTTTATGGTGTCGATTAGTTTCCAAGGAGAAGCACTTGGAGTTCTTCGGAGCCGTGTACCAGTGGCAAGGTGATCTTACTGACCCTTCCAAAGGAAATGGACAAACTAAATGGACACTGGTGTTTGGGGTAGGTTGGTTGTTATGGAATTTGAGAAATTATAGCCTTTTAAGTAAGACGAGGATACCTGTGATTTGTTGCATTATTCATTGATCTTAGCTTATTATTAAAGCAAATAACTTGGTATCATGATAGAGATAGGCAGCTGGAGGAAGGTGAAAGAGTATGGATGGCACCGATTGAGGAGTGGATTAGGATGAATTGTGATTGGAGTTGGATGTGGAGGCGTCTTGTGGAATTCTAATGACTGATGGTTTTGCATTCAAAATTGATTGGTGGTCGCAATGGACACTGAAACATGGGGATCATTAATGAGACTTGAAGCAATTGATTGACTCTCTAGAACTAGTTTGATGGTTTGTGGAAGAAACAATGTCAAACGATGTGCTTCAACTCTCCTTAAGAGGCTGGAAATGATGAAGAAGAAAGACTCAATTGTTCGAGTTAGATTGTACATAGTGAGAGCAATAAGGAGACCGACTTATTAGCTAGAAATAGCTTGCAGGGTCTTCATATATGGGAGGAAGTGCCTCCTTTTGTTAGGAAGGTCATGCATGCCAATAGCATTAAAGTTTTTTCATGCATGTAGAGGATGTAATATCATTGGATCGCGAACACATGGCCTAGCTTTACCCCATTATACAAAACCTTCTTTGAGGAAAGCATCCCTAACATACCATTATAGCACGTTGGGGTCGTACACTCTTTTTTGCTATCAATAAAGCTCTTGTCTTAGGCTTTTGCACTTAACGTGTGTTTATTGCCTTTACTCTTAAATGTTTGTTATGTTGCGTTTGTGTGAGTTAAACATATGTCAAGTTCCATTCCACGCACTTAGTATTCGAGGAGGGGTCCAACTCACATTCCCTATCGGAAGTCGTCTGAATTACTTATTACATTGCACATTGTGAAATTTGCTAATACTAATTTGGTCCGAGGGTCGGATGTTGGTCATGTTACAAGCTCTATTGGCTCTTCTGATGATCAAGGTGTTACAAATTTTGTATCAAATCATGATTGGTCTCATTGAATGTTAGTCGTCTAAAGAACTCATGGGGAAGCATGGTATTATTGCTCACGAGCCCGCATAGTGAAATAATGAGAGGGTCAAGGTTGCTATTGCTTGTATATCAACCGGAGAGAACACTACGGTAGTGAAAGGCCGGAAACACTTAAGGCACACGGAACGACTCTTGGTCAGGCTATCGGTAGCGGACCACATCACCCCCTATTAAGACGATAGTATCCGGAAGCCTTGTGTTACTCCAAAACCGATACTCAAACGTTATCAACTTCGTGTTGCTCATCAAGGGGTGCACTATGGCTATAGAGATTAGAAAGGACAATCGAAGGATCGGCACAAGAGATATTGTTCCTCGAGGTACTCTAAGGATCATGACCGAGTCTAGGTAGGCAGGACAATCATTTGGGTGGATACATTTGTGCGAAGGGGGCACAACGAACCCCACCACAACTTGTACATTTACACCAAGTGTAAGTCATGATGAGTAGTGCATGGATGAGGATGTAAGGTTGTACCATAGTTGCCAAGGTGTTAGACCAGTGGCCCACATTGCTCGCGTGAATTGTAACGTCGAACTGTGGGATGTTGTTAGAACCCTTGTGTTAATCGCCATGTTAGGACACTCATAAAGGTACGTAGACGTTTTCCAAGGGATACATGTACCATCATATTATGCAAGCCACACTAGTAGAGATAGTCAGCATGGGCATTGGTGTTGACTTCTTCAAAGGCAGGTGAGGAGCTCTTAGGCCATTGTCGAGTCACGATACTCTCGGTTAGGCAAGGTGCCGTCAAGTTGATTTCAATTGTGACCCAATGCGTGATTTAGTAATGTGATTACGAAAGCATTCGATTGCACGTAAGTCTCAGGTAGTTCCAGTAGTCAATGTTGTCCCAGAGTAAAAGGTAGCATCTCATGAGTTGGAAAGACATTAGCATACCCATGGGAGATGAGGTGCCGACAACGTGGATGGGGGCCTCTTTCGGTGATGTGAAGCAATGCCTCATATGCAGTGCCAAATTCTTAGACGATGCCACATGACGAGGTGTTGTGCGGGTTATCGGTCCTAGTTATTGCTTTTCGTGATGTGGAGTGTCATAGTTTGAAGCAGAATGCAAGCACCAGATAGACGAATGCAACTCCTTGATTATGTTGGACCTTAAATGTGTCATCCAACCTTTTGGTAACTCAAGTATTTCGGGATGCCGAGTGAACGGTAATAGCTTGAGAGTTTATGCTCCAGACCCTTCAACCTTCTAACGGATCACATCCATGCCGAGGATGACGAAGGAAGTTTTTTTGGATTGCATAACAAGTGGAGACGGAGATGAGCTGATTTGGATTTGGTCCTAGGTGGGGGCACGAAGAGGTGGATGTTGCTGAGGACGACAATGATTTTGGTGAGAGAGAATGTGATAATTTGACCGATAACACATGGTCTAGCGCCACCCCCTTATACAAAACCCTCTTTGAGGGAAGCATCCTTAACTTATGAGTGTAGCGCGTTGGGGCCGCACACTCTTTTCTGCTATCAATACAGCTCTTGCCTTATATAGCTTTGCACTTAACATGTCTTTATTGATTTTACTCTTAAATGTTTGGAGTGTTGTGTGGTGTGAGTTAAACGGATGCCAAGTCCCATTCTAAGCACTTAGCATCAGGGGAGGGGCCCAACTCACATTTTCTATCGGAGGTTGTCTCAACTACTTATTCCGTTCCACACTTGTGAAATCTGCTAAAGCTGATCCGGCCCGAGGGTCGAGTGCCGGTCACGTTATGAGCTTTGTTGGCTCTTCCGATGGTCAGAGCATGATAATAGGTCATTATCTCATTTGTATAAAAAAGAAAAGTATTTCTAGCAGGTAGGGTTGGAACAAACATTAAAGATACACTAGTTGAGGGTGTGCCCTGGTCCGTTGGTTCACATTACTAGGTTATAAAAAGTTGATCTCGATCTCAAATTAAAATGGGTGCCTCGCGTGTTGGATCTTATGGTCTCTTATAATCAGTATCAAGAACGGTTCTTTTAGCATAGACCAAATTGTAGAAACTTATCATCTGTAGTGTGTTGTTGTTCAGGGAAAGCCAAAATATTGGATTTATTAGACTAAACTTTTATCCTTGACTTGTGATGTATTCATGATTTTCAAAGCAGCGATTGATGCTCTGATCTGAGGACCCCAGCTTAAGCCTCGAGGCTTACCCGGAAAAGAGGAGAGCAATATGAGACCTGGTTCTCTGGGACTCATTAGATGAACACAAATAGGCCATGCCTATAGCAAAAGATAACCCTATCATGATAAAATTGCATGGTTAACAAATAGTCCGTGCCTATTAATTTGTGGCGATGCATACAAAAACAGCATGGTGACTTCATATGCCTGTAAGTAAAAATCTTAATGGATCAACCTGCTTAGATTGAGAAAGATCCAGGTTGAACTGGAATTACAGTACGGAACCAGAGTGTGGTCCCTAATAAAAACCATTTCAGACCTGAAAAAGCAACTACACATTACTTTTTCTTTTCCACGTAAAATTCAAAATCAAGAATCTGGAATGGCAGTAACATACCTTTTAGATATTTCTTTCTTTGTGTCGAGGAATTACGCCAACTGTTCCATTAATTCTCCATCAAAATAGCCTACAGTATTTCCACCGATTACAACAAACCATTTGAAACTCTGTCCAATTTGACCTCTATGTAACACGAGTAATCAATGAATATATTCTTTAACCTGAATCTAAAGGGTTGAATTCAGGTCAAACATTGCGATTCGACAACTTATACCGACCAACACGAGGCTCGTCAGTTTCAGACTTAAGTAAACAAAAGGATATATCCATTCACTTAATCTGGTCCAACCTCAAAGATCCTACTATTTACTCATCAATACTTGTAAAAGATATTCGTAGCATAAATGAAGATGTTGAGACGGATAAGTGATCACACAAGAAAAGACTGTATATATAATGAGGTTATTAAAAACTAATTGAGAGTAGCACCAATAAAGGATAAAATGAGAGAAAATCGTTTAAGATGGTTTGTACACGTAGAAAGACGGCCAAAGAAGGCTCCCGTAAGAATATATGAAAAATTAGATTGTAAAGAATGATATAATTTATATTGAGTTAACTGCTAGCATGACACATATGATAAAGCTTTTTAGAAACAAAAAATCCATGTAGCCAACCCATCTAGTATGGGAAATAGCTTTGTTGTTGTATATATATATTGAAAGAGATTAACAAAAAATACACCTCTTTTTCGGGCATGACCTTAGTATTTCTTTCCGAAATGATTTCTCTTATGCTATGCCTGATTGGAATCAGATCAGTGTCCGAAACGAGGATCCGATATGAGGCTAGGAACCCTATCTGAGTCAGGCACAAAAAAATGTTACCTTTAAGTTAGTCTACTAAACAGTGTAACATGTAAAAGAGATGGCCATACTTTCACCATTCCACTGTCATTTTGCTGTGCAGAAACACCAATTGCTAGGAAGAATTGAGTTGGGAGAGGCATGTCTGCCTCCAACGAGGGATATGATTTAAGCGGTGCGTAGTAAATCTTCGGGGGCTTGAGTGAAATAAATAACAACAGAACTCGCCTCGCCTTAATGGTCCCCATCGCAGGCGACGTCTGTTCCAATGACGCTACTTTCTTGGTTTTTACTAACATTAATGGGAAGAGAAAGAAAAAAATAAAAGAAAGAGACTAATAAAGCTGTGTCACCTCCATATGATAAATATGTAGTTTCGACTGATCAGCGTGTCGAAGTATAGGTTAGGAAGAATACCAACATATCTTGGTCAATATCAAAAACGGGCAACTGAAATTCTGATCATGAACCGATAATTCCAATAACTAGGAATCTGGTTTATCATGAAAAAAATATATAGACGATGGAGCTCATCTGCTTCTAGCACCACCTGCGTATCTTTCGGGGAAATGGAGTCGCACGCTACCATCCCTCCCGTATAGGCAGTCGTTTTTCATATGCGGAACGGAGGATAGATATATCTCACGGGTGCATACGAGAAGGCCAACCGGCCACAAGGAACGAGGAGTTGACTCAAATCACAAATATTGTGTACAAGGAATCTGACGCCAGTGAACCTTCCAATCGACGGACGCAGGGCAGATTTTCAGTACTTAACCGCATGTCCCTTTCCCTTTGAATAGATTGGTAGATAGATTTTTGCTCTCAACAAACAAGCATGTACGTGATTGCCAAGCCATATCCTTCGTCTTAGGCCCAGAAAAACACGAAGAACGATCTAAATACGCGTGAAGTAAATTTATGCAAAAATACAAGGTCAGGGTGTTAATTTTCCTCTGTTTCCTTTTTATTTACAACGTATAAGGCAATTTGAAACGTATGGGTACGGAATGAAGTGACAGAAAACACTGCAGAGAGAAATGAAAAAATGGCACAGGATATATGACTAAACCTCACAATCATTCAATATTTGATTTCTCAAGAATGGCGATGTCTTCAACGGAGAAAGTGTCGACCTCGCTGCAGCTGCATCCATCTGGAGTTCCTTGAACATGGCCATCACTTATCGTCGGTCTCCCAAGCTGCCGGTCATCCAAGCATGACAGGCTATTTTCAGGCACTGGTAGAGCTCATTCTCCGTAGGCGGGTTTTGCTGCGAGAGAAATACCGAGTTCAAGTTCGACTCAATTCAACTCAAAGGAAGGATCAATTCAAATTAGATGCGCACAGTCAAAGATACCTCCAAAAATTTTCTCAAAACATTTGATTTCTTTGAGAAAATTTGTCTTTTCAAAAAAAAATTGTTGTTTTCTGTCTTTTAAGAGTTTTTAAATCAAGACACCTTAAACAAACTCATTTTCGCAACAAAATTTCATAATAGCCTCAAAATAAGGATAAATGGTATCCCTCTAAAAAAAAATTCAATTCTGATAAAGAGATAAAAAAATAATTACTTTATCCTCAAGTCCAAATTGGTAGGATTATGCTTTTTCAAATTATTACCTTCAAAGAAAGAATGGTTTCAAATAAGTTTTCAAAGAAACAAGTGAAAATGATACATTAGAAACCAAATCCAAAAATGTTTACAAAATATCAAATTTACAAAAACCTTTAAAATTTAAAAACAAATTAGACCTCAAAAATTCGCTCGATTGAGGATAGTCTTACTCCGGGACCCTACACCCATCAAGAGTTAAAGAGGTCCGAGATCCTACACCCAAGGGTTAAATAGGTTCGAGACCCTACACCAATCAAAAGGGTTAAAGTGGTCCGACACCCTACACCCAACAAAGGGTAAAATGGTTGAAACGGTAAAGACTAACTCATAAAGCGAAAGCAGGTCACTCACGCAAATAAACACTAGGAATAAAACTCAATTGTTTTTCAAAAAAAAAATTTGAAGATTTCGATAAAACTCGTTGTCTTCAAATATATCTCAAATGAAATGGTTAAAAAAAAAAATATTTAAAACCATGAATCTTAACTAAAATCAAGCATTGGATTCGAGCCTCATCTAATTTAGGGACAAGCTGCGAATCAAATCTAAGATGGAATCAAATCAAAGGTCACACCAACATAGTCTAAGATTATTTGTACCAAATCAAATGCTAGACTAAGGATATAATCACAGTCGAATCAAGTTAGCATCAAAGAACCAAAGTCAAGACTCGAGGCAAGCTACCATGGTCAAACAAGGGGTGGGATAGGGTGAGTCGAGCTCACCTAGCCAAGCCCAATGAAGAATGCATCTTATATGGGTTGGACCAAGCCCACATGGGCTAAGAGGTGACCACCCTTCCAGTCCATGTGCATGAATGGTCCAACTTTAGAAATTGGATCAAGCTTGGACCAAAGAAACCGTATCCATGTCCAAACTGTGGAAGGCTCTAGGCTCCTTTCCTTGAGGCTTATAATTTGAGGTCTTGGGACTAGTTTTACAGCATTGAAGGATGAATTGAAAGAGGTCAAGAGAGAGAGGAAAGGTTATAGCCAAGAGAGGGAGAGAGAGAAAGAAGGAGGAAGAAGTGGAGGAGCTGCCCCTTTGCCGAGGCCGTCTCCACCCAAGGAGACCTCCCATTAAGGTCGATTCTTCTTCTTCTTCTTTTTTATTTCATTTCTCCCTTACTTTCATTCAATTAAAAGGGTTGTAATTAAGGGGCAACTGACTCCATTCATTGATGTAATAGATAAATGTTATGCTACCCAAATTTTATTTGATTCATGCCTATTATGTGTTTGATTTGAAGTTCCTTTTATCCTTTTATACGATATAATCTTTTATATCTCCTAATCCCCTTATGCTTAAGCTATAGATATATTTTACTTCATTTCTTTCAGTCATTTACATTTTAGATTGATATGAATTAACTTTTACATTCAGATGGAATGCATTCATACACATTTTAAAACCTGAAAACCTATTTTCTGCAATCTGTGTACGTCCAATGTTTTATTTTTAATTCCTTTTTCTCTACTTCGAATGTTCTAAAACTTTACACAACCAACTTACACACAGGCCCATATCTTTTAAAATTTTCAAGAATTTTAGGATTGTTAAACTACGTAATTAAAATAAGAATAGATCGTTAAAATCAGAACAAAACCTGTACAACCCCTGTTTTCTGCAATAAAGTTTGGGTTATCGTCACATAACTTTGTTTGCAGTAAACCAATTTTATTGAAACCGGTCTCATTAGAAATTTGATATTCATAGCTTTTTAATAAGACTAAGTTCATAAAACATCGGAGGTTTGTTTACCGAGATAAACATTTTACTAGACCTTGAGTTGTGTCTCCGAATTCACCACGGTCAATGGTTTTCTTTCCTTAGAGGAGCTCTAACAGAATGACGCTGTAGCTGTACACATCACCTTTGGTAGTACAGCGGAAGCTTTGGTAGTATTCCGGCGGGACGTAACCCGGCGTTCCGGCGAGAGTGCTGACACTAGGGTGTGTGTCCAATGCGTTCATGAGCCTCGCCATTCCGAAATCAGACACTCTAGCCTCAAAATTCTCATCCAACGCGTTGTTATTATTCTTCTTCTTATTATTCTTCTTATTATTCTTATTATTATTCTTATTATTCTTCTTCTTCTTATTATTCTTATTATTATTATTATTATTATTATTATTATTATTCTTATTCTTATTCTTATTATTATTCTTATTCTTATTATTCTTATTATTATTGTTGTTCGGCTCCAGCACGCCGGAGAGCTTCAATGTGGCGCCCTTCCTCGTTTCGGGTACGCTCTCCGTGAACTCGTCGTCATTTTTCTCTTCCAGCTTCTGTCGCTTCTGCATCCTCCATAGCACTAGGACGAGGCCGATGATGACGACGGTGCAGGCTGTCATGCCACCACCGATGCTCGCAGCCAGAATCGGAATTAATAGCTCCTCCTGGCTGGTCATTGGAGCCGCAGGGAGGCAAGGGGAGGCCGCAGAGGCCGGAATTGTTGGCATATTTGGAGGGCGGGAAGGTCGCAAGCTGGCCGGTGGAGAGGATAGGCCCAGTGAGATTGTTGTTAGAAACGTCAAAGTCATCTAGTAGAGAAAGGGTGCCGAGAGCCGCAGGGATGGTGCCGGAGAGATGGTTGTAGGACAGATCAAGCCCCACGATGTATTTGAGGCCGCCGAAGGTCAAGGGTATGGTCCCTGCTAACCCGTTGTGTCCCAAGTTGAGGACCTGAAGGTCCGGTATGAAGCCTAGATCGTCCGGTATGCTCCCCTCCGGCAAGTTGAAGGAGAGGTCAAGGAAGATCGTGGTGCGGTTGGCGGCGTAGTTGTAGACGGTAGTGCCCGTGTAGATCCTGGTGGAAGGGCAAGCGTACACGACGGGATACGCCAACCTCTCCTGTCTTACGCCATGGAATTCGAACAGTCCGCCAGCCCCCCGGCATGCCAGACCTCCCTCGTTCCTGACAAAGGCGAATTCCCTTCCAGACACAACACCAGGCGTGATGTGGCCCGTCTGCGCGGCAAGTTGTGAGGGGATAATATCGGTTAGGCCGTTGCTGTTAACGTCAAGCCAGATGAGGTTTGTAAAGTTGCCGAGCTCTTCGGAATGTTCCCGGAGAGGGAGTTGTTAGCAAGCCCGAGGATGGCAAAGGCACTGGAGGCGGCCGAAGCCGGTGGGAATGGGGCCTGTGAGGAGGTTGTTTGAAAGCGAGACCCATATGAGTTCAGCACAGTTGCTGATGCTATCGGGAATGCTACCCGTCATGAAGTTATTATTAAGGATCAGGGTCTCTAGCTCGACGCTGCTGGTGCGGACCTCAGAGAGGGTGTCGGTATTTCACCGGAGAGTTGGTTAGCCCAAACTCTATCCGGTAACGGCTAGACTGGCCATTCAGTCCGGTACCCCATATAAGGGTTACGAGATAAGAGTATTTGTAACCGCCGGACGGTTACCAGATTTTACAGTAACCGTTCAATTTCGTATGCTCAAAAGAGGGAACCGTTCGGATTCGTATGCTCAAAAGAGAGAAACCCAACATGAAGAGTCAGGACACAGAGAGCAGGCACTGAGCAGTGCATAATAAAGAAACATATACAAAAAAGAAACAAAAAGGTCTTCCTAGAAAAACTGCTTTGAGGAAACCTCGAACAACAAAGGTAACCTCCATTTCCACTGCTGAAAGGAATTAGAACGCAACCGTTGCAAAGAAGCAAAGCTTTTGGTTAAAAAGAGTGCATCGACTGCAACCGTGTCATCACTGGTAATAGAGCCTAACAAACCCTACGAAAAAAAGAAATCAAAGAAACTGAAGCAGAAGGTAAGTACCTGGTTTTTTTTTTAAAAAAAAAAGAGAGAACGAGACAGGAAAGGAACAAGAAAGAGAAAGAGAGAAGTCAAAGCAAGGCGATGGCTAGGCTATAAGTCGAAGCAAGGTGACGGCCAAAACTGAGGCCAAAGCAAGGCGATGGTCAGGCTAGAAGCCGAAGCAAGGTGATGGCTAGGCAATAAGTCGAAGCAAGGCGATGGCCAAAACTGAGGCCAAAGCAAGGCGACGGTCAGGCTAGAAGCCGAAGCAAGGCGACAGTCAGGCTAGAAGCCGAAGCAAGGCGACAGTCAGGCTAGAAGCCGAAGCAAGGCGACGGCCAGAACTGAACCCGAAGCAAGGTGACGGCCAAGCCAAAAGTCGAAGCAAGGCTACAGCATGAACAGAAGCCAAAGCAAGGCAACGGTCGGAATCCGAAAAAGGGAACGACCAAAGCAAGGATGAAAAGAAAAAAAATTGATCGACGACAGGCCAAAGCCGAAATAGGCCGAAAAGGGACAGCCAACGTAGGAGAAACTCGACCAAAGCACCGACAACTAGCCCCTCCTCTCTCTTTGATCTCCCTCTCTCTCTCTCCTCTATTTTCGTGTATTGTCTTCTCTCTCCTCATTAAATACTAAACAAAAAAAAACCGCCAGTGGTTTCAAAAAAACACGGGCCGAAATCGCCCACAGTTTTAGAAACCGCCTCGGGCAGCGGACTAAAAAGTCCGTTTTACCCCGATCAGTTTTATTTATTTACAATTCTGCCATTATACAAAATTACAGAATTGCCCCGATATTTTTGGATAAAAACTATTTTGCCCTTACTATACAAAAAGTCCATTTTACCCTCTTGCGGTTTGTAAAAATTACAAAATACTAGGCTGTCACTTTATGTTTATGCCCTTCCCGGGTTAGATAATTTCAGTTCTGCCATTAAGTCAAAAGACAGAATTGCCCCTATACTTTTGAAAAATTATAGTTTCGACCTGAGTAATTTTAACCCCGATCAGTCACGAACTTTAGAGAAATATCAAAGAGTAATTTTACGAGTTTGTCCTTAGGCTTTTACAAAAATTAGAAAAGGTGACAAATAGATAAAATTAAGGATTTACCCTTCGTATTATTTAAGGGGTACAAAGGCAGAAATTCTTCAGAAAAATTTTAAATTTGTCCCAAAGAGCTTATGAAATTATCGTTGGTCTACTTTATGCATCATTCTAACATGATTCCTGTTATATGTGCTCTTTGTTTTATATTTGTTTCCTTTTTAGATCGTTTAATTGTTACCATTGCCAAACACATAAAAATGAGCTCTAAGATGTGTATTTGAGTTGACAAAAACTGAGAAGTTGAACGGTCTTAACTTCCAAACTTGGAAGAGGAGAATCCCACTGGCTTTAACACTTGAAGGTGTTCAGTATGTGTTAAAGGAAACCATGCGTCCGCCACCCCCAGACGCAAATGAGCAAAAAGTAGAAATGTATAAAATATTTCTAAAAGATGATACTATAGCAAGGACAATCATGTTAACCTACATGGAGGATGACTTGATTAGGGTCTTTAAGAAATACGAGACCACTAAAGAACTATTTGATTCAATAACAGCTAAGTATGATACGACTGCAAAATTGTATGTGCAGTTGTTACTACAACAGTATAACTCTTTCAGAATAAAAGGAGATAATATAGTAGAGGATGTAAACCACATGCTTGTAATAGCTAGAGACTTAGCCGTAGCAAAATCGATCATCCCGGAATCGATGCAAATATCAACCATACTAAACAGTCTACCCCCATCATGGAACATGGTCACTACTACCCTCAGATTAGGGCCTGAGATTAACCATTCAGAGTTGCCCCTAAAACTAGTAATAGAGCAAGAATACATGGTAAAAAACAAGAAAGAAAAGTTGTTAGTGGTAAAAGATGAGATAGCGTCTAGCTCTAAAACCAACCAGAAGAAAAAACCAAATAAGAAGTTTGGCAAGAATAACAAGAAAGGCGGTCAAAATTTTAAGAAATCGAAACCGCTTCTCCGGTCAAGTGTTTCAATTACAGAAAGATGAGATATTACAAAAGGGACTGCAACAACAAGAAAGGTGGAGAAAACAACCCACAGCGCGGGTAGTCGGAGAAGTAGGACATAATCTGCGTAATTTCAGAATATTTGTACTTGGACTGCCCGATGATAGGTTGGTGGATAGACTCAGGAGCTACACAACACATCTCGAAGACCAAGAAAGGGGCAATGGATCTATAGGAATACAAAGCTAGGGAACATCGAGTCTCTATGCGAAATAATACTTTCTCGAATGTTTTAGGTATTGGGTCCTTCAGAATATTTGTGCAAGGCAAAACCAATTGTGTTGATTGATGTGTTAATTGTACCATCTATAAGGCGCAATTTGATCTCGATCCCTGCCTTGGTAAAGAAAGGTTTTGAGGTTAGATTTATTCCTAACAAGGTGATTGTGGGAAAGTATAGGAGAATATTATTCTCTAGAGAATTCGATGTAGAACAAGTATTGTTTAAGCTTTGTGATAATGAAATTGGTACATCTTTTACTTATATTGAGAGTACCTTTATTGTTGATGTAAATATGTGGCATAAACACTTAGGGCATATAAGTTTGGAAAAGTTGAGGAAATTATCCAACTTTGAATTATTGCCTGGTTTTAAGGGAAATATTTTCAACAAGTGTGAAGCTTGTATACAAGGAAAAATGACAAGGAAAGTTTTTTCCAAAGAATCAATAAGGGCAATAACCCTGTTGGAGGTTATTCACACAGATTTATGTGGATCTTTTAGAGTAAAGTCACATCGAAGAAAGGGTTATTTTATAACCTTTATCGATGATTACTCTAGATATATGTATCTATATCTTTTGGCACATAAATCTGAGGTACTTGATGCTTTTAAAGAATATAAGTAAGAAGTAGAAAACCAATTAGGGCATTCGATCAAAGTCTTAAGATCAGACAAAGGAGGTAAATATACCTCGGTAGAATTTTTGGAATTCTGCAAAGACTTTGGTATTGCAAAATAGAATACAATGCCCAAGACACCTCAGCAAAATGGTGTAGCTGAAAGATACAATAGAACCTTGCTGAATATGACAAGGTTGTTAACATGAAAATTTTCACTCCTAGTTTATGAGACCAGAAATGAACCTTTTCGTGCCTACGTTGCTTTGCGAGCGTGCCAGCTAGCTTACTCAAACTAGCGAAGATTTTGAAAGGATTTTTATGACTTCTTGGCGATTATGGGAAAGCGGGATCTTTTCGCTTAAACCTTCTTGAACCGACGCTCAAGGGTCAGTTTAAGCGCTTAGAAACTTCAATTTTCAAACAATTTCAACTTCAAACTTACTTGAACAATAAGTGTTTTTGAAAGGATTTGATTTTGTACATTTTGACAGTTTTTATTACGAAGGTTGGACGACCCTAAGTCTTCATGAGTTTTATCTATTTAGGCCTAATATGTGTGAATGTGTGGCCTATTTTCAACGTGGTTTGAGCGAGAATTCGGGGGCTTTTGAAAGAGAGCAAATGATGCGCACTCACTCAAATTGAAATAACAACTCACTCGACTTTAAGTAAACCCACACAAAGGGAAATGCAACTCTACTTCCACTGAAGTAAACTCACATGACTTGAAAATATATAAATATGTTTTATCCTAAGAGCGAAAAGGCTAAATGTGTGTGAGTGTAAAGAGCGGAAAGGCTTGAGTGCTCGTGGGTGCTTTTTGTGTGAAATTTAAATGACAACTCACACAACTTAAAAGTAAATCCACCCGAAATGTATTTGCAACTCACACAACTTTCACTAATGTAAATACCTGGAATGTAAGTGCAACTCATACGACTTTCCCAAAGTAAATACCCGAATTGAAGTATATACATTTAGCTTAAGAGCGGAAAGGCTCAATGTGTGTGAGTATGAAGAGAGGAAAGGCTCGAGTGGTCGTGGGTGTTCTTGTGTGAAATTGAAATTGCAACTCACACTGCTTTCACTAAAGTAAATACCCAAATTGAAGTATATACGTTTAGCTTAAGAGCAAAAAGGCTCAATGTGTGTGCAATCGTGTGCAATATAAGAGCGAAAAGGCTCAAGTACACGTGGGTGTCTTTGTGTGCAGTTAAGAGCGAGAAGGCTCAAGTGCACGTGTGTGGTTGTATTTCATACACAAATATTACATCTCGGGGGGAGACTTCGCTCCATTATTACAACCCCGTTCCGAATTGAATTGAATAGGAAAAGCAATTTGAAATATATTTTGAAAGACTTACACTTTTCCTAACTTGAGTTCGGGATTTAGCTAGGTCGAGTCCGCCTTCTTCATGTCGAACCTGGGTCCTCCTTCGTAGCGGCCAAGAGGTAAGACCCTTCAAGTGGCGAGCCTTGGTGATGTGCAGCCAAGAGAGGCAGCTCGGTTTGGATTGGGTGCCAAGGTGAGTCCTAGCCTAGGTTAGGTTTATGATATGGCTGGTCGAGTCTTGTGCCTTGGTTAGGTACAAGCTGTGGGCAAAGGGGTGTGAGTTAGGTGCCAGTTTAGGTGGGAGTTGTTGCACCCAGTTTGGTATAGGCTTGGCCTTGGCTGGGTTCGGCCAAGGGGTTTTGTCTAGGTGTGAGCTAAGTGCAGCCAGCACCTAGCCAAGTCAAGGTCGATTAGGTGGGTCCTAGGGCTAGGTTCCAAGGATCGACCAAGGTGTTAGGCAAGGTTTAGGACATGGGCTGGGCCAAGCCCTAGGTGGGTCTAGGTTTTATGTTGGGGTTCAAAAGGATGAGCTAGGTGCAGCCGGCACCTAGCTAGTTTGGGGTTTAGAGGGGCGAGCTAGGTGCAGTCCGCACCTAGCTTGGTTTAGGTTTTGGGGGCCGGTCGAGCCAAGGGCTCGTTGTGGCCAAGGTGCGGCCAGGCTTAGCCGGCCAAGGTTTGGTTTTTGGGGGCAGGTTGTGGCAAGGTCTTAGGGCAGCAAAGCTTGGCCGAGTGCAAGGTGCACTCGGTTAGGTTTTGTGCAGGCCAACAAGACTTGGCCAAAGGGAGTGTGGTCTAGGTCGGGTATGAACCAGCAAGGGCAGGCCGTGGGGTGCTTGGCTAACCTAGGTGGTACTGGCCGTGGATGGGGTATGTGGGTTCGACCAGGGGTTAGCTAGGCTCAGCTAGGTGTCGTTGGTAGCTAGGTTCAGTTAGGGCACCGGACAGCAAAGGCTTGGCCGAGTGCAAGGTGCACTCGGCTGGGTGAGGGTGCAGGCCAACTGACTTGGCCGAGTGCAAGGTGCACTCGGTTGGGTTAAGGTGCAGGCCAACTATCTTGGCCGTGTCCAAGGTGCACTCGGCTGGGTTAAGGTGCAGGTTTGGTGGGGTGTCGTGGCTTAGTGCAGGCCAACTAGGCCTGGTCGAGTGATGCACTCGGCTAGGTGAGGTGCAGGCTAACAAGGCCTGGTGACTGGGTGATGTGGGTCAGACCGAGTGCACTTGTGCACTCGGTTCTTGGTGGGTGAGGTGCAGGCCAACAAGGCCTGGTGGCTGGGTGCAGACCGAGTGCCAGGTGCACTCGGTTTGTGGGTGCTGGCTAGGTGCAGACCGAGCGCCAAGTGCACTCGGTTTGGGTGCTGGCTGGGGTGCAGACCGAGTGGCAAGTGCACTCAGTTTGGGTGTTGGCTGGGGTTTGGAAATGGGTTAGCCTAGGATAAGGTGGGTTAGGTAGTGGCTAGGTTTAGGAACTTACCTCTTGTAGCCAAGTCCACCTCTTCATGTAGCCCACTTGGTCCAGCTCGTGCCTCCAACTTGCAGTCGATGGTCTTGGTCAAGGCTCCCTTGGTGCAGCCCAGGCTAGGTCCATGGCTAACATGACTCAAGCCCACCCCCCAAAAGTCAAGCCCACCATTTCTCTCTCCTACTTTACAAGCCCTCCCCAAAGCACTTTCACGTGAACCTCCATTTCCTCCCCCCCTATGGTCATATTTATAGGCCAAGGGGTGGGTCTTAGATCTGAATCTCGAGATTCAAATCCAATCCAAACACTATTTGGATATGAATTTGGATATTTTTGTCTAGATCTAATCCAAATTTTTCTGCTCCATTCTTTGAGTTCTTTCTGACGCTTTCCAAGGTCGATTTCGAGTGGGCTCCGGTTCCTTGGTGACCCACTTTCAGCCTGGGTGTTTTTTTCAGGTTTCTTTTTCGGCCGATGTTTCGCTTTTCAGGACATTTCGACATCTGATTTTATCCGCCTTTTTCCGTTTTTGGCTGGTTTCTGATGCTATCGATATCAGATTTTCTCACGGACTCCGTTCTTCATTTTGACAGGCCGGGTCTTCGTTTTCTGTCGGCTTCATCAGGTTTTTGGGTTATTTATACATTTTGAAGTTGATCTTGATTTTGACCCAAATGTTCGTTTTTGTGTTTCTTTCAGGCTTTTTCTCCGAATGGCTTGAGCTTTGTTTTGGTTTTGGCCTCGAGCTGTCTTTTGAAGTTTTGGGAGTTTTGAAAAACATGTAATTTTTAGGGTGTTTACAGATGCCCCTCTTTGGCATTATCCAAATTGATTTGGATAATGGCAAAGCAGAAACACCCTTTGATTTTCTCCCATTTTTTCTTGAGAATACACCATTATTTGCTTCATAAAAACCCTATTTTCTTTGACCATAGGAGGGGATTTTTAGCCGAAAGGGGACTTTTCCTAGCTAAGCTACTTTTCCTAAGTATGATCATGCATGAATGAATCTTGAATGCATGCATGAGTGAGCGAAAGGGGTTGAGCTTTATTGGGGCGTTTTTGAGCCCGAAGAGAGCCTTTTGAGGCTGACTGCTCCAAGCAGGTTTTACCTATGTCTTCTGACATTCTTGGGTTTTCGAGCTTGGAGAAAGCCTTTTGAGGATGTCTGCTCCAAGCAGGCTTTTACCCATGTCTTTTGACATTCTTGGGTTTTCAAAGATTTTTTTTTCAAAAGGAACTCTTTTTATCTTTTGTCGAAAAGGACTTCTAATTTTTCATACTTCCCTTTATTCGGGTTTCAATGCCTACTACTTGGTAGAGGTTTTTGGTAGGAAATATTGGAAAACATTTCAAAGTTCCATTTCTCACAAAACAAAGTCTAGTTCTCAAACAAAATGAAATCCAAATAAGTAGATTATATTCCTACTTTAGGATTTTCACAGTTTGAACCTTTTTCCTTTGGGATAAGCTGCGGGGATATGAGAAAGAGTTACCACAGTCCCTTGTGAAGCGTCCCGTGGTTTTAGGCAAGGAGTCGGAAAATTGCTCTTTTGAGCTTTGACTTTTTCTTTCTTTCTCTTTTTTCATGAGAAGACCTCTTTTGAAGAAGTTTTGTATTCCCTTTTCTGGGAAGACTTCTTTTTCGAGGAGTTTTTGCATTCTCTTTTCCTTTTTCTTTTTTTTCTTTCAAAGATAAGGCTCCTTTTTAAGAAGTTTTTGTATTCCCTTTTTTGGGGAAGACTTCCTTTTCAAGGAGTTTTGTATTCTTTTTATTCTTTTCTTTTTCTTTTGAACATTGCCAATTTTTCTTTTGCAAGATAAGTGTGATAATCCTTTAAATAGGACGGAGTGACCCTTGGACTTTTATGAACACTTAAGGCTTCGGTTGTTTCATGAAGATCTTCTATATGCTGAAAAGATGATTGATTTAGGTCTACTAGATCATCAACACATTCATCATTGTTTTCCAAGATGTCATTCTTAGTATCTTTTAAGAATTCAACATCTCTCTTTTCAATGAGTCCGTGGTCCTTATGATAAAACCGATATCTTTTTGAACCTTTTGGATATCCAATGAATATATATCTTAAGGACCTACTGCCTAGCTTATCTCTAGACTGATAAAGGATCTTTACATGTGCAACATATCCCCACCTCTTGAGATGACTTAGGTTGGGTTTTCTTTCAAACCACATCTCACATGGTGTAGTGAATACAGCTTTACACGGTACTCTATTGAGTATGTAAACTACTATACTTACTGCTTCTCCCCAAAATACCCTTGGTAGAGAGGCATTAATCAACATTGACCTTGTCATATTCAACAAGGTTTTATTGTATCTCTCAGCTATACCATTTTGTTTAGGTGTCTTGGGCATTATATTTTGCTTTGCAATACCAAAGTCTTTACAGAATTCAAGAAATTTTGCCGAGGTATATTCACTAACTCTTTCTGATCTTAAGACTTTGATTAAATGCCCTAATTGGTTTTCCACTTCTTGCTTATATTCTTTAAAAGCATCTACGATGTGACTTTACTCTAAAAGATTCACATAAATCCGTATGAATAACCTCTAACAGGGTTGTTGCACTTGTTGATTCCTTGGAAAAAACTTTCTTTGTTATCTTTCCTTGTATACAAGTTTAATACTTGTTGAAAGTATTTTTCTCAAATCCAAGCAGTAAGTCAAAGTTGAATAATTTCCTCAATTTTTCCAAACTTATATGCCCAAGGCGTTTATGCCATATATTTTCATCAACAGTAAAGGCACACTCAATATAAGTAGAAGAAGTACCAATTTTATTATCACAGAATTTAAACAATCCCTGCTCTACATTAAATTCCCTAGAGAATAATATTCTCCCATACTTTCCCACAGTTACCTTTCGAAGAATAAACCTGACCTCAAAACCTTTCTTTACTAAGGCAGGGACAGAGACCAGATTGCGCCTTATAGTTGGCATAATTAATACATCAGTTAATACAATCAGTTTGCCTTGTACATAAAACCTAAAGGACCCAATATCCAAAACATCTGAGAATGTATTTTTACCAATGTAGACTCTATGTTCACCTGGTTTGTATTCCTTCAAGTCTATTGCCCCTTCCTTGGTCTTTGAGATATGTTGTGTAGCTCCGGAGTCTATCCACCAACCTGTCATCGGGCGGTCAATGTATAAATATTCTGAAATCAAGCAGATTATGTCCTGCTTCTCCGACTATCCGCACTGTGAATTGTTTCTTCCACCTTTCTTGTTGCACTAGTCCCTTTTGAAGTGTCTCATCCTTTCACAGTTGAAGCACTTGACCCGAGAAGCGATTTCCTGCGATTTCTTAAAATTTTGACCGCCCTTCTTGTTATTCTTCCCAAACTTCTTGTTTGGTTTATTTTTCTTCTGATTGGGTTTGGATCTAGACCCTATCTCATCTTATACCACTAGCAATTTTTCTTTCTTGTTATTGATCATATGTTTCTTCTCTATTCTAGTTTAAGGGACAATTCAGAAAGATTAATTTTAGGCCTCAATCTGAGGGTAGTAGTGACCATGTTCCATGACGGGGGTAGACTATTTAATATTATTGATATTTACATCGATTTTGGGATGACTGATTTTGCCACGGCTAAGTCCCTAGCCATTACTAACATGATTTACATGTTGTACTACATTATCTCCTTTTTTCATTTTGAGGGAGTTGTACTTTTGTAGTAGAAACTATACATGTAATTTGACAGTTGTGTCATACTTAGCTGTTATTGAGTCAAACAACTCTTTGGTGGTCTCGTGTTCTTCGAAGACCCTAATCAAGTCATCTTCCATGTAGGTCAACATGATTGTCCTTGCTATTGTGTCATACTTTAGAAATATTTTATACATTTCTATATGTTGCTCAGTTGTGTCTAGTGGTGGCGAATGCATGGTTTCCTTTAGTACGTACTCAACACCGTCAAGTGTTAGAGCAAGTGGGATTCTTCTCTTCCATGTTTGGAAGTTCAGACCGTTCAGTTTCTTAGTTTTTTCCAATTCAGACACACATATTCTAGAACTCATTTTTATGTGTTTGACAATTATAACAATTAGACGGTCTAAAAAAGAAATAAACATAAAGCAACAAACACATATAGCAAGGACCAAGTTAGAACGATGCATAATATCATAAAAGCGAATTAAAAACATTTTATAAGCAACTTGGGATAAAATTGCAATTTTTCCAAAAAATTCTGCCTTTAAATAATACCAGGGGCAGAACTATAATTTTAACTATCTGTCCACTTTTGAAATTTTCTGAAAAGCCTAAGGACTGACTCGTAAAATTACTTTTTGGTATTTATGTAAAATTCGTGACTAGTCAGGGTTAAAACTGTAATTTTAACCTTCAACCCGAATTAACACAATGATAAAAAAGTAATAATGTAAACTAGGAAGGGTAATAATGTAAACTAACAGCTCGGTATTTTATAATTTTCACAAACTGCTAAAGGGTAAAAAGGACTTTTTGCTAAGTAAGGGCAGAACAATCTTTTTGATCAGGGGTAGTTTCATAGTTTTCAAAATTCGATCGGGGCAGAATGGACTTTTTAGTCTGTTGCCCGAGGCGGTTTTCCAAAATCGGGGGCAGTTTTGGAAAATCACTGGTTTCGGCCCGCGGTTTTCTGAAAACTGCCAAGCGGTTTTTGATTTTCCGTTTAAATGGAGAGAAAGAAAGAGAGTATGTTTCAGACTCTGGAGAGAGAGAGAGAGGGGAGATCCGCGGGCGACCATCACCGGTGGGCGTCGTTTCTTTTCCAGCTATGGCCGACAACTTTCGACGTTTTGCCGTGTGGTGTGCAGTAGGCAGCCGTCGTCAACGGGCGTTGTTTCTTTCCCAACTATGGCCGGCAACTCTCGGCGTTTTGCCATCTGCAGTCGTCTCTAACCTTTGGGACTTTGGGCAGACCGCGACTGTCTCTGGCCTTTCGGCTATTCGGTCGCCTACGACTGTCTCTGGCCTTTTGGTCGTTTGGCTGCCTACGACTGTATCTGGCCTTTCAACTATTTGGCCGCCTACAACTATCTCTGGCCTTTCGCCCGTTTGGCCGAATGCATACCTTATTTGATTTTTTTTTGTAGGGTCACCAATGATGCCCTGATACCAGTGATGGAGAACGGCTGAAGTTCCAGCTGTGTTCTTGTTTACCGGTTGTTAGAATCCTTTTGTTGCTGCTCTCTTCCAATCTCCCGGATGAAACCTACAATTCATGGTGTGGAATGAGTTTTTCATTTTTGACTTGCCAAATTTTTAAAACTTGGTTTACAATGAGCATGGAATCTCCAAAGACTTCAATACATGATGCCCCTAGATTTTTCAAAACTTTTAGGCCTTGTATGAGTGCCTCATATTCAGCCACATTATTTGAACACTAAAAATCTAGTCAGAATGCCATTGAGATTTCTCATTTCTTGGGGATTTGAGAATGATTCTCATGCATGCCCCTTGTTGATTCTTTACCCCATCAAAGTATATTTTCCACGCTTGATCTTCATTATCACAATTTGATAAAACATGGTTTTGTAATTCGTTTGCAAAGATGCCTTCATCGGGCATTTTATCAAGTATGGGATATGTATCTTCAAGGGGTAACTCAACCACATGATAGGCTAGGGCTTGTCCCTTAATAGAGTTTTGGTGATGGAATTTCAGGTTATACTCCATTAAAGGAGGAGAGTTGTGTTAGGTTTCCGACAACCAGCGTAAAACTTTGTCAGATTTTTATAACATGAATTACAAAAATTATGAGCATTGCTTTAGGGCGTCTCCGCTTAGCAATGTGCTACAGAGCCCGAATGCAATAAGAAGTAAGCAAGGGACACTACATTTTCGTCCGAATTTAGTGAATAAATTGCAGAGAGGGTTCCACATCATATACGGGTGTGGGTAAAGAAGTTAATCCCGCTACATTGCCACCCAAATGTAGTGAAGAATTTTCAGAGAGGGTCTCTGCATTTTGATTATAAACGAATGCGGGGGGTAAGGAAGCTAGTCCTAGATAATAAGATTCGTATTGGTTCTTGGAATATTGGAACATTATCGGGTAAGCTAATGGAGGTGATAGATACTATGATTCGGAGAAGGATTCATATTCTATGTTTTCAAGAGACAAAATGGGTTGGAGAAAAAACAAAGGAGATAGAGGATAAAGGTTTTAAATTATGGTACTCAGGTAAAGAAAAGGCTCGAAACGGAGTTGGTATTATCATAAATAAAGATTTTAAGGAGAGTGTAGTAGACATACAATGATATGGTGACTGTATCATGACATTGAAATTAGTGTTAAGAGCAGAGGTTTTGAATATAGTTTGTGCTTACTCACCCCAAATAGGACTAGAAGATAGTATAAAGACAACTTTTTGGGAAGAGTTAAATAAGGTGTTTGAAAAGATTTCACAAAGGGAGATGATTTGTTTAGGAGGAGATTTAAATGGACATGTCGGTAAAGAGGCATTAGGATATCAAGGGATTCATGGAAACTTTGGTTTTGGGGATATAAACGAGGAAGGTAGGGAGATTTTAAATTTTGCTATGGCATTTGATCTCTTTATAGTCAATACAATCTTCAAAAAACGAGATGAACATTTAATTACTTATAAGAGTGGCTTATCACGAACACAAATTGATTACTTTATTTGTAAGGAAAAAGATAGAGCGTGTTGTAAAGATTGTAAGGTAATTCCAGGAGAAAGCTTAACCACCCAACATCGACTTTTAGTTATAGATTTACAAATAAAAAAATAGACAAAGAAGAAAAGAGTGCATCGAGCTATTCAGACTAAATGGTGGAACCTGAAAAATGAGAAAGAAGATACATTTAAACAGAAAGTCCTTCAAGCAGATGTTTGGAATTATATTGGCACACCCTGTGATATGTGAAACAATATGGCTATACATATTAGGAAAGTGGCGAAAGATGTGTTAGGGGTATCTAAGGGAGGTGTACCAGCACAAAAAGAAGCTTGGTGGTGGAGTGAAGTAGTACAAAATAAAATCAAGGCAAAGAGGGCATGTTACAAATTACATTATGCTAAGAAAACTAGTGAAACTTTAGAAGCTTATAAGAAAGCAAAGAAGGAAGCGAAAGCAAAAGCTAAGATTTGGGAGGACTTATATTAAAAACTCAACTCAAAAGAGGTTAAAAGAGATATTTTTAGGATAGCTAGGGCTAGAGATAAGAAAACTAAAGATCTTAATTATGTTAGATGCATAAAAGACGATGAAAAAATTCTAGTGGCAAATGATGATATAAGAAATAGATGGAAAAACTATTTTTATAATCTTTTTAATGAAAATAAAGATGTTAGTATTAGTCTAGGAGATTTAAAGTCAGAAAAGTATATAAACCACAATTTCTACCGACGTATTTAAAAGAATGAAGTCAAAGAGGCTCTTAAACATATGAAGAGTGATAAATCGGTAGGACCAGATAATATTCCTATAGGAGTTTGAAAAATACTAGGAGAAATAGGAATCACTTGGCTCACAAGACTATTTAATGAAATATGGAAAAACCAAGAGATACCCGAGGAATGGAGAGTAAGTACACTTATACCCATATATAAGAACAAGGGAGACATTCAAAATTGTGCGAATTATCGAGGTATCAAGTTAATGAGTCATACTATGAAATTATGGGAAAGAATTATCGAACGTAGGTTAAGACAAGTATCAAGTAAAATAGAGAACCAATTTGGATTTATGCTAGGCAGATCTACTATTGAAGAGATTCACCTTTTGAGACGTCTTATGGAACATTTTAGAGCAAAAAAGAAAGACCTTCACATGATATTTATTGATCTAGAAAAAGCTTATGATAGGGTTTCGAGGGAGGTTCTTTGGAGAACTTTGGAAAAAAGAAGTATCCCATTGACATATATTAACCTTATAAGAGACATGTATGATGGTGCAAAAACATGTGTGAGGACTCATGAAGGAACGACAGACTTCTTTGAAGTTAATATTGGGTTACATCAAGGATCAACTTTAAGTCCATCCTTATTTATAATGGTGATGGATGAGTTAACAAAACATATTCAAGATGAAGTACCTTGGTGTATGTTATTTGCAAATGACATTGTATTAGTGGAGGAGTCTAAGGAAAAAGTTAATAGAAAATTAGAACTATGGAGAGAAACATTAGAAAGCAAAGGCCTCCGACTTAGTAGAACAAAGACAGAATATATGGAATGTAAGTTTGATCATTTGGTTACTTCAGAGGCCATAGAAATTAAAATTGGCATACATTGTATTCCGTAAAAGGAAAGTTTTAAATACCTAGGGTCAATTTTTCAGAGTGATGGAAGAATTGATGGAGATGTTACACATAGAATTAATGCTGGTTGGTTAAAATTGATAGGAGCATCAGGTATTCTTTGTGATAAGAATATACCATTAAAATTAAACGGCAAATATTATAGAGCAACAATTAGGCCTGCCATGTTTGTGGTTCTAAGTGTTGGGCAGTTAATCATCAACATGTACAAAAGATATTTGTGACAGAAATGAAGATGTTGAGATGGATGAGTGGTCATATAAGAAAAGACCGTATACATAATGAGGTTATTAGAAACAAATTAGGAGTGACACTAATAGAGGATAAAATGAGAGAACATCATTTAAGATGGTTTGGACATATAGAATGAAGATCAAAAGAAGAACTTGTAAGAAGGTTAGAAAAACTAAATTTGGAAAGTATTAAAAGAGGTAGAGGTCGACCACAAAAGTGTTGGAAAGAAATAATAAAGAATGATCTAGCTTATTGGGAGTTAACTACTAACATGGCATACGATAGGGATTTGTGGAAACAAAGAATCCATGTAGCTGACCCCGTCTAGTATGGGAAAAGGCTTAGTTGTTGTTGTACCAATAGAGTTTTCGAAATGTAGTAAATGGCATAGTCCTTAAGTCTATGATCCTCATATTGAGCAAGTAAAGCACCCAATGCATTCGTATGAATGGAAATATAGAGCAATAAAGGTTTTCCTTGCTTTGGAGGTTTTAAAATTGGAGGATTTACTAAATAAATTTTCAATCTTTCGAAAACTTTTTGGCAATCGGAATCCCAATCAAATTTCACCCCTTTTCTCAAAAGCCTATTGAAAGGTTCGCATCTTGTTGCTAAGTTGGAGATGAATCTCCTAAATGCATGGAATCAACCTTACAGGCTTTAGATTTGGGTCAAGTTGGAGGGTGGAGGCATATCTATGATGGTTCGACACTTAGAAGGGTCAACCTCTATGCCCCTTGGCTAACCATGAACCCTAAGAGTTTTCTCGATTCTACTCCAAAAACATATTTTTGAGGGTTTGGTTTCTCTTTATAAATCCTAAGTTTTTCGAAAACTTTTTGCAAAGATTTTATGTGTGTGTATCGGGTTTTTGACTTTACCAAAAGATCATCCACATATACTTCCAAGAGATCATGGATTTGATCATAAAAAATAGTAGTCACGGCTCTTTGGTATGTGGCACCGACGTTTTTCAAACCAAAAGGCATAACCGTGTAACAATATGTGCCCTAAGGTGTGGTAAAAGGAGTTTTGGCCTGATCTTTTGGCGCTAGTTTGATTTGGTTATAACCCGAGTAGCTATCCATGAAAGAAAACATTTCATGATTTGCAATGCTATCCACTATCAAATCAATATTTGGAAGTAGAAAATTATCTTTTGGAGTGGCTTTGTTCAAATTTCTAAAATTGATGCAAATACGAATTTTCCCATTGGATTTTCGAACTACAACAATATTTGAAAGTCATTGAGAATAAGCAATGGGTTTTATAAATCTAGCTTTTAAAAGATCTTCTAAACCCTCTTTTACTTGGGAGTGAGCATTGGGATGGATTTTTCTAAGCTTTTATTTCACGGGTTTTGCTTTTGGTTCTAAGGGTAGATGATGCTCTACAATCCTAGGGTCTATTCCCGGCATGTCTTCGTAGGTCCATGTAAATACGTCTATGTATGATTTCAAGAATACAATGAATGATGCATTTTGATGTTCATGCAAGCAAATACCTATTTTGACATACTTTGGGTTAGCCTCACTCCCTAGATTGACATCTACGAAATTCCCTCCTATAGAATTTGAAGGTTTTTCCAAGTCAAGGATTCTATGAAATTTGGGAAGCTCAGAGGCTTGATCTTTCTCATGGATGAGAGGATCTTCCTCCTTGCTTTGATCACTCTCAAGTGCTTTGATTTCTAGGGAAGTATCATGCAAGAGAGAGGGGGTTATGCACAATGAAATTATTCACAATGGCATGGGACGGTTTTGGTTTAAGAATGTACATGGGTTTTGCCAAACCCGATTTTTGAACTTGCACACAATTTTGAAAGCCAAACTTTTTGGAATTTTCAACTTTTTTAATTTTTTTGGATTTTTCCAAACAAATGCTAGAAGGATGAACATAAAAGACTTTCTTTTTGAAATTTTCAGATTTTTCAATTTGTTTTGGGTTTTGGAAGTTTGCTAAACTTTTTTGGTTTTTTCAAATATATACTTTTTTTGAATTTTTTTCTAAATAGGGGTCTTCCATCAAACCTACAAAGAAAACACCATGAATTAGACTCTAAACAAGAGGTCTAAGTCATAGGTTTCAGTTTTAGTGGGTTCTAGGGCACCCTTGACCCAATTGGTCTTAGGTGGTGGCTCAGGAGGTATGAATGGGTTATATCCTAAGCTATGTCGACCCAGGTTTGGTAGAGGTAGGATGGGTTCTAACCTACCTTGGTTCTTAACTCCTAGACCCTTGTATGGTGCATATCCCACGTTCACATATTCTAAGGCTTCTTAAGTTTTGAAAATTTTTGATAAAGGGGATGGCCTTGGAATAGTGTATCGTTCATATCATGGTTATACACTCTAGTTTTTTGGGTTTGCCCAGGAGAATAGGGTTTGCATGATGAAAGGCTTCGGTTTTCCTAGGATACACACGATCCTAGGAGTCGGTGGCTTAGGATGTTTAGGGGCTCCTAGGAGGTGGACGATTTCACATGGGAGTGACTTGGGCTCTCCTAAGGGATGGATGATTTTGGGTGAGTCGGGCATCTCCATGGCCCTCTCACTTGATAGGTCACTTGATAGGCAAGGGAAGCTTTGTATTCCCCTTGAGGTGTGGGTGGTCTTTTCCAAGGATTACCACCACTTGGTTATCTCATGAGAATTTTAGACATTTATGGAAGGTTGAAGGGACGACTTGGAGGAAATGTATCCAAGGCCTCCTCCCTAGTAGCAAGTTGTAATGGGGTTTATGTCTAAAACATGAAACAACCCCACATATTGGATATTGCCGACCTCCATGGGTAACTCGATGGATCCTAAGGGGTGGGATGAGTTGTCATCTTATCCTATGATGACGATAGTACTTGGTTCAAGCCTAGACATGGGTACTCCTATTTGGAAGGCCACATGAAGAGGAAAAATGTTTAGACCTCCTCCCCCATCAACGAAGTACTTATTAAGAGTGTAGTGATTCAATACCACCTCTATGTGCAAAGCTTGGTTGTGGGTTGTATCGGGTCTCTCTAGTTCATCTTCGGTGAACACGATTGAGGCCTTGGCAAAAATGGGGAGACCAAGAAGGATTGGGATTCAGGAGTTATGAAAGTATTAACCATAATTTTTCTAGGATTCCCTCTAAGATTTGTCTATATTTAGGTGAGGTTTGTATTAACTCTAAGATAGACATGTTTATGGAAAGTTTTGAAAGATGAAGTTCGAAATCATATGGAGTTAACACAACACTTTTACCCTTGTTCATGTCATGAGATGCATGCTTTCGAAGGACCGGGAAAAACAACCACTTCCTTGCTAGCTTGTTTAGCTAAGTGTGGGGTTGATAGATCCTTCCGAATCTAGTCACCTCCCCTACACTCTCCCAAAGGCTCTATCTTAACTTGGCTCTAATTTGATGCTTTAGAGCACCGCGAATTTTTATAAAAGCTCTAACCAGAGGCAGGACTCTAAGCGCTCCCTGGATCACTACCTGTCTTTTTTTTATTACGAGAGAGAGTGGTGTGTGGCAAGTAGTGTGAACCATATACAATGCATGCTCAAACCCATGAGTTTGGTTTGGAAGATGACATACCTCTTTATTTTTCCCGCTTGTACTTGCGTGATTTGGGAAGGGCTATTTAAGTATAGCTTGAGAGGGCTTCGGTTCTTCTGAGATGTGGTGCCTACCTTGCTCTATCAAGTCTTCTATTTTATTTTGTAAGGAAAAACATTTGTTGGTATCATGGCCTTTGAGCCTATAATACTTGCAAAAGTCATTTAGAAAATTTTCCTTAGAGGGGGGTGACCCTTCGGGAATGGTCGGGAGAGTTATTTGACTTTGTGCCAATAAGATGTCTAGGACTTTCATGAGCAGTTGTCCTAGTTGAGTGAATTGTCTTTTTTCAATCTTTTTTTGGTTTTTTTGAAAAGGTCTTTGTCCGGATGGTTTAGAAGGTCTGGTCGAGCTTGACTCTACTAAGATGTTGGTCACTTTTTGAATCTTCGCCCCTCCTTTCGGTGCATGTGGCCCATATGCCCTGGGTTTTACAAATCTTGATTTTTGAAAGCTTTTCCTTTTCCAAAGATCCTCGTAAACTCCTTTTTTCAAATTTGTTTCAAAGATCGAAGCCTTTTTGATTAATTTTTGAAAGTTAGAGATCTCATGTAGGGAGAGGAGTGCTTTCAAATCCGTTTTAAAGTTTTCAAGGATGAGAATCACTGCACACCCTAACTTAACCCAGAAGCGACCTCTACCTAACGATGAATGTATGTGCATCCTCATTAGGGGCTTGTTTCGTATCTCTCAAGGTATTAAGAGTAGAGGTGACTTCTACAATGTGTGAAAATTATTGCATAAAACAATTCGCCAAATCCTCAAAGTTGGCGAATTGGCTCAAGTCGTAGGAAGCCAACCATTTCGAAGTGTTTCTCTTGAGAGAATGGGGAAACCAATAGACCCATTTTGAAGAGTCCCTTTTCTTTTTGTATGCTTTTCGAGAAAAGAGTTGGAGATGGGATCTAGGATCTCTATTCCCGTCGTACCGATGAAAACTCGATATCTCATCATCACTATCGGTTTGATATTCGAAAGGTAAGAAATTCGATAGTGAGTATGCTCTCTTTTCTTTTGTTTGGCCTTTTAACAACTGTTGTAAGGCCTTTCTGTCTTTGATGGTAAAAGATTCGGGTTCTGGTTCCTCTTCAAATCTAAAGGTCACCCTGGGTTTTCTCATGCGAGGGTCTCTTGTGAGCCCTTGCTTGCCATGGGAGGAACAAGACTCTACCGCATCAGCCTCTTGGCTTAATGTGGTGATTCTCTCCTCTGTGTCTCTTAATTCCCTCTTTAGAAAACCAAGCAACTGTTCCCGGATTTTAAAATTCTCTTTGAAAATCGAATCATAGAGCGTGAGGCCGGGCTTGAAACCTCACATAATCCTTCCGAACTTGACATTACTTTTGAAGAAAATCGACCTTTGCAAAGGGAATAGATTTAGCACCAAGGTTTTTGAAAAAGTGAATTTGAACCAACACCGAATCAATCAATCCTTAAAGACCCAAGTCCCATCAGGTGTGCCAATTCTATAGATGTGGAAATTTACTCTAAAGTCTATGTAGAGACTTGAAATAAGCTTTTACACACTACATCGTTCATACCAGCTAGTTTTACTTAAACTAGCAAAGTTGTATTTTCTCACTTCAATGACGATTGTAGGGAAGTGTGATCTTTTTTACTTAGGCCTTCTTGAATCGGCGCTCAAGGGTCAGCCATATGCTTTTAGGATTGGTTTGAATCAGATGTGTTTTCAAAATTCACTTTCAAATCCAAATTGCTTAGGTCTTGAAAAGAAATATTTCAAAGTTCTGAAAAATAGAAGGTCCCGAATTTTTCTTAATAGCTTCTGAGTCTCCAAAAATCACGAAAATTTTATAGTGAGTAGAAAAAGAATGGAGATTCAGAAACCATTTTTATTCTATTTTTTGGTGTTGTTATTGTAGAAAATTAAATCAAGCATTTACCTCTACTCAGGGGTTCGAAACTAATTTGTGACAAAAATATAGAGGTTTAGAAAAATAACTTTATCTCGGTGCACAGATTTCTTTATTAACTTAGTCTTATTGGAAAGCTATAGACGTCAGCTTTCCAATGAGAAAAGTTTCAATAAAATTCGATCACTGCAGACAAAGTTATGGAATGATAACCCAACCTCTATTAAAGGAAACACAGATTGTACAGATTCAGTTATGGATTTATCCGATTCTCTCTCATTTTATTTACAGGACTGCATGACCCTAAAATTCTTGAATATTTTATTATAAGTGGGTTTGTATGTGACAATTTGGTGTATAAAATTTTAGATCATTTGGAATAGAGAGCAAAAAATTAAAAATAAAACATTAGACAGATGCAAGATGTAGAAAACAGATTTTCATGTTTAGAACATACATAAATGCATCTCGTCCGAAATTTAAAGACAAACGACAATAATTCTAAAGTAAATGACTGAAGGAAATAAAGAATAATCATAGCTTAAGCATAGAGGGGATTAGGGGTATAAGAGATTACAATGTATAGAGGGGTAGAAGGAACTTCAAACCAAACACGTAATAGGCATGAAATGAAATAAAATTTGGCAGCATAACAACTAGCTATTACATCAATGGGGAGAGTCAGCTGCTCCTTAATTACATCCCCTTAAATTGAATAGAAAGTAAGGCAAAGATTAATGAAAAAAGAAGGGATTAACTGACCTTGCTCGTGACAATAATGAAAGAAGAACTCATGGAAAGGGGCAATCCTCCCCTTCCTTCTTTCTCTCCCTATTTCTCTATTTTCCTCTCCCTCTCTCTCTTTCTCTCCCTCACTATCTTGCTCCATCTCTCCCTCTCTTTCTTCACTTCCTTCGATCTTGGGAAACCAGCCCTAAGGCCTCTATTTATAGGCCTCAAGGGAAGGACCTAGGGTCTTCCACGGTTTGGATATGGGCCAAGGTCTTCCTTTGGCCCAAACTTGATCCTACTCCCAAAGGAGCATTGCTGGCCACAAGTCTTCACATGGACTTGTGGTGGTCCCCCTTGGGTCACGGCGAGGGGGATATAGGTCAGCCAAGGTGGGTTCGGTCAAGCAAAGGGAAGCTAGGTCAGCCAAGGTGGGTTCGGTCAAGGTGTGTAGGTTCATGCCTAAAAGCAATGTTCCATTGGCATGAAGAGTTTGCATATACAACATGAATAATATAGTAAGGGTGAAGAGGCATTGCTTTGTTTTCACTCTTGGGCTTGGAAGGGATGGTGCTTGATGGATCGAGTCCCTGAAGAAATGGTGAATGTTCAGAAGGCTCGTTTAGTTCCACGCCCCTAAGTAATGTAGCCTGACCTCCTGCTAGCTCAATCTTGACCTTTTCCATTCTCTTTTGGATCTCTTTTTCTATTGTTCATGTTGAAGTCAACCCAAACTTGCGGACTAATTCGAATTGGCCTTGCATTCTTCACTTGATTTGGGCTTATTTCATATGATCTTCCTTTGAGATTGAAAAGTTGATCGTGCCTTCTTTCGGGATCCTCGATGGGGTTTTTGCAACTTTCATCCTTATCCTCTCTTGAACCATATCTTATTTCATCTTTGTTTAAATTTTTAAAGCTTGATTTCGAAACTTCAAGTTAAAAACTTTTAAATTCAAAATCTTTGTTTTTGGTATTTTACAGTGTTGTCCGACGCGTATCATATCGTGTATCGTTGGGCTCCACGATACGGGCGTATCGTATCGTATCGTACTTTAATATTAAAATAATGCAAAAATTAATTAAAAATTAAAAAAAATATTAAAAAATTAAAAAAAATCAGGAAAATCTGATAATTGCTTTAAATTCATATAATGTAAGTTTAGTACAGATTGAGCATTCAACATTGAACAATTACATCCAAATTTACATATTTTGAATCCAAAAAATAAAATACAAACATAGTTTACACTTTACAGTACACTACAGTTACATATAATGTTACATTTTACAAATTGTAATTAGGATCATCAACTAAATAATCTTCATCTTCTCCTTGTTGCAGATCCTCATCAGCCATGCCCACACCTTCTTCTTCAAAATCAAATTCTTCATCTCTATAATGTTGTTGCGCTCCTTCCAAATTAATCCAGGCAACGTCTTCTTCTGTTAGGAGGGCATTTTCTTCAGTGTATTCCATAACCCAATCTTCTAATATATCAAAATTATCCAAACTTATTGGATCGAACTGACTTTCTTCTCTATTTACTTTTTTTAATTGCCTACGACACAAACAAAGATAAACAATTAGTAAGTAATATTAACAATTGAAAACTGAAGTTAAATAATATCGAATTGAAAATTTGAAAGTAATACAACATTACCTTTCACGAAGGCGCATGTTACACCGAATATAAACCAAATCATTAAGCCTTTTGTGTTCCAACCTGTTGCGCTTTTTTATATGGATGTGTTCAAAAACACTCCAATTTCTTTCACAACCTGTTGTACTATAGGTTTGGCTTAAGACTCTAACTACAAAATCTCTAAGGTTTGGACAATCACTTCCAAACCTGTTCTACCAAACATCTGTAAAAAAAATATAAATATTAGAGACATAATAATCCACAGTAATGTAAGATGCAACTTAAATATGAAAATAAACAATGTACCTGGACGCATCGTAGAGCGGTTGCGAATTGCAATAGGCAAACCCATCAAGTGAAGAGCATTATCATATATCTTCATCTCTCGATGTATCGCATCTACTATGCTCTCATCAGGGACTAATCTGTCGATGCATTCAATGATTCCTCGATTAACCTCACCATCTCTTTTGAAGGTTATTGAGTACCTCAATGATGGGTTTAGATAGTAGGCTGCTGCATGAATAGGCTGATGCAATTGTTTATTCCATCTACTATCAATTATTTTCCACACAGGCACATAATCTCTTTTTTTTCCATTAAAGTTATTTCTGATTGCTTCTTTTGCCCTGTCCATGGCTTCATAAAGGTAGCCCATAGATGGTTTCTCCTCACTGTCAGCCAATCTCAAAACTTTCACTAAAGGACAAGTAATTTTCAATAATCTGATACATGCATTCCAAAATGAACTTCTAAAAACCATTTTTGCAATCTCATTTAACTTTCTGTTCCTTCTATTTTGAGGCAACTCTGCAAATTGTTGCCACTCATCTGAGGAGAACATTCTCTTTAAAGCTTGCTTCTGTCTCACAATACTCTGTACAGATAAGAAGTTTGTTGCGAACTGAGTTGCAGCTGTGCGAAGAAGCTCTGCACCTTCTATGTATCTCCTCATCATACACAAAACAAATGCATGGTTGTAAATGAATTTTGTAATATCTTGGCAACACTCAGTTGCTGCCTTTATTTTATCCATCTCATCAATGTCCTTGAGGATGAGATCTAAACAATGGGCTGCACATGGTGTCCAGTAGAAAGTCCCATAAATATCAGCTAACTCATTTCCAACTGCTTTGTAGTTAGCTGCATTATCTGTAATCAATTGGACTACATTTTCTAAACCAACCTCCTGTATAACCTTATCAAATTCCTCTCGTAGGATCTCTGCAGTATGCCTCTCCTCTGACATATCTAGAGATCTCAAAAACATGAGTCCTTTAGGACAATATACAAGAAAGTTTAGCAATGTCCTTCCTCGCCTATCGGTCAATCCATCTGCCATGATAGTGCATCCTGTTTCCTTCCACGATTGTCTCAAAGTTGAACAGTAATGCTTTACTTCAATCACGGTCTGATCTAATATCTTCCCTCTTAACTTCTGATAAGAGGGCATCCTGTATCCTGGACCAATGTTAGCAATTGCATCTGCTATTGCTTGAAAATGAAAACTATTTGCTGCATTAAATGGAATGCATGCATCATAAAACCATCTTCCCACTACAAGATCTGCTTGATCGTGCAGTTGTTCTGAAGTCATAGCAGCACGAATTCCTGGTTGAGCATCAGGTGTAGTGGAAGGAGAAAAGAACGAATGTATGCTAGATGAAGAAGCTCTTCCTCTACTCCTTCCTGAACTTCCTCTTCTACCACCTCCAAAGTCTTCAGCTGCAACCCTCTTTCCTCTGCTAGGTGCTCGCGAACTGCTACTACCAATATTTGTTCTAGCATCTGAAGGCAAACTATCAGTGAATCCAACTCTAGTGGCAGTAGCATCATCAGCTTCTTCACACATCTGAAAATCATCCTTTTGTTATCTCCTTTCCTGTATGCTCTCAATCATCTGCAAGCATTGCCATTTAATACCTTCTGGCACACTTCTAACTCTGCCTGTGCATGGAGCAACTTCTTTCCTGGTTCCTGCTAGGTGGTGTTTCAACCTTAAAATTTCACCACTAACCACCTTTTCACAAAATAAACATTTGATTTTTAACCTTGAACCCTCAACTGGTATACCCCACTGCCATGCCGGATCATCAGACTTTGAATGAGAGTCTCTACCACCCCTTCCTGCCATCTCAATGGAGTACTTTAATTTAAACAAAAACCTGAAAATAAAAGCACTTCGTAAATCCCCCAATCTTCAAATAACACTCAAATCGAGTGTCTCCCACTTCATGAATGCAATAAAAATCGTATACACACACTTAATAACTTCATATTTTGTCATTCAAAAAACAAAACTGAAATAACACAAAAAACAATAAATATAAAGGAAAAAAATGGAAAAAACATTAAAAATATACCTAAATCCGAGTTTGGAGGCTTGGACGGACACCGTAGGGCACGATTTTAGAGCTTTGAACACCAAGGAGGCGAAAACCGACTCTTAGAGAGCTTGAGGAATCCAAAAGGAGAGAGGAAACCCGCGAAAAATCGTGGGTTTCTCTCGGGCCGGGACCCTTTATAAGGGTCCCAGGGCGTATCGCCCGTATACGGGCCGTATCGCACGATGCGGTGCGATACGCCCGCACCTGCGATACGGAGCCCCGTATACGTATTGCACCGTATCGTACGGTGCGATACGGATAACACTGGTATTTTATAAAATTTGCAAGCTGTGTTTAAATCATGGATTTTAAAACAAGGCTATTGTTTCGAAACATGCTTGGATATATTTTTTAAAGTATTTTAGGGTATTTACACTTGTGCATCTTCTCATTGGTGGATATTGATGAATCATGAGATGAAGACATGAAAAAGACTATTAGCTTCCTCATCGATAAACCGAAAAAGAGAACATAACCAAAACTAAAACAACGATAAATAAACACCCATCTCCAATCAAACCAACAAGAAAGAGATGATTTTAATCCCTACCCAATTCACGACAAGCATCCATAAATCTCTTAGCATGCAGACTCTAGAGGAATCTAAACACGCAAATTAGAATCGTTCATATGGCAGCAGGAGAATGACAATCTTGGTACTTGGGCTACTAAAATTCCAAAAATGGAAAAGGAAGTCTTCGACTTGTAGAATCTTTTCAGACGATAATGCATGACATTAGGCCCATATGTTGCAGGGGGAAAAAGAGAAGATTCAAATTTGGGTTGCTATGGTACAAAGCAACTGGGTCCTGGTTTTGGCCCACAACATAATCATCCATGGAAAAATGATATGAACTTTTTTTTAGGTAGTTCTTACCGATGTAACGTACTTTTAGAGTACCGACGTAACAAAATGAAGAAATTATAGTGAGAGTCGTTGCATTTTTAGCATATAATAGAAATAATCCTATATAATAAGGTTTATATTGGTACTTAAAATATCAAAATATTGATGGAAAAGCTAATAAAAGTGATAGATACTAATTAGAGAAAGATTTGCATTCTATGTTTACAAGAGAAAATTAAAGATTATTTAGAACATGGATTTTAAATTATGAAACTTAAGAAAGATAAAGACTCGAAATGGAATTGGTATTATTATAAATAAATATTTAACAGATAGTGTAGTAGATATACAATAGCATGTGGATGTAATTATGATGGTGAAATTAGTGTTAAAAAGTAAAGGCTTGGAGTATACTTTATGCTTATGCACCTTAAGTAGGACTAAAAGATATTATAAAGAAGACATCTTAAGAGAAGTTAAATAAGGCAATTCAAAGAATTCTATAAAAAATGAATTGTTTGAGAGGAAATGTATACATTGAAACCATGAATTTGAGATTGAAATGAGGAAAATAAGAAATTTTAAAATTTTACTTTGGCATATGATTTGTTTATAAATAATACACTTTTCAGAAAACAAGATAAATATTTAATTACTTAAAAAGAGTGGTTTGTCACAAAGATCTTTTTGTACATTCTTCAACCTCCTCGATAGGTGTCGTAGTTGTAAGTAGCTACTCAAACCCAACTTGCTTCTATAGTTGATTGCCATGAGTATATTTTTGTTCATTCTCAATAAGTTATCGTTGTTGAGAAATCTTATGGTAGTTCTGTTACCCAATGGGTAAAGATGTCTTTGCATATTGCCAATTTTGAGAGTAAGAAACCAGCCATTTAGTTGAAGTTTCATCTACCGAAGAATAACTTGAGATTCTCCATCAGTATCACTACGAGTTATAAGATTGATGGATGTATCCTTGCTTGAGTAGCTTTTCGGCCTGTTTCCCCAACTCCATGGTGTCTTCAAGATTTCTCCTATAAGCCAATTTGTTGGGAAAGGACGCACCGGCCAAGAAGTCAATGAGATGTTTTATTCCTCTGAATGGGGTAATCTTGGTGGGAGTTCAGCTAAGAATAAATCTTTAAAATCCGTTAGCAATCACTGAACTTCTATTGGCACATCTTCACCTTGACCCAATAACATTAACTTAGCAAATAACAAATAAGCAGGTTGTTTCAGTTTAAGTGTTCTTTCTGCAATTCGGTGTAAAACAAACCAACTCTCCTTAGTTTCAGCTTGTTGAACAATGATAGGAATCCAAGAGCATGCATAGACAAGTTTGGCATGAAGAGGACATCAAAGATAAATCCTACTAGAACGGTTGTCGTGTCTAGAGTAAAGAGTCAACTGAAGGATCCATGGCCCGATCTAGGGATAGGGCTCAAAAATTCCAAATTTAGTGGATATGTTTTGATGCTTAAGTAGACCATTAAAATTCATATTGTGGTCTAGGTTTCCTGTTTTGAGCTTTAAAATATACTTATTTTACCTTTTGTTCTATTGGTTAAGTGGGAAGTGAGTTGTCTAATCATGATTATCCTGCAGAGAGTAGTATTTATTGTTGTTTATTTGATTGGCTAAGCTGGAAAGCCTATTTCCAGCATAAATACCAATGTTTCTAAATGAAAATGACTTGGCTTGATTGTATCAAAGAAGTTGTGAAATTCATATTCTATTATATGGGCCTTCAAGGTTTAATGGGGAGTCCTCAGTTTCTTTCCTTATCAACAGCCCTTGTTGTGGCAAATGAGGATAAAGAGGGCAACAACTTGGAACTGAATACCAGCAAGTCTAACTCCGGCCATGAACAGAAGCCAAACCTAATCAACCCGCCTGTTACCCATTCTTGGGCCCAATGCCAAGAGCCTAGACATCACTTACACCACCTCGCACTCATGGAGATCCTTAACAAGTGGTGTCTCACTCCAACATCTACCTAACATCTAGTTTTTTTATTAGCTAACTAGGCGGTAGCTTAACTGCTAATATGGGTAATTAATATAATGTTTTGTTTACTGGTTAATTGGCAACATCATTAAGTCTTGCCTTCTCTTACATTAGTCAACTGAGGAGGCCTGTTTCTAACTATAAAATTACCATCACTAGATTTGTAAGGCACCTTTGGTAGCTCTCTCAAGTGAAATATGAGTTTCCATTTGCTTATCAAGTCCTTCAGGTAGGCTTGTGGGGTGTTTCCTTCTCTCCTAACTCATCACCTAAGCTGTGACGTTAGAGTAGAAGGTTGCTGATTGTTCACTCTTACTTTCACCTCTCCTCTCACCTACTGTTCCTATTTCATTCTTCCATGGTTTATCAGGTTCATTCTCCTTATCAGTCCCGGATGTGGCGGATAATTTCTTGAAGGTTAGAAATTGTTGTAACAAGAATGCCTAACAACCATTTGGTTCTTTCATTAAGATCCTTCTCATTGTAAAAGCAATCTCTTCACAAGATCAGTTCAATACTTTTCATTCTATCATGTTATTCCCATCCTCTCCTTAAAACCTCTTTTCTTCCCCAAATAGTCAAATTGTTCTGTGATGGTGCTTTCATTAAGATCCTTCGCATTGCAAAAGCGATCTCTTCACAGGGTCAGTTCGATATTTTTCATTATGTCATGTTATTCCCATCCTCTCCTTAAAACCTATTTCCTTCCCCAAATAGTCAAATTATTCCGTGTCATTAGTTTTATTAACCCCTTCCCCCATTCGTTATAATAATTTTGCTCTACTCAAATCTTTTGCCTTACTAGTCCTACCCATCATCACAACCTAAATCTATGGTACCATTCCAATCATAGTCCTAGAATCATGTCTACCTCTAATGCATCGGGTTTTCATCGATTTCTGACTGCTCCTAATCCATTGGAAGTTGAAGGGTTGTCCCTTGAAGACACCATCTGGAATAGAATAACCAAGGACAAGAACATATGCAAAAGCAATTATAAGGGATATCTCAAATTCTTCACTGGATCATTAGAAGACAACAAGGCGAGCATCGTGTAATAGTTAGTCATCGTCCCATCGAAAGAAAGTCTGTTGAATAATCTGTGCGGATACACCTGCAATCAATCCACCAAATGTTACATTTGTTTTGGATATGAACACAAACTCATCAATTGTCCATATGTTTACGAAGAAAGCACTACAGAACCTATAAATGTGCTCAAGGAAACCAGTAAACACTCTGCTGAATCTTGGAAGGTTTTAAGCTCTCTTAAAAACCTTAATGGAAAGCTAGAACAAGTTTTAGACACACTTACTGCTAATGATGATGAAACCAAATTGGTTACCAAAGAGTCTGCAACGGTGGACCTCAACCGACCATGGAAACAACACAATATGTTTCCAACAAAGAAGACTCACACACCCGACTTGATTTCAACTACCTAGAATTGCACCATAGATGGTCCTCGGTTTAGCAAACTTGTTACAATGAAAAGGATGTCTAGAGAACAATTTCAACCTTCACTTATCCCTTTACCTCTTTGGAAAATAAGCAATAATCATCAAGTTGATGATCAATTAAGCAATCTAAGGTAAAGAAATCCTATCAGGCAGAATCTTTCTTTCATAATCCGGAATTCTGGCTACCATCATTTGTATTGAAGAAAAATCTGTATGAGGTCAACACCCTGATCTCACACATCAAGCCTCTACCATGGAAAACTGACGATCAAGAAGCAAGTCTTCTTCCATCCAGCACAACTGAGTTCACCATCAATAACAGTTGTTGGAAATTGTTTGAAACCTACAACAACATGAAACTATGGGATCCTGGAAGCTGAAGCAAAGTATTTAGGTGCAGGTTTGGAACCATCATCAGTTGCCTAATGCTTCAACCACTATATGCAACTACTCAAGAGCATTAGATTAAAGGATGAATCTTTTCTATCACCTAAGGAAATGATGTGGGCATCAATGAGAATAAAGAAGGCAGCAACTTGGAACTGAATACTAGCAAGTCTAACTCCGGCCATGAACAGAAGCCACACCGAATCAATCGGCTTGTTACCCATTCTTGGGCCTGATGCCGAGAGGAAGCGTACATCCTAGCCATCACTTACGCCACAGTGCACTCATATAGAGATCCTTAACAAGTGGCATCTCACTCCAACAGCTACCTAACACCTAGTTTTGATCAATTGGCTAACTAGGTGGTAGCTTAACTGCTAGTCTGAGCAATTAATATAATGTTTTATTTACTGGTTGATTGGGCGACATCATTAACTCTTGCCTTCTTGTTCCCTGCTATAAAATTATCATCACCAGATCTATAAGGCACTTTTTGTTGCTCTATCAAGTGAAATATGAGTTTCCATTTACTTATCAAGTCCTTCAGTAATGCTTGTAGTGCATTTTCTTCTCTATCAACTCATCAACTAAGTTGTGACGTTGAAGTGCAAGGCTACTGGTTGTTCACTTACTTTCACACTCATCTCACCTACTATTCATGTTTCATCCTTCCCTGGTTTACCAGGTTCATTCTCCTTATCAATCCTGGATGTGGTGGAGAATTCCTGCAAGGATAGAAACCATTGCAACCAGAATGCCTAACAACGATTTGGTTCGCATCACATTTCCTAGGGTATCTCGTTTCATGGTGAAACAAGCATAGCATTTGGAGCTTTCATTGAGATTTCATCTGAAAAATCATCATTGCGTTTGCTGATACATATTTTGATACCATGAGTGCCTTAAATAACAATGGTGGCAATATCGACTGAGATGCCTCCATTTCTTGTCCCTGAGGAGTATCATGATCTGGCCAAATTGCTGGCTATAGAAAGAAGGCTAGAAGAAAATGTTGAGAACTATTGCAAATGATGATACGACTGAGTACCAATGCACATGTGAACAATTTCAACATCAATCTAGCTCCAACTCACCCATTGCAAATTTAGATGAGGAAATAGAAGCAGAAGAAGCCCTACCACCGATACATTATAAAAAACAAGGTCTATAATGTTACCAAAGATAACGGGAGCTGCACGAATGTGGCTTCAACTGAGCTCGTGCAGAAACTTGGATTGATTGTATGGGATCATCCTCATCCCTATAAGATTCATTGGTTAAACAATAAAGAGGAGCTTGACATCACCAAGCAAGTTATTATTCATTTCTCCATTGAGAAGAACTACCGAGATGAAGTAGTATGTGATGTAGTTCCCATGGAAGCAGGTCACTTATTACTCAAGCAGCCATGGCACTTTGATTGAAGGACCACTTATGATGGGTTTCATAATACCCATTCTTTCATGAAAGATAGAAAGAAAATCACTATCATATCCCTCAGTTCAGAGCAAAATAAAAAGGAACTCGAAAACACTAGTCAGAATTCTCAGTCAAATCATGTTGTTCTTGAGAAAGAAAAGAAGAAGAATGATCTTGTTTCCCTTATTGGAACAAAATTCTAGGAAAGAGAGTTGCACACCAAAAGAGACCGGATCTTCTTACATCAATCTAGGTGATAAAATTCCTACATTGAATCTAGCAAATGAGAAACTAGTGACTGTCGTTGATCCTAAAACCAGTGATGCTCCCTTTAGGTATTCCAACCTGACCAACAAAAATGAAGGTGAGGCTGAATGTAGAATTCAACCTCTTCTTTCCAAGTAAGCCTTCTCAGTTTGAGTTCAATGATGAGGTTCATCTAAGCAGAGACTTGTTGTCAAGCAAGCAATCCAAGCAGGTTTTTCGCTAGGCCTCAGTAATCAAGAATTATATGTCGCACCAATCGATTTTGCTACAAGAGTAAGTGTTATTATAGAGTTTTGCTTGTTGCATGTGATAAATGATATATTTGAAGTACATGCTGCAACTCTTTGTCTGCAAGCTAAGATGAGCTTGTTTATTCGTGACTTTTACCATGAAAGAAAGGCCATGGCAGAGTTGGCCACAAAAGATATCATCATTGTTTTGTAGGATACGATATACTCAATCATATAATTTCAGGTCTCTACACTTGATGTTTTTGCAAGCCTAATGAATTCACTCAAGATGATTGTGTGAAAGTTTTATCATCGCAAACCACCATTTTCAGTACATCGTACCTAGGATAGAATAATTTGACTTCTTGAGTCAGAGTTTCCTCTAGTCTAGCCATAGTAGGTATTTGCTTTTATTGTTTCTTCTGGTAGTTAAGTGTACTACTTGAGTCATGTAAGTGTCTTCGTAGGACACTTTGTAACGAACAGTGATGAGAACTTTTTGCAAGCAGCTGATAGAAGATCTCCTTGGCGTGGACATTGAAGATCACCAAGTGTTGGATTTGAGGACAAATCCTTACCAACCTGGGAGTATGATGGGAATCCAAGAGCATGCACAGACAAGCTGGGCATGAAGAGGACATCGAAGATAAATCCCACTCGAATGATTGTCGTGTTTAGAGTCAAGAGTTGGCTAAAGGACATGACCCGATCTAGGGTTAAGGATTAGCAATTTCATATTTAGTGGATCTATTTTGATGCTTAAGTAGACCATTAAAATTCATATTGCAGTCTAGGTTTCCTGTTTTGAACTTTAAAATGCACTTATTTCAGCTTTTGTTCTATTACTTAAGTAAGATGTGGGCTGTCTAGTTATGATTATACTGCAGAGATCAGTATTTAATTTTGTCTCTTTGATTGGCTAAGCTAGGAGGCCTATTTCCAGCATAAATACCCATCTTTCAAAATGAAAATGACTTTGGCAGGATTGTATCAAAGAACGTTGTGAATTTCATCTTCTCTTATCTGGGCCTTTAATGTAATGGTGAGCCTTGACTTCCTCTCCTTTTCAACAATCCTTGTTATGGCAGGCTTGAAGCTGGTTAGTATTTTTTTTCATTTCTTACTTCTCATCAAACTCATTTCCTGAGGTATCTCGTTTCAAAGTGAAGTAAGCGCAACAAACAGGAGCTCCTTTCAATGGTTGGTGATGTGGACATCAGTCCAAATTCATCAATGGGGCCCACCCAGCCACACACAAGGTCCATGATGAGACAAAATTCTCAATTCATCCAATTAGTTTAGAAATATGTTAATGAGAGCATCTCTATTGGAAGTAGTTGGAATCCCACTGCCGAAAGTCTCAAAAACGTCCTCACTTTCCAGGAACAACAAGACTTAAATGCTGAAAACTGTCAACTATAGAATTAATTCATGATGATGTTTTCTAGGGTAATTAAAGCATGAATTCGTCCAACATATGGGAAACATGAAAATAGTTTAGAAAATCAGTTTTTGTGTTCTCAATGCCTAGGAAAATAGGATGATGCATTTAATCACCCTTGAAACTTGCATCTAGAGCTAATTGTTGCGTGTGAACTTGTGTTTTTATTTATTTCTGTATAACCAACTTTGGGGCCCTTGTCCAAGCTTAAATATACCTCTTAGTAGAATAAGAGATAGCATCCATAAACCAACTGTTCATGAATAGTGTCTTGGCTCATTCAGAATCATTAGGTTGTTGCTGAATGGGAATGCATCAGTTGGTCGGAATCTAAAAGAATTAATATATTCTTTTTCCATCTTTGATAAATGTATCGGTATTGGATCCTTAGCAACCACATGATGCCAGGGAACAACACAAGGAGTGCATCTTCCACAATCGATGTACAATTCTTAGTAAAGTGTGCTCTCTCATCATAGACGGAGGAAGTTCTGTAAACGTTGTCTCTACGGAAATGGTAAGAAAACTCAACCTGACACTTATTGCTTGTTCCCATCTATATAAGTTTCAATGGTAGAGTAACAAGGGTGAAGTCCAAGAGAACAACTAAGTTAGAATTTCTTTGTCTCTTGGTAAAAACTATAAGGATGAAATCATTTGTTATGTAATTCCGATGGAAGCTTGTCATTTACTCTTAGGTCGTCGATTGCAATTTGATCAAAAAGCTAGATACGATGGTTTCCAAAATGCTTATTCTTTTTGCTACCAGGAAAAGAATATTATCCTTGTACCTCTTAGTCACCTAGTCTCCCCAGCTCCAAGATTCCCTCCTTTGAAGACTAAACAGCCCCAAAGAAAGCCTTTTTGTTTCTCACTCTGAAGTCTTGAAAACCATATTGCATCATTGCCTATTTTCCTCTTAGTAGCCCAAGCAACCTTAGCCAGCTCCAGTACCCGCTTGTCTGATGCGAATCTCGAGTCGAGAGGATCATGGTTAAGCGAAAACATCAAATAATGCTCCAATATGCACACTCTTGAATTTGGGCTCACCAATGCATCACACCCTCACACATGGAACTAGTAGAACACGTTTTCGGTGGGCTCACACACACACTTGTTGGATGTGACTCACCAGCACACACAAATGATGTGAATCACGAGTCGAGAGGATCCTAGTTAAGCGAAAAGCATCAAATGACGCTCCAATATACACATACACTTGAATTTGGGCTCACCAATACATCACACACTCACACTTTTTCAGTGGGCTCACGCACACACACTTGTTGGATGTGACTCACCAACACGCACACACTCACGAGTTAGATATGACTCACCAATTGTCACCCACGCACACATGGTCTGCCACATGATATGACTTACCAAGATGATAAGGACCGACTCACTCACCACCGGTTAAGGATAAGAGAGAGATTGGAAATGGAGAAACTCTGTAGGAAATCACCACTTCCATTTTCATTCATATGGATGGGTTTGTATAGCTTAGACAACCCTCTAAGCTGAGCACTAAAACTAAATGCTGCAATTTTCAAAACATTCAAAATTGTCCTAATTAATTTAAAATTGCTAACTCACTATTGCTGCCTAGGAGGTGCCTAAAGCACTTGACTATCTGAAAAATGAAAAGAGCATTTAACTCCTAGGGAATCTAATGCTTCTTGGAAAGGTGGGAAATTAACTCTTGTTTTTAATTCAATAGGTTAATAATAACTGATGCTTCTCCTGGAATCATATTCTTGGCTGCTTGAGCTGGTTCTGAGTTGGGGTAAATGGATCATCCAAAGTACTGAGTTGGACTAGTTGGTGCCCGATCAATCCATTTTCTATGGATTGACTGCACATCCTGATTGGCTTCGCTCTGCTTGTCTCAGCTTGCTCTTTGATTCCTTTCATTGACTAAACCGGTGGCTCTCCACCTCACTTGCCACAACCTTATATAGGCACGAAATGGAGGCATTTTTGTCCCTAAAATAGTGAGTGGCTAGGTTCACTATAGCTCTATGCTACAGTGGCAACACCAACATCGCAGTTATGGTAATTAGAGTGGATAGTCTAAGGGGTTTTGGTACCTAAATAGGAAATGATACTCGTCTCTCATCTCATCCTCGAGCACCTATGTGGCCTCACCAGATGAGTGATGACTCCATTGTACCTTCACAATCTTTAGTATTCAGCGGCATAATACATGTTCCTTTTTATTTAGTATGGCTTATTAACAGAAATATTGTTCTAACCGAAATACACATTGCCAAAATATAAAAGTTAACAGAAATACTTCCTTTTTCTGTGTTGCTGTCTGGCTGAGCAGTACAGTCATGATTACCCATTTTAAGAAGCAAATGCATTGTCACAGGGCAGTTTCTGTCTTTTGAAAATAGAAACTGGACATAGAGCGTGATCACCAGAAAAGGTACCTACCTCTCTTGAAGCTAGCTATTAAGAAACGGGGGACATAAAGAATTGATATTAAAATGAAACTCTGTGATGCAAAAGAAACCTTAGAATCAACTGTTTGTGTTTCTGTCTGATAAACGCAACAAACTTTCTGAAGGCCTAAATGATACTGGCCTTAGCCTTTTTCAACTATAAAATAAGACGTATGAGTATACATACAACAAAAGAGCATGTGTACATAGTCGATTCAATGGTTTAAGGCATTATATGTATGTTTAGATTTTGCAAAAACAACTGGGACTAAGTTATAAATTCGATGGTGATTAGTTTAAAAGAGGGAGAAGAGGGATTCTCTAAACTGTTGGAAGAAAAGAACAGAGGGATTCATTTTGAGTTAAGAATCTGAATGGTCATTGAGAATCCAAGCAGCCAACCACACTTGATGAGAGAGAAAATGAATCCTGGATTTTGGGCACTGGACCAAGTTATAGAGAGCTCAAATGGGTCCCAAACAAATATTCCCCAATGAAGGAATAGTAAATTTCTACATGCGACAGGAGAAAGAAAGAGAGAGGAGTCACTCCTCTGTGTTTTGGGGACGGAGAGCCCCTTTGTGCGACTATGAGAAACTCTTGGAGTTTCTCACAATCTTGTTTTCCTTGTAACTCGTAAGTGATGGTTTCTCCCTTTTGCGAGTAGATGTAGTATTCTTAGGTTCTTGTTTGCTTTGGTTATGAATGTCAAGACCGACTGTTCTGGTTCTTTTTCCTTTTTTTGTTGATGTTGCAAACCAGAATCTCTATGGACGTTATTCTAGAATAGCATGCAAGAAGGTTTTTTGCAGAAATGTGTTCGCCTTTTGCCACGATTGACTTTTGTGGGTTTTGGCTTTTTGACTTTATTCTTTTTTCTGTTAATCCTTTTTCTCTTGCTCTTTTTGTTCTATTGTTACTTGACTCAGATGCAGAGAGAAAAAAGAAAATTTTGCTTTAAGGAACCATAGACTCAAACTTTATCTAATAATATTTTGTTAGATAAGTGTTTCTCTTTCTCCTGCTATTTCTAATAATATTTTGTTAGATAAGTGTTTCTCTTTCTCCTGCTATTTCTAATAATATTTTTGTAGTTACAGCTTGTTCTTCAAACTGTATTCTCTATGTATGTTTAGATATATGTATATATGATCAAATCACGGTCTGATCTGATATGGCTATTTTACTAGCCTTCCTATTTGTTAAATCCTTTGAAAAGGAAAAAGAGAGAAATAGCTGAAACAAATCTTTATTCGATTTGATTAGGCTATTTTAGTTTTATCAACGTTGTTGTGTAAGCAGGACAGGACCTTGATTGTGGACATTTGGTAGTATTTGTCGAGCACTTAGAGGCGTTAGATAGAAATCGGTACTGCTTTGATACTAATTGTTGTGTCTTTCTTTACAGCAGATTCGGCTTTGGATAATTCTTGAGGTAGGAAAAAAGGAGAGCATAGTGAAAGAGATGTAAAATAGTTCATATGATTTATGCAACTCTCGTTTTCATTTTATCCTTGCTTTCTTTCCCTTTCTTGGGTATGTGTTTAAGTTAAGAGCAAGGACTACTTTATTCAGTTTATTTTTGAAATGGAAATTCTTATTATGTGAAATACGTTTTATTTGTGTGCAATCAATGCATGCCATAAGAAAAGCGGCCCTCCTTCCTTTTTGTATTACTATTACAAATAAAGCCTTTTCACCAGAAATTATCATTGTTCTCAAAGAGGACCATGTTAAACACAATAATGTAATTTAAGTTATTTATAAAATAGTACCTAATATATTACTATTTAAGAGGACCAGTCTTTGTTTCATTCTCGAAAATTTCATTGCATATTACTTTTAATTTGTTGTGCTTTATGTTAATTCTAAAATAGTACCTAATACATTTTCTACTTGGAGACAGGTGGTGATTATTATTTGCTAGTTGCTGCTAGTAACTATTTGAAATTATTGTTCAATGCTTACATTAACATTAACTTATTACTTGTTTGCATTAAGCTGTTGCTTATTGAAATTGTTGTGTACTTCTTGCCTGTTTATCTTGGTAGCTAGGCTAGTTTTTTGAGAAATTTGTCAAATATTAAAATAATAATATGACTTTCAGAGTCTATGTTTCTAAATTGGCCAAAACCCAAAAGTTGAATGAGTTCAATTTCAAAACATGAAAACGACATATGCTATTGGCCTTGACTCTTGAGGATGTTGATTATGTCGTTAAAGAAACCAAGACTGAACCCATTGTAGAAGCAACAATTAAAGAAAGAGAAAATTACATAACTTTTTATAGGACTAACAAACAACAACAACAACAACAACTAAGCCTTTTCCCATACTAGACGAGGTTGGCTACATGGATTCTTTGTTTCCACATATCCCTATCATGTGCCATGTTAGCAGTTAACTCACAATAATCTAGATCATTCTTCATTGTTTCTTTACAACACTTTTGTGGTCGTCCTCTAGCTCTTTTAATACTTTCCAAATTTAGTTTTTCATACCTTCTTACAGGTTCTTCTTTTGATCTTCTTTCTATATGTCCAAACCATCTTAAACAATATTCTCTCATTTTAGACTCTATTGGTGCCACTCCTAATTTATTTCTCATAACCTCATTATGTATACAGTCTTTTCTTGTATGACCACTCATCCATCTCAACATCTTCATTTTTGTGACAGACATCTTTTGTACATGTTGATGATTAACAGCCCAACACTCAGAACCATAAAATATGGTAGGCCTAATTCCTGCTCTATAATATTTACCTTTTAACTTTAATGGTATCTTCTTATCACAAAGAATACCTGATGCTCCTCTCCATTTTAACCAACCAACATTAATTCTATGCGTAACATCTTCATCAATTCTTCCATCACTTTGAAAAATTGACCCTAGGTATTTAAAACTTTCCTTTTGGGGATGCAAAGTGTGCCAATTTTAATTTCTATGCCCTCTGAGGTAACCAAATGATAAAACTTACATTCTATATATTTTGTCTTTGTTCTACTAAGTCGGAGACCTTTGCTTTTTGATGTTTCTCTCCATAGTTCCAATTTTCTATTAACTTTTTCTATAGACTCCTCCACTAATACAATGTCATATGCAAATAACATACACCACGGTACTTCATCTTGAATATGTTTTGTTAACTCATCAATCATCATTATCAATAAGTATGGACTTAAAGTTGATCCTTGATGTAACCCAATATTAACTTCAAAGAAGTCTGTCATTCCTTCATGGGTCCTCACACATGTTTTTGCACCATCATACATGTCTCTTATAAGGTTAATGTATGTCAATGGGATACTTTTTTTTTCCAAAGTTCTCCAAAGAACCTCCCTTGGTACTCTATCATAAGCTTTTTTTAGATCAATAAATATCATGTGAAGGTCTTTTTTTTTGCTCTAAAATGTTCCATAAGACATCTCAAAAGGTGAATCACTTGAACAATAGATCTGTCTGGCATGAATCCAATTTGGTTCTCTATTGTACTTGATACTTGTCTTAGCCTACGTTCAATAATTCTTTCCCACAATTTCATAGTATGGCTCATTAACTTGATACCTCCATAATTCGCACAATTTTGAATGTTTCTCTTATTCTTATATATGGGTATAAGTGTACTTGCTCTGCATTCCTCAGGTATCTTTTGGTTTTTCCATATTTCATTAAATAGTCTTGTGAGCCAAGTGATTCCTATTTCTCCTAGTATTTTCCAAACTTCTATAGGAATATTATCTGGTCCTTGCATCTAACATAATTAAGATCTTTAGTTTTCTTATCTCTAGCCCTAGCTATCCTAAAAATATCCTTTTCCCCCTCTTTTGAGTTGAGTTTTTTATATAAATCCTCCCAAATTTTAGCTTTTGCTTCACTCACGACCTTTTTCGCTTCCTTCTTTGCTTTCTTATAAGCTTCTAAAGTTTCACTAGTTTTCTTAGCATAATGTAATTTGTAACATGCCCTCTTTGCCTTGATTTTATTTTGCACTACTTCATTCCACCACCAAGCTTCTTTTTGTGCCAGTACACCTCTCTTAGATACACCTAACACATCTTTCGCCACTTTCCTAATATGTATAAACATATTGTTCCACAGGGTGTACCAACATAATTCCAAACATCTCCTTGAAGTATTTTCTATTTAAATATATCTTCTTTCTCTCTTTTGATCTTGCACCATTTAGTCCGAATAACTCAATGCACTCTTTTCTTCTTTATCCATTTTTTATTTGTAAATCTATAACTAAAAGTCGATGTTGGGTGGTTAAGCTTTCTCTTGTAATTAATTTGCAATCTTTACAACACGCTCTATCTTTTTTTCACAAATAAAGTAATCAATTTGTGTTTGGGATAAGCTACTCTTATAAGTAATTAAATGTTCATCTCATTTCTTGAAGATTGTATTGACTATAAAGAGATCAAATGACATAGCAAAATTTAAAATCTCCCTACCTTCCTCATTTATATTCCCAAAACCAAAGTTTCCATAAATCCCTTGATATCCTAATGCCTCTTTACCGACATGCCCATTTAAGTCTCCTCCTAAACAAATCATCTCTCTTTGTGGAATCTTTTGAATCACCTTATCTAACTCTTCCCAAAAAGCTGTCTTTATACTATCTTCTAGTCCTACTTGGGGTGCTGTAAATATGAAAATTTCCACTTTCGATTTATGAGACCAGAAATGAACCTTTTCGTGCCTACGTCATTTCTGCGAGCGTGTCAGCTAGCTTACTCAAACTAGAGAAGTTTTTGAAAATATTCTGACTTTTCTGGCGATTATGGGAAAGTGGGATCTTTTCGTTTAAACCTTCTTGAACTGATGCTTAAGGGTTAGTTTAAACGCTTAAAACTTCATTTTTACAAAACTTTAAAAAGACCAGTGTTCGATGAATCTCGATGTATGCCTTGTTTGCAAGTTTTATTACGATATTTGGATGACCCTAAGTCTTTGGAGTTTTAGCTATTTTAGACCTGATATGTGTGTGAACATGTGGCCTATTTTCAACGTGGTTTGAACGTGGATTTGGGGCTTCTTTGAAAGCGAACGAATGCAAGGATGCAAAGTCTTTTTAGGTTTTTGAAAGTGATGATGTGAGCTAGGCTCGAATTGAAAGGGCAACTCACACAACTTTAACAAATGTAAATACCTAAAATTGAAGTGCAACTCACGCAGCTTTCACAAATGTAAATACCGGAAATGTAAAGCAACTCATGCGACTTAATGTAAATCCACACAAAGGGAAATGCAACTCGACGTGAAGTAAACTCACACAACTTGAAAATATATAAATATGTTGTATCCTAAGAGCGAAAAGGCTCAATGTGTGTGAGTATAAAGAGCAGAAAGGCTTGAGTGCATGTGTGTGCTTCTCGTGTGAAATTGAAATGACAACTCACACAACTTTCACTAAAGTAAATACCCGAATTGAAATATATACTTTAGCTTAAGAGCAGAAAGGCTCAATGCACGTGTGTGTAAGTGTGAAATTTAAATGACAACTCACACGACTTTCACTAAAGTAAATACCCAAATTGAAATATATACTTTAGCTTAAGAGCGGAAAGGCTCAATGCACGTGTGTGTAAGTGTGAAATTTAAATGACAACTCACACGACTTTCACTAAAGTAAATACCCAAATTGAAATATATACTTTAGCTTAAGAGCAGAAAGGCTCAATGCACATGTGTGTAAGTGTGAAATTTAAATGACAACTCACACGACTTGAATGTAAATCCACTCGAAATTAAATTGTAACTCACACAGCTTTCACTAAAGTAAATACCCGAATTGAAATATATACTTTAGCTTAAGAGCGGAAAGGCTCAATGTGTGTGCAATCGTGTGCAATATAAGAGCGGAAAGGCTTAAGTGCATGTGGGTGTCCTTTATGTGCATTTAAGAGCCCACCAATATTACATTTTAGGGGAGACTTCGCTCCATTATTACAACCTCGTGTCGAATTGAATTTAATTTAAGCGAGTAATATAAAACCGAATGTAAATAAACACTTACAAGTGGTCCGTTTTGCCTCTCGAGTCGCTCGGGTCGATCCTTCTTGGCAACCGCGAGGTAGGTCCCTTTAGGTGGGCTCCGACGTGAGGCTTGGGTGTGGGTTCACTTGGGTGCAGCCAAGTGGGTTTGGGGAACTAGTCTTGGCTAGGTTCGGCCAAAGGGTTAGGTTTTGGGTATAGTGGGTATGGTCCTAGTTAGGTCTAGGTTTGGTTTAGGGAAATGGGTATGAGCTAGGTGCGGCCAGCTTGGTTAGGATTTAGAGGGGTTTTGTTAAGGTTGGTGCACGACCAACCAGGCTTGGCCGAGTGTTAGGTGCACTCGGTTGGTTTAGGGGTGGGATATAGGTGGGGCACGACAAGATGCAGGTTGGGGTGCAACAGGCATGGCAGGATGCAGGGGGTGTGCGGCAGGACACAGGTAAGGCAAGTGTGTGTGGCAGGGCGCTGTGCGGCAGATGTGGCGTGCAAGTGGGTACTGTGGTGCGCAACAGGTAGGGAGTGAGGTGTGTAGGTGACATCAGGCACGCAGCAAGGTGCGCGACAGGGGGTTGTGAGGTGAGGGGTGCGCAACAGGTGCGTGGGGGCATGGCTGGTGCGCAGCAGGATGGTGCACGGCCAGTGACTGGGGGTTGGGTACTGCTGGAGTGCAGCGACTGGTGCGGGGTGCGCGGTGTGGCTGGGGGCGTGCAGGGTAGGGTGCCGGATAGGGTGTTGGGGCATGCTGGATAGGGCAAGGTGTGCAGTAGGCTGAGTGTAGGGAGTGGAGTGCAGCGGGGTGTGGGATTTAGGCACAAACCGAGTGCAAGGTGCACTCGGTTAGGGAGTTTAGGCTAGGTCAAAAGGAGCTGTTTCAAGGCTAGGTTAGGTTTAGTGGCTAGGTAGTGGGGTCAGTTTAGGGGTTATGGTTAGGTCGGTTTAGGGCAAGTGGGTGTAGTCGGTTGGGTGAAGGGAGGCGGTCATGGCTAGGTTAGGGTGAGGTTTGGTGGGGTCGGTTGGGGTGAAAATGATCCAGCTAGGGTGCGGTTTGGGTTAGGTTTAGGTGGGATTTAATGGTGTCGGTTGGGGGCTGGGCTAGGTCTAAGTGGGTCGGTTATGACTAGGTTAGGGTTAGGTTTAGAGATCTATCTCTTGTAGCCGATGTCCACCCTTTTGCAGCCCATGTCCAAGCCATTCCATCATGTTGGTGCAGCCCCAAGGTTGGTCTAGGTTCACACAAGGTTCGAACCCACAACCCTTTGATCAAGCCCACATGGCTAACCCACTTGAAAAAGTCAAGCCCACCATTCTTCTCTCTCTTACTTTATGCACTCCCCAAGCCTCTCCCAAGCAAGTTCACATGAACTTTAACCCCCTCTTGCTCCTATTTCTAGGCAAAGGGGTGGGTCTTGGGTTTGGATATTGGATTTGGTTTTTATGATCCAAATCTGATCCAAATCTGATCCAAACACTATTTGGGTCTGGATCTGGATATTTATGTCCAAATCCAATCCAAATTCTTCTTTCTTCAGTCCTTCTTGGTATTTTGAGACGGGCGGTTTTCACGGGCCCTGGCTTCATCAGTGCTCCGTCTTGGGTTGGGTTTTTCCCTGCTTTTTCGTCTGACCGTCTTCTCACCTTCCGAACTTCGTTTTGTTTGATTTCTTGTATTTCAAGCTTGGGCTTGGATTTCTGATGGCTTTGTCGGTGCTTTTTCTTTGCCTTTCACATTCCAAGGCTGAAGTCTGCTTCTAGTCTAGATGCTTCTTTTGCTTTTTGGCCCTGTTTTCATTTGGCCAGGCTGAACTTTCGCCTTTTGACCTGTTTTTGGAGCTGCTTTTCGATCAGGCTCCACCTGCTTGATTTGGTTGCTTAACAAAATTTGGATTTGGCCCGGGTTTAAGAACCTTTATTTTAAAGGATTTCTGACAAAAGTTTAAAACTTTGCAACTCCTGAGTTTTGAAAGTTCAAAATTTGGTTTTGAAAATGGTTTTTGCAAACCAGGTGTTTGTTTGAAAATAATTTGATTTTGGGCTGTTTACAGATGCCCCTCTTTCGCATTATCCAAATTTGGATAATGGCAAAGAAGACAACACCCCTTTTTGCTTTCTCCTTGGATTCGTCCTCGAGAATATGGATCATCCTAGTTTTTGAGAAAAACTTTTTCCTTATGCCCGGTAAGAGGGGATTTTTGTCAAAAGGGACTTTTCCTAATGCGGTTCTAGTCCTAATTGGGGTCATGCTTTTGACGACCATGCGTGCACATATGAGTGGATGACATGGATGATATGCTGGAAAATGATTTTCTAGAGATTTGAATTATGAAATGGTCGAACTTGGAGGCTTATGAAGACTTGCTACACCAAGTGAGTTGGTCTTATGTTGCTCGATGTTCGGGGTTTTTCTCAATTTGCTTTTGAGAGAGGGAAAAACCCTTTTAGCTTTAATCATAAGGATTTTCAACTTCTTGCATTTCCCTTTACTTGAGTCTTAACACTCGCTACTCTAGCGGAGGTTTTATAAGAAAATCAGGGAGTATTTCAAAATTTCTATGCTTTTACCCAACAACGTCTAATTCTCAAACAAAATGAGATTCAAGTAAGCAGATCCTATTTTTACTTTAGGATTCCTTGAAATGAATCTTTCTTCACTCGGGATAAATCACAGGGATAGGGAAAGAGTTACCACGGTCCCTTCTGAAGCATCCCGTGGTTTGAGGCAACGAGGCGGAAAATTTTGCTCTTTTTGAGCATTTTGGCATTTTTTTTTCTTTTTCTTTTAGTGAGGGTCTCCCTTTGGGAGGATTTTCTTTTTGTTTCCATCTTTTCCATTGAAGAATGATTTTTCTTTGCAATTCTGCTTTCCTTTGGAAAGAGACTTTTCGTATGGATTTCCCTTTTTTTGCTTTTTGCCAAAGTTTCCTTTTGGAGAAGAGAAAAGAAGAGGGGACAAACTTATCCCAATGATCTACTCGATTCATCCCAGATCAACCTATTTAGAAATAGCATGTACTACTTGCAAGTATTTTGCTATATTGAACAAGGCCTTCCTTTATAAGATGAAGATTTTTGAAATGTAACCCATCTATTTTTGAAAACTCCGCTTTTTCACAAGTATCGATTCCCTCATTAAGGGTCACACGATCCACTTTGATCCTCACTCACGAAGTTTCGAAGGAGATTCCCTCAAAACATTTTCACAAGGGGATTCAGCTTAGACCCTACACATGGTATTTTTTAAAATATTGGGCATTCATAGGGTCTGCTAAATTCTTACCCTCAACATTGATTAACCAATATGCATTGTTCATGGTGGTTCCACGTACAACATAAGGACCATCCCACTTGGGCCGCCACTTTTCAAATGGATGTGGGCCATGATGGTGGATGATTTTCAATACAAGGTCTCCCACTTTGAAGTGGCGAGGCTTCATATGCTTTTCATAATGTCGGGCTATCCTTTGCCGATATGCATGTGCATGATCCATAGCAAGGAGCCTTCTTTCATCTAATAAATCAAGCTCAGCCATTCTAGCATGCTGAAAAGTCTCTAGGGGGAGGTCGAGTGCAAGTGTTGTATGGAATGAATGCAATTTGGTATGAATGGGGAGAATGGCATTTGTGCCATAGACCAACTCAAATGGAGTGGCATTTGGGGGAGTTCAGATGGAAGTCCTATAAGCCCATAAGGCTTCATCAAGCTTCTCATGCCATGTCCTACCCTTTTCTAAGGTTTTCTCAATAATACTTATGAGTGTCTTGTTGGTGGCTTCGGCTTGAACGTTGTCTTGAGGGTAGTAGAGCGATGAGAAGTGATGAGTTATGCCATAAGTGTTACATAACTTTACCATCCTCTCATTCTTGAAGGGGGTGTTATTATAAGACACTAGGTCTCTTGAAACTCCAAATCGAGCCAAGATATTCTTCCTAATGAATGTCACTACATGTTGCCCCTGGACATTAGTCAGGGAGGTAGCTTCAACTCATTTAGAAAAATACTCGGTGGTTGCTAGGATGAACCTATGTCCATTTGATGCTTTTGGAGAGATTGGTTCTACGATGTCAAATGCCCACATGGTGAATGGCCATGGGCTGACCACGAATTGCAAGGTTGATGATGGAGTATGAATGGCATGTTCATGCACTTGACATGGGTGACATTTCCTAACATGATCAGGACAATCTTGCTTTAAAGTGGATCAGAAATAACCGGCTCTAAGTATTTTCATCGCTATCATGTTTGCATTTACATGTCCTCTGCATTCTCCATCGTGGAATTCGTGCATTATAATCCTAGCCTCCTCAAGGTCTACACACCTCAATAAGATGCCAGTAAAACTCTTTTTGTAAAGAATCCCTCCCAAAATTATGTATCGAGTTGAAATCTTTCGAATGAAAGCTTTGTCTTTAGAAGAAGCTAATTCTGAAAATCCTCCGTTTTCTAAGAAATCTTTAATGTCTTGAAACCAAGGTTTTTCAGTGGAATTTTGGTCGTTTTGGCAAATCTCCAAATCGTGAATGGATGGAGTGGGTGAGGGCCATATTTCTAAGGATCGGGTTCCCAAGGCGGGATCAACTATTAGGGCTGATTCTAAGGATGAGAGGGCATCTGCTATGCGATTGTCCTCTCTTTCTACGTGTGTGAGTGTGCATGATTTGAAAGAATCGACCAGTTTGGTGGCCAATTTGTGGTATGGAAGTTTTTCATTTTTGACTTGCCAAATTTTCAAAACTTGGTTTATGACAAGTAAAGTCTCCAAAGACTTCGATGTATGATGCCCCTAGAGTTTTCAAAATTTTCAAGCCTTGTATGAGTGCTTCGTACTCGGCTATATTGTTGGAACATTTGAAATCTAGGCGAATAGCAATGGGGATTTCTCCCTTTTCAGGGGATATGAAGATGACTCCCGCACCTGCCCCTCTTTGGTTTCTTGCCCCATCGAAGTGCATTTTCCATACTTGGTTTTCATTTAAGTAGTTTGCTAAAATATGGTTTTGAAATTGGTTTAAAAAGATGCCCTCGTCAGGTATTTCATCAAGTATGGGATATAAATCTTCCAAGGAGAATTCAACCACATAATCAACTAGGGCTTGCCCCTTAATGGAGGTTTGATGGTGGAATTTTAAGTCATACTCCATTAAGAGGAGTTGTCATTTACCCAGCCTACCCTTGAGGATAGGTTTTTCAAACAAGTGCTTGATTGGATCAAGTCTAGATACTATCCAGATCTCATGATCTAGGAAGTAGTGTCTAAATTTCTGGCAGGCCCATACCAAGGCCAAGCACGTTTTCTCCATGGCTTGATAATTTCTTTCGTAAGCCAATAGAGTTTTCGAAATGTAGTAAATAGCATACTCTTTATGGGTATCGTCCTCATATTGAGCTAACAAAGCACCCAAGGCATTCGTAAGCACAGAAATGTAAAGTAAAAGTGGTTTTCCTTGCTTTGGAGGTTTTAAAACCAGAGGATTAACCAAATACACTTTTAATCTTTCGAAAGCTTTTTGGCAATCGTCATCCCATACAAATTTCACCCATTTTCTCAAAAGCTTGTTGAAAGGTTCGCATCTTGTTGCGAGGTTTGAAATAAACCTTCTAATCGATTGGAGGTGACCTTGGAGGATTCGGATTTGAGTTAAGTTGGAGGGTGGAGACATGTCTATGATGGCTCGACACTTAGAGGGTTCGACTTCAATGCCCCTTTGGCTTACCAAAAAACCTAAAAGCTTACCGGATTCCACTCCGCAAACATACTTTTGAGGGTTTAGTTTCACTTTGTAAAGCCTCAGTCTTTCGAAAACTTTTTGCAAAGATTTGATGTGTGTGCATCGGGTTTTTTATTTCACCAAGAGATCATCCACATATACTTTTAAGAGCTCATGAATTTGATAGTGAAAAATGGTAGTCATGGCTCTTTGGTATGTGGCACCGGCGTTTTTGAATCCAAAGGGCATAACTATGTAACAGTATGTACCCCAGGGTGTAGTAAAAGCTATTTTAGCCTAATCTCTTGGGGCTAACTTGATTTGATTATAACCCGAGTAGCCATCCATGAAAGAAAACATTTCATGATTTGCAGTGCTGTCGACTATCAAATCAATGTTTGGCAAAGGGAAGTTATCTTTTGGAGTGGCTTTGTTTAGATTTCTGAAATTGATGTAAATTCGAATTTTCCCATTGGTTTTTCGAGCTACAACTATATTTGAAAGCCAATCAGAATACGCAATAGGTTTTATAAATCCAGCTTTTAGAAGATCTTCTAAACCATCTTTCACTTGAGAGTGTACGTTCGGATGGATCTTTCTAAGCTTTTGCTTTATAGGTTTTATATCTGGTTCTAGGGGAAGACAATGCTCTACGATTTTTGGGTCTAGCCCCGGCATGTCTTCGTAGGTCCATGCAAAAACGTCTATGTAGGCTTTCAGGAATGCAATGAATGATGCTTTTTCATGCTCATGCAGACATGTGCCTATCTTAACACATTTTGATTTTGATTTACTCCCTAGGTCGATTTCTATAAAATCCCCTCCTACAGAATTCGAAGGTTTTTCTAAGTTAAGGATTTTGTGAAACTCGGGAAGCTCGGAGGTTTGATCCTCCTCAGGGAAATGGGGATCCTCCTTCGTGCTTTGATCATTCTTAAGAATTTTGAATCCTAGGGAAGTTGGAGTTGATGCATGCTTTTCACAAACACCTGATTTTGGTTTTAGAATTTCTGCAAGTTTTGAAGATTTTGGTCCTTTTATAAAGATGACTTTTTCTTCAAATTTCTTAGCTTTTTCCAAATTTTTACCAGGAGTTGGTATGTACACGATTTTGTTTTGGTATTTTCTGGTTTTTCCATTTTTTTGGGTTTTTGTAAAGACAAGACATTTGGAAAAATGCAAATTACACTTTTTTTGGTTTTTTCGCAATTTTCCAATGTTTTTAGGTTTTGAGGTTTTTCCAATTGTTTTTGGTTTTTGAAAATTTACATTTTTTTTGACTTTTTGGTTAAAGAGGGGTCTTCCATCATACCTACAAAGAAAACGCCATGAATCAGTCTCTTATTAAATAAGAGATCTAAGCCATAGGTCTCGGTTTTAGTAGGCTCCAGGGCACCCTTGACCCAAGTGGTCGTAGGTGGTGGTTTAGGGGTATGGTTGGAATGTAGCCTATCCCATACTTATTCGGGTTTGGATTGGGTAAGATAGGCTCTAGACTCGATTTTTGTTCCCTAAACTTTGGTAGGGCATGTAGCCCATGTTGAGCAGCATGTTCTAAGGTTTTTTGGTTTTAGAGAATTCTTTGTACAAAGGATGACGTTGGAACTTGTTGTCATCCATGGCATGCTCAAATGGCTTTTTGTTTAGGGATTTTGGAAATATCGGGAGTTTGGATTTGCCTAGGATGGTCACGACTTTTGGCGGGCCAGCTTTGGACTGCCCCTTGACGTACACGACTCTCCTAGCTTTTTGGGGGACGAACTCGTATGGTTCGTCCAAGGATTTCACGGGGTTGGTCCCGTAGGCTTTTTGACTTGACAAGCAAGAGAAGTTTTGAACTCCCCTCAATTGTGGATGGCTTTCGCCCAGAATTACCACGTTTGGTTCTCGTGGGAGATTTTTACACACCTATAGAAGGTGGATGGCACAGCTCGAAGGCTATGTATCCATGGTCTTCGCAGCAATAAGTTATAATGGGGGTGTATGTCTAAGATATGGAACACCCCTGCGTGGGTTATGCCCCCTATTTTTATGGGTAACTCTATGGCTCCCAAAGGTTTCGATGCATTTTCATCGTATCCAGTGATAACGATGGGACTTGGGTTTACAGAAGTCAAGGTGACTCCAATTTGACATGCCACGTTGTAAACACCCCGAAATCCCATGAATTTCTCAAACCCATCTGGTTTTGTAAAAGCAGCCCCAAAGGGCTATTTTGAGTCTGGAAACCCAGGAGCCTTCCAGACAACCCTGTATATATGCTTTAAACTTTATATTTCAAAAATACATAATATGGCTTTTGAAAACCCTTTTAAAACATGTTTTGGAAACCCCGAAGCAGCTTGGCCTAATCCAGCCAGAACCAGAAAGCTAAGGAGAGCCCGGAACTGGAGCACATGTCGAGACTAACACAGCAACTCTCATATCAAATCCACACCCCCAGGATCTCGAACGTCCAAGACCCTGTTATCATCGAAACTTTGTTTGAAGTCATCTCCGGAAGGCGAAAACAGAGGCGGACGATCATGTTGGCGAAGACCCAACGCAGACGGAGCACTGATGCTGTCAGGCCGCGCACAAACCGTTCATTTCGAACACAGCTCGAAGGAGTCAGAGTTCAGTTTGGATCGGATCTGGACCATATATATCCAGATCCCAATCCAAACCCATGTATGAACTTGGATTTGGATTTGGATTCAAAAATCCAATCCAATATCCATATCCATGGCCTACATCACCTTCTCATAAATGGAGGTGGGGCCCACTTGAATTTCACGTGGGATTATGGGCATGAGAGAGAGTGGGGGTGCATAAGATCAAGTGTGTATGGTAATTAAGCTTGACTTGTGTGTCAAGTTTGGGGTTAGTCATGTGGGTTAGCCTAATTAAGTGGGTTTAAGCTTGTAATTAGCCAAAACCTAACCTAGGGCTGCACCAACATGATGTGGTTAAGGTCTATGGGCCATGCAAAGGGAGCTCCTTCACCTAAACCTAACCAAAAATACCTAATCCTAGCCTTCCACCCTAATCCACCCCTAATCTGAGCCAAATCACCTAACCTACTTCCCTAATCCCAGCCTAATCCCAACCTAATCACCTAACCCTCTTCCCTAATCCTTCCCTAAACCTAGGTTAATTTCCCTAAACCTAGCCTAATCCTAGCCTAATCACCTAACCTAGCTCACTAAACCTCACCCTAGAACCAACCCACCTAACCAAACCCTAAACCCCTAAATCACCCTTTGCACAACCTACCTTAAAACTAAACCCTATCCTTAGTGGCCCTACTTAGGTCCTTTAACCCAACACACTAAAACCAGCCCTTCCTTAACAACCGGCCACCTTCAAGGCACCTCTTCCGTGCACCAAGAACATCCGGCCAGCACCTCCCCTTGCCGTTCAACCTCGCGGAGCTCCCTTTTGCAGCCCAAGGCGAAGGCCAAGCCCACGCTCAAGCAAGGCATCTTCGGACCAGCTATTAGTAAGTGCCTAACTCGGTCTTTAGTTGTATACTTGCTTGAGATTCAATTCGATACGGGGTTGTAATAACGGAGCATAGTCTCCCCCCGCTTGTAATAACGTGGCTTGGCACACCCACACATGTGCACTCTTTTAGTTGTACACGATTTTGAACACACACGGGCCTAATCAGCCCCTAATACATAAGTATATACATATACTTTAATTTTGTAGGGTTTTGCTTAAGTTGGGTGTGTTGTCTTTCAATTCAAGCACTCACACACATTGAGCCTTCGCTCTTATTTGAAAGACCCAAGTAAGGGCCGACCTATACTATTTGGGTTTTCATTTCATGTCGTGTGTGTAAGTCTTTCAATTCAAGCACTCACACACATTGAGCCTTTGCTCTTATTTGAAAGACCCAAGTAAGGGCCGACCTATACTATTTGGGTTTTCATTTCATGTCGTGTGTGTAAGTCTTTCAATTCAAGCACTCACACACATTGAGCCTTCGCTCTTATTTGAAAGACCCAAGTAAGGGCCGACTTATACTATTTGGGTTTAATTTCATGTTGTGTGCGTAGTACTTCAATTCAAGCACTCACACACATTGAGCTTTCGCTCTTATTCCCAAGACCTTAGTCAAGGCCTATTGCAGTTATATTTGGGTTTCATTTCATGTTGTGTGCGTAGTACTTCAATTCAAGCACTCACACACATTGAGCTTTCGCTCTTATTCTCAAGACCTTCGTTAAGGCCATACTGCAATTTATATTTGGGTTTCATTTCATGTCGTGTGTGTAAGTCTTTCAATTCAAGCACACACCCACATTGAGCCTTCGCTCTTATTTGCAAGACCCCAGTAAGGGCCCATATACCTACTCTATATACATATCTCCCTTCGGCATTTACTTCACAAGTCATTTCCCTTCGGTTATTTCCCTTCAGCATTGTCTTTATATTCGGGTTTTCCCTTTGGAGTAGCGTGAGTTTGCATTGCATCGACGCCCTACCACGAGGTAGGACGCATATTGCATCAAAGCAAGCCCCGCTCAAATTCGCCCATGTAGTGGAGTGTTCATAACACACAAACTAGGTGGCCTATAAAGGGATAAAAGGAAAGACTTAAGCACGTGCAAATCCACGTGATCTAAAAAACTGCAACCGCATCTAAAAGACCCGAATTAGACACCTTGAACCGCTTCGTAGGCTTTCTATCCCAAAAAAAACTCGATTTTCGCAAAGCGTACAGACTAACCCTTGCGCATCGGTGCAAGAAGGTCTGCGACGACAAGAGCTCACTTGCTCACAGTCGCCACAATTAGAAGTCAATTTAAATATATCTTCGCTAGCTTAGGTAAGCTAGCTGGCACGCCCTGTTTACATAAATAGGCCTTAGACGCACGAGAGGATCCACTCCAAGCCCAGAAAAGGCGGGGAGGCATGGGGATTTTCGCGCGTCTACAGAGATTGGCACGCCCGGTGGGATGTGAGCCTTTCAAAAATCGAGTTTTTTTAAGGTAGAAGTTTTGTGAAAATTTTGTTAAAAAGGTGTCATTTTAACTTGTTTTCTTTGCTTGTACTTAGGATATTTTGAAAAAGCTTGAAAAGCATGTCAAAATCCAATCCAAGTGAAGTGTCGAGCCAAGGCTCATGCGCATCAAGTTCTCACTCTAGGAGGATTTTCAAAAACAAAATAAAACTAGATGAGATCGAGGACTTGAGAAGGGAGTTTGAGGCCAAAATCGATGCTCTCAGCCAAGAGGCTGAAGTAGGCGATTCATGTTCATCAAATGGTGAACAAAGGCCTAAAAAGAAATCTGAAAAACCTCGCAAGCACAAAGAGGCCTCCATAATGGAAGGCAACCAATACCACGAGTCCTTCACACAAAAGGACCGTAAAGCCCTACAGCAGTTGCTGAAAGGGCAGAATAAAGAGAAAAGAAGCTACGCCCTGTCTGATTTCCTTCCTGTGGATTACGAAACAGATAGTGACGATGAAATACCGAACTTCCATCGGTATGATGGCATGAGAGACCCTAGGTCTCACTTGCAACTTTTCTCGCGTCGAGCCCATAAGAAGAAAAAGGACTCGATGAAATGGGTGTATTGGTTTCCTTTATCCCTTATAGGCACAACTGCCAAATAGCTAGCTTCCTACGACTTAAGTCAGTTCGCTACTTTTGAAGAGTTAGCGAACTGCTTCATGCAAAGATTTGCACACAACGTAGAAGTCACGCCGACTCTGAATACCTTAAGGGATACAAAGCAAGGCATGAACGAAGACGTACATGCCTTCATTATAAGATGGAGGTCGCTTTTGGGCCAAGTGCGAGAGCCCATATCCGAAGGATGCGCAGTCATGCTCATCTTGGATAACTTTAAAAGCGAGTTAAAAACCCTTCTCTTGCTCCGTGAGATCTCAACTTTCCATAAGTTGATCAAAAAGGCCTCCCTTTTCGAAACCAACTTGCGAAAAGGGACATACGATCACTTATGGAAAGGAAGTGCCGTTCCAAAAACCTGCTTGGAAAAGCCCATCACATACGGGCTACCCACGATGGACAAAGGGGCAAAGCCCCATAAAATCGCCAATGTCTGGGTGGATCCAGACGTGGCAGGCACTTCCAAAAATTTTGAAAAGTTAAAAAATAAGAGGGAGCGAAACTTTCAAAAACCGGTTGAAAAACGGGAGTACACTCCGCTGGGGCAACCTGTGACGGAGGTCCTAGACCTCCTACTTGCCCAGGGCATGATAGAACTCCCTGAAATCCCCAAAAGAGTCACTTCCAATGGGGGGTATTTAAACCGATTTTGTAAGTATCATCGGCTCAAAGGCCATGATACCAAACGCTGCTTCTCCCTCTTAAATAAAATTGAGAACTTGATAGCAGAAGGCCGGCTCCAGGTCACTGCGGAACCTGAGCCACCTCAAGCTATCTTCAAAGAACCCTTTCCCAAACACGCCAGTGGCAGTGGGAAAGGAAAGGAGGTATGTACCCTCACCATTTCTAAGGAACTAGCGCAAAAACCAGAACCTGGTCGACCCACTTGTGCGCCCATTCTTGTACTGTACAAGAAGCCCGCCCAAGTCGTCATTCGGGGACCACCAAAAGTGGAATCCCCGGCAAAACCAGTTTTGAGAATCCAAGGTTCTCCTCAGCTCATCTTTAGAGCCAGATTTATCGCGAACCCTAGGCTGGTCGTGGGGGAAGTCACTAGATCCGGGAGGATCTATCAACCCCCGTACCTTCAAGGTGCTAAAAAGGTGGTCAGTGTGCTTGGCCCCTCAAAAGCATGTATCCCTAGTGTTCTGCCAAAAGCAGATAAGGACAAAGTCATCCTAAATCCTTATGACTTCGAAAACCACCTTTCAAAGATTCCTATTCACATGTCTATCTTAGAGCTTACACAAATCTCGCCTAGGCATAGACTTGTATTAGAGAAAATTCTAGAAAGGGCCAAGGTTGATTCGAACATAAGTCCGGAATCCTTGTCTGCCCAAGTGGCTTTATTAGGAGCAAAATCGCCCATCACTTTCTCGGAAGATGATGTAGATAGACCCTACGAAACCCATAACCAGGCCCTGTATATCGAGGTGGTTCTAAACAACCACTCTCTGGACAGGTGCCTAGTCGATGGTGGAGGAGGGCTCAACATCCTTCCACTTCATGTGGCGTACAAAATCGGAGTCACCTTGACTTCAGTGAACCCAAGCCCCATCGTTATCACTGGATACGATGGGAATGCGTCTAGACCTTTAGGATCCATCGAACTCCCAATGGAAACGGGAGGGATCGAACACACGGGGGTGTTCCATGTCTTGGATATCCACCCCCATTATAACCTGTTGTTGGGAAGGCCCTGGATACACAGTTTGTGCGCTGTGCCATCCACCTTCCACAGGTGTGTTAAGATCCCTTTTAGGGACCAAGTCGTTGTAATCCTAGGTGAGAGTCACCCACAGCTTCAGGGGATCATAAACTCCCCTTGTTTATCAAGCTCCCAGGCCCATGAGGCTAACCTGGGGCAAATTATGGTTGAGCTACCTCGGCTCGTGTTGAACAACCCTAGGAAGGTTGTATATGTGAAGGGGCCGCCCAAAGCAGGCCCCCTCCCGATTCTAACCCTTCTAGGACAACCCAAGCGTTCCCTATTTCCAAAGCCCCTGGACAAGAGGCCATATGAGCACAATATGGACGATAGCATGTTCCAGGACCACGACTTGTATCAAACTATTTCGAAAAACAAAAAGTCGTGGAACATGTTGTTGAACATGGGCTACACGCCCTACAAGAGTCTAGGGGCACAGAACCAGGGTCTCCTAGAGCCCATCCTTCCTAGGGCCAATCCAAGCCGATATGGGATCGGCTATACTCCCCGAATACCGCCTGAGCCACCCCCTGTGACCACCTGGGTCAAGGGTGCCCCGGAACCTGCCTTAGAAGAGACCTACGATTTAGACCTCCTATTCCGAGTCTAACCCGTAGTGTTTTCCCTTTGTAGGTATGACGGAAGATCCCTTTTCTAAAAATACAAAAACATTTGAAAAGCTTAAAATAAAAAAAATCGAAAAACAAGAAAAACCAAAAACAATGGAAAAACAAAAACTCAAAAATAGAGTACTTTGTATAGTTCCCAAGGTTCTTGTTTTACAAAAAACCAAAAAAATTGAAAATTTGGAAAATACCAAAAAGATTTTGTACATAGCTGCTCTTGGTAGGACTTTGGCAAAAGAAAAGGATTTCGAAAGAAACGTCGTCTGCATAGCCAGACCAAAAGTTTCGAAATCACTTGAAAATCCAAGTACAAAACCAGGTCATTTTAAAAACCACGCATCAAATTCCCTGGGGTCTATAGCCCACGAGAATGATCAAAGCCCAGAAGTGGATCCCCTGGAGGAAGATCCCACTTCTGAGCTCCTAGAATTTCATAAAATTCTCGATTTTGAAAGACCTTCCCAGTCAGTAGGAGGAGATTTCATAGAAGTGAACCTAGGGGATGATTCCAATCCCAAATCCATCAAAATAGGCGCATGCTTGCATGAAACCGAGAGGTTAGCATTCATTGCATTTCTACGAACCTATTTAGATGTGTTTGCATGGACGTATGAAGACATGCCGGCCATAGATCCCAGCATTGTCGAACATCGTCTTCCCTTAGATGCAGGTGTAAAACCCATAAAGCAGAAGCTTAGGAAAATACACCCGAATGTACACACGCAAGTCAAAGAGGGTTTAGAAGATCTGCTAAAAGCCGGATTTATAAAACCCATTGCGTATTCTGATTGGTTGTCAAATATCGTTGTAGTTCGAAAAACCAATGGGAAAATTCGAATATGCATCGATTTCAGAAACCTGAATAAAGCCACTACAAAGGATAATTATCCTTTACCAAACATAGATTTGATAGTCGATAGTACTGCAAATCATGAAATGTTTTCATTCATGGATGGCTATTCAGGCTATAATCAAATCAAACTAAGCCCACGAGATCAGGGTAAGACCGCCTTCACAACCCCATGGGGCACGTACTGCTATACAGTCATGCCCTTTGGTTTGAAAAATGCCGGCGCAACATACCAACGAGCCATGACCACGATCTTCCATGATCAGATTCATGAGCTTGTAGAAGTGTATGTAGATGATCTCTTGGCAAAATCCAAAACCCGATGCACTCACATCGAATGTTTACAAAAGATTTTCGAAAGGCTTAGGCTTTACAAAGTAAAGCTAAACCCTCAAAAATGTGTGTTCGGGGTAGAATCAGGGAAGCTTCTAGGCTTTATGGTGAGCCAAAGGGGAATAGAAGTCGACCCCTCTAAGTGTCGAGCCATCATAGACATGGCTCCACCCTCCAATCTCACCCAAATCCGTAGCCTCCAGGGTCGTTTACAATCGGTTCGCCGATTCATATCAAATCTAGCCACTAGATGCGAACCCTTCAACAAACTGTTGAGGAAGGGCACGAAATTCTTATGGGATGACGAATGCCAGAAGTCCTTCGAGAGACTGAAGGCATACTTGGTTAATCCCCCCGTTTTGAACCCTCCAAAGCAAGGAAAACCGCTTTTATTATACATCTCCGTGCATGCGAATGCTTTAGGAGCCCTGTTGGCTCTATACGAGGATGACACCCATAAGGAGTATGCCATCTACTATATTTCGAAAACTCTCTTGGCTTATGAACGAAACTATCAAGCCATGGAGAAGACGTGCTTGGCCCTAGTCTGGGCCTGCCAGAAATTCAGACACTATTTCCTAGATCATGAGATCTGGATAGTGTCCAAGCTTGATCCAATCAAGCACTTGCTCGAAAAACCCATTCTCACGGGTAGATTGGGCAAATGGCAACTCCTTCTAATGGAGTATGATCTAAAATACCGTCACTAGATCTCCATTAAGGGGCAAGCCCTAGCAAATTACGTGGCTGAGTTCCCCTTAGGAGGACGCATATCCCACTCTTGTCGAAATGCCTGATGAAGGCATATTGCAAAACCATTTTCAAAACCACATTTTGGCAAATTCTTTCGAAAACCAAGTGTGGAAGATGCACTTCGATGGGGCACGAAACCAACGAGGGGCTGGTGCTGGGGTCATCCTAATCTCCCCTGAAAAGGGTGAGATTCCCATAGCAGTCCGCTTAGATTTCGAATGTTCCAACAACGTAGCTGAGTATGAAGCACTCATACAAGGCTTAAGAATTTCGAAAACTCTAGGGGCATCATGCATCGAGGTCTTTGGAGAATCGCTCCTTGTCATAAACCAGGTTTTGAAAATTTGGCAAGTACGTAATGAGAAACTACTTCTATATCACGAGTTGGCCACTCGATTGGTCCAGTCCTTCCAATCGTGTAAACTCACACACATAGGAAGAGAGGACAATGGTATCGCCGATGCCCACTCCTCCTTGGGTTCAGCTCTGAAGGTCGATCCCATTTCAGGGACCAGATCTTTGGAAATATGGCATGCGCCCCATCCATCCACACACGACTTGGATATTTGCCAAAACAACCCAGAGTCTATTGAAAAACCCTGGTTTTATGACATAAAACAATTTTTAGAAAGTAGGGGATTCGCCGAGGATGCCACATCCAAAGATAAGGCATTCATTCGTAAGATTTCAACCCGATACACCATTCTGGGTGGGGTTTTATACAAAAAAAGTTTTACTGGCATTCTGCTTAGGTGTATCGACCTAGAGGAGGCTAGGATAGTGATGCACGAGTTCCACGATGGAGAATGTGGAGGTCATGTTAATGCCAACATGATGGCAATGAAAATACTTAGAGGGGGCTATTTTTGGTCCACCTTGAAAAGGGATTGCCACGACCATGTTAGGAAGTGTCATCCATGTCAAGTGCATGGGCACGCCATTCATATCCCATCATCTGCATTGCATTCCGTGGTCAGCCCCTGGCCATTTACCATGTGGGCATTTGACATCGTAGGCCCAATATTTCTAAAGGCCTCGAATGGGCATCGATTTATTTTAGCAGCCACGGAGTATTTCTCCAAGTGGGTGGAAGCCATTTCCCTAACCAATGTGATGGGGCAACATGTGGTGGCTTTCATCCGGAGGAATATCTTGGCTCGATTTGGGGTTCCACGAGACCTTGTGTCTGATAATGACACCCCATTCAAGAACGAGCGGATGGTTAAGTTGTGCAACACGTATGGCATAACTCACCACTTCTCCTCGCCCTACTACCCTCAAGGCAACGGCCAAGCCGAAGCCACAAACAAGACTCTCATTAGCATAATTGAGAAAACCTTAGAGAAGGGTAGGACGTGGCACAAGAAGTTGGATGAAGCCTTATGGGCTTATAGGACTTCCATCCGGACTCCCACGAATGCCACACCATTCGAATTGGTCTATGGCACAAACGCCATTCTTCCCATTCATACTCAACTGCATTCATTCCACACATCCATAGCACTCGACCTCCCCCTAGAGACGCTTCAGCATGCTAGAATGGCCGAACTAGATTTGCTAGATGAGAGGCGACTCCTTGCCATGGATCATGCTCGTGCATACCGGCAAAGGATAGCCCGACATTATAGCAAACACATGAGACCTCGCCACTTTGAAGTGAGAGATCTGGTCTTAAAAACCATCCATCATCGTGGCCCACACCCCCTAGGCAAGTGGCACCCCAACTGGGATGGACCCTATGTGGTACGAGCAACCACTACGAACAACTCGTATTGGTTGATCGATGTAGAAGGTAGGAATTTAGCAGATCCTATCAATGTTCAATACTTAAAGAAGTATCATGTGTAGGATCTGGATTAAATTCCAATTTTTGAAAAATTTTAGGGATAGCTGCCCTGAGACGTGAAAATAAGGTGCAAAGGCAAAGTTGTGTGACCCTGAGTGAGAGAATTCGCACTTGTGAAAGAGCGGAGTCTTCAAAATCGTGGTTACATTTCAAAATCCTTCTTCTTACAAAGGAAAGCCTAGTTCAATATAGCAAGATACTTGCAAGTAGTACGTGCTATTTCTAAATAGGCTGATCTGGAATGGATCGAGTGTAGGCTTGGGATAAGTCCTCCCCTCTTCTCTTCTATTTCCAAAAGGAAAATAAAGGCCCAAAACAAAAGGGAATTTCCCATTCAAAGTAGCTTTCCAAAAGAAAGAAACCAGGATTCAAAAGAAAATCGATTCTCTTATGAAAAAGAGGGATTAAAGAAAAAATACTCCCAAAGGGAGACCCTCGAGGAAAAAAAGGAAAAAGAGGCCAAAAAGCTGAAAAAGAGCAGTTTTCCGCCCTCTATGCCTTAAACCACGGGACGCTTCAGAAGGGACCGTGGTATCTCTTTCCCATCCCTGGCTTATCCCAAGCTAAAGCATGGTTCATTTCGAGGAATCCTAAAGTAAAAATAGGATTTACTTACTTGAATTTCGTCTTGTTTGAGAATTCGACGTTTCGAGTAAGGCGTAGGAATTTGCAATATAACTCGTTTTCTTATAAAACCTCCGCTAGATAAGCGAGTGTTAAGACTCAAACAAGGGCAAGCACGAAGAGCTCGAGATCCTTAGGATCGAGGCTCAAGACAGTTGTCCCTTTTGTAAATAGTTTTGTAAATAAGTTTTGAAAATCGAACATCGAACAACATAGGATTCGCTCACTTGGGGCAGTAGGCCTTGTAAGTCTCTAGAGTTCGACCACATCTGGTCTCTGGGAGGTCGCCACTCTTGGCACCACACCCATGTCATGCATATGCATTCCACGCATGGTACTTGCATAAACATGATCCCATTTAGGACCAGATTCCATGTAAATCCCTTTGGCGTAATATCTCCTCCTACCAGAGTTTTGAAAATTGAGATTTTGCTAAAAATTGGGACGATCCCATATTCTTCGTGGCTAGATTTAGGGAGACACTGAAAGGGGTGTTTGTCATCTTTGCCCTTATCCAAATTGATTTGGACAAGGCCAAAGAGGGGCATCTGTAAACACCCCGAAATCCCACGAATTTCTCAAACCCATCTGGTTTTGTAAAAACAGCCCCAAAGGGCTATTTTGAGTCTGGAAACCCAGGAGCCTTCCAAACAACCCTGTATATATGCTTTAAACTTTATATTTCAAAAATACATAATATGGCTTTTGAAAACCCTTTTAAAACATGTTTTGGAAACCCCGAAGCAGCTTGGCCTAATCCAGACAGGACCAGAAAGCTAAGGAGAGCCCGGAACAGGAGCACATGTCGAGCCCGGCACAACAACTCTCGTATCAAATCCACACCCCTAGGATCTCAAACATCCAAGACCCTGTTATCATCGAAACTTTGTTTGAAGTCATCTCCGGAAGGCGAAAACAGAGGCGGACGATCATGTTGAAGAAGACCCAACGCAGATGGAGCACTGATGCTGTCAGGCCGCGCACAAACCGTTCGTTTCGAACACAACTCGAAGGAGTCAGAGTTCAATTTGGATCGGATCTGGACCATATATATCCAGATCCCAATCCAAACCCATGTATGGACTTGGATTTGGATTTGGATTCAAAAATCCAATCCAATATCCATATCCATGGCCCACATCACCTTCTCATAAATGGAGGTGGGGCCCCATTGAATTTCACGTGGGATTATGGGCATGAGAGAGAGTGGGGGTGGATAAGATCAAGTGTGTGTTGTAATTAAGCTTGACTTGTGTGCCAAGTTTGGGGTTAGTCATGTGGGTTAGCCTAATTAAGTGGGTTTAAGCTTGTAATTAGCCAAAACCTAACCTAGGGCTGCACCAACATGATGTGGTTAAGGTCTATGGGCCATGCAAAGGGAGGTCCTTCACCTAAACCTAACCAAAAATACCTAATCCTAGCCTTCCACCCTAATCCGCCACTAATCTGAGCCTAATCACCTAACCTACTTCCCTAATCCCAGCCTAATCCCAACCTAATCACCTAACCCACTTCCCTAAACCTAGGTTAATTTCCCTAAACCTAGCCTAATCCTAGCCTAATCACCTAACCTAGCTCACTAAACCTCACCCTAGAACCAACCCACCTAACCAAACCCTAAACCCCTAAATCACCCTTTGCACAACCTACCTTAAAACTAAACCCTATCCTTAGTGGCCCTACTTAGGTCCTTTAACCCAACACACTAAAACCAGCCCTTCCTTAACAACCGGTCACCTTCAAGGCGCCTCTTCCGTGCACCAAGAACATCCGGCCAGCACCTCCCCTTGCCGTTCAACCTCGCGGAGCTCCCTTTTGCAGCCCAAGGCGAAGGCCAAGCCCACGCTCAAGCAAGGCATCTTCGGACCAGCTATTAGTAAGTGCCTAACTCGGTCTTTAGTTGTATACTTGCTTGAGATTCAATTCGATATGAGGTTGTAATAACGGAGCATAGTCTCCCCCCGCTTGTAATAACGTGGCTTGGCACACCCACACACGTGCACTCTTTTAGTTGTGCACGATTTTGAATGCACACGAGCCTAATCAGCCCCTAATACATAAGTATATACATATACTTTAATTTTGTAGGGTTTTGCTTAAGTTGGGTGTGTTGTCTTTCAATTCAAGCACTCACACACATTGAGCCTTCGCTCTTATTTGAAAGACCCAAGTAAGGGCCGACCTATACTATTTGGGTTTTCATTTCATGTCGTGTGTGTAAGTCTTTCAATTCAAGCACTCACACACATTGAGCCTTTGCTCTTATTTGAAAGACCCAAGTAAGGGCCGACCTATACTATTTGGGTTTAATTTCATGTTGTGTGCGTAGTACTTCAATTCAAGCACTCACACACATTGAGCTTTCGCTCTTATTCTCAAGACCTTAGTTAAGGCCATACTGCAATTTATATTTGGGTTTCATTTCATGCCGTGTGTGTAAGTCTTTCAATTCAAGCACGCACCCACATTGAGCCTTCGCTCTTATTTGCAAGACCCGAGTAAGGGCCCATATACCTACTCTATATACATATCTCCCTTCGGCATTTACTTCACAAGTCATTTCCCTTCGGTTATTTCCCTTCAGCATTGTCTTTATATTCGGGTTTTCCCTTTGGAGTAGCGTGAGTTTGCATTGCATCGACGCCATACCACGAGGTAGGACGCATATTGCATCAAAGCAAGCCCCGCTCAAATTCGCCCATGTAGTGGAGTGTTCATAACACACAAACTAAAAGACCCGAACCGCATATCCACGTGCAAATCCACGTGATCTAAAAAACTGCAACCGCATCTAAAAGACCCGAATTAGACACCTCGAACCGCTTCGTAGGCTTTCTATCCCAAAAAAACTCGATTTTCGTAAAGCGTACAGACTGACCCTTACGCATCGGTGCAAGAAGGTCTGTGACGACAAGAGCTAACTTGCTCACAGTCGCCACGATTAGAAGTCAGTTTAAATATATCTTCGCTAGCTTAGGTAAGCTAGCTGGCACGCCCTGTTTACATAAATAGGCCTTAGACACATGAGAGGATCCACTCCAAGCCAGAAAAGGCGGGGAGGTGTGGGGATTTTCGCGCGTCTACACACGTGTAGCGAAAAGATGTTGAGACCTCCTCCCCCATCAACCATGCACCTGTCTAGAGGATGGTGATTCAATACCACCTCGATATGCTGGGCTTGATTGTGGGTTTCATATGGTCTTTCTATTTCGTCTTCCGATAACACAATTGGCGTTTTTGCACAGATGGGTGCCACTAGGAATGATAAAGACTCAGGAGTTATACTCGAGTTAACCTTGGCTTTTTCTAAGATTTTTTCTAAAACTAGTCTATGCCTAGGAGAAGTTTGTATTAACTCTAGGATAGACATGTTTATCGGGATCTTCGAAAGATGATTTTCAAAATCATATAGGGTTAAAACGTTTTTACCTTTATCCATGATTTACAATGCCTTAGGAATGCATGCTTTTGAAGGGCCAGGAATATTGACCACTTTTTTAGCATTTTTTTCTAGATGTGAGGGTTGATAGATCCTTCCAGACCTGGTCACCTCCCCCACACTTTGCCTAAGGCTCGCTCCTATATAGGCTCTATTTTTGTGCTTTGGAGCACCCAGAATTTCTAAGATGGCTCTAGCCGGGGGCGGGACTCTAAGTACTCCCCGGATCACTACTTGTGTGGCTTTTTTGTATATGATGAGAGAAGGTGGTGTGTGACAAGTAGTGAAGCCAGTATATGATGCATGCACTAAACCTTTTAAGGTTGAGAAAGCACATACCTCTTTTCCCTTCCCACTGGTACTTGCGTGATTAGGGAAGGGTTCTTTGAGCACAGTTTGGGCAGGCTCAGGTTCTTCAGTGAGATGGAGTCGGCTCTGCTCTATCAAGTTTTCAATTTTATTCAAAAGAGAAAAGCATTTGTTCGTATCATGGCCTTTGAGCTGATGATATTTGCAAAATCTGTTCAAAAATCTCCCTTTTGGCGGGGTTTCCTCAGGAATTTCAGGGAGTATTACCAAGCCTTGGGCGAGTAGGAGGTCTAGGACCTCTGAGACAGGTTGCCCCAGTGGGGTATATTCCCTTTTTTCAAGAGTTTTTTGAAAAAATTTCTCATTTTTTTGTTCGAGCTTCTTTGAAGTGCCTGTCGGGTTTGATTCCACTCAGACATTTGCAATCTTTTGGGGGTTGCCCCTTTGTCCGCCATGGGTAGCCCGTAAGTTTCGGCTTTTTCAAATCTCATTTTTAGAAGAATTTTTCCCTTCCACAAGTCGTCGTAGACTCCCTTTTTCAGATTGGTTTCAAACAGGGAAGCCTTTTTAATTAACTTGTGAAAGGTGGAAATCTCATGCAATGAAAGAAGAGTTTTTATCTCCGTTTTAAAATTTTTGAGGATGAGCATTACTGTGCATCCTTCGGAGATGGACTCTTTTATTTGCCCAAGGAGGGACCTCATTGAACGATGAATGCATGTACATCCTCGTTCGAAGCCTGTTTTGTGTCCCTCAAGATGTTCAATGTGGGCGTTACTTCCATGTTGTGCGAAATTTTTTGCATAAAGCTATTCACTAACTCTTCAAAAGTAGCAAACTGGCTTAAGTCGTAGGAAGCAAGCCATTTTGAAGCAGTCCCCTTGAGGGAAAGGGGGAACCAATAAATTCATTTTGTAGAGTCTTTTTTCTTTTTATGGGCTCTGCGCGAACAGAGTTGCAGGTGGGATCTAGGATCCCCCGTGCCATCATACCGATGGAAATTCGGTATGTTGTCGTCGCTGTCTATTTCATAATCCGAAAGAAGGAAGTCAGACAGGACGTACGATTTCTTCTCTTTGTTTTGCCCCTTCAACAATTGTTGAAGGTCTTTTCGATCCTTCAGTGTCAAGGAATCATGATATTGGTCCCCCTCCATTGCGAAGGTTTCCTTGGGTTTCTTGGACTTGGTAGGTCTTTTCTTGGCTTTGGCAGGTTCGCCATATGACGAGCAAGAGTCGGCCGCCTCAGCCTCTTGTCTAAGGGCATCGATTTTTGCCTCGAATTCCCTGCGCAAGTTTTCTAACTCTTCTTTTTTGCATTTAAGTTGAGTTTTTGAAATCTTCATCGAAAGGGAACTTGACAAGCGCGAGGCTCGGCTGGTCACTTCATTTGAGCCTGAACTAGACATGACTCAACAAATTTTAAAATCCTACAAATGCAAATAGGCGAGAATTTTAAACACTTTTTTGGAAAAAAAGTCAAAGTTTTGTTTGTTTTATCAAAGTTTTAAGACCCGAGTCCCACCGGGCGTGCCAAAATCTGTAAACATGAAAACTTTCACTTCTGATTTATGAGACCAGAAATAAACATTTTCGTGCCTACGTCGTTTCTGCGAGCGTGCTAGCTAGCTTACTCAAACTAGCGAAGTTTTTGAAAATATTCTGACTTTTCTGGTGATTATGGGAAAGCGGGATCTTTTCGTTTAAACTTTCTTGAACCAATGCTCAAGGGTTAGTTTAAACGCTTAAAACTTTGTTTTTACAAAACTTTGAAAAGACCAGTGTTCGATGAATCTCGATGTATGCCTTGTTTGCAAGTTTTATTACGATATTTGGATAACCCTAAGTATATAGAGTTTTAGCTATTTTAGGCCTAATATGTGTGTGAACTTGTGGCCTATTTTCAACGTGGTTTGAACGTGGATTCGGGGCTTCATTGAAAGCAAATGAATGCAAGGATGCAAAGTCTTTTCAGGTTTTTGAAAGTGATGATGTGAGCTAGGCTCGAATTGAAAGGGCAACTCACATAACTTTCACAAATGTAAATACTCTAAATTGAAGTGCAACTCACGCAGCTTTCACAAATGTAAATACCCTAAATGTAAAGCAACTCACTCGACTTAATGTAAATCCACACAAACAAAGGGTTAGGTTTTGGGTATAGTGGGTATGGTCCTAGTTAGGTCTAGGTTTGGTTTAAGGAAATGGGTATGAGCTAGGTGCGGCCAGCTTGGTTAGGATTTAGAGGGGTTTTGTTAAGGTTGGTGCACGACCAACCAGGCTTGGCCGAGTGCTAGGTGCACTCGGCTGGTTTAGGGGTGGGCTATAGGTGGGGCACGACAAGATGCAGGCTGGGGCGCAACAGGCATGGCAGGATGCAGGGGGTGTGCGGCAGGACACAAGTAAGGCAAGTGTGTGCGGCAGGGCGTTGCACGGCAGATGCGGCATGCAAGTGGGTGCTGTGGTGCGCAGCAGGTAGGGAGTGAGGTGTGTAGGTGACATCAGGCACGCAGCAGAGGGTTGTGAGGTGAGGGGTGCGCAACAGGTGCGCGGGGGCATGGCTAGTGCGCAGCAGGATGGTGCACGGCCAGTGACTGGGGGTTGGGTACTGTTGGAGTGCAACGACCGGTGCGGGGTGCGCGGTGTGTCTGGGGGCGTGCAGGGTAGGGTGCCGGATAGGGTGTTGGCGCGTGCTCGATAGGGCAAGGTGTGCAGTAGGCCGGGTGTAGGGAGTGGAGTGCAGCGGGGTGTGGGATTTAGGCACAAAACGAGTGCAAGGTGCACTCGATTAGGGAGTTTAGGCTAGGTCAAAAGGAGGCTAGGTTAGGTTTAGTGGCTAGGTAGTGCGATCGGTTTAGGGGTTATGGTTAGGTCGGTTTAGGGCAAGTGGGTGGAGTCAGTTGGGTGAAGGGAGGCGGTCATGGCTAGGTTAGGGTGAGGTTTGGTGGGGTTGGTTGGGGTAAAAATGATCCAGCTAGGATGCGGTTTGGGTTAGGTTTAGGTGGGATTTAATGGTGTCGGTTGGGGGCTGGGCTAGGTCTAAGTGGGTCGGTTATGACTAGGTTAGGGTTAGGTTTAGAGATCTATCTCTTGTAGCCGATGTCCACCCTTTTGCAGCCCATGTCCAAGCCATTCCATCATGTTGGTGCAGCCCCAAGGTTGGTCTAGGTTCACAGAAGGTTCGAACCCACAACCCTTTGATCAAGCCCACATGGCTAACCCACTTGAAAAAGTCAAGCCCACCATTCTTCTCTCTCTTACTTTATGTACTCCCCAAGACTCTCCCAAGCAAGTTCACGTGAACTTTAACCCCCTCTTGTTCCTATTTCTAGGCAAAGGGGTGGGTCTTGGGTTTGGATATTGGATTTGGTTTTTATGATCCAAATCTGATCTAAACACTATTTGGGTCTGGATCTAGATATTTATGTCCAGATCCAATCCAAATTCTTCTTTCTTCAGTCCTTCTTGGTGTTTTGAGACGGGCAGTTTTCATGGGCTGGGTTTTTCCTAGCTTTTTCGTCTGACCGTCTTCTCACCTTCCGAACTTCATTTTGTTTGATTTCTGGTATTTCAAGCTTGGGCTTGGATTTCTGATGGCTTTGTCGGTGCTTTTGCTTTGCCTTTCACATTCCAGGGCTGAAGTTTGCTTCTAGCCTGGATGCTTCTTTTGCTTTTTCGCCCTGTTTTCATCCAGCCGAGCTGAACTTTTGCCTTTTGACCTGTTTTTGGAGCTACTTTTTTATCAGGCTCCACCTGCTTGATTTGGCTGCTTAACAAAATTTGGATTTGGACTGGGTTTAAGAACCTTTATTTTAAAGGATTTCTGACAAAAGTTTAAAACTTTGCAACTCCTGGGTTTTGAAAGTTCAAAATTTGGTTTTGAAAATGGTTTTTGCAAACCTGGTGTTTGTTTGAAAATAATTTGATTTTGGGGTGTTTACAGGTGCGTAAGCACAAACTATATTCAAAACCTCTGCTCCTAACACTAATTTCAACGTCATGATTCGGTCACCATATCGTTGTATGTCTACTACGCTATCCTTTAAATCTTTATTTATGATAATACCAACTCCGTTTTGAGGCTTTTCTTTACCTGAGTACCATAATTTAAAACCTGTATCCTCTATCTCCTTTGCTTTCTCTCCAACCCATTTTGTCTCTAGTAAACATAGAATATGAATCTTTCTCCGAATCATAGTATCTATCACCTCCATTAGCTTACCGGATAATGTTCCGATATTCCAAGAACCAATATGAATCTTATTATCTAGGACTAGCTTCCTTACCTCCCGTGTCTGTCCAAATTCAAAATGCGGAGACCCTCTCTGAAAATTATTCACTACATTCGGGCGGCAATGTAGGGACTAACTTCTTTACCCACACCAGTCCATGATGTGGGAACCCTCTCTACAATTGATTCACTACATTCAGGCGAAAATGTAGTGGCCCTTGTTTACTTATTACTGCATTCGAGCTCTGCAGCACGTTGCTAGGCAGGGATGCCCAAAAGCAATGATCATAATTTTTGTAATCCATGTTATAAAAATCTGACGAAGTTTTATGTTGGTTGTCGGAAGCCTAACACAACCCTCCTCCTTTATCCGGGCTTGGGACCGGCAATGAAGGGTGATCCCTTACATGGGCAGAGTTTTTTATAGGATTGACATTCTAGCCAAAACAATTAGGCTTACCTATATGGAAGATTGGAAGATGATCTTATTAGGGCCTTTGAAAACTGTAAAAGAAATGTTTGATGCAATCTCTGCTAAATCTGATATCACAACTGAACGATACTTGTAATTACTATTGCAACAATACAACTTTTATAGAATGAAAAAGTTAGATAATTTATTTGTGCATGTAAACAGAATGTTTGTCATAACCAAAGATTTAGTTGTGGCTAACACTGTCATCCCACACCTAATTCAAATATCGATCATACTGAAGAGTTTTCCCTCTGCTTCAAATATGGTTACCACTATTCTTAAGGTTAACTCTACTATTACCCTAGTTGAGCTCCTCGAAAATTGACAATATAGATCATGAGCATCTTAAGAAGACAACAACAACAACAAACAACATCTAAGCCATACTAGACGGGGTCGGCTACATGGATTCTTTATTTCCACAGAGCCCTATCATGTGTCATGTTAGGAGTTAACTCACAATAAGCTAGATCATTCTTTATTGTATCTTTCCAACACTTTTATGGTCGTCCTCTACCTCTTTTAATACTTTCCAAATTTAGTTTTTCATACCTTCTTACAGGCTCTTCTTTTGATCTTCTTTCTATATGTCCAAACTATCTTAAACGATATTATCTCATTTTATCTTCTATTGGTGTCACTCCCAATTTGTTTATAATAACCTCATTATGTATACGGTCTTTTCATGTATGACTACTTATCCATCTCAACATCTTCATTTCTGTCACAAACATCTTTTGTACATGTTGATGATTAACTGCCCAACACTGATAACCATAGAACTTGGTAGGTCTAATTGTTGCTCTACAATATTTACCTTTTAACTTTAATGGTTTCTTCTATCAAAAAGAATTCCTTATGCTACTCTCTATTTTAACCAACCAGCATTAATTCTATGCGTAACATCTTCATCGATTCTTCCATCACTCTGAAAAATTGACCCTAGGTAAAACTTTCCTTTTGGGGATACAATATGTGACAATTTATCATCCAATCTTTGAATGGGGTACCTATACTTGACGGTAATCTTGTTGAGTGCCTGACTATCTATACATATTCTTAGTGAACCATCCTTTTTGGGCACTAAGAGAGCAGGGACAACTAGGGGACTTAAAGATTCCCTAACGAACCCTTGCTTTAGCAAATCTGTGACTTGTCATTCCAATTTTTTGGGCTCATGGGGTGTGGCTCAATATGCGGCCTTATTGGTAGTGAGGCCCCTTGAATAAGATCGATTTGGTGTTCTCTCCCCCTTAATTGAGGCACTTTGTTGGGCAACTCATCACAAATCACATCCCCAAATTTATTTTGTAATGTTTGGACTTCTGGGGGTAATTTAGATTGATCCTAATGAAATGGTACTTGAAGAACTAAGTAGGCCATACCTGTGTGCTTCTATGATTTTTTCATACCTCGAACAGAAATGAATAGGTTCTCCTTGTTGACTTGTGATTCAGGCTTGGGAGGGTGTTTGAAAAAGGGTTTGAGGATGATTCATTTCTCTTGTTGCAGGAATGAGTAGGTGTTAGCCGATCTGTCAGGGATAGTACTTCGATCAAACTGCCAAAATGAATACCCCACCAATCGAGAAAGGCACTTGGACTTGTTCGGTCATAGTGATTGCACCATTATTATCTAACCACTAGAGCTTGTAAGGTTGGGGATGCGAACTCAAGGTAGCTAAAATTTGTTAACCAGTTAGGTAGAAGTAGCACTAGTGCAGTTGCTGCCATCAATGATAAACGAGCATACTTTACCCAAGACACTGCACTAGGTATGAAAGATGGATTACTTTGATTAATATGTGGTATCACTTGGGCTCACATAATCCATCGAATGATCAGAAGTTCCCCTTTATAATATGAAACAGATTGAGTTGAGAGGATGTGAGCTGACCTGATTAAAGAGGGAGATCCATCGAGCAACTCCTCTCACATCACACATACACACATACACCGGAACCGCCACACCAGGTAATGGTGATAAAGCCTGGTTCACTTGCCACCTATACTGGATAAGAGGGAGATAGAGTAAAACTCTAGAGCCAAAACAATTCGATTTTTCATTCTGAAATCAGTCTATTTATGTTTAGAACAAACTCTGAGCTGAGTTCAAAAAGAACCTTAACACACCACAATTTACTAGGTGGATTGTTCTCATTCCCTATGTTGTATAGGCTTTATAGTTGAAACATTAAAGCACCTTGGGAACTACTAGATAAAAATTCTCAGGAAATAGTTGTCACTTTGTAACATTAACTACTAATTAAACGATTCAAAATTTTCAAACAAAACATCTTAAAATGTCCTAGGAAATCTCTAGGAAGTTCTGCAACAATGCTTCTAATTAAGGCCTTGAACTTTATTAACTCCAGATTTTTCTGGAATGTTCTGTTGTTGGAGGATGCAAACTGCTTTGACACTAGGTGGGCCACCATATTCCACCCAGAGTAGTACTATCATGGATCCCACATGAATTCAATAATTTCCATAAAATTTGAAGTTAATGAAGGTCCTGCTAGATGAATCCTCCTTGGCTCATGCCATGGCTCTCATAGTTGGTTCTTTGCCTCCAGTTCTAGTTGGTCTCAATGAAGCATGGCCGATTCACATCATTTCATTTGCATCTTCTTCTTTGGTTTCATAATCTGGTTCAATACCCTTAGTTCTAAGAATCATTGTCTTGGTCGCCTTTGATGAAATCCATGTTGATGTCCTCCCTTGGCTTGTTAGGAATGGGAAGTGGTTTGTATAAGCCGTGCATGGTCGCCTCGAGGAATTTGGCCTTCTTGCTTGCTATTAAATGCTTCACGATCTTGTGCACATCTTTCCTAAAACTTGATCAAATGAAGTGCTCTGTAAGAGTATCTAGAGTCTTCATTTCTCCAAAATGACTAGCAAGACCTCCGCTATGTGCCTCAAGAATCAGCAATTCTCGAAAGGATCCACGAGGTATACAAAGTCTCACATAGCGAAAAATTTAGCCGTCTTGCTTGAAGTAACCCCATCTGTCTTCTTCTGAGTTAGGTAGGGAGTGAAATCTAGGTCTTGTTTATAGAGCTCCTTGCAAAACTCAAAACTCAAAACCCAAAAGTTTAGCAATAAGTACCGAAAGCAAAGTATACCTCCGAGAAAGGGCTTCAGCTACAATGTTGGTGCTTCCTCTTGTACTTTATAACATAGGCAAAGACTTCTAGTTATTCGACCCATTTAGCATGCCATTTGTCAAGCTTTTTTCGACTCTGAATATACTCGATGCTTCATGATTAGTGTGGATGACAAACTCTTTCATTAATATGTAATGTCGCCATGTTTAGAGTGCTCTAATCAAGGAATGAAATTCATTGTCATATGTAGAATAATTCAACATGCACCTTTCAACTTCTTGCTATAATAGGCACTTGGCTTGCCTTCTTGCATGAGGACAACTCCAATTCCAACTCCATCACACTCTACTTCAAATGTCCTATTGAAGTCGTTAAGAGCAAGGATATGTGTTGAACATAGGTGCTCCTTGTTGGTCTTAAAACTCTTTCAGGTAGCAAACCCCCAATGAAACCCTTCGTCCTTCTTCATGAGATCGATGAGAGGGGCCATCATAGTACTGAAGTCCTTGATAAAGCGTTGATAGAAGGATACCAGGACATAGAAACTACGGACGCCTCTCAACTTTGTGGAACTCAGCCACTCTTGAATGATTTTAATTTTCTCAAGGTCCACCACCACTCCACAAGAGGACACGATAAAACACAAAAATACAACATGATTGGTACAAAAATGACACTTCTTTAAGTTGGCATAGAGCTTTTGTTCCCATAGGACTTCAAAAACAGAACGGAGGTGTCCTAGGTGCTTTTCAATGCCCTCACTATACACAAGAATAACATCAAAGTAAACCACAATGAATATTCTAATGATCGCCCTAAAAACATGATTCATGAGATGTATAAAAGTGTTAGGAGCATTCGTGAGACCAAAGAGCCATAAAGCCAATCACACAGACCAGATTTGGTTTTGAAGGCAGTCTTTAATTTGTCTTCTTCTCTCATGGAGATTTGATGATACCCACTTTTTAAGTCAACCTTAGAAAAGATAGAAGCTGGTAATTCACCCAACATGTCATCAAGACGAGGAATAGGATACCGGTATTTGATGGTAATCTTGTTGATGACTCTACTTGCATCATCCCATCCTTCTTTGGTACCAAAAGTGTTGATACTGCACGGGAGCTCATATACTCCCGCACTACTCCTTTGCTAAGGAGCTCATCAACTTGTCGTTGTACTTCCTTGGCTTCTACGGGGGTGCAACGATAAGCTGGTCGATTAGGTAAGGGAGCTTCGGGAATAAAATCAATTTGATGTTCAATTCCTCGAAATGGGGGAAGTCCAGTAGGAAGTTAGAGATTGATGAATCATGCGTTGCAACATATCTCAGACAGTTTGTGGTTGTGTATGTCGATGACATTTTTGTCTATAACCCCAATTTTCAAACTCATTTATAGTATTTTTGGGCAGTATTGACCCAACGAAGAAAGCATCAATTGTGCCAAGCCTAAGAAATGCAAGTTTTGCCAAGATCGGGTTGAGTTCCTTGGCTACGTTGTCTCCCAACAAGGTGTGGAGTTGGATCAAGGCAAGGTTGAGGCTATCCAAAACCGGTTGATTCTCACATCTTTAGGCGACATAGGAGTTCCACGGTTTGGACCCCTTTTATTTGCGGTTTATCGAAAATTTCAGCATTGTTAATGCTCCTCTCACTGATTGCTTAAAAAATGAAGAAGGGTTTAAATGGGGATCAACGGAACAAAAAGAGCTTTCACTCTCTTAAAGCAAAATTTTGTAGTGAACCGGTATCAGCTCTACCCAATTTTGACAAAGTATTTAAAGTACAATGTGATGTCTCCGGAGTTGGGATAGGGGCAGTATTGGCCCAAGAAGGTAGGCCCATTGCCCTTTTCAGTGAGAAACTCAAAGGCAGTAATTTGAATTACTCCACTTATAACAAAGAGTTTTATGCTCTAATATGTTTTCTACAAAATGGCAACACTACTTGATCCCCACAAAATTTATCATTCATATCATGCAGCTCTCAGGTTTATATACAGTCAAAGTAAGCTAGATAAGCAGCACACTAAATGCGTGGAGCATTTAGAAGCATTTCATCATGTCCTGAAGCATAATGCGGCAAGTTGAATGTTGTATTAGATGCATTGTCTAGGTGACACAAACTTCTCACTATGTTGCACACCAAGTTGTGGGGACTTGAGCAACACAAACATCAATATGTCGATGACCTGTAATTGGCCCAATTTTACAATAATAACCAAGGAGCATCTCTAGGTTATCATACACATGATATAGCGAAACTACATATTCGGCCAAACTATGCCTTCACCCATTGCTGAACAATAGTGGACGGACATCAACATGGATATTGTTCTAGGATTGCAACAAACCTAGGGGGCAATGATTTGATCTTTGTTGTTGTTGACAGGTTTTCTAAGATGTGTCTAATTCCATGCAGGAAAACTGATGACGCTCGACACAACGCTGATTTGTACCTAAGAAATGTGGTTAGGATGCATGACATTTCAGGAGTATTGTTTTTAAACATCACAACATTGTGGCATCGCTTTGCACCAAGCTTCTCTACAACACAACATGCCACCCTAAAACGGACAGGCAAACTGAGGTGACCAACTAATCTGTCAAGGATATTTTACGAGCAATTGTACCAAAAGGAGGACGTAACTGGAACGACAACATTGTTGTGGCAGAGTTTGCCTACAACATGTCTATTTACAGAGCTACTAGATGCAGCCCATTTGAAGCCATCTATAGGAGTAATCCATACATTCCCTTGATCTGATCCAATCCCCTCCACTGGATAACTCAGGCATTACTGATTCAGCAAATGGACTATTGAGTCAACATGCCGACATTAACAGGTCTTTGCAAAAGACTATGGATGTCCAGAAAGCCAACCAAGAGAGTCAGGAATTGACATTTGGACCAAGTTATTTAGTATGGGTGCAATTGGGGAAGGAATGTCTTCCACACCTCTAGTCCAAGTTGAGTCCCTGTGCCCATGAACCGTTCAAGATACTGAAGAAGGTCAATAACAATGCATACAAACTGGAGCTACCTGCCTACTGTAATGTGTCAAATACTTTCAACGTAATGGATCTCACACCTTATATGTCGGATGAAGAGCCACAAATTGAGATGATTTCCTTTTACGCCAGAGAAAATGATGTGAGCATCAACGAGGATAAGGAAAGCAACAACTTGGAACTGGGCACAAGCAAGTCCAACTTGGGCCATGAACAACATCTGCACCGAATCAACCGGCCTATTACCCGTTCTTGGCCCCGATGCCAAGAGGAAGCGTACACCCCAACCATCACTCACACCACACAACACTCAGTTAGAGATCCTGGAAAAATGGCGTATCAGTCCAACAACTAGTTCTTGTATATTGGGCAACATAACTGCTTGATTGGGCACAACATTAACTCTTGCCCTCTCTTTCAATGGCCAGTTGAGGGAGGCACCTTTAGTTGGGAGGCACATTAACTCCTACTATAAAATCACCATCACCACATTTGGGAGGCACCTTTAGTTGCTCTATCAAGTGAAATACGAGTTTCCATTTTGCTTATCAAGTCCTTCAACAAGGCTTGTGGTGTTGCTCCTTCTCTCTCAATTCATCAGCTTGACTGTGGGGTTGGAGTCAAAGGTTGTTGGTTGTTCACTATCACCTGAACCCCTCCAATCACCTGCGATTCTTATTTCATCCTTTCCCGGTTTAAGGCAATGAGCACAACAATAAGGGGGTAGTGGAGCCAGCTAGGGTTTCTTGGGATACTAAGAAGAAAAATGAGTACTAGTGTACTGGTGTACCATAGTTTTCAAGGTTTGGAAGTGAGAAACAAAAAGGCTTTCTTTGGAGCTGTTGTGGTCTTCAGATGAGAGAATTGTGGAGATGGGGGGCACTAGGTGGAAAATAGATGTCTTTAGGGCTAAGAGGTACAAGGGCAATATTCTTTTCCTAGTGGCAGAAAGAATAAGTATTTCTAGCTTTTCGATCAAATTACCACAGATGACCCGAGAGTTAATTAATGACAAGCTTCCATAGTAATTACCAAGAGAGAAAGAAATTCTAACTTGGTTGTTCACTTAGACTTCATTCTTGTTACTCAACCTTGAAGCTTATATGGATGCGAATGAGGAATAAGTGTAAGCTTGAGTGTTCTTACCATTTCCGTAGAGGCAATATTTACACAACTTTCACCATCTATGATGAGAGAACATACTTTATAAAGGACTATACATTGGGAGTAGAAGATGCATTCCCTGTGTTCTTCATCTGGCATCGTGTGGGTGCTAAGGATCTGCCATAATACCAAGAGTTCCCCTTCATCTGCATATTCTTTGTCCGCCTCTTTATCATCGCCTAGCTAAAGGGTTCCTGTTTGTCCTCACTTTCCACGTCTTCATGAGATCCTCTGAGAACCATCACCATTTTGTTTGGGCATTGGGAGGTGAAGTGACAATGTCCAAGGCATTTGAAGCACATGATATCACACGTTTTACCATGCATGCGCATTTTATATGTGCATTATGCTGCCTTTGATGTCGTTTACCTTTATGGCTAGCTTGAAGACCTCATCAATGAATACATAAGGTTGGAGTTCCATGGCATTAGCTATGTCATGTTGCACCGCATCTCAACATCGTCTCGAAGTCCTTGATGAAATCCTCAATAATCATGGATCCTTGTCGAAGACCTTGGAGACGCAAATAGAGTTCTTGTTGATAGTGTTCCAGCAAAAATCTTCACATCATCTCCCTTTTCCTGACCTGCCAAGTACGGATCTCAGGTTCACCATCACGCCTTCTCCAAACCTACTAAATACATCCCTGATACTGTAAATAACAAAGGAAATACTTGACCAACAATATGGGCCTTATTATATGTAAGAAATAAAAAAATATGGGCTTGACCTGACCTATAGAGACTACTTGGGTTTAAGCCAAGTAATACAATTTAAATAGGCTAGACTCATGACAATTTTAGATTGTCTGGGAGTGTCTTGAATTGCATCAAGTTCGTCACTAGAATAGCAATGGATGTTTTCAACTTCAATTGGATGAAGGCATGTCAGATTAAGAAAGGTGGAGTTCCATTAAGGTGTTAGACTAGTTTTGGATCTAGTCACGGGCCCTTAAACTCGTCCGATTATATTATTGGAACACGGGGATGTCCTCATCATTCTCTCCAGGTTCGAAGGACCTGAGGTTAGAAAATCCTGCTCCATAGTATCCTCCAAGTAGGGAGATAAGTCACATACATTAAAGGTATGCGAGATACTTCCTTAGTGCTAAATAGTAGCTTGGTCCCAAGGCGCTTCCAAAGAGTCTTCTAAAAGTAGCTCAAGAACTTGGAATCTTGATCCGATATAATACTTCGTGGTACTCCATGAAGACAAGCAACCTCTTTAAAGAAGAGATCGGCCATATGCATTGCATCATCTGTTTTCCGACAAGCTATGAAGTGTGCAATCTTCGAGAACCGATCAACGACAATGAAGATAGAATCTTTGTTGTAGTTGGTTTGGGGTAAACTAGGGATGAAATCCATGATAATATCCTCCCATGGCATGTTAGGAATGGGAAGTGGCTTATATAAGCCCTGCGTTGTCTCCTCATGGCATTTGTCCTTCTTGCATGCTACGCATCACTCCACGATCTTGCGCACATCTTTCCTAAGACTTGGTCAAAAGAAATGCACCTTAAGGGTCTCTAGAGTCTTCCTTTCTCCAATATGACTAGCAAGACCTCCGCTATGTGCCTCACGAATAAGCAATTCTCACGAGCAATACAAAGTCTCTAATAGTGAAAAAGGAATCCATCTTTAATGAAATAACCCGCATGTCTTCTCCTGAGCTAGTAGGGAGAGAAATCAAGCTCTTGTTTAAAGAGTTCCTTGCAAAACTCGAAACCCAAAAACTCAGCACTAAGTACAGAAAGCAAAGTATAGCTCCGAGAAAGGGCATCGGCTACGGTGTTGGTGCTTCCCTTCTTGTACTTGATAACATATGGAAAGACTTTCACGTCTTCGACCCATGTAGCATGCCTCTTGTCAAGCTTCCCACGACTTTGAATATACCGAAGTACTTGATGATCAGTGTGGATGACAAACTCTTTCAGTGCCAAGTTTGGAGTGCTCTAATCAATGCATGAAATTCGTTGTCATGTGTAGAATAATTCAAGCACGCACCTTTCAACTTCTCGCTAAAATAGGCAATCGGCCTGCCTTCTTGCATGAGGATACTCGAATTCCAACTCCATCATACTTCACTTCAAATGTCTTATTGAAGTCGGGAAGAGCAAGGATAAGTTGAACATAGGCACTCCTTGATGGTCTCAAATCTCTTTCAGGGGAACCTTTCGTCCTTCTTCATGAGATCAGTGAGTAGGAGTCCTTGATAAAGCATCAGTAAAAGGAGACCAGGCCATGGAAACTACATACATCACTCAACTTGGTGGGACTCAGTCACTCTCGAATGACTTGAATCTTCTCGGGGTCCACCACCACTCCACGAGAGGACACAATAAAATCCAAAAATACATGATTTGTACAAAAATGATACTTACTTAAGTTGGCATAGAGCTTTTTTGTTCCCATAGGTCTTCAAAAACACAACAGAGGTGTTCTAGGTGTTTCTTTGCCCTAACAATACACAAGAATATCATCAAAGTGAACTACAATGAATTTTCCAATGATCGCCCTAAAAACATGATTCAAGAGACATATAAACGTGCTAGGAGCATTCGTGAGACCAAACGGCCTAACAAGCCAAACGTACAGACTACATTCATGAGACCAAATGGCCTAACAAGCCAAACGTACAGACCAAATTTGGTTTTGAAGGCAGTCTTCCATTCGTCTCCTTCTCTCATGGCAATTTGATGATGCCTACTTTTTAAGTGAACCTTAGAAAAGATAGAAGCACCATGTAATTCATCCAACATAGCATCAAGACAAGGAATAGGATATGGTATTTGATGGTAATCTAGTATATGGCTCTCGTTGTTCACTCTTACTTTCACCTCTCCTCTCACTTGTTTCATCCTTCCTCCGGTTTACCATGTTCATTCTCCTTATCAGTCCCGGATGTTGCTGAGAATTCCTGGAAGCCTAGAAACCATGACAACCAGAATGCCTAACAACCGTTTGGTTCACATAATATTTCATTAAGTGGATTTGATTTCATTAAGTGTAATTCTATAGGAATATTGTTTGGTCCTACAAATTTACCAACCTTGATATGTTTAAGAGCCTATTTGGTTTCATTACTTGATATTGTCTGGTGCCATTTCCTTGCGTAGCACACCATCACGTGGCTCAACACCCGCTGCAACCAAATCTGCCAGTACTATATGTTGGCACCCATTAGCCCAATTCAAGACAGGATCATAGAATGAGCCAAGTGGATCCATAGGAAGTTGAATCGGATCAAGGTCAAGAGGGTCTAAATCTTGAGCCTCTTATTTAATAGACATGCCAACAGGAAGGAATGACATGGACATGTGAGTTTCTTCAAGGTGGCTTGACACAAATGTTGGCCTTTCATCTTCAATGAGTTCAAAATCCCAATCCATAGGTGGATTATGATCCAACTCAAGGCCAGTCATTGCAACCTCATCATTCAAGATTCCTGATGACGGCGAACCCTCTTCAGGTGAGTTTTATGAACCCTCTTCAAGTGAGATTGATACGACATAAGGGGAGTTTTGATTCAAACTTGGTGTTCTACATCTCTTCGATCCATTCTCAACTCCTGATGCATTCATGTAGTTAATCCTAACTCGGGGGAGTTTGGGTCAACATTATGGCAACTAGTATTGAAGTGTTTAGGAGAAGGAGCTCGCTATTGTAGCAGTTCCTGAAGGCTTTGGGTCAGTTGTGCCATCTGTGCTGCGAGTACCTCCTATCCCCCTTGCAGTGCCATGATCTGAGCTTGCTCGAGAGATATGCCTCGTTGTACTGGGGGGAATTGAATTATTGTCCAACTCACATCATTGTGACTAGTGTTATTGAAGGCTTTCGATTAGCTGTGCCATCTGGGCTACAAGTACCTCCTGTCCACGTTGGAGTAAGATGATTTGATCTTGCTTGAGAGCCATACCTCGTGGTACTGGGGGGAAATCGAAATCTTGTCCTGTCGTCCTTTCAATCTCAACAAAAGCACCAAATGATGTGAATAGCGAGTCGAGAGGATCCTGGTTAAGTGAAAAGTATCAAATGATGCTCCAATATGCACACACCCTTGAATTTGGGCTCACCAATGCATCACACACTTACACATACTACTTACACATACTAGCTGAACACGTTTTGAGTTGGTTCACACACACACTTGTTGGATGTGACTCACCAACACACACTCTCACTCACAAGTTGGATATGACTTACCAACTATCACCCCCACACACATGGTCTACCACACAATGGATATGACTCACCAAGGTGATAAAGACCGACTCACTCACCATTGGTTAAGGATAAGAGAGATTTGAAATACATAATTTTGTAGTATAACACCACTTTCATTAATTTTGTAGGATATCACCACTTTCGTTTTCATTCATATGGATGGGTTTGTATAGCTTAGAACAACCCTCTAAGCTGAGCACCAAAACTAAATGTTGCAATTTTCAAAACATTGAAAATTATGTCCTAGTTAATTTAAAACTGCTATCTAACGATTGCTTGCTAGGAGCTGTACAAAGCACTTAATGATACCTGGAAAAAGAAAAGAACATTTAACTCTTAGGGAATCTAATGCTTCTTGGAAAGGTGGAAAATTAACTTGTTTTTAATTCAATAGGTTGGCTAATAATAATTGATGCTTAGATCTCCTGGAATCCAATTCTTGGTTGTTTGAGCTGGTTTCGTGTTGGGGTGGATGGATTCATCCAAAGTACTAGGTTGGACCTCTTGGTGCCCGATCAATTCATGTCCTATGGATTGACTGCACATCCTGATTGGCTTCGCCTAGCTTGTCTCAGTGTAATCTTGGATTGCTTTCAAATCGCAACTTGGGATGGATAAGAGTTTCTCATTCAAACTTGTCCTATTTATGCTTAGAACATCCCTCTGAGTTGGGCCAAAACAATTACTGTAGAATTCTTAGAGAATGAGCAAAATCCCTCTAAGCTAGGCCAAAACAGGGCATAGTGATCAGAAGTGGTCCAGGTGTGCTTAAGAGGGCCTTGGTATCGTTCGGTGAGCTCATCTGACCAAGTATGTTCAATACTACCTTGTTTCGTTTGGTGAGCTCATCTGACCAAGTATGTTCATATAAGGTGTCATTGATCCTTTCCAGAATCTTAAAAGGCCCTTCTGCTCATGGCATGAGTTTAGAATGACACTATGGGGAAATCGATCCTTACTGAAATGAACTCAAACAAGGTTTTGGGAGCAAAGTAAATGGGTCACCGCCTCTTGTTAGCTTGTTTGGCATATATAATGTTGTGCTCACCTCTCGATTGGTCTGGTATAGGTACTAGGTCTAGGGGAATTGTGGGACTATCCCCGTAGACAGCTTGAAAAGAGTACCGACCCATGGTGATGTGGATTGAAGCTGTTCTTCCCAACTGCACAGATTTTTTGAAACAGAAGCATGCAAAAGAGTGGTGAGAGTATGGTTTTTTATCCCAGTCTGTTTATGAGTTTGAGGGTGGAGCGAAGTGCTGAGCAAGAAGGGGAAATCTCCATGTATTCGACCTAGTTGGCATGGTACTTGTTCAGCTTACCTTGTCCATTGAGATACTTGATCTTTTCTAGGTAAGCCTTAACTCCTTGCAAGACTAGCATTACTCTCTCTCGATGTTGAGAAAATACTCATTTAGCTCCTTGTTGTAAATGAGAATGTCATTGAAATACACGATGACAAAGTGTCTAATAAAGTCTCGCACACATGATTCATGAGATGCATAAGGGTATTGGGTGCATTAGTGAGTCCAAATGGCATGACAAGCCATTAGAACTGACCTAGCTTTGCTTGAAGGTTGTCTTCCATTCGTCTCCTCCATCCTTATTCAAATTTGGTGGTATCCGCTCTTCATATCAATTTTTGAGAAGATTTTGGACACATAAAGTTCGTCCGGCATATCATCTAACCGTGGAATGGGATAACGATATCAAACAGTTATCTTGTTGATGGCATGGCTATGCTTGGGCTCATGGATTCAACACACATACCCTTTGAGAATCAGCTCCTCTACTTACCTTTGCAGCTCCTTCGCTGATGTGGACATCAGTGCAAATTGATCATTGGGGCCCACTCAGCCACATAGAAGGTCCATGACAAGACAAAATTCTCAATTCGTTCAATTACTTCATAAATATGTTAATGAGAGCATCTCCATTGGAAGTTGGAATCCCACTGCCGAAAGTCTCAAAAACGTCTCCAGGAACCACAGACTTAAATGTTGAAAACTGTCAACTATGGAATTAATTCATGATGGTGTTTTCTTGGGTAATTAAAGCATGAATTCGTCCAACACATGGGAAACATGTAACTAGTCTAGGAAATCAGTTTTTTTGTTCTCAATGCCTAGGAAAATAGGATGATGCATTTAACCACCCTTGGAATGAAGGACAACATCCACTTTCTGGCGAAATTGTGTTCTCTTATCTAATTCAATTCAGAATTAGTGGTGAGATTGTTATCTTAGTTCTCTCTTATTAGTTAAATCTGTGGCGAGTGAAAAAGAATTTCCCATAAATCGACTGTTCGTGAATAGTGTCTCGACTCATTCAGAATCGAGAGAAGTTGTTGCTGAACGAGAATGCATCATTGTGCTTTCATTGAGATGCTCTTCAGCCAATTGAGTTAATCACGCCTGCTACTAGGTGAAGAGGTGGTTCTGTCCAAACCACATATCATTTTGCTTCAAAACGTGTAAGCTCTCTCAAGCCTTCCTAACACTTAGCTCTCAAACCATGACAAACCACAAAAACATCCCAGCCAAAATTCCTGTGAAGAAGCTCCCAACAACCCAAGAGGCATGCCTTTTGACCAAGCTAGAATTGTAGCATTAGAAAGATGACAAGAAGAAATGATGGGTCAACTCCAATTTCTGGTTAGGGCCGTGGAACGATTGAGTCCATCACCAGCTACTCCACTCAGTTCCAACCCAAGAGGCTCTCATTCACGTTCAGCTGACTAGGAACCCAAAGAAGAAGTCATGGAACCTCCCCCAATATCCCACACCATGAACTGCAGGGATCGAAATGAATACTACCCCAAAATTCAAATCCTGCATTTTAATTGAACGAGCTCCCCAGAAGAATTCTTAGAATGGGTTCAGCAGGTAGATAAAATATTTTAATATAACTACTCCGAGAAAATTAAATGTCATCTTGCAACCCTAGAATTTACAGATTAACATTTAGTGGGAGAATCTAAAGGACCAATGAATGAGGCATGGGGAGGAAGAAATTCGAAGCTGGAGATTGATGAAATGCCTAATGGCAAAATTATTTGTTTTAGAATATTACAAACAAGAATTATATCTTAAACTCCAAAGTCTACGTCAGGGAAGAATGAATGTCGAGGATTATGTAATAGAATTTGAGACATTAATGATTTGATGTAATATGCAAGACCCGCAAGAACAGACTATAACTCATTTTCTTGAAGGACTTAGCAGGACTATTGCCTAATTATATCTTAATAGAATTACAACCATTCGTTTTCTTGAAAGATGTCATGAAATTATCAATTAAAGTGGAAAGACAACAGAAATTGTCTAATTCCAAGAGCAACTCTATGCCTAGGAAATATGGCCCTATTAAGGAAACTGACAAAAGCACACAAAGTGTTGCATGACGAGATGAAAAGGGAAAATCTATTGCTGACGGCTCTTCAACTGCTCACTCTAGAGACATCAAATGCTTTAAGTGTTTGGGCATGGGCCATATTGCCACTGAATGCCCTAACAAAAAGATCATTATCCTAATTGGTGCATTTGATAACATTGAGTGAAGATGAGACAGAACCTGAGCTAGAAGAGTTAGAAGAATCTTATACTAAATATGCAAATTCAGGAGAAATATTGGTAATTTGTTGAATGCGCAGTGCTATACCACCTTCAGTTCTATGCCACCTAAAGGACATTATGGAATAGATTGGGAACAAAGCTCATGTTCAGCAATCCTTGCCACCCTCAAACAGATGGGTAAGCAAAGGTCATCAACCACACTCTATCAACCTTTCTATGAACTATTCTACCCAAGCAAAACAAATCCTGGGACAAACAGCTAGCATGGGTAGAATTTATGTACAATAGAGTTCCCCATCGCACTAAAGTATCGACTCCTTTTGAAGCTGCATATGGGTACAACCCTCTCACTGCTTTAGATCTGTTTAGTCTCGATACAGGTCATCCAGAAGACATGAAAGAAAAGCAACGTGCTAAAGAAGTTCAAAAGTTCTATGGAGATATCTAGAAGAAGATAAAAGTCAACTCCACAAAATATGCAGAGGTTGCCAACAAGCACAAGAAACCCATTCAGTTTCAGCCAAGGTATTTGGTCTGGATACACCTCTGCAAAGAAAGGTTTCCTCAACAAAGATCTTCCAAACTAAAGCCAAGAGCCAATGGTCCTTTCAAAGTTCTCATCAAGGTCAATGAAAATGCCTAGACTATTGACCTCCCTAAGCATGATATAGTGTCACTCACTTTGAACATTAGAGACCTGACTCCTTATGTGCCAGACTGATGAGGATGTCCTTCTCTAACCCGAGAAGAATCATGTGGACATCAGTCCAAATTCATCAACGGGGCCCACCTGGCCACACACAAGGTCCATGACATGACAAAATTCTCAATTCGTCCAATTAGTTCAGAAATATGTTAATGAGAGCATCTCCATTGAAAGTGGTTAAAATCTCACTTTCGAAAGTCTAAAAAACCTCCTCACTCTCCAGGAACCACAAGACTTAAATGCTGAAAACTGTCAACTATAGAATTAATTCATGATAATATTTTCTAGGGTAATTAAAGCATGAATTCATCCAACACATGGGAAACATGGAAATAGTGTAGGAAATAAGTTTTTGTGTTCTCAATGCCTGGAAAATAGGATGATGCATTTAACCACCCTTGGAACCCGCATCCAAAGCTAATTGTTGCGCGGGAACTTGTGTTTTGATTTATTTATGTATGGTCAGCTTTGGGGCCCTTGTCCAAGCTTAAATAGACCTCTTAGTGGAATGAAGGAGACAACATCCATTTTATGGTGAAATTATGTTCTCTTATCTAATTCAGCTCAGAATTAGTGGTGAGATAGTTTTCTTAGTTCTCTTTTATCAGTTAAATCTGTTGCGAGTGAACAAGAATTCCCCATAAACCAATTGTTCGTGAATAGTGTCTCGACTCATTCAGAATTGAGAGAAGATGTTGCTAGGGTGGCCCGGGGTTGTAGATTTATTTGATGCTCAGTGCCTCATATAGGATGCAGTCTTCCAGGAAGTTCTTCAGGAAAGATATCAGCAAATTCTTCCAATACTGAAGTCAGTTGGATGGTTTGCTATCACTTCCCTAGAAATGACTAAGCACATCCAATGAGAGCGATCGCATGCTCAGGTTGTCTTCCCGTCCTTCGTGAATGAGTAAGTATTCTTGTAACCATCATGAGTAATATGTCGATCAAACTATCATGGTCATCCAAATAGCAGGTGACCTGTGCTCACCGGTACCACATCGCAAGTGATGGAATCACGATATGATTTTCCAGTTGGAAATGGGATGGCAACCTAATGTTGCACTGCCACTTGACCTTGATCGTTCAACCACCATAGTTTGTAAGGGTGTGGATGAGCAGATGTGGATAACTTTAGTTTCTCTACCGTATCCCTTGAAGCCATATTGGTGCAGCTGCCACCATCAATAATGAAAGAGCACACTTTGTTGAGGATAGTGCACGGTGATTGAAAGATGGTTTCTTGCTGTCCTGATCCAGGTGATACTTTGGAATTTAGTGCATGGTGGATGACAAGTATTCAATTTGTTCAACATCATCATCTCCTGTTGAGGCGTCATCTTCACTTTCAAGGACGTCGTGACAATTGTGAATCACCATTACCCATGTGTTCAGGCATTGGGATGCGATGTACCCATGGCCCAGGTACTTGAAGCACTTGATGTCTCAATTTCGAGTCCCTGGTCGTGGTGTTTCAGTGGGCTCCTTTCCTTTCTACCAGATTCTCTAGGTAGGGATAAAATCGGTTTCTTTTGATCTTTGGTGGAGCTGGCAGCAGAAGTGTGGGTTCTTTGCTGGTTTGGTATTGCTGAAGAGTATCTAAAAGAGGCCTGTAGATGACATCGTCTACAAGGGTATAGGATTGAAGCTTCACTACATCAGCAATTTCCATGTTTAGTCCTCCAAGAAAATGAGCAATGGTTTGTTCCCTAGGTTCTTGCATTTCACAGCACAACATCAACATCACGAAGTCCTTTACATAATTTTCCACACTCGAACCCCCTTGGTGCCGATTTTGCAGGCATAGGTATAGCTCATGTCAGTAGTACTTGGTTAGAAATCATCTCTGCATGAGCATTTTCATCAGTCCCCAGCTCATGACATCCCCTTCTCCATCTCTTCGTCGTTGATCTCAAAGCTTTTCCCACAATAGGTTTGCATACTCAGAAAATTCTAATGCATTTAACCAACACTTTCTTTCTTCGGGTTATTGATGCTATTCAAAAATCTTATCAACCTTCTGGACCCAATCCAGACATTCTGTTGATGAACTAGATCCAGCAAAACCTGGAATTTGAAGCAAATCTGGTAGTCACCTTCACGCCGTTCAGTTCGTGCATCGTGAGGATTCTGAAATGCAGAACCTAGGTCACAATGGTTCATTTATTCTTCAGGTTTGTCATGGTGAGAACGGGTAGAAGGAGTTCCAATAGATGGCATGATTGAGATGCTCCACTCACCCCATACCAACACCATGATCTGGTTTTGCTCCATCAAAAATCTGTGTGATACTGGTGGAGGAATGAAGTTCTGATATGCCATCTCCTCAATCTCAATCAAAGCACTAAAGATAAGAAGTTGCGTTAAGAGGATCCTTCAGAATTGAAAAACTACAAGAACGCCCGACTAAGATTATGAAGGACAAGGCACTAATGATCTATCCTAGTCAGAAGGGCTCACTGAAGTAGAACCAACCACCCAATCTGATTTGAACTCAAAACATTGCTTGGTGAATGGAGCATTAATGACTTCAGCAAACTAAAGGTAGTTTGTTTACTCCAGCAGGAGGCCATTCAAGAGTAAAGCCACATTCGAGCCAACTAGGAGATTCTCAGTATCTCTTAAAAGCTCCAGTTGGCTAATATTGTGGATAGACAGTTTGAATTTAATGTTCATTTAGTGGCCTTAGCAATTACCAAGACACCAATTATAGCAAGCTCATAGATAACTGAACTTGTATCAGCATTTTACTAGGTGGTAATCTATTTCTTAGGAAAGTCTTTATAGCAAACTCATAGATAGTTGAGCCAGTATCAACATTTTACTAGGTGATTGTCTATTTTCTAAGAGAGTCTTTATAGCAATTAATAAGGCTAGAACCTAGCTCAGGGGGTTGTTATGAGTAAAAATAGGATCAGTTCTAAGGAAATTTCATTCAGTTGTTTCCAGCATTTCCTTCAAATCTCTCTCTTATCCTTAACCGGTGGCAAGTGAGTCGGTCTTTATCACTTTGGTGAGTCATATCCATCATGTGGTAGACAGTGTGCGCGAATCCTCTTAGCTTTAATTTCTTATCTTTTGGTACTTTTATTGAGATTGAAAGTATGGCAGGAAAAGATTTTGATGCCCCTCGAGTACCACGAGGTAGGTCTTGACCAAGCACAGATCATGGCACTGCAACATGGAGAGGAGGCACTCGCAACCCAAGTAGCACAGCTGACCCAAAGCCTTTAAGAATGGATGCGACAAAGAGCTCCTTCTCCTAACTGTATATGATTGTCATATCATTATTTATATATTAACAAATTATATAATAAGATAAATTATATATTATTATAATAATTATGTATATAATATATAGTAAGGAATCGTAGAGTGCCATGTGGTGCTCTTTGATTTATATATATCTTTTAATCATGAGATCTGAGTCGAAATTGGACCTGAAAATGGCAAACTTTAGATTATGAGTTCGGATCTTAAACCAATGATTCAAATCCAAAACCAATGGTTCGAACCGGAACTAAACCATCAATTTTCACAGCGATTCCGATTTTGGGCCGCTTTTGTATATATACAAAGCATAACTGAACCAGACCATACCCGGTTCTGATTCCAAGCGGTTCAGTTCCAGGTCAAACTATCGACCCGGTTCTAACCAGCCATGTCTAGTTGTTGGTTTCCTAAAATCCATGAAAGCAATAAAACCTTTTTAAGTACACAAGTACCCATATTAGAAAGAGTTTTCATCCCACAAGAATCTAATTTCTGACGTTTTAACCAACATACATGTATTTCCAACAATGATCAAACTCTAAATGCATAATACATATGAAAAGTAATGTTCCCGTATATGCATATATATTTTGGAATATATCATTTGTATATGCACATTTAATTAATGTATATCCATATATGTGTGCATAAATCAAATGGGAGAATATATCTATTTATTATAAAGAAGTCTTCTTGTTTAAACTCAAACACTATCTATTTATTATAAAGAAGTCTTCTTGTTTAAACTCAAACACATGCACACATACATTTTTATACGAAATCATCAAATGTACGCAAAAAAGATATATAGGAGTGGACTTGTGTATTATGTACTTAGTATGTATAATGCTCAATTTAAAGCCATGTGAATATGCATATTATGCATAATAAACTCATCTAAGGCTCAACTTGATGGGCTTAGGACGAATTGGGTGTGAATGACCTAAATAAGATTGGTCAAATACGTTAAATAAACTGGTTTAATAAATGAGGTGTCAAGTTAAGGAAACAAAGGTTTAGTTTCATGGGAGTAATTAGATTTAGGCTCAAGACTGAAATGTACTTCAAAAAAGGCTAGATTCAAGCTTTGGACCCGGACTAGTATTGGATGGCTCTTAGTGGGGCCCATTCTGACATTATATGACTGCTACTAGATCTCTAAGCTGGATCTTGTCTCTTCTCCTTCAAAGTATCTGTGTTAATTGAATTCATTGATTAACTAGACCCGAATCTGTTCCATAAGTATTCCTCCTTATTTGTCTTTCTTTCAAAATGAACCTGGATTTGTGGCTGTATTAAATTGAGCTACAATAGCGCCATGAATCGTAAGCTTTTTTCCTTTTCACAAGTCATCTAAACTTACTTTCTAATGTGAGCTAATTTTATGATAATTAGCACTCAAGATATTATGCCTTTAGATTGACTTTTTGAAAACTAATTATGAAAATCAAATTTTCCTAGAAAAAATTTGGGTTTTAGACATCTCCATGATATGAAAGATAAATTTGTCATAATTTAGTATGCAATCTTTTAAGTCATAATAAAAGATAATATATATATATATATATATATATTGGTTATAGTAAATAAGATTTACTTTATCATCCATTCTCTATTATAGATTGAGAAATGATGAAAAAGATATATTATTATGCACTCTAGCAATGTCACCTAATTGTGTACTAATGAAGTTGTGGTAGGCTGATTTTCCACGTGTTCTTGACTTTCTCTCCTTGTTCTGATGGTGCTCTAGATTTGAATCCCCTCTTCTAGTCCCCATAGTGCTTTCTATGTACATGGTCCATTACCTTTTTGAGACTTACTATAGATGATGAATTGGCTTTACCCTAACAAATGATGTCATTGATGTTGTACCTCAGACAAAGACTATGTATAACTATATATTGTAATGTATTTGTATAGTAAACAATTCAATACAATAAAAGATCATTTAATGTAACAATACTTGCAGATTTTCAACTAGTGTCCTCATCAAAAAAACTGTTCAATTTTCTTATCCTTATAATAGCCCATAAAAACTTCAGATGTTATGATTGGTGGGTCATCTGCCCCATGGTCTCCCTCCTATGTCATAAAAGAATTTGAAGGTTGGGAGCAAAATATGATATAAATTACTCAAGATCAATAAAGTCATAAATTGATGCCTAATAAAAGACTTAGATCCACAATTATGTTCATTTTTGTATTGTTTCTATAATAACATGGGTTGAACCTAAACCCAAACCCCAAACCATATCTGCCCAGGGTGAAAACACAATAACATACAATGTGTTACTATGCTAAGAAAGAGATGGGGAGGGTAAAAAGGCAACCATCCCTTGCCTTTTTCCATGGAAATTCAAGATGGATCTTTGGAATAAATGATTGCATGAACAATTGCAGTGTCAAGAGAAATCAGGCGACCAACATCATGAAAATCGATGGGAATTCAGTGAGTTATAGCCTATTTTTTGGATTTTCATTTTTCTCAAATTTTCATGAGAAAACTGGTTGTTGATCATCGTTTGGGTATAATCAATTGGAATCCGATGGGTTGAAGCGTTGAGGTACCACGAAGGGTTTTGGTAAGTCGTTAGTGTCATTTTGGTCAGAAAATGGTTTTGATTCGTCGGATTTTGCATTTTTTGCAACATCTCCTTTTCATCATTGTTTTTTGGCTAAACGCCACCATCAGTGGTTGTTATTGGACTTGATCGAAAGAGGAGAGATTGGCATACATCAGGGTATCATCGGTGGCCTTGATCGTTGCCAAAAAATAATGAAATAACCGCCAAAAAAACAAGGAAAACACCCCTTTTTGGGCGTGTCTTGTTGACCTGTCGTGTATAACACGTTGTGTCGAGTCTAATGCATTGTAGAATGATAGTGAGTCGTGTCATACCATCACGCTAATTGTTCTGTGTCAGATAGGCAATATCTTGTGCCAAAACCAAGTTTTGGGTCATGGGTTCTGTGTTAGAAATAGGTTATGTTTGAGTTGGGTCTTGGAACAGGTTATGGGTCAAAAACAAGACTTGTTTCAGTAGGTTTTGACCAGGTTCTATGTCGATACAGGAACACAGACTACGATGTCATCTAGTTGGGATTGGATATGGATTCAAATAACAGTTCAGATCAAAGACAACTTAAATGGATCTAAGTTGAGTTTGAGATCTGATTTGGACACGATTTGTTGCAATACACTCGTAATTAAATGAACTTTAATATTTTAATTATTTTTAATCATTTAGAGATTAAAATTGAAAGATTTTATGGTAAAAGCGACCCAACATTTTGGGGATTTGATCTTAGTGCTCCTTAAGGTCGGGGTTGTACATCTTTTTATAGAATCATGTTAGAAGTTATTTCTTGTTTTAGATAGATTTAAATATGCGTGATTGATAAATATGTTTTAATAATGTTTATGAAATGATATTTGTAATTATGAGTTATTTCTTATGCTTTTGACGTGGAACCTTTTATGGATTGGTTGATAAGGACTATGTTTTGATATACATGTGCTGGTATGAATATGATATTTAAATTTTATGTGGATATGGATTTGGGTATATGTGGACCTAGATATGAGATTGTAAATGTGATAAATTGGAATTGATTCTGAAATATAATAATGTGTAAATATATGAGAGTTGAATATTTTGTTTGAGTTAGATTTGACTGTTCTCATCTTTGATTACTGCTCACGTTCACGTTCACGTTCACGCCTGCACGAGAAGCGATCACATGGCATCAGTTTGAATTGGGTCGTGGTCACGACTCGTGTGGTTGTGATAGTTTTCTTTTCTTCCACCTCTTGAATTTTCTTGTCACTTAACTAAAACTTACAAAATCTCTACTAGGTGGAGGTCGGGAAACCAATTACAAGACTTTCTTAAAGAAGAGGATACTTTGCTGAAATAAAGCATAAAATACTTTATCTTGACTTTATTGTCATAGTCACTCAATGCACTTTATAGGGTCTTTCTAGAAGTTATTTTGAGCATGTAGCTTGGGATAGGTATGTGGATTTTTGAATGCTTGGAGGTAACTTTTTCTAAGAAGGCTAAATAGATAATATATTAAACGGTTTAAAATGTAATTGTAATAATAATAAATAGTGAACATACTAGATAATCCTCTCAAATAGTATAAAAGATTCCTCTTGCATTATCATCCTTCTATATCTCATGTAGAGGATTTATGTAGCATATGAGGGCATGGTCCAACTTCAAACAAATATCATCCAATTGGTTTGAAGTTAAAACCATACATCATCCAAACCTCCCCCTCTCGAAGTATGCGATAGCGTAAAATGGTTTTACCTATTCCTCGTTTTGTAGTAGGTGTTACAACCATTTCATCTTGTATTTCTTCTTGTTAATATTTACTTGTTTTGCAACATCATAATGTTCCTCTACAGTCATGAGTCACTTTTTGTGTCTTCGCATGGCATGTAAGTATCTTTCATTCATGCCTTTTAGTGAAATATGCTAATTTTATAGTGAAAAAACATAATTTTCAATGAAAAGATAATCATAATATTATACTCTTATCATTATGATGATGATGATGTTTACTACTACTATCCTCATCATGCTCACCTCTTTCTTTACCTCATCGAAGTAGTAGTATTAATTATCCTTTCTCTGTAAAACAGTTAGGCATGTTAATATCATTAGCAAATAATATATGAAATTACTAAAAAAACAACAATAGTGAAAAAATATGAAAACCAACATAAGATGAAATCAAGCATACATTAGCAAAGGTCAATAACTCAACAAATGATACTACTATCATAAATTTCTATACCAACTACAACAAACATATCCTCCATTGAATCTTCAATCAACATTTCATATGTAACTCTTAGCCTACAATGACAAAAATCTCAATCTCGCCTGTTTTGGTTATTTGCGTATCAGACTTATAATGTTTATCATGGAAATATATGTGCTTTGTCATAATGATTGCAGAGACATACAAACTAGTATTAACTTAAATTCATCAGTATGTCATCCTCTACCTATGTTATATCAAATACACTTAAATTAAAACATAAGCTTCTCTATGCCTATAAAAGAGGTATTCTGAGTGGTACGTACTCCTTGTAACACTCTACAATGAAACTTGTAGTCACTATAAAAGAACGATTCTAATTATTCAATATTTGAAGGTAAAGGGTTCATATCAATGCTATATTTATTGGTAGATTGACATTTTTACACCTTAACGTGTACACGTACCTGTCACTGCATATTTTATCAAATAAAATACAACAATATATTAACAAATATAAGATATACTTGCATACTTATCAAACCAATCAATAATATTTTACTGTATTGTTTTCATTGGATATGAATATCGCCCTTTGCTTGACACTTCTCGTTTAACATGTTCCTATGGATGCTACACAAAAAGATGACAATTGGTTTTGCTCTCAACGAAATTCAAGCTACTATATGAGAATTGTATAAATAATAGATAAAACCTTATATTATGAAGGGATGAATGCTCAACGTGTTGTCTTTCATATTTCTGTCGAGCCGCAACTTGCTACAACGAAAAGCCAAAAGGGAAGCGAACACATGAAGCGTAAGAAAAAGCAATGGCTTTCTTCTTCTTTTTCTCAAGTGGAAGTTGTTTTTAACGAATTCACGTGAAAAGGGGAGGGTGCCTCCCGTGAGTGTTCCATAGTACGCACATTTGAAATGTATTCGTTCTAGTACATACAGGATACTGGTGGCAATTTTGTCGTTCAGATAACGTTTGTTGTGGCATTTCATGTTCGTGTTGAAAACAGGTTCAGCTTCTCTTCGTGCACTTTGGTTGTAAGGAATACAAACTTCTCTGGTCTCTCTCTGATGGGATTTTCTATCGGGTGCTATATTGTGAGCAAACTTTTGTTTCAGGTTTGCATTTGTGCCTTGTCATTTCATAATGCAACCCATTTTTATAGTCACTTTCAGTGTAAGCAGGTCTTGTGTGGGGTCCTCGTTGCTTTTAAAAATTGGCTCCCTTAATATAGTAGGAAACGAATTGGGTACAAAAGCAAATCCAATAAGCCAAAACACAAATTCTACAAAGGTCTTAATATCTCACCTCAAACTGCAAATTTATGGGATTCGGGTCCGCTTATTCAACCATACTGAACTGGATTGTTCCAAGAACTCGATCTTATTTGACGCATTTTCATATGACATTCAATTATGAAATTACCCAGGCCCAGGTTGATAAGTGAACCAAATTTGAAACCTGTGTTATGGATTCTGATAAATACAGTAATATTCGAATTGGATCATGAGATGCTGACTAGCATTGTTTGTCCCTGATTTTGATCCGAACTGCACGACGACATTGCCTGCCCCCAACTTTGTATCGTATGGATTCTTCAGTTTACAGAATTTAAACAGGATTCACCGCTATGAACCATTTAGGTTCAACCAAACAAGGTCAGCAGGCCAGGCTTGGTGATCCGAGTTCGCTATAACTGCACATGCTCTATACATCCAGGTATATCGTGTCCGAGTCTTATTTTTCATGCCACTGCCAGACTCGGATCTAGGTCCTATCAAGTCTTTCATAAAAAAACACACTACTCAAATCTCATTAGAAAAATCTAAACCACACCCCAAAATAATACCTTTTTTATTGCTTTTAGACTGAATTTCGGTGGATTTAATTGATAGTTAGGTTGAAATCCAAAATGATATAACCGCACATGGCTGCATATATTTTATTAATTGGACTTGTGAGTTTGACTTTGATAAGTACATGGATCTATTATGTCATTAATTAAGCCTTGACGCTACCGGGTTCAGTTCAGTTCTGATGGGTTCAAGTCAAACCCAACCTGTTGACATCCCCAGTCCCTCAAAGATAAACGATGCTGATGCATTGACGTTCTTATGTTTCTCAACTCCAACAGTCCCGTGGTGGATACACATTGAATTCAACTCAGGTGGGGAAACCGGCCTTCAAGAATATATACCCTACTGTAAGGTTTAACTGTGAGCAACACACACATATCCCACCTGTTAGCTTACTATTGCCCACCCTATAATATTTTCTGGATTTACCATAGATATTATCTACAAGAACTTGCTGGAACAAGATATAAAGTCGACAATGCACGAAACTTTGATGATTGACAAATATCGGGGATTACTATATGCACGTCTCTTTTACTATCTACATAACTTTTTTTCAAAAAATATCAAAATTATTCCTCATATAAATTCTCTCTCCTCTCACACTCAATAACATCATTTTTCTCTCTTCTCCCACCACTTTTCAGTAGGAGTTTATCTTGCCGGATCTCTTTACTCTGATGATGCATGTTTTATTTAGTATTGTTGCATTTTTTACGGCTGAACATTCTTATAAATCTCATCAAAAAAGAAAGAAAGAAGAGAAAAAGAATAATCAAGAACAAAATAAAATGAAACAAAAAATAAAATCAATAATAAAAAGAACAAAGGAGGTAGAAAATAAATCAAGAAAATAAAAAGCTAGATCAAGTTTTCGACTCGAGACATGGCCGAGTGCATCTCCCCAACGAGGGAGATGCGTCTCAAATCAAGAACTTGACCTAGCTTTTTCATTTTGATTTTGAATGAAAATAAAATCAGTACATCAAATAAACGATAAAAAATATATTGAATCAACGAAATACCCACCGAATCACTAAAAACCTCTTTGAATCAACCTTTTTTTCCTTTTCCTTTTCCTTTTCTTCTTCCTTCTTTTTTATTTTTCTTCATTTTTGATCGATTTGAAATACTATGAGATAGTATATGGTTCAATATTGTATATTGGATCGAGCTTGAAGTCATGAGTCATTAGAAAAATAGTATAGGACAATCGACGGTAAGGAGAGAACCAGCCAAGGGAGGAAGAGAAAGGAGATAGAGATTTCATTTTCAGATTTTAGTAGGGCTAAAATCAAAATCACAGTAAAAAAAGAGTGCAGCATCATTTAGTCATGCTTGATCGTCATATACGACTTTTAGCTCATGGCACGACACCTTAAAGTGTGGTGAATATTTTCCTTTTCCTATTGTGAATGTCTCCTACATTCGCCAGCATCAACATTTAGATAAAATGATTCCTTTAAAAATTGTTAATAGTTTCTTTGCAAATCAAGATAGGTGGTTTATCTTATCTTAGTAAAAGAACATGTCTTAGAATAACCAAGCTCAAGACATAAAAAGCTTCTTATCAGAGTATCCAACTTAGATGGTACTGATGATTTATAAACCATTTCTTGCCAATACGACGAATCCATATTATGTTGAGTTGCTCGGTAATCGTGCCCATAGAGATGAATGGACACATTTAGTGTATCATTCCGGGTTTCTACAAGCATGCCCATTTTTGTGTCGTTGCATGTTTCTCATAAGGATTCCTAGAAATATAAAAGGGTGTCTTGGAAATTAATTACCGCATAAGGAGGTCCTAGCTAGTTAGGTCTCAGCGTGTCTCCTGTAAGGGACAAGTGAAGCCTGAAGTGAGTTGAGAGGCTCTTTTGGGTTCGAGTTTATACAACTTATCAATGTTATAGAACTCATACCGTATCGTATGATATAATATAAGTTTATCGTGTAACATTACCTGAAATTGTATGTTTCGTGTATGCATATCACAATTATGTATTTATCGATCCATATCACACCATATTGTGTGAGTTGATGCTTATTTTTTTAAATAGCCATAATCCCATGAGCCATATGCTTTATTTTTAAGGCAAAGGTAATTTGCTAGTTAATCAATCTCATAATTCATTCATATGTATAATTGTATATGTCTATTATGATATTTCTTATGTTTTTTATAAATTCTTTTATTGACAAATGCAAAGAGATAAAAGGCAAGAAAGGTGCATTACGACCTAATTAGATACAAAAATATTGATATTCTAAATGAGTGGGATTGAAGAAGAAGAACTTCCCAATATAATAGAACATAAAAATTGGAGAGAAGTACTGGCAAAAGCATAGATTGGAAATGATGATGATAATTTTGAGCCTATAGAAGAGAAGAGAGATAATAGCAATGATGATGGGGATGGGGATGATGATACAGGTGTCATTGTTGACCTTGATTACTCTAGTTTTGACGTCAATATTTTGAGTATGATAAATGAACCTTGTGTTGCATAATGAATTTGAAGTTTAACCTAGTCCAAACAAATTGTAATTGATGACTTAGTAGTTAGTTAGTTACAACTTATGACACTAATCTTTTTCATATGATGGTGTAGTTTAGTTGGTCTTGTCACATTATTGCTTAGTTCTTATTCTTATTATTAATTATTTAAGTGTTAATTGTTGTTATTTACTTAGTAACATTCAATTGTTTAGCATATTATCACTTGATTCAATTTGATGTATTGACAATTTGATTCAATGTTATTTTTAACTATGTTTCAGATTGTATTTTCTAATACTACTAGTTTTTGTTAATTAACTGAGTTTTCTTTATTTTTAAGATTTTTGAATTTTATCTAATAAATCGGTAAAACTGACACCATATCACATTGTGTTGTACGATGCAGTTATCATGTGTCGGTGTCTCACACCATATGGGTACCGATATGCTTTTTACAACATTGCAGTTGATGACCCTCAGAATCACTAGCCGATGTAATAATGTTTCTTTCTCATTTGTTGGTTTAGGTGCCTGAAGTGCATAGGAACTACACTAATCCATCCCAAACTTAACGAATAATCTCAATTGAAGTCACAATATACTATATGGGAGGTTGAGTGGAAAAAATAGATTGATCTGTCCCCATAGTTCACCCAAAAACACACAATGAGAATTTGCTTTAAGGTGTTATTATTTATATACCTTTTTCTACTAAACATGTACCCCTTCCATTATTTTTTTAAAAATTACCCTTGTTCGTTTTTCTCCCTCTTCCATTTTCTTTGCAGAGACATAATTTTCTCAAAGAAGACATGTCCACTGCACATCACACTTCAAACAGTGACCGCCTTAGATGCATTGCTTGTTTTAATGTAACACATCTCAAACGCGTCTCATTTTATGTTATCTTTAGAATAAAGATGCTCCCACAGTACGTTTCTCTTTAAGCAGTGACACATCATGAGTATGTTTTGTCTTTTAAATAAAACATGCATTATGTACGTCTTATCATCAGTCGCTGGTTTCTTTTCTCGCATGAAACGTTTGTCATGATCAACCATTAGAAATATATTTTCTATCATTTTATGTGAGATTTATTTTTAGATCAAAAAAAAGATTGAGAATAATAGAGAAAGAAGTCCAAAAGAGATCAAGATAGATCGAACAATTAAGAGAGAGAACGAGATTAAAAGAGATCACTGGATAAAAGGAGATTAAGAATGGTTGTTTGGAGGAAAAGACATGGTTCAATCAGGTTTAAGATGCTTTGAACAAAGTAAACACTTAAATTTTTTTAAGAAAATGTGGTTTTAGTTTCGATTCAAAGCACATGAAATGATATCTTGAGTTTTAATTTTGCAAAGACTTATGCAACATATCTAGGTTCGGTTTATTAATGAATTTAGTTAACATGAATATGAATATTTTAAAGAGAATAGACAAGATCCAAGTTAGAAATTTGATAGCGGTCATATGGTGTTAGCATGGGTTTCACTAGGTGTCTCCAACATTAGTCCATACAGAGTCGTTCAGAGCTTGAGTCCGACCCTTTTGAGGTACATTTGAGTCTTGAGCCTATATCTGATTATCCAATGAAAATAACCTTCCTTAGGCTTGAAACCTTATTAAGTAAACCTTAGTTGGCTTAACCTATTTGAACGACCTTGTTTAGATAATTTGAACTCAATTTATCTTGAACTCGTCAAGTTGAGCCCTATATGAGTTCACTCTTCGTAACATGTGGTTTTAAAGCAAAAATTATATATATTGAATACATAATATGTAAGTTGACCCTTACATATATTTGATAATTGTGTATAAAAATACATGGATATGTACATATATGCTTGAGTTTATACAAGAAAACTTTTATAATAAACAAATATATTCTCCCATTTAGTTTTGGGGGCACCTTTTTTCACATGTTGAGAATATATATTGGTTGGTTAAAACATGAGAAATCAAATTCTTGTGTGGTGAAAACTCTTTCTAATGTTGTTTAATTACTTATGTGAATAAAAAAATGTATTGACTTTTATGGGTTTTGCTAAACCAACAACATTATCTTTTACTTATTTACATAAGTAATTATTATTCACTTCACATTTCATATTTATGTAATTAAATAAATTGTTCACATCTGAAATAAGCTCAGCTAATCTGGCTTGACTTGACCCAATGGCCTAATCTACTTAGCCCACCCAAGTCCATCAATCAAAGTTTAAAATCATAGACCAAAATCCATGTTGGATTTAATGTTAATTAGGGTTGGGTTAATTAAACTCATGTACATTAATAATATTTAATTCATGTTTAATATCCCTAAATATTCAATTGATGTATCATTGATATATGTGAAATTCTTAAAGTATAAAAAGTCACATGTGAGAGATTTGTGGACCAAGAGAAGATAAAGTTTAATCCCATATAGAAGAATGAGACATCCGCACATGTCCTTTTATATAGTTGGTAGATCAAGAGCCTTAGTTCAAAGAGCTTGGGCTTTGGCCAAGCTTGGGTTTGGATTTGAGAATTGTCTTCATGTACCTTTTGTACGAAAACTTTTGATCTAACAGTAAAAAAATGTTTACATGGGAACGATTATAGGACAGAGAGTTGCATCATTTGGATCACAGTAATCCATCATGTAACGTATAAATAAAGGATTAGAGCTCCCTAATCTATACTTATGCGATGAACATTCTCTTCTCTCTCCTCTCCCCTATGCCCGTGTTCTCTATGGTTGTGTGGTTGCTCCCTAGTTTCCTTCTTCTCCAATCAATGCGACTGAGGTATGATCGAAGACGACTTAAAACAAGGTACGTTGTTTTAGGTTGTTTGCATTTTATTCTATGAGGAAAGTGTAGGTACCTATGTACTATGTGGTGGGACGTTGATTTCTTTAAGACAAGTCTGCAAGGACTACTTATACATATAAGTTTTTTTATTACTACTTTTGCTTGTATTTTTCTTATGGTTTGTTTATAGCTTTCTTTGGATTTGCAGTTATTATTGATTGAGGCATGTTTATAATTGTTGTATATTGGTTTCTTATGCATGTATTTCTATGTTTTTTTCTAATAATCTTAGAGAAATCAGTATTCTCTGTAGTAAGCATATCTTCTTTTGCTACACTCTGACCTAAGGTCGATTTGACCTGGATGAAAAAAAAAGATTTTCTTTCCTCATTTCAAATGCTGGTAGCAACATATGAAAATCTGGTTAACTATATTAGGGTTGCACTTGTATATCGAGTTGAATTATACCCAACCCGCTGATACTAACCCTATTAGCTCAAATAAAATCATTGAGTGGAAGGAGAAGGACACCTTGTGTCGCTATTTTAAGTTATCGATACTATCAAATATTTTATTTGTTGTTTATACTTCTTTTCCTTACACGACAATGAAAGATATGTGGATTGTCTTGAATCAGAAATATAATACTGAAGACTTTGGTATTAAAAAGTATTTCGTGGCCAAATTCATTAAGTATCAAATGGTAGAGGGGAAATCTATGACCAAAAAGACCCACCAATTTCAGTTTTTATGCCATGGCCCAAAGAAGCCAAGATGGGGCTTCTTGAAAAGTTAATTGTTATGTCTATTATTGAGAAATTTCCTAAGTTTGGGAGGGTTTCGGCTTAGATATTAAAGATAAGAAGAGTAAGATGACCTTTGATGACCTCATAGTAGATATAGGAATAGAGAAAGAGCATAAGTGTTACAAATATGCCTCTAGACCACACATGTAGGGTTAACCTAACGGTCGAAAGGAAATAACCTAGTGATCATAAGGGAAAATAAGAAAATCATAAAACAAAGACTAAGATAAAAAAAAAAAACTAAGAATAAATCATGTTGAGTTTGTGGTCAAGTTGGGCATTAGGCGGGGGATTTCTTTCAAAGAAATCTAAGAAATTTGCAGTCGCTGAAAGAGTTATGATCAACATGGTGACCACTACGCCTACTAGTGATGGGTATCTATCTCTTAAACCCCATCTCCTTTCTATTCATTAGTCAAAATACTGGATTATAGACACAAGGGTGAAAGGCGTGTGAACTTGAAGTTTCATTCGAAAAAGATTATAACTCTTTAGAGAGTTAGACATATTTAATGATTCGTTGGAATATCCTAAGTGGTTCTGATTTAGTTAAGAAGGAATTAAAGTTAGGCTGCAAATATAATAAATTCGTAATTACATGATTTAGTATAGGGTGTTTCTTTGGAAAGGGCTATTTGTGTGATACAGAGGATATGTTTAAAATTTATGTGAAACCAATTGTTAATTCTTATATGAATTTCAATGTTAATAAAGCCTCGACTTTTGCTTCCTCTTTTTCTTTTGTGTACAATATTAAATTATTTGATATATGACATACTAGATTAGGTCATGTAAACTTTGATTTCATGAAAAGAATAATGAACTTAAACTTTATCCCTAAGATTGTCATAAACAACCTAAGAGACATTTCTATACAATTGATAGGAAATTCAAAATTTTGAATTTGATGGACACTAATATTTGTGAATTCAATAGAATAACTAATAGGGATAACAAAAGATATTTTATCATATTTATTAATGATTGTAGTAGACACGGTTATATTTACTTGTTTAAAAGTAAAGATGGAGCTTTAGAAAAGTTTCAAATATTTAGAAATGAAACATAAACTCAAACATGAATGATACTTAAAAGATTAAGCTCTGATAGGGAAGGAGAGTATATCTCAAATCTTTTTCAAGATTACTATCAAAACAACGATATTATTCATGAGGTTATTTCTATGTATTCTCTCCAGTCTAATGTAATAGTTGAATGAAAGAATAGAACTCTATGTGATATGATTAATGTTTTATTTCAAAGTTCTACGTTACTTGCTTATATGTGAGAAAGCTTTGAGTATGACTTGTCATATTTTGAATAGAATGATTTTTCAAGTATAAAAGACTACTTTTCTTATGCTCTTTGAGATTTGCAAGGATAAAAAAACTAGTCTCAAATAACTCATAGTGTGGGGTGTTTTGTAAAAGTACTCATCCGTGAACAAAAGATAAAGAAATCGGGACCTAAAATGGTAGATGTTATATTTTTGGGTTACGTGTAGACAAACTATGCGTAAAGATTCTTAGTCATTAGATCTAATATTTTTGGCATAAATGTTAACACAATAGTTAAGCTTTGTGATGTTATATTGTTTGAGAGTGTATTTTTCATAAAAACTAGAGTTCCCTAAAGTGTATCTTTTAAAGATTTTGACCCTACTATTGGTTTCATTCCTGATCACGTGAAAATGATGACAAATGTACGGATGACTCTAATTATGTTGTTTTTATATCAAACGGCTCTAAGAAAATAATTAAACCAAGAAGAAGTAAATGACATAGGATATCGAAGGACTTTGGAAGTGACTTTGTTGCTTTCAATGTCGAGGATCATCCAATCACCTTCTAGCAAGCTATGACCTCATCCAAAGTTATGTTTTAGAATGAAGTTGTTAACGATGAAATTCAGTCAATTCTCTCTAACGGTACTTGGGAATTTATAGATTTCCCTCTTAGTTGTTATACTTTGGGTTGCAAGTGAATTTTTAAGAAAAAACTGAATGTAGATGAAACAATAAATAAGTAAAAAGACAAGGTTAGTTGCCAAGGGATATACAAAAAAAAAAGGAATAGATTACTTTTATATGTATTTTCCAATTTATTGGATGACCATCATTCGAGTGCTTACAGCATTAACATTCGTATATAACCTTACAATCCATCAAATGGATGTGAAGACTGTTTTTCTATATGGTGACCTCTATGATGAAATTTATATGAAACAACGATAGGAATTTGTGGTCATGGGAATGAGTCTAAGGTATGTAAACAATGCATTCATCGTTCTTTACTTGTACATAGATGATATATTGTTATTTGGTTTAGATATGAGAATAATAAATGAGACTAAGTCCTTATTATGTAATAAGTTTGAGTTGAAAGATATGGGTGTGGCTGATGTAATTTTATGGCTTAAAATCATAAGATCTCCTAATGATATATAATAATCTCTTAATCTCACTATGTTGATAAAGTTTTAGAGAAATTTGGATATACAAATTATAAACTTGTTAAAACCCCATATGATATAACTAAGGTTTTATATAAAATTGAAAGTGATGTTCACATGTCTCAACTATGACATTATCATATTATCGGTAGTTTGATGTATCTAACAAACTGTATACGACTAAATATTATTTTTGTTATGTGTAAATATTTGTTAAGATATAACATAGTAGAAAGCTCTATAAAGAGTACTTTGCTATGTAAAGAAAACTATTTCACTTGTATTGTATTATAATAAGGATCCTTATGTTATTAAAGGATTTAGTGATGCTAGTTGGTTAGTAAAGAACTTTAGGAATAATTGATCATTAGATATGTTTTTCTTGTGGATGGTGACACTATCACTTGGGAATATAAGAAACAAACTATATTAGCTCATTCTACCTTTGAAGCATAAGTATGTGCTTTGAATCATATCGGATTAGAAGTTGAATGGGTTAAAGGACTTATATCTAGTTTACCTATGGTAAAGAAGTTGCTTCCTATAATTTTAGTAAATTGGACTAACATTGCTAAGATTAATAGTTGTAAATACAATCAAAAGCAACTGAGAAACATCTAAGTTAGACTAAAGTCTATAAGGGTCTTGTGTCTAATGGGGTTATGATTGTAGATTTTGTTAAATCCAAAGATAATACAAGTGATTTTTTGACTAAGGATATATCAGTAGCCTTAGTTGAGAAATATAGGTTAGAGATTAAACTAAAACCCATGATTTATTCACAAGCAGTGACAACCCAACCCAATTGAGTGAAGATTCTCAAGTTCAATGTGGTAGTAATAAGTTGTTGGGTGAATATGATAACACTATGTATTATAATATATTATCAGTATTTATGTGATTGTCCTTTGTAAACCTAAAGTGTCATGATTATAAGTTTAATAAGAGTTTATTCTCTGAATGAGATCGAGTCTTAGGACAAGATGCTAGCAGTATATTCTTAAAGATGCCCCACTAAGTGATTGACATTGTGTAACCAAAATAGGGGAATTGGGTCGTTCCCTAAAGTCATTTATGATACAAAATATGAATGCACGATCATTAATGCGTTACCCTAAAAATCACGCTGTAACCGTTATTATATTGCTACCAATAAAAACTTTTACACCAAGGTTCATGTTCAACATGTATGTTCACCAAGTTCTTGTAAGGGTAATATTGAATAATTAAGGTAATGATTCAAATCAAAAGGTATCATTAATGAAAGCATAATATGATGCCTGGTTTGGGAAGATACTTTATACTTTAGTGCTTTATGGGGATTATTGAATTTAATGTTAATTATGATTGGATTAATTAAACCTATGTGAATTAATAACATTTAATTCATGTTTATTATCCAAAATATTCAATTGATGCATCATTAATATATGTGAAAGTCCTAAAGTGTAAAAAGTCATATGCAAGGGACTTTGCATGTGATGACGAAGAGAAAACAAAGTTTAGTCCCATATTGAAGAATGAGACAAGCTCATATGTCTTTTTATATAGTTGGCAAATCATAAACCTTAGTTCAAAGAGCTTGAAAAGGATAAGTTATACCACACTGCTTGTAGCAGGTCAACCTTGGGCTTGGGACAAGCTTGGGTTTGAGTTTGAGAATTGTCTTCGATCTATCTTTTTGTACGAAAAACTTTTGATCTAATGGTCAAAAGTATTTACACGAGAACGGTTACAAAACAAAGAGATGCATCGTTTGGATTAGATCTATAATCCATCACACAAACTATAAATAAAGGATTATAACTCACTTATGTGATTAACACTCTCTCTCCTATCGTCTTTGCTTTTTGTACTCTCCTTTGCTCATGTTCTCTACGGTTGTGTGACTAATCCCTAGTTCTCTTTCTCTACAACCAAGGTGACTAAGGCGTGGTCGAAGACGACCTAAAGCAATGTACGTGATTTTATGTTGTGTGTGTTTTTATCCTATGAGAAAAGTGTAGATACCTATATGTACTATATAGCGGTATGCTGATTTCTCTAAAGTAAGTTCGCAAGGGCGACTCAAATGGATAAGTTATCTTTTCTAATTATTGTTTTTGCTTGTGTTTTTCGTACAGTTTGTTTATGGTTTACTTTGGATCTGCGGTTGTTCTTTATTGTGGCATGTTTATAACTGTTGCATATTAGTTTCTTATGCATGTATCTCGAAGGTTTCTTCCAACAATCCATTCATGCCTAAACGAGACTTAATTGACCAAAGCCTCAATCGAAATTTTGGATGACTCCTAAGTGGGTGCCTCTTAGTTGAACAACTTGTTATGATTAACATGAAATGCTCGATTCAAGCCAAATTGAACAGCCACGGTTCAAGCCAAATGTAAAATCGGCTTGAGCGTAGTTCACACCAAATGAGTTTGCTAGCCGCGGTTCAATCAAATGTTGGCAAACTATAAATAGGGTTCAAAGCCCTCCTTGTAATCAATCCATGAAAATTCCAGTAATTTTAATTCAAGAGCCTTCTCTCTCTCCCCTTTTCTGTTAGTGTGCGTTTGTGAGAGTGCTCCACTAAGAATGAACCAATGGCTTCAATTTCTTTGATGGCATGCAAGATCTTCTAAACAATCCATTAATTTTGCGTTATAGTTATATTAGTTAGTTTTATATGATAGGTTCTACATTAATTTTCACATCAGTCGTTCAGCTTAATCTTCTAATAGACATCACGCAACATCCTATTAGATTTTAGGCCTTCTGTTTATTTGGCGACCAATATCATTTAGCATAGTAGTTACGTTAGATTTCACATTAGTTATCTTAATTCTCTTATTAATATTCTTTATGTCATTAGTTCGCATTAGCTTATCAGTTTGCATGCACAATAGTTATTTCATGTTAATTGTTCACGATACAAATACATATTAGTTTGCATTAGTTTCTCATATTAATTGCATCCGTTTCCTAATTTAGTTTTTTTTTTACTTAGCCATGCATCATAGGCATACTATTTATCTTTATTAGGTAAGTTCCACATATCAGCCACACTTCGATTCCATAACTGATAACACCCCACTAGTTGTTCACTAATGGTTTCTCACATTGAATAACAACCATTTACAACACTTGTATTAATCATCCCACGTTACTCTTCCTTTTCATTGCTCTATTACTCACATAACTCATCATTAATCATATACCTATTTCACTAATTGCACATTCGTTAGGTATTTCATTTTGTAACAAGCGATTCATATAGCCGATTATTTTCCGTACCCTATTTATCCATCCGTTACAACATGATAAACATGTTAATTCACATCTTATTCACATATGCCTTAACCTTTGTTCATCAGTCGTGTTAGTTATTGCAGCCATCATAATCGATTGCATAACTCTGCTAATATTTTTCATCCAGCACGCCATCTCTAGTTTGCAAGACTGATTTTATAAAGAAGTATTTGTTCTACTTGCTAACTCTTGTCTCTCCCATATAATCAGTCTCTCTCTTTTTAAAACCAAGTCATAGCCTCATAAATCATCAGTCGTAGCAACTACTCCTACTTAACCTAGATTTCCATAGCAAAGACCAACCCATAAAGGAACCTAAGCATCTTCCATCCAATCCAATCTACCCGAGTCTTACCCTGGTAATTAGCCTTTGTCTAGTCCCTAACTAGTTAGTTATCCCAGCTAAACCCGAACATCAAACCCTTTTAAATCTATAACCTATCCATTAAGCTATGAGTTCCTTAACCCCCCTAGATCCATACCTATCTACGTAGAAACCAAACCGATCCCTAATCTAAACCGCATCTCATATCTAATCAGTCAAGTTCTGTTCAAAACTCTATCGAGCTTAATGATTCATCATACAAGAACTAGCCGACTCCTAGAAAGCCTATATCCAACCCACATTCAAACGGACACCAAGCAAGCTCCTCATGCTTGAACTCACGTTTATCTCGAGTGTGCAGAAATTTCAGCTTCAACAAAGCAAGATAATATCTGGTGAAAAGAATCAAGACGGATCCACAATGCACAAAAAGCGATTATGGGTAAATTTCTAGAGACTTAATTTCTGATTTGTTCTATCTAGATTTGTATTTGTTAATTGAGGTTCTTCAAAACAAAAAATTTGCATGCATAAACCACTAGTTCCAATTATCCCCATAACATAGGATCAGCTTGTTTGAGTTTGAGGTTTAAAGTGTTCAAAACTCAACAAATCATTAAAATATTTGAAATTTTTATTAAAGTTAAATGTTTCAGCCTGGTTCTGATTCCATGGAAGTTGGAACAGAAACCGAACCGGGTGGTCTAGTTTCACCGATTCCATTTATGCCTAGTCTACTTCTTGCCAAAACCACCTTTGAAACGGGCCATGTAAAGTAGCAAGAACATTATGTTCTTTGAAACATTTCGTGCTTTCGTTCAATAACATAGGCAGTCAAGCCAGAACTTCATGTGGCCACACGAAATACGAGTAAAGCAGGATAACGCTCCTGCAATTTGTCATAACTTAGGCAGTCAAACAGAACTTTCTAAAGTTTTAGATAATAAAAATATTTTTGACGGATTCCACTTCATCTGATTCCAATCACGCACGCTGTCTATATCAATATATTATAATTATTCTATAAAATAATAAACAACTGTGGGAAAAGATAGTATACGAAATCGGCAACATCTCGCAACCACAAATGCGTGTACGCAAGCATGCTAGGACCGGCGACACAAGGCAACACGGACACGCACACAAAAAAAACCACCAAAAAGATTCGAGTGGGGACCTCTTTTGGATACCAAAACATGAAATTGCTGAGAACGTAACACCCAATGCGAGCAATTAGTACATGAAAAGTGTGTGTTCTAAAGTATAGTAATCACCTAACAAGGTATGATTTACATTGGTTTTCAAACCTTACTAAGTTTTCATGGGCAGAAAATCATGGTCCTCTTTTCCGGTAAGTATATATATATATATAGAACATTTTCAATTGCAAACACGTAACCAGACAGAGAAGACTGAAAAGCCTCTAATTTGTCGGATATGGCTTCTCGGCTCGGTTAACAGCACATGTTGGTTCCATCTCATTCACATGCCAGCTCATTCATTTGGGTCAGAGAGATGTAGTTGCTTGCCCGCATCATATCTAAGTTTAATTGGATGACTAAAACAATTATACATTTCTTCTTTGGATCAATCGTCTTTTCGTTTTCATTTGACATCTTTGTCGCATGCTTCATTTTCATTTCTTTTCCATCTTGAATTTTTATTTTTGGTCAAAAAAGCAATTAAGTTAATTTGCATGATAATTTGTTCAAATCAAGTTGATAAAACAAGTATTTGTACTTGTATCTATATCCATCTCTCTCTCTCTCTATATATATATATATATATGTAGAGAGAGGATATGTGAGATCGACAATAAAAATTTGAATCACTTTGCCTTTTAATGTAAGTACAAAGATATATCTGATTCAAATCTTTATCGTCTATCTCAAAGATCGAGAATTAAAAATATTAATGTAAGATTATGCACTAAAATATATTACGTGGTTAAGACTCTATATATTACACAAACATACATATATTATAATACAAATATAAAGTTTGTATATATACATATAAACAGTGACGGACTCACCTTAAGCAAAATCTAAAATTTGTTTGAGTTTGTCACTATATAAAGAAATACAAGTACCTCTCACTCAAAAAACATGATCACTGAGACAAGACATGGTCCGTCCTCCTGGAACCACCGAAAATTCCTGGTCCGGAAATCAGGAGATCGAAATCTATCGGATGAAAATAACGCGACCAAAATCGTCGTCCCTCCGCAAACAGGCGACCATTTGGAGCTTCTTTCGGCAAGTTCCTTTTTCCTGCTTTTGAGAAATTAAAAATTGTGTTCATTTTCCGTCGAAGAAGGGGAGTGTCATCATGCGGTTGGGCAGAGGAAGGCGTTGATTTGAGCTCAGGCACGCGAGTCTCACTGTCTTTCCAGTTGTTATCTCTTCCCTTTCTCCACTTGTATCTTTCTCTCTCTCTCTCTGTGTGTGTGTGTGTGTGTGTGTGTGTGTGTGATTCAGGTGCTCCCAGAACGCTACTTATCTATCATTTTCTCTTCTTTCCTCTCCGCATCTGCGTGGTGATCTTCTGTAGCTTGATCCCGACATGTATGATTCTCTCTCATTGCTTTGATTTTGCCAGAAACTGGATGGCTGGTCCCTTTAGATCAAAGAAAAGAAAGAATGTTTCTCAAAGTTATTGGAATTTACTCTTGTTAGTTGCAAGGCAATTCGAAGGAAAGAGTTTGGCATACTTGAATGCGTGATTGAGTTCCGTATATGTGTTCTCCTTCATATTTGGGCATCAATTGTGCGTGGTTTTAGCTTGTTTTCTGCTATTTGTGGTTCTCTAAGATCGGTGGTGTGTGCCAACGTGGCTTGGTATTTATGGTTCTTACAAGTTCGAGCGGATTTTGGCTTTAATTTAGAAAAGAAAATTTCGTTGAGTTTTTCCTCATGGTGATCTTCGAATTGTAGTTTGCTTGATTTACCATTTATCTTGTCTTTCTGCCTCCCTTTAGTTTTTCTCCAATGCGTGCTTGTTTATAATTCTGAGGTAGGAAGGGCAGTTTGCAATGGGCCCTTTTCTCTTTCTAGTGCGTTCGTCTAGCCATCGTTTTGTTGGCATGTGTTAGTCCTTTTGGTTTGTTAAATTTGATATTCCAATAGCATAATTTGGATTTTTGAAATCTGTTCATAAAGGATGAAAAGTTAATATCTTTTTCTTTGATCTTTTAATGAACTAGTGGTGGTATAAAGTTTCTTTGGTTTTGAATTGTTCAACTTCTCCCATTACAGTTATCCAATTAACGTCATGGTTTTGTGTTTTTGTTTTCTTGGACAGTAGACATTCTTACTTGGTATGTTGTTGCTGTGGATGATATCTGGTGGGCAAGCATCTTCGAGGTGGACTGTTTAAAGACTTGGTTTGAGCGTTGAAGTGTTAATCGGTTGCCAGATTTCTTAAACTGAGTTTGCCAAGCAAGCTGTCAGTTTGCCTTGCCCAAGTGTTTTCTTTTTCAAGGTTGTGCCTTTGTATTCTACTGGTACCCATGTCTCTTGAAGTGAACGCAACTTTGGCTAGCGTTGGTTCCTTCAACTCAGTTTTGATGAAACTGGGCTTTGTAAGTTCATCTGATCATGCATCTGTTGTTTCAATAAACATATTTGTGACGCTCCTGTGCACATGCATTGTTATTGGGCACCTTCTGGAAGAAAACAGATGGATGAATGAATCAATTACAGCACTTATCATTGTGAGTACCAACCAGACAAGCACAGAACAAAATTTGTAAGAGAGAGAACTTAGAGAACTTTAGAATTGACAGGGTTTCCATGGCTTTTTTCTAGGGCTTGTCTACTGGATTTATTATTCTTGTGACTACCAGAGGAACAAGCTCACATATTCTGGTATTCAGTGAGGATCTTTTCTTCATTTATCTTCTTCCACCTATCATATTCAATGCAGGGTATGTTCTTTCCTCAAAAATTTGGAGAAGTGACTTTCATTTTAAGATGCTATGTATTATCTCACCATGTGCATTTTTATGTTTCATCCATGTGTATGCGTCTTTGTGTTGTGCATGGTTGCGTTGCCTTCATGCAGAATGGCAGTTTTTTTTTTCTTTTCTGTCGTTTTCTGTGTGAGGTAGGTCTGCATGTTGTAGCATTAGAGGTAACAAGAGCTACACCTTATCATTAGGGTTTTAAGATGTTAGACCCAAAGTCTTTCAAATCGTACCAACTGTGTCCTTGGATCAGATCAGTCCTTCTCTTCTCCTTGTGATATCATTCCATCTTTGGACATCCTCTTTTCTTTGAAGTTCCTTCTCAAAGTCCATTGTCTGCTTCTCTCATCTTAGGTTTTCATACTTTAGAAGATACATTTCTATAGGAGGATTCTACTGGGAGTTGAGTTTGCACAAACAATGTCTGAAGTCCTATCTAGCCAATTATATTCAAGTATGTTAACTTTTAGCCATGAAGAACAAGTTAAATGGAATCATTTGGTGTTTGCAGCGATTGAGAATTTTCTCAATACAACAACAACAACAACAACTAAGCCTTTTCCCGTACTAGACGGGGTCGGCTACATGGATTCTTTGTTTCCACAGATCCCTATCATGTGCCATGTTAGCAGTTAACTCCCAATAAGCTAGATCATTCTTTATTGTTTCTTTCCAACACTTTTGTGGTCGTCCTCTACCTCTTTTAATACTTTCCAAATTTAGTTTTTCTAACCTTCTTACAAGTTCTTCTTTTGATCTTCTTTCTATATGTCCAAACCATCTTAAACGATGTTCTCTCATTTTATCCTCTATTTGTGCCACTCCTAATTTGTTTCTAATAACCTCATTATGTATACGGTCTTTTCTTGTATGACCACTCATCCATCTCAACATCTTCATTTCTGTCACAGACATCTTTTGTACATGTTGATGATTAACTGCCCAACACTCAGAACCATAAAACATGGCAGGCCTAATTGCTGCTCTATAATATTTACCTTTTAATTTTAATGGTATCTTCTTATCACAAAGAATACCTGATGCTCCTCTCCATTTTAACCAACCAGCATTAATTCTATGTGTAACATCTCCATCAATTCTTCCATCACTTTGAAAAATTGACCCTAGGTAGCTAAAACTTTCCTTTTGGAGAATACAATGTGTGCCAATTTTAATTTCTATGTCCTCTGAAGTAGCCAAATGATCAAACTTACATTCCATATATTTTGTCTTTGTTCTACTAAGTCGGAGGCCTTTGTTTTCTAATGTTTCTCTCCATAGTTCCAATTTTCTATTAACTTTTTCCTTAGACTCCTCCACTAATACAATGTCATCTGCAAATAACATACACCAAGGTACTTCATCTTGAATATGTTTTGTTAACTCATCCATCACCATTATAAATAAGTATGGACTTAAAGTTGATCCTTGATGTAACCCAATATTAACTTCAAAGAAGTCTGTCGTTCCTTCATGAGTCCTCACACATGTTTTTGCACCATCATACATGTCTCTTATAAGGTTAATATATGTCAATGGGATACCTCTTTTTTCCAAAATTCTCAAAAGAACCTCTCTCGGTACCCTATCATAAGCTTTTTCTAGATCAATAAAGATCATATGAAGGTCTTTCTTTTTTGCTCTAAAATGTTCCATAAGACGTCTTAAAAGGTGAATCGCTTCAATAGTAGATCTACCTGGCATAAATCCAAATTGGTTCTCTGTTGTACTTGATACTTGTCTTAACCTACGTTCGATAATTCTTTCCCATAATTTCATAGTATGACTCATTAACTTGATACCTCGATAATTCGCACAATTTTGAATGTCTCCCTTGTTCTTATATACGGGTATAAGTGTACTTGCTCTCCATTCCTTGGGCATCTTTTGGTTTTTCCATATTTCATTAAATAGTCTTGTGAGCCAAGTGATTCCTATTTCTCCTAGTATTTTCCAAACTTCTATAGGAATATTATCAGGTCCTACCGATTTACCACTCTTCATATGTTTAAGAGCCTCTTTGACTTCATTCTTTTGAATACGTCGGTAGAAATTGTGGTTTATATACTTTTCTGACTTGGCTAAATCTCCTAAACTAATACTAACATCTTTATTTTCATTAAAAGGATTATAAAAATAGTTTTTCCATCTATTTCTTATATCATCATTTGCCACTAGAATTTTTTCATCCTCGTCTTTTATGCATCTAACATAATTAAGATCTTTAGTTTTCTTATCTCTAGCCCTAGCTATCCTAAAAATATCTCTTTCACCCTCTTTTGAGTTGAGTTTTTTATATAAGTCCTCCCAAATCTTAGCTTTTGCTTCACTAACAGCCTTTTTTGCTTCCTTCTTTGCATATGTGCAAAAATATGCTTAAATTCGTTGCGAAATATGTACTATTGAATTTAAACCAAATATGATTTATGTCTATCTTCATGAATGATATGCAACTATTGAATACAACACTTCCTTGACATGATTAAGTGAAAATGGATGTTTTAATCAGTGTTATTCGATGCGTATCATATCGTGTATCGTTTTGGTCCACGATACAGGCGTATCGTAGAGTAGCGTAGCATATCGTACTTTAATATTAAAAAATAGTAAAAATCTAAAAAAATTCCAAAAAACTAAAAAAAAACCAGAACCATTTAGGAAAAATTTGATAATTACAAAGAATTCATATAATGCAAAGTTTAGTACATATTGATCATTCACCATTGAACAATTAAAAAAAAATTACATATTTTGAAGCAAAAAATGAAATACATTTACATATTGTAATCAGGATCATTAACTAAATAATCCTCATCTTCTCCTTGCTAAAGATCCTCACCACTTTCTGCTTCAAAATCAAAATCTTCATCCTTCTGCTTCAAAATCAAAATCTTCGTCTCTTTGATAATGTTGTTGCGCTTCTTCCAAATTAATCCATGCAAAGTCTTCTTCAGTTAGAAGGGCATTTTCTTCGTTATCTTCCATAATCTAGTTTTCTAATATATCAAAATTATCCAAACTTATTGGATCAAATTGGCTTTCTTCTCTATTTATTTTTTTTAATTACCTATAATTAGTATATAACATTAACAATTGAAGTCAAAGAATATATTAAATTGAATATTTAAGTACTAAACTAGTACAAGATTACCTTTCGCGAAGCCGCATGTTACAACGAATGAAAACTAAGTTATTTAGCAGCTTATATTCCAACCCATCGTGCTTTTTTGTATGGATGTGTTCAAAGACACTCTAATTCCTTTCATAACCCATTGCACTATAGGTTTGACTCAGAACTCTTACTACAAAATCTCTAAGGTTTGGGTAATCACTTCCAAACCTATTCCACCAAACATCTGTAGAAAAAAGCAAATATTAGAGACTTAATCCACAATAATATAAGATTTAAGAAACTTAAATACGAAAATAAACAATTTACCTGGGTGCATATTAGTGCGGTTGCGAGTTGCTACAGGCAAACCCATTAAGTGAAGAGCATTATCATAGATCATCTCTCGATGTCTAGCATCTGCTCTACTCTCATTAGAGACTAATCTATCTATACAATCAATGATGCCTCGATTAACCTCACCGTCCCTTTTGAAGCTTGCTGAGTACCTGAATGTTGGGTTTAGATAATATGCTGCTGCATGAATAGGCTGATGTAATTGTTTGTTGTTCTATCTATTATCTATAATTTTCTACACGGGCACATAATCTTCTTTTTTCTATTAAAATTATTTCTAATAGCTTTTTTTGCCCTATCCATGGGTTTCATAAAGGTAGCCCATAGATAGTTTTTACTTGCTATCAGCCAATTTCAAAACCTTCACTAAAGGACATGTAATCCTCAACAGTCTAACACATGTATTTCAAAATGTACTCCTGAAGATTGTCTCAGGAATCTCATTCAACTTTCTGTTTCTTCTATTTTGAGGTAACTCTACAAATTATTGCCACTCATATGAAGAGAATATTCTCTTCAAGGCTTGCATTTGTCTTACAATACTCTGTAAAAATAAGAAATTAGTTGCAAACTAAGTTGCAGCTATACAAAGAAGCTCTACACCATCTGTATATCTCCTCATCATACATAATATAAAGGCATGGTTGTAGATAAATTTGGTGATATCTTGGCAATACTCAGTTGCTGCCTTTATCTCATCCATCTCACGAATATCCTCAAGGATGAGATCTAAATAATAGGCTGCGCATGGTGTCCAATAGAAAGTCCTATAAGTATCTGCAAACTCCTTCCTAGTTGCTTTAAAGTTAGCTGCATTATCTGTAATGAATTGGACTACATTCTCTAGCCCAACCTCGCATATCACCTTATCAAACTCTTGCCTTAGGATCTGTGCAGTGTGTCTCACCTCTAACATGTCTAGAGATCTCAAAAACATTAGTTCTTTAGGAAAGTAGACAAGAAAGTTTAACAAGGTCCTTCCTTGCCTATCTGTCCATCCGTCTACCATGATAGTGCATCATGTCTCCTTCCATGACTCTCTCAAAGTCGAACAATATTCTTGCACTTGAATGATGGCTTTCCTCTCAACTTTTGATAAGAGGGCATCTTGTATTCTGGACCAATATTAACAATTGCATGTGTTATTGCTTGAAAATAAAAACTGTTCGCTATATTAAATGGAATGCATGCATCATAAAATCATTATCCCATTGTAAGATCTACTTGATCATGTAGTTGTTCTGAAGCCATAACAGCATGAATTCCAGGTTGAGCAGCAGGTGTAGTGCTAGGAGGAAAAAATGAATGTATGCTAGAAACAACTCTTCCTCTACTCCTTTCTGAGCTTCCTAATCTACCACTTCCACTTGCAAAATCTTTAACAACCCTCTTTCCCTTGTTTGGAGGTGAAGAACTACTACTATCAATATCTGTTGTAGCATTTGATGGAATACTATCAGTGAATCCAATATCATCATCATCATCTTCCTCAAACATCTCTAAATCATTTTTTTGTTGTCTCCTCTCTTCTATGCTCTCAATCATCTGAAGACATTGCTATTTAATGCCTTCTCGCAAAGTTCTAACTCTGTCCGTATAAGAAGCAACTTCTTTTCTAGTCCCTGCTAGGTGGTGCTTCAATTGTGAAATTTTACCACTAACCACCTTCTTACAAAACAAACATCTGATCTTTAATCTAAAACCCTCCTGTTGTACCTCACTACCATGCCGGATCATCAGACTGAGGTTGAGAGTCTCTAACACCCCTTCCTACCACCTCAATTGAGCACTTCAATTCAATAAAAAACCTGAAAATAAAAGCACTTCATAAATCCCCAATCTTCACGTTAACACTCAAATAGAGTGTCTCCCACTTCATGAATGCAATACAAATCATATCTACATACTTAATAACTTCATATTTTGTCATTAAAAAAAAACATAAATAATAAAAAAAACAAATACAAAGAAAAAAATTCAGAAAAACACTAAAAATATACCACAATCCGAGTTAAGAGGCTTGCACAAACACCGTAGAGCACTTTTTTAAGAGCCTTAAACACCAAAGAGAGGGAGAACCACCGGAAAATGGCTTGAACTGCTATGAAAAACCACAGAAACTCACAAAAATGCAGGTTTCTGTTTGGTCAGGGACCCTTTATACAGGTCCCTGGGCATATCGCCCGTATGTCGTATAGTGCAATACGACCAGTATCGCACGATAACCTATATTATCGTATCGTATACGATACATATCGCACCGTATCATACGATACGGCTAACACTGGTTTTAATGTCAATTTACCAGTTAAAGGCTGCAGGAATTTGACCTTTCAAGTTACATTGGAGAGTAGTTACTTCTTTTGCAGTCTTAAAGCATCGTGCTATCATGCTGTTGAATATTGAATAACCTTTCTTAAGTTCATCATTTTATTAAGAAATTTGACTGCATGAGAATTTATTAACGCTCCTTTATTGAAAAACTTCAATTGTGCACCTTCAATTGATCACATGGCCAATTTAGATGTGCATAAAAGTTTGGAATACAATGATATTCAAAGGAATCTGAATAGATGTGCTATTTTATGTTTTCCTTTTGAAAATCGGATGTTTTTATTTGTTTGTTTGTTGTCATTTAATATGATTAAACAGTAGTATAAGCTGTTGTAAACAATTTCTATTTCAGGTTTCAGGTAAAAAAGAAGCAATTTTTTCGTAACTTCATGACTATCATGCTCTTTGGTGCGGTTGGTACATTGATATCATTTGGCATTATTTCAGTTGGTAAGTGTTAACAGTGTTCTTTGATCCTCTTTTGCAGAATATGTATATGTGTTCTAGGAGAGGTTAGCATAGCGGGGAGGACCTCTGGCTGCTGGACAGGCAGGCAGTGGTTTGACTTCCATGGGCACCATCCCCTCATGCATGCGGATCCCCTACTTAGGCCCTTGTTGGTGGAGTTGTGATTTAAGTCTCATCTCCTGGGTGCAGTTTCCTTCACTTGTAAATAAGAAAGAAGCTTGAAATACAGACTGTTGGAGATGTTAGATTGTTCTACTGTGATCAAACTTCAAACTCTATTTAGTAACAGTCATGTTAAATGCTACCTGGGTATCTACTGGCTACTTGTTTTTGGAGATGTTCTAGTCTTTATATTTTGGAGATATAGAGGTGGTTACTATGAATAATGAATATACTTGATTGTGCCCTTTTCTTCTTATGTTACACTTTATGGTTCCTATTTCAGGAGCATTACTACTTTTCAAGAAACATGATATAGCTCCCTTGGATATTGGAGACTATCTTGGTACCTACACACAATCTCTCTCTTCTCTCTCTCACACACATGCACACACACATTGCAGTCGGATGCATACACCCCATACACACTGAGTGGCTATGCATGTATAAATGTATTTATAGATACTAGATTTTCTCATCCCATTCATTATTGGATCAATCTTTGCAGCAATTGGAGCTATTTTTTCTGCAACTGATTCTGTTTGCACTTTGCAGGTCAGTTGACTGTAAAAGAAGGTGTACATTGTTTTACCTGTAGTTGAATCTGATTGTGCCATCTATGGGAATTTATTTTTTGCAACAGGTTCTTAACCAGGATGAGACTCCTTTGCTATATAGCCTGGTTTTTGGTGAGGGCGTAGTAAATGATGCCACTTCGGTGGTACTTTTTAATGCTATCCAGAACTTTGACCTTAGTCACATCAATGCTGCCATTGCTTGGCAGCTGGTTCTCAACTTCCTTTATTTGTTTGTTATGAGCACTTTCCTTGGAGTAATTGTAAGTTTAATGATGCCTTATACACTTATCCTGCATGTGAAGATACTTGAGCCCCTCTGTTCCATTTTCTTAGAGGAAAACTTTCATTACCTTGTTTTGCAGGCTGGACTTCTAAGTGCATATATAATAAAAAAGCTGTACTTTGGAAGGTAAATATCAAAGCCTTCTGACCTAATACCTAATGTGTCTGGAACTTTTTTAGTTAGTTTGCACACTATGTGGGTGAGAGATTGTCATAAGGATATAATATTTATGTTTTTGCGTTAAAAAAACCCTGCATCCAGCAACCATGTGTATGTCTATTAGATTCTGGATTCTTCTGTTTCTGCAGCTTCTTATCAAGGGAACATACGTGAATTGGGTACAAATACAATTGAACCGAAATGCCTTGAGCAGGATTGCTCAAGTCAAAAAGCATATCTTGAGCATTAGATCCTCAACTGAACCTGAATAAAAACCAATGACATGGATCTCGGAACAGTGTACTAACTGGATTTTTGAGATACGCTAAAAATAACGTGTTAATATGGTGCAAAAACCTTATAAAACATATTTAAGATGGTGTTAAAAATATTGAAAAAGAGGTATCCCATTGACATGTATAAATCTTATAAGAGACATGTACGATGGTACAAAAACATGTGTGAGGAGTCATGAAGGAATGACAAACTTCTTTGAAGTTAATATTGGGTTACATGAAGGATGAACTTTAAGTCCATACTTATTTATAATGGTGATTGATGAGTTAACGAAACATATTCAAGATGAAGTACCTTGGTGTATGTTATCCGCTGATGACATTGTGTTAGTGGAGGAGTCTAAGGAAAAAATAGAAAATTGAAACTATGGAGAGAAGCATTAGAAAGTAAAGTCTTTCGACTTAGTAGAACAAAGACATAATATATGGAATGTAAGTTTGATCATTTGATTACTTCAGAGGGTATGAAAATTAAAATTGGCACACATTGCATCCCCAAAAGGTTACCTAGGGTCAATTTTTGAGAGTGATGAAAGAATTGATGGATACGCATAGAATTAATACAAGTTGGTTAAAATGGAGAGGAGAATCGGATATTCTTTGTGACAAGAAGATACCATTAAAGTTAAAAGGTAAATATTATAGAGCAACATTTTATAATTAGACCTGCCATGTTTTATGGTTATGAATATTGGGTAGTTAATTATGAACATGTACAAAAGATGTTTGTGGCAAAAATGAAGATGTTGAGATGGATGAGTGGTCATATAAAGAAAGACTGTATACATAATGAGGTTATTTGAAACAAATTGGGAGTAGCACCAATAAAGGATAAAATGAAAGAATATCGTTTAAGATGGTTTAGACATATAGAAAGAATATCAAAAGAAGCGCCTATAAGAAGGTATTAAAAACTAGATTTTGAAAGTATTAAAAGAGATAGAAGACGACCACAAAAGTGTTGGAAAGAAACAATAAAGAATGATATAGCTTATGTTGAGTTAACTGCTAATATGACACTTGATAGGACTCTGTGGAAATAAAGAATCCATCCATGTAGCTGATTCCGTCTAGTATGGGAAAAGGCTTAGTTGTTGTTGTTTGTTGTTGCTAAAAATAACGTGTTAAATTAAAATTGACCTGTATTGGATTAATCCTGAATCCAGACGTTCCAGCTCAACATACTTATCTGACTACAATATTCTGCACATGCAAATCCATGTGATATTTATATGTTTTATTTCCTTTTCCTAGCAATATATCATTTTGAAAGCTGTATAGTTTAGAAATAATTATGTTTATTTTCAAACCTTAGAGAATGATGGTTTTGAATATTTTGTTTTTTTGCATGCAAAACTTGACATGACAATATTCAACTATTTTCTCAGGCATTCTACAGATCGTGAGGTTGCTCTAATGATCCTAATGGCCTATCTGTCATATATACTAGCTGAGGTACAGTTCTGCTGCGCTTTCCCCCTAAATGTTACTAGTCTTCTTCCCTTTGGTTGTGCTACTTTTTGTGAACCTTATGCTTTGAAGAAAGATACTTTATATTTGATCTTTATGTTTTGATCATAGTTTCTTCTTCCCTTGCAGTTCTTTCATCAAAGCGCCATTCTGACAGTTTTTTTTTGTGGAATTGTGATGTCTCACTATACATGGCATAATGTGACAGAGTCATCACGAGTTACCACCAAGTAGGTTAAAGCACATTGTCATTGGACATATGCTGATAGTAATTCTTTCTTTATCATTGTCGTGTTGTAAAAGGTATCATTTCTGTCCATTCCAGGCATGCGTTTGCTACAATGTCCTTCATCGCTGAGACATTTATCTTTCTTTATGTTGGTATGGATGCATTGGACATTGAGAAATGGAGACTTGTAAGGAGCAGGTACTTTTTACGTTCAAAATTATGAGTTCAAATTGTTAAGGAATGTCGAATTGTGTCATGTAATAAGTCAAGTCGTGTAAAAGAGTCCTGTGTAATTTCGTTAGTCTTTTTGAGTCTTATGTCATCTTAGAAATAGTTAATTCTTAGTAGGGGTAGATTAGGAAATTGAGTTAGATAGGGTATTAATAGGTGATTAGGGTTAAGTAGAAAGTAGAAGAAAAGAGGGGGAGACGACTACAGGAAAAGGATGATTTTGTTCTTGATGCAGATTGGAGGAATGCCTCCAATCTGCAATATAATGTAAGTTTCTCTCATTTTGAATAAGAAGAAGTTTATTCCAAGATGGTATCAGATGTCAGACGCTCTCTTTGGGATTCCTGCGCACGTGCAACCTAGCCCTCACTCCTTCCGCAGCCATCACTTTTAGCCCCATCGTGGACTGTCTCTAGACGCCTTTTTCTTGGCCCTGAGATTTGTTCTTTCTTTCATCAGTGCTTAGACGGCAGTCCAGAAAGTTGTTAACGTGGACAAGTTAAAAGGCTTGCCCTAATTCATGCTGGCACTTTCATGCTGTCATGTGGAATTACCTAAGATCGCAAGATGATTTCCAGATAGGGCTCCTATATGGATGACAACAACTGTGAAAGTCATATTGTTTAGCGTCTCAGAAGAGGCACCGTGAAGAAGTGCAGTTACACATGTTCAGATTGCTCCTTTCTTTTGTCGTCCGGCGTCATCCAGCCTCTTGCTGTCTCTTGGTATTGCTTCTTATTCAGATCAGAATCTGAATATCGTGTGGTTTCTGCACTTGATTCCAGATGTGTGTTTCCTTTGTTTTTTTTTTCTTGATCTTGCTTCCCATTCAAATCACAATCTGACTCTCGGGTGTTTCCTTTCTGCACCTACCTCCTCTGCTATTTTACTGTCCCGCATTGGCTCCTTCAAACTTACTATTTTGTAATTATTCTTTTGTACTACATGGCTGCCAAGGGTAAAGGCCTTGACCTTTCCTCTCCTTCAAGTGACTCCTCTTGTTACTTTGACAAAATTGATCAGCTTCAGATTACCTCTACTAAACTGGATGGACGTAATTACATGGAATGGGCATGCTCTGTGGACCTTGCCATTGTTGCTAGGGGGAGATGGGAACATTTGATGGGGCACTCTACAATTGCAGCTCCCCATGATAGCCTGTATTCCATCTGGAAACGCGAAGATGCCTTAATCTCATCGTGGTTGCTCCATTCTATGATTCCCTCCATTTCTAAAACGTTTATGTTTTTAGAATCTGCCCATGCCATTTGGTGTGCTGTCGCCGAGGCTTATTCCCGGAAAAAGAATGTTGCCAAAGAATATGAGATTTTGGAACGCATCAGAAAGTGCAAACAAGCCCATCGCTCGATCATCACATATTATGCAGATCTCCGTGGTCTTTGGGATGAACTTTTTTACTATACGAATATCCAGTGTTCCAGTTGCTATACTGAACGACAGGTTGCGATTGAAAAGAAGAAAGTCTTTGATTTATTATGGGGCGTGAATCCGAAATTTGAATCCGTCAAACTGAATATCTTGGGCAGAGATGAACTTCCATCTTTGGGCACTGTTTACTCATTATTGATCAGAGAAGAAGATCGTCGGAATCTTGAGAAGGATCAGCTTGTGACTCTAGATCAGTATGCACTTCAAGTTAGAGACGACAGTTCATCTTTTCATGGCAGAGGGGGATTCTAGAGTCGTGGTCGTGGCCGTGGTAGACTGAATTCTGAAGACCGAAATAAACTTGTCTGCTCCCATTATGGCAAATCATGACATACCCGAGATCATTGTTGGGAATCACATGGTAAACCAGATTCTTATAGACAGCGCAATCCCTCAGTTCACTCTGCGGAGAGTTCCACTCCTACCACTGATGGCATTCAGGAGATTCTCAAACGCATAGAAGGTCTTGAACAGAGATTCACTGCAACACTTTCCCTAACCCACGCTACCATAGCCCAGGCTACACACACTGTCACGGGTACTCACTTCTCTCCTTCCACTTCTAAAACTTGGATAATTAATTCCGGCACTACGGATCATATGGTTGGCGACTCCTCATCCTTTGCTACTTACAAGACTCTTCAAGATAAGGCACCCATTAAATTGGCTGATGGTTCCTTCACTTATATGATTGGACAGGAAACTGTATCTATATGTATTTCAGATTTACCATCCGTCTATCATGTTCCCAATTTTCCACTCAATCTCCTTTCTATCATTTCTTTAACTCGTACATTGAATTGTTGTGTGACTTTTCATCGTACTGGTTGTGTATTTCAGGATCTGAAGACGGGAAAAATCTTTGGACATGGTAAATTACAGAAGGGATTATACATTCTTGAAGACTCATCTTAGCCTTCTACCTCCTACAGTGTTTCTGTCCCACCTTCTCCGGATGCAGCTCAACGTCTTTGGCATTATCATCTAGGTCATCTTCCAGCGTCCAAAATTCCCTATGTTGTTCCCCGTTTTTGAGTCCAGTCCAATAAATTTTCATTTGAATGTGAAGTCTGTCAACTTGGGAAACATCAACGGGCATCTTACCCTTTGAATGCTTCTTGTAGATCACAACCTTTTGAACTTATTCACTCAGATGTACGGGGTCCCAGTCCTGTCACCTCTTTGTTTGGTCATAAGTATTTTGTATCCTTCATTGATGATTGAACTCACCTTACCATCGTTTACTTAATGAAATCGAAGTCTGAAGTTGCATCTATTTTTCTCCTTGTGCATAAATTTATTTATACTCAATTCAATGCCACTGTTAAAATTTTACGGTCCGATAATGGGGGCGAATACGTTGGGACTCAGTTAGCCACTTATCTCCAAACCCATGGCATTGTTCATCAGACTACGTGTCCATACACACCTCAGCAGAATGGTCTTGTTGAACGGAAGAATCGGCATATTCTGGAAGTTGCCAGAACCCTTCTATTTCAGAGTCATGTTCCCAAATTCTATTGGGTAGAAGCTGTTCTTACCGCTGTTTATCTCATAAATCGCATGCTCAGTGATAAGGGTGAGAGTCCTATTCATTCTCTTAATCGAGACTCCAAATCATTCCATCTCATCCCTCGTATCTTTGGGTGTACATGTTTTGTCCATATTCCTCTTCCCAATTGTGATAAATTTGATGCCAAGTTCGATAAGTGTATTTTTCTGGGCTACTTGACCTCTCAAAAAGGATATAAATGTTATGATCCATTGCGTTAATAACTATATGTCTCCATGGATGTCACTTTCTTTGAATTTACCCCTTATTATTCTCCTACACTAGCCTCTCTCCCTCTCCTAGCTGTGTCCTTCCACTAGTTCCTAGTGAGGGAGAGTATCATGAGATAGTTGAGAGTCAGCAAAAGAACACACAACACTCAAAAGAGATTCTGATGTACAAGAAAGGACAGCGGAAGATTGTGTACACTTGAGAAGAACCATGTACTAAAGATATTTCCCCTAAATCAGATCCACAAGGGCAAGTAGACAGTGACCTAGAGATTCCTATTGCTGTTCGCAAAGATAAGCGTGCATGTACACGATATCCAATTTCTAATTATGTTTCATATGTCAATACTTCTCAGAGTTATCAAACCTTCATTATGAATGCTGAAAAACAAAAGATTCCTTTAAAGTTTGAATAAGCAATCAAGTGCCCCTTATGGAAAACTGCAATTGAAGAAGAATTGAATGCACTGGTTAAAAACAGTACATGAACCATCACACAGTTACCTTCTGACAGACATACCGTAGGATGCAAATGGGTATTTACTATTAAATATAAGGCAGATGGAACAGTGAAGAGATATAAAGCTAGATTGGTTGCTAAAGGATATAGTCAGTCGTATGGCATTGATTATACAGAAACCTTTGCACCAGTGGCTAAACTTACATAAATCAGAATACTTCTTAGTATGGCAGCAAATTTGGGATGGAACCTATGGCAATTGGATGTTAAGAATGCTTTCTTACAGGGAGACTTAAATGAAGAAGTATACATGGAGCTACCTTCAGGACTACCCAACAATTTGTCATCTTCCAATAGAGTTTGTAAACTCAACAAAGCGATATATGGGTTGAAACAGTCACCAAGAACTTGGTTTGATAAATTCAGCAAAGCAGTGTGTAGTTTGGGATATTGCAGAAGTCTCAATGATCATACAATATATGTGTTCTAGGAGGGGTTAGCATAAGCTGTATACCTTTTCTGTAACTACATTGTTCCTAGCTATTGTTACAGGTATTTTGAGAAGTTATATACGTTCCAAGGCTTTTGCATCTTGGAGTTTTGATTTCCTTGTTTGTATGTTTAGAAACTTCCATGCTTTGCTCCAACCTAAGTCACAGGCACTTTTAAGGGGTGGAGTGTCGACCTCGACACGGGTGCGACACCGACACCGTGTCGATGCGGCATGACAAAAAAAAATGTAATTTTTTTTGTAACTCACGGTTCTGCCATCTGTGGTGTATTTATCGTGCAAAACCCGATCAAAAGAGAGTAATCCATGAAGATGATGAAACCGAAGACTCTTAGTCGACTCGTGACCTTATCTTCCATGATGACCACTTGAGTTACCTCACCATAGCTTGCAAAATGCTCTTTCAGCTTGTCTTTCATCATCTCTCATGAAACTCCGCCAATGAACATAGAAAAATATCTCAACGTGGACTTTCTTCACTTCCTTTTGTGTGGATATTCCACTGTCAAAATCTGGTATCGATTTTAAAGTTCGGGTCTTTTTGGATAAATGGGTCCAGATAGTGAAGATTGATTTGTGTATTATGATAAAATTAGTAGTTTACCATTTATGTGTTTTGCTTTAATATAAAGTTGTGTACTTGCTATTGTCATATACTTATGTTAATTGATGTCTCACTTGTTGTAGCTTGAATATTATATATAATATATAATATTATATACTCTAGCCGTGTCGCCGCACCCAAAATTTTTGAAATTTGCCGTATCCCGCACCCGCACCCATGTGACATAGGCTCCAAGCATTTGATTCCTTTCAAGTCCCAGTGAATTGTTTACATTAGCTGAAGAAATTCCTGTAGAAATTACATACCTTTTCCCTTTCCGAAATACCCTTATGAGACTATCACACCTTTTGGCTATCAAGAAAGGATTATACTTTCATCTGGTCAGGAGAATGTTTTTTAAATTCAGCAGCATACATGAGACATGCAGGTCCTGCACTAGGAGAAAGCTGTCTGAAGAAAGATCATTCCTGTTGAATATGGCACATGATACAGTCACATAAAGCATTTTCTTGAAAACGAGATTGTTTAAGCCCCATTTTCTTTATTTCAGTTAATGTTCTCATAATCCACGGTAGTGCCACAGCTAACACGGGTTCCATTTTCTGTGAAGGCTTCATTGCATACGATAAACTAAGGTCCATGCTTAGGTTACTGAGTGTTGTAATTAAATGCCAAGGAAGCAGGGCTTATCTGCTACAGGCGCTCCTCACACAATCAGCAATGAAGTATGGCTTCAAATAACCCAAGCATTAATGCTCAATTACAGAAGTGTCTCTCAGCTGAATCAGTCTTACTGAAACTCTCAAGAGAAAATTCATTAACCAGGCTCTAAAGGCCTCAAGTGAACACATACAATCAGCCTGCACACATATTGTCTGTAAACAGAGTGGATACAGGGCCAGCTGGGCCCCCCAATGGCTAGTTATTGAAAATGTTGGGTGTGTCCAACGGCTACATCTAGCCACTGGACCCCAGCCAATCCACATTATCCAAAAAGAACAATTACTACAACTACAACTACAACTAAGCCTTTTCCCATACTAGATGGGGTCGGCTACATAGATTCTTTGTTTCCACATAGCCCTACTATGTGCCATGTTAGCAGTTAACTCACAATAAGACTCACAATAAGCTAGATCATTCTTTGTTCTTTCTTTCCAACACTTTTGTGATCGTCCTCTACCTCTTTTAATACTTTTAAAATCTAGTTTTTCATACCTTCTTAGAGGTTCTTTTTTTGATTTTCTTTGTATATATCCAAACTATCTTAAAGGATATTCTCTCATTTATCCTCTATTGGTACCACTCCTAATTTATTTCTAATAACCTCATTATGTATGCGGTCTTTTCATGTATGACCACTCATCCATCTTAACATCTTCATTTCTGTCATGGACATCTTTTGTACATGTTGATAATTAACTGCCCAACACTCATAACCATAAAACATGACAGGTCTAATTGTATTTAAAACTTTCTTTTTGAGAGATGCAATGTGTACCGATTTTAATTTGTATGTCCTCTGAAGTAATCAAATGATCAAACTTACATTCCATATATTCTGTCTTTGTTCTACTAAGTCGGAAGCCTTTACTTTCTAATGTTTCTCTCCATAGTTCCAATTTTCTATTAACTTTTTTCTTAGACTCCTCCACTAACACAATGTCATCTGCAAATAACATACATCAATGTACTTCATCTTTAATATGTTCTGTTAACTCACCAATCACCATTATAAATAAGTATGGACTTAAAGTTGATCCTTGATGTAATCCAATATTAACTTCAAAGAAGTTTGTAATCCAATAATGAGTCCTCACACATGTTTTTGCACCATCGTACTTGTCTCTTATAAGGTTTATGTATGTTAATGAGATACCTCTTTTTTTCAAGGTTCTCCGTAGAACCTCTCTCGGTACCCTATCGTAAGTTTTTTCTAGATCAATAAATATCATGTGAAGATCTTTTTTTTTTTGCTCTAAAATGTTCTATCAGACATCTCAAAAGGTGAATCGCTTCAACAATAGATCTGCCTGGCATGAATCCAAATTGGTTCTCTGTTGTACTCGATACTTGCCTTAACCTATGTTCGATAATTCATTTTCATAATTTCATAGTATGACTCATTAACTTGATACCCCGATAATTCGCACAATTCTGAATGTTTCTCTTTTTCTTATATATGGGTATAAGTGTACTCGCTCTCCATTCCTCGGGCATCTTTTAGTTTCTCCATATTCCATTAAATAGTCTTGTGAGTCAAGTGACTCTTGTTTCTCCTAGGATTTTCCAAACTTCTATAGGAATATTATCTGGTCCTACCGATTTACCACTCTTCATATGTTTAAGAGCCTCTTTGACTTCATTCTTTTGAATACGTCGGTAGAAATTGTGGTTTATATACTTTTCTGACTTGCTAAATCTCCTAAACTAATACTAACATCTTTATTTTCACTAAAAAGATTATAAAAATAGTTTTTCATCTATTTCTTATATCATCATTTGTCACTAGATTTTTTTCATCATCTTTGATGCATCTAATAGAATTATGATCCTTAGTTTTCTTATCTCTAGCCCTAGCTATCCTAAAAATATCTCTTTCACCCTCTTTTTAGTTGAGTTTTTTTTTATATAAATCCTCTCAAATTTTAGTTTTTGCTTTACTAACTGCCTTTTTCGCTTCATTATTTGCTTTCTTATAAGCCTCTAAAGTTTCACTAGTTTTCGTAGCATAATGTAATTTGTAACATGCTCTCTTTGCCTTGATTTTATTTTGCACTACTTCACTCCACCACCAAGCTTATTTTTGTGCCGGTACACCTCTTTTAGATTCACCTAACACATCTTTCGCCACTTTCATAATATGTATAGCCATATTGTTCCACATATCACAAGGTGTACCAACATAATTTCGAGCATCTCCTTGAAGGACTTTTTGATTAAATATACCTTCTTTCTCACTTTTGAGGTTCTACCATTTAGTCTGAATAGGTTGATGCACTCTTTTCTTCTTTGTCTATTTTTTACTTATAAATTCATAACTAAAAGTCGATGCTGAATGGTTAAGCTTTCTCCTAGAATTACCTTGCAATCTTTACAACACGCCCTATCTTTTTTTCTATAAATAAAATAATCAATTTGTGTTTGTGATAAGCCACTCTTATAATTAATTAAATGTTCATCTCATTTTTTGAAAATTGTATTGACTATAACGAGATCAAATGCCATAACAAAATTTAAAATCTCCCTACCTTTCTCATTCATATCATTGCATGTCTACTACATTATCCTTTAAATATTTATTTATGATAATACCAACTTCGTTTTGAGCCTTTTCCTTACCTGAGTACCATAATTTAAAACCTGTATCCTCAATCTCTTTTGCTTTTTCTCCAACCCACTTTGTCTCTTGTAAACATAAAATATGATTCTTTCTCCGAATCATAGTATCTACCATCTTCATTAGCTTCACGGACAATGTTTTGATATTCCAAGAACCAATACGAATCTTATTATCTAGGACTAGCTTCCTTACCCTCCGTATCCCTTCATACTGAAAATGCGGAGATCCTCTTTATAATTTATTCACTACATTCGGGCGGCAATGTAGCGGAACTAACTTCTTTATCCACACTGTGCATGATGTGGGAACCCTCTCTGCAATTGATTCACTATATCCGGGTGAAAATGTAGTGGCCCTTGCTTACTTTTCATTGCATTCGGACTGTGCAACACGTCGCTAAGAGGGGACGCCCCAACGCAATGCTCATAATTTGTGTAATCCATGGTATAAAAGTCCGACAAAGTTTTATACTAGCTGTCGGAAGCCTAACACAACCCTCCTCCTTTATCCGGACTTGGGACCGGCCATGCAAGGGTGATCCCTTACATGGGCGGAGTTATCCAAAAAGAACAATTACAATAAAGAAAAATAAATAAAGAGAAAATATATGGATTCCAAGAAAATACAATCTAAAAAAGGAAAAATACATATAAGCCCTAGAAATACATACTAAAAAGGGTAAGTTGCAAAAAACTGCTTCTACTGTTAATGCTCTCCCTCAAACTTTACTGGAAGAAAATGAAAAGCTTGTTTCTTGAGGGAAATGTTTTGACAAATGCATTTGTTAATTGATATTTTGAGCTCACATACTTTAAGTCCAAATTTTCCTGTAGATACTCCTCCCTAGAATAATGGTAGTTCATCTCAATATGTTTGGTTCTCTAGTTAAATGGTTTGTTGTTAGCAATGTTAGATGAACACGCTTGTTGCAGAAAGGTATTGTCTTAGCAATGTAGGTAGCACTCTTGTTGCATAGCATTAGGTATATTAATAGAATTCCCCAGGTCATCAAGAAATCCCCTTAGCCAAGTAAGCTCTATAGTAGTAGTCTTCATGGCTCCATACTCCGCTTCTTGATGACAACCACACCATTTCTTGTTTCATCTCCAAGAAATGGTGAGTCACCTAAGAAAATACAATATCTGGTGGTAGAATGTTGAGAGTATGAAGCAAGACGTGAAAAAACTATTCATGACTGTTTGTGAACCAGATTTGAGATCCAGATTTGTTCTATTTAATTTTTTAGTGTTGTATATTTCTTAAGTATTGTTTTTAAAGGTAGCTTTAAATAAGCCTCATTAATGGCATGTAGGTAATTTTGTAACTTGTAATGCTGGTTATTAAAAGGGAGAGAACCCTATCAGCTAACTTGACTTTTATCGTGAAATAGAAGAAAGACAAAGAGAGGAGGGAAACAGATAAACCTTGATATGGAGATTGATGATTTCATTCATCAAATTCCATTGAAGAAGATTGAAGGAAAAATAGCAGTCAAATCACATTTGAATTCTGGCAGATTCGGCCCCTTCACTGGGCAGCTGTCTGGTTCCTTTCTTGATTTCAGTTACAACCCTAATTACAATGCTACTAATCCTATTCTAACTTAAAAGACACAAATACCCCTAATTACAGGACACGATTCCCAATAGATCTAATCCGATCCATTGGGTCCAAACACTTAGACATTTGAAATACTACACATTTAAAATACTACACTAACACTCCCCCTCAAGTTGGGTGAAAGATGGATGTTACACCCAACTTGCTGCACAATCTGTGAAATAGATCTCTAGTAACTGCTTTAGTTAACATGAGTACACATTAATGTCTTGATTGCACATTTCTAACTGAAATTCTTTTGCATGTATACTATCCCGTATAAAGTGACAATTTATCTCAATATGTTTTGTTATCTCATGATACACTGGATTTGAAGCTATCTGTATCGCTGCTTTGCTGTTATAAAATATAGGTATAGGTTTTCTAGCAAATAAGTCCATTTCCATCAGTAAAGACCGCAACCATTTTCTTTTGTACATACCTGATGCTATTATTTTATATTCTGCCTCAGCTGTCGATCTAGCTACAGCAGACTGTTTTCAATGTTATATATCGTGTGGTCGACTTTCTATCCTCTGTAGAACCTGCCCAATCAGCATTTTTATAAATTTCAATGTTAGTATGACCATTAGTTTTGTAGGTGATCCCATGTCCCGGAGTTGTCTTCAAATACCGTAATATATGAAACACAGCATCCATAGATGTCTTCAGATATCGTGTGATGTTTTGATGGTGATTGCATAAATATGCTTACTATACTCACTGTATAGGCTATGTTTGGGCGTGTGATGGTCAAGTATATCAGTTTTCCGACCAATTGTTGATATTTAGTTACATCAACTCTTTCAGCTCCATCTTCCATATGTAACTTGTGATTTACATCCATTGGGGTATATGTAGGTCTACAATTTTCCAACTTTTGATAGTCGATTATAGGAAATGAATTGAGAAATTAGATACTTACGGCATGATCTTTTTCTTTTTTTAAGTGCTATGGGAACATCTGAGTCGTCTAAGTGCTTATCTCTTCTTTCTTCTATACTTTTATTTGAATCAGATACTGTTTCTCCCCCTTGATTCATCATATCTGTTTGTCTGTTCATAAATATATTTCTCTCCCCCTTTTTGTATATTTGCATTATGTTTTCTCCTGAGATTTGATCTGTTCTTTAAAGAGAGTTTTCTTCCTCCAATTCTTCACTTACACTGATTCTTGGTAGAACAAACAACTCTTTCTTCAAAAATAGAATTAGACAAATCATTCGAATTTTTGTAGTATGGAGTAGTTTCAAAGAGGTTACATCCATAGAAATATATCTTCTATGAGAATTAGGATCATAACAAATATATCCTTTCTTTTCACAAGAGTATCTAATGAAAATACATTTTATCGCCCTTGGATCAATCTTATCTCTGAATTGTTGATGAACATGCACGTAACAAACACATCCAAATATTCTGGGAATGAGATGGAATTGATTATCTTCAGGTTTAATTACCTTGAATGGAGACTTTCTTGTAAGAGTCACAGTTAGAATTCTATTCATGATATATACTGCTATAAGAATTGCTTCTGGCCAGAAATATTTTGGAACATTGTGTTCAAGAAGCAAAGTTCTAACAATTTCCAAAATATGTCGATTCTTTCGTTCGGCTACTCCATTCTGTTGTGGGGTGTAAACACAAGATGTCTGATGTATAATACCGTGAAGATATGATTCCAACTGAGTATTACAATATTCTCATCCATTATCTGATCTCAGAGTTTTAACAATATAACCAAACTGAGTCTTGATAAGATTATGAACTGGAGGAAAAATCGAAGATATTTCTAACTTAGACTTCATTAGATAAACAAAGGTAAGTATGGAAAAATCATCAATAAAAGTAACAAAGTACTTAAAATTTCTAACAGAAGGTATCACACATGGTCCCCAAACATCAGAATGTATCAACTCAAAAGGAACAACTGATCTTGATCCACTCCTAGGAAAAGTAGCCTATGATGTTTTGCTCTTTGGCATACATTACATTGAATAACCACATCACTAGGAATTGAAAAAGAGACAAACTCTCTTAATTTTGAAATAGGCAAATGTCCTAATCTACTAAATTTTTATTTCTTCTTCAGTAGTAATAGCTGCCAATTTTCTTTTGTCTTAAAATCTGATCTCCGGGTAGTATGTATAGTTCATTACGTAGTTCACCACGTCCAAAGATTCTTCCAATCCTCAAATCCTGAAAAACACAACCATACGGAGAGAATGTAACTGTACAATTCATATCTGTAACCAATGAACTTACTGAAAGTAGATTTACTAGAAATTCTTAAATATATATCATTGAGTTAAGTTTGAGATTATCTCTCTGAATTACTCCTTTTCCTTTCATAGGAATCAAAGAACCATTTGCTACTTTTACATACCGAGGAGTTGAAGTCACTTCATACTACATGAGATTAGACTTGTTTCCTACCATATAATCGGTAGCCCCTGAATCTATTATCCAATTAGAAGAAGATGTAGAATCTTTAAGAGAGTAGTTACCACTAATATTGGAAGAAGCAGGACTTAATTCTGTCTTTAATGAATAAGTTGAAGGTTGATCCCGTAAACGTGTTTCGATTTCTGCAATCTATTTCTTCAATTCTGCCATTTCATCTATATGATTCATTTATGCTTTTTTTTCAGATATAGTTGCCACATGCCTATTATAATCTTTATATTTTGTGGGTTTCTTGTCATAATCTTTATATTCTGGAGTTTTTCCAATAATTTCCCAACAATACTCTCGTGTGTGTCTTCTTTTTCCACAATGAGTGCACTGTAGTTTGCTCTTATCATTATAATTTTGATTCATTCTTTTTCCTCTACCTCTAATTGAGTCTCTTCCTCTCTTATAATTGCTCTGTCCTCTACCAATAAATACAGATTTCTCAGCTTGTATATATTCACTTTTTTCTAAATTCTTTCGATCTTCCCTTAGTAGGAGTGAATATACTGTTCCAAGTGATGGAAGTTCTTTCTTGCTTAGAATATTTAACTTGATGGATTCGTATTCTAATGAAATTCTCCAGAGTAAATCAAACACTTTTCAAATCTCTTCTTCAGCCGTTCTCTCTTTTACACAGTGACTCACTTATTTTTCACAATATGTCTTTGTTCATTCTAAAGTTCTTTGCAATTCTTCATAGTATTCACTTACTGATTTGGTCCCTTGGCAACATTTTCTTATTCTTTCAATAATCTCATATTCTTTTGTTATATTCTTCTGTTTGGAGTAAGCTTCTTCCATTGCAAACTAAATTTCAGCAACTGATTCCATATACATAAAAGTCTTACTGATAGAAGGATTCCATATACATAAAAGTCTTACTGATAGAAGGATTCATGAATTGAATTAGCTATGAACTTACAAGAGCATCATCTTTGGACCATCGTTTATAGTCTGCACTGCTTCCTTCTAGAGGGGGTGGACTCTGTCTGATAATAGAGGCTTTTCCTCTGGATCGTAACACAAGTTCAATAGACCGAGCCCATTCTCTATAATTTCTTCCATCTAGCCGAATATTTGTAATTTGGAATGGTTCCAGCTTTTGATCATTTCCATACGCAACTGATAATGATTCTTCTTTCAATCTTTCTTCTATGGTGATTCACTTGTTTGAAACTGAGATTCCTTCTTTCAAATACTTCGATTGATGATAGTTGCGGCACAAATATTTCCACTAATGTCTTGTCTTCTTGGTATTGAATCAGTTTGTTTGCATATGCAATTTGTTGCAAATATTTCTGTATATGCTCAAAATAATTTTAACTCGATCTATAATGCTTCCTCTTGCAGGTTACTGTTGATTATGTGATACAAGAATCAAAGACTGATTTGATTTCAGTCAACCACAACTGTCAACAAATTTAATTTCTGATCACAAGTGATCAGCGGCAAACAACCACGACTGATTTTAATTTGACTTGATCACCAAACTGATTTCTGTCATTAGTGACAATCAACAATCTAGTTGATTGGTTATACGATCAAGTGATCTTCGTGGTCACTAATCTGATTTATTTTTGTCACCAATCGCTGCGTGATCATAGATCTGATTTCTTTCTGTCACCCGCTGTCACTGATTTATTTGTGATTCGATTCACAACTTGGCCTGCACCAAGTCTGATTCAAGAAATTCTCAAACTTACTGCAGTCTGTTCTAGACTTGCATGTTGTCTCATGCAAATGATGGAATAATGCAGTCTTTTCTCATCAAACGTTGAAAAAATAGATACGTTTACTTACTTTTGTATTTTTCCAGGGACAAACGACTTCGACTGGTTGCTATATCTTCATAGAAGACTCTGATACCATGATGATTTCATTCAGCAAATTCCATTGAAGAAGATTGAAGGAAAAATAGCAGTCAAATCACATTTGAATTCTGGCAGATTCGGCCCCTTCACTGGGCAGCCGTCTGATTCCTTTCTTGATTTCAGTTATAACCCTAATTACAATGCCAGATTTTATACTAATCCTATTCTAACTTAAAAGACACAAATACCCCTAATTACAGGACACAATTCCCAATGGATCTGATCCGATCCATTGGGTCCAAACACTTAGACATTTGAAATACTACACATTTAAAACACTACACTAATAGAAATCTTCCCCACCATCTTCTATCAAATTTTCGTTGCATATTAGTTTATTATTTGTTGTTTTTTTTATATGGTATCAGAGTCATTCACGATAGATTTAGACGAGAAAGGTAAGTAGATATCTCGTTGACTGTATTGTGTTGATACACCATTAGAAGGACAGAAGTCAAATCTCGTGGTAGACCTTAATATGGCTAGCGGCGACAGGCCATTAGCAGGATAACAATCTCATGGCAAACCTCAATCTGGCTAGCAGCGACACACTATTAGCAGGACAACAGTCTTGTAGCATACCTTAATTTGATTAGCAGCAGCACGTGTTAACCTAATCATAGCAACACAACACAACGAAAAAAGGGAAAACAGAAAAGAAAAGAAAAAACAAAGATCCTCCCTGTTGTGATGTTAATTTCTAATCATTGAAAAAGATGGATAGTAGATTGAAGGAGGATACCCACGTCATTGCGTATGACAACGATTAGAAATTGGAACCCTTTTAAATAACAAATATACGGTTCAAATATTAAAACTACAGAGAATGGGCACGATCAATTGAACTTGTCTAAAATCTAAAGGGAAACTATCTATGATCAAGGCAAACCAGATTTGACCAGGTGAAGATATTTCAAATTTTGAGCGATGTCTAAAGATGATGCATTGGTGAGTTCTTGGCTGATTTAATCAATGAATCCCTCCATTAGCAAAATATTTATGTACATGGAATCAGCTGTAGAAATCTGGTCTGCAGTGGAAGAGGCATATTTCAGACAAAGAAATATAGTCAAGGAGTATGAAATTCTCGAAAAAATAAGAAAATATTATAGAAAACTCAGAGGGCTTTAGAATAAATAAAGATATATTATGGAAAATAAGTACAACCACTGTATAAAAGAGAGAACATTTGATGGTGAGATTTGAAAGGTGTTTGATCTCCTATAGGAGCGTAATATTCTTAGCAAAGAAGAACTTCCTTCAGTGGGAACTATATACTCTCTTTTATTGTGAGAAGAAGATAAAAGGAATTTGGAAAAAGGAGAGCAAATTCAAACCCAAAAATCTTCATTTGCTGGTAGAGTATATATAAATTTTCAGTGAGGAAAAGATTCAACTAGAGGTAGAGGAGGATGAACTCAAAATCATGATGATAAAAAAACTACAATGCACACATTACGGGAAAAGGAGACACATTTGTGAACATTGCTGGAAAATTATTGGAAGATCAACAGACTACGACAATCATGTGGCATCCACGAGTGAGAAGAAAGTTGAACTTAGCTCGATGGATAAAATGATAGAACTAAAGAAGAAACTTGTAGAAATTGAATCCAAATTGCGTGAAAACCCTCTACATTCTCACCAAAAAATGAAACAAATCTTTTCACTTTGTACGACATCAGTGATAACTCCTTTCTTAAAAATAATGTATGTTCTAATTTTTGGGTTATAGATTCTAGAGCCATTGATCACATGGTAGGTGATAAGTCAAATTTTATAAGATACAAAACTACTCCCATATAACTCCGCCCATGTAAGGGATCACCCTTGCATTGCCGGTCCCAAGTCCGGATAAAGGAGGAGGGTTGTGTTAGGCTTCCGACAGCCAGCGTAAAACTTCGTCGGATTTCTACAACATGGATTACAAAAATTATGAGCATTGCTTTTGGGCGTCCCCGCCTAGCGACGTGCTGCAGAGCCCGAATGCAGTAAGAAGTAAGCAAGGGCCACTACATTTTCGCCCAAATGTAGTGAATCAATTGCAGAGAGGGTTCCCACATCATGGACGGGTGCGGGTAAAGAAGTTAGTCCCGCTACATTGCCGCCCGAATGTAGTGAAAAATTTTCAGAGAGGGTCTCCGCATTTTGATTATGAACGGATGCGGGGGGTAAGGAAGCTAGTCCTAGATAATAAGATTCGTATTGGTTCTTGGAATATCGGAACATTATCGGGTAAGCTAATGGAGGTGGTAGATACTATGATTCGGAGAAAGATTCATATTCTATGTTTACAAGAGACAAAATGGGTTGGAGAAAAAGCAAAGGAGATAGAGGATACAGGTTTTAAATTATGGTACTCAGGTAAAGAAAAGGCCCGAAACGGAGTTGGTATTATCATAAATAAAGATTTAAAGGAGAGTGTAGTAGACATACAACGATATGGTGACCGAATCATGACATTGAAATTAGTATTAGGAGTAGAGGTTTTGAATATAGTTTGTGCTTACGCACCTCAAGTAGGACTAGAAGATAGTATAAAGACAGTTTTTTGGGAAGAGTTAGATAAGGTGTTTCAAAAGATTCCACAAAGGAGATGATTTGTTTAGGAGGAGATTTAAATGGACATGTCGGTAAAGAGGCATTAGGATATCAAGGGATTCATGGAAACTTTGGTTATGGGATATAAACGAGGAAGGTAGGGAGATTTTAAATTTTGCTATGTCATTTGATCTCTTTATAGTCAATACAATCTTCAAAAAACGAGATGAACATTTAATTACTTATAAGAGTGGCTTATCACAAACACAAATTGATTACTTTATTTGTAGAAAAAAAGATAGAGCGTGTTGTAACGATTGTAAGGTAATTCCAGGAGAAAGCTTAACCACCCAACATCGACTTTTAGTTATGGATTTACAAATAAAAAAATGGACAAAGAAGAAAAGAGTGCATCGAGCTATTCGGACTAAATGGTGGAACCTCAAAAGTGAGAAAGAAGATATATTTAAACAAAAAGTCCTTCAAGGAGATGTTTGGAATTATGTTGGCACACCCTCTGATATGTGGAACAATATGGCTATACATATTAGGAAAGTGGCGAAAGATGTGTTAGGGGTATCTAAGGGAGGTGTACCGGCACAAAAAGAAGCTTGGTGGTGGAGTGAAGTGGTACAAAACAAAATCAAGGCAAAGAGGGCATGTTACAAATTACATTATGCTAAGAAAACTAGTGAAACTTTAGAAGCTTATAAGAAAGCAAAGAATGAAGCAAAAAAGGCCGTTAGTGAAGCAAAAGCTAAGATTTGGGAGGACTTATATAAAAAACTCAACTCAAAAGAGGGTGAAAGAGATATTTTTAGGATAGCTAGGTCCAGAGATAAGAAAACTAAAGATCTTATTATGTTAGATGCATAAAAGACGAGGATGAAAAAATTCTAGTGGCAAATGATGATATAAGAAATAGATGGAAAAACTATTTTTATAATCTTTTTAATGAAAATAAAGATGTTAGTATTAGTTTAGGAGATTTAGCCAAGTCAGAAAAGTATATAAACCACAATTTCTACCGACGTATTCAAAAGAATGAAGTCAATGAGGCTCTTAAACATATGAAGAGTGGTAAATCGGTAGGACCAGATAATATTCCTATAGAAGTTTGGAAAATACTAGGAGAAATAGGAATCACTTGGCTCACAAGACTATTTAATGAAATATGGAAAAACCGAAAGATGCTCGAGGAATGGAGAGCAAGTACACTTATACCCGTATATAAGAACAAGGGAGACATTCAAAATTGTGCGAATTATCGAGGTATCAAGTTAATGAGTCATACTATGAAATTATGGGAAAGAATTATCGAACGTAGGTTAAGACAAGTATCAAGTACAACAGAGAACCAATTTAGATTTATGCTAGGTAGATCTACTATTGAAGCGATTCACCTTTTGAAACGTCTTATGGAACATTTTAGAGCAAAAAAGAAAGACCTTCACATGATATTTATTGATGTAGAAAAAGCTTATGATAGGGTACCGAGGGAGGTTCTTTGGAGAACTTTGGAAAAAAGAGGTATCCCATTGACATATATTAACCTTATAAGAGACATGTATAATGGTGCAAAAACATGTGTGAGGACTCATGAAGGAACGACAGACTTCTTTGAAGTTAATATTGGGTTACATCAAGGATCAACTTTAAGTCCATACTTATTTATAATGGTGATGGATGAGTTAACAAAACATATTCAAGATGAAGTACCTTGGTGTATGTTATTTGCAGATGACATTGTATTAGTGGAGGAGTCTAAGGAAAAAGTTAATAGAAAATTGAAACTATGGAGAGAAACATTAGAAAACAAAGGCCTCCGACTTAGTAGAACAAAGACAGAATATATGGAATGTAAGTTTGATCATTTGGCTACTTCAGAGGACATAGAAATTAAAATTGGCACACATTGCATTCCCCAAAAGGAAAGTTTTAAATACCTAGGGTCAATTTTTCAAAGTGATGGAAGAATTGATGGAGATGTTACACATAGAATTAATACTGGTTGGTTAAAATGGAGAGGAGCATCAGGTATTCTTTGTGATAAGAAGATACCATTAAAATTAAAAGGTAAATATTATAGAGCAGCAGTTAGGCCTGCCATGTTTTATGGTTCTGAGTGTTGGGCAGTTAATCATCAACATGTACAAAAGATGTCTGTGACAGAAATGAAGATGTTGAGATGGATGAGTGGTCATACAAGAAAAGACTGTATACATAATGAGGTTATTAGAAACAAATTAGGAGTAGCACCAATAGAGGATAAAATGAGAGAACATCGTTTAAGATGGTTTGGACATATAGAAAGAAGATCAAAAGAAGAACTTGTAAGAAGGTTAGAAAACCTAAATTTGGAAAGTATTAAAAGAGGTAGAGGATGACCACAAAAGTGTTGGAAAGAAACAATAAAGAATGATCTAGCTTATTGGGAGTTAACTGCTAACATGGCACACGATAGAGATCTGTGGAAACAAAGAATCCATGTAGCCGACCCCGTCTAGTATGGGAAAAGGCTTAGTTGTTGTTGTTGTTGTTGTTGTACAAAACTACTCCCATACCATGTGAAAGTGGCAAATAGCTCCTTAGTTCCAATGAAAGGAAAGGAAGAGATTCAAACAAAAAATTTCAAACTTAAGTGATTTATATTCTAAAATTCTTAGTTAATTTATTGTTAGTAAGTTCCTTGATTAGAGATTTGAATTGTTCAGTCACTTTTGTCTCCATCAGAATGTATATTTGAAGATCTGAGGATGGAAAGAACCTTTGGACGTGGTGAACTAAGGAATGGGCTATACATACTTTCGGGTCATTAATTTTTGGAGAAGAGACGAGCACTTGCAGACACTACTGTAGAGGAAGAATTGAGGATTTGACATAGTCGGTTAGGATATTTACCTGTGTCGAAAGTTAAAGAGTTTGTTCCTTTTGTTATTCCAAATAATTTAGTCCTTAAATGTGACACTTATCAAAGGGCTAAACATCATAGAGCTTTATTTCCAAGTAGGGAGTCTAGATTGTCAGTTCCATTTGAACTAGTCCACTCTGATGTATGGGGTCCATGTGTGGCACCTTCAATGGGAAGATTTAAATTCTTTGTTACTTTTATTCATGACTATTCTAAACTCAACTTTGTTTATCTTATGAAATCTAAGTATTAAGTCTCATCAATTTTTCTTATAGTTCATAATCTCATTAAGACACAGTTTGGGTACACCATTAAGACAATTAGATCTAATAATGGTGGTGAATATATCAAGACCCAATTGCAATCATATATTCAAACTCATGGTATTGCGACACTTCTTGTATTTATACTCTACAACAAAATGGAGTGGTTGAACGGAAGAATAGACATATTCTTGAAATTGCTAGAACCTTACTACTTGAACATAATCTTCCTAAATACTTTTGACTTGATGTTATACTTATTGCGGTTTATCTCATAAATCGACTTCCTTCTATGATACTCTCTAGAAAGTCACCCTTTAAGTTGATTAAACCAAAAGACAACCCATTTCATATCACTCCATGGATTTTTGGATATCTTTGCTATGTTCATATAAATGATCAATTCTGTGACAAGCATGATCCTAGGGCTGTTAAGTGTATTTTCATTAGTTACTCTTGCGAAAAGAAAGGGTATGTTTGCTATGATCCAAAAACCCATAGAAAATACATATCTATGGATGTAACATTCTTTGAAACCAAACTATATTTCTAGAGCCAAACTGAATTGCCAAGTCCTAATATGGAAGAACAAGTACTTCCTATGAATACTACAGATGAAGGTTTACATGAAGACCACAATGTTATAGAAGAGGATAAACTACTAGAAGAAAAGAAGGTGAAAGTCTATACGAAAGGAGCGAGAAAAGTATTCATGCCTATTCTTAAGGAAACCACAGACTAGGGGGAGAATCTCCCTCTGATCCCATTGATGCTCTTGAAGACCAAAGTGAAGAAGATGTGGATATGCCTATTGTACTTCAAAAAGGAAAAAGATCATGTGATAGTTATCCGATTTTTCAATTCATATCTTATGATCAATTGTCATCATCATGATTTTGTGTTAGATGCTGAAACTTATCAAGTTCCTAATACCATGAAATCATAACTTCAGGCTCTTGAAAATAATCAGACTTGTGAAATGATTGACCTATCAATAGGGAAAAAAGCAGTTGGATGCAAGTGGGTTTATACTGTAAAGTTTAACAGTCAGTCATATGAGATTGACTATGAGGGGACATTTGCACCTGTGTATGACTGACTACAAGGAGACATTTGCACATGTGGCAAAGCTTATTTCCATACATGTGATTATTAGTATTGTTGCCCAAAAGAATTGGACAATGTGGCAACTAGATGTAAAAAATACATTTTTGCAAGGGGAGCTCAATGATGAATTCTATATGAAATTGCCACTTGGATACACTAATTAAGAAAACAAGGTATGCAAAATAAAAAAACAATCTATGGGCTGAAACAGTCCCCTAGAGCATGGTTCAAAAAATTCAGCAAGAGCATTATAAGTTTGGGCTATAAGAAGAGTGTAAGTGGTCATACATTATTCATTAAGAAGAGAGTAAAATTGACATTATTACTGATCTATGTTGATGACATAATTATAACAGGTGATGATATCGAAGAAATTCAAAAACTAAAGCAAGAACTCCATCGGTTATTTGACAGTATGGATCTTGGAAAGGTACACTACTTCTTAGACATTGAAGTGGCCTACTCAGGTACTAATATTTTCTTAAATCAAAGAAAGTATATGTTGGATTTATAGTGAGATGTTAAGATGGAAGATTGTAAACCAATCCATACCCATATGGAGGTAAACCATAAATTGCAAATTAAAGATGGGGTCAATAAAGTAGATGCAGGTAGATACCAATAGTTGGTTGGAAAACTAATCTACTTGACTATTACACGCTCGGATATTGCATATGCAGTGAGTATAGTAAGTCAATTTATGTAGTCTCCTTCCAAGCAACATATGAATGCAATTTTTCATATACTTAGATATTTAAAAACTAAAGGACATCGTGTGATATATGGAGCTAATGGCCATACAAAGATTGACATTTTTACATATGCCGATTGGGCAGGTTGGTTGGAGGACAAAAAGTCTACCTCCGGATATGTATTACTAGTTGGAGGAAATGTAGTATCATGAAACAGTAAAAAACAATTGGTGGTGGCCAGATCAACGGTTGAAGCAGAATATAGAGCAATTGCTTCAGGAATATGTGAAGAAAAGTGGCTACGATCTTTACTAATGGAAATTGACTTACTTGTGGAAGACTCCATTCCAATATATTATGATAGTAAGGTCAGCCATTCACATTGCCTCAAACTTCCGCATTTCATGAGAGGACCAAATCACATAGACATGGGTTGCATCGCCATTTCATTGGTGAGCAGAGAAGATACAAAGTGGAGAACTACATGACATTCCAGCTTTGTCAGACTCGGAAATAATCACTAGCTAACATACTCACCAAAGGTATTTAATGGGTCCTCGAGTGAACTTATTCATATGTAACAAAGCTTGGTGCATATGATTAACATCTATGACTTTAGCTTGAGGGGGAGTGTTGAATATTGGAATTAGTTAGCAATGGAAATGTGATTTGTTAGTGTTGGAAAGAATAAAATCATGGGAATAGTTTTAGTCTTTAATTATTCTTCTTGTAAATAAGTTGTATTTATTTTTCTTTATGTGTATAAATACACGTATGCCGAAAGTGAAGATTTACTCAAGCAATTCATTCATAATCGGGGCCACACTGTTTCTTCTTTATTTTCAAGTGAGAGTAGGCAAGTAAAATGAAGACACGTGGAGGAGTAGGAGAAAACGAGATGTTTCAAATGCAAATCCTCCCCACCATCTTGTATCAAAATTTCGCTGCATACTAGTTTATTGTTTGTTGTTTTTCTATAGATTATAGATATCTGTCATTGACATCTTCACCCCAATTTGCATTAGTATAAACGATTAAAGTCAAAGATAACGAAGATGACAAAAATACTCCTTTTTCACCGATATGCTTCACGTATCTAACAATTCTAACAATCGCCCTCATGTGAATAGTAGTGGGATGCACGCTAGAATTGACTACTAGAGTATATAGCTTGTGCAATATCTGGTCTATTAATTGTTAGATATATAAAAGCACCAATCAACTACCCGTAGGGTGTAGGATCACGAAGAGGCTCTTCATCACTAAGTTCTATCTTTTGATTTGACTTTTGGGGACTCAACCTTCTTATCATGAGTTAGTCTGTAACTATTAACAACATCAACAACAAATTTTTTCTATGATAAGAAATATCCTCTAGAAGTACGAGAAACTTCTATACCCAAAAAGTACTGATGTCCCATATCCATATCAAAAGTCATGCTAAGTTCCTTCTTAGTTAGCATAATACCTTCTTTATCATCACCTATGATTAATATATCATTTACATATAAAACAAAATAATGATCCCTGTACAAGAACTTTTTACAAGCGAGAAATGTCATTGTGAGTTTGTAACTAGACAAACCCAAGTGGTGGTTTCATGCAATGTTATAAATATTGTATCGTATCGTACGATACAATAATATCGTATATCGGTAGCTAGAACGATACGATCAAGTATATGTATCGTTGATGTTCATTTACCGTTATGTATCATGCATATTGCTCTTAGGTCTGCTCTTAGATATGCTCTTAGGTCTGTTGTGCCTATTATAGAAGGACAAGTTAGGTTGCACAGGTAGTGTACAATTACTGCAGTTAGGCTCATTAGGTCTGTTTGTACAGTACCTATTGTGTACTAACTGTTTATATTATATGAGCAAGGTCCCTATCATTATGGAAAAAGTTAAAATTTAAAAAATGTAGCTTAAAATATTAATATACAAACATTCTTTTAAAGTAATGATTTTAAAACATTTTCTTTAATTTAATGAAACATATCATATATCGTACCATATTATACGATATGGTATGGTTATCGTGTATCTGTCCCTCTTCCGATACAATATTTACAACATTTGTTTCATGTAGGCTTCTTCATCAAGATATCCATTCAAAAAGATATTCTTTACATCCATTTGAAAGTTGTCTTGTTTTTCAATTGCAAAGCTGCTATAAGAGTCCTAACCGTGGTTATGGGAGCTATAGGAGTAAAGGTTTTTTCATAGTGAATACATTACTATTGTGAGTAACCCTTAGCAACTAATTTAGTCTTAGGTCTCTCTTAGGTTTCATCACTCTTAACTTTTACATTATAAACTCATCTATATCCAATGACTTTTTTGTCGACTACTATCTCTGAAGAAGGGCACTCAACTATTCGTCGATAGCTTTAACCCAACTGAATGACCCTTTAGTTCATTAAAACTCTTAGGTTCAGTATAGTTGCAAATGTTAGTCAACAAAGCTTTTTGTTGTGGGACAAAGCATTCATTAGTCTTCTTTTTGTAGAGGATGTTCTAATTTCACCAACTTGTGTTCTTCATTCCATACTCATTTCGATATTTACCTTCTCATATATCTCACACAGTATTTTTCAAATGGAGTAATTATATTCCTAGTTTGAATGGGTGTATCATCATTTGTCTCATCAACATAATGAGATTCCTTCCAAGCATTCATCTTCATCCATATTATTAAGATATCATTAAAAAAAAGAGTATTGTGAAAGTAAAGATTATGCTATAGAAAAATGAAACACATGGCTTTTCTCAAGTGAACTTTTATTACTAAAAACCCTTCCTAATTGTGCACTTGGATATTTGGGTACCTACTACGATGTCAAAAGGAGATAATCATTATGTTGTTCTATTAATGACTTCACAAGATATACTTGGATATATTTCTTGAATAAGAGGTATCCACACTTTCACTTTGTTTTGTAATCTTGTGAAGAAAGCAATTTGAAGGCAACATACAAATTTTGAGATCGGATTGGAACTTGAAAATTACCTTAAAGATAACTGGATTTTACATTAAAAGTCTTACGTTTAGACACCACAACAAAATATACTTGCCAAAAAAAAAAATAGACGATTTTTGAAACCGTGAGAAACTTTTTTTATTTCTATAGAGTTCTGAAGCATTTACGGGCTGACATTACTCTTACTTTCATTTATTTGATCAGTAAAATGTCTTTAAAGGTTTTGGATAATGAATCCCCCATGGAAAAACTTTTCAATGTTGTCCCTAGTATTGAACAACTTAGATTTTTTGGGGACGTCAATGTTTTGTTCACATCAATTTAAATGATAAGTTGTCACACATGCGATTGAATATATTTGCATTGGATATGGTATTGATAGAAAGGGTACAAATGTTATGACCTTAAGAATGATAATCTTTATGTTTCTAAAGATGTCAAGTATATGACTGCAAATTAAAGAAATGAAAATCGAGTATTATATATTTAGGTGACTCGCTATTCCCTTCGAGATGTAAAAAGCAATAGAAGGTGTCTCTATCATCTATGGAGGTAGAATATAGTCATGGGTACCACAGGAGTGGGGATATCTTAGATCACTCAACTTTTGCATACACAGTGGTCGCACTGGAGGACTCTATAGAATTGCTTTGTGATAATAAAAGTGCCATGTATATTGCTTTAAATAATACATTACATGAATGAACATGTTGAATAGGTAGCAACAAAGATGAAATAAATTTGCAGCAGAAATCACACATTCACTGAAGAAAATGGGTGGTGCTCGATCCCAAGCAGTCGACTAACCCCCTCTTCTGTTTTCTTTCTTATTCCTCATGACTGATTCTTAGGGTTACATTTATATTACAATATATAAAAGAAAAGACCACAATGTTCTTAATAAGTGACACTTATTTAAAGGACCTTTAAAAACAATTTAACATAACCACCAGACTTAATAACGTATCCTACTCTAACATTCCCTCTTAAGTTGGAACGATGATACTTTGAGTTTCCAACTTGCTAAGGAGTTTTTCAAGTTTTCCCTTTCCTAGTGATTTGGTTAAGAAGTATGCATATTGTTTTTCTCATCGTACATATATCATCTGAATGATTCTTGACTTTACTGTATCTCTAATGAAATGATAATCTATTTCAATGTGCTTGATTCTTTTATGATATACTGGATTTGTAGCTATTTGAATGATAACTTGATTATCACTATAGAATAAGATTGACTCTTTGGTATAAGTCCCAAGTTCTTATAGTGGGGATCTTACCCAGATAGCCTCACACACCCTAAGAGCAACTACCCTATATTCAACTTCAACTGATGATCTTGCCACTATATGTTACTTTTTACTCTTCAAGGAGACTATGTTACCCCACCATCATTAGATATCCCGAAGTAAATCTTCGATCATCAAGAGACCCCCAATCAACATCTGTATATACCTCTACATTTAGATGATCATGAGCTGTATATAGTAATCCGTTCCTCAGAGTATTTTTCAAGTACCTCAATAGTTTTCTCATAACTTTCATATGAGAGCTGGTGGACAATGCATAATCGACTTACCACACTTACAACATATGAGATATCAGGACGTGTAATTGTCAAGTATATAAGACATCCCACTAACCTTTTATATTCACCGGCTTCCTACAATAGTTCATTAGTATGAGCACTTAATTTTGAATTGCTGTCTATAGGCACACTTAATGGTTTACACTCTAACATACGGGTGTCCGTCACTAGATCCAAGGTATATTTCCTTTGAGTTAAGAATATACCCTAGAGTTCCATAATACTTCGATTGTCAGAAAATAATGGAGAGGTCCTAAGTCTTTCATATCAAACAAGTTAAGTAGTTGGCCTTTTAACTCAGTGATTTCATTATTGTCTCTTGTGATGATGATATCGTCTACATAGATAATTAGGATGCAAATACCGTTCTCTCCTTACAAACATAGTGTGGACACTTACACTTCTTGTAAACCCAAGATTGGTAACACCATCATTGAAACGTTCAAACCATGTCCTTGGAGATTGTTTCAAACCATATATTTGCCTTTCTTAGTTTGCAAACCCTGCCATCCATATATCCATTACAAGAGCCAAGCAGTACATGTAAATTTCTTCTTACAGATGCCCTTGGAGGAATGCATTTTTAACGTCTAATTGCCAAAGTTTCCACCCCTTATTAGCAACTATACTAATAATGATCCTAATGGTAGTAATTTTTGTAACTAGTGCAAAGTCTCTGTATAGTCTAAGCCATAGGCTTTACTGTAACCTTTTGTAACCAATTATGCTTTGTATCTCTCAATATTGTCATCAACTCTATACTTTGATTGTATAAACCCATTTGTATCCTATTGGTTTTCTTTCAGGAGGTAGCTTCACAATATCCCACATGTTCTTTTCCAAGGCTTGAATTTCAGTTTTCATAGCTTCTAGTCAGTGTTTTGAGTCCTTGGCTTCTTCATAATTCCTTGGTATCTGAATGAGATTAGAATTAAGAGCAACAACAACTAAGCCTTTTCCCATACTTGACGAGGTCGGCTACATGGATTCTTTGTTTCCACATAGCCCTATCATGTGGCATGTTAGTGGCTACATGGATTCTTTGTTTTCACAAAGCCCTACCATGTGCCATGTTAGCAGTTAACTCACAATAATCTAGATCATTCTTTATTGTTTCTTTCTAACACTTTGTGGTCATCCTCTACCTTTTTTAATACTTTCAAAATCTAGTTTTTCATACCTTCTTATAGGTTCATCTTTTGATCTTCTTTTGATATGTCCAAACCACCTTAAACGATATTCTCTCATTTTATCCTCTATTGGCGCCAACATAATTTATTTCTAATAACCTCATTATGTATATGGTCTTTTCTTGTATCACCACTCATCTAGCATCTTCATTTCTGTCACATACATCTTTTGTACATATTGATGATTAACTGCCCAACACTCGGAACCATAAAACATGACAGGTCTAATTGCTGCTCTATAATATTTACCTTTTAACTTTAATGGTATCTTCTTATCATAAAGAATACTTGACGCTCTTTCCATTTTAACCAACCATCATTAATTCTATGCGTAACATCTCCATCAATTCTTCCATCACTCTAAAAAATTGACCCTAGGTATTTAAAACTTTCCTTTTAGGGATACAATGTGTGTCAATTTTAATTTGTATGTACTCTGAAGTAACCAAATGTCAAACTTACATTTCATATATTATGTCTTTGTTCTACTAAGTCGGAAGCCTTTACTTTATAATGTTTCTCTCCATAATTCTAATTTTCTATTAACTTTTCCCTTAGACTCCTCTACTAACACAATGTCATCTACAAATAACATAAACTAAGGTACTTCATCTTGAATATGTTTTGTTAACTCGTCAATCACCATTATAAATAAGTATGGACTTAAAGTTGATCCTTGATGTAATCCAATATTAACTTCAAAGAAGTCTGTCATTCCTTTATTAATCCTTACACATGTTTTTGCACCATAGTACGTCTCTTATAAGGTTTTATGTATGTTAATTGAATGCCTCTTTTTTCAACTGTTCTCTAAAAAAACTCCCTTGGTACACTATCGTGAGTTTTTTCTAGATCAATAAATATCATGAAAAGGTCTCTCTTTTTTGCTTTAAAATGTTCTATAAGATGTCTCAAAAGGTAAATCGTTTCAACAGTAGATCTGCCTGGCATGAATCCAAATTGGTTCTCTGTTGTACTCGATACTTGTCTTGACCTACGTTCGATAATTCTTTCTCACAAATTTATAGTATGGCACATTAACTTGACACCTCGATAATTCACACAATTTTGAATGTCTCCCTTGTTCTTATATATGGGTATAAGTGTACTCACTCTCCATTCCTTGGGCATCTTTTGGTTTCTCTATATTTCATTAAATAGTCTTGTGGGCTAAGTGATTTCTGTTTCTCTTAGGAATTTACAAACTTCTATAGGAATATTGTCTCGTCCTACCGATATACCACCCTTTATATGTTTAAGAGCCTCTTTGACTTATTCTTTTAAATACTTCGATAGAAATTGTGGTTTATATATTTTTCTGATTTCACGAACTCTCCTAAGCTAATACTAACATCTTTATTTTAATTAAAAACTTATAAAAATAGTTTTCCATCTATTTCTTATATTATCATTTACCACTAGAATGTTTTCATCCTCGTCTTTCATGCATCTAACAGAATTAAGATCTTTAGTTTCTTGTCTCCAGTCTTAGCTATCTTAAAAATATCCCTTTCACCCTCTTTTGAGTTGAGTTTTTTTATATAAATCCTCTCAAATTTTAGCTTTTGCTTCACTGATGGCCTTTTTCACTTTCTTCTTTGCTTTCTTATAAGTCTCTAAAGTTTTACTAGTTTTCTTACCATAATGTAATTTGTAACATGCCCTCTTTACCTTATTTTATTTAAGCTTCTTTTGTGCTGGTGCACCTCCCTTAGATTCACCTAACACATCTTTCGCCACTTTCCTAATATGTATAGTTATATTGTTCCACATATCACGAGGTGTACCAACATAATTCCAAGTATCTTCTTAAAGGACTTTCTGTTTAAATATATCTTCTTTCTCGCTTTTGAGGTTCCACCATTTAGTCCGAATAGCTCGATGCACTCTTTTCTTCTTTGTCTATTTTTTACTTGTAAATCCATAACTAAAAGTCGATGTTGGGTGGTTAAGTTTTCTCTTGAAATTACCTTGCAATCTTTACAACAAACTCTATCTTTTTTCTATAAATAAAGTAATTTATTTGTGTTTGTGATAAACCACTCTTATAAGTAATTAAATGTTCTTCTCATTTTTAAAGATTGTATTGACTATAAAGAGATCAAATATCATAGCAAAATTTAAAATCTCCCTACCTTCCTCGTTTATATCCCCAAAACCAAAGTTTCCATGAATACCTTGACATCCTAATGCCTCTTTACCAATATATCCATTTTAGTCTCCTCAACAAATCATCTCTCTTTGTGGAATTCTTTTAATCACCTTATCTAACTCTTCCCCAAAAACTGTCTTTATACTATCTTCTAGTCTTACTTAGGGTGCGTAAGTACAAACTTTATTCAAAACCTCTGCTCCTAACACTAATTTCAACATTATGATTCGGTTACCATATCATTGTATGTCTACTACACTATCCTTTAAGTCTTTATTTATGAGAATTGAGAGCAAACATCTTGAAATTATTTGAAGTGTCATGGAAAGAGATGTATTGAGATATAAGATAAGATCTCTTCCCTTTTCTCAATGGAATTGGTGCATCCAATTCTTTTCCGGTTGGTAATAATGGATCAGGCCTTTCTGATACAAAATCACTCAACTGCAAATCGAATGGGAGATTCTCTCTGCACTACTTCCTTTGGTTGTTCTTTGTGTCTTTTGTGATACACTTGCAATTCCCGTGTGTTTTGAGTATCTAGTTTTAGCTCCTTTTCTTGGGGTTCAATTTCATTTTCTTCTTCTGACCCATGACTGATTCGCATAACAAAGTCCTCTTATTCTCTGTGAGTGGTTTCTCCCCCTTACCGTCATTGTAGGTGGATTCTTAAAAAAAGGTTACATCCATTAATACATGTACTCTCCCTATAGTAGGATTATAGCAAACATAATTTTTTGTGTAGATGAATATCTAAGAAAGTTACTTGATAGCTTTTGAATCCATTTCATCTTTATGGTTGGAGTGATCATATACATAACATGTATATCCAAATATTGTCGTTTCTAGCATTAGTACTTGAAGTGAAATTCTTCCTTTAGTTCAGATAAAGAAGTTCTGTTTATAAGATTGATAGCCATCATAACTGCATCATCCTAAAAAACTTTAGGAGCATTATTTCCAATTAATAAGGCTCTAGCTGTCTCCAAAATGTGACGATTTTTCCTTTCTACCGTACCATTTTGCTGAGGAGTGTACACACATGTCGTTTGATAGATAATACCATGATTTCTGAAATAATGTTTCAATAAAGTTCAACTGAATTCTCCACCATTATCGGATCTGATACATTTTATAGAGCATTGAAACTTAGTTGTCACAAACTTATGAAATATAGGGAAAACTTCACTTTTATTTTTCATTAAATAAATCATTGTGAACCTGGTATAAAGTAACAAAGTATATGTAGCCAGACATAACATCTAAAGGACTAAGACTCCATATATCTGAGTGGACAAACTCAAATGAGTTTATTTTTCTAGACTCACTACTAGGAAAGCTAGTCCTATGATGCATAGCTTTTTGATAAGTATCACACTCAAGAGACACATCACTAAAACTTAAACTCAAATAAGGAACTGCTACCTTCAATTTGGATACAAGAAGTTGACCATGCCTTTGATGCCATATTTTGATTTCCTTGATACTTGTATCCATGATCCCTTTATTAGTTGTAACTCGTGACGATATTTCATCCAATATATATAGTCCGCCCTTTGCTCTATCATGCTCATGGATCCTCCCTATCCTCTCATCTTGAAATACACAATCATTCTCATAAAAAATAAGTTGATAATTTAACTATTTAATAATAGCATGAACAAATAAAAGATTGATAGGAAATTTGGGAACATGTAGAATTGAAGGAAGACTGCTAATTGTTATCATCACATTCCCTTTGCCTTGGATGTTAATATGGGAATCATCTGCAAGTTTTACACTATTGCCCGACCTCATGTATTCATAAGAATTGAATATATATCTATTACCAATCATGTGATGTGTAGCTGTTGAATCAATAATCCAAGAAACCCGTGGTGTTCTTGGCAGTAAATCCTGGCCCTCTCTAGATTTACTTAGGTCTTCTAGTCTCCTCAGTGTTTGGGAAAGCATGTTATTTTCTGTATCTGTTGCATCTGAGGAACTTGCATGATAGGTTTTATTCTTGAGCTAAGTTGATTTTTCAATCAACTCCCAACATTGTTCTATAGTATGTCTTGATTTCCCATAGTGAGAGCATTTCAATTTATCTTTATCATCAGGTCGTGAGGATCCATGTCCACGTCCACGACCACCCATAGATGCACTCCCTCTTCCATGGGTGTTTCCTTACTGTCAAGACTAACAAATGTTGTTTTGTCTCCCATTTAAACTCTCTCTCTCTCTAAATTCTTTCTGTCTTCCTCTCGTACCTATAATGAGTAGACTACACCTAGAGAAGGCCCAGCTTCATTGCTGAGGATGTTCACCTTTACACTCTAAAAGTCATTAGAGATTCTCCATAACACATCAAAGACTTTATTTTTTTCTAATTCTACTTTTTTGTTTTTTAAAACAATAGGGACAATCTCCTCATATATAATGATGCAATTCGTCCCATAAACTTCTTAGTTCTGCATAATACTCACTAATTGATCGACTTCTTTATCGATATTTTATGATTCTTGCTTGTATGTCATATTTTTTTCGATATTGATCTTTCTGGAATAGGCATCTATCACGGTTGTCCAAATTTCACATGTTGTGTTCAAATACATGAATGTGCTGTCGATGCTTGGAATCATGGAATTGATCAACCACAAAACTGTGATGGCATTCTCCTTTCTCCATTTTAAGTAACTAGGGTCAGATGGGTGTGGTTAAGGGATTTCACCCATGATAAACTCCCATTTTTCCTTGCAATTAGGGAAAATTCAAGTGCCTTAGACCAAGCCTTGAAATTCTTTCCATCAAATTTAATGGATGTGATTTGAACTGTATCTATCTTACTATTGTTGTCATTATCTTCAAACTTTTGTATAGAACTACAAAAAAAACTTACCTTTTTGAGCCATATTCCTGTTTTAGTTTTTTTCCAATTACCTCGAGATTCATGCACACAATCAACTACCTCGAGATTTGTGTCATGTGTCACCTTCCAGTAGATGTTGATAATAGAAAAATAACCACATTCATTAAGATAACCAAACTTACAAAATATGTCCTCCAATCTGCCCAAAAAGGAAGAAGTCGGCTCTCACAGCTGCCGCCCAGCCTCTATGCTTCTTAATGCACTAAACCCTAATCACTACTACTTATATCCTATCTAACTTGAATTCCTAAACTACCCCTAATTAGTATTAATTACTACTAAAGCGACATGAACCTTACATAATGTGACATACATAAGAAAACGTGAAATACATATCTTTAACACTCCCCCTCAAGTTGGGTGAAGGATGTTGATAACACCCAACTTGGATAATGTCTCCTTTAGTTGCTTACTTGTAGTTGCCTTTGTTAAGAAATCAGCCCTCTGTTTGATGGATTGAACATATTCCAACTTGAATTCTTGATTAGCTATCTTCTCTCTGATAAAGTGACAGTCAATTTCTATATGCTTTGTTTTTTCATGATATACTGGATTAGAAGCCATCTGAATTGCTGCACTCTACTGTCACAGTATAGTGGTATAGAAAGATTAGAAGGAAATCCCAGTTCTCTAATCAAAGAAGATACCCATTTTCCTTCACATATAGCTTGTGCTATGGCTCTGTATTCGGCTTTTGCAGTTGATCTGACAACTACTGTTTGGTTTTTACTTTTTCAAGAAATAATATTACCCCCTAGTAAAGTAACATAATCTGTAGTTGATTTTCTGTCATCACGTGAACCTGCCCAGTCTGCATCAGAATAAAGTTCAATGTGTAGATTTGATAACTTTGAATAAAGCAACCCCATTCCTGAAGTGGATTTTAGGTATCGAAGAATTCTGTACACTGCACACATATGATTCTTGATAGGAGAATGCATATATCTGCTCACAATACCGACTGCATAGGTAATATCTGGACGTGTGATAGTCAAATATATGAGTTTGCCAACCAACTTCTGGTATTTGTGAATGTCTTTAAATTCTTCACTATCACCACTGAATAATTTCTGATTTACTTCCATAGGAATATCGCTAAGTTTACATTCGAGCATATGTGTATCTTCAAGAAGATCCATTAAGTATTTACGCTGCGTCAGGAAGATACCTCGGTTAGAATAGAGAACTTCTATGCCCAAAAAATAGTGTAGCCTACCCAAATCTTTAATATCAAATAATGCATGAAGATTCTGCTTTAACTTGGATATTTCTTCAAGATCATCTCCTGTGACGATTATGTCATCCACATAAACAGCAAGTATCGATATTTTGGTTCCTTTCTTGAAGAAGATTGTATGATTGTTGAGGCTCCTGCTGGATCCTATACTGCATACTGCCTTACTGAATTTCTCAAACTACGCTCGAGGAGACTGCTTCAACCCATAAATTGCTTTATTGAGTTTACATGCTTTATTGACAGACATTTTTATATCCATGCCTGGAGGAATCTCCATATAAACTTCTTCATTTAAGTCACCTTGTAAGAAAACATTTTTAACATCTAGTTGCCATAGGTTCCATCCCAAATTTGCTGCCATACTGAGAAGTATTCTGATTGAGGTAAGTTTAGCAACTGGTGCAAAAGTCTCTGTATAATCAATACCATATGACTGACTGTATCCTTTGACAACCAATCTAGTTTTATATCTCTCCACAGTTCCATTTGCCTTATATTTAATGGTAAATACCCATTTGCATCCAATAATATTCCTATCCAGAGGTAGCTGTGTGATGGTCCATGTATTATTTCTCACAAGAGAATTCAATTCTTCTTTAATTGCAGCTTTCCATAGAGGGCACTTAACTCCTTCAAATTTTGAAGGAATCTTATGCTTCTCAGCATTCATAACAAATCTCTGATAAGTCTGAGAGGTATTACCATATGAAACATAATTAGAAATAGGATAACGAGCACAAATACGTTTACCTTTGCGAATAGCAATAGGAATTTCGAGATCTTCTCTTCCTTCCACAAGAGGATCTGAGTCAGGGGAAATATCTTTGGTGCTTGTATATGGGGCTGGTTCTTCTTCAGTGTAGATAATATTTCTCAACCCTCTCTTATACCTTAATATCTCTTCTTGCTTACTGTCCTCATTTCTATTATCATCTGTATTCTCTTTGGCATCACCTGGGACTACTGGTAGGACATATGGGGAAATTTGCTCAGATGTAATTGACTCCCCCTGAGAAGTATAATAGGGAATAGATTCAGAGAAGGTAACATCTATGGAAACATATAGCTTCTTAGCTAGAGGATCATAATACTTATAACCTTTTTGGGAGTTAGAGTAGCCAAGGAAAATGCACTTAACAGACTTAGGGTCTAATTTATCACGATGAGGTAAATGAATATGTACAAAACAAGTAATACCAAAGATACGGGGAATCAAATGAAAAGGTTTTGATTCCTTATCTAGACACTTTAATGGACTTTCACCACAAAGTACTGTACTGGGCATTCTATTGATCAGATGAACTGCAGTAAGAACTGTTAAAGAACTGGGCCAGAGTGGCCCGGCCCTGGCGGCCCTGGCCCACTGGGCCATCAGGGTGAGGGCCACTAGGGCCACTAGCCGTTGAGGGCTGGCTGCAGCCAACCCCCCTCTTTCTCCTCTTTTCCCTCTACTTCCTCTCACTCTCTCTCACTCTCTTTTCTTTATAAATACTCCTTGTAAACCATTGTAATTTCAAGCCTTTGATGGCTAATGAATAACGATTATTTATTCAAGCTCATGCTTTGTTTATTCTCCTTTTCGCATACACTTGTTGCTCTCCGCTATTCTCTTTTCTAAGGGCTTGTGATTGCTACTTTGTGATATTGTCCACTCGTTGATCTTCCACAACTATATTGAAGCATAGACTTCATTACATAGTATCAAAGCTATTTTTCGAGCGTGGGAGTATTGTTCGTTGCCTCGGAAAGCGTGCCAATCGTATTTTGTATTGTTCATTGCCTCGAGAAACATGTCGATTATATTTTGTAAGTTTACCTCTTTAGTTTCTTTCTCCTTGAACTATGGATGATAAAAGAGGTTTCAATTTTCGTCTAACACCTTCGAACTATAAAACATGGGCCCAATCTATGGAAAACTATTTGTATTTCAAAAAATTATGGAGCTATGTAAGTGGTTCAAAGGTAGAACCCTCTATTAATGCCACACTCGAACAAAAAGAGGAATATGAAGGAGGCCATAGAACAATCCTATGGGTGCTCATGAATAATGTAAACGAGCACACTAGGGACACTTTGGCCGATTTCACTAACGCTAAAGAAGCATGAGAATATTTAAAAAATTCTCATGTTCAAAGCGATGTGGCTCATAGGATGGCATTAAGAGACAAATTGGTCTCACTTAAACAAGGAGATAAAGGGGTAAACGTATTTTTTGGAGAATTTTCCAATGTTTGAAATCAATTGTATGGTTACAAAAAGAAATGTACACAATGTCTTAGTGAGAGACAATGTGAAGACAATGAGGACTTTGTATATCAATTTCTAAGAAGTCTCCAGGAAGAATTTGAAGGGGTAAAATCATCACTCATTCATAGAAAACCTTTTCCTACAAAAAAAAGAGTTTCTTACCCATCTTCAAATGGCGGAAACAAGAATGAATGAAGCAAGACTTCAAAAAGACACCGCCTTGACCGCATCAAAACCCGGAGCAAATATGAAAACTTACCGACCTCCTCATTTCAAAAGTGAAGAAGGAAGAAAAGACATCATTTGCCATCATTGTAGAGAAGCCGGGCATATAAGGCCAAATTGCCCAAAATTGAAAAAGAAGGTGGCCATAGTAGAAGAACATGCTTCATCTTCTTCCATTCTTGAACTTGAACAAAAAGTAAAGCAACTTGAAGCCCAAATGAAGGAAAAAGCAACGGCTCAACAAAAGAAATTCAAGGTATGATATCTTGGATTCTTGACTCGGGTACTTCATTTCATATGACTTGTAATGAACATATCTTAAAATCATGTGTTCAAAAACCCTTATCATGTGTTTATACGGCGGATGGTACACAATTAAACGTTGATAAAATTGGTGACTTGCAAAACAAGAATTTTGAAGTTTCCAAAATTAGTGTTGTTTCAAAACTAAATTTAAACTTACTTTCCGTATCTCAAATTTCGGATTAAAATTGTGTTATAACCTTTTCATCCACCGGATGTATTGTACAAGACCGCCTCTCGAAGAAAGTGATTGGGCGTGGCCATAGAGAGGGCGGACTTTACATTATGGATTATTTGCATAGTATAGGATATGTTAATGTTTTGACAAATGATGCTCTTTTATGGCACAAGAGACTTGGACATCTTAATGCTCAAAAATTGTATCAATGTCCTCTTGGAATAAAATTTAAGAATCATTTTCTTGCAAAGATTGTGTTCTTGGTAAAATGCAACATCTCCCATTTCCAAACAAAACACATGTTACAATAAGACTCTTCGAAATAATTCATTCGGATGTATGGGGTCCGGCACCTGTTTTGTCTAAAGGAGGTATTTCCTATTATGTTATTTTTATAGATGACTTTACTAGGTATACATGGGTATATCTTTTAAAAGCAAAATCCGATGTCTTTCAAAATTTTGTTATTTTTTATAGTCTTGTAAAGAATCAATTTGATTCAGAAATCAAAATTTTTAGATCGGATTCAGGAGGAGAGTTTATGTCAAAGGATTTTGAAAACCACCTCAATAAGTTTTGGATTATACATCAAACTTCTTGTTCTAAAACTCCTCAACAAAATGGTGTTTCCGAACGAAAGCATAGACATATCTTGGAAACCACAAGAACTTTGCTTTTGTCAAGTGGCGCTCCCAAAAATTTTTGGGTAGAAGCTATTATGACCGCAGTCTATTTAATTAATCGGATGCCTTCTTCGGTTTTACAAAATATGTCTCCTATAGAAAAACTTTTTAAAGTTTCTCCTAACTATTCAAGATTGCGAGGTGAAGAGGTAATTCATGAAGAAAATGAGCTTGATGAACCTATTATTACCAGACATTCTGTTACACCCTTTGATCAACATTACAATAGGAGATCTATGCCTATTCGTAGAAGGTCAAATCGTGATTCTAGACCTCATGAAAGATTTGTCTCATATGATAGTTTTTCACCAAGATATAGAGCTTTAGTAACAAATATTTCAGCTATAAAGGAACCTAGAACTTTTAAAGAACCTCAATTATCACAAGAATGGACTCATGCAATGAATGAAGAGTTGGATGCTTTGTTTAGAGCTCAAACTTGGGATATAGTCTCTAGACCATCAAACAAAAAGACGATAGGATGTAGGTGGGTTTATAAAATCAAGACGAATGGTGATGGCTCATTAGATCGTTATAAAGCTAGATTGGTTGCCAAGGGTTATTTTCAAGAATATGAAATTGATTATGAAGAAACCTTTTCTCCTGTAGCTAGAATGACAAGTGTTAGAACACTTTAGCTGTATGTGCCATTCATCATTGGAATATTTATCAGTTAGATGTTAAAAATGCTTTTTTGAATGGTTGGTTGAAGGAAGAAGTATATATGGAGCCTCCTCCGGGTCTCAATCTTCCTAGAAACCAAGTCTTAAAGCTCAAAAGAGCCTTATAGGGTCTCAAACAAGCTCCCAAGGCTTGGTTTGATAGAATGACTAAATTTATGACATTGCATGACTTTACTATCTGTTATACTGACACAACCCTGTTTATAAGAAAATCATCAACAGGTATTGTTATCCTTTTACTCTACGTCGATGATATGATTATTACAGGTAGTGATGACATAGGTATCCAACAAATCAAGCAAGAACTTGGTAATGTGTTTGAAATGAAGGATCTGGGTCAACTTTCCTATTTTCTTGGCATTGAGGTAGCCCGTGATGATAGAGGTTTCTTTTTATCACAAACTAAGTTTACTAATGATGTTATTCTTAGATCAGGTATTACAGATGACAAAGTCGTTGAGACACCAGAGGTAATCAACCAGAAGATGCGCCTAGTTGATGGTGAACTTCTGAGTGATCCCACACCTTATAGACAGATGGTTGGAGCACTCACATATCTCACTATAACATGGCCTGATATTGCTCATGCTCTTCATACTGTAAGTCAGTTTCAGCATGCACCCACCTCGGTGCATATGAGTGCTATTATGAGGATTGTTCGTTATATTCGACAAACCTCCACTAAGAGAGTATTTCTATCTTCCTCGTTATTTCAGTTGCTTGCATATACTGATGCTGATTGGGGTGGTGATGTGAATGACAGGCACTCTACTACCGGATATTGCATATTCCTTGGTCACTCACTTATTTCATGGAGATACAAGAAACAACAAAAGGTGTCTCTTTCGTCCACTGAAGCTGAGTATCGTGCTATGGCCTACACTACTATAGAACTAACTTGGCTGCGACGACTACTTCAAGACTTGAGCATACAACTGGAAGCTCCTCCAATAATGTTCTGCGACAACAAAAGTACTATGTATATAGCCAATAACCATACCTTCCATGAGCGCACAAAGCACGTAGAGATGGATTGTCACTATGTTCGTGAAGAGCATCTACAAGGCAATTTGACTTTACAGTTTATAAAATTAGAATATCAACTTGCAGATGTGTTCACCAAGTCCTTACCTGCTCCTCGATTTCAATCTTTAATTGGCAAACTTCAGGTCATGGAGCTGTCAGTTTGAGGGGGGGTGTTAAAGAACTGGGCCAGAGTGGCCCGGCCCTGGCTGCCCTGGCCCATTGGGCCATCAGGGCCAGGGCCCCCAGGGCCACTAGCCGTTGGTGGCTGGCTGCTGCCAGCCCCCCTCTTTCTCCTCTTTTCCCTCTACTTCCTCTCACACTCTCTCTCTCTTTTCTTTATAAATACTCCTTGTAAACCATTGTAATTTCAAGCCTTTGATGGCTAATGAATAACGATTATTTATTCAAGCTCGTGCTTTGTTTATTCTCCTTTTCGCATACACTTGTTGCTCTCGGCTATTCCCTTTTCTAAGGGCTTGTGATTGCTACTTTGTGGTATTGTCCACTCGTTGATCTTCTGCAACTATATTGAAGCATAGACTTCATTACAAGAACGACTTCTCCTCAATAGAATTTAGGAACATTATTCTGAAGTAGAAGGGTCCTAGCTACTTCTAGAATATGACGATTTTTTCTCTCAGTAATTCCATTTTATTGGGGAGTATAAGGACAGGAGGTCTGGTGAATTATTCCATGTGTCTGTAAATATCCAGCTAGTTGTTTGCTAATGTATTCCCCCCATTATCTAAACACAGAATTTTTAATGGAGTATTAAATTGGGTGAGAATGAATTTATGCACAATTGGAAAAATAGAAGAGACTTCTGACTTTGATTTCATTAAATATATAATTGTAAGACGAGTACAATCATCAATAAAGGAAACAAAGTATCTCTGACCAAACAGTAACATAACAGGACTAGGACCCCAAATATCTGAATGAAGGAGCTCAAAAGGCTGAGATCGTCTAGAGTCACTCAGTGGATAAGTGGCTCTTTGATGTTTCCCAAGCTGACATACTTCACATTCAAACTGAAGTTTATTGACTCTAAGATAAGGTAGAACATAAGAAAGTTTTGACACAAGTAAATGACCAAGACGATAATGCCAAAGGCGAATCTCTGAATCTTGAATTATTGCTGAAGAAGCTTTATACGAGGTTCCATGCTGAGGATGATCTTCCAAAATGTATAAGCCCCTCTGTAGTCTACCATGACCAAAGACTTTCTCCGTCTTCAAATCCTGAAACACACAATCAGTAAGAGTAAAGGTTATGCTGCATTCCATGGTACGAGTCAACGAGCTGACAGAAAGTAAATTTATTGGAAAGCTGGGAACATGATAGACTGATGTTAAATTAGCAAAACAAGTGGGTACACTTCCCTATCCAACCATATATGAGTAAGAGCCATCTGCTAACTTAATAGGTTCTTGTTTTGAGAGATGTCTGTACTCTGAAAAATAAGATGATTCTCCTACCATATGATCTGTGGCACCTGAATCAATAATCCAAATCTTTGAATTAGAATAAGAGGTGTTACCCTTTACTGTGTGAGTGGCCTGAGCTACCGAGACTTGAGAGATAGATGGTTGAGACTGTCCAGATAATCTTGTCTCTAATCCTTCTATTCTCTTAATAAGATCTAACATTCCATCTGCATTAGACGTAGGACTATTCTCAGCTGAATGAGCAGAATGGTTTCTGTTTTTATAATATTCGGGTTTGCCATGTAATTTCCAAGAGTATTCTTTGGTGTGTCTCGATTTTCCACAATGAGAATAGATGAGTTCTTCTTTTTCTTCAGGCTGAACTCTTCCACGACCTTGATATCCTCCTCTTCCGCGATAATATGAATTTTCTACTCTGGTTTGGAGTGCATGTTGATCAGTAACAGGAACATTATTCTTCTCAAGATTTCTTCTATCTTCTTCTCTCATCAATAATGAGTATATTGTTCCCAATGAAGGTAATTCATCTCTTCTCAAGACATTGAGCTTTATTGATTCATATTCTGAATTTACACCCCATAGTAAGTCGAATACCTTTTTCTTTTCTGTCTCTTCATTTCTTTTTGTTTGACATGAGAGGCACTTGATATTAGTATAGTACTGAAGTTCATCCCAAAGTCCCCGAAGGTCTGCATAATAGTCACTGATAGAACGCGAGCTCTGTTTACAATTTCTGATTCTTTCCAAGATTTCATATTCTTTTGCCACATTCTTCTTTCTAGAATAAGCTTCTGACACCACACACCAAATTTCATACGCTGATTCAAGAAACATGAATGTCTTTGCTATTGATGGATTCATAGACTGCAATAACCAAGAAGAAATCAGTGCATCTTCTTGTCTCCAAACAGGGTAGAGAGGATCATTTATGTCTGGAGTAGGTTTCTGACCGATAAGATGAGTCCATCTCCCCCTTGCTATAATCGCCAGTTCCACAGACCTACACCATTCAAGATAATTTCTGCCATCTAATTTTGTTGTTGTAATCTGAAAACCTTCCCCCTTTTCATAAACTGCTTGTTCAAACATAGTGACGAAAGTATCAATTGCCTTACCTTTACTTGCCATAGAAATGCAAGCAATATGAGATCAAACTTGATTTTCACCACCAATATTAATCTCCCAAATTTGAAAATCGGCAATATGAAAATCAAAACTATATGATTTTCCCAAATTTGAAAATCGGCAACAAGATGATCAAGGCAATACGATTTTCCCAAATCTGAAAAAAAAAACTTCCTCCAATTGATAATACCTTGATAATCCAATGTAGTCTATGTGCTTTCAACCAAAAAAATCTGAAATTTCTCGCTTAATAGGCTCTGATACCATAATAGAAAAATAACCACATTCATTAAGATAACCAAACTTATAAACTGCCCCAAAAAGGAAGAAGTCGGCTCCCACAGTTGCCGCCCAGCCTCTATGCTTCTTAATGCACTAAACCCTAATCACTACTACTTATACCCTATCTAACTTGAATTCCTAAACTACTCTTAATTAGTATTAATTACTACTAAAGCGACATGAACCTTACATAACGTGACATACATAAGAAAACGTGAAATACATATCTTTAACAGTTGATCAGTTTTTTGATTTCTCACAAATATTACAGTGTTGTGGTAGATTTTCACCCGATTCTTCAATGATTGGGTTTTTTGTACAAACCCTAACCTAAGGAAGATCTATATTTGAACACGTACACTTCCCACGGCTTAGAACACTAGCAAGACTCTGATACCATGTTGAATAGGCAGCAATAAAGATGAAATAAATTTGGAGTAGAAATCAAACACATTCTAAAGAAAATTGGGTGGCACCTTTAATAAGTGACTTATTTAAAGGACCTTTAAAAACAATTTAACATAACCACCATACTTAGTAACGTATCCTACTCTAACACATAACATATCCTACTCTAATAGAACTAGCATATTGAGATAGATTGCCACTATATTCGAGAAGAAGTCTAAGAAAAGACTTTTGTGTTATGTTCCTTTAGAATTACAACTAGGAGATTTCTTTACAAAGTGTTTATCAACCCTTAGATTTATGTTTTTGTCAGACAATGTTTTGGTATATATATCTCAAATTTTAAGGAGGGTGTTGACTTGTAATAGAGTTGGGCCATTAGGGCCCAACAGGCTCATGGCATGGGCCAACTTTGACTAGCCCTCAAGGGCCTGTCAACCCCCAAACCAACGGCTAGTAGTGTAGCCATTGGGAGCAACTGCTCTCACTCATCTCTCTCTTCTCACTTATAATAACCTCTATAAATAGAGGATATTGTAAAGTGAATAAATTAGAGTTTTTTATGCTCACGTGACTTGTTTGGTATTATACTTATTTGGTTTGTCTTGCTTACCAAGTATTTGATGTTTTGGCTTGTTTAAGATCTTCGGAGATCATTTGTATTTGCCTTTGTGGACATCATTGGCGAGATTGTGGTGCTATTTTCACAAGTCGTTCTCACCATCACGTTTTCAGGTTTTGATAGGCTTGGTTATGACACTGTTAGTTTGAGGATGTGTTAAAAATATATAGTGCATATACTTATACATGCGTACTTATATTTGTTGAAGGATAGGGAAGAAACATATTGCTGCTCCTATTGGATCCATATCTGGTCCAATAGGAGCTCGATGGTGTAACTTTTACTAAGTAGAGACATATTAGGAATTAAAGTTAGAAACCATTATAAAGAGAAAACCCTATACCCTAATGAAAAATATGAAAGAGAAGAGAGAGAGAGAGTGAGCCGCTGCAAAGGATGTGGCACCGACCCTCAACCATTTATAACTTTGATTTTTCATGATATGATTGATTATTTTTCATTATTTGCTTTGTATGAATCTTTCTACATTGTATCAGAGGCTAATCCGTAGGATTAGGGCTTCACAGCTAGTCAACAACAATGTCTATACCCTAAGGGTTAAAGTTTATTCTAACCCGACAAGGATTTAAAAAAGAAAAGTCAAGGAAAACTTGAGATCGTAATCTAGAGCAAGGGGGCAGAATTATGGCTGAAAAGAGAAAGATTTGGAAAGTACAGAAATATCCAACATTGACAAGAGTGAAACATTTCATATTATAAGCATCAAATTAGATGAAAAAAACTATCTATAGTAGGCACGACACGATCTATTGAACTTGTGGTATTGGCAAGAGAAAGATGAGAATATCTTACAGGAGAGATTTTCACACCAAACTCTACTGATCCAATATACTCTAGATGGTGTAGAGAAAATGCTCTTGTAAGTGCGTGATTAATACAATTCATGATTCTTTCTATCGACTACACTTTCATGTTTTTAAAGACAACCCATGAAATCTGGTTGGCAATACAAGATGTATATGTACAACGAAAGAATATAACCAAGAAATATGAAATTATTGAAAGAGTTAGGAAATGCAGACAAGGCAGTCAATCGGTTAGTGAATATTATGCTAAACTTCGTGGATTGTGGGAAGAGTTATCAATTTATTCCAAGACCAAAAGTCAAAATTACATGAATTAAAGACATGAAAAATTTAAAGAAAGGAAAGTCTTTGACTTACTATGCGGTATCTTACTTGATTATGAAGCTGTAAAGAATAATATCTTGAGTAGGGAAGAACTTCCCTCTCTGAGTACAATTTATACTCTACTATTAAAGGAAGAAGACAAAAGACGTTCGAAAAAAGAAGGAAAAATCAACAATTCTGAGACTATAGCTTTCGTAGGAAGAATCAAAATTATATCTCTGCATTTAGAGGTAGAGGATCATATGAAACAAGAAGAGGAAGAATTCAACAGTCATCATATAATAAAGATCAACTTTTATGCACCCATTGTGGAAGAACAAAGGCATACACACTAAACTTGTTGACAGTTGATTGGTCAACCAACATATAATCAAAATCAGCTAATTAGAGCTCTCTTTAGTGACCAACATTAGAAGAGTACAATAGAGGGTGGTAAGAATTCAATGACTGAAATGTGCAAGAGGATAGATGAGTTAGAGTCTCGACTTGCAGAATATCAGAAGGCCTTCACATCTTCCACCACAGTTCCCCATGCTATCATGACATATCCATTCTCTTTTATGATGATAGTAATCATTCTGTCTAATTTCAGAGTTTGGGTTATTGATTTAGGTACCACAGATCATATGGTAAAAACTAGATCATTTTTCCAGAACTACTATAAAATCTAGAAAAATATTAAAATCAAGATGACTGACACTCCTATTATTAGGAATGGGAGTATAATTACATCTTTGGGAGTTCTAAATAATGTCCTACATGTTCCTACTCTCTTAGGCAATTTACTTTCTATACATGCATTCACTAGAGATTTACATTGTTCACTGATCTTTTATGCTACTCATTATGTCTTTCAAGAACTGAAGACGGGAAGGATCTGTGGTTAGATTAGCATGAAGAGGATTGTATTTCTATAAGGAGACCGGCATCACTATAGATGGGTTAGCTCTTATTACAGAAAAACAGAAAGCAGATCTTACTTTCTGGCTCCAACGATTGGGATATTTACCACTTTCTACAATCAAATTTTTGTTACCAGAATTTAAAAATTGTAATGATTTTATTTTGAGAACTCCGCCCATGTAAGGGATCATCCTTACATTGCCGGTCCCAAGCCCGGATAAAGGAGGAGGGTTGTGTTAGGCTTCCGACAGCCAACGTAAAACTTCATCGGATTTTACAACATGGATTACAAAAATTATGAGTATTGCTTTGGGGCGTCCTCGCCTAGCGACGTGCTGCAGAGCCCGAATGCAGTAAGAAGTAAGCAAGGGCCACTACATTTTCGCCCGAATGTAGTGAATCAATTGCAGAGAGGGTTCCCACATCATGGACGGGTGTGGATAAAGAAGTTAGTCTCGCTACATTGCCGCCCGAATGTAGTGAAAAATTTTCAGAGAGGGTCTCCGCATTTTGATTATGGACGGATGCGGGGGTAAGGAAGCTAGTCCTAGATAATAAGATTCGTATTGGTTCTTGGAATATCGGAACATTATCGGGTAAGCTAATGGAGGTGGTAGATACTATGATTCGGAGAAAGATTCATATTCTATGTTTACAAGAGACAAAATGGGTTGGAGAAAAAGCAAAGGAGATAGAGGATAGAGGTTTTAAATTATGGTACTCAGGTAAAGAAAAGGCTCGAAACGGAGTTGGTATTATCATAAATAAATATTTAAAGGAGAGTGTAGTAGACATACAACGATATGGTGACCGAATCATGACGTTGAAATTAGTGTTAGGAGCTGAGGTTTTGAATATAGTTTGTGCTTACGCACCCTAAGTAGGACTAGAAGATAGTATAAAGACAGTTTTTTGGGAAGAGTTAGATAAGGTGTTTCAAAAGATTCCACAAAGGGAGATGATTTGTTTAGGAGATTTAAATGAACATGTCGGTAAAGAGGCATTAGGATATCAAGGGATTCATGGAAACTTTGGTTTTGGGGATATAAACGAGGAAGGTAGGGAGATTTTAAATTTTGCTATGTCATTTGATCTCTTTGTAGTCAATACAATCTTCAAAAAATGAGATGAACATTTAATTACTTATAAGAGTGGCTTATCACAAACACAAACTGATTACTTTATTTGTCGAAAAAAAGATAGAGCGTGTTGTAAAGATTGTAAGGTAATTCTAGGAGAAAGCTTAACCACCCAACATCGACTTTTAGTTATGGATTTACAAATAAAAAAGTGGACAAAGAAGAAAAGAGTGCATCGAGCTCTTCGGACTAAATGGTGGAACCTCAAAAGCGAGAAAGAAGATAATTTAAACAGAAAGTCCTTCAAGGAGATGTTTGGAATTATGTTGGCACACCCTGTAATATGTGGAACAATATGGCTATACATATTAGGAAAGTGGCGAAAGATGTGTTAGGGGTATCTAAGGGAGGTGTACCGGCACAAAAAGAAGCTTGGTGGTGGAGTGAAGTAGTACAAAATAAAATCAAGGCAAAGAGGGCATGTTACAAATTACATTATGCTAAGAAATCTAGTGAAACATTAGAAGCTTATAAGAAAGCAAAGAAGGAAGCGAAAAAGGCCGTTAGTTAAGCAAAAGCTAAGATTTGGGATGACTTATATAAAAAACTCAACTCAAAAGAGGGTGAAAGAGATATTTTTAGGATAACTAGGGCTAGAGATAAGAAAACTAAAGATCTTAATTATGTTAGATGCATAAAAGACGAGGAGGAAAAAATTCTAGTGGCAAATGATGATATAAGAAATAGATGGAAAAACTATTTTTATAATCTTTTTAATGAAAATAAAGATGTTAGTATTAGTTTAGGAGATTTAGCCAAATCAGAAAAGTATATAAACCACAATTTTTACCGACGTATTCAAAAGAATGAAGTTAAAGAGGCTCTTAAACATATGAAGAGTGGTAAATCGGTAGGACCAGATAATATTCCTATAGAAGTTTGGAAAATACTAGGAGGAATAGGAATCACTTGGCTCACAAGACTATTTAATGAAATATGGAAAAACCAAAAGATGCCCGAGGAATGGAGAACAAGTACACTTATACCCATATATAAGAACAAGGGAGACATTCAAAATTGTGCGAATTATCGAGGTATCAAGTTAATGAGTCATACTATGAAATTATGGGAAAGAATTATCGAACGTAGGTTAAGACAAGTATCAAGTACAACACAGAACCAATTTGGATTTATGCCAGGCAGATCTACTATTGAAGCGATTCACCTTTTGAGACGTCTTATGGAACATTTTAGAGCAAAAAAGAAAGATCTTCACATGATATTTATTGATCTAGAAAAAGCTTATGATAGGGTACCGAGGGAGGTTCTTTGGAGAACTTTGGAAAAAAGAGGGATCCCATTGACATATATTAACCTTATAAGAGACATGTATGATGGTGCAAAAACATGTGTGAGGACTCATGAAGGAACGACAGACTTCTTTGAAGTTAATATTGGGTTACATCAAGGATCAACTTTAAGTCCATACTTATTTATAATGGTGATGGATGAGTTAACAAAACATATTCAAGATGAAGTACCTTGGTGTATGTTATTTGCTGATGACATTGTATTAGTGGAGGAGTCTACGGAAAAAGTTAATAGAAAATTAGAACTATGGAGAGAAACATTAGAAAGCAAAGGCCTCCGACTTAGTAGAACAAAGACATAATATATGGAATGTAAGTTTGATCATTTGGCTACTTCAGAGGACATAGAAATTAAAATTGGCACACATTGCATTCCCCAAAAGGAAAGTTTTAAATACCTAGGGTCAATTTTTCAAAGTGATGGAAGAATTGATGGAGATGTTACACATAGAATTAATGCTGGTTGGTTAAAATGGAGAGGAGCATCAGGTATTCTTTGTGATAAGATACCATTAAAATTAAAAGGTAAATATTATAGATCAGCAATTAGGCCTGCCATGTTTTATAGTTATGAGTGTTGGGCAGTTAATCATCAACATGAACAAAAGATGTCTGTGACAGAAATGAAGATTGAGATGGATGAGTGGTCATACAAGAAAAGACCATATACATAATGAGGTTATTAGAAACAAATTAGGAGTTGCACCAATAGAGGATAAAATGAGAGAACATCGTTTAAGATGGTTTGGACATATAGAACGAAGATCAGAAGAAGAACCTGTAAGAAGGGTAGAAAAACTAAATTTGGAAAGTATTAAAAGAGGTAGAGGACGACCACAAAAGTGTTGGAAAGAAACAATAAAGAATGATCTAGCTTATTGGGAGTTAACTGCTAACATGGCATACGATAGGGATCTGTGGAAACAAAGAATCCATGTAGCCGACCCCATCTAGTATGGGAAAAGGCTTAGTTGTTGTTGTTGTTGAATGATTTTATTTTGAGATATGAAAGTTGTTAGAAGGCAAAACATCATTGTGCCTTCTTTTCTATCAGTGAAACTCGATCTTTAAAACCCTTTGGGATTGTGCATTCACATATTTGGAGATTATGCTCTATTACTGCTTTACAATAACAACAACAACTAAGCCTTTTCCTATACTAGACGGGGTCGGCTACATGGATTCTTTGTTTCCACAGATTCCTATCGTGTGCCATGTTAGCAGTTAACTCACAATAAGCTAGATCATTCTTTATTGTTTCTTTCCAACACTTTTGTGGTCGTCCTCTACCTCTTTTAATACTTTCCAAATTTAGTTTTTCATACCTTCTTACAGGTTCTTCTTTTGATCTTCTTTCTATATATCCAAACCATCTTAAACGATATTCTCTCATTTTATCCTCTATTAGTGCCACTCCTAATTTATTTCTAATAATCTCATTATGTATACGGTCTTTTCTTGTATGACCACTCATCCATCTCAACATCTTCATTTCTGTCACAAACATCTTTTGTATATATTGATGATTAACTGCCCAACACTGATAACCATAAAACATGGCAGGCCTAATTACTACTCTATAATATTTTCCTTTTAACTTTAATGGTATCTTCTTATCACAAAGAATACCTGATGCTCCTCTCCATTTTAACCAACCAGCATTAATTCTATACGTAACATCTCTATCAATTCTTCCATCACACTTAAAAATTGACCCTAGGTATTTAAAACCTTCCTTTTGGGGATGCAATATGTCAATTTTAATTTCTATATCCTCTGAGGTAACCAAATGATCAAACTTACATTCCATATATTATGTCTTTGTTCTACTAAGTCGGAGGCCTTTGCTTTCTAATGTTTCTCTCCATAGTTCCAATTTTCTATTAACTTTTTCCTTAGACTCCTCAACTAATACAATGTCATCTACAAATAACATACACCAAGGCACTTCATCTTAGAATATGTTTTGTTAACTCATCAATCACCATTATAAATAAGTATGGACATAAAGTTAATCCTTGATGTAACCCAATATTAACTTTAAAGAAGTCTGTCATTCCTTAATGAGTCCTCACACATGTTTTTACACCATCATACATGTCTCGTATAAGGTTAATGTATGTCAATGAGATACTTCGTTTTTCTAAAGTTCTCCAAAGAACCTCCCTCGGTACCCTGTCATAAGCTTTTTCTAGATCAATAAATATCATGTGAAGGTATTTCTTTTTTGCTCTAAAATGTTCCATAAGACGTTTCAAAAGGTGAATCGCTTCAACAATAGATATGCCTAACATGAATCCAAATTGGTTCTCTGTTGTACTTGATACTTGTCTTAACCTACGTTCGATAATTCTTTCCCACAATTTCATAGTATGGCTCATTAACTTGATACCTCGATAATTCGCACAATTTTGTATGTCTCCCTTATTCTTATATATGGGTATAAGTGTACCTGCTCTCCATTCCTCGGGCATCTTTTGGTTTTTCCATATTTCATTAAATAGTCTTGTGAGCCAAGTGATTTCTATTTCTCCTAGTATTTTCCAAACTTCTATAGGAATATTATCTGGTCCTACCAATTTACCACCCTTCATATGTTTAAGGGCCTCTTTGACTTCATTCTTTTGAATACGTCGATAGAAATTGTGGTTTATATACTTTTCTGGTTTGGCTAACTCTCCTAAGCTAATACTAACATCTTTATTTTCATTAAAAAGCTTATAAAAATAGTTTTTTCATCTATTTCTTATATCATCATTTGCCATTAGAATTTTTCCATCCTCGTCCTTAATGCATCTAACATAATTAAGATCTTTGACTACAAGTTTAGCTTTTGCTTCACTCACGGCCTGTTTCGCTTCTTTCTTTGTTTTCTTATAAGCCTCTAAAGTTTCACTAGTTTTCTTAGCATAACGTAATTTGTAACAATGCCCTCTTTGCCTTGATTTTATTTTGCACTACTTCACTCTACCACCAAACTTCTTTTTATACCGGTAAACCTCCCTTAGATACACCTAACACATCTTTCGCCACTTTCCATATTGTTCCACAGGGTATACCAACATAATTCCAAACATCTCCTTGAAGGACTTTCTATTTAAATATATCTTCTTTCTTGCTTTTGAGCTTCCACCATTTAGTCTGAATAACTCTATGCACTCTTTTCTTCTTTGTCCATTTTTTTATTTGTAAATCTATAACTAAAAGTCGATATTGGGTGGTTAAGCTTTCTCCTAGAATTACCTTGTAGTCTTTACAACATGCTCTATCCTTTTTTCTACAAATAAAGTAATCAATTTGTGTTTGTGATAAGCCACTCTTATAAGTAATTAAATGTTCATCTCATTTTTGAAGATTGTATTGACTATAAAGAGATCAAATGCCATAGTTAAGTTTAAAATCTCCTCACCTTCCTCATTTATATCTCCAAAACCAAAGTTTCAATGAATCCCTTGATATCCTAATGCCTCTTTACCGACACGTCCATTTAAGTCTCCTCCTAAACAAATCATCTCCCTTTGTGGAATCTTTTGAATCACCTTATCTAACTCTTCCCAAAAAGTTGTCTTTATACTATCTTCTAGAGTTCTACTTAGGGTGCGTAAGCACAAACTATATTCAAAACCTTTGCTCCTGACACTAATTTCAACGTCATGATTCGGTCACCATATCTTTGGATACTACACTATCCTTTAAATCTTTATTTATGATAATACTAACTCCGTTTCTAGCCTTTTCTTTACCCGAGTACCATAATTTAAAACTTGTATCCTCTATCTCCTTTGCTTTTTCACCAACCCATTTTGTCTCTTATAAACATAGAATATGAATTTTTCTCCGAATCATAGTATCTACCACCTCTATTAGCTTACCGGATAATGTTATGATATTCCAAGAACCAATACGAATATTATTATCTAGGACTAGCTTCCTTACCCCCCGCATCCGTCCATATTCAAAATGCGGAGGCCCTCTCTGAAAATTATTCACTACATTCGGGCGGTAATGTAGCGGGACTAACTTCTTTACCCACACCCGTCCATGATGTAGGAACCCTCTCTGTAATTGATTTGCTACATTCGGGCGAAAATGTAGTGGCCATTGCTTACTTATTACTGCATTCGGGCTCTGCAACACGTCGCTAGGCGGGGACGTCCCAAAGCAATGATCATAATTTTTGTAATCTATGTTATAAAATCCGGCGAAGTTTTACGCTGGTTGTCGAATGCCTAACACAACCCTTCTCCTTTTTTCGGGCTTGGGACCGGCAATGCAAGGGTGATCCCTTACATGGGCGGAATTCTATTACTGCTTTACATGAATTTAAATACTTTGTTTTATTTATAGGTGACTGTACCAGATTTACTATGGTTTATCTCGTGAGATCTAGAGATGATATTATAAATATTCTACCAACGTATTGTGAATTTATCTATACACAATTTCAGCTGCCTATAAAATTGTACGCAATGATAATGGGGGAGAGTATATGAGTAGCTCTTTTAACACATTCTTTCTTAGTAAAGTTATTTTACATCAAACTTCATCATGCTCATATTCTCCACAGCAGAACGGAGTTTTTGAAAGAAAGAATAGACATATCTTTGAAGTAGCACAAACGTTGTTGATTGGATATAACGTGCTAAAATTCTTTTGGGGAGAAGCTATATTAACTGCTGTCTATCTTATAAATCATATGCCTAGTGTTGTTCTTAATGAAAATTCTTCATTTCACCTGCAAAAACAATTTCATGTTCCTTTGAAAATCTTTGGTTGCACTTGTTTTGTACATATATATATATATATATATATATATATATATATATATATATATAAAACTAGAGAGAAGCTTAATGCTAGAGTGATTAAATGTATTTTTTTGAGTTATTCTAAATGTTATGATACAGGGAATAGAAGATGCTATGTTATCATGGATGTGACATTTCATGAGGAAGTTCAATTTTATGAGAACAAGGACAACCAATTAATCAATATCCATTCTCTTATAGTATTGTCGATCATGCCTTCAGGTGAAGTTCCAACAAATGAGGTGGATATTCAGGAAAATATGCCGCAAAAAGAGGTTGAATGAAATACTTATTTTAAAAGAGAAAGAAAAGCCGCAATGAAGAGCCAAGATGCTACCTTGAATCAAGATCCTCTCCCTAAAACACTTCCTCAATCTCCTTAGGTAACATCTAACACTTCTAACATTTATGATGATTTACCTATTGTATTGAGGAAAGGAAAACGTAGGACGACTACATATCCATTGCATCAGATTGTATCATATACTAATTTTCCAAAAGAATACCAGTTATTTGTGATAAATGAAGAAAGTACTCACGTGCTCAAGAGTTTTGAAGAAGCAAACCAGAATCCCATATGGGGGGCTGTTATGGATGAAGAAATCAAAGCATTGGAACAAAACGAAACGTAGATTATTTTAGACCTTCCACCAAACAAAAAAACCGTGGATTGTAAGTGGGTATACACTATCAAATTCAATGCAAATGGAAGCATAGAAAGGTACAAAGCGCGACTAGTTGCTAATGGTTATAGTCAATCATATGGAATTGACTATAATAAGACATTTTCTCTAGTAGCAAAATGAATACTATACAAATTCTTCTAAGTATAGTTGTGAATCAGAAGTGGGAACTATGACAACGTGATATCAAAAATGCATTTCTTCAAGGGGATCTTAGTAAAGACATTTATATAGATTTACCACTAGGATACAATTAGGAAGTCAGATTGAACAAGGTATGCAAATTGAAGAAATCACTCTATGGGTTGAAACAGTCTCTTAGGGCTTGGTTTGAAAAATTTAGCGAAGGAGTTTTTGGCTTGGGATTCAAAAGAAGTGTAAGTGATCATACCTTATTCATAAAACAGGATAAGAGAATTATCTTACTGGTTGTATATGTGGATAATATAATTATTACTGGAGATATATTTAAGGAATTATCTCTCTAAAGAAGAAACTATATAGTTTATTCAACTTAAAAGATTTGGGAAAGTTACATTACTTTCTAGGGATTGAGATCATTAGAAAAGATAACAACTTATTCTTATTTCAAAAAAAGTATATCTTGGATTTATTAAGAGACCAAGATGAAAGATTGTCGTATATGTACTACACCAATTGAAACAAAAAAGGATCCAGTGAGTAGAGCGGATGACTCATATGAAGATGTGGGTAGGTACTAAAGAATAGTGGGAATCCGAAGCTCTTATACCATGTAAGTATTTGTCGATAGTCGAAGGTTGATGCTTCACGAATGAAATCCACCAAATCGCCAAGAAACAAATGGCATCTAAGTATGGATGCCAAACTTCAAATATGTCAAACAAGAGAGCAGAAGTATACAAAACTCAAGTCAAAAACTATGCCAAGACAGCATACTTTATTCATGTTTTGAAGTGGTATATATAAACGTTACAAAATGTATATGAAAACAAATGAAGAAGAGCAAATAGGCTTAGTGCTGGCCGGCCAGCACTAGCCGTTGGAGCTCCAACGGCTACTAGCCATTGGAGCTTCCAACGGCTATGGCCAGGGCCGTGCTGGCACTGGCCCTCCCTTGTACAAGAGCTGCACGGGCCCTAAGGGCCTGTGCTCCTATTACATTTACAACCCTAGGGAGGATTTTGTAAGTACCCTATTAGTTACAGTTATTTTCAGGATATTATCTTTTGAAAAACAGGAACAATGTACAAAGATATCAAGATATGGGTTGTCTAGTTTAGCTATTTACATGACATGGAATGACCTTTCCGTGCACCTTTGTGACATTTTCATATTATTTTTTGTTGCTTTCAGCTTTATTTCATTATCTGCTGACTAGCACCTTGTTCCAGTCCAGGAAAATCAGTTGGCCTAAGTTCAATGCTGTTAGGATTAGTTATGGTTGGAAGAGCAGCTTTTGTGTTCCCACTGTCGTTCTTGACCAATTTAACAAAAAAACAACCAAGTGAAAAGATCAACTTTAAGCAGCAAGTAAGTCGTATTTTTTTTTCCCTTAATGATGCATTTTATCAAAGAGGAGAGATTGATTGCTATTTCATCCTGGTCCAGGTTACCATTTGGTGGGCTGGTCTGATGCGTGGAGCAGTATCAATTGCACTTGCCTATAATCAGGTTATGGTGTTCTATTCAATAAAATTCTAGCTTATGCTCTTAAATCCACTGATATTTATGAAATGTTTCAGATTCCTTTCCTTGAATGTTTACTGAGATACCATGCTTCTGGCAAGGTTACACATGGACTTCCAGGTTTGGAGTTATGTTTTAGGCAAAATTGGCCGGAGTTCTTTCCAGTGGATACAGCAATGGATGATAAATGGAAATTGTCTATACTTTTTGACCTTTTAGGAAACAAAAGAGTACACGTGCTTGGTGGTATCCTGTAGGTTCACAGGTGTTAAAATTAATTAGCTGATAATGGTTGTTTTAATACCATGGTCTTTGAGTGATGGAAGAATTTATGGAGATGTTACGCATAAAATTAATGCTGGTTGGTTAAAATGGAGAGGAACATCAGGTATTTTTTGTGATAAGAAGATACATTAAAGTTAAAAGGTAAATATTATAGAGCAACAATTAGACCTACCATGTTTTATGGTTCTGAGTGTTGGGCAGTTAATCATCAACATGTACAAAAGATGTCTGTGACAGAAATGAAGATATTGAGATGGATGAGTGGTCATACAAGAAAAGACAGTATACATAATGAGGTTATTAGAAACAAATTAGGAGTGGCACCAATAGAGTCTAAAATGAGAGAATATTGTTTAAGATGGTTTGGACATATAAAAAGAAGATTAAAAGAAGAATCTGTAAGGTGTGAAAAACTAAATTTGGAAAGTATTAAAAGAGGTAGAGGACGACCACAAAAGTATTGGAAAGAAACAATAAAGAATGCTTATTGTGAGTTAACTGCTAACATGGCACATGATAGGGCTCTGTGAAAACAAAAAATCCATGTAGCCGACCCCGTTTAGTATGGGAAAAGGCTTAGTTGTTGTTGTTGTTGTTGTTGTTGTTGTTGTTGTTGTTGTTGTGGTCTTAGAGTAGACATGGTAACAACTTAGGCTAGACGTGAACGGCCTATGGTTTCAGAATCTTCTTGGTTTTCTACTGGAGAATGTCCATATACCATGGGAACCTCTATTAAAGTTGTTTTTTTGAATAATTTACAGCGAAGCATCAGATCAAGCACTATATTATGATATTCTACAGCTGGAACATATCTTTTTACTAGATGTGACTTCCAATCGTATGAGGATATGTTCCTCAGGAGTTTTGGAATATGACTTCTAAGATCAAGTTCAGTTGAAGTACAACTAGAGTCTAAGCCATACAATGAATCCGAGATCATTGTTCTCCAAGCATCAGAGTTTTTGAGTATCATTAACTTTTGAGTGCCTGTGATAGCAGGGTTATTTTCATAACAACCGTTGAAATTCATCTAATATAATTTTATACCTGTCCTTTCTGTGTCTCTTGTTAGTCTGATTTGATTTTCTGGTATGCACTTGCAGTTCACCCGATCTGGACATACTCAGTTGCAGGGCAACGCAATCATGATTACTTGCACCATAACAGTAGTTCTCTTCAGCACAATGGTGAGTAATTGCAGTATATTCATATTTTTTATTTCTGGTCAGGTATTATGGCAGTGGTTTTGTTTGGCTTTCTCCATGCTTTCACTGAACAATTCAAAGTTGACTAGAAACCAATCATTTACCATTTCTATGAATGGATTACCTAGTAACCACAAGATTGCTTTTTTTGACTAAAATATTGATGAATAAGAAAGAATTTTCTTGTACCTTTTTATTCTGCGCTACTTTACACTTGAATAAGTTGATAATTTTCATGTATCACCCACATGTAGTTAAGGGGGATTTCCTGTTGCTCCATTTTGGTCTTTTAGAACCAAATAACTTCATTAAATTATGATCTGCTGCTTATTTAATTAGGTGAGGGACATATGAACATGTGATGCCTTCGATCCACCAGTAATTCATATGTAGAATCTGTTCATGTTCATGCATTCCATGCATCACAGTTATTCCATCCAATTAATAGATGTCCTACGGCTCAGGTTTTCGGTTTGATGACAAAGCCACTGGTTAGGCTTTTATTGCCCCATAATGCAAGAGGAATGAATGGCGTATCTTCAGAGCCATCAAGTCCAAAATCCTTCCTCATACCATTCCTTGAAGAAACGAAGGAATCAGAAGCAGGTCCAGTAAGCATCAGGAGGCCAACCAGTCTTCGCTTGCTTTTAACCAAGCCAACTCACACTGTGCACTATTACTGGCGTAAATTTGATGATGCTTACATGCGCCCCATGTTTGGTGGGCGTGGTTTTGCACCTTTTGTACCTGGCTCTCCAACAGAACAGAGCATCAATCATCTTAATAACTATTTTCAGTGAAGAGGAAGTGTAGATATATGCATATTTTGTTGGTAGATGCTCGTTTGCTCTTGGCTTGTGATGGGCTGCCTTGATATTGCTACAAGTTTTGGTCCACTAAACAGTTTCAGATTTACCTCTGTTTATAGCATTCCGTAATTATAGTGGTGTCCATATGTTGTGTATTTTCCTCCCTTTTTTATTGTGAAAACCGTATGCTTATTGATTATATTTATAGAGGTTTTGCAGAGCAATGTTTGCCCCCACGCTAAAATCGTCATTGGTTCAAAGATATAATAGTATTGGAAAATTACTTAAACAAAGTTTGCATGATTAAACTGAATGGATATATAACATATTTTGCAATTAAATGTTGTTATATTTTGTTTGAAAATTTATTTGGACTTCTTTGAAGGCCATCCATCTCCGCCCACATGAGGAATCACCCTTGCATGGTCGGTTCCAAGACCGGATAAAGGAGTGTTGCAGTAGGCTTACGACAACCAACATAAAACATTGTCATACTTATTTACCATGGACTACAAATTATAATAGGGTTATGTGGAAACAAAGAACTCATGTAGCCGACCCCATCTAGTATGGGAAAAGGCTTAATTGTTGTTCTTTGAAGGCCATCCAAAAATAGTGGAGACATGTGTTTCTCATATTGATCAAAGGAGGACAAACTTTATAATAGATAGAAAAAGGGAGACGTATTGAGAAAAAGTCCCACAATCAAAGTAATATATCATTTACTACATTAGCATGTTATAACTGCTTCTTCCTAAGGTGCTTTAATGCCTGAAAGGGCATGTAAGCACCTGAAGAATTTCTATTTTGGAAAATTGAAAATGTAGTGGATTCAAGATATAGCTGTTGGAAAATCAAAGATGCATTGAAAAATTAAAGATGTTTTAGAAAAGAGAACTTTGAGAAAGCATAGCTTTTAGGGAAGTTTTCTCCACGCACATGAAGCTTGAGAAGGTTTTAGTTGGAGGAAGCTTTTGAAAAGAATTAAAGGAAAGATTCTAGGAAAAGCAATCTCATGCAGTACATGAAATGAAAAAGTTGAATTAGAAGTGGTGATTTGAAAAGATTAGATTTTGAGAGGTGATTTGAAAAGTGTAAAACTGAAGAGGTGATTTGAAATAAGGAGGCTTTTTGAAAAGATTCATGGAATTCTCTACGATTCCTTGAATTAAATTCTCAAAGAATTCCAACTGTAATTTGCTGGTATGGTCCATTAGAGGCACCTGACTACTATAAATCGAAGAAGGGTTGAGAAGCTGAGTAGCAATTCATGAAGAAATCACTTAGCTGAGAGCATAGCGAAAAAGATGTTGGGGTCAGAGGTTTGAAGATGTTGGCTTTTGGAGATTAGAACTATCGAGATCTTTTGTAAGAAAGATGGTAATGCCTAAATGTATTCAAGGCACCGGTTACGTTGACCTTCAGGCATATTGGCCCTCTTTTGGCATCAAAAGATCGAGTGCAAAGGGTGTCAATGAATTCTTCCAAATACAATCAAGACCCTTTGACTCGCCTTGCACTAGCGCAATCAGGTTTAGTATGACATGTTTTTATAATTTTTAGTTGTGGGACTAAGAATTATAGTGAGTTTTCTCAAAACAAAATGAAAGCAAGAAAACGCAAGCGGAAAACTGAAGAATAGAAGAACCAATACTAATTTTGATTATCTCCATGCCTCTATGTTTAGGGCATCTCTTTTTGACCATGCATAAAACTTGATAAAAATTTCATTTAATATCTTATAGGAACTGATGTGGGCTTACTAAATTCCAATGTATTTCAAGGTAAATACATGACTAGATAAATCCCTTGTTATAAAGGATGTATAAGCAGTTTGCGTGGCACAATACGATCCACTCCTTAAGCAAGCTGTGTGACTCAATATGGTCTATACATTACACATTCTATGTGGCTTAATCTGGTCCGAACACTAGTTAGTAGGCTAACTTTATTTTGAAAATCATCTTTCAATCTCCTATCATTTTAAAAATAAATTTGAAATTATCCATAATACCATATCTTATATTTTCAATAAAGGTATCTCAAGGATATGGACCTTTATCTAGTAAGAAGTGAGTTTCACTCATCTCAATGGAATGATAGAATGTCTGCAATATGTAGGTATTCACTTAATTTCTTCTTTTATATATATTACAACTTTTTATCGTTTGTTGTATAACTCAATATCTTTCTTGAATAAAATAAAGTTCTTGAGGAATACGAAAATATTCGCCGTGAATCAAGTTCATTTCCTATCGCTACCTCTTTTATGAAAGCTATGGAGAATGTCTGCAATAAATATCAGAACAAGATGTTTGAGTATTGACATACCCACAAGTAGACATGGTGGGTTTGGAACCAGCCTAGCAGTTTGAATCAAAACCAAACCAGTTTTAGAACCGTCAATAACCGGAACCGTGACTGGACCGGGGTACCCTTGGTTTGGCTATGGTTCATCCTTTTCATGAATTGGCCTGGAACCGATGGTTTTAAACTGTTTTTAAATAATATATATATATATATATATATATATATATATATATATTACAGAGATATTTACATAAGTTGAGGCTTGGCTTTGCAGTAAAAGTGACTAATCGCACGGCCAGGTAGGGGTTTGACTCCCACGAGAGTCATATATGCCTTCATTTCTAAAAAAAAGCTTTTTAGTGAACTTGATAATACTTAAGATTAGGTAAGTTTTATATTTATTGACTTTTGTAGCGATCTTATTATTAAAGTAATTACTTTTAAAGTGTGGTTGTTTCAAATGTCGAGAATGAAGAAGCACACTAAGGATTTGGTTCAACTTGTAATGCATGCATTTGCTTCCGCATCACAATAAATACATGTATTGAAAACATATTTTATATGTTCTTTACTTATGTTATTGGTAACTTACTTGTTTACCTTTTCTTTTGATTTCAATTTTCAAGAACTATAAAATCACATGAAGCCTCGAGACCAATCACGTGAAAGATAGGTTGAACCAATAGCATATTAGAATATGTTATTATATTATATCTATTCAAGAATTTTATGATCTTTGTAATGTACATATAAACTCTTCATCTTTACTATAAACTTTTTATTTTTGCACTCTATGTATAGTTAAATAAAGAAATATAATACTTATTGTATTTTATGTATTTCTAATTATCTTATTCATTATCTATGTCTTGGTTTTAATGTAGTATGCATGTTTAGAACTAGATATTGATTGTGTTTGAACTATTTCAACAAAAACTACAAGTAAGTTGCAGTCAGAAACTTATTCTGATTGTTGTGATAATTTATTTCGATGGTTTACAATAATTGGATCAATACACAAGACAATCCTAATAGCATATTCCAATTGTTCAACTTTATACTTATTCTTGTTCTTATTCTGATTGTTTCGCACTTAATGGTTATTGTCCACAAAAGCCAAAATAAGCTTTATTACAACTTAGTGGAATAATCGGAATAAGTAAATTGAATAACTGATATTTGGGCTGTTATTATGCTTGAATTTTTCTAACTATTGCTTGACTAAATACACAAAGTCGTCGGAATAGTATATTCCAATTGTTCAACTTTATAGTTATTCTGACTGTTACACACTTAATTCCGACTGTCTACAATAGTCCAAATAAGCTTTATTACAACTTAGTGGAATGGCCAGAATAAGTCAACTGAACAACCAAAATAAATGTAATTTTGACTATTGTTATGTTTGAATTTTTCTAGTTGTTGCCTGACTAAATAAGGATGTAAAACCAATCGGTATAGTGTTATTTATGGAATTCCAACTATTTTGTTTAATTTCGACTGTTGAAACAGTCAGAATAACAGTTCTTACCGTCAGAATAAGCAATTCTGACTCTTTTGAGCAGTTGGAATTAGCTAGGAAATAACATACAGAATTAGTTGTAATAGTAATGATCTTATAGATACCTTGTTAGCACGTACTAAAGCCAACACACACATCTCTTCCAATTAAACCAATTAAGAACAATATTTGGTTTTAGGGCATTCATAGAACATCTACAACTAAATCAAGCTGGCAGTTTGTTCAGTTCTAGATGTTTGGCGATTTGCTTTGGTTCGGTTCCACTAGGAAAAAACCCGACGGTTCAGTGAAACCAAACCAAATCATTATATATACACATGTGGATTTAAATCTTTATAAGTTTATATATGAGTTTTATAACTTTATATACATATAAAATGTGACTATATATGTATATATAGTTTACATGCTTATATGGATATATATCTTGACAAGTTTATAAGTTTATATGTTTATATGTGAGCTTTATAACCTCATATACATATAAAATATGGATCATAGATCCAAATAATCTGATGGTATATATTAAAGCCCTTAAATAAGTAGAATCATTATTCAAAACCGAACCAAACCAGAATTGGCCGTTCAGTTCAGTTCGGTTCTGACCATAGCACGGTTCCATTTGGTCCTCTAAAAGTAGAGAACCAAGGATATTTGAGGTTCAAGAACCATACTGAACCATGAACACCCCTATATGTCAGACAATAGTTGACCCTCAGATTTATTACTGTATACCAAGGGGGATACACATTTAGCCATAAATTCAATTAACTACAATTCATTAGATTAAGGTATTGCATCATATACTTTAGTTCTTTCCTAAGAATCAAAACTTACGCATACACGTCTAAAAAGGAGGGCATGATCAGACCATTAAGATGATTACAAGTAATTTGTTCTAAATTAATGATTTGCCAGACCCGTGCAACAATGCCAGCCATTTCACCAAGTCGAGTGGAAGAAGGGTACCATATCACCAGGACACGTTGTAAGCACTTAAGTTCTTTTACGTGTTTTCCTGTACAAAATTGACATGAATGTAGACAGGACATCGTTCGTCCATTTGAGTTGAGCTCCAAAACAGTTACCTGGAAGCAAGTGGCAGGATGGTAAATGTGTCAGAAGCTGAGCTTACTTGCTCCCCATCTATGGATGGGTATCGGCAATTAGCCTTTAGTGAAAAGGAAACAACCCGAATTCAGACTTTCCTCATGAAAAACTAAGACCGATATTACTGAAACCAAGCTAGTCAAATGCCAGACAGAACCTAACCGCCATTGACGATGAAAACAAGTCACACAAAACCACAAATAAAAAGATTACAGTGGGTTGAAAACAAAAGACATACATAAAGTTTGATGAAACCACGAAAGCTTCACCAGTAATCCTAAAAGAAAGTCTAGATCATTCTTTATTATTTCTTTCAAATACTTTTGTGGTCGTCCTCCACCTCTTTTAATAATTTCAAAATCTTGTTTTTCATACCTTCTTAAAGGTTCTTCTTTTGATCTTCTTTCTATATGTCTAAATCATCTTAAATGATATTCACTCATTTTATCTTCTATTGGTGTCACTCCTAATTTTTTTCTAATAACCTCATTATGTATACGGTATTTTCTTGTATGACTACTCATTCATCTCAATGTCTTCATTTCTGCCATAGACATCCTTTGTACATGTTGATGATTAACTGCCCAACACTCATAATCGTAAAACATGGCAGGTCTAATTGTTACTCTATAATATTTACTTTTTAACTTTAATGGTATCATTTTATCACAAAAAATACTTCATGCTCCTCTCCATTTTAACCAACCAGTATTAATTCTATGCACAAAATCTCCATCAATTCTTCCATCACTCTGAAAAATTGATCCTAGGTATTTAAAACTTTCTTTTTTGAGGATGTAATGTGTGCCAATTTTAATTTCTATGTCCTTTGAAGTAACCAAATGATCAAACTTACGTTCCATATATTCTGTCTTTGTTCTACTAAGTCGGAAGCCTTTACTTTCTAATGTTTCTCTCCATAGTTCCAATTTTTTATTAACTTTTTCGTTAGACTCCTCCACTAACACAATGTCGTCTGCAAATAACATACACCAAGGTACTTCATATTGAATATGTTTTGTTAACTCATCAATCACCATTATAAATAAGTATGGACTTAAAGTTGGTCCCTGATGTAACCCAACATTAACTTCAAAGAAGTATTTCATTACTTTGAGTCCTTACTTTTTGCGCATCATACATGTCTCTTATATATCAATGGGATACCTCTTTTTTCTAAGGTTCTTCGAAGAACCTTCCTCGATACTCTATCCTATGCTTTTTCTAGATCAATAAATATCAAGGTCTTTCCTTTTTACTTTAAAATGTTTCATGACACGTCTCAAAAGGTGAATCACTTCAAATGAATCAAAATTGGTTTTCTATTGTACTTACTATTTGTCTTAACCTACGTCCAATAATTCTTGCCCACGTGACTCGTTGAACAATGTACACATTGCCAAAAAAAAATTACACTTTCAAAATTACAAATCGGAGTGTCCAAACTCCCCCGGAATCACTATTCACCAATCTAACGATTAACAGCAAATTCGTCATTTATGATTTGCCCCAAATAATAACTGACGATGAAGAACAAAATGGAAACAGAAAAACCCTCAAACAATCTCACACTACTACAATTAAAACGACCGCCGAAAAAATCCAAGCTGAACCCACCAACCTGACAGCTGAGGACATCTTGGTCATAGACGACCGTGGAGAGCTAGTATGGTCCAGCTCTGGTGATGCCACTTCATCGGGGTTTGGTGGGCTCAGTGTTGAAAGGATTGTCGGCAGGTCGTTAGAAGAACGATGGCTGCTGCCACCATTTCCAGGAGTCGGGAGCTGAGGAGTGACGTCCGGTGAGAGGGCGGTAACCGGCAGAGGTGCGGATGCCGGGGAGGTAGTTGGAAAGGAAGACGGAGCGGCATATATGGTTGATAACAGTGGCACGGCCGAGAGGGAGAAACGAGCTGTTGAGATAACGGCTAGTAAGATAGACACTACCCTCAACGCAACAGTGATGTTCCTTATTTTTTTTACGGATCCTCCCCTTTAAAAGAAAATAAACGGTAAGAGAAGATGTTGATGAGTGGCAATTAGTGTGCTGATGATGGGATGGCCGACGGATATGATTGAGTGGAGGAAAGTTTGTATAGTATGACTGTCTTTGATCTGACGGTTTACACAGAGACACGTGGGTGTTATAGACGTAGAGAACATGGGATAGTAGTTGGCATGTGTTGAGGAGGGCCAAATTGGTTCTTCTGTCATATATTTCTTTTCTTAAAAGGAAACACAGCTTAACTAAGAGTTGGGCACCGTGTGAAAATTGCAAGTCAGTTAAATTGGGATTACTATTTGTAGATCTTTTTTACAAAATTATTTGAAAGCATTTTCTCTCTTCTCTTTTACACTCAATTTAACATTCTCTTCCTTTTACTCTAGTGACCTGATATTATGTTCGTTTTTAGCTATTATTGTTTTCTTTATAGTTGGAGAATATGCAAATATATTTTTATGAACTTTACAACAACAACAACTAAGCCTTTTCCCATACTAGACGGGGTCGGCTACATGGATTCTTTGTTTCCATAGATCCCTATCATGTGCTATGTTAGCAGTTAACTCCCAATCAGCTAGATCATTCTTTATTGTTTCTTTCCAACACTTTTGTGGTCGTCCTCTACCTCTTTTAATACTTTCCAAATTTAGTTTTTCTAACCTTCTTATAGGTTCTTCTTTTGATCTTCTTTCTACATGTCCAAACCATCTTAAACGATGTTCTCTCATTTTATCCTCTATTGGTGCCACTCCTAATTTGTTTCTAATAACCTCATTATGTATACGGTCTTTTCTTGTATGACCACTCATCCATCTCAACATCTTCATTTCTGTCACAGATATCTTTTGTATATGTTGATGATTAACTGCCCAACACTCAGAACCATAAAACATGGCAGGCCTAATTGCTGCTCTATAATATTTACCTTTTAACTTTAATGGTATCTTCTTACAAAGAATACCTGATGCTCCTCTCCATTTTAACCAACCAGCATTAATTCTATGTGTAACATCTCCATCAATTCTTCCGTCACTCTAAAAAATTGATCCTAGGTATTTAAAACTTTCCTTTTGGGGAATGCAATGTGTGCCAATTTTAATTTCCATGTCCTCTGAAGTAACCAAATGATCAAACTTACATTCCATATATTCTGTCTTTGTTCTACTAAGTCGGAGGCCTTTGCTTTCTAATGTTTCTCTCCATAGTTCCAATTTTCTATTAACTTTTTCCTTAGACTCCTCCACTAATACAATGTCATCTGCAAATAACATACACCAAGGTACTTCATCTTGAATATGTTTTGTTAACTCATCCATCACCATTATAAATAAGTATGGACTTAAAGTTGATCCTTGATGTAACCCAATATTAACTTCAGAGAAGTCTCTCGTTCCTTCATAAGTCCTCACACATGTTTTTGCACCATTATACATGTCTCTTATAAGGTTAATATATGTCAATGGGATACCTCTTTTTTCCAAAGTTCTCCAAAGAACCTCCCTCGGTATCCTATCATAAGCTTTTTCTAGATCAATAAATATCATATGAAGGTCTTTCTTTTTTTCTCTAAAATGTTCCATAAGACGTCTCAAAAGGTGAATTGCTTCAATAGTAGATCTTCCTGGCATGAATCCAAATTGGTTCTCTATTGTACTTGATACTTGTCTTAACCTACGTTCGATAATTCTTTCCCATAATTTCATAGTATGACTCATTAACTTGATACCTCGATAATTCGCACAATTTTGAATATCTCCCTTGTTCTTATATATGGGTATAAGTGTACTTGCTCTCCATTCCTCGGGCATCTTTTGGTTTTTCCATATTTCATTAAATAGTCTTGTGAGCCAAGTGATTCCTATTTCTCCTAGTATTTTCCAAACTTCTATAGGAATATTATCAGGTTCTACCGATTTACCACTCTTCATATGTTTAAGAGCCTCTTTGACTTCATTCTTTTGAATACGTCGGTAGAAATTGTGGTTTATATACTTTTCTGACTTGGCTAAATCTCCTAAACTAATACTAATATCTTTATTTTCATTAAAAAGATTATAAAAATAAATTTTCCATCTATTTCTTATATCATCATTTGCCACTAGAATTTTTTCATCCTCGTCTTTTATGCATCTTACATAATTAAGATCTTTAGTTTTCTTATCTCTAGCCCTAGCTATCCTAAAAATATCTCTTTCGCCCTCTTTTGAGTTGAGTTTTTTATATAAGTCATCCCAAATCTTAGCTTTTGCTTCGCTAACGGCCTTTTTCGCTTCCTTCTTTGCTTTCTTATAAGCTTCTAAAGTTTCACTAGTTTTCTTAGCGCAATGTAATTTGTAACATGCCCTCTTTGCCTTGATTTTATTTTGTACTACTTCACTCCACCACCAAGCTTCTTTTTGTGCCGGTACACCTCCCTTAGATACCCCTAACACATCTTTCGCCACTTTCCTAATATGTATAGCCATATTGTTCCACATATCACAGGGTGTGCCAACATAATTCCAAACATCTCCTTGAAGGACTTTCTGTTTAAATATATCTTCTTTCTCGCTTTTGAGGTTCCACCATTTAGTCCGAATCGCTCGATGCACTCTTTTCTTCTTTGTCCATTTTTTTATTTGTAAATCCATAACTAAAAGTCGATGTTGGGTGGTTAAGCTTTCTCCTGGAATTACCTTACAATCTTTACAACACGCTCTATCTTTCTTTCTACAAATAAAGTAATCAATTTGTGTTTGTGATAAGCCACTCTTATAAGTAATTAAATGTTCATCTCATTTTTTGAAGATTGTATTGACTAAAATTTTTATGAACTTTATTAGAGAAAAATAAAAGAAGAATCCGGTATAAGAGGTTGACTTTTTCATACTATTTTGTGACTTTTTGAAGGTTTTTAGTGATTTTATATATTGTTTTTCTGTTTTTATAATGTTTATGATTTTGTGTATTGTTTTTCTGTTTTTATAATGTTTATGATTTTGTGTAAAAAATTCATATTTTAGAAAAACACAACACAACCACACCTCACCTAAGAGAGAAGATGCAATTCCCCACATCTCTCTCGTTGGTGAGATGCGGTGTGTGAGATGCGGTTGAGTTCTGTCTCTTTTGAAAGAGTGATGTGGTTGGATTGCGTGACGACTCCACTTGACCAAAGAAGGGAAAGTCTAAAACTGTATTGGTGGTCAACCCTATGGAAGCATCACTGGCATTGTACCACACATGAAAGCATGACTCACTAGACTTAGTAGCCACAATGGTTGTTGTTGTTGCATGTGCTGTAAGGGCTCCGATGCTTGATGAGGGAGTTGAATTCTATAGTATAAGAATTCAAACACCACACGGATGCTTGTCAAAATTCATTTGATGTGGCAAACGATCAACTGCGTTGCTTGGAGGATCACTTCTAGTGAAATGTGAGTATTGTGATTACTCATTTGCAGAAGCTCGAGAAAAGAGCTGCTGCTCCACTACTGACAAACAAGCTTCCCAGTACTCAAGTTGATATGTCGGCTTGATTATAAGAAGTTGAGTGCATGTTGGCGAATGGGTGTAGAAATGACGGGAGACCAAAGCACCCTCGTAACATCAAGGCCCATGAACCTAAGGCATTCATTGCTGGCCAAGATACACATGCATTAAATAATTTCTATTATCAAATGGAGTTATACCTCAAGGCTACGAAACTTGGAGATGAGGAGTTGAAATTGGTGACTGTAGCCACATTTCTTAAAGATAATGTTATATTGTGGTGGCTCACATATAGGATGATACCAGAACATCGCACTCATGTAATAAAATATGGGTGGAGTTCAAGCTCGCATTATATAAAGAGAAAACTTGACAATTTTAGGTAAAGGATGCATCAAACAACTCCGTTAGAACCGACCTCAACTGATCTATGGTAAATCCATCAGCATTGGGTAGATAAGACAGGGATTCTCCCCTTCTATGTTGAGACTTTCTCGGATTAGAAGCCAATGATTTTCCATCCTAATAGTCGGATGTTTGAGCCTAGGTGTCACGTACCGACATTTTGCGCTTGGAATTGGAGGAGATGCCATTAAATACTCTCGATCAAATCGAGTTATCACATAGAATCAAAGAAGCAATAGACAACTCTTTGTGTCTCTCCACTCATACCAAAGAGGTTGTTGCCATTGAGGACAGGTGACTCACCTCTAACGACACAATATTCCAACTATTATGAGTCTACGAGGTGGGGGCATGACATAGAACATTGACCTCTATTGTTAAAGGGTCTTGACAAGGCAAAGGTGATTATGGGCTTCTAAGAATCCTCAACCAAGTACCTTAGATTCTCTTTGGAAGCCTTGGAAACTGTAATTTGAGTAAAGAGATTTCGATGGGTGCAAACCCTACTTAGGATATTAAAAATATGATTTTTTGAGGATGAAGAAGAAAAAGTCGATTTGAAAAAGATCTATTACAAGAAGCTAAAGACTAGAAGGGAGAAAAACCTAAGCTACAGTGCAAAAACTACAACTAGAATAGGAAAGAATTAGAACTAATGCTTGATTTATCAATGCTTGAGTCTTCTTTTAATTCTTCATTGGCCTCATTTTTATAGTGGTTAAGACAGTTCAAAATGACTTTTTTCACTTTTCATTAGTTTTTTGTTTAATGACATTTCTTTGCTTTACTTCCTTCTCATCCACTTCCGGCCACTTTAATGACCTTATAATAGGTTGATGATTGCACATCTTTCAATTTCTGTTGGTAACACAATTTCCTTCTCATATATGAAAACATATTTGCCTTTTTTGGTTTATGGAAACCTAAGGGCTTGCCATCTTTCCCTTATTTCTGAAATGAAGACTCGAAGCTCCAAAACACAGGAGGAGTTTAATGTGATTCTAGAGGGGAAAATTTTGGTTCCAAGATCAGCTCTAAAATTACTTGACATGTAGATTATGAGGTCACTCAAGGAAATAAGCAAGAAAATCTCTTTGCTCAAAATATTATTTATATGTATTTTTTTATGAAGTATATAAAATTATAACATGTAATTGAAAATATGTATGATAAGGGTATGGATGTCCGATTATGGTGACTGTTATGTGTTGCTTGAATGAAAACAAGCAAGTTCGTATCATGGACTCAAGTGTTGTATGCCTACCGTTAATCATATTGACACCATACGACGTAAAGCACACGATCAAGAGGAGATCTATGTCATATTTTATGTAATCCAAGTTCTCTTTATACCAAATCTCCACCGTACATCGATCTCAATGGATCTTTCTCGAAAACCTTGTTTCTAGGCCATATCGAGATCCAATCCAATCGACTTATAATATGACCTTATGTCTTTTCATTGCTAGTGATAGGGGAGATACATTCTTGCATATGTGTGTGTACATACACATGCATATATATACATATATATACATATACATATACATATACATATATACATATATATGTATATATATATACATACATACATATACATATATATATAACATATATATATACATATATACATATACATATATATACATATATATGTATATGTATATATGTATATGTTATATATATATGTATATGTATGTATATGTATATATGTATATATATATATACATATACATATACATATATATATATATATGTATATATGTATATATGTATGTATGTATATATGTATATATATACATATATATATATATATGTATATGTGTATATATATATATATATATATATATATATATATATATGTGTGTGTGTGTGTGTAAATGTAAAGGTTTGTCTACCTTTTACTTATGAAGGTCATGAATATTATTTAAAAAATTATAAGTATTTTAGAAAATATAAAGGACAACCTTTTAGAAGCATATGTGTGTATAAGTATGCATGTGCAAGAAAAATATAGGATTCGATCATAATATACAAATATATATTCAAAAATGCATAAATCGGTCTAAAATCTTGGGCTAATTGTGCCGAATAATCATAAGGAAGAGAGAGAGTATCAGTCCCACATTACTTTCCTTAATAATAAGTATAGAGGCCACCTTCCCGAAAAAGAGTGACATGATTGGTACGTGTACATATATATAATTGACACGTTAACCCCATGTCACGTATCCACAATGATTTAGCAGTCAATCGCTTGCAAAAGTAAATTCTGAATTGAGCTGATGGGTATGTGACTGTATCTAACATGTAATTAAGTTTGTTTTTTTTGTTACAAGAGGAGGCCAAAGCCTAACACACCACACATGCACTCTCCAGTTGTCAAACTCCCCAGCAGCGGCAATAACACTAGAAGGCCCTATCATTGAGCTAACATATTCTGTGTAACATGTAATTAATTTTATTAGTGAAATACAAAATAAATTGGTTCACATATAAAGTATCAGGACATAGAAACTATGTTGACAAAAATGTACTAAATCTTCACATTTTTAAATATTCACAACCACTGGCTTGGATCAGCTCATCTGTGTCTATCGGTTCTTTAAACATCCATAGCAGATACATCCAGTTTTTTTTTTTATGTAGTGCTAGGATTTATTTGGTTTCCCTAGTGCCATCTCGTGTTCAACTTGGATGACGAATGAGAGACTAGCCGAAGTAGCCAATGCTACAATTAGTATGTCTCATTTACAACTAGCTTCAATTATTGTTTGAAACATTATAGACCTAGTTCGGATGCCAATGACTCCGCTACGGCATTGGGTTAATTCAATATTCATTAATATTTGTTCCCATGTAAACCCGAATATTCTGGATCATACAGATTCCGTTCAAGTTGCACATAATTGCGTATATAATGGATATAACTCCGTTAAGTTATTGGTACCTCAGTGACGCCGGTCGGTGGCCTCTTGTAAGTGAAGACGTCACCCATGCAATTGGTCCCCCACCGCTCAGAGTTCAACAGCAATCGTCTATGGCGTCACGTGGTAGACGTGGAGCCGGTCCCTAGGCAATAAGCAAAAGCCTCTTTCAAGCTTTCAGTTCCTCAAGAAGAAGACGCCCGTGCTGCTTCTCCCAACCCCACATTGTCGACCAGCAAGAAAGAGAGCAGAGATGAAGAAACCGGGAGTGGTTCTGTTTCCGTTTCCCTTTGCGGGGCATCTGGTTCCCACGATCGAGCTTGTGAAGCGACTTAGCCGTCATAGCAACAGCCTATCCATCACCGTCCTCTTGATTTAATCCGGCTTTTCCCACGACGCCGTTGCGTCCGTCGAAGCGGCGGCCACATGCGGCACCGATATGGAAGTTATCAGGTTACCTCCCATGTGTTGGCGACTTTGCTGATGATCCAAAATACATTCTTTTCGTGGTGTGGAAATCACTATTCTTTGTTCTCGGATTTCACTTTTATGAATGGAAAGGACGCCGATAAATGCCTTGAGGATACAACGAAAACCCTCAGCTTGTCATGAAGAAGCTTCACCGAGTATTTGACAACACCAATATTCATAGGTTTTATAGGACCCAAGAAACTTCGCTGGTTTAAAAAAACTCTCCTTACTCGAAGAACATAAGTGAGGAAACTCATGAGACGGTAAGGAATACTTACAAAGGTGGGTTCTCCTACTTTGGCCATGAATTAAGTGGCAACATGAAAGTGACTTTTCAAATACCTACTATTTTGACTCTAACTGGCATGCGCATCTAAGTGCCTTTCTCCATTTAATTTAATAGATAGGCAGCAGGTATTATTTTCCAAATTTACAGGTAAGTTGGAAACCTATGAGCAACCTAACTCTCTAATTGTAACTGCAATGCAATTTCATGTAATTTTAATTGCATTTACACCCACTTTTACCACTATCACTTGTAAATTATACGACATTCTCCTACCAATTTACAAAATACACTTTTCCAAAACACTATCTTGAAAAGTCTATAGTTTTAGTACAGGTGTTTGGCGATTGAACCTATACATAGTAAGAGGTGGGTTACCACCCATCCAAATTGAAATGACAGACAAACTTTGAACTATCCAATCTATTTGAATAAGTATACACAACTTACATATAGGGTTTACGTACTAATAGAGCCACTATATATGTTGACACAATTATAAATGCCTTATATCTAGGTATCCTCTTTCATGAGTGTTATCAAAGTCTAAGCTCAAGACTCTTAGAAGTGACCATACTTCATACTTATATAAGTAGACTCCATCAAGAATGCCTTCCCTAAGAGCAACTTAACAAAAATATGCTATGAGTCTATTAAGAGCATAACTCAATATGTTCCTTTACTTTATGGGATCAAGTACCTTTATCTTGGGGTAGTTAGAGAAGTAGGTACTTGCAATCACACTGATAATATACTTTAACCCATTGAACTCACAACTTGATGTTATTTAAGCCTGAGTTAGGTTTTCATTATCAAAGATTTATTTAGAGGGCTTAATACCCATCCATCTTCATGCTTTTAGCACAAAATCCCTTATCAGACCCTTTGTCAAGGAATCTACAAGATTGAATTCTAACTTTATATAAGAAATAGATATGATTTCATTCTTAATAAGACCTTTTATATAACTCTGCCTCAGACCAATATGTCTGGATTCCCCGTTAGACACATGGCTACAAGCCTTGGATAACGCACTTTGGATATCATAGTTGTAGACACCGAAAATCTTCACTTTAAGCCTAAGAACCAGAAGTGAGGATAAAATCTGTAGACACCGAAAATCCTCACTTCTGTTTCTTACGCCTGAAGTGAATCTTTTCGTAATCTACTTCGCTTTATGGGCGTGCCAGCTAGTTTACTTTAACTAGCAAAGTATGTTTTGAAATAATATGACTTTTTAAAGGCGATTGTAGGCAAGCAGGATCTTTTCGTCGTAGACCTTCTTGCACCGATGCGCAAGAGTCAGTATGTACGCTTAGAGACTTTGTTTTGAAATAAGTTTAACTCAAAATATATTTTGAATGAAGAAGTGTTTTAAAACCTTTTGAAAACCATGCACTTGAGCGATTTTGATCTTACAAGGTTTGGATGACCCTAAGTCTTTCAATTTAATCTACTTAGGCACGATGTGCGTGCATCGAAATAGCCTAAGTCTTGGCGTGTTTGCACGATTGATTCGGGATTTGCTTTGATGTATGCACTCTAGCTCGAGTATGACGAGTATGCAATGCAGCTCACACAACTCCAAGGAAAAATCCAAAATTGAAAGACAATGCTTAAGGAAAATTGCGTAATGTAAATTGCAAAAAGGAAATTGCAAAAGGGAAATATGGCTATATCTTAAGAGCGGAAAGGCTCAATTGTGTAAGTGTATGTCGTGTATATATGGAAAGACTACTCACACAGTTGAACCTTAAAACCCAAATCTTAAAGACATAGCGGAAGGGAAATACTTATAATATATATGGGCCCGAAGGTTGCCAACATGTGCATGGGTGTTGTGTGTATATGTAACGACAACTCACACGACTTGCAATGTAAAATCCAAATAGAATTGCAATATGGCCCGTATTAGGTTTTTGGGAGTAAGAGCGAAAGCTCAATGTGTGTGAGTGTAGAATTGAAAGACCACGCACACAACTTGAATAAAACACCCAAATTGAATTGCAATACGGCCTTTATTAAGGTCTTGGGAGTAAGAGCGAAAGCTCAATGTGTGTGAGTGTGGAATTAAAAGACAACACCCATGACTTAATGGAAAACCCACGCAGCTGAATATATATAAATATAACTATATCTTAGGGGTTGTCAAGGCTCACGTGTGTGCAAAAAGGTGTGCAGCTAAGAGCGGAAAGGCTCAAGTGCACGTGTGTGTTGGTGTGCCAAACCAAGTTATTACAATCAGGGGGAGACAAAGCTCCTTTACTACAACCCCGTATCAAAATTTAATAAAACACCAAATGTAAGGACTTACAACTCACCTAGCCCACTATGTGGGGTGTGTCTAGGACGTGTACGCCTTGTGTGTGGAGCTCGGATCACATGGAAGTGGAGCTGGATAGCTTGGAGGCTTGAGAACCTTTGAGGACTTGGGAGAGGTGTTTGAGTGGGCTTTGTATGGGCCTGGTTTTAGGCTGACTCAAGCCAAGGTGGCTCGAGTTGGGTTCTAGGGAAGTTTGGGGTAACTCGGGCTGTCTTGGTGCAGCCCGGGCTTTGGCCTTGCAGGGGTTGTCTTAGGATGACTCGAGCCAAGGTGGCTCGAGTTAGGTTTTAGGGGAAACCCTAACTAGGTTAGGTTCAGTCAATCAAGGCCAAGGTAAGCCGGCAAGGGCTTGGGGGTATGGATGATACACGGCCTACTCTAGCAGGCCGTGGGGGGTTTGGGAATAGGTGGCCTGCCGAGTGGCAGGCTGTGGGGTTTTGGCTGAATGACCTGCTGAATGGCAGGTCCTGTTAGGATGAATGGTCTGCCTTAAGGCAGGCCTGGTATGGTCCTTACAAAGGGTAGCACACAGCCTGATTTGGTCGTGTGTTTAGGCTTAGGTGGCCTGCCTCAAAGCAGGCCAGGTTTTGGCAAAGAACCAAGGAAGCCCGACCAGTGCAGGTCAAGGTGGGGTTTGGTTGAGGTGGTGATAGGTGGGTTCGGCCAGGTTGCAGCCGGTGGTGGGGGCGGCGACTAAGGGAGGTTGGTTGGTAGTGAGGTGGGGTTCGACCAGTTAGGGTAGGTCGGTTGGGGGGGGATTTGTGGAGTTCGGCCAGCACTTGGTTGGACTTACTTGTGACAGTTTCGGGTTAGTTAGGTGTAGGTGGGTTCATATGGGTTAGGTTTAGAAGGGTAGAGAGAAGGGCTAGGTTTAGTTGAGGCTTACCTTAGGTGCAGCCCACTAGGTCCAGCCACCTCCAATCGGTCTAGCCCACTTCCACGCCCGCGATCCACCTCTTGGTGCAGCTAGGCTCAAGTTGGTGCAGCCCCTTGATCTAGCCTTGGCCAACATGGCTCAAGCTCACTTCACTCATGAGCCCACATGGCTAGGTTTATCACTCCCTCTCTCTCCTCCCAAGCATTTGCATGAACCCTTTACATGGACCCCCTCACTTCTATTTATAGACATTTGAGGTGGGTCTTGGATTTGGGTTTGGGTTTGGGATTTGGATCCAGACCCAAATCCAAATACTATTTGGATCTGGATCATAGATCTCGGATATTTTGAGATCTGTATCTGATTCAAACCCAATATTTTTATGGATACGGATCTAGAAATTTTGGTCAAGATCTGATCCAATCCAAACACTATTTGGATCCAATCCAAATCCAAACACTATTTGGATCGACCCAAACACTATTTGGATTGGCTCAAATCCAAATACTATTCATTACATGGATTTGAATATGGATATTTATGGTCTAGATCCAAACTAAAATTTCTTCAGACAGTCCTTGGCTTCTCGAGGCGAATGATCTGTGCGGGCACTAGCTTCATCAGTGCTCCGTCTGGTGCTGGGTTTTTTCCAACTTTGTCGTTCGGACTCTGTCTCGTCGTTCTGGACTCCGTTGAGCTTTTCATCAAACGGGCTCTACTTTTTCTTGTTTTTTATCAGGGAGTGGCTTTTGAAGCTCTGGGCTTGAATCCTCTTCTGGCCTAAGGTCTCCTTTTGCCTTTTGTTCCTGTTTTCACATTTTAAAACAGGTTGTCGTTTTGGCTCACACGAGCTTTTTAGTGTTTTTGAGAGTTTTTGAAATATAGAAGATTTGGGGTGTTTACAACAGTTCATCAATATTGGAGTCAATGGCTTCGACAACATCAAAATATCATAAAATAAGTTTTTAAGACATTCAACTTTCTTCCTTGCTACTACAAGGGCTATAAATTCAGCAGCCATAGTGGAATCAACTATATAAGTTTGTTTTTAGATGCATAAGAGACTGCACCCCGTCAATTATGAAGACCCATCCACTTATGGAAGCATAGTCTTCTACATAGGTAACCCGACTAGCATCTGCATAACCCTCTAAAATCGAAGGACTTCTATTATAAAATAAATTATAATGAAAGTTCCTTTTAAATATTTTAAAACTCTTTGGATTGCAAACCAGTAGTCTCTACTTAGTTTACTAGTATATTGACTTAGACGACCAACCACATATAAAATATCTTACCTAGTGCTAGTCATCCCATACATCAAACAACCAATTAGCCTAGCATATTTCAATTGTAAAACCAGACAACCATTATTTGGTATCAATTTTGAATTTAGATCAAACGGAGTTGAAACAGGCACATAATCAAAAGCATTCAACCTTTTTAATACCTTTTCAATATAATGAGATTGAGACAACCCGATTTCATCTTCTTTTCTAAGATTTTTTATTCCCAAAATTACCTCAGCAATTCTCATCTTTTATGTTAAAATTCTTTGAAAGAAAATCTTCTACTTTTCCAACTTCATTCAAATCGGTATCAATAAGCATATCATCAACATACAAACAAATGATGATTCCTTTGTCATCATGAAATTTGTTATACACACATTTCCTCCTTCATTTACTTGAAAACTATTGACAAGCACCACTTCATCAATTTTTTTGTATCATTTCTTAGGGGTTTGTTTTAAACTATATAAGAATTTGACTAATTTGTAAACTTTATATTCTTGACCAGGTATAACAAAATCCTTGGGTAGCTCCATATACACATTTTCATCTAATTCACCATTTAAAAATGTGTTTTAACATCGATTTGATGAATAACGAGTTTATGAATTGATGCAAGTGCTATCAACACTCTAATCGTAGCTTTTCTAGCTACTGGTGCATAAGTATCAAAATAGTCAATTCTCTTATTTTGAGTAAAGCCTTTGCACCGTCGCCTTGCTTTAAAAGGTTTGTAGTGTGCCATCAAGAAAATTATATTTCTTCTTAAAACCTATTTGGTAATGAGCTTTGAAGCCAGAAGCATTAAATCTGAGCAGATCCGCATGTACCCGTTAGCCTTCTTTCGGAGAAGGATGCATCTCCAAGCCATTGCTTCATCAAATATGTTTTGACTCACTTTCAATGTTTAATATATAATATCTTTATTTTTTAATAACCCATTTTGTACTACCTTTACGCAAAGAGTAATGAAGTTAGGATTTGGACTTTTCTTTTCTTACCCATACGACCTTCTGTAGTTCAAATTGGTTTCCACTAACTTGTTTTCTCTTGCAACCTTTTAGCAAGAGAATCAAGAATATTATATGTATTTTGATCTTGTGTATATTAATCATGTGTATTTTTTTATGGTTCATTACATATTAATTCCATACATGAATTTATCTCAAAAAATTCAACATGTCGCAGATTGCAACAATTCAACTGATAACATTAGGCTCTAAATTAAGTAGTCTATATGCTTTGGAATTTTGTGCGTAACCAAGCAAAACACTTTTAATTCCTCTTGGCCCTAATTTGGATCTTTGAGAATCGAGAATTCTATAGAGAAAGCAACCTACACCCCCACACTTCAAATAATTGAGGATTTGGTTTCTCCGTTTTCTAAACTTCGTATGGTGACATATGAGTTTTCTTTGAAGGAACTATGTTATGAATGTGACAACCCGATGATGAGTAGAGCTTCACCTACAAGTTCTCGGTAGCCTAAGCATTTATAATCATAACATTTACCATGTCAACTAGAGTGCATCGTATTTTTTTCTGCTAATTCATTTCTTTGTGGTGTAAATGGGCGATTTTCGATGGATTATTCCATTACTTTTTCATAAGAATTCATTGAATTTTGTAGAAATATTCTCACCTCTTACTATCAACTTGAAGCATCTTTGTTTGCTTTCCTTTTGATTCTCGACTCTGATTTAAATTCTTTAAGTATCATCAAGGCCTACCGTCTTTGTTTTCAACAAATATACATAAATAAAACAAGAATAATCTCATCGATGAAAGTAATGCCAAATATTTTTTCCTCTTCTAGTTAATTTTTCATTTACTTCACAAATATCAAAATGAATTAGTTCCAAAAGTATTGTTTCATGTTCTACTTTTAGAAATGGTTTTCTTGTTATTTTTGCTTCAACCCTAAAATTCACATTACCTTTGTGATCTTGCTTACAATGAATATAATCATAGAGATGACATATATTTCAACATAGCATAATTTAAAATGTTCTAATTTAGCATATGCCATAAAATTAGAAGATTTAACAATATAAGCAAAACTATGTTTATTTCATTAAGAGTGAGTTTGAACATGTCGTCAAGGGAATACCCTTTTTCCTACAAATACGTCGTTCTTGAAATAACCATTTTTTAGGACTCTAGGACAATCTTAAATCACTTTGCACATGCCAACAAATTTGTAGAAACTAAATCTCTCTTAACCGGGAACATGATTTAACTTGAACATTGATATACGTATTGCACCCTTGATGAAACACTGGCTGAATTCCGACAAAACAAATGCACTTTTCGAAACACTTTGCTTGTGATTGTGATTTCCAATAAAAGCATTTTTTCATGTTCCCTCTGGTTCATGATAGGTGCTTGAAAATTGCTTGTATTGTTACTGAAACATGAATTATTGCCACTAGAATCAAATAAACTAACCTATGTTTCTTGATGCTTGTATTATATTTAATTCAATCACCATTACGAATTTGTATTTTAGAAATCATTCCTACTGGGTCACTTTTTTGCTTAACCTTCCTCCATCATTGTACGGCTTGCTTTCAGGAACATTTCCTTTCTTTGATTACTGCAAGGATTTGAATAATACATTCCTTAATGTAGTGACCTTTCTTTTTCTTGGTTTTGGTCTTCTTACCACTTTTGCTTTGAAATTTGTTAAACTCTCTATTTCTCTTTTGCTTAGGTTTAGATTCAACTTCCTCGATCACATTGACTTTCTCTTGGGAAACTATTTCTTTAGAATCTTCTTAGTTTCAGTATTCTTCTTCAAGCGTAGGATGATTGCCAAGTTGCTTAAGAGAAATGTTTTCCTTCTTGAATTTAAGAGTATTTTTAAATTCTTTTCAAGAATAACGAAGTTTGTCAATAATTGAGGAAATAATAATTGTATCATCCATGTGCATTTTGTAGTGTTTAAAATGATTCAAAATCCATTTGAGGTTATGAAATTGTTCCACGACGAATTTTTCATTAATCATTTTGATATTGATGAAGTGAGTAACTAAGAATTTCTTACTTTTGGTGTCTTCAACCATGTGCCTCGCTTCAAGCTTTTCCTAAAGGTTCTTCGCACTTAGAGAGTCTTGGTAGAGATCGAACGAGAATGTGGCCAATGCAAATGTAATCATCATTATCAATTTTTTTGTGTTGACAAGTCTTCTCCAAGGTTTCATCCTCATTTTCTTTTGGCTTGGGAGTGGACAACACATATACTACCTTCAGAGTGATAAGTAAGAATTGTATCTTTTTCTACCAACGAAGAAAGTTTCATCTATCAAAATGATCTAGTTTGATGAAGTCAACAGTCATGTCAAGTAAAAACACCATTAAGAAGAACAAGTTGATTGACGTTCGAAATAGCCTAAAGAATGTTGGCGACTTTGCTAAAAATACATGAACCAAAATACTTTCTCTTCAAGGTGTGTACAACACTATCCTTTAAGCTATTTTGTCGTCCTCATATTTTACTTTTTTAAATCCAAAGGACACATACAAATGCTTTAAGGATACAACAAAGAACCTTCAACTTGCCTTACACAAGTTGTAGTCTTTGACAACATCAATGCTCCAAAATAATACTGTGAGGTTTTCTAGGGCCCAAGAAATCTCACTCGTTTAAAGAAACTCTCTTGACACAAAGAACATAAGTGAGGTAACTCATGAGGGGGTAAGGGATGCTTAGGAATGTGGGTTCTCCCACTTTGGCATGGACCAAGTGCCCTTTTATAAGCATCTAAGTGGTTTTTCAAATGCAGTTTTATGAGCTGGTATGCCCATTCAGCCCATGTAGTGTTGTAACATTTCTCCACTCAACGTTTAAGTTGCCTAATTGCAACTGTAGTGGAGTTTCATACAATTTTAATTGCACCACTTTCACCTATAAAATACGATGGAGCCTTCTAAAGAAGTCAAAGGGATGGCCCGCTCGCTCCTCTCAGTTGAGCGGCACAAGCCTCATGTTAAGCATGCCCTCACATCTAACCACCATCTCCGCCTTGATCCTCGATATGTTCTGCATCACCATGACCGACGTCGCGGCCGAGCTCAGTGTCCCGGCATACGTCTTCTACACGACGGGTGCGGCCGGCGTGGCTTACTGCCCCACTCTCGACCGAATGTATCGAGGACTTGAAAGAAATGATCAGCATCCCTGGTTGGTCGTCGCCTTTGCCATCTCAATGTCTGCCGGACGGCATCCTCAGCAAGAATAACTTGTACCGTTATTGATGGATGGTGCGAGGCTCTACCCGCAACTAAAAGGAGTCCTGGCCAACACATTCGATGAACTGGAGCCAACCGCGATGAAGCCCTTGGTCGATGGGCTCTGCGTGCCCGACGGCCGGAGCTCACCCGTCTAGTCGGCCCGTTACTTGGTCGTCGTCAGAGCACGAGTGCACAAAATGGCTTGACCAACAATCCGCCTCATCGGTCGTCTTCCTTTGCTTCGGCGCGTTCTCGGAGGAGCAAATCAAGGAGATGGCATGCGGACTTGAGCTCAGTGGGCATCGGTTCTTGTCGTCGGTGTGTCTCAAGCCTAGTGGGGAACTGCGAAACCTCTCCCTCCAGCCCCTTGATGTAGATATGAACGAGGTGTTGCCGGTGGGATTCATCAAGCGGGCTAAGGATCGCGGGCTGGTTTTGGCCAACTGGGTGCCTCAGGTGGCGATCTTTTCGCATCTGGCGGTGGGTGGGTTCGTGTCGCACTGTGGGTGGAATTCGACTCTAGAGAGCGTGTGGTTCAGCGTGCCTACCATCGCCCGGCCGCTCTACGCCGAGCAACGGATGAACGCGGTATTGTTGGTGAATGATTTAAGCTTGAGCGTCGGATTGAGGGAGACACATGACTACAAACCGATGGTGAAGAGAGAGGAGCTGGAATTGGCCATTCGAAGGTTGATGGAAGGCGAGGATGGGCAAAGAGCCAACATGAGACGAATGAAAGAGTTAGGGAGACTGGCGATGCGAGGAGGAGTCGACCTTGTCATCACTGGTCGAGCAGTGGACCAACGATGGCATCAAGGAAGAGAATGTTTGTTAGATCAGGTGATCTGGTCGATCATGCGCTAGTATACGAAAAAGCCTGTGATGCTTCCCTTCTTGTACCAGGTCTGTAAATTTAATCTCACGTCGGTGTGAAATTCGTTCTGATGTTCGTAGATTTCGTGGAAAAATATCCGTCCCGAAAGATTTTGATACGAAGGGTGATGGCCATCTTTTTCTTGATTTGTTGCTTCTGAATAATTGCTACTCTTGATCAGCATAACAGCGTTTGCATTGAAAATGAAACTGGAAGCACAAAACGGGTTCCGCATCAAAGTTACGTAACAAGAACAGTAAAAGCATTAAAAGTATCACACTTTTCTTTTGCCTTTTCCCAGTTTCAATTCAAACTTGGATTCAATAATTTTAGGGTTTCACTTGTTCACATCACTAATGAAAATTCGCAACGCTCTTTGGTATATAACGATGCAATGAATTAAAAAATCAAGCTGTTCTCACCTTGATGAGGTGCAGTTAAGATGCATGCCCCAGGAATCAAATTCACGGCCTTCACCATGTCAGTCGAAAGCCCTATCAGGTGAGCTAACACTCGGAATGCAACCCAATAACTTAATTGAGTTGTATTTTATACGGAATTATTTATAACTTGCACGGAATCTACATGATTCAGCATTTGGGGTTCATATGGGAACAAGTATTAATGAATATTGAATTTAGTCAATACCATAACAGTAGTCATTGGCATCCGAACTTTCTTGTAATGCTTTAAACAGTAATAGAAACTATTCGTAAATGGCTCATACTAATTGTATACTTCGGCTACTCTCATTTGTCATCCAAGTTGAACACGAGGGCTCATGAGACAGCACTAGGGAAACCAAGTGAATCACAGCTGTACATCAAAAAACAGGATGTATCTATCTGTCATGGATGTTCAGACAACCTGTCCACACGGATGAGCTGATGAAACGGATCCATGCCGGTAGTTGTAAATGTTAAAAATGTGAAAATCTAGTGCATTTTGTCAACATAGTTTGTATGCGCAGGTACTTTATATGTAAATTAATTTCTTTTATTATTCAATAAGTTTATGTTTAATGAAATTGATTATATATTAGACACATTGTCATACATTGGCACGCTAACGCATAAGAACCAGTACCCTCAGTGTCAGGTCAATGGCAGGGCTCATGTGTGTGTGTGTTTGGCTTCGGTCCCTTTGCAACTATAATGTAGAAAGCATATATAATAATAAACCATAGTTTGCAACTGAACCAAAATGGAACTGATAGAGCGGTTAGGTTTAATGATTTATAGTGGCATGGTATGGTTTCCCAAAATTGAACGACCAAAGTGGTGTACTTCCACGCTGCACCCGAAGCCGAACCATACCTAACGACAAACGCCTATAACGAGAGTAGGTGATATTACCACCATCAGAAATTATAGATTTTAGGAAGTGAGAGCATGCTACAAATACCATATCCGACTTTCTCAGACCTAACGAATGGAAGTAGCTAGCCCGGAGCCAAAGCTAGGTGCCTCCACTTTGTCCAGTGATTTTTCAAATACCAAAACATATGTGGTAAAGGCTATAACATTAAGAGCTACTCACTTTAGTAATAATTATGCTCATTAGTAGCATATATAGTGGTTCTAACTCATGAGCATTTTGCAATCATGTTTTGACATTAAGAATCACTTTGGTGATAGTTGTGCTCATTAGTAGCACATATAGTGGTTGTAGTTTATATGGATTTAACAACCATGTTATGGCATTAAAAGACATCTTCTTTAGTGGCAATTATACTCATTAATAACACACCGTAAGTTATATCTTCACCATGTCTATATATAGTGGTATTGTGAACAAGATTCATCCAACTTTTCTCTCATGGTATGAGTGCTCTCCTACTTAGTTTTTCAAGAGAATTTGCAAGTCATATTGTAGCACTAATTGAATTTACATCATCGCCTTTGTGTTACCAGTTTGTCTTAGACTTGATAGAATTAATACAAGATGAATTGAGGATCTTCATTGTATCCTAAAGTTGTTTGCCGGGTTTCATTACATTAAGCTATTTGATACCAACAATGACAAATAAACCTAAATGTGAGAGTTTACTACACTTTAAAGAATAGTGCCATCCTAACCTTCTTTTTTAGGATTTAAATTCAATATCTCGGGTACCAACCACTAAAGAAGCCATGCCATCTACTAGAAGCTCTAAACCAACAATCTTTAAGTTTTATTTTTTAAGATGATTATTTTTCTCCGACACATGACATCTGACTTCATTAAGTTGGATAGGTTTAATGGTGACAATTTCTTAAACCGGCAAAGAAGATGCACTTTATTCTTACTACGTTAAAGGTCTTGTATGTTCTCACTACATCAAAGCCGGAGTTGAAGGAGAATGATATGCTTGAAGAAGCTTGTAAGCAACAAAAGTATGATAATGATTATTATATTTGTATGGATCACATTTTCAACAAGTCAGATGCATTATTCGATACCTACAAAACATTGCAACACACAAAGGACCTTTGGGACAATTTTAAAGTGAGGTATATAATAAGGGATGCTAAGTAAGAAATTTCTTCTTAGCCATTTCAATAATTATATATGGTAGATGATAGATCTATTATAGAGTAAGAATTTTGAATAATTTTAAAAACATAAGATGAGTATGGATGAAATCGTCATTGTCTCTTCTATTAAACATAAATTTCCTCTTTCTTAGAAAGATTTTAAAAGAACTTTGAAACATAAGAAAAAAGATATTTTTCTTAAGCAATTGGATAATCATCTTACGCTTGAGAAAGAGTACCAAAAGCAAAATAATTCTAAAAACTAATTAACTAAAGAGAAAGTCTATGTTATCAAGGAAGCTAAATCTATAGAACCCTCAAAGAAAAGAATTTGAGATTTCAAAAATCCAATAGAAACAATAATAGGGACACCAGGCCTAAGAAAAAGAAAAATCACTACTTTTATTGTGGAAAGTCCAATCATTAAAAAAGTGAATATCGATACTTAAAGAAATTGAACAAAGATAAGAGTCATAGTTCTTCTAAGAAAAATTTTATTGTTGTATATTGGAAGTAAATATGATAAAAGTATTGAATCTTGATAAGTAGACTCCACTGATACTCGTAATGTATACAAAAACCAAAGTCTCTTTAAAACTTTAGTAGAAAAAGACTGACCTATTTTATTTGTACATGAGCAATGCTTCTATGACTTTAGTTAAAGGCAAAAGAAAGGTGAACTTAAATTACACCGATTAATGTTCTTACTCTTAAGGATATGCTCTTTATATAAAATGTAAGAAAATTTGATAATGATTCTCTTACTTAATAAGTATGTATTTAAAAGTGTTTTGAGGGTGAAAAGTTATGTCGTTTAAGGAATACAAGTTTGTTGAGAAGGCTTATCTATGTGAGTCTATGTTCAAGTTGAATCTAAATAAAATGGATGTTTTCTTATTTATATTGTTGAGTTGTCTAGTTTGTGATGTTTTTGTTTGGGGCATGTGAACCTTAGAAAATTTCATGACATGGTTAAAATGAATATGATTCCAAAAATTGATAGGACAATATGTTTATGCTCTACTTGCATGCATATCAAAATCACTAAACTCTCATTTTCGTAAATTATGAGAAGATCTAAAATTTTGGATTTAATTCATTTAGATATTTATGATTTATATGGTTGGCTAACAATAAGAGAAAAAAGATATTTTGTAACTTTTATTAAGGATTGCATTAGATTTTACAATATATATTTGATGCATGCAAATGATCAAGTTTTGGAAAAGTTTAAGATTTTTAAAACTCAAGTAAAACTTTAACATGAAACTTTCATTAAGTGTTTGAAAACTGATAGGGAAAAGGAATACTATAATCTTAGTTATTTTGAGTCTACAAAATCATTCATCAAGCTATGATTTCTTATTCTGTACAACAAAATTGTGTGACAGAAAGAAAAGTAGAGTATTATAAAAATAATAAATTCTATATTACCATATTCTAGTTTATCAAATGGTTATTAGGGTGAAACATTATTAATTGTTTATTTTATTTTAAGTAGAGCTTCAAATAAAAAAAAACAATATTACCCTATATAAATTCAAGAATAAAAAAACTTCTAACCTAATCTATCTCAAAGTTTGAGATTGTAAGGTTATTGTTAAAGTTCTCAAACTTAAAAGAAAAAGTTGAGTGACAGAGAAACTTAATGTATATTCTTGGGATATACCGAATATAGTAAAGTATATAAATTTATTATAATTAAATCAAATGATTCAATCATATTAATATGACAAGAGATGTTATTTTTAAAGAAAATAGATTTACCTCAATTCCTAATCTATAAGATAATGAATATGGTTTAGGAAATGTTAGAACTAATAACGTCATTATAGAGTTCAATACATAAACAAAGCAAAAGGCATAGAAAAACGAAGACCTTTGCACCGGATTTATATATCTTCCCAGTTGAAAGAACTTGCGACTCAATTATTACTCATGTCATTTTGTACATGGAAAACAATCGCAAGACTTATAAAGAGGCTATGAAGTCTTTCGATTCAATATTTTAGAAGGAAGCCATCGAAGATTAGATAGACTCAATAATGAGTAACGAAATTTGAAAATTAGTATATCTTTCTCTTGGTTCTAAAGCAATTGTGTATATGGATTTTCAAAAAGAAAAAAAGTTGATAGAATAATTAATAAATTTAAAGTTATGCTTGTTCTTAAGGTTTTTCTCAAAAAAAAGGAATTGATTATTTTAATTAGAATCCTTTTATCAATTACATCTATAATATAAATTTGTTATTCAATAAATAGCTGTTAAAATAATATTTTTAAATAATAAATTATAGAAGAATGTGTATATAGAACTCAAAGGTTTTGTTGTATCCAGACAAGAACACAAAGTTTGTAAATTAGTGAAGCCTTTATATGGTTTAAAGCAAGCCCCAAGCAATGACATAAAAACTTTAATTAATTTATTATCAAAAATAATTTCAAAATAAATGAATCAAACAAATATGCTTATAGCAAATTTCATCATAAAGAAAGTTATTTGATTTGTTTATATATTGATGATATGTATTTGTACCGATTTAAAAGAACTTGAAAATGTCAAAATGTTTTTGTCTAACAATTTTGACATGAAAGATATGTTATTAGAATATTGAAAATATCAAAATGTCAAAATGTATTAGAATAACAAGAAAGTAAAACAATATAAGACTTATATAATCTTATTATATTGAAAAAGTTCTAAATAAATTTTATTATTTTGATTGTTATTATCTATTCTCAAATTGATGTAAATATTAAATTAGTATCAAACAAAGAATGTCGTGTGATACAGTTAGCAACAACAACAACAACAACAATTAAGCCTTTTCCCATACTAGACGGGGTCGGCTACATGGATTCTTTGTTTCCACAGATCCCTATCGTGTGCCATGTTAGCAGTTAACTCCCAATAAGCTAGATCATTCTTTATTGTTTCTTTCCAACACTTTTGTGGTTGTCCTCTACCTCTTTTAATACTTTCCAAATTTAGTTTTTCTAACCTTCTTATAGGTTCTTCTTTTGATCTTCTTTCTATATGTCCAAACTATCGTAAATGATGTTCTCTCATTTTATCCTCTATTGGTGTTACTCCTAATTTGTTTCTAATAACCTCATTATGTATACGGTCTTTTCTTGTATGACCACTCATCTGTCTCAACATCTTCATTTCTGTCACAGACATCTTTTGTACATGTTGATGATTAACTGCCCAACACTCAGAACCATAAAACATGGTAGGCCTAATTGCTGCTCTATAATATTTACCTTTTAATTTTAATGGTATCTTCTTATCACAAAGAATACCTGATGCTCCTCTCCATTTTAACCAACCGGCATTAATTCTATGTGTAACATCTCCATCAATTCTTTCATCACTCTGAAAAATTGAATTGATCCTAGGTATTTAAAACTTTCCTTTTAGGGAATGCAATGTGTGCCAATTTTAATTTTTATGTCCTTTGAAGTAACCAAATGATCAAACTTACATTCCATATATTCTGTCTTTGTTCTACTAAGTCGGAGGCCTTTGCTTTCCAATGTTTCTCTCCATAATTCTAATTTTCTATTAACTTTTTCCTTAGACTCCTCCACTAATACAATGTCATCTGCAAATAACATACACCAAGGTACTTCATCTTGAATATGTTTTGTTAACTCATCCATCACCATTATAAATAAGTACAGACTTAAAGTTGATCCTTGATGTAACCCAATATTAACTTCAAAGAAGTTTGTCGTTCCTGCATGAGTCCTTACACATGTTTTTGCACCATCATACATGTCTCTTATAAGGTTAATATATGTCAATGGGATACCTCTTTTTTCCAAAGTTCTCCAAAGAACCTCCCTCGGTACCCTATCATAAGCTTTTTCTAGATCAATAAATATCATGTGAAGGTCTTTCTTTTTTGCTCTAAAATGTTCTATAAGACGTCTCAAAAGGTGAATCGCTTCAATAGTAGATCTGCCTGGCATGAATCCAAATTGGTTCTCTGTTATACTTGATACTTGTCTTAACCTACGTTCGATAATTCTTTCTCATAATTTCATAATATGACTCATTAACTTGATACCTCGATAATTCGCACAATTTTGAATGTCTCCCTTGTTCTTATATATGGGTATAAGTGTACTTGCTCTCCATTCTTCGAGCATCTTTTGGTTTTTCCATATTTCATTAAATAGTCTTGTGAGCCAAGTGATTCCTATTTCTCCTAGTATTTTCCAAACTTCTATAGGAATATTATCCGGTCCTACCGATTTACCACCCTTCATATGTTTAAGAGCCTCTTTGACTTCATTCTTTTGAATACGTCGGTAGAAATTGTGGTTTATATACTTTTCTGACTTGACTAAATCTCCTAAACTAATACTAACATCTTTATTTTCATTAAAAAGATTATAAAAATAGTTTTCCATCTATTTCTTATATCATCATTTGCCACAAGAATTTTTTCATCCTCGTCTTTTATATATCTAGCATAATTAAGATCATTAGTTTTCTTATCTCTAGCCCTAGCTATCATAAAAATATCTCTTTCACCGTCTTTTGAGTTGAGTTTTTTATATAAGTCCTCCCAAATCTTAGCTTTTGCTTCACTAACAGCCTTATTCGCTTCCTTCTTTGTTTTCTTATAAGCTTCTAAAGTTTTACTAGTTTTCTTAGCATAATGTAATTTGTAGCATGCCTTTTTTGCCTTGATTTTATTTTGTACTACTTCACTCCACCACCAAGCTTCTTTTTGTACCGATACACCTCCCTTAGATATCCCTAACACATCTTTCACCACTTTCCTAATATGTATAGCCATATTGTTCCACATATCACAGGGTGTGCCAACATAATTTCAAACATCTCCTTGAAGGACTTTCTGTTTAAATATATCTTCTTTTTCGCTTTTGAGGTTTCACCATTTAGTCTGAATAGCTCGATGCACTCTTTTCTTCTGTCTATTTTTTTATTTGTAAATCCATAACTAAAAGTCGATGTTGGGTGGTTAAGCTTTTTCTTGGAATTACCTTACAATCTTTACAACACACTCTATCTTTTTTTCTACAAATAAAGTAATCAATTTGTGTTTGTGATAAGCCACTCTTATAAGTAATTAAATGTTCATCTCGTTTTTTGAAGATTGTATTGACTATAAAGAGATCAAATGCCATAGCAAAATTTAAAATCTCCCTACCTTCCTCGTTTATATCCCCAAAACCAAAGTTTTCATGAATCCCTTGATATCCTATTGCCTCTTTACCGACATGTCCATTTAAATCTCCTCCTAAAGAAATCATCTCCCTTTGTGGAATCTTTTGAAACACCTTATCTAGCTCTTCCCAAAAAATTGTCTTTATACTATCTTCTAGTCCTACTTGGGGTGCGTAAACACAAACTATATTCAAAACCTCTGCTCCTAACACTAATTTCAATGTCATGATTCGGTCACCATATCGTTGTATGTCTACTACACTCTCTTTTAAATCTTTATTTATGATAATATCAACTCCGTTTCGAGCCTTTTCTTTACCTGAGTACCATAATTTAAAACCTTTATCTTCTATCTCCTTTGCTTTTTCTCCAACCCATTTTGTCTCTTGTAAACATAGAATATGAATCTTTCTCCGAATCATAGTATCTACCACCTCCATTAGCTTACCCGATAATGTTCCGATATTCCAAGAACCAATACGAATCATATTATCTAGGGCTACCTTCTTTACCCCTCGCATCCATCCATAATCAAAATGCGGAGATCCTCTCTGAAAAATTTTCACTACATTCGGGGGACAATGTAGTGGGACTAACTTCTTTACTCACACCCGTCCATGATGTGGGAACCCTCTCTGCAATTGATTCACTACATTCGGGTGAAAATGTAGTGACCCTTACTTACTTCTTACTGCATTCGTGCTCTGCAGCACGTCGCTAGGCGGGGACACCCCAAAGCAATGCTCATAATTTTTGTAATCCATGTTATAAAAATCCGACGAAGTTTTGCACTGGCTATCGGAAGCCTAACACAACCCTCCTTCTTTATCTGGGCTTGGGACCGACAATGCAAGGGTGATCCCTTACATGGATGGAGTTGTTGTGTGATACAGTTAGAGTATGAAAAAATCATTAGATGGTTGATGTATGCTAAGACATATACTCAACCTAACATTGCATATATAATATAAGGAATCTAAGTAAAATACTAAAAAGAATAATTGACTATAATAGTCTATAGTGGAAGTCATTCAATTTTAGATAGATATTCAAATGATAGTTGAGTTAGCTACTTAGGAGATCATACACCTAAAAGTGATTAGATCTTTACTATTGGTAGAGGTTATTTACTGGGATTCTAAGAAACAAACATCACCATAGTTGTCGAGTTCATAGTTTTAGCTTCGACACGTAAAGAAGTAGAATGACTAAGAAATTTGTTTTATGAGATTCTGATATGGCCAAAATCTAACATACGTCGATAAACTATAATAGCCAGCTTATTATCAAACGTATAATGAAAAACTTATGCATATTAATCTAAGACATAACTATGTATGAAATGACACGAAAATCATGAGATATTTAATACCTACCTGAATAAACAAAGAAACCAACCAAAAAAATGGAAATCAAAGATTCAAAGTAAGCATATACAAATATATTTCTTAAGAAAAAGGAAATTTCTTTATGCATCTTAGCAGAAGCCTGGATCTCCCTAGCTGTCATATCCAGAGCAAGAGCATAACCTGAAGCAATCGTGGTTGATCATACTGTCAGATTTGTGTACTATGGTTGTGTTATACTATATTTTAGAGTTCACGCAACACCAGACTGGCAATCCAGCGACATGAAGTTATACAAGATCAACTAACAAATTCTGTCAAACTTGATGCAGAATAACTGTAAAAATTCACGTCTCAACAAAATCTATCAAACTCCTCTTTCGTTTTTCTTTATCCAAGATCAAGCATCAAAAGGAATTAGCAACTCAATGTTCATTGCACATGAAGAAAATCGGGGCAAAAGGATACAAAAAGACATTGGTAAGATAGGGAGACAGAAAACAACACCATAATTTCATGAATGTTTGCAAAGAACTATGATAGAAAAACATTGTCAGAAGCAATAAACATCCCATTAGCAATGATAAAATGCCAAGCCTAGTCAGCCAGAGCTAAACGACCGGCGAGAAAAGGACCAGAAGAGGAATTATGTGCCCCATCTTGGGGGGTGGAAAAATGAGAAATCTAGTTTCGAGAAGAGTGAAGCTTTATGACATCATCCTGGTTCTCTTATTGCAGAAGTATGTGCTATTATCATGGTTCCTTTATTTGTGAGCATGATCAGCTGAAAATATCCTGGTTATTTTATTGCAGAAGTATGGATCTTGGAGCCACCATGACATTATTCAGTTTTGTTGTTAGAACTGCTGCTTAACCGGGCTGCGCTAAATTTTCCGACACCACATGAGAAAAATGAATGAAGGTCATTCATGGCATAGAATCAAAGAAGCAAAGCACAATAATCAATACCATGTACGAGTGCAAAAATACTACCAAGTTTCACTTTTAAAACTTAGAATTTCATTTACTTTAGGATTTTTGTTGGAGCAAATGATCACCAAGAATGATGTGACTGGAAACAGCAGCTTGCTTCCGACTTTTTCGAGCTATCAAGTCGAGAAATCCAACATACTTCCGTTTCAGGCGCTATTCTAAAATGAGGCTTGTATCTAAACGTTATCTTTGAAAACGAAGCAAAGTCCTCAGAAAATGATGCAAGGAAGGAGGAGAAGGTGGATGGTGTTAGATGACAGACCTTGGGAACGGCATTGCCGAACTCTTTAGATGAGCTGCGTAGTTTCTGCCAACAGCGACGATCTTCTAAATTGAACACCTGGCTTGCTACCATGATGGTGCCCCGACACTCCCCAAATAATCGAATGCAAGGGATCGACAATGCAGCAAGCAAAGCAGCGAGTGTTTCCCCACCCCACCGCCCAGATCGTTAACCCTTTCGCTTTGCTATTGCTCCGACAAATTTCAAGGCGAAATTTACACATTTGGACATAAAATACGGCTATATTTGAAGAATAACATGTTTTTCGTGAGAACAATAACAACAGGCCGTGAGTTCGATTCGTGGGGCGAACTTTCTAGCACCTCAAGAGTGTTAGCTCACTTTGAATGTTTGTTCATTCACATAATGAAGGTTGTGAGTTCGATTCCTGAGGTGTGCTTACCTGTTGTCGGTAGTTTTTCATTTACCAGGATGGAGTGATTATATTTAACACGTTACCAATCAAGGAGTATCCAATTGAGAAGAAGAAAGAAATGAGATTAGATAAATAACCTGTCGTACTAATAATCGTCTAAGGATGATAATTTCTACTCGCTTCATGGATACGGATGCCACTCTACCTCTATGTGGGGAAGATTCACCAATGTTACTATTAGATATTTAAATAAAAAACAATTTATCCAAATAATGCACATCAATTATTAGACATGTCAAAAACAATAAAAACCGATTGCTTTGATGTAGTGCTAAGTTCATGCCAAGGCTTATGACAAGAGTGACACACCTTAGCTCTTATCCCTTCTTCAAAAGCAAATAACAATCTTTTACCACTCTATTTCGCTTGAGCGGTAAGCGATCCTCGATAACTATAGCATGTACATGAGCACCAGTAGATCAGTATGCATTCTCATCCAAACTTTGTTAAGTACAGTTAAATTTTTCAAGACAAGAAACTTCATTTTTATTATTCACCTCTCCCTATCCGTTGATCAACCCAAATTATTGTATCATCAAGTGTTTCATCACACTTCAATGCTTTGCTAGCAAGCTTATATAATTTTAAATGTAAAAGATATTTCTTAATATATTACATCTAAAACTATATATATTATGGTCATTACTATCTATACCTCTTATATAGCCCATTTTCTCGATTTTTTATAAATTTAGAAGGTTAATTTTTATTAAGATCATTGTATTTTCATTACTTCGCTTGAAATCTTTCGATTTTGCAAACATTTAAAGATGATTTTCGATTTTGAGTGAAACCGAAGGGGTGGCTGAAACCGCAAAGGAAAATGCGATATAGGTGTGTCTCTCCTTATGGAGTGACGTGCTTGGGCTGCATCTCCCATAGGAGGGAGACATGGTTCCATCATGTCTCATTCGTTAATGAAGTTGTGTCTCCTTAAGGGAGACATGATCAAGGTGTGTCTCCCTTAAGAAAGGAAACACAAAGGAATCATGTCTCTCTTGAAGATGGAGATGCTTATAGCCTACATAAACTTCAACCGAATAGTTCTTGTCCTAGTATGTGATATCTATGTTTTTATTAGTGAATGACAAACAACTCAAATGAAAACACTTATGATGGAAACAATTCAGAGAAGACACTAATGAATTAATATACTTTTCATACAATGACTAAGAATTGTGACAGTGATTTTAGTACACCGATCGATGTATTTGTTAACTAGTCAAAAGAGGTAGATATAAATTTGTTGATTGCGAGAGTCATCGGCTAGACTATTCTCTTTTGTTTGTGACAGATGATATGTTTAAAAATTGTACTGAACTAATTCACTATGTAAGACTAATTGGGAGGATGTATAATATTGTTATAGTTATTAGTTATTCAAAGATTAAAGGTGTAATAAGTAAGGTATGACTTGCGTGTGAAAGGAGTGGAAAGTATAGGAAAAATTATGATATTGATGTTGAAAATATAAGGTGGACAGACATTAAGAAGGTTAGTTGCCCTTTCTTCTTATGAGGAGAGGATGGAGTAGATAGATATTAGAAGTTTTATGTAGTAAATGAGACATAATTACCCTTTAAGATTGTATCTCGAAGGACATGCTTTTACTAAAAATTTGAGTAACTCTTAGTATAGTGTAACAAAAGACATCACACAAAGTCATTGCAAACCGAAGTATATTCTGATACATTTGAAGTTGGTAGACATGAAAAATAATAAGTATACAAGGATGAAAATCAAGAAGAAAAATCATGGTTCTCGAAGTATTTTACAACTACTACATGATCTATAATTAACCTATTGCAGAAGGAGAAAATTGCCTCGGCATGAACCTATAGGGTCATTCAATATAGTACTCATATAACTAATAGGTATGTGAATTTGATTTTTAATGCATTTATATCACTTATTATTCTTTAGATATATAATAATTATATATTCATATTTATCAGGATGAAAAGTAATCATTTAAGGTTGAAAGAATTCATTGGTACTTCAACTGGTAGATTTGACATAATTTAAAAATAGATACATTCCTTTATATAATTATAGATTGTAAAATTAAAGAAGTCATTTAAGGAATCAAGAATTCTAATCATCCATTACGTTGCTGTGATAGAAGAGCTTGTTGCGAACCTTCAAAGAAGAGCATCATGACATGGACTTGATCTTATTGTAAAATAGTACAATCGTATAGAAATGGTAGGGTCAGATATGTAAATATGTCATTGTAACTCATAAGCTCAACCTTCTACTTAAATATGGTTGTTCGATAGAATTATCAACTATTGATCCATTTTGAAAGAAGTTAGACATGGAGGAGGATAACACATTTATTGTCGATCGTAGGAGAGGATGTAGGAACATCTATGAAGACCATTTTGAGGAAGTTATGGAATCATCTATAATGTAAAAAATTGCATGAGTAGTTGAGTTATGAGTACACTACCCTACAAGAACCACCAATTTATTGTCTTAAAGAAAGACTATCTAACCAATCTACTAAGTAGGACTTGTCGGCTTGGGAGAATGGAGGCAAGGCTGCCTCGCACAGAGAAAAGCATGGGCATACATGTGGTCAAGGACGCAATGTCTCTCTTAAGATAGGTTCATCCTCGTTAAGAAGTTGTGATACTCTCTACCATATACAAAAACATTTCTAGGCAACTTGACTTCAAGCCAACTTATGAGACAACAATACCATGATTTATGGGCATCTTCATCATTCTTCTATGAAATTTTTTATTTTTTGCCATTAATATAGTCATCTTGTTGTCACAAAATATTTTTATTGTTTGAGCTTGTTTCACATGCAAATCTTCTAAAATTCTTCTAATCCATATTGTTTGACATGTTGCTGATGTGGCAATATATTCAGCTTCTGGTGATGATAATGCAATTGAAGCTTACTTTTTTGAACTCCATGAAATGGCTTGAGATCTGAGAATAAATTTGAACTCATTTGTTCTTTTCTGGTCTATAGTTAAACCTACCCAATCATTGTTAGTAAAGCCAGTTAGATTAAAATTATTTATAGGTTTATACCATATCCCATAATTGGATGTAGAATGAATATATCACAAGATCCACTTTACTGCTCTTAAATGATGCATTAATGGATTTTGCATAAATCTAGAAATCAAACTGATTAGAAATAATATATTTTGATGGGTATGAGACAAATGCATTAATCCTCCAACCATACTTCTGAAATATTTTTCCTTATTCTTTATAGTTCAGTCATCCACAATCAGCTTTTCATATGCATTCATAGGAGTAGAGCAATCCTTACAATCCATCATATTAATTTTTTTAATAGGTCTAATGCATACTTTTCGTGTGAAACAAAAATACCATCACAAGTTTGTTTAATCTAAGGCCAAAAGAAAAAATATAATAGAACCAAATCAGTCACTTCAAATTCATCCATCATACTATTTTTAAATTCCTTAATAAGCCTGACTAATGAATTCGGGAAAATAATATCAACCACATATATACTCATGATAATGATATCATTACTATTCACCTTTGTATATAAAGTAGGTTCATTTTCACTTCTTTTAAAACCATTTGATAAAGTTATGTAGCCAATGATACCATGCAATGATATAAAGTTTTCTTCGACCTATAAACTTTTTCTTGTTTTCTTTCAATAATAAATGACTAACTTCATCATTTAAGTAATAATTTAAAAATATAGATTTTAAATCAAACTGAAAAGCTTTCTAATGAAACTGAGTTGCCACTACTAACATGATTCTAATAGTTCCAAATCTTGCCATAGGTGAAAAAGTTTTAAAGAAATCAACCCTTTCTTTTTTAGCATAACCTTTAATAATTAATTTTGATTTATATTGGATACATTACCATTTGTATCATACTTTACTAGAAATACTCATTTGACATCAATTGCATCCTTTTTTGGTAGCAAGTCTACTAGCTCTCATGTTTCATACTATGCAGCTCTTCTTCCATTGACTTTTTCTATTTTCATCATTATATGGTTCTTCATAACTCATCTGTTTTGCAACCATCAAATAAAGTATAGTTTCGTAAATTTCATCAAATGACCTTACCTTTAAAGTAAATGGTGTTCCTTGAGATGACTCTTTTTTCATTTGGGTTTTTTTTACTCAAATTCATCTTCAGAAAATGTTATAAGCTGGCTTTTATTTTTGTCCCATTTCCACAAATTGTTTTCATAAAATAACATATCATGACATAATTGATTCTTTAGAGATGAGATTATATAAAGATAGCCTTAAGAAACACTAGAATATCCAATAAATATATATATTTCGCTTGTTTGATCTACTTTAGAATGCTCATTTAAGTCAATTAAATCATAAGAAATACATCCAAAAATACGTAAGTTACAACAATTGAAGAGGAAACATTCTACTCTGTATCATGTTTGACTTAGTAATAAGTTGTCCATTTTTCGTTTTCCTAATTCACATGCAACTTTGTTAAAATTAACTGCGCATCCTTTTCAAATTATTGGACCCACACTAAGCAAATTATGAGCTAAAGAAAGAGCATAATAAACATTATGAACCAAAACTTTTATACCTAACTTTAACTTTACCATAATTGTTCCCTTTCTATCAACCTTTACTCAATTGTTATCTTCAAGCCAAATGTATAGTGTGAAACAATTCTTTATTTCATATCATGTGGCTACTGCAAACACTATTTATAAACCAAATATCATTTTTACTATTATTGACATTCACACATGCTATAAAAATATTAGCTTCCTCTTCAGCAAAATTAGCATTTTGTTTTGCTTTGTGAAAACAATTTGCTTTAATATGCTTAAATCTTTTATAAAAATAATATTATTTTCTCCTGAAAATTGGTTTAAAGTTACCTTTGTCTCCATTTTTCTTCTGGAAAGCCATCACAAGGTGTGAAAATTTAGATTGTGATTACTTGAGAAGAAGCAAGTTCAGTTCGAAAGTGTAAAAAAAGGAAGAGACATCATAATCTTTTTCTTTTAAAGTTATGTGCTATATACTTCACATTTGAGCATAGTGGTGACTAAGAATCTATTTAGATGCTACAAAAAAACAATATAGCCAACAAAATATAGTAGAGAAGGTTTGGCATTGTTTTTGTTTCGACCAAATCCTTTGCTCGTGTCAAACATCCCCATAGGTTATAGTTGATATATGGGTTCAGGAAGTGTTGTGCATTTTTCAGAAAGAACACCTTGAATGATCGTTGCCACAGGTCACTGAGGTGTGAGCATACCAGAGGACCATAACCTCTGCCCACGAGAGGCAACTACTCGAGATTGGGTGAGCTATGGGTCCACGTGCATCCTCACCCAAGTCCTTCATAGAGAATTGTCATATTAGAGGTACTAGTAGCTTCCTTGTGTCCTTGCCTAGTTTTTGTTGAAAATTGGATGAAAATTTGAGAACCACCCGATTTCGGGTTACTTTGGGCTAAGGCAGCTTGATAAGGTTTAAGCATTTTGGTTGTCTCTCTCTCAATACAAATCCAGTTGACACGATTCATAGTGCATTAAAATAGACATGTAGAGTTATCCAACTAAAATTGGGTGACTTGGATAAAATTTGGAGATTTTGTGAATTTGTCAATCTTATTGGGATTCAGTTAATAGAGTGGTATCATGCCTCTTGATAGCAGAGTTTGCTTGTTTTTACGGTAACGAGTGGCGGATCTAGAAAATTTAGAGTAGGGGGCAAAAATATAGGTTTTACCACGAGATTCATTATATGTGTGAAATTGATATACTTCAAAAGATCTACCAATAATTATGTTAGTAAGAACTCATTATAGTATAGGTATTTGTATTTGCAATCAAGTTCTTAAGAGTAAAAGGCAATATCTTAATACAGATATAATTACTAGTAATTCTTAAGTTGATAACCAAACTACCAAAACACTTAACATCACAAAAATTCTATAAATACCACCAAGATGAAATACCATCAATAGAATAATGGAAGCATATGTTACATAACCGCTCATATAATACAAAATAATAGCAAATAAATAACTATTGGCAATGATCATAGATCTCCTCGTCATTACTTAATTTTTCATATTTAATGATGGAATCAATGGTTTTAAGCATAGATCTTTAAGAGATTTTCTTTTAAAATACTTCTCCATATCTATATGAAACAAAAAAAAATATCAAAAGTTAGTGAAACTTAATGAAAAGAATATATACATCAAAATATTATTAAATAAATTTCATTTTCAATCTACCTTTTTTTAGACAGAAATAATAAACAATACACACACAATTCATAATTCTACAAAAGAAAAAAGATAAATAGCCCAATTTCTATATTTGGGGAGAGCGCAACTTAACCTTAACGTGAATGGAGCCGAATTCAATTTGAGACTCCCACACCATGGGCACGGACCACTACCATTGGCCCGCTACTACCTGCCGAGTGCCACTACTGCCCACAACCCACTGCTCACCAGTTACCAACCACCGGTCCACTCCAATACCCCACCGAGAGAGAGAGACAGAGAGAGATGCAATGCAAATTGCATGTTGTAGCTTGCAGCCTTGCACTTTGACGATTGAAAGAGAGAGGCAGGTAGAGAGAGTGAGTGAGAGAAGTCCCAAGGCAAGTTGCACACTGCAGCTTGTGTTGTGTGTGAGAGCAGCACAGTCTATAGCACTTGCTTGCCTTTGAGACATGAGGGAGAGAGAGAGAGGGGGCGAGGGTGGAAGGCTTGATCCATAAAGAGAAAGAGGGGATTAGGACTGGATTTTGGGTAATGTTTTAATGTTGGTTTGGATCAAATTTGAAAATTTGATCCAAACGCATTATTAATAACGAAAAAGGGCTCTATATTTTCATATTTATGGATAGATGGCTAACACATTTGTATTTTCTCATACCTACCTTTTTGTTTCAAAATATTCAGAAAGATGATTTTTAAAATTCTAAATACCTAATATTTTTTTCAAAATTCCTAGGGTGCACCCCCCCAAGCCTTCAACGTACGTCCACCACTGATGGTAACTCTCCCACTTGAACTTTGATTTGCAAGATTCTTGATTTTTAAGAAAAAAGGCCGAAGATCTTTCTAGAATAAAAGTCATTAATTCCAATTCAAATTAGATGAGTTGAACTTCTTTCCTTGGGAAGGTGCATTTGGCTGAATAAGACTTTGGATGTATTTAACAAGACCGGATTTATTCTCCATGTCTCAGTTTTTCGAACTTGGATTTGAGAGATTCTTGACCCGTTAGAAAGTAGATGACACTAGATTCCTATACATTTAAGAATCAAGAAAGCTTGTCTAAAAGATATATTTTTTGGGCAGATTAGGACTTGACATAGATTTCTAGTGAGTTGGTATTGTCAAGTTTGGTTATACAACTTAGTGTTAAAAGGCCGAACTTACAATGGAAAGAGAACAAAAATGAAACTTTTATTAACTATAAAGAAAATAGATGATAACTTGATAATTGAGTTGATGTGTATATCATAATAAGTAGTCACCTCCTTTTATAGTTAAGAGTGTGTTATTTTCCAGGTCATTCTTCACTTCTCTATATGACTCATCAACTTCTCCAACTCTTACAATAGTGACTTATAAAAATGTAGTCTTAAGTCGCAATAAAATTTTGGCAACAACCTAGGGAGTAGGTCATGGGTTGGCCTCAATGTCGGGAAGATAAGATCTACTAAATGTTCCCCTTCCTGTAATATTGACCTTGTGCTAAAAAAAATTCATAGTTGTAAAAAGAAATATATGATTGATTTTATCAACCAAGTTCACTTTTGAGGGTGTAGTATCAATATTTGGAGGCTACATAGTTTGAGTTGGTTTCATCCTTATAGCCTCCCGAGTAGCCATACCATGGGGGAGGTGGGGATGGCTGGACTGTAATGAAAAATGTTAAATTTACTTTTGCAGGTGTTTACAACTCTTCATTTGCAAGTAGTGCAGAATACAGAGCTAAGGTCTTGGGTAAAGTGGAAGCTTGAAGTGTCAGAATGGGTGAGGGTGTTTATGTGGCTGGCCACTCGTGAGTGGCTTTTGACAAACAAGGTACAACAGAGGTGGAAGAGGGGTGAAGAAAAATGATCTTTAGGGTTGCGGAGAGCTGGAAGATACCTGTTCTCATGGGTTTTGGGTTGAGGTTTTGGGTGGTGGTTGGGATTGTGTTTTGTGTTGGCTTTTATGTTGTGGCTGGTTAGGTTTTTGTTTTGCAGTTTGCTTTTGGATTGTGGTTTTGGGTTGAATTGTTATTTGTGAATATCCGTAATAGTTTGTGAATAGCCATAATAGTTTGTGAATAGCCATAATATTCCGTCAATACCCATAATAATTAGTGAATTGAGTTACGGTGGTTGTTGTGTGTGTGGTTGTTTGTTGGTTGGTATATGGGTGTGATGTGTGAGGGATGTGGGTATGATGTCATGAGGCTTACCCTATAGGCATACAAAACATCACAAAATACCTTTTTAATCCCACTTAGCAGTTTACTATAGGCTCTCTCTTACTACCTTGTGGCAGTCGCTCGAAACAAGCCCTTCTTTTGAATCCCATGATGCAGCCACTCCATGCTTTACCCTATGCCAATTTCACTGATCCCATGGGGTTGTGCCTATAGTACCATTGGGGTGAGTAAGTGTACCGCAAGATAGGGATAGCTTATCTAATATAGGCATATAACAAAGAATTTCACTGATCTCACGAGACGGTCTACGATAGGCATCTTACAAAATAAACCATTCCACCTTTTCCAATAGTTAAAATTTACCTCATTATGATGCTTCAACATGTGTCTTCCTAAAATGGCGATTGATTCATCTCTCACCTTACCATTGGTCCAACCACTATCAGTTACCATTACAAGGCTATTGCTACTGTAAAGCTCTAACTTGGTAGTTATGCCCTACAAAATAAGTCATAGCGGCTACTTACAACTTACAGTAAGGCTACTACCCCATGGGAGTAAGGGTTGCTCTACCAGGTAAGGGTAAGGTTGTTAGAGAATTTTTGAAAGAAGGGCAAAAGGACTAGATCTATCCAATTTAGTTCCACCTTTCATGCCCGAACGCCTTCCTTGGTAAATCCTACTTTCCACAACCCAAGCCAAAGACCTAAACCACCAACACTACCCCTACCCAATGCACAAACCCCAAATGAAAATGAACCACCCTACTGCTGAATATTTTGGAGTGGTGAACACCTTTGTAATGAAATCTAAAGTTGGGTGAAGTATTCCAACCCAAAACCCAATGACACTACTTTTCACAACCAAACTAAACACCTAAACCACCAACCCAATGAGCAATCCATCAATATGTATCTTAAACCTAGAATCCGCTCAGAAGGGGTTCACAACTCTAAAATAATCAGGAGTAGGATTGTTTATTTTTATTTTGGGTTGTAGATTGGGTAGAAGTAAGGTTTTTGGGTTGTGGAAAGTAGTGGAGTTAGATTTTGGGTTGGGATAGGACTTGAGTTTTGGGTTGGGTTTCGTTGTGGGTTTAGTAGTGGATTGGGTTGTTCATTTTGTAGAAAAATGAACTAGTGTGAATTTTCCTGGGCAGATGGGATCAAATTCTGATAATTAATAATACAAGTATCTCTTAAGTAATAGTAAATTGTATTGATCGTGTTTGTTAGCATCCCATCTATCTCGGCATCATTGTAATCAATGACATCCACATCGGCTAACTAAGATGACCTACTTGTCGATTAAGCATCCATCGAGTTTATTAAATAAGATAGACAGCTGACCAAGCTATCTATTTATTGGACAATCATCACTAAATATGAGCTACTCATAGAACACTATCATATAAGGTGGTTGCCCTATGGAGCAACTGAGTATAGGTAAGTGTTGTGAAAGGGATACCCCTCTAGTAGGTAGAATCCAGCGTCCACCATCAACAACCTCATCAATTAAAGATTCTATATGAGTTGCTTGCAAACTTGATTGAGACGATGTACTAGTCATATCATCAACATCATCGGTTGTAAACTTTGTACTTACTAGTTCTTTAGCAAATGCTTCTGATAGCACGAAATCTTATTTGTCTAAACAATGAATGGAAACAATGTGCAACCTTTGTCTAAACTTTTCCATAACGAGATCTTAAATGGTCTGTCTTTCTAGTGGTTGATGAAGCATTCTTCAACTAATTGAGATGGTGAACCAGTTGTCCACATAGCGGATGCCATCCAAAGAGGAAAGCAACCAACCAAACCGTGTTTTTGTTGTGCAATTGCCTACCAATTTAACGGATGCAGTCGCTCAAACAAATTGATATTTATGACAATCGTCCCCAAGTCATTAGATGAAGTCATCATCTGAGCAGGTTGTTTGTCAAGACAGCTTCCCCTCTATCCGAGTATTCCCCTCAAGTATTATTATATGAGTACTCAGCCAGGATGTTGACTTACAAAGTAGTTGCCTACCCACCTTGCATATAATAATCCATTGTAATTAGTTCTATAGTCCCACCAAGCATCCTAAAAAGGTGTTACGTGCCGCTTGGAATGAACACCCTTAATGACGGTGATCTTGCTGCCGCGAGTCGTTCTTATGCGGGCATGCTATGTTACAGGATGTGGCCATTCTCAGCTCGGGTCCAGACGTTACCTAAAGATAGGCCATGATTTAGTAACGGATAACCGTTTCCGAAAAATCCGGTAACGGCCGTCTGTTACAGCTCCCAGACGAGGGAAGCCACAGGCGGATAAGCACAACGAATGGGGGAGTGCCTGCCTATAAAGGCAGGCACATACAGACACTGTGTGAGACAGATATATAGAGAAATACAAAAATACAGAGAAGAACAAAATATTGCATTTGTTTGTGCAAGCTCCTATGTGGGAACCTTGTGTCCATCACCCACCCTCATCATTTTCCGTTGCATTTTTGCATCTCTGCAAGTCTCTGTATCAGCAACAGAGGGTTCCCAAAATCCGGCAATCATCATCAGAAATCTTCAACCTAAAGAAGAAGGTACGTACAGTCAACATTGGTATCAGAGCTTGGTTCTCCATAAAAGAGAAAGGGAGGATCAATAAAAAAAAGATGAAATGAAGAAAAAAAAATCCAATGAGAGAAGGCGACAGTCAGTAGAGACGGCAAAAGGAAAACCTAAAGACAGGCTCGACCAAAAAGTCGAAGGAAACACCTTGAGGCAGGCCAAATCATCCGAAACCCAAGGCAAGCTAGAAAAGCCCGAAGGCCAAAGGCAGGTCAACAAAGCCTCAAGCCTAAAGGCAGGCAAGGCAGCAGTCGGCAAAGGCAGGCCGACAAAGCCTCAAGCCTAAGGCAGGCAAGGGAGCAGTCGGCAAATGCAGCAATCGGCAAAGGTAGGGAAAGGAGAACCTAGAGGCAGTATAGACCAAAAAGCCAAAGGAAACACCCTAAGGTAGGCCGAAACAGCTCAAGCCCAAAAATACAGGCCGGCAAAAAGCCCGAAGCAAAAGGCATGAGCCGAAGCAAGGAAGGCCGGCAAAATAAGAAGCCAGGAACCCGCCGACAGCCGACGAACGACCAGAACACCCCTCCGCTAGCTCTCTCCGACCCTCTTCCTCCCTGTTATTCTCTCTCTCTCTCGGAACATTCCAGAGAGCTTATTTGTAAAATGCTTTTAAGCGTTGCTATACAAAAAAAAAAAATTGAAAATCGCGGTTTCAAAAAACCACGGTGGGAAAACCAGTGGTTTTCCAAAACTACTCATGGTTTTTCAAAAACCCCTGACCCTTTTCGGGTATTACGTAGTTGCCATAGTAAAAAGACAGTTTTACCCCTTGGTAGTTTTTTAAATTTACAGAAAAATTGAGGGCTGTCATTTTACGATTTTATCCAACCCAGTTTGAATAATTTCAGTTCTGCCACTTAGTGAAAAGACGGGTTTACCCCTATTCTTTTGAAAAATTACAAATTTATCTTTAGGGTTAAAATTATGATTTTAACCTCGATCAGTTGCGAATTTTACAAGAATACTAAATAGTGATTTTACAAGTTTGTCCTCGTGATTTTATAAAATTATAAAAGAGGATAAATAGATAAAATTACAGATTTATCCCTTGGTATCCTTTTTAGGAGTTTAGAGGCAGAAAAACCCTTAGAAATTTTTTTCTGCTTCATATTCTACGTCACTTAACATGTCTCTTGTTATGTGTATTTTTATTTTTTGTTTTCTTTTAGACCGCTTGATTGTTATTTTTGCCAAACACATAAAAATTAGTTCTAGGATATGTGTGTCCGAACTGGCAAAAACAGAAAAGTTAAACGGTCTGAACTTCTAGACTTGGAAGAGAAGAATTCCGCTAGCTCTAACACTAGAAGGTGTATTGTATGTCTTAAAGGAAATAGTGCGTCCTCCATTGCTAGATGCAAGTCAGCAATAAATAGAAATGTATAAAATATTTTTAAAGGATGATACCATAGCAAGAACAATCATGTTAACCTACATGGAGGATGACCTGATTAGGGTCTGTGAAGAATATGAGACTGCGAAAGAGTTGTTTAACTCACTAACAGCCAAGTATGATACAACTGCAAAATTACATGTGCAGTTACTACTACAGAAATACAACTTCTTCAAAATGAAAGGAGAAAATGTAGTAGAGCATGTAAATTACATGCTGGTAATGGCTAGAGACTTAGCCGTAGCAAAATCAGTCATCCCCGAACCGATGCAGATATCAACCATACTGAATAGTTTACCTCAATCATGGAATATGGTCACCACTGCCTTAAGATTAAGGCCTAAAATCAACCTTTCTGAGTTGCCCCTAAAACTAGAAATTGAGCAAGAACATATGCTCAAAAACAAAAAGGAGAAATTATTAGCAGTCTAGGATGAGTTAGCGTCTAGCTCCAAATCCAACCAAAAAAAGAAACCAAATAAAAGGTTTAGAAAGAATAACAAGAAAAGCGGTCAAAGTTTTAAGAAATCGTAGGAAGCCGCTTCTTGGATCAAGTGTTTCAATTGTAGAAAGATGAGACACTACAAAAGGGATTGCCGCAATAAGAAAGGTGGAGGAAACAAGTCACAGCGTGGACAGTCGAAGAAGCGGGATAAATCTACGTAATTTCAGAATATTTGTACTTGAACTGCATAGTTACAGGTTGGTGAATAGACTCGAGAGTTACAAGACATATCTCATGGACCAAGGAAGGGGCAATGGACCTAAAGGAATATCAACCCGGAGAACATCGTGTGTATATGGGAAACAGTACTTTCTTAGATGTTCTGGGTATTAGATCCTTTAGGATATTTATACAAGGCAAACCAATTGTACTAACCGATGTGTTAATTGTGCCATCTATAAGGCGCAATCTGGTCTCGGTCCCTGCCTTAGTTAATAAGGGTTTTGAAGTTAGGTTTATACCTAACAAGGTGATTGTGGGCAAACATGACAAAATCTTATTCTCAGGTGAATTTAATGTAGAATAAGGATTGTTCAAGTTAACCGATAATGAAAGTCATTCATCTTTTGCTTATATTGAGAGTGTCTTTTTTGTTGATGTGAATATGTGGCATAAATGCCTAGGGCATATAAGTCTGGAAAAGTTGAGGAAATTATCCAACTTTGACTTATTGCCCGGATTTGAGGAAAAGACTTTCAACAAGTGTGAAGCTTGCATACAAGGAAAAATGATAAGAAAAGTCTTTTCCAAGGAAATAAGGGCAACAACCTTGTTAGAAATTGTTCACACAGATTTATGTGGACCTTTTAGAGTAAAGACACATCGAGGAAAGGGTTACTTTATAACCTTTATCGGTGATTACTCTAGATATATGTATATATATCTTTTGACACATAAATCAGAGGCACTTGATGCTTTCAAAGAATATAAGCAAGAAGTAGAAAATCAATTAGGGCATTCGATCAAAGTCTTGAGATCAGACAGAGGAGGTGAGTATACCTCGGCAAAATCCTCGGCAAAATTCTTGGAATTTTGCAAAGACTTTGGTATTACTAAACAAAATACAATAACCAGGACACCTCAGCAAAATGGTGTAGAGGAAAGATACAACAGAACCTTGCTGAACATGACAAGGTCTATGTTGATTGATGCCTCTCTTCCAAGGGTATTTTGGGGAGAAGTAGTAAGTACAGTTGTTTACGTACTCAATAAAGTACCATATAAAGTTGTATTCACTACACCATATGAGATGTGGTTTAGAAGAAAACCCAACCTAAATCATCTTAGGAGGTGAGGATCTATTGCACATGTCAAGATCCTTGATCAGTCTAGAGATAAACTAGACAATAGGTCATTGAGGTGTATATTTATTGGATATCCAAAAGGTTCAAGAGGATATCGGTTTTATCATTGAAAGCAGAGATGTTGAATTCTTACAAGATACTAATAATGACATCCTGAAAAACAATGAGGAATGTGTTGATGATTTGATAGATTTAGACCAATCATCTTTTGAGCCCATAGAAGATCTTCCTGAAACTATCGATACCTTAAGTGGACATAAGAGGCCAAGAGTCACTCCGTCCTACTTAAAGAATTATCACACTTATCTTGCAGAAGAAGTGTGTAATTCAGTAGATTTAGATGAGTTGACTAATAACTTGACTTATCAGCAAGCAATGAACTCATTGGAAACAACAGACTGAGAGAAAGCCATGGATGAGGAAATTGAATCCATTGAGAAAAATCAAGTCTGGGAATTTACTGATTTACCAAAAGGAAGGAAAGCTATAGGATGTAAATGGGTTCTGAAAAAGAAATACAAGGTCGATGGTATAATCAACAAGTTTAAAGCGAGGTTGGTTGCAAAGGGTTTTTCGCAAAAGGAGATGATAGATTATGTTGAGACATATTCTCCAATTGTGAAATTTGCATCTATACGGATAATCCTGACAATATTTGCATACTATGATTTGGATTTACATCAGTTAGATGTAAAGACAACCTTTCTAAATGGTGATTTAAAAGAAATCATATACATATAGCAGCCCAAAGGATTTGTCGTTGAAGGCCAAGAAGATAAAGTATATAGGTTGAAAAAATCTCTATATGGCCTGAAACAGTCACCTCGCCAATGTTATTTGACCTTTCAAAATGCCATTATAGAACGTGGGTTTGTGGCTAACAAACTTGATCACTGTGTATATGTCTGGAACAGTGGGAGTCACTTTGTCATCTTATCATTGTATGTAGATGACATATTATTGACTCGAAACGATAATGAGATAATTATCAAAACCAAGTCATGGTTGAACTCCAAGTTCGAAATGAAGGATATGGGGGAAGCATCATATATCCTGTATATAAAGATCTCTCGAGATAGAGGATCTAGACTCTTATACCTGAGTCAAGAGAGATATATAGACTATATCCTCAAGAAGTTCAAAATGGGTGAATACAAGTCTGCAGATACACCTGTTGCAAAAGGGGTGAAATTGAGTAAGGCTGATTGTCTCGGTGAAGGAGACGATAAACCTAATGTTCCTTATGCACAAGCTGTTGGCATCTTGATGTATGTTATGTTATGTACAAGGCCCGATATCAGCTTTGTTGTTGGTCTTGTCAGTAGATATCAAAGTAATCTTGATTGGCAATATTGGGTAGCTGTGAAAAGGATTCTAAGATATCTGAAAGGAATAAAGGACTTAAAACTGTGCTTTCAAGTAGATGAACTGAAAATGGTAGGATACTCAGATGCTGACTTTACTGGGAGCAAAGATGACAGCAAATCAACCTCAGGTCAAATATTCTTATTTGGAGGTAGTGTTGTTTCTTGGGCATGCAAGAAACAGGGTTGTGTAGCGTTGCATACACAGAAAGTTGAGTATGTTGCTTATTATATGGCTGCAACAAGTGCTGTCTCGATAAGCCGCTTCATACGAGAGTTGAAGTTGGAGATAACAGACGAGCCAATGGTTATCTATTGTCACAATAATGTAGCAATTACTCTTATTAAGAGTGGAGCAGATTGCTCGAAAAGCAAGCATATAATGGTAAAATACCACTATGTTCATGATATGGTTATGAGAAAGGAAATATCTATCTCATAATGCCAACGTAAGACATGTTGGCAGACCCCTTAACAAAAGGCATAACAGAGGAACTTTTTTCAAAACATGTTGGAAACATGGGTTTGAGATATGTTTGATTGTTGTATAGGCAAATAACCATACAACAGATATGCATTGTTGTATAGGTAAATAACCATACAACAAATGATTTGTTGTGTAGAGAAATAACCACACAACAGGTTCTGATTGCAATAGTAATCAAGAATCGACATAACTAGGAAAAACCCCTGAAAAGTGGGAGGAAAACCAGTATGTCGATAAACTTGGCTCAAATGGCCAAGTGGGAGATGTTATAGGATTTGGCCATTCTCGGCTCGGGTAACGGCTGGACTGGCCATCCAGCTGTTACCTAAGGATAGGCCCTGATTTGGTAACGGATAACCGTTACCGGAAACAGCCGTCCGTTACAGCTCCCAGACAAGGGAAGCCACAGGCGGATAAGCATGACGAATGGGGGAGCGCCTGCCTATAAAGGCAGGCACATACAAACACTGTGTGAGACAGATATATAGAGAAATACAGAAATACAGAGAAAAACAAAATATTGTTGTCTATGCAAGCTCCTGTGTGGGAACCTCGTGTCCATCACCCACCCTCACCATTTTCTGTTGCATTTTTGCATCTCTACAAGTCTCTGTATCGACAACAGAGGGTTCCCGAAATCCGGCGATCATCATCGAAAATCTTCAGCCTAAAGAAGAAGGTACGCACAGTCAACATGCTATAGGGTGCAAATCTGACTTGAAGAGGCAACATCAAATTTATTTGGAATAGGGTGAGTTGTGGGTCTCTAGGAATCCGTAACCAAGTATCCTAGAGAAGATAGACATGATATCAATGCTAGCAACTTTCTGGAGCCCTTGCTGGGGTTTTGAGTCAAAGTTGAGTAAAAAATTAGGAACCATCCCATTTAGGGTTATCCTGAGATGAAAATAGTGTTGGGAGCAAGAAACTTGACGGGATCGTAGCATTTTGGTTATCTCTCCCGATACAGATTCCATAGACATTATTCTTAGTATGTTAGAAATAGACAACTAGAGCTACCCAATGTACTAAAAATTTGATTATTTCAATTAAAATTGACTGAGCTATAGCCTTTTCTCGAGAAGGCATGTTTGGTTAACTGAGACATCAGGTACCTCTGATAAGATCAGATTGTTTCATCTATATCTCAATCTTCCAAACTCGAATTAGAGTGATTCTTGATAGAGGCAAGCTTTCCATACATCTAAGAATCGGTAAAACTTGCCAGAAATGAATGTTCTCGCGAATTTTCATCACTCACTGTAGATTTCTAGTGAGTCAATGTAGTAAGTTTGATCATGTAACTTAATAAATCAATTACAAACTTATAATGAAACAAAAATAAGGAGAAAATCTTTATTCACTAATAATAAAGGCTGCAACTACGGATTCCAACTTGAAAAGAAAAGCATAGGAAACAGAATGAATGATAATATGAGGATTTGGTTGACATGTGTCATGACGAGTAACCATCTTTTTCATAGTTGAGTGTAGGTTGATTTCCAGATAATTCTTCATTTCTCTAAACGACTCTGCGGCTTTTCTAACTCTTAGAATAATGGCTTACAAATCTTATACCAATATTAGAAGGTGGTCAGTTATATATATGTTAACATAACATTATTAGTTTCTACGGCTCATCATGACTCTTTGCATCAGTTTTCATGGCGGCTCCTCGAGTTACTTGCATGTTCCCATGCCCATATTGGGAGGAAGACACTTATATTCTAGGAGTGGTTCCTCCGTACTTTTCATGTAACCATATTCATCATGGGAGTGGCTCTTCAGCCTTTGACGTTAATAGGAAGACACGCAAATCCATATTTGTTGGAACCTACACTGGCTTTGGAGTGAAGATGATGTTCTTTTGTTATGAACAGCAGTTCTTCAAATGGTGGACCATGGTCTGGGCGCTCATCACATGGATCTTGTGATTGCCGAATTTGTGCTGCCAGACGGGTCATTCAGGTGTTTCGGTAGCGAAGTGTCTTGTTCACAAAATTGATGCTGTAGGAAGTTCATGAATTGGTCAAAGGACTAGATCGTGTGCTCGCCTTTCTTCTCCTCTCTATTTGTTTCTTTTTCCAATATTTTGTTTTTCACAATATCTTCCCAGGAGCCAGATTTGATTGAATACAGTTACGATTTGCCTACATATACCAAACAGTTCGACCAGCTTGTGGTAATGTCATTAAGTGACACTCTTATGCGCTCGACACTCAATTGTTTACATTGTTTTCCCAAACTAGCTAAGAAACAGAATGGCGCCGGCTCCTCTGGAATAGCAAGCGACTAACCACATTCGTCTTCCTCTTCGCTTTGAACAAAGCATTCAATCGGCTAAATCTCTTCACCAAGGAGTTGAAGATGTTTGCTGCGGTTGATTTGTTGAGTTCTTGCTTGATAGAGACATGATCCTTTTCCAAGTCAGCCAGCCTCATCCTCATCCTCGCAATCTCCACTTTAAGCTCTCTGTTCTCTCTTCTCACGGAAGCATAGTGTTCCCTGGGTGACATTGCGCCGCTGCCCGGCAGTGCACCACCGCTATTTTGCACCTTTTGTGTGTTCTGGTGAGAACCTACGGAGAGGTGGTGGTGGTGGTGAAGATGGTGGCCGCCAATATCGCCGTTCATGGCACTTCGAAGTCTCATCTGCTCAAAGTAGAGAACTTGGATTGCTATTTGTACAGGCAGCCTTTCATTCTGAGCCGCATGGGTGCAGGCTTCTTGAGTTAGCTTTTGGCAATTAATGGCCTTGCAGAGGCGGAACCGTTCTGATTCCTTCATATTAGTATGAACCTATGGACCGAAAGAGTGTCACGGTGACAAATTTGGAAGAGGAGAAGAGATAGTTCAACTATTTTCTATACACGCACGCACGCACACACACAGCCTGCAAACTGTTATGGTTAAACCAAGTAATTTCCAACCATAAAACAGAGAACCAATCATATCACAAGAAAATATTGAGGAAAAAACTCTTAACACAATCAACTATTCTCTAAACCCCTTAACAAGCAGGTCACACACACAGGTATATATATATATAGAGAGAGAGAGAGAGAGAAAGGGACAGGGAGTTTGTCTTCGAGCATCCGCGTTTGTGGATGAGTACTTCTGAAGCTTCACATCTTTTATCAAATCAAACTAACTAATGCCAACATAAGACCATCAAACTATTACACTTTTCAACATCTATTGAGATAAACCCTATACTATTTAATGATTTAAACTGAATAACAGTCAAATAAAAATTTGGATTTTGTCAAAGCAGTGAATTATAGTAAAAGAGGTAATGTTTGAAAATTCATGAGGTATGAGGTGGTGGAAGCGTAGAGGCAGGTTACCTTGAGAAAGACATCGATGGCTCTATAGAGACCATCACTAACAAGTCTAGCATGGTCTGGCAGCACCTCAGCCATGATAATGAACTTTGCAGGAATCACATTCAAATCGGCTGCAATTTCCAAGAGATAACTGTCGAAGAGCTCGGATACCTTAACTATCAAACCCTGTTTGGAAGATCTTGAAGCATCAAACTTGTAGTCCGCGTTAAACTCAGAAGTTAGGACGCTGTCATCATCACCTTCTTCATCATCCATGTTGAGGAAAATCAACACAATTCTTTCGACTGACTCCACGTCAAACAATGCTGAGTTGCTGCTAGACGGGCTTGGACCGGCTGGGATTAAGATATCTTCAAGGATTGCTTTGTCTAATTGGAAGGCTATTCGTCTCTCCAAATCCAATTTGCAAGCTGTTGATACAGATGCTGCCACTGCTGCTTTAAGCAAACCAGAAAGGAATGCAATCGTTACCGGACCTTTTCGCGACTGCAACGGAAGCAACCCGACTATGGTTTCTATTATGTATCTCTGTTTCTTTTGCAACTCTGCATGCAAGGGTCCCCCATGCAAGGAATTTTCGGTGTAATTGATCAGAATTCTACTGATCAAGTCCTGTTTCAGACCTTTAGACCTTAGTGTTGATAGTACTCTTTGGAAAAATTCAATACTTAACTTGGTAAGCCCACTGCCCCACCAGTCTAAGCAAGTATCAATGTCTTGTGAACAAGTCACGATTTTCGAAGGGAAACTCGGTTCAAGTCTTGATAAACCAGACATAAGCTGCTCTTTGCATAGATTTGATGCAACGCCATTGATAAGTCTATTGACCATTATGATCTCTTCAGCGATAGGGAGTAGAGATTCACACTGATAAAGAACGGACAAGGAATTTGAAACGCTCGGAAACACAACTTCTCTCAGAAAAATCTCTGTACGGGATTCCAAGTTCTTGTCTGCAAAATCCTCCGTCATTTCTAGATAATGAGCTGCACATCTCAACGTAGCGACGTTGTTTATTGTGATTTCGATGTGTATGCCGTAGCAGAATCTTGCTGCTATCTCAAAAGCTTCTGGTCCACCTGGAAATGCATCCAGGACTATCATTGATAATTTCATATCCTTTGCTTCTGCCACCATTCTACGAATCCTCCCACTGCGAGATACCAGAGGAATCTGCAAAAAGAAGAAGCAGAAAGAATCTAAAAAGCTCTCAAGCGGAGAGAGGGAGATGTCATGTGCAACCATATGATGTTCCAATATAAATTCATCTTTCAACATGCATGTGTAAGATATCAGGTAATTTATTTGGTCTCTTTCAGCACATCGATCCGACACAGGTTTAACTTTAACTGGAGAAAGAGAGAGAGACCTTGTGGAAGGAAAATTTTGCTTCATGCACTTCGACCGTAAGATCACAGGAAACGTCTGAAAGAGGCCTGCACTCAGAATCAGATAGACAGCGTGAGAAAAACTAATCGGGAAATCAATAAGAATATAAACTAGGAGGGCTGTTTGAGTTCTTTTATTCTAACATTTTTTCTGTATATCGAATCGACAGATGAATCAGCAAGTCCTTGTGGAAAGCCGATTGAACGGTAGTCGGCCAATATTTCTCTGATCCCAAGAAAACTTAAACCTTTTATATATATATATATATATATATATATATATATATATATATATATATATATATATCATGCATGTATTTTTTATGTATATATATATATATATATACAATATCTTCCTTGTTGAATTGACACTAATTCGACCAAACCTGTCAGCAGAATTTTCCAAATTGAAGATCACGTTAAATAATACCAATTTAGAGCCTCTTTAGATTTTCATTTCATTCAGGTTTTAGCAAGATGTCTTTCTTAACCATTACACGCTCCTTACATTTAACAAATTTCTTGTCAGCCACAGCCTGTTGGCCTCCGTTATGGAAGTGCTGGATTTGTAGTAAATTATTATGAAGTTTCAATGATGTGACGACCTTGCTCTTGAAGAGCACGTTCTAAATGGTTAGTGACTGCTTTAACTTCGTTCCTCAACATGGGTTGGTTCCCTGGACTGGACCGACATGGATTTCATCGGATTAAGATTTGATCAGGAATCTGTGGTCCGGAAGATCACATCATCCGCTATTAACCATCTCTCTCGCCCAGATTTTCTGCAATAGATGCTACTGAAATCTCTGTTATTACTATAAGTTGATAGATTTTTGGACTATACTGTGGTCCAGGACAGGATCCCTTTGTTATCTTAAAACCTCTCTTTTTTGAGAAATTGGCTCCGGCATGACTGCAAGGACAGCTTTTGTGCTTCATGCTTAGTTGCCTTCATCAAATTTTGACTCTAAACCATGGCCATCAGTTTTATGAGTCCTTATCCTTCGCCACCTTTTACCGATGTCTCTGTCCTGTCACACACAGGTTCAACTTAGTTCACTTCTGCTTGCCAATTATTTGCAGTCTACTATACTGTCTTATCCTTCTGGAGAAGTATTTTATAAAATACAGATGGCGGGCTAAATAGGTATATGATCAGTAGGAGGTGCCATTTCGTGTTCATGGTATTTCATATTGTCAGCCTCAGAAACTGCTAATCCCAAATACAACCATATTCTCCCTGATACAGCGTCAATATATACTAAGTCTTGAAACAAGAACTTATGATTGACCCGAAATTTAGAAGGTTCTGAAAGGTACTTTTGACACCCAGAAACCAGTTTTGGAAACTCATGATGTGAATGGGAATTTAAGAAACACCAACATTTAGGAAGAAGCACCGTGGCGTTTGATGAACACCACCATAGACCCCCAGTTTCACCTTCCTTTCTTGTCATCGATGTCGAATCTAACCTTCATGCTACCCAATAGCCTCGCACCCCACCGTGGCAGTCAACTCTGAATGTGGCCTCACCTTTCGGCCATCCCACCATGCACCTCCGCATTTGCACGACTAATCTCTATCGTATCGCAGCATCCTTACGCAAATGCTCAAAAGCCATGATGTCCGCCATCCGGGACCCAAGTCAGCACCAAGTCCGCCTCCAGCTTCCTCGATCTACCTCACACTGTAATCGACTGAACTGAGTTGTCCAGTTCCCCAGTCATCGCTGTGTTTCTCTACGAAATTATTTACACCATTCACCTTCATCTTATTCGAAGGATTTTGAACCCCTCCTTTTGAATGGCAAACCGAATTGGACCACTATGCATCTAACTAGATTTCTGTTAACCAAATTAGCCATTAACTGAATGGATCAAGGTTGAAATTCAAAGTCATTGAGAAGTCAGTAATGGTGTTCTTTCTATTCAAGATCCGGTGGAGTCCTCACAACTGAAATTGAGGGTAATTGGGACATTGTTTCAGCTACTATCTCTACAAGTCTCTATCCAGCCCTGACAATTGTAGGTGGTTTTGTCGGAAGTGAATCGAAGAGCAGTTCAGTATGATATGGTAGAGCAAAAAAAACGACAACAGATCTACAACAATTTAAAGAGGACGAGAGTTTGAATTATGCCCTATAACCTTTTGCCCGGTCTGTGACCGAAGATGACAGAAGTGGGGACCTCAATTAACTCTGAATGAAGCACTGAAGGTGTGTCAGAGCACACTAACCCCAGCTTTCCAAAGGAAACGCTGGGTTGTGGGTTCCTGCAAATCCGTAAATACGTATCTCCATCTCCGAGGAGAACCAGGCATGGTGGCATTCTAAGGTGCTTCTCGATGTTTTCATTGAGATTGGGTGAAAAACTCGTGAACACCTAAATTCTGTCACCTTGAAAAGAAAATCGAGTTGGTTTCAAACAACTTAACATGAACGAGTATTCTAACTATATTCGTTAAGAGGGTTCATGCGGAGGGGATTCCTAGTTCCTCATGATTTGGGAGTAAAAATGGAGATGAGAGATCCCGCAAATCCCCGACAAGGGTCGGAGCAAGGGAATCGGTATAGGAGGTTCCCACCCCACGAACCGGCCCCGACCCCGAACATTTCTCTAATTGATTCTATAAAGTTAGATTCTTCTAAAAATAAAATAAATTATAAGAAAAAATAAATAAAAAGTATTACCTCATTTTAAATTCATGCTCATCGTCATTACCTATATTTCATTTGTATATTTTTTAACATCCTTCTTTTCTCCGACGGGTCTAAGTGGTGATACAGGATGGGAATGGGTGCGGTTTTAGTCTCCGTCGCATGGACAGGAACAATAAGAAGAACAAGGTTATGAAACGGGAATAAGAGAGGGGTCATTGATCTCCGGCCACACCCCACCTCATGAGCATCCCTAATCTTGGTCGTTCTAATTACCGATTTTGGTGATTCTCTTGATCCATGAGAAAATAGATTAGTAAGCTTTCCACGTGTCTATGATTTGGAAAATCTGCTCCAAAATGGGTTTTTTTGTGAACTTAGAACTTCAAAAAGATTTCTATTAGGTTGAACATTGGGAGTTTGATTATGAAATTGAATGCAAGAAGACCAAACTTGAAAAAAACAAAAAAAAAAAAATCATCAATTATAGAAGGACTACAACTAAAGGTTAAAACGAAAAACAAAAGTAAAGAAAAAGAAATAGAACATTTTTTTACGTATGATCATGATGATGATGTTTCTAAGATGAACAACCACATTCTTTTGTAATTGTGCGTAGATTGGTTTATAAATTGTTTTTATTTTTCAATTTAATAGACCATTATTTCTGTTTTAATGGTTATAATGGCTCTTTATTAATTGTAATTTTCATAGTTCCTCCTCAAGTTCCTTGTATGCACCTTTATCAGAAATAAGATAATTATTCTTGGAAGTGGCTCTTTCGGTTCTTACAATTATTTTGTGTTAACAAGCACCGATGACGAATTTCCTAAGACCAGGTGGTGTTGAAGGAGATTAACTGACTTGGGTAATTTAGCTTCGATTTTGGAGGGATGATCAAGCCTTCAATGTGTTCTTTTGTAATAAACAATTAAATGATAAAGTTATGTTGTGAATAAGCCCCACAATTTTTTGTCAACACAAACGCGAGTAATTAGCTCAGCTTTTCTTTAAAATGATTGTAGTAGGATCGACATTTTTACTGGGTTCATTTAGCTTCAGGTCAAGATCCTAGAGAAGTGTAGTGGGAAAATGTGACCCGTCAGATCTGCAAATCCCTCAACCGAATTTTTAAATCGTTGTTCAAATCTAACTGGTGAAATTTTGTGGTGCTTTGGATGTCATTTCTTGTGGAGAAAGGAAGTTAAACGCAGTCATTTACCCTTTACAAAGAGGCCTTCGAGCTATGGGTGGTAATGTCAGACTCCCTCCACTTGACAAACCGACCAGAAAAAGTTGGGTTTCATCGGGGACTGGATCGCTTCAAGCTGATCCGACCAAAAGATTCCAAAACCATGTATATCGTAATGTAACTTATATATCATACTTCCCTAAGATGTATATTTTTCACATTCACGTACCCGCACACACACATATTAGAGAGATGCTAGGGTCTTTCAGGTTGATATACTCTTAAATCATGATTGTCCAATCAAGGACTATTAATGATCGTGATTAATTCACAAAAAGAAAAAATTGTTCTTATATTTCCTTTTATACTATCATAATATGAAAGGATTTTATACTTTTCTCTCATCAATCTCAATCCATCCAAAAGGTCATGATTTTAGAATGTCATCTTTGTGTGTCCCTCAGACACACACGTGTGTGTGTATTTACTTAGAAAACTCGGAAATTGAACCGATTTAGAACCATGCCAGTTCTGGTTCTTATTTGACTCCCATACCGTTAAAAATCGTTAAGTTAAAGTTTTGAAAAAATTAAAATGAACTAATGAAAAGGTTGCTGAACGGTCGGTTCTTGCTTTGGTTTGGCCGGTACTGGTTCAATTTGGGTTGGAGCCGCTGGCTCTGTATCAAACCGGATATATCCATGTGTACATGATACATACACAATAAGGTCTATGTTAAGTCCACACACACCAGACCCAATCTCAACCTGTGTCGTGCGAGCTCTTGAAAATAGACCCGAACGAAGATTTGTATCAGGTCTGTGTCAGTACGTTTGACCTGGACACGACATGACCAGACCGGAACTCGAATCCTTGACCCGATTTGCTAACTCTATTTGGAGTGGATGATCTTCATGTACGTTCTTAGAAGCTTCATTATTCAACACCTACGTACTGGAAGCAGGTGGCTGTGGCAAGAAATTGCTAACGCACGAAGCTGGTGAGGAATACAAAAGACATCAGCTTGTAAGAGATGAAGGAAATGAAAATCCAAGGAAGCGTTGGATATTATGGGCTTATCATGATATGAAACAACTTGTGACGATTTTGAGAAAACTTTTAGGCAATGTTGTGGAAACCGTCGTCAATCCAACAAAGAAGATTTCCCATTAACTTGAGAAGACATTTACATAAGATAAATGTAGCCTGTACAAACCATTTCAAAAACTCAACCAGACGAATTTAGTAATGCAACATTAGCATTCAACGTTTTTTTCTTTAGATTAACAACTGAGAACTAGGTGTTAGATAACTTTCAAAATAATTGGTGAAGCTGCAAGCTTGATTACATGAAATGTATAAAATAAATTGACGGCAACATATGGCTACGCACATGAGATGTTATTGGCTCCATCAAATAGCAAGATGCTTTTTCAATTACATAAAACCACATCAAATAGCAAGATGCTTTTTCAATTACATAAAACCACCTCTTCATGGTTTGTTATTGTTTGTAGTGGCCATAACACACGAAAAAGCATTCATGATGGCTTTCTGTCTTAATGTAACCTCAAGTGTTTCGATGTAACCATATAAATCCATTTCAGTTCGAGGTGGGCATTGAAAGCCTCGTTAACATGGCATGTATTTAAGTGGTGTGAGAAGATATAAGCTCATCACAATCATGATGTTTATGTTTAATGCATATAGCAATTACATACGTGACTCCTTATGAGAATAAGGGGTGCATCTTTGCCTACAAATAGGTATACTTTATACCAACAAAGAGATTACAACATGCCTTTGACAACCAAATATCTTTTCTTGTTTTGAGAACCTTCAACATGTGTTATCTTAGAACTAATACGATTCGTAAGCTCATCATCTTGGTTTTGTTAGAAGTCCATTGATAGTTTGACATTGGTGGTGGAGAATAAACTTAAAGGTTAGTATTTATCGTACTTTGAAGAATAACAACTTTTTAATCTCCTAGTTTTAAGGTTGCCGGCCTCTCAAGAATCTAGGCTAATTCAGACTTATCGGCATTTTAGAGAAAGAACCATCCATATTCGAGAAATGCCTATGAGCAATAGTGTTTAGGAAACACCTTTCATTATTTGCCATTTGCCAATTGCTATTGGTTGTTTGCCAGTTTCTTAAAAGGCAATTCCCATTTACATATTGTCATTTGCCCATTCCAAATAAGGCCGATTACCAAAATCTCTCAAGAAGCCGAGCCACCTTCATTAAACGTCCACCAACAAAATCTCCAACACCAATAATCTTTAGGTTTATTTTGTGAAGATGATTATTTCCTAATAAGAGAATAATATCCAACTTCATCAAGTTGGATAGATTCAATGGAGGAAATTTCTTTCAATGACAAAAGAAGAAATACGTCATTCTCATCATATTAAAAGTTGTGTATGTGCTCACTACACCAAAATTGGAGGAGAATAAGAATGAGACCCTTGAATAAGCATTCAAGCAACAAAAATGAGACAATAATGAGTAGTTTTGCATACATAGAACCTACCAAACTTTGATGTGCGTAAAGATACTATGAGACAAACTTCAAGTGAGGTACATGATGGAGAATGCTATAAATAAGAAATTTTTTGTTACTTATTTCAATAATTAGAAGATGGTACATGATAGATCCGTTATGGAGCTATTCCACGAGCTTAGTCATATCTTGAGTAATTTCAAGTAACATGGCATGAGTATGTATAAAACCATTATTAATCTCTTGTAGGAAAACTTATTCCGTCTTCAAAAATTTGAATAAAACTTTGAAATATATGAAAGAAGATATTTTTCTTAACTAATTGACTAATTATCTTAGACTTGAGGAAGAATATCAAAAACAAGATGATCCTAAAGACCTATCTACTTAAGAGAAAATCATGTTCTAGATGAAGCAAAATCTAACTCTCAAAGCAAAAAATCAAGATTTTAGAAAATCTCAGAGAAACGATAGAAAAGACACCAAACCTAAGAAAAAAAGATGTGCTACCATTGTGGAAAACATGATCACTGTCAGAGCGGATGCCGATACTAGAAAAGTTAAAAAAAGACAAGGTTCTTAATTTTTTTAGGACAATCTTATGGACATCATATCAAAAATAAATATGCTAGAAGAAATTGGATCTTGGTAAGTCAACTTTTGTACTACCTACCATGTGTGCAAAAAACCAAAGTCTTTTGAAAACTTTAGTTGAAGAAAATATATTAATTTTATACATGGGCATTGCTTTTACAATTCAAGTAAAAGGCAAAGCAATGATTAATATTGAATTTACTTTTAATAAAGTCCTTACTCTTGAGGATGTGCTCTTTGTATTAAATATAAGGAAAAATTTATTGTCAATTCCATTTCTTAATCAGTATGAGTTTAAAAATGTATTTGAGAGAGAAAAAGTTATATTATCTAAAGAAGGCATGCTTGTGAGAAAGAGGAGGAGAATATTATAATATAAGTTATTTTGAGTATATGCTAATCATTCATCAAGTTAGTACACCTTATTTATCATAACAAAATTATGTGGTTGAAAGGAAAAATAGTGTTACAAGATATGATAAATGCTATATTCTCATTATATTCTAGTTTATCTAATAATTATTAACTATATATTTATTTTCGATAGAGTTCTAAATAAAGGGAACCTGATTACCCCATATACAATTTGGTATAAAAGAAAGCCTAACTTAAACTATCTTAAAGTTTGGGCTTTAGGGATATAAATGGAGTTCTCAAACTCAAAAGAAAGGAATTAAGAGAAAGAGAAATTGAGTTTGCTTTTAGGATATGCTAAACATAATAAGATATATACATTCATTGTGATGGTTAGTCAAGAGATATAATTTTTAAGAAGATAAATTTACCTCTATTCATAAAACTATAAGATATATTAATGAAAATAGAGATGATTTGAAAATAATAGAACTTACAACAATAATGTAAATAGTTCAATCCCCATAATAAGCAAAAAGTAAAGAAAGGGAAAGACCTTTAGACTAGATTTTCATATGTTACTAGTTAAAGGATCATGCAACTCAATTATGAGACATAACATTTTGTTTTAATAGAGAAAATGGTTCTAATAATTATGAAGAGGCTATAAAGTCTTTTGATGTGGCCTTTTGGAAAGAGCCATCCAAGATAAGATGGACTTAATAATTGGTAAAAATTTTGAAAATTAGTGTATTTTCTCCTAGTTCTAAAGCAATTTGTTGTAAATAAATTTTTAAAAAGAAACAAAAAATTGATATAACCATTAATAAGTTTAAAGTTAGGCTTGTTGCTAAATTTTTTTAGGAAAGTATTTAGTGTAATACATATACACCGGTAGCTAGAATAACTATAATTGAAGTATTTTAATACTTGTATCTATATATAATCTTGTCATTTATCAAATGGATCTTAAAATGACATTCCTAAATGGTGATTTGCACAAGAAGGTGTACTTAAACAAAGTATTGTTTTAAAACAAGAATATAAAGTTTGCAAATTTGTCAAGTTCTTGTGTGGTTTGAATCAAGCCCTTAAGAAATGGTATCAAAATTTTGATAAAGTTGTTCTCACAAATGATTTCAAAATAAATGAATCAAACAAGTTTGTCAAGTTTGTCAATAACAAATAATTTTGTGATGCAAAAGGTCATTTGATTTGTTTATATTTTGATGACAACCTTATTTTTATACTATTTTAAAGAAGTTGAAAATGTCAAAAACAATTTTTGTCTAACAATTTTGACATAAAAGACAAAAGAGAAGCATATATATTCTAGGTATTAGAATAACAAGGAAAAGAAACATTATTGGTCTTTGACAGTCTTATTATATTGATAAAAGATTTTAAAAAATTGACTACTGTGATTGTTATCTTGTCTCTTTTCTATGTGATGTACCAAATAATAGGTATCCTATTAAAGAATTGGATGTGCTAAAACTATTGGATACTTTATGTATGTTATGACATGTACTCGACCTAACATTGCATATGCAATGGATAGATTGAGCTGGTGTACACACAATCTAAGTGAGGATCTCTAACATAATATTCATCAAGTATTAAAATACTTAAAAGGAACAATTAGCTATAACTTAGTCTATGGTGGAAGTCGTTCAGTTTTAAAAGTATATTCATATGTTTGTTAGGTTAGTTACTGAGAAAATCATGTTTTTGCAAGCAGTTGGATTTTCGTAAGATCACTAATAGTGGAACCTAGAGTCATGCTTAAGTAACATTTGAGTTTAGTGAAGTAGAATACATCGTTAAAGTGATCACAAGTACCGATTAAATAAAGATTTTAGAGTAAAGTACTTGATCCCATAAAAGTGATAAGAACAGTTGAGCTATGCGCTTAATAAACCTACTATAAATATTTGTTTTAAGTGCTCTTGTAAGACACTTCTAATAGAGTCTACCTTCGAAGTGTGGATGTTTTGCAAAGTCTTGGCTTGAACTTTTAAATGACTCATGAGAAAGGATATTAGGTACAAGCCTACAAATGTGTTGAATTTTAATGATACACACTGATATTGAAATCTTATATATAAGATGCATACTTGTTCAAATGGATGAATAGTTCAAAACTTGTATATTATTGAATTTGGATGAGTGAAACTTATGTCTTATTAGGTAAATATTCAATTCACAATATACCTTTATTTGGAAGTATAAGATTTCTAAAGTGATGAGTTCTCAATCCTATTATAAAGATATTGTGAGATTGTTAGATGGTTTTTAAAAAAATGGATGAAGTTGCAAGTATGGTTGCATGAAATGTATAAAATAAATTCCCATTTATGGCAGCGTATGGCTACTGACATGAGTCTTTATTGGCTCTATTAAATAGGGAAATGCTATTTCAGTTACGTGAAACCAGCTTTTTATGTCTTGTTAATGTGTATAGTGATTATAACAAACGTAAAAACATTCACGATGACCTTTTGTCTTCGTGTGCCCTCAAGTGTTGTTGTCTAACTGTATAACTTCATTTCAATTGGTGGTGGGCATTCAAAGCCTCATTAACCCACCATATACTTGAGTGGTGTGAATGGCTAATTAAGTCCAATTATAGCCATGATTGTAGATACATTGGTGATACTTCTTGAAAAGAAATGCTGCACTTTTGCCTATATAGATATATTTCATACCAACAAAGAGACGAATAATTTCTCAACTAAATCAAGCTTTCACCTAAAACGTGTCAGCCAAACTTTTGTAAACCTTAAAGAAGTCCTATTTTACCGCCAGTAAGATTGGTATGTTTTGTTTTGCTAGTTTTGTTTATGACTTGATTTGGTTTGTGTAAGACAAATCAAAGGTCTTTCTTACCTTTAAAGTAGTTGATCACATGTGGTAATTTAATATGATTGGTGGTCTAAAGGTTCGCATTTATAATGCTTCCAATAATAACACTTTTTATATTAACCTCTAAAAAATGCAAGCTAATTTAGACTTGTCGACATCTTTCTACATGACAATCGTCGGTTGCCGATACCATCCCGACGACGTTATTTGTCATTTGCTTTTGGTTGAAATGGCTGCTTGCGGATTTCTGAAAAATCTAATTTCTTTTTAGTGTTTGCTGTTTGCAATTTGTCAATTCTAGAAAGCCGATTGCTGGTATCTCTCAAAGAACTCAGCCATCTTGGGCATAAGTCCACCGACAAAATCTCCAACACCAACGGGCACCTCTTTCGCCACTAAATGTACTGTTGTGTTAGCTATCGCCTAACATAAAGGAAATGAATACCTTGAATACTCCTCTCAATTGACAGATCCAAATCCTTCGATAACAACTCACTGGTAAATATTTTGATTGTTCATCTCCAAATCGATATCTTGTGATTGGCGTTCTGAAGGTCACTGGAATGCTTCCTTTACCGCCATTTCGTCTGCTACAGTCAGGTCTATCAAGCCTTCCGGAATTCCTGAGTAGGCTACAAACACTCCATTGTCATCACGTTGCGGAATAGCAATACTGAACTGCTATGATTCTCTAAGGATCGCAGCATCCACGTTACATTTCACCTACCTTGGGCTAGAGCAACCCATTTATTAAGCTGATTTAACCGAAGAGATGAGTCAAATTGCTTCTTCGTAAGAGATTGTTGTTGATACAGACCTATGTTCCTGAAACCCAAATATTCTAAGCTGCAAAACAAAAGGTTGGTTGCCGTGAGACTTGGATTTCGCAAGCCGGCTGGGGAAGCAGTAGATGCCTTGAGAATTTGTCCCTTCCTTGAGAATCTTTCGCCATCTAAAGATGCTGCACCATGTGAAACGAAGATGGGATCCCTCTTTTGCATGAAGGAAATCAATGGTTGGGAAGTATAGCGTTGAGGAGCTTACAAACGTTCAAAGTTTTAGTTCCATTGTAACTCATGTAAGAGTCCTTGTAAAAAATCTAAAACGAAGTAAGTAGACATGAATGAAACCAAAATGCCCCTTCCCTCTCTCTCTCTCTCTCTCTCTCGCGCGCGCGCGCGCGCGGTTGCTACCCACATGCACCCCCTCAGTCACCTTCCTCCTTGTGATGAAAGCCAGTACTGCACCTGCACGACTAGCCTCGCCAGCCTTGCATGCCACAGTCGGCCAACTCATGTTCTCACCTTCCCGACCATCTTACCGAGCATCTTTGCATTTCCATCACGAAACTCTACGGTGCCCTAGCTTCCTTACCCTAACGCCTACTAGCCATCCACCAATCCGATTCCAACTGGACCGACGGTTTTCACTGGAACTGAATTCCAGTTTTATTTGTAAAACCGGAATGGGCATGTAACTGGAACTGGTGGTTCAAACCACCGGTTTGACCCTTTTTTATTATGCTTTTTAAAGTTCTACTTTTTACATTTTTTTAATGATTTTAACCGGTTTAAGATTCAAACCAGAACTGGAATCGGCTAATTCTAAACTAGGATGAGAACTTGCTGTTCTGGTTCGATTCTCATTCATGTTTTCGAGGAAACCGGAATCGGATATGTCCACATCCCCCGCCAAGTTTTACTCCAACCTTTTTGTTTCTCTTTAAAACCATGGGCGCCCATCTTTCCTCTCCCCCTACTTACCGTAGAAACCTTTGTTTGACCTGTAACCTATGATTCAGACCCACTGACTAACCAACCCAATTACAGCCTCTTCAAAACGGAGCCTACATTAAATTCGAACTTCTGATCCGAACTAACTTAACTTGTTCAACAAGTAAAACAGCCCCAAGCCATTTCAGACATGCTGAATGTTGAAGTAGACTCCAAGGCAACAAACTCGGGCTATTTTGTGTGTTGTGACCACAATTAGATACTATTTATGCGGGGTTTATGAGTACTCGGATATAAATATTTGGCCTCAATGTTACCCTTCAATGTGCACATATCCACAGTGAAGCAACAATTTTATAGCAGAAAGAAATAATCATATTGTCTGATAGAAGGTCGGAGTAATGCTATATAGTACCCCTTTTCTCAGTTACAAAGATTTAATAAGTGCAATTTTATTTAAACAAGGATACATAAAAATCCCCCGGAAGAAAATTAGCGGGTGTTGTATGAACAAATATACTCAAACTTGGCTCCAACATCATCCATTTAAGTAAGCCAACCTAGAATGCGTAGCCTAGGTTGATACAAGCTCGAGTTTGGCCTGATTAAAAATATGAGCCGAGTTACTTAGATGAGATAAAGCTTGGACTAGGCTTCAGTCAAGCTAAAGTCCAACCGAAGTTAATTCATACTAGAGCACGATCTCACCGAATTAACAACTTTGAGATTAGGTCACGGGCTTAATGCAATGAGCTTGACCAATGTTAGAAGTATGTTTTCACTCAAGACTCAAGATTCGGCCAAGTTGTGTAGTAGTGGCAAGCCCCAGCTGATTTGGCTGACATACAAGCAGGGATCAGGGTTCGATCCCCATGACCAAGCATCACTTTTCTACTTCGTTTAGTTCCAGCGTAAACAGTTTCGCCGAGTTATTTTGGAAAAACTTTGTGGAGTCCTTGTATTTGACCTCCACTGTAAAGATGATCATGGCTGACGGCTGTAATTCTTTACAACAGATATTTCTTCATATTCTAAATCCTAATGATATTTTCATATCACGGTTGATTATTAAAAATCCATAAATAATTGATACCGATGACCAAAATAGAAATCATAACATTATGTGGAAAGAAAGTGAATGCTACTTTTATGAACTTTTAGTATAACGGATCTTAGCATGAATATAACATGTTCAAACAATATATAACTGTATTTAAAGTAAACATCGGAAACAAATAAAGTTAAACTATTACGTTAAAAATTCATGATATTTTCAGTAGACCTGCATTGTTAGGACTACTACTTTTTTATCATTATCGGAGACATGATTATGCTTTGCTGCGTGCATCCATTTGCAAGAGAGCGCAGTTCAACACCAAGAGGTCATCATGACGTATACCATACACATACGCATACAGGGTGTGAGAGAGAGGTAGATGAATGCTCAAAAACAAAACAAGCAATTTGAGGTTCGACCATTATTACAGACCCTCTCGATGCAATTACGTAGCGAAGTGTAATGAACAACATTCACTAACTCGGATAAAAATGGTTTGGTGGTGACGAAGAGAGATATAGTTAGCGGTCTCCACGAGTCGGATGAAATCCTTTGGTGCCTCGATCGGACAAAATCGTTTGATATCTGAACGAGAGCAGTACGGCCGTTTAAGTATCGTATAAATTGATATGGACATATATTAAGTGAAGGAGTCTATTTTTGTACAACGGGAGACGATGCACACCTGCCCTGCCAGGAGGGCTGACGCCCTGAGTGCAGTCAATGGAGTCTTTTGTGTGTCTAATTAGGTAACTAAGGGCTGCTAACAGACAGAACACGCTACATCTGTTTTCAGAAAGGATATCTGCTTCTCTCGCAGAAAGTACTACGAGTAGACAATACAGCACACGGGGAGAGAAAGAGAGAGGGAGCGAGAGAGTACCATTGAGTAGGTGTGCAGTATTGTTTGGCAGCAGCAGTGAAAAGAGTAGTTCGGGAACGTCTCCTAGCGGAGGAGATGCTTGGTTTCAGTTCAACAATGGTGGAAAACCCCATCTCCTTGCTAGAATTGTACTTCAGGACATGTCTCCAAAATGCTACTCTCAGAGAGAGAGAGAGAGAGCTCTTCAGCTACCAGTTTGGCATGCAAAGAACCAGCATGCTGTAATAGTTCTTGACTTCCACCAAGTGACTTCTGGCTTTATGGTTTCTACCTTTTGAATTCGTGTTCTTTTCCCTGCTTTCTTTCAGTTTAATCTGCTTCTTTTCTTCTTTGTTTGGAGAGAGAGAGTATGGTCGCAGGAATCCGACAATTTTGCGATGCTTTTAGTGGATGTTCGGATGCGGGCGTGCATCTCAGGGACCCTCGGGAGATGATTGTAAATCGCGATTTTGATAAAATGGTCCCTGTCTTATCATTTATTTACCATTTAGTCTCTACCTTGTTGAATTCAACCAAATATTACCAGCCCACAGACAAAACAAAAATTCTCAACTTAGAGATCTATAAACCTGGCTCACAACAGCTATACAATTAATCTAAATTGGTTGTATTAGGCTTGGGCTTTTTTCGGGATCCAAAATTCTGAATGAATCCGACTCCTGACAGTCAATAAACTCATTTGAGATAGTCTAGTTGGGCTTGACACAAATTGGGAGCCAAAGCTCTTAAAATGTGGTATCAATCATACGAGATAGACATGCTTAAGGTAACTTCGACATTTTTAAAAACAATAACAAGTCCTAAATAGCTTAAGTATTGTGCTTGCTTCACCTTGTAACGAGATTCCTTAGGAAATAGGTTTAATGAGAAGTAAGAAATAGAGAGAAAATATTAAATAGCTTCAAATATGTCAATACTAACAACTTCAAATCTGATACAACAAGAATTGTTGATAAGGAGAGGAAGCTAGGAACTCACCACCCAACCTTGAAAGCCCATATGAAAAAAGAAGAAATTCGTAACTTCCTTTGATGCAATCCAAACAAGTGCCTTTTCAAATGAGAAAGTATTTGTGGTGGAAATAGGCCTCCCAACTTAGCCAATTAAATAAATATTGCTTTATGAAGTATAATCATGATTAAATAGTCCACCTCTCACTTAACCAATAGAACAAAAAGGTGAAATAAGTGCATTTTAAAGTTTAAAATATGCACCTTGGACCTTAATTCAAAATTTAATGGATCTACTTAAGCATCAAAACAAATCCACTAAATCTGGAATTGAGCACTAGCGCTAGACCAGGTCAAGGGTCCTTCAGCGAACTCTTGACTTTGGACATGGCCCACATTCGAGTGGGGTTTATCTTCGATATTCTCATTATTTCCTCCAGACGGAAAGGAATTCGATCCAAATTGAAGTTCTTCAATATTAGGTAAGTGTTGAGGTCTCGAACATTAAAAGTGTTGGAGATGTTATAGTGGTTTGGCAAATCTAATTGATATATATTATCATTGATTTTACCCGCAAGTTGAAACGGTCTATCAACCTTAAGACTAAGCTTAGACGTATGCTTGGGATTTAATCTCTCCTTATACAGGTACACCCAAACCAAATCGTTTGGATTGAATTACACAAGCTTGCATGTAGCATCTATCTTACTCTTTAAAGCTTCATTCTTCTTTTGAAGGTTGTTGCTTATTTGATCATGTAAGTTTTTAAATACTTCAACTCTGAAAAATCCTCCACCATCTTTTATACTAGTATAAAAGGCATCCATATCCATGGGTATATGGGTTAGTTCTGTAAATGGCTTCAAAAGAAGAGTGACCAGTGGAATTGTGCACAACTCAATTGTACCCAAATTCGACCAAGGAGAGGTTCTCGTCCCAATTTCGAGTGTTTTGAGGAAGAACTGATCTTAAGATAGCTCCCAATGTGCGATTCACCACCTCAATTTGGCCATCAGTTTGAGAATAAAACATTGCACTATACAACAATTTTATACCCAAACGCTTTCACAATGATCTGCAAAAATAGTTGACAAACTTAGAATCCTAATCAAATACGATATTGTATGGTACTCCATGAAGATGAACCACTTCTTTGAAAAACAAATTTGCAACATGCTTAACGTTATCTATTTTGTAATAAAGAATAAAGTGAGCCATTTTCGAATATCGATCCACAACTACAAATATGGAGTCCTTTCCCCTTTGAGTGGGTGGAAGACCAAGTACAAAATTTATACTGATATCAATCCATGGTTTCTTTGGAATGGTAAGTAGTATTTATAAACCTTGAGTAGTTGAATCAATACACTTAGTTCTTTTGTACAGCGCACCTTTTGATAATCTGATGAACATCTTTTATCGTTCTTGACCAATAAAATTATTGTTTTAGTAATTCTAAAGTCTTCTTTTCTCTTAGATGTCTTGATAATCCTCCACTATGTGCTTCTCTCACCAAGAGCTCTCGAACGAAGCCATTTGGGATGCATAACCTATCAAACCTGAAAAGAAAACTATCATGAAGGTGATATCCTAATTCTGTCCGATTAATGTTTTCCATAAAGGTGATAGTTTGGGATCTGATTGGTATTATTCTTTTATGAATTCAAGTCCCCAAACCTTATTATTCACTATGGATAGTAAAGCATGCCCTTTTGATAAGGTGCCTCCCACTACATTCAACTTTCTTTTTATGTTTTAGTACATAAGGAAAAGTCTTTAGATATTCTACACATTTATCATGCATGTTGTTAAGCTTGCCTTAGCCTTGAATGAACTTGAGTGCAGCATGATCAATGTGCAAAATAAATTCTTTTGGAAGCACATAATATTGCCAAGTTTGCAAAGCATGAATTAGAGGAAGAAACTCTTTATCATATGTAGAATAGTTTAGAGTACCTCCCTTCAATTTCTCACCGAAGTAAGCTATGGACCGTCCTTCTTGCATTAGTACCACTCTGATTCTCACCTCGAAAGCATCACAATCCACCTCGAACACCTTATCAAAATCAAATAATGATAGCACAAGTGTTTGGCATAATTGCTTTTTGAGTTCAACAAAACTCTACTCTTATACTTCTTCCCATTGAAACCCTCGTTCATTCTTTAAACTATCATAGAGGGGTGTTGCAATAGTACTAAAATTCTTTATGAAGTGCATGTAGAATGAAGTTAATTCATGAAAGCTATGCACATCACTCACTTTTGTTAGTGTTAGCCACTATTTGATTGTTGATATTTTAGATGGGGTCTACTTTCACTCCATTTTGAGAGACAACAAAACCAAAAAATTCTACTCGGTCTCTGCAGAATCTACACTTCTTTAAATTTGCAACAAGCTTATTTTTTTCAACTTATTTAACATGGCCTTTATATGTTACAAATGAAGATCAATGGTGGCACTATATATTAATTTTCATCAAAATATACAATAACAAACTTATCAATGAGAGGCCTCATAATATAGTTCATCAATCTCATAAAGGTATGAGGCCAAATGGCATATAGTCTTTTAACAGCATATAATTTGTGAGCCCAAATTTAGTTTTGAATGTTGTCTTCCATTCGTCTCCTTATCGGATAGAAATTTGATGGTGTCCACTCTTTAGATGTATATTGAAAAACAACTTAGTACCATGTAATTCATCTAGTAAATCATCAAATCTAGGTATGGGATACATGTACTTAATGGTAATTTATTTAAGATATGACTATTTGTATATAGAGTCTCATGGAATCATCCTTCTTGGGTATGAGTAGGGCAAGAATAATAAGCGGGCTCATAGATTCACGGATGTATCCTTGCTTGAGTAGCTCTTCCACCAGCCTCTACAACTCCATGGTGTCTTTAGGATTTCTCCTATAAGTCATTTTGTTGGGAAGGGATGCATTGGGCTACAAGTCAATGTGATGTTTTATTCCTCTGAATGGGGGCAATCCTGGTGGGAGTTCAGCTGAGAATAAATCCTTATAATCCATTAGCAATTGTTGAACCTCTATTGACATATCTTTACCTTATCTGATGGCGCTAACTTATCAAATAACAAATACACAAGTTGGTTAAGTTTAAATACTCTTTTTGCAATTTAGTGGAAAACAAGCAAACACTCCTTAGTTTTAGTTGATTGAACAGGAACTCCTTTGGGTGGTTGGTCTGAAGCTAAAGGAGTTAATGTAATTCTTTTAACATCCTTGATAAATGCATAAGTATTACGAAATTCATCATGTGTAGTATGTCTATCAAATTACCAAGGATGACCTAACAATAAATGACATGCTTCTATGAGAATAACATCACAGATTACCTCATCCTTATATGATCTTCTGATAGAAAAGGGGATTGAAACTTGGTGAGTTACCATGTCTTCTTTATTGTCCAACTATTGCAGCTTGTATAATTTAGGGTGAAGTGTTTTGGAAAGCTAAAGTTTAGATACCAATTTTGTAGATACGATATTCATGCAACTCTCTTCATCCACAATAAGTGACCACATCTTTCCATGAATAGTACAGTGAGAGTGTAAGATAGTTTCTCTTTGATCAGGATTGGGTGTAGCCTCCTTGGCTTAGAGAATTTTGCGCACCATTAACAATTCACCCTCATCTGTATTTTCTTCTGTTTCTTCTAAATTTTTCTCTAGTTCACTTTCACTCTCAATTTCTACTTTTGTACCTTTAATGATCATCATGTTTTTATTAGGCATTGTGAGGCAATGTATCATCTTCTCAAGCATTTAAAGAATTTGATTTCTCTAGTCCTTGAAGAAGAAGATTTAAGATTTTTCTCATGCTCTTTCGCTACTTGAGTTGGTAGGATTATTGTAGGCATGTCATTTTTTTTCGCATTGTGTCCCTTGAGACTATGTTGGAAGTTCCTTTGTCAAGTATGTGCTATTTTTGTTTGTACCTCTCTTACTTTGTTGTTCAATCTTCACAACGAGCTTGAAGACATCTTCCAAACTTACAAAGAACTAAAGCTCTACAACATCAGTTATGTCTCAATTTAGACCACCGATGAATCGGGCTATAGATTGTTTCTTAGGCTCCTGTAGTTCACACCTCAATTTGAGCATTTCAAAGTCTTTAATATAATCCTCTATGGACATTCCTCCCTATCTCATATTTTGTAGACGTAAATAAAACTCTTGCCTATAATACTCTAGCACAAATCTTTTGCTCATTAATCTTTTCATAAATCTTCATCTTCTAACCTCTTCTTCACCGTCCTACCACCACTGGTCTTTGGTGCTCTTCCGTCATAAGTTTGCATATTGTATAAACTCCATTATGGCAAATTTAACCTTCTTTTCTTCAGAATAACTATAAAACTCATAAATCTTATCTACCTTCTATACCCATTCTAAGTACTCCTCAAGTGCGCTTGATCCTTTAAAAGTTGGAATGTTAAGTTTTGGATGTTTTGTTGATTCATTTTGTACTACCCTTAACTCTGCTCGCCTATTATATATCGGTGGTAGGGCTTCTTCTGCTTCTATTTCATCATCTAAATTTGCAATGGGTGAGTTAGAACTACATAGATGTTGGAACTGTTCACCCAAATGTTCAAGTGCATTGGTACTCAATCGTATCATCATTTTTATTAGTTGTCTCATTTGAGTAGTATTCTCTTCCAGTATTCTTTCTATAGCAAGCAATCTAGCTTGGTCGAAAGATAGTCCTCAGAGGCGAGAAAGGAAGGCATCTAAGTTGATATTTTCACCATTGTTGTTGTTTAAGGCACTCATGATATCAAAATATATATCAGCACGCATAATGACAATTTTTGAGATGAGATCTCAATGAAAGCACCAAATGTTGTGCTTGCTTTACCTTGAAATGAAATTCCTTAAGAAATGAGTTTGATGAGGAGTAAGAAATGAAGGAAAAAATACTAACTAGCTTCAAATTTGTCACAAGGATTTTTTATAAGGAGAGGAAATTAGAAACTCACCACTGAACCTTGAAGGCCTAGCGAAGAGAAGAAGAAATTTGTATCTTCCTTTGATGTAATGTAAACAAGTGCCTTTTCAATCAGAAAATGAGTATTTATGCTCGAAACAAACCTTCCAGCTTATCCAATCAAATAAATATTGCTTTCTATAGTATAATTGTGACTAAATAGTCCACCTCTCACTTAATCAATAGAACAAAAAGATGAAATGAGTGCATTTTAAAATTCAAAACAGACACCTTGGACTTCAATACGAATTTTAATGAATTTAATTAAGCATCAAAACAGATCTACTAAATCTAGAATTATTGAGCCCTAGCCTTAGATCGGGTCATGGGTCTTTCAGCCAACTCTTAACTTTAGACATGACCCCATTCAAGTGAAGTTTATCTTCAATGTCCTCATCATTAAGAAATTAGACGATGGACAAGGAGACACAAAAGAGCTCGCCGACATTGAGGCAGATAGAAAAAAGACAATATTATGACCTAAGATAGCGCAACAATGATCCTGAAAATTTATTTCTTGTAGTGAACCCACTGGAATCATGCTTGCTTTTGGTTTAGATGGTATCTATCCGTTCCACACAAAAGACTATCTTGTTAAATAGCACTAAGACAAGGACTTCATGGTTATTAGGTGATATCGAATGGGTCGTTTTTGGACAGCGAGCAATCCCCCCCCCCCCCTCTCTCTCTCTCTCTCTCTCTCTCTCAGTTAAAAGGAAAGTTCCATGATTCGACATTAACAAAGGCAGGCTGTCATTTCTCAAGACTTCGGTGGAGAGGGCATCTTTGTAGATGTGAAGAGGAAAGCTAGGAAGGCCATTAAATAAGGCAAAAGGTTTCGATCTTTGCTACGTAGATAAGATGGATTGAAAGACCGGATGTAAAGTGGAAGATAAATGGTGATGAAATGATGCCCTCCTCCACTTAGCTATTCAATTAATCAATGAAGGCAATACCTTTATCTGTTATGCTGTGAGTGGACTATCCAGAATCTTACTGAAGCATCTCCCATTACGTATTTGCCTGACAGATCCGAAGCTAGTGTTTTAAAACCGTAGAGGATATTTCAGGGTAAAGGCCTCAAGGAGATAGCTACAATTACCTTCCAGCAAGCTCTTAATCTATTCATGTTAGTTCATTTTCATTCAACCTTTCAGAAAATAAGACTTGGGAAGGGTACTGGACAATTGGCTACAGCAGATTACTCTCAATCGCACACAGAGTGATAGGTCACATGGCTAGGGGTTCGACTGACATGTTGCAGATCATCAACTTCATATCCATGGGGTGCATCTGGCTTCAGCCTCGGAACTGTACCAAGAAAAAGAAGTTATTCTCAATCATAATTCCTGTCACATTCTCGATTGTTCTGTGTTAAAGTTAGGTTTTAACACAATCTTTTGTGTACCCATAAAGCTCTTGACCCATAAAAGACACACCTGTCTTACTTACCATGTCCTTTCAACCGGGATGTATGCATGTAAATATTAACGTTTCACTCAACCATGACCTTGTACGTGCAGAGCTGAGAGTCAGAACGCGCCGGAAACCTCTCCCAGCTCATCCTCGCACCTGTATTAGTGGAACCGACTCGTCCATTTAGGTTGGGCTGGTAGATAAACCAGGCCACCTGAAATTTGGCTCTTCTAAGCTTCTTACATGTAATTTTTAAACTATGGGTAATTGTGTTAGGGTTTGGAACGTAAATAAATGGGCCACACATCTCTTTCAACTTTTCACATAAAAATTATACAGTTTACCAAAGTGGGGACCGGCCAGATCCCACAAGTGAATAGAAAGTTGGATATAACATGAATCGCTCCATCTATTCTCTGAAGGAGAAATTTGGTTTCAAACTTCGGTTCAAACACTAGTACACCATGATAATGTGCCTTGGATGATCCAAATCTTTGGCTTAGGCACGGGTTAGCACATTGAACTACCCATGGGGCTGAGAGCTTTCACAGCTCAGGCCCGACGCAATTTATCACGGGTACGTATGTATATTACACCTTTTGAGACAGTTATAGGTCCTAGGAGACAATTCTAATTGATCAATAACTGTAAGTTTCAATATGATTACTCTTTCATATGATTTAATTCAACGTGAAAGGTAAAAAAGGCCATTGTTTCCCTATTTAAATTTATGTATGTTCCTCCGCTTGTAGAAAGAGAAATTTTCAACTTTGACACACAATCAACATACTGCCACTCGCAGGGTTCCTTGCTCTTGGCTACGTCAACCATGCTACAAGATCACAGAAAGGTTTAGGGTATGGAGGGATCTTTGGTCAACCACGTGAACATTTCTTCCATCTCTTCGTCAGGAAAGGTGATAAGGTCCTCATCCTCCAGATACGTTTCCCTCTTTATTATGTCTGATTCAAGAAACGAACAGAACAAAAGACTGATGATATATTCAAAAAATGAACATAAACGACAAAGGAAGAGGTCCAGTTATCTTTCTCTCAACGTGGCTGATCAAATGATCTCAGGCCAATCATTAATGTATTTCAACCAAGATTGTTGACCAAGTGGGTTAGCTCACCAAAACAAGCTTGGCAGCAAACAGAAATGTGGTACCTGGATATGGGTCCAGGTCACTCGGACCCAACCCGCATCTAGGAGTGTTTGTCACTCTTCTGCCCGAAGGCCATAGATCCGTCCACCTCGGCATTTGCATGCATCAAAACGAGCATGATGAATGATGGGTATTTCGGCCCTTCTGCATCCAACCCAAGGGGCTCACATGTTCACGCACTTCAGTCGTGCATTGTGGGATTGGGGTGAAGTAGACCTCATTTGGTTGGCCTATTGATGAAACAAAAGAGACGAAGCCCTAATGCAGCTTGGGGAAGCGGAATGAGAGAGAGAGAGAGAGAGAGAAGAGAGTGCCGGCTTGCTTTGGAGTTCTTTGTGAGAGATTGACGTGATCTTTCGAAGGTTGGATGGCCAGGTTCTTTCTTGTTCGCTAACTGTTAATTGTCGGTTCTTTCTGGTTTGATGACTTTATCTTTTGCAGCTTTTGTCAGTTCACATTGGGTTAGAGCTTTTCTAACTCTATATTTCAGTTGTTTTGTTGTTATTCTAGTGGTGCTTAGACTCTTGATATTCTTTTTATCATTATTGTCATAGTTTCTTGTGTGAACTGTCTAATTGTACCTACTCTTTTTCATATAATAGAATTTTTAATCCTTTGTATCGTCTTGTTTTTTCTATTTTTGTGAAGGGTTTTTCATGTTCATTTGGTGTTCCAATTCTTTTTGGTTATTACCTTTACTATTTAGTTGCATCTTGCCAGGTGAAAGTTGTTATTGCTAAGTATGGAATATGGGTGCCGATACTTGTTTTGTGATCAGATTTGCATGTTTAACCTAATAGTGGTATGGGAGCATGGTTCTCTTTATTTATAGTGCTAGACACTCAGATGGAAGGGCATATGAGTCGTATGATTATTCTAAATAGTTCTAATTATTATTTTTGGACTCTCAAGATGAGAGATTTATTATTTGTGAAGTCTATGAACTTCCTAGTATTTGAAACCAAGAAATGAAGGCAAAACAGATAAAGAATAGGAGTTTGAGCATGAGTAAGTGTATGGATTTATGCGGTACTTCATAGATGAGAATGTCTACATTTAAGTAGTCCATGAGAAGAATTCCCGGACCGTTTTGAAAAAGCTAGGCTCAATCTATGTTTGAAAGACCGGTAGCAACTAATTATTTTTATTAAAGAAATTTATATAGTTGAAGTATAAGGATGGGAATTTAGTAGCAGACCACTTCAATGAATTTCAAGCTATTGTAAATTAGATGTCACTTAAATGTATTAGGATGGGTAATGACCTTTTAAGTCTTTAGTTATTGACAACTTTGCCACACTCTTGAGAAACTTTTACGCCTACTTTTTTTTAATTTTGCTTCTAATATATATTAAATGGGTTGTCTTGAGTGAGCAATTAAAGCGCAAGGTATTGGACTTGTCTTTAGAGTCAGAGGTATTGGTGAAAGATAGCAAAAGTAGAGACAAGCAAAGTAGCAATGACAAAGATAAGAGTAGAAGAAAGTCAAGAGACAAATACAAGAATATAGAATGATATTGCAGTGATAACAAAAGTCATCTTAGAAGTTTTGCTGCAAGTTAAAGAAAGGAAATAAGAGTAAGAGTTAAAAGAAATAAAATAAGGATAACAATGAGACAGTTATAACAACCAAAGAAGGCTTCCTTATTTTGAATGATGAGGTAGTAAGTTTTGTATGTGATGATAATATTTGGGTAGTAGCTAATCATGTCTTTGTTCATGCTACTTCAAAAATGTTGTTCTTTAGCCCTTATACTATATTTTAGGTGAGTTTTATAGTGTTAAGATAATAAATTGATAGTGCTAAGATGAAAAATTCAAGCTCAAGTTCTTGGTGTGGGAGTTGTTCAACTAAAGATAGAGAATGGTATGACTTTGTCTCTTCGAGATGTGAGGTGTATTCACGATTTGCGCTTGAACCTATTATCAGTGTAAAAGCTTGATGTTGATGATTTTAATAGTCACTTTATAAATAACTAGAGGAAGCTTACCAAGGGCAATCTTGTTGTGAGCAAAGGTATGAAGACCAATTTTATTTACTTGAAGCATGTGAGTAACTTTGCGCATGTAAGGGATTACCCTTGCATGGCCGGTCCCAAGCCCGGATAAAGGATGAGGGTTATGTTAAACTTCCGACAGTCAACGTAAAATTTTGTCAAATTTTTATACCATGGATTACACAAATTATGAGCATTGTGTTGGGGCATCTCCTCTTAGCGACGCATTATAGAGCTGGAATGCAGTGAAAAGTAAGTAAGGGTCACTACATTTTAGCCCGAATATAGTGAATCAATTGCATAGAGGGTTCCCATATCATGGACGGGTGTGGGTAAAGAAGTTAGTCCCGCTACATTGCCGCCAGAATACAGTGAATAAATTACAAAGAAGGTCTCCGCATTTTCAATATGGACGAATACAAAGGGTAAGGAAGCTAGTCCTAGATAATAAGAATCATATTGGTTCTTGGAATATTGGAACTTTGTCCGATAAGCTAATGGAGGTGGTAGATACTATGATTCGGAGAAAGATTCATATTTTATATTTATAAGAGACAAAGTGGGTTGGAGAAAAAGCAAAGGAAATTGAGGATACAGATTTTAAATTATGGTACTTAGGTAAGGAAAAGGCTCGAAACGGAGTTGGCATTATCATAAATAAAGATTTAAAGGATAGTGTAGTAGACATACAACAATATGGTAACCGAATCATGAAGTTGAAATTAGTGTTAAGAGCAGAGATTTTTAATATAGTTTGTGCTTACGCACCCTAAATAGGACTAGAAGATGTGTAAAGACGGTTTTTGGGAAGAGTTAGATAAGGTGATTCAAAGAATTCCACAAACAGAGATGATTTGTTTAAGAGGAGACTTAAATGAACATGTCAGTAAAGCGGCATTAAGATATCAAGGTATTTATGGAAACTTTGGTTTTGGGGATATAAATGAAGAAAGTAGGGAGATTTTAAATTTTGCTATGACATTTAATCTCTTTATAGTTAATATAATCTTAAAAAAATGAGATGAACATTTAATTACTTATAAGAGTGGCTTATCATAAACACAAATTGATTACTTTTATAGAAAAAAAGATAAAGCGTGTCGTAAAGATTGTAAGGTAATTCCAGGAGAAAGCTTAACCACCTAACATCAACTTTTAGTTATGGATTTACAAATAAAAAAATAGACAAAGAAGAAAAGTGTACATTGAGCTATTCAGACTAAATGGTAGAAAATCAAAAGCGAGAAAGAAGATATATTTAAACAAAAAGTCCTTCAAGGAGATACTTGGAATTACATTGGTACATCTTATGATATGTAGAACAATATAGCTATACATAATAGAAAAGTGGTGAAAAATGTGTTAGGTGAATCTAAGGGAGGTGTACCGGCACAAAAAGAAGCTTGGTGGTGGAGTGAAGTAGTGCAAAATAAAATCAAGGCAAAGAGGGCATGTTACAAATTATATTATGCTAAGAAAAATAATAAAACTTTAGAAGCTTATAAGAAAGCAAAGAAGGAAGCGAAAAAGGCCGTTAGTGAAGCAAAAGCTAAAATTTGGGAGGATTTATATAAAAAACTCAAGTCAAAAGAGGGTGAAAGAGATATTTTTATGATAGCTAGGGCTAGAGATAAGAAAACTAAAGATCTTAATTCTGTTAGATGCTTCTAGTGGCAAATGATGATATAAGAAATAGATGAAAAAACTATTTTTATAAGTTTTTTAATGAAAATAAAAATGTTAGAATTAACTTAGGAGAGTTAGCCAAATCAAAAAACAATATAAACCACAATTTCTACCGACGTATTCAAAAGAATGAAGTCAAACGGGCTCTTAAATATATGAAGGGTGGTAAATTGGTAGGACCAGACAATATTCCTATAGAAGTTTGGAAAATCCTAGGAGAAAAATGAATCACTTGACTCATAAGACTATTTAATAAAATATGAAGAAACCAAAATATGCCCGAGGAATGGAGAGCGAGTATACTTATGCTCATATATAAGAACAAGAGAGATATTCAGAATTGTGTGAATTATCAAGGTATCAAGTTAATGAGCCATACTATGAAATTGTAAAAAAGAATTGTCGAACATAGGTTAAGACAAATATCGAGTACAATAGAGAACTAATTTCGATTCATGTCAGGCAGATCTATTGTTGAAGCGATTCACCTTTTGAGATGTCTTTTGAAATATTTTAGAGCAAAAAAAAAAGATCTTAACATGATATTTATTGATCTAGAAAAAGCTTACGATAAGGTATCGATGAAGGTTCTTTAGAGAACCTTGAAAAAAAGAGGCATCACATTGACATACATAAACCTTATAAGAGACATGTACGATGGTATAAAAACATGTATGAGGACTCATGAAGGAATGACAGACTTCTTTGAAGTTAATATTGAGTCACATCAAGGATCAACTTTAAGTCCTTACTTATTTATAATGGTGATTGATGAGTTAACAAAACATATTCAAGATGAAATACCTTGGTGTATGTTATTTGCATATGACATTGTGTTAGTGGAGGAGTCTAAGGAAAAAGTTAATAGAAAATTGGAACTATAGAGAGAAACATTAGAAAGTAAAGGCTTCTGATTTCGTAGAACAAAGACAAAATATATGGAATGTAAGTTTGATCATTTGGTTACTTAAGAGGACATAAAAATTAAAATTGGCACACATTGCATCCCCTCAAAAGAAAGTTTTAAATACCTAGGGTCAATTTTTCAGAGTGATGAAAGAATTGATGGAGATGTTACGCATAGAATTAATATTGGTTGGTTAAAATGGAGAGGAGCATCAGGTATTCTTTGTGATAAATAGATACCATTAAAGTTAAAAGATAAATATTATAGAGAAGCAATTAAACCAGCCATGTTTTATGGTTTTGAATGTTAGGGCAGTTAACCATCTCTATGTACAAAAGATATTTGTGATAGAAATGAAGATGTTGAGATGGATGAGTGGTCATACAAGAAAAGACTATATATGTAATGAAGTTATTAGAAACAAATTAGGAGTGACACGAATAGAGGATAAAATGAGAGAATATCATTTAAGATGGATTGGACATATAGAAAGAAGATAGAAAAAGAACATGTAAGATGGTATGAAAAACTATATTTTAAAAATATTAAAAGAGATAGAGGACAACCACAAAAGTGTTGGAAAGAAACAATAAAGAATGATCTAGCTTATTGTGAGTTAACTGCCAACATGGCTTATGATAGGGCTATGTGGAAATAAAGAATCCATGTAGTTGACCCCATCTAGTATGAGAAAAGGCTTAGTTGTTGTTGTTGTTGTTATTAAAACATGTGAATATTTTCAAATCTTTTATTAGTACAATTGATGCTTCTATCGATCCAAAGTTGTGATATAAGCGACAGAGCCATACAGGTAAAAAATGTATGATATTTCTTTCTAATAAGAATTTGATCTATTTATATGAGAAATTGGTTTGTTTGTTCATATGTGGGTAGTCCTATAAATACTCAAATACTTGGTGGCTCTATCTACTTTATGATATTTATTAATGATCACTCTAAGATCTTATAGGTCTATACCTTAAAACTAAAGAACCAATTGTTAGATGTTTATGAGAAATTTCATGTTATCGTAGAATAGCAAGCAGAAAAATATTGAAGTATCTAAAATTAGATAATAGATGTATATGGGATAAGTGTAGATGTGGAAATTTTACTCCAAAGTCTACATAGAGACTTGAAATAAGTTTTCACACACTATGTCGTGCCCGAGAGTGCCAGCTAGTTTACTTAAACTAGCAAAGTTGATTTTCGACTTGTAGAGCGATTATATGTAAGTGAGATCTTTTCGACTTAGGCCTTTTTGAACCGATACTCAAGGGTTAGCTAGAAGCTTTAAGGATTGTTTTGAATCAGGTATGTTTTCAAAATCCACTTTCAAACCCAACTGACTTAACCAAATTCGTGAAACGAGGTCTTGAAAGGAAATATTCCAACGTTTTGAAAAACATAAACTAGTTTTGTTTTCAGTACTCATTGCCGGATTTTTATTAATAGCTTTTGAGTCTTCAAAATTCGTAAAAATTTTAAAGTAAGTAGAAACAAGTATGAAGATTCAAGAACTATTTTTATTCTAATTTTTGGTATTGTGATTGTACAGAATTAAATCAGACATTTACCTCTCCTCAAGCGTTCAAAACTGATATGTGAGAGAAATATAGAGGTTAAAAAAATGATTGTATCTCAATGTACAGACCTCCGATGTTTATGAACTTAGTGTTGTTGAAAATCTATAGATGTCAACTTTCCAATGAGATAAGTTTCAATAAAATTGGTTCACTGCAGACAAAGTTATGGGATGATAACGCAACCTCTATTGTAGGAAACACAGACTATTAGATTTGGTTCTAGATTTATCAGATTTTCCCTAATTTTATTTATGTAGCTAGATAATCCTAAAATTCTTGAAAAATTTATTATAAGTGGATTTGGTGTGCAAAATTTTAGATCATTTAGAGTATGGAGTAGAAAACTAAAAATCAAATATCAGATAGATACAAGATAGAGAAAACAAATTTTCGTGTTTAGAATATATATGAATGCACTTTGTCCGAAATTTAAAGACAAATCACAGCAATTTCAAATTAAAATACTGAAGGAAATAAAGTAAAGTATAATCATATCTTAAGCAATGAAGGGATTAGGAGATATAAGAGATTACAATGTATAGAGGGGTAGAAGAAGCTGAAAATCAAACCCGTAGAAGACATCTAATGAAATAAAATTGGACATCAAATCAACTAGCTATTACATCAATGGAGGGAGACAGTTGCTCCTTAATTACAACCCCTTAAATTGAATAAAAGTAAGAAAAAGATCAATAGAAAAAGAGGAGATTAACTGACCTTTCTCGTGACAACAAGGGAGGAAGACAACTCGTGGAAGGGGTGGTTCCTCCCCTTTCCTCTTTCTCTCCCTCTCTCTCTCTCTCTTGTTGCAGCTCTCCCTCTCTTTCTTCACTCCCTTCAATCTCCTCCCATGCTTGAAACCCAGCCCCAATATTTATTTATACGGATGACCTGCTTTCGCTCCGTGAGTTAGTTTGTACCGTTTCAACCACTTTAATCTTTTGTTGGGTGTAGGGTGTCGGACCACTTTAACCCTTTCGATGGGTGTAGGGTCTCAAACCTCTTTAACCCTTGGATGTAGGGTCTCGGACCGCTTTAACACTTTGGATGAGTGTAGGGTCCCGGAGTAGGACTATCCTCAATCGGGCGAGTTTTTTAGGCCTGATTTGGATTTGATTTGTTTTTGAATTTCAAAGTTTTTTTTTATAAATTTGACATTTTGCAAACGTTTTTGGGTTTGGTTCCTAATGTCTTATTTTCATTTGCTTCTTTAAAAACTTATTTGAAACCATTCTTTCTTTGAAGGCAATCATTTGAAAAGGCAGAATCCTACCAATTTGGACTTGAGGGCAAAGCAGTTATTTTCTGGCTCTTTGTCAAAATTGGATTTTTTTGAGGTAGGTATCATTTATCCTTATTTTGAGGCTGCTATGAAGTTTTGATGAGGAAATGAGTTTGTTTAAGGTGTCTTTATTTGAAAACCCTGAAGGCAAAATTTATAAAAGATCAAATGTTTTGAGAAATTTTTTTGGTGTTTACAATAAGACATGAGAAGACTCTCTTTTAGACATCCTAGCTGAATAGTCTAGTAAAAATAATGAATGGTACCTTGAAGGATAGAGTCATAACTTTACTTTCACAAGCTAAAATCATTTTTGGGTGAGGCTTTAAGCATTGCAGTTTATATTTTGAACTTCTTGCCTTTTATTCCTTTACAATTGGTATAGAAGTGGACTACAACCACTCAACAGTATTTGTGTGCAAGGTAGTGCCTAAGGATGAGAGACAATTAGTTTGATGCAAAGACAAGGCATTCTATTTTTCAGGGATGATGAATTGGGTCATAGGTGCTATGATTTTATTCAAAAGAAAATTATTAGAATAAGAGATGTAGCTTTTGTGGAGAATCAAACCATAGAGGATATCATCAAAGAAGGTTAGTAGAGTGATTTATTTGAGATAACTTACAACCCTGTAGATATTGACACGGTAACTCATCAACCTAAAGCAAAGCATGCAAATGATGTGGTAGATGTACCATAATTGTCAGTTGTCAATATAGCCCAATCAAAAGATGTTTGGAAATCTTCTAGCACTAGATGGGCCTCTAAAAATAATTCTACTAAAAAGTATATTTGGTTCATTGATAGAAAAGTCTTAATGGTATAAACTATGCAACTTGATCATAAAGCATAATGAGTTGAGGATATAGAAGAAGAAATAAAGTCTATTAACAAAAATAGTACTTATAAGTTGGTGAAGTTACTTGAAGGCAAGAAAGCTCTTAAGAATAGATAGATTTTGAGGTTCAAGTAAGATCGGTATACTTCAATACCTAATTACAAGGCAAAATTAATGGTGGAAGGTGTCAATCAAAAGAAAGGTACATCGATGAGTGCTAAGGTTTATGAAAGCCTACTAGAGCCCTCATTCTATAACTTATACCACCTAGGAGCTCGAATAAGAGCTTTGGGAGAAATACCCTTATACAAGTATGATCTAACATTCTATGTACAAAACTTTTATAAAGGGGATAAGATGTGATACATAGATTCGGTCAAAGCCGAGGTCTGACTTGGACCTGATAAGCATGTGTAAACACCCGAAAATTTCCTAAAAAATTGTCTTAAAAAAATTATTTTTAAAAAGACCATTTCAAGACATATAGGGTGAGATCCTGAGTGTTGACTTCTACAGAAATTAGAGATTGCATGAAAAAAATAAAGATATCTTTAGAGAAAAGAAGAACAAGGTAAAATTTTGAAGACTTTTGACTCCAAGGAGATGAAGTGGACTTCACCAATAATTTATTCAATGAAGTGGGTTAGCCATGATTGGTCTACAATAAGTCATAGGTGAATGTCCCTTGTGGGCACACGTAAATCAAGTTTTACCAAGGTTGAAGTCAAGACAAGGCATCGAGCAATTCAAGGGGGCGTTCAAGCCAGAACAAGCTATTTATGGACCTCAAATGGAGCAATCATAGGAGAGCCATCTAAGTTAAAATGCAAGCTACAACTTTAAATTCAAACAGAAATGTATTTAAACTTATAAATCAGCCCCTTGGCCTCTCATGTAAAACACATCTCTCCCTCTCTCTCATCACAGCAAGGCACCAACAAAAAGTCATTTCCTTCTTCTTACCCCTTCTTTCTTCTTCTCTCTCTCGTATGTTTGGTGTATATATGTGCTGCCCAAGCGATATTTGTTGAGAAGGTTGGCTGCTTCTAGGCTTCAAGACATCCAAGGTGACTTCTTTGGCGCTTTCATACCATATTCAAGAGGAGTCTACCAAAGCAAATCATCTAGCACAAGAGTGGACCCTTGTCTACCGAGACAAGAAAGGTGATTTGTGAAAAAACATAAATAGGACCCACAACGTAAAAAAGAAGGCGAATAATAGGTGAGTCACTCTTTACTTAGTTTTTGTTTTGCTTTCAAATAATTAAAAGGATTGGATACTAAGTAGAAGGTTTTGCATAACCTAAAATTTGTATAAACAGCTATGCCAATGCTTATTATGCATTTGTGGTGTGTCTTGATGTGTATAAAAAGAGTATGACAAAGACTCATTGGTACTCCTCATGAGAACAAGCATGTTGTCATCGAAAAAAAAACTGGAGAAGTGGTAAAATGGAACAAAGATGAAGATTTCACTTGATTTTTGAGATAAATTATTGATAACTTATTCTTTTCATTTTGCATTCAAAAGCACCATTCCGACGTCAAATTTTGATGAAGAGATAGCAGGTAGGAACGAACCAGCAATGACCTTTCATGGGGTATGTAGGGCTTGGAATGAAATGGAAAGATGAATAGTGTCGCAACTGCAATCCTTTTTCTTTTTAGATTCCAAAGAAAAATTGACAACCAAGCTGCCATTGTTGTAGAAAAAAGAAGGTAAAGAGGAGATCTAAAATTTTTCTTAAGAAAAATATGTTTTCGGTTCATAGTACTAGTTTTAAATATTCATTTTTAAGGCACAAGAAATTATTCTAAAAATCTTGAATAATTGCACAAAAACAATTTCAATTTAAGGCTACAGAAGTGTTTAGACCTAGCTAAGGAGACCCTATAGGAACATGATGTGATTAATATGCCCGCCACCTAGCACAAGCTTAGGGTGTGTCATCCAAGTATGAGCCGAGTTTCTTTGATGTACAATTGAGGGTTTTGGGCCTAGTCTTGTCATTCATAAAACTGACTTTAATTTTTCTAGCCTGATTCATTGAAACTTTGTTGACCTTAATTCATGTGAAGCCTTGTGTCCACCTATTTGATCTAAGCCTTTTGTCTTAGTCCCATCGTTCAATCTTAGGGGAACCTATTAGGCTACCTAAGTATATATATATATATATATATATATATATATATATATATATATATATATATATATATATATATATATATATATATATATATATATATTTCATATGTATTGATATCTTACATACATAAACATATATATAGTGTTGGGCTTGATTAACATGGAATAGGTATGTATATGCAACCTCGAATGAAACTAGATATACTCATGTGGCTTGACATATAAATCTAATTGAAAATGTATTTTGTAAAGACCTCTTCATGTATATGTCAAGTTTCAAATTTCAAAAATATGATTTATATTAAAGATCTTGGAAAGTTACAAATTTGATTGTATGTTGAAGGATTTGGAAAGTTATATAAATTTTATTGCATATCAAATGGTTTTAGGAAGTTATATATTTTGGAAAATTGTCCCATACATATGAACTTTGGAAAATTGACTTTTACATTTTAATGCATCCATTCAACTTGCATAAAAATATGGATTAGGTTCATCTAATTGGTTAACTTGACCCATGGTTCAATCCATTGATGACCTTGAACTTACTTGTTGGTTAACCTACATTCATATACCCTAACCCATCTATTACCATACATGGCTTGAGAACCAAGTGGCCCATAACCCGTGTTTGACTCACCGATTTTGGATGATCCATATTAATGTTATTTTGTGGATGGATCAAATTATGTTTAATATGGAATGATCAAGTTCTTTTTCAAGGTCATGGTGAGTTTCACATTGAATGGAAAATATACTATGCTATGCTCATGATAAGGTGGACGTCCAGTCATGGTCTATGTCAAGAAGGAATAGATCAACCTAAATGCAACAAAATTAATTTTGATCATGGTCTTTGTCAAGTGCGGGTTGACCAGCTTAGGTGCAGGAAAATGGAGTTCAATCCAAGTTAAATAAGGCCTAGAGAATCAATACTTGCCGAAAAAATCAGGTTTTCATCAAGGCAAGAATCAACCCTTGCATGGGAAGACTTGCTATTTTCTTGTTTTACTTTCCTATTCACTAAGAGTGAAAATAGAAATTTGTAGCTGTTGGATTTTTTTAAAAAATCATTGTAACCTTCCTAATTTAATGTATCCCAAACCTCTCCTATAAAAGAGATCTCCTCTCATATTGTAAGCATTCAAGAGAAATCCAAGAGCATCAAGGAAATTTCAGAAATAGAGAGAGTCGTTCAAGAAGTCAAGTCCCTCTTCTTCTTCTTTTTCTTTGTTTGGTATGTTTGTGAGTGTTTTCAATCACGCAAGGAGGCATATGCTCAATCCAAATCCTATTCAAATAACATGCAGATCTCATGTTTCATTCCATTAGTTTAGTTATTCATCTTGGATTCTTTGGATCCATTGTTAGTTATTCACTTTATTAAGGTTGCATCCTATAAAAAAAAGAAAAAGAAAAGAGAGTAGTATCATAATTGTTGTTAATTCATTGTCAATCCATCTTAGTTAGTTTCGTATTATTTCATATCAATATTCACTATTGTTACTCATTAGATCTATTTAACTTCATTACTTCTTCAAAAAGCATCCATCAAGTATTAGGATTTGCTTGGATATATGCACCTTGATCATTATATAGGTCTGTAATGGTGGCATCAGCCATTGGCTAGGGCAATCTCATGTTCGCCTTGATCCTGTTATGTTAAGATTAGTCCAGTAAGACCAATTATGGGAAACCGTATCCTAATGACAAAATGGGTTAGGATTTGGGATTGGGTCCAAGGCTAGTCAAACTCAAGTAACAAACTAAACCGCATTCAAATCTCGTAACTAGATATGGAAAGGTTTAAACCCATCTAAATAACATGTTTGGTATTTCCGTAGCTTTCAAAGTCCGTTTTATATGTGGTTTGAAGCGTAAGCTTTATGATTGAATGTAATTTATTAATAGCATATGTTTATTGTATTTTATTAACTAAATTAAGTGATATAGCGAGTATTTGCAATTCCAAATTAAGGTGGTTGGTGTATTAGGACCTTGCACAGAAGCTTTGGGAGAAGTGTCCTTTTACGAGTATGATTTAATATTCTATATAGAACTTTTATAAGGGGGTAGGATGTGATACATGAATTTGTTCATGATTTCCTGTCTGTACTTGGACCTGATGAGCATGCAAGAGCATATGTCGCTTCTCTATCTACATTTGTGTCGTGTCATAGCATGTAACAAGACGAGCATGACAAAGGCTCATCCGTATTCATGGCGAGAATTGGCATCGACAAAAAGAAATGGAAAATCTATAAAATGATAAGAACGATGGAGATTTTATTAGATTTTCAAGGTAAATCGATGCTCACTTATTCTATTTTCTTTTCAGCCAAAAGTGTCATACTTCGATGTCGATTTTTTGCGAGGAGATAGGAGGCAGGGATGAACCAACAATGACCCTTCTTGGGCTCTTTAGTTGCAATCAATGGGAGAAACGAACAATCTGGCGACCTCAACCAGTCTTCTCATCCCCTTTGTTCTAGATTCCAACAAGAAACTGATGACCAGGCTACCATTGTTGGCCAAAAAAGGAAGAGGAAGGGGATATGGACATTATGACTTGTCCCTAGGTGCGTTGGCCTCGACAATCACCTGAAACCTCCGGATTTCTAGCCTTTTTCTGTAAGAGGTGCTTTGCCCCCTTTCCTCTTAAAAAATCCAGTGAACTATCACTGAGACATAAGGATGATGAGGAGTCCCTAGACATGTCTTGGATTGGATGGAAATGCCACTGAGAAAGACAAATTTAGGTCAGTAATGGTGGCAATCAACCATCGACTAAGGCATTCTCTCGTCTCATGTTGAGATGGGCCTGACGTGACAGTCTTGGAAACCTTCATTTGTTTTTTGGGTCATAATTAATATGATAAGGTTATGTAAGAGAAATGGCCGAGTGATTGAAGGTGTAGCATTCGAATGCTATGTAGGCTTTTGTTTACCGAGCATTCTAATCCCTCTTACCTTGATAGCAAAATAAGTTGGGATCTGGTGATTGGGTCCAATTCTAGTCCAGCTCAAGTAACTCAACTGCATTTATATCTCTTAACTGGATTTGGAAAGGTTTAAATGGATGCGAATAGCATTTTAGGGTAATTTGAGGGCTCTTTCAAGTACCTTTTTGATGTGGTTGGAAGCGTCAGCTTCATAATTGAAACTAATTTACTAATATCATGTTTTCATTGTGATCTATTGACTAAATTAAGGTGATGTAGTGAGTATTTGCAATTCCTTAGTTAGATCTAACTCATGGTTGAGGTTTGTTTGTTAAAGTCCATCACAGCCATAATTCTCCAACTGACGCCACCTAGGAGCTTTGGGAGAAATGCACTTGATCTTTATGTGCATTTCTGTAAGAGGTGTTTTGCCCCTTTTCCTCTTAAAAGATATGGTGAACTAAGGTATAAGGATGACCATGGAGTCAATAGCTCGGTCTTGGGTTGGTTGGAAATGCTGTTGAGAATGGCAGGTTTAGGTTGGTAATGGTGTTAGTCAACCAGCGGCTAGGGCATTCTCATGTACCTTGATCGTGTTATGTTGAGACGGGTCCGACATGACCAAGTCTTGGAAACATGATCAAGATGACAAAATGGGTTAGTATTTGGGGATACGGTCCAAGGCTAGTACAGCTTAAGTTAATTGCATTCAGATCTCTTAACTCGGTCTGGAATGGCTTAAATGGTTCAAAATAGCATTTTAGGTTATTTTAGAGTTGTTTAGAGTCCGTTTGTGATGTGGTTTGAACTATCAGCTTTGTAATTGAATGTAATTTGTTAATACAATATTTTTATTGTGATTTATTCACTAAATTAGGGTGATCTGGTGAGTATTTGCAATTCCTGAGTTAAATTTAATTGAAGGTTGATGTTTTCTCTCTTTAGAAATATGCTAGGGATAGTGTTGTCTTATTTTCTTAGCCATGCATGAGATGATGAACTGCTTGATGAATCCTTTCAAATTTATATGGTTGATTATTGGGTTGTATTTTAACTATTTTATTATGAATATTAAGGATGATATGAATGTGCTTCAGTACGAGTAAAACATTGTTTTGTTTGGATCCACTTGTTTTGCAGTAATATGAGGTATTTTAAAGAGGTGGTTGGGTGTATTAAATTACCAATAACTCATGTGTTGCCATGTATTGTGTGAAACATGTGTTGACATGGGGGATAGAGTTGTATGTCTGCTGTGTGGATGAGTAATAATGTCAAGGCGGATACAGATTATGGATTGTTGTGTTGATTGATGGAACTTTTTGGCTAACAAACTGGCACGACGACATGGAGCTATATTGGGCAACTTGTGTTGCATGCCTTATAGTGACACAAGTGAATTAGTGAGAATAGTGAGTGTTTTAAAATAGAATATTTGGTTATATGGTACTTAGTATATATGTTTGTTTATGAAATCTGGATGTGTTCGAGATTTGGGAAAATGAGAGATTTAATTTATAAATGTAAGAATGAAAGCATGGCCCTACTTGTATATGAAAGTCTCCAAAAGCTGGTCCCTCCTAGTAACGAGTTGGTTTGGCAATCTTGTGTCATCGTCAAAATCAAAACCGCATAGAAGGAGGGTCATGCACCTCCGACGGCATGATAGTGGTGGTAGCACCATATGGGTCTTCATATTGAAACCAAAAGGCACTATTGATGTATGTGTGCTTATGCGTCACCATGTTTTAGATGATATTTAGATTGATTTGAGCTTTGTATTAGTTTCTTGTTTGTTTTAAAATGTATGTCTTTGGTGTTGCCCTTGTCTGGAGGCATGCAACTGATCAATAACACAAGATCTACTCAAGCATGTACGAGGAACCAAATCAATCATAGGATCGATTATGCATGGCAACCCATGAACATAAATCAATATAGATTGTCCTAACCAAGAGTATATTGCCAGTTATAAAGGACACATTGACCAACATTTGCCTGAAGAAATAGTTGCATTGGTGGAACCAACTGGTCAAGAAATGCTACCGGAATTGATTAAGCTGGGGGAATTCTGACGTTCTAAACCATTGGTGTTACCGGTTGAACTCGATGGATTTGATCATCAATCCAATCACTGTTCACGTTTTTTCTTATCAATGAATAGATCTCTTTACTTGTACGACTTAGATGTCTCGTATTTCTCGAAAAAGTGATTGGATTGATGGGATTTGGTATCATACTTATGAGATAGATGATATCGATGAAATTGATATTAAAATCTTTCTTCTTAGAACGTATTGATTTGACCCCATAAGTGGGACCACCACCCAATAGCATGTTGCCCCCAGAAGCAGAACTCCGTATTTCTTCCAGAGAATCTCCTAATTGTTCCAGAGCAACTAGAAAGAGATTCTTTAACCAGAAAGAATTCCGTTCAGGTGGAGGATCATCCCTCTCAGTAAATGATGGACTTGTTACAATGACATGGTCATTCTCGGCTCGGGTAACGACTGGACCAGCCGTTACCTGAGGAGAGGCCGGATAATGTAACAGACAATCGTTACCAGAAAATCTAGTAACGGCCATCCGTTGCTCCCAGACGAGGGAAGCCACGAGAGAAGTAAGCCAGACGATTGGGGGAGCGGTTGCCTATAAAAAAGCAGCCATTTCACAAGGTAAAAAATATACAAACATACAATCGTCTGAGAAAACCCTCGTGTGGAAACCTCGCGACAACACCATCCGCTGCTCTCACTGAACTTTTGGGGACCGAACAACATAAAGGTAAGCGTCGATCTCTCAGTGGTATCAGGGCCTAGTTCCCTTCAAAAAAAAAGAAGAGAGAGGGATACGTTAGAAACAACATAAAGATAGAAATAAGTAGGTAGTCGGCAGTCGGACAGGAAAGACAGAGCATATCCGACCGATGAGTCGAAGCCGGCGAAAAGCCCCAAAGGCAAAACCAGAGACAAGCCGGCGAAAAATCCAAAAGGCAAAACTAGAGGTAAGCCAGCGAAAAGCCCCAAAGGCAAAACAACGGCAAGCTGAAAAAAACCCAAAGGCGAAACAAAAACGGCAAGCGACAAACGGCCAGCAGCTGGCTGGAGTGCTCAGAAGAAGAAGAACCCGACAGCCGACAGTCGACGGCGACGATCGGCCGAACCTCTCCCTCCACTCTCTCTCCCTCTCTCTCTCTCTCTCTAGAAAAATCCAGAATCTGTAACTGTTTTTTATTTTTCTCTTTTATAGTGATATAAATAAATAAATAAATAAACCGCAGTTTTCAAAACCGTCGACGGTTTCTCGAAAACCGCCGACGGTTTCTCGAAAACCACCTCAGGTTTTGAGAGAGAAGGACAAAACGGCCCCCAGTCATTTTGATTATTACGAAGTTGCCACGGTCAAGGACAAGTTTACCCCTTGGCCGTTTTTGAAAATTACAAAAATATCGGGGGCTATTGATTTACGGTATTATCCAACCCGGTTTGGAAAATATCATTTCTGTTATTCAGTCAAAAGACAGGTTTACTCCTATTCCTTTTGAAAAACTACAGATTCATCCTGAGAGTTAAAATTATGATTTTAACCCGATTAGTTACGAATTTTACAAGAATACTAAATAGTAATTTTATGAGTTTGTCTTTGTGATTTTACAAAAATACAAAAGGGGGACAAATAAGTAAAAATTACAGATTTATCCTTTGGTATTCATTTAGGGGTTTGGAGGTAGAAAAACCCTTAGGAAAATTGTTTGTTTTTCAACTCTGCATCAAGTTAACGTATTTCTTGCTGTGTGTTTTTCCTTGTTTCTTTTAGAAAGAGAAAGACCGCTTGATTAATATTTTTGCCAAACAAAAATGAGTTCTAGGATATGCGTGTCCGAATTGGCAAAAACAGAAAAACTAAATGGTTTGAACTTCCAAACATGGAAGAGAAGAATCCTGTTAGCTCTAACACTAGAATGTGTAAAGTATGTGTTAAAGGAAACATTGCATCCTCCACCACAAGACGCAAACCAACAACATTTAAAAATGTATAAAATATTTCTAAAAGGTGATACCATAGCAAGAATTGTAATGTTAACTTATATGGAGGATGACCTAATTAGGGTTTTTGAAGAATTTGATACTGCAAGAGAGCTGTTGACACGTTAATAGCTAAGTATGATACAACTGCAAAGTTGCATTTTCAGTTACTACTACAAAAATATAACTCCTTTATAATGAAAGAAGGAGAAAATGTAGTAGAACATGTGAATCATATGCTGATAATGGCTAGGAATTTACCCGTAGCAAAATCAGTCATCCCCGAACTAATGCAGATATCAACTATACTGAACAGTCTACCTCCATCATGGAATATGATTACCACTGCCTTAAGGTTAGGGCCTAAATCAACCTTTCGGAATTGCCCCTAAATCTAGCAATTGAGCAAGAACACATGCTCAAAAACAAAAGGGAAAACTGCTAGTGGTCGAGGATGAGTTGGCGTCTAGCTCAAAATCCAACCAGAAAAAGAAACCAAATAAAAGGTTTGGCAAGAATATCAAAAAAGGTGGTCAAGCTTTTAAAAATTACAGGAAACCGCTTCCCAGATCAAGTGCTTCAACTGTGGAAAGATAAGGGACTATCGCAACAGAAAAGATGGAGGAAACAACCTACAGTGCGGACAATCAGAGAAGCAAGACATAATCTACGTAATTTCAGAATGCTTATACTTGGACCGCCTAGTTACAGGTTGGTGGATAGACTTCGGAGCTACAAGACACATCTCAAAAACCAAGGAAGGGGCAATTAATCTAAAGGAATATCAACCCGGAAAATATCGTGTGTACATGGGAAACAGTACTTTTTCAGATGTTTCGGGTATTGGATCCTTTAGGATATTTGTACAAGGCAAACCAATTGTACTGACCGATGTGTTAATTGTGTCATCTATAAGGCGCAATCTGGTCTTGGTCCCTGCTTTAGTAAAAAAAGGTTTTGAAGTTAGGTTTGTACCTAACAAGGTGACTGTGGAAAAACATGGGAGAATCTTGTTCTTGGAAGAATTTGATGTAGAACATGGACTCTTCAAGTTATCCGATAATGAAAGTCATCAATCTTCTGTTTATATTGAAAGTGTCCTTTCTGTTGATGTGAATATGTGGCATAAACGCCTAGGGCATATAAGTCTGGAAAAGTTGAGGAAATTATCTAACTTTGACTTATTACCCGAATTTGAGGAAAATACTTTCAACAAATGTGAAGCTTGCATACAAGGAAAAATGACAAAAAAATCTTTCCCAAGGAAACAAAAAGGGCAACAACCTTGTTAGAGATTATTCACACTGATTTATGTGGACCTTTTAGAGTAAAGACACATCGAGGAAAGGGTTACTTTATAACCTTTATCGATGATTACTCTAGATATATGTATATATATCTTTTAGCACATAAATCAGAGATACTTGAAGCATTTAAAGAATATAAGCAAGAAGTGGAAAATCAATTGGGGCATACTATCAAAGTCTTAAGATCAGACAGAGGAGGTGAGTATACCTCAGCATAATTTTTAGAATTTTGTAAAGACTTTGGTATTACTAAATAAAATACAATGCCTAGAACACCTCAACAAAATGGTGTAGCTGAAAGATACAATAGAACCTTATTGAATATGACAAGGTCTATGATTAGTCTTTTGGGGAGAAGCGGTAAGTACAGTTGTTTACGTGCTCAACAGAGTACCATGTAAAGTTGTGTTCACTACACCGTATGAGATGTGGTTTGGAAGAAAACCCAACCTAGGTCATCTCAGGAGATGGGGATCAATTGCACATGTTAAGATCCCTGATCAGTCTAGAGATAAACTAGATATTAGGTCCTTGAGGTGTATATTTATTGGATATCCAAAAGGTTCAAAAGGATATCGGTTTTATCATAGGGACCAAGGACTCATTGAAAGTAGAGATGTTGAATTCTTAGAAGATTCTAAGAATGACATCCTGAAAAACAATGAAGAGTGTGTTGATGATTTGGTAAATTTTGACCAATCATCTTTTGAGCTCATAGAAGAACTTCCTGAAACTACCGATACCTTAATTGGATAAAAGAGGCCTAGAGTCACTCCATCCTATTTAAAGGATTATCACACTTATCTTTCAGAAGAAGTGTGTAATTCGGTAGATTTAGATGAATTGACTGATAACTTGACTTATCAGCAAGCAATGAATTCATCAGAAGCAACAAACTGAGAGAAAGCCATGGATGAGGAAATTGAATCCATTGAGAAAAACCAAGTCTGAGAATTGGCTGATTTGCCAAAAAGAAGAAAAGTTATAGGTTGTAAATGGGTTATAAAAAAGAAATATAAGGTCGATGGTACAATTGACAAGTTTAAAGCGAGGTTGGTTGCAAAGGGTTTTTCGCAAAAGGAAGGGATAGACTATGTTGAGACATATTCTCCAGTTGCGAAATTTGCATCCATACAAATAATCCTGACAATATCTACATACTATGATTTGAATTTACATCAGTTAGATGTATAGACAGCCTTTCTAAATGGTGATTTAGAAGAAATCATATACATGCAGCAGCTCGAAGGATTTGTGATTGAAGGCCAAGAAGATAAAGTGTATAGGTTGAAAAAATCCCTATATGACCCAAAATAGTCACCTTGCCAATGGTTTTTGACTTTTCAAAATGTCATTATAGAACTTGGGTTTATGGCTAACAAACTTGATCACTGTGTTTATGTTTGGAATAGTGAGAGCCACTTTGTCATCTTATCATTATATATCGATGACATATTGTTGACTGAAAATTATAATGAAATGATTGTTAAAACCAAGTCATGGTTGAACTCAAAGTTCGAAATGAAGGATATGGGAGAAGCATCCTATATCTTAGGTATAAATATCTCTCGAGATAGAGGATCTAGACTCTTATGCCTGAGTCAAGAGAGATATATAGACTATATCCTCAAGAAGTTCAAAATGGGTGAATGGAAGTCTGTAGATACACTTGTTGCAAAAGGGGTAAAACTAAGTAAGGCTGATTGTCCCGGTGAAGGAGACGATAAGCCTAATGTTCCTTATGCTCAAGGTGTTGACAGCTTAATGTATGTTATGTTGTCTACAAGGCCTGATATCATCTTTGTTGTTGGTCTTGTCAATAGATATCAAAGTAATCCAGGTTGGTATTATTGGATAGTTGTAAAAAGGATTCTAAGATATCTGAAAGGAACAAAGGACTTGAAACTATGTTTTCAAAAAAATGAATTGGAAGTGGTAGGATACTCAGACGCTGACTTTGTCGGGAGCAAAGATGACAGCAAATCTACCTCAGGACAAATATTCTTATTTGAAGGTGGTGCTATTTCTTGGGCATGTAAGAAACAGGGTTGTGTAGCATTGCATACATAGGAAACTGAGTATATTGCTTGTTGTATGGCTGCAACAAGTGTCGTCTGCATAAGCCGCTTCATACGTGATTTGAAGCTGGAAATAACAGATGAGCCGGTGATTATCTATTGCGATAACAATGCAGCAATTACTCTTTTTAAGAGTAGAGCAGATTGCTCAAAAAGCAAGCATATAATGGTAAAATACCACTATGTTCATGATATGGTTATGAAAAAAGAACTATCCATCTCATACATGCCAACGAAAGACATGTTGGCAGACCCCTTAACCAAAGGCATAACGAAAGAACTCTTCTCAAAACATGTTAGAAACATGGGTTTGAGATATGTTGTTGTATAGGTAAATAACCATACAACGGATGATTTGTTGTGTAGGGAAATAACCACATAACAGGTTCTGATTGCAATAGTAATCAGGAATCGACATAACTAGTGAAAACCCTTAGAAAGTGGGAGGAAAACCAGTATGTCGATACACTTGACTCAAATAGCCAAGTGGTAGATGTTACAATGAAATGGTCATTCGCGGCTCGAGTAACAGCTGGACTGGTCATCCAGCCGTTACCTAAGGAGAGGCCGGATAATGTAACGAACAGTCGTTACCGAAAAATCCGGTAACGACCATCCGTTACAGCTCCCAGACAAGGAAAGCCACGAGAGAAGTAAGCCAGACAATTGGGGGAGCGGTTGCCTATAAAAAGGCAGTCATTTCACAAGGTAAAAAATATACAGACATACAATCGTCTGAGAAAACTCTCATGTAGAAACCTCGCGATAACACCATCTGTTGCGCTCACTAAACCTCCGACGATCGAACAACAGAAAGGTAAGCGTCGATCCCTCAGGACTGCCTACCACCCATAGGTGGAGGAGGTGGAATATGTTGAACAGGGGGAGTCTACTGATCCAACAACAAATTGAGAAAAGAAAAGAAGTACTACTATTGGACCAAAGAAAGAAGCAAGAAAGTGAAAAGGAAGCAGCTATCTTCTTTAAGGACACATGTTACAAAGAGGAGGCTGAAGAAAGCAAAGTGAAAAATAAAGGAAAAACAAGTTGGATTTATGATGATGATTGATTGCTGCCTAAGGCTTTCTCATGTCCTCCTTTTATACACTTTTGGAGGTGAGCTTCCCATAATCCGTTGTTTCTCTTCCTTGAAAGTGTTTACGAGTGATTAGCTCTTCCTTGGGTAAGTTTCCTGATTTCACATACCATTTCTTAACCATCCATCTCGTGAAGACGATCACCAGGGTCTACCCTTAAAACAGCCAACCTGGGTGGCTTCTAAAGAGTGAAGTTCATAACTGGTATTAGTGTTTCTGAGTTCGCAAAATAGGCTGTATTCGTATTTATTTTTTTCATTTTAAAAGAGCATTTCTAGATTATACTAAAAATCTATACATCGTTTTAATGACATTTTCAAATCATCCCTACTTATTAAACATAACCATTTTCGTCATTCTGCTGATTTTTACACACATTGGAAGGGATTAAATAAAAAAAAGACCTCTTTATCTTCTTAAATCTAAAAACTCTTTTTCAAGTTTAGGCCTTTTTTCAACAAATCAATCGTATTACACCGAGGCAACTGAATCAGAAGCAGGTTTTTTATTTGGTAAATATGAAAAACAGTAACGACATCGCAAGGTTCATAATGTCCAATCATTTTAGAGATTCATTTATAAGCCTTATAAAATCATTGAGATCTAGTTCAAAATGATACAAAAGTAGATCCGCATGAAATCAAAGGTTGGGATTTGTGAACTTATCCGACTAGTACAGTAATAATGGCTTTACCAAATCCAAATCCGATAACTTGTATATTTGGAGTTGGAATCAGACTACGCATATGAAATAGAATGGGTATTACAAGGCACAAAACTAGAACCCGACAGGAAAACAATCTGGAAAGTCGTTTTTCATGCCCATGCAGGGAGAAAAGAATAGGTTGACTTGTTTGCACAAAAATAAAATGACATGTCGGTTCACTCTGGGCAATATAGAACACCAAACTGAAACTCACATGGAGACAATCCAGAATATCTTTACTTTGTTCCAAGCAAAGTAACACAAAAGGAAACGTGTTACATTCCGGTTGATTTGCTTTTGAGAAGAACATGAAATGACAACACGAAATTGCCGCACATGGGACGAAAGGATGAAACACACACAGCAAAAATAAATTCGTATATCCATCCAAAAATAATCATCAGCTTTTTAAGATACCATACCTCCTAAAATGGAATCCAAATCCAAATATCGTGAAAATGTATATGGTTCTGCAACCCGAATCCGACTTATGGGATGGATTCCCAGATTTGCAATTGGCTCAGATATCAGGTAAATCCGATCCGCGTATCCCCAACCCAAGTTCACGTCAAAAACGATTGGCAAAACAACTTGGCGTGGTATCTGCAAATCAGGATCTAACACGTTTACAATGTCAAAGTGTTAGACTCGCAGGAATTCTGTGGCATCCCACAGGATGAAACGTGTCATTGCGTGTCGGACTATTTTTGAAGGATCATTCTAGTCATCATGAAGTGTCACCTAGACTGTGGGCCCAGGGTTCCAAGCCGCTAGTACGACGTGGCAGAGAAGACCCATCGCCGTGATATCCTCGTCAGGTTCTGCGGCTATGACACGTTGGCAATATCATACACCCCGAAATCGTGTCCTGCAGATGACGAGGCAACAGTCTCCACGTTTCTCATCAACAGTATCGTATCCAAGTACAAGAAGCGATTGCGTGGCGAGCAGCAAGGGCCCACGAGGACTGAAGAAGATCTGGGAAAAGATTTTATTTCAAAATTGACTGATTTTTGACGTCAACAATCAAGATGGGGTACTCGTGTCCTTGGTTTCCTTCCGCGGGAAACAAGGGATCATCATGACGTCACGTCTAGTGCCTCTCTCTCTCACACACACACAGAACGCAAGGATGCATTAGGGAGGCAATATCGTGTTTGTGGTGGTATTCGTATCATGCTCATGTTACAAAGAGGTTAACCAGAAGAAGGTCTCTTCTTTGAATGTTGACCAGAGGAGTTAATCTTTGACCAGAAGAGACATGCTCGTGTTACAAAGAGGTTAACCAGAAGGAGTTAATCTTTTACCATAAAAGACATGCTCGTGTTTCCGTGTTGATTAAATCTAACCCAAAATAATCAATTCTAAGTTTACGTAGTAGAAATTTTTAAAATTTAATAAGGTCGTCTACTTCTTAGCCATACCCACCCATACCTGGTCAAAGATTAAGGTATTTGGCCTTTTGCGAAACCCGAACAAGTCAAACCAGGTAACGTCCACCCTGCTCGGGCCAATATCCCTCCGTAGTTTGTGGCTTGTTCGGCAACGTAAGTTGATGTTAGTGTGAAATTTAAGTTAAGACAAGATCAATTGACATGTATACCCTATTAATGAGTGGATTAAGACAGGCTTGTAATGGTTAATTTCGTATGTCCTTGACGATACGTGCTCATACCAGTTGACGTTAGCTGAACATAGCATTCATGTTCAGCTCAAACCGAGTACCAACGAGCTCACAACAAGCTTAACTGAATAAAACTGAACCGAACCATGTCCAGCTGGGCTACTAGCTTTGATCCTTCAAGAACCTGCAGAAAATGTGAACGTTACACATTTAATTGTATATATGATGCTTTACAAATATCTATTGGTAATTAAAGTTTAATAGCTTCATCAGTGTTCATGATTATTATATAAACAGATTATCCTTTGTAAAAGAAAAAAGAAAAACGAAATGTTCTCAATCATATTGTAGATTATGGTGATTGAAACCACCATAATTATTATAATATTATGGTGATTTCCGACTGCCAAAACAACCACCATAATTGTGCTAGATTATGTTGGTTGTCTCGCGAACCATCATTTTGTACTGAACAATGGTAAAAATTACAGTGATTTGTCTAACTGCTATTACTGAATATATAAAATCATTACTAAAAAAAACTTATTCCAACTGTTGGTGGAAACAATTCTGATTATAACTAATAGTCAAAATAGATAATGGCATGCTATGGCTATTGAGCAGGCAGTAAAGAACAATAAAACAACTAGAATTAGTTATTAACCAATTATGAGTATTTTGGTTTTATATAACAATAGGAAATGTTTATAAACAAAATCTTGAGCGGGAATGATTTTCTCCTTTACCATTCTCTCCCAAGTTTGCCCTCACTTCTGTCCTTTCCCCTTTCCCTCTTTCCTTTTGAATCTCTCTTGCTCTATCTCTCTGTGGCCATTTTGACCCTCCTTGTGGGTTGGTTTGCACATACAATCATCTTATAGGCTTGTCTCCTTGTGTGCATTAGTGTGTACTGTGTATTCTGCTATACCTGTTGTGTCTATATATATAAGAGCTTGAGCATTTCAAGCAACCTAAAAATGGTGTGAGGATCTATTGTTCATGTCTACAATACAACAACAACAACAACAACTAAGTCTTTTCCCATACTAGACGGGGTCGGCTACATGGATTCTTTGTTTCCACAGATCCCTATCATGTGCCATGTTAGCAGTTAACTCCCAATAAGGTAGATCATTCTATATTGTTTCTTTCCAACACTTTTGTGGTCGTCCTCTACCCCTTTTAATACTTTCCAAATTTAGTTTTTCTAACCTTCTTACAGGTTCTTCTTTTGACTTCTTTCTATATGTCCAAACCATCTTAAACGATGTTCTCTCATTTTATCCTCTATTGGTGCTACTCCTAATTTGTTTCTAATAACCTCATTATGTATACGGTCTTTTCTTGTATGACCACTCATCCGTCTCAACATCTTCATTTCTGTCACAGACATCTTTTGTACATGTTGATGATTAACTGCCCAACACTCAGAACCATAAAACATGGTAGGCCTAATTTATGCTCTATAATATTTACCTTTTAATTTTAATGGTATCTTCTTATCACAAAGAATACCTGATGCTCCTCTCCATTTTAACCAACCAGCATTAATTCTATGTGTAACATCTCCATCAATTCTTCCATCACTTTGAAAAATTGACCCTAGGTATTTAAAACTTTCTTTTGGGGAATGCAATGTGTGCCAATTTTAATTTCTATGTCCTCTGAACTAACCAAATGATCAAACTTACATTCCATATATTCTATCTTTGTTCTACTAAGTCGGAGGCCTTTGCTTTCTAATGTTTCTCTCCATAGTTCCAATTTTCTATTAACTTTTTCCTTAGACTTCTCCACTAATACAATGTCATCTGCAAATAACATACACCAAGGTACTTCATCTTGAATATCTTTTGTTAACTCATCCATCACCATTATAACATACACCATATATGTTCATGTCTACAATATTATAATAAAAGTTTTGAATGACCAAAATGAATAAAATTGTACCTTATTCATAATCGTTTTACTTTGAACTGTATTAGATCGATCTTTTATGATCAACAAAGACCTAGTGTTTCATTTAGAAATGATATCAAGAATATGGTAAACATGGTACAAGATGTCCTTACTCCACCTTAAACATATGGAGATACAAATGCATATAATAGGGAATTGACTAATATTGAGAAAATGTTTGAAAGTACAATGAAGTTGCTACGGTCAAGATGTGAAAAGTAATCAATATTATCATTTCAGTATGCATAGTCCCAAAAGGTAATATGATCCATGAATGGTTGTATGATGCTAGGAAGTTCATAATGGATTTTAGTTTGAACTATATCAAAATAGATGCATGTTATAATGATTGTATCTTTAATGGAGATGAACATGAACATACAAATAGGTGCTTTAACCCATAATATATGTTGCCTAGATGAAAATATGCATAAGGTATGACATGAAAGAAGAATGTGTGGTTCAAAATAGTTTAAAACTTCCTACTAATACCAATGCTTAAGAGGTGTTGTTGAAGTAAGACTACGGAGTTTATGAGTTGGCATGTCACAACCCTAAGAGATACTTTTGACAAGATAAGTTGTCCTAGAAATTCAAAAACATTGAGATATTTCAATGAGATACATCCATTGTTTGTGTTGGAGTACACAAATGTGTAAATTTACCATGCAAGTGGTAGGCAGAGTGGTTGAACAGTAATATCATATAATTTGCCTCCTTGAATAACTATGAAATAATCATTTATCATAATAGTCTAACTTATAGATATGTTGAAGTCACCTGTGAATAAATTTATGTGTATCCCAACTATTAATTGATGAATTGAAAGTACTTTGCAATGATAAAGTTCTTATATGTGATTCAAATAAGCGAGAAATATTTTGATAACTATAAAATAATCATTTATCATAATAGTCTAACTTATAGATATGTTGAAGTCACCTGTGAATAAATTTATGTGTATCCCAACTATTAATTGATGAATTGAAAGTACTTTGCAATGATAAAGTTCTTATATGTGATTCAAATAAGCGAGAAATATTTTAAATTTGTGCACCTATGATGTGGGCGATTAATAATTTTTCTGCTTATAGCATGTTCTGAGGATGAAAGGTTAAGGGTTATACAACTTGTCTAGTTTGTCATATGAGTTTTGCTTGTACTCATTTTCCACGTACCAAAAAATGTGTATATATGGGTCATTATTGTTTTTTACCTGTAAATCATACTTAGTGAAACAATACCCTCATCATTTGTTGGGAACGGAGGCTCCAGTTTCATTAAGTGTAAAAGATGTTTTATGACAGTGAAAAGGTCGAAAAGACATTGTATCTACGAAACCATCATGTACAAAATGATATTATCATGTCCGTTGGGTAGAAGAAAAGAGTATTTTTTGAGCTTCTTATTAGAAAATTTTTATTTGTGCACCATAATCTTGACGTTATGCATATCAAGAATAATGTGTTATAAGATTTTATCATTTATAATAGAGAAGGATAAGAAAACATATGATAATATCAAGTCACGAATGGACATGGAGACATTGAGGCTAATGAGTGCATTGCATGCAAAGGTGTGTAATACTCAAACTTATGTAATAATCTTATCCCATGCTTCTTACCAGTTGAAAAAATAGAAAAAAAAATTATTTCTTAGTACTTTATAGTGCATTAAGTTACTTGTTGAGTTTTAATCAAATACATCAAAAAAAGTGCATGTGTGAAGGTTATTATGTTAAAAGGGTCATGATTATCATGTTTTAATGCAATGTCTTATTCCAATGGATATGCATAAAAATACACCAAAAGAAATAGCAATTGTCATAAATGGATTTTGTATGTTTTTCATGAATTATGTTCAAAGACGATTAATATTCAAATGGAAATTGCATTAGAATATGTTGTTCTTAAGATTTTGTGCAAATTGAAGATGATATTACATCTTAACATTTGAATATTGTGTTGTACTTAGCCATTCACTTATCAAAAGAGGTACAATTTGGTAGGTCAATACAATATTGACATTTGTATTCTATAGAGAGGTTCTTATTTATATTGAAGAATCATGTACATAATAGTTGACCCAAAATATCTATTGTTAAAGGGTATATAGTGAAAGAAATGACATATTTTATGCATGATATTTCTATAAATAAATTGAGACAAAAGTGAATAGACTAGTGAGATTTGAAGAAGGCACAATTGGTAAAGTATCTATGAAATAAAGAAATCATATAGATTCATCCTTTTCAACATGCTAGCTATTAATGATTTTATATCGTAAGTATAATAGAATAGTATATTTGAATGTTACTTTTCCTACTTCAATATGTCACTAACTGATTCCTATATATAAGATATATAAGATAATCTTGTAAAGTATGAATCAACAAAAGCTACATGAAAGGTTTATGGATTGGTTCAAAGATTATGTAAAAGTATATTATATATTTTTCATAATTAAGTAATTTATCTGAATATAGTCTATAACCACCACTTACATATATATATATATATATATATATATATATATATATGTGTGTGTGTGTGTGTATGTGTGTGTGTGTATAAGTACATACTAATGATGTTCCCCAAGATATTTATTTGTTTGGTATAGCACCTTCAAGTTTTGTTGCACGATATAAATCATTTTATATCTACAGTTATAATTTTGATGTTTGAGCGCTACAAAGAATTTCTTATATACAAAATAGTGGTGTTGCAATAATAGGTAGACCAAGCAATATGTATTATAGAGTTTTATAAGATATTATTCAAGTTTTGTATATGTATAAACCTTTTATGTCTTTTTGTGTTTTAATATGATATGGAAGTCATATGTGAAGTAGATAAAATGAAGTTAACATTAATATGTACCTCTAAACAATCATATCATGATTAAACATTTTTTTTTTATGCCACACAATTCAAGTATGGTATTCAAGATGTCGAAGTAGGCAAAACTAAGAGGTAGTTTGTCATGTGAGACTAAGAGATGCATACGAATTATCAACAAAGAATATATCAGATAAAGACACATTCATGCTCATGCAACCTATAGAAGTTGTAGATAATACTGTCATCTCTTATATTAGATCAGATCTACATGAGAGTAATATCAAAGCAAAAGCTATTCGTAATGAAAGATAGGGCCACTAAACAGGTTAATTAATAATTGATTGGTTTAGTGCATATTTATCTTGAAATTATTGTTATTATACTTGTGCATGTTGATGCTATTGTAGTTAAATTACTTATATCTTATTTGTATAATGATGATCCTAACATATAATATGTTTTTGTTGAAATTAACAATATTATGCTTTTCCAAACTATTGGAGTCATGCCATTATAGTCAAATTTGCTTGTATATCAACTTGCATAGTGATGGTCCCAGCATGTACCTTGTTTTTATTGAAATTAATAAGTATGGTTTTTATTGAAATTAATACTATTAAATTTTTTATGCTTATGTCATTGTAGACAAATTTGCTTATATGTCAACTTAAATAGTGATGATCCAAACATGTAACATATTTTTGTTGAAATTCATAGTATTATGTTTATGCATGCTTATGTCATTATAGTTAATGGGTCAAGTGGCAAGATTCATTGAGGTTATAAAGCAAATTTGTAGCATAGGATAATATTGTCTCGTGGAGAAAACATATCTTCGAAAGCGCATCAACATTAAAAAAAAAAACTTACAATTGATGGATCAAGTGGCAACATGCATTGAGGTATGTGATATTGTTTATGAAAATTATATTTATTATGATAAGTTATAATGTGGTTTTTCTACTTAAAAAACTTAATTTTTCTTAGATACACATGCTAGAGAAATATATAGCAAGAGTTCATATCACAATAAGACATTAAGTATTTTAAACTCAATTATTATATTATTTTAATTTATATTTTCAAGGATATCAAACTCATGTGTACATATATTACTTTTTATCTACAAATAAATATGATCAATTATAAACCAAAAAGATAGATGATAAGAAAAAATGTGTTATATTATAAGAAAAAATACTAAAATATGAAATAGAAGGATTAAAAGAAAATGTTGTAGAAGAAGCGGAGAGTACGAGAAAACGAAGATATAAATGGCTTTGAGATTATTTACCTCCAGATAGAGAAGGATGGTCAATATTAGTCAATGGTGGTGAAATTGTGTTACTAATGTGAAGAAGTTGTTGCATCCTCTTGTTTATTATATAAAACTATATATGTTCTTTATATTCTATTAAAACCTAGAAAGAAAGAAATGCAAAAAGAGCATTCAAAAACATTTGGATTGAACTTTAGGTAATATATAACTTTTAATTGCTTATGTCTATATGTGTATCAACTTTAATTCATTATATACGATCTAACATTGTGCATTTTGATGTTATTATAGGTTAAATTTGACTTCATAGATCGTACAACAAGACTTGAAGTTTAAAGTGCCACCATTAAAAGGTTTTATAATAAGCGTTTATAGAAAACTTTAAAGATTATCAAAATGATATAAAGTTTAGATATTAAGAATCATACATCACATCTTTAGCATGTCCCCATAACATAGTTATATAGAAGGCCTTTCAGATTCTTCATGGAAAATGTTTAAACAATTATAGCAGTTTGAGGCAAAAGTAAAACAAAGATTGAATACAAAAGTAACTTGTATAAATCAAGATCAAAAGCAAAACTAGGAATCTATTAAGCAGCATATAATTATAATCTAGTAAGTGTATCACGTTTTCATGTTTTAATAGATCATGTCAAGTTTTGGTGTATAAGTTACTTATATTTAATTCATGATAACAGTTCCTATTTGTTTATATGACACGAAGATGCATGCCTAGACATGAAGATTGATGAAATAATTGCTTATATGAACTACTACAAAATAAAAAGACTGGAGATTTCTTTTTAGAAAGAAAATGATAGGACTTTTGTAAGTATTTACTTTTATATATATATATATATATATATATATATATATATATATATATATATATATTGGTTTTTCTTTAGTTTATTATATAACCTTATATTTTTCTTGAATATAAAAAAGTATTTAAGTAATATAAAAATATTTGTCATGAATCAATCTCATTGTCTACCACTACCTCTTTTAAAAAAGCGATAGAATGTGCTTGTAATAAGCATCATGGCAGGTATGAGAGAGGTTTGAGTATTGACGCACTCACCAAGATAAGTAGAACTAGTTAGGAGAGTAATATGGAACATCAATATGTTCCTAGACATACTCAACTTGAAAATATTGAAAGTTAGGTTAGTTTTTATATTTATTAACTTTTGCTAGTGATCTTACTATTCAAACAACTATCTTCAAAATGTGATAGTTTTAAATGTCAAGAATGGAGAATTGCAAATCGGATTTGGTTTAGCTTGTAATGTAGGCATTTGGTTCGGTATCACAACAAAAATAGGCATCAAAAACATGTTTTATATATTATTTGCTTATGTTATTTGTAACTTAGTTTTTTATTTATTCTTTTGATTTTCAATTTTCAAAAATCATAAAATAACATAGAGGCTCGAGACCAATCACATAAAGATAAATTAAATCAATAGTCTTAAGGTAGGTTGATATATTATGCATGTTTAGAAATTGTCTTTGTAATATGCATATATAAACTCTTCTTCTTTGTATTTTGTAAACATTTAAATAAACCAATGTAACGTTTATTATTTTATATATTTGTAATCATGTGATTCGTTTTCTATTGTTATGTATTATATCCAATTCATTTACTATTATTTTGTATTATACACACCCAAGTATAATATGATATATAACTTCAAAAAATTTCAATGAAACAGTAGAGAGAGGATTTGTTTTGGAACACATTCTAACTTTCACCAACAACCATAGTATGTATCGGAATAGTCGAAGTAGTATAATTTTGACCATTATGTCTTCTTATTTTAAGTCACCTTATTCCAACTATTGGCTGAAGTGATGTCTGATAGCAATAGTTAGAATAAAGTATATTTCAACCATTCTTCAGAGACAAATGTAATAACACTTAATTTTGGTTGTCTATAACAGTTTTAATATATAGAGAAATAGTCAGAAAATAAATATTATTTTGACTATTTCTTCCATCGATATATTCTTGTTGTCCCTATAAATACTCCAATTATATGAACAATCAAATATTCCAACATTACTATTATAACTGTTTTTGGTTATTCTAATTGTTACAACAATAAAAATTACTTATTCGGGTTGTTTTAGACAATCAGAATTGTTTTAGTAACAACAATAAAAAATTGGTAAGTTTAGAACTGAATGGTGGTCAAAATGATGATTTTTTTATCGAGTCAAAGTATGTGACATAGTGATGATTTTAATAGACTTATGTATTTCAAAATGGACCTCGAGGACCTCTTTCGATTCTCATGTCAGATTTACAAGTTCAAAAAAACATGTAAACATATCTAGAAGGAGATTATGTGATATAAGAGAATCCGTGTATATGAAAAAGGTGTCTATGCTATAGAGAAATTGTTCTTTTAATAAGCAAATTACCTTATATTAAAGGAACTTGGAGAGCCAATGAGCTTCTTGCTATAGAAACTTGGAGATTATGTGGGAATATTAATTCACAATAACATGTTATGTCACTAGCAATGCTTTTTTATTCTTCTTTTTAGATTCTTTAGCTTCAAACTTTTCAATTTTTTTTTGTTTTTTGTAACCATTCTCTACCAAGTCCTACAAATCCTACAAAATAAAAAATGTTTGTATCTTAATACTCAAAAAATATAATTTTTTAATTAAAAATATGGACAAAGGATTGCGACAAAACAAGTATGTTATGATTATTTATCATGCTAAATTATCCTCAAATTTACTTTTGCTTTAGCAGAAAATTGGATCAAACTTTGCTATGATATTAAAAATTGATATAAAAAGTATTTAAAAGGATGAAGGAAAAAGAAAAGGATATATAAGGAATAAACTTTTTGTTAACAAATTAATAGAAGAAAAAGATAGATTTAAAGAATAAAAGGTAAATAAAGTTAACACAACTTTCTACAATTTCTCCATGCTCTCCAAAACTTCTCTATAAATAAAAAAGATAACCACCACTACAACTAAACCTTCTATAAAAAGTAGCCATTGTATGTAATTCCATCCCACAACTTTGCAAGTCCTAAACTTTAGTATCATACTTAAAAGTAAAACTTATTCTTTTAACTATCTACTCATAACCCATGTATATGAGCATTACTATACCATATGGTTACTATTCAATTTACAAGAGAATCTAACATATTTATGCGAGTTGATGTTGCTAATATATCTATGTGATTTAACTTTGTGATCTCATAGTCACCGTAGGGAAAGTAAATATGATGAACTCTGGAGTGCGCGCACACACAAGACACACATAATGGGTCTAATGGTTTCCTCAAAACCTGGACAACTTTTCTTTCCGAACAAAACATGTGTTTCGTGAAAAAATGAAAAGTGAAAATGCATTCAGAAACCAACAAGCCATTATAATCTTACTTGGAGAAATGCCATTAATGAAGCCAAAAAAAAAATATGCTGGCCCCTATAATATTACCCAATTGGGTTGGATCACCCGATACACTTCTTTTAAAATAGGTTTGACCCACTTTCCTTTGGTTTGTAGTTGAACATGTAGTTGTCATCCACACTTTTCATTATTGCTCTCTATCTACCATTTTCACTTCAATTAAAACTAAAAAAAATCCCAAGAAATGAAATTAATGTGGGCCATGTTAACCGGCCCCACTCATGTCACTCCAACATCTAGAGAAAGATTTTAAGATCATTGCAGCTTTCATGCACAAAGGAGGCCTCAAGAGGCCTAAGTCCTCTTTTCATTTTATTCATTTATATAGAGTATGCACAAATCAAATCAAAGATAAACCCTTTAGAAGCAGTCCTTATTGAATATTGAATCGTCCAAAAATGGCAACCTGGACTCTCTTCAGTTATATAAATTCCGGTGGTTAGTAGCAGACTCCCTTAACATCATAGATTAATTTTCAAAATTATTCTTTAAACAACTAAGCCTTTTCCTAGATAAGATGGAGTCGTCTACATGTATTCTTCGTTTTGATAGAGCTCATAAATCCTATGTCTTAACTCAACAAAAGCTATTCTTTAATTAAATTATTTTAAATGAAACTTTGCTTCTAGACAAACATGTATCTGCAAATAGTGCAGAAAATCTAACAAAATCTCAAATGGAAATAAATGTGGAATTCCTTTTGGAACCCAAGTTTACTCGAGTAATATAGCCCTCCTCACAGCCGCTTTCATAGGATTGAAGGTCAAACGACAATGTCTCACATGGATTGGACTTCGATTTGAATCTTCTGGAATGTATATAACTCTAGTGATGAACAAACAAGCGAGCAAGCACAAACATTCTTTAAGACCAGACCGTCACTTTAAGGCATATACAATGTGTTAGCTTGCAAGTGACTCAAGCCCTCACTAGAGTTGAACTTTTAAGTGATTCCCTAGAAGCTAAAGGACCCTTACACCCAGCTGACTCCCTTGGAATAGGACCTTGCAAGTCCTTGTAGACATGTTCAGTACCCAATTTGATACCCCCCCAAGTGCTGCACACTTGGACATTTTAGCGGGACCTTTTAAATTGTGTACTCTACAGAAGGTACGTATATTTGGTGGGCCCCATTAAATTTCTCTACACGGCTTTACCTTTTGAATAGTGGGGCCCTCATTGAAACTGGTAGACTAGCCAGTTTCACGGCTTTCCTTTTCCCTAGTGAGTGTGCAAATAGTTAGTAAGTTTTCTTATTCAAACCAGAATAAAAAGCTGCATGCAACAAATTGGCAATAGCTCTTAAAAAAATGCCTCATGATGGTAACAAAGACCCAAAAGTTGAGTGGGTAAGTCAATAGTCAGAGATTCCATATCTAGGTCATGTACACTTGAAAAAGCTAGGACTATCTTACTCAATTATTTTATGAAACAATAATGAAGATGTGTACTGCAGTTCTGCTATGATACAAAAACCAGCATGTCCATTTGTGAAAATAAAGGTAGCCTTTTATATATTGTTTTAATTTGATGGTCTTTTTTGTTTTCTTTAGTGAATTAATTCTATATTTCCATGTTATCTCCAATTCAATGATTGATGAAGACCACAAACCAACTGATTGATTTTATATTACTCTATCTGTCTCAAAATTTAAACTTCGCCACTATTGAAGTTTGTGATGCATGTAATTTGGAAATGCAAAGAATGTGTTGTCCATGTGCTTTCACTGTACACCTGTAACTCCAAACTTCCTTCGGTCATGAAGCCTAAACATTTTTTCTCAAACGAAAGATACTTCCTTCCATAATTTTCAGCAGAGTTGTCATTCTTTCAGATTGTGTGGAAAACTCAACGCAATTTAATTCATAAATCACAACTGAATGCGCTTTCTCTTTAATGAAAAGAGAAAGAAAGATCCACACACACACACACACACACACACATATATATATATATATATATATTCTTTCAGATTGTGTGGAAAACTCAACGCAATTTAATTCATAAATCACAACTGAATGCGCTTTCTCTTTAATGAAAAGAAGGAGAAAGAAAGATCCACACACACACACACACACACACACACACACACATATATATATATATGCATGTACATGTCTATATGTTTCGAGGTAGAGAAAGACTTTAGTGGTGTTGTAGGGAAAGAGGAGCAATAGGTCGCCTGCCTAAGAGTTGATCACAAGGTTGAAGGTCATGGGTTTGATACTCATGGTGTGCATCCAGCTTGGGCATCCCCATTGAACCAAAAAACAAAAAAGCAAAATGATGCTAATATCACTTATATGTCCTGATCCAATTCTTGGTTTGTCCAACTATAACAGGCATTGCTTATAGCCTCTGCTCTGTGTGTGTGTGTTGAGGATTTGGAAGAAAATATATCATGGAATTCCGGGCAATGGAAATAAAAAATACTGACTTTCATGGTCCTCAAGAAGTAAGATAAATAAAAAAAAATGTGGCCTAATGTTTTGGGGTGTGTGTGGAACGCTTCCCGGCCTTGTGACAGGCAACTTGTAGAGCTATCGCTATTGCCTCCAAATCAAAGACAACCACTTTAATGATTGAATTTGGCTCTAAATGCATGATCAACTCTTAATATGTTTTTCCCAGCTCTTTCTCTCTCCATCTTGTGAATCGTGACTAAGTGCAACATGAACTAAGCTTTAGGCTAAGCACATCTTATATTTCCTAGCTAGTTAGAGACTATCCCACCTACTCCATTGTTAATTCCTTGGAATAAAGCAGCACTGCATAAATTCCACCAAATTTGTATTGCTTCGATGAATGGAGCACATGGGGCCTCTTATTTTATGTTGAAATTTAGGTTTGACAACTAAAAGATCAATTAAATTACTGGATTAAGACGCGTAACTGCAGTGAGAGAGAGAGAGAGAGAGTAGGGATGTGTTTGTACTGTTTCGTGGAGTGTTTACCTGTCAGCGTTCAATTATTTGAAATCAAATCCCAATATTAGGCTGATTGTTTACATTAAATTTTGTATAAAGAAAGCTCAAAATGATTCCGTATCCATATCACTGCATACAATTGTATCACATGCTTGATGGTTCATTATTTCCCCTAAGGGGATGCTATCGGTAGGGAGTATCCCATGCAATGCGCTTGAGCACGAGTTTAGAGAAGGGACCTAGCCTGAGCTTGGATGCGAACGACCTAGCTAGGGGAAAGATTTGATGGCAATGAATTCTAATTGGCACTTATGTTGGAAACTTAGCTACCAAGATAAATTAGTTTATTTATCTTCGAATGTTATTCCTTTACGTGGAATAATATTGTTAAAATCATGGAAATTCAAGATTTTGAAAAAGTTACAAAGCCCAAAATACTATTGAAAGGAAACCATCAACAGTGACTGAGAATCCATGTAAGTGACCCACTTTGCATAAAAAAGGCTTGGTTTTGTAAGTAAAAATGCCAAACGAAGAGAAAGAATACGGTCATGATTATCTCTAAACATATACAAATGCAAGCATATTAATGTGTATTAATTAAAACAAACAAGGCTAATGGAAGTATATAATGTATGTTACAGTAAATAATGTCATTACTATTACTAGAGCGATAGTTCTTTTTACTCTATGGACAACACCTTTACTGCTAAAGCTTCTCTATCTTAATCACTACCAGTACAAAAAGTGACGATTTGCCGCTCTTTTTTCGGCTGAGTGGCGCTAGATAACTCCCTCTCTTGAATGATAAGAAAGCAAATATCAGTCGTTTATATCAGAAGTAATAATAGCATCTATTAGATTACAGAAATTTTAACTAGGAAGTTTTACGCTTAGGATAAATTAGAGAATTAATTGAGGCCCTGTGAATCTTCACGCAATATTCAAGTTGGAAAATAAGAATGGACGTGTGAATCTAACATTCAATAAATACTAATAACACTAAGTTTCTTAGTGACTATCCTTCAGATATTCATTTCACTTCGAATTCAGTTGGCCTCCAAAACACACCACAGTAAATATGGCAAGCCAGTTGGAATACTGAACACACACGCATATATGTTAATATAAATATACACAGTATTTATTTATTGAATTATTTGTTTGGAGGATAAGAAGGGAAAAACCAGTTAAAAAACAGTCAGCACGCTCGATGACATCCTGCTCCGTCCCATCTCAAGTGTCCTTTCCACTGTTGTTCAAACTTCACTTCTCACTATTTAAACACCCCCAACTCTAAATTCTCTATCGGCTCTCCCCTCCTACTTCAAACACACTTAGTCTCTCTCTCTCTCTCCTCATTTTTGTTCCTTTCAATTCCAGTATTCTCATAACCATTCCGTTCGGTGTCCGAAACAATGGACATGAATCATACAAACGTGGGACCAGGAATTAACACATCAACCCAGATTCTCTCCTTCAGCCAAGCGGCGAACCCATCTTCATGCGTGCATGAAAAGAGGGGAAGAAAGAAGCAAAATGAGCCAGGAAGATTTCTTGGGGTCAGGAGGCGGCCGTGGGGAAGGTATGCTGCAGAGATCAGGGACCCTATAACCAAGGAAAGGCACTGGCTTGGCACTTTTGACACTGCCCATGAGGCTGCCCTTGCCTATGATAGGGCTGCCCTTTCCATTAAGGGCACACAGGCCAAAACCAACTTCATGTACTCTGACACCAAACCCTTTCTCAGTAGCCCTAAACAGCTGACTGCGCCTATCGTTTCACCATCTCTTCCCATTCTCCCTACCCTCAGCATCCAAACTGTACCCTATAATAACAACACTATATTTCACAACCATGCAAACACCCAACACTCATTAATACCTTCTGATCAAACCATTACCTATGCATCAACACAGCCCCTTGGATCCACAGATGACGCAATCTTAGCCTTTGGTTCTGGATCATCTGGTTATTTGAGCAGCATAATCCCAGCTACCGATTTTGAGAAGTCAGTCAAAACTGCAAGTACATCTTTATCCATCAACACAAACTGCAGCTCTGAGGCTACAAAGAGTGATGAATTTCTCAACAACCAAGATTGTGGGATCATTGATATTGAGGACGTCAGTAATGATTCTAGTAGTAATGGCATTATTAATCTAGACGAGATTATTGGGCAGGGATTATGGGGTGAAATGGAGAGGTTCCTACTGCCACCTTTGGAAGAAAGACAATCTGAGGGGAATGCTAGTGTTGAGATGGTGGATGAAGAGTTCCTCGGATTGCTAAGCCCACAGATGATGCAGACTCATCCTTTTCTTGGGTGCATGCCAGATTATTTCAATCAGTCGATCCCTGCACTCAGTGATGGTTTCTATGACATTGGTTCGTCACACTTTTGAGAATGTGCCAAGTAGTCCTTTTGCTGCTACTTTCTTTTTTATACGGCCTTTATTTCCTTTTACTCTCTTCAAGTTTACGACCATTAGGATCTGGGGAGCTCTTCCACCGAGCATGATCACCTGATGAAGCACGGCAACTGTTGCTATGATGATTTTCAGTGAGCGATTTCTTTCCTTCAAATATGTAGCAGATGTAAACAGCATTCTCTCTCCCCCTCTCTCATATTTTGTGTTTCCTAGACGTGGTATATATCAAGGGAAGCTTTTCATTATTAATCGGAGTTAAGTGGGGCATGATGGATGGATGTTTTGTCATCATTGTGTTTGATCTGAGTCGTACCGCATTTTAGTAAAAAAAATCATCTAATTATGCACTAAAGGTGAAATTCTGATTGTTTTACGTAGCTTGCTTTCATTGATGAAAAAAGCAGTGGGAGATCAGGCCTCTCGTGGCCCTATAAGATTTGGCTGGACTTTCTTTACATCGACCATTAGGGCCCGAAGCTGCAAAAGGGAGGTTTTTTCGATAATTAACAGAGTAAAAAATTCAACCGTGGACATTGGATTGGTCATACAATTGCTGTTCACAATGGAAAGGTGCTTCCGTACGGTAAAAATTCATATAACACCATTTATTACTGTTTGAGCGAATCCCGCAACTCGAAATAATTTTTCATCATACATCAAATGCACATCTCTCCTGACTTTTCTGTTTTTTACTGAGAAGAGATAAATTAGAAATTTATTGTCATGAGTTTCAAGTATGATTGTAATGCTATCATGTTGCAATGAAATGTAAATGATTTAAAACTATAGATGGTAATTGTACGTATAATGGCCATCGAATGAGAAAATATTCATGATGACATAATGTAAAGTGGTTGGTTGATGCTCCATGAAAAATGTCCCAGTTATGGCCGTTTATGTTAATCAATTATGTTTACTCAAAGATCAAGGTAAGGCCCATAAATAGGTTTGGCTACAAGGAGCATTATTAAATGACTGCGTATTACTATTCATATACCCTATACACTGTTGTTTGAGTTTCTGAACATTATTGCACTTTCTTCCTCATACAAAACATTGATCAATCCTCTCTATGATAAAGAACTAAAGCAGCTCAACCGCACGAGATCCCCTTTGCTCGATGTTCTTTTGATCTTCCTACGTGTATGTTAGTCAATCTCAATTGAGAGTATGCAATTACTCAATCTTGCTCAACGTTTGGCTCCATCGTCATCTCGTGGTTGCCATTGGTTTCTTTTTTTATTTTCGTTGTGTAGGTGCTTTTGAAGGATTATGGTAGATTGGATTGAACGATGTCATCGAATCAATTGAAATCGACTTAGGTAACTTCCATCCATTTTCAATTGTTGTCTACTGATACAGACCTAGGCCACGGTACTCTACTTTGCACGGCGCATCTTGGGCGCATTTGTCTTCCATGTAGGACATGTGTAGCTTGTGTTTTTCGGGTTATTTGTCCTTTTTCGGGTTATTTGTCCTTTGTCTTCTATATTAAAGCAATGGACGCTCCATGAACCATGACTCCTTGGATCCATTTTTTCATCATTGGATCAAAACTCTGTTGTACAAAAAAGATATCGAAGACAATTTACTTGAGCCTCACACATATATACACGTGTGTTCTTCTATGCCCTATCCAAACTCTTTGAACTTAATATTCAAGAACTACCCGAGGACTTGTGAAATTTCTTACACCATCAATATAGTACTAAAGAACGTCCAATGATATTTAGAGGCACAAACCTCACACATACACAACGTCCAATGATATTTAGAGGCACAAACCTCACACATACACATGACTTAATACTTTGGACTTTTACCTTTATTAAAGATATATCAAATTAAGCTTTTAGAAGTATTGATCCAAACAACTCATTGTAGTCCCAAGACTCTAAAGATGAAAGTGATAAGATGCTTGGTGATAGTAACTCGTCACACCCTAGTGAGTGGCTAGAATGATAAGAGTGCACTCGCCACACTCAAGGAAACCTTGGAATGGTAAGAGTTACCGAATCCTATGCGATTCAACTTAGAGAAAATGAAAGCAAAAGCCAACTACTTATTTCTTTCAATCGAGCCCTATTTATGCTCAAGACAACCCATTGAGTTAGGCATCAAACAAATATTAAGTAGTAATAATGTAAAATAAATAACATGGAGAATCAAAACAACAGGTTGGGCATCACCCAAGGTTGAGTAATGAGGTTAGGCACCTTCCAAGGATGATTGAAGAGATTAATGCCTAATTAAGCCAACAATTGATAAAATGATAGGTATTAATTAAGGTTGGTGGTTGATCGGTTGGAGTTGGGAGGCACCAACGGAAGTTTCCATATGAACCTAGATGCTTCCAACTAGTGAGTCCTGAAGCTGGCTTGGGTCAACCTAAAGGTGCTAACAATTGTTTCGTCATGGACCTAGTGATTCGTTGTGTGTTGGAAGATCCTTGTACTTGATGTATGCATCAAGTACTTCTCATGAGCTAAATGTAATTAAGGTTACATGAGTTTAATTAGGCCCAACAACTATTAATAACATCATTAAGTCCAATAATTCTCACAAAATAAAAAATGTGAAGTGTTCTATTGAATCAACCATCAGATTATGCTTTTAATAATGACACATTTCGATTTAAACCGTTACCTTGGTTATCCAATATTACCCTTAGAAGAACTAGGTGAACGTATGCCTTAAACCTAAACCTTTGGAATAAAGGTATTTATTGGTAACAACATAAAAAAAAGATATGAAATGATCTTTAGGTTTGATGCATTAAAGGCTATGCATTCATATCTTATATTTCAGGGAATAACTAATTCCCTTATTACATCCTCACAAGGGCAATGCTAAGGCATGGCATCGCGTTCTCACTCTCAAGCACAATGCTTGTAAGATAAGTTGCCCACCTTGACTACATGTCTCTTCGTAGAATTTGGTCTATGCACAAGACATATGGAGATTAAGAGAGAGCTCACCTGTATCTTGGAATTCAAGGAAATCAAGAGAGCTTGATGGAGAGATTTAAAAAGGAAGTTCGAGAGTGAGGTTGAGAGAGATTTAAAATGAGAGGTCAAGAGCCACATACTAAAATAGAGATAGAAATAAAGATTAAGAGAGTGATCGAGAGTGAGAGATGTGAGGGTGCCAGTTGTCCGGTACCATGAGAGCATTGAGAGAGAGATAGTACAGGAAGGGTATATTAGAAGAAAATGAAAATAATTTTATGTTTAATAAAAAGGGAGATAGGAACAGCAATAATACCAAGCTAAATGACTCCAATAATCAGTATCCATTGGAATAATAAATTAAAATTTTCAAATACAACTCTAAACATCAATTCTCTAGACAATATGAGGAAATCCGACCCAAACAGACCCAGATGCACCACAAGAAGACTAGGTATGCCAATGATTAGATACATTCTACCTAGGAGTGAGCATTATTCGGGTATAACCGAATAACCAAACCGAAATTTCAAATTCGGTTCGGTTCAGTTTTCAAGGTTTCAAAACCAAATAAACTCAATATATATATATATATATATGCATAATAACAATAACAACAAAGATTTTTTCCATATTAGATGAAGTTAGCTACATAGATTCTTTGTTTCCACATAGTTCTATCATATGCTATACATGAATACTCATAATTTATAGAATCCATGGTAGTAGATAAGTCCGACAAAAGTTTACATTGGTTGTTAGAAGCCTAACTCAATCCTCCTCTTTTATCCGGGCTTGGGACCGGCCATGCAAGGGTGATCCCTTTCATAAGTGGAGTTAACATGTATGTTTATATGTATATGTACATATATATATATATATATATATGTGTTTATATATGTACAAATGTATATGCATGTATTTATATAATATATACATATATACATATATATACACATATATATGCACATATATACATACACATATATAGATGTGAAAATTTCACTCCAAACCTCTATAGAGACTTGAAGAAAACTTTTCAACATTATTTCGTTGCGCGAGCGTGCCAGCTAGTTTTAAAAAATTAGCAAAGTTTTGAATCTGACTTGGCGATTGTGGCTAAGGGGGATCTTTTCGCTTTAGGCCTTCTTGAACCGATGCTCAACGGTCGGCCTAAGCGCTTTGAGGATTTCAAATGTATAAGTGAAGTTTCAAATCTAAGAGAAAATAAGGTGTTGACAAGAACAAACTCGTGCACTTTGGTTTCAAGTTTGAAAATCAACAAGTTTTGAAAAACAAAAACTGGTTCTGTTTCAAGAGTTTGTTTCCCAAATTTTTTTGAGTGACCTAGAGATTCTAAAATTCATAAAAATTTACAAGACATAGCTTAAAATATGGAGATTCTAAAACACTTTTTGTTTTGAAATTTGGGACTGAGATGATGCAGAATTAAATCGACAAAGTGCCTCTACTCAAACACTCAGAACTATTTTATCATAAAAATACAGAGACCCAAAGATAGGTATGTATCTCGGTGCTCAGAGCTCCGATTTTAGTGCACTTAGTCTTGTTGGAAAGATACAAATATGAGTTTTCCAATGAACCAAGCTTCACCGAATTTGGATAACTACAGAAACAGTTGTAGGATGATTACCCAAGCTCTATTGCAGTAAAACAGGATTGACAAAAAGTTTTTAAACTTTTCCTGACTTACATAACTTTTAATATGTGGTTGCATGACCCTAAAATTCTTGAAAATTTTATTACAAGTGGGACTATGTGCGTAGATACAGTGTGCCAAATTTCAAAATGATCGGAGTAGCAGTTTAATAATGAAAAACAAAGAAATCAACGTATGTAGGAATGCTAAAATACAAAATTTCGTTTTTAGAACATACGTGATGCAAACTCATCCGAATTCAAATTGCAACAACACAATGTCCCAAAATAAATTTGCTGAAGGGAAAGGAATAAAAATATATCTATTAGCTTAAGCATAGAGGAGATTAGAATATATAGAGTATTTATAATATATAGAGAGGTAGAATCAAGAACACAAACATATAGAGTGCGTAAGCAATAAATGGAAATTTCAGCACATTTACTTCTTATTACATCATGGGGAGAGATAAAACTCCATTAATACAACCCCTTTTGAATTGAATATGAAGAAGAGATGGAGATGAATCAAAGAAGAGAGATACTTACACGGATTCCCAAGGATCGACTCTCAAATGGTGGTGCATGACCCTCACCTTACCCTCTTTTCACTCTCTCTTTTTTCTCACTTTCACTCTAACTTGATCGGCAACACTTAGCCTAATTCCTACACTCTCTTCCCCTCTCTCAATCCTTTCCTAGCTGCCCACGACTTTCCAAGATACAGCCCAAGATGCCCCAAAGTGCAACCACTTCCCAAACTCTCTTTAAGATGCAAGATGAGATTCACGCCCCCTCACCCTCCGTTGGCCTCTATTTATAGGCCAAAGGGGGGGCTCTTTTAGGCCCTTCCTTGGGGTGGGTGATCCAAGATCCAAACCCAGCACCATGGCTTGATTCTTCATGTGATCATGTGGTCCCTTATGGTCAAGGATGGACTAGTCCCATGTGGGCTAGTTGCTAGTCCAAACCATGCACACCTAGTCATGGTCGGCTATGCCATGAATGTCTCCAAGTGCAACCGGTTGGACTTGTTCTTCAAACGGAAATAATTTGGTTCGGTTCGGGTACTTATACATTTCGGTTTGGGTTCGATTTTCAGATTCAGAGGAAGTTCAGTTTCGGGTATTTGGCTCGGTTCAGTTATTGAACCAAACCAACCAATGTACACCCCTAATTCTACCCAACTCCCAATCTTATTGGGTATCTAATTAACAATACTATGATCTGGATTCCGCAATACAGGTTATACAACGATATCCAAATCTAATGACAACACGAAGTTTATAGAGATCTTGTTTAGCCAATAATATCCTCGTCAGAACCCAATCATCATACTATCCAATTAGTCCGATCTGATCTGGTTTTGCCTCCTCTTCCAAATCCAAGTATCCCACAATCCAGTTACTGGGATAGGATCTCCAGCCGTAGCGGAACTCTACTTTGCTTCAAAAGCAGAATAGCTAATCGACTGATCTTCAGTTTGATTTTGCTGCTGAACTTCGTGAGAGTCCACTCTCAAGCCACCGACCATACCCAAATCCAATATCAAGATCCATAGTAAGAACCAGACCAAGATCCAGACCCCCTTGCGGTGGAGGCGGTGGTGGGCATGGTTTGAGTGTATTGAGTGAGGGGATTTAGCTTGCAATGTCGCCCCAAATGACTTTCTTTCTTTCATCTTTCCTTCTCTTCTTCACTTCCTTTCTGAAACCAAACACGCTGTCGCCGGTACGAAGCAAAGCAGCTACTACTCTTTCTCTCTCTCTCTCTCTCTCTCCAGGCAAACCCATCGTTTCTGGCCGACTATGTCATCCGAGCCGTTCGATCGTGAAAAACCGATGGAGGAGAACGAGCGGGTGGAGAGCGTCGCAAGAGCCATCATTGCCTTTCTCGACTACGCTTCCCCGCCTGATTCTCGTCAGGCTGCATTCTCTTTCTTAGAATCCGTGAGCATTCGATGGCCCCCATTAGTTCTTTGATCCTTTTCCCCCTTCAGAAATGAAGGAAAAAGAGTTCTTGGAATGTTTTCCTGGTTTCTCCTTCATTTTCCTTTCGCCGGATTGTCTTCAAATTTAGTTTTTGATTCGGTATATACGTTTCCTGGGTTTTTGTTGTCCCGCGTGGGAAGATCAAGCAAGGAGATGTGCGCGTGTTGGCGAGGACTTCGTTTCACTTGGTTTCACGGAAATGGCAACCGGAAGTACGGTTGCATGGCTTCAAGATGCTTCAGGTGAGGATTTAGATTGGCACTCCTGGTTATTTTGATCTCTCGTTCATGCAGTGAGCATGGTGCTTGTAATCTGCTTAGTTTTCATGGAATGCGTTTGTTGTCGTGTTGCTGAATCCTGAGTCTTCTGCAGTTTGCAAGTCGTTGAATAGGATGTGGACGTTTTTCTCGAGTTCTATGCATTCTGTATACACATATTGTCACGTACGCTATCAGGGCAATCGTATTCTACTGATAACGAAAAAGAAATCTATCTCTCAAGTATATCTTTTGCTCATGCCAATCATCAATGAAACCAATGAACTAAGTGAAATTTAACCTTCTTCAAGCATTTTCGAATACTACGTGGGCTCGTTTAGAGGGTGCAACAAGGACGTCCTGGAAGATCGAGCATTCCAATTCTGTTCATTCCCAGGCATGCTTAACTGTTGGAGTTTTGATGGGAACTGATGCGTTGTTAATGATGGGAAAGATTGCAACGCATTCTAAAAGTTTAATCAAGTCCTTTGTTCCTGGCAACTGATTCATTCCTAGTACCAAGTTTTTATGGAAAGCCCTTTCTGTAGGTGGAGTTGATGATGAGCTACCTGGTTCTTATGCAGTCTATCATTTCCGTATAGATAGATTAGGTATAGTGCAGTGACAGCTAAACCTTTCAACATTCGCTCTTTGTGGGCTTCCACCACTACGGTGAAGTCTGTAACAATTTATTTTGTACAATTTCTGTAACAGTTGCTCATTCAATGTTGGAACCGTGGAGCCATTGAACTAATAAGTTTGCTATTGATCAGATATTGACTGGCTAGAGCTCTGGTACTAGAGGCATAATGTATTCTAGTGAATTTGATTCCTTAATTGATGATGACAATTTGAGTGGTCCTCAAATTACGTTGAACAGGAATGTTGATGGTTCGAATATCTGATTGGTGGTAAAATCCAGCAATATTTGAATCTATGCTAGTGTTAATAGAATCTTGATGGAACCATACTGATACTGACCATTATTATTAAGTGTCCAATATGATTAGTTTAATTTTAAACTTGTACAGAGCATTGATGTTTATCCCTAAGTTGCACTTGTTGGACATGTTTAGCTAATTATAGGTTGCACATTTCATTAATGCCCTGGGATGTTAACTTTTATGGTCGTTTCTTCTAATAACATTCCTTTTTATGATTAAGATTGTCTTGTTTACCCATGCTGGTTTCTCCCTCACCAACCTGAGAGGTTATCTCCATTTCCATTGCCAAGACATCACAGAGAATTTGCAATAGTTAGTTTGATATTCTCCACTTACGTTGACCATTCTTAATGCCACCTAGATATCCATCGGGTTTTCTTTACTCTGTAATCTTATAGCTGGCGATGTCCCGAGAATCAAGGAGATGACTAATTCTGTTTCCCAAAATGTAACAATGCCTTATAATCTCTTTTTGCTCAAAATATTTCTGTGTCGTTTTCATCAGAAGCTTCCTGTTGGCAAATGCATGCCAGTGGACACTCTTGCAGATGTTCTAAACTATTTTGCATTTTTCTATCTAATCTTCTCATGGTTAACGAAGAAAAGTCTTTGATGCATGTACCGGTTACGGATTATGTTTACGATTTCATAAGAAGTCTTAATGTTGTGAAATATTTTAAGTAAAAATCATGTCCATATGTCTATATTCAACAATATGATAAGGACCATGATAAAAGGATATAATTTTGGAAACAATTAAGCATAACAATGGTCTCATGAACACATGGCAACTTGTCTGAATATTGCCATATAAACTAACTGACATGCCGTTTTGTCGAGATACCTAGTGTCTCTGCCAGTGTTATGCATATTGGTCTGTATTGTCTCATATCAAAGGGAATTTTGATTCAAGACAGGACCCTTATCAGATGAGGTCAGTGTATAAGGCTGTATGTGCGATAGGCCCAGGCGATACGGGTCCATGCGTGAGCTGGACCCTCTTAAGGCTTTTTTTTCTTTATTTCTCCTCTACCTACACTCGTATTGGGAGAGATTTTGCTACTTGACTTGTGAAACTATGTTTTTTCAGCCGTGTGGGTGCGATTTATTCACGTTTGAGATCTAAATTTTTGTTTTCCTTTATTTTTATAGTTTTTTGTTGCATTGCTTGCATGAATCATTGTTTTCCTTTATTTCACACTAATATAGTAATAAAAATCTTTACTTTGCTTTAATTTGGTATAAATTAGACCAATTGCTTGATTATTTTTGATTGTCGGGTATCTTATTTATTAGTTTATATTATGAATTTATAAATATTATTAGTTAATGACAACTTAATGTAGCCTATGTAGGCGCTTGCTACTTTACTAAATAATTTAAATAAGTTGTATACTATTATTTTGATACAATGCTAATATTTTTCTTAGTTATCATGATTCATAACAATTGTCTAGAATTTTTCTTGATTTTTAGAAGTATTTTAAAAAAATTATGATATGATACGGCTCTATCGTTTCATGGGAACCCTCTAGAATTGTACCTTCTAGCCATTACCAAGGTCCATATGATGTGCCTAACCTAATGGATCCCCGAATCCACATGATGTCATGCTAGAGTTTAGAAGAATACTGCCAATGAAATCTTTTCAATTTCATACTCTTGATCTGCCATCCAGTTACAATATTTTCCTTTCAATACTTTTACCCGAAGCAAAGTGATCCCCATTGCCACTTCATTATAGAAGAGGAAAGACTATTGTACCAACCCTTTTGTCTCTATTCCTTACCTTATAGTGGGTACGGTTGGGCAACATAGTGTATGCTATACTTAGGCTTAGTGGTTGGTCTCCCTTTCTTGCGTAAAAGTGATCCCATTTGAACACACTAGCAATGCTCTTTCGGTCAATTGTGGAGCACTGTGAGACCCACCTCCTTGACCCCAACCAAAATACTATTTGGAAACCACCAGCCAAAGAATTCTGTCAATTGTAATCTGCAAATCTTTGCATCCTTATCTTTGAAGAAGAGTATACGGTACTTAGTTTTCCCAAATATTTTACCTTCCCTTTTGGTGGATATTCTAGGTGCATTCCTTGGGTATGCAGACTTCTGTTCTAAATCACTTCATCTCATTGAATCATATTTCAAGTCCATGCACATCTATTTCAAGGTGCTTTGATGGGTTGGCACTTATAACGTATTGTTCCTGCTTGCAGCATTTGGTCCGACTGCGTTGGGGGGAATTCAACAGGGATGAACAACAAAATTTTGCCACCATGTCAGTTAATATGATTTCAGAGATGGCAGATCCTCATGAACAATGGGCATTAAGAAGTCAAGTCGCTCAGCTGATTGCAGAGGTTTCTAAATTTCTTCACATTTTCACTGGTGTGTGTGCATGTGTCTCTGTTTCCTCATGTTGTAAGGCTCATATCCCAAGTTTGACAGAACATTGCATTCCTGTTTCTTTTATGTGGTTCTTATCTATGCTAAGCCTCTAGAATGGATTAGACTACCTTCTGAATAATTTGGACTGTATCAAGATCAAAACAACCTAGAAAACTTTTGAACACTCAAGGCCATGGATGAAATCAGGCTCAAAACCTTATCGAACAAGATAGGGCTACATGCCTTTGCTGCTTACCCAGCACAACTACTTGGGGGGTTTGACAATGTAAATAAGAAAACAGATAAGAAGAAAAGAAAATAAGATGAAATAAATTACAGGAGATTAAGTTACAGGAGATTAACTCATGTTGCATGAATTTCATAATATGGCCACAAGAATAGTCCGCTGCATATTTGTAAAGTTAACATGTTCAAACACAAACCTCAACACCCAAGAAGCCCTTGTAGCAAACCACGGCAAATTCATATGCGTAAGCTAACAATCTGCCTGCTATAGGTGGTCATTTTTTTGGCACGTGTGGTAGTTATGTAACTGTCTTGGGGCCTATTTCATATGTGGGCTGAATTATTTTTTGCTGCTTCAAGCATGTTGTCTTCTATCTTGTCGACATGGTCCATTGTTGGACCCAAATCATAAGTTGGGCCTAATTAATAATGAGAACTATGACTATGTACTCTGATTAGCTTCATAATTCGTAATTGCATGCATGTACATATATGTTTCTGTGCATGTTCAGTTTCAACCGAAGTAGTGTTTGCATGCACATAAAAACAATCTAAATGACATTTTCTGCGTCATAGAGGCTCATTGATTCTTGCATTCCTTTTCATAAATTTTGAAAGGAACCTAGCACATGCGTGGGTCAGTATTCCATGTTACTTTAATTGATTGTGTGGGGAATTCCATGAAGTTTTGGAATGTAATTAAGCAACTACAGGAAAAGCAAAATTTCTCTTTCTCCCTCTTTTGAATAATTAATGTCTTTGATTGATATTGCTATACTTCTAGCCTGTGGGTTTTGTTTCTTTGTGATTGAAACCGTTATCCATTAAGTGCTTAAAAGCCAATCAGAAGATTCAGAACTCCGGTAGTGTAAAGCATCATTTTGAATATTGGAAAGTGTCTCAAAAGCTTGCACTTTTGTGATGGTTAATTTTAATAGAGGATACATTACTTATAAATCCTGATATTTTATGTGATAAGAAAGATACTGCTAAAATCAAAAGCTAAATATTATAAGAAAAGTAATGCTAGCACCCCATCTAGTATGGGAAAAGGCTTAGTTGTTGTTGTTGTAAAAGTAGTGCTACCAACGGTTTGTAGTGCCAAGTGTTGGGTAGAAAAAACCATCAACTGTGAGAAAACATCTATAACAGAAATGAAGATTTTAAGGTGGATGTGTGACCTACAATGAAAAATTGGATCCATACCGAGGTTATTAGCGAAAGAGTTGGTGATGTCACTAATAAAAGATCAAATAAAAGTGGCACGTTTAAGGTGGTTGGGATACTTAGAGAGGCGGTCACACAGAGCTTTAGGAAGGGGGTGGATGAAGTTCGGTGGTAAACATTTTAAGAGGGAGAAGATACCTCTGAAGTGTTGGAAGGGCGCAATAAAGCATGTCTTCTGTTCTTGGAGTTAAATACTAATAAGACACAAGATCAAGCTCAATAGCAACTTGATCCATGTAGTCAACTCCACTTAGTGTGGACAAAGTCTCAGTTTTGGTCATGCGTCACATCGTGATGTCCCAAGTGCATGGGCTTTTGGCTCATTGCAGTGTTATAATCATCCATACATCTGTGCCATGTGCTTGCATGCAAAAAGAGACACATGCACTATCTCTTATACATAGAAGCGCACAAACACAGGTTAAATGATACACATACATGCGTACAGGGGAAGACATACATATTCACACAGCGACAAGGAGAGTGGATCATACTGTCTAGTGCAAGCACACAACAACAACAACAACTAAGCCTTTTCCCATACTAGATGGGGTTGGCTACATGGATTCTTTGTTTCCACAAGGCCCTATCATGTGCCATGCTACTAGTTAACTCAATATAAACTAGATCATTCTTTATTGTTTCTTTCCAATACTTTTGTGGTCGTCCTCTTTCTCTTTTAACATTTTCACAATCTAGTTTTTTATATCTTCTTTCGTGAGCATTCGGGTCGTCTTTCTAATTGCCCAAACCATCTTAAATGATTTTTCACATTTTATCCTCTATTGGTGCTACTCTCAATTTGTTTCTAATAACCTTATTATGTATACGGCCTTTCATTGTATGATTGCTCATCCATCTCAACATCTTCGATTCTGCTACATACATCTTTTGCACATATTGGTGATTAATTACCCAACACTAAAAACCATAAAACATAGTAAGTTTAATTGCTGTTTTATAATATTTAGCTTTCAACTTCAATGATATCTTCTTATCACATAGAATATCTGATGCCCCTCTCCATTTTAACCAACCAACATTAATTTTATGCGTAACATCTCCATCAATTTTCCATCTCTTTCAAAAATTGACCCTAGGTATTTAAAACTTTCCTTGTGAGGGATGAAATGTGTGTCAATCTGAATTTCTATGTCCTTTACTTTCTAATGTTTCTCTCCATGGTTCTAATTTCCTATTAATTTTTTGCTTAGACTCATCCACTAACACAATATCATTTGCAAATAACATACACCAAGGTACTTCATGTTTTGTTAACTCATCAATGATCAATATAAATAAATATGGACTTAAAGTTGATCAACCCAATATTACTTCAAAAATCAATACTCAACCTTATACATGTGGTTCGTTTTGGCTTTGTTTTATTAAGAAGCATATATTGAATTCAACTACTTAAGAAAATTTCCTTTTGACAACTAAAAAGTTCTAGTATTTCATGAACCATTTCTTTTTAAAGATGATGTTTTAAAACAGCTAAGCCATCAAACTCACTTTATTGAACGTATATTCATCATTCAAGAGACTCTAAATAACGTTCAGAACATCAAGGTAAAATCCTAATGCTCCTAATTGGTGATTTTACACTCCAAAAACATATAATTTATTCATCAAAGTAGTAGAAAACAAGAGGAGATAGAACAGGGTGCAGGTCGGCACCCCTTGGCTGTCGCCCCCTGCTGCCCATGATTTCACACACACAACTAACCCTAATTAAAACACCTTAAATACTCCTCAACTTGAAAGACTAAAATACCCCTAATTAGTAACTAATAGGATTCATGTCCCATTGGATCAGAATCTGATCCATTGGGATCCAAACCATACATAATTCAAACTAATTACACTAGACCTTAACCACTCTTATGTCAACTTGCTCTTCACAACACGCCCCCTCAAGTTGACTCCTGAAGGCTTGTAATTCTCAACTGTGACAGTGCTTTCTGAAGACTATTGACCGATGCTGGTTCGGTGAAAATATCTGCTAATTGATTTTCTGAGCGGACATAAACTATATTGAAAATTCTTTTGGAAATCTTTTCTCTGATAAAGTGGCAATCGATCTCAATGTGCTTTGCCCTCTCATGGAAGATTGGATTCCGTGCTATTTGCAGGGCAGCTTTACTGTCTGTAAAGAATGTAATCGGAGTATTTTTTTAAATCTAATTTTTTCTAGGAGTGATATAATCCATTTTCCCTCACACATACCTAGAGCAATAGCTCGGTATTCAACCTCTGCACTGAACTTTGCTACCACTGACTGTTTCTTGCTCTTCCAGGATACAATATTTCCTCCTACACATATTACATACCTTGATGTTGACTTTCGATCAGTCTTCGAACCTGCCCAATCAGCATCGGAGTAGATTTATATATCCAATGTTTGATGCAGAGTATATAGCAAGCCATAAGTAATTAAGGATTTCAAATATATGATAATATGAAACACTGTACTCATATGATGTTTGGAAGGACTATGCATCCACCTACTTGTATATCCAACTGCAAAGCTGATATCTGGTCTTATGATAGTTACATATATCAGTTTTCTTACTAATCTCTGATATCTACCAACATCCTCATAGGATTGTGCAGACTCAAGATTATCTACCTTAGAAATTTCCATAGGAATTGAGCATGTTCGACAATCTTTCATTTTCGTTCCTTTTAGTAGGTCTAGGATATATTTCCTTTGACTTATGAATAAACCATCCTCTTTACGAATTACTTCTATTCCCAGAAAGTAACATAATTTTCCCAAATCTTTCAGGTCAAATAATGTATGGAGCCTTTTCTTTAGATGGATTATACCTTCAGCATCGTCTCCTGTAATGATAATATCATATCCACATATACCAGTAATACAATAGTTTTCTGATCTCGTTTAATGAAGAGTGTGTGATCACTAACACATTGCTTAAAACCCAACTTCATAATTCCATCACTAAATTTTTCAAACCAGGCTCGTGAAGATTGCTTCAACCCATAAAGTGATTTCTTTAACTTATAAACCTTGTTCTGTGCCTTTTTCTTATTATATCTAGGGGGTAAATCCATATAAATATCTTCCAGAAGATCGCCCTGAAGAAACGCATTCTTAACGTCTAACTGCCATAATTGCCATCCTTTATTAAATTCTGATAGTGTTTATCTTTGCAACAAGAGCAAATGTTTCTGTATAGTCTATACCAAATGACTGGCTATACCTTTTAGCTACTAGTCTAGCTTTATATCTTTTTATATTGCCATTAGCCTTATACTTTACAGAAAATACCCATTTACATCCCACTGTTTTCCGTCCTGTAGGCAGGTCTGTCAGTTTCCACGTGTTGTTTCTTACAAGGGCTGCGATTTCTTCTTCCATCGCTGTTTGTCACTCTGGATGTTGTCTTACTTCTTCATAGGTTCTTGGTACAAGGGTAGAGTCTGCATTCATAATAAACACCTTATATTCTCTGGGATAATTAGAGTAAGATACCATTTTTTCCAAAGAACATTTCGCTATTTTTTGTTTTCCTTTTCTGATAGCAATAGGTAAGTCATCCAACTCATTATCTGAATGCTGAGAGACTTCCTGAATCTGATGTGGAACTAATTCTGGGAAGGAATTATGATCAGGAGTGATTGATAACTGAAGAGCAACAATCTTTCTTTCCCCTATGGTATATACCTGTATATTTTCTGCGTGAGAAGTTGGCATCTCTTCCTCTTCTTCATCATGTATACGATGTGATTCAGCTGGTGGAAGTGGCATGACATAAGGAGTCTGTATATATGAAGGATCAACTTTTGATGAATTATAAAATGAAGTATCTTCATGGAAAGTGACATCCATTGTAACATATAGCTTTCTTCTAAGTGGATCATAACATTTGTACCCTTTTTGAGTGGAAGAGTATCTTAGAAAGATTCATTTAATCGATCGAGCATGTAACTTATCTCTCAAGCCAAGATGAACATGTACAAAACATGTACAACCAAACACCCTTGGGAGTAGATGAAACTGTTTCTGAGGACACAATAAATTAAATGGAGTATCTCCGTTGAGGACACTGCTGGGCATTCGATTTATTAGGAAGACTGCAGTCAAAACCGCTTCACCCCAATAGTGTTTAGGTGCATTACATCCGATAAGGAGTGTGCTTGCAACTTGTAATATATGTCTATTCTTTCTTTCTGTAACCCCATTTTGTTGAGGAGAATAGGCACATGATGGCTGGTGCAAAATTCCCTATGCTAGAAAGTATGAATTAAGGGTTGAGACATAAACTCACCACCATTATCACTGCAGAAAACTCTTATAGCTCGCTGAAATTGAGTGTGTACAAATTGGCAGTATATTGGAAGAATATTCTTCACTTTATCTTTGGTTTTCATAAGATATATCATTGTGAATCTAGTGCAATCATCAATAAAGGAAACAAAGTACTTATATCCATGCACAAATGTGGTAGAAAAGGACCCCAAATGTTTGAACGAACAATCTCAAAAGGAATAACAGATCTGGCTTCACTTAAGGGAAAAGAAACATGATGATGCTTAGCCTTTTGGCAAGTCTCACAATTTAAATTCAAATTATTACAATCCTTAAATTTTAGTAGTAACATTCTCAGCTTAGATAATGGTAAATGTCCCAGTCTTTGGTGCCAGCGAGATATATCCTCTTTCTGTTCCCTGGTGATCACAATTGATTGTAGGGCTGCTTCTTTATGATCTTCGCAGAAATATAAGCCTCTTCTCACACTACCCTGTCCACAAATCCTCCCAGTCTTCATTTCCTGAAAGTAACACCCAGTTGAATCAAATATTATACTACATTCTTTATCTCTAGTCATAGCAAAAATAGATAATAAGTTGACCGATATGTTTGGAACATGCAGGACATTCTTTAAGATGCCAAATGAAGTAGTAATACTTCATTTTCCAGCTATGAGAGTATAGGAGCCATCTGCGAGTTTGATATTAATGCCGTCTTTTGACAATTCATAGTTATCAAAAAACTCTCTTCGACTGACCATATGATCTGTCACACCTGAATCAATAACCCAAACTCTTGAATAAGAATGACTAATATTACACTGAGTCACGTAGGAAAAAGGATATGCCACTGTGGCTTGAGAATCAATGTGAGAAGATGTAGATGCAGATTGTCAATCAGCTAGTCTGGCTTTAAGGAGTTCAATTTCTTTTTTCATATCTGCTAATGAGACTGTACTATCATCATTCTTGGGTTTTTCTGTCTGATCACTGCTGAAATAAGCCTTGTTGGATCAATTTTGATTCTGATTCTGAAACTGAGTAGGTACTCCAACTAGTTTCCAACACGTTTCTTTAGTATGACATGATTTTTCACAATGTGAACAGATTAACTTATCCTTGTCTTCAGAAGTAAGCCCATATCTGCCTTTGCCACGTCCATAACCTCCTCTCCTTTTAGAAAAGGGGTGAGTAGATATACCTCTTCCCACAAAAGCAGAAGTTTCTGATATAGTCATTTTGGTTTCCTTTTCTACCTGCTTTCTATCCTCTTCACGAAGCAGGAGAGAATATACTGTACTCAATGGTAGGAGTTCTTCTCTACTGAAAATATTGTTCTTAACTGCTTCATATTCAGAAGAAATTCCCTATAGAAGATCAAATACTTTTTGCTCTTCAAATTCTTCATTTCGCTCAAGTGTGCAGTTCTGGCATTTGGTTTTGGAATATAATTGTAATTCCTCCCACAAACCTCTGAGTTCTGCATAGTACTCACTGATAGATCGTCCTCCCTGTCTGCACTTTCTAATCTTTTCTATAATATCATATTTCTTAGCAATGTTTTTTCTTTGAGCATAGGCCTTCAGTACTGCCAACCATATATCTCTAGCTGTTTCTAAGCACATAAAGGTACTACCAATGGAAGGTGTCATAGACTGAATCAACCAAGCACTCACTAGTGCATTTTCTTTTCTCCATCGCTAAAGAAGATTTGTACTTAAGGGTTGAGTTACTTTACCAGTTATGTAATCCCAACGCCCCTGACCATAATTGCCAATTCAATTGAACTAGCCCACTGGAGATAATTTTTTCCATCTAATCTCATATTGGTTATTTGAAACCCTTCATTTTTATCTATAATACCCTGTTCATTTGTATCACCCATATTTATTCTTTCCATGAATATCACCCAAGTAATTGTTTGCAATCAACTATAATTTGAATCAACGACACTCGGAACACTATCAAATCGGAAACTGTGTGTGTATGAACCACACCACTGAAATGTACTGAACCGACAATTACAATCCGATTCTCACTTCATAAACTCGTGTATCTTAGGAAAAATGTGCATAGCAATCTGTTATGCACCTCATAAAATAGTGAATCTCGATATGAAGAAGAAAACGTGGAAAACGATATACTCCACAAAAATCGTGAATCTCAACTGCACCTTGGATGATAATGTGCACTTCATAAACTCACTAATCTCAATGTATATCTTCAACAATATCGACTGGGAATACAATCTAATGAATAGAATCCTCTCTTTTTATGGATTCTTTTTTTGATCATCAAGATAAAAGAAAACAATGAACTAAAACATCAAATAGGCTTACGATTTTTTACTGAATCCACTTAATCTGCATGCTAACACTTCATGATGGCTGAAATGCCGAGTTTAGGCTCTGATACCATGATGAATTGACGCTCCAAAAACATATAATTTATTCATCAAAGTAGTAGAAAACAAGAGGAGATAGAACAGGGTGCAGGTCAGCACCCCTTGGCTGCCGCCCCCTGCTGCCCACGATTTCACACACACATCTAACCCTAATTACAATACCTTAAATACTACTCTTTTAACTTGAAAGACTAAACTACCCCTAATTAGTAACTAATAGGATTCGGGTCCCAATAGATCAGAATCTGATCCATTGGGATCCAAACCATACATAACTCAAACTAATTACATCGGACTGAATATAATGACTCTACACGACATAGCCTAGACCATAACCACTCTTATGTCTCTTCACAACACTAATGTCCTTGCATGTTTATTAGGTATGATAATACGTCTTCTTTTGTGTGTGTTTCCCAAAGTTCTTTCTGATTTCTTGTTTGTTAAGTTATGGTGATTTGTGTTTTACTCTTTATTTACCTTCTTTATCTCTTAATATCAACATCTGAAATACTATACATTTAACAGGTAAGTCATTTTTAAGATTAAAAAAGCCATAATTTGAAAGAACAAACTTTGAAAACTCTAGAATGCAAAAAACTAAGAAGGGAAGCACATAAACGCACCAGATGAATAATATATTTAGAACGTTGAGTCTTGCCAAATGAATATGTTCATGCCCTGAAAATGTGTCCGCTGAAAATATTTGATGGATTCAAAACATAAGTAATCTTTTTGGTGAAATTCTAGCAGAAGTATCTGTAGGTACTAACCATTTCCTTCCACTTGTGAAAAATTAGTACCACTCTGGTCATGCTCTCTATGACTTGCTGGTAACCTCCTGCTAACAATCATGACGTAGTATCCAGGTAATGCTTGTAATAACTATGGTGTCGCTGATGATAGATTTGAGTCATTGACATATATAACATGTGATGTTCGTGATCCATTTGAAACGTAAGAGTTTCAGGTTTATAAGTTGGACAATCCGACTTGCAGGGCACCAGAAGTTGGATGCTTGACTAATGCTATCTAATCTTTGCGACTGGCCTTTGCATGTGGTGCTACTAGACTGAGTCAGAATGTCCAAGTAATGACGAATCATATGTTCTAAGAGTATAAATACTAAAGTTAAACAGTCAACTATAGTTTGAACTACATTGGTGTCTCTGAAGAGAAACTGAGAAACAAGCAGAGAATTACCAAATAGGTGCTGGAGATATGAATCCAGACAAATCAATCAGAGACAGAATCTCGGGCAATCACCCTACCCAAACCCAAACCTTATTTGATTGTTTCTGAGATAGAAGCGGAAAGGGGAAGGTTTCCAGGTTGGGGCATTATCTACTCCTAATACTGTAGTTTGACATATTTGATTGAGTATCTAGCTGTGGTGTGGTGCAATATGCTACGATATATGCAAAGGTGGGCTGGGGAGTGAACAAGAGAGGCAGAAATGGACTAAAACTAGTTTAGGGCATTCATTTTGCTTAAATTACCTGAGACTTGAATTTACTAGAGCGAGTATTTTGAATGCCTATTCAAAATCTGATTTCAGCTAAACAAAATGTGAAATTGCATCGTGATGGTTCAAGTTCTCTAGAATTTAGTTCCACCTTACAACAACAACAACAACTGAGCCTTTTCCCATACTAGACGGGTCAACTACATGGATTCTTTATTTCCACATAGCCCTATCATGTGCCATGTTAGTAGTTAACTCACAATAAGCTAGATCATTCTTTATTGTTTCTTTCCAACACTTTTGTGCTCGTCCTTTACCTCTTTTAATACTTTCAAAATATAGTTTTCCATACCTTCTTATAAGTTCTTTTGATCTTCTTTCTATATGTCCAAACCATCTTAAATGATATTCTCTCATTTTATCCTCTATTGATGCCACTCCTAATTTGTTTCTAATAATCTCATTATGTATACTGTCTTTTCTTGTATCATCACTCATCCATCTCAACATCTTCATTTCTGTCACATACATCTTTTGTACATGATGATTAACTGTCCAACACTCAGAACCATAAAACATGATAGGTCTAATTGCTGCTCTATAATATTTACCTTTTTACTTTAATGGTATCTTCTTATCACAAAGAATACCTCTTGTTCCTCTCCATTTTAACCAACCAACATTAATTCTACGCGTAATATCTCCATCAATTCTTCCATCACTCTGAAAAATTGACCTAGGTATTTAAAACTTTCCTTTTAAGGGATGCAATGTGTACCAATTTTAATTTCTATGTCTTCTAAAGTAACGAAATGATCAAACTTACATTTTATATATTCTGTCTTTGTTCTACTAAGTCGAAAGCCTATGTTTTCTCCATAGTTCCAATTTTCTATTAACTTTCTCCTCAGACTTCTCTACTAACACAATGTCATTTGCAAATAACATGCACCAAGGTACTTCATCTTGAATATGTTTTACGCTGACTATCAAATGCCTAACGCAACCCTCCTCTTTTATCCGGGCTTGGGACCGACCATGCAAGGGTAATCCCTTACATGGGCGGGAGTTAGTTCCATCTTCCTAACTTTTCAAAATTCAGTAGTATATTGAGTTTTATATCTATGTATAAAGCTTGATTAGGCTCGGGAGCTACTTAGGCCAAGTACTCACTCACATGTGAGGCTTAGTTAGTTTGACTAGACTTGGTAGAGTTTAGTAATTAGTAGTCACCAAGTCAATCTCGAGTAACTTGCGAGCAGTTCGGCTCACTTGCTCCCTTCTGTTATGGATCCTATGCATCTGCGTTGACAAAGCAATATTGTTTGTACCATATTGTAACACATCATTTTTCTCCATGAGACAAGTTTATCATATTGTAATTTTTTAAAATATTTTAAAAATAAAGAAAATAGATAAAAATTAGGAAAAATCAAGAACAATTCTAAATAATTCCTATAAATCATCATTCTTCAATTCAAATTATAAGCACAACTTTCATAATTAAAAAGTAGCAAATATGCTTTAAATGATAACTTTCATAATTAAAAAAGGAAGAATCACATATTATAATTATGATCATCAACTAAATAATCTTCTTCTTTTCCTCCTCCTCCTTCTTTAAGATCACCATCTTAAATAGCAAAATCAATGTCATTATCCTCATGTTGACATTGTTGTGCTCCTTCCATATTGATCCACTGAATCTCTTCTTTACTTAAAAGTGCATTTGTTTCTTATCTTCTACAATCCACTCCACTAAGAAATCAAAATTATCGACACTTATTAGATCAAATCAATATTGTTCATACCATATTGTATCGTATATCATTTTGGTTCACTCGTATCGTATCAGAGTGTATCCCTTTTTAATATTAAAAATTAGAAAAATAAAATAACAATTTAAGAAAATTCATGATAATTAAAAATAATTCATATATTCATAAGTTGAGTAAGTATTTATCAATCACCATTCAATTTTTAATGTATAAAGCATTTAAGCAGTACAACCTTAGTAAAATTACAACTTTCATAATTGAAAAAATGAATTACATATTGTAATCATAATCAACTATATAATCTTTATCTTCTCCTCCTTATTCAAGATGGTAACCGGCTTCAACTTCAAAATCAAAATCATCATCCCCTTCATGATGTTTTTTGCTCCTTCTAGATTAATCTATTGAATGTTTTCTTTAGTTAGGAGTGTATTTACTTCATTATCTTTGATAATTCACTACTCTAAGACATAAAAATTGTCCAGACTTATTGGATCAAATTGGTTCTCTCTATTTAACTTTTTTAATTGCCTATAAGAATAATAATTAAATAACATTAATAATTAATAAATCTAAAGGTTCAAGAATAACATTAACAATTAGATAAACTCAAACAATGATTTGAATACTTCATTAATAACTAATCCTTTATTACTTTTGTCGGAGGTGCATGTTGCAACGGATGAAAACTAGGTCATTAAGCTGTTTATGTTCCAAACTGTTGCATTTTTTTGTGCGGACATATTCAATGACACTCCAATTCCTTTCACAACCGGTTGCTCTATATGTTTGACTCATATTGCAAAATCTCTCACGTTTGGCCAATCACTTCTAAACCTATTCCACCAAACGTCTAATAGAAAAACATAAATATAAAGATTTATTTCACAATAAATATAAGATTTCAGAAATTTAAAAGATAAATGATTCATGTTTACCTAGGCACATATTAGTACGGTTGCGAATGGTTACAGGCAAGCTCATAAAGTGAAGAGCATTATCATACATCTCCATCTCTTGATGTATAACATATGCGTTACTCTCATCAGGGATACATTTGTTTATACAATCAATGATACCTCGATTAACCTCACCATTCCTTTTAAAGCTTATAGAATACCTAAATGTTGGATTTAGGTAGTAAGCTGCTGCATCAATAGGCTGATATAAATGTTTATTTCATCTATTATTGATAATATTTCACATATACACATAATCTCTCTTTCTTCCATTGAAATTGCTTTTAATACTTTCTTTAGCCTTATTCATTCTTCATAAAGATAGCCCATAAATGCATCTGTTTGCTGTCATTCAATCTCAAAACTTTGATTAAGGGACATATGATCCTTAATAGTCTAACACATAGTTTCAAAATGTACTCCTAAAGAGTGTCTCTGAAATCTTATTCAATTTTCTATTCTTCCTATTTTGAGGAAAGTCTTCAACCAGCTACGACTTATATGAGTAAAACATTGTTTTCAATGCTTACTTTTGTTTAACAATGCTCCGTATTGGTAAGAAAATGAGCTCTACACCATCTGTATATCTTCTCATCATATATAATACAAAAGCATAATTATAGATAAATTTTGTGATATCTTGATAACACTCAATTGCTGCCTTTATCTCATCCATCTCTCCAATATCCTTAAGGATAAAATCTACATAACGAGTTTCACATGGTGTTCAATAAATAGTCTCATAAGTATCAACTAACTCCTTTCCAGTTGTTTTATATTTAGCTGCATTATCTGTAATTAATCAGACTACATTTTCAAGCCGAACCTCTAATTTCACCTTATCAAATTCTTGCCTTACAACTTATGCAGTATGTCGCTCCAGTGACTGCAAATAATTGTCGATGATCAAAGGTTGATGCGACATGAATCAATATCACCAAGTTGCTAAGAGTCAAATGACATTCACTCACGAATGTCTATCTTCAAGAATGATTAACAAGAGCGGAAGCACATACAAAACAAGTCAAGAAGCAGTGCAAGACTGCATAATTTATTCATGAGTGAGTGGGGTATATATAGAGATTACATAGGTTCTTGAATGTTAAGAAAGAATTAAAGGAAACAAGAAAAGCCAGCCTTGAAGGCTGGCTGTTGTGCACAGGACTGAATAGCAGTTCAACGGCTATTCAACTAGCCGTTGGAGGCCAACTGCCTCCAACGGCTAGTTGACTGGCCCCCAGGCCCTGGTGGCCTGGGCCAGTCCAACTTCAAACACGGGCCCTAGTGGCCCGTACCTATTACACTTAACAGTGACATGTTTAATGATATGACCAATGTTAGCAATTTCATTTGTCATTGCTTGAAAATGAAAGGAATTAACTGCATTAAATAGAATGCATGGATCATAAAACCATTTCCCTACTGCAAGGTATGCCTGATCATGTAATTGCTCTTAAACCATAACAACACAAATTCCAGGTTGAGCGTAAAGTATAGGACTAAGAGGAAAAAATGACTCGATTTTCCAATAAGATCTTCCTCTAGTCCTTCCACTTCTACCACTTCTAACGTCTTCAACAACCCTCTTTCCTCTAGTTGGTGGTTGAGAATTACTACTACCATCTCCCATGCTTGTTAACTAATAGAACACAAGTGCTGGTCATGCTTGTCTTTACATGTCGTACACTATTTTGTACAATGAAACCTATATGGACGTGATTAATTTGCTCAGTTATTAATATCAGACTATTATCAATGGATCCCAATAAGCATTCTAAGTTTCTCTGTTTTACAACTTTCGATATGTTATGTCGGTGTATATGTTTATTTTTGCTAGTGGACTTATCAATGAGCTTTATAAAACATTTAATGGGCTTTCTTATTAGTCATATTTAAAACTTTTAAGGATGTCATGCTGCTTATTATTTAAATATCCCATTCCTTGCTGATGGTGCTTTATCTAAAGAGCCATTACTTAGGTTGATTTCTAGAATTATCTGCTTGTTCAATTTCCATGTACAAATGTCTTTGTGTTTTTCATACTTGTTTTGCGCATCAGGTTGTTAGAAGTGAGGGGTTTTCCCTATGGAAGGAACTGTTGCCTTTGTTGAACTCCATATGTGACAAAGGCCCTATCGAGGTATAATCTTTATGTACACTTTTCTCATTTTAAATATTTGGTTGGTTTTCTTTGATATTCGTCCAAATGACTGATGTTGGTAACCCCTGGAAATCTCAGACAGAGTTGATTGCCATGCTTTTGAGATGGCTTCCAGAAGATGTTACTATTCATAATGAAGACTTAGAAGGTTCTAACAGGCAGATTTGAGTATTAATGTTTATCCGCAGACTGTATTCTACTTTTCTTCATAAAATCTTTTGGAGGATTGTGAGTTTGCGGATTAGTCAGAGAATGATGGAGGTTTGTTCCTTTATCGTGCTCTCATCTAGTCTGCAATTGCTTTCTCAACAGGAGAACGGCGTAGGTTGCTAGTGCGTGGGCTTACTCAATCTCTACCAGAAATATTTTGTTTACTATACAATGTGAGTTATGCTGTGTACGTGCTACTGAAAAGATTATTTAATGTACTTGCCTTGATAAAGCTTAATCATTTTTCATATTCCAGCTGCTAGAAAAGCACTTTAATGCTGCTGTGACTGAAGCTAGAAGAGATCAATTAAATACTGCAAAGCAGCATGCAACTACAGTAATTGCTTCTCTCAATGCTGTAAATGCATATGCAGAATGGGCTCCTGTACCTGATCTTTCAAAATTTGGCTTGATTAGAGCGTAAGATGTTTCTATGACTTGTGGTTCTCTATTTACAACCTTGATTTCTTCCTGGATCTCTGCTCACAGTGATTATTTAGCAGATGTGGTTTTTTGCTTTCTTCTGTTGATTTTCGCCTTCATGCTTGTGAGTTCTTCAAGATTGTTGCTTCCAGGTATTGTAATTTAGCAAATCTTTTTACAAGATTTACTACTTCCGTGTGTACAAGTTCTTGATTTGTTCTTTTTCTCCTATCCCATGCAACTACTTTCTTCGCTTTCATTTCTCTCATTCCCTAATCCAGTGAATGACATTGTTTTGTAGGAAAAGATTTGATGGCTCGTCTCCTGAGTTTGATTCTGCTATGCATGACATCTGTAGCTTTTTGACAAAAGCTTCAAGTGATTTCTTGCAAAGATATAGTTTATGTGCAAGTACTATGGATGAAAGTGAATATGAGTTTGCTGAATGCTTGTGTGAGAGTATGGCCAATTTTGGTTCTCATAACTTGCCAAGTGTTTCTGGTGATGGTTCTTTGCTGTCGCTGTTTCTTGAACAGGTACCATTCTGTTGTCTGTCATAGTTATTTAGTGCTAATGCTGTTGCTGCTGTTATTGATTCTACCTCTGCTGGTAGTAATGTGGAATTCTTTACCTGCTAGTACTTTTGTTTTAGTTGGTGCTTTACCATGAAAAGTTGAAAATAAGAATGGTCATAATAATAGAACCAGTGTTAGCTTACTTGTGCTTGGCAAGGTCTTCTTTCCTGCATAAGCTTAAATGGGTCACCTAGACACCAAGGTGCTGTGTTTGAAAGACTCAGGTGTGAGTTGGGTATGGATACCGTGGTCGACGTTGCAAAATCAGAAGTCAATAGAATGCGGTTGTCATGCTTTCAACCATTTTCAATAAAAGATGAACTTGAATGGAGTGTCCCCGATCTTTGTTCCTTGCATTTTAGAGGAAAAACATAGGTTTGCAACCTTTTTCTCCATTGCCACTTTGCCTCTGCCATAGCTTGAATTGTAAATTGCCCTCATAATCATTGGCCTTCCTTCACGTCATAGAGAGAGAGAGAGTTTGGGGGTCAACAGCCGGATTGGTCACGCCTTGTTGATATGAATAATGCTGATACCTATCCATGCATATCAACCATATCATATTTTTATAAAATGAAAAAATCCTAAAAATAATGACCAATATAAAAAATTTCAAAAGCAACTTATGAAATGGATCTTTCTCCATCTCTCGATGTATCGCATCTACTATGCTCTCATCAGGGACTAATCTGTCGATGCATTTAATGATTCCTCGATTAACCTCACCGTCCCTTTTGAAGGTTGCTGAGTACCTCAATGATGGGTTTAGATAGTAGGCTATTGCATGAATAGGCTGATGCAATTGTTTATTCTATCTACTATCAATTATTTTCCACACGGGCACATAATCTCTTTTTTTCCATTAAAGTTATTTCTGATCGCTTCTTTTGCCCTGTCCATGGCTTCATAAAGGTAGCCCATAGATGGTTTCTCCTCGCTGTCAGCCAATCTCAAAACTTTCACTAAAGGACAAGTAATTTTCAATAATCTGATACATGCATTCCAAAATGAACTTCTAAAAATCGTTTCTGTAATCTCATTTAACTTTCTGTTCCTTCTGTTTTGTGGCAACTTTGTAAATTGTTGCCACTTATCTGAGGAGAACATTCTCTTTAAAGCTTGCTTCTGTCTCACAATACTCTGTACAGATAAGAAGTTTGTTGCGAACCGAGTTGCAGCTGTGCGAAGAAGCTCTGCACCTTCTGTGTATCTCCTCATCATACACAAAACAAATGCATGGTTGTAAATGAATTTTGTAATATCTTGGCAACACTCAGTTGCTGCCTTTATTTCATCAATCTCACCAATGTCCTCGAGGATGAGATCTAAACAATGGGCTGCACATGGTGTCCAGTAGAAAGTCCCATAAATATCAGCTAACTCCTTTCCAGTTGCTTTGTAGTTAGCTGCATTATCTGTAATCAATTGGACTACATTTTCTAGCCCAACCTCCTGTATAACCTTATCAAATTCCTCTCGTAGGATCTCTGCAGTGTGCCTCTCCTCTGACATATCTAGAGATCTCAAAAACATGAGTCCTTTAGGACAATATACAAGAAAGTTTAGCAATGTTCTTCCTCGCCTATCGGTCCATCCATCTGTCATGATAGTGCATCCTGTTTCCTTCCACGATTGTCTCAAAGTCGAACAGTATTGCTGCACTTCAATCACGGTCTGATCTAATATCTTCTCTCTCAACTTCTGGTAAGAGGGCATCCTGTATCCTGGACTAATGTTAGCAATTGCATCTGCCATTGCTTGAAAATGAAAACTGTTTGTTGCATTAAATGGAATGCATGCATCATAAAACCATCTACCCACTGCAAGGTCTGCTTGATCGTGCAGTTGTTCTGAAGCCATAGCAGCACAAATTCCTGGCTGAGCACCAGGTGTAGTGGAAGGAGGAAAGAACGAATGTATGCTAGAAGAAGAAGCTCTTCCTTAACTCCTTCCTGAACTTCCTCTTCTGCCACCTCCAAAGTCTTCAGCTGCAACCCTCTTTCCTCTGTTAGGTGCTCGCGAACTGCTACTACCAATATCTGTTCTAGCATCTGAAGGCAAACTATCAGTGAATCCAACTCTAGTTTCAGTAGCATCATCAACTTCTTCACACATCTGGAAATCATCCTTTTGTTGTCTCCTTTCTTGTATGCTCTCAATCATTTGCAAGCATTGCCATTTAATACCTTCTGGCACACTTCTAACTCTGCCTGTGCATGGAGCAACTTCTTTCCTGGTTCCTGCTAGGTGGTGTTTCAACCTTGAAATTCCACCACTAACCACCTTTTCACAAAATAAACATCTGATTTTTAACCTTGAACCCTCAACTGGTATACCCCACTGTCATGCCGGATCATCAGACTTTGAATGAGAGTTTCTACCACCCCTTCCTGCCATCTCAATGGAGTACTTTAATTCAAACAAAAACCTGAAAATAAAAGCACTTCGTAAATCCCCCAATCTTCAAATAACACTCAAATCGAGTGTCTCCCACTTCATGAATGCAATAAAAATCGTATACACACACTTAATAACTTCATATTTGGTCATTAAAAAAAAAACCCGAAATAACACAAAAAACAATAAATATAAAAGAAAAAAATAGAAAAAACATTAAAAATATACCTAAATCTGAGTTTGGAGGCTTGGACGGACACCGTAGGGCACGATTTTAGAGCTTTGAACACTAAGGAGGCGAAAACCGACTCTTAAGGAGCTTGAAGAATCCAAAAGGAGAGAGGAAACCCGCGAAAAATCGCGGGTTTCTCTCGGGCCGGGACCCTTTATAAGGGTCCCAGGGCGTATCGTGCGATACAGGCCGTATCGCACGATATGGTGCGATACTCCTGCACCTGCGATACGGGCCCCCGTATCGTATCGTGGTATGATACGGTGCGATACGGACAACACTGATATAAACCACAATTTCTACTGACGTATTGAAAAGGATGAGGTCAAAGAGGATCTTAAACATATGAAGGGTGGAAAATCGGTAGTACTAGATAATATTCCTATAGAAGTTTGGAAAATTCTAGGAGAAATAGGAATCACTTGGCTCACAAGACTATTTAATGAAATATGGAAAATCCAAAAGATGTCCGAGGAATGGAGAGCAAGACACTTATACCCATATAGAAGAATAAGGGAGACATTCAAAATTGTGCGAATTATCGAGGTATCAAGTTAATGAGCCATACTATGAAATTGTGGGAAAGAATTATCGAACGTAGGTTAAGACAAGTATCAAGTACAATAGAGAATCAATTTGGATTCATGCAAGGTAGATCTATTGTTGAAGCGATTCACCTTTTGAGACGTCTTATGGAACATTTTAGAGCAAAAAAAGAAGACCTTCACATGATATTTATTGATCAAAGCTTATGATAGAGTATCGAGGGAGGTTCTTTGGAGAACTTTGGAAAAAAAAGGTATCCCAGTGACATACATTAACCTTATAAGACATATGTATGATGATGCAAAAACATGTGTGAGGACTCATAAAGGAATGACAAATTTATTTGAAGTTAATATTGGGTTACATCAAGGATCAACTTTAAGTCCATACTTATTTATAATAGTGATTGATGAGTTAGCAAAACATATTCAAGGTGAAGTACCTTGGTGTATGTTATTTGCAGATGACATTGTATTAGTGGAGGAGTCTAAGGAAAATGTTAATAGGAAATTGGAACTATGGAGAGAAACATTAGAAAGCAAAGGTCTCCGGCTTAGTAGAACAAAGACAAAATATATGGAATGTAAGTTTGATCATTTGGTTACCTCATAGGACATAGAAATTAAATTGGCACACATTGCATCCCCCAAAAGGAAAGATTTAAATATTTACCTAGGGTCAATTTTTCAGAGTGATGAAGAATTAATGGAGATGTTACGCATAGAATTAATGCTGGTTGGTTAAAATGGAGAGGAGCATCAGGTATTCTTTGTGATAAGAAGATACCATTAAAATTAAATGCTGATTTGTTTTTCTTAATGTTGGAAATTTAATTTTAGTTTTTGAATCTTTCCATGTATATAATTATAAAAATCTTTTGATAAGAAATATTTTTTGATAGTTCTTGCTCAACTTTGATTGCATTTTGGGTTAAGAATGCACTTGAAAGACACATTTTTACCTTGAAACAAACAAGAGTGTTATGTAACCTTAAATTCTAGAACATCAAGTATAAAATATAACAAACTATCCAATCAATGAGACATTCATACAACTTTTGGATATTTAAATCCTAATTTTTGATGCCATAGTTATATATCATTTTGACAAAATATTGGCATGTCCAAAATTACTTATATAATCCATTATGTAGGGTCTTCATTCTTTATGGCTATATCCAATCACCTTTTTTGATTGATGATCTTTAACCATGCAACTTGTAGATGAGAAGATTATAAAACACTAATTTTATGAATCAAAAAGTCTTTATTTTGAAGGCCCCCTACTTTATCAACCTTTAGATTTGTTCCATCGGCGGTAAACACGCATGATAAAGGTTTTCTCATGTGTGAATTCAAAAGTTTTTCGTTACAAGTTATATGAAATGAAATACCCGAATCAAGTAATCAAAGAGTCATACATTGAGTGTCATGGGTACAAGTAGAGCATGCCACATTAATGGTTGCCTTCTCCTTCAATTATACTTAAGAAGCTTTATTTTTTCATGGAGAGCAAGAATTGAGTAAGAAAAGCTTTGTTCATCTACGAAGGCCACCTTGGTCTTTAATCTTAGGTAATTCGGCCTAATACATCACCTTCTTACAAAAATGACATAATTTCTCTTTTTGTCTCATTTGATCATTCGATCTTGAAATGTGGAGATCAATATGTCTTAACGTGTGTTTCGGGCCTTGATGCGGCTAAGGCGAAATCTTTTTTAAGCCTAGCTTCACTAAGCTTTGTTTTCATCATTTGGAGGTCGGCAGGAACCTCCTTTAGTAGAAAATGGCTTACGACGTATACAAGAGCATCTTACTCTTTCAAATAACTCTCTAAGACTTCTAAAAAATTGATATACGAAGTCTTCATTTTTTTCACATTGTGTATACTTCTTTTTATATCTATTTAATTGATTTCAAAATAACTCATTCACCCGTTTATCTCTTTGTTTTAGTGATGACATTTTATCACGTAATGCCTTTCTATGTGTCACATCATTTTGACATGTGATTTCTTTAAGTATTCTTATGTCTTGTATTGCCGGTCCCAAGCCCGGATAAAGGAGGAGGGTTGTGTTAGGCTTCCGACAGCCAGCGTAAAACTTTGTCGGATTTCTACAACATGGATTACAAAAATTATGAGCATTGCTTTGGGGCGTCCCCGCCTAGCGACGTGCTGCAGAGCCCGAATGCAGTAAGAAGTAAGCAAGGGCCACTACATTTTCGCCCGAATGTAGTGAATCAATTGCAGAGAGGGTTCCCACATCATGGACGGGTGTGGGTAAAGAAGTTAGTCCCGCTACATTGCCGCCCGAATGTAGGGAAAAATTTTCAGAGAGGGTCTCCGCATTTTGATTATGGACGGATGCGGGGGGTAAGGAAGCTAGTCCTAGATAATAAGATTCGTATTGGTTCTTGGAATATCGGAACATTATCGGGTAAGCTAATGGAGGTGGTAGATACTATGATTCGGAGAAAGATTCATATTCTATGTTTACAAGAGACAAAATGGGTTGGAGAAAAAGCAAAGGAAATAGAGGATACAGGTTTTAAATTATGGTACTCGGGTAAAGAAAAGGCCCGAAACGGAGTTGGTATTATCATAAATAAAGATTTAAAGGAGAGTGTAGTAGACATACAACGATATGGTGACCGAATCATGACCTTGAAATTAGTGTTAGGAGTAGAGGTTTTGAATATAGTTTGTGCTTACGCACCCCAAGTAGGACTAGAAGATAGTATAAAGACAGTTTTTTGGGAAGAGTTAGATAAGGTGTTTCAAAAGATTCCACAAAGGGAGATGATTTGTTTAGGAGGAGATTTAAATGGACATGTCGGTAAAGAGGCATTAGGATATCAAGGGATTCATGGAAACTTTGGTTATGGGGATATAAACGAGGAAGGTAGGGAGATTTTAAATTTTGCTATGTCATTTGATCTCTTTATAGTCAATACAATCTTCAAAAAACGAGATGAATATTTAATTACTTATAAGAGTGGCTTATCACAAACACAAATTGATTACTTTATTTGTAGAAAAAAAGATAGAGCGTGTTGTAAAGATTGTAAGGTAATTCCAGGAGAAAGCTTAACCACCCAACATCGACTTTTAGTTATGGATTTACAAATAAAAAAATGGACAAAGAAGAAAAGAGTGCATCGAGCTATTCGGACTAAATGGTGGAACCTCAAAAGCGAGAAAGAAGATATATTTAAACAAAAAGTCCTTCAAGGAGATGTTTGAAATTATGTTGGCACACCCTCTGATATGTGGAACAATATGGCTATACATATTAGGAAAGTGGCGAAAGATGTGTTAGGGGTATCTAAGGGAGGTGTACCAGCACAAAAAGAAGCTTGGTGGTGGAGTGAAGTAGTACAAAACAAAATCAAGGCAAAGAGGGCATGTTACAAATTATATTATGCTAAGAAAACTAGTGAAACTTTAGAAGCTTATAAGAAAGCAAAGAAGGAAGCAAAAAAGGCCGTTAATGAATCAAAAGCTAAGATTTGGGAGGACTTATATAAAAAACTCAACTCAAAAGAGGGTGAAAGAGATATTTTTAGGATAGCTAGGGCTAGAGATAAGAAAACTAAAGATCTTAATTATGTTAGATGCATAAAAGACGAGGATGAAAAAATTCTAGTGGCAAATGATGATATAAGAAATAGATGGAAAAACTATTTTTATAATCTTTTTAATGAAAATAAAGATGTTAGTATTAGTTTAGGAGATTTAGCCAAGTCAGAAAAGTATATAAACCACAATTTCTACCGACGTATTCAAAAGAATGAAGTCAAAGAGGCTCTTAAACATATGAAGAGTGGTAAGTCGGTAGGACCAGATAATATTCCTATAGAAGTTTGGAAAATACTAGGAGAAATAGGAATCACTTGGCTCACAAGACTATTTAATGAAATATGGAAAAACCAAAAGATGCCCGAGGAATGGAGAGCAAGTACACTTATACCCGTATATAAGAACAAGGGAGACATTCAAAATTGTGCAAATTATCGAGGTATCAAGTTAATGAGTCATACTATGAAATTATGGGAAAGAATTATCGAACGTAGGTTAAGACAAGTATCAAGTACAACAGAGAACCAATTTGGATTTATGCCAGGTAGATCTACTATTGAAGCGATTCACCTTTTGAGACGTCTTATGGAACATTTTAGAGCAAAAAAGAAAGACCTTCACATGATATTTATTGATCTAGAAAAAGCTTATGATAGGGTACCGAGGGAGGTTCTTTGGAGAACTTTGGAAAAAAGAGGTATCCCATTGTCATATATTAACCTTATAAGAGACATGTATGATGGTGCAAAAACATGTGTGAGGACTCATGAAGGAACGACAGACTTCTTTGAAGTTAATATTGGGTTACATCAAGGATCAACTTTAAGTCCATACTTGTTTATAATGGTGATGGATGAGTTAACAAAACATATTCAAGATGAAGTACCTTGGTGTATGTTATTTGCAGATGACATTGTATTAGTGGAGGAGTCTAAGGAAAAAGTTAATAGAAAATTGGAACTATGGAGAGAAACATTAGAAAACAAAGGCCTCCTACTTAGTAGAACAAAGACAGAATATATGGAATGTAAGTTTGATCATTTGGCTACTTCAGAGGACATAGAAATTAAAATTGGCACACATTGCATTCCCCAAAAGGAAAGTTTAAATACCTAGGGTCAATTTTTCAAAGTGATGGAAGAATTGATGGAGATGTTACACATAGAATTAATGCTGGTTGGTTAAAATGGAGAGGAGCATCAGGTATTCTTTGTGATAAGAAGATACCATTAAAATTAAAAGGTAAATATTATAGAGCAGCAGTTAGGCCTGCCATGTTTTATGGTTGTGAGTGTTGGGCAGTTAATCATCAACATATACAAAAGATGTCTGTGACAGAAATGAAGATGTTGAGATGGATGAGTGGTCATACAAGAAAAGACCGTATACATAATGAGGTTATTAGAAACAAATTAGGAGTGGCACCAATAGAGGATAAAATGAGAGAACATCGTTTAAGATGGTTTGGACATATAGAAAGAAGATCAAAAGAAGAACCTGTAAGAAGGTTAGAAAAACTAAATTTGAAAAGTATTAAAAGAGGTAGAGGACGACCACAAAAGTGTTGGAAAGAAACAATAAAGAATGATCTAGCTTATTGGGAGTTAACTGCTAACATGGCACACGATAGAGATCTGTGGAAACAAAGAATCCATGTAGCCGACCCCGTCTAGTATGGGAAAAGGCTTAGTTGTTGTTGTTGTATTCTTATGTCTTGTTGGTATTGATAAAGTCGGCCAAGGTGTCTCTAATGTGATCACTCACATTGTTCATGAGAACCTATAAGATCGTCCTATGGTCTCCTTCAAATACCTCTTTTTGTTCTAAAGTGACATTTAAAGTGGCTTTCACATTTGATAGAAGGGATCACTCACTTTGATAAATGCTTAAAGAAACACCGTAAATCTCTAAGTCCTTTGAGTACTTTAACACGCTTCTCAAGGCAACAACTTCATAACCACAAAGAGTATATAGGCTCTGATACCAAAGATGATAAACATGTTCAATGGAGCAACGGATATATAATACACGTATATAAGAATCATGAGTCACTAAAGGATGATTAGCCTTAGAAAAGACTAGAATGTTGGCAAATGCATTAATAATAGTAAATTCACTTAAAATATATAAATTGGCGAAGAAGGTTTATATTTATTAAATACATGGTGAGTATTTATAACAATGTTGTAAAAAGCATATCGGTGCCCTATCGTGCTGGGTAGCGATACACGATAACCGTATCGTGTCGGACGATACAATATAGTTTGTTTATTTCTTGATAAAAAGTTAAAAAATATTAATAAATCTGAAAAAATAAAAGAATTGAAATTAATGAACAAAACATCTATAACACAATCAACATTAAACAAAATTGAATCCAAAAGCTTGATTCAAAATAGATAATTTGTAATAAAACTATAAATGACTATGACTTTATAATAATATCGAGAGATTGTGAGAAGAGAACACTATAAAGTATAAATATAACAAAGTTAAGTAATATCTCATAATAAACAATCATCCATACAATAACGCGAATACTGGATACCTTTAATTAATAAAAAACAAAGTTACAAAGTTACAACTTACAAAAGTTACAATTAGTGGTCAAGAATCACGAAAACTGTAAAAACCTCAAATTTTTTAAGTGAAGAATTGGGTAGAATTTAAAAGGAAAGGAGTATACCACAAATTTGAAAATAGCCATAGAGATAGAGAGTTGGATTGGGTGAAAAGCTTGAGAATATTGTTAATAAACCACGAAATCAAGAACAATAAGGATGAAAAAGGATTTCACAACAAGAGAATATCTTGTAAAAAGGGTTTGGGAAGAAGGAGAAGTGATTTTTGCTACTTTGGATTCTCGAATTTTGTACCCAAAAAATTAGCATTGACTTGTACGATACAGGCTATATCGTATGATACGACACGATACAACCCCATATCATACAGTACGGTATGATACAACATGATAAATCACTTTTTGTGATACGTATGCCTGTTTTGTATCATACGATTTGATATGACTTTTACAACATTGGTTCATGGAGTGGAGAGGGGAGAGGAGTGAAAAATAGCGGGCAATCAGTAACATTCAGCTAACCAACGGCTATTAAAGTTGCTGTTGGGCCACTCTGGTGGCCTTGGTGCTTGATTAGTTGTATCAAGAAATTCTTTGTTTCTAGAGTTGTTACATTCATGAACTCACATTTTATTATAGCAGTTAGGGGAGTGAAAATGAAAGGCATGAAAAACACGCCTTAAATAAGGTATACAAAAAAGAAATGAGGAGAAATTTCTAGGACACATAAGAGGACCATAAGAAGACTAATCGTGCCACAACAACTCCTCTAGCGTTTACATTGCTAAATGATCTTGACCTAATCACGATAAGAAAAGAAAAAACAGAAATATGTTTATCCCATCAATAATTTTATTGATTATGGAGAAGTGTCAACCAACTATAAATCATTTATAGTAGTAGTAATTCCAAAAACATGAGAGGATGCAATCTCATCAAAAGAATGACAGCTTGTTATAGATGAGAAAATTGATGCACTGAAGAAAAATAACACCTCAGAAATTGTATCTTTACTAAAGGAAAAAGAAGTTCTAAGGTGTAAATGGGTTTATACTGTAAAATACAAAGGATATGGAGAAATTGATAGATATAAAGCTAGACTTGTGGCAAAAAGATATAGTTAATTCTATGAGATAGGCTATAATGGAACATTTGCCCCAATAGCAAAAATGACTTATTTACGTGTTCGTATCACCTTGACAGCTAACAAAGGATGGAAAATATTGTAACTTAATGTAAAAATGCTTTTCTCTAGGAAAACCTCAACGAAGATGTGTCCATAAAAGTTTCATAGGGACTGAAACATTAGTATGGACCTTATAAAGTATGCATGCTAAAGAAAGCTTTATATGTTTGATGCAGTTACTATTGACTTGGTTTGAACGTTTCAGCGAAGTAATCATTACACTCGGGTATACCAAAAGTCAAAATGATCTTACATTGTTTATAAAAAGGGAGAGTGGAATATCCCTACTAATTATGTATGTAGATGATATTGTTGTAACAGAAGATGATGAAGAAGAAATTCAAAATTTGGATAAGTTACATCAACTTTTTTATTTGAAAGATTTGAGATTATTTCATTATTTCCTAGGGATTGAAGTGTTAGATCAAAAAGGGGTATCTTCCTTACTGAGCGGATTTACTAAAAGAGATAGTGTTACAAGATCAAAGCCACGTGGATATTAATCATAGATTGGGAATGAATAATGCCAAGGAGATAAGTGATGCGAGAAGATATCAAAATCTTGTGGAGACATTGATCTACATGACAAGCACACAACCTCATATAACATATGATGTTGAAATCGTTAGTAGATTTATGCATGCTCTAAAACAATAACATATGGATGCAATATTCAAGATTTTGAGATACTTAAAAATACTTTTGTAATTGTTGAATGTAAACTAAATAAACTGATTTGAAGAAAATGATGGATGAAATGAGGTAGGAAATTGTTTCCCTCTTCTTCTTGATGGGCGGCTTTCTTTTCTCTCTCCTTTTGTTATTTCTCTTAACCTAATGGGCAGACACCCTTTAGTATATATACATACGTTTTAACTTAGAAGACACTTATACCCCTAATAAGTAGTCCTAATACAATGGGCCATTAGAAACAAAAAAAATACAGAAAGATCAAAATACAACAAATATAACTTAGTATTCAACACTCCCCTCAAGTATGTATAAAGATACTCTAAGTGCTCAACTTTGTATTGCTGAGTAATTATCATAGTAGAATAAAATCGATTCTCCTTAATAAGTACCAAGTTCTTGTAGTAAAGACTTTAACCACATTGCTTCACACATTCCAAGTACAACTGCTCTATACTCTGCCTCTGTTAAAGATCTAGCTACTATAATATGCTTTTCGCTTTTTCATGAGACTATTACCACCTACCATAGTCAGGTATCTTGAGGTAGACCTTCTATCATCAGTTGATCCTTTCCGGTTATAATCGATATATACTTTAATATCTAAGTGATTGTGTGCTGTATAAATGAGACCATTTCTAGGAGTGTGTTTTAGGTACCTCAATATTTGCCGCACGACATTCATGTGAGATTTTGTTGGACAATGCATAAATCGGCTTACCATACTTAAAACATAGGAGATATCTGTGTGTGTAATGGTCAAATATATATGCCGTTCCACTAATGTTTGGTATTCACCAGGTTCCTACAATGCTTATCACTATGGGCACTTAGTTTCAGATTGCCATCTATAGGTACACTTGCTGGTTTAGAGTCTAGCATATGAGTATCCCTTAATAAGTCAAGGGTATGTTTTCTCTTAGTAAAGAAGATGCCCCATAAATTCTTCAAAACTTCAATCCCTAAGAAGTAGTGGAGTGATCCCAAATCTTTCATATCAAACCAGGAGAGTAGTTGATCGTTTAACTGTCTTATTTTATTGTATTCTCTCCAGTGATGATGATATCGTCCATGTATACAACCAAAACACAAATATCTTTTCCTTTCCTTACAAATATTGTATGATCACTTACACTTCTAGTAAACCCAAGACTCATGACTCCATCATTGAATCTTTCAGACCATACACGGGGTGATTGTTTTAGTCCATATATAGCCTTCTTGAGTTTACACACACTGTTATATGTGTAAGCATTACCTGTTCAAGTAGTAAGTTCATATAGATCTCTTTATTCAAGTTCCCTTGGAGTACTACATTTTTGACATCTAGTTGCCAGTGGTTCTACCCTTTGTTTGCAGCTATACTGATGATTACTCTAATGGTTGTCATTTTTGCAACTGATACAAATGTTTCATTATAGTCTAACCCATAAGCTTGACTGTAGCTCTTTGCAACTAGGCATGCTTTATATCTCTCAATACTGCCATTAACTTTATAGTTTAAACCCACTTGCATTCGACTAGCTTTCTGCTTGGAGGTAGTTCTATAATTTCCCATGTTGGGTTTTTTCTAAAGCTAGTATCTTAGTCTTCATAGCTTCTCTCCATTGTTTAGAGTCTTTAGACTCTTTATATGGATAAGATCAAAATTAAAGGCAAACATTTTGAAGTTGTTAGAAGTATTTTGATATGAAATGTATTAAGAGATTGGGTAGGTTCAAGATCTCTTCTCTTTCCTTAATGTAATAGGAACATCTAAATTATTTTCGGTTGGTTCTGTGGTGCACAGTTAAGGTCTACACTCGTTCAGCTGTAGATCGAAGGGGAGTAGTTATTCTTGGGGCATGGTAGGCTGCAAAAGTTCCTTTATGATCCCTTTGTTCCGTCTTCTATACACTTGCAATTTTTTAGAAATTTGGCCTTCAAGTTCTGTTCTATCTTGTTGTAAGGTATTTCACGTTCTACCTCTAGTCGTGGAGTTATAGGCATGACTGCTAAGTCTTGAGTTTCTGTAGATAATTTCTTCCTCTTATTGTCATAGTAGGTAAAATCCTCGAAGAAGGTAACATCTATGGATACATATACTCTCTTCCTACCATTTTTGTGTAGATGAGGAACCAAGAAATAAGCACTTATGGATCCTTATGTCTTAATGATAATGAATGTAACACACATCCAAATACCTTGGGGAATATCAAACATTCTTTTATTAGACATTTTTGTGTACATGACTGCTGAAAAGGATTTGTTTTTCTAGACTCATTGTACAGAGCTAGCTCTATGATGCTTAGCTTTCTGACAAGTTTAATCTTAGTTATCAATAGCCCGCTATAGCGTTTTAGTGGTCTTAAAAACGCTATAACGGGTGATCCTTAGTCGGCGACCCGCCAAGGCCGTTGTAGCATCGCTAACAGCGCTATAGCGGACCTCTATAGCAATGATAGTGGATAAGTTTAATACGAACGTTTTTGGGTCGGGTCAATTTGATTGGATCGATCGGACCCAAATGAAATAAAACTAGGGTAACAACATTACCCTCTCTCGCCTCTCGCCATCTCTCTTTGGCCTTTTTCGAATAGAGGGAGAAGAGGCGAGGTTCGTCTAAGGTGCGCCAGAGTCCAATATCCTATGCAAGCTAGAGGGGGTCACACAGGTGGTGAGCTTCATAGTAAGGAAGAAAGATTATCAGGTGAATCTGGAAGGGTTCGACCATAGCGGCGAGTGGGATGTCTGGCGATCGTGGCAGAGATCTTCGAGCTTATGCTGTCGCTCATAGTGGTCGAGGTGAAGAAAATGGTCGGCGATCACGATGAGTACGAAGAGTTTTGCTGCATTGAGCTTGGCCCGGGACTTCGAGACCTCGCCACCATCGCGATGAAGGTGGAGGCGGTAAGGGAGGAGGAGGAGCAAGGTGAGCCACTGACCCACATCTCTTTAAACACGGAGTAGGATGCGACCGAGAATATTTGTTGATACATTCCTTTTCTTGTATCATACTATATAAATTTATCCTCTTGATATGGGAAGAAATCACAAAAGAAAAGCAAAACGATTCTAATTTTTCGAGTTAATAAACGGACTACTCATTTTTGGGTTGAATCGTCGAAAAAGTACTAGAAGAGCAACCCCACACTATGAGACTCTCATCTGTAAGAGCGCAGAGATGGAATTTAATGGAAGATTAAGGAGCGATTTGCCTAAATATTGTAATTTAGCTTTTTCTGGCGACAATGGAGACGGGGCTTGATGTTGCTAGAGTAGTCCCGAATACACTTGTGTGTAAACTTCCTTTGCTTCAGTATCTTAAGATTGTACTCTGAAATCTCACAAGTGCAATGTGCCGACGTGAACATGCTATTGCATTTTACCATTACTGATGTGGAGCTGCAGTAGCCTCTTTGCGGACTCATCCATGATGTTTGAATTTGTACAAGGTTCACTTTATTCTTCTCATTTACCATTGGTGATGTAGAGCTACTCTTAACGGTTTTTGTTATAGTAATATTGAATGTTGTCTAGGGGGTGCAAGATATGTTTGAGGAGAAAGGGAGCATTCTAGAACCAGCAAGTGCACTTCCTTTGGCTGGAGCTGAAGCATACTACAAATACTATGGGCTAAAAAGTTGCTATTGACATTTAAGATAACGATTTTACCTAAAAAAATCAAAATAAGATTGCTCTTGAACTACAATAGAGTGATATCCCATTGTATCATGGAGCTTTAGTTTTTTACTTTGATTACAGTGTTGGTGTTCATGAAGATTGGGACCTTCAAGCAATGGTTGAATGCATGGAATCTTCTCAGCGAACTATTGATCTCACAAACAATGACCTAGCAATTAGTAAAAGTTCATCTGCAACATCTCGTAAGTTGTTGCTTATGTGAAAGTATAACTCTAATATAGAATACCATCCAATATAATTCTCTTTGTATTTTGGCATGTTGTCTATAGGTTTTCAACAATAAATACTCAATCTTTGTATGTAATCGGTTTTCCTTACTCATATGGACTTAGAACTTAGAATCTACTTGGTAGCATACAAGGCAACAGGTAAATTCCTCCTCATACTCGTATGGAATTTTCAAAATCTCTCTTTGAAGGAAAGGTCATATTCAACACTTAATTGTCAGCCATTTTCTTTTGTTTTTTGTGAATTACTTTCATTAGTGTTTAACAACTAATCCATAATTTTCATAATGTTAATGTAGATCATGTTGAAGTCCTTTGAGGTTACTAAACTTTTTGGTACCCTTTTTTCTTTTTTATACCTTTCTCTTTTCATAAAGTACTCAATTCCGACTTTGATTTTATCGTTCTTATGTCTCTATATTTCTTTAGAAGTTAGAAGTAAAATTTGTTTATTTAGTTTGATTCATAGTTATGAAAATGGTTGTGTTTCTTGATATTTCTTAGAAATTAGAGAACCCATTATATATATAATTTTTTAATCATAAATAAAGGTGTATCGCTAAATCTGCTATATCTCCGTTATATCCCCGTTGATCTTTTAGTGATTACCTTTCTCTTTTCATATTATGATTGATTTATGTGGCTTGAATATTATATATAATATATAATATTATATACCCTAACCGTGTCGTCGTACTCAAAATTTTTGAAATTTGCCATATCTTGCACCCACACCCGCACCCGCACCCGCACCCGCACCCCTGTGACATAGGTTTCTCTCCATAGTTCTAATTTTTTATTAACTTTTTCCTTAGACTCCACCAACACAATGTAATTTGTAAATAACATACACCAAGGTACTTCATCTTAAATATGCTTTGTTAACTCATAAATCACCATTATAAATAAGTATGGATTTAAATTTGATCCTTGATGTAACCCAATATTAACTTCAAAGACGTTTGTCATTCCTTCATGAGTCCACACACATGATTTTGCATCATCGTGCTTATCTCTTATAAGGTTAATGTATGTCAATGGGATACTTCTTTTTTCGAAAGGTCTCTAAAGAACCTCTCTCGATACCTTATCGAAAGCTTTTTCTAGATCAATAAATATCATGTGAATGCCTTTCTTTTTTTCTCTAAAATGTTCCATAAGACGTCTCAAAAGGTGAATCGTTTCAAAAATAAATCTTTCTGGCATGAATCCAAATTGGTTCTCTGTTGTACTTCATACTTGTCTTAACCTATGTTTGATAATGCTTTCCACAATTTCATAGTATGGCTCATTAATTTTATACCTTGATAATTTGCACAATTCTGATGTCTCCCTTGTTCCTATATATGGGTATAAGTGTACTCGCTCTCCATTCTTTGGGTATCTTTTGTTTTCTCCATATTTCATTAAATAGTCTTGTGAGCCAAGTGATTCCTATTTCTCTTAGTATTTTCTGAATTTCTATAAGAATATTGTCTGGTCCTACCGATTTACCAACCTTCATATGTTTAAGAGCCTTTTTTATTTTATTCTTTTGAATAGTCGGTAGAATATATGAATATTCTTTTGAATTTTGTCTACTACACTATCCTTTAAATATTTATTTATAATAATGCCAACTCCGTTTCGAGTCTTCTTTTTTCCTAAGTACCATAGTTTATTCTCAATCTCTTTTTCTTTTTCTCCAACCCACTTTGTATCTTATAACTATAGAATTGAATCTTTATCGAAATCATAGTATCTACCACCTCTATTAACTTGTCGGTCAATGTTTCGATATTCTAAGTACAAATACAAATCTTATTATCTTGGACTGGCTTTTGTTGTGGACTAGTTAGGCCTAGTTAGTTAGAATTTATTTTTTTGTCATTGATTTTGTATATTGGATAGATCAACTCTTATTGAATCTGATCCAATAGGAGCTGCATGTTCACTTAATTACTTAATAAGGGTATTAATGTCTTTTAAGTTGTTAACCTATAAATTAATACCCTAAGTGTAATGTTAAAAAGGTAAGAATAGAAATAAGAGAGAGTGGATGGCTTAGGAAGAATGGTTCCACCACCCGTGATGATCTAAGTTCTTCACTTTCTTCGGTATTGTTTTGATTTCTTCTCATTATGGTTGTCAATCAACTTGTCTATCATTAATGAAATAAATTGGCTTTGGAAAAAGCTTTTCAATCAATTTCTTCACTGATAACAAGGTTGCTCTTCAAATAGCTTCTAATCCAGTCTTTGATAAAAACAACAACAACAACAACAACAACAACTAAGCCTTTTCCCATACTAGACGGGGTCGGCTACATGGATTCTTTGTTTCCACAGATCCCTATCGTGTGCCATTTAGTAGTTAACTCCCAATAAACTAGATCATTCTTTATTGTTTCTTTCCAACACTTTTGTGGTCGTCCTCTACCTCTTTTAATACTTTCCAAATTTAGTTTTTCTAACCTTCTTACAGGTTCTTCTTTTGATCTTCTTTCTATATGTTCAAACCATCTTAAACGATGTTCTCTCATTTTATCCTCTATTGATGCCACTCCTAATTTGTTTCTAATAACCTCATTATGTATACGGTCTTTTCTTGTATAACCATTCATCCATCTCAACATCTTCATTTCTATCACAGACATCTTTTGTACATGTTGATGATTAACTGCCCAACACTCCTAATTGCTGCTCTATAATATTTATCTTTTAATTTTAATGGTATCTTCTTGTCACAAAGAATACCTGATGCTCCTCTCCATTTTAACCAACCAGCATTAATTCTATGTGTAACATCTCCATCAATTCTTCCATCACTTTGAAAAATTGACCCTAGGTATTTAAAACTTTCCTTTTGGGGAATGCAATGTGTGCCAATTTTAATTTCTATGTCCTCTGAAGTAGCCAAATGATCAAACTTACATTCCATATATTCTGTCTTTGTTCTACTAAGTCGGAGGCCTTTGTTTTCTAATGTTTCTCTCCATAGTTCCAATTTTCTATTAACTTTTTCCTTAGACTCCTCCACTAATACAATGTCATATGCAAATAACATACACCAAGGTACTTCATCTTGAATATGTTTTGTTAACTCATCAATCACCATTATAAATAAGTATGGACTTAAAGTTGATCCTTGATGTAACCCAATATTAACTTCAAAGAAGTCTGTCGTTCCTTCATGAGTCCTCACACATGTTTTTGCACCACCATACATGTCTCTTATAAGGTTAATATATGTCAATGGGATACCTCTTTTTTCCAAAGTTCTCCAAAGAACCTCCCTCGGTACCCTATCATAAGCTTTTTTTAGATCAATAAATATCATGTGAAGGTCTTTCTTTTTTGCTCTAAAATGTTCCATAAGACGTCTCAGAAGGTGAATCGCTTCAATAGTAGATCTACCTGGCATAAATCCAAATCCAGTCTTTGATGAGAGAATAAAATACATTGAAGTGAATTGTCATTTTATTCGAGAGAATGTGTATCCAAGAATTTTCAACCTCATCCATATTCGTTCAGAAACAAATTGGTAGATATTCTTTCTAAGCTTGCAACTACAAATGCGTTAAGGAGGGCTCTTGTCAAGTTGGGTATTTCCAACATTCAAGACCCAACTTGAGGGGGCGTGTTGAAGACTAGGTAGGACTAATTAGTTAGAATTTATTTTTTTGTCACTCATTTTATATATTGGATAGATCATCTCTTATTGAATCTAATCCAATAGGAGTTGATTATCTACTTAACTACTTGACAAGGGTATTAATGTCTTTCGAGTTATAAACCGGTAAATTAATACACAAAGTGTAACATTAGAAAGTTAAAAACAAGAATAAGAGAGAGTGGACGACTGTAGGAAAATTCTGCCCATGTAAGGGATTACCCTTGCATTGTCGGTCTCAAGCCCGGATAAAGGAGGAGGGTTGTGTTAGGCTTCCGACAACCAGCGTAGAATTTCGTCGGATTTTTTTAACATAGATTACAAAAATTATAAGTATTGTTTTGGGGCGTCCTCATCTAGCGATGCGCTGTAGAGCTTGAATGCAGTGATAAGTAAGCAAGACCCACTACATTTTCGCTCGAATGTAGTGCAGAGAGGGTTCCTACATCATGGACGGGTGTGGGTAAAGAAGTTACTCCCGCTACATTGCCGCTCGAATGTAGTGAATAACTCACAAAGAAGGTCTCCACATTTTCAATATGGATGGATGCAGGGAGTAAGGATGCTAGTCTTAGATAATAAAATTTGTGTTGGTTCGTGAAATATCAGAACATTATCCGGTAAGCTAATAGAGGTGGTAGATGTTATGATTCGGAGAAAGATTAATATTCTATGTGTATAAGAGACAAAGTGGGTTGGAGAAAAAGCAAAGGAGATAGAGGATATAGGTTTTAAATTATGATACTCAGGTAAAGAAAAGTCTCAAAATGGAGTTGGTATTATCATAAATAAAGATTTAAAGGATAGTGTACTAGACATACAACGATATGGTGACCGAATCATGACGTTGAAATTAGTGTTAGGAGCTAAGGTTTTGAATATAGTTTGTGCTTACGCACCCCAAGTAGGACTAGAAGATAGTATAAAGACTTCTTTTTGGAAAGAGTTAGATAAGGTGATTCAAAAGATTCCACAAAGGGAGATGATTTGTTTAGGAGACTTAAATGGACATGTCGGTAAAGAGGCATTAGCATACAAAGGTATTCATGGAAACTTTGGTTTTGGGGATATAAATGAGGAAGGTAGGGAGATTTTAAATTTTGCTATGGCATTTAATCTCTACAATGTTCAAAAAATGAGATGAACATTTAATTACTTATAAGAGTGGCTTATCACAAACACAAATTGATTACTTTATTTATAGAAAAAAAGATAGAGCGTGTTGTAAAGATTACAAGGTAATTCCAAGAGAAAGCTTAACCACCCAACATCAACTTTTTGTTATGGATTTACAAATAAAAAAAATGGACAAAGAAGAAAAGAGTGTATCGAGCTGTTCAGACTAAATGGTGAAACCTCAAAAGCGAGAAAGAAGATATATTTAAACAGAAGTCCTTTAAGGAGATGTTTGGAATTATGTTGGTACACCCTGCGATATGTGGAACAATATGACTATACATATTATGAAAGTGTCGAAAGGTGTGTTAGGTGTATCTAAGGGAGGTGTACCGGCACAAAAAGAAGCTTGGTGGTGGAGTGAAGTAGTGCAAAATAAAATCAAGGCGAAGAGTGCATATTATAAATTATATTATGTTACGAAAACTAATGAAACTTTAGAAGCTTATAAGAAAGCAAAGAAGGAAGCGAAAAAGGCCGTGAGTGAAGCAAAAACTAAAATTTGGGAGGAGTTATATAAAAAAACTCAACTCAAAAGATGGTGAAAGAGATATTTTTAGGATAGTTAGGGCTAGAGATAAGAAAACTAAAGATCTTAATTATGTTAGATGCATCGAGGACGAGGATAAAAAAATTCTAGTGGCAAATGATGATATAAGAAATAGATGGAAAAACTATTTTCATAAGCTTTTTAATGAAAATAAAGATGTTAGTATTAGCTTAAGAGAGTTGGCCAAAGCAGAAAAGTATATAAACCACAATTTCTACCGACATATCCAAAAGAACGAAGTCAAAGAGGCTCTTAAACATATGAAGGGTGGTAAATTAGTAGGACCCGATAATATTCCTATAGAAGTTTGGAAAGACTAGGAGAAATAAGAATCACTTGGCTCACAAGACTATTTAATGAAATATGGAAAAACCAAAAGATGCCTGAGAAATGGAGTGCGAGTACACTTAACCCATATATAAGAAAAGGGAGACATTTAGAATTGTGCAAACTATCGAGGTATCAAAGTTAATGAACCATACTATAAAATTGTAGGAAAGAATTATCGAACGTATGTTAAGACAAGTATCAAGTACAATAGAGAACCAATCTGGATTCACGCCAAACAGATCTACTTTTGAAGCGATTCACCTTTTGTGATGTCTTATAGAACATTTTAGAGGAAAAAAGAAAAACCTTCACATGATATTTATTGATCTAGGAAAAGCTAATGATAGGGTACTGAGAGAGGTTCTTTAGAGAACTTTGGAAAAAAGAGGAATCCCATTGACATACATTAACCTTATAAGAGACATGTACGATGGTGCAAAAACATGTGTGAGGACTCATGAAGGAATGACATACTTCTTTGAAGTTAATATTTGGTTACATCAAGGATCAACTTTAAGTCCATACTTATTTATAATGGTGATTGATGAGTTAACAAAACATATTCAAGATGAAGTACCTTGGTGTATGTTATTTGTAGATGACATTGTGTTAGTGTTGGAGTCTAAGGAAAAAGTTAATAGAAAATTAGAACTATGGAGAGAAACATTAGAAAGCGAAGGTCTTCGACTTAGTAGAACAAAGACAGAGTATATGGAATGTAAGTTTGATTATTTGGTTACTTGAGAGGGTATAGAAATTAAAATTGGCACACATTGCATCCCGCGGAGGGAAAATTTTAAATACCTAGGGTCAATTTTTCAGAGTGATGGAAGAATTGATGGAGTTGTTATGCATAGAATTAATGCGGGTTGGTTAAAATGGAGAGGAGCATTAGGTGTTCTTTGTGATAAGAAGATACCATTAAAGTTAAAAGGTAAATATTATAGAGCAGCAATTAGGCCTGCCATGTTTTATGGTTCTGAGTGTTGGGCAATTAATCATCAACATGTACAAAAGATGTTTGTGATAGAAATGAAGATGTTGAGATGGATGAATGGTTATACAAGAAAAGACCGTATACATAATGAGGTTATTAGAAACAAATTAAGAGTGACACCAATAGAGGATAAAATGAGAGAATATTGTTTAGGATGGTTTGGATATATAGAAAGAAGATTAAAAGAAGAACCTGTAAGATGGTATGAAAACTAAATTTGGAAAGTATTAAAAAAGGTAGTTTGGAAAGTATTAAAAAAGGTAGAGGACAACCACAAAAATGTTGGAAAGAAACATTAAAGAATGATCTAGCTTATTGTGTGTTAACTGCTAACATGGTACACGATAGAGATATGTGGAAACAAAGAATCCATGTAGCCGACCCCGTCTATTATGGGAAAAGGCTTAGGAGTTGTTGTTGTTGGACGACTGTAGGAATAATGGTGCCGCCACTCGTGATGATCAAGTTCTTCATTTCCTTCGGTTATCTTTTATTTCTTTTCATTTGGGTTGTCAATCAAGAACTTCCTTATCCCTTGCATCCACTCATGCTAAAACTGTGGAGATCCTCACTGTAACTTGTTCACTACATTCAACCGATAATATAGATGGACTAACTTCTTTATCCACACCCGTCCATGACGTAGGAGTTCTTTGTAATTGATTCACTACATCCGGACGAAGGTGTAGAGACTCTTGCTTATTTTTCACTGTATTCGGGTTGTGTAGTGCGTCGCTAAGAGGGAATACTCCAACACAATGCTCATCATTTATAAAATCTATGATAGATAAGTCCGATAAAGTTTTACGCTGGCTATCGGAATCGTAACACAACCCTCCTCCTTTATCCGGGCTTGGGACTGGTTATACAAGGGTTGTCCCTTACATGGGCAGAGTTAAGGTTTTACATTAAAATAAACATAAATGAGGCAAAATAAATAAATCCAGATCCTAGCAGGCTAAAAGCAATTTATTATTGGAACATGAAAAAAAGTACTTAATAATTATTTATAGAAGTCCCCTAACATATTTTATAATATCATGACATCTTTTCATTTGCTGCAGCACGAAAATTGCCAGTATACCACATTGTCCAAAAGGATGCCTATACATAAAGCCTTGTTTTGAGTGTCTTTCAGAGGCGCTTTAGAGTTTTTAACTGCAATTTAAAATGGTATTGCTTAGACTTATTTCTTTCCGTAAACTTCTGTCTCTATGATTTGTCCATCTTTTGTCCCATCTGATGATTCTCTATGTAACCTGCTACTTTATGTACTTGCAGATGCTGGGGTACTTTCAACACAGTAAGTTGGCACTGCATTTTCCATCAATGCTATTTTGGCTGGTATAGTATTTTTTTTTATCTTGGATGGCTTTTTCTCATCTTGTGGTCCATCAGTATCTATATTATTGATGTTCTGTTTCGCAGTTACTTGCAAGAGAGTCATTCTCAAAGACAAAGGCTCCTGTCCGAGTTGCAGGAGATGATGGATCTACTGACAAAGAAAAGAAAGGAATTCAGATTTTCTTTGGAGATCATATATGTGGCATGATTTTGGATGTTTCTTTCCAGCACATGCTAAAAAGAAATGTCCTTGGTGGCACACTAGAGATTTGGAATGATAAGTATGATAGCAAGGGAGATTATGGCACATATCGTGGTAGGATGGTATGAAAATTCTGATCCATTTCAATCTTAGTGCTTGCATTAATTGCCCAATCTATGTAGAACACTTGTGGAATTGTAATAGGTAGCATTACATGTTGCCGCCTTCTTGACATATATTTGGCATTTTGTCTTAATAATTCAGGGCATAATTTAAAGTGCATGTTGCTTTCACTAATAACCCAAGACAAAGCAAACATTGGAAAAGGTTTGATACTGTTGTTTTTTGTGGTTGGTCCTGCACAAGGGATGTCTGTGGTGCTGGCGAATAAAAGGTAGCACAATTTAGAGACTTAAGTACTTAACCTGATTCTGGGCTTGAACCTTTTATACATCCTTTTCCTTTCAAAATTTAATCATGTGTTGTTTTCCTGCATCCAATTATCTTATGCTACTGCTTCAAAAATGTTGGTACTAGTTGTAGTAATGGTTTATCAAGGGAAGTTGATGTGAATATGGGTTGGTGAGGATTCAGTTCTGCTGCATAGCTACTCATATGCTTCTGTATTTGATGCATGGACATTTATTTGCACAATAAGATGATTCGTTTAAATGCTACTGTTCTACGTCAGCATGGGCAAAGCTTTCTATTAGCACCTATTTTGATTGCGCTGATACAGTGCCACTGTCTGCTATTGGCATCATGTCAGTGCTTTTATTTATCAGAATAGCTGTTTGCAGTAAAAGTTTGTAAATTTTTTGGTGTAATTTGTGTTGGTGCAGACTGAGCTTGTTCGGTTGGTTGCTTCTTATAGGCCTTCTTTGGCATCCATGAAGATAGCCCAAAGAATAGATTCAGTTTTTAGGAGCTACATTAATACCTCCATACCTACTAAGGTGGGTTCTGTATACATATTAGATATCTTAGCTATTTTCTTGGAGAATAGTTTCTTGTTCATGTAAACTTTATTGGCATGCATATAGAAATCTGAGGTGTTCGGCCTCTAAAGAAAGGGTTAACTTGTTACTTATTTTGATTTTTCTGTATGATGCTTGTCCATCTTAGTTTCTGTAATAACATTTACAGGATCCAACACTATTGGAAAGCACACAGCTGGCTTTAGAAACAGTTGTTGCTTCAGTTTTTGATGGACCATATGATTCTGGTGATCGCAACTCTCCTGAAGTTCGGCAAGCATTTCATATGATACAAGGTTGTACAGCTGCTTTCTGTCTTGTTATGCCTAGAAAATTTCATGTCCTTCGAAGCTCTTATATGCTGTGACTTGTAATAATATTCAGGCTCACTGCAACAACTTCTTACTCTGAATGTACGAGAACCAACTTTTGTAAAACTCCTTGGACGCCACTTCGATGCCCTTGGTCCATTTCTAAAGTACTTTCCAGATGCAGTGCACAGTGTTATCAGAAACCTTTTTGAGTTGTTAACATCGCTTCCTGTTGCTGCTAATGTACGAGTAGAATCCCTTCTATTTCATTCTAATGTCCTTGTTACAGACTACGCAGCCCTTAGCTTCATGCTTTGCTTGATGGTTCCTTTGGTCATATGCTTTGCTTGAGACTTTACTAATGGCAGGACCCTGCAAGTAATTCACGTGCAGCAAGGTTGGAAATCTGTACATCCTTTATTCGGATTGCACAAGCTGCCCATGGAAGCTTGCTTCCACATATGAAGGTCATCTCACAATTCCTTTGAATTAGCCATAAACCCTTAATGATTGTACAATACTGGATGTAGCATGTTTTGGGCTTCTTTTCTGTGGTCTTAAGAGTGTTTAACCCTGATATGGCAGATCATTTTCCTCAACCAGTCTGCTCACTGGAAGTTATTTTCCTCACCATAGGATGAGCGACTCTCTTTCTTTTCAAAGTGCATCGGGACTATGCATTCCTTTTACCAATACTAGTCGATTTCAAGTTCATGCATGTACAAGAGGTGTTAATTACTTACATCTCTGTGCACCAGCTGCATGTTGTCTGCATGCATGCAAGTGCATGGGCATGTTGGCGTTCCATGCATACAAGTCGCCATATATGTTGAAATACATGAGTGTTCCACAGATCATGTTAACGTAGTTGTCTAAACTAATGATTGAGGTGCCTCGTCCATCTTTCTTCTTTTCATTTAAAAGATATATCTCACTCTGCTATCAGTTTACAATAGATGAACTTATGATTTTGGGATCAGTGACTTTACGTTAGTTTCATATGGATATCTGAAGGCCGTCATGATTCTGGTGGAGTTAAAGCAAACTTCATTAGAAGTAACTACATGAGAAGCGGATCCCCTCTTGCTCTGCTGCTTGTGGACCCTATAAGGGTCCCATAGATATCTGGCAGGGTATCCAAAAACTTTTGTACACGGATAGCAACTGCTACTTATGGACCCCAGGAGGGTCCCATAGATATCTGGTAGGGCATCGAAAAACTTTTGTATGCAGAAAGGAAGACCAACCATAGATGAAAATATGATTTAGTAATCAACGACTGTACCTAATTCCATATGGATATCTGATTTTTCGTCATGAATGTGATGGGGCTTTGCAAGCATCATGAGAGAAGTAGCTACATGAGAAATGGAGCCCCTCTTGCTATGTACATCCTTTATTCGGATTGCACAGGCTGACTATGGAAGCCTTCTTCCGCACATGAAGGTCATCTCACAATTCCTTTGAATTAGCCGGAAACACTTAATGATTGTACAATACTGGGTGTAGCATGGTTCGGCCTTCCTTTTGGTGGTCCTAAGAGCATTTAAGCCCAGTATGACAGATCATTTTCCTGAACGGATCTGCTCATTCAAAGTGATTTTGCTCACCATAGGATTATTGTCTCCCTCTCTCTTTTCAAAGTGCATCAGGACTATGCATTCCTTTAACCAACAGTTTCATGCATGTTAAACAGGCTTTAATTTCTTGCATGTCTATGCACGAGCTGTGCCTGTGTGTCCATATGCATGTGTGTGCATGTGCATGTTTGGTTTCATTGCATATAAGTTGCTATTTATGTTGGCCTACATTAAGTGTTCCACAGATCATGCTTACGAAGTTGTCTAAACTGATGATGATTCCGGTGCCTTGTCCATGTTTCTTCTTCTCATTTAAAAGATAGATCTCATTCTGCTGTTATTTTAGTAGATGAACATATGGTTTCGTGGTCAATGACTCGCTATATATCTCATTCTGATGGTCATCATGAATCTGTTGGAGCTAAAGCACGTGTCATGAGAGAAGTGGCTACATGAGAAACGGAACCAGAACAATAAAGATATTCTATCCTTATGGAACGCTATGTCTCTTTCTTTGGCTTCGGAATGCATATGGAAGGCTCTAGCAGATATTCTATCCATTCAAGAGACGTCACCTTTTGGAAAACAATGTGTTGACAAACAAAATGTGTCTGAAACTAATGGAATCAGAACGTTAAAGATACAAAATCACCATCTAGATTTGTGTCTATATTGTGTCATTCTAGTATCCGATATGCTATAAACTCGTTTCATATCGTACGATACGATTTTTTCAACAATGTTTTTGTGTAGTCGACTCTATATAAAGGGTCTCAGGAGAGAGAGATTTAGGCATCAACTAAAACTAGATAAGTATTTTATTATCTTTGGTTCATATTTCTCTTGGATTGTGCTCGGTCGTTTGATATCGAAGGCGACGAATAAGCCTAAAAGTTAGCGAAACCCACGGCTTGAAGACATTTGTGCATCACCATCTTAGTTGTAGAAGCTTGTATGGAGTGCTGCATCAACAAGGTTAAAGTCGAGAGCATGATTGTTCCAGTCTCTAGAGGCCAACATCTTAAAAAGTCTCCAACTCCAATATTGTGGTGGTTTACTTGTTGATTTTCTTACCTATAGTCCTTGAGAGCTTCACATAGAGTACCTATCTCAAGTAGGGAAGAAGCATTCAGGAGAGAAAAAAGCTTTATGCCAACATTAAAAGGTATCACTTTCTTACTACTAGTGTTATATTTTACGCTATGCTTTGAGCTAAGGGCATTGATCCGGGGATGGTGAAAGCTATTACAAGTTGGTCAACTCCTACAAATCTACATGGCATTCGTAGTTTTCATGGGTTAGCATCAATTCTTTGGGGATTAATGGATGAACTTAGTGTTGAAAGAAATTTTATTTACACGTAGAAGAAACAAACAGAGAATTACAATTTTGATTTAGGAATCACTTCCGAATCACACAACCTCATGTTGTGTCTCTTGGCAACCTTCGTAGTTGCTGCTTGTTTTTACTTATCTAAAAACCTAAGCTAAACCAAATATTTATAGATCTTTTATAACTTAAAGGATTATTTTGCCCTTACTTAAGTATACTTAATAATTGAACCAGAAAATAACAAGAATGGATCCGATATCTAGAATCCGATATTACTCTTTATCTATTGATCTCTTCCAACATCTCCAACACTCTCCCTTAAGTTGAGAGAAATATCCTGATAATTCTCAACTTGTTGAGCATGAATTGTAGGATTCCTTTAAGTACTCCCTTAGTTACTATATCTGTTGGTTGATCGCATGATCTCATATATATTAACTTAAATTCTCTATTATTCACTTTTTCTCGAATAAAATGGTAGTCAATCTCTATATGTTTTGTTCTCTCATATTGAACTGGATTTGAAGCAATCTAAATAGGTTATTCATATTAAATTGTTATAATAACGATTTCACCTGGAGATCTTCAAACGTCTCTTATGTATGGCTCTGTACTCAGCTTCTGCATTAGATCTTCCAACTATTTTCTATTTTTTTGCTTTTTCAAGATATTACATTTTCACTAATTTTTGTAATGTATGATGATGTGGACTTTCTATCTTCTTTAGATCCTTCCCATTCTGTATTTGTAAACATTTTAATGTTTAGATGTCCTTCCTTGGAGTAAAGTATTTTATTTCTTAGGGTTGACTTTAGGTATCTCACAATTCTACACACAACTTCTATATGATACTTTGACAATTGATGCATAAATATGCTTACAATACTAACTGCATACGAGATAGCAGGGCGTATAATAGTTAAATAGATAAGTTTACCAACTAATCGTTGATACCTCATAATGTCCTTGAATATTTTTGATTCATGTGAATTTAACTGATGATTAACTTCAATTTCACTAGGCTTGCAATCAGCCATATTTGTATCCTTTAACAAATCATTTCTCTAGGTAAGAAAAATACCTGCCTTGATATCCTTTGATAGACAAATTATTGGGATCATAGCATCACTATCCCCTTTATCAATAGGATGATAATTTTTTCATTCTTGTGCACATGACTGATTAAAACTATTGATTGAAATCAATAGGTACAATGAGTAAAAGATGCACACAACAAAGGAAAATAAAGAAGAAGGAAATAGGGTGATGCACAACCCCTTCTTGGGTGGCGGCTCACCTTTTCTTATTTTGTTTCCTTACTAAACCTAATGACAACATTAACTTACTTTCTAACTTGAAAGACACTTATATCCTTACTATGTATTACTTAAATACAAAACAACAACAACTAAGCCTTTTCCCGTACTAGACGGGGTCGGCTAACTATGTATTACTTAAATAGGATGATAATTTTTTCATTCTTGTGCACATGACTGATTAAAACTATTGATTGTAATCAATAGGTACAATGAGTAAAAGATGCACACAACAAAGGAAAATAGGGAAGAAGGAAATAGGGTGATGCACAACCCCTTCTTGGGTGGCAGCTCACCTTTTCTTATTTTGTTTCCTCTACTAAACCTAATGACAACATTACACTTACTTTCTAACTTGAAAGACACTTATATCCTTTTCATATTCCTCAAGTTGGGAGGAATATGTTTTAAGACTTTCAACTTAATGCACAATTTGTCCAATGTGGGTTTTGAGACTGCCTTGGTGAGGATATCTGCAATATGGTCTTTTGACCTCACGTGTTCCACTTGTATCACCTTATTTTCAATCTTTTCTCTTACGAAGTGGCAATCCATTTCTGTGTTTAGTTCTCTCATGTTGTAAAGGGTTTGTAATAATGTGTATTGCTGCTTTCTTATTTGTATATAGAACTATTGGAAGCTGAATTTTTCCTTCAAGTTCAATAATTAAGGAGATTAACTATAGACCTTCACTAGTTACATGCGCTACAACCCTATATTTGTGATTTTTAAAGTCATTCATATAGACATGGCAGGTTTGAAACCATCGATTCTGGTTATCCTGGAAGTTGGAACCACTGGTTCTAGTTGGGATGATTTCAGTTTGAGTTTGGAATTGTCAAGAACGAGTAAGAATTATTAAAAATATTACAATTAAATAAATATCATAATCAATAATTTGGAATCATCGGTTTCTGTTCCACCCGATTTCGATGAGTTTAAGAAAAAAATTAATAGAAAATTAGAACTATGGAGAGAGTGAGAACTCGGATGACTTTACTCTCAAAGTGGGAAGATCTGGCTTGAATCGAATTTGGTGTCCCGAGCATTTGTGGGGTTCCATGTATAGGTGGATTAGAACTAAAGGTCAAATGAATGATGGTAAGCTCATGTCATTCATGACTTTATATATATAAACCAGTGTTATCCGTATCGCACCATACGTATCGTATCGTGGGAAGCGACGATACGGGCGATATACCCAAATTTTTTTTTTCAATTTTTTTTTCATTTTTTTTTTCAAATTTTTTTTTTTCAAAATTTTTTTGCATGTTTCTGCCCTCTCTTCTCCTCTCTTCACTTCCCTTTAAGGCATCCTCCAATATGCTTATAATTTGGGTTTAAAATTTCATTTATTTAATAAAAATAATGTATAAAAAAAAATTTATGACAAAATCATTTCCCTTTCTGTTATAACTTTTAGGTATATTTTTGCTAACAGTTTCTAATTTCATAAGATCGTAAACAATTAAAAACATTTAATTCTCTCGGTTCATTGAGTAGGGATTTCACAACTTCACTATTTTAGGGTTCACATTACATGACTTCCATTGAGTTGAACATGATCAATGTGTGTGAGGCTTAACTCAGTCTGTGAAGTGAGAAATGAAGCTCATGCATTAGTTAAAAAGCTAGTCTCCAATAAGAGAAAAAGGGGACATCATCAAGTAATAATATCACATCATTGAGGTGTCATAGACTCAATAATCAATGAAATGGAGCTCTTTGTTTTGCTCACATATGAAAATTAGCAAATATGACAACTACATGTACAAAGATAGCAGTTTGTTAATTTTGATATATTACATGAGTGGATTATGGAAGATAACGAAGAAAATGCACTCCTAAGTCCTGACTGAAGAAGACATTGCATGAATTAATTTGAAGTTCAACAACATCATCAAGGAGAAGATGAAGATTATTTAGTTAATGATCCCGATACAAATTTACAATATGTAAAATATAAATGTATTTCATTTTTTGATTCAAAATATATAATTTTGGATGCAATTGTTCAATATTAAATGTTCAATTTGTGCTAAACTTTGCATTATATAAATTTAAAGCAATTACCAGATTTTTCCAAAATTTTCCAGAATTTTCTTGATTTTTTTCGGATTTTTACTAATTTTATTGATTTTTAAAATATTTTTTATAGTTTTTTAATATTAAAGTACGATACGATACGATACGCCCGTATCGTGGAGCCCAGCGATACGCGATACGATACGCGTCAGACAACACTGATATAAACCATGTTGAAGGTCTACATGTATATAAACTTTATATACATAGATTCTGCCCACATAATATTTTTCACTCATCTTCATCCATGATTTTTAGGTGGTATGATTATAATTTTAAAAAATTAAAGAGCTTTGAAAAAGTATAAAGAATATTTTTATATTCTTTATTACACTCAAACTGCCTAGAAACAATAGGTGGGCATGAGTGGACGCTTGAGAGGATCCAATCTCTCTCTATCCCCCTCTCTCTCTAATGGGTTGGTTCTCATGATTCAGGTTTAATACTATAATTAGGAATTAAACCACCAAGTTTTTTCTACTAAAACTGAATCGAACCAAACCACCAGTTTGGTTCAGTTCTAGCAGTTCCATCAACACCCTTAGAAGAAAACAGAAAATTAGAGGGCCTTAATACAATTTGGTATCATACCTGATTACTTGTGCATATGTGTTGCTCATCCTTACAAACGACTCAAAGTGTTTGGCTTATCCTCATTGACTCCCCAAAAGGCTTTTAGAACATTTAGATTTCCTTTCTAGATGGTATTAGACAGAGGTAGCCCTATAGTATTCGGACCCCCGAGTATTGAACCCTTGATCTGCTTTAGCTTGAAAGGCTTTTAGGGAAAACCCTAGCCAGGTGACGGACCCATGCCCATGCTCGGTGGAACCCTAGTCATACAAATTGAAAGAGTATTTATTATTTGCTTTTGTAAGCACAATTATTGATGAAGATGACAACTACCGAGCCTTCTACACTGAAGAACAACATTAACCTTACCTTATGCTTTAATCCTTGCCATCTTCCTTTAGCTCACAGCAGATATTCCCCATGTAAGAACAGAAAGCGTGTATACGAGTGTTTCCCTGGTTTCCCACAGCTGGTTTTGATTCTAGGGAGGTTTCTTTTCTTCTCTGTTTCCTTTCACTCTAGTATGAGTTTCAATACAAAGCAATGCTTGGCTCCACATCCTGAATATCCAGGTTGGTATGGAGCTCCTATCTGGCTATTACAAAATAAATTTATATACATTGTAATTCGTATACATTGTATAGTTTTTTACCTACACAACAATCAGACATATCTCAAACCCATGTTTGTAACATGTTTTGAGAATAGATCCTCTGTTATGCCTTTAGTCAAGGGCTATGTCACACGGGTGCGGGTGCGGGTGCAGGTGCGGGATACGGCAAATTTTCAAAAATTTGGGTGCGGCGACACGGCTAGGGTATATAATATTATATATATTATATATTCAACTAATTCAAGTTAAAAGCCTAGAACAAGTGAGACATCAATTAACATAAGAATATGATGACAACAATAAGTACACAACTTTATATTAAAGCAGAACAAGTAAAGAACTACCTATGTTATATCAATAATATTATCATAATATCATTTATCAACTATGAACAATATTAATGTTTGATAAATGAAATGAAGTAATGAACATGTACCTGATAAATTATAGATCTTCACTATCAACAATATCATCAACTGAAGGGACTATTGGATCAGTGAGTTCCATATTAAGAGTATGCAAATCTTGGTTGTCATCTAAGTGATATTTCTCTGGGTTTGCATCCCAATATTTTGATGCTCCTTCACTGCAATATATGCAAATAAATAACAAAAAAAGATCAACAATAATCATCATGATGCAAGCAAAGAAAACAATTTTAAAAGATTAGTAATTTTTACCTGTACTCAACATTAGATCGTGAAACCAATCTCAGATTTGAATGGACATAAACCAAGTCTTCTGCACGACTACTTGATAGATTGTTCCTTTTGATATTGTGAATTTGAGAATATGTACTCCAATTTCTTTCACAACAAGAAGAAGTAGCAGGTTGAGATAATAATTTTGATGCAAGCTTTTGAAGAAGAGGCATCTCAAATCCATAACATGCCCACCAATCTAGTGGATCTTGATAATCCCTTGCTTCCAGTGCTTCTAATGAATCAAGTCTGGCACAAGAAAACTTTCCATATTCAGAATTTACTTGCCTAAGTAAGTATGAGTCACGATTAATCCTTCCCAAACACATTTGTCTATTCTTTGCTATTTCAGGATCTTGATTAGGAGGACAACGCCCAATGCTCTCATGCAACCATTTCTTCCCATAATATCTTGGATTTAAAGAATGTGCTAAACAATGTAAGGGAGTGTTACTTTTGTCCCATCTTGATACTAATATAGAATGGATATGATCATAAAATGTTGATGTCTCATGAAGTTCTTTTCCCTCATGCTTTAAAATTATTGACTCAACTTTTTCAATCATGGTATCCCACATTTCATAAACTTTATGAAGCATTGGTTCATCTTTATCAACTTCTCTCAACATCTCCCACATAGGCTCTGTGAATTCAAGAAAATATGATACTTTATCCCACCATAAATCATTAAGAATAATAGTCTTCACTACTTGGGCCTTTGTTTGATCTTCAACCTTGTTACCACGGTATGCATCCCAACTTGGATCAGTAACCATCTGAATCAATGATGTCTTTATTGTGTTTAATCTTTTTACCATCACAATCAAAGAAGCAAAACGTGTTTCTGCAACCTTCAACAACTTTAAATGAGAATGTCTATTGAATATCGCTGAAATTAAATGGTGATTCATTACAAAATTCCTTATCTTCATACAATCTGTTGCCATATCTTCAATCCATGAACACAATTCATATGCATGAAGATTATCTTTATCTTCTGATGGCTTACATATACGAGAAAAAGCCAAATTTAAACTGTGAGCTACACTAGGTGTCCAAAAAATGTGTGGATACTCACCTTTCAAACTTAACCCTGCACTTTTGCAATTAGCTGCATTATCAATGATTATTTGTACAACATTATCTGGTCCAACACTCTTAATAACTTCTATAAATAAATCTTTCAAGTATCCTGCAGTTTTAATTTCTCCAGATGCATCAACCGACTTCAAAAATATTGGCCCACTAATTGAATAAGCAATGAAATTAATGAGTGGACGCCTTTGAATATCACTCCATCCATCAGAAACAATAGAAACACCATTAGTTTCTCATGAAAACTTCTTATGTTTTAAAAGTCTTTCAATATTGGCTTTTCTTCTTGAAGAATAATGGTTCGCAATTTTTCAGAACTTGGAGGAACATAACCATGTAAATTACAATTAGCCAATGAAGTGACAAGATCTTTCCAATATGGATTTCTTGCTACATTAAAAGGAAGTGAACTTGAAAAGAAAAATCTTCCAACCTTTCTATCCATCTCCTCCCTTCCAACTACATTAAACGATTTTTCAATTGCTCCTCCTCTAAAACCTTTAAATTGACTTTGGATTAACTTTCTTTTCTTTTCTGCATCTTCTTTGTATCCACCAAATAATGGAATATTTGTTCCTTTTTCACTCCTTTCGTTCTTCTTTTCATACTCATCTTGCTTTTTCATTAATTGTCTTCGTAAATCTTCATCCACATTCGGACATGCTCTTATACCATGTTTTGATAATTTTAAAAGATGTGCCTTCACTCTGGTATATGATCCTGTAAATTTATGTTGCAAAATTTACACATAAAATGTGTATTACCTCCACCACCTTCGTATAATTCTCCCTTTTGTACGTGCATCCACAATGGTGCATCATCACGAGGTATTGAAGGTTTTGAAACTTTTGTTGTTGATCCTGAACTTGAAGGAACACTTCCACCAGAACTCTCAGTAGGGCCAGTACCAATTGATACTCCTTTTCCTTTTCTATTGTCGGCCATTTTTAGGATTAACCCAATCACAATTTCACAATCTGATTGAAAACAAAATATCAAAAACAAACAAATAGGAGATGGAGTCAGTCATAGTCATAACTCATAAGTCATAACATTGACATTTGACAAATGACAATTGACATACCAGTAAGTTCCAAAAGGCTTACTTAAACAGTTAACAGTTAGCACTAGCAGTTACCACTTACCACATTAAGATTAAGCAATTAGAAATTTAAAATATGAGTCAGCCAAATTTGATGGGCACGTAAGAGATGCAATTCACAATTGACATGCTATGCTACATGCTGCAAATTAGACAATAGACATGAATAAGCCAAATTCGACCCGGTGAGCAAAGTTGGCAGAGGTGGATGGTGACATGATATGAGAAAGTAGAATTTTCGTTGACCTCCCATGAGTCATGACCATGATCAGATCTTGCCTAACCAGATAAAAATTGGCTAGAGATAACACTAATGAACATAGTAAACTGCACGTATTGAAAATGCAATTGCTATATGCGAAGTTATCATATACTGCACTAGATTGAGAAAGTAGAATTTTCGTTGACCTCCCATGACCATGATCAGATCTTGCCTAACTAGATAAAAATTGGCTAGAGATAACACTAATGAACATAGTAAACTGCACGTATTTAAAATGCAATTCCTATATATATATATATATATATATATATATATATATATATATATATATATATATATATATATATATATAGGAACTGAAATTTCACAACCTTAGGTTTTTTCTCTTGGCTTAAACACGATTTGTTAAATGGTGCTTTATATTTCAGGTATATCTGTTTTTGCAGAAACAAAAGGCACCCTTGGTGGGCTGACTTCTTACAAAACGTTGATTATGCAAATTCCATATGTAGAAGAAGATTACTCCATCGCGTGATTCACTATATACGTAGAAGAAGATTACTCCATCGCGTGATTCACTATATACGTACAAGAAGATTACTCCATCGCGTGTACGTTTAGATGCCAATGGGATCGATCGAGGTCACTGAGCTAGCGTGATTCACTAGACAAGTACAAGGAAAATTACTGCTTAATCATGTGTATTAGATGTCAATGACCAGAATATTTCTAGGAAACCTTCCTTGCATATTCTCTGTTTTTTACTGATCATATTTGATGTCTGTGGATTAGGTGGATGGTGACATGATATGAGAAAGATGGGAAAAGAACAACAAGAACAAGCGCTGTTCATGCCAGCAGCGAAAGAATCGATCAAGATGCAACCCAAGATCACTACACCAATACTTCTAAAATGAAAGAGAACCTCGTCGATGCAACTCGTGTTGCCAGTGGAGAAGGATCTTCAGTCGCAGTGGAGAACCTTGTTGCCTATCACCAGCAGAGAACCGCTTCAAGCCTTCAATGGAGAACCTCGTCGCTTATCACCAGCAGGCAGCAGATGGAAAGTTGCAGAGTTGAGGAAAGCGGTGCGATTATGCGAGCGGCGAGTCTGAACTGAAGATAGAAGACCTTAACGAGTCTGCCCTAAATCGTGGACGACTATGGGCTTGAGTACGTTGACCGCACCAGAAATTCAGTAAGACACGTTGACCGTGTTGATAAATGATGACACGGTGTCGGTGCCGCACCGACACGGTGTCAGTGTCGGCGTCGCACCAGTGTCGACGCCGACACCCCACCTCATAGAGGTGTCTGTGTGTCATAGGTCAAGGGGTCTGGTAAAATATCTTCAATTGGCATGTATGAGATGGATATTTTCTTTCTCATAACCATATCATTAACATAGTGGTATTTTACTATTATATGCTTGTTTTTTAAGTTGTCAACTCCACTCTTGATCAGAATAATTGCTGCATTGTTGTCACAATAAATGACAATTGGCTCGTCGGCTATGTCCAATTTCAAAACTCATATGAAGTGGCTTATCCAAATGGTACTTTTTGCAACCATACAGTAAGCGACATACTCAGCTTCCTATTTATGCAATGCTACACAACTTTGTTTCTTACATGCCCAAGAAATAACTCCTCCTCTAAATAGAAATATTTGTCTTGAGATTAATTTGTTGTTTGCTCCTAGCAAAGTCAGCATCTGAGTATCCTACCACTTTTAGTTCATCTATTTAAAAATACAATTTCAAGTTTTTAGTTCCTTTAAGATATCTTAAGATCCTTTTTACAACTATTCAGTGTTGCCAACCAGGATTATTTTAATATCTACTTACGAGACCACTCTACGCTTGACCTTTGCACCACTAATTGCTTTTTACTCTTCTAAGAGATTAAATTCTCGCAATATAACCTGAAGTGGACTTTCGATTATCTACACAACCTCCCTAATATGCATTTGTATACAATTCCAGGTTAGTGTGTCCATGATTAGAATATATAATCCCATTTTCAAGGGTATTCTTCAAATATCTAAGTATTTTGAACACTGCATCTATATGTGTTTGCTTTGGTGCATGCATGAATATGATAAGAATCCCGATTGCATAGGTTATGTCGGGTCTTGTATTAGTCAAGTATATCAATTTTCCAACCAGTTGTTATTTTTGGTACCTCCTAAGCCGACCCCGCCTAGTATGGGAAAAGGCTTAGTTGTTGTTGTTGTTTGTTGTTGGTACCTCCTAACCTCACCAACTTCTTTGTCCGTATTTATTCCTAATTTATGGTTGATGTCCATTGAAATGTCACTCGGTCACGATCCATAGGTACCTATATCCTTTAATAAATCCATCGTATACTTATATTGGGTAAGGAAAATGTCCTTTTCTTATCTCACTACTTCAATTCTCAAGAAGTAAATTAGGGGGTCCGAGATCTTAATTCAAATAGGTCATGTAATTTCTTTTTCAAGCAGCTGATTTCTTTCTTATTGTCACCTGTCACTATTGTATCATCAACGTATACAATTAATATCCAGATACATTACCCCAATTTAAAGAATAATGTGTGATAATTTCTGCTAATATATCCAAGACTTATATAATACATTTCGCTAAACTTCTCAAACCTTGCATGTGGAGACTATTTCAGTCCATACAATGCTTTTTTCAGAAGACATACATCATTAGGGCCATAAAATTGTCTCAATCCTTGTGGTATCTCCATGTACACTTCATTGAGATCCTCTTCTAAAAACATATTTATAACATCTAATTGTCGTATATTCCATCTCTTATTTACTGCCAAACTGATAAGAATACGTATGGTTGTCATCTTTTTCACAGGGGTAAAGATTTTAGTATAGTTAATCCCGTAAGATTGATTGTACCTCTTGGTTTTTATAGGTTGAGCTTTGTACCTGTCACACTCTCCTGACGGTTTGTATAGTGTACACCTTATTTGCATCCAATAACGTCTCTCCCTCTTAGTAGTTGGTAGAGATACAATCTCCCAAGTGTGGTTTCTCTTTAATGCATTTATTTTCTCCTGCATTGAATATTGTCATTCTTTTTGATGTATTAAGTTTTTGGAATCTCTTTATTTTTTGAATTTACTACAAATGTTTTGTAGGTTTTTGAAGTTTTGCAATAATGTACAAAGTTACTAATGGAACTCCGCCCATGTAAGGGATCACCCTTGCATTGCCGGTCCCAAGCCCGGATAAAGGAGGAGGGTTGTGTTAGGCTTCCGACAGCCAGCGTAAAACTTCGTCGGATTTCTACAACATGGATTACAAAAATTATGAGCATTGCTTTGGGGCGTTCCCGCCTAGCGACGTGCTGCAGAGCTCGAATGCAGTAAGAAGTAAGCAAGGGCCACTACATTTTCGCCCGAATGTAGTGAATCAATTGCAGAGAGGGTTCCCACATCATGGACAGGTGTGGGTAAAGAAGTTAGTCCCGCTACATTGCCGCCCGAATGTAGTGAAAAATTTTCAGAGAGGGTCTCCGCATTTTGATTATGGACGGATGCGGGGGGTAAGGAAGCTAGTCCTAGATAATAAGATTCGTATTGGTTCTTGGAATATCGGAACATTATCGGGTAAGCTAATGGAGGTGGTAGATACTATGATTCGGAGAAAGATTCATATTCTGTGTTTACAAGAGACAAAATGGGTTGGAGAAAAAGCAAAGGAGATAGAGGATACAGGTTTTAAATTATGGTACTCAGGTAAAGAAAAGACCCGAAACGGAGTTGGTATTATCATAAATAAAGATTTAAATGAGAGTGTAGTAGACATACAACGATATGGTGACCGAATCATGACATTGAAATTAGTGTTAGGAGTAGAGGTTTTGAATATAGTTTGTGCTTACGCACCCCAAGTAGGACTAGAAGATAGTATAAAGACAGTTTTTTGGGAAGAGTTAGATAAGGTGTTTCAAAAGATTCCACAAAGGGAGATGATTTGTTTAGGAGGAGATTTAAATGGACATGTCGGTAAAGAGGCATTAGGATATCAAGGGATTCATGGAAACTTTGGTTATGGGGATATAAACGAGGAAGGTAGGGAGATTTTAAATTTTGCTATGTCATTTGATCTCTTTATAGTCAATACAATCTTCAAAAAACGAGATGAACATTTAATTACTTATAAGAGTGGCTTATCACAAACACAAATTGATTACTTTATTTGTAGAAAAAAAGATAGAGCGTGTTGTAAAGATTGTAAGGTAATTCCAGGAGAAAGCTTAACCACCCAACATCGACTTTTAGTTATGGATTTACAAATAAAAAAATGGACAAAGAAGAAAAGAGTGCATCGAGCTATTCGGACTAAATGGTGGAACCTCAAAAATGAGAAAGAAGATATATTTAAACAAAAAGTCCTTCAAGGAGATGTTTGGAATTATGTTGGCACACCCTCTGATATGTGGAACAATATGGCTATACATATTAGGAAAGTGGCAAAAGATGTGTTAGGGGTATCTAAGGGAGGTGTACCGGCACAAAAAGAAGCTTGGTGGTGGAGTGAAGTAGTACAAAACAAAATCAAGGCAAAGAGGGCATGTTACAAATTACATTATGCTAAGAAAACTAGTGAAACTTTAGAAGCTTATAAGAAAGCAAAGAAGGAAGCAAAAAAGGCCGTTAGTGAAGCAAAAGCTAAGATTTGGGAGGACTTATATAAAAAACTCAACTCAAAAGAGGGTGAAAGAGACATTTTTAGGATAGCTAGGGCTAGAGATAAGAAAACTAAAGATCTTAATTATGTTAGATGCATAAAAGACGAGGATGAAAAAATTCTAGTGGCAAATGATGATATAAGAAATAGATGGAAAAACTATTTTTATAATCTTTTTAATGAAAATAACGATGTTAGTATTAGTTTAGGAGATTTAGCCAAGTCAGAAAAGTATATAAACCACAATTTCTACCGACGTATTCAAAAGAATGAAGTCAAAGAGGCTCTTAAACATATGAAGAGTGGTAAATCGGTAGGACCAGATAATATTCCTATAGAAGTTTGGAAAATACTAGGAGAAATAGGAATCACTTGGCTCACAAGACTATTTAATGAAATATGGAAAAACCAAAAGATGCCCGAGGAATGGAGAGCAAGTACACTTATACCCATATATAAGAACAAGGGAGACATTCAAAATTGTGCGAATTATCGAGGTATCAAGTTAATGAGTCATACTATGAAATTATGGGAAAGAATTATTGAACGTAGGTTAAGACAAGTATCAAGTACAACAGAGAACCAATTTGGATTTATGCCTGGTAGATCTACTATTGAAGCGATTCACCTTTTGAGACGTCTTATGGAACATTTTAGAGCAAAAAAGAAAGACCTTCACATGATATTTATTGATCTAGAAAAAGCTTATGATAGGGTACCGAGGGAGGTTCTTTGGAGAACTTTGGAAAAAAGAGGTATCCCATTGACATATATTAACCTTATAAGAGACATGTATGATGGTGCAAAAACATGTGTGAGGACTCATGAAGGAACGACAGACTTCTTTGAAGTTAATATTGGGTTACATCAAGGATCAACTTTAAGTCCATACTTATTTATAATGGTGATGGATGAGTTAACAAAACATATTCAAGATGAAGTACCTTGGTGTATGTTATTTGCAGATGACATTGTATTAGTGGAGGAGTCTAAGGAAAAAGTTAATAGAAAATTGGAACTATGGAGAGAAACATTAGAAAACAAAGGCCTCCGACTTAGTAGAACAAAGACAGAATACATGGAATGTAAGTTTGATCATTTGGCTACTTCAGAGGACATAGAAATTAAAATTGGCACACATTGCATTCCCCAAAAGGAAAGTTTTAAATACCTAGGGTCAATTTTTCAAAGTGATGGAAGAATTGATGGAGATGTTACACATAGAATTAATGCTGGTTGGTTAAAATGGAGAGGAGCATCAGGTATTCTTTGTGACAAAAAGATACCATTAAAATTAAAAGGTAAATGTTATAGAGCAGCAGTTAGGCCTGCCATGTTTTATGGTTGTGAGTGTTGGGCAGTTAATCATCAACATGTACAAAAGATGTCTGTGACAGAAATGAAGATGTTGAGATGGATGAGTGGTCATACAAGAAAAGACCGTATACATAATGAGGTTATTAGAAACAAATTAGGAGTGGCACCAATAGAGGATAAAATGAGAGAATATCGTTTAAGATGGTTTGGACATATAGAAAGAAGATCAAAAGAAAAACCTGTAAGAAGGTTAGAAAACCTAAATTTGGAAAGTATTAAAAGAGGTAGAGGACGACCACAAAAGTGTTGGAAAGAAACAATAAAGAATGATCTAGCTTATTGGGAGTTAACTGCTAACATGGCACACGATAGAGATCTGTGGAAACAAAGAATCCATGTAGCCGACCCCATCTAGTATGGGAAAAGGCTTAGTTGTAGTTGTAGTTGTAGTAGTGTAGTTGTAGTAGTAGTACAAAGTTACTAATGGGATATATACATCTCCTTTTCTCCTTTCGTAGGGCGATTTGTAGATCTTGGACTGGTATATTGGTTGAATCTTACCATCTTCTTCATCAACTAGAAATTTGTTTCGCATGCCTCTCTTTTACACCTTATTAAAAAATTTGTCCTGTTGTTTTTCTTCTCCAATGCTGGATTTTTCTTGAGACACTTCAAGTTCATCTTCATGGTCTTCTTCAATCAGCATCGGTATTAGTGGCTCATCAATCTCAGTTGTTTCTTTAGTCTCCCTTACTGCTATAGTAGTACTTAATTTCATGGAAAGTCACATCTTTGGACACAAAGAATCTCTTTGAGACATGATCATAACACTGATATCCTTTTTGGAATGAAGAGTAACGTACAAATGCACACTTTACAGCTCGTGGATCGAGTTTATCTGGGCCTTGATGATAGACATGGACATAACAAATACATCGAAACACTCTAGGCATTAAGTTAAACAATTTTTCATTAGAAAACAACATTTGTAAATGCACCTTCCCTTCAAGAACTATTGAGGGTGATTTGTTTATTAGGTAGACTACTATAAGGATTGCTTCACCCCATAGGTATTTTGGAGTTGAACTTGCAATCATAAGAGTCCGTGCCACTTCTAGTATATGTCAGTTTTTCGTTCCGTTGCACCGTTCTGTTGTGGTGAGTAAGCACAAAATGTTTGGTGTATTATTCTATGTGTTGCCAAGTAATTTTTTAATATGCCCGATGTAAATTCACCCCCATTAACTGATCAAATCATCTTGATCTTTGCTTGATTCTCAACAAACATGTGAAAACAATGGAAATATCAAACTAACTTCATCCTTAGTTTTCAGCAAATAAATAATAGTAAAGTCATCTATAAAAGAAACAAAATATTTGTATCAAGTAACCGTAGAGATTGGGGATGGGCCCCATACATCAGAATGTATCAAACTAAATGGACTTTGTGTTCTAGATATACTCTTTGGAAAAACAATTCTAAATGTTTCCCTAATTGACATGCTTCACATTCATTAGTAACATCCTTCCTTAATTCCAATCATTGCAGTTGTACAACTCAAATTTTTGCAATCGGTAGGTCCCAAAGACATTGGTGCCATAGTGTCGAGTCTCTTTCACTATGTATCGATTCAGTATTTGCTATTATCCTCTCACTTATACAATCCAACAACTCTTTTACCAACTCCAATGATCTTTTTCTTTTTTAGTTCATGAAACACACAATAAGAAGCAAAGAAGTATATAGTATAGTTTAATCTTGTAGTTAATGCGCTAATCGATAATAGGTTCACTGAAATTTGTGGGACATAAAGTGCTGGATCTAATAAGCCAGGGTTGTCCATAACTTTCCTCTCCTTCTTATTGGGATGAATGAATAATGAGCGATTCTTACGTTTTCATGCAACTCTCTATAATCAAACAAACCATCCATGGAGTTCACATGCATCTAAATCAATCACCCAATATATATGCAATGAGGAATCTAAATCAAACACATTTTCGTTGGGCCCTACTTGGTCATATGAAGTGATAGCCATAATCGCAAGAATTCTATCTGAAGAAGAAGTGGAAGATGCAGTTGATGCTTAAGTAATTCGCCCCTCTAGGCCCTCCAATCTTTTTAAGATCATGACTAGTGTCATCTAATTTAATGTTGACAAACGAATCACTTCCATCAATTTGCCTTAGCCGATTTACCATGGTTCAATCGATGCTTCAATTTTTTTTGGATCAAACCTGAATAATGGTTTGACCACACAAGATCTTGAGGAGAGGTTTCATTGGCTGATATGTTGCTCCTTCCTTGATGTTTGGTGCATAACTACAACCCGATTTGCCTGCTCTGATACCATATAGTTCTTTTTATAGTGCTTTTTTTTTTTCAAACCCCTTCTTGGGTGGCGGCTCACCTTTTTCTTATTTTGTTTTCTCAACTAAACCTGATGACAACATTAAACTTATATAGTGCTTTTTAACTTGAAAGACACTTATACTGTTACTAAGTATTACTTAACATATTGCTGAATTACATAAAATCTGGTACCCTTCCATTGTATTTCGGGTCCTACAATAGAAACAACGTCCCATTGGGTGATTATAAAATACTTTAGGGGAAACTATAAAGTACTTTCTCAATTGGGTGCTATATTGTCATGTATCTTTAGGGCAATCGCTTTATTTGCTAGACAAAGGTCAAAACCGCTTTTGACTGTAAGCGCTATGGTACTCCGCTTGAGATAAATAAGGTTCTGGCTGTTTCAATAATATGTTTGTCGGCTGTTTTGTTCCGTTCTTGGTGATAAGACATTCCTCTTCAAATGATTTTGCAAGTCCAACATAATTCCACCTTTAGACTCCACTCTGAAATCTTTGTTTGTTTCATATTGATTATTCTACAAGACAATGCAACATTATCTGCTTCTTAAAAACCCTTAGCTTTGCCACTCAATAAATATATTCATGTATACCATGTAAAGATATATAAAGACCACATGATAGATAACCCTTCATGTTTACATATAACTTCAAAAGATTTTTGTCATATAAATGTTCTTTTTTGAAGTGGTGTGCGCTCCATTTTGACCTTATGACAATCTCTAGAGAAAATGTAACTTGATGAACTTTAATCAAAGGATAAAAGTTCTTTTTATCACAATTACTCAATCTCTTACTCCACGATATGCATCATTGTTGATGCATTATAACTGACAAAATTTGAAACTTATAGATTAACTATTATATATGGTCTTCTTCTCTTTGGGAAACTCAAATCACCTTCATGAAGAGGCGATCTTGCACTGTGCAATCTTCCAATTAGAAAGATACCATAGTCCATACAACTATTAGCAGAAATATGAGAGACATGCAACAACTTAAATTTACCTTTTCCTATGGTCCTATCCGTCATATAGACACATTAATGAAAACCTTATTTGTGCAGTTGCATAATTTTTTCCCCTTACAGGTCATATGAAAGGAAGTTCAAGAATCAAGAATGATGGATGTTCCTTGAGATAATAAGTGAAAAATATAGTGCCAGAGATAGATCCTTTATAATCACCTTTTTCCTAATTATTTATGCTTTTTCTTGCAGTCTTGGGAATATCGGGATTCAATCTCTCTCATCATCTGTAATGACAACTCTTATTCTCCTCAACGGCTTTTTTGTCACATGCCCATTCTCTTTAAAATTGAAGTAGATGACTTCTTTATTTCATCCTTACCTTCTAATTCATGATTGCCATTATTTTTGAAATAAGGTGATCTCTAGGGTTTCACGTTGACCTCTGGTCTGGATGTTGACAACACTGCATGTTTTACTCTTAATTTATTCTTGCTTCTGCCATGGTTAAGTCAGGCTGAAACTAGTTGGGTTTAGGAGATCTTCTGTATCTTAGAACCTTATAATGTGCTGGCCCCTGGTCAAACAAACAAACAGAAAGGCAGATATATATCAAGACCTAACTAACGACATTCTATTAGGACCTAGACACGGTCAATAAAAAATTTCATTTTAACAGAAGTGTCCAGGTACCATCCCACTACATGCAGTCAATGGTTGCCATGAGCGAGCTAGCATCAGAATCATATTTGTGATACATTTCTTCATCAATTCGAAGAGTCAAACCTGTTCCATTCTCACAGGAGATTGCAGATATGGTGTCTTATCTCCAAGTAGAGGGGCGATTACTTCGTGGGGAGCACAACATTTTAGGGGAAGCATTTCTTATAGTTGCTTCTGCTGCTGGGTAATTATCCTGAGTTCCAAGTTTTGACTAGCTTGTTGATCCTTAGATTCTTGTTCTACATATCTTGAGCATAGAGAGGTATTTAGCCTTTGGCATTTTCAGGAGTCAAGCTCAGCAGGATGTCTTAGCTTGGTTACTTGAACCCATCAGCAAAGATTGGACGCAGATAGACTGGCAGAATGTATATTTATCTGATCCAGCAGGGCTGGTCTGCTTGTTTGCAGATAATTCACCAATGTGGTCTGTCTTTCACTCTGTTACATTCTTTGAGAGAGCCTTGAAAAGGAGTGGTATAAACAGAGATAACTCAACGTTGCAGAATGGTTCTGAGCAGAGCCATCCAATTGCACCCCATTTGCCATGGATACTTCCTCCCCTTCTAAGGGTAAGTCTCTATCATGATTTTCAGCATATGCTTTGGCATTAAGTAATTCAGTGATTTGACGATTGTGTTCATTAATGTTGCAGTTGCTTCATTCTGTTCATTCTCTGTGGCCTCAATCAGCAGCTCAGGCTTTGCCTATTGCTATAAAAAACGCAATGAATATGAGGATAATAGAGCAAGCTAATCCACTTGGGGATGGAAGTTCTAAATTGTTAAAAGATTCATCATCTCTCACAGATGTGTCTCTTGTTGGCACAAACGTGCAAGAAACAGTACAGATAAATGAAGCAAACATAAGAAATTGGCTGAAAGGAATCAGGGAAAGTGGGTAAGTACAATTTGCAACCAGTAACTCCTTTGTGATTTCTAATAATTGAGTGGGATATTTTAAAATTTTCAAATGAAGCAACTGTAAGTTTTGGCTTTTACACCCTGAGGCCCTTAGTGTAAATGTGGTCTACTCTGAAGTCTTGTAATTGAAATCTACTTTGTCAGTTCCCTTGTCATGAAGTTGCTAGTTCCAAGTTCCTGTATGTGAACAATTTAAGTAGCGTTGGGTTGCTTAAGTTCTCAAGTCGATATCCAGATGCTTTCGTCAGGAAATACTTTTTTAGTTACAAAACTAATTCAAACTCCGCCCATGTGAGGGATCACCCTTATGGCCCGGATAAAGGTGGAGGGTTACGTTAGGCTTCCGACAGTCAGCATAAAACTTTGTTGGATAACCATGGGTTCTACAAATTATGATATGGCTTTGTGGAAACAAAGAATCCATGGAGCCGACCCCATCTAGTATGGGAAAAGGCTTAGCTGCAGTTGTAGTATACAAAACTAATTGACGAACCTGTCATTCATTGAGAAACTTCTGCAGGTACTAAAAGCATATAAAATTTTTAAAGATGTTTAACTACAAGATGGTCTCTTTCTTTAGTGTAAAATTGTGAATTCACTCTGTCCACACGTGCTTCCGTCTTACATTCCTCTTTGAGTGCATGTTCTTTAAGCATCTGGTTTCCTTCTAATAAATGATATCTTCAATACTCGCTTGGTATGACCATCCAGTTCATATTTTACTGTCACATACTAATTCTTCACCAAATTATAACCAATTGAAAGTACTTTGATCTATCATAAGTACAGAAGTGTTTTCCAGCATTAAAAAAATTACAGCACAGCTGGCTGTTGCTAAGAGGTCACAAATCCAAATCACCTACAAAAGTATAATTTCAAATATTGGTATCACAATCAGCGTCTGGCTACCAGGATTTGGGGCATAATCACGTACTATCTTCAGCCGTTACTTGGGGAGTTTTTCTTGGCAGTTTCTTTCTAGCGGGACTGGAATTTTTGGACTACAGTCCTTAATTTATGAAAACGTGGAAAAATCATTTCAGACATTGTGGCCTCCCCTTTCTTAAAAAATGAGAAATAAAGGTCACCCCTCAGATCCCTGACTTGTATTTCTAGAAAATTTATTTCTGTAAAAACGTTCCACTCACTTATATGTACCTGGTTTGACAACTGAAACCCTCATTTGTTCCTGGCTCTTCCCCTCCGGTTTCTGCATCTCCCCCACTGTTTCTGCGTCATATTTCCTCTTTCTCTCTCATTTTGTGTTGACTCTCTCTATGAAAGATCCCTAACACACTCAATGCCATGATTTTTGTCTTTGTCTCATGATTTCTCTCTCTCCCTCTTACTAGGAATTTTGACTGCCTCATGTTCATCTTAAAATATTTTATTGTTTCTCCTAGAGACATTTTTCGTATTTACAGCAGTTGTGGAGAAAACCATTGGTGTGGTAATTATCCACCACTCACTTCTGTCAAATAATTTGGATTGAGATTATGTAGAGACAAATGCAATGTAATGCTTTCTTTGGAAATGTGGAGATGGTGGTTTGGCTTTGAGGGTTCTATTTTATTTGCTTGACAAATTGCTATAATCAAGGACAAACTAGTGCATCTCTTTGGCTTGCATGTCAATCTGATTTATGTTTGCTTTGTTAGAAAATGAGTCGCTCAAGCTCGGTCCTGACAGGCACTAGCTAGTTGGGCTGTCAAGGCCAGGGCCCCAGGGCCACTACAAGGCATATCGAGATGGACTGTCACTACATTCGTGAAGAGTATCTACAAGACAATTTAGTATTATAGTTTGTAAAATCAGAGTATTAGCTTGCCAATGTGTTTATCGAGTCTCCTCAATTTTAGTTTTTGATTCACGAACTTTAGGTCATGGAGTTGTGAGTTTGAGGGGGGGTGTTAGAAAATGGGCCGCTTGGGCCCAACCCTGACAAGCCCTGGCTAGTCGAGCCGTCAAGGCCACTAGCTGTTAGGGCCCCAAGCCCCCAACAACTAGTTGTGTAGTCGTTCGGAGTTGGTTGTGACCAACCCTTCTTCACTCTTCTCTTCTTCTCCTCTCTTGCTCCTCTCTCTACTTCTTATGTCCTCTATAAATAGGTCTTTAATGTATATACAATGGAAGCCTTTTGTGGCTAAATAATATTCATTTTCCGTATATTGTGCCTTTGTTGCATATGCTTTATTATAGCCTTTTTTTAAGGCTTTTGTAAGTGATATTTTGAGGTGGTATTTATCAACCTTCTGTTGCTACATTGAAACATCGTCTTCATTACATGATATCAGAGCTATTCTCGATCGTGGAAACGTAGTTTGTCGTCTCGGGAAGCATGCCGATAATGCTATTGATTTTGTTGTAAGTTTACCTCTTTATAATTATTTTTTTCTTGAAATATGGATGAAAAGGGAGAGTTTAATTTTTGTTTAACACCTTTAAATTATAAAACATCGACTCAAACTATGGAAAATTATCTATATTTTAAAAAATTATGGGGCTATATAAGTGGTTCGAAGGTAAAACCCTCCATTAATGTTACGCTTGAGCAAAGGAAGAATATGAAGGTCATTGAACGGTCCTATGGATGATCATGAACAATGTAAATGAGCACACTAGGGATACCTTGGTCAGCTTCACTAATGCCAAAGAAGCACGAAAATATTTAAAAAAATCTCATCTTCAAAGTGATGCTGCTTATAAAACGCATTAAGAGACAAATTGGTCTCCTTTAGAGAAGGAGATAAAGGGGCAAACAATTTCTTTGGTGAATATTCCAATATTTGGAATCAACTATATAGTTGTAGAAAAAATGTACCCAATGTCTTAATGAGAGACAATGTGAGGATAATGATGATTTTAGATATCAATTTCTACGAAGTCTCCAAGAATAATTTGAAGAACTTAGGTAATCTCTTATTCATCAGAATCCGTTTCTCACAAAAGAAGAGGTACTTACCGATCTTGAAATTGCGGAAACAAGAATGAATGAAGTTAGGCTTCAAAGAGATACCAGACTTGCCACATCTAAACCCGGAGTAAATGTGAAGGCTTATCGTTCTCGTTTCAAAAACGAAGGATGAAACGAAGAAAGAAAAGAGGTTGTTTGCCATCATTGTAGAGAAGCTGGACATATAGGGTTAAATTGCCGCAAGTTGAAAAAGAATAGGACTTTAGTGGGAGAACATGCTTTAGTTTCCATCATTGCACTTGGAATAAAAGTGAAGCAACTTGAAGCGCAAATGAAGGAGAAAGCAACGGTTGGTGCGGTTTGCTCTTCTTCAACAATTGAAATTCAAGGTATGACCTCTTCGATTTTTTATTTTGGTGCTTTGCTTTATATGACTTTTAATAAAAGAATTTTAAATTCATGTGTTAAAAAATCTTTATCATGTGTTTACACTACAGATGAAACAAAATTAGATGTAGATAAAATTGGTGATTTGTAAAATAAAAACTTTGAAATCTCCAAAATTAGTATTGTTTCAAAACTAAATTTAAACTTACTCTCTTTATCTCAGATTTTGGATAAAAATTATGTTGTAACTTTTTTATCCACGAGATGTATTGCACTGAATCATCTTTTGAAGAAGGTGAGTGGTCGTGGCAATAGAGAGGACGAACTTTACATTATGAAATATTTGTATAGTATAGGATATGTTAATATTTTATCAAATGATGCTCTTCTATGACACAAGAGACTAGGACATCTTAATACTAAAAAATTGTATTAATGTCCTCTTGGAATAAAATATGAGGAAGATTTTTCTTACAAAGATTGTGTTTTTGGTAAAATGCAATATCTTATATTTCCAAACAAAACATATGTTACCGCAAGGCCCTTCGAAATAGTTCATTTGGATGTATGGGGACCGACACCCATTTTGTCTAAAAGAGGCATTTCTTACTATGTTATTTTCATATATATTATTTTACTAAGTTTACATGCTATATTTTTTAAAAGCAAAATCCGATGTCTTTCAAAATTTAGTTGTCTTTCATGATCTTATAAAAAATAAATTTGATTCCGAAATAAAAAATTTTAGATCGGATTTAGGAGGAGTGTTTATGTTAAAAGAATTTAAAAATCATCTCGAAAAATTTTAGATTATACATCAAACCTCTTGGACTGACTCTCCAATAAAACGGTATTTTAGAATGTAAGTATCGACGTATTTTGGAAACTGTAAGAACCTTTCTTTTATCAAGTGGTGTTCTTAAGAATTTTTGGGTAGAAACTATTATGACTGCAGTTTATTTAATTAATCGGATGCCCTCTTTTGTTTTATAAAATTTGTCTCCTATAGAAAAACTCTTTAAAGTTTCTCTCAACTATTTAAGACTCTGTATTTTTTTTATGTAAATGTTTTGTTTACACTTACAAAGACGATAAACTATTCTCTCGTGTTATAGAATGTGTTTTTTTAGGATATGAAATAAATAAAAAGGGTATAGGTATTATGATTGTAAAAATGACAAGTTTTTTGTATCGCGAGATGTCTAAGTTTTTTGAAAATGAATGTTTTTAAAGTCATGAATGATGTTAGTTCTCTTGATAACTCATCCTATTCTTTCTTGAATGATATTTTAGGTGAATAGGTGATTCATATAGAAAATGACCTTGATGAACATATGACTTCAAGACACTATTAAACCTTTTGATCAACATTTTACTAGGAGAACTGTGCCTATTCCTAGAAGGTCAAATCATGATTCTAGACCCCTAAAATGTTTGTCTCCTATGATAGCTTTTCACGAAGGCATGGAGCATTGATAACAAATATTTTAGCTATAAAAGAACTAAGAACCTTTAAGGAAGCTCAATTATCACAAAATTGGATCCATGCTATGAACGAAGAGTTGGATGCTTTATATAGAACTCAAAGTTGGGACGTTGTCTCTAAACTATCAAACAAAAAGACTATAGGTTGTCGGTGGGTCTATAAAATTAAGACTAATAGTGATGGTTTATTAGATCGATATAAAGCTAGATTTTTTTGCCAAAGGTTACTCAAAGAATATGGAATTGATTACGAAGAAACCTTTGGCCTTGTGTTTATAATGACAACTATTAAAACACTTATAGCTGTGGGTAATTCATCATTGGAATATCTATCAGTTAGATGTTAAAATGCTTTTTTAAATGGTTGGTTGAAGGAATAAGTATATACGAAGCCTTGTTCTGGTCTCAATCTTCCTACAACTAAGTCTTAAAGCTCAAAAGAGCTTTGTATGGTATCAAACAAGCTCTCCAAGCTTGGTTTGATAGAATGGTTGAATTCATGACATTGCATGGTTTTACTATCTGTTATACTAATATAATTTTGTTTATAAGAAAGTCCTCCATAGTTATTATTATTCTTTTGCTCTACGTCGATAATATGATTATTACAGGTAATGATAATTTTGATATCTAACAAATCAAGCAAAAACTTGGTAATATGTTTAAAATGGTGGATCTTGGCCAACTTTCTTATTTTCTTGGCATTGAGGTAACTCGTGGTGATAGAGGTATCTTGTTATCACAAATTTAGTTTACTAATGATATTATTCTTAGATCAAGAATTGAGACACTTGAGGTAATCAATCGAAAGATGCGTTTAATGTACATATCATTCTAAGCCTTGTGTGACTATTGAATAATATTGATTTCCGTTACTATTGGTGCCTTCGTTGCACGTATGTGATTATAGGTTTTTCTAATGATTTGTGGTGATATTTGTTAACCGATCTTTCGCTGTTACATTGAAAGATCGATTTCATTACATGGTATTAGAGTCATTATCGATTGTGAGTACATTGTTTGTCACCTCGAGAAGCGTGTCGATCGTGTTCTTGAATTTATTGTAAGTTTATTTTTTTATATGTATTTTCTCATTGAAATATGGATGAGAAATGGGGGTATTTGATATCCTCGAATTACAAAACATGGGCCCAATCTATGAAAAATTATATATATTTTAAAAGTTTTAGAGCTATGTAAGTGGTTTGAAGGTAGAACCTCTGTTAGTGCTACACTTAAGCAAAAAGTAGAATATTAAAGGGGTCATAGAACGGTCGTCTGGGTGCTCATGAACAATGTGAATGAGCATAGTAGGGGCATCTTGGCTGACCTTACACTAAAAAAGGATGGAAATATTTTAAAAAATCCAATATTAAAAGCGATGTTGCTTATGTTGAAGATTGTTTCTTTGTTTATGTTTATGTTTCTGTATTTAGGTTCCTGGACTTGGGTCATATGGATCCCAATGGATCAGAATTTGTATAATAATGTCCTAAGTGTAATCATTAACTTAAGAGAGGAAATAAAAAGACAAAGGATGTGGCAGCAATGAGGGTGTCGACCTCCTAAGTGCAGTTTTTCGTCTTATTGATTTATTTTCTAATTTTTAAGTATATGGGTTGGATTACAACATGGTAACAGAGCCTAATCATGAGGATTAGTGGTTGTTTAAAAAGGATTCTAAGGTTTGAAGCAACTTAGGGCTATGCAGAATTTATTTCTTCTTTGGCACATATTAGTGGTGATTTGAGCAGGTCAATTTTTTAAAAATTTCTTTATCAACCAAAGAGTTATTTGTCTTCTAAGTAAAAAGAGGAAGAAGGAACACATTGTTCCCTTAAAAAAGGGGGTATATCTAATCATGATGGATAAAGGGAAGATGGGAAATGCGTATGAAAACCGTTCCTTAGACAAGGTTTATGTGTTCGAAATTACAAACTTGAAATTGGGTGGAAAGAACTATCTCCAATGGGCTAGATCTATTGAACTAGTTATGATGGTGGTGGAGGTAGAATTACTTGACTTGAGACATTCCCAAGCCCCCTATAACAGATCGTCCCTATTCACGATGGCGTAGGAAAAATGCTTTGGTCACTGCATGACTTATAAAATCAATGGTACCGTCAATAGGCAATACTTTCATGTTCCTAGAATTAGCAAAAGACATTTGGTTGACAGTTATGGATGCATATTGTTCAAAGGAAAAGTATAGGAAAGAAATATTATGACTTATTCAGAAGTGTAGATAAGGTGAAAGATCTCTAAGTGAGTATTATGCAGAACTTAGAGGTTTATGGGAAGAATTACAGTTTTATTCTACGACCGATTGTCAAAGTTGCATGTAAGAGAGCAATGAGGAATTTAAAGAGTGAAAAGTGTTTGATCTTTTGTGGGGTATCTCATCGGAATATGAGGCTTTAAAAAATAATATTCTTAGTAGAGAGAAACTTTCCTCCTTAAGCACATTATATTTTCTTTTACTGCAGAAAGAAGATCAGAGACATCTCGAGAAGGCATCTTGAGAAGGGAACTAAGATTAGTTTAGAGACCACTACATTTGTGGGCAGAAATACTACTAACTCTTCATTTTTTTGTGGCAGGGGAGGATATGGACGTAGCAGAGGCAAACTAACACTTCTAAAGAGAAGGACAAACTGACTTGCTCTTATTATGGAAAATCACGACACACAAAGGGGACATGCTTAGAATTGGTGGGCTAATAAAGCCTATTTTAATAGTGACCAAATTGAAAAATAAAATGTAGAAAGCAATCCAAATTCACTGGCCAATATGAAGAAAGAAATTGAGGTGCTTAAGGCTCCTCTGGTTGATTCACAGATAGCATCCAAATCTTCTAATGTTGATTCTCAAGCTATTATGGCATATTGATTCTCATTCATGGCTAAGGGTAATGTATTTATTTCTCACTCTTGGATATGGGTTGTTGATTCTAGCACTACAAATCACATAGTTGGTCAACAAGATTTCTTTGATGATTATCAGTTGACTCAAGGAAACATTAATATTAGGTTGGCCCTTGGATCATACTCCCATCGTTGGAAAATGAAGTATCATTATATCTTTTAGAATATTAAAAACGTCCTACATGTTCCAAATATTTCATTTAATTTATTATCAGTTTTTGTCATGATACAATATCTAAAATGTCGTGTAATTTGTTATTTTAGTGAAGACGAGGAGGATCTTTGGTTAGGGTAGCATGAGAAGAGGTCTTTATTTCTATAAGAAAGTAACAAAATAACTATGCAATCCACTGTAATCACAGAAAGGCAGAAGGAAGAACTATATTTATGGCACCAGAGATAAGGACATTTATCTCTATCTAAAATTTGGATGTTATTGCCTGAATTTTCTCACTTGACTTTAAACTGTGAAACCTGCTAGAAGGCTAAAACACCGTTGTGTTTCAATTCCTTTGAATGAAGAAAAACCTTCTAGACCTTTTGAGATTGTCCATTCTGATGTTTGAGCCTATGTTCTATTACTTCGTTACATGATCATAAGTATTTTATTTTATTTATTGATGATTATACTAGGTTTATCATGATATATCTCATGAAAACCAAAGATGAGGTGAGAAATATTCTGCCCATATATTTGTTTGTGCCTTTGCATGTGGATGTGCACGCATGGGTGCATGGGTGCGCATGTTTCCAATGATTACTTCTTGCTTCTCATCCTGAATCCAAAAGGTTAGATTTCCATCTTCATACTTCTGTCCTGCCCCAAGAACTGGGACTGAGATAGAGCAAAAAATATCACAAAATTGTACTTGCAGAAACCCCCCATTCCTAAAACAAGCCTAAAGACAGATTCTAGAGAGAAGAGGAGAATTAAGACAGAAATAGAACAAGTGTCACAAAATTGCACTTGCAAAACCTCCCATATTCAAGACGAGCCTAAAGATAGATCGAGAAACAAGAGCTTTCACCAAGATCATAAGCATCCAATGTATCATAACAAAAAATTTACCAAGAGAAAAATGCAACATGAGATAGTCAAAGAACATTACTGCTGAGTTCAAATGCTTAAAAGATACGGAGAAAATTAAATAAAGGCTTCCGACCTAGTAGAACAAAGCCAGAATATATGGGATGTAAGTTTGATCATTTGGGTATTTTAGAGGACATAGAAATTAAGATTGGCACACATTGCATTCCTCATAAAGAACGTTTTAAATACCTAGGGTCAATTTTTCAAAGTGATGGAAAAATTGATTGAGATGTTATGCATAGCATTAATACCGGTTGGTTAAAATGGAAAAGGACATCAGGTATTCTATGTGATAAGAAGTTACCATTAAAGTTGAAAGGTAAGTATTATAGAGCATCAACTAGACCTGCTATGTTTTATGGTTATGAGTGGTTGACAGTTAATCATCAACATGTACAAAAGATGTCTGTAGCAGAAATAAAGATGTTGAGATGGATGAGTGGTCACACAAGAAAAGACTGTATACATAATGAGGTTATTAGAATCAGATTGGGTGCAGTACCAATAGAGGATAAAATGAGGAAAATTTATTTAAGATGATTTGGACATGTAGAAAGACGACTAAAGGATGCTCCTATAAAAATGTATGAAAAACTAGATTGTGAAAATATTGAAAATAAAGAGGATGACCACAAAAGTGTTCGAAAGAAACAATAAAGAATGATCTAGTTTATATTGATTTAACTGCTAGTACGGCACATGATAGGGCTCTTTGGAAACAAAGAATTCATGTAGCCGACCCCATCTTGTATGAGAAAGACTTAGTTGTTGTGCAAAAAAAAATGCCATAATATAAACTCTTCCTTCTCCCCTTTTGTAATTAGAGTATACTACATAGGTGTTCTGGTCATTTCCTCATAAAAATAAAGTCCTCTCCTCAAGCTATCCTGACCAAATATCCTCCTCGTCTTCAGTTCTTGAGAAGTACAACACATGGAATTAAATGTTACCGCACAATCTAAGTCCTGTGTTAGAGCATAAACTGATAAGAGATTGATTGAAATATTGGGACATGTAGAACAATTTTAAGAGTCCCAAAAGCAATGATTATACTTCATTTTCTCATAATAGGAGTATTAGATCCATCGACCAGCTTAATACTAATACTATTCTAAACTGATAGTTAGAGAAATATTCTCGACGACCAACCATATGATCTAACTATCCATATTCTTGAATTAGGAATAAGTGAAGCCATCAACGAAAAAGGATATGCATAGTAGCTTGGGAATCAATAGTAGAAGGTGTAGAAGTAGGTGTAGATGTAGTTTGTGATTAAGCTAGTCTCACTTTAAGTTCTTCGATTTCCTTCTTAATATTAGCCAATAAACTCAGTCCTGTTTCCAAATTTTGCCTTTCGACTTGATGAATGAAATATGCTTTATTTGGTATGTTATGATTATAGTTGGGTCTACCCACTAGTTCCCAGTAAGTTTCTTTTGTATGCCAAGTTTTCCCACAATATGAACAACACAACTTATCCTTTTATCTTTAGTAGATTGGAACTAACCTCTACCATGGCTTCCATAACCTTCTCTGTCATAGGATCCTGAATAATTAGGTACATTTTTGCCCACAAATGCAGTAATTTCTTGGCTTGTTTTTTCTTTTTTCTCTAAACGTATTCTATCTTCTTCTCGTAGTAATTACGAGTATACTATACTCAATGAAGGAAGTTCTTGTCTGCTTAGGATATTATTCTTAATTGTCTAGTATTCAGAAGAGATGTACCACAAAAGATCAAAGATTTTTTGTTCTTCAATCTCACTCGTTTGTTCCTTCATGCAACTTTGACATTTGGTCTTTGAGTAATACTCAGCCACGAAGTTCTGCATAGTAGTAATTCACTGATCTTTTCCTTTGGCTGTATTTGCGGATTCTTTCTATAATATCATACTTCTTTGTAATATTCTTCCTCCGAGCATAAGCATCATGACCAGTCGTCTAAATGTCTTTGGCTAATTCTAGAAACATAAAGGTATTTGAAATGGATGGTATCATGAACTCGATGAGTCATGCACTTACTAGGGCGTTTTCCTGCCCTACACACCTTTTTTCTTTGAGAATTGTTGTATAATCATTAAAAAATGCCTTAATCGTATAGATTAGGCTCTGATACCATATTGATAAACAACCCAAAACAGAAACACATCACAAATCATACAAATCTTCGTCACTAAAGTGAAACGAGGGCGGGTGCCTCCACATGTCCAGCCGTTCACTCTCTCTCTTTATTTCACTTCAAGACTCATTACAATTAGGGTTATTATATATAATGGTTTATAAGATTAATCTATCCCTCGTAAGTAAAAGAGATGACATATGGTTCCTATTAGATCACAATCTGATCCACTAGGAGGCAAACGACCCAAACTAAATAATTAACAATAAAAGTAAATAGTCTTCAACACATTTCACTACTTATGTCCTTCCAGAGACAATTTCATCTACCTAAGGGTGTCAGAGATAAATTGGATGCTCGAGCTTCTAAATGCATCTTTTTAAGGTTTCATCTACCTTAAGGGTGTTTGGATGTACCGGTGATGAAGACGATGCTTCAATGTAGTAGTGAAACGTCGATGAATATCACCTCAAAATATCGCTCACAAAATGCTTTAGAAAAATGCTATAATAAAGCATATGCAATAAAGGCACAATATATCGAAAAAGAATGTTATTTAGCTATAAAAGGCATTGCAAAGTATTTACAAGGAAGGCATATTTATAGCAGTGTTGTTCGACGCGTATCGTATCGTGTATTATTTTGGTCCAAGATACGGGCGTATCGTATAATATTTTAATATTAAAAAAATAGTAAAAATCTAAAAAAATCCAAAAATATAGAAAAATATAGAAAAATTTGATAATTGCAAAGAATTCATACAATGCAAAGTTTAGTACATATTAATCATTCACCGTTGAACAATTGAAACAAATTACATATTTTGAAGCAAAAAATGAAATACATTTACATTTACATATTGTAATCAGGATCATCAACTAAATAATCCTTATCTTCTCTTTGGTGAAGATCCTTACCACCTTCTGCTTCAAAATCAAAATCTTCATCTCCTTGATAATGTTGTTGCGCTCCTTCCAAATTAATCTATGCAATGTCTTCTTCAGTTAAGAGGGCATTTTCTTCGCTATCTTCTATAATTCAGTCTTCTAATATATCAAAATTATCAAAACTTATTGACCAAATTGGCTTTTTTCTCTATTTACCTTTTTCAATTGCCTACAAGAAAGAAAGATAAGTAATTAGTAAATAACATTAACAATTGTAGGCAAACAATATATTTAATTGAATCTTTAAGTACTAAATAGAAGATTACCTTTCGCGAAGCTGCATGTTACAACGAACAAAAACTAAGTCATTCAACCATTTATGTTCCAAGCTGTTGCGCTTTTTTGTATGGATGTGTTCAAAGACACTCCAATTCCTTTTACAACCCGTTGCACTAAAGGTTTGGCTCAGAACTCTTATTACAAAATGTTTAAGGTTTGGGCAATCAATTCCAAACCTATTCCACCAAACATCTGTAGAAAACGACAAACATTAGAGACTTAATCCACAATAATATAAGATTTAATAAACTTAAATACAAAGATAAACAATTTACCTTTGTGCATATTAGTGCGGTTGCAAATTGCTAAAGACAAACCCATAAGTAAAGAGCATTATCATAGATCTCCATCTCTCGATATATAGCATTTGCTCTACTCTCATCCGGGACTAATCTATCTATGCAATCAATGATGCCTCTATTAACCTCATTGTCCATTTTGAAGCTTGCTGAGTACCTGAATGTTGGGTTTAGATGATATGCTACTGCATGAATAGGTTGATGCAACTATTTGTTCCATCTATTATCTATAATTTTCCACACAGGGACAATCTCTTTGTTTTCCATTAAAATTATTTATAATAGCTTCTTTTGGCCTATCCATGGCTTCATAAAGGTAGCTCATAGATGGTTTCTCCTCGCTATCAGCCAATCTACAAATTGTTACTACTGATCTGAGGAGAACATTCTCTTGAAGGCTTCCTTCAGTCTCACAATACTCTGTACAGATAAGAAATTAGTTGCAAACCGAGTTGCTTCTGTACGAAAAAGCTCTGCACTATCTGTATATCTCCTCATCATACATAGTACAAAGGCATGGTTGTAGATAAATTTGGTGATATCTTGACAACACTCAGTTGTTACCTTTATCTCATCAATCTCACCAATATCCTCAAGGATGAGATATAAATAATGGGCTGCACATGGTGTCCAATAGAAAGTCCCATAAGTATCTAACAACTTCTTCTCAACTGCTTTATAGTTAGTTGTATTATTTGTAATGAATTGGATTACATTTTCTAGCCTAACCTCGCATATCACCTTATCAAACTCTTGGCTTAGGATGTCTGCAGTGTGCCTATCCTCTGACATGTGTAGAGATCTGAAAAACATAAATGCTTTAGGACAGTAGTGAAGAAAGTTTAGCAATGTCCTTTCTCGCCTATCTGTCCATCCGTCTGCTATGATAGTACATCCAGTCTCCTTCCACGACTCTCTCAAAGTTGAACAATATTCTTACACTTCAATGACGGTCTTATATAATCTTTCCTCTAAACTTCTGATAAGAAGGCATATTATATTCTGGACCAATATTAGCAACTACATTTGCGATTGCTTGAAAATAAAACTATTTGCTGCATTAAATGGAATGCATGTATCATAAAACTATCGGCCCACTCCAAGGTCTGCCAGATCATGTAGTAGTTGTGAAGTCATAGGAACACGAATTTCAGGTTGAGCACCAGGTGTAGTGGTAGGAGGAAAAATGAATGTATGCTAGAAGGATCTCTTTCTCTACTCCTTCCTGAGCTTTCTCTTCTACCACTTCCACTTGCAAAATCTTCAGCAACCCTCTTTCCCCTGTTTGGTGGTCAAGAACTACTACTACCAATCTCTGTTCTAGTATAAATGAATATTATAAGTGAATCCAATAGTATCATCATTATCTTCCTCAAACATCCTTAAATCATCCTTTTGTTGTCTCCTCTCTTGTATGCTTTCAATCATATGAAGACATTGTCATTTAATGCCTTCCAGTAAACTTCTAACTCTGCCTGCACAAGGAGCAACTTCTTTTCTAGTCCTTGCTAGGTGGTGTTTGAATCGTGAAATTCAACCACTAATCACCTTCTCACAATACAAACATCTGATCTTTTAATCTGGCACCCTCAACTAGTATACCCCACTGTCACGTCGGATCATCAGACCGAGAATGACAGTCTCTAATACCCCTTCCTGCCATCTCAATTGAGCACTTTAATTTAATAAAAAACTTGAAAATAAAAACACTTCATAAATCCCCCAATCTTCACATAACACTCAAATAGAGTGTCTCCCACTTCATGAATGCAATAAAAATCATATCCACACTTAATAACTTTATATTTTGTTATTCAAAAAAAAAATACAAATAACACAAAAAAACAAATACAAAGAAGAAAATTGAAAAAACACTCAAAATATACCATAATCCGAGTTAGAAGGCTTGCACGGATACCGTAGAGAACTTTTTTGAGAGCCTTGAACACCAAGGAGGAGGAGAACCACTGGAAGAGAGGTTGAGGTGCTCCGAAAAAATTATAAAAACTCGCAAAAATACGGGTTTCTATTCGGCCAGGGATCCTTTATACGGGTCCCTGGGTGTATCGTAGAGGCAATATAGCCCGTATCGTATGATACGACATGATAACCTTACGATACAGGTTATCCTATTGTATCACGGTTGCCCACGATACGATATCGCACCGTACCATACGATACGGTGCGATACAGACAACTTTGATTTATAGAATACATAAGGAGTAGTAGAGGAGAAGAAGAGAAGAGAGAAGGGGGAAGAGAAGAGAAGGGAAGGGGCTAGTGCCCCTGACCCTAACGACTCGATTGGTTAGAGCCTGCCATGGTCGGGCCCATTTTCTAACACCCCCCCTCAAACTAACAACTCTATGACCTGAAGTTTGCCAATCAAAGACTAAAATTGAGGAGCATGTAATGACTTGATGAAGATATCTGTAAGGTGATACTTTGATTTTACAAATTGTAATATTAAATTGTCTTTTAGATGCTCTTCACAAATGGACAATATGCTTTGTATGCTGATGAAATGAATGATTGTTGGCTATATACATAGCACTTTTTATGTCACAAAACATAATTAAAGGAGCTTCCAATTATACTTCTAAATCCTCAAGTAGTCATCGCAACCAAGTTAGTTCGGTGGTTGTGTTGGCCATTCCACGATACTCAACTTCGGTGGAGGAAGGAGAAACCTTTTGCTATTTCTTGCATTTACATGAGATGAGAGAATAACTAAGGAATATGTAGTAGCCGGTGGTAGAGGGCTTGTCTTTCACATCACCACCCCAATGATACTGATATGCGAGTAACTGAGATAAGGTGGAAGATGATAGAAATACGCTCTTGGTTGAGGTTTGTCGAAAATAACGAACAATCCTCGTAACAACACTCATATGTACCAAAATAGGCGCATGTTGAAACTGACTTACTATATGAACTGGAAGAGCAATATCTAGCTGTGTTATGGTAAGATAGGTGAGTGGTTAAACCATTTGTCTATAAGGTGTGGGATCACTCAAAAGTTTATCATCAATTAGACGCATCTTTTGGTTGATTACCTCAAGTGTCTGAACAACTATCATCTGTAATTCCTGATCTAAGAACAATATCATTCTTAAACTTAGTTTGTGATAAAAAGAAACCTCTATCATCACGAGTTACCTCAATGTCAAGAAAATAAGAAAGTTGGCCAAAATCCTTCATTTCAAACATATTACTAAGTTCTTGCTTGATTTGATAGATATCAGAATTATCATTACTTGTAATAATCATATCATCGATGTAAAGCAAAAGAATAATAATTGTGTCAGTATAACAGATAGTAAAATCATGCAATGTCATGAATTCAATCATTTTATCAAACCAAGTTTTGAGAGCTTAGTTTGATACGATACAAAGCTCTTTTGAGCTTTAAGACTTTGGTTTCTAAGAAGATTGAGACTAAGAGGAGGCTCCATATATACTTCTTCCTTCAGCCAACCATTGAAAAAAGTATTTTAACATCTAACTGATAGATATTCCAATAATGAATTGCACACACATCTATAAGTGTTCTAATAGTTGTTAGTTTAGGCACAGGAGCAAAGGTTTCTTCATAATCAATTCCATATTCTTTGAGTAACCTTTGGCAACTAATATAGCTTTATATCGATCTAATGAATCATCACCATTAGTCTTAATTTTATAGACCTACCGACAACCTATAGTCTTTTTGTTTGATGGTTTAGAGACAACATCTCATGTTTGAACTCGATATAAAGCATCCAACTCTTCGTTCATGACATGGATCTAGTTTTGTGATAACTGAACTTCTTTAAAGGTTTTAGGTTCTTTTATAGCTAAAATATTTGTTACCAAGGCTCTATGTCTTAATGAAAAGCTATCATAGTAGACAAACCTTTCAAGAGGTCTACAATCACGATTTGACCTTTTAGGAATAAGCACATTTCTCCTAAAGTTGTAACAGGGTGTCTTGAAGTCATATGTTCATCAAGGTCATTATCTACATAAATCACCTCTTCACCTAAAATATCATTCAAGAAGGAATAGGAGGAGTCATAAAGAGAACTAACATCATCCATGGCTTTAAACAATATTCATTTTAAAAAAACTTGACATCTCACGATACATAAGGCTTGTCATTTTTACAATCATAACACCTATACCCCTTCTTATTTATTTCATATCTTAGAAAAACACGTTCTGTGGCACATGATGATAGTTTATCGTCTTTGTAAGTGTAAACAAAACATTTACATAAAAATATATAGAGTCTTGAATAGTTGGGAGAAACTTTAAAGAGTTTTTCTATAAGAGACGAATTTTGTAAAACCAAAGAAGGCATTTGATTAATTAAATAAACTGCAATCATAATAGCTTTTGCCTAGAAATTCTTAGTAACACCACTTATAACAGCAAGGTTCTTATGGTTTCCAAAATATTTCTATTTACGTTCCGAAATACCATTTTGTTGGGGAGTCTTAGAGCAAGAGGTTTGATATACGATTTCAAATTTATCGAGATGATTTTTAAATTCCTTTGACATAAACTCTACTCATAAATCCGATCTAAAAATCTTAATTTCGGAACTAAATTTATTTTTTATAAGATTATGAAAGATAACGAAATTTCGAAAGACATCGGATTTTGCTTTTAAAAGATATAACCATGTATACCAAAGAAAATCATCTATGAAAATAACATAGTAGAAAATGCCTCCTTTAGACAAAACGGGTGCCGGTCTACATATATCTGAATGAACTATTTCGAAGGGTCTTATGGTAACATGCATTTTGTTTGGAAATGGAAGATGTATTTTACCAAGAACACAATCCTGGTAAGAAAAATATTTCTTAGACTTTATTCCAAGAAGACATTGATACAATTTTTTAGCATTAAGATGTCTTAGTGTCTTGTACCATAGAAGAGCATCATTTGTCAAAACATTAACATATCTTATACTATGTAAACAGTTTATAATGTAAAGTCCGCCCTCTCTATGGCCACAACTAATCACCATCTTCGAGAGACAATCTGGTACAATATATCTCGTGGTTGAAAAAGTTACAACATAATTTTTATCTGAAATTTAAGATACAAATAGTAAGTTTAAATTTAGTTTTGGAACAACAATACTTTTTGAGGTTTCAAACTTTTTATTTTGTAAATCACCAATTTGATCTACATCTAACTTTATTCCATCCGCGGTGCCAACGCAATATAAAGATTTTTTAATACATGAATTTAAAATTCTTTTATTAGAAGTCATTTGAAACGAAACACTCAAATAAACAATTTAAGACCTTGAATTTCATTTGCTGAAAAAGAGCAAACCGCACCAACCGTTGCTTTCTCCTTCCTTTGAGCTTTAAGTTGCTTCACTTTTTCTTAGTGCAAGGATGAAAGATAGCATGTTCTTCCACTAAAGCCATATTCTTTTTTCAACTTAGGGCAATGTGACATAATATGCCCGGCTTCTCTACAATGATGGCAAATAACCTTTTTTCTTGCTTCGCTTGATCCTTCTTTTTTTAAATGAGAAGGACGATAAGCCTTCACATTTGCTACGGGTTTAGATGCGTGAAGTGCGATATCTCTTTGAAGCCTAGGTTCATTCATTCTTGTTTCCACCATTTCAAAATCGGTAAGAACCTCTTTTTTGGTGGAAAACGACTTTTAATAAATAAGAGATGACATAACTCCTTCAAATTCTTCTCGGAGACTTCGTAGAAATTGATATACAAAATCTTCATTGTTTTCACATTGTCTCTCATTAAGATATTGTGGACATTTCGTTCTATATTCTGACCCTAACGGCCCGATTGACTAGGGTCTGCCAGTGTCAGCCACTCGGGCTCATTTTCTAACAATTCCTTCACTAAAAAAGGGTTTAAATGTTATGATCCTAAAAAAAGATCATATGTTACTAGGGATATCACTTTTCATGAAGATATACTATTTTATGGCAATAAAGAAGTTCAATAATGAGATTTACATTTACCGACTGTGTTATCTATTCCACCAATTGAAGATCGACCTCAGTTTAAAAGAGAAGAAGAAAATATTCAACCTTCAAAAGAAAAGGCATGACTAGTTTATACTAGAGGTGAAGGGAAGACCTTACTCCCCCATCAGTTTGTTACCCTATATCAGAATCCTCACCCTGAATCAGATCTGATTCCTACTTATGTAACTCCTCTAAATTCTCTTAGTGATTTTGATAATTTACCTATGATACTTCGAAAGAAAAAATGTGAGAATGCAAAATATTCACTAAAGAAAATGGTTTAATATACTAATTATCCCAAAGAGTAACAGTTGTTTGTGGTCAATGCAAATAATACTTATATTTCAAAAACATATGAAGAGGTAGAGCAACATTTAAAGTGGAAGGTAAAAATGAAAGAAGAAATTGCAGAACTAGTAAAACACAAGACATGAAAACTTTTAGACTTACCACCCGAAAAGAAAACTGTGGGATGCAAATGGGTGTATTTAGTGAAGTACAAGGTCGATGAGAATATAAAAAGCTACAAAAAGAGGCCATAGTGGTAAAAGTTATAGTCAATCATATGGTATTGACTATATAGAAACCTTTAAACTAGTGGAAAAAATGAACACTATTAGAAATTTAGAATTATTCTAATTTCTAAGTGTGACAGTCAATCAAGGATGAGACTTATAGAAGAGAAGCTCATCCCATAATCCCTGAAAATCCGCATAATACTCACTAATAGAGCGAGTTCCTTGCTTGCATTTCTTGATTTTTTTTAAAGTTTCATATTCCTTCATTATATTTTTTTTTTGAATAAGCTTCATAAACTACGTACCAAATTTCATGTGCCGATTCAAGAAACATAAACGTTTTTGCTATTGTCGGAATCATAGATTGGAGTAACCAAGATGAAATTAGCGCATCATCTCTATGCCAACTAGTATACTATGAGTCATGTATGGCTGGCCATGAAATTTGTCTCATGAGATGAGCTTATCTCTCCCTTGCTATTACTATCAACTCCACTGACCTTGACCACTCCAAATAATTTCTGCCACTTAATTTGGTGGATGTGATATGAAAATTTTCCACTTTGTTGTTTGTGAAATGTTCAGCGATTTTGTAAGATGTTTCAATCCCTTTTCTTTAATTCGTCATATATATATATATATATTAATAAAAGAATTTGCTTCTTGAAGGCAACTCACACATAAAATCAATCTTCACACCTATATTTCAGTATTTTCTGGAGGAACTTTCACCATGTCTGCCCCACAAAGAATATCTTGTCCAATCCAAGCAAAAGAAATGTATGAAACTGTTCCAACACGCTTGAATCACCTTGCTAAAGGGATAAGATTATTCCTTATTTATAGGAAACTTTTTCCTACTAAAGAAGAGGTTATTACCTATCTTTGAATAGCGGAAATAAGATTAAATGAAGATAGACTTTAAAAAGACATTGCCTTTGCCGCATCTAGACTCGAAACAAATATGAATGCATATTGTCTTCCTCACTTCAAAATTGAAGGGTCAAAAGAGGCTAAAAGAAAGATCATTTGCCACTTTTGTAGAGAGGTCGGTCATATAAGACCAAATTATCATAAATTAAAAAAAAGGTGGCCATGGTAGAAGAACAAGCTTCCTCCTCCATTCTTGCTCTTCAAGAGACTTGTTTTTCAAGAGAAAATGAAGATACTCAAAGCCCAAATGGAGGAAAAACCAACGGTTGGTGCAGTTTGCTCTTCTTTAACAAAAGAAGTTAAGTTGTAGTAGTTAGTGGTGGAATTTCACGATTGTAACGTCACCTAGTTGGGATTAGGAAAGAAGTTGCTCCCTGAATGAACAAAATTAGGAAATTATCAGCAATCATTAAATGACAATGTTTATAGATGATTGAGAGCATACTTGAGAGGAGACAACAAAAGAATGATTTAGAGATGTTAGAGAAAGAGGATGATATTGGATTGGGTGATAGTATTCCTTCTGATGGTAGGATAGAGGTTTGTAGTAGCAGTTTCCAATGACCAACCAAAGGAAAGAGGGTTGTTGAAGATGTTGTAAGTGGAAGTGATAGAAGAGAAAGGAGTAGGGGAAGAGCTTACCCTTGCAGTAATTTTTTCCTCCAAACACTACACATGGTGTTCAATCTGGAATTTGTGCTGCGATGACTTTAGAGTAATTGCATGAGCAAGCAAACCTTGTAGTGGGCAAATGATTTTATGGTGCATGCATTCCATTTAAGACAACAAACAATTTTCATTTTCAAGTAATGACAGATGCAATTGTTAACATTGGTCCTTGGTATAAGATGTCTTCTTATCAAAAGTTAAGAAGAAAACTATTAGATAAGATTGTTCTTGAGGTTTAGGAGTATTGTTCTACTTTGAGAGAGTCATGGAAGGAGACTGAATATACTATTATGGCACATGGATGAACAAATAGACGAGTAAGAACTTTATTAAACTTTCTTATCTATTGTCGTAAAGGACTTATGTTTTTCAGATCCCTAGACATAACAGAGGAGAGGCATACAACCCAGGTCCTAAGGTAAGGGTTTGAAACGGTGATATCCGAGGTTGGGCTAGAGAATGTAGTTCAATTCATTATTGATAATACAACTAATTATAAAGTAGCTTAGAAGGAGTTAGCATATACTTATGGGACTTTCTATTGGACACCATGTGAAGCCCATTGTTTAGATCTCATCCTTGGGATATTGGTAAGATGGATGAGATAAAGGTAGGAATTGATTGTTGCCAAGATATCACCAAATTTATCTACAACCATGCTTTTGTATTATGTATGATAAAGAGATATATAGATGGTGTAGAACTCTTTCGTAGAACTGCAACTCGGTTTGCAACTAATTTCTTATTTGTATAGAGCATTGTGAAACAAAAGAAGCCTTGAAGATAATTTTTTCCTTAGATGAGTGACAACAATTTGTAGAGTTGCCTCAAAATAGAAGAAACATAAAGTTGAATGAGATTTTAGAAACAGTCTTTAGTACATTTTGGAACTCCTATGTTAGACTAATTGATGATTACATGTCTTTTAGTGAAAATTTTGAGATTGGATGACAACGAGGAGAAAGCATTTATGGGCTATCTTTATGAAGCCATGAATAGGGCAAAAGAAGCCATTTAAGGCAATTTCAATGGAAGAAAGGGGGATTATGTACTCGTGTGGAACATTATAGATAACAAATGTAACAAACAATTGCATCACCATATTCATGCAACAACTTATTACCTAAACCCAATATTGAGATATTTTGCAAGTTTTAAAATGAACGGTGAGATAAACCGATGTATTATTGGTTGTATAGACAAATTAGCCTCTCATAAGAGTGGAGCAGATGCTATACATTAAGAGATAGAGATATATGATAATGCTCTTCATTTGATGGGCTTGCCTGTAGCTATTCGCAACCATACTAATATACGTCCAAGTAAACTTTTTTTCTTAAATCTTATATTTATTATGGATTAAGTCCCTAATGCTTGTCTTTTTTTATCAAATATTTTGTGGAATAGGTTTGGAAGTGATTGTCTAAACATTAGAGATTTTGCACTAAGATTTCTGAGCAAAACCTATAGTACTAACGGATTGTGAAAAGAATTGGAGCGTCTTTGAACACATCCATACAAAAAAGCACAACAAGTTGGAACATAAGCGACTCAATGACTTAGTTTTCATCCGTTATAACATGCGGCGCCAACAAAGGTAATCTTGTATTAGTTACTACTTAAAAATTCAATTCAATATTTTATTTTCTTGATTAAATTGTTAATGTTATTTACTAATCACTTATCTTTCTTTGTAATTCAGAGCCATACTATGAAATTGTGAGAAAGAATTATCTAACGTAGGTTAAGACAAGTATCAAATTCAACATAGAACCAATTTGGATTTATGCCAGGCAAATCAACTGTTGAAGCGATTCACCTTTTGAGATGTCTTATGGAACATTTTAGAGCAAAAAAGAAAGACCTTCACATGATATTTGTTGATCTAGAAAATGCTTATGGTAGAGTACAGAGAGAGGTTCTGTGGAGAAATCTTATAAAAGACATGTATGATGGTGCAAAAACATGTGTGAGGACTCATGAAGGAATGACAGACTTCTTCGCAGTTAATATTGGGTTACATCAAGGATCAACTTTAAGTCCATACTTATTTATAATGGTGATTGATAGTTAACAAAACATATTGAAGATGAAGTACCTTGGTGTATGTTATTTGCAGATGACATTGTATTAGTGGAGGAGTCTAAGGAAAAAGTTAATAGAAAATTGGAACTATGGAGAGAAACATTAGAAAACAAAGGCCTCCGACTTAGCAGAACAAAGACAGAATATATGGAATGTAAGTTTGCTCATTTGGTTACCTTAGAGGACATAGAAATTAAAATTGGCACACATTGCATCCCCAAAAGGAAAGTTTTAAATACCTAAGGTCAATTTTTCAGAGTGATGGAAAAATTGATGGAGTGATGGAAAAAATTGATGGAGATGTTACGCATAGAATTAATGCGGGTTGGTTAAAATAGAGAGGAGGTTGGTTAAAATGGAGAGGAGCATCAGGTATTCTTTGTGATAAGAAGATACCATTAAAATTAAAAGGTAAATATTATAGAGCAGCAGTTAGGCCTGCCATGTTTTATGGTTCTGAGTGTTGGGCAGTTAATCATCAACATGTACAAAAGATGTCTGTGACAGAAATGAAGATGTTGAGATGGATGAGTGGTCATACAAGAAAAGACCGTATACATAATGAGGTTATTAGAAACAAATTAGGAGTGGCACCAATAGAGGATAAAATGAGAGAACATCGTTTAAGATGGTTTGGACATATAGAAAGAAGATCAAAAGAAGAACCTGTAAGAAGGTTAGAAAAACTAAATTTGGAAAGTATTAAAAGAGGTAGAGGACGACCACAAAAGTGTTGGAAAGAAACAATAAAGAATGATCTAGCTTATTGGGAGTTAACTGCTAACATGGCACACGATAGAGATCTGTGGAAACAAAGAATCCATGTAGCCGACCCCGTCTAGTATGGGAAAAGGCTTAGTTGTTGTTGTTGTTGTTGTGGTTAAAATAGAGAGGAGCATCAGGTATTCTTTGTGATAAGAAGATACCATTAAAGTTAAAAGGTAAATATTATAGAGCCGCAATTAGGCCTGCCATGTTTTATGGTACTGAGTGTTGGGTAGTTAATCATCAACATGTACAAAAGATGTCTGTGGCAGAAATGAAGATGTGGAGATGGATGAGTGATCATACAAGAAAAGACCGTATAATTAATGAGGTTATTAGAAACAAAGTAGGAGTGGCACCAATAGAGGACAAAATGGGAGAATATCGTTTAAGATGGTTTGGACATATAGAAAGAAGATCAAAAGAAGAACATTTAAGAAGGTTAGAAAAACTAAATTTGGAAAGTATTAATAGAGGTAGAGGACGACCACAAAAGTGTTGGAAAGAAATAATAAAGAATGATCTAGCTTATTGTGAGTTAACTGCTAACATGGCACACGATAGGGATATGTGGAAATGAAGAATCCATGTATTCGACCCCGTCTAGTATGGGAAAAGGCTTAGTTGTTTGTTTGTTAACTTTCTTTGTAATTAAAAAAGTTAAATAAAGAAAAAAATTAATTTGAACTTTAGATAATTTTGTTATATTAGTGGAGTGGATTATGAAAGATAATTAAGCAAATGCACTCATAATCGAACAAGACATTGCGTGGATTAATTTGAAAGGGTTCAACAACAATATCATTAAGGGGATGATGATTTTGATTTTGAAGGAGAAGGTGGTATGAATCTTCAACAAGGAGAAGATAAGATTATTTTCTTGATGATCTTGATTACAATGTATTTTTTGAATTATGATAGTTTTATGTTTTTCGCTAAGGTTGTCATGTACTGCTTCAAAATATGTAATTCCTTTGTCAATTATTAAATGGTAAATAATGAATATTTGTTAATTTTTTTCATTATGTGAATTCTTTGCAATTATCATATTTTTTCCTGTTTTTATTTTTTTTAAATTTTTTAGTGTTAAATTACGATACGAATGATACAATACAATATCAAAATAATACATGATACGATACACATCGAGTAATAGTGGTTACACCAGAATCAACTACCCATATCCTTGAATGAAATGAAAGAGCATTACCAAATACCATAAAAGAGAAGGGATAAGCCATGGTAACTTGAGAATCAACAGCAAAAATTAACAATAGAAGAAGTTGATAGAGTCTGTGATTTGATTAGTCTAGCTTTAAGTTCATTAATTTATTTCTTCGTATCAGCTAATGAGTTCAGTCTCGTTTCTGTATTATCACTGAAATATGTCCTATTTGATATGTTCTGATTATAGAAATGGGACTGAACTCATTGGTTGGAAAACTGATATATTTGACTTTTCACCTGGGTATAGCATATGCAGTAAGCATATTACGTCAGTTTATACATTTACCTTCCAAGCACTGGATGGATGCAGTTTTTCATATACTCAAATACCTGAAAACTACTCGAGGACATGGAATAATGTATAAAGCTAATGGTCTCACAAAAGTTGAAATCTATACAGATGTTGATTTGGTAGGTTTCCTAAAAGATAGAAAATCAATTATTGGATATATAACTCTAGTTGGAAGCAACATAGTATCCTAGAAAAATAAGAAATAGTCTGTTGTGGCAAGGTCGGCAGCTAAGGCATAATAAAGAGCGATTGCTTCAGGAATATATGAAGGGAAGTTGTTGCATTCCTTACTAATAGAAATCTGCCTACTTGTAGAAGAATTGATTCATATATATTGTGATAGTAAAGAAGCAATTTAGATAGCATCAAATCCCGTATATCATGAGAGAACAAAACATATTGAAATCGATTGTCACTTTATACGGGACAACATGGGTACTAAAGAATTTCAACTTGAACATGTGATGTCAGGTAGTCAATGTGTTCATATGTTTACTAAAGCTCTTAACATAAATCTATTGTTGATGTTATGTGGTAAGTTTGGTGTAACATCAATCTTTCACCCAACTTGAGGGAGAGTGTTGAGACTTGGGAGTATGAAAAAGGTTGAAGTGTGTAAGAACTCAAAGAGATGATCGTGACTGTCCATGAGTTATACCCAGATTTGATATCCAGATTTGCTACTTTTAATTTTATGTTGTTATGCACTTTAAGTGTTGTTTTTAAAGGTAGCTTTAAATAAGCCTCATTAATGACATATATGTAAATTACAACATTGTAATGTTGATACTAACGGGTGAAAATCCTACCAGCTGATACTTGAGTTTTCTTGAAATAGAAGAGAGAGAGAGAGAGAGAGAGAGAGTTGGCGGCACCAAGATCAGCCAATCTCTCCCGACCATCTTCTACCCATTCTTTACTGTATCCCCTCTGATATATTGCTATTTTTGTACATTCTGGATATGTCCAGACACTTAATAATTGAACAGGTTGAAAGAGTTCTGACATCAGTTGATGAAAGGGTCTGGCAGATATCTGCTGGTATTTTGTTTGCAAAGTTATCATGATATCTTCACAAGAGAAAACAGGGACATTTTGCCGAAATGTTTTATTTTCTCATAAGAGATACCTGATATCATTTTTTTACTTCTGCCAAAGAGCTTGAGGAATGGATTTTGGGGATATTAGTGACTACGATGGAGTACTGAACATGTTCGCTTCTGGGTGTGTCTCTAAGATGAGAAGCTAATAAATTATGGCTCCATGGTTTTCATGTTTGGCTTAAGTTTACATATCACAGTAAGATGTGATGCTTAGGGCATTAAGTATTTTTTGTCATTAACGAGCTTCACCTTCTAGTGCTAATCTTTTTCTTTGGTTCTACTAACTGATCCAATTTGTAAAGGATCATTGACAACCATTTCGAAGTTCTTCTGACATCTTTCTCTTTTCTTGCAAAATATGTGGCTTCATGTGAACCTTTTTGTTGCTTTTGCTGTGTATATTTTAGCTTTTGGCATCTTTCTATAGCATATTGTTTAGCTGTATTCCTCCTTGCCACCTTGTTGCCTATGAAACTTTTCTAAAGCATCTTTCCTATTCCTGATTTTCTATGAGACTTCATATAACTATTGTTGTTGTCTATTTTTCTTCCTGAATGAATTCAGGTACAATGTTTTGGGCTTGTCAGCCACTATTGGTGATCACTTTTTTAGATGTTTGGATTGTGATTCATTTGTTGTATCACTTATGGAGTACGTACAATCAATGGAACTCTGGCATATTCGCCAACTCATCCACTTGGTTCTGATCCCTCTAGTTAAATTTTGCCCTGCTGATTTATGGGCGACATGGGTGGTAAAGCTCCTTCACCCGTTATTTCTTCACTGTGATCAAGTTCTTAGGTGTTCATGGACCAATCTCATCACGGAAGGAAGAGTCTGTGGCAATTCTTCTGTATCAGACTTGGAGGTAGAGGTGATGGAAGAGCAGTGGCTTCGATCGTTGACTCGTGAAATATGCTTCTTGTTCTCAGTTTTAGCATCTCCTGGTTTAAATGCTTGCTTCCCTGCCTTAGAACAGACTGGACATGCCAATCGCATGGATTTAGCTGGGCAAGACTTGGATGCTTTTGCTTCCAATTCTCTGATGTGGTATATCAAATAATATTAGTCATACCTCATGAGAATCTCTTCATCTATTTTTTCGTCACTGAGATCATCTTTTACTTAGTTGTTCACAATGCAGCTTGATGATTCGTGTATTTTTTTCTGCAGTTTCCTATTTAAACATACTGCTCCTAATTTTCCCATGCTTCAGCTTAGTTTGGCTGTTCTTTGCTGGCCTGATGGTGAGGCAGTGAATAAACTATTGCCGTTCTATGGGGCTGTGATTCTTCTAGCTGTTTCAACAAATAATGCTGAACTGCAGACATTCGTTGCCAAGGACATGTTTTCTGCGATAATTAAAGGTTTAACCTTGGAATCAAATGCTATTATTGGTGCAGAGCTTGTTGGACTTTGTTGTGAGATTTTCTGCACTCTGTCTAACAAGGACCCAAATCCGAAGCAGGTAAAGATTAAAGAGGGCAAGCTTGTGCTGATATTCACGTAACTTTTTGTTGCATTCTCTCTTTTTTATTTCAAGTGTATAACAGATTTTTTGTATCACAATATTTTCAGAGGAACTCATACAAGCTTCTCCTGTCCATTTTCTTGCAGATTCTACTGTCTCTTCCATCCATTGCTTTAAATGATTTGCTTGCATTTGAAGATGCCTTAGCAAAAACATCTAGCCCTAAAGAACGGAGACAACATATGAAGAGCTTGCTTCTTTTAGCAACTGGAAACCACTTCAGGGCACTTGCTGCTCAGAAAGGTACTGGCGCCATCACCAATCTTTCAGGTAAGAGTTTATCCTTTCAAATAAATGGAGAACTTCAATCTCCATGACTTGCTCTTCTGATGGAGATTTCCTGTCCATATCTCATCCGCGCCCAACTAAAATGACAATGCAATCTTCTTGTACTATGACTTGTTACTCAAAAAGTCTTTTGGTTTCCTTGATTGCACTGATGACATGATGTTTGTTACAAATTGTTGCTGATAAGGCCAGCTTTGCCAGTGAGGGAAATGGACTCCGAAATGTGATATTCTCCTGGTTGTCTAATGCTGAAAAGAATTGATATGTAGCATTACAGGAGAACTTTAAATTCATTTACATTTGAATAGGAATTGGTTATGACATTTGCGGAGAGTACGAATGTAGTTTGCCCGTCGTAGGCCATTACAAATTCATGAGTAGTAACCATCTGCTAGGAAGTTGAACAATGAACTCTTGGCCAACAAGAGAAGAAAAGGAATAGAATAGGATGTGCAAACAGAGCATCTTGGCCATGTATTGCTAGATATCATGTTGGTATTCAGGTCCAGGTCAAATCCTACCATCAATTTGATGACTCATCCACTTGCCTTTTGAACCGCTCAGACTCTCATTCCTTCATGTTTATAAATAAATGAGTAAGATAATATTAGGGCTGGATGGATAGTTGGCACATATGAGTTCTGGGCATGGTTTGTTGATTATAAGGATATGGTTTCATTGCATTCGCATGTTGAATTACTTGTTTTACGCTAGAGGCCTTTGTTTTGAGAATCTTGTGTACAACTTCCAGGTCGTCCACCCAGAGTGTTCAGTAGGAATGTGAATGTGCACATAAATTCACTCTTTTTTCTGGGGGTTTTCCAGGTATAGTCACCAGAATGATTGTGTTTAGCTGTCTGGTGGTATCTATAGGGAATGGTCTGTGGGATGTCCCTCACAGGCCATATTGATGAGCAAGAGGTCCCATAAGAAAAGAAACTTCACAACTTTCCCTTTCTGCTTCGGGTTATGGAAAGGTGGATGCCTTTTCTGTGGGATGTCTCCTCAGAGGCCATACTGGTGAGCAAGAGGCCCTATAAGAAAAACTACACAACCTTTTGTTCTGCCTTGGGTTATGTATAGGTGGATGCCTTTGGCACTCGGGTAATGCGAACACCTAGGTGATCAGGATCTAGTTATTAGTAGTTAACTGCCATTAGTTCCATTAATCTGATGACGCCAATGCTTAATGTGTCTTAAGTTCGGCCTACATTGTATATATGATTTTTAACCGACTGAAGTTATAATACTTGAACATCTTGAAAGGGCTGCTATCGTTGTGTCAACAGCAACACTAGTGCAAAAATCATAAATGACACAACTGAGTTGCAGACTTATGGGTCAGGTGTGTCCTGGTCCTCTATTAGTTGTATCTTTATTTGTCATGAGTTCAAGTATTGCCTGCTTGATGCTACTATGAAATAGGAAGTTTTTATAGTTGTGGAGATTTGAATTAGGTTGCATTTAATGCACGTGGTGCATTAATTAAATGCAAAGTATAATTGTATTTTTAATTCAAATTCCATCATTGATCTCAAAAATCAAATAAGGGACAATGTTTATGCAACACTATGCACTTAGTACTACCTCTCTCTATTGTATATATGTACACACACACGTATAATATGGTCCCCGCTGTGATTGATCAATATCCATAGTTCATATAATGATATGAAAGTTAATGATTTGGAGTTGCAACATTTTCATCATATTTTTGGAGCTTTCTTACCTGATAAGTGTTGTCGATTTGGAAGGTGGTCCTGATTGCTCGTCTTCTATTTATGATTTTCAGCCAAGTCCCGCAGTCCCAGCCTGGCTGCGGCTGAAAGCTCCAAGGACGGTGACGTCATTGGCTTGGCAGCAATAATATGAATATATTATGAATGCCAGACTGAAGCACCTGCATACAGGTAAAGATTTATTGGTTGCCATCTGCTGCTTACGAGGAGCGGTGGGACACAGGAATTTCGATGAATAACAATTCTCATCGTCCAGCGCTTCATTGTTTTATGTACAGGTTGGAGGTCATTCACCGTGTGTTAATGAGGAAAATGAATGTGCAGGAAAGTTTGGTTCTTCCGTGTTTCAGTGTCAGATGTGGGTGACACGTCTTTGTTGAAGTCTTCTGGTGATACGTAAGGGCCGGTCACTGCCCATATTTTGGTGGGATGGACCTCATGTGAAAAGATATTTATTCACATTTCTTGTATACAAATAAGCTTTCTAGTGAAGATGTTCCTAATGCATCAGAAATGTTTTTGGGGATGGTCACACAACAGATTGAATGCCTTCAGGAGATGTACTAGATATTAGTTTTTCCCAAGCGTGCATAAAATTTGCTGTGTTTGCACAACGAAAATCGGAGAAGTGTTCAACGTGATTTCTTCCTGGCTGGAAAATGTCGGTTTGCATCTCCTATTTTCGTTGTGCAAACACAACAAATTTTATGCACATTTGGGAAATCGGAGAAGTGTTCAACGTGAAAAATGTCGGTTTGCATTGAAGTTGAAACAGAAACAAGGAGACCGCATTATATATGTGTGTGTATACATACACACACACACACACACACACACACACACATATATATATATATATATATATATATATATATATATATATATATATATATATATATATATATGTCAAAGGAATTAAGAAAGAAATACCTGTTTTGGGTATAACTCGGAATTGTCGGTTCTAAACTGCCTTATTTTGGAACTATAACCAAACCAACTCTTGGCACTTTATCAATTGGGCAGTTTTTTCATAACATTTTTATCATCATTCTCCGTTCTAAAATAAATGTGCAATAATAAGTTATGGGTTTGGGTATGAAAGAAATAATGAATATAAAAGTAATAAAAAATTTGATATTAAAAGTCATCATTGGATTAAGATGGTAAAAGGTATTTTTACTTGGAGAGAGTGGAGCTGATGGTTTATAGAGGTTAGATGTTAATTGTATGCATAATCACTTTCTAAATTTGTATTTGGAATGATATGTATTTTACAAGCTGAATGAATAATGTTGAGTAGAGCATGACAAAAGAGATGAGCAAAAGCCATTGAAAGGCTAAGTATATTTTGTCATAATTGAAACATCTTGATGATCTAAATATTAGCATGGTAGAGGATGAAAATCATGAAAGAGAAAATGCATGGTTGAACTCTTGCTTCAACTATTGTATGAATTAGATAGTCAATGTTATTACACTTGGCAACGGAGGATAGACATAGATATCGTTAGTGACATTGTGTTTGCATATCCTGGTTGATTCGGTTGTTATATGTATTGTCAAAGTGGGAGTTTGATTGCACGTAAAAGACAAATGGGTATAAGTTAATTGTTATGGATTTTGATATTTGTATAAACTAACATAATTTTGCTCTAGCATTCGTAGGTATAAAATATTTTTTCTTGAGCTTGTAGGATTTATGTCAACCAATAGGAATTTTTATATAACATTTGTTTCTATGGGTGTAACTCCGCCCATGTAAGGATTACCTTTGCATTGCCGGTCCCAAGCCCGGATAAAGGAGGAGGGTTGTGTTAGGCTTTCAACAGCCAGTGTAAAACTTTGTTGGATTTTTATAACATGGATTACAAAAATTATGAGCATTGCTTTGAGGCGTCCCTGCCTAGCGACGTGCTATAGAGCTCGAATGCAGTAAGAAGTATAAGCAAGGGCCACTACATTTTCGCCCGAATGTAGTGAATCAATTGCAGAGAGGGTTCTCACGTCATGGATGGGAGTGGGTAAAGAAGTTAGTCCTGCTACATTGTCGCCCGAATGTAGTGAAAAATGTTCAGAGAGGGTCTTCGCATTTTGATTATGGACGGATGCGGGGCGTAAGGAAGCTAGTCCTAGATAATAAGATTCGTATTGGTTCTTGGAATGTCGGAACATTATCCAGTAAGCTAATGGAGGTGGTAGATACTATGATTCAGAGAAAGATTCATATTCTATGTTTACAAGAGACAAAATGGGTTGGAGAAAAAGCAAAGGAGATAGAGGATACAGGTTTTAAATTATGGTACTCAGGTAAAGAAAAGGCTTGAAACGGAGTTGGTATTATCATAAATAAAGATTTAAAGGAGAGTGTAGTAGACATACAACGATATGGTGACCGAATTATAACGTTGAAATTAGTGTTAGGACCAGAGGTTTTGAATATAGTTTGTGCTTACGCACCCCAAGTAGGACTAGAAGATAGTATAAAGATAATTTTTTGGGAAGAGTTAGATAAGGTGTTTCAAAAGATTCCACAAAGGGAGATGATTTGTTTAGGAGGAGATTTAAATGGACATGTTCGTAAAGAGGCATTAGGATATCAAGGGATTCATGGAAACTTTGGTTTTGGGGATATAAATGAGGAAGGTAGGGAGATTTTAAATTTTGCTATGGCATTTGATCTCTTTATAGTCAATACAATCTTCAAAAAACGAGATGAACATTTAATTACTTATAAGAGTGGCTTATCACAAACACAAATTGATTACTTTATTTGTAGAAAAAAAGATAGAGCGTATTGTAAAGATTGTAAGATAATTCCAAGAGAAAGCTTAACCACCCAACATCGACTTTTAGTTATAGATTTACAAATAAAAAAGTGTACAAAGAAGAAAAGAGTGCATCGAGCTATTCAGACTAAATGGTGGAACCTCAAAAGCGAGAAAGAAGATATATTTAAACAAAAAGTCCTGCAAGGAGATGTTTGGAATTATGTTGGCATACACAGTGATATGTGGAACAATATGCCTATACATATTAGCAAAGTTGAGAAAGATGTGTTAGGGATATCTAAGGGAGGTGTACCGGCACAAAAAGAAGCTTGGTGGTGGAGTGAAGTAGCACAAAATAAAATCAAGGCAAAGAGGGCATGTTACAAATTACATTATGCTAAGAAAACTAGTGAAACTTTAGAAGCTTATAAGAAAGCAAAAAAGGAAGCAAAAAAGGCCGTTAGTCAAGCAAAAGCTAAGATTTGGGAGGTGGACGAAAAAATTCTAGTGGCAAATGATGATATAAGAAATAGATGGAAAAACTATTTTTATAATCTTTTTAATGAAAATAAAGATGGTAGTATTAGTTTAGGAGATTTAGCCAACTTAGAAAAGTATATAAACCACAATTTCTACCGACGTATTCAAAAGAATGAAGTCAAAGATGCTCTTAAACATATGAAGGGTGCTAAATCGGTAGAACCAGATAATATTCCTATAGAAGTTTGGAAAATACTAGGAGAAATAGGAATCACTTGGCTCACAAGACTATTTAATGAAATATGGAAAAACCAAAAGATGCCTAAGGAATGGAGAGCAAGTACACTTATTCCCATATATAAGAACAAGGGAGACATTCAAAATTGTGCGAATTATCGAGGTATCAAGTTAATGAGCCATAATATGAAATTATGGGAAAGAATTATCGAACGTAGGTTAAGACAAGTATCAAGTACAATAGAGAACCAATTTGGGTTCATGCTAGGCAGATCTACTATTGAGGCGATTCACCTTTTGAGACGTCTTATGAAACATTTTAGAGCAAAAAAGAAAGACCTTTACATGATATTTATTGATCTAGAAAAAGCTTATGATAGGGTACCGACGGAGGTTCTTTGGAGGACTTTGGAAAAAAGAGGTATCCCATTGACATATATTAACCTTATAAGAGACATGTATGATGGTGCAAAAACATGTGTGAGGACTCATGAAAGAACGACAGACTTCTTTGAAGTTAATATTGGGTTACATCAAGGATCAACTTTAAGCCCATACTTATTTGTAATGGTGATGGATGAGTTAACAAAACATATTCAAGATGAAGTACCTTGGTGTATGTTATTTGCAAATGACATTATATTAGTGGAGGAGTCTAAGGAAAAAGTTAATAGAAAATTGGAACTATGGAGAGAAACATTAGAAAGCAAAGGCCTTCGACTTAGTAGAACAAACACAGAATATATGGAATGTAAGTTTGATCATTTGGTTACTTTAGAGGACATAGAAATTAAAATAGGCACATATTGTATTCCTGAGAAGGAAAGTTTTAAATACCTAGGGTCAATTTTTCAGAGTGATGGAAGAATTGATGGAGATGTTACGCATAGAATTAATGCTGGTTGGTTAAAATGGAGAGAAGCATAAGGTATTCTTTGTGATAAGAAGATACCATTAAAATTAAAAGGTAAATATTATAGAGCAGCAATTAGGTCTGCCATGTTTTATGGTTCTGAGTGTTGGTCAGTTAATCATCAACATGTACAAAAGATGTCTATGACAGAAATGAAGATGTTGAGATGGATGAGTGGTCATACAAGAAAAGACCATATACATAATGAGGTTATTAGAAACAAAGTAGGAGTGGCACCAATAGAGGATAAAATGAGAGAACATCATTTAAGATGGTTTGGACATATAGAAAGAAGATCAAAAGAAGAACCTGTAAGAAGGTTAGAAAAACTAAATTTGGAAAGTATTAAAAGAGGTAGAGGACGACCACAAAAGTGTTGGAAAGAAACAATAAAGAACGATCTAGCTTATTGGGAGTTAACTGCTAACATGGCACAAGATAGGGATCTGTGGAAACAAAGAATCCATGTAGCCGACCCCGTCTAGTATGGGAAAAGGCTTAGTTGTAGTAGTAGTTGTAGTAGATTTGTTTCTATGGGTGTAGAGAAAAACAATAATTTATGTGTACTTGTTGAAGTGTATCGGGGAGTTGTATATGCTGAAAAGGTTATTGGTAGAAAATATTATTGGTTGACATAAAATATATGCCATATGATGATTCAACATGACATTTTTAGGCGATAAGAACATTGTATGTTAACTTGTTATCTAATAAACAATTATATTAAGCTTTGTATGACTTATCTTGTTTGCATGTTTTAGCAAATGCATATAGTGGATGGATTCCCAATTATGCCTATCTTTCAATCTTGTTAGTGATATGAACATGAAAATATTGCAATTTAGGATTTATCATTCCATACTTGCATTGCCGTGTACCTAGGATTGAGATGGTTGGGAGATAATAATATGTATAATATTGATGATGATTAGCTAGTTATATAATGTAGAATGACTTGTAAATTAATTTGCAAATTCTTTTTTTGTTTCAATTATAAAATTACCTTGTTCATTTCTCTTAGTTATGAAATTTCTTATTATTTTAGTTCTAATTGATGATTTAGGTGTATCTATTTTCAATTGACACATATATGTATTGCTTCTTTTGTTTAGCAATGAAGTCTACTTTAGTGCTATTTTGTTAGGGTGAGAAGCAGGTCCGCACGCCTCCCTTGCGAGGAGTGTCATTATGTTATTCTTTAGCTCCATATAGATAACTAAAGTTGAACTTTCACAACATATAACCAACATGCTTGTCTTAAATGAATGCAATGGTGAACCTCCATTTGGGACAAGCATTGGTGAGCTCAATTTTGTGCTCACTGGGCATGACTTTTGGGATGAGAGATTTGCCATTCTTTTTCACCAATTCCACTTGTTGCGCTTTAACGTCACACTATATATTATATAATATATACATGCACATACATACATAGAGAGAGATCAGTTATATGAAAAGCGAATTGAATTACTCACTTAATTAAAAATACATGTACATCCACATACACAAAACCCCTAATTATACACATATTTAATCTCCGTCATCGCATCGAGCATGTAGCCAATTATCACTTTATATATTTGTCCTAACAATCATCAAAGAAGTCCATAACGTTACGTCTAAATGGCAATGCATGTGAGTATTATCTCAATGTCTAAATCATAGGTCACATCATTTAAGGGCATCAACAATGCACTACAAACAATAATGATAAAATAAAAGTTTAAACTTCTACACTCTATATACTAAAGTATGAAAAAAAATAAAAGAGAGAAATTTTATACAACTGCCCCATGATCTTCTAAATTTTACATTTTAGGACCTCAATTTGTTAGCCGTTTAGAAACACCATGAGGTTCTCTTCATTAGTCAAATAGAGACTTGAGGCTTATATCGTTAATACTTAAGGTTCTCCTGACATGTAAAAGAAACTAATACCTTTATCTCCAAGGTCTCTATTTCATGTTTCTTCTAAAATATTGAGACATGAAAGTCAAAGTGTAAAATTTTTGAACCAACAAGATACTTTTGTACAACTTTTCCTAAAAAAGTTACTATTTTACTTTATCCTTTAGTTGAAGTGTGATTGCTCGACATAGGATGAAGATGCTTGCAGCAACTCATAGAATCTTTAAGTAAAACCGATGAGTTCGAGACCCATATATGAATCTTCATACTTGTGGATGTATGAAGACTGAACTCTAAAGTCTTGTGGTTAGAGGTAGTGTGAGTTGTATGAGTGCAAGAGAGTATTATGGATGGTACTCTACCATGTAGACATGTGGCTTCATGGGCCCATGTGCTTGTATAGGTCTTACTGGATCAACCAAGATCTATTGATGATAACCGAATTGACAAGCAACTCGGCCAAGTATATACGGGTCCACAATGTCCAAACATCAAATACAACTATAAAATTGAGACAAATTATAAGTTTGATTCATGTACTTTCTTCAACAATAAGGTTGTCATGTGATTTACAAAAAAAGGAGATATGATATACATATTATTGTAATAACATTCATTGCCTAATAATAAATGACAACCAAATAGACAATTTCATCAATCACATACCTTATGAGTCCATCAAGTCCATCTACCTAGTCACACAAGGCTGCATGTCAACCCACCCCATGCCTTGCTAAAAGAAAAAATATTTCTCCTTCAGTCAATTATGAAATTTTTATTACTCCAATAAAACAAACAAAATGAATGATTATTACCTCAAGTGAAGTACTGACCAGTAAGCTGGTGTGCCCAGCCTTTTCCAAATGACCACACAAATATCCGCACACCTAAGGCATACTCTTAGACCCTCCATATATCATTAGCCAACAACTCTATAATAAAAACTGGTACCTTTTTCCTAACTAATTATGGTAAAGGATGTATATTATATGATACAATAAAAAATAACAACAATGATCATGCGTAATCCCCTCCTCTAAGCACACAGTCAAATCTCAAACTTCACTCCTCATACTTCATCAAAAATTTCACTTCATCATTATTTATGTCCACGAGCTCCACTATAATATCCATCTTATCCATTACCTCCATCACCTATATGAGAGTTAAAAGGTGATCATCAGTTTGAAGAGTAATAGTCCTCTCATTCCATAATATATAGAAAGTCAGGTTACTATTGCTCGATAAAGGTACTTAGCAATAGCTGGTCTAGCATCTAAAACAACAATTCTCTCTCTTCAAATAATCCTGACCACTGCACAATATCTTATCAATTAACCAATGCTAGCATATCTCCTTTAAGAAAATGCCACATAACCACAACATTGTATCGTACAGGGCATGTGACTAATTTCAACCATCCCTACATATTTACGCATAATGTTTGTTAGTTACGATCATCTGTGAGAATATTTTACTTGTTATACATACAATGCTATTGCCTACTCTTACAAAACCATATACGGAAGATGACCTACAAAGCGAGGGAGCGATTCTAGATAGGGCACATTGTCACCCTGTACAGGATATTCATTGGTACCGCCATCATGATGGCGCTCCTAAAGACCTGATTCATCAATGTAGCCAAAGTAATCTGTTTCAAAGTCAAGATGGATCACTTTGATGATATGCTTTTAAAGGCTCCACATTCCCTCCTCTTGGTATCGATGCAATTGTCTACTCTATTCCAATGCAAAGACATTGTGCCCGTCTTGATGGTGGTGTAATAAATTGGCATTCTAATCGTCGTCTTTTTTCATATGATATATCATCACCGCTGCAAGCCATTCTTATTATAAAATCTAAAATAAATGTTTCATTAGAATATGAGACCATGCAACATACTATGCAATGTAAGCAATAATATAAGTAATAATATTACATGTATAATATATATAACATATACATATCACATCATTATACATGTATATATTTTTAGTAATCCCCTAAATAAAAGCAATTTATGAGCCCACAGGTCGCAAAGTTACATATCTAAGTGTTTTAACATGAATTTCAAGAGAACCAAGTGTTGAACTCGATGCATTTTCGGACTTTTGATATCTTTTCAATCCATAGAGAATCTGAAGCAACCTACACATTCAAAGGTTTAACACAGGTTGAAATGTTAAGGAAGAAAAGAAAATGTTTCAATGCCAATCAATTAGGGAGATCCAGTACAACCGAGTGCCAAATATTATTAGTTATTTTTCGAAAAATTTTGTAGCCTCTTACAGATCAAGAGGTATCTTGTTTAAAAATCTGATGATCTTTCTGAAACTCTATATACAGAGTTTAAGGAGAAAGTTTGGTTTTGGAGGTCTAGCTTTACTTTGATGTCTAGGTTTACGTTGATCCCCTCCATCGAGATGGGATATCACTCTCATTTTATTGGTGAGGAAAACCATTAGACACAGATAATTTGAATGTATTTTTGCACATGGATTTTCTATGCTTAATGCTGACTTTTATCCTCTACTAATAACAACTCACATCTTCCGGGGAAAAGGCTGAGTAAAGGACTGACATGAAAAGAACCTCATTAAAATAAGATTATTATGCATATTAATTTCTATAAATAATTAAACATAGGAATTAGGAAACAGTGTTTTAAAAGGGAGGGATACATTTACGCAAAAAGAAGACCTAGTGTAAAGACTCGGGTTTGGATCATGTTCGAACCCAAAAACCTTATCCAAGTGCACGGTTATATTAAGGACTTGTGGTTTTGATAAGGAAACCATTGCAAGGACAAACAAAGGTTTCCCTTTTGATCGAGGACAGGATGATGATGCCTATGTGAAGGAAAAACGGGTAGGTTTTTGTACCTCTCAAACCCTAGAGCAAGACAAAGCAAAGAATAGATACCAACGATGGCAAAAACAACCAATGGATGGTGTTTAAGGTAAATCACCCTTTTGTGCATTTTTATTAGTTTCCCGACAACTGGGTCATTGTCCAGCGACATTGAGGCTATCAAACTATACAGCCGAAGGACACGAAACCAGAAGCTATGAGCATGAGGCTTGAAACGGCTAAAGTAGTCAAATTTTCTGCTAGAAATCACCTTGGGGTTTAGAGTTTCCAACCATGTGATTTCCCATTGCTATTTCTGGCAATATGATGACCTTTTAGCAGCATTAAAGGTATCGACATGCAGATCTTGGAAAGACGGAGTCGTAGGCACCTGATTTGGAGCTTGAGGTGGCCGATAGCATCGGTGACTCGGCCTTGACCGAATTGTCGGGGCCACCGGTTTGCATGAGCCCGTTCAACCTTGTTGGGCCCGATTCAGGTCTTTTGTGTCTAGGACCTATGTTTGGATCCAGTTAGGTTTTAAATGGGCAATGCAAGTCCATGTTATGATTCCTTGAAATGCTCAAACTATGTATATGTTACAAAACTCATGACGGATCCTGAACAGTCGGGCCCTGATTTAAACCCAAACATGCTGTCTTCATGACCTGATTTCAGTCTTTGGGCCATACCAAAGCCATGAACTATATTATTCAAGTGCGTTTTTGAACCGTCGGCTACATTATTATGCTATATTTGTAAATCAATTAAGAGGGTGGGGAAAGTTGGATCTAGGAATCCTTATTAGGATCCATTATTGTATTTTGAGGGTTTCAAAGTTGTTTGGACACCTTCACGGAAGGCTTGAGCCACTGGTTTTGTTATTGATATGATATTAATTGATAACTATTTCATGCTTTCTTAGGCATTGGATGAGATATAATAAAGATATTATATATGGGTTATGGCTTATGGATGTGGATTATGGCTTTTGTAGGTCGATTTCAAGGATTATTTGAGGTAAGGTAATACACATGACATCAGTATGATTGTGCTATGAATTATTTTTATAAAATATAAAACTATTATTTATAAATGTTTTTTTTGAACCGTCACATGATTTATTCATGATATTCGTTGAATATTGTTTTAGAATGTGCATATTAGATAATAGTCATGCTTGTGCCTATCAATAGGACACTTATGTAGGTTGTGTGTGCGATATGTAGACTTCAAACAAAAGGAACATGGTGATGATGGATTTATTGTGGATATGGTAACTGGTGAACTAAAATAAAATACTTTATCTGATTGTATGAAAATACATAACTCCTTGTGTATATTATGTTGTCAGTTTCTAGAGACAGATGTGGTGTAAGGCCCTATGGACCTTCGACTGAAGGCATGTATATGGTGGGATGCCAGGAGTCTCTATGTCAACGATATTGTGTATCCAAGGTAGTTGGTGGGTGTTGAGAACAATTTGTGTAGCTTTAGTTTTTCTTGTGTGGTGGTGACTTTAATTATCTCATAACCTAAAGGAAAGACATTTGATACCTACAAATGTCATAATGAAATTCTTATTAGTTAATATAAATATCAAAATTTTAAATAGAAAGTAACTTATATGCATTTGTTTTATATACGTGCAATCAAACTCTAATACTTTTAGAAATGCATGTTACAACTAAATCAATTAAGTATGTGCAAATACAATGTCGCTAACAATTATATATACATGGTATCATTCGATGTTATGTATCATATTGGTGATTTCTAATTCATACAACTACTACAGAATAGTTCGACCAAATATTTCCTTCTTAATTTTCATCATCGCATTATAAATATGCTTTGTTGTGTCAAAATGTAAATTATCAAGATGTTGTAACTGCAAAAAGATATGCTTGGGCTTACAATGTCTTTTGCTAATTTATTTTGTTATATTATAATTAATATCATTCAATCTATCTATAATTACATGCCCTTCTAAATACAAACTCGGAGGGTGGTTTTGTGTATTGTTAACAACATTCAACCTCCATAAACTATTGGTTTGACCCTCTCTTAAAGTAAAAATAGACATTTAACCTTTTTTTTATGTTAATCTACCGATGACTTCTAAGATTAACTTTTTTGTTGCTTTTATATTCGTCACTTCTTTCATACTTAAGTCATACATTACTTCTTATACCTATGCTTTTTGAATGAATAATGAATATACTTCCTCTCAACATCTCTTACTCATTGAACCATGTCATCTTGACTATATCTATACGAAGTCCATCACCCTCATAGTCAACGAATGTATCATCAACCAACCAGTTAGCAAATGAATCATTTGTTAACTATAATCAAACTTAGTATCATTATTTGTGGCTAACCTAAAATGTATACTAATCTGGCTTCATGCAGGCGAGTTGTAGCCATATACTTTCATCATTCATCGTATATTCAAAATCTACTTAACCATAATAAATGCTTTCACATGATTTCTTTGACATTTTGTAATATACATTAAATGATAAATTAACAAACTAAGTACAAGAAAAAAGATAGAACAAACAATTGCTAGATGGCAAGCATAAGTGCACATGGGTGATGCGTGTCAGAAGTCACTCTTTTAGGAAGAGACGCTCCTTGGTCACACTTCTCCCTATAACTAAAGCCTCCGACCTCTTAATAAAGCATGTTGTTTTACAATAATTTGACCCTTGATTGTTTTGATATTTGACTTGTATTGAGCATTGAAACACCAAGCTTTTGGTGAATATGTTTTATGGTTATTCTTGGTTTGTTCAATTGACAATAAGTTGAAATTCCTTGAACTTGAAGGATTGTTTGGTATCAAAGCCTACTCACAAAAATATTATTGAATACGACTATATTGAAAGCTTGCCCAACTTAAAGTAAGTTTTGTCCTTTGATATTCAAAGGTTGAGGTAATTCTCCAAAACTTGTTTTTATTGAGAAATGGAAGGAAAAAATGAAGTAGTTTAGTGCTTACTTGACCCAAATTACTATCAAAGTTGAGCAAGAATAATGAAAATTATTTTTTGTCTGAAGGCTATTGGGATTATTTTGATGGTAGTATTCAAGAACCTAATTTGATTATTGATAGGTCAATGAAGATGATATCATCAAAGCTAAAGAAAAATATAAACAAGATTTAAAATATGAAAAAAATGAATGTGAAGATCACTTGGGATCATTTGCCAAAATGTAGATGATAAGCTTAGAAATGGAATTAACATCTTTGAAAATGCTTTTGAAACTTGAGAATATTTAAAGAAAATTTATTCTCAAGATGATTTCATTTTTGAAATTGATTTAATGAAAGGAATGATAATGCTAAGTAACACAACTTGAGCGTTAGAGATTACTATAATGAATTTTATGAGTTATGGAATCAAATTCGAAGTTTTGACAAATTTGAAAATCTTTAAAAAATGCATGAGTTTCAAAAATATTTGGACAATCAATACTTTTTCTTATTCATGCAAGGTCTTAGAGATGATTTTGAAAATATAAGACCTACCTTAATCTATAGAAAACATAGGCCAAATGGAGATGGATTTTTTTGCCGATCTAGTTATGTAAGAAACTAGATTAAAAACTTTAAATGCTTATATAGACGTCGTTCTTCCCGCATCAAGAATATTGAAGAACAAAAAAATATTGAAGGACAAATAAAAAACCCATGGGTTCATAGTCAAACAAAAGCACCATTTGCCACTATTATAAAGAAAGTGGATATCAAAGCCACTTGTTCTATCTTGATGAAAAAATTTGGCAACATGACCACTACGGAGGATAAAGAGGGAGGAACTCTACCTTCCAACATCAAGGCATACATAGAAGAGATATTCAAAGAAAAGAGTAGCATCTTCGATAATGTATTATCAACAAATTCTTAAGGTATGTCTTGATTCCAGTGGTGGGTATATGTTAAGAGAATTTCAAAATTATCTATAAATACATAGGATTTTACACCAAAATTATTGTACAAAAACTTTAAAACAAAATGGCTTAGCCAAACGCAAACATATACATATTATAAAAACCAGTATAACTCTTTTTATTGCTAGTAATGTTCCAAAATTCTTGTGGTTAGAAGCGACCCTTACCATCGTTTATCAAATAAATAGAATGCCTTATTCTCAACTTAACATCTCTTTTTGAAAAAAAAATTAGACTTGCTTTATATTGTGAAAGATTAAGACTTTTTTGTTGTAAATATTTTGTTTATATGAATAAGAATGATACATTATCTCGTAGAGCTATTGAATGTGTCTTTCTAGGTTATGACATTGAAAAAAAAGGTTATAAGTGTTTTGATCACAAAGAAGACAATCTTTATATATCAAGAGATTGTAAACACCCAAAAATTTTCTCAAAATAATTTGATCTTTTAGAAATTTTGCCTTTTTAAGGAAAATTGTAGTTTTGGGTCTTTTAAGAGTTTTTCAAATAAAGACACCTTAAATGAACTCATTTCCGCATCAAAATTTTGTGGTAACCTCAAAATGATGGTAAATGACACCCCTCTCAGAAAAATCAAATTTTGACAAAGAGCCAAAAGAATGACTGCTTTGCCCTCAAGCCCAAATTGGCAATATTCTGCCTATTTAAAGGATTTCATATAAAGAAATGACAGTTTCAAACAAATTTCTTCAAATATAAATGATATATTGGGAACCAAACACAAACATGTTTGCTAAGTGTCAATTCATCAAAAACCTTTTGAAATCAAATCAAATCCAAATCAGGCCTCAAAAACTCGCCCGATTGAGAAGAGTCCTACTCCAGGACCCTACACCCATCAAGGGTTAAAGTGGTCCGACACTCTACATCCATCCAGGGTTAAAGTAGTTTGATATCCTACACCCATCCAAGGTTAAAGTGGTTTGATACCCTACACTCAATAAAGGGTTAAAGTGGTTGAAACGGTAAAGACCAACTCACGGGGCGAAAGCAGGTTGCCCATACAAATAAACACTGAGAATGGAACTCAGTTGTTTTCAAAAGAATATTTGAAGATTTTGACAAAACTCACTATTTTCAAATATATTCCAAAATGAAATGATTTTAAATAATAATAAAAAATATTTGAAACCATAAATGAAAAGGGATGAAGCCCAGGTCAAATGAGGATTAGAACAAATCAGGATAGGAGTGAAGATCAAGGTAATAATTGAGCCAAGCCCTCATCAAGCCAAGACCGAGCTCAAGTCAAAGACAAGGATCAAATAAAGTCAAGACCTCACCAAGCATAGTACAAAGCTGCATCAAGTTGAACTTGACCAAGCCTCACCCAAGTGCATTCAACTGGACCCATATCAAGTCCAATCGAACTCCAACCATCTTAGTTAAACCATGACCCATTGGCTAATCTAGGCCTAACCTACCTTGGCTGAACACGGCTTGATGAAACCTTCTTTGGCCTTACCTAATTAAAGGACTTTGATCAGACTACATTGGATAACCTTTACCAAACGATCTTGAACCATCCTCACCGAAAATGCCATGACCCGGACACACGTTGGCCAAGTTTGGCCGAACCTACATTGGATTGAAGGGCCAAGTCAAAGTGGGTTGAATTTACCTTGGTTCCACCATCACCCAGCCCACATAGGAGTTGGATGAACTTACCAAAGGGGACCACAAAGGGCCACATGATGCCATGTGGATCAGCCCCAACATTGGATTAAACTTTGGGCTAAGGAGCTACCCGCCCCATGGAAGGCACTAGAGAGCCTCCCTTGGCCTATAAATAGAGGCTATGGGGGGCTCATTTCTAATATCTAGCACTTTGAGGGACTTGCCAAAACATGAGAGAAGAGAGAGGGAGAGCTTAGGAGAGAGAAAAAGTGCTGCAAGTTAGAGAGAGAGTGAGAGAAAAAAAGAGAGAAGAGAGAAAAGGGAGGAAGAAGAAGGAGTGGTTCCAAGAAAAGAAGGGGTCGAATTCCCCATTGTGAATTCGGTTCTTGGGCTGCTAAGTGAGTATTTCTTTCCCTATTCCAATCTTAATTCTTCTCTTAACATTCAATTCAAGGAAGGGGTTGTAATAATGGAGCTTTGTCTCCTCTTATGTTGTAATAGCAATTAGATATGCTGTCAATTTTATTTCCTATGCACTCTACTTGTTTGTTTTCTTGATTTTACCTCTTTATATTCTATATAACTCCTAACCCCCTCTATGCTTAAGCTAATATACATATTTACATTCATTTTCCTTCAGCAATTTACTTTGGGTTGCTGTGATTATGCCATTTAAATTCGGGTGAGTTGCATCTTGTATGTTGTAAAAACTCAGAAAAACATTTTTCAGCATCTCTATATATGTATGATATTTTAATTTTCATTTCTTCATTTCTACTCCGATTGATTTCAAATTTGGAATACTTCATTCACACACACAATTCCACATCTGATAAAATTTTAAAGAATTTTAGGGTCGTGCAACCACGTAATTGAAAGTGTGTAAGATCGGGAAAAACCATAATCATTTTTGTTAAAACTATTTTTTCTTCAATAGAGCATGGGTAATCATCTCATAACTCTGTGTGTAGTGATCCAAATCGAGTGAAACTTGGTTAGTTAGAAATTTGACATCCATAAAACCAAATTTACTAAAATCGGAGCTTTATGCACCGAGATACAAACTCTTTTGTGAGTCTCTGTATTTCTGTGACAGAACAGTCCCGAGTGTCTATGTAGAGACACTTTCTATATTTAATTTCAAAAAGTCACACCTTCTAAAAATAGAAAAAAAATATTTTCAAACCCTCTACACTTGCTCCTATTCACCGTGAATTTTTCATGATTTTTGGAAACTTAAAAAATACTGAAAGAAAATCAGAAAGCAAGGTTTTAAAATAGAACCAATTTTTGTTTTTCAAAAATTGGTAAACATTTTGTCTTCCAGAACACCTAGTGCACGAGTTTGATCAAGTTTTTCTCAGATTTTCTTGAAGTAGATTTGGAATCATACCTACACCAATGAGTCCTCAAAGCACCTAGGGTGACCCTTGAATGTCGGTTCAAGAAGGCCTAAGGTGATAAGATATTGCTTAGCCACAATCGCCCAAAAGTCTGATTTACAAAACTTTGCTAGTTTTGGAAATTAGCTGGCACGCTCGCGCAAGCAAAGTAAATTTGAGAAGTTTATTTCAAGACTCTACATAGGCTTGGAGTAAAATTTTTATATCTAGAGATATGTGAAATTTTTAAAAGATAACTATTACTATGACTTTCTAAATGACTTTGTAAACTTAGAAGATAGTGAGAATGAAGATAATGATAGAGAAGAAACCATTGATTTAAGGCAACAAGATGAACACAGAGATATGAAGATAAGAGAAAACAACGAGTCTCATGATATTATAAAGCCTTTTCCTCTACACTATGCTAGAAGACCTAGAGAATAAGAAAACACTAGACTACTTCCTATAATTCCAAGGCCCCCACAAAGATTTGTGTTCTATGAAACCTTTGAACCTCAAAGGAAAAATCTTATCGCGACCATTTTAAAATTAAAAGAACCTAATTTCTATAATCAAGCCAAAGATATATGAGAATGAGAAAATATTATGCAAGAAAAATTAAAAGCATTACATAAAGCTCAAACTTGGGATATTGTGGTTAAGCCTACTGATAAAAATCTAGCTGGATATAGATAGATATATAAAGTAAAAACATATAGTGATGACACCATAGAAAGATATAAAGCTCGATTAGTAGCTAACAGATATACTCAAGAATACATAATATACTATAAAGAAACCTTTGCTCCGGTTGCTAGAATGATAACCATAAGAATTGTAATAACTCTTAGTGCTACTAGAAAATGAAAAGTTTTTCAATTAGACATTAAAAATGCCTTCTTCAATGACAACATAAATGAAGAAGTTTATATAATTCTCCCAGAATTAGATATCCAAAAAATTATGTTTTTAAGTTGCACAAAGTCTTGTATAGTCTTAAGCAAGTACCTAAGATTTTGTTTGATATATTTGAAAGATTCATGAATGTTCATGATTTTCTATCTTGTTATATTGACACAACATTATTTGTAAGAAAGTCAAACGCGGGCATTGTAATACTGCTTTTGTATATTGATGACATTCAGTAGAAGTGATGGAGATAGCATATACAAGTTAAAAAGGATCTCCATAAGGAGTTTGAAATAAAAGACCTTGGTTCACTTAGTTATTTTTCAAGAATTGAAGTTGTATATTGTGATAGATGATATTTTATGTCTCAAACAAAATTTTACAAGTGATATTGTTAAAACGTTAGGTCTAACCAATGAGAAAAGACAAATACTCTAGAAGTACTAGGAACAAAAATGAGAACAACATATGGAGAAATACCGAAAGATCCTATATCGTACAGGCAGTTGATAGGAGCATTGATCTATCTCACTATCACTCATGCAGACATATCACATGTCGTACACACTACAAGCCAATTTCAACAAGTTCTTACTAGTGTTCACATGAGTATAGTTATAAGAATCATTAGATACATTAAACACTCTATGGATAAGGGGTATTTTTTATTTCTTCTTCTCTTGATTTAACTACATATACTGATATAGATTGGGGTGAAGATATTAGCAATCAACATTCCACCAAAGGTTTTTGTATATTTTTAGGTAAATCCTTGATCTATTGGAGGTGTAAAAAGCAACAAAAGGTGTCGCTTTCATCCACTGAAGTAGAGTATCGAGCCATAACGATTACTGCTATTGAGATTTCATGGATTACAGAAGTGTGAGAGACATGAGGGTTATCCTTAAACATTTTTCTCAAATAAAGTGATAGTCCATCTCAATATGCTTCACTTTTTCGTTAAAAATGTTGGTAGATGCGATATACATGACACTTTTGTTGTCACAAAACAGAGTAGAGGGTGTTAAATTGTAATAGGATGGGTCACTAGAGACCATATTTAAGTGGTGAATAGCCAGGGCCATCAGGGCCCTGACCATCCATCAGTTAGCCGTTGGGGGCCTCTCTGGTCCCCAATGGGTAGTCAATATAGTTGTTAAGGAGACCCCCAATGGTTGTATTGACTGCTTGTTATATTGACTACTTGTTGTAAAATCAATGCACATATTGCTCTATAAATAGAGCCTCTCACCTCTTAATAAAGCATGTTATTTTGTAACACCTTGATACTTGTTTGACTCTTGATTGTTTTTATATTTGACTTGTCATTTGACTTGTATTGAGCACTAGTACACAAAGCTTTTGGTAAATCAGTTTCATGGCTATTCTCGGTTTGTTCAATTGATAATTGGTTGGGATTCCTCAAGCAACTTAAACATTAATGTAAATATTTTTAAAAAAGGGATGTACATTTAGTAAAATAGGGTGTATGAATAGCTATTACATTGATTTAACATTGATATTTATAAAACACTAGAAAAGTTCAACAAAAGCATTTGATTAAAAGTTCAACAAAGGCATTTGATTAGAAGGTTTTGCTTTAATTTATGATTGCATACTAACTTACTTGGATTTGGTTAACCTTTGACTTTGTAAGTTTCATCGGTTCGTCATTGTTACATAACAAAAAGATACAATCGTTTCAAAATGCACTCAATTGAGCACTTGAACCTGCTCGAGTTTATATTCATTGAATGGGGCTGCTATGTTACTTTGTATTGAGTTAACCTTTGAGTTCTTTAGTTGCTTTTGTTTGGTGTTTTTGTTGAGCCAAAAATCTCTCAATGTAGCATACCCATGTGATGTGTAATATCTACCCAACTCATCATTTGCCTATTTAAGCTGGGCAAGTCTCCGTCTACAACCATCCCATTGATTCCACCCTTTTAAGAAAGGAAAGCTTGCATGAAAAGCAAATACAGGGAGTCAAGTGTATAGAACTTCACATTCCGATATAGTGTAAAATCATAATTTGCTTATAATAAGATGAAAATTCCAGTGCTATGAGTCTTTAAGGGGAGATGTAGGGTGGGTTTTCACCCAAAGATAACAATGGCTAGTGGGTGAGCAACGCAAGAGGTTTAGGTAGTTGTTGCCAACGAAGTGGAAATTAAGTGTCATTAATTGTTGGATTGGCTGGTGATGGAGGAAAGATGCAAGGCCACCACTTAGAACATATGGGTAGTCCAAATGGAAGGGCAAGGAAGTAGTTGACGCGGGAGACATGCTAAATTGAGCAGTTTATTGATCGAATCCACTTGTGAGAAGATTTTCAGAATAAACAACTTTCATAAAAGGGGTTACCATTCATTGATGATGTTACATAGCCTAAAAGTTATCATCATCTCATAATTTGTGATGACATTATAAATGGGCATAATATTTCAGTCACAAACACAAGAAGTCTTTAACATTATGATGCTATTGCTTGAAAAGTCACCCCTCTTCACAAATATTGATTGGTTGCATCCCTTAAGAAAGAATGGTATTTCTCAATAATGAAGTCTTTTGACATGAAATCGATTCTGGTCTTAAGTAAATAGTGTATAAAGAATTAGGATAGAAGCCCTTATATTATTCCCATCAATTTCATGCATTTATTTCTTTACTCAAGTTCTTTCTTTGCAAGTTGTTCAAGTAACTTGCTATAATTCTTAAAGCGCAAAAGGAATTATAGTGTCAACCATCTTTGTGTATCAATATTGTTAAGGACTTGACTTCTTTTGTGCAAGGAGAGTCAAGGGCTCTTTATTGTATCTTTTAAGTGATCATCGGGATCCTTTGCATTCAAAAAGTTAAATTCAGAGGCGATAAAAAACCTAAAGGATAATGCTCAAGCATACCTTGAATAGAGTCATACATTAACCGCTTTTGTCACAATAGTGTTTAGGTGTTGATCAATGTGGAAGTATGGTATGTTGACATTGTGAAATAAAAGGCTAATTTCATTCAAGACTCAACTTTGGCCATATTAGCCAGTAAAACGCCAATTTCTTTCTAGATCCAAGTTTGTTGGCATTTAAAAGTTGAAAAGTTAATTTATCTTTGGAAGTCATTTTCTTCAAAAAATGATGATCTCTCTACATGCACCCAAATTGCCAACAATCCTTAAGCTTTTTCCAGGTTCTTTCATGGTTTTTGAAAATAATAACTTCCTTTGCATAGGTGATATTTAACTATATCAAACTTAGACTGAATTGAGAAGGCTTTGAAATGGCAAAAGTCGAACAATGATGGCTACATATGCATAAGTCATATCCTACATGGCATGTCTAATGCCTACCAAGACAACTTTTGATAGGGATTTGTAGGACAAGTTAGAACTAAGGTACATGAAAGAAGACACGACAAGTTAGAAGTTCCTTGTTACTAGATTTAACAATTATAAAACGGTAGATAATAGATCCATCATGGCATAATTCCATAACTTGAATGAATTTTGTATAATTTTAATTCAAGATGAACATGCACAATAGTATCATTGTCTCCTTAATAATGACAAACTTTTTTCTTTCTAAAAAGATTTTTAAAAATTCTTAAGCACAATAAGAAAGATATCTCTTTTGAGCAATTAGAAAATCATTTACGTTTAAAGGAAAGTACAATAAGGAAGAAGATTTAAAAGAAATAATTACTCAAGATAAAATGCATGTAATGAAGGAAGATATGCCTAGAAAACCATCCAAGAAAAAAATGGAGATTTTAACAGATTTCATGAGCACAATTATAGGAACACCACAAACAATAAAAAAAGAAAATTGCTGCCATTGTAAGAAGCCCGTACATCATAAGAGGGAATGGTAGTATCTCAAAAGATTAAGAAACCATTTCTAATTCAAAGGAGCACATTGTAGCAGTTGTAGCGGAGGCTGACATAGTTGAAAACATTTATGCATAGTGGATTGACTTCGGTGCTACATATGTTTGAGAACGAAAGTCTCTTCACATCATTTAAGTAGAAGTTTGATGTCTGGTACACATACTAAATAAGTATGGGATTTAAAATTTGTATTTGAGGGGGACATTTATATTATCAAAGGGAGGGGTGTTTGTTGGAAAAGGGCATCTTTGTGAGAACATATTCAAATGAATGTTTTGTGAATCATACTTCAATTAAACTTTTATGTACATTTCCAAATGTACTAAAGATTGATTTTACTTATGAGAAGAATAGATATAAGATGCCTTTTATTGAGGTCATGAGATTTACATTTGAGTATTGGATGTTTGAAAGAGTTATACGCTCACAAGAATTTTCCTAATGTAATATGCATATGGATCATGAGCTTGCATTGGTAAATATAATTGTTATTGTTTTTATGAGTGTATATTAATTACATACGTAGTATATTACAAAGAATGTTGAAGGACATTATTCGATTGATAAGAAATAAAAAATGTCACTACATTTAGTGTTAGTTGGACGAAAGTTGATAAGTTTGGAGATGAGAAAATTAATGTCGAGAGAAACAAAGTGAAAGGGCTTTCCTACTATAGCATCATATGTTAAGCAATAGTGGTTGGGTTGGTATAAGAAAAAAAATTGTGTCAACATGAATTGATGAGATTTTGAACTGACACTCATGACTGATAGGTATGTAATGCTGTTTGTGTGTATATATATGTGTGTATACATGTATACATAATCATCTATACATATTTGGATCAGTTACATATATAAACATGGTATTGTTTATAGTGGATACCTACGTTTTAATGATATTTTTTATAGTGTTATATAGGTTTGAGAGTATGCATGCAAGGTTCAAATAATTTATTAATAAGAATGGTGTTATTGACTTGGCTATTTGAATTTTAGGGAATTAGATGACATGGTTAGGTCTAATTTAATTCATAAAATGAGCAAAACCAATCAATCATGTACTTATATGCTCACTGAGATCACAAGTTTTCCTTTTCTTAGAGTATAATGAAATTCTAAAGTCTTGGATGGATTTGATTCATTCCAGTGTTGTTGATTTGCATGGATGACGTACTATAGGTGTGATAAAATATTTTATCATATTTATTAATGATTGTACTAGATGTTACCATGTTTACTTCATAATATCTAGAAATGAAGCTTCGAATTTTTTTTCAAGTGTTTCAAATCCAAAGTAACTCTGCCCATGTAACGGATCACCCTTGCATTGCTGGTCCCAAGCCCGGATAAAGAAGGAGGGTTGTGTTGGGTTTCCGACAGCCAGCATAAAACTTTGTCAGATTTTTATACCATAGTTTACACAAATTATGAGTATTGTTTTGGGGCATCCCCACCTAGCGACGCGCTGTAGAGCTCAAATACAGTGATAGTGAATCAATTGCAGAGAGGGTTCCCACATCATGGACGACTGTGTGTAAAGAAGTTAGTCCCACTACATTGCCGCCCGAATGTAGTGAATAATTTGTAAAGAGGGTCTCCGCATTTTCAATATGGATAGATGCGGGGAGTAAGGATGCTAGTCCTAGATAATAAGATTCGTGTTGGTTCGTGGAATATCGAAACATTATCCAGTAAGCTAATGGAGGTGGTAGATGTTATGATTTAGAGTAAGATTCATATTCTATGTTTACAAGAGATAAAGTGGGTTGGAGAAAAAGTAAAGGAGATAAAGGATACATGTTTTAAATTATGGTACTCAGGTAAGGATATGGCTTGAAACGGAGTTGGTATTACCATAAATAAAGATTTAAAGGATAGTGTAGTAGACATACAACGATATGGTGACCGAATCATGACGTTGAAATTAGTGTTAGGAGCAAAGGTTTTGAATATAGTTTGTACTTATGCACCCCAAGTCAGCCTACAAGATAGTATAAAGACATCTTTTTGGGAAGCGTTAGATAAGGTGATTCAAAGCATTCCACAAAGGGAGATGACTTGTTTAGGAGGAGACTTAAATGTACATGTCAATAAAGAAACACTAGGATATTAAGGTATTCATGGAAACTTTGGTTTTGGGGATGAGGAAGGTAGGGAGATTTTAAATTTTGCTATGGCATTTGATCTCTTTATAGTTAATATAATCTTCAAAAAATGAGATGAACATTTAATTACTTATAAGAGTGGCTTATCACAAACACAAATTGATTACTTTATTTGTAGAAAAAAAGATAGAGCGTGTTGTAAAGATTGCAAGGTAATTTCAGGAGAAAGTTTAACCACCTAACATCGACTTTTAGTTATGGATTTACAAATAAAAAAAATAGACAAAGAAGAAAAGAGTGCATTGACCTATTCAGAGTAAATGGTGGAACCTCAAAAGCGAGAAAGAAGATATATTTAAACAAAAATTCCTTCAAGGAGATGCTTGGAATTATGTTAGTACACCTTGCGATATGTGGAATAATATGGCTATACATATTAGGAATGTGGCGAAAGATGTGCTAGGTGAATCTAAGGGAGGTGTACCGGCACAAAAAAAGCTTGGTGGTGGAGTGAAGTAGTGCAAAATAAAATTAAGGAAAAGAAGGCATGTTACAAATTATATTGTGCTAAGAAAACTGGTGAAACTTTAGAAGCTTATAAGAAAGCAAAGAAGGAAGCAAAAATAGTTGTTAGTGAAGCAAAAGCTAAAATGTGAGAGGATTTATATAAAAAACTCAACTCAAAAGAGGGTGAAAGAGATATTTTTAGGATAGCTCAGGCTAGAGAAAACTAAAGATCTTAATTCTGTTAGATGCATCAAAGACGAGGATGAAAAAATTCAAGGGACAAATGATGATATAAGAAATAGATGAAAAAACTATTTTTATAAGTTTTTTAATAAAAATAAAGATGTTAGTGTAATCTTAGGAGAGTTAGTCAAATCAGAAAAACATATAAACCACAATTCTAGTGGCAATAGAGTGAAGTATTAGCATATGTTAGTATTAGCTTAGGAGAGTTAGCAAAAATTGAAGTGACAAATGATGATATAAGAAAGAATGAAGTCAAAGAGGCTTTTAAACATATGAAGGGTGGTAAATCGGTAGGACCAGACAATATTCCTATAGAAGTTTGGAAAATACTAGGAGAAATAGGAATCACTTGGCTCATAAGGCTATTTAATGAAATATGGAGAAACCAAAAGATACTGGAGGAATGGAGAGCGAGTACACTTATATCCCTATATAAGAACAAGGGAAACATTCAGAATTGTGTGAATTATCGAGGTATCAAGTTAATGAGCCATACTATAAAATTGTGGGAAAGAATTATCGAATGTAGCTTAAGACAAGTATCAAGTACAATAGAGAACCAATTTGGATTCATGTCAGGCAGATCTACTATTGAAGCGATTTACCTTTTGAGACATCTTATGGAATATTTTAGAGCAAAAAAGAAAGACCTTCACATAATATTTATTGATCTAGAAAAACCTTACGATAGGATATCGAGGGAGGTTCTTTGGAGAACCTTGGAAAAAGAGGTATCTCATTGACATACATAAACCTTATAAGAGACATGTATTATGGTACAAAAACATGTGTGAGGACTCATGAAGGAATGACAGACTTCTTTAAAGTTAATATTGGGTTACATTAAGGATCAACTTTAAGTCCATACTTATTTATAATGGTGATTGATGAGTTAACAAAATATATTCAAGATGAAGTGCCTTGGTGTATGTTATTTGTATATGACATTGTGCTAGTGGAAGAGTTTAAGGAAAAAGTTTCTAGAAGATTAGAACTACGTAGAAAAGCATTAGAAAGCAAAGGCGTCCGACTTAGTAGAACAAAGACAGAATATATGGAATGTGAGTTTGATCATTTGGTTACTTCAAAGGACATAAAAATTAAAATTGGCACACATTGCATCCCCAAAAGGAAAGTTTTAAATACCTAGGGTCAATTTTTCAAAGTGGTGGAAGAATTGATGGAGATGTTATGCATAGAATTAATGCTAGTTGATTAAAATGGAGAGAAGTATCAGGTATTCTTTGTGATAAGAAGATACCATTAAAGTTAAAAGGTAAATATTATAGAGTAATAATTAGACCTGACATGTTTTATGGTTCTGAGTGTTGGGCAGTTGGATGAGTGGTCGTACAAGAAAAGACTGTATACATAATGAGCTTATTAGAAACAAATTAGGAGTAGCACCAATAGAGGATAAAATGAGAGAATATTGTTTAAGATGGTTTAGACATATAGAAAGAAGATGAGAAGAAGAATCTATAAGAAGGTATAAAAAACTAATTTTGGAAAGTATTAAAAGAGGTAGAGGACGACCACAAAAGTGTTGGAAAGAAAGAATAAAGAATGATCTAGCTTATTGTGAGTTAACTACTAACATGGCACATAATAGAGCTCTGTAGAAACAAAGAATCCATATAGCCGACCCTGTCTAGTATGGGAAAAGGCTTAGTTGTTGTTGTTGTTGTTGTCAAATCCAAAGTGTTGAACATGAAACTTTCATTGAATGTTTAAAATCAAATAAGAAAGGAAAATATTATGATCCAAATTATTTTAAACCCAATAGAAATTATACACCAAACGATTCCTTATTCACCACAACTAAATGGTGTGATTGAGAGAAAAATAGTATTAGTAAAAATGGTAAAAGCAATGTTCTTAGTTGATGGGATATGTGACTCTATTATGAGTTTCATACCGTTTTGCTACAACATCAAATGTGATCCCAAAACATATGAAGAGGTCATGAGATCTTATGATGTAGCTTTTCTGAAAAAAGGTATTCAAGGTGAGTAGGACTCAATCATAGCAAATAAAATTTGAAAATTATTAAACCTCCTTCGCCTCTAAAATAATAGGTTGAAAATTAATTTTGAAAAAATAAAAGTTGATGAAACATCAACAAATTTAAAGTAAAATTTGTTGCTAGGAGCTTTACTAAGAAAGAAGGGATTGATTACTTTAGTACATATGCATGATAGAAAGAATTGCTACAACCGGAGTGCTATTAGCAGTTACCTAGAATAAATGTACATTAAGTTTCTTTAATACTATAATAGACGGGAGTAGTTAATGTATGAGTCCAAATCCCTTCTTTACTAAGAAAGAAGGGATTGATTGCTTTAGTACATATGCACAATAGAAAGAATTGCTACAACCGGAGTGCTATTAGCAGTTACCTAGAATAAATGTACATTAAGTTTCTTTAATACTATAATAGATGGGAGTAGTTAATGTATGAGTCCAAATCACCCACTGACAACATCAACATATATCTACAACGTTGATTGATGAACTTTAGATTCTTTGAAAGGATGAAGTCATTCTTTGGAATGACGAAATTGTTACATATGATGCATATAAAAAAGAAGTGTTCTAACTGCATATAATAGTGATAGACTATCAATGATTGTTTTGTGCATTCAATGTTATCCAATTAAAAACTTAAAGGATCTATGGTTTATCCGTAGTATCATATTAACACTGCAAGCATTCATTTGTCATGTGGTATAATATGAATATATATGGGTCATTGAAGGTTTCTACCTATACATCATAGATGAAGATTTATACCACAACAATTAATGAGAAAAGTGAAGATAGCGAGGTTTCGATTCCTGTAAGTTGTGAAGATATATTAAAACAATGAGAAGGTTATCAAAACATTATATGTAACAAAGGTTCACATAAAGAAAGTGGAGACGTTACAATTGGATTGAAGATCGAACCTTGTGTTCATATCGAAGCAAGTTCAACTTCAAAAAGACGAAATGAAACCAAGATCCTGATGAAACCCTCAAAAAGTAAGAACTGGGCCTGTCAAAACAGAAATCAGAGTCCGGTTAAAAATCTGAGATCGACCTCATAAAAAACAAGCTCAAGACGAGGTCAAATGGATCAAATTAAGCCTCAAAAGAAAAGTCCTAAAAGCAAGCATTGGCCGGTTAAAGGGGCTGGAAAAAACCCAATCTAAAATCGGATTACCGAGGAACCGGAGCCCGCTCAAAAACCGTCCATTTCATGCACCAAAGAAGGACTTAAAAGAAAAATTTTGGATTGGATCTGGACCAAAAGATCCAAATCCAAACCCCACAAGAAGACAAAAAAAATTAGATTGGATCTGGACCAAAAGATCCAAATCCAAACCCCACAAAAAGACAAAAAAAATTAGATTGGATCTAGATCAAAAGATCCATATCCATGTCTCACTGGAAATTGGATTGAATTGAACCCAATTATCCAAACCCGATCCAAAAGATCCACTCTTGGCCTATAAATAGGGCCAAGGGGGTTGAAAAAAAGGGTAGGCTTGAAAAAGGAGGAGAGAGGTTAGAGATTAAGGTGGTTCACGTGAACCCTCTTTGCCAAGGTGAGTCCCTAAACCCGGTCGCAAAAAAGGGCATTGCACCTACACACCAGGGGGCGCTGCACCCGCACCAAGGGGGCGCTGCACCTGCACCATGGGGGGGCGTTGCACCCGCACCAAGGGGGCGCTACACCTGCACACCAGGGGGTGTTGCATGGCGCATAGAAGTGGCGCTCGGCTAGAAGACCCGCCTGGAGCACTGCCCTTGGGACAGGACCCCTCTGCACCGCACCAAGAGGCGGCACAGCAGGGTGGCCCCGACTCCAAGGTTGAATAAAATGGACTTAGGCAACGTGAGACCGGAATAAGGCTAAGGCATAAAAGGGTCTCACGGGTAGGAGTCGTAGGGAGTGTGTTAGACGGGTAGTATGGACCGCAAGGCGCCCAAACAGGCGCACCACCCTGACACCACTAAGAAGCATGCACAGTCACCCTGAAGGGTGCCCACTCGAGACCACTAGTAAAAGGCCAAAGCAAGACTGTCTCAAACAACCTTTAGGAACTCACACACGGATGGCCGAGGTAGGACCCCAAGGCATGGCTGGGTCAGATGACAAGGGCTGACAACACCCTACCACAAGGTAGCAAGGCGCTCTGACAGCAGCCGCCCCACTCTGACAGGGTGCGACTCACTCTTACAAGGTGCGACTGGACGGTGCTGTCAGTACCCTACCACAAGGCAATAGGGCGCTCTGACAACAACCACCCCAATCTGACAGGGTGCGGCTGGGCAGCGCTGACAGCACCTTGTCGCAAGGCAACAGGGTGATCTGGCAGCCGCCCCACCCTGATAGGGTGCGGTTGGGCCAGACGGTGAAGACGGCACCCCCTGCTGCAAGATAGCAAGACGCAGACTGGACGTAGAGTGGCGACAGGAGTCAGAGGCACGCTCTGCCTAGTGTCAGGCGGCTAGCACAGGGGTCTGTCAGGATAGGGTCCTTGGGCGGCACCAGTCTGTAGGACAAGAGGGCTCTATGGAAGGCGTGCCCTGGCCAGCTAATGGGCGGCTGGCCAGGCTGTGTGCAGGATTGGACTAGTGTAATGTCCAGCCTCTTAGTCTATAAAAGGGGTTGGCCGACTTGGAAGAAAAGGGGTCGAAGGGTTGAATGGTCGAATAGTCGAATCCAAGAGGTTTGGGTGAACAAGTGAGGGTCGAACTTAGGAGGCTGAATTGAGAGTGAAAGTTGAGTGTTTGTAGGTTGAACCGAAGCTGCCAAGGAAGGAAGTCTGGACGTGGAGCCTCCAAGAGAGAAGAGCTCCTAGACACTGTCAAGTGGCGAAGGCAAGTTCCAAAGGGGCTAAGGCAAACTGAACTTAGGTAAGGCTTCAAGGTGGTGGATGCAAACCGAAAGGGACTAAGGCATTGACGTGATAAAGACCCAGAGAACTCAAGGAAAAGACAAGGAGACGCATAAGGCGCACTCCTTGGGCCGGCCCCATTACCTTCAAGCGACTTTGGGTAGAGTCGGACTGACAAAGGGGCAGACCGTAGGGCGGTGCCTTTGGCAGTCTCGTGGACTCCCCTCAGTAGGCTCTCGGGCAGGCCAAGCCTAGTTTCACAAGTAGGGTTCTTTGTGCTTTTTGGAAGCTGTAAGAGTCGGGTCGGCCTGTACGGGATAGGTCTTTGTATGTCTTAGTCGAATCTGTAAAAGGGTCAAGCTGAGGGTTACACTTTCAGTTTGATTTTTGACGTTGCGCATCTTACGTTCCCTTAGCGATATCTTAGTTCCCTTTTCTGTTTAAGTAGTTAGGCTGGTTGACGCTATGCGCCAATGCCAGTTACCGGTTTGACTCCAGTAACAGGAGGGGCATTGTACCTGCACCAGGGGGGTGCTGCACATACACCAGGGGGGTGTTGCACCCGCACCAGGGGGTGTTGCACCTGCACACCAATGGGCGCTGCACCTACACAAAGGAGAGCTGCACCCGTACCAAGGGGGCGCTACACCTGCACACTAGGGGAGCGTTGCACTCGCACCAAGGAGGCATTGCATCTGCACACCAGGGGATGCGCTGCACCAAGGACCCGACTACACCAAAGACCAAAGAAAACAGGGAAAACTTGTAAGTTTTTTTAAACTTTGATTTTTAACCGCCATTAAATTCAATTCAAAAAGGGGTTGTATTAATGGAGCGAAGTCTCCCCCCATGTTGTAATATTGGTGCATGAACACGATCGCACCCACAAGCGCTTGAGCTTTTTCGCTCTTAACTGGTAGATGAACACGATCGCACCCACAAGCACTTGAGCCTTTTTGCTCTTAACTGGTGGATGAACATAATCACACCCACATGCACTTGAGCCTTTTCTCTCTTAAATTGGTGGATTGTCACGATTACACCTACGAACACTCGAGCCTTTCCGATCTTTACACTCACGTGCACTCGAGCCTTTTCGCTCTCTTAAGCTAAATATATATATTTCAATTCGCGTGATTTTTACTTTCGTGAAAGTAGAGTGAATGTACTTTAAATTCACGTGAGTTTTACTTTCATGAAAGTAGAGTAAATGCACTTTCAATTCACGTGAGTTTTACTTTCGTGAAAGTAGAGTGAATGCACTTTAAATTCGCGTGAGTTTTACTTTTGTGAAAGTAGGTAAATACACTTTCAATTCGCGTGAGTTTTACTTTCATGAAAGTAGAGTGAATACGCTTTAAATTCGCGTGAGTTTTACTTCAGATGTAGAGTGATTTGCAAATTTCAATTCGGGTGAGTTCGCATCATCGTTCTCAAAAACCCAAAAGAAGATTTATAACATCTCTGCATCTCCTTATTGCAGCAAATCGCTCGAACCCTCGCTCCAACCATGCTAAAACTAGGCCACACATTCCACACACACATCAGAACTAAATAAATAAACTTGTAAGAATCTTAGGGTCATCGAACCCTCGTAATAAAAATTGGGCAAAGGGTGAACGAACCAAATTTGCCCAAAACACTTGTTGTTTGAAGTAAATACTTGTTTAGAAGTCGAAGTTTCTAAGCACTTAAACCGACGCTTGAGCATCGGTTCAAAAAGGTTTAAAAGCAAAAAGAGTCTGCTTGCCTACAATCGCCAAAAGTCAGAAAAATATTTAAAACCTTCGCTAGTTTGAGTAAGCTAGCAGGCACGCTTGCACAAGCGTAGGCATGAAAAGGTTCACCTCGAGTTTTCTAACTTGGGAGTGGAAATTTTCATGCTTACAGAATTGGCACGCCCGGTGGGACCCGGGTCTTAAGCGAACTTCAAATCAAACAAGTAAAATTCAAAACTTTCAAAAAGCGTGTTTTCAAAATCTATGCACCAAAAATTTTGCAAGAAATGAATGAAAAGCCAAGGAAATCCTCGTCGAGTAACTCAAAGTGGTTTTCCAAAACATCTAAGGCCCAAGAAGAGCTAGTTGCTATCAAAGAAATTTTTAGAAAGATGGATGCCTTAACCCATGAGATTAAGGCACATCGATCGCATAGCAGCTCATCCCGGGCACATAGAGATCATGAAAGAAAAACCGATCTTAAACTCGACGAAGGATATGAGGTTAAAGATTAAATCCAAAGGCAGATCAAATCATCCATTCCCAAGCCTCCAAACCCTCCAACCTCAAAAGAAAAACCAAAAAAAGATTTTTCGTGTTTCAAAACTCAAAAAAATCTGAAATTTTTTCAAAAAGACAAAAAAATTGAAAAATAAAACTGTAAAATTCTGAAAACTAGAAAGGAAGTTCCTGATTTAGGGTACACAAACAAGGTGAGACACAAAATCTACACCCAACAAAAGGACGAGAGTCACATAAAGGTAGGATTTGAAAAGGAATACCTCAAAAAGCGATGGGAGCTCAAAACAGAGTCACTCAGGAACAAGGCCTGCTCTCACCATGAAAAGGTAGACAAGCCAGAAAGAGGTATGCCTGAAACCCATCCTCCTCTAAACTCTCCTCTCGAAATAGGGTCATCGGATGCATTGAATCACACTCATGCACCCACAAACCCACAAAATGTGCCCAAAAATGAGGATTTTCAAGGTGCGCCAAATGTCCCGCACCACAAAAAAGAATTTCAAAAACAAAAACAAAATAAAGTTCAAAATATGGTAGATCCTAAGGCATGCATCGACATCCTAGGAACCCCTACCATGAATGAACTTAACTCCTCAAAACTTCCAAAAGCCCTCAAGAGACCGAGCATGGCTTCCCTTGAAAACCATATCTCCCAACCCAGGGTTGTGTGGAAGCCCAAGTCTTCCACCACCCCAAAATCCAAAATCCCACCCAAAATAAAACGGGTATATACCCATGATATAGACGATTAGATGTTCCAAGGACACAAACTTTATAAAACCTTTTTAAAAACCAAAAAGCCTTGGAACATGATCTTAAACATGGGATATAAATACTACATGGGCCTAGGAGCCAGAAATCAAGGTAGACTGAAACCCATCCTACCCAAAGCCAACCCAAGTCGATATGGATTGGGCTACAACCCACCCATACCCCCAGAGCTACCACCTAAGACCACTTTGGTTAAGGGTGCCCTTTAGAAACCTCGTAAAACTGAAACCCATGGCTTAGACCTTTTGATTAGAGTCTAATTCATGAAGTTTTCTTTGTAGGTTTGATGGAAGAGCCCTCCTTTTCAAAAAATCCAAAAAAATTAGATCTTTTCAAAAACCAAAAAAAATTGTAAACCTTCAAAATCCCAAAAACATTTCAAAATCTGAAAATTTCAAAAAGAAATCTGTTTTGGAAAAAAGTTTTCAAAAAGAAAGCCTTTATATTGATCATTGAATTTGTATTTCAAAAAAGACAAAAAAATCGAAAAATGAAAAAAAAAACCTTCAAAATCCCAAAAACATTTGAAAATCTGAAAATTCTAAAAAGAAATTTGTTTCTCCAATTCTTTATTTGGGAAAAAGTTTTCAAAAAAGAAAGCCTTTTATATTGATCCTTCAATTTGTATTTCGAAAAAATAAAAAAAATGAAAAATTTCAAAAAAAAACTCCAAAAACAATGGCTATGTACAAAGACCATTTTCTTTTCGAGTTATTCTCATGTATATACTCCCAAACCAAAAATTCATCCAAGCTGGATATAACCCCTTTCTCTTGCCTTGAGGTTCCTCAAAATTAAAATGCTTGAGAACCATCAAAGCAAGGAGGAAGATCACCTCCAAGCTTCCTAAATTTCGTAGAACCCTTGACTTGGCAAAATTGGGGACTTTTAGAGTAAGTCTAATCCATAGTGTGTGCAAGTTTACATGAGCATCATGCATTGCATTTTGAAAATCATATATTTGCATGAACAATATCGGGTCTAGACATCATCTTAGAACTCGAGTTTTGTGTCAAGCCAAAGGGGCATCGAAATCGACCCCCTAAGTATCGAGCCATCATAGGCATGTCTCCATATGGGTCAAATCCAAAACCTTCAAGGTTGATTTCAAAAATGCTAAAAAGAGGCTAAAAACTCTCAATAAGACTCGAAAAAGGGTTAACATTTGAAACGATGATTTACAAAAAACTTTTCAAAAATGTCATGGTAAAACCTTCAAATTTTCAAAAACCTCCAAAGTAAAGCATTACAACTTATGTAAATGCATTGGGTGCTTTACTCGATCAATGTGAAGATGATATCCATGGAATGTGTGCCATACATTTCGAAAACTCTATTTGGTATGTGAAAGAAATTATCAAGCCAATAGAGAAATCATGCTTCGCCTTGGTATAGGCTTCCAAATTCGAGACATTATTTCACATGTCATGAAAAGGAAATAATGTTGATTCATTCAAAGCACTTATTTGAAAAACCTATCTTAATGGGTAGGCAAGATAAATGGCAGCCCCTTTCAATGGAGTATGAGTTCATCCTCAAGGCTCCATTAAGGGACAAGCCCCACATTGTGTGGCTAAAGTGCCTCTTTGAGACACATTCCCCATACTTGATCAAATGCCCCATGAAGGCATATTTTCCAAATGAATTTCAAAAAAACATGCTTGGACAAATTGTTTCAAGAAAAATCAAGTATGGGAAATATATTTCGATCAAGGGGCAGGTATCGAAATCATCTTCATATCTCCCAAGAAAACTTTTTAGAAAGGGAGGATTTCCCGAATTTGCTTCTCCAAAAAAGGATCAAGTTTTGATTGGAACAATTCTAACCCTACATATGACTTTGAAAAGAAAGATTTTCAGCATCTTGTTGATATGAAAATCTTGATAAGGTTAGGATAAAAACATGAGTCCTGCGATGGAAAATGTGGAGATAATGTCAATTCAAATATGATGTCCATGACGATCACTTAGGGCTAGTTATGTTTTTCCATCCTTAAGCAAAAAGTGTCATGATCATGTTAGAAATACCATAAATGTCAAATGCATGGACATGTCATCCCATCGTCCACCTAGAATTCCCTTTGAAAAACCATGGCCCTTCACCATGTGGCCGTGTGAATCATTCATCTCCATCAAACTAGGGGCATTAAAAATGCATCCCCTAGACACCTTCCATGGAGAATCAATTTTATAAAACATGTATCTCTATCATATGTGGAATACATTTCATATTGTCATCATTTCATAAAGCATGTATTTCCATTGAATCACATGGAGTGCATTGTTACATATCATACATCATATACACCTCATTCACCCAAAGAGGCCCAAAAAGGTGGCACTCCAAGTGGGAATGTCCCCATGTCATAAAAAGGGCAACAAAAATTGATAATACATGTTGATACATTGATATTATGGGTGAAAATTTAGTAGACCCCAAAAATGCCCAATACTTGAAAGGGTCTATGTTAAAATCTTTCAAAAAGATTTTTAAAATTGTGCTCCTTTGAAACTTCTTGAAAGAAGGATCAAGGTTGATTCTAGGACCCCAAATAAAGGAATTGATGCTTTACAAAAAGTAGAGTTTTCAAAAACAAATTGGTGATATTTCAAAAATCCTTGACTTATAAAATAAAGCCTTGTTCAAAATAGCAAAATATTTTCAAATGGCAGATTGCTATTAAGAAATGGGATGATCTCGGTTGAATCGAGTAACCAAAGGGATAAGACTTCCCCCCATTTTACTTCTCTCTCCAAAAAGGAAAATTGGCTATATTCAAAAGAAAAAGAAAAAAATAAACAGAATACAAAAACTCCTCAAAAAAAGTCTTCCCCGAAAAAGGAATACAAAAACCTCTTAAAAAAGAGTCTTCTCTTTGAAAAAAAGTAAAAAGAAAAGAGAATGCAAAAACTCCTCGAAAAAGAAGTCTTTCTCAAAAAAAAGGAATACAAAAACTTCTTCAAAAGAGGCTTTCTCTTGAAAAAGAAAAAAAGAAAAAGGAAAGTCAAAGCTCAAAAGAGCAAATTTTCTGACTCTTTGCCTAAAACCACGGGACGCTTCAGAAGGGACCGTGGTAACTCTTTCCCATACCCCTATAGCTTATCCCAAATGAAAAAAGGTTCAACTATGAAAATCTTAAAGTAGTAATAGAATCTACTTATTTGGATTTCATTTTGTTTGAGAATTAGACTTTGTTTTGTGGGAAATGGAATTTTGAAATGTTTTCCAAAATTTTCTACAAAAAAACCTCTACCAAGTAGTAGGTGTCGAAACCCAAATAAAGGGAAGTATGAAAAATTGGAAGTCCTTTTTTATGGAAGATAAAAGGAGTTCCTTTTGAAAAAAAAATTTTTAAACCCAAAAATGTCCAAAAGACATGGGATAAAACTTGCTTGGAGCAGTCAGCTTCAAAAGGCTCTCTCCGGTCTCAAAAACCCAAAAGTATGAAAAAGACATGGGATAAAACCTGCTTCGGGCAGTCGGCCTTTAAAGGCTCTCTCTAAGCTCAAAAACCTCAAAAAAATGGACTCCCCAAAAAAGCTCACCTCGCTCACTCATGCATGCATTCAAAAGTCATTCATGCATGATTATGCCTAAGAAAAGCACCCCACATAGGAAAAATCCCCTTTTGGATGGAAATCCTCCTCATATGATCAAAGAAAAAGGAGTTTTTACGAAACGAAGGATGATTCATTCTCAAGAAAATTTGGGAAGAAAATCCATAAAGGGTGTTTCTTCTTTGACATTATCAAAATACATTTGCATCAATGCCAAAGAGGGGCTTCTGTAAACACCCTAAAAATGGTGATGTTTTCCAAAACTCCTAAAGTTTCAAAATCCAGCTTACGGCCTTTTGAAACCTTTAAAAACCCAAAATTTTAAAGCTTAAACCTTTTGGAAAATATTTCAAAATAAAAGTTTTAAATTCAAGCTAAAAGCCCATGGATTTCAAAGTAGATCAAAACAGACAAGTGAAACTCGATCCAAAAAGTCCGCTCGAGGTCAAGTCAAAAAGTGAAGGATGGGCCAAGCTTGTCTAGATGAAAGCCAGATTGAAGATCGAACCTTGTGTTCATATCGAAGTAAGTTTAACTTCAAAAAGGCGAAATGAAACCAAGATCCTGATGAAACCCCCAAAAAGCAAGAACCGAGCCTATCAAAATAGAAATCAAAGTCCAATTGAAAATATGGGATCGACCTTATAAAAAACAAGCTCAAGAGGGGGCCAGATGGATCAAATTAAGCCTCAAAAGAAAAGTCCTAAAAGCAAGCATTGACCGATTAAAGGGGTTAGAAAAAACTCAGTCTAAAATCGGATCATCGAGGAACTAGAGCCCGCTAAAAAACCATCCATTTCATGCACCAAAGAAGGGCTTAAAAGAAAATTTTTGGATTGGATCTGGACCAAAAGATTCAAATCCAAACCCCACAAGAAGACAAAAAAAATTAGATTGTATCTAGACCAAAAGATCCATATCGATGTCTCATTGAAAATTGGATCGGGTTGGACCCAATGATCCAAACTCGATTCAAAAGATCCACTCTTGGCCTATAAATAGGGTCAAGGGGGTTGAAAAAAGGAGGAGGCTTGAAGAAGGAAGAGAGAGGTTGGAGCTCAAGGTGGTTCACGTGAACCTTCTTGGCTAAGGTGAGGGCCTAAACCCGATCGCACAAAGGGGCACTGCACCTGCACACCAGGGGGGCGTTGTACCTGATCTGCATCAGGAGGGTGCTGCACTCGCACCAAGGGGGCGTTGCACCTACACCAAGGGGTTGCGCTGCACACCAAGGGGGCGCTGCACCAAGGACCCGACTATACCAAAGACCAAAGAAAACGGGAAAAACTTGTAAATTTCTTTAAATTTCAATTTTTAATCGCTTTCTCCATTAAATTCAATTAAAAAAGGGGTTGTATTAATGGAGCAAAGTCTCCCCCCATATTGTAATATTGGTGCATGAACATGATCACATCCACAAGCACTTGAGCATTTTCGCTCATAACTGGTTGATGAACATGATCGCACCCACATGCACTTGAGCCTTTTCGCTCTTAAATTGGTAGATTGTCACGATTACACCCACGAGCACTCGAGCCTTTCCGCTCTTTACACTCACGTGCACTCGAGCTTTTTCGCTCTCTTAAGCTAAATATATATATTTCAATTCACGTGAGTTTTACTTTCGTGAAAGTAGAGTGAATGCACTTTAAATTCGCGTGAGTTTTACTTTCGTGAAAGTAGAGTAAATGCACTTTCAATTCGCGTGAGTTTTACTTTCATGAAAGTAGAGTGAATGTACTTTAAATTCACGTGAGTTTTACTTTCATGAAAGTAGAGTAAATGCACTTTCAATTCACGTGAGTTTTACTTTCGTGAAAGTAGAGTGCATGCACTTTAAATTCGCGTGAGTTTTACTTTCATGAAAGTAGAGTAAATACACTTTAAATTCGCGTGAGTTTTACTTTCGTGAAAGTAGAGTGAATATGCTTTAAATTAGCGTGAGTTTTACTTCGGATGTAGAGTGAGTTGCAAATTTCAATTCGGGTGAGTTCACATCATCGTTCTCAAAAACCCAAAAGAAGATTTATAGCATCTCTACATCTGCTCATTGCAGCAAATCGCTCGAACCCTCGCTCAAACCACGCTAAAACTAGGCCACACATTCCATACACACATCAGAACTAAATAAATAAAACTTGCAAGAATCTTAGGGTCATCGAACCCTCGTAATAAAAATTAGGCAAAGAGTGAACGAACCAAATTCGCCCAAAACACTTGTCGTTTGAAGTAAATACTTGTTTAGAAGTCGAAGTTTCTAAGTGCTTAAACCGACCTTTGAGCATTGGTTCAAGAAGGTTTAAAAGCGAAAAGAGTTCGCTTGCCTACAATCACTAAAAGTCAGAAAAATGTTTAAAAATCTTTACTAGTTTGAGTAAGTTAGCTGGCATGCTCGCGCAAGCGTAGGCACGAAAAGGTTCACTTCAAGTTTTCTAACTTAGGAGTGGAAATTTTCATGTTTACAGTTGTGCAAGAAGATTACTGATATTGAAAAGATAAAATTAATTGAAGGAAGCAGTTTTAAAGTTTCTTTACAAATTAAAGATGACCTTACTTCTATTTTTTAATATTATAGTGTACTTAGCCATTCATATAACGACTTAGTCAACTTATACAATATCAATGGATATATCCAATTGAGAGTTTTTTGTTTATATTGCATAATAAAAGTAGCCAAAATGATCTATCGTTGAAGCTTATGTAGTGGAAGACGTGGCATACTTTTATGGAAAATATCTAAATGATGATGTGGTAACAAGAATAAATAGGTTAGTGCTATTTGAAAATTATCCAAATGGTCAAATACAGAGCAATACATAAGCCTCGCGTATGAATGGTGCACACGAGTCTCCATCACAACTTATTTTCCTTTCAGTTTCACCAGTTATACACCTACCTGCACACGCTCGTTTTCACCCTTCTCTTTCATGTCTATATTCTTTCTTCTTGCTCTTCTTCTCCGTGTCGGCACTAAAAACGTGTTACTATTTGCACACCTTTTTATTGACCACATACTTTTTTTTAAATACTAAAATTACTCTTTGTCACTTTCTCTTTTTATTCCCACCCAATTCTAACAAGATCTTCATCCCTTTCACTCAATATATTTACTCCAGCAACCGATATTTCATACATTTTAACTATTGTAGCTTTCTTCGCAACTACCCCAATGCATAATCTTATGAATCTTGTCGAAAAAAGTTGAGAGAGAAACAATAATTTTTAATTAATATAAAAAAAGTTGAAAGAATTTGGCCAATAGTGGTTTAACATGTAAATATAGTCATTATATATTTATTTATTAGGTTTGACACGTCATATGTTATAAGAAAAGTTTTAAATAACTATGATTAATTTTTTACAATGATCAAAAAATTGATAAAGATATTATGCATATAATTAATGTAGGTTGATTAAAATAAAGAGATGCATAGGTATTGTATGTGACAAAAAGATACTACTAAAATTTAAAGGTAAATATTATAACATGAACACTAAGACTTTTCCAATACTAGATGGGGTCGGTTATATCGATTCTTTGTTTCTACATAGCCCTATCATGTGCCATGTTAGCTGTTAACTCACAATAAGCTAGATCATTATTTATTGTTTCTTTCCAACACTTTTGTGGTCGTCCTCTATCTCTTTTACTACTTTCAAAATCTAGTTTTTCATACCTTCTTATAGGTTCTTCTTTTGATCTTCTTTCTATATATCCAAACAATCTTAAACGATATTCTCTCATTTTATCCTCTATTGGTGTCACTCCTAATTTGTTTATAATAACCTCATTATGTATACGATCTTTTCTTGTATGACCACTTATTCATCTCAACATCTTTATTTTTGTCATAGACACCTTTTGTATATATTGATGATTAACTGCCCAATACTCATAACCATAAAACATGACAAGTATAATTGTTGCTTTATAATATTTACCTTTTAGCTTTAATGGTATCTTCTAATCACAAAAAATGCTTTATACTCCTCTCCATTTTAACCAACCAGTATTAATTATATGTGTAACATCTTCATCAATTCTTTCATCACTTTGAAAAATTGATCCTAGGTATTTAAAACATTCGTTTTCGAGGATGCAATGTGTGCTAATTTTAATTTTTATGTCATCTAAAGTAACCAAATGACCAAACTTATATTCCATATATTCTGTCTTTGTTCTATTAAGTCAAAAGCCTTTACTTTCTAATGTTTCTCTCAATAGTTCTAATTTTCTATTAACTTTTTCCTTAGACTCCTCCACTAACACAATGTCATCTACAAAGCTAATACTCTCCTAACCAAATGATCAAACTCAATGTTTAAGAGCCTCTTTGACTTCATTATTTCTTATATCATCATTTGTCACTAGAATTTTTGCTAACTCTCCTAAGCTAATACTAACATATGCTAATACTTCACTCTATTGCCACTAGAATTGTGGTTTATATGTTTTTATGATTTGACTACCTCTCCTAAGCTAATACTAACATGTTTATTTTCATTAAAAAACTTATAAGTTTTTTCATCTATTTCTTATATCATCATTTGCCACTTGAATTTTTTCATCCTCGTCCTTGATGCATCTAACATAATTAAGATCCTTAATTTTCTTATCTCTAACCCTAGCTATCCTAAAAATATCTCTTTCACCTTTTTTAAGTTGAGTTATTTATATAAATCCTCCCAAATTTAGCTTTTGCTTCACTGAAGGCCTTTTTCGCTTCCTTTTTTGCTTTCTAATAAGCTTCTAAAGTTTTACTAATTTTGTTAGCGTAATATAATTTGTAACATGCCCTCTTTGCCTTTTTTATTTTTCACTACTTCACTCCCAAATTTTACTTGCTCATCTAGGTTAATAGCCTTACTCACATGCCATTGATCTCAGGAATATAATGGTTGAAAGGCATTCATAAGCAAGCGTATGGCCCTAATGATGGGTGACTAGTGCCACAAAGGGCATGATGGCCTAAAAGAAGGGCCCTGTCCCCCAAGTGCGGCATCCCTTGCATGGTAAAGAGGGGGGCATGTGCATCCACATGGGACCAGCTAATGTGACATGCACATCAGGAGACATGCCTTACTAATAACCAAAGGCCACATTGTTAGGTCACATGCACCACATGAATCATTGAGCATCATGGTTCTCTTTCTGCTTTTGCTTTCTTTTTTTTGTTATTCACAATTGAAAACACAAAAGCACCATGCCGGTCGGGTGAAAAGGAACTCCACTTGAACATCTTCTCTCTCTCTCTCTCTCTCTCTATATATATATATATATATATATATATATATATATATTAGATAAAACACTTCAACATTTCCTTATATCATTTAACATCTCGGGGCACGATAGATGGCAAACTCAAGTGCTCATGATGTTAGTGTCCAATCAACTTTAGCATGGTAATAGGTTGTTGGGATCCGCCTAAACTCGGATTTGCCTACCAGCAAACACGTGATAAAGTTTGGTGTCAAGCTCTTTATGTTGAATGCTATTCAACATGTGTGTATAATATATGTATCGATTAGTTGTCTATCATGTGCTATCTGATTAAATGACTCGATTAAGTGGTCTAATCTGGATAGATAATGAACCCTAATGACACCTCTAAAAAGTGTGGGTCACATCATGCTTGGCTTCGAAGGGTTCGGTCAACATAGGCGATGTACTAGTCTACAATCATACATATAGTCTCATATTCAACCAAAAGAGGTAAGGCCTTTCATAAAGATCAATTCTCATGGTTGTGATGGAATAAGCAAAGGCATTAGGCTACCAGCAACCTTATTAGGCTCGCATTCTTAGACTCACGAGGTCTTACACACTGTAACAAATCGGGTGATATGGTACTTGTAAGTAGTGAATGGTCACTCTTGACCCCATTACTAACAACGATCATGAAACACGGGAAGAAAGACCCTCTTCCCGGATTTCATGAGATCGTATGTTTCGAAAATTAAATATCTTTAAAACTAATTTTCTGTTTTACAAAAGATACACATGCATCTCCCGGATAAATACAGATATGACTATTAAAAAGAAAAGCCTAGAGCGGTAAATTCGAAAGATATAAAGTCATGTATAAATATAGAAAAAAAACAGAATACATAATATAGAAAGGTATCTGACTCATAGTCTTCTAGAAAAACCCTCTTCGGGTAACCTAAAAATCAAACAAACTCTACCTTGTTCCATTTTCACTACATTACAGGAAAATACACAAAGCCAAAAGAACCAAAAGCAAAAAAAGGGATAGACAACTTTCATTGCAAAAACAACCGAATACCGGTAGAATGACGACTTCGGCAATCTTGGTCATTCCTAATATCTGGTATCAGAGCCATGTTCGAGCCTTACAGTAACCCCAAAGAGGTATGCGGTTCTATAATAAAAAAATTTGTTTGGGAGAAGTAGAAAAGTTTTTTAACGTAAATAAATTTTCTAAAAAGAAGAAAAAGAGGAACAAAGAGAAAATGAAAGCAAGACAACCAAAAGCCACCCGATGAAGGTAGCCTAAAGTAGGTCAAGTGCTTGAAAGGCATCGCCTAAATAAAACAGAGGCCAGGCCGAGGCGGCCAGAGGCCACACTAAGGTAGAAAAGGGTCGAAGGTAGAAAAGGGCTAAATACAGGAATGGTCGAAGGCGGAAAACGTTGAAAGATGAAAAGTCGGAGACAGAGTGGACTAGGAAGGGCGACAGCTCACAAGAGGCGGCAGGGTTGCCACCTCTCCCTCGTAGCCTCTCTCCTTATTTCTCTCTCTATATATAAACCCACAAAAATCACGATTTTGCAAAATCGTGGGAGGAAAATCGCTTAGGACAACGGTTTTGGAATGTAAAATGACTGATTTGTCCTTCATAGAATGGAAATTACGGTATACCAAAGGGCAAAATTACTGAAATATCCAAATATTTTGAGGGTAAAAAGACAATTATACCCTTATTAGAGTAAAAAGTCTTTTTTACCCCTTGATAGTTTGGCAAACTACAAAATACCAGGATATAGTTTTATTGTTTTACTCTAACAAGGGTATAATTATCATATAAAATATCCATTATACCATTGTCTTTTCCACCATTATACCGCCCTAGAAAGTACAAAAATGCCCTTACACTTTTTGACAAATGTCGTGAACAGTGACTTTTCACATTTAGTCCTAGTTTTTGTAATTTTTCCAGAATAGTACCTAAAGGTTAAATAAACTGAAGAATGGTGCTTGAGAATATTTACTCCCTAGTTTTTATATTATTTCTAGAATGATAATTGTGGGTTAAATAAACTGCAGTACAGACTCATAATATATTTACTATTTAGTACTTATAACTTGTGGATATTGCATTTAGGTGCCTGGCTAAATTTTTGTAGTTCTTTATAAAATGTCTTATGTAAATCTATCTTATGCATATTTTTATGTTTTCTATCTTAAAATGTACAGACTCTCTACTTATTGTCTCTACCAAAAGTTTAAAAAGAAAAATGTCTTCTAGATTTTGCGTATCTAAATTGATTACTTACAATTTTTGTGGTTCTCTACTTAGAATACCATTGGTCTTAACTTTAGAAGGAGTTGATTTTGTATTGAAGGAAATAGTTTTACCTCCTACTCCAATTGCAATAGATAAAAAAAGGAAAAGATATAAAACATTTCTAAAAGATGACACAATAACTAAGATCATAATGTTGACATATATGGAAGATGACTTAATTAGGATCTTTGAGCAATTTGAAACTATAAAAGAACTATTCGAATTTCTAACCACTAAATATGATACTACAGCGAAGCTGCATGTACATCTACCCCTTCAAAAGTATAATTCATATAAAATGAAAGAATGTGATAACGTAGTTGAACATGTTAACCAAATATTGGTAATGGCTAGAGATCTGACTGTAGCTAAGTTAGTTATTCCTAAGCCGATTCAAATATCCATAATCCTAAATAGCCTTCTCCCTTCCTAGAACATGGTAGCCACAACCCTAAGACTTGGACCTGATATTATCCTTTCTGAACTCATATTGAAATCAGCAATTGAACAAGAACATATGAACAAGAAAAAAAGAAAAAATTTTCTAATTGCTCAAGATGATTTAGGGTCTAGCTCTAAGAACAACCAGGGAAAAATAAAACCAAATAAGAAATTTAGTAAGAATAAAAAGCAGAACGATCAAAATTTTAAAAAATAGTAGGAATCCACTTTTCAGGTGAAGTGCTTCTACAAAAGAAATTGCCACAATAGGAAGAACTATAGTGATAACAACCAATGACACGACACAATGGAGAAAGAGGACATAATATGTGTGATTTCTGAGTGTCTTTACATGGATCGCCCGATGACTCGTTGGTGGATCGATTCTAGAGCTACCCGACACATATCGAAGAGTAAAGAGGGAGCGGTGAACGTAAAGGAGTACCATCCTAGTGAGCATTGAGTATATATAGCGAACAACACTTTTTCTGATATTCTTGGAGTTGAATCATTTAGGATTTTTATACAAAGACATACCGATTATACTCATAGATGTATTAATTGTACCCTCTATTAGGCGCAATCTTACATCAGTCCCTATCTTAGTAAAGAAAGGGTTTGAGGTTAGGTTTGTTCCTAAGAAAGTCAATGTGGGAAAGTATGGCAGGATAACATTTTCTAGTTTATTTGATGTTGAGCATGGATTAACTCAACATTAATAAAAATGAAAGCTCTTCTTATGTTTATATTGAGAGATCCTATGTGATTGATGTGAATGTGTGACATAAAAGATTGGGACATATAAGTCTAAAGAAATTGAGAAAATTAACCAACTTTGATTTATTGCCCAATTTTCATGATAACACTTTTAATAATTGTGAAGCATGTATAAAAGGAAAAATAATTAGAAAATCATTTTTCAAAGATACAACTAGGGCAACAACCCTATTAGAGATAATTCACACCGATTTATTTGGACCGTTTAGAGTAAAAACACATCGTGAAAAGGTTTATTTCATAACCTTTATCGATGATTACTCGAGATATACTTATATATCTCTTATCGCATAAATCTGAAGCACTTAAAGTATTCAAAGAATATAAGCAGGAAATAGCGAACTAATTGGGGTATATAATCAAAGTCTTGACATCAAATAGAGGTGGAGAATATACCTCAGCAAAATTTTTAGAATTTTGTAAAGACTTTGATATTACAAAATAAAATACAATGTTCAAGATACCTCAAAAGAATGGTGTAGCAGAAAGATATAACAGGACCTTACTAAACATGATAAGGTCAATGTTAATCGATGTCTCTCTACTAAGAATATTTTGGGGAGAAGCAGTAAGTATAATTGTGTATCTACTCAATAGAGTACTATATCTTGAGATCAAATGATTGATTTAGATCCTTTATCGGATATCCTAAAGGATCTAAAGGATATCAATTTTATCATAAGGAACATGGACTGATAGAAAGTAGGGATGTAAAATTCTTAGAAAAAACTAAGAATGACATCCTTGAGAGTAATGATGATTATGTCAATGATCTAGTAGGTGTAGATCAATCATCTTTTGAACCCATTGATGAGCTTCTTGATCAAACCGAATCTTTAAGTGGACACAAAAGGCCTAGGATCACACCATTCTACTTGAAGGATTATCACACATACCTTGTGGAGGAAGTGTGTAATTCGATAGATTTAGATGTGCTGACTGATAACTTGACTTATCATCAAGCTATTGATTCATTTAAATTATCAGACTGAGAAAAAGCCATAGACAAAGAAATTGAATCCATGAGAAAAACCAAGTCTACGAGTTAGCTGATTTGCCAAGAGGAAGGAAAGTCATAGGTTACAAATGGGTTCTCAAAAAGAAATATAAGGTCGATGGTTCTATCGACAAGTTTAAAACGAGGTTGGTTGTAAAGGTTTTTTCGCAAAAGGAAGGAATAGATTATGATGAGACTTATTTCCCAATTACAAAATTTGCATCCATCAGAATAATCCTAGCTATATCAACATATTATGATTTGGATTTACATCAATTAGATGTAAAAACTATTTTTCTAAATAGAGATTTAGATGAAATCATATATATGCAACAGCCCAAAGGATATACAGTTGAAGGCCAAGAAGATAAAGTATATAGGTTGAGAAAATCCCTATATGGCCTAAAACAATCACCTCACCAATGGTATTTGACTTTTCAAAATGACATCATTGAACTTGGGTTTGCGACTACTGAACTTGATCACTGTATATGGAACAGTGGGAGCCACTTTGTCATCTTATCTTTATATGTAGATGATATATTGCTAACTGAGAATGACAATGAAATGATTGTCAAAACCAAGTCATGGTTAAACTCAAGGTTCGAAATGAAGGATAGGGGGAAGCATCCTATATCCTCGGTATAAAGATTTCTTGAGATAGAGAATCAAAACTTCTATGCTTAAGTCAGGAGATATATATTAATTATATCCTCAAGAAGTTCAAAATAGGTAAATAAAAGTTTTTATCTGCACCTGTTGTGAAAGGGGTTAAATTGAGCAAGGTTGATTGTCTCGGTGAAGGAGATGATAAGCCTAATGTTCTTTATACACAAGTTGTAGGGAGCCTGATGTAGATTTATTATTGGTCTTGTAAGTAGATATCAAAGTAATCCTAGATGACAACATTAGATAACTATGAAAATGGTTCTAAGATATCTTAAAGGAACAAAAGACTTGAACCTTTGTTTTTAAGCAAATAAACTGAAAGTGATAGGATACTCAAATGTTGACTTTACTGAGATGACAGCAAATCAACCTCGAGACAAATATTCTTATTTGGAGGTGGTGTAGTTTCTTGGGCATGCAAGAAACAAGGTTGTGTAGCGTTGCATACACAAGAGACTAAGTATGTTGCTTATAATATGGCTGCTAGTAGTGCTGTTTGGATAAGCTGCTTCATATGTGATTAGAAACTGAATATAGCCAACGAGTCAGTTGTTATATATTGTGACAATAATGTAACAATTACTCTTATAAGAGTGGAGCTGATAACTCATGAAGCAAGCATACAATGGTTAAATATCACTATGTTCATGATATGCTAAAAAAAAATGAAATAACTATATGTTATATGTCAACTATTAACATGTTAACTGATCCCTTAACAAAAGGCATCTAAGAAGAATTGTTTGCTAAACATGTAGCCCATATAGGGTTAAGATATGTCGAGTGTATAAGTGTAGAAAATACACTTTATTATGAGTTATGTTGGAAAAACACACTACTTGTGGAAAAATTGCATAACGGATGTAAGTTACAATTTAGTTGAAACAAGAAAATATGATACAACTTGGTAAACTCCAAAGTAGTGGGAGGAAAACGAGTGTATCAAAAACATTGGCTCTAGTGGCCAAGTGGGAGATGGAAGTAGTGGATGGCCACTCTCGATCCCATTACTAACAACGACTATGAAATGCGGGAAGAAGGGCCCCTCTTCTCAGATTTCATGAGATCGTATCTTTCGAAAATTAAACGTCTTTAAAACTAATTTTTTTTTTTACAAAAGATACACACGCATCTTTCGGATAAAGGCTAATATGGTTGTTAAAAAGGAAAACCCATAACAATAAACTTAAAAGACAGAAAGCCATGTATAAATATAGAGAAAGAACAGAATACAAAATATGAAAAAGTATCTTACTCACATTCTTCTGAGAAAAACCCTCTGTGGGTAACCTAAAAATCAAACAAACTCTGCCTTGTTCTATTTTCACTACATTACAAGAAAATACACAAAGTAGAAAAAACCAGAAGCAAAGAAAGGGGACAGACGACTTCTACTATAGAAACAACCGAACACTGGTAGACAGACGACTTCGACAACCTTGGTCATCCCCAACAATACTTCATCCCTTTTTAATATTTATTGGGTTTGACCCTTCTTAGAAATACTCATACATCCTTTTATACATGAAAAATGCTTTGAAGAATAAAGTCAATTTAAGTGTAATATTTTGGAAAGAAGAGTTTACCATGAAAGTAGGGAAGGCTGATAGGAACACCGAGTAAGTAGCACAGGTAAGAGGAACGATAGGCCAATGCCTTAGCCATGTGATCTCCACTATGTCTGGGTCTAGATGTCGTATATCTAATACATCCTCAAAAACCCATAATCAACCAAACAAACACTATGCACCGATCCACCTTTTGGTGTGAGAGAGCATTAGGAACAAGGTTTTCTTTGTCATTTTTGTACTCAATCTTGAAGTTATACACAAGAAGTTTTGAAATCCACCTTTACTGTTTTTATAGATAATCCTTTACTCCAAATTAGATTTCAAACTATTATGATTAGTTTGAGCTCTTCAAGCACAAATAGGGTCTCCGCTTATCCAATTCAAAGACAAACACGAGGAGCTCCTTATCATAGGGTTAGTAGATCTTATTGGGTAGTTTAGCCTTGTTCCTATAGGCAAACTTAATGCTCATCTTGCATAACAACAAGCTTTACACATTATAGCATGCATTGGTCTCTACCACGAATTCCTTTTCGAAATATGGCTAGGCAAGAATCGAGCAGTAGATATATGATAATGTTGAGCTTCTCGAAAGTATCTTGAGCTTTTAGAGACCAAGATAAAGAGCCATTCTTCGACAAGTCCATCAAAGGCTTAAACCACAGTGCTGAATAAAACATTGATGATGATCTATAAGTCCAACAAAACTCTGAAGATGCTTCATGGTCGTGGCCTAGGCCAAAGGAGTATATCTTCAACCTTTGGATTAGCCTCGATGCTATATAGAGTAACAATGTCCTAAATATTGCATTCACTTTTGCCTAAAAGGACACTTTGAGATCATGGAAAACAAGTGATTCTCACGGAATATAGTCAAGACATGTGAGACATGAATACGATGATCATCCCAAGATTTAGAGTAAATTTGTATGTAATCAAAGAGGACTATGACCAGCAAGCAAAGAATGCTCTTTTAACTCTCATTCATACATTTGTGGAAAGTGTTTAAAGCTTTAGTGAGACCAAAAAGCATAACCAAGAACTCTTAATGACCCTCATGAGTACAAATGCAATCTTACAAACATCTTAAGGTTCCACAAATTTGGTGATAATTGACTCTTGAATCAAGCTTAGAAAAAAAACATGCTCCATGTAATTCATCTAATAACTCTTCAACGACACAAATAGTAAATTTATCTTTCACATTGGCGTTACTAAGGGCTCTGCAATTGATGTAAAATCTTCAAGATCAGTCCTTCACTAATAACATTTGTGAAGAGAAAGTAATAAACCAAGCTGAATTATTCCTTGATCCAACATCTCTCAAACTAGGTCTCAATAATCTCCTTTTACGAATATGCGTACCAATAAGGCATGAAAAATAACACTAGGGTTCGATTTTCAAAGACTTGAGGATGAAGACGTCTTTAGGCTTAACAAAAACATTTGAATACTCGATTAAATTGTGAGAATAGACTCCGTTTTAGGGTCAAGCTGACTCAAGGGGTTAAATCAATAGATATTAGGTTATCTAGGGTCTTAATGATCCGTCATCTGGTCCCTCAGCTCTAGGGGACTGTCAGGCCTCTAGGAAAAGAGTCGAAGGGGGTGGATGCTAGTCGGCTACTTATTAGTTTCCTTGAGGGGGTCAGCCAAGGGAACCCGAAAACAACACTCAGGTAATATGCATATGATTCTAAAGTCTTATTTGACCCATCTTGGTGTAATTTCAAAACTTGCCCAATCTCTTTGAGCCGTGTCATACCAAGACGGCATTATCTCCCTTGATGGCTATATGGTGGTTGACAGTGGCATCAAACAATGCATAGTTAAAACAATCTTTTCGTACACTTGGTTACAAAATATGATTTCACCATTATCGACTACCACATTAAAATAACCTATATTCTCGGAAGTACACCCAAGAACCTTATTAAAGAATTTCAAAAAAAATTTAGACTCATGTCTGTCAAGACATCAACTTTAGCATCAATAATTGACCTAATCAAACGTAGAGTTTGTGGAAGAAGTACGCTTATGATAAGACATGATAATCTCACAGGGTATAGCATTTTTCCCCTCTTCACTTGATGCACCGGAGTGATCAGAATCGTCATTGTCATAAATCTTCATAAAATTTTAAGTTTATTGCATTTGTAATAGGACTCTCACTTTTTGTTGTATGAAAGCACTGATTCTTCTTATTTCTCACATTGAGTGAGTTGCTGTAAGACCATCTCCTCGAGTTGGCTCCTTAGTGCTTTAAATCATCATCTTGCTGGAGGAGCTAGTCTTAGGGTTTACGACAGAGGACTTAGAGTCCTTCCAAGAACAGCGGATCCTAATCTTTTATCGTAGAGCTTGGCCACAGAAAAGGTTTCATACACTATCATACCAAGGTACCGGGATGGGCCCAAACCTGATCCAGCCTAGACGCACATAAAGAAAAAGAGAACCCTAACAAAGAAGGAAACTTATCTATTATTTAGGAAAGGTATTTCCTCCTCAAATAAGAATTTCGTGACAATATAACACTCTTAGGATAGTCTTCCAGCCCCACAGAAACCCTAGTAGAGGATTCAAGGTTCAAGCGGTAGCAAATGGTGTGAAATTAGCAGTGAAGGACAGATTCTAAGGTATTTTAGGTTCTTTCATCTGTTTTCTTAATACTTTTTCTTGCCAACTACATGCCACTATGGCTAGCTAGGTTAGGAGTTTTGTAGATCTCTTCATTACCAACATTTTGAACCACGATCAATAGTTTTCATCGAACCAAAAATCGTAGGAAAAGGGTTAGGTTTTTCTAGCAAATCCAGCAATTTTTCTAGTGATTCGGAGGTCGTTCGGCAATATATGTTGTACTATCGTGTATATCTCTGAGAGACAAAGAAATCCATACCTTGTTTGGCTTGAGAGGTAGTTGGAGTCGTTCGCTATGAGCAAAAAACTATAAGGAGGTTGATAGGTACAACCACAACCAAGTCGTTGGGGGAAGCCGGTCATGGCTAATTCGAGCTCTCTTGGCCAGGTTCAGGTCCACTATTGCCTAGGATCCAAGTTCTGGGTCCAGAAGGTACTAGACTGTGTCTAGTCATGCGTCATGATGACATCAACAACATATCAGTTTCGGATTGTGTTCAGATCCAATTCATGTCAGTGGATGATGTCAGCATGGCATCAGTCAGTCTATGGTTTTGGATTGGATCCAATTAAAGTTATTTTGGACACAATTGTGGGTTTTGGATTGTTTTAGGGACATCCAATGCCCAACTTGAGCTAGTTTTGAAGCATCAAACTCGTGAAGATGTGAACATTTATGAAACAATCTACATGTTGTATTTACTTGTTGTATTTATAAACATACACATTTAAAATATCAATGCACATCACGGGTATAAAAGCAAGTAAATACAACCAGTTTACTTGCTTGTTTGTGGTATAAAAGCAAGTAAATATCAATGCACATCACTGGTTTTGAAGCGACTTGTGGTTTTTGGATGGTTTATGAAACTCTGGTTGTATTTACTTGCTTTTATACCCTTGATGTGCATTGATATTTTAATTATGTATACTTCTAGTATGTAACCTTATTGAGGGTACAACAATCTACAAGGTTCATGTTCGTGCTCATCTCATGATTTTGTCGTTTTACATGAATTGCTGGTAGAGACTTTGGTTAATGTTTCACCGAGTTTATTTAACAAGATGATTGGATATGAGATAGAGCTAGGTGGTTATATGTTCAGAAAATGTTTTATTAGTTTGTAAATAATGTAAAATATAGACTTGGTTTATTGTAACGTGCATGTTCTTAAAGACGGATCTAATAACCTCGAAAAACAAATCTTCTTTGAAACCAATTATGTATTGGCTCAAGAGAGCACCAATCACCAAATTGAGGAACAATTGTGCCCAATTTTCTCAAATTCATTTTGATATTTATTCTTCAAAATTACCACATTGTTTAAACTCTCCAGTTTCAATTCAAGGGTCACAAAGGAGGTTGGTGGTAAGCATCAAATGATGTCTCACAAGAGGTCCTCTCTTAGGTGGTGTTTGATGCATAGTTTCAACTGGGTTGGATCCTCGTTTTTGGACTTATAATACCAAACCCACATACCTATCAAACAAGAAACCAAATCAAGCAATGAAACTTCACTTCAATGGGCTGATTTTAAGCCACAAATCAAAGCCCACGTCTAGAGGCTACATGATTTGGGCCCAACTTAAGCCCCCGAAAACAATTCCTCAATGCTCCCGTGCTCTCTCCCTCATCCCTATATACCCTAATCTTCTGATCCTCTAAGTTGCCGATTTTTCTCCTTCACCATGGCCACACGATTTATGTTGCTTTTAATTCGAAGAGGATTGCTCCAAGAGTATGCTTCAGCCGATTCTTCTTTGCTACCATGGGCCACGCGTGATTCTTTTTTCTTTTCCTCGTTTCCTTAGTCAGTTGAGCTTTTTGACTTGGAGCATCTTCACATCCTTTATTGGTTCCCAAGAATCAATGCTTGATTCAGTAGGTTGTCTTTAATTTTTACCGCACAACCATCAATAGCTCACCTGGCTAGGGGTTCGTTGACAAGTTTACTGATCTGTCTTTGTTGTTTCCTAAGAATCAATCCTTGATTCAGTTGGTGTGGTGTTGCCGTATGCTAAAGTGTTTGTGATTGTGAATGATATTGATTCAGTTGGTGTGGTGTTGCCGTATGCTAAAGTGTTTGTGATTGTGAATGATATTGATTCAGTTGGTGTGGTGTTGCTGTATGCTAAAGTGTTTGTGATTGTGAATGATAGAACCACATGCATGAGCTTCCCTATAAAGCCACATCTTTGCATCACCTTTTTTGAATATCGAAATCTCAATGAAGATCTTCGTCTGAATTGCATGCATGAGCTGGAAGAGAAGCTTTTTCGTTTTGACGACAACATAATGATAATGATTTGGTTGGTAGCGCCGTGTTGTTCCTGGTGAGGAGGTGGTTGATGATAAGGAATTGGCACTATAGGAGGACGAGATAGTCTTTTCTTGCTAATCAGCGTTGGCGATTTCAGTCTGGCCGGTAGAATGGTCTATCGGTTGGGAACCCAAATTGGACGAGGAACACCCATGCCGGCACGGGAACAGGGGAAGGGGACGGAGGTGCATTCCACATCGTGTGGCTGGACGGTAGAATGGTCCATCGGTGCTGACCAACACACGTGGCAGCAAAGTGATGCCTTTGATTGGCAGAAAGTGGCAGAAAGCCTGAGCCGAACGGCGGCACTTGGTTGGCTCGATTGGAATCAAGATACGGTTGATAGCAAGCAAGAGACAAAGAGATTGATAATTGATAGCAAGAGGAAAGAAAAACTAACTAAAGGGGCCAATAACTAAAAATTCATAAATTTGTCCATGTAAGTTTCTTTTATAGATCAAGGTTCACAATTTGTTCTACCTTGCAAATTTAACACTATCCTACTTATGTAGAAGACTATCAAACATCAAATAACATAAAGTAAACCCTAAATAAACTTCAAATGAGATCTAGGCTTCCAAAAGGGATGGACAACAAGTATATCCACTATTACCATAATTTCACCATGTCATCGCTAGGACCTACCTATTCATGGGCATTTCCAACACGGCCAGGTTCGATCTTTAATTCATCTCCAATTTGTCTAGTTCCTTCAAGGTCTTTTGAGAGTTGTCTGCGATGTGCCTTCATCCAGCTACAACTTGACCTTAAGAACCCGGCTAGAGATGGGTTGGCCTGGGCTAGAGATGGGTTACATAAACCTGGAAGACTGCAAACCTTACAACTTCTGGTGTGGATTGAGGAATGCTTAAATTACTAACACCTTAAAGAGATTCCTGGACTCTATGTATTTAATTTTCTAAACATTGGTAAAGAGAGCATTACATATTGAAATCTAGAAAAAGTTTATTTAGGCTGATTAGAGTTTGTTAAAGATGAGGTTGATGGCGGCAGCTGAAAGAGGCAGTGAACGAGTGTGCTAGTATTGGCCACGCTGATGATATCCATGGTGATTTCCTTCAGCATTTTGGGCTACCACTTGGTAATAACAGACTCCCAAGGCCCATGATGAAATCTGGCTAATGAGATAGATTAAGGTAGTCGAGGATCAAGACAACTTTTGGGGGATTAACTAGCTTCTGCGGTGGTGGGTTTAGCTAGGTTGGCCTTGTTATAGGGGCAATCTAGAGATATCCTTTTCATGGGTTATAGGGCAGGACAAGTAGTGGGTGCGCAGCTGTGCAAAAGGTTGAGTATCTTAAAGATGTGTCAACATATCAGATGTTGCAACTCATGCATTAACATGATGGTGCCGGTGTGGTGTAAGGCAGGAATAACATTCAGAATCCAGAGTTTATGAACAGAATGCAAAATCAGCCTAATAATGCATCAGTTTATATGTGTAATAACTAATCGAGAACAGATAGGTTCCTAGTGCAACAGGAGAATCGAGATCTTATGTATATGCTATATGATTAGAAAAGGAATATAATTGTTAAGGCAAAATTAAGAAAGACTAAATAGGCCGTTAATGCGAATAAAAGATGCTAGAACCGAATTGAACTAATATATAATGACTAGTATTTAATGTATGAAATAGGGGTACACAATAGATGATTGAAACTGATATGGCCGAGTAATAAGGTACATTATGAACAACGGTGGATAGCTAACATGTGGAACTTGCCTAATAAAACTAACTAATATGCCTATGATGAAAACTAATGGAAACTAAATTAAGAAACTAATGTGATTAATGTTAAAAGCTAATGTAAATTAATTAGAAATAACTATTATGCATGCAAAGTAATAGGTTAATGACATAGAGGATTAAGAAGAAAGATTATGGGATCTAATGTGACTATGATGCTGGCTGATAATGATACCAAATAAACAACAACAACAACTAAGCCTTTTCCCACACTGGACGGGTCGGCTACATGGATTCTTTGTTTCCACATAGCCCTATCATGTGACATGTTAGTAGTTAACTCACAATAAGCTAGATCATTCTTTATTATTTTTTTCCAACACTTTTGTGGTTGTCCTCTACCTCTTTTAATACTTTCAAAATCTAGTTTTTCTTACCTTCTTATAAGTTCTTCTTTTGATCTTCTTTCTATATGTCCAAACCATCTTAAACGATATTCTCTCATTTTATCCTCTATTGATGCCACTCCTAATTTGTTTATGATAATCTCATTATGTATACGGTCTTTTGTTCTATCATGACTCATCCATCTCAATATCTTCATTTCTGTTACAGACATCTTTTGTACGTGTTGATGATTAACTATCCAATGCTCAAAACCATAAAACATGGCAAGTCTAATTGTTGCTCTACAGTATTTACCTTTTAACTTTAATGGTATCTTCTTATTACAAAGATTACTTGATGCTCTTCTCCATTTTAACCAACCAACATTAATTCTATGTGTAACATCTCCATCAATTCTTTCATCACTCTGAAAAATTAATTCTAGGTATTTAAACTTTTTTTTTGGGAGATGCAATGTGTGCCAATTTTAATTTTTATGTCCTTTGAAATAACCAAATGATCAAACTTACATTCCATATATTCTGTCTTTGTTTTACTAAGTCGAAAGCCTTTACTTTCTAATGTTTCTCTCCATAGTTCCAATTTTCTGTTAACTTTTTCTTTAGACACTCCTCTACTAACACAATGCCATATGCAAATAACATACACCAAGGTACTTCATCTTGAATATGTTTTGTTAACTCGTCAATCACCATTATAAATAAGTATGGACTTAAAGTTAATCTATGATGTAATCCAATATTAACTTTAAAGAAGTTTGTCATTCCTTCATGAGTCCTCACACATGTTTTTGCATCATCGTACATGTCTCTTATAAGGTTTATGTATGCCAATGGGATATTTCTTTTTTCTAAGGTTCTCTAAAGAACCTCCTTCGATACCCTATCATAAGCTTTTTTTAGATCAATAAATATCATGTAAAGGTCTTTCTTTTTTGCTCTAAATGTTCCATAAGATGTCTCAAAAGGTGAGTTGCTTGAATAGTAGATCTGCCTGGCATGAATCCAAATTGGTTCTCTATTGTACTCGATACTTGTCTTAACTTACGTTTGATAATTCTTTCCCATAATTTCATAGTATGACTCATTAACTTGATATCTCAATAATTCGCACAATTCTGAATATCTCCTTTGTTCTTATATATGAGTATAAGTGTACTCGCTCTCCATTCTTCGAGCATCTTTTAGTTTCTCCATATTTCATTAAATATTCTTCTGAGCCAAGTGATTCCTGTTTCTCCTAGGATTTTCCAAACTTCTATAGGAATATATTCTAGTCCTACTAATTTACTACCCTTCATATGTTTAAGAGCCTCTTTGACTTCATTCTTTTGAATACGTCGATAGAAATTATGGTTTATATTCTTATCTGCTTTGGCTAACTCTCCTAAGCTAATATTAACATCTTCATTTTTATTAAGAAGCTTATAAAAATATTTTTCCATCTATTTCTTATATCATTATTTCTCATCCTCGTTTTTGATACATCTAATAGAATTGAGATCCTTAGTTTTCTTATCTCTAGCCCTACCTATCCTAAAAATATCTCTTTTACCCTCTTTTGAGTTGAGTTTTTTATATAAATCCTCCCAAATTTTAGTTTTTGCTTCATTGACGGCCTTTTTTGCTTCCTTCTTTGCTTTCTAGTCAACCTCTAAAGTTTCACTAGTTTTCTTAGCATAATATAATGTGTAACATGCCCTCTTTGCCTTGATTTTATTTTGCACTATTTCACTCCACCACCAAGCTTCTTTTTGTGCCGATACACCTCCCTTAGATTGATCTAACACATCTTTCGCTACTTTCTTAATATGTATAACACTAATTATATTGCACGAATTAGGAAAGTAAGTTGAACAACTAATATGAGAATTAATGCAAAACCTATCCAATAAAATTAACTAAAATAATTATAAATCAAAATTAATAGAAGGCCGAGTAGGAAACTAATGTGATGCAATGCCAAATAAGATGGTATAAAAGAATAAAAAATCAGAACCTAATAAAATCTTGCGTGCCACTCAAGTCGCTGATCAGCATAGCGAAAAAACGGAGAGAGAAAACGCTCTTGAATTAGAATTGCTGGATTTTTTTAGGGATGTTTATAGAGGAGGCTTTGGGTCCTATTTATAGTTTTTTAGGGCCCAAAGTGATAGACTCAAATGTAATAAAAGATTAATAAAAAATCAAATCAAAGATATTTCCAGCTGATTTTGGAACTTTATCTTCTAATTTTTCTAGCAAAATCAGATCTTGAAGGTCCCACTCCAATTTGAAGCTAAATTATCTTCTCATTTTGAACCAAGGTTGAACCAGCTTCGCGTTTGAATGAGCCTAGGATGGCCAGCTCCCATTTGGTTTGAAGTATACTCAAGCCGACTTTTCATTTGATTTGAACCATGGCCGATCAGTTTGGCTTGAACCAAGCATTCTATATTAACCATAACAAGTTCAATTAAAGGGCACCTAAAGTCATCCAACATTTGGATTGAGTCTCGAGTCAATTAGGTTTTTCGTCTAGACTTGAATGGATTTTGGTCCAAGACTTTAAACTTTAACTGATGACTGGGCTAGGCTTATTTAGGTGGAACATTTTCATTGAGTTGAATCAATTAAGGTCAAATCGGTTGGACCATTGGGTCAGGCCAACAAGGATCAGGTGGGCTAAGGTCGAGTGAGCTAAGTGGGTTAGGCAATTGGGTCTGAGTTGAGCTAGGCTAGGTGATCATATTTAAAATGTGAACAATTTATTTAATTACGTAAGTATAAAATGTGAAGAGAACAATAATTTACTTATGTAAATAAATAAAGGATAATGTTGTTGGTAGACATGTCCGTTCCGATCAAGAACCATAAATAACCAAACCGTCTTGTGAACGATTATGGATCCAGTTCTGGTTTCATGACAGTTTCAAATCTTGCTTGGTATGGTTTTGAATCCAGTTTCGGAATGGTTCCTCATTGAATGTTAAGTTTGCTATTTATAGAACAAAAACACTATTCATAAATAGCAAACAATCATTCAAACAATTAGGTACTGAAAATATTTAAATTCAAAAATATTGACAAGCTAACTAGTACTCAGGTGCCACATGGCACTCAAGTACAACAAGCGCCATAAGCACTTGCCCGGTAGCCTAGTACCCACTCGTATACTACCTGTGACGCCGGGCGGCATGTGGCGCCCGCTAATATGCCAGGAAATCAGCCTCATTGATTGTTTGGCCACCACCCAGGTGTCACATGGCGCTCGAGTATTGCCTAGGGCAGTGAGCGACACACGATGCCCACTTATAGGATAGGGGTTATCCTTGCTGACTACCTGACTAGTACTCGAGCACCATGTGGTACCCGTGTGCTGTAACGAAGATGATACTTGAACTTGTTGAAAAATAGTGGATATCCAATACACATATATAACAATTATGAGTCACCCGAAGTTGAATATGAGAAGCCTTAAAAAAAGCTAGAATAATAACAAATGAAAGTGTGTATTTTCACAAACATGAAAATATAGTAAAATATACATATTTTAACACTCCACCTCAAATGAACGATATTATAATTGAAAGGTTGCTAACTAGAACTGGAATCATATGATTGAGAGTGATTTGGGAAAGACATCTGCAAGTTGATACTTTGATATCACAAAGTATAGCGTCAAGTTCCCTCGTAGGTATTCTTCATGGATGTAATGGCAATCAATCTCAATGTACTTGGTGCGTTCATGAAATGTATTGTTGTTATCTATATACATAGCACTTTTGTTGTATAATATAGAATCGGGATAGTTTCAAGAGGTATCCCAAGATCTTGAAGGAGTCTTTTTAGCCAAGTTAATTCTATAGTTGTATTAGTCATTGCTTTGTATTATGTTTAAGTGGATTAGAGCAACACCTTTTTTTTTCTTCTTTTATCTTCATGAGATAAGGGAGTCTCCAAGAAAGATGCAATATCCTTTTGTTGAGTACCTGTCATTTACATCACTGCCCCAATCGACATCAATATATGCAATTAACTTAGCTAAGGAAGAAGAGGACAGACAACAATACTCTCTTTCCATTGATATGTCGGACATACCAGATGATTTGCATGATGACACTCATATGCATAGTGATAGGGGCATGCTGAAATTGACTGACAATATGTATTACATGAGTGATGTTAGGACAAATGGGTCTCTTAGTGGTTCACCATCTGTAAGTCTCATTTGGTTAACCACCTCACGTGTCTTAACTGCTTTATCATCTGTTAGCCCATATCAAACAACAATATCATTAGTAAATTTAATTTGAGATAAAAAAGAAACCACTATCATTTCATGTTAACTCAATGCCCAAAAAGAACCATAGATATCCAAGATCCTTCATTTCAAACTCCCAACGAAAGTCATGTTCGACGTTTGGGATCTCATTACATCACTCTCTCTGATGATCATATCATCTCATAAATGGTGTAGGCTCCTTTATTGCTAGAATAGTAGTTAATAAGATAATATGTCTTAGAGAAAAAGTTTTATAAGAGACGAATCTCTCTAGAAACTCTAATAGATTTTTAAAAGGAGTCACAATGTGCCTTAAAGACATTGATTCATCAAGTTGATGACTTATGTTTTGATTACCTAAAATATGACTCAGAAAGGAATATCTAGTATCATCAATGCAATTAGTAACTTGTCTTTGGAATAAATTCATTTTCAAAGAATATAACATCTTTTAACACATAGAGCTTTTCATTATTTGGATCATAACATTTATAACATTTCTTATTTATTCTATACCCCAAGAATATACATTCTAATGCATGCGTAGACAATTTATCTTCTTTGTTTGTAAACACAAAGCATTTACACCTAAATACTCATAATCTAGAGCAGTTAGAAGAAAACATGCAATTTATTAGATAGACAGATATCATAATAACTTCTCTCAAAGATTTTTAGGAACTCCAATAGATACTAACAAGGTTCTACTAGTTTCCATAATGTACCTATACTTTCATTCGAAAATATCATTTTGTTGAAAAGTTTTGGTGTAAGAGATTTGATGGAGGATCCTATGGTTTTTCATATAGATTTCAAATTCATTTGACACAAATTCTCCACTTTAGTCATATCTTTATTTTAGAATCAAATTGATTCTTTACATGGTTTTGAAAATTAAGAAAATTTTTAAGAAAATTTGATTTTACCTTTAATAGGTATGCCCATGTATATCTAGTAAAATCATCAATAAAGATGACATAGTAAGAGACTCCTCCTTTTGACATGATGGGTGCGTGATCCCAAACATCCGAATGTAAAAATTCAAATGGTTTACTTGTATCATATATTTTATTTAGAAATAAAAGATGTTATATTTTACCAAAAACACAATATTTACAAGATAAATTTTTAATATTTTTTTATTTCAATAAGACATTCATACAATTTTTGAATATTTAAATGGCCTAGTCTTTTGTGCCATAGTTGTATATCATTTGATAAAATATTATAATGTCTAAAATTACGCATATAATCGATTATGTAGAGTCCTCTTTCTCTAATGGCCACATCCAATCACCTTTTTTAAGAGGCGATTTTTAACAATGCAACCTGTAGATGAGAAGATTATAACATAACCATTATCTGATATTTGAGATATGAAAAGTAAATTTAATTTAATTTTTGAACAATACTAATCTTGGGTATTAAAAAGTTTTTATTTTGAAAGTCCCCTACCTTGTTGACCTTAGTTTGGTTCCATTGGCGGTAAACACACATGATAAAAGTTTTCTCATACATGAATTCAAAAGTTTTCTATTGTAAGTCAATCATATAAAATGAAGAACCCGAATCAAGTAACCAAAGAGTCATACATTGAGTGTCATGGGTGGAAGTAGAGCATACAACACCAATGATTTTCTTCTCCTTCAATTGTGCTTTAAGAAGCTTTGCTTTTTCATGGAGAACAAGAATTGAAGAAGAAGAGCTTTTGTTCATCTACAAAGGTCACTTTCTTCTTTAATCTTGCACAATTCGGCCTAATATATTCAACCTCCTTATAAAAGTGCAAATAACATCTATCTTTGTCTCACTTGATCCTTCGATCTTCAAACGTTGAAGTTGATATGTCTTAATGTGTGCTCTGGGCCTTGATGTAGCTAAAGCGAAATCTTTTTGAAACTTAGCTTCTCTAAGTCTTGTTTTTATCATTTGGAGGACTACAAAAACCTCTTCTAGAGTTTCTCTAAGACATTCTAATGAGATCCCAAACAATTAAAAAACAATTAAGAGAGGATTATTAGAAAACAATCCTTGGCCCTTATTGTTATCATTTTTATAGAAAAGAGATGTTGCAACCGATTAAAAAACAATCAGTAAAAAGAGTTGTTGGAAGGGCCCAACTATTAGTAATCTATATTTTGACAAACAGAAAAATACAGTAATATATATATATATATATATATATATATATATATATATATATATATATATATATATATATTTTAACATGTACTCCCTGTGACAGCAGGCACCAACTTTATAGCCTGACTGATACTAGGAAAGGATGAAACACAAACGATAGGTGAGAGGAGAGGAGAAAGTAAGAGTGAACAACCAGCAACCTTGAACTTCAATACCACAACCTAGCTCATGAGTTGAGAGAAATGAAAACACACCACAAGCCTTGCTGAAGGACTTGAAAAGCAAATGAAAACTCGGTGATGTGAATTTATAGCTGGGAACATGACTCCTCAGTTGTCCAGGATCTGCATCGGAGTGCTACATGGCATCAGTGATAGCTGGGATGTGAGCTTCATCTTAGCATCAGGCCCTAGAATGGGTAACAGGCCGGTTGATTCGGTCTGGCTGTTGTTCATGTGACCCAAGTGGTTGTTTAGGCATTTTGGTTACAATGGTTTCTAGCCTTCCAAGAATTCTCCTCCAAAATAGGACTGCAATTTGTTTCATTCTAATAGCTTAAATAGAGATAACAAAGCAGTAATGACAAGCATTAAAACAGGTTAGAAATAGCACCTAGGAGCTAACACTATATGGTTATCCTACATGCTAAGGGAAATGAGCCTGATTTAATGGTCAATTGGCTAATTAATAAGCATAATAATCAACTGGTACTGGTTTGGATGACCATTTATCAAATCTTTCTGAGTTGAATCTGCCACTGTTTGACTTATCCATAACTTAGAATTGTGTTACTAGTCCCAGGGCATGACTTGGATGGATTATATCCTCAACATTACATTAATTCTTGTACATATCTTGTTCTTAAGATGTGAGCTGATTAAAACTTGATTTCTGGGCATTTTCAGATTTTTGTTTTTTTCTGCCTTGATGTCCGTATCATATCAAGAACAATAGGATTTGGCTTAGAATTCTAACTAGTGTTGTTGGGCTCCTTTTCGTGATTCTCTAGACTGAGTGATATGAGAGTGATTTTCTTCTCATATTTCTCGAAAGAGTAGGTATTGTAAATCCATCATATGTGGTCCTTTGGTCGAACTACCATGGCCACTCAAGTAGTATGTTACACACTTCCATAGGATCTACATTACATAGTACTTCACCTCGATAGTTCTTTCCAATGGTGAAGGGAATGCTGCTTGGTGATGACAAACCCCTCTTCATTGTCTAACCAATGAATCTTATATAGATGAGAATGATGCAACACAATTAATTAACCAGAGAAGCATGAAAAGGAGCCCAATAATACTAGTCAAAATTCTAAGCCAAATCCTATTGTTCTTGAGCAAGAAAAGAAGGACAATCTTGTTTCCCTCAATCAGGAACAGTATTCTAGGAAAGAGAGCTGCCCACCAAAAGAGACTCAATCTTTTTGCTTCAATCTATGTGACAAAATTGCTACATTGGATATGACAAATAAGAAACTGAGACTATCACTGATCCTGAAACCAATCTGGCCCTCAAAAATGAAGGTGAGAAAAGAATATAGAATTTGGGCTCTTGTTTCCAAGTATGGCGTCTGAGTTTGAGTTAAATGATGAGGGTCATCTAAGCAAAGACCCTGATACCAAGCAGGCAATCTAATCAGGTTTTCAGTGATTATAGCTCAAGAGCAAGTATTCTGGAGTTTTAGTTGTTGCATGTGTGGTAAATCATATATTTGAAGTACATACTGTAACTCTTTGTCCGCAACTCAAGATGAGCTTGTTTATTCCTGATTTTAACCAAGAAGGAAAGGCCATAAAGAGTTGGCCACTGAAGATGATTGTTTGAAAGTTTTATCATCATAAGGTAGATTGAAGCTCCAAGAGCAGCCCCATCATTCTTGGTACATAGTACTTAGAGTAGAATAATTTTACTTCTTGAGTCATAGTTTTCTCTAGTCTAGCCATAGTAAGTATTGCTTATGTTGTATCTTTCTGTAGTTAAGTTTAGTAGGTCTCGAGCCATGTAAGTGTCTTCGTAGAAACATTTTGTAACAAACAGTGGCGAGCAACTCTTTGCAAGCAGCTGATCGGATATCAACGCTAAAAAAAAATAGAAAACTGAAAATGCCCCATGTCATCGCTTCATTTGCCTCTTGAGTAAAATATGCCTTAGGTGCGTCTCATTGTTGGTCATCGGTTTCTTTTTTTGTCAAAAATATTTGTAGTAAATGACGGTTAGGGTTTTATTTTCTATCGAATTTTTATGACTTATGTTTAAATCAAGATAGAAATTGATAATAAAGAGAAAAACTGCAAAAGACATCAAGAGAAATCCATATTGAAGATCACAAATATCATTAATGAAAATTCAATGAAAGTTGAAGAAGATAAAATTTTAAGAAAAATCAAACGATTGAGAGACACCAACATTAAAAGAGATTGTTAGAAAAAAATCGAAAAAGACGGTTGGCAAGAAAGGAAAAGCCAAAAGAATCATCAAGGAAAACGAGGAAATCGGTAAAGGGGAAGAAAGGAGGAAAAAATCTATCACAAAAGGCTTGTGACTTAGTAGAATAAAGACAATATATGTAATGTAAATTTGATCATTTAGTTACTTTAGAGGACATACAAATTAAAATTGACACATATTACATCCCCAAAAGGGAAGTTTTAAATACCTAAGGTTAATTTTTCAGAGTGATGGAAGAATTGATAGAAATGTTATGCATAGAATTAATGTTGTTTAGTTAAAATGGAGAGGAGCATCAAGTATTCTTTGTGATATGAAGATACTATTAAAGTTAAAAGGTAAATATTATAGAGCAACAATTAGACCTACTATGTTTTATGGTTTTGAGTGTTGAGTAGTTAATCATCAACATATACAAGAGATGTCTGTGACAGAAATGAAGATGTTGAGATGGATGAATAGTCATACAAGAAAAGGCCTTATACATAATGAGGTTATTAGAAATAAATTATGTATGACACCAATAGAGGATAAAATGAGAGAATATCGTTTAAGGTGGTTTGGACATATAAAAAAAGGATAAAAAAAAGAACGTGTAAGAAGGCATGAAAAACTAGATTTTGAAAATATTATAAGAAATAGAGAACAACCACAAAAGTGTTGGAAAGAAACAATAGAAAATGATCTAGCTTATTGTGAGTTAACTTCTAACATGACACATGGTAAGGCTATGTGGAAACAAAGAATCCATATAGCCGACCCCGTCTAGTATGGGAAAAGGCTTAGTTGTTGTTTTTAAGAAAAAGTGTTTATTAAAAAGGAGAGAATCCACTTAGCAGTCACATTCCTACCACCGTCCTAATTTAGATGGCCACCGTCATGTATCGGTTTGGATCACGACACCGAGATTCATAATTTACTTTGTCCGGGAACTTTAAGCCATTATCCCTCGTGTGATGAGCAGCAGAGCGTCAGCAGTGCACCGTGCAGCGGAGCGGCGGGTTCTGAGCGCTCTTCATGGCCGGAATACTCGCACCCACCTAGCCGAGATCCACGCCCACTTGGTGCGTCACGACCTTGACCAATCCAACCTCGTTCTCGCGCACTTTGCCGCTGTTTGCTCCTCTCTCTGCAGAATGTGCTATGCCCGGCTCCTTTTCGATCGGACCGCAAATCCCAATATCCTTTTCTTCAATTCCATGATCAAAGGATACTCACATTCCGGCCCCTTTGAGGAATCTATCCGCTTCTTCAGAAATCTTCGAGCCCGTGAAATTTGGCCGGACAATTTTACCTTCCCGCCTCTTCTGAGGGTTTCTTCCAAGTTGCGCGACGTACTTTTGGGACGTCTGGTACACGGTCAAATTCTTGGAACCGGGTTTGAAGAAGAAAGTGCAGTTCAAATCGGCCTTGTAGAGATGTATGTGGGATGTGAGCAAATGGTAGATGCAAAGAAAGTATTCGATGCAATGTCTCAGAGAAAAACAATTGTTTGGAATGTTGTAATTGGTGGCTATTTTAAGGCTGACGATGTTGACAGTGCACAGAAGCTGTTTGATCAAATGGAGGAAAGGAACGTAGTTTCATGGAACGTGATTATTTCAGGATTTGCACGGATAGGTTTATTGCAGGAGGCACTGCAGATGTTTAGGCGAATGTGGGAGCAGGGCTTCAAGCCTGATGAGGTGACAATTGTGTCAGTATTGCCCGTTTGTGCTCAACTTGGTGAATTAGAACTTGGGAGATGGATTCATAAGAAGTTTGTGCAGAGTGAGTTCAAGCAGATTGTTTCGGTGGCAAATGCGCTTATTGATATGTATGCAAAATGTGGAGATTTGGGTACTGCACGCAGTGTCTTTGATGGAATATCTCAAAAGAATGTGATATCCTGGAATTCGATGATTATGGGCTATGCTGCTAATGGGCAAGGGGAAGTTGCCATTGAGATGTTCGAGAAGATGAAGAGAAGTGGTATAGAGCCAAGCAGTGTGACTTTTGTTGGAGTTCTTGCCGCATGTACTCATACTGGATTGGTGAAGACGGGTCAAGAAATTTTTGATTCCATGACAAAACTCTACCAAATTGAACCAACACTTGAACATTATGGATGTATGGTGGATCTTCTAGGCCGTTATGGACACCTAAAGGAAGCTCATTCATTGATTAGAATCATGTCCGTGAGACCAAATGCTGCAATTTGGGGTGCATTACTTGGTGCCTGCAGGCTTCACGGAGATGTAGAGCTAGCTGAACTGTCAGCAAACAGGCTCATTGAACATGAACCTTGGAATTCAGGAAACTACGTATTGCTATCAAACTTGTATGCAGAAGCAGGAAGATGGGATGATGCTGAGAAACTGAGGCTGATGATGAAGGAGATGAGTGTAGGAAAAGAACCCGGAAGCAGTGCAGTTTCAGAATATGAAGTTCACTAAAAGCCGTACACCTCATTTCCTCTTGAATTTGTAGCGGAGAAAATCTTGTTGTGCGCATTAAGCCATGCAATGGATGACTAGAAAATTAAGCTTCATATAGACAACAAAAAAAGTCCGGTGAAATAGTCGACTCTAGTTGATCTTGTGCTTCACGAAGTACATCAACACATTGTAAATGCACGGTAATTATCTACAAAGTGAGTCTTTCAGCTGGATCACGCAACTTCAAGCAAATGTAGTGATTGTCTGAATCTTTGTTCTGCCCTTGTAATCCAATTCTCCAACTCATCGCAAGACTGGCTGCAATTCTGATAGGATTAATCAAGAGGAGGATAGTGTTATATCCCCACTTTCGGATCTTCGTATCCACCTACGCGTGCCATTTTTTTGGTTTCAGAGAGAGTACATCCACGGAATGGTTTTGGTGGAGCCCTTCAAGATTATGAATCGCCAGGGGATTCCCTAGTCCCCGTGAATCCCGAGCAATAAATCTCTTGGCTGTGGTTGTGATTCTATGCTAGCACCCTCCACCATATCAGTTTCCTTTGTTAAGGAGATTAGACACTCATTTTAAATCTTTTTCTGGTCACCACTGGTATAATGGTTAGATTGATTCTTCTCATGCCACCACTTTCCTGCTTCCAACTTGGTTTGCTGATGTAAGAATTGTAGGCTTAGACAACAAGGGAATATTTTCGGGTTAACCATCTTGTGACACTATTGGTTTCTGAATAGAAAGTTTAGCATTCTTTACCATCATGTGCTTTTAATGAATCATTGCTGATGCAAGACAATCCGTGTGCATTTTGGACCCTCAGTATTACACCTTGAACCATTGGAAGAAGACTAGGTGGACCAAATTCTATACTCTAGTGCATAGAAGAACCTCGATTAAAGTTGACAAAAAGTGTTTCTAACTTCTTGAGTAGGTAAACCAGCGCAGGTTGTTAAACCTCACAGTTGGATCTAAATTCTCCTTTTCATTTCTTGATTTCCCCCCCTACTTGATCTACCTTGAATTCAACAGAAATTGAATTTTGTCGTGGAATGCCGTGAAGGCTATCAACAACTAGTTTGGGGCATAACCGATTCTCTGTCCTAGTTGACTATCATATATGCAATAAGTCCTAAGTTTCTCACAATGAACTCTAATGTTGAGTGTTGTTATGCCGACACCAACAATTGTAAAAGATTCTTTCAAGACTCCTGTTATATCAAGAAAAGTCTTGGCTTTCATAATCTTCTACTTATTTGCTAACCCTTCTTAGTGTCCATTTAATTGGTTTCACAATGTTCGGGTAAATTCAAAGTGTATCCGAATAGTATAGATATGAAATCTATGGTTTGAATTAGTTCTTATTGATCCCAAAAATCAAGGCGACGTGGTTACCATACGAGGTACCAAACATCGGGAATAAGTTGGTCCATTATGTGGAAAGAAGCCAAAGTGCTTTACGACTGTTGATGACAGCTGGCAAAAGAAAGGGATGGGCATATTTCTACTGTGCTAGAACGAGACAATAGGACGCTGAAGCTAAGGAATGAACCGATAGAGCAACTTACCTGTTGCCTCCTCCAGGGCTCTATAAATGCACGAGGAGAAGATCAATGAGCAGAAGGAATCAATCCATCAACAATAGTTCTTTACTTTTGCTTATTTCCTTTTATAAGAGTAGGGTAATGTAGCTTTAGCCATATGTATTGACTTCATTGCTGTGAAAGAGATAGTGGTTACCTTCTGTAATTCTATCTTGTTGCACTCTTTGCCTACCACATCACAAACAATTCGGGCTTCTAGTGTCAAAGACACTAGGATATGCTAAGATGGATTCCCAAAGACTCACAACAGTTGCTTAAGCCTTATCCAAACCATCTATCTAGTGGGATCACATAAGTGCCATTCGAATTGAGTCGTTCCCAACAACAATTTTGGCATGCCTGGTAGGATACTATGCCCTTTGATAATATGTGGTGCATGCGAACATGTCCTAGATAGGAGTATCTGATGGCTTCTACCAATATTGACATTCCTAGCCATGAAGATGTCTCGCCAATCCACAACAGCCGTATACCGGTGCTAGATGATCCATCTAGCAAGTCTTCTACTTCTCATCCTAGGCAAGCATAGTATAAGAATGGCGTGCAACTCCCAACCTCATGTTGATGACAGAGTGACTTTCAAATGGTTGAAGCTATCAATCGAAGACTAGCTTCAGACCCAGATGTATGATGTTTAAGGGTCTCTTTTTGTCTCATGAAAGAGACTATGCCAACAAACATTGCAAACAAGGTAGCTGCTATGCGAGAACAAGAGTTACCAATTGAAAGATGGAGATAGACAACCGAGGTCCACTGGATGCTTTGCCACCCTAGAATCAATAACTGGCATCAAACCTCCAATATGGTCACATTGCACGAAGACCTACCAATCCAGTGACAAATTGATCCTTCGCGTCTACCCTATTATTTTCCTTGAAGTTCCCCCGGTACAATCACATTGCCATACAGGTGGCGTACCCGCTCCTATCAGTATGCTAGGGGTACATAAAATGTCTCTCAACCCCCAATGCAGCCAATGATGCCTAGTTTTGTGGCCTTATGGGTGAGTTTATTTTCTCACTAAAAGATAGAACATGCTGTAAAGATTGTAAGGTACTCTCAAGAGAAAGCTTAACTACTCAACATGGACTTTTAGTAATGGATTTGCGGGTAAAAAAGTGGACAAAGAAGAATAGATTGGATAGAGCTATTTAGACTAAATGATAGAACCTTGAAAGTAAGAAAGAAGATAAATTAAGGAAAAAGTTCTTCGAGGAGGTGCTTGAAATTACATAGGTACACATTTTTGGTATGTGGAACAATATAGTTATTCATATTAAAAAGTGACAAAAGATGTGTTGAGTAAATCTAAGAGAGGCATACCAGCACAAAAAAAGCTTGGTGGTGTAGTAAAGTTGTGTAAAATAAAATTAAGACAAAGAGGGTATGCTACAAATTACATTATACCAAAAAGAATAGTGAAACTTGGAAAACTTATAAAAAAACAAAAAAAGAAGAGAAAAATGGTGTAAGTGAAGCAAAAGCCAAAATTTGGAGGGATTTATATAAGAAACTTAACTCAAAAGAAGGTGAAAGAGATTTTTAGGATAGCTAAGGCTAGAGATAAGAAAACTAAGGATCTTACTTTTGTTATATGCTTCAAAGATGAGGATGAAAAGATTCTAGTGGCGAATGATGATATCAAAAATAAATGAAAAAATTATTTCTATAAGCTTTTTAATGAAAATACATATGGTTGTATTAGATTAGGACATTTAGCCAAATTAAAAAAGTATATAAACAACAATTTCTATCGGCATATTCAAAATAATGAAGTGAAAGAGACTCTTAAATATATGAAGGTTGGTAAATGTGTAGAACGAGATAATATTTGTATAAAAGTATAGAAAATCCTAAGAGAGATGGGGCTTACTTGGCTCACAGTGCTATTTAATGAAATACGGAGAACTCAAAAGATGCCCATGGAATGGAGAGTGAGTACGCTTATACCCATATATAAGAAGAAGGGAGACATTCATAATTATGCAAATTATCAAGGTATCAAGTTAATGAGGCATACTATGAAATTATGAGAAAGAATTATCGAACATAGGTTAAGACAAGTATCAAGTACAACAGAGAACCAATTCGGATTCATGCCCGGTAGATCTACTATTGAAGCAATTGATCTATTACGACGTCTTATGTAATATTTTAAAGCAAAAAAGAAAAACCTTCATATGATATTTATTGATCTAGAAAAAGCTTACCATAGGGTGGCAAGAAATGTTCTTTGGAGAATCTTGAAAAATGGAGGTATCTCATTGACATACATAAATATTATAAGAGACACATATGATTGCAAAAACATGTGTGAGGACTCATGAAGGAATGATAGACTCTTTTGAAGGTAATATTGGGTTACATTAGGGATCAACTTTAAGTCCATATTTATTTATATTGGTCATTGATGAGTTAACAAAACATATTCAAGATGAAGTACCTTGGTGTATGTTATTTGCAGATGACATTGTGTTAGTGGATGAGTTTAAGAAAAAAGTTAATAGGAAATTGAAACTATGAAGAGAAATGTTAAAAAGTAAAGGCTTTCCACTTAATACAACAAAGATAATATATATAATATAAGTTTGATAATTTGGGTACATATTGCATCCCTCACAAGGAAAGTTTTAAATACCTATGATCAATTTTTCAAAGTGATGAAAAATTTATGGAAATGTTATGCATAGAATTAATGTTGATTGGTTAAAATGGGAGGGGCATAAGGTATTCTATGTAATAAAAAGATATTATTGAAGTTGAAAGGTAAATATTATAGAGCAACAATTAGACCTGCTATGGTTTATAGTTTTGAGTGTTGGACAGTTAATCATCAACATGTGCAAAAGATTCTGTATCATAAATGAAGATGTGATAGATGAGTAGTCACACAAGGAAAGACCATATACATAATGAGGTTATTATAACAAATTGTGAGTTACCCTAATAGAAGATAAAATGAGGAAAAATCGTTTAAGATAGTTTGGACATATAGATAGACGACCAAATGATGCTCCCGTAAGAAGATATGAAAAACTATATTGTGAAAGTTTTAAAAGAGGAAGAGGATGATCACAAAAGTTTTGGAAAGAAATAATAAAGAATGATATATTGAGTTAACTGCTAGTATGACATATGATAGGGCCCTACAGAAAGAAGGAATCCATGTAGCTGACCCCATCTAGTGTGGGAAAAGGCTTAGTTGTTTTTATTGTACAATTAGCTTTGGCTTATAATTGATGCACTGGTACAACCTCCACTACATTTTTCTAATGCAATAAATGTTCTCCCGATGATTTGTTATAAACTAGGATATCATAAAAAAATAAAAGAATATATTTCTTAATGATATGCGAAGATGCATGGTTTATGATTTCAAAGTAGCTAAAGAATTTGTGAGACTGAGAGACATTACCAAAAAATCGTAGTGTTCTGTGAAGTCTGAAATGCCATCTTCATGTTGTTTCCTTGTGCCATTCATGTTTGGTGATACTAGGAGTTAAGACCAAGCTTGGATAAAATACATATGCAATGCAATTCATCTAAAAATTCTTTAATGGGAGGACTTGAAAATTTGTCCTTGATGGTGGCTTCATTCAAAGCCTTATAATCCACACACAAATGCCATGAGTCATCATTTTTTTTCATTAAAATATACAACGATGAGAAAGAACTTGAACTTGACCCAATGGTTAATTGTTCAAGCATTTCCTCACTATCTCTTCCATAGCTTGGTTAGGTACGGGTATACTGATAAGGTTTGACATAATGGGACCTAGGTTAAGCTTTAAGGTAATGGTATGGTCATAGGGGCATGGAGGTGCAAGGGTATAGATTATGGGAACACATTTTGACAGGCACCTTGGTTAAATTTGGATATGCGTGTCGTAGCCTAAGAACCAGAGTCTAGAAAATTGGGACATAAGTCTTAATTGGTAAGGCTATGAGATATGGGATTTTCTTTATTACAAAGTTGACAAAAAACTGCTAGAAGACTTCTCCATTTGAGTTTCCTATGATTTTCAATGAACTTCCAAAATCAAGAAAATTTGTGGAGTAGGCTCTTAAGCATTCGAGTTAAGATTCAGAGAAGAGGTTTGAATGACGATAAAACACTTGCTTGACATCTAACTATAATTAGAGATTGTCTGGCCTTCAACTCAATTAGGGGATATGTCTCTTTTGGCTTTCAGGGTATAGGCTTGACCTTGAAAGGCAAGAAGCAATTTCATTTTATGGAAATCCCAAAGAACTCCACTAAGACTTCAACCATAACTTTTACTCCTTTTATAGGAATACCATACAAATCGATGTTACTGTTCATGCCTTGAACATGGAGAACAACATTGCTGCAAAAACTTGTCCATTTCATGTATACCCATTACCCACTATGACATTGAATGTGGAAACTTTGATTGTAGGACACCCAATTTTGTCAATAAATTTACACCATAGGAAGTTGTGTGTAGAGCGAGTACGAATTAAAGCACTCACAATAACACACTTGGTGGGACCAATAAGACTTGCAGAATTCATAAAAGAGGCCCCTTTGAAGGCATGGTATGACATAGTTACAGCCTCATCCATGTCATCTTTTTTATCATATGACTCAAGACAATCTGAAGTCTCTTGCTCTTGAACTTCTTCTTGTTCGATCTGTCCATGACTAGCAGTTTCTTTATTTTCTTCTACCATTTGGATGAGTCGAAGTTTCTTGAACCGATATGATGGATTCCACTTTCTATTGTGATGAAAACATGGTCCCTTCCTACCATCAAAATATGTGGTCATATGAACTCGTTGTTCTCCATATACAATATGCTGCATATTCTATTCACCCCGTGCATCCATAAGTTTGACTTGTATATAAAGGGACAAGTCCTTTGATTCTTGGATGGCAACAACATTGTCAAATTTCAGGGGAAATGATCTCAACTTTTTTGACAACCTTCTGTCTAGTCGACTATTCTCTTAGTGTCAAAATCTGATTCACAGTCAAAGAGACTCTCGCAAAAAGTTCCTAAATTGTTTCAAAAGACAGCATTTGCAAATTCTCAAAATTCTCGCTGAATAGTATGGAATTTTACTGTTACTACCTTACTTGACCCTTTCTATTCATCATGCAATAAATCCCATTTTTCTTTTGCAGTTCCAGCCACAACCCTTGGAAATATAACTGATCCAGACCTTGCTGAATCATAAACAATGCCTTAGCATCTTTCTTGACATTCTGTTTCAATTCATTCTGTTATGCACTGTCAATCTTGACTCTCACTCTGGATCTGCAAGTTCTCCAAAACCATTCTCAACTAACTCCTACATATCGTGAGATTTGAAGAGAGTTCTCATTTTCACATACCAAAACGGATAATTGGTACTGCTGAATAATAGAATATTTGAAGTGAAATTGTAATTGGTAGCCATATCTAAAAAGCGCTGCTTCTCCCTATTCAGAGGTAACCAAGCCCTGATGCCGTATGTAGTAATAAGAATTGAGATAATGCAAAACCGGACGTAGAGCATATCGGGAGAAAAAGAATTCAGAATATCTCTTGCAGTTTGTAAATACCCAAAATTTCTTGGGAAGCTCAAAAAGAGGAATACTTCAAGCCCTACCAAAAAATTTTGAACTTTTACAATATACAAAAAAATGATCATTTTATCCTCAAGACTATATTGGTGAAATTTTACAGTTTCAAGCATGATTTCCTCGAAGAAGAGGTTGTAGAAGTTAAAGTAAGACATTTTACACCAAAGTAAGTTCTACCTACAAAACCTTTGCAAAATGAATGTTTTACATTATAAAATATTTGAATTAAAAAGGCAAAAATAGAACAAAGATGCTTAAAACATGAAGGAGAAAGGAGCAGGATCTAAGAAATTTAGAAGACTCAGGTTCGATGATGGCACAAGCCTAAGCAAAAAAGCATCAAGTGGGAAGTTCAAAATACCCCTCACTGGAAATATCTGACTCCAAGTGACCCTACAACCGTCAGAAGGTTAAACCGGACAAAAAAGGTTAAAGAGACCAGCCCACGGAGAAGGAAAGGGTAAAAGCACCAAAGTCGGCCACCACTGCATGCATCGTATGACACCCCCACTTCATGTGCAATATGATACCTAGCTCCCACACACCATACGATGCCTAGCTCCCACGCATCGTATGACGTCTAACTCTCATACACTGGCCCGCACCCAAGTGACACATGCAACGCACATGTTGCGCCCTGCTCCCATCCCATCCAACCCTCTTCCCATATGCCACATGTGTCCAGTTGTTCCTCCCATGTGTGGATGTCTTCAATAGCTAGCAGGGCTAGCCCCTTGATGGATTGGATTTAGATGTAGACCAGACCCAATAACTTGAGAAAGATCCGATTCGATTTGGTCCTTATAAATAAGAGAGTTTGGAGGACCTAGGGTAGAAAGGAGGTCAATCCAAAAGATGAGAGAACTTTATAAATTTTTGTTGATTCTTCCTTAATATACCTATATATCTTATATTCCCTCTTCTTATTCTATGTTATATGACATATCATTTTCTCTCCTATTTCTTCGTTGGATTGATTGTCTCTAAATCAATTCAATAAGCCATAAGAGGATCATACTTGCAAAATTACATTTGATGACAAGAATATGTATGTAATTACTCTTATAACAGATTAACCACCGATAAGTTTATGTTGGAAAGGTTTTTAGGCTATGATCACATATATTTCTCAAGTAAGCAGCCCCTTGGAGAGGTGTCTCTAGGATATACATGGATGAGTTTCTCCCCGAACTAACACTAGTTCTCAACAAAATTCTTTGAATGATCATTAAATCATTAACATTCAAACTAAATGTATAATTATTTTCTATACAAAAATTTTTGAAAATTTCAACATCCTCCATAAACTTGTTGTGCTGTCGAATTTTTTCTGAATCCATTTTCAAGAGAAATGCTACCAAATTTTTTACTTAGGTGGGAACACACCTAAAAACATCCACTAAAATTTCCATGAATTTTGGACCTATATAAGGTTCATGAAAAAATCATCAACGGTCAAACTCAATCCAAGCCAAACCTACTTGTGATAGAGGTTTTGCAACCCTCATTCGGTAATATGATAAACTTGGTCTGTGTATATCCAAATCCATCAAAGATGGTGTCATCGAAAAGCCAACATCTGTAGATTTTCAAAGTGATAGATTTCATGAAAATAGGATCGGCACACTAATTTATAGGCATTTCACTAAAACCCTAAGTTTGAGTCACAAGCACTGTCCAAATTTTCGGATAGCCTTTGGTTGGAAACCTCATTTTGATTTTTATACGATCACTAGAGGATTGAAAAATAAAAAAAAAATCTTCAATAAAGCATCACATCTAGAGCTTGCTTGGACAAATTTTTTAATATTTTTGGACCTTGAAAAGTGCCTCGATAAAAGGTGAACTCCGTGAAACATAATCAATTATATTTTTACAAAACTAAACCTAGTTTTTGCTTAGATGCGGTTTTAGAAAATGCTCCTTCGAATCTAGATTATTTTGAGAAAACTTTTGACTTCAAATAATTCCTCCTAAGCACCTAAGTTGACACTTGAGTGTTAGTTCAAGAAGGCCTACGTAGATAAAAACCTATATTCCATATTCACCTAAGAAGTTAAAATCACACTCAAACTTTTGCAAGTTTAAGTAAACTTGTTGGCATTTGCAAGCCAAATTTTAAGTCCATATAAGACCAAAAATTTTGTTTATAAAAATAATTGGCATTCCCGGTGGGACTTAGGTCTTATAAGATTCATTTTGATCCCATTGAGTTCTTTCAAAACAAGTTGATTTTTGAGTCTTGTTTTTAACTCTTTTGAAAACTTGGATATAGGTCCAAAACTTCCTAAGTAAAAGTTCAAAACTTTCAAGCACACATCATGTCGAGTTCAGAAGGTTTATCCGAGGATGTGTCGAGCAAGGCCTCTTTGAGTTCTATATGTCAGTTTTCAAAACAACTCAAAAGTCTCTCAAATCACACTCTCAAACCAGGGATGATAGGATCATCTCTTTAAAAAGAGAGTTGAAAGAATTGAGAATTGAAAGAGAGATTACCGATCTAAGCCAAGAGGCCAACACAATCTAGTCATGTTCTTCTCATAAAAAATAACATCGGATCCATAGGAAGACAAACCATGTCCCGAGAACCAAACTGACCTCCCAATTCGAGGAAGGGAAGCCAAACCTTGAGTACTTCACCTTCAAAGATAGGAGAGTCATATAAAAATTACTGAAAGGCCAATCAAAAGAAAAGAGGACATAATTACTATCGTACTTCTTATCATCTGATTATCAAACCGAAAGTGAGTATGAAATGTCCAGCTTTCACTTATATAATGGCAATTGAGATCCTAGATCTCATTTACAACTCTTTTCTACAAAGGCCTATAAGAAAAGGACCCGTCCATATGAGTATTAGTTCCCACACTCTCTCAAAGAGAATGCTTACGTAGTTGACCTCATATGATTTGAGCCAATTTACCACCTTTGAAGAGTTCGTCAATTTATTAATGTAAAAATTCTCACACAATGTTGAGATTGCGCCAACTCCCAACTCTTTGAGATATGCTAAGCAACCTCACAATGAAGACGCCCATGCCTTAATTGTGAGATGGAGATCTTTGCTCGGGGAAGTCAAGGAGCCAATATCTGAGGGTTGTGAGGTAATGTTGATTTTAGATAATTTCAAAACCAAATTCAAAGCCCTCTTCTCTCTCCATGAAATTAGCATATTTGAAATCTTTTTTTCAATCAAACTTAAAAAAGGGGGTGTACGATGACCTTTTGAAAACTAAGGGCTTCTCTTCAAAACCAAACCCTATGGTCTATGGATCATCTACCTTGGATGGAGCGGTGAAGTCTCAAAAGATAGCGAATGTTAGGGTTGATCATTCTCCATCTAACCCCAACAAACCTTCTTTTCCTAAGTCCAAACCTTTCATTTGTAAAGTCCAAAAAATTGAAAAAAAATATGAAAGAACTAAAAGATATTATACACATCTAGGACAACTACTTACGGAGGTCCTAAAAATTCTTGTCACAAGGATTATTAAACTTATTGCCGGTTCCTGAAGGGGTAACTCCTAAGGAATGTTTTCTTAATGAGTTTTGTAAGTATTATAGGCTAAAGGGTTATGATACAAATGATTGCTTTCTTTAAAAAATAAAATAGAGAAGTTAATTGAGCAAGGCAATTTTCACATCTCCGAGGAGCAGGAGCCTTCCCAAGCTATTTTTGAGTTGCCTTTCCCCAAACACACAAGCTTGGATCAAAGATCAAAAGTAGTACATTTTTCCTTCAAAAATTTTGAGTCACTAATGCTTGTTGTGATCATGCATTGTATATAGGTCACTCTACTTACCATACACTACACAATTCACCCATAGTAATAAAAAAAGCCAAGTAAATAGTGATTCGGGGAACACTTAGTGTCTGACCATAGCCTTGATAGTCATTCGTGGTGCACCAAAATCTCTACACCAACATATAGCCCAATTAAGACTGAGCCATAGAGAAAGCATTGATGAGATTACTAGGTCTAGAAGGATCTATAACCCCATACTTGAGGAATGAATCAAGCAAGGATTATCATTTTACCAGACTCTTGAAAAAGTGTGTATCATTCCTCATTCATCCCATAGTATTGATAAGGGTAAAGATGTTGTATTGCCTTGATATGATCTAGAAAAACATTTATAAAAACTTCCAATCAATATGTTTATTATTTTAGAGTTTATCAAAATCTCACCTACACATAGACAAATATTTGATGAAATTATGAAGAAAACAAAGGTTAGTACATCCATAACTCCTAAGTCATTGTCCTTCTTGGTCTCACCCATTCCCACTCAAACTCCAATCACCTTTTCCAAATATGAGTTAGGTAGGATGATAACAACCCACAACCATGCGTTGCATATAAAAGTGGTTTTGAACCACCATTCTGTAAGAAAGTGTCTGGTCGATGGTGGTGGAGTCCTAAACATCCTCCCGTGCATGTAGCCCTCTAAGTTAAAGTTGCATTAGAGAGGTTCAAACTAAGTGCAATTGTCATTATGTGGTATAACAATAATTCCTCGAATTGATCAAACTTCCATGGAAGTCGGCCCAATCCAACATGTAGGATTGTTTCATGTCTTAGACATCAACCATCATTACAACTTGTTGCTAAAGGCCTTGGATACACTCCCATAAGGTTATCCCCTCAACCTTCCATCAATGTGTCAAGATCTCTTATGAAGACAAGGTCATAGTAGTGTCCGGGTTGAGTGACTCGAACCTCAAAGGAGTCCAAAACTCACCATGCATCACGTGTGGACCATGTCAACACCCAATTTGTAAGAAAGAGAAAGTCATCATGGGGTCAATCCCTAGTATGTCGTCCCCCACCTCAAATATCTATATCCTAGACTACTCCAAAAGACCTAGGGTGTATAACACATCCCATTCTATAGACGACAACATGTTTCAAAATCATCACCTCTATCCTAAGTTTTCTAAACTTGTAAAGCCTTCAAACATTATCCTAAACATAGGCTATACACCTTACCAAGGTTTAGGAGTCGAGGGCCAAGGGCATTTGAAACCCCTTATGCCAACTCCAAACCACGGTTGACATGGTTAGGCTTTGACCCATTGAAACTTCATGAATCCCTACCTAAAACCATTTGAGTTTGGGTAGCTTAGGGCCCATTAAAACTGAAACCTATGATTTAGATCTCATCTTCGGAACCTAACTCGTAATGTTTGCTTTATAAGCTTGATGAAAAATACCTCTTCTTCTATAAAAAAAACACACAATATATATATATGAAAAAACCAAAAATATTTGAAAAATCTTCAAAAAAAAAACAATGGAAAATCTTGAAAAACATGAAAACAATACAAAATTCAAAAATTTCAAAAAGAGCATTTTACATTTCTTATTCGAAAGCTTTCTTGAAAATGCCAAAAATACTAAAAGAACCAAAGAAAATGATAAAAATTTTAAAAACAAAAAATTTCATCAAAAAATGATTTTTCAAAATCATATGCTATTCTGAAATATGATTTTATCAAAACCTTTATATATCCTCAACCCAAAATTGTGTTCTTATAAAGGATCATCATCATCATATCCCCTGAAAAGGGAAAATCCCATTGTCTTTTTACTTAGAGTTTCCTTGTTCAAATAATGTGGTTGAGTACAAGGCACTCATACAGGGTCTAAATCCTAAAACTCTTGAAAATTTTGTAGATAGTGTATCTATATGTATATTGGATGTCAGAACATTCGAAGTAGGAGATAATGAAATAAAAATCAGTTATCAGACATGTGTAGAGTACAGAAAACAGGTTTTCAGTTTTTTAGGATATGTGAGTGCTTTCGTCTGAATTAAAAACAATCTACAACAATTTAAAATAAATAAAATTATAATTATATCATGGGCATAGAGGGGATTACGAGGTATATGATCTTATATTATATGTTGGAGTAGAAAGGATCGAAAAATACATAACAGATAATATATGAATGTAAAGAGCGCGGGACAGATATAATCATTAATTAATACATCAATATGGAGACATGAGCTCCTTAATTACAACCTCATTAATTTTAATGAAAGAGGAGATAATAATTAAAAGACAGGAGAAGAAAGGACCTGTGGCGAAAAATCGTAGCCAACGGTTGGCAGTGGCGAACCTCCTTCTCCTTCTCTCTCTCTCTCTCTCTCTCTCTCTCTTCCTCTTGTTGCACGATTTTGGTTGATGATCGGATCGATTGATGCTTATGATCCTTGGACTCGATCCTTCATTGATGCTTGATCCAATTTGATGTTGGTTGATGCTTTTCGAGCCCCCTTAAGGGCCCTTTTATAGGCAATAAGTTGCCTCTTTACTGCAGCTACTTTTAAGTCAACTTGTCAAATGGAATATGGCAAGTTATCTTACTGAAAAATTATTGGAATTGAGGCAAAGTTCTATCTTATGACCTACCAAACTGGGCCTCCCTGTTGTCTCCACTTGCTAAATTCGGCTGGACAAGATTTGGAAGGTTGCCTTGCTGAAAATTGGTCAGGATTTGGAAAGTTGCTAAATTCGGTTGGCTGAAATCGTGTGAACCTTGTTGTCCGCTTGCTGAGCTCAGTTGGACAGAACATGTCCATTGGCTGGATTTGGCTAGACCTATTTTGGGGACTTACTAACTCGGGCTACCTTGTGATGATGCTGGCTAGGCTTGATAAGTTGTTGGCCTTCTTCAACTTTGTTGGGTTCGGCTAGACCACACCTTGAGTTGACTTACCAACTCAACTCAAAGTGTTGCCTTCACTAATCTTACAAGGACCATCCAGCCAATGGCTCACCTGAAATGGTAAGTCTTCTTGCTTAATCTGACTGAATTCGGCCAACCTTAGATGGTTTGGTGACTTACTAAATTGTGTATCAAGGTTGCTTATGGCAAATCATATAATTCACCGATGTTGAAGTTGGTAAGGTTCTTCTTGGTGGCTTACCAAATCGAGCATTCAATAGTTGCATATGATAAGTAGGTTGATCCATTTATACCGAAATTGGTGAGTTTCCTCTTGGTGGCTTACCAAATCGAACACCCTGGCTTGCCAAATTGAGCCACTTTCCTTTCTTGAATGTCGACCTTTCTTTCTTGAACGTCGATTTTCCTTCTTGGACGCCGACCTTCCTTTCTTAAATGCCGACTTTTCTTCTTGAATGCCAACCTTCTTTCTTAGATGCCGACCTTTCTTTCTCAAGCTACTTGCCTAAAACTAAAATTGACAGATTACTTTGCCTAATAATGCCAAAATTGACAAGTGCATGGTTGTTGCCTTTTTGGTTCTTATCACTTCCTCTTTTCGAGAAATTTGCCTGCTTTCAGCCCGTGGCATGTATGGTTTCAAACACTTTCTTTAAAATCATTTTTATATTTAAAAAAATCAAATTTAATGAAACCTTCAAATATTATTTTTGAAAAATATTGAGTTTCATTGTCAGTTTTTGTTTGCATGAGTGACCTACTTTCGCTCTGTGGGTTAGTCTTTTACCACCTTAACCACTTTAACCTTTTCCATGGGTGTAGGGTATCGAACCACTTTAACCCTTTTTTATGGGTATAGAGTATCAAACCACTTTAACCCTTAGGTATAGGGTCTCGGAATGAAATTATTCTTGATTGGGTGAGTTTTTGAGGTCTGATTTGAATTTGATTTGTTTTTTAATTTGAGGGGTTTTGAAACTTTGTAAATTTGTAAATATTTTTGGGTTTGATTCCCAATGTTCTCATTTTCATTTGTTTCTTCAAATAGAATTGTTTGAAATCATCCTTTTTTTAAGGCAATCATTTAAAAAAAGGCAGAATCCTACCAATTTGATCATGAGGGCAAAATAGTCACTTTTTTGAGATTTTGTCAAAAGTGGATTTTTTTCAAAGAGATGCAATATACCAACATTTTAAGGTTGCTACAAAATTTCGATGCAAGAATGAGTCCATTTAAGGTGTCTTTATTTAAAAAACCTTTAAAAACCCCAAAATTGTAATTTTTGTTTAAAAAGGCAGAATATCTAGAAGAAAAAAAATTGTTTTGAGATTTTTTTTTTGGTGTTTACACACATGCAATCATATTGGCAAAGACCTGCTCAACATTATGAAAAACACATGAAGGCTAGCCATTTTAAGGAAGGAGACCTCGTGTTGAAGACCATAGACCAAAGGGGTCACATCCTCTCAGAAAATGGCAGCCCAATTTGGAGGGTCCCTATGTCGTATGAGGGGTAGCAACTCACAATACATATTGGCTAATTGACGCCGAGGGAGAAAACTTGATATACCCTAAACACCCAATATCTCAAGAAATACCATGTCTAGAGTTTACCACCAATTCTTTTGAAATGATTTTGCAAAACCGTCTTTAGTTTCTTCAAGAGGGGACCAAGTGCTCTATAAAAAGGCAGAGTATTTTGAAGATCATTAAATAACATTTCAAAAGTCCTTATTTTATAAGATAGGACCTAGTTCAAAACAATAAAATATTTTTAAATAGTATGTGCTATTATGAAAAAAGGACATACTTGATTACATCGGGTTTCCAAAGGGATAAGTTGTTCCCCATCTCACCGTCTCTAATAAAAAAATGGGGAAAGACCCAATACCTCAAAAGCTAAAAGAAAAAAAAGAAAGAAAGAAAAAATCAACCTCAAATATAGAGGTCTTCCAACAAAAGAAAGAAAAGTCTTAAGAATATCTAAAGCTCAAGTAGTAAGGAGACTTTCCCAAGACCATGGGAATTCTCCTTGTATCTCATACCATTTAATCTCAAAGGAGAAAAAGTCCATCATTATAGTCCTAAAGTAAAAATAGAACATACCAATTTAGATCTCATTTTGTTTGAGGATTAGGCCTTATAGTATGAAAATAAGAGTTTTGAAATATTGTTAAGCTTTTTCAACAATAAAAAGCTCTACACGAGTAATGGGGAACTAAGACCGAAGTCAAGTAAAATATAAGAGCTAGAAGTCTTGTCAGATGGAAACTAAGGGAGAGTAACTTTTAAAAATGATTTTACAAAACCCCAAAACATCAAGAAAATGGGCATAGAGGTTGTCTTACTTAGGGCATCTAACCATGGGATCTTGTCAAGCTCCCAAAATATCTCGTAGAGACTCCAACATACTTTATTCATCCATTACATTTCATACACCTCATACTCATATGCATTTGTAATGGCATTGTTTTCATTCGATTCATTGAGTCCCCTTTGGGTAGTTGTCCTCCCCTGAGTTAGGATAGCCCAAGTTCATGAAATGAGTACCTTAATTGGAAAAGGAAAAATTCATACTCTTAAATTAAATGTGGTGTTCAAAAGAAGAAAAATTTTAGCGGTGTTATTTTTTGCCAAGAACAAAATAAATTTGGTTAATGACTGATAGAAGTATCTGCAAATACCCAAAATGTCCTTTGAACCTCCAAATGAGGGGTATTTCAAGCCCCACCAAAAAAAATTTGAATGTTTACAAAATCCAAAAAAATGATCATTTTACCCTCAAGGCTGTATTGACAAAATTTCAGTGTTTCAAGTACGATAGGTTATAGAAGGTAGAATGTGGCATTTGGCACCAAAATAAGTTCTACCTGCAAAACTTTGCAAAATGAATGTTTTACCCCTATAAAATATTTGAATTAAAAAGTCAAAAAAATATAACAAACATACTTAAAACATGAAGGAGAAATGAGCAAGACCGTAGAAGACTCAAGTTCGACGATTGCTCAAACCCAAGCTAAAAAGTATTATGTGAAAAGTCTAAATACCCCTTAATGAGGAAGATCCTGCCCTAAGCAACTTACACCCACCAGAAGGTTAAAGCAGTACAAAAGGGTTAAAGAGATCAACCCAAACAAAAGAAAAGGTAAAAGCGTCACCACTAGCCACCAAAACTTCCACCATCAGCCACCATGTGCACCACCACCAGTCACCACGTGTGCCACCACCGCATGCTCTATACGGCACCCAACCCCCACGCGTCGTACGGTGGCCAACTCCCATGCGGCAATGTGAGCTAACCTACCTCATGCATCTTTCATCCCATCCAACCCTCTTCCTATGTGCCACATATGTCCAGTTGTTCCTCCCACATGTGGACGTCTACCAGCAACTATGCAACAAGATTGACCCCTTGATAGATTGAATTTGGATTCAAACCAAACTCAATAATTCGAAAAAGATCTAGTTCAGTTTGGTGCTTATAAGTAAGGGAGTTTGGACAACAAAAAAGGAGAGGACCTAGGGAAGAAAGGAGACCAGTCTAAGAGAGGAGAGAATCAGCCAAGAGAGAACCCAAGAAGGTAACATCATCCAAGTTGAAAGAGAGAGACCAAGAGAGAAGCCTTCGAGTCGCCTCTCCCCCCTTTTTATTTTGCCACATTTGTTGTAAGCTCGGGGCTCTTGCTCCAAATCATTGTATCTTAGGAGAAAATAACTATTTTTGTGGCAGATTATTGCAAAAGGAGGATTGCCTCAGTCTAGAGCCACGAAGGACTAGGCTATAGGCGAGAAGGATCCATTAAACATTACAATTTTTTGTTGATTCTTCCCCAATATACCTATATCTTATACTCTCTCTTCTTATTCTAAGCTTATATGATATATCATGTCCTCTCCTATTTCTTCGATAGATTGATTGTCTCTAACTCAATTTAAGAAGCCATAAGAGGATCATACTTGTCAGATTACATTCGATGACATGAGTATGTATGTAATTACTCTTATGGCAGATTAACCACCTATAAGTTTATGTTGGAGAGGTTTTTGGGCTATGATCACGTATATTTCTCAAATGAGCAACCCCTTGGAGAGGTGCCTCCAGAATATATATATGGATGAGTTCCTCTCCGAATTAACATTAGTTCTCAACGAAATTTTTTGAATGATCATTAAATCATTAACATTCAAACCGAATGCATCATTATTTCCTATACAAAAATTTCTGAAAATTTCATCCTATATAAACCTGTTGGGTTGTCAAATTTTTTTCAAATTCATTTTTAAGGGAAATAAATGCTGCCAAATTTTTTTACTTAGGTGGAACACACCTACAAAATGCATACTAAAATTTCCATGAATTTTGGACTGATATAAGATTCATGAAAAAATCATCAATTGTCAGACTCAATCCAAACCAAACCTACCTATGATAGAGGTTCTGCTACCCTCATTCGGAAAATATGATAAAACTCAGTCTATGTATATCCAAATCCATCAAAGGTAGTGTCGTCAAAAAGCCAACATATGTAGATTTTTAAAGTGATAGATTTCATGAAAATAGGAGATCTACACACTAATTTATAAGCATTTTATTGAAGCCCTAAGTTTGAGTCACAGGCACTGTCCAAATTCCCGGATAACCTTTGGCTGAAATCCTCATTTTGATTTTTATTTGATCACCAAATGATTGAAAATTATAAAAAAAAAATCAATAAAGCATCACATCTAGAGCTTGCTTGGACAAAATTTTTAAGATTTTTGGACCTCGAAAGTGCCTCTATAAAAGGTGAACTCTGTGAAACATAATCGATTATGTTTTCACATAACTAAATCTAGTTTTTGCTAAGATGTGGTTTTAGAGAATACTCCTTCTAATCGAGATTGTTTTCAGAAAACTTCTGACTTCAAATAACTCATCGTAAGCATCTAAACTGACATTTGAGCATCGGTTCAAGAAGGTCTACGTAGTTAAAACCTACTTTCCCACATTCGCCTAAGAAGTCAAAATCACACTCAAACCTTTGCAAGTTTAAGTAAACTTGTTGGCATGCTCACAATCACTTTTTTCGAAGCAAAGTTTTAAGTCAATATGAAATCAAAATTTTTGTTTACACAATTCACGGGGATGTTTAAGAATTACTACTTAAAATTACTAGCCACCTTGCATAGTTACACAACCCTTATGTTTCTCAACTACTTACGCATACTACACCACTAACAAAGACAATCATTGCATATATAAGAAAATAGAAACTCAAAAACAAAGTTGAGTTACTGTCTAACATATCCACAACTACAAATAAGTGCAAGATAGGGCATGGTTTTGGTTTTTGGACTTGGTATGTATAGCTAGAACTCCCTATTGCACGTTCTTTCGAGCTACTCCATGATGACTTCTACGTTGAAACATTGTAATGCATCTACTTTAGACTTCACAATCAACTCAGGCATTTGGACTCCTAGGTTTTGAAGCCATCTTAGTGTTTGCCTAAAGGAGCACCAAGATAGTTGGCAAAGTCAGTTGGGCCTACATAACAGGTTAAGAGTTTGATACCTAGATGTCTTGTGGGGTTCAACCTAACCCTCACATTCTTATTAAAAAAGAAAAGGCACTATTGATCTCATCTTGAGTATAACCAAAATTCCACACTTTAGAAAAAACCACCTTATTTTCTTACAACATATCTCATTTGCCATTAACATGTCCTATGCCGCAATAGAGAAGGAGACTATCCAATGGGGGGCTGCTAAGGATTGTCTTACATCCAACATAGTTTAAAACCCTTTTATTTTGGCTAGCATCAATGTCGTGCAGCATTTCGTTGGATGTTTGTTATTCCTAACCTCCCCCATAAGTTCTTGGATTCTCCAATTTTCTTAGAGCTTCTTCATTGGTTAGATATGATTTTCCCATGTGTACGTAAAAGGAGCAGGTTATGCCAATGGGTTGGCTTGGTGATGGTGGATTATTGGCATGGTTACATATGGCCACACTCATATCAACTAAAAAAGTTGTCCATTTTCATCCATGTCATACGATCCCCTAAACTTAATTCATGACCCATAAAATATACTATGGTTTCTATGTTCTCATTTTCAAATGACATCTTCATATGACATATGAGACCTTATTTTTTAGAGAATTTCTTTCTTTCACTATAAAAGGTGGACTAAAATATCCAAAAAGTTTGCATTGTCATTAACCAAATGAGGCAGATTCGCCTATTTCTAGGTAACCACAAAGCAATAAAATACTTCTATTTTTTCCCCTTGCATAGCATCACAATATGCTCTTGTTTTTGTGTGTAGTTTATCAAGTTTCACATTTCTCTAACTAACCATGTGCAAATTATTGAAGCTCGGCAATAAATTTCTATAATTATGCCACTTTTTTGCTACAATGCTTCATGTTACTTATTGTCTTTGGAACCATTCATGCTAATATTCAGTTAATAGAGTATATACCTTTAATAAAATGTCACCCTCTTTCTATGTTTCTCTGGCTAATTCTTTGTTTGGTTGTTCTAAATATTATGCCCTTATTGCCATTGGGAGGTTGAATTGACAAGCACTCAAGCTCACGATCACATGTACAAGCTTGAGAGCAATTAAGGTTTACAGTGAAATGCTTACCGAGGGCTATTCAAATTAGCCTCCAATAGGAAACGAGCATGACACCTCCCTTGTCACAAAGGTCTAGAGTGAATCACCTATCCTACTCGCACCAACATAACAAAGTCATATCAATTACATTCATAAACAAAAAATTGTACTCAATAACAAAAAGAACTTGTGCAACCCCAAGGCGCCATAATATGTTTATGGGTACTCCTCTATATTAAGAAGGCTTTTTTAAGTATGGATTGAAGGTTGATGACATGTTTGTGGGAAGGGTGATATTCTCCTCCTACCAATTTATTGAAGTCCTTGGTGATGTTAAGACATTAATAAGCTACAATACTCTACACTAACACTGTTTGATAATCATCAACTTCTTCAAATTGCCCCTAAAATTCTGTAAGCCTCACCCATCACATGACTTCAAGTGAATGTTTCCCATGAGAAGACTTTGGTATAGTTCTCCAAATTTGATGTGCTTCCACCTCATAACATTAGGAGTTTGCAGGGAAAGGGAGGAAGAACTCATCACAATCAGAAGGAGTTATGATTGATAAGACTACTAACTCAATCACACAAGTTGAGCTAGATGAGTGACAAGCCTTCTTGTAGAGAATTACAAAGAGCATAGCCAAAAATTAGTACCTTTTATTCATTTCTCTTTAATATAAATAGGCTTCAAAAAAACCTCTAATCTTGCACAAGTTACCACATAGAAATTATTACTTACAGATTTTCAAGGCACATGATTAGAGAGAGGGATCTAGGGAATGAAAAGTACCATTTTGGAGCATCTCCTGGTGATAAGTTCCAGCTAACTAGCATTTAATCCTACTAAAATTTCCTAACCCTAGTTAAGACCAGAATAGTTCAAGCAACGAACATGTGGGGAGTTAATTCCAGCTAAGTCTTTAATACAAAATGGAGCTAGCTGGCTGGGTTACTGCTAATTCCATTTAGTTTGCTGCTGACATGAGATTAACTTTCCTAGGGCCCCATAATCCATAATGTGGCCTCTTGGTTCCAGATCCTGAGTTGGGTCCATCAATCTTCATGAACTGGATCTAGTCATTGGACCTATCAGGCTTTGGTCTGGTACCACCTCCTTGCGTGGCTCACCATCACATGGCTCAACAGTTCTTCTATATGAGTCTTCCTTAGCTCATGCCATAGCTTTTATGGTTGGTTCTTTGTAACCGGTTTTAGTTGGACTCAATCAAACTTAGCCAATTCACATCAAAATCATAGCTGTGAATGCCACTTGACATCCAATGAGGTTTCACATTTCTCTAGTTTATGTGTGACATTAGCTTTGGCTTGATATCTTTAAGCTTCCGAGATGGATGACCTTAGGCTAACCTTGTACCCATGATTTTCTATAGTAAAGATAATGTTCAAGGTGCACACTTTACCATATCTAATGTTTTTCCCACACTAAGTGAGATCATCCATCCTAAGTACTATTCTCGCTTGAGCATTCTTGACTTTGGAGTTTAGAAAGAATTCGGTGCGCGAATCAAAATGTCATACCCTTAAGACTTGCTAAAGTTTTACACTGGCTGTCAATTACCTAATACAACCCTCCTCCTCTAGCCATGCTTAGAACCATCCATGCAAGAATGATCCTTTACATGGACAAAGTTATGTTTAAAGTACATGCAACTTTCAAAAAATTTCACATTGACATTAACATCATAAGAATCTCCATGTCCAATTCATTGCATAGAACATAGTTTTCAATAGAGAAGTTCACTTTGCATTGCCATCCCCTACCTTTAATTTACATGCTCAAGCACCTTCTTAGTTCTATCACAAGCATATCCGTATCGGTCTTAGAACATTTGATGATCGACCTTCAAACTTTTAGTTTCTTTCTCATAAAAAAAGTTGTTAGTTAGCTCTCCAATCACCTTGTTGCAGATATTTGATTCCATAATTTCACCTCAGCGTGAAGTAATATTCCATTTGAGTCATTTGAAAAATCTAATTGAAGTGGTGTGCTTTCTTCCTTTTGTTCACTGCTTTCACAATCTACAAGGCACTAAATTTTTATAAAAACTTCTCTTGATGATGTGATGTATAGGAATGAAATGAAAATGCTAGTTATAAATAATGAAGCAACTATGCTCTCTTGAGCGTTGCTCAAGAAATAAGCATTCCTGTATATTTAACACATCTGTTATCCTTTTTGACAATGCAAGGCTGATTGCAAGATATCTTTGTACTTTTCTTATTCAACTCAATAAAAACCCCTTTAAGAGTTTGAAACAATAAAATGTAAAACTCTAAGGTTGGACAAATGATATATGATTGTATATTGGAGGAAGATACAATACCTCAATGAGCGTTGTATACATCAAACTTCAATATGGTAAACAAGTTAAGGCATTATTTGTACAAACAAGACGTCTTATGTAGCTAACTCTACTTCTTAGCAAGATATAACAAAAACCCAAATAAAAGCAAAATCTAGCCTAAAAGAGTCGGCAACATGGATTGTCATTCACCAGTTCTGTTAATAAGAAAGGATAAGAGTGAGGGACCCGAAAATAAGTTTCCTTGTTGTTCCTCCCTAGACGAAAGCAACATGGAGATGAGAGTAAGTGCTCCCTCTCTCTCTCTTGTTTAAGACTTCAAATTCATCTTGCACATGTAAACTGAAAATGAGTTGTGGAAAAGTTTCTTTATGAAAAGGAACACCCATAATGCCCTTGATCAAATAAGTATCTTGGAGACTATGAGCCTTTAAAGAGTCCACAAGCATCAAGCTGATTGTTTCTTGTTATATGTAGACTCTAAAGAGCCTTTAGTAAGTTCATCAGCATTTAGGAAGTTGATTCTTGTTAAGTATAGTCATGAGTGTTGAGTCTAGAGGCTTGTAGTAATTTATGGCTTCTTGACTTTGAACTTTCAAATGCATTTTATTTGCTCTAAAGCTCTAAAATGAACAATGCATAGCTTGCATTATAAATCAGATGGCCAGAGCTTTATCTAGCATCTTTTGAAATATATGCAACCTTATTTTTGAAGATTAAGTTTAGTGCTTCTTTTTTTATATCTTGTTGTATCATATAGCATTTGTGTGTCTTCATGTGGTGATTACTTTGTATTAATTGGTGACACTTTTATAGTATCGAGCTGTAGTAGGCTTAGATTACATATTATTCTTTTATTTTTGTTATTGCTTCATTGTGCTTTTGGTTATAGATAATCATTTTCTAGTCAATTGATTTGTAAGGTTACAATGTGATTCTTTCTCATTGAGGCCCATTAAAGACTACATTCAGTGGTTAAATAGGGTAGGAAACTGATATAGGAACAATTAGCATCTTTGGGGGATTTATTATCTCATAGATTATTTTCAATCTCATTTTTCCTCCCGACGTGAACCTTCTTTATGGCTTTTTAGGGTTCTAGTCTTTAAGAACAAATTATTTTGTTTTTAAGTTTAGGATAGTTGGCTTGAAATTCTTGACATGCACACTGTCATGGTCCATTTATCTTGTTATAAGTCTATGATATCCCTTGCACACATTTCCTCCACACCTCATAAGCGTCATCCTATAGGGATTTCAGTAAAACCCATAATGACTAGGAAGGAGAAGTAGGTCTTGGTGAACATGTTAATTTCCTTGTCTCGTGGCTTTGTAAGTTTCTAGGTTTCTTAATACCCTTTACTAGACATTCATATATTTCTTTCTCCTTACCAGTTGGCAATAACCCAATATTGCTTTAGAACCATGGCTTTTGTAGTATTGGATCTATGTATAATTTCCTTGTTGAAGTAAGGTTACCCTCCGAGTCACTTAGAGGAACTCTGGCAGCAAAAAATCCTTTTGGGTGGAGTACTCTATGAATAAAGTTGAATATCGGTGCGTTGTTATTCTTCAATGAGTTACTTACCTACAGTATATGAATAACCATGAACTTTTTCCAGTCGGGTATAGTGCCCTCATAACTAAGAATCTATGAAAGAAGTTGAATGCTCTTGGGTATACTTCTTCTTTTGTATTACTTGGTTTCTTTATGTCGGAGAACTATTAAATGAGGTCATTATAAAACCATAAAGAAAAATAAGGATAAAAGTGTGTTACCCTCAATGGTTGGTGCGTCAATTTGAGCTTTTTCAAGGAATTAATATGCTTCCTTATCATGATATGACTCTTTGAGATAGGAAGCCTCTTCAAATTATGAAATGGTAAAAGCTACATGTTCAAACCTTGAAGGAGCAAACAATTCTCTTTTCAAGGTTTTACTTATAATTTCTGAACCACGTGATAGTTTGATGACTCCTGGTCAATGGCTATCCCAACTATTTTCGATAAAGAGCTAAAGGAATTCATCTTATGGTTTACCATCTCGACAACCTCCAAAGAAAAGGTTGGGCCAAGCTTTATAACAATGTCTTCCTCCATACAGGTCAAATCACCTTTGAAGAATGATTGAACACTCTGGCACCAAAAGTTTAAGGCATTAACTTCCATAATGTGTTCTTCCTTTCGACTATTTGGTACCACCTATTTTCTCCATCTATATCTTTTGTATTCTCCAAAGGTATATGTCCTTGAGGCTAAGGAGGAGGACTTGAAGCTGAGGATGATGATGATGAATACAACATCCCTTAATGCGACTAATGAGACAACCAACCAATTTTTTAACTTGAATGGTTCAGGTCATCCTTCATTCTTGTTCTTAAGTATGGCTTTCCTTGGTTATAGGCACAATACCTTCTCGAGATTAGTGTTGCTAAGGTTTGATTACCCCATGTCCCAAAAGGAGGTACACTTTGGTAGAAGTGTTCAAGCCTACTTCCATTGACTTCTATTAAGGAGGTTTCAAGGTCTGTAGTGTTAAACTTCAATCACAAGCCACACCCATGGAGGGGGGACCTCTATTTGGGGCAAAGCTTTATGCAATAGAGTAGAAATGTTGACTGAGTTTTGATGTTGAGCTAATCTTGGTCGAGGGAGATACTCCTCTTCCTACTAGAGTGCAACTTGTGGGGTGTGTGGGGTTAGACACAAAAAATATTTTGAATTGAGAATCATCAAAGAGAAAAGCACATTCACGGAAAACCCGGAGCAATTTTACTAATGGGCTGAATGAAGTGAAGTGGTTTCTGGGTGAGCGTCATTATCACAGCGGATCCTCAAAAAAATGACTTCTCCGCAATGATCTCCCCACATTTCTTCAAGTCATGCTAGGGTGGAATCCCTGCTTTTTTATTGGTAGTGCACTGGCTTGAAAAAAGACAACTACAACTATAGCAGTGCGCACACGTGGCTAACCTGACTACAATAGTGGTCGGCCGGCACATTCATTGCGGATGCTCGCTCCAATAGAAGCCTCATTGACAGTGACTTAGTTCAGATAGCTAGACACTTCTATTGTCAGGTGGATGAGATGTGAAAACTAATTATAGCATTCACAGTAAGTTCTAGACCATGAACCTTGCTTAGATTTCTTCTTGCAGGTTTCCATTGGAACCTTTTTCTTCCATAAGCATGAACAAAATTTTGATAAGAACAATGGAAGGTTTGTACCATCAGCTGTAATGTTGAGTTGACAGTAGATTAACTGATCAAGCGAGACCGCTTTATTATAGATCAAACATAGAAGCTTTTTTTATGATTACCTTTTTCTGGTTGCTAGAAAAAGTAAAACTGTTTAGTGTTCAAAAAAGTTTAAATGTAGGAAGAGTAACTTTTTGCACTTTATTTGGAGAACTTTAAATACCAGGCACAATAATCACACAATCAACCAATGCCATACCAAAGGTCAATGCCAAACACAATACAAGCAAAACAGATCCAGTGTGAAACAAAGAAACTATATGTACTATGAAAACACAAACAAGAAAATAGAAAAGCAAAACCTCCAAAGAAGCCATAGTCTAGAATGACTACTACAAGAGGCAAGAGATGCCAAACCCTTCTCCTCTCTTCCTCTCACAGCACATGTTAACGATCAAATAAAAGAGAGTTTTATGCCTATTAATCACCTAAGAAGCCAAGAGTTATTACATGTTTATTGATCTTTTACCTTAGCTCAATCAGCAAGTCAACTTTTGGAATTTAGGACTTTCTTTATGAACTTGGCCCTATTGTGTGAGTTTATCCTTACGTAGTCCTGTACATGTTGGGGTACATAACAACATTTTATTTTTAAGATGACATGCAAAAGCACCTCCATAGTGGTCTATGTTTCGAGGTTGCACGAAAAGTCTATTGATTTTGTATCACGAAGAATCGGGTTGTTTTGAGGTTGCATTACTTGCCACGGGCATAATAAATACAACCCACAGCAAGAAAGTGTCAACTTTAGCTCGTAATGTTTTGGTCCCACTATAAATCATCATGTAATCACACTGCACCCGGCTCGGACTTCGCTCCTAGACATTGCGTGATTTTGGTCAAGGAAGAATGATATGTTGAATATTGAGTAATCTGTGTGTGTTTACGTCAGTCCTTTGAGGGAGCATGTGAGCTCATAGAAAATGATGGGGCTCATAAGATTACTTGGCAATGGTCATGTGTTACCTTGATTGATTGAATGCCATTTTCATCTACATGTCCATTTACAAAATAAAGAAAAGAAGGCCTCATTGCTAAAATTTTGTCAACTAATTTATATGTGGTATGTGTGGTGCAATTGTCATATTGATACGTAAAAGCCAAAACCTGATTTCTCTCTCTCTCTCTCTCTCTCTCTCTCTCTCTCTCTCTCTCTCTATATATATATATATATATATATATATAGACAAAATCGGAACCCAATATGTTTATATATACATATATGAAAAATTGAGAGTTGTTAGACACTTTCCTATGTCAGACTCTGCTCGACTATATGTGTCATTTGTATGATCGCATAAATGATATAGATCGAGTTGTTGGACTAATTATAGTTAATGCACATAAATGTGATATGGGATGAGCACCTTGATCACCAACATCCAATTGATTGTATATATGGTAGTGACGATCAAGAAATGTCTAGCATGAAAGGTTGTCTAGCATCTTTCACTCTCTTATACATATATATATATATATATATATATATATATATATATATATATATATATATATATATATGTGTGTGTGTGTGTGTGTGTGTGTGTGTATGTTCTATCTCTAGTCCTTTTATATTTCCAATAAAAAGAACCAAAATACATCTAGTGCTCAAAGCTAAGAATATGAGGGAGACAACCACATATCTCATCCCTCCATGTGCAGGTTCCTCTCTATTTTCCAAAATTAACTAAATCTAGATCTAAGAACATGCAAGTGACTAAACCTCTCAAACCGGCTAAAAAGGTATAATATCTTCTCCAAAGTATCTCCTTCATAAGACAATCCTTCTCCTCAATTTCGATTGCTTGGACATCTAAGAGTCACTTTCTAGGATCACACTTGCAACTCCTTTAGTGTAGGCAAACTGAAATCCTTCAATAATTGATGCTTGCTCTCCTCTATAGACAAATACTCCATGTTACATGTTTTGCCTGTACTGTACAACACTACTCAATATCCTAAGTGACCAGAATCTTCATCCTGGACATAATCCACACTCGATTTCATAAAGCCTAATGATGGTGACTTTTACCAAACAGAGTTGCTAGTACTCATGATTGTATGCATTGATTGATCAAGTCGGTTACTATGAAACATCTTAAGAGGATCCATAACTTCTTCCCTCCTTTGGCTTGTACTCTCTTTCCATTACACGCCTTACTCCTTTGTAACCACACTAAGTGCAATCACATACTAATTGATGCAAACTTTGTGTGTGTGTGTTTGAGATTCTAACAGATTCATCATCTCCTATTCTATATACCATGCTCGTCGTACTCATCCATGTAAAGGAGGGGTTAGCTCATAATTTGTCATTCATGAATGAGCAATCAAAAAAGTACTTGGCCTTTAACATACAAACTAATAGTCTCTCCAACCTACTTAAATATTAATTATTATTTTAATTTAATTAAATATTAGTTTAAAACTTCACTTTATACCTTATACTCCACTTGCTAGCATTTGAAAAACTAAGTTTCAAAAACACATTACTTTAGTACTTTGTCACTCATGGCATCTGACATCATTGATAGAGATCTCTTCAATCTCTCAAAAAGGAACCACACAATTGTGCAAGTACTATTTTATTTTCCTTTTAGAGTAGCTCCAAAGGTTTCCATAGAATTAGGTAAAGCAGTCAACAACCAAAGGTTCAAATGATCATTCCCCATCTTAAAACCTGTATGGCCATCTAACCCATCAGATATTGAAATTCATTCAAGTAGCCAACAACTAAACAATCATATTTATACCTAACCTACATCAATTTTTAAAATAAAATAACTTGTTATTGCTTACCTTATAAGCACATACTGACTTTAGATTCTCCCAAAGACTTCTTACATTTTTCTCATGGACCACATGTATGTAAATATTCTAATCTACAAAGTATAGGATAAAACCACACACTTGTCAATTCTTAAACTCACATTCTTTATAGGTTTTACCTTTTAGTTTTTTCTTAAAATAATGACAGGCATGATAGATTTAGAAAAAATAAATCCATACTCTTAAGAGCCCAAAAATGGTAATTAAAAACATTCAAGATAATCATATGATTCATATACCCTCCCATATTTGTTTCTGACATTACAAATAAAGAGGATGATGCTCTAATATCATTGTTAGAATCTACAAATCCAAACTTTCATGCCAAATTTTTTTGTTATACTGGAAATTCCCATCTCCACACTTTCAAAACTTGTTGTATAAGTCCTAAACAACTCCATCCTTGAAGTGGCATGAAGTAAGGCTCCACAATCTACAACTCAAGTGACAAAAAATTTACTTCCAGTTCTTTTATAATAAAGAAGTCTTTTGTAACCATTGTAATTGGTTATTCTTGCTTTTATTCTTTTTTTCCTTATTATTGTTCTCCTTTCTCTATTTGTAGCAAAACTTCTTAATACATTCTTTCCTAGTGTCGTGATGACATTTTATATTCCTGAATTCGCCTCTTGACTTATCTACCACTACTATTGTGCCTTTGTTTGTCTCTGTTTATGTCTTTGCCATCTTTATCATTAATATATCTGATCCAAAAGATAAGTCATTCTTACCTACAAAGTATCAGATAAAATGAAATACTTGCTCATGCTATAATTCTCAATGCTTATTTTTTTGCTTTAAATATTAACAAGTATATTGACTTCACAAACAATAAATCTCTCACTTTAAGAGCCCAAGAATAAAAATTGAAAACATTCAAGAGAATCATACGACTCATATGCCCTTCCATCTTGGTCTTTGGTGATACAAATAAAGAAAATCAAGATTTGATATCACAATTTACTTGAGCCTAGTAGTTCAACCTACAAATTCAATAAATAAAATAAGTCATAACCCCTAGATTCCACAATTCAACAATACCAATTTCCATCTAAAAAATGTAATTAAATATAAAAATAATAACAAAAAAAATAGGACAATAGATTTAATGTGGAAAACCATAAGAAAAGAGGTAAAAATCATGAGGCAATGACAATCATGATAGGTATAGATAAACAATTTAAAAGAGAGCCTCGACAATCATGATAAAAGAATATAAATAATCTAAACATTACCACAATGTCACCAGCACAATGCAATAAAGAGTTGAAGAGATCTCACCTAATATAGATTACAAAATTGGATGAAGAAGAAACCACCGAACAAAAGAACCCACATTGCTGAAATATGGCCTTTAAAGGATGATGTTTAAGGTACCTATTCAATCTCTCAAAAGGAAAACAAGCAATCATTAAATCATTGTTTTCTTCTCCTTTATCCTCTCTCTTAAGGGTTGCCAATCAAAACACCTATGACAAGAACTTCTGTCGAGTCGAATTTTGCATCTTGATACTGCCAAACTTACCTAGAATGTAAGTACTAAAAAACTCTACCTTGAAATAGCGTGAACTCCGACTCTACTATCTACAACCCAAGTGTATGCACAAAGTTTACTATCTCAACAATTACAATAAGGAAGTGTTCTTTAGTCGCTACAACTGTTTCATTGTTGCTCTTGCTTTCTTTTTTTATTTTTATTCACCTTTTCCAATTTATAGCAAAACTTTTTAATGTGACCTTTCTTACAATAGTGATGATATTTTATATTCATGTATTCACCTCTTGACTTTCTTCAACTCTTATACCTATCACGACTACTACACCTTTGAGTAACTTTACCTCTATGTCACTAATACATTTGACTCTAAAGATAAGTACCTTAATTCTTTACTTAAGATGATCCCTTCCATAGTTAGGGAATATTTAGGTACATAATTAAAAGGAATAGTCCTAAAGGTTTCCCAAGAAGTGAAAAATAAGCAACCAAAGGCTCGAAATATCATTACTCCATTTTACTGCCTCTACTAACCATATAATCCATAAGAGCTTGAAATTCATTCAAGTGGTTAACTCGTCCTCATACTTCACTCACATCAATTTCTTTGACAAAAATAATTAGTTATTACCTATCTTAGAAGCATAGATTAACTCTAGCTTCTCGCAAAGGGTTCATGCATTCAAGTGGTTAACTCATTACCACTTACTAAAGGATAGCCATAAAGGTTTCCCAAGAAGCAGAAAATAATCAACCAAAGGCCCAAAAGATCATTACCCATCTTACTATCTTTACTAGCCATATAATCCATAAGAGCTTGAAATTCATTCAAGTGGTTAACTAATCCTCATGAAAATAATTGGTTATTACCTATCTTAGAAGCATAGATTGACTCTAGCTTCTTGCAAAGAGTTCATGCATTCTTTTCATGAGTTATGTGAGGGTAAATATTCTCATATAAAAATATAAGATAAAACCATACACTTGCTCTTGCTCAAACTCATTATTTTACCTTTTAGATTTTTGCTTCAAATATTGGCAAGTGTATGGACATTACAAATAATAAATCTCCCATTTTAAGGGCCAATGATAATAACGGGGACTATTTAGGATAAAGTACATCTCATATGCCCTTCAATCCTGGTCTTCAACACTATAATAAAAAACTATACTCTAATGCCACTATTAGGTCAAACCAAGTAGTCAAACCTTGAAATCTAATAGTAAAACAATTGTTGATACCCAAATTCCATAGTTCGGCAATAACTTCCACCCAATAAGATGTAATCAAATATAAACATAATAACTAAAAGGAATTGGAGCACCATATTTTATGTGGAAAACCTCTGCTATAGAAAGTATAAACAAGCGTTACACAAGAAAGCCTTCATCATAATGACAAAAAACAACAAGAATCTGAACATCACCACAATATTACCAAAACAACTCAATAAAGAGTTAAAGAAGATCACATCTTATATAGATTAGGAAATTGGCTCAAGAAGAAATAACTGAAGAAAATAACACACAATTGGGAAATTTGGCATTGAAAAGGTGTGTTTTGGTGTGCCTCTTCAATCTCTCAAATAGGAATCACAAAATCGTGCAAGCACTATTTTCTTCTCCTTTTCTCTCTCTATATTTCTCTCTCTTTAGAAGTTGCTACCCAATACTCCCATGCCAAGAACTTTTGCTTAGCCCAAATTTTCCCATGCCAAGATAATAGCTAAAAAAATCGTCTTTGAAGTGGCATGAATGCTGGCTCAACTATATACAACCCAAGTGTTGTGTCTTATTGTTGCCCATGTTTTCTTTCTTTCCTTGCTTTTTTGTTCTCTTTTTTCAATTTGTAGCAAAAAAACTTCTTAATGTAACATTTTTTTACTGCAGTGATAATATTTTATATTCTTATATTCACCTCTTAACTGGCTTTTGCTCTTATATCTACCACTGTACATGTTTCTTTGCTTGACTCTCCCTCTATTATCTGTCATGTGCCTTATGCCTTAATTCTTTACTTAAGATGACCACTTAAAAAGATTCAATAGATAGAGAATCCTATGGTGCAAAATTAGAAAGAGTAGCCACAAAAGTTTCTCAAGAGTCGAGCAAAGTAGTTAGCAACCATAAGCCCCAAAGATCATTACTCATCTTAATTACCTATACTAGCCATCTATCTACATGGGCTTGAAATTCATTAAGTGGTGATCAATTGAACAATCATTCTTATACTTCAACTGCATTAGCTTTTTTAATAAAAGTAATTAGTTATTGCCTCTCTTAGAAGCATAAACTGACTCTAACTTCTCTCAAAGGGTCCATACAATCTTCCCATGAGCCGTGAGTGTAAACATTCTCATCTACAAAGTACCGGATAAAACCAAACACTTGCTTATGCTCAAACTCTCATTCTTTATCTTCTTTACACTCTAGTATTTCTTCTTCAAATACCGGCAAGTGCGTAAATTCACTATTAATAAATCTCATTGTAAGACCCTAATTTGAGTTATTCAAGATAATCATATGACTTATATGCTCTTCCATCTTGGTCTTCGATAATACAAATAAAGAGAACGATGCTATCATATCATTATTAGGTCAGACCTAGTAGACGAACCTGCAAATCCAATAATAAAACAAATGCCAATGCCCATAGTCTATAATTTGGCAATAACAACTTCTGCCCAACAAACTGCAATGGGATACTAAAATAATAATGAAAAAGAATTGATGCACCATATTTAACATGAAAAACCCTCGAGAAATGAGAGAAAAATCATGATGCCTCAAAGGCCTAAAAACTTGTACTATATGAAAAAGACTTGGTACAAGCAAGTGGTTCATAAGAGAGCCTTGAAAATAATAGTAATGAAATATCAAAAATTGAAACACCACCATAATATGGCCAAAACAACTCAATAAAGACCTAAAGAAGATCTCACTGAATGGAGATCAAAAAATTGGCGGAAGAAATCACTGAAGAAAAGAATGCATAATTGAGAAATTCGAATTTCAAAAGATGATGTTGGGCAAACCTCTTTAATCCTTCAAGAAAATGACAAATCATACGAGCACCATTTTGTTCTCCTCTTTTTTCTCTCTTACATGGTTGACACCCAAAACTCTCAAAGAAAGCACATGAGAGTTTCAACCCTTTTATCCACTACAATGTCCCAAGTCAGGTTTTTCTATCATAACCCACACATGAAATTACTGCATTAATATGGGTGGGCCCCTCGCGGCTTGAAGAAAAAGAGTAGAAATCCCCTTCAAATCATCATAGTGATCCTTCATATGCTCTACAACTACTACTAAGCCTTTTCTCATACTAGATGGGGTCGGTTAACATTAACTCAATATAAGTTAAATCATTCTTAATTATTTTCTTCCAACACTTTTGCGATATTGATCTTTCTCTTTTAACATTTTTACAATCTAGTTTCTTATACCTTCTTACTGAAGATTTCTTTGGTCATCTTTCTATGTCTTTAAACCATCTCAAACAATTTTTCTTCATTTTATCATCTATGAATGTCACTCCCAATTTGTTGATAATAACCTTATTACATATATGGTATTTCATTTAGTGATCACAAATTCATCTTAGCATTTTTATTTCTGCCAAGACATTTTTTTGTTTTGATAATTAACTACCCAACTGTTAGAACCATAAAACATAGTGGATTGAATTGCTGCTCCATAAGATTTACCTATTTTTTTGGATGCTCTGAAGTTTAAAAAGCAAGTGTTAAGGTGGCCCTGGTTTAACCAGAGCACCTGTGACGTTTGAGCTCATTGCGTTGATACGTTGTATAGCTGATCTCATTTCTAAGGCTTCCTGCAACTGATTGCCGCCTCAAAAGAAGGTGAAGAGCCAAAATTGCATGAGGGTTCCAAAGCCCCAACAATTACAAAATAGGATTTTCATGGTGACGGGGTTGGAAAGCAACACCCACTGATTGCCCTTTTGTTTTTGTTGATTCTGCCTCTATACTATTCTCACTTTCGATTAACCTAGGCTATGACAAGCAGGTATCATCATATCCTCTTCCATGGCAATTGCATCTTACACATCTTGTAGGAGCATTTGAATTGACCTTTCATCCCTGTTTTTCTTGTTCTTCTTCCCTACGTCAAGCCTCAATCTAGGAGTACTTTTCCACTTCCTGAGATTAGTTATTTCTAACGATGTGCCAATAATTTTAATAGCGAGGTAGCCTGAAATATACCGTCTGGGCTTTCCCACCGCCACGGATAATACCGCTGGGCTATCCCAACCTAGAGACAATTGCTCTTGACAAGTAATTTGATTTTGGCTCTAAGCGAGTGCTCCTTCCTCATCTCAGATGATCCATTTTTTTCTTCCAATCGCAGAGATTAGCACACAGGGAGCACCCTTGATCAACCCTGAGACTATCCTTCGGTATTCTCCTTCTAGCTATCTTCTACTATATGCGCCTGAATAACCCACGGCTATAACATAATTTATGGATCTTCTGATACTATAAGTAAAACTAATGTGGCGTTTCGTTAAGCTCGCTCTGTAGTTTAACCTCCCTTGTAAGACTCATGATTTCAAACGTCTCTAAGATGATTCCTTTCCACTTTCCCCTGGTGATTCACGCCCACTTCAATGCATTTACTGATCGAGTCTCTGATTCTTCTACCCACCCCGTTTCTCATGAGCCTGACAGGTAAATTAGGAAGGCAAAACCAGAACTCTTCCTTATCAAAAGTGATGCTAGACGGACTTGTTCTACCATCATACTCCCTCGTTGCCTAGCCAGCTTTTTTGTCCTTCTCTGAGAGCACGAATGCACTAGAGCGCCAGAGAACTCCTGTATATGTAGTTTGGTTAAATGGAAAGGAGCAGTAGAAAAGTTTCTTATCCTTAAAAGAGATTTATGGGTTTCTGGGTCCCTCATTAGTAGAAACTGCTATTGTCGTCTTGATGGCAAAACTTGGGAAAGTTTTAGTGCCTTGATCCTCTTCTAGTCATAAAGGTAAAAAACTTTAATAGTTGAACTAGGGGCTATAAGATTAGCTCCCGAAAGTGATCAATCGGTGTAACTTTCGGAGAGAAACTATTTTGACGATTGTAGTCATCAATATAGCTTCATTCCGATGGGAAAAGGTTTTCTTGAAGGTGGCAACTCTTAATGGCCATAGGTGGAAATAAGTCCATGAAGAGTTTCACTGTCGCAATCGTCAAAATAAACAAGTTTTCTCATGGATCTCACCCGTAGGAAAAAAATTAATTCATGAACGTTTGCAAAAGACGGTAACACTACTACAACCCAAGCAAGTTCTGAAAATTAGTGAACGGTGAATCGTCGTTGAGATTTTCTGTTGGGTTCATTTGCATGTGTTTTGGGAAAGAAGCATCAACAATTGAAACTTTTATTAGCATGAAGGAAGATTTGTAATGAGAAGCTGCAGCTTTGAGTTGAGATCAGATTGATCGATCAACGAGAGACCATAGTGAACTGCAGATTGAACTCACAAACCTGTTTGTTTCCTGTCCTTTTAAAGGGAACGGAGAAACTGATTTTATACCTGATAACATTTTTCGGTGGGTTTGCCGCAAATTGAGAGCTGTTTGTGGCCAGGAAAAACTGTGCCATAGCTGATAAGATTTTTCGGTTTGCTGCCCGAAAAACTAAAAGTATTTTGGCCGCCAGATATTCAAGAGAAGTCTTTCTAGTTCATATTAGAAAAGTATAAATAGCGGTTGCAATGATCAGGCAATCAGCGAACTTACCAAGAATCAACCGCAAAAACCAAGGACGACGTACAGATAACAGACGAAAAGGATTACAGGACAAACACAGCCGCCACCATACGTTACAGCAATTACACAACCTATGAGGACACAAGTAATAAAATACATAACCTCCGGCGATTCCATAAATATGAGAGCCAAGATATGCGCCGAGCCCTTCTCCCTCCTTCCTCTCACGTTAGAAAACCTTCAACCAATTAGCAAAAGTGAGTTTTATAAATGTTTCGTGGTAGTTATCTCGATCAGCAAGTCAATTTTTATTCATTTACTCGATCTGTATCTGGTGAGAATTTACCCTTACGTTCACAAGCCGTGCTACGTAATGATTTCATCATTTTCCAGGTGATGTAAAAGATCACGAGAACGCACGTCAATAGTTTTTTTATACCTGGTGACAGTTATCTCCTATGATGCACGGGTACGCCACTTAGGTTGAAGTATCCGTGCCGAGTATGTACCGGATATAGGTATGCACATCGGTACATTTGGATTTGCATGAGTATGTACTTGTATGTGTACTCATATTTGGATAGGTTAAATAAACATAGCCGGTACTTCAGATCAAGTTGATTTATATGGATATGGGTCGATCTTATCCAAATTTCAAAATAAGGATCTCTAACTTCTGAATGCAATTCTGTTGCTGTGGTGTTTTCTCTCTCTACTCATCACTGGCCGGGGACAATCATCGTTCATCACCATCTCCGGCGATGATCAACCATTCCCACAGGCGGGAGATTTTACAGGTTCTCTCTCTTAGACTCTCTCTTCTCTGCTCCACTATTTGATAAGCTAAATCGCCTAACCATATGCATTGATCCAACCACATTGGCTGCATGCATTTGGGATATGATATCTGGTGTTGAACATAGATGGTATTTTGTCAAGTAATGTTAGTTTGCACCTGTAGACTCTGTTTAATCAAATGTTGTTGGTTTGACTAGAGAAACATATGTCTTCCCATTATATATATGATAACCAATTAATCGTCTTCCTTTAACCAAAGTCGTGGAATAATTTGTTCAAGCATAGCAAGTAATTAACTACATCCAAACATTTAGGTTCGTTGCCCATCATCATGAATGATTCACTTCCTTTCATTATAGCATGTGATCTATTTCATGCAGGCATAGAATTTGATCCCTTCTAGGGCTATTTACATTGTCAACTGCAGACGACCTGATCTTTTTTTTTCGTCACTTTGTGTGCTGCGAACCTAGACTTTTCAGGTCATGATTGTGCTGGGTTTTGCATAACGTATGCGGACTTGAGATCCCTATCTACATCCATTGAATGAATCTTCGATCCGATTGCAATATTATATATATAATACCCCAATCATGGATCTAGACTATGAGTTGTTCCATCAAAGGGATCCACTGAGCTGGGTGAAATTGACATGTTCGTGGTCGTGCCTGTGTCGTATAATCTATTGTTTCGTGTCAAAGGTATTCCCAAGCGTAACTTCTTGGCAAGTAATTTCCACTTCTTGAGATTAGTTACTTCTGCCGATGTGCCTAATGTGTTGAATATTGAGGTAGCCTAAAATATACCCTGTCTCGGCTACCGCCATGGACACTGCTTGGTTCTCCAAACCTAGAGATAATTGCTCTTGGCAAGTAATTTCATTTTGTCCCTAAGCGACTTCTCCTTGATTGAGTTCAGCACAACCTCATTCATTTTGTATTCCAATTGCAGAGATCAGCACACAGGGAACACCCTTGACCAATATCCTTCTTCGATATTCTCCTTCTACAAATCTTCTACTATGTGCCTGATTAACCCACGGCTATAACAAAATTGAAGTAAAATCCAATGAGGTGTTTTGTTAAGCTCAGTCTCTAGTTTAATCTCCCTTCCAAGAGGACTCATGATATCAAACAACACCCCGACTCTCAGAGGATTTCCTTCCTCCTTCCCTTGTTGATTCACGTCCACTTCAATGCATTTACTGATCGAGTCGTCATTGATTCTTCTACCCACCTCGTTTCTCAAAAGCCTGACATGTAAATTACGAAGGCAAATCCAGAATTCTTCCTTATTAAAAGTGATGCCAGAGGGGTTTAATAATGATAATGACATATTTCAGCATGACTCGATACCTAGCAGTTAACTAGCTACCTGCTTAACATTGAAATGAATGGAAGGGGAGTAGGTGGAGATTTGCGTCTGTCTAGTAGATGATGCTACCGATGATTAAAATATCACAGAAACATATTACATAAATGGACACGTTATGTCATTGTTTTTAACCCGAAGAAGGCTACATATCTGTCTGTTTTAGAAAAATCCATTGGAGTTTTGTATTAATATATTGCTCAATTTCTTGACCAAAATTAAAAAATACTGCTGAATTAGTAGAAAATATAGGTGTTCAAAACATTGAAAATGTTCGTCCACACATACGTGTCAGAAGGCAGTGCCATAGAAGGGGACACCATGGTGTAGTTTGTGGATTAGGTTATTGATTGTAGATATTGACATTATCGTATAAAATCAGATTATCCTAATAACTGTCAAAAAAATTATGAATGTCTAGAACTTTAAATTTTTGAGAAGTTCATGAAATATTTAAAATCTGGCAAGTCTATTGAACTCAACGATATTCTGGTAGAAATACAAAAAGAAATAGCAGGGAAGATGAAATTAAATAACTTAACTTTCAAAATTATTATAGCATCATATTAAGAACTATATGACGTCATAAGAATGGAGAACGAATACCATGACACCAATACACTAGAAGAAAGGAAGTACCGAGTATTATGGTAATTATACTAAAAAAATATAGATTATCAATAAAAAAATTTCATATATTGAGAATAAGATAGGTCACTAATTTACTATGAAAATTTATTTGCAGTTAAACGTTGCTAATTCACTAGCAAAATTGTGTAGGTAATCCTAGCAAATATTCCAAAGCTAATTCATAGTGAATCCTTCAGTAATATTTAAACTAAAAGCTAATAATACTAAATCAATAATATAAATTTATTATATAGTAGCATTTAAATTATTAAATTATATTAATAGCACTACTAATCAAAATAATATTAATTTAACAATTTATATATAATATTAATTCAAATAATATATTTTGTTTAATTAATGAATAGTTATAGTTAAATATCCTCTGTATACTTATGAGAAGTTTTGCTAGTTAATTTGCAGGTAATCCGTAGCGCACATTTCTGTAATATATTCTAAGTAATAAAGGACTAGTTTTGGTTTGGTATAAGTTTTGCCAAATTTAACCTATGAAGACAACTCGTTCAAAATAGAATAATTCAAGAATCAAATTATAAAATATTACAAACTGAACAGCTATAAACAATTCCGCTGTTTACAAAAAAAAAAACTACTATCCAGTTCTATAAGTACAAAATTTATGTGAAAACTAGAAGAAATGGTGATGACTGGTGTGATATGCAATGGTAGGTTATACTAGAAGAAAGTGAGTGTACCCTTTTCTTTTCAAGATTACTAGCTAGAGCTTTTGGTAACTAGTTTGAGTCATGGTATCTTTAAGATTCTTGAGAGTATGAAGATGAAATAAATACTTATACGCATCTCTTTCTCTCTCCCTCTGGGGTCAAGAAACACGAGGGAGAGGGAAGTAATAAATGAAGAACAATTGAAGAGATGTTTCACTGCTACTATTTCCCTGAATTAGATCTGCATTTTCTGTGGCCTCCCTTACCTAAAAGCACAATAAGTGGCACAAATAAAACAGGGAGAATTGATGAAGATTACAAACTTGTAGGGTTTGTCTGGGCAAACTGGACCAGCTCCGAGTTCACCTCAGAACGAGCGACTTACTTGGATCGGATCCACCCTGATTCATCTTTAATCGATTTAGATATTCTTGTTCACCTCAGAACGAGCGACTTACTTGGATCGGATCCACCCTGATTCATCTTTAATCGATTTAGATATTCTTGTTCACCTTAGATTTCCATTTGCAATCGTTCAACTTACTGGATCTGGATTTGACCTGAAAAGTTTCCCACATGTACACTGTTGCGAAGGTGGTGCCTTCATAGTTGTTGGATTTCTCATTTTCTGTATAGAGAATCTTGTGCACTTATACGGTTCTTTGATTAATTACAATGCGAAAGTTTAAATAAATTCAATTATGTGCTTTGTAATAGTGATAAGCAGTTAATATGTACAAATTTTCAGTCTTTTTTTTTGCATTTACGAAGCTTCATTGAACTATGGCAATTTCGCAGAACGATCTCAATTCGTGTAAGAGTTGGAGTAACCTTTTCCTTTTTATTACAAAGGAAGGCCGAAGACTAACAGACACATGTACACCAGAGGAATCGAACTCGCCACCAGCGATATGGGAGTTTGAGAGCCCTGTCAGGTGAGCTAGCGCTCTGCGTGCGAGTTGGAACGACCCTACTGCTACAACATTGCCTTATGAAAAAAAAATGTGTTTGTGCTTATGTGATTGTCTTTTGATCTATTCTAATGAAAATGCTTCAGGATTGAGGGACACTAAAAGACCTTTTGCTATTGGTGAAGTAACAGAGGTCGACCGTCATCCATGGTGAACGCCAAGCCTTCTTGTCTGACCGTCATCCTCAACCAATGCGGGAAGTGCTTAATCATATCTATATGTTGTATTATAAAAACTATTTTTTTCTAATATATGGTGGCCTTTAGTTTTCGAAGGAAACTTTCATGCAGCTAGCTTACTACTAGCAGAATATATAATTACTAATGAATAATGTAGCATTTTTTTTATTTGTGGAGTCTCTTTCAACTTGGGGTGCAATAATTAGAAGCATGCTTGATTTATTTATTTATTTAGGTGTTGTATAAAATTTACAAACGAAAAATTGTATGTAAAGCCTTTCCACTTTGCCATGTTTCTCTCCAAAGAATACCAATAATTGCAAGAACCATATCCAAGTCCCTTTCAATACGGTCACAGATAAAATTCTACAAAGGAAATCAAAGCTGCAGCTTATGACTTTCACTTATTCATTTGATACAACTTTCAACCATGCAAATAGCACTATCCGTTGGGATGGTGAGGTATAAGTACCTCTGTCCTTTTCTTTTTTTTGTTGATTACTTAGTAAATGCACACCCATGTGTACCTAAGCATTATTAAAAATCTCAATCGTTCGATCTTTAAGATTAATAATTGAGTTTTAAATTAAAAAAGCATAAGATATAATTGTATTTTGCATGGTGCATTTAATGCATCTAAAGATCTCAATTGTTGATCTCAATGATCGAATGGTTTAGATCTTTATGTAGATTTGAACATGAATGAGTGTGAGCATGGATTAAGGTCTCTCTCTCTCTCTCTCTCTCTCTCTCTATATATATATATATATATATATATATATATATATATATATATATATATATATATATATATATATATATATATATATATATATATATGTATATATAATTTTTTTTTTAAAAGGCATAGCAAGTTATACCAAAGAAGACGTGTGGTTGATCAATAACAAGTTTTCAGTGAGAGCTCGGTGTGGGTAAGGTCAAAACCAGTGGCAAACCCACTTTAGGATGAGGTGAGGCATGCAGAATTACCAAGCTAACAATCAACCCGCTAGATGAACACGTTATGCTCCTTTGGGTATAATTCAGAAGCAAAAATTGAAACTAGGTAAATTTCTGCTCTTCTCACGGCTTCTTCATTTGAATGGCAGTGATTTATTAACCCGTCCATGTAGTTGGAACAGGAAAAAAATACAAATTTGCTAGCTAGTGTTGTTTGGTTTCATTTTGTATATAAACATTTTGTTGTTATAGTCCGCTGAAGCCAAGTACGCTTATATCGTTAGCAATGATAAAAGAAGACAATTTAATGGTCTTTAGTTTACATCTGGAAGCATATGGATGTGTTTACATCTTCTCACATAGACACACATTGTTGTTCACTAAGTGACTCCTTGAAGAAGGTCACGAGTTTGACGCAGCCCAAAACTATAGCAGGATTGTGTTTCGGGTCTAATTAGTTCAAAGATCTAGGTTCAGATACAAAAAACTTGTGTCACTGGCCATACTTTAGCCGGTGTTTGAGGTTTGACTGCTTGCAAATGGGTGATATGTTGAAATAAGATTGCAGGTCAACATCTCTTGTGAGTGTAACTTTCTTTTGCTTTTTTACCTCAACAATAAAACAAGTGTTGGCCCTCATATTCTCCAATTCTGCAATAACAATCTTCTCCCTAGTAAGATGCTATCAAATAAAAAAATAGTAACAAAGAAAATTGAGTACCAAATTTAACATGAAAAATCCTCAAGAAAGGAGGGAAAAAACCAGGAGGCTACAAAAGGATAAACATTTCTACTATATGAACAAGAATAGGTACAAGTGGTTCATAAGAGAGTTAGAGAAATAGTTATAAGAAAATATCGACAATGTGTGAATACCATAGTAATATTGTGAAAACAACTCAAGATCTCGCTCAATATGGATTACAAAATCAGATGAAGATGAATAACGTAAACAAATAACCAACAATTGAAAATCTGGCCTTAAAAAAGATGATAGTGCTTGTTCAAACTCTCATAAAGAACCGCAAATGGTGTATGCACCCCTCTTCTCTTTTTTCTCTCTCTATAATCGATCTGACCCAATGATATCTCTTATTAACATGTTTTTCATTTTTGAGTGAAAAGTGAAATGTATAATGGGACAAATAGCACTTTAATTATTACGATATATACATACCTTGGTTGCATAAAGCTAAGCTCTTGCATGAACTCTAACATCCAAAGTAACTTCTTAGCACCTTCTCTAATTGTAATATATTTGGCTTCAGTAGCTGATAAATCAATACACTTCTAAAGTCTAGACTGTCAAGAGACTGCTGCCCCTTTAAAGGTAACGAAGTAGTATGAGGTTGACATGTAATTATAAAGATCACCTACCAAATCTGAATATGTAAGATACATGTTATGACTTTTCATGCCTAAGACACAATCTCAAACGAGCAATACAATTTTGATACCTCAATATCTACTTTACTATATTTGAGTGTTCCTTCCTAATGTTAGATAAGAACTTATTGATCATACCAACCACATGTGTTATTGTCTGGCCTAATGCAAACCATAGTATAGATGAATTTGCCTCATATAGAAGAGTAAGAAACCATAGGCATCTATGTCTTCTCTTTATATGTGAAAGGACAATGATGCATACTTAATTAAAAATGCTTTACAAGAGGAGTGATTCATGATAAAAACTTACTCAATTGCTTCTTAAGATTAACAATTCTTAAGAGATTCTTATCTACAATCAACTTGCATTAATAGGATAATAAGGTCATCAGTTGAGAATGTGTACAAATACAACAATGATATGAAGATGTCTTCTTGTGACTTTCCTTCTTCATGATTAAAACTTTAAGTATAATTACCTTAGAGCTTGCTTTATACCATGCATGTTATTCTTCAACTTATACACATATTTCTCTTTTTCTTTTACTGCAAATCTCTCTGGTTGTACCATACATGTCTTCTTCCAAGCTACCATATAAGAAGGGAGGTTTTAAATTTATTTGCTTCATCTCCAAATATGGGCATACAACTAAACTTAAAACAACATGAATATAAGATATTTTAATCACAAGAAAAACTATCGCATGAAAATCAATCCTTCAAACCTAAAACAATATTCAGAAAATATTTTAACTACAGCAGGAAATATCTCATAAAAATTAGTATCCCTCTTCTCATTGAAGCCTTTTACCATGAATGTTGCATTGTACCTAGGCCTTAGAGTGTATCGATCTTACTTCAGCCTGAAAATCAATCTTTTCTTAAGAAATCTTTATTTGCCTTCCAAGCAACATCACTAACTCATAGATGTTATTATCATGAACAAACTTCATCTCCTCTTCCATAGCCTCAATTAATTATGTCAAGCGTGCTTACATGAACGTAAAGTTTATGCAAGGGCGACTCACCCTAACTGCGACTCAAGACCATGTGCACGACATGCGCTAAAGATACGCACCCTCATGGCACGGGTGAGCAGCACGCACTCCTCAAGCACTGTACGTGTGGGATGAAGCCCTTCTCGTATGACGCTAGTGCTCTCAAAAAAAGTTGTGACATAGTCTTCCTTAGAGAAGCCTGGATAATGTCTGGTGATGGACTTAGCTGATCCAATAAAAGAAATAGCTTGCAAGAGTTGAAAGCATAATAGTAAAAATATGAGCTTTGTCGTATCATAAGAATCGCAAAAAAACCTTTTACAGAATTCTCTCTCTCTCTCTTGTGCATTCGTGCTGTCTGACTGAATCAAACGGAGACCATCTTGCCTCTAGCTCCACCTCTAAAGTGAGCTGACACTTTTCTTTCCTCTGGTTCCAACATCTTGCTATGTGTGTCATCCTTTGCTGACCTATTGAACGAAACCATCTCTAGTCGTTGTATGCATAAAACCCAATAGCCTTGTTCACTGCAATCATCCACCGATTATGCCCACCAATCACCATCTTCCTTGGCCAGCGACTCTCTCAAGTCACCATCTGAATCAGTGATGCCTCTTTTTCTCTACTTCCCGTCCCAACCCCATCTATCACCAAATGAGTGTCAAACACCGCATTTACACCATGTCACCTCACAAATTCTTAATAAGTAATGGAAAATAAGAAAAATGAAACGAGACAAATAAGGAATAATTTTTTCTCACTTTTTTTAGCAAAAAGAAAACTAGAAGAAAAAGTGAAAGGAAGTTAGGATCACTTCCTACAATTTCTTCGAACCTCCTAAAGCTTCTCCACACATAAAAAGATAACTGTCATGAGAACTAAACACTCCTTAAAAAGTAGCAACTATATGTAACTGCATCCCACAACTTTTCTATGTCCTAAAGTTTAGCATGAAACCCAAAAGAAAACACTACCTTTTTTAACTATATACCTATAACCCAAGTAGATGAGCATCATCTGACATTACTCCTCATGATGCAAAATTCTTCAATCGAGAGAAGCTCTAAACTTGAGAATTTTTTTTATAAGAAAGTGCTTTTGTGAATCCATCTATCATTTGATTATTTATGGAGCAATATCTAAGAATAATTATTCATTTGTAATTGCATCGTGAATGAAATGATGATGAATGTCAATTTGCTTCATTCTTCCATGAAATATTGGATTTTTTGCTATTCAAATAAAAATGTTTGTGTTGCTTTAGTTTGTTTCACATGCATACCTTCTAAAGTTATTCTCAATAATATCGCTTGACTTATTATTGTTGATGTATTAATATATTCAGCTTTTGATAATGAAAATGTAGTAGAAGCTTGTTGTTTGGAACTCCGTGGAATGACTCTAGATTTGGGAATAAATATGAGTCTTCTTGTGCTTTTCATATATGTAGTTGAACCTGCCAAATCACTATCAGTAAAATCAGTAAGATACAATTATTTGTACATTTGTATCATATCATGTAGTTTGATGTAGACCAAATATAATGTAAGATCTGCTTTACTGCCCCTAAATGATGCATCAATCGATTATGTATATATCTAGAGATCAAACTAATTGGAAATAATATATCTAGACGGTATGAGTTAAATACATTAATTCTTCAACCATACTTTTGAAATATTTTCTTAATCTTTAGAGTTTCATCATCCACAATCTACTTTTCATATGCATTTATAGGAATAGAGTAACCCTTACAATCGATTGAATTAAATTTTTTGAGTAGGTCTAATGTATAGTTTTCTTACGAAACAAAATTACCATCACAAGTTTACTTAATCTAAAGCCCAAGAAAAAATGAAATATACCCAAATCATTTACTTCAAATTTACCCATCATATATTTTCTAAATTCCTGAATAAGCTTGGCCGATGAACTCATAAAAATAGTAGCATTCACATATATACTCATAATAGTGATCTCACTAACATTCATTTTTGTATATAAATTTGATTCATTGTCGTTTTTTTTAAAAGCATTTTGGTGAAGGTATGTACCAAGCTGATTATACCATGCTTCTTCAACCTGTAAACTTTTTATTCCTTTTTTTTTCAATAATAAATCCCTACAGTTGCTCAACAATTATTTGAGAATGTATATTTTATGTCAAACTATAAAACTTTCCAATGAAACTGAACTCCTAATGCTAAAACGATTCACAATTTTAAATCTTATCACAACTCAAAAAGTTTCAAAGAAAGCAGCCCTTTGTTTTTGCGAATAACTTTTAACAACTAATCTTGATTTATATTTGGATACATTAACATTTGCATCATACTTTACTCGATATAACCATTTGATGCCAATTGCATTCTTTTCGGGTGGCAAGTCTATTAGCTCCTATGTTTTTTTCTCAATGGCATGCATCTTTTCTTTCATTGACTTTCTCCAATTTTCATCATTACATGTTTTTCATAACTGATTGGTTCTACAACCATTAAACAAAGTATATTTCTATAAATTTCATCAAGTGATCTTACCTTTTATGGAGGAGTATCATCATCCAATGTTGGCTTGATATCTTTTAACTTGAGGCCTTTGAAGAAAATAGTGTCCCTTGAGATAACGCTTTTCCATCAGGGACTCCTTTGACACAACTTTATCTTCAAAAAAGGTTATTTGTTGATTTTCATTTTTGTCCCATTTTTATAAATTATTTTCATAGAAAATAGCATCTCATCAAATAATTAATATTTTGGAGATAAGATTATACAAATGACAACCTTTTGAAACATATGAATATTGAACAAATATGTATTTTCACTCTTTTTGTTCATATTTTAGAGCAACTCATTCAAGTCAATTAAAGCATAAGAAATGCACAAAAAAATACATAATTTACTCACATTAAGCTACTGTTCCCACCAAACTTCATAAGGAGTTTTGTTATGTAGTGCTCTTATTGGCATGATATTAAGAAGATAAACGGTTATTGCCACTTCTTCTCCCAAAAATCATTTGGAAGATGACTTTTACTTTGCATACTTTGAGTCATTTGCATAATTGTTCTGTTTTTCTTTTCAACAACTCATTCTATTCTGGTTTCTTATGTCAATTACATATATATGTCATTTTGCTTATAGAAAAGGCCAAAGTCATCATACAAAAACTCACTATCTTCGTCATTACGTAGCACTTTAATGTGCTTCCACTTTTCTGTAAATACTTGAAATTCTTTAAATTTATCAATTGCCTCTCATTTATTTTTAAGAAAATACACCAACTCATGTGTGTGAAGTCATCAATCAAGAGGAAAAAGAATTTACTTTTATGTGAAGACAAAGTTTCATAGAGGAACAAATATATACATGAACTTATTCAAGAGTTCTTTTTGCTCTCCACACTTTTTCAATAGGAAATGATAATTTATGTTGCTTTTCATAAATGCATGCTTCTCAAGTATCACTTTCAAAATCAATGAGAGATCATACATTTCTTGCTCAATATTTTGAATCTATTAAAATGTAAATAGCCATAAGGATTATGCCAAATTTTTTATTACTCCATAACATTTTCAACTAAGACATAATTAAACATGATAGTTGAAGAGGAGACATTTTATTCTACACCATATTTGACTTGGCAATAAGTTGCAAAATTTTCTTTTCTCTAATTATTTGACCCACACTAAGAAATTTATGAGCCAAACCAAGAATATAGTAAATGTCATGAACCAAAACTCCTATACTTCACTTTGACTTTTCCACAATTGTTTTCCTTCTATTGACCTTTACTCAATTGTTATCTCTACACCAAACATGCAACTTCATTGTACTATTATGTTGCAAAACAATTCTTTATCTCATGTCATGTAATTGGAACCATGGCCTATAAACTGAATATCATTTTACTATTACTAACATTCACAAATATCATAAAAGCATTAGCTTCCTCTTAAGAAAATTTGACATTTTGTTTTTTTGAAGACAATTTGGTTTAATGTCCAAACTTTTACAAAAGTACCATTGTTTTCCCTTAAAAAATGGTTTGAAGATATCTTTGTCTCCACTTTCCTTTTCCTCCTTAAAATCTACCTTACCTTATCCTCTTCTATGACCACGAGCATTATTTCAGTACCCATCTTACCCTCAGCCTCTGCCTCTTCCTCTTCCTCCACTCTTTTATTGAGTTAACCATTCACCATTCTTTTCCTTGTAATTTCAACCTTGGACTGAAATACTTGCTCAACGAACTTTTCTCTTGACCTATATCTACGGTTATGTTTGGTCATTGTGTCTTGGGTTACATTAGGAATTGGCTTTCAACATTTCTTAGTTGATTAGCTATTTTCATCAGGCAATCTTCAAATATCCCTGATTGGGTTCTTTCGATCAGGCGATGTTAGTGTTCTCAAGCATCCTCTTAGTAGGTTGGTCCAGTGAAGAGCTACGCATCTTCTCAGGTAGGAGTGAGTCAATCTCTAGAAAGTTGCAGCGAGTTGTACAGCCTAAAGTGTGGAGAATGATTGGAAGGAATTGGGTTGACCCCAGGAGGCTACAGTGCACTACAAGTTATACATAAAATAAGCAAGAGACATTTGAAAAGTAAAATTTAATTCAAAGGCATTGTTGTTGAAAAAGGGACCTATTTCCTATCTTGTTCACTAATCACACATGCTCTCTTCCTCATCCTATTGGCACACAATCACACAAGTGTACAACTACCGTATTCTTATTCTTTAGGTGGTCCTACGTACATTTTCTAGTATTGGGTAGACTGGGATTATACAAGGTACCACCCGTACTTATCCATTTTAGCCAAGGTGGTTGTGCCATGACATCTGAGTGTGACAATGGAATGCCCCAAGTACTTATGCATGGTGTTTTTGCAATGTTTCGTTCCTAGTGTCCTTAATAAACTCAATTCTACCAGCTATGTGATACGGATTCTATTTTGCCGAACATTACATTCAGTTGTGGGGGCTCCTTTCATTTGTCGATCATGGTCTTGGTCATTCACATATGCATTTATTCTGATTTTCTTTATTGAAATAGCACTGGTGTCATTTTCTGTTTGTCGATATGTGAGTTAAAATTTGAGCGATAACATATGCCTCCTTGTGATGTTTAAGGACGGGTCAAAGCATCACTCATCTTGTTTGTCGTTCACTCCTTGGTCGTATTTTTGTGTGTTCTCATTGCTCTCCGCATGCCTCTTTATCCTCTTCGAGCCTTCTCTACTCTCTAAATTCTAATGGCGTCCTAGAAAATCCTTTTGCGCTCATAAGGGTAATGTTTCTTTGCCTGAACCCTCTAATGAAGTCCTTCCCATTGTAGACGTCTCTTGGAATATCATTAGTCCTATTGTCATAAATTTAGCTGATGTTGTGGATGATCTTGTTTGTTCGAGGTCTTCTCTCTTCGATTGGTTCCATTAGGCAAAATGCATTAGTTTGACAAACAACTAGCCAAAGTCTCACCTCCTTTATCAATAGTGGTTGAGGCACATTGCATACTACAAAGTGGATGAGTGGAAGTAAGGATTTATTTTGCTATTATGTTATCATCTATAGAGTTAGATTCTCCCCTTAATGTATTTTTCCTCTCTCTCTAGTCCCTTGATTGCTTTGTTTTCCCTATGGTATGATGGCTCCCACTATCCTCGATGTGGCCACTATTTTAGGTCTCCTTGTCACTAAGTCATGGTTGTTGTGGTAACCGGGAAGCGAGGTGTCCCAAAGGTAGCCTTCAATAGAGGGACATCATATTTCCCTACCCTATTCTAGGAAAACATGAAAATGGAAGGATAGACAATCTAAGTAGAACACTTCACCTTTTTACTCTATTAGATTGTAGATATTTCATTTTCCTATCGACCCTTGAGATTGTCAAGTTTTACTCTCCTTATGTAGCTGCCATTATGCCTAGCAAAGCTATTTTCCTTACTTCTTTTTCTCTTGGAATATTGTCTTCATCAACAACTAAGGCTCTATCCAATAGCAAGTCTTAAGAGTCTATTGAGTTGGTCTAGGGTCAATAGTGGGCCCTTCAATTATTGATTAACCTTTACTTCCCAAAGTTTGGCTTCCATGGACTTCTTGATATGTCCATCCCGTGTCATCCTAAGATTTTTTGTGGCTTCTTGGATAAACTTCCTCCTATAAACTTTTCTCCACTGAGATCCTTTTGGAGATATTTTCTTTTCACTACGTGACATTCCAGTTTCATTCTCCTTTTCAATGGTATAAGCTAGAAGAAGAAAACGGTCTTAGGGTTGATTCACGACTTATATGGATCTCTCAGCATTTCTTTGGCTGGCCTTACCTCCTACTGTATCAGGATCTCCTACATGGGCCCAAATCTACCATGACTTCTCTTGCCCTACACGTTAAGCTCTACCTCTTGTTTTGTTGAGCAGTTTGGGTTGGTACAAGATGTACCCCTCCCTCTCCGGTCAAACGTAATATATAAAAGGAATAAGGTAGTTCCTACAGATGATGCGTATATTTTGATCTAGGCTTTTGAGGATCGCAGGCATTCATTTGTTTGCCACTCTATTGATCCCGCTGTCAAATAACTAGCCGACTTTTTGAGTGATGGAAAGAAGTGTCTAGTTGGTTGAGCCTCGAGAGCCATACGTACACAGACTTGCTTGCTTTGGTATGTCGAATAAGAAATCCAAAATATAAAAGACCCTGACCTTTGCTTCAAGCATTCATGATGAATTGTCCAAGGCAACGAGTCGTTCAAAAGTAAAGGGTCAAGAACATTCTTCTGGTAGACAAATTGATGTCTCACACCACTCATTTTCAGCTCAATATCATTTGATTTTGCAGTCATCTAGCAAGAAGGTAGTGGAAGGTGATTAACTAAAAATAGATAGTGTACCTCCAACACCTCAACCTCTGTTTGACATGCACTTTTTGACTAGTGATGCTAGTGTTATGGCTATGGCATGAACTCACGTAACAGAGCCTAGTATGTGTCTCCCTTGTTGAGACACCCCGAACATGGTCGGTTGTGGTTTCTTCTAATATTTGTATTGGATGTCTTTGCAAGCCTTGGATCTGCCAACCCCTCTAAAACATGGCCGTGTGAAATATTGCGGGTCCATGGAACTCTAAAAGAAGCAAAAGCATTGGGTAGGAATCCCTTCCCCTACTGGTGAGTTGAAAGCAGATTCATCTGCATTTATAAATGAGGCAAGGGCAACCTAGTCCCAAATTCCTCTACTATTCAACCTATAAAAAGCTTTCCATCACTTTTCAATGTCGGTAATGAAGTAAACCTCATTGGATAGGCTACTAACAGAAGCCCAACTGCCCTCAAGATGCATATACTAGGGAGGCCCATCTAGTCATGATGTTCCTATTACACCTGTTGCTAGTGCCACTTCGAAGGTGGCCTCCCATCCCCAATCGGCTTTCCCTGGACCAAATAGTTCACTAGTTGAGCACTTCAAGTTTCTTAAGCACTCATTTGAGCATGACCCCTACGGAGGAATGTGCCATCGAAGCTTTGGATCTCAAAGTCGATGTTATGCAATTCTCCTTGTGACTCAAGCCTACAACCCATGATCCGTAACATTTGTCGTTGACATGCCCCTTCCTTAGAAGCCCAACTAGATAGCTATCACAAGGTCTCATACAACAACAACTAGCAACTAAGCCTTTTCCCATACTAGACGGGGTCGGCTATATGGATTCTTTATTTTCACAGAGCTCTATCATGTGCCATGTTAGCAGTTAACTCACAATCAGCTAGATCATTCTTTATTTGTTTCTTTCCAACACTTTTGTTACTCAACAACTTTCTGAATTTCAATCCCTATATTCTCAAACAAAAGACTTGAAAGCTAAACAGATGTGTTTGACGAATCTAAAGGAAGCCACGACCCCTCACATTGTTAAGTTCCATAAGGTTGTTGAGGGTCTGTGCTCTCATTTGAGCAGCTTGAATATTGAAATCTCATGTGTTCAAGCATGCAGGTAGGAGTTGTCAATTCAACTTGCTGACGTTAACAATCAATTTTGAGAAACAATCAACTAATCATTGTTGCTTGTTGAGGAACGCATGCCTGTTTAGAAAGCTAAGTTTGACCTTCACCACTCTTTGTTCATGGCCTCCAGTAAACAAACTCTTTTGCAGAAGGCCAAGAAGGACATGGATGCAATCTTGGCGGAGATTTAGCTCTCATGAGGAGGTTTTCAGGATTTGTTGAAGAGGGTTCCTAGTACCTAATACTATCGTGAAATTCATTTTTTCCCATTACACCACCTTCATCCACTTCTCCTTTTTCTGCACGACACATACTCGCCTTATTTATCCAAGGGTAGGTAACCTTTTCCTCTTTTCCACTTAGATGGTATTTTAACCTCTTGAACTGATCACATTGCTCCTTCGTGGGAGACCCACCGTATGGATGAACTTGGCATCATCTCCTAGGTGAACATGATTGCGGCAAACTGCCATTCCCAAATAGATGGTTTATATCTTGTGAGATGTCTGGCATTGATTTGCTTTTTCATTTCTCAATCATGTGGATCGGCTAGTTGGCTGGCAAGTTGTCAAATTCGTGGTCTTCCGTCCCTGGCAGCAACACGGCCTTCCACACTAGGTCACACTTTAAAGTTCCTTGGGAAGACATTTTATTGTAGGCCCATATGCTTTTTGCTTGTTTCACCTTATTGTGACCCTTCGACCGTGAACTGAACCATGGTTGTGTAACCAAGGCCCCTACGTGGGAACCACCCTGGCAACTCTAGCAATAAACTCCCATTTGGGGGAAGGGTCCTGCATCTGAGTTGTAAGCATGTCGCGGGCCACGCACCGTTATTTGCTATCAATATAATATGCTTTCTTATTTATTCTCAAGTATCCTTGCTATCTCCAAACGACCCTCCCCAATCATCAGGCTTTAAGCTTCCACTGAACCTCTGCAACCTTGGTGAAAGGCTTGCTAGGTTGTGCGCAGCCTAGCGCCGGTCACGCGTTCTGCGCCTTAGGTGATTCCAGCACCGGGGCGTGACAACTTTGGTATCCGAGCGGTTCTGGTTTGGAGAATTGCGAGTGGGTGCGGGACACACCCCCTCCGTATTGATAGCAAATAGGTAACCCCTTCGTCAACAAAAGCCCCACGTTGACTCATGGCCACTGACACTGAGATGGTCGTCGACCCCATTCATAGAAAGGGGAAGGTAAAGGTTGTACCAGTGGCCGACCCTGCCAAGTCTGCGTCAGGTATCTTGCCTGACATGGATGCTAGACTTACCAAACTCGAAAAGTTGGTAGGTCATTTGGATGCTGCAGTTGCACGTGCTGTGGAAGGCTTCGACCGGTTGACAAGCGAGATGAGCACCGCAGTGAGAGACGTGGAACGGTGCACGGATGCTTGCGAGTATACCTGCGACGTGACAAGTGACCGCGTGGAGTGCTTGAAGCAGCGCATCCAAGAGATAGAGGTAGACATTAAGACCCGACTGCAGAGACTCGAGGAGAGTGCATCTGCACAACTTTTGGAGAGACAGGCTTCGGAACGATCTCAGCTGGAGATGCTGGCTCGATTAGATGGTGTCGAGCGCAGGTTGGCAAACGGGCATGAACATGGTGGTGGAGTAGACCGACCACGTCGCATCAAGGTTAGAGAACCGAAGGCCTTTGCTGGGGGCCGTGATGCACAGGTATTGGAGAACTTCCTCTACCAGAAGGACCTGTACCTCAAGGCTGGTCAGCTTGAGGACGAAGAAGAGAAACTAGTGCTAGTGGCTATGTTTCTAGAAGACGATGCCATGCTGTGGTGGCGTCGCATGCAAGAGGATTCTGAGGTAGGACTCACTCACATCCACACTTGGGATCTATTCAAGTAGGCTCTACGAGAACACTTTCTCCCACGCAATACTGAGGTAGCCGCGAAAAGGAAGCTTGATAGCTTAAGGCACAACGGATCGTTGTAAGATTACATCAAGGAATACCAAACCCTTATGTTGAGCATTCGGACGATGAGCCCGGAAGATCGTTTATTCAAGTTCCTCAATGGGTTACAGCCGTGGGCTGAGCAAGAGCTGAATAGGATCAACCCGCAGACCCTTTCTGAAGCTATAACGACGGTGGAACGTCTACTTGACAATCGTCGGCCAACTAGTCCGAAGAAAGACAGGCATGACACTAAAAGGCAGAATGGTTGGAAGAATGGGAATCGACAGGACACTTCAAAAGATACCCCAGCCGAGTCTTCCACACCAAGAGACCATGGGAACAGTAAGGACCATACGAAGAAGGGTAAGGCCAAAGGATCCTTTAAGAAGGAATGTTAGTATTGTGGTGGCCAACATTTTTCATATGAGTGCGAACACAAAAAGAATGACTTTGCGCGCGCCGCTAACGTCGTATAAAGGACAGATCGTTCGGATGACGACCCAAAGGAAGATACTATGAGGGTTGATGCAATGAGACTGTTGAATGCCATAGATGGGGGATCAACGTCACGCAAGCCCACGGACAAGGCTCTCATGTACATACCGATTATCGTCAATGGTAAAGATACAGTGGGAATGGTGGACACTAGCGCAACTCACAACTTTATGTGCCCGAAAGAAGCCAAATGTTTGGGCCTAAGGGTAGTAGGAAGCAGTAGCAACATGAAAGCTGTAAATTCACAGTCCAAACCCATTCTGGGGGAGGCAGTTGCTATTGTGACTCGAGTAGGGAGTTGGAGCGGGGTAACCAACTTCACAGTGGCACCGTTGGATGAGTATCGGGTGATACTTGGCATGGAGTTCTTTAGGGCTAGCCATGCAGAGATACGACCAGCGTCGAATGTAGTGGTCTTCATGGATTGCGATCAACCCTGTGTTGTTCGTGCATCGGCTTCGGATGATGGTCATGTTCGGAAGGTGTCAGCGCTTCGGCTCGAAGAAGGTCAGAAGCAGAGGAATGCCACACGCGGAGTGGCGCTACAGGGTGCTGAACAGAAGATACCTGGTAGCAGGGTGTCTTCGAAGATTGGTGCCGCAAGACTGAAGGAGTGCGGAGACGTTCGGCTCACCACATATCCAAGGAACCTACCTCACGGGAAAGGGGTAGGCCGTCAGCACACTAAGACTGACGGGCAAGGCAATAAGCAAGCAAGTGCAAGTTCCGGTCCTAAGAGACGACGACGCAAGTCTGTTGCTGGCAAGACAAGACGGGGGATGCAAGGTAAGTTGCATAGGAGCGAAGGACCCAGAGGGCAGTTGGAGGCACGACAGAGGATGGTTGTACAAGACTCCAAGACACTGCCAAACGTACACAACTTCTGCACTGATCAATAGGAGCGGTGTGATTTTGCCCAACCGCTCCATGAGAAGGCAGCGATGCGCATGAAGAAGTGGACGAATTCGAAGTGGTGCGATGGTCTCGTCGCGAGGCAACGCGCTGCGATGGTCCAGAAGGATGACGGTCCCAACCAGTCATCTTGAGGGTAGGGGATCGGGCGTTCCGACTGGAGCCCGTCCATGACAGATTGCTAACTGCCTTCCATGCGAGCAAACCTAAGGCTTATCATGCGGACATGGAATGTGCAGATCGTAGCTACTACGAGCACCTGCGCCTTGGAGGATAACAGGAACAACAGAAGATGAAGGTACAATGGGTCGAGAGGCGGACAAACGCGCCAAGAGCTTTAGAGTTGCAAACGCATCACCACGAAACTTGTCGAGGTCGTCAAGAGCTTAGGTGGGGGAGAATGTGACCCTTCGACCGCGAACTGAACCATGGTTGTGTAACCAGGGCCCCTACGTGGGAACCACCCTGGCAACTCTAGCAATAAACTCCCATTTGGGGGAAGGGTCCCGCATCTGAGTTGTAAGCGTATCGCGGGCCACGCACCGTTATTTGCTATCAATACAATCTGCTTTCTTATTTATTCTCAAGTATCCTTGCTATCTCCAAATGACCCTCCCCAATCATCAGGCTTTAAGCTTCCGCTGAACCTCTGCAACCTTGGTGAAAGGCTTCTAGGTTATGCGCAGCCTAGTGCCGATCACGCGTTCCGCGCCTTGGGTGATTCCAATGCCGGAGCGTGACATTATATCTTTGGTAGCACTCTGCTCGTGCTCATCTAGAGTCTTGAACTCCATACACGTAGCATGTAGGTATTCATCCAGACGCAACCCTTAATGATTTTACAGGTACCTCACGAAGTAGGATTGCATCCTAGCCATACATGAGCTGGAACAACAAGAAACCAATGGCCGTGGTCTTTGAGTTTTTGTATACCCACAGGACCTAGGTCAAAATCTCGTCTCACTGCCTAGGCTTGACCTCGGTCAACTTCTTGATCATTTTTATCAATACCTTGTTGGTGGCTTCGGTTTATTTGTTGGCCTAAGCATAATAGGAAATAGAATGGTTAATTTTAATACCAGTCTGGAGAATTCAACCACCTTATTTTCTCTAAATATTGTCGAACTTGAATATGTTGGTTAACAATGATGGTCACTGGAATGTTTGGTTTTTTAGGAACCTGATCACATCGTTGCAAGTCATAGCCTGCCTTCCTTCAGCACTTTCTGAATTTGATTGTGGAATGAGAGACAATTTTCTATGTTGTGAGTAGTAGTATTATATCACTTGCAATAATACTTTTGTCCTTCTAATTCTTGAAGAGTTAGAATCTTATAGCTAGTGGGCAACTTGATCTGCCCGTCCTTCAAGTGGTAGTCAAATATGGCTTGAGCCTTGGCCAGATCAAATAGGTAGGGCTCTTTAGCCTCAATTTGCTTCTTCTTCCACTTAGTTGGTTGCAAGGCCAAAATAGGTATATGGCTGACTTTCGACAAGTTTGGCAGCCAACTGACATTGAATCCATGTCTAGCTAGGCATCATTGGCATCTACGACGGTCACAGGTCTGACAGGCTTTGGTTTGACCGATGGGTTCTTTGGTGCAGCAAAAGTCTCTTTAAGGTACTATTTTGCTCGAAATGCTCGCTTAAGCAGATCGATAAGATCGATACAATTTTTAGTTACCAATAACCCATGTAACTCAGGAAGTATGTTGTAGATCACAATGACCACACACTATAACTCAGGCACCCTTACATCACATTTTCTTTTTGTTCGTATAAACCAAGTCATGAACTTCGTCACCGGCTCATTAGATTGTTGTTGCTTGATACCGGTTATACCTACTATTATAGTCTTAAAGGCCGGTAAAAAAATCTTTCATGGAAAAGTTTCCTTGTTAAGGAGGACATGAACAACTAGATCTTATAGAACCCATTGTATCATAGTGCCCCATAGTGGGCACTAAAATAGCTAACGCTCCATCATAGACTTGCCTTCAATAGAAAAGGTCCCAAATCTTGCAGTGTTGAATCCTCGCGATACAAGGTATCAATCAACCCACTGCTTTCAATAGATAAACCTGACATTTGGGGAGTTAGTCAGTTCTGGTCTAGCATAGTTCACCCCGAATTCAGGGCTGCAATTTTGGTCCCATGATGCAGCACCCATGGGATTGGGAGCCAAGGCATAGTTATGCTGCTAGAGGTTGGCTTGAGACACTTGTCATGTCCACCTATTTGTGTTGTTTAGGTCGCCTTGGGGTTGATTCTATTATTGTTAGGGTACCCAAGTTGGGCTATAGGTTGGCCTTGCAGGAAGCCTCATTTGAGATGGGTCTGCAGGAGCCTCGGTGCGGTATGTCAAGGAACAACAACCTTGGGAGTGGACCCAAAGTTGAGGTAGTTTTGCCCCTTTTGGCTATTCAAACTGCCTTATACTATATGTTGGGAAGGCACGTTAGGGAGAGTTGACATGACTAGAACGACTAGCACCTATGGGTACCCCTGATCGTGACTGGCTATTGTAGGCTATGTCCCATGTTGTATGGAAGAAGGACCACCCGCACTAAGTGGTTCAGCTGGTGATCTCTAAGGCCTCTTTTTAGCACGTCATTGATCTCATGTGACAATATGGGCATCAAGAGCTCTTTGCAATGACGTGATAGGATGTTATAGTCTCAGACAAGGCGGTTTTGACTACACTCTATGGTTTGGATGGATCTTCACTGGGAAGGCCGAAGCTTCTCGTGTTGGGTCCGTGTTCAAGTTGTTCGGTGAAAGAGGTGTTAGGTGCCTATTGTTGGGAGCAGGATATGGCATTGAAGGGTTCTCCCTCGGCATTGCATTATTGTCGTCGTCACCATGCTAGTTCTTATCCACCCAAGAGTATAAAATATCATCCTAGTTGAACGAATCAAGTGCCAGCTTGTTTGGTTTCTTCACTCTCAAGTCCCATTGGGCATGCAAAAGAGAGGGTGTTATTGATAAATCCTCTTGAACCAAACCCTTTTCCTGGTTTGACAGACTTTTTGAGTTGTCGCAGCGTGTTAGGAGATGCAATTGGGTCGTTACCTCCGACGACCCGACAAATAGGTTCACCTCTGCCTCCTACCTGCAGTCCAACATGTCTCGGTCTCTCACTCGACAGGAATGAAACAAGCAGCAAGGTGAGCTAACCGATCTTCATTACATTAAGCCACTCCTTACAATCAGCTAACACAGGACCCAAATCTGCCCACTCACTATGCACGACCAGATCTCACTCTCTAGACCTAGACTAACCTCACAAGATCACGTTGACTACAAGGACTCGAGTATATCTTCAATGAATTACTAAACGCCAGCCCCATGCATCTATTTATAGCCGCAAGTGAGTGACTGGCCCAGGGGATATTTCAGCAGGAAGGACAATGTACAGTACTACATAATTGCAGGATCAAAACTGTCGGGGTTGTTAGGACGAATAGAATAAAGACATCAAGCGTTCGTAACTGAACATGAACCATCTCGTCTACAAATTTGACTGCATGAGAGAATTATTTCATGAATTTACTTGTTTTTTTTATTAGAACGGCGTAGAGTAGAATCATTTTAACCAATCATCGGCAGAAAAAAATGGAGATTTTGAGTTTGCAACTTAATGAAAATCAAGTACCTCTCGATTCCAGGCACTTTCATATCTAAAATCTGAGGCTCGTGATATAGGCAACCACACGCTCTAGATGTTAATGAACAAAATCTTTTTGCTTCTCTTTTCTGACTCGCATAAAAAGGTAGAAATGAACAGTAATAATCACCATTCATATCAAAAACCCACATAAGATTGTTCCTATCTTATCGATGATTGACCAGACATCCCTCTATTTTATGTGTGAGCAACTGGGAATTCCTAATAATAAAGAAAGTGAAATTCGTGATACAGAGTCCGCATTCAATTTTGTCATCATGGTAGAATTGGTTGGTTGTGATCATCGAACCACAAGAATGAGAATGTGATGAGGAATTAAAGTAAGCTTGTTAACAACAATGTAATGAGCCAAAACCGAGGCACCAACATCAATCGCAGACAATCATAGATTTCTCGAGGAGTTCACAAAATTTCAGAAAAAGGGGAACAACAAAAGGTTATGAAAAAAGAGTAGAAGTGAAGGAACAGACTGCAAACTGAAAATTCACTGACCAGTATCGGCCGGATGGAACGCTTCTTCTTTTCTGGGAATCTCCTTCTTGCTCGCTACGACGACCCTCGGGCGGTCGAGAGTCGGAACTCGACCCTTTCCGATCGCTCTGCGCAACGCTTGCCCCATCTTTCGCCAGAATTCAGGAGTTATGAGGACCGGAAGAGCAATGAGCCATGCCGGAAACTTTCGGCCGAAGCGATGATGGAATCCCAGGGACCAAATTTGCGAAGACAGCAAGAAGTCCGACTCCTCGGGGGCCGGGTTTGCTTTCGTGATCGTGCCTTCTGGCTTATGTAAATGTTCGGACCGTAAACATTGTCACAGGAAAATTTTTCTTTTCCATGGAAAGATTGGCAAATTTTCAAAGACAGATCTTTATCTTTTAGAAATGTACATGTGACTGCCAAATCTACGGATGGCCGTAAAATGCAAAGCTTCCTTCTAGTGAAATTCTTTGAGGCATCATCATGATCAATTCATCACCCTTGGTGTGATCAAGCTTGGTAGCATTAAGACGACACGAATAAGCTGACACGAACATGGACCCTAAAGGTCAGTGTTCAAGTCCACCCAAAGTAACATGAGAAACAAAAGGGGTCAAGCATGGGCTGGCTTGTTTTATCACGGATAAGAAATCACACGAATAACAAAATGAATCAAGCTTGGCATCTTTGCCTCCTGCGTCATCGCCGAGTTCCACCTCTCTCTCTCTCTCTCTCCGTGTGTGTGTGTGAATACATCTGAACAAACGAATCTGGCAGGCTCCTTAATTGTTTCAAAGAAATGGTTGTAGCTTATGAAAGTTGGCCTCAGTGCATGATATCATCCAAGAGCAGATTACAAGGGAGTTGCTGGAGCACTTGATTGTCAACTGGCAGCACCCTTGGGCCTTAAAAATTTCACTGAGCTCATTGAGGTAATAGCATTTGTGATATCAACAGGTTATTCTGAGGTAAACAAAAAAGAAGCTGGCTTTAATGGACAGACTAGCAAACACTTTGTTGTGTCATTCTGCAATCTAGTTTTTTTCTTTCTTCTCTATTTTCGGTGATTGGGTAGTCAAGCAGAATTGACGGAAACGCTCCTCTTTCTTTTTCTCTTGTTCATTTTCTATTCATCATCATCTAAATTGTTGGCTTGGAAGAACATTGTCTTTTTCTTTCTTCTATTTTGATGTTTGAAACTGATTTCAACTGTGTCAAAGGTGGAGTGTACAGAGAAACATTCTACTTTCTTTCGTCTTATTTCAAACTTATTTTCTGGTTAGCTGAGAGATGATTCGGTAGGAACATTCTCAGTTGCATGTTGTGGGTTCTCACTTAGAGAATGAAGACCTCATTTTGATTTTCCAGTGAACTATTATTGTTTAATTACGCTCTTTGTGAGTAATATGTTTAGAAACGCCAAGGAATTCCGTCCTTTTCATTGACCAGCTTAATTTCTCTTTCTTTTATCTTCATGGGTTTGGTGATTATTTTTTTCAGTATTCTGTATTCTCATTCACTTATTCATGCATTTGGATCCCTTTTCACTTATTCATGCATCGATGTATTCTCATCTCATATGAATCCATAATCTTGTTTTGGCTATTTTGATTTTAATGTATGTGCACTTGGACTCCATTTCTCCTCATATTCAGTCTAATTTTCATTTATGCTTAACTTATATTGTGCTGCTTCTAATAGGAACTTATAAACTAGGAAGCATGGATGATTTCAATTCCAATGATGGTACTCTCACTAACACTACTAACTAACACTACTAATATGTAATGATCAGGCCAACAATCTGCAAGACGTTCTTCTTTTGCACGGCCTTGCCAGAAAAAAGATCCATGTTTCTCTCTTTGAAAAGATGGCAACACTATGTATTTATTTGTCTTTATTGTCAGTCAACAAGTATATACAGGAGGAAGTATCAATAGAATGAAGAAGAATGTTGGGAGTTACACTGTCAAATCAGTTCTTGACAAAAAGTTGATCATGATCATGACATATAATGGAGGCATTAGATCAATGTCCACACAAAAAGCACAATAAGGACATCAATAACAACAACAACAACAACTAAGCCTTTTCCCATACTAGACGGGGTCGGCTACATGGATTCTTTGTTTCCACAGATCCCTATCGTGTGCATGTTAGCACTTAACTCCCAATAAGGTAGATCATTCTTTATTGTTTCTTTCCAACACTTTTGTGGTCGTCCTCTACCTCTTTTAATACTTTCCAAATTTAGTTTTTCTAACCTTCTTACAGGTTCTTTTGATCTTCTTTCTATATGTCCAAACCATCTTAAACGATGTTCTCTCATTTTATCCTCTATTAGTGCCACTCCTAATTTGTTTCTAAAAACCTCATTATGTATACGGTCTTTTCTTGTATGACCACTCATCCATCTCAACATCTTCATTTCTGTCACAGACATCTTTTGTACATATTGATGATTAACTGCCCAACACTCAGAACCATAAAACATGGTAGGCCTAATTGTTGCTCTATAATATTTACCTTTTAACTTTAATGGTATCTTCTTATCACAAAGAATACATGATGCTCCTCTCCATTTTAACCAACCATCATTAATTCTATGTGTAACATCTCCATCAATTTTTCTATCACTCTGAAAAATTGACCCTAGGTATTTAAAACTTTCCTTTTGAGGAATGCAATGTGTGTCAATTTTAATTTCCATGTCCTCTGAAGTAACCAAATGATCAAACTTACATTCCATATATTCTGTCTTTGTTCTACTAAGTCGGAGGCCTTTGCTTTCTAATGTTTCTCTCCATAGTTCCAATTTTCTATTAACTTTTTCCTTAGACTCCTCCACTAATACAATGTCATCTGCAAATAACATACACCAAGGTACTTCATCTTGAATATGTTTTGTTAACTCATCCATCACCATTATAAATAAGTATGAACTTAAAGTTGATCCTTGATGTAACCCAATAATAACTTCAAAGAAGTCTATCGTTCCTTCATGAGTCCTCACACATGTTTTTGCACCATCATACATGTCTCTTATAAGGTTAATATATGTCAATGGGATACCTCTTTTTTCCAAAGAACCTCCCTCGGTACCCTATCATAAGCTTTTTCTAGATCAATAAATATAATGTGAAGGTCTTTCTTTTTTGCTCTAAAATGTTTCATAAGACGTCTCAAAAGGTGAATCGCTTCAATAGTAGATCTGCCTGGCATGAATCCAAATTGGTTCTCTGTTGTACTTGATACTTGTCTTAACCTACATTCAATAATTCTTTCCCATAATTTCATAGTATGATTCATTAACTTGATACCTCGATAATTCGCATAATTTTGAATGTCTCCCTTGTTCTTATATATGAGTATAAGTGTACTTGCTCTCCATTCCTCGGGCATCTTTTGGTTTTTTCATATTTCATTAAATAGTCTTGTGAGCCAAGTGATTCCTATTTCTCCTAGTATTTTCCAAACTTCTATAGGAATATTATCTGGTCCTACCGATTTACCACCCTTCATATGTTTAAGAGCCTCTTTGACTTCATTCTTTTGAATACATCGGTAGAAATTGTGGTTTATATACTTTTCTGACTTAGCTAAATCTCCTAAACTAATACTAACATCTTTATTTTCATTAAAAAGATTATAAAAATAGTTTTTCCATCTATTTCTTATATCATCATTTGCCACTAGAATTTTTTCATCCTCGTCTTTTATGCATCTAACATAATTAAGATCTTTAGTTTTCTTATCTCTAGCCCTAGCTATCCTAAAAATATCTCTTTCACCCTCTTTTGAGTTGAGTTTTTTATATAAGTCCTCCCAAATCTTAGCTTTTGCTTCACCAACGGCCTTTTCTGCTTCTTTTTTTGCTTTCTTATAAGCTTCTAAAGTTTCACTAGTTTTCTTGGCATAATGTAATTTGTAACATGCCCTCTTTGCCTTGATTTTATTTTGTACTACTTCACTCCACCACCAAGCTTCTTTTTGTGTCGGTACACCTCCCTTAGATACCCCTAACACATCTTTCGCCACTTTCCTAATATGTATAGCCATATTGTTCCACATATTACAGGGTGTGCCAACATAATTCTAAACATCTCCTTGAAGGACTTTCTGTTTAAATATATCTTCTTTCTCGCTTTTGAGGTTCCCCCATTTAGTCTGAATAGCTCGATGCACTCTTTTCTTCTTTGTCCATTTTTTTATTTGTAAATCCATAACTAAAAGTCGATGTTGGATGGTTAAGCTTTCTCTTAGAATTACCTTACAATCTTTACAACACACTCTATCTTTTTTTCTACAAATAAAGTAATCAATTTGTGTTTGTGATTTGCCACTCTTATAAGTAATTAAATCTTCATCTCGTTTTTTGAAGATTGTATTGACTATAAAGATATCAAATGCCATAGCAAAATTTAAAATCTCCCTACCTTCCTCGTTTATATCCCCAAAACCAAAGTTTTCATGAATCCCTTGATATCCTAATGCCTCTTTACCGACATGTCCATTTAAATCTCCTCCTAAACAAATCATCTCCCTTTGTGGAATCTTTTGAAACACCTTATCTAACTCTTCCCAAAAAACTGTCTTTATACTATCTTTTAGTCCTACTTGGGGTGCGTAAGCACAAACTATATTCAAAACCTCTGCTCCTAACACTAATTTCAACGTTATGATTCGGTCACCATATCGTTGTATGTCTACTACACTCTCCTTTAAATCTTTATTTATGATAATACCAACTCTGTTTCGTGCCTTTTCTTTACCTGAGTACCATAATTTAAAACCAGTATCCTCTATCTCTTTTGTTTTTTCTCCAACCCATTTTGTCTCTTGTAAACATAGAATATGAATCTTTCTCCGAATCATAGTATCTACCACCTCCATTAGCTTACCGGATAATTTTCCGATATTCCAAGAAAACAGAAGTGCGGCTAGCAGCAGGCAAGTTAATATGTGAGAATTATGAGAACATTTACTAGTCAACATGTGTTGCTTATCACTTGAATCTTCTTTTGAATGACATTGGAGCTTGCCTCATGGCAGAACTTGCATCAAAGGCTTGCAAGGTAACCATTTGTCTTGCAACCATATGCTATTTCTGTCTTGGCTAAGGAAAATAGAACGCTGATAAGAATCTGCTGTATCTGCTATTTTTAGTGCTACTTTAGTATTTTTGATGTTTTAAGAGTTCTTGATGATGTATTAGAATTTGATGGATTAAATTGAATGATTGTTATGATTGAAGTACACTATTGTATTTTGTGACTGAGTTCGTCCTTTGTTATGGGTTGTGTTTTTTTTTCTTTCAAATGTTGAAACATTATGATAATTTAACTATATTGAGACCTAAGGTTTCTACTGTTAATGAGAAATGGTGGCTACGAAAACATTGATGGGGTATTTTGAGCCACAACATATTTTAGATATTAAGTTACATTTTCTCCTATCATATCGGCTTCTATTAAAATATTAACTAATAATAAATAATACAATTAAAATTAATGAATTCTATTATTGTATTATTTAATATAATATTGTTGTACACAAATATTAATTAATTAAATATCATATTAATTAATATTTATAAATTAATTATAATATTATTAATATAGTATAGATATTAATTATCATATGATATAATATTATATATTAGGTCGATATGGTAGTTGACTAAGCTCAGTGCCACGTCGAAGTGTCCATACATATGCTATGAAAACAAACTTTGATGTCGTTATACAAAACATCTTTTTTTTAGTTAATGGCAGAAATCTTAAGTTTCAATTTTAATGTGTAAGAAATTTAAGTCTCAAAGTGTTAAAACCGAATATCATAGAACTATTTTATTGAATTTTCTTAATTTTAACAACAACTTAGCCTTTTGCCATACTAGATGGGTCTCGACTACTTGAGTTCTTTGTTTTTACAGATCTTGATCATTTTTTATGCTAAATGTAACTGAACATAAACTAAATCATGCTTTATTGTTTCTTTCCAACATTTTTGTAGTCACCTTCTTTTAACATTTTCACAATCTAGTTCTCGTACCTTCTTGTCAGAGTTTCTTTTGGTCATCTTTCTCGCTTCTGTGTCAAAATGTGTCTAAACCATCTAAATGATTTTCTTTCATTTTGGCATCTATTGGTACCACCCAATTTGTTTTTAATAACCTCATTACTTATGCTATCTTTCCTTATGTGATCACTCATCCATCTAAGTATCTTCATTTTTGTCACACCTTTTATACATGATAATTAATTGCCCAACACTCAGAACTATACAACATATTGGGTTTGATTCTTGTTCTATAATATTTACATTTCAACTTTAATAGTACCTTCTTTTCATATAGGATATTTGATGCACTTTTTCATTTAACCAACCTATATTAATTATATGCATAGCATCTTCATTAATTTTTTTATCACTTTGAAAACTAAACTTAGATATTTAAAACTTTCTTTATGAGAGGTGCAATGTGTGTCAATCTTAATTTCTATGTCATTTGAAGTAACCAAATGATCAAACTTGTATTCCATATATCTTATTTTTGTTCTACTAAATCAAAACCTTTGCTTTCTAATGTTTTCCTCTATAGTTTCAATTTCTTATCAACTTTTCTCTTAGACTCATCCACTAAGATAATGTCATTTGCAAATAACATACACCAAGATACTTTATCTTGAATATGTTTTGTTAATTCATGAATGACTAATATAAATAAACAAAGACTTAAAGTTTATCCCTGATGTAATCTAATATGACCTCAAAGATATTTATCATTCATTTATGGGTCCTAACACATGTTTGTGCACAATCATGCATGTCTCTTGTAAGATTGATGTATGTCAAGGGATACACTTTTTCTTTAAGTTTTCTAAATAATATTTCTTGACACCCTATTATAAGTTTTTTCTAGATTAATAAATACCATGTGATGGTTATCCTTTTTTTCTTTAAAATGCTTCATAAGATGTCTCAATAGATGAATAGCCTCATTAGTACATCTTCCTGACATTAATCTAAATTAGTTATATGTTGTACTCGATATTATCTCAATGTATGTTCAATAATTCTTTCTAGCATGAATCTAACTAGTATGACCATCGTGGAAGTAGATTCATACCCATTAATAGTTTACTCGCACACAAGTACACTCTTGCAATGCATCCAAGTACTCAATAAAGTATTTTCAACTCTATTTAATAAATCAACACATATATAATTATTTCAAAGCATTATCAAACACTTCATAATCTCATGCGTCCTTTATAAGCAATTAAAACTATCTCTAGCATGTATCCCGAGAGGTAACACATCCACCCACCTAAACCTTCTATATGGATGTAAATATCCAATACTTATCTTCTTAATCACCTTGATTTAGTTCTTAAATAATAATAAAAACAAGATATTAATATTCTCTTTGACTATGAATCCAATGGTTCAAACCGCCTCAAAATCTTGTTTTGCCATCCTCCCAATCTTAATGAAAGCACCAAATGATAAGAAACTTGAGCTGAGAGGATTCACGCACGCTTTACTGATTTTCTTACTCACACGCACATGATCAGCTACACGATGGATATGACTCACCAAAGTGATAAAGACCGACTCATTCGCCACCGATTAAAGATAAGAGAGAGATTTGAAGCAAATGCTGGAAACAACCGAATGAATTTTCTTAGACTTGATTCTATTTATACTAAGGAAAACTCCCTAAGGTAGGTTCAAGGCATATTAATTGCTATAAAGACTCTCCTAGGGAATAGACAATCACCTAGTAAAATGCTGGCTCAACTGTCTATGAGCTTGCTATAAAGACTTTCCTAGAAAATAGATAACCACCTAGTAAAATACTTATACAAGTTTAGCTATCTATGAGCTTGCTATAATTACTGTCTTGCTAAGGCCACTAAATGAACATTAAATTCAAATTGTTTATTCCCAAGATTAGCCAACTGGAACTATTGAATTTAAGAGATGTTGAGAATCTCCTAGTTGGCTCGAATTTGGCTTTATTCTTAAATGACCTCTTTCTGGAGTAAACAAACAACCTTGAGTTTGCTAAAGTCATTAATGCTCCATTCACCCAGCAATGTTTTGTGTTCGAACCAGATTGGGTTGCTGGTTCCACTTCAGGCACAAGTAAGAGGTCCCTGATAGCGACCAGTGAGCCCTTCTGACCATGTTAGATCATTAGTGCCTGGTCCTTCATCAACTGGTCATGGGGTTTGACTTAGATGGATTATGTCTTTAATATTACAACAATTTCTATTCTTGTTCTTGAGATGTGAGCTGATTAAAGCTTGATTCTGGGGTATTTTTAGTCTTGACGTCTGTATCATACTCCTGGGTTTGGTAAGGATTTGTCCTCAAATCCAATAGTTGGTGGTCTTCAATTTTCATACCAAGGTGATCTCTGATCAGCTGCTTGTGAAGAGTTTTCGCCAATGTTTGTTACAAAATTTTTCTACCAAGACACTTACATGACTCAAGACCTATTATACTTAACTACCAAAAGATACAACATAAGCAAATACCTACTATGGCTAGACTAGAGAAAACTATGACTAAAAAGTAAAATTATTTTACTCTATATACTATGTACTGAAAATGGTGGGGTTGCTCTTTGAGCTTCAATCTCCATTACGATGATTAAACTTTCACAGATTCATCTCGAGTGAATTCATTAGGCCTGCAACAATATCACGTGCCTAGACAAAAAATTGTATGATTGACTATATTGTATCCTCCAAAATAATAATGATATCTTTTGTAGCCAACTCTATCGTGGCCTTTCCTTCTTGGTTAAGGTTAGGAATAAACAAGCTCATCTTGAGTTGTGGACAAAGAGTTACACATGTACTTCAAATATATCATTTTCCACATGCAACAAGCGAAACTCCATAACAACACTTACTCTTGTTGTACAATCATTCGATGCAATATAGTATTCTTTATTCTTGAGCTTTAATAACAGAAAACCTACTTGGATTGCTTGCTTGTTATCAAGGTCTTTGATTAGATGGACCTCATCTTTAAACTCAAACTCAGACACCTTACTTGGAAACAAGAGGCTAAATTTTGCATTCTTTTGTTGACCTTCATTTTTTAGGGTAAGGTTGGAATCCAACTCCTTAAAGAGAGCATCACTGGTTTCATGATCAATGATAGTCTCTAGTTTCTCATTTACCTGATCCAATGTAGCAATTTTGTCACTTAGATTGAAACAAGAAGATCAAGTCTTTCTAGTGTGCAACTCTCTTTCCTGAAGTTTTGTTCCAGAGGAAAACAAGATTGTCCTTCCTTTCTTGCTCAAGAATAACAGGATTTGGCTTAGAATTCTAACTAGTGTTCTCCGGTTTCTTTTCATTTTACTATGGACTGAGTGATATGAGAGTGACTTTCTTTTTGTCTTTCATGAAAGAATAGGTATTGTTAAACCCATCATAGGTAGTCTTGCGGTCGAACTGCCATGACCACCTGAGTAGTAAGTGACACGCTTCTATGGGAACTACATCACATAGTACTTCATCTCCATAGTTCTTTCCAATGGAGAAGAAAATGCTAACCTACTTGATGATGTCAAACCCCTCTTAATTGTTTAACCAATGAATTTTGTATGGATGAGGATGATCTCGCACAATCAATTCAAGTTTTTACATGAACTTAGTTGAAGTCACATTTGTGTAGCTCTTGCTGTTTATGATGGCATTACAGACCTTGTTCTTGATAATATAGCAGGTGCAGAACAGGTTCTCTCGATATTCATGATAACATTTAGTTTGTAACTCCAGAGTTTCAATGACCAACATTTTGATATGGCATTGTAACTCATTAGCCAAAGTGGAGTTGTAGCAATGGCTGACTTGTTTAAAAGAGTCGTACCAAGTAGCAGATCAATGTGATTTTCAATACCATGAATTGGAGGCAAACCATCGGGAAGCTCATCATGAAACACATCGGTAAATTTCTTTAATAGCTTAGTGAGTAGAGGATGCTCCTGTGTTGGCAAGCCGGTGTCCATTCCCTTAGCTATAACCAAGTATACCATGTCAGCTTGTGCAATGGCTAGCTCAACCTCTCTTCTCGTGAGTACCAAACTTTCTTTAACCTCTCCTTAGTAGTTGATGTTTGAGAGAGATGTTGTGGTGTTAACAAGGCCAAAGTGATTTTCTTTTCATCCTTTGTAAATGTGTACGTATTTTGTAGCCATATGGATGGTTCGGCAGTAAAACTACCATAGTCGGCCCAATTGGAGATGACCTGCATTCATTGGAACAACGTCACATACAATAGAGTCCTGGTAAGTTTTACCAATGGATATTGGCACAATAACTTGCTGTTGAACCAAAATTTCTCCTTGATTGTTGAGCCAACACAACTTATAAGAATGTGGGTGAGCTATGGTGGGTAGGCTCAACTTCTTGATTAATTCTATGGAGGACATATTGGTACAGTTATCGCCATCGATAATGAGTGAGCAAACTTTACCAAGAATTGTGCAACGAGAATGAAATAGGTTCTTATGTTGCTCCTGTCCAGAAGTTCCCCTTCGTCTGGAACTTCAATACACCTTCAAAGGTATGTTCGTCCTCGCTGTCTAGTAATTGAAAAGACTCACATAGCACCATCACTTGCTTGTTAGGGAATTGGACATGATATGCCCGTAGACGAGACATTTAAAACATTTAATGTCACGACTTTGATGGTTAGCGCGATGGTTTTCGGCAACCACTTTTTCATTTCGGCCTGGTTTCGTTGCAGTAGTAGATTCGACTTTCTTGATTTCTTTGAAAGTGCTTGGTGTACTTGAGAAAGACTTGTTTTGGGTTGGCTTAAAAATGAGATATTTGAGGGAAGAGGTCCGTTTACATTGTTTTTCAACCTTAATGGCAAGATAAAAAACATCATCAACGAATGTATATGGTTGTAATTCCACAGTGTCATCTAAAGATATCTATGCGCTTGCTATAATTGTTGTTTTGGTAATTGCTAAGGCCACTAAATGAACATTAAATTCAAATTGTCTATCCCCAAGATTAGTCAATTGGAGTTGTTTAATTTAAGAGATGTTGATAATCTCTTAGCTGTCTCGAATGTGGTTTTATTCTTAAATGGCCTTGTGTTGGAGTAAACGAACAACCTTGAGTTTATTGAAGTCATTAATGCTCCATTCACCCAACAATGTTTTGTGTTCAAACCGGATTGGGTTGCTGATTTCACTTTGGGCACGAGTAAGAGGTTCTCGATAGCGATCGGTGAGCCCTTCTGACCAAGTTAGATCGTTAGTGCCTAATCTTTCATCAACTGGTCCCCGAAGTTCGACTTGGATGGATTATGTCCTCAACATTACAACAATTCCTATTCTTATTCTTGAGATGTGAGCTGATTAAAGCTTGATTGAAGGGTATTTTCAGTCTTGATGTCCGCATCATATCCCATGTATGTAAGCTAGGGAAGGTGAAGTAAATGAACTTATTGGCAAGCACTTTGTTTTCTCTACATGAGTGATTGACCTAAAGTTTCCACTCTGCGAAGTTAGGCCAATATTCTTCTTAGTAGCGAGTTGCATGAGTTACACGATTTCATCCAAACCGCCTCATGAAGTCATTTTCGGTAAGATCCTTCGCTCCGGGCCATCTTTAGTACAGTCATACTATCTCAAGCCTCACAATTACATATACTGATGTTTCGCAGGAAATCTTGCAGCCGTCGACCAGATCTCGGGTTAATCCAATGCAATCCACGATTCGAAATATCTGGGTGGGATGAAGAGACCATGGAAGAGTACCCAAACTCTCCTTTCACAACATTCTCCTGTTTTTCAGCACTTTGTTCAATCATTACATTAAAACTCTCCATTCACAACATTCTCCTGTGTTTCAGCACTTTGTTCAATCATTACATTAAAACTTTCCATTCACAACATTCTCCTGTTTTTCAGCACTTTGTTCAATCATTACATTATTTGTTTGAGAGCTTCTTACTACGAGTTGCAAGAATTTGTTTCGAACCAAGATAATAGACTAGTCATGGTTTTCATTTGGTGGGACAAGAGTAGGGTCACTTGAACATGCTTTAGAATGGAAAAAATCATGGTACGGAAATTATGTCTCGATGCAATGATCTCCTTTGATCGCCCTTAGACACCGGTTTTAAAGTGTTTAGGGGGGAGTTCATTGTTTTCTTAAAGAAAGGAAGAACCAAAAGACGGGGAGGCCAGCCTGTCATGCCTTCTGCTGGGGCAGGTAAAAGAAAGAGCCGCAAAAGAGTGGTCGTTCATCCAATTTTTCCTACCAAACGAGGAGAAAGAGAAGGAATAAAAGGATGGCATTAGGTACCGCGACAACAAGGATTAGCGGACTGCTTTTCTTATCGTCTGCCTCCTCTCGAGCTCACCTCCTCGCCCGTAGAAGAATGTCAGCCCGAGCCGAGTCCCTTGCTCCCGAGCTGGGCGACACCAGCAAACCCCTCAAGGTTGCTGCGCTCTGTGGCTCCCTACGCCGTGCTTCCTACAACCGTGGCCTCATTCGTGCCGGTAAATAAAACTCTCTCTCTCTCTCTCACTCTCTGGTAAGAAGATGGTCTAAATTTGTTGATTTTTGGTTTTTGAGCAATGGGTAGCGATCGAGATATGTGAAGAGTCGATACCTAGAATGCACATCGAGTATGTGGATATCGAGCCGCTTCCCTTCTTGAATACTGATCTTGAACTGGACAAGAAGTTCCCGCCCGAGGTGGAGACTTTTAGGAAGAAGATATTGGAAGCAGATAGCATTCTTTTTGCTTCCCTGAGTACAATTACTCTGTTACAGGTATGCTGGTATTTGATTTCGATTTGCTTGTGATTGTTTTAGGCCAATTTGACCCTTCTTGGTTGGTTTAGTTGTCTTTATGCGACGAAGAAGCCAATGATTTTAGTGGTAATCGTTTTCTTTGTGCCACTCTTTCTCTTTCCTAATGGCAATTTAGGTTCTTTTTTTTTTCCGACTTGTGATGGTATCTCTTGCATAAACTCCTATTTTGATCAACAAGATGGCATTGATGTTAATAGCCGGGCATCTTTACCTTTTTCCACTTGCCGGATCGGTTACTCTGTTCAGGAGTTGGATAAAAGAGTTGAGGGCCATAAAATTGTTACTAGTAAACAAAGGACTAGTGATAAAAAATAGTGAGATCTCCATCTTGAATTTATGAAGGATTCGGGTCTTTGTTTACTTTGATAATTCGGCAATTTCCCTCCTAGTGCCTTTCCTCCACAAGCTTATGTGGAAGCTGATTCTCTCTTTGGTACCAACCAACTTATGATGGAGGTACCAGGGGGGCCTCCATGAACTTGATTATGAAGGAGATTCTGAGAAGGGCTCTTCCACCAAGGAGGCCTCAATCTTTGTTGTGGTGGTGATGCTGCTGATGCACGTTTTTTGAGATCATGAGTGCATATAATCAGATGTGCAATCACAATGACAAGCATTTCCCTTCAAGCAAGGTATGAATGATGAGATGAGTGTTTTGTTCTGAGAGCTACTGAATCGATGCAAGTCGTTTTCAACTCCTACTCGATGAATTTTCTTCACTATTTCCTTCATTCACCTTGCGATCTTTTCTCTATGGGAGTGCCTGATGTCCTTGCCTTTCATGCCATATGTGGAGATAGGTATACATATTTAGGACGAGGGTCAGCTGTCTTCGAGATATATACCTACTCTAGATGCATCGGGACTTAGGGCTACTATCTATGGATGCGTTAGGCAGACGGATGCATACCTTTGTTCATGCATGGCAAGTAGTGGGAATTGTCTCCTAGCAAGACCACTATTGGCCAATTGTTGGTCTTTGTGGAGGCAGGGTGTTATTTTAGTCCCCATGACTTCTCATGAAGGAGGGCAGTAGGGGGACCTATAGCCAAGTCCCCTGAAGGTGGGATCTGCAATAGGCTGGTGAAGAGTCAGGTGGTTCAATCATCAATTAGATTAGGTTGGGGATCTTTCTTGTATTTCCCCCCCTTTATCCCCTTTTCTTTCTTGGTGGCTGTCAATGAAACTACCTGTCCTGTATAACGCATTCCATCCAAGGAATATTGCTCTTGTTAGTTGGATAGTATTGGCTCTTCATTCCTTTGGGAATACTCAGTTAATGCAGGTCAAACTTCAGTTTTCCTTGAAGTCCACTACTTGAGTTTCACATTTATGGGTCATAGCTTAGCCAAATCTTTGTAGTCCTTGTTCTTCGATGATTGACTCAATCTTAGCATTGATAGCCAATGTTGGCATTTGATTGTTTCTTGAGATGGATGTTGACTGGTGTTGGACACGACTTGATGTGATTGATTAGAACCAATGTTGTAAAAACCATATCGGTGCTCGTATCGCACTGGGCATCGATACGATTGTATCATACCGTATCGTATGGTACGGTACGATGTAATTTTTTTTAAATTAAAAAAATTAAAAAATTAAAATTAATGAACAAAACATGTATAACATAATGAATAAACATTCATACTATAACAAAAACATCTCCATAACAAGGCTACAATCATACGTAAATATAATTTCATATTCCATAATCCATAGAATCCATACCATTAAGCATTAACTATTAGGATCAGTGTTATCCGTATCGCACCTACATATCGTATCGTGGGCCACCACGATACGATACAACTAAGAGTATCGTAAAACAGAACTTATCGCTATGTATCTAAATCTTCAAAAAAAAATTTAATTTTTTTTTAAATTTTTTTTTGCAGGTTTCTGGCCTCTCTTCGCCTCTCTTCACTTCTCTCCAAGGCATCCTCCGATATGCTTGTTTGGGATTGCAAGCTGTATATGTAACATATAAATTCGTGTATAATTTCATTTATTGAATAAGAATAATTTATGAACAAATAAAAATTGTGACAAAATCATTTTCCTTTCTATTGCCAACTTTTAGGTATATTTCTGCTACCAGTTTCTAATTTCATGAAATCGCAAACAATGAAGAACAATTTGGTTGTCTCGATTCATTGAGTGGGCATTTCACAACTTAACTATTTTAGGGTTCACCTTACATCAGTGTTGTCTGACGCGTATCGTATCGTGTATCGCTGGGCTCCACGATACGGGCGTATCGTATCGTATCGTACTTTAATATTAAAATAATATAAAAATTAATTAAAAATCAATAAAAATTAGTAAAAAATCGAAAAAGAATCGAAAAAAATCAGGAAAAAATCAGGAAAAATCTGATAATTGCTTTAAATTCATATAATGTAAGTTTAGTACAGATTGAGCATTCAACATTGAACAATTGCATCCAAATTTACATATTTTGAATCCAAAAAATAAAATACAGACATAGTTTACAGTACACTACACTTACATATAATGTTACATTTTACAAATTGCAATCAGGATCATCAACTAAATAATCTTCATTTTCTCCTTGTTGCAGATCCTCATCATCATCAGCCACGCCCACACCTTCTTCTTCAAAATCAAATTCTTCATCTCCATAATGTTGTTGCGCTCCTTCCAAATTAATCCAGGCAACATCTTCTTTTGTTAGGAGGGCATTTTCTTCAGTGTCTTCTATAACCCAATCTTCTAATATATCAAAATTATCCAAACTTATTGGATCGAACTGACTTTCTTCTCTATTTACTTTTTTTAATTGCCTACGATACAAACAAAGATAAACAATTAGTAAGTAATATTAACAATTGAAAACTGAAGTTAAATAATATTGAATTGAAAATTTTAAAGTAATACAACATTACCTTTCACGAAGGCGCATGTTACAACGAATATAAACCAAATCATTAAGCCTTTTGTGTTCCAACCTGTTGCGCTTTTTTGTATGGATGTGTTCAAAAACACTCCAATTTCTTTCACAACTTGTTGCACTATAGGTTTGGCTTAAGACTCTGACTGCAAAATCTCTAAGGTTTGGATAATCACTTCCAAACCTGTTCCACCAAATATCTGTAAAAAAAATACAAACATTAGAGACATAATAATCCACAGTAATGTAAGATGCAACTTAAATATGAAAATAAACAATGTACCTGGACGCATCGTAGAGCGGTTGTGAATTGCAACAGGCAAACCCATCAAGTGAAGAGCATTATCATATATCTCCATCTCTCGATGTATCGCATCTGCTATGCTCTCATCAGGGACTAATCTATCGATACAATCAATGATTCCTCGATTAACCTCACCGTCCCTTTTGAAGGTTCCTGAGTACCTGAATGATGGGTTTAGATAATATGCTGCTACATGAATAGGCTGATGCAATTGTTTATTCCATCTACTATCAATTATTTTGCACACGGGCACATAATCTCTCTTTTTTCCATTAAAATTATTTTTGATGGCTTCTTTTGCCCTGTCCATGGCTTCATAAAGGTAGCCCATAGATGGTTTCTCCTCGCTATCAGCCAATCTCAAAACTTTCACTAAAGGACAAGTAATTTTCAATAATCTGACACATGCATTCCAAAATGAACTTCTAAAAACTGTTTCTGCAATCTCATTCAACTTTCTATTTCTTCTGTTTTGAGTCAACTCTACAAATTGTAAAGCTTGCTTCTGTCTCACAATACTTTGTACAGATAAGAAGTTTGTTGCGAATCGAGTTACAGCTGTGCGAAGAAGCTCTGCACCTTCTGTATATCTCCTCATCATACACAAAACAAATGCATGGTTGTAAATGAATTTTGTAATATCTTGGCAACACTCAGTTGCTGCCTTTATTTAATCCATCTCACCAATGTCCTCGAGGATGAGATCTAAACAATATAAATATCAGCTAACTCCTTCCCAGCTGCTTTGTAGTTAGCTGCATTATCTATAATCAATTGGACCACATTCTGTAGCCCAACCTCCTGTATAATCTTATCAAATTCTTCTTGTAGGATCTCTGCAGTGTGTCTCTCCTCTGACATGTCTAGAGATCTCAAAAACATGAGTCCTTTAGGACAATATACAAGAAAGTTTAGCAATGTCCTTCCTCGCCTATCGGTCCATCCATCTGCCATAATAGTGCATCCTGTTTCCTTCCACGACTGTCTCAAAGTCGAACAATATTGTTGCACTTCAATTACAGTCTTATCTAATATCTTCCCTCTCAACTTCTGATAAGAGGACATCTTATATCCTGGACCAATGTTTGCAATTGCATCTGCCATTGCTTGAAAATGAAAACTGTTTGCTGCATTAAATGGAATGCATGCATCATAAAACCATCTTCCTACTGCAAGGTCTGCCTGATCATGCAGTTGTTTTGAAGCCATAGCAGCACGAATTCCTGGTTGAGCACTAGGTGTAGTGGAAGGAGGAAAGAATGAACGTATGCTAGAAGAAGAAGCTCTTCCTCTACTCCTTCCTGAACTTCCTCTTCTACCATCTCCAAAGTCTTCAGCTGCAACCCTCTTTCCTCTAGTAGGTGCTCGTGAACTGCTACTACCAATCTCTGTTCGAGAATCTGAAGGCAAGCTATCAGTGAATCCAAATCCAGTGGCAGTAGCATCATCAGCTTCTTCATACATCTGAAAATCATCCTTTTGCTGTCTCCATTCTTGTATGTTCTCAATCATCTGCAGGCATTGCCATTTAATACCTTCTGGCAAACTTCTAACTCTGCCTGTGCATGGAGCAACTTCTTTCCTGGTTCCTGATAGGTAGTGTTTCAACCTTGAAATTCCACCACTAACTACCTTTTAACAAAATAAGCATATGATTTTTAACCTTGAACCCTCAACTGGTATACCCCACTGCCATGCCGGATCATCAGACTTTGAATGAGAGTTTCTACCACCCCTTCCTGTCATCTCAATGGAGTACTTTAATTCAAACAAAAACTTGAAAATAAAAGAACTTCGTAAATCCCCCAATCTTCAAATAACACTCAAATCGAGTGTCTCCCACTTCATGAATGCAATAAAAATCGTATACACACACTTAATAACTTCATATTTTGTCATTCAAAAAAAAAACTGAAATAACACAAAAAACAACAAATATAAAGGAAAAAAATGAAAAAAACATTAAAAATATACCAAAATCCGAGTTTGGAGGCTTACACGGGCACCGTAGGGCACAATTTTGGAGCTTTGAACACTAAGGAGGCGAAAATCGGCTCTTAGGGAGCTTGAGGAACCCAAGAAGAGAGAGGAAACCTGCGAAAAATCGCGGGTTTCAGTCGGCCCGGGACCCCGATACGGCCCGTATCGCACGATACGATGCGATACTGTGGGTTTCACGATACGGGCCCCCGTATCGTATCATGATGGCCCACGATATGATACGTATCACACCATATCGTACGATACGGTGCGATACGAATAACACTGCTTTATATGACTTCCATTGAGTTGAACATGATCAACGTGTGTGAGGCTTAACTCAGTCTGTGAAGTGAGAAATGGAGATCTTAGTTAAAAAGCTAGTCTCCACTAAGAGAAAAAGGGGATATCATCAGGTAACAATATCACATCCCTGAAGTGTCATAGACTCAATAATCAAAGAAATGGAGCTCATCGTTTTGCTCACATATGAAAATTAGCAAATATGACAACTACATGTACAAAGATAACAGTTTGTTAATTTTGATATATTAGATGAGTGGATTATGGAAGATAACAAAGAAAATGCACTCCTAACTGAAGAAGACATTGCATGGATTAATTTGAAAGGAGTGCAACAACATCATGAAGGAGATGAAGATTTTGATTTTGAAGCAGAAGGTGATGATAAACTTTGAATCTTCATCAAGGAGAAGATGAAGATTATTTAGTTAATGATCCTGATACAAATTTACAATATGCAAAATGTAAATGTATTTCATTTTTTGCTTCAAAATATGTAAATTTGGATGCAATTGTTCAATGTTGAATGCTCAATATGTATAAAACTTTGCATTATATGAATTCAAAGCAATTACCAGATTTTTCTTGATTTTTTTTGGATTTTTACTAATTTTTCCTAATTTTTAAAATATTTTTCTATTTTTAATATTAAAGTACTATATGCTATGCTATGATATGATACGCTCGTATCGTGGAGCTATACACGCTACGATACGCGTCAGACAATACTGATTAGGATCATAATCATCAAAGTTACAAGTGCAACTTACAATCATCAAAGATGAGAATGTTAGAAAGTTACAAATAAAAGTTAAAACAAATTACAATCACCCACGATGTAGATCATAATTAACAAAAACATTATAATCAACATAGTCAGGATCACCACCATCACCATCATCATCATCATCATCATAATCTCCTCCCTCTTCTTCCTCCATAATAGGATCTGTCCATCCGACACCTTCGGCTTCATTTTCATCGTCTCTAACTCTAACTTCTACTTCGGCTTGGAGTGTCCTCCAATTTTTAACTTCTAAAATGATAGGGGGCTCCTCCTCTTAGACCTAATCGTTAAGAATATCAACATTTTCATAACTCAACGGTCATATGGCACCTTTCTTGTCCTTGCATCTTTTTGCATTTACCTGTAAAGAAAGAATATTCAAATTATAAAGAATATCAAATGCAATATAGTCACATCAAGCATTCATTATTAATAAGATTAAGAAAGAAGTCAAGATCTAGGCAACAACAAACAATATATATTTTCTAATTATTACCTTTACCTTAACTTCATGTTATAAGCAATGTATACCAAATCACGTAGTCGTGCATGCTCTAGTCTATTTTGCTTTTTCATGTGAATGCATTCGAAAAAGCTCCAATTCCTCTTGTACCCACTCGAACTACATGTTTGGCTCAATATATATTGAGCAAACCTAGCCAAATTCGGTGTATCTATACCAAAATGAGCACACCATTCATCTGAAATAAAACACAATAATGATTAATAAGAAACACATGGAGTCAATCGATTAATAAGAAACACATGGAGTCAATCAATTAATAACTTAAATGAATATTAATAAAAACACAATAACTGGTTGCATCTGGGAGGGAAGTTGGATTGCAATTGGCCTTCCAAAATCTCCAACATTATGTATATACTTGCTTAACTCTAAATGAATATTACAACGAGTAGATAATCTTCAACAAGGTCAATTGCATTTAAGATATCATTTTTCACTTCTTCATCCTCTATAAAGTTAGGAGAAAATCGAATAGAAGGATTAAGGAAATATGTAGCAGCATGCAAATCATGATGCATTTGGCGGTTCCAACATGCATCATCTTCTAAACTTTCTTTAGAAGTGATCGCTTGCGGTCAAGGTTTGCTTGTATTTCTAATTTGGCCTTATCTATAGCATTATATATATATATATATATATATATATATATATATATATATATATATATAAAAGACATAGCAGGTCTATCTTCACTATCCACCATCCTCATTATCTTAACTAAAGGTACAATCATCCTAAAAAATTTGCTGCAACTTTCCCAAAAATCAGCATTAAAAATAACATCTATCATAAGAATCCCCTCCCTCTTTCTAGACCAACTAATAGAGCCCCATTCATCGGATGCAAACAATTTTTTCAATGCATTTTTATGTATGACAAGACTTTGCGCAGTAATAACATTTATAGCAAATCTTGTCAATGAAGCCTAATCAATTCCCTTCAAACTGTATGAATTCACATCAAATGCAATACAGAAGAATGATTATAAATAAACTTTATAATATTTCTGCATGCATCTATAGTTCCTCTTATTTCATCCATTGCACTCAAATCTTTAAGCATTAAGTCTATGCAATGTGCAACACATGGAGTTCATACTAAGGATGGATGGTTTGCCTAAGCATCTTTCCATCTGCTCTAAAATTTTCAGCATTATCAATAATGAATTGAACAACATTTGAAACACCGACTTTCTCAACAACTTTCTCAAAAATAGGGAATAAATTATCTGTAGTTTTATCAATATGAGACAAATCATATGATTTCAAAAATAATGTGCCTTTGGGACAATATACTAGAAAGTTTACCAAAGACCTATGCTGATCATTTGTCCAACCATCAGCCATAATAGAACATCCTGTATCCTTCCACGACTCCCTAAATTCAAAATTCTATGCATTAACAATATCAACCCATTTCTGCAATAATGTGTCCCTCAAAGCATGATAAGTAGGGACTCTGTAACCCGATCCTACACTGGTAATAACATCCATCATATTTTGAAAAGAAAATGAGTTTGCAACATTGAAAGGGAGGTAACTTTTATAAAAAAATTCAGCAAACTTTAAATATACTTTTTCAATTACCTCCTTTGAAGCCATAACTGATCTAATGCCTTGCTGAGTTCCAGGAGTCGTACGTGGGAAAAAAATAAAGGCATCGTACTAAGGACACTATCTCCTCTGGCTCCTCCTCTATTACCCCTCGTAGGCATCGGGCGAGTATGAGCTCTTACAGTAGAACAAGAGCCAACTCCACTGCTACTACCACCAAAACCTATATTTTTTTCCTTTTCTCACCTTCTCCTCTCCTCTCCTCTTCAGCCATCTCAGGTGCACTATAGAATTCATCACCACCATGACCATACATCCCCTGAGCAGTAGTATCTTCAAATGGTTGAGACATATCCCAACCGCTTATTTCTGCACTCTCTCACCCTTAATCTCTTCTTCTCCTTCGAAGCCTCCAATGCGTGTTTAATCTCATACTTCATTGTTTTGGGAACCCGATGAATTCACTAACATCCTTTTTGGTTCCCATAAGGTGATGTTTCATATGAGAAATACCACCATGTTTTACAACATTGCAAAACATGCACTTGTTCACAAGCCTATTGCCTTCGTACACTAGAATGCAATATTTTCAAGCCGGATCGACTCGATCAGAAGCTATTAAGACAAGAATGGACAATAAAAAGGAAGAAGAAGACTTTTTAGAGGTTAAGAATCATAGAATCTATAAAACCCCAAATTTTTAAAGTGAAAAATCAGGTAGAATTCTAAAGGAAAGAAGTATGACACGAATTTGACAAAAACCCTAGAGACGGGGAGTTGGATTGGGTGAAATACTTGAGAATCTTGTGAATAAACCACGAAATCAAGAAGAAGAAGGTAAAAAGAGGATTTGGAAGCAAGAAAATGACGTGAAAAAGAGTTTGGAAAGAAGCATAAATGAAATCCACAAGTTTCGGATTTCTGGAATTTATAACATAAAAATCGACATCGACTCCTACGATACGAGGCATATCGTACGATATGGCACGATAAATTGCGATAAGCGATATGTGCCCCTGTATCATACCGTATCTTCATACGATACGCGATAAAATTATATCGTGTCATACGATACGATTTTTATAACATTGGTTAAAACATCATGAGACTGCTCCATCAGGATGTGGGCACTCTAATAAATGTAGTTGCCTCATTATTTCGAGCATGCTGCTTCGAATGATGGCCCTTTCATGCCATCTTTTTATAACCCTTGAGTGCTTCACCCTTCTCATCTATTTATAATATTTTAGATTGAAACCCTGACATCATTAAAGAAACATAAGTTCCAAATGTAACAATCATAACATTGTTAATAAAAGAAAAACTTTAGATCTTCATCCTTGGCATGATTGTGCATTACCATACTAGCCTTCCTTTTTACTATCCTCTTGCCGTTCTTCCTTCTCCACTGCATAAATTATGGTGATTTTTTTATGGTGGCACAACTAATGGGACATGAATAACACTCCTGTCTTGTCTTGTTGAGATGATGCTTGACTGGGAGATTCCACCATAAAGAACATAACCACGGTAGATGTATCTGAGAACTAATATATTTTGTTCAAGAATGGTGCAACAGTCCTAGATTGGGTCCTTGTTAGAAGGGTCTGATGGTAAATTGGTTTTGGCATGTAAAAAGTACTGAATAACACTCAATTTTGATAAAGTCTCGTTCCTGGTGATTTCATGAGAAAATGAAAGAGAAGGGGTTACAAAGGGTTTGGGAGAGGTATAGGGTTAGAAAAGAGACCTTGTAGTGTTTTGGGACTTTATCTAGAAAACATGGGATTCGGTTGATACAATATGTCCTGTATATCATATGAAACTATTCAGTACATCATCGACACGGGCTGACAGGACTCGTTAAATTTGCAAACTATCAAATAATGATATTCTGCAACATTCTTTGGAGCTTCATTTGGATACCTCTTCAAATGTCCAACCACCTTAAGATGTCAGTCTAATTGTCTTCTGGTACGATACCTACTTTATTTATAATAGTCTCATTAGGGATCAAGCTGTTCTTTATATATTCACATATGTACTTCAACTTGTTCATATTTGACACTATCTTCTTCTGCACATATTGATTGACGACTGTCTAACATTCAACACCATAAAGCATTGTGGCATTACTTTATAATATGACTTTTATAATGCATCTCTTCATTTTCGTATTCAACACCAAAAAGCATTGTGGCATTACTTTATAATATTTAACTTTTATAATGCATCTCTTCATTTTCGTTGAATAAATTGATGCCTCTATCAATTCTCTCATCTTGATACTATATTGGCCCTAAGTATTTAAATTTTTCTTTCTCTAAAGTACAAGGCGCACCAATTTTAACTTCTAAAGTGTTGAACTTGTGTTTGATATATGCAGTCTTTGTTGCGTGAAATCCTAGGTCTCGTTTTATTGCGTGAGAAGTTTAAGTTCTAAAGTGTCAAAACCGAATACCACAATATATATTTTTATATTTTTTTCCTATAAACAAATCCCTGTAAAGCAAGTCATTCCTGGCATTTGAGTAAGAAGTTACATTGCAATTAACCTCCCAAAGTTTCCCACACTAAGGATTGTAGCTATAAGTTCCAATCTGAATGTCATGCTTCATATTGTCATCTTGGTTAAGATAAATTGCATTTAATATGTCCTTCTTATCTCATCCTCCTTGTAAGTACGAGAGAATTTAATGGCAGACACAACATATAAATCATGATTCTTATGCTTGTCTCATCTATTGATATCAAATAGGTTTATAAGTTCTCTTTTCCTTATCTAAGTTTCATCTTATCTGTTCTATTGCGCTATATATAGGCATGGTCGACCGGTCCTTAATATCCACCATTTGAATCACTTTTTCCAATGGCACAGTCATCTTTAAGAACTTGCAAAACTTCTCCCAAAAGCTGCTCTTGAAAAATTATGTCAACTAATCTTCTTTCTCAACCATTCTGGTGGAGCCCATTCATTATAAGTAAACAATGACCAATGTATTTTGATGCATGATGAGAATTAAGACACTATTACATTAGTAGCAAACCTTGTGAATACAAGTCAAAATAATTATCGTCTTCTAGTGTAAGACCTCATTAAATATAAGAGAAATGAATGATTATAAATAAAATTTGTGATCTTTCTCTAATTAGTAATGGCACCACTAACCTCATTCATCTTATTGTCCCCTGGCATCAAGTCTATACATTGTGTAACACAGAGTTCACACTATAGATAGATAGTTCTTCTTAAGTATCTTACCTGCCACTTTATAATTTGTAGCATTATTAGTAATGAATAGAACTACATTTTTTTAGGCCTACACCTATCACAATCTTGTACAAAATAGAGCAAATCTTTTGTATTTTTCTCCACGTTTGTTAAACCATAGGATCTCAAAGATAATGTTTGTTTTGGACAATAAACCAAAAAATTCACCAAATTTCTACCTTGTTAACATGTCATAGGATTGTTGGGCCTTTAGGGCCCAACAGTACAACCTTGAGGGCCAGCAAGGCCATTTGGGACTGCCCCTTGAGGGCCAGGTGCTCCCAACAGTTGCATTACTAACCGTTGGGACATCCCAATGGCTAGTAATGTAGTTGTTGGGAGCAGTTGCTCCCTTGCTCCCATTCATCAAGTGTAATAAATCCTAATCCTTTATAAATAGAGGATGTTGTGAATGAAATAAATTAGCTTTTCGTGTGCTCACTTGACTTATTTGGTATTGTATCTATTCACTTTGGCTTATGCATCAAGTATTTGGTGATTTAACTTATAGAAGATCTTGTGTAACCATTTGTGTTTGGCTTTGTGGATATTATCAGTTATATCGTAGTGCTATTCTTACAAGGTATCAGAGTCGGGACGGTACGTTTAGAGTTGCATTGAGATTTATTTCAACTGTGAGAAGATTCTTAAAATTGGGCATTATTTGGCTATATTGAAGAAATCAATGTATTCTTCATATTTCTTGTTGTTGTTGAGAAAATGGAAGAAAAAAGTGAAACATTTCGCTGTTTGTTGTTTTTTAAAATTTTGTCTAAGTTGGGTACGTACTGTAGGCGTAAAAATTTCCACTCTTGGTTTTTAAGACCGAAAATGGACCTTTTCGCTCCTAAGTTCGTTTCTAAGGGCGTGCCAGCTAGCTTGCTCAAGCTAGCGAAGATTTTTGAAATGTTCTGACTTTTTCTAGCGATTTGTGGGTAAGCGGGATCTTTTCGTTTAAACCTTCTTGAACCGATGCTCAAGGATCAGTTTAAACGCTTAAAACTTCATTTTACAAAACTTTGCAATATCAGTGTTTCGAAGAAGTCGATGTACGCCTAGTTTGCAAGTTTTATTGCGACTTTGGACGAACCTAAGTCTTTTAGATTTTTAACTATTTAGGCCTGATGTGTGTGCATATGTGGCCTATTTTCAACATGGTTTGTGCGTAGATTCGGGGCGCTTTTGAAAAGCTAACGAATGCAAAGATACACAAATATTTTCGGATTTTTGAGATGATGATGTGAGCTAGGCTCGAATTGAAAACACAACTCACACAACTTAATGTAAATACTCGAAATTGAAGTGCAACTCACGCAGCTTAATATAAATACCCGAAATGTAAAGCAACTCACACGACTTAACATAAATCCACACAAAGGGAAATGCAACTCGACGTGAAGTAAACTCACACAACTTGAAAATATATAAATATGTTATATCCTAAGAGCGACAAGGCTCAATGTGTGTGAGAGTGGAGAGCGGAAAGGCTCGAATGCTTTTGTGTGCTTTTCGTGTGAAATTGAAATGACAACTCACACAACTTTCACTAAAGTAAATACCCGAATGAAAATATATACTTTAGCTTAAGAGCGGAAAAGCTCAATGCACGTGTGTGTAAGTGTGAAATTTAAACGACAACTCACACGACTTTCATAAAGTAAATACCCAAAGGGAAATATATACTTTAGCTTAAGAGCGGAAAGGCTCAATACGTGTGTGTAAGTGTGAAATTTAAATGACAAACTCACACGACTTTAACTACCCGAATTGAATTGCAACTCACACAGCTTTCACTAAAGTAAATACCCGAATTGAAATATATACTTTAGCTTAAGAGCGGAAAGACTCAATGTGTGTGCAATCGTGTGCAATATAAGAGCGGAAAGGCTCAAGTGCACGTGGGTGTCCTTTGTGTGCAATTAAGAGCGAGAAGGCTCAAGTGCATGTGTGTGGATATGTTTCAAGCACAAATATTATATTTCGGGGGGAGACTTCGCTCCATTACTACAACCCCGTATCGAATTGAATTTAATCTTAAATGAGTAAGGTAAAAACCAAACTTAAACAAACACTTACACGTAGTCGGCTTTGCCTCTCAAGTTGCTCTGGTCCGTCCTCCTTGGCAGCCACGAGATAGGTCTCCCTAGGTGGGTCTAAACGTGAGAGTTTAGGTTTGGGTTCACTTGGGGGCAGCCAAGTGCTTTATAGTTTGGGATGGGCTGGGTTCGGTCCTAGGCTTTTAGGTTAGGTAAGTCCTAACTAGATGAGGTCGGGTTGGGATGTGGGGGTGTGTTTGGTCAAGTGGGATAGGAGCTAGGTGGGTCACGGCAAAGGGGTGCGGGGTGTTGGTGTAGGGTGCTGGCTGGAAGTGGGGTATGGCTAGTGTGCGGCAGGCGCTAGGGAAATGGCTGGGGCACGGGACTGGTATGGCAAGCGCTAGGGTATGGCAGGCAGAGGGTGCGGGAGCTGGGTGTGGTTGTGGCAGGCAGAGGGTGCGGGAGTTGGGTGCTGGCGCTGCAAGGCGCGACAGGAGAGGGATTCGGCTGGGAGCGTGGGATGTGGCACGCAGGGGCAATAGGGTGTGCCGGTGGCAAGGTGCGGTGCTGAGTGTGGGTCGACGGGTAAGTGACAACAGGGTGGCTGACTAGGGGCAGGTGTTGGGAGCTGGGTGCTGGCGTGTGGCTGGGGCACTGCACAAGGTGCAGGCCGGGGCACTGCACAAGGTGCAAGCCAGGGAGTTAGGCGTTGCTGAGGTGCAGGCCGGGGGGTTGTGAGGCGAGGTGTAGCGGACTGGGGTTCGGTTGGGAGCTGGGTGAAGGTGGCAGGCTGGTGGTAGTGGAGTGGGGTAAGCAGCTGGGCACAAACCGAGTGCAAGGAGCACTCGGTTAGAACGTTTAGGCTAGGTTTAGTTTAGGTCGGTTTAGGGTGGCTGGGCTAGGTTTAGTTTAGGTCTGTTAGGGGTGGCTGGGCTAGGTATAAGTGGGTCGGTTTAGGGGTTATGGGTGAAGGCGGTTGGGACAAATGGGCTAGTTTAGGGTGAAGTTTGATGGGGTCGGTTTAGGGTGAGAGTGGTCCAGCTAGGGGGTAAAATGGAGTCGGTTTGGGGCATGTAGGCTAAGTCTAGGCTAGTTTGGGGTTAGGTTTAGAGACCTACCTCTTGGAGCCGGTCCACCATGTGTAGCCCATGCCTTGATCCAAGCCCGCGCCATTCTTCATGTTGGTGCAACCCTAGGTTAGGTCCAACTCACATGGCTTGAGCCCATTTCTCCTTTGGCTAAGCCCACATGGCTAACCCACTTGACAAAGTCAAGCCCACCAATCTTCTCTCTCTTACTTTATGCTCTCTCTCCCAAGCCTCCCACTTGAAATTCACATGAACTTTCATCCACCCCTCATCTCTATTTATAGGCAAGGGGGTGGGTCTTGGGTTTGAATCTTGGATTTGGTTTTTATGATCCAAATCCAATCCAAACAATATTTGGGTCTGGATCTGGATATTTATGTCCAGATCCAATCCAAATTCTTGTTTCTTCAGTCCTTCTTGGCGTTTCGAGAAGGACGGTTTTCATGGGCCCTAGCTTCATCAATGCTCCGTCTTGGGCTGGGTTTTCCCTAACCTTTTCGTCCGATCTCCTTCTCACCTTCTGGATTTTGTTTCGTCTGATTTCTGGAATTTCAAGCTTGGGCTTGGATTTCTGATGGTTTTGCTTGGTGCTTTGGCTTTGTATTTCATGTTCTAGGGCTGAAGTTTGCTTCTGGCCTGAGCTCTTCTTTTGCTTTTTGGTTCTGCTTTCATTAGGCTGGACTGAATTCTGGGCTTTTGACCTGCTTTTTAGAGCTGCTTTTCGATCAGGCTCCACTTGCTTGCTTTGGCTGCTTTAAAAGATGGGGACTTGGCCCGATTTTAAGAAACCTATATTTCGAAAGGGTTTTTGACAAAAGTTTAAAGCTTTGGAACTCCTGGGTTTTCGAAAGTTCAAAATTGGTTTTTGAAATGGTTTTGCAAACCAGGCGGTTTTGGAAATCATTTGATTTTGGGGTGTTTACACGTACCATGAAAAAATATTTTATTTTTAAAGACTATTAGGACTATATTAATGGTACGATCAAGGAGCCTAGAGGATGAGTTTCTCAAGATGCAAGAGAAATACAAATAAGAATTAAAAAAATAGGAGAAATACAATACCAAAATCACATGGATTATTGGGAAAAATGTATATGAAAAACTCCATACCCGAATTAGCATGCTTGATAATGCTTATGAGACTTGGGAATACCTTAGAAAAATTCATTCTCAAAACAATTTTGTTTTTAAAATAAATTTAATGAAAAAGATGATAATAGTCAAACAAGGTTCCACGAGCATTAATGAATATCACAATGAGTTTTAGGATCTATGGAACCAACTTAGGAGTTTTAACAAATTTGAAAAACTTTAAAGTATAGATGAGTTTCAAGAATATCTTGATAATTAATATTTCTTCTTGTTTATATGGGGATTATGAGATGAATCGGAGAACATAAGATCGAATTTGATGCATATAAAATCGAGACTCAAAAGCTATGAGATATTAGCTGATTTAGTTACGAAAGAAACTAGATTTAGAAATATAAGAGATAACAAGGAAGCGGTTCTTGCCACATCTAGATCCAAAAGTTATTTCAAGACATACAAACCTCCATACGCCAAAAATAGTGAAAAAATGAATAATTCAAGGGTAATGTAACGCGTTGACGAAACAAGAGTATGATTTGCCATTATTGCAAGGAGATTGGTCATATCAAAACCATGTATCCTTTCTTGTTGAGAAAGTTTTATCAAGTGGCTGCCTATGTTGCATGGATACGGGTACGAGGTGTAGACACCCAAAATTTTCTTTTAAAATTCTTACCTTTTTAGGAAAGTGGCCATTTTGGCAAATTTTGGGGTTTTTGAACGAAAAAGGCACTAAACGAGTTTGTTTTGGTACCAAAATTTTATGGAAGCTTTAAAATGATGAAAGAATGCTTTCCGTTCTGAAAGTTTTGAGTTTTGACAAAATTTGGAAAAATGACGATTTTGCCCTTAGTACTGGAAAAACAGGATTTCGTTTCCCTAAAAGATTTATTACGAAAAGTATGTTGAAAGCTTTCCTCTTCAAAAGAAAAAGGCATTGAAAAGACAAGTTGACACCTAAAAAAGAAGGTGGACGCCCAAAAGGGAAAACGGGCATCAAAAAGGGAAAGTGAGCTTCCTAGAAAGAAAAGCTCACATTTGGAAAGAAATCAATTTCTAGAGGGTAAGGTCGGTATTATCAAAAGAAAGGAAAGGTGGAAGCAAGAACAAAAGCCTCCAAAAATGAAGGTTTGGTATCGAACACCTTTCGTAACGTGTCCATGTTACACTTGGGTGTCAAGGTAATTAGTGTGGATATGCATCAGTTTGCATCGTCATTTGTTACATTATGATAAGAATAATGCTAATGTTCCAACGTTCATGGAGTAAATCTCGAGAACATGATGGCTGGTTTACAAATTCGTAACATAGGCCCAATTAATACTTTCAAAATATGTGGGGTATGGAACATGGATTTCTTTAACCACTTTTACTGCAAGTGTGCAGATAAAAGAGAGATTGTACACAAGTCTTCAACTCTGTTATCGAGGAAACTGAATGTCAAAAGGAACAAAATCCATCCCTGATTGAGATGCAGGGAAAGGAGAAGAACTCGGAAGATGGAGAAGGTGATCCCAGTTAAGCACCTAGTGTTCATTCTGATGATAGGAAACCACCGATCTCCAAGGATGGTGATAAATTCAGTTTTGAGGCACCTCTAACCGACAAAGAAATTAAGAAAACTAATTGCAGATTATTTAGAAACTGAAAACACAGCAGCGAAGGCTCAAGAGTCACTAGCTCGCACTGAAGGTGAAGTTAGACAGGAGCTGTCAGAAACTTTACAAGAGCGTGATCTGGATGTTGCAGTAGCAGATGAAATACAAACATTTGTTAAATAATAGGAGGAAGTGCTTAATGGTTTGGAGGCCGAAAATGCTCTGTTATTGGAGCAGCTTGATGGTGCTGAGGTCAGCCTTCCAGGCCTGTTTAAGTGGATAAAAAGTCAGGTGCTGGAAAGTATTTGAAATCTTCTCATCCTGTAAGGAGTCATCATGGTAAAGTGCTGGAAGGAGCTAGCGGTTTTCTTTGTTTTGAAGCTTACCAATGAAGTCGACAAAGAAGCACTGAAGGACAGCGCAACAAAAGATTCATCACAGCAACGATAATGACGGCGTTCTGCCACAACAGTTAAAACCGGAAGATGCAGATAGTGTGCGTGGCACAACAAAAGAAGAAGAGACGTTCCATTGTGATGATCACCCTTGTGAACCGCTTCTCAACAGCCTTCAACGACTCCCAGGTGCTGCACGGGGCATCAACCAACGAGCATCAAGAGGTTCAGTCCGAAAATTTAGAGAAATAGAGAGAGAGAGAAAGGAAGAGAAGAAGGAGAAGAAGGAAGTCCGGCCTGGTTCCAACGTCCGACGATCGTCCGACGAAGTGCTCCTACGTCTCCTCTCACTCACACAGGTTGGAATTCTTACACAAATTGGTTTTAATTCATGAGAATCTGAAAAAGCACAGATTCTGGAAATTTGTACGTGAATCAAGGCCTTGAGCCCATGTTCTTCATTTATATCGATACAAACATGCATGATTCCTTCATGAACGGAATTAAAATCCATGTGATGATTTCCATGCATCATTAAGACTGATACAGGTTGAATTTCGTTTTAGAATCACGTTAGAAACTTTCTGAAATTTTCTGCAAACTTGGTTTCTGAAACTGTCCGTGCACACGCGTCTGATCACGGAATTTTTATAGACAAACGGATAAGCCAATTGCTTCGAAATTTTGCATTAATAATCTAGACATATCAGACGTTCTTAGATAAAATTTTGAGGAATTTTTATGAACTGTTGCCTAGCCAATTAGATCCGTGAAGTTTATACAAAATCCAGATTGCGTTTTACAGAAACAAAACGTTCAGTAACAGACCTCTGTTCTTTTGCCCATATCTCTTCAACCACTAAATGAAATTGGATGAAATTTGATCCTTTGGAAACCTAACATCCGTATCTTTCTAACACAACAAATTTTATCGAAATTGGATGACTGAGTGCTGAGATATTGCTGTTTTTCTGAGCTTCTGATTCACAGAAACAGGGCTGTTCCAAATTTTATAACAGTTTCTGATTCTGTATTTAATTCTCAGAAAAAAAAGAACAAAATTATAAAATAAAAATATATTCTGATTCTACACACACGTGTCTCTATTCTGTAAAAGTTTTAGAATTTTTGGAGAATCAGAAGTATTTTTAAAAATTCGAAGAACAGGTCTTTGGAACTGAACAGATTCTGCAACTTTCAGAATCTGAAAATTTTCAGAAATCAAGAACTTAAACACAAATCTGAAACTATTGAAAAATCTGGTTTTTCCTTTCTCGAATTAACGGATTCAAACAAATTTCAAGCGTCTAGGCTGACCCTTGAGCGCCGGTTCAAGAAGGCCTAAGTCGAAAAGATCTCACTTGTCCACAATCGTTCTTAGAAGTCAGAAAATCAGAATTTGTTAGTTTTGATAAACTAACTGGCACACTCGCGCAACCTGACGTAGTTCGAGGGTTTGATTTCGGATCCCACGATTTGAAATAAAATCACGTCTACACGAGGTACACATCTTTTTAAAAACTAAGGTACGGGTATTTCACTATTAAAAAATATAATAAAAGATAAATTTACATAAATAAATATAAACACAATACCAACTACAAAGTATATCATATGAAAACAAGAAAGTTTCGTTCAATAACATTTTCAACTGTGTACATGTAACTTTTATATTAAAATTTAGACTCTAAACACAATATCTTTGAACCAAAATACATTAAGCTTCAAACTCCATTAGTCTCGATCTTAGTATTTCCTTCTATGTAAAAAGGATTGCTTCCATATTTGGTTCATCAAGAGACAATGATGCAACTTCAATAGTTATTGATCTCTCAAATGGATCTCAATCATCTCGACCAACATCCCACATTTTTGTCTCACCTTCCTCGTAATCCTTATTCTTTCTTGAAAGAAGACGAAGGTTTTACAAATAAAAAATTAAACCTTCATGCCTTTGAGGCTTCAACTTATTTCTTTTATAAAATGGATTAATGAATATGTGCTCTAATTTCTTTCATAACATAAGGACGAGCATGGTTGTGAAAGAAGCTTTAAAGTGATCGTTTGAAGCTTGAAAATTGATGATCCATGAATAACCCATTATTCCTTTTGGGATAAACTCTATTTATTTTCCAATCAATCGAATTGTCGAAGCTCTTCTTCATTGCTTGATAATTTGATAAATTCTTTTGTCACTTCTAGCCTTGCTCCCATTCATCAAGTGTAATAAATCCTAATCCTCTTCTATAAATAGAGGATATTGTGCATGAAATAAATTAGCTTTTTGTGTGCTCACTTGACTTGTTTGGTACTCTATCTATTCGGTTTGGCTTGTGCTCCAAGTGTTTGGTGATTTGACTTATAAAAGATCTTGTGTGATCATTGGTGTTTGACTTTGTGGACATTATCGGCTATATCATAGTGCTATTCTTGCATATCCATCAACCAAAATGGAATATCCTGTAGGCTTACAAAACTCCTTCAATTTGCTTATCCATTATTTTACATTTTCATTCTATACTATACTGGCTATGGCATCGACCGTGCTTGAAAGGAATTCTACACATTTGAGATTAACTCCTTCGATTACCTTGATCTAATGCTTGGTTCAAATGCACAACCCATTCGCATTAAAAAAAATTTACCAATGTACTTCTGCCCCCTAACCCTTCCACGGCTAGAAGGGGCTTTTGTAAGTATTGAACTCACTATTGTGTGTGCCAACAACTATAGCTTAGCCTTCTCTCTATGCTTCCTCGGCTGCCTAGGTCCTCCATTTCATCCTCTTTGATGTTATCGAGTCCAACTTCTCCATACATCTCATGTGAAGTTTCCTCCCACTCCTCCCCTCTTATTTCTCTTTGATTCTTTTGCGTGTTTTCCCTCTTTTATTTCTCCTATAACTTGTCTCATCTCTTTTTTTGACTTCCTCGGGCACATGCATACATGCCTTGGTATCTTTGTTGGTCCTGGCAAGGTGGTGCCTGATGCTGGGAAATGTCCCATATTTAATCTGCTCACAATAGTTGCACCTTTTCACAAATTGATTATCTTTATATGTACGTACAGAAAGACCCCGAGCAGGATCTCTTTCGGAAGCCACAGATTCTGGTAGTTTTGAGGGTAAAACAACAAAAAAAGTGGTTTTGGGGAGAGGACAAACTAAAAAGCGGGTTTAGGTTGTCTTAGAAGCTTAATTCTTATAAAATTGAAAATCTCAAGGTGATTTAGGTACCAAATCACAAAAATAAGGTTAAAAAATGGTTTAAGGAAGAAAGAGAGTTCGAAAACGAGCTCTCTTTTATGTTTGAGTGGCTTAAAACTCCCCCTCTAGAGACATATTCTTTTCAAAAAATCACGTCTACTTTGTATGAGTTGATTGTGTCACATGATATGGAGTGATACAGAGTGTCATGCTAAAGGGCTAATATGGCTCGATGTCCTACCAAATATGATTTTTGGGGCTGTACCGTATCAGCCCTTGGTCTATCTATGATAAACTCGTATCATATTAGATGATACAATAGGAGTCTTATAACATTGGCCCATGCAACAATTACAAATTCTTTGCTTCACACATGAATCAAATGATAGTCCATCTTAACATGCTTTGTTCAATCTTAAAAAGTGGTGCTATTCACAATGTATATTAACATTTTGTTATTGTGAAACATGGCTAAAGTCTTAGTGAGTGTAACATCGATATAAATGAGAAGCCACCTTATCACAGAATGCTATTCCTTGACGAATAATTTATCTGCAATGGCTGATGTATGAAGAACTGGTAGGTATTGACATCCATCATGTCTTGGTGGTAGGTGGCAATTTATGGTTTCTTCACCAAATTATCTTGGTGATGTATATGATTTTCTTTATATCTTATATTGAAACATATTTTTAAAACGCAATTCATTCACAGTGAAGGTATTGACATCCATCATTCTTCTTTCTAATGCTTTTAAAAAAGGCACGAAGACAATGAAAGGATAAACTTTAAGAAAAGCAATAACTTTTTTCCCATCTATTAGCTGATTCCTTGTAAGGGATCACTCTTGCATGACCGGTCCCAAGCCCAAATAAAGGAGGGTCGTGTTAGGCTTCTAATAGCTAGTGTAAAACTTTATTGGATTTATCAATCATGGATTCTAGACCTTATAAGTATTTCATTGGGATATCTCCTCTTAGTGACGCATTATAGAGCCCGAATGTAGTGAAGAGTAAGCAGGGGTCTCCACATCTTCGCTCGGATATAAACATTTAATTACTTGGAAGTTGGAAGAGTAGCTTATCACAAACACAAATTGATTATCTTGCATGTGGGAGAAAAGATAGATCATATTGTAAGGATCATAGGATAATTCTAAGAGAAAGCTTAACCAATGAACATTATGAATTTGTGGTAAAAAAATAGGCAAACATGCAAAGAGTACATAGAGCTACTTAAACTAAATAGTGGAGCCTCAAAAATGAGAAAGAAAATATATTTAAATAGAAAGTTCTTTAAAAAGATGCTTGAAATTATATAGGTATATCTTATGATATATGAACATAATGGCTATGCATATTAGGAAAATGACAAAAGATGTCTTAGGTGAATCAAAAGGAGGCGTATTGGCATAAAGGCAAGCTTGTGGTGGAAGATAAAATTAAGGCAAAGAGGGAGGTTACAAATTGCATTATACTAACAAGATTAGTAAAACTTGAAAAGTTTATAAGAAAGCAAAGAAAGAAGGAAGGCTGTCACTAAAGGAAAAGCTAAACTTTGAGAGTATTTATATAAAAAGATCAACTTAAATGAAGGTGAAAGAGATATTTTTAGGGTAGCTAGGGCTAGAGATAAGAAAATTAAAGATCTTACTTTTGTTAGATACATCAAAGATGAGAATGATAATTATACTCACATACAAGAACAACAGAGGACATTCAGAATTATACGAATTATCGGGGTATCAAGCTGATGAACCATACTATAAAATTATAGGAAATAATTGTTGAATGTAGGTTGAGACAAATATCGAGTATATCAGAGAACCAATTTGGATTCATGCTAAGGAGATCTACTATTGACGCAATTTACTTATTAAGACATCTTCTAAAACATTTTAAAACAAAAAAAACCCTTCATATGGTATGTAAAAAAACTTATAATTGGGTACGAAGAGATATTCTTTTGAGAACTTTAGAAAATAGATGTATCTCATTGACATACATCAATCTTATAAGAGATATGTATGATCATCCCAAAAAATATACGAGGACTCATAAAAGAATGCCAGATATCTTTGAAGTTAATATTGGATTACATTAGTGATCAACTTTAAGTCCATATTTATTTATATTGGTCATTAATGAGTTAATAAAATATATTCAAGATGGCATACCAAGTAGTTTATCCGTATCGCATCATGGGAAGCTACGATACAATACATGTTACTCTATCGCATACAGTAACTTACCGTGTCGTATCGTACGATATGGGCCGTATCGCATGATACGACACGTATCGCCCGTAGGGACCCTTTAAAAAGGTTCCTGACCGAATAGAAACCCATATTTTTGCAAGTTTCTTAAGTCTTTTCGTGGCTCCCCATCGTTGCTCAAGCCTTCCTCTGTTGGCTGTCCCCCTTCTTGGTGTTCAAGGCTTTCAAAAAAGTGCTCTACCTTATCCGTGCAAGCCTCCTAACTCGAATTGTGGTATATTTTGGGTGTTTTTCAGAAATTTTTTCTTTGTATTTTTTATTTTTTGTGTTATTTGTGTTTTTCATTTATAAATGATAAAATATGAAGTTATTAAGTGCGTGGATATGATTTTTAGTGCATTCATGAAGTGGGAGACAATTTATTTGAGTGTTATATGGAGATTGGGGATTTATGAAGTACTTTTATTTTTACCACATAGAATATGCCATCAACATTTTGAATATGGACGGATGCGAGGGAAGGAAGCTAGTCTTAGATAATAAGATTCGTATTGGTTCTTGGAATATCGGAACATTATCTGGTAAGCTAATGGAGGTGGTAGATACTATGATTTGGAGAAAGATTCATATTCTATGTTTACAAGAGACAAAATGGGTTAGAGAAAAAGCAAACGAAATAGAGGATACAGGTTTTAAATGATGGTACTCAGGTAAAGAAAAGACTCGAAACGGAGTTAGTATTATCATAAATAAAGATTTAAAGGATAGCATAATAGACATACAACGATATGGTGATCGAATCATGATATTGAAATTAGTGTTAGGAGCAGAGGTTTTGAATATAGTTTGTGCTTACGCACCCCAAGTAGGACTAGAAGATAGTATAAAGACAGTTTTTTGGGAAGAGTTAGATAAGGTGATTCAAAAGATTCCACAAAGGGAAATAATTTGTTTAGGAGGAGACTTAAATGGGCATGTTAGTAAAGAGGCATTAGAATATCAAGGGATTCATGAAAACTTTGGTTTTAGGGATATAAATGAGGAAGGTAGGGAGATTTTAAATTCTGCTATGGCATTTGATCTCTTTATATAGCCGACTCCGTCTAGTATGGGAAAAGGCTTAGTTGTTGTTGTTTGTATTTGATCTCTTTATAGTCAATACAATCTTCGAAAAACGAGATGAACATTAATTACTTATAAGAGTAGCTTATCACAAACACAAATTGATTACTTTATTTGTAGAAAAAAAGATAGAGCGTGTTGTAAAGATTGCAAGGTAATTCTAGGAGAAAGCTTAACCACCCAACATTGACTTTTAGTTATGGATTTACAAATTAAAAAATGGACAAAGAAGAAAAGATTGCATCGAGCTGTTCGGACTAAATGGTGGAACCTCAAATGCGAGAAAGAAGATATATTTAAACATAAAGTCCTTCAAGGAGATGTTTGAAATTATGTTGGTACACCCTGTGATATGTGGAACAATATGGCAATACATATTAGGAAAGTGGCGAAAGATGTGTTAGGTGTATCTAAGGGAGGTGTACCGGCACAAAAAGAAGCTTGGTGGTGGAGTGAAGTAGTGCAAAATAAAATCAAGGCAAAGAGGGCATGTTACAAATTATATTATGCTAAGAAAACTAGTGAAACTTTAGAGGCTTATAAGAAAGCAAAGAAGGAAGCGAAAAAGGCCGTGAGTAAAGCAAAAGCTAAAATTTGGGAGGATTTATATAAAAAAACTCAACTCAAAAGAGGGGGAAAGAGATATTTTTAGGATAGCTAGGGCTAGAGATAAGAAAACTAAAGATCTTAATTATGTTAGATGCATCAAGGACGAGGATGAAAAAATTCTAGTGGCAAATGATGATATAAGAAATAGATAGAAAAACTATTTTTATAAGCTTTTTAATGAAAATAAAGATGTTAGTATTAGCTTAGGAGAGTTAGCCAAATTAGAAAAGTATATAAACCACAATTTCTACCGACGTATTCAAAAGAATGAAGTCAAAGAGGCTCTTAAACATATGAAGGGTGGTAAATCGGTAGTACCAGATAATATTCCTATAGAAGTTTGGAAAATACTAGGAGAAATAGGAATCACTTGGCTGACAAGACTATTTAATGAAATATGGAAAAACCAAAAGATGCTCGAGGAATGGAGAGTAAGTACACTTGTACCCATATATAAGAATAAGGGAGACATTCAAAATTGTGTGAATTATCGAGATATCAAGTTAATGAGCCATACTATGAAATTGTGGGAAAGAATTATCGAACGTAGGTTAAAACAAGTATCAAGTACAATAGAGAACCAATTTGGATTCATGCCAGGCGGATCTACTGTTGAAGTGATTCACCTTTTGAGACGTCTTATGGAACATTTTAGAGCAAAAAAGAAAGACCTTCACATGATATTTATTGATCTAGAAAAAGGTTATAATAGAGTTCCGAGGGAGGTTTTGTGGAGAACTTTGGAAAAAAGAGGTATCCCATTGACATACATTAACCTTATAAGAGACATGTATGATGGTGTAAAAACATGTGTGAGGACTCATGAAGGAATGACAGACTTCTTTTAAGTTAATATTGGGTTACATCAAGGATCAACTTTAAGTTCATACTTATTTATAATGGTGATTGATGAGTTAACAAAACATATTCAAAATCAAGTACCTTGGTGTATGTTATTTGCAGATGACATTGTGTTAGTGGAGGAGTCTAAGGAAAAAGTTAATAGTAAATTGGAACTATGGAGAGAAACATTAGAAAGTAAAGGCTTTTGACTTAGTAGAACAAAGACAAAATATATGGAATGTAAGTTAGATCATTTGGTTACTTTAGAGGACAGAAATTAAAATTGGCACACATTGTATCCCCCAAAAGGAAAGTTTTAAATATCTAGGGTCAATTTTTCAGAGTGATGAAGAATGGATGGAGATGTTACGCATAAAATTAATGCTGGTTGGTTAAAATGGAGAGAAGCATCAAGTATTCTTTGTAATAAGAAGATACCATTAAAGTTAAAAGGTAAATATTATAGAGCAGCAATTAGGCCTACCATGTTTTATGGTTCTGAGTGTTGGGCAGTTAATCATCAACATGTACAAAAGATGTCTATGACAGAAATGAAGATGTTGAGATGGATGAGTGGTCATATAAGAAAAGACCGTATACATAATGAGGTTATTAGAAACAAATTAGGAGTGGCACCAATAGAGGATAAAATGAGAGAATATCGTTTAAGATGGTTTGGACATATAGAAAGAAGATCAAAAGAAGAACCTGGAAGAAGGTGTGAAAAACTAAATTTGGAAAGTATTAAAAGAGCTAGAGGACGACCACAAAAGTGTTGGAAAGAAACAATAAAGAATGATCTAGCTTATTGTGAGTTAACTGCTAACATTGGCACACGATAGGGATCTATGGAAACAAAGAATCCATGTAGCCGACCCCGTCTAGTATGGAAAAAGGCTTAGTTGTTGTTGTTGTATTGAATTGAAGTACTCAATTGAGATGGCAGGAAGGGGTATAAGGAACTTCTAATCTCAATTTGATGATCCGATAGGGCAGTGAGATACAACAGTTGAGGGTTGTAGATTGAAGATCAAATATTTGTTTTGTGAGAAGGTGGTTAGTGGTGAAATTTCATGATTGAAACACCACACAGCAGAGAGTAGGAAAGAAGTTGCTCCTTGCATGGGCGGAGTTAGAAGTTTGTTAGAAGGAATTAAATGACAATATCTTCAGATGATTGAGAGCATACATGAGAGGAGACAACAGAAGAATGATTTAAGAATGTTTAAGGAAGAAGATGATGATGATGCTATTGAATTGACTGATAGTATTCCTTTATATGCTAGAACAAAGATTGATAGTTGTAATTCTCGACCATCAAATAGGGGAAAGAGGGTTATTGAAGATTTTACAAGTAGAAGTGGTAGAAGAGGGAATTAATGAAGGAGTAGAGGAAGAGTTTCTTCTAGCATACATTCATTTTTTTCTCATAGCACTACACATAGTGCTCAATCTTGAATTCGTGCTGCTATGACTTCAGAACAACTACATGATCAAGCAAACCTTGCAGTGGATAGATGGTTTTATGATGCATGCATTACATTTAATGCAGCAAACAGTTTTCATTTTCAAGCAATGACAAATGCTATTTCCTAATATTGGTCAAAGATATAATAAGATGCCCTCTTATCAGAAGTTGAGAGGAAAGTTATTAGATAAGACCATAAGTGGAAGAATATTGTTCGACTTTGAGAGAGTCATGAAAGGAGATAGGATGCACTATCATGGTAGACAGATTGACAAATAGGCGAGAAAGGATTTTGTTAAACTTTTTTATCTACTGTCCTAACAGACTTATGTTTTTGAGATCTCTAAACATGTCAGAAGAGAGGCATACTGCAGAGATCCTCAGATAAAAGTTTGATAAGGTGATTTGTGAGGTTGGGCTACAGAATGTAGTCCAATTCATTAGAGATAATGTAGCTAACCATAAAGCACCTGGTTAGGAGTTAGCAGATACTTATTGGACTTTCTATTGGATATCATGCACAACGCATTGTTTATGTCTCATCCTTGAAGATATTGGTGAGATGGATGAGATAAAGGCAACAACTGAGTGTTGCCAAGATATCACCAAATTTATCTACAACCATGCATTTGTATTGTGTATGATGAAGAGATATACAGATGGTGCAGAGCTTCTTCGTAAACTGCAACTTGGTTTGCAACTAATTTCTTATCCGTACAAAGCATTATGAGACAGAAGCAAGCTTTCAAGAGAATGTTCTCCTAAGATGAGTGACAACAATTTGCAGAGTTGCCACAAAATAGAATAAACAAAAATAAATAAGATTTCAGAGACAATCTTTAGGAGTACATTTTGGAATATATGTGTTAAGCTGTTGAGGGTTACTTGTCATTTAGTGAAGGTTTTGAGATTGGTTGATAGCGAGGAGAAACCATCTATGAGCTACCTTTATGAAGCCATAGATAGGGCAAAAGAAGCCATTAGAAATAATTTTAATGAAAGAAAGAGGGATTATGTGCCCGTGTAGAACATTATAGATAATAGATGGAACAAACAATTGCATAAGCCTATTTATGCAACAACATATTGTCTAAACCCAACATTCAGGTACTCAGCAACTCTAAAAGGGATGGTGAGGTTAATCGAGGTATAATTGATTGCATAGACAGATTAGTCCCTGATGAGAGTAGAGCAAATGTTATACATCGAGAGATAGAGATCTATGATAATGCTCTTCACTTAATGGGTTTGCTTGTAGCAATTTGCAACTGCATTAATATGCGCTTAGGTAAATTGTTTATCTTCGTATTTAAGTTTCTTAAATCTTATATTATTATAGATTAAGTCCCTAATGTTTGTCCTTTTCTACAAATGTTTGGTGAAATAAGTTTGAAAGTGATTGCCCAAACCTTAGATATTTTGCAGTAAGAGTTCTGAGTCAAACCTTTAGTGCAACGGGTTGTGAAAGGAATTGGAGTGTCTTTGAACACATCTATACAGAAAAGCGCAATAGGTTGGAACATAATCAACTCAATGACTTAGTTTTCATTCGTTATAACATGCGACTTTACCAAAGGTAATCTTGTATTAGTTACTACTTAAAGATTCAATTCAATATTTTGCTTGACTTCAGTTGTTAATGTTATTTACTAATTACTTATCTTTCTTTCTTATAGGTAATTAAAAAATGTAAATAAAGAAGAAAACCAATTTAATCAAATAAGTTTGAATAATTTTGATATATTAGATGAGTGGATTATGGAAGATAACGGAGAAAATGCACTCCTAACCGAAGAAGACATTGCATGGATTAATTTAGAAGGAGCGCAATAACATTATCAAGGAGATAAAAATCTTGATTTTGAAGCAGAAGGTGGTAAGGATCTTCAACAAGGAGAAGAAAATTATTTAGTTGATGATCATTATTACAATATATAAATGTATTTCATTTTTTGCTTCAAAATATGTAATTTCTTTCAATTGTTCAATGGTGATTCAATGGTGAATGATCAATATGTACTAAACTTTGCATTATATGAATTCTTTGTAATTATTAGATTTTTCTTTCTTTTTTTTTTTTAATTTTTTTAAAGATTTTTACTATTTTTTTAATATTAAAGTATAATACGCTACTCGTATCGTGTACCAAAATGATATACGATACGATACGTGTTGAACAACACTGGTACCAATTACCTTGGTGTATGTTATTTGAAAATAATATTTTATTAGTGGATGAATCTAGTGTTATCTGTATCACACCATATCGTATACGCCACCACGATACGATACACTGAGGTGTATCGTAAAACAAAGTGTATCGCACCGTATCGTGCGATATGGGCCGTATCACACGATACGGTGCGATACGCCTTGGGGGTCCCCGACCGAACGAAACCCTCCATTTTTCAGGGGTTTCCTCTCTCATTTTGAGTTCTCCAAGCTCCCTAAGAGCCGGTTTTCACTTCCTTGGTGTTAAAAGCTCCAAAATCGTGCCCTACGGTGTTCGTGTAAGTCTCCAAACTTAGATTTAGGTATATTTTTTATGTTTTTTCCATTTTTTTCTTTATATTTGTTGTTTTTTTGTGTTCTTTCATTTTTTTTGAATGACAAAATATGAAGTTATTAAGTGTGTGTATACGATTTTTATTGCATTCATGAAGTGGGAGATACTCCATTTGAGTGTTATTTGAAGATTGAGAATTTACGAAGTGCTTTTATTTTCAGGTTTTTTTTTTAATTAAAGTACTCCATTGAGATGGCAGAAAGGGGTGGTAGAGGGTCTGAAGACTCCCATTCTCGGTTTGATGATCCGGCATGGCAGTGGAGTATACTAGTTGAGGGTTCCAAGTTAAAGATCAGATGCTTATTTTGTGAAAAGGTGGTTAGTGGTGGAATTTCAAGGTTGAAACACCACCTAGCAGAGACCAGGAAAGAAGTTGCACAAGCAGAGTTAGAAGTTTGCCAAAAGGTATTAAATGGCAATGCCTGTCGATGATTGAGAGTATATAGGAAAGGAGACAACAAAATGATGATTTCCAGATGTTTGAAGAAGCTGATGGTGCTACTGTCACTGGAGTTGGATTCACTGATAGTTTGCCTTTAGATGCTAGAACAGAGATTGGTAGTAGCAGTTCACGAGCACCTAGCATGGGAGAGAGGGTTGCTGAAGACTTTCGAGGTGGCAGAAGAGGAAGTTCACGAAGGAGTAGAGGAAGAGCTTCTTCTAGTATACATTCATTTTTTTCTTCTTCCACTACACCTAGTGCTCAACCTAGAATTCGTGCTGCTATGGCTTCAGAACAATTGCATGATCAGGCATACCTTGTAGTGGGGAGATGGTTTTATGATGCATGCATTCCATTTAATGGAGCAAATAGTTTTCATTTTCGAGCAATGGCATATACAATTGCTAACATTGGTCTAAGATACAGGATGCCCTCTTATCAGAAGTTGAGAGGGAAGATATTAGATCAGACCGTCATTAAAGTGCAACAATACTGTTTGACTTTGAGACAGTTGTGGAAGGAAACGAGATGCACTATCATGACAGATGGATGGACCGATAGGCGAGGAAGGACATTGTTAAACTTTCTTGTATATTGTCCAAAATGACTCATGTTTTTGAGATCTCTAGATATGTCAGAGGAGAGACACACTGTAGAGATCCTATGAGAAGAATTTGATAAGGTTATACAGGAGGTTGGGGTAGAGAATGTAGTCCAATTGATTACAGATAATACAGCTAACTACAAAGCAACTGAGAAGGAGTTAACTGATATTTATGAGACTTTCTACTGGACACCATGTGCAGCCCATTGTTTAGATCTCATCCTCGAGGACATTGGTGAGATAAGGCAACAACTGAGTGTTGCCAAGATATTACAAAATTCATTTACAACCATGCATTTGTTTTGTGTATGATGAGGAGATATACAGAAGGTGCAGAGCTTCTTCGCACAGTTGCAACTCGGTTCGCAACAAACTTCTTATCTGTATAGAGTATTGTGAGACTGAAGCAAGCTTTGAAGAGAATGTTCTCCTCAGATGAGTGGCAATAATTTGCAGAGTTGCCTCAAAACAGAAGAAATAGAAAGTTAATGAGATTGCAGAAACAGTTTTTAGAAGTTCATTTTGGAATGCATGTGTTAGATTATTGAAAATTACTTATCCTTTAGTGAAAGTTTTGAGATTGGCTGAGAGCGAGGAGAAACCATCTATGGGCTACCTTTATGAAGCCATGGATATGGCAAAAGAAGCCACCAGAAATAACTTTAATGGAAAAAAGAGATTATGTGCCTGTGTGGAAAATAATTGATAGTAGATGGAATAAACAATTGCATCAGCCTATTCATGCAACAACCTACTATCTAAACCCATTATTCAGGTACTCAACAACCTTCAAAAGAGACGATGAGGTTAATCAATGAATCATTGATTGTATCGATAGATTAGTCCCTGATGAGAGCATAGCAGATGCGATACATCGAGAGATAGAGATATATGATAATGCTCTTCACTTGATGGGTTTGCCTGTTGTAATTCACAATCGCACTACGATGCGTCTAGGTAAATTGTTTATTTTCATATTTAAGTTGCATCTTACGTTACTGTGGATTATGTCTCTAATGTTTGTCTTTTTCTACAGATGTTTGGTGGAACAGGTTTGGAACTGATTTTCCAAACCTTACAGATTTTGCAGTGAGAGTCTTAAGCCAAACCTTTAGTGCAACAGGTTGTGAAAGAAATTGGAGTGTTTTTGAACACATCCATACAAAGAAGCGCAATAGGCTGTAACACAAAAGACTAAATGATTTAGTTTATATTTGTTGTAACATGCGCCTTCGTGAAAGGTAATATTGTATTACTTTCAAATTTTTAATTAAATATTGTTTAACTTCAGTCTTCAATTGTTAATAATAATATTATTTACTAATTGTTTATCTTTGTTTGTCGTAGGCAATTAAAAAAAGTAAATAGAGAAGAAAGTCAGGTTCGATCCAATAAGTTTGGATAATTTTGATATATTAGAAGATTGGGTTATGGAAGACATTGAAGAAAATGCCCTCCTAACTCAAGAAGACGTTGCCTGGATTAATTTGGAAGAAGCGCAACAATAACAATATGAAGGAGACGAAGAATTTGGTTTCGAAGAAGGTGTCGGTGATGATGATGATGAGGATCTGCAACATGGAAAAGATGAAGATTATTTAGTTGATGATCTTGATTACAATTTATAAAATGTAACATTGTAATTGTACACTGTGTCTGTATTTCATTTTTTAGATTCAAAATATGTAAATTTGGATGCAATTGTTCAATGTTGAATGCTCAATTTGTACTAAACTTATATTATATGAATTTAAAGCAATTATCAGATTTTTTCTAAATTTTTTCTGATTTTTTTTCTTTGGATTTTTACTAATTTTTATTATTTTTTGTATTAAAGTACGATACGATACGATATGATACGATACGCCCGTATCATGGAGCCCAGCGATACACGATACAATACGCGTCAGACAACATTGGATGAATCTAAGGAACACATAAATAGGAAATTGAAACAATAAAGAGAAACATTAGAAAGTAAATGCCTAACCAAATCGGAAGCGTGTATAAACCGCAATTTCTACCACATGATTCAAAATATTCCACAATGAGAGATGATTTGTTTAGGAGATCTAAATTGACATATCGCTAAAGAAGCATTAGGATATCAAAACATTCATGGCAACTGGGTTTGGAGATTTAGACAAGGTAAAATTTTAAATTTTACTATAGCATATGATATCTTTTTAGCCAATACGATTTTCAAAAAATGAGATAATATTTAATAATTACTTATAAGAGTGGCTTGTCACAAACATAAATTGATTATTTTGCATGTAGGAGGAGATCTAGATAGACATGTTACTAAAGAGGCATTATGATATTAGAAGCATTCATAACAACTATGGATTTGGAGATTTAGATAAGATAAGATCATTTTAAATTTCACTATGGCAATGATCTCTTTTTAGCCAATATAATTTTCAAAAAATGGGATAACATTTATTACTTATAAGAGTGGCTTATCACAAACACAAATTGATTATGTTGTCTTTAGGAAAAAATATAGATCGTGTTCTAAGGGTTGTAAGGTAATTCTAAGAGAAAACTTAACTATCAACATCAACTTTTAGTTATGGATTTGCAAGTAAAGAAGTCGGCAAAGAGTACATAAAGCTATTCGGTATAAATGGTGGAACCTAAAAAATGAGAAAGAAAGCATATTTAAACAAAAAATTCTTCAACGAACGGCTTAGAAGTATGTAGGTATACCTTATAATATGTAGAACAATATGACTAAGCATATTAAAAAAATAGCAAAAGATGTGCTAGGTAAATCTAGGGAGGCGTACTGATATAAAAGGAAGCTTGGTAGTGGAGTGAAGTGGTTAAGATAAGATTAAGGTGAAGAGGACACGTTGCAAATTGGATTATGTTAGTAAGACTAATAAAACTTAAGGGGCTTATAAAAAAAAAAGTGAAAAAGGTTGTTAGTGAAACAAAAACTAAAGTTTGAGAAGCTTTATGTAAAAATATCAACTCAAAAAAAGGTGAAAGAGATATTTTTAGGAAAGTTAAAGCTAGAGATAAGAAAACTAAGGATCTTACTTTTGTTAGGTGTATCAAAGATGAGGTTGAGAAGATAGTGACAAGTGATGATATAAAAGAATAGATGGAAAAATTATTTGAATAAGCTTTTTAACGAAAATATAGGTCTAACATATTGGCTTATGAGAGCTAAGCAAATTAAAAGAGTATATAAACTGAAATTACCATCGATATATTCAAAAGAATGAAGCTAAAGAGGCTCTTAAACTTACGAGGGTTGGTAGATCTGTTTGAAACAATAATTTTATAGTAGTATGAAAAATGTTATGAGAGGCAGTACTTATAATATTATTTGATGAAATATTAAAAAATAAGATGCATGAGGAATAGAGGAATAACACAATTATACCCATATACAAGAATAAGAGAGACATTCAGAATTATATAAATTATTGAGGTATCAAGTTGACGAGTCATAGATGAAATATAAAAAAACCAAAAAATGCATGAGGAATAGAGAAATAGCACAATTATACCCATATATAAGAATAAGAGAGACATTGAGAATTATATAAATTATTGAGGTATCAAGTTGACGAGTCATACTATGAAATTGTGGGAAAGAATTATTGAACATACATTGATACAAATATCGAGTACAATAGAGAACTAATTTAGATTAACGTTAGAATAATGTACTATTGAGGTTATTCATCTATTGAGACGTCTTATGGAACATTTTAGAATAAAAAAATAACATTCGTATGATATTTATTGATCTAGAAAAAGCTTATGATAAGGTGTTAAGAAATATTGTTTGGAAAACTTTGGAAAAGAGAGATATCCCTTTAACATACATCAATCTTATAAGAGATATGTATGATAGGACACAAATATGTCTTAGCAACTATGAATAAATGACAAATATATTTGAGGTTAATATTGGATTATATCATGGATCAACTTTAAGCTCATATTTATTTATATTGGTCATTGATGAGTTAACAAAACATATTCAAGATGAAATACCGTAATGCATGTTATTTGTAGATACATCATCTTAGTGGACGAGTCTAAGAAAAAAATTATTAGAAAATTAAAACTATGGAGAGAAACAATAGAAAGCAAATGCTTTCGATTTAATAAAATAAAGATAAAATATATAGAATACAAGTTTGATCATTTGGTTATTTTAGATCACATATAAATTAAGATTGACATATTGCATCCCTCGTAAAGACAATTTTAAATATTTGGGATTAATTTCTCATAACGACAAAAAAATTGATGGAGATGTTACACATGTATGTTGGCTAAAATGGAGAGGTATATTAGGTATTCTGTGTGATAAGAGGATACCATTAAAGTTTAAAGGTAATTATTATGGAACAACAATTAGATCCCCTATCTTTTATAGTTTTGAGTGTTGGGCAGTTAATCATTAACAAGTACAAAAATGTCCGGATAGAAATGAAGATGTTGAGATATATGAGTGGTTACACAAAGAAATGCCATATATATATAATGAGACAAACAATTTGGTGCCACACAAATTGGGAGTGACACTTGGTTTGGACTAAGAAGGTACGAGAAGCTAGATTATGAAATTGTTAACAGAGAAAGAGGAAAAGGAAGACTACAAAACTATTGGAAAGAAACAATAAAGAATAATTTAGCTTATATTGAGTTAACTGCTAGTATGACACATGATAGGGATCTATAAAAACAAAGAATCCATATAACTGACCCCATCTGGTATTGGAAAGGTCCTAGTTGTATTACTTGATTCCTAGAATCTGTATTTCTCGAAAGATGATCCGTGCCAAGATTTTGTGCTTATTCATATACTTGACCAGCAGAATGTCAAACTGAGGATTTTGTGGTCATGTCTCTTCTCTTTTAACGAATTCAACATGCTTTCCAACAGCATGGATTTAACTCTGGGATATGTAATTTATAAATTTCAATTTTGGTTTCTCCTTGCAGTTTTGTGTTTCTAGCTAATCAAGCAAAACCGACGTTTTTGACAAAAAAGTAGAATTTGCCAACTGTGTATCAGTAAAAAAATTTAGGTACATTTGTCATCACTGTTTGGGGGTGTTCTGGAACCTTTGCATTCTGTTCTGCCATACTTTATACTAGACAATTACATCCTTGGCAAAGACTGCTCAGGGAACTTTTCGATTCATAAATGCAGTGAAGAATGCTAAGCTCAAGTTGGCTAGGTTTCCCACTCTTTATTGATTCTTAGTCATGACCTGGATTTCACTGTCACCTGATGAATTTAATCACCCAATTAAGCAAAAAGAAGCAATACACCCAAGACACAGAAACTGGGAATCGGTGCCCTCATGGCTGCTGCCCTCTGCCTCTTTCTTTTCCTGCTTAAGTTACTAAAACCTAATTACAATTAGGGCTTTATACAGATTTATAAATTGAAAGACTGAAATGCCCTTAACTAGACTCCTTAATTACTGACTAAGTACAGTATCCAAATTGGATATAAATCTGATCCAATTTGGTCCCACACGATCAAACTAACTGATCTACTAATTAAACTAATTGACCCACTAATCTAAGGACTATGACAACAGACACTAACGACAAATGCACACTTTGATTTATTCATTTTAACATGCCCCCTCAAGTTGGGTCTTGAAGACTTGAAATACCCAACTTGCTGAGAGTCTTCTTTAGATTGCATGTAGACATGGGCTTGGTAAGAATATCTGCTAGCTGCGCTTCTGATCGAACATGTATAATGTTAAATTCCTTGTGCAATTTTTTCTCTAATAAAGTGACAATCAATTTCAATATGCTTGGTTCTCTCATGGAAAACTGGATTTGATGCTATCTGCAGCGCTGCCTTATTATCTGTAAGAAAGTTAACTGGTATCAACTTCTTTAAGCCAATTTCTTCCAATAGTGATAAAATCTATATTCCTTCACACATGCCAAGAGCAATCACCCGATGCTCTACTTCTGCACTAGATCGAGCCACTATAGTTTGTTTCTTGCTTTGCCAGGATACCACATTTCCTCCTAGATATACAATATAACCTGAGGTAGACTTGTTAAGGAAAGTCGTGTCTTGTTATGTAATAAGAATCTAGTCATGTAAAAGAGTCCTGTGTAATGTCAGTTTGTAGTTTTGAGTCTTATGTCATCTTAGAAATAGTTAATTATTAGTAGGGGTAGATTAGGAAATTAAGTTAGATAGGGTATTAATAGGTGATTAGGATTAGATAGAATGATAATGGAAAAGGGGAGGACGACTGCTGCAGTTGGGTCGTTTTTGGTCTTGACGCAGATTGGAGGAATGCCTCCAATCTGCAAAATCATGTAATCTTATTTTATGTTGAATAAGACGGAGGTTATTCATAAGATGGTATCAGAAGTTTGGGTGTTTTCCTTTGGGATTTCTGCACACGTCCTGACCGCTCAACTCACGCCTTCTCTTAGAAGATCCATCGCTTGAACAAGACAGCAGCACTGGGATACTAGAAGTCCAGCACATCCACACCTACCGCAGAAAGAACAGGAGCATCTATACTATCTTCCGCCCCTTTCGAAAGTGCCACATCAAGAAGCGCTGGTCTCGCATGTGCAGTAGGACAGGTAGTAATGGTCTATCTATTTGATTGAAAGAACAATAGCAAGGACCAACGGGAGAGGGCCAATTCTTCTGGATTCAATCTGAGCTCTTTCTTTAATAGCAAGCTCTCTTTCAAGCAGAAGAGGAAGTCAGTTACGCAAGCACTCCTTTCTGCATACGTGCCAGTTGTCCTCTTCAGTCCTTTTTTTTAATTCCGCACAGCTGTCAACTGTGTTTGATCACGTAGTGTGCAGATTCTATTGGGTGTCTGCTCAGATTCACGCCCTGGTATTTCCCCATCGTATGATCTCTTTTTCGCAAATGCATCCTCACCTTCATCAGACATTCTAACGTCCAGATTCTGTTGGGCCCACTCCATTTTTTTTTTCATTCATATTTAGACCTACATGGCTGTCAAGGGTAAAGGACTTGACCTTTCCTCTTCTTCCAGCGAACCCTCTACTTTCTTTGAAAAAACAGACTCTATTCACATTACCACCATTAAACTGGATGGACGTAATTACATGGAATGGGCATGCTCTGTGGAACTTGCCATTGTCGCAAGGGGGGGATGGGAACATTTGATGGGTCGGTCTTCAATTCCAGCTCCACATGACAGTCTTTATTCTACTTGGAAAAGAGAAGATGCCTTACTCTCATCGTGGTTACTTCAGTCCATGATTTCATCCATTGCTAAAACCTTTATGTTTTTAGAATCCGCTCATGCCATTTGGTGTGCTGTCGCTGAAGCTTATTCTAGAAAAAAGAATGTCGCCAAGGAATATGAGATTCTGGAGCGCATAAGAAAATGTAAACAAGCAAATCGCTCTATCAGCACATACTATGCCGATCTCCGCGGTCTTTGGGATGAACTCTTCTATTATACGAATATTCAGTGTTCCAATTGTTATAATGAACGACAGGCTGCGATTGAAAAGAAGAAAGTATTCGATTTACTGTGGGGTGTGAATCCAGAATTTGAATCAGTCAAACTGAATATCCTGGGCAGAGACGAGCTTCCGTCTTTGGGCACTGTTTACTCATTATTAATCAGAGAAGAAGATCGCAGAAATCTTGAAAAAGATCACCTTGCAACTCCAAAACAACATGCACTTCAAGTCAGAGACAACAGTTCATCCTTTCGAGGTAGACGAGGCCTCCAAAATCATGGCCGTGGCCGCGGTCGATTTACTTCTGAAGACAGAAATAAACTTATTTGCTCTCATTGTGGCAAATCGCATCATACCAGAGATCATTGTTGGGAATTACATAGTAAACCCGATTCCTATCGACCTCGCAACCCCTCAGTCCATTCTGTAGGCAGTTCTACTCCCAGCACTGATGGCATTCAGGAGATTCTCAAACGCCTAGGTCTTGAACAGAGATTCACTGAAAAACCATCTGCTCTCCCGAACCATGCTACCATTGCTCAGGCTACACACACTATCACGGGTAATTCCCTCTCCCGTTCATCTTCCAAAACTTGGATCATATGGTTGGCGACTACTCATCCTTTGCAACTTACAAGACTCTTACAGACCAGGCACCCATTAAATTGGCAGATGGTTCCTTAACTTATATGATTGGACAGGGCACTGTATCTACATGTCTTTCCGATTTATCATCGGTCTATCATGTTCCCAGCTTTTCGCTCAATCTACTTTCAATCAGCTCTTTAACTCGTACAATGAATTGTTGTGTGACTTTTCATCATTCTGGCTGTATATTTCATGATCTGAAAATGGGGAAAATCTTTGGACATGGTAAATTACAGAACGGATTATACATTCTTGAAGACTTTGCTCAGACTTCCACTTCATACAGTGTTTCTGCCACACCTTCTCCGGATGCAGCTCTTCGTCTTTGGCATTATCGTCTCGGTCACCTTCCAGCGTCCAAAATTCCTTATGTTGTTCCTCATTTTTGAGTCCCGTTCAATAAAGTTCCGTTTGAATGTGAAGTTTGTCAACTTGGAAAACACCAAAGGGCATCTTATCCTTTGAGTGATTCTCGCAGTTCTCAGCCTTTTGCACTTCTTCACTCGGATGTATGGGGTCCCAGTCCAGTCAACTCTGTGTTTGGTCATAAGTATTTTGTATCCTTCATTGATGATTGTACTTGTCTTACCATCGTTTACTTAATGAAATCGAAGTCTGAAGTTGCATCTATTTTTCCCATTGTGCATAAATTTATTTCTACTCAATTCAATGCCACAGTTAAAATTCTTCGGTCTGATAATGAGGGTGAATACGTTGGGACACAATTAGCAACTTATCTCCAAACCCACGGCATTGTTCATCAGACTACCTGTCCTTACACACCGTAACAGAATGGCCTTACTGAAAGAAAGAATCGTCATATCCTGGAAGTTGCCAGAACCCTTCTCCTTCAGAGTAATGTTCCCAAATTCTATTGGGGCGACGCTGTCCTTACCGCTGTTTATCTTATAAATCGCATGCCCAGTCATACTCTTCAGGGGGGGAGTCCTATTCATACTCTTCATAAATCCGCTAAAACTTTTCATCTAATACCTCGTATCTTTGGGTGTACCTGTTTTGTACATATTCCTCTTCCCACTCGTGATAAACTTGATGCCAAGTCTGATAAGTGTATTTTCCTGGGTTATTCGACCTCTCAAAAAGGATATAAATGTTATGATCCATTGCGTCAGAAACTATATGTTTCCAGGGATGTCACTTTCTTCGAATTTACCCCTTATTACTCTCCTTCCCTGGAAGCTTCTACATCTCCTAATTGTGTCCTTCCACTAGTTCCTAGTGAGGGGGAGTATCTTCAGATCGTTGAAAGTCAGAGTGAGGAGCAACAGCCATCCAAAGAGATTCTCACGTACATGAAAGGACACCGGAAGATTGTGTACACTCAAGAAGACCCATGTGCTAAAGAGATTTCCCCTGAATCAGATCCTCAAGTACAAGTGGACAATGACCTTGAGATACCTATTGCTGTTCGCAAAGGTAAGCGTGCATGTGCAAGATATCCGATTTCTAATTATGTGTCATATGTCAATACTTCTCAGAGCTATCAAACCTTCATTATGAATACTGAAAAACAAAAGATTCCTTCAAAGTTTGAAGAAGCAATCAAGTGCCACTTATGAAAAGCTGCAATTGACGAAGAACTGAATGCACTGGTTAAAAGCAATACATGGACCATCACACAGTTGCCTTATGATAGACATACAGTAGGATACAAGTGGGTGTTCACTATTAAATATAAGGCAGAGGAAACAGTGGAAAGATATAAAGCTAGACTGGTTGCTAAAGGATACAGTCAGTCATTTATGTTGATGACATGATTATTACAAGTGATGATACTGGTATTGCTGATCTTAAAGCATTTTTTGAGCCGCACTTTGAGATGAAGGATCTCTGACCCTCTCAATTATTTTAGAAGGGTCTTGAGGTTCTTTTCCTCTATTGATAGTATTTATTTGTCCTAAGCTAAATATGCTTCGCGATATCTTATTTCCTCGAGCTGATCTCTCGTACAATTGCATTGAGTCCATGCCTCTAGAACCTAATGTCGTTTATACCTCTAGATGGTACTATACTTGATTGATCCTACTCTCTATCGCTTATTGGTTGGTAACTTGACTTTTCTTACTATTATTCATCCAGACATTTCATATGTTGTTCATCTAGTCACCAATTTATGTCACCAACGCACTACTCATTGTACTGTTTTATGTATTATTCTGTGATATAAAAAGCGGAACTCTATTTCATGGACTTCATTTCTCAGCCAACTCTTCCTTGGTTCTCCAGGATTATTCTGAGCACTGATTGGGTGGAGATCTCATTTGATCACCGATCCATTATCGCTAATGTATCTATCTTTGTGATGCACTTATTTCATAGCGAAGCAAGAAACAGACTTTAACTACACGCTCTAGTATTGAAGTAGAATACTCTCGCACTAGCTAACACCACATTTGAAGAAATACTTTTGTTACTTTGACTTCTGATGACTTAGGTGTTTCTCAATCCTCTCCCATTACTCTTTACCGTGATAATAGAGAGTGCTATTCAAATTGCTCATAATGATGTTTTTCAAGAGTGCACCAAGTATATTAAGATTGATTGTCACTAAAGGGGAGGACGACTACTGCAATTGGGTCGTTTTTGGTCTTACGCAGATTGGAGGAATGCCTCCAATCTGCAACATCATGTAATCTTATTTTATGTTGAATAAGACGGAGGTTATTCATAAGAAGACTTCCTATCACTTTTAGAACCAACCCAATCAGCATCAGAATAGATCTCTAATTCCATAGATGAATGAGGAGTATACCATAAGGCATAAGAGATAGTTGATTTCAAGTATCTGATGATATGAAAGACCATACTGATATGATGCTTAGAAGGAGAATGCATCCACCTGCTAACATAACTGACGGCGAAGCTGATATCTGGTCGAGTAATAGTGAGATAAATAAGTTTGCCTACTAATCTCTGATATCTTCCAATATCTTCATATGGTTCTTATTTGACTTCTTGGTCTTCTTTAGCAATCTCAATAGGAGTAGAGCATATTCTGCAATCTTCCATCTTTGTTTCCTTCAATAGATCCAGGACATACTTTCTTTGACTTAGGAATAACCTGTTTGCACTCTGTATAACTTCAATTCCCAAAAAATAGTGGAGCTTACCCAAATCTTTTAAGTCAAAGAGAGCATGTAATTCCTTCTTCAACTTAATAATACCTTCATCATCATCTTCAGTAAGCTTGTTTTCCACTCTGATCACTACTAAAGTAAGCTCTATTGGGCCTATGCTGATAATACGAAGGTTTACCTACAAGTTCCCATCATGACTTCTTCGTATGTCTCGATTTTCCGTAATGTGTAAAAGTTAGTTTATCTCTTTCTTCTGAGATTACAGATGACCTGCCTCTACCACGTCCATAGCCTCCTCTATCACGAAGGTATGAGGAGGTAGAGGAATTCCTCCTTACAAATGCAGTTGTTTCTAAACTGGGCTTCATTTCTTTTTCCAGACGTTTCCTGTCTTCTTCTCCGAGTAGAAGGGAATATATTGTATTGAGAGATGAAAGTTCTTCTCTGCTAAGTATATTATTCTTAACAGACTCATATTCAGGAGAAATACCTCATAAAAGGTCAAATACTTTTCTTTCTTCAAACTCCTCATTTCTTTCATGAGTACATAGTTGACATTTTGTTTTTGAATAAAGTTGCAGTTCTTCCCATAAGCCTCAGAGTTCGGCATAATACTCACTAACTGATCGGCCACCCTATCTACATTTTCTGATTTTCTCGATGAGATCATATTTCTTGGCTATATTCTTCTTCTGAGCATATGTATCTTGAGCAACCAACCAAATATCTTTGGTAGTTTTTAAAAACATGAATGTACTTCCAATAGAATGAATCATTGATTGTAGGAGCCAAGCACTAACAAGTGCATTTTCTCTACGTCATTTTGCATAAAGCGGATCTGTTGGTGGTGGTTGAGGAATATCTCCCGTAAGGTAGTCCCAACGCTCCCTGGCCATTATAACAAGTTCAATGAATCTAACCCATTATAGATAATTCTTTCCATCCAACTTGGTATTGGTAATTTGAAAGACTTCCCCTTTGTCTCCAGTGTTATTGTCACTTTCTTTTGCCATCTTGTTTCTATCCATAAGATTATAGGTTACTAATGATCCTTTTCTTTTTTTATGATGTGTAGGTTACCCACGACCAAAGTATTGGGGACTGATTTCTTGTTATCCTGCTATAGATCACACGGGATAGGGTATTGATGTGCAATCAGCCACTGTTGTACTTCAATGTTGATGTAGACTGAGAAGAAATAATCCCAGGTGGTATTTTTCCTTAACAAGTTCGTAAGAAACTGAATACTTGATATGCAGTCAGACACAATGGTAGACGAGATCCTTGTTGAGAAATATTTATGTGCTTTAGTGATGCTTCACGTGGGTGACTTAATCCTAGTGCCTTCGAGTTTCTGCTTTAATGACCATATGCAGTCTGCGCATTTCAGGATCAATCGCTGTGAGATATTTACCTTAAATGTGGGCTTGTGCACGTTCAAAAAAGTCACGTCTGCTTGAATAAAAATAGGCAGTCAACCTTGGGCCAGGGATCTAACTTTCCTTGATTGTCTTCTATCTTTCTTCATAATTTTAGTTGTTTTGTAGGCTGCGACAACTTCTTCTTGATGATGATCAACTTTTTCACAAGATTATATGAAGAACTTGCGGTAAATTTCAACCAATCAGCTCTGATACCATGATGAATTTAATCACCCAATTAAGCAAAAATAATCATGAAGTGAAACAATACACCCAAGACACAGAATCTGGGAATCGGCACCCTCATGGCTGCCGCCCTATGCCTCTTTCTTTTCCTGCTTAAGTTACTAAAACCTAATTACAACGAGACTCACTAATTACTGACTAAGTACAGTATCCAAATTAGATCTAAATCTGATCCAATTTGGTCCCACACGATCAAACTAACTGATCTACTAATTAAACTAATTGACCCACTAATCTAAGGACTATGACAACAGACACTAATGACAAATGCACACTTTGATTTATTCCTTTTAACATACTCGTTCTCTGGTATTTCATCAACTACTGTAAATCACTTACTCCATTGACATAATACGATGAACTTTTCTCTTATTCAAGGCATTGTAAGGTGATACATGCCTGTGGAGCAGGCAAATTGCTCTTATTTATTTATCCATCATTCTGCAGGAGGAATCATTGTTTGAGAACAAGTATTTGAATATAGGTGGTCGTTACATGGTAATTTGTTGTGCTTCACGTTATTTTCCCTTTCATGTTATTTCTGGGTATTTTCTTTCTATTTATGTTGATAAGCTTATTGCATTCACAGTAGGTTGAGCTGATTCTGTTTAATTGATACGGAACAGAAACAGAATATCCGAGTACTAATGGTTCTTTTTCTTTTAAATATTAGCTCCATTAAAAAACGCCATTGATTGGGCGTCCAGAGCTCCCAATGTGTGGGCAGATAAGCCTGCTGCAATCATCAGTGCAGGTGGCGGCCTAGGTGGTGCTCGATCACAGTACCATCTCCGTCAAATTGGAGTTTTCCTTGATCTTCATTTTATCAACAAGCCCGAGCTTCAAGTTAGAGCATTTGAGCCTCCCAGAAAGTTCGATGAGAATGGCGATTTAATTGATGATGATGTACGGGAAAAGTTAAAGAAGCTTCTCTTATCACTGCAAGCATTTTCTTTTAGGCTGAAAGGCCAACCTTTCAATCCATAATTTGATAAAGACAGCAGGCGACAGAAAAGGTTATCACCTGTTGTATATTTCTTTTGGCATCTTTGCAGTTTGGGCATGGATGTACTACTTGACTGCTGCCCCATATCTCTGTGTGGTATCAGATGGTTGATGAGACCTTTTTGCTGCATGCATTAACTTGGCATCCCAAATGTGTGTGTGCGTCATAATGTGTTTTCGTATGCTAGTCTCTTATCCCATAAAAATGGGCGCTAACTCCAAAACTCGTCCCCATTGCTAGTTGCCAGTCGGCTGGAAGTGATGAATTCAGGTTTAGGTTAGACAGGCACCCTGGCAGATGTAGACCAGGGTATTGAATTCATGACCACCTGTAGTGAAGTGAGTGCTATCAACAGTGGTATGGAGAAACCACAAGTTTTAGTTCCTAACCGTCCAGTCCGTCCAACAGTACTTATTCCACTGTGCTAACCTACGTCGAGGTCATGGGTCTAACTTTGCCAAATAGATGCATCTTCTAATCGTTATAACTTTCTTTAGGTGGGTTGATCATTCTGTTTCTAATCTTGAATGCTGACTCCAGTCTTTCCTTGTGTGCAGTTTTATTTGCAGTCATAACATTTGCCCAAGGCGCTTGAACATATTATGTTGGGCAAATTGAACTTTGGGAGTGTAATAGATTTGTCCTATAAGACACCGGCACTTGGTAATGAATCAATCATATATTGGGACTTGTTTGATAATGGTTTTTATGATGTTATTCTACTTGAGTATCAATCAATTGACAACAACTCATTAAATTTTTGCACTGATTTTGATTGATCATCCTTTTCATGCCATCTGGGCACCTGGCTTGTAAGTAATGTGCAACGATGTGTTCGTGCACAAGCGAGATTGCAGTGGGCCTACCGGCTTTTACACATGATCGAGCGTTACCCAAAGCCATAATGTGCAATGACGCGCACAAGCGGGTAGGTTCCATTGTAACGATTGCAGTGGGCTCAAGGGATTGTGTGAATTGTGTGCGTCTTCTCTCTCTAATTGTGTATATGATGATTAATCAGGGGTACAAGAGGGAAGCCACTTTGTATTTCTAGGCAACCTCGAAAATTGAGAAAATCACAATAATACATTCGGAATGGTTCAAAATTTTAAAACTGTAGGGACGGATGTGAAAGAGAATCAGGCTCCACATCTCCAACAATATCCCACTTAGAAACTGATTTTCGAAGGTGCACTTCATCCAGTCTGTCAAAACATATTTGATAAACTACGTCTGAAGGCCATCTGATGTTATACATAATGTCAGTTTTCCAGCCACCATCACCTTAACATAGGCTCTCTGCACCGCGAGTCTTCTTTAAATGACTTTATCACTAAAAAGTCTTCTAGAATCTGCACTATTCATAACTCCTCCAGCAAACCCTTTAACGAGATCATCTCCTTGCAAGCTTCAGCCAAGTATTCAATTGTAATAGTAGAAAGTTGGTGCCTCCTAAAGTATAAATATATCTACTTGTGCTTGTATCCATATCAACGTTAGTCTGTGACAAAGAAACTTTGCAAGTCCATCAACTTTGCTAAAGCAAAATCTCATAATGAAGGATCCATTTTATAGCCTGTCAATGTTACTTTCTTGGATTTATCCGCTAACAACTCCCACCACATGAGCAATGTCTTTGGAGATTTCTCTTACACTTTGAAGCATAAGGAACTCACGCATGTAATCATGTTATTAACGTCTTTGGAGATTTCTCCTTCAAAAGCTTCAAGCGTTTTGACCAGGTGTGCGTATGACTTTCAATCTTGCACAAAGAGTCGATCCAACACCTCAATATATTCTATCCGAGTCAACTTCAAGACCCAGGCATCTTCTTTATGAGTAATCCCCATCCCAAGAATCTTCTTTGTAGCTTTCAAGGTCTTTTCCCCCGTATCTTAGTTGAATCTATAGATAATCCTTCTTTCAAGATAATATGGCCAAGAAATCCTACTTGCTCAAGCCAAGAAGAATGATTCTATTATAGCACCCATAGTAAAATACTAAGATATTCAACATGCTCCTCTTTGGTATGGCCAAGAAGAACGATTCTTTTGTAGCTGGTCAAATAGATCATCAATTCTCATCGGATAGTTATTCTCTAAGGTTGCTCAGTTCAATTACCATAATCAGTGCAAAGCCAATGCGAACTATAAGTCTTCTTCACAAACAACACTAGAGCATCTGAAGGGAGCTACTCAGTTGGATAATTAGTGTCATACAATATGAAACATTGGATATATTACTTACAGTAGGCAACAAATCAATAGTAAAGTAAACTTTTGGATCGAGAGGTAACTTGTGAAGCAAAATACTTCAAGAAACTCATTCACTACAAGAATATCTTTGATGTTTTTTCTCCATCATCCGCACGTACTACAAATGTCAAATAGTCTTCGCAGACATCTTGCATGTGGCTATATGTATATAAAGCTGAAATCATTGTGATTGAGTTACCTATATGTAGCACTTGGAAACAAAGGTAACCTAACAGGTAAAAGAAAAGGAAATTTCCCGCTTTTTACAGTTAATAACAACACAATTCCTGGCTAACCGATCCTACCCAAAATGATTTGTTGTGCTTCAAGATGTCCAAGGTGATAAGATTAGTGTGCAAGTTATGACAACTTATCATAACTAAATAATCTTGTAAGATTTGACAAGAGATCACAATATTTTCATTCGACATAGAATCAAACAAAAAATATGTAAGCACACCACCTATGAACAAAATACTAACTACCAAGTAAGAGGTACTTGGTTCTCGTTCCTTTACAACAATATAAAATCCTAAAATATAAGACATGTACAAGCATTCAACATATAGGTAAAGCACTAATTATAAGAATGTATATAGATAATGACACTCTACATCTTAATCCTCGACAACAAAATTAGTGTCCCCATTTCGCCTTTACTATGTGGATGATAGGTTGGTAAATTGTGATGTGATGGTCCTCGTTGATGAGGTGATGCCATTGCTATACTACCTGCCATACTATAAAGGTTTTACAATATAGTGGATAATCAATCGTCCTTATCTCAACTACTTGTGCATATAGCAAGGTTTTTCAAGTCCTCGTTTGATGTAAGTACACATCTATCAAGAATCTGTGATGGACAATCTCTTGCCTTATGTCCCTATAACAATCATGGTAATTACTGATGTATCCCAGAGTTTAAACCATAAATATACCTTCCAATTTTGGCTTCATGGTTTTGCTATGCCATGCACTAAACAGGAAAGCCTAGCCAAAGTGTCAGGTTACTCTCTGATAATCATGCTTCTTTGTTTGAATTGGAAAAAACGTGACACTTGCATGCCTCTACTTGCATTATCCATTTCTTGAAGGTAGAAAATGCATCTGCTTCAAGAAACAAACATATGAAGCTAACACAGTATAAGGAGCCTCTAAAGGATGGTACTAGAGAATGTTCCCATACATCAATTTTCACAAGCTTCAGCTTCACAAAGACCAATTTTACATAAAGTATTGGACGAAACTACAATACACAGCCCAAGCTAATAAGGCAAAACGCGCTGCTTGGTTGTATCTTTAAAGAAATTGCTCCTTGAGTTTTTCGTGTACATGCGAGGCCTTCAGCTCTAACTCCTACGCTGCTCGGCACAACTCATGAATCAAGAATTCTCATAATTGGGGTCTACTGTACAAGGTTAAGCGTGAATTGAAACCTTTTACAACAATCCCTGTAAACTCTCAATGATATCAAATAATTAGAAATTATAATGCTTCACTGGTGAACCATATTTGATCAATCAAATAAGTGTACGTCGTTTTATATGTATGGTGCAACTCAACCCTCCTTGTTTCTCACTTTCTTCATTGCTTCTCAACCGTTTTGCAAAAAAAAAAAAAAAGGAATTCCCTGCCAATAATATGGTAAATGCCTTTCCATTTCTGGTTGAAATTACAAATAATTAACAAACCAAAGTTTTATATTGTTCGATATCTCTTCTTTTATTGGTGAGATCGGGTTAGCTAGACCCACCTTCAAACCTGAAGGTTAAACAATTTCAGGAGCTTTCAAAGAAAAAATGATGAAACCTCAAAAAGAATGAAGTTAAGTTGTATTAACTTAATCAGATGTAGGTTTCTAAAATGAGTTGAGGGGCACCTGTTTGTCGCTTATCCTCCAGATTGCTTGTTTATAGCTTGTGTCCGTTGCTTAGGATTAAGACAAAGTAAGCTCATACCAATACAAACCGAGAGTCAAATGAGCCAAACATGAGCTTGTGCCCTAAATTTCAGAAAACAACACATTTTTATTTTGAAAAACAATCTCTGAACTCTTTGAGGGCATCATATTTATCCAACTAATTGTGTTAATGCATTTCATACAGTAGATGCATGTGGGCAACAATAAGTGCTACGAGTTGAGGTGAGACCAACATGACTTGTCTCGCTAATCTGGACAAGATTAACTGAGCTCGTCCCACTGAATATCGAGATCTAGACAAGACTGTGCCACTATGGAATATCTGCCAAGCTTTATACGAGAATCTTTTTAGATGAAATCTAGACATGCTTATTATCTTCTAGGCTTTAAATAATAGTTTCCCCGATCAACAATAAGTGCACAAATTATCAGAATGGCCAACCGTCATCTTGACCTTAAAATTGTAGTTCCGTTAGGTAGCTGACAACCATGCAAAACTTGACCACTGAGTTTTTTTTGGGTTTATGCAGGAAAATTGTCACACCGAACGAGATCCACACGAACCAATTGAGCAGTAACTAAGCACTCATTCGATTCCCAGCTCTATTTGGTAATTAATAATTATTGATGCCAAAAATTACAAAGGGATCAGAGGAATAACTCTCTTAATATGGGCCAAGCACTACCTCAAAGATAGCCACGCATCCACTATCAAAGAATTATGAGCAACTGCTCCAAAAGTTAAAAAATAGATCTATAGAAGTGGAAAAGGATCTAAAGGAATAAAGAAGGATCTGAAACCTTCCCACCACCAACTAGAAATAGGAGTGTTTCTAACCTTAATCAAGCATCAAGCATCACAAATCAGTGATGATTATTTCTTTTGTTCTAGTTGTGCTAGTTGTTGTAGCTTCTACTTTTAATCAATACAATTCATTTTTTTTTTGTTCAATATTGTGTTCCCTTTGTAAGTTTGGTATTTTCACTTTAGTTGTATAATCGTACCTATAACCATCACTTTATAAAAAATCTGCACAAAGCTGTAAAATTTGTTTCTGGGCAGATTTCTCAGTTCTTAAATTATAGAAAGTTCATCATGTCTACTTTTCAGCAGAGCTAGAATCACTTGAATCAGAGCTTTGACTGTTGAGGTACGACAAAAACCATCAAACCTTGTCAGAGATACTCGAGGCTTTCACTGGCATAACACATCTTCCTGATGAATAGTCATAACTCAATTCTAACCCGACTTAGCTGATTTTTTATGCAAAAAGGTGTTTGTGTCTTCTTTCCAATGGATCAAGAATTGCATCAATCAGAGATTGGAAGAGTGAGTTATAACGAAGACCAGTTGACCCTATTAGGAGGTATGTAGCAAGATTGCCAATAAAATCTCGATAAAATTGAAAAAACACCAAAATTCCAATGCTTATTAGAATTGATTGATATTTCATACTTTGGATAGTTCTACGTACCTAGTTTCAAAAACACCAAAAATTGCATCAATCGAAGGTACATCCAGGAAGATACAACCAAAACCCTGAAACCCTGGCATACAGTTGGCAGTCGACCAGACTTCCACCTCGAGATGACCTGAATATAGTTTGTCTTAGAGGTTTTGACCCGAATCAAAGTTGAACCTCCATACTATCACACAAAGAGCTCTAGAAATCCTTTATGCCCTTGCTAATGATCAATCTACATTAGGATACACTTTAATCAAATTCTCAAGGATCCCATCATGCTTGATCCTCTTGAAGGTGGAGGCCAACACCTTCTAACACGCCCTATAATCCATCAAAGAATGAGATCTCCATATCAATTGAATGTGCTCGATTTCTAAAACAATGAAATGGTACATTAGGTGAGACCTCAAGGAACGGTTATGCATCAGTACACACCAAATGGTTGGTCCTACTTGGATACTTAGGGAAAACTATTCCTCAAACAACTGTACATGGATTTTTGCTCCCAAAGAACCTTGACCCGTGATACGATCCTACAACAACAACAACAACAACAACTAAGCCTTTTCCCATACTAGACGGGGTCGGCTAAATGGATTCTTTGTTTCCATAGATCCCTATCGTGTGCCATGTTAGCAGTTAACTCCCAATAAGCTAGATCATTCTTTATTGTTTCTTTCCAACACTTTTGTGGTCGTCCTCTACCTCTTTTAATACTTTCCAAATTTAGTTTTTCTAACCTTCTTAGAGGTTCTTCTTTTGATCTTCTTTCTATATGTCCAAACCATCTTAAACGATGTTCTCTCATTTTATCCTCTATTGGTGCCACTCCTAATTTGTTTCTAATAACCTCATTATGTATACGGTCTTTTCTTGTATGACCACTCATCCATCTCAACATCTTCATTTCTGTCACAGACATCTTTTGTACATGTTGATGATTAACTGCCCAACACTCCTCTTAAAGAAAATAAGTGAGAGAGGATTAAGAGTTGAAACTCGAAAAGGGAACAACTCCAAACGCTCTCCTTTATATGTAATGTGAGTCATCTTATTTTCTTTTTATCGAAGTTCTTCTAGTCTGGTACTCCTTTCAATCGTATCGGAATTTCATCAGCAGCCTAGCTACATATCTCCTAACAAGGTTGACTTGTCATCACTATAACTTCCTCTTTTTTAACACTCAAAATTTGCTTCTTGTGCAATTAATTTGCATACAACAAGGACATTAGAAAAATAAAGAACAATGACATTTATGCATAAGTCTTATACACAAGCCTTATACATCATACAAACCCATACTAAGAGTGAAAACATAAAGAAAAGATGATACAAGCACTTTAGTGTTGCAAATATTACAAGAAACCACGGAAGGCATATGAACAAATTCCACAGAGGAAACGTGGTACAAACACTCTTAATCTTGTAGATATTACAAGGAACTATGAAAGGCATATGAACAAATCCCACATGCAAAAGGCAATTCCAAAACAATCAAACAAAAGAAAAGGGTCATTTGAAAACATTGGTCCAAAGGAGGATTTTGTGTTCCTTCTTTTTTGACAAAGAGAACAAAAAGAGGAAAGGACTTTGAGCCAGTCAACCTGCATCACGTATGATTTGCAAATCCGGTGAAGAGGAATATGTGAGCCACCTTGCGACACATTCTGCAACAGTCCCTAGCAACTCTGCAAACAGCTTTGATACTTGGCAACGAACAACATACTTGTCATAAGAAGAAGAAATCCAGGATGAAATAGATCTTCAAATCAACAAAAACCATAGGTTACAATGAAAAGGACAACAAATTAGACTTCATCCAATGCAAAGAACAATGGTCCATCACCAAGAAGAAATTAAAGGATGAAAGAGACTTTCAAAAACACAAAATTTGTAGATTATAGCTAAAGGAACAACAACTCTCCCATTGTGCAAAATAATAGAAGAAATGAAGAAGATTTTTAGCATCCAAAAAGTCAACATACGACAACTGAAAGGACAAACTGAATAAGAACACATTCAATGTGCAAATCAGTTGAAGTCCCTATAAAAGGGCAATGGATGGCCCATTCAAGGGGCATCTAGAGATAAGCTTGAAAATTCTGTAAAAATCAGTATAAAGAGTCTCTTTCATCACCATTAAGAAAAGAAACAAGCAGTATAGAAAAATCAATCTCTCTATGAGTGTGTGTATGTATGCATCGCTAAAACCGTAGTCCCAATTCTGCCACCACTTCAGCCACCTTCTGCCGTTCGTCATCCCAAGAAACAAAACCATCTTTTATTGCGTGCCCTATCTCTTTCCCACTCAAACCGCTATTTTCTTTGTCGAAGATACCCAACAACGGCCAATAACCACTGCTTGAACTTTCCTTTCTCCAAAACAAGACAAGGAAGGGAGAAATCACATGCTAGAATTCTCCATCAGAAAAGAAGAAGCAGGAATCGACAAAAAGGAAACACTAAAATCTCTTCTATCTGTCACCACCCTCCCTCCACCTCCTTTAATCACCGCCTGAAACTCCTGAAACCACCACTACTCCTTCGGAAACCAGCATTTACCCCCCCTCCCACACACACACACATCCCTGAGCACCTGATGTAAATAATTGTCGATCATCAAAGGTTGATGTTGCACAAATCAATATTACCAAGTCACTGAGAGTCAAATGACATTCACTCACGAATGTCTATCTTCAAGAATGATTGACAAGAGTGGAAGCATACACAAAACGAATCAAAAAGCAGTGCAAGACTGCATGATTTATTCATGGAATGAGGTCTTATTTATAGACACTTAACATAACAAGAAGCAAGTAAGTAGCAAGAAGCAAGAAATGGGCTGAACTAGTGCTGGCCGGCCAGCACTAGCCGTTGGGTAGCTCCAACGGCTACTAGCCGTTGGGGCTTCCCAACAGTATCCTATTACATTAACACCCCCTCTCAAACTTACGGGGTATACACTGAAAGTTTGTCTAATAAAAACTGAAATCGAGAAGCTGAAAGAGATTTGGTAAAAAAGTCTGCGATCTGCATCTCATATGTGACATAGCAAAGTGAGATCTTCTTATTTAGACACTCTTCTCGAACAAAGTAACAGTCCATCTTGATGTGCTTCGTCCTCTCATGAAAAGTGTTGTTGGAGGCAATATATATGGCACTTTTGTTGTCACAATACATGATGGTGGGGTGTTTGACATGAACGCCTATGTCTGCTAGAAGGGCTGTGATCCAAGAAATCTCCATCGCAGCTGTAGCCATGGCTCGATATTCAGCTTCTATGGATGAGAGGGACACCTTCTGTTGCTTTTTGTACTTCCAAGAAATAAGGAATTTACCTAAAAACACACAAAAACCAGTGGTAGAGTGTCTATTGTTGACATCTCCACCCCAATCAACATCCATATATATAGATAAATCAAAAGATGAAGAGGAAGTTAAGAGGACCCCCTTGTGGGCAGTGTTTCTAATATATCGAATAATTCGCAAAACAACACTCATATGAATAGAAGTAGGTGCCTGTTGAAATTGACTGGCTGTGTGTACTACATGAGAAATGTCTGGTCTAGTAATGGTGAGATAAGTGAGTGCACCTATAAGCTGTCGATAAGGGGTGGGATCTTCTAATTTCTCACCATCTGTGGAATGCAGTTTGGTGCCTAGGACTTCGGGTGTGTCAACAACCTTAGTATCTGTAATCTCAGATCTTTCAACAATATCGTTAGCAAACTTGGTTTGAGACATAAAGTATCTACAACTATTTTTGGTTATCTCAATACCCAAAAAGTAATTCAGCAAACCCAAGTCTTTCATATCAAATTCGTGATGCAGATTAAGTTTAACTTCAGCAATTCCCACTTCATCACTTCCTGTGATGATCATGTCATCCACATACAAAAGCAAGATAACAATACCAGATTGTATTTTGCATACAAACAATGCAGTATCAGTATAGCAAGTCACAAAATTATGCAAATGCATGAATTTTTCAAATCGATCAAATCAAGCTTTTGGAGCTTGTTTTAGACTATACAAGGCTTTTCGTAATTTAAGAGCATGACCAGGAGGGAGAGTAATGCCAGGAGGAGGACTCATGAAGACATCTTCATTCAAGTAACCGTTCAAAAAAGCATTCTTGACATCAAGTTGGTATATATTCCATTTTTTGATTGCACTAATGGTGATGAGAATTCTAATCATGGTCATTCTAGCTACTGGGACAAACGTTTCATCATAGTCAATTCCATATTCTTGGGCATAACCTTTAGCAACTAATCTAGCCTTGTATCTCTCAATGTGCCCGTTGCTGTGAGTTTTGATTTTACATACCCATCGACATCCAATGACTTTCTTATCTTTAGGCAGGGGTGCAACTATCCATGTCTGAGCCTTGTCTAGGGCGTTGAGTTCATTTTCATAGCATCTTCCCATTCTGGAATACCTTTAGCTTAATGATAGAACCTAGGTTCCTTTACTTGACGAAGGTTGGCAATCAAATTTCTTCATTGTGGTTCAAAAGATTCATATGACACAAATCACTCAGGTGGTCTTGAAGCCCTGGGTTCTAAGCTTTTAATATCAGGTTCCGTGTGGGCGTAATGGGTTGTTCTAGGTCATCTGGGATAATTTGAGGGAAAGGGTTCAACAATTGACCGAGTATCAACAGTGGTGTATGAAATATCATTGTTTTAAATATGATCTTCTTGAATGTCTTGATGATCTACTGAGTCACAATCATTATCTTCTTCTAGCTCAAAAACATCTTTAGGAATGAAAGGTTCCGAATTTTCTAAGGATTTGAACTCATAATAAATTTCATTCTCAAAGAATTTCACATCCTTGGATACATACAATTTGTCTTCTATAGGATCAAAACACCTATACCCCTTTTTGTCAATGCCATAACCAAGGAAGACACATTCAATAGCTCTAGGTGACAATTTGTCATTCTTGTCTGTATACACAAAACATCTACATCTAAAAACCCTAAGTCTTTCACAATATGGAGGGATGTTATACAATTTTTCAAAAGGTGAAGTATTCTCAAGGTTAGATGAAGGCATTCTATTTATAAGATATATGGCAGTAAGAGTAGCTTCAGCCTATAAGAATTTAGGAACCTTATTAACAATTAACATAGTTCTACAAGTTTCAATAATATGCCTATGTTTTCGTTCCGCTAGACCATTTTATTGAGGTATTTTAGTGCATGATTTTTGGTGAATAATACCATTAGTTTCAATAAATTTATGAAATTCATTAGACATGTACTCTCCTCACAAATAGGATCTAAAGATTTTAATGGTTGCTCCAAATTGGTTTTTGATCATGTTACAAAATACTACAAATTTTTCAAATACTTCGGATTTGTGTTTTAAAAGATATATCCATATAAATCGAGTAAAGTCATCCACAAAAATCACATAGTATTGGAATCCTCCTTTAGAAACAACGGACGCGGGGCCCCAAACATCCGAATGTATTAAATCAAAAGCTTTCTTTGGTACATAATTTCTTTCTCCAAATGGAAGATGATGCATTTTTCCGAGAAGACAATCTTTACATTCAAAATTTTTCTCTCTAATGCTTTTCATCAAAGGAATGTTACACATCTTTTGAGAGTCCAAGTGTCCAAGTCTTTTATGCCATAGTGTAACATCTTGGGTTATGTTACAAAAACCCGAATTTGGCATAACAAGATAGTCCATTTTGTATAGTCCACTTTCTCTATGGCCTTGACCAATCACCTTCTTCGATAGGTGATCCTACACCACACAATGTTGGGATGAGAAAGTGACTATACAGTTGTTATCACATATTTGAGCAACCGAGAGTAGATTTAAATTTAATTTAGGTATAAAACTTACATTTTGAATTTTAAAGTCTTGTTTTTCAAGGTTTTCTAATTTTTTGATTTGGAGTTTTGTTTCATCGACTGTAAACACATTCTTTCCAATGGTTTCATAAGAATTAACCAAAGAATCTTCACTATGTGTCATATGAAAAGATGCGCCCGAATCTAAAAACTAAGACATACCTTACGAAGTAGAAAGAGCATTCTTGGAGATGCTTACTTTTTCTTTAAAAATTTCTTCTATGTACGCTTTTATGTTGTTGGGTAAAACACCTCTTTCTTCCACGACTCCCACGTTTCTACTCCTTTTTCGAAGTAGAAGACAAGTGGTTTTAATGTATCCACTTTCCTTGCAATAATGACAAATTGTATCCTTATTAGGCCATGGTCCCGTGGGCTTCTTGAATGTACCTTCATTGTTCTTGGCATGTGGAGGCTTGTAAGTCTTCAAATTTGCTCCGAGTCTTGATGCGGTAAGTATGGCTTCTTTTGCAACATGCATGTTTTTCAATCTTGTTTTCTCCATAACAAGATCGGCAAGAAAGGTATCCCCTCTAGGTCTAGGTTTCCTATGTATAAGGCTTGATCTAATGTTTTCAAATTCGTCTCTTAGACCACGCATAAACAAGAAAAAATTTTGATTTTCCAAAAATTCTTGGAATTTGTCTAGTTTGTAAAGTTTTCCAAATTTGTCAAAACTCCTTAATTGAGTCCAAAGTTCCGAAAATTTATTGTGATAATCTCTAATGCTTAGGTTCCCTTGTTTGAGCATAATCATTCTTTCCATAAGATCAATTTGAAAGACAAAATCATCTTGAGAATGAAGCTTTTTCAAATATTCCCAAGTTTCAAACGCATTTTCAAAAGCATTAATCCGATTTCTAAGTTTTTCATCCACGTTTTGACAAATGATCCATGTGATTTTTTCATTTATTTTTTCTCACAATTTCAAATCGGTTTTGAATTTCTCATGTGCTTTAATGATTTCATCATCATCTAAGCCATCAATGTTCAAAATTGGTTCTTTTATAGTCCCATCAATGTAATCCCAAAAATCTTTTGATGAAAAAGATTTTTTCATTGTTCTAAGCCAACTTTGATAACTTTTTGGGTCTAGAATACATCTAAACGACTCATTTTTTCCTTCCATTTGTGCAAAAAAATGAATATTTAGGACTAACCTAAAGTTTGATGCAAATCTTCAATTTTCGCACTTTCGGCATGGTTCCCGATGCACTCGTTTTCTTCAATCCAATACTCTGATACCATGTAAATAATTGTCGATCATCAAAGGTTGATGTTGCACAAATCAATATTACCAAGTCGCCGAGAGTTAAATGACATTTACTCACGAATGTCTATCTTCAAGAATGATTGACAAGAGCAGAAACATACACAAAACGAATCAAGAAGCAGTGCAAGACTGCATGATTTATTCATGGAATGAAGTCTTATATATAGACACTTTACATAACAAGAAGCAAGTAAGTAGCAAGAAGCAAGAAATGGGTTGAACTAGTGCTGGCCGGCCAGCACTAGTTGTTGGGATCCAACGGCTAGTTGCTGGCTGGGCCAGCACTAGCCGTTGGGGCTTCCCAACAGTACCCTATTACATTAACACCTGACTCTTGCAAAAGGGGAACACAAAACATAAAAAAGAGGGAGAGAGAGTAGAAAGGAATGAATCACCCAAACTGTGCCTACCACCGCCATGCACTTGCAGGAGCCATAATCTCCATCATCCTCCACCATTATCGTCACCCAAGCAACATAGCCTTCAATGTTGCCAGCTCACCGCTGATCCATCATCCTCCAGCGACCCACAATTTCCGCTAGGACTGCCAGCCTCTTTCCTAGCCACCTGTCATTGCCAGTGTCCCCATCGTTGCTCGAAACAGACTTGGTTGTTGCCGGTCCCTGCTCTCCTTCCTCAATCTCTCCTCTCTCACATCGTCTCTTTCCGTCGACCCCTAACCTCTCTTAAGTAAAGGACTACAAGGACCCGATCCATCCTAATAACCTAGGGCTCTTTTGCTTGGTTCCTTAAAATCCCATAACCATACCCGATCCAATTGCTTTCAACGAGAACCTTTACCCTTTTGTCCACTTTGAACCTTGAATCGGATCCGTTCCAGATTGGATTTTATTTAACTTAAATCCATTTCTCAGTCGGACTAAGTTAAGTTCAAATCCAAACCAAAGTTAAACCCATTCAGAGACCAGTAGCCCAAAACCCCATCGATCAGATCCGATTCAATCTCTTTACCAAAAGCTCCTATTCAAATTGTTTCCAATTAAACCTAGTCCAACCCAAACTTGAACTAAGCCAAATCCATTTATAAATCAAAACCCAATCAATTTCTCTTGCTCCTAATCTTAAACCCACTTCCCTTAGTTTTATAGCAAATCCCACGTAAAGCTCACCAAATACCTAATTCAAATTTATTCAAACAAGCAGTTTTAGAAGCATATAGATCGACTCTTACTCGGTAGAAAAAGGACTTCGGCAAAAAGAATTCAGATGGGTTCACATTGCATATAAAGGAGAGAAAGTATTCTCCTTTCGAGTTTTATACCTTAACCCTCTCTCATTCATTTCCTTTTTAAGAGGATCATATAGAATGTCAAGATTCTTTCAGACAAGAAACTAATTGATGATTCTTCATCTTCAAACAAGAAACTTGCTAAACCTAAACACAATTCCTCTAGGATCCCAATAGGCTCCTCCCAAAGACTACAACACTAAACTAAAAGTTCTGAGAAACCAATTGAAAGAGGTTCAATTAGCAAACAAAATCATGCAATTAAGAAAGGAGTAGAGAGAAGAATATAAAGAAAAAATGAAAATTGCTCTACTTCCGACGAAAGTTTCTAGAAATATCAATAGGAAGAGAACAAACCGAAGAAGAAGAAGAAGAAGAAGAAGAAGAAGAAGATAACCAAGCTTACCGATTCAATCTCTTTACCAAAAGCTCCTATTCAAATTGTTTCCAATTAAACCTAGTCCAACCCAAACTTGAACTAAGCCAAATCCATTTATAAATCAAAACCCAATCAATTTCTCTTGCTCCTAATCTTAAACCCACTTCCCTTAGTTTTATAGCAAATCCCACGTAAAGCTCACCAAATACCTAATTCAAATTTATTCAAACAAGCAGTTTTAGAAGCATATAGATCGACTCTTACTCGGTAGAAAAAGGACTTCGGCAAAAAGAATTCAGATGGGTTCACATTGCATATAAAGGAGAGAAAGTATTCTCCTTTCGAGTTTTATACCTTAACCCTCTCTCATTCATTTCCTTTTTAAGAGGATCATATAGAATGTCAAGATTCTTTCAGACAAGAAACTAATTGATGATTCTTCATCTTCAAACAAGAAACTTGCTAAACCTAAACACAATTCCTCTAGGATCCCAATAGGCTCCTCCCAAAGACTACAACACTAAACTAAAAGTTCTGAGAAACCAATTGAAAGAGGTTCAATTAGCAAACAAAATCATGCAATTAAGAAAGGAGTAGAGAGAAGAATATAAAGAAAAAATGAAAATTGCTCTACTTCCGACGAAAGTTTCTAGAAATATCAATAGGAAGAGAACAAACCGAAGAAGAAGAAGAAGAAGAAGAAGAAGAAGAAGAAGATAACCAAGCTTAAGGAGAAGAAGGCTAATCACAAGTGGAAATCAAAGCGTACAAAACGTGGAATATGAGATGAAGGAACTTAGAAGAATGTACCAGGTCATCTTGCGAAAAGAAATCAAGAATAAAGGAAGATATGATATTGAAGACATTTTGTCAACGGACTATGAGATCTATAATGATGATAAAATCCCAAAGTTCTAGCACTTTGATAGTCATGGAGATCCTAATTTACACGTTCACCTATTCATTAGGAGACCTATCAAGGAAAAGAATGACAACACCAAGTGGATACAGTGGACCCTTCCCTTCATAAAATAAAAGGTGAAGCCTCTAGGTGGATGGCTAACAAAAACTTTAATCATTTTTTAATCTTTGAAGATCTAGCCACATCCTTTATGAAAATATTCAAATACAACATAGAAGTTGCACATACCCTAAGCACCTTAAGAGACATATAACAACGTAAGAGTGAAGATGCACACACCTTCATAGCGAGGCATGTGCAAATATGCTCATCCTCGAGAACTTCCACTCTGATCTTCGAACCATGCTAGCTTTACATGAGATTTCTTCGTTTGACAAACTTATCAAAAAAATCTACCATATATGACCTTAACCTTGGGAAGGATATTTATAATGACTTTAATAGACTAAAAACAACCAAAAACCTACCCATGAACCATATAATCAACCAAGATAAAGCAACAAACAAGGCCATTAAGTTCAATTAGAAGTCAAAAGACCCATCCACGTCAACCTCCCAACCTCCAAGATTTGAATCCCAATCTCTCCTAAAGTTTAAACTCAAGACTAAAAACAAAAGAGAACTAGAGACAAGAATATTCTAAAACCACACATAGACCTTTCATAAAAAAATTGACTCCTCTACAACAACCTTTCATACCTAGACATTCTATTAGTAGGAGAACAAATCATACTTTCATACCCTTTAGTCATTCGAGTCCCTAGGAGTTCTACTACTTATGCTACCCAAGGATCTTAGAGTCTTATTGTCATACTGCAAGGACCGACTCTCCTGAGTCAAGGTTCTTTATTTTCCTCTAATTCCTATGTAGATGAAATCATGAGATCTGACATGATCTATCGGTCGGAGCCTCTTACAAACCCACCTCTAATTGACTAAGAAAACCCCCAAGTCTTAAACGAGCCTAAATCCAATGAGAAATACCCATATCAAGGTATATTTAAGAACTCTTTCCCTCAACACCATAAGGCTCAAGTTACCATGTCTCATTTCAAAGGTACAACTCCAAAGAAGTCTTGATCGATCGAGTTAGGATCTCTCAACTCACCCTCATCTTCATCTTCACCAGAATCTACTCCTCTTAGATCGGAATACACTCTAAAAACTCCTCCTAACTCACCATAATATATTTTTCAAACTCCTATTAGATGTCCAAAATACATTCTAGTGACATCCCCTATTCCTTGGATTATACTTTGGCAATCCCTCCTGATTCTCCAGAGCACACAATAGAGTCACCTATAGTCTCCTCAAACCCTATCCTAGAGACCTCACCATACTCATGTTACTCTTCTCCGGAGTATCACCCAACCACTCCTCCTCCTAGTCCACCTTTCAAATCGACCACTTTCTATCAAGATTCGTACTCGAGCCCATGAGAGTCGTACTCATGTTACTCTTCTAAACATGTGTATTCATCATAAGGCTACCTAAGTATAGACCACTTCCCTCCACAAATGCGCTAAGTGGCAAACCCCTCTAGTCATCTAAGGCCCTAGGAGTTCCACTACTAATGCTACCCAAGGACCTTAGAGTCTTGTTGTCATAACTACAGGACCAACTCTCTTGAGTTAGGGTCCTTCATTTTTCTCTCATTCCTACATAGATGAAATCATAATATCTTATAGGATCTACCAACTAAAGCATCTTACGAACCTGCCTAAACCTAACAGACTCCCATTAGGATCCGAGCTCCAACACTGACCCGAGATTAAGTGAAGTAGTACTTACTGAAATATAACCCTAAGAACCATTTAGCCCGAACATAGGTCCACATGTACATCCTCTAGTTGATAAAATCTTCACCCCATATGTGAAGATGATGGAGGACATACTTAAGAAGGTAAAGGTCTCAAAAACCACTTCTCTTGAATCCTTAGCCATTCAACCACTCTAACATCAACACTAGTGACCTTGTCGCCTGATGATCTGCCTATACCTATTTCTAGGTGTTCCATAGATGGGGACGGAGGTCTTAACATCCTCCCATTTCAGGTAGCCCTCCAGATAGGGATCTCCAAAGATCGTCTCACTCCCGCTGACATCAAAATCGTAGTATACGATGCCCACACTTCTAATCATGAGAGTACCGTCATCCTCATGATTGAAACTGGTTTCATCATTCAACAGGCCTAATTTCATGTTATGAACCTAGACTCCTCGTATAGTTATGCACACAAGTCTACATATCTATACTATGCTGCTGTGCCTATAGTTGATGCGCATCTAATCGTAGTAAAGAGCATAGCCAATTTCGAACTCGCCCTACTACTAGGCCTTTCAAGGCTCCCACGTGGCGGTAGGGCGAGTGCGATCAGACACGATCATCCTTTGATGCGAGATGCAGACCATTTCACCGGCGATCAATTCTCTCCTGGCCGAAAGAAAAAAACCGCTGTGCTCTGGACGGTGACTCCAAGAGTGAAGACGATCCGATGACGAACCCGTCGTGATCAGATCGGAAAACGAAGACGATTGGTTGGTGATCTCTGCGGTCTGGTCAGACAAGATCAGCATTCCGGCGAGTCATGGCCCTCTGACGTGGTAGTAGTGGTAGCGCAAAGAGAGCTACTGTCAGCCGGTCTACCATTTCGGTGAGCTCAAACCAGAGTGGCCCGACTAAACCGACTAAGATCTGAGTCTCGCCTGATCTGATCGGTTAAGTCAGGCCAAAGAAAGGCTCCGGCGGAAACGGATCTCAAACCAGAGTTAAACCGACTAAACCTTTTAGGTTGTCTTTAAACCATGACTTAAAAGCCATATCCATCGACATGGTCAAACTATGTTAGTGACAAAAAGACAACACAATTCATTTTATTGGGGCACAAGCTCTGAGTTATGACTTTGAACATCATCCTATAACCTCCATTTATCATCTATAGGTACAAGGTGGGAGAGAACCCAAATATTGATGAGGCAACACTTGAGTCTACTAAAGACAATGATGAGATCACTGCACTCCTTGAATTTGGCTAAGTCATAAAATGTCAATCTAATATGGTAGGAGGGGACTTCATCGAAGTTAACCTCGAGTTAGAGTGAAACCCCAAGATGGTCAAGATAGGTACTTTTCTAATTGAACCTAAGAAAGATGCATTCATCAAGTTTCTATGGAGGAACAAGGACATGTTTGTATAGACGTGTTCGAACACATTTGGGTTAGACCTAGGGGTCATTAAAGATTGTTTTATCCTAGACCCTACTATTCAACCAATTAGGGAAACACTTAGAAAAATCTACCTTGAGGTTGAACTCCAAGTTAAGGAGTCTTGAAGACCAGATTTATCTAGAAAATAGCCTCTTTCAATTGCTTCTCAAGAATGTTCACTTCGAGTGTGACCATGAGTGTCAAAGATCCTTTGACTAGCTAAAGGAATACGTGTTGAGTTCCCTATCCTTCAACCCCTTGTATCAAGATGACTCCTACTGTTGTGCTTGCTTCACCTTGAAACAAGATACCTCAAGAAATGGATTTGATGAGAAGTAAGAAAAAGAAGAAAAAAATGCTACCTAGCTTCAAATCCACCATAACAAGGGTTGTTGATAAGGAGAGGAAGCCACGACTCACCATTTAACCTTGAAGGCTCAAATAAGAGAAGAAAAAATTCACAACTTTCTTTGATGCAATCCAAACAAAGTGGTTTTCATTTAGAAACATGTGTATTTATGTTGGAAATAGGCCTTTCAGCTTAGCCAATCAAATATAACACAATAAATGTTGCTCTCAGTATAATTATGACTAAACAACCCATCTTCCACTTAACCAATAAAACAAAAGGTGAAATAGTGTATTTTAAAGCTAAAAACAGGAACCTTAGACTGTAATATGAATTTTAATGGGTCTATTTAATCATCAAAACAGATCCACTAAATCTGAAATTGTTGATCCCTAGCCCTACACCGGGTCATGGATACTACAGCGACTCTTGACTTTGGACCCAACAACCATTCAAGTTGGGTTCATCTTTGATGTTCTCTTCATGCCCAACTTGTTTCAGTATACTCTTTGATTCCTCTCACCTACTCTTCTATATATTTATTCATGAGTTTATCTTAGGAGCCCTCCTCACCCAAAATAAAGATTAGGAGAAAACTGAATCTATGATATATTACATCTCAAAAACCTTGGTTAGGTACAACCAAAAGTACAACCTATTAGAGAAAATATATTTAATATTAGCATAGGCAACTCAAAAGTTGTGTCACATGAGGTTCGAGTTGTCTCTAATTAGACACCTTTTCAAGAAGCATATCCTCACAAGTAAACTAGGTAAATGGAAGTTACTTCTCATGGAGTATTGTCTTAAATACCATTTTCAAAACTCTATCAAGGGTCAAGTCCTTTTGATCATTTAATGAGTACCCCTACATAATCAAGTCCTAGTACCTAACACTTTTTCTAACGAGCATATCCTTATGATGACCGAAGTTTGGAAGAATCATATACTCTCAAATAAGAAAGTGATCTTTACCTAGAAAATGCATTTCAATGGTTCTAAGACTCATATTGAGGTAGACATCGAGGTTGTCTTAGTCTCCCTTCAAGACTCCGAGGTTAATCATTTCAATTAAACTTTGAATGTTCCAACAATACCACTGAGTGTGAGACTCTCCTAAAGATCCTTCTAAGTCAAGGTGCTACCTACATAAATATGTTCCGTGATTCTCTCTTAGTTATAAACCAAGTCATTGAGTTTGACAAGTAAAACATGGTCATCTAGTATTTTACTATCATGTAATACAAAGCCTAGTTTAGCAGTTTGCCTACTTCATCACATACATAGGACATGAGGAAAATTCATTCACTAACAATTTGTCCTCTTTATCATCGTCCGTCATGCTAGGATCGAGTCTACGCACTAGATTTATCAAAGTTCAAAAGCTCGCCCAATCAACTTATGATCCTCCCTCCACCAAGTCTACCATCTTTAGTGTTGAGACTACTGATGATGGTTTATCTTAGTTTTATGATATCAAGGTTTTTCTTGAGAGAGGAGAGTTTCCTCCACATACCACCCATTGAGATCGAAAAACTATTAGAAAACTATTCATTCGATACCATCTTTTCAGAGATGTTTTCTATAAGTTCTCTAATGTCCTACTCTGATGTGTTAATCAAACTGAGGTTGAGGTTATTATGTGAGAGAATCATGCAGGAGATTGTGGCGGCCATATTAGTGCCTAGGTGATAGCAAAGAATATTCTTAAAGTGGTCTATTACTGGTCTATATTAAGTCATGATTATTACTTGCATGTTAGACATTATTACAATTATCAGATTCACACACATTCAGAGTTACACTTAGTAGGCAACTTTTGCCTTTGAGCATTTAATGTGATTGATCCCATATTTTTACATGCATCTAATAGTCATAGGTTCATCTTAGTTACTATATAATACTTTACTAAGTAGGTTGAAGTTGTATCATTAAGTAGAGTTCTAAGTCAATATATAGCTTCTTTAATTAGGAAAAGCATCGTGTCACTTCAGTGCTCCTACACATCGTTTGTGACAATGGGATTCTTTTCAGGTTGGTAAGATTTCATTATCTTGGCATTACCTAGTATTTTTTGTTACCTTACTATCTCCAAGAGAATGAATAAGCTGAGACAACTAACTAAACTCTCATTAGCATTATAGAGAAAACCATTAGCCAGGGTAGAGCTTGGCATGAGAAACTCTATGATATACTTTGGACATATAAAACCCTCATCAACACTCCTACTAATGATCAAAGACAGGAATTTATGTGATACTTTTAGTGTTGGGCATTGTGTCTTGATCTCTTGAGTTGTTGCTTTTATGATCAAGAGAATTACTCTTAGATTCTAGTTTTGATGTCTTGATGCACACTTATTGTTTTCATCTATTTGTGTCTTTTAGCTTGGCTTCAGAAATTTTGAACTCACTTTATTTTGAACAACTTCAAATTAAATTCTTTTCAAAAAATTGTCTTCACTTGATTTTTAGTCTTAGTAAAGTTAAGAAAATTGTTAAATAAGTTGGGTTAGTTGTTCATCTTATGAAGAGTGATCACATTTATCAATCATCTGTTTGGTTGGTTACCCTTATGCAATAGGTAGTGTGTAACTCTTGAATATCAAGACATACCAAGTGATTGTACGTACTCTTAAACTTATGAAGCAATGGTTCCCGAGAACAGTTGGAAGACGGATTGTTTATCTTATGGAGAGCAACCATCTTCACCAACCACCTATTTAGGTGGTTGACATTATCCACAACAACTAAGGGGGCAACCACTAAGTTTGAAGGTATAAATGCAATCTTCAATCGCATTAGAATAGATTGTTATGAAAGATTTTAAGTGTGTGTTGCTCATTTAATCGAGAAGTTGGTTTGATTGCTATCAAGAGTATCGGCTAAAGAACTAACAAGTATAAAATGTTTAGGCAATGGAGCTATCAATCCAACTAATGTTTTGTCTCAATAGAGTCTCCAAGCAACTTATACAGATTTGGTTGATGGTAAATTGGTGGATCTAAGTACGGTTGATAGCACAAACTTTACCAATAAATTAACTATTGATTTAACAACTATTTTTCCAAAGTCAGTGCTATGCAATGAATTTCAAGACAATGGAAAATTAGTCCCCGATACCATTCATGAATTTCAATTGGCTTGAGACTACTTCTAAGAAGTCGAAGAAACCATCAATGATTTTCAATCAGGTTGTGACTACTTCTTTGAAGACAAAAAATCATTGATCTTCTAGTGATAGTTGACAAAAAATCAGTTACATTGTCAAAATGATTGATTTTATATCAAAAGCCAATGATTATCTAACTCTTCCCAAAAAGCTGTCTTTATACTATCTTCTAGTCCTACTTGGGGTACGTAAGCACAAACTATATTCAAAACCTCTGCTCCTAACACTAATTTCAACGTCATGATTCGATCACCATATCATTGTATGTCTACTACACTATCCTTTAAAATCTTTATTTATGATAATACCAACTCTGTTTCGAGCCTTTTCTTTACCTGAGTACCATAATTTAAAACTTGTATCCTCTATCTCCTTTGCTTTTTCTCCAACCCATTTTGTCTCTTGTAAACATAGAATATGAATCTTTCTTCGAATCATAGTATTTACCACCTTCATTAGCTTATCGGATAATGTTTCGATATTTCAAGAACCAATACGAATCTTATTATCTAGGACTAGCTTCCTCACCCCCCGCATCCGTCTATATTCAAAATGCGGGGACCATCTCTCAAAATTATTCACTACATTCGAGCGGCAATGTAGCGGGACTAACTTCTTTACCCACACCCATCCATGATGTGGGAACCCTCTCTGCAATTGATTCACTACATTCGGGCTAAAATGTAGTGGCCCTTGCTTACTTATTACTGCATTCGGGCTCTGCAGTACGTCGCTAGATAGGGACACCCCAAAGCAATGCTCATAATTTTTGTAATCCATGTTATAAAAATCCGACGAAGTTTTATGCTGGCTGTCGGAAGCCTAACACAATCCTCCTCTTTTATTCGGGCTTGGGACCGGCAATGTAAGGGTGATCCCTTACATGGACGAAGTTATATATATATACTACATATATATATATATATATATATATATATATATATATATATGTAATAAAATATATATATATATACATCTAATGAAAAACTTTATGTACATAGGTAATTGAAAAAATATACATATATATAGTATATATATTTGAACTATATATATTATATATATAGTGAGAAAGGTAGAACAACGTTTGTGCATTAGGAGTTGGTTGCAGAGGCACGGCCTGCGATGGAAAAATACGATGCCCTCTGACAAAAGGAACATGGCAAGCCGGGTTCAAATTGGTAAGTCTAAAGCTTTTTACCTTTTTTTTCAATTAAATTATATATAACCGTTTTGCTATAATATTGTTCTAGTTTTCTTGAAAAAAAAAATCTTAACTAGTAAACCCCAAAGTTTGTTTATTCTTTTCATCGAAATCGGACACCATCAACTGATACAGAGATCCAATTATTTGATGGTGTGCGGGACATGTTGGAGAGCGTTGACTTCTGCCCTCAAGTGGATTCAAGCATGAATAACTCTGAAAATCTAAGTGAGTATTTTCATTCATCGTTGTTGGGTACATCGATGCTTTAGAGAGTTCTCTTGAGCTTTCTCGAGCTGGTGCGGTGATTCGGATTTGATTCAAGTTGAAACCTTAGAAAAAGTCACATTCAACTCACCTCAAGCCATGTCGGATCGATCAAAAACTGCATGACATGATCATAAAATTTTAGTCAGATCTCCATCAATACACCTTAGTTGATGTGATTTTTGATGCATTGAAAAATAGGTAAATAGGACTAGCTACAGTATCAAAACTTGGCCGCTTTCGATAAGAATTGAAATTTTAATTATTTTTCTAATTTTTTCAGCAGTCTAATTAGAGACCTTCATCCAGGGTCACCTTGTCTTCACTATAACTCCCCCTGCCCAAACTCTACTTCATGCAGTTCTTTATTTCACAAAAAGAGAACACATAAACCTTTTTGTAGGATAAAAAAATTGACTAAGTCGAGTTAGAAAATGGGCGAGTCAGATCTATTCCTCGTGAAGTTGTGCTCACTCAACTCAACTCTTGTATCTTTGATAAGGTCTAATAGTTTTTGTTGTACCTTAGTCATCGAAGCTCTTGTGCGAGTGATTCTTGTTCTATTAGAAAGTAGATGTGATGTGTTGCATAGATATTCTTGGAAAATCCATTTGAAAATAAATTAGTAAAATTTTGCAACTCTCGGTATATGATTGTTAGTCTAATTATGCAACCAAATGTAGAAAGATCAAATTCACAAAAGAAACATAGAGGAGAATGAAAAAAGAGAATAATTGTGTTGATTAAAAGCAGAGGCTATAGCTGCTACAACTAAGAAACAAAGGAAATAAAGAGATTGATTTGTGATGTTTGATGATTGATTAAGGTGGGCAACCACCTTTATAGTTGATGGTAGGGAGGTTCCAAATCTTTTTCTATTCCTATAGAGTTTTCATTCTTCTATATTAGTTTCTATAATTTTTGAAATAGTTGCCTATGATTTTAGATGGTAAATGTGTGTTTATCTTTTAGGAGGTAGTTTAGCAGTATTTGTTAATAGGCAATTACTCATCATATCTCTTTGTAACTTTTGACATCAACACATGTCCTCCTATAATCTATAGGCATGATATTCGTATTGAGGGCGAAGGCTGTATATAGATGGCCAAAAATTGAAATAAGTTTATCATTAGAAGCTAAGGTACTCCAATCTTCTTTTCTCTGGTTTTCTTTTTTATAACAATGAATATGATATTGGCCAATTTTAAATTATTGTATGATACTATTGGTAACTTAAGAAGTAGGCCGTGAGCCCGCTCCATAGGCCATAGAATTGGCCTTGAAGTCAAAAAAGTAAGGTCCACTTGACCTTTCTCTTCCAAAAATATCGGCTTCACACCAAAGAAAGCACTTAATTTTGAAATCGAGTAATGGGTTGGTTTGATCACTTTATGTCACTTCTCAATGAGGTTGAATACTCAAAGTTTGAGCTTATTTCAACATTGGCTTGTTGCACTTCATTATCATTGTCATCTTCAGTGTTGTAATAGTCTCATGATGGATTCTCATTCCCTTTTAAATCATGGTTGTCATTGTTTGGTGTTGTAATCATTTTTTGAAGATTGTATTGACTATAATCAATTTGTGTTTGTGATAAGCCACTCTTATAAGTAATAAAGTAATTATATGTATTAATATAGATAAAAATGTAGTTCCCAATCACATTGAATAAAAACCACATATATATAATCATTTCAAAGCATTAACAAACTTTTCATGTTCTCATGCCCCATCTAAATAAAAGTAAATTATCTCTAGCATGGATTTGGAAAGGAAATACATTCACCTACCTATCGCTTCTATATGAATCCAAGATTCCCGATTCTTATACCTTTAAATCACCTTGATTTGGTCATTAAATCATGACAAAAATATAATGTTAATATTCTATATTCGAATATAGACACATCAGTTCAAACTGTGTCGAAATTGAACTTCAATTGGTCTCAAAATTTTCCAAAAATTTAATATGGATCTATTTTGAGTCTATCAAGATCTTATTAAAGATTCAGATCTAGTTTCTATTATTATGTTATGGATTCATCTAGAACTGGCCTAGACCTTAACCGCATCGACCCAAGATACTATACCGTTTGATATGGCTTGACACACCATGAAAGGGGAGGATACAACACGCTCTACTGGAGCCACCCATAGCTATCCCTTTTGGACCACAATCCACCACTTTTCTTAACATTTTCGGCCCATAAAAGATATGGATAGGGGCTAGAGTCCCAAACTGGTATTTTTCCTCAAAGAATCGTTGATAACATGTGGCAGTTCATTGGATTTCATCTTCAAAAACTCAAAATAAAAGAAACACCCTGCTTTTCCTCAAATCCAACAAAACTCTCTATTTTCTGACTTCTTTTTGGCAATTTTGGTTGCCTTCAACTTTAACCTATCCTTGCTCCCTTCCTCTTCTTCTTCCTTCTGATTTCAAGATTTCTCTCAATCTCTCCCTCTCATAGGTACCCTCCCTGTCTCACTCCTCAATCTCTCTTTCAACAACAACACTAGTGTTGTTGCAACATGCCAATGACTCCCTAACAGGGAACCCATGCGGGTTTGGGTCAGGCCTAGTATAGATTGATTCAATCTAGTGTCATAGTAAGTATAAATTGGAAGCATATTTGATCCATTGTGGAAGCCCGAACTAGAGTTTGTGACCTTCTAAGTCAATAGATCCTAACGAAAGATTTAGGGACTTTCCTATGGTTTCAAGGAGAATCTTTTCTCGTATGCTTGGGGACCATAATCCTTATATTTATAATTGATTGATGTTCCTTAGTTTTTAGTTCATCCCATTATACACTTTGGAAACTACTCTACTAGTATTTGTATATTAGATCCTAAACTCTATGAGATGCATTAGGCCCCTTATTCGTCCATATTAGATCACTTAATTAGGCATAACTAATTAGATACCATATAATACATAACTTGTTTGACATAAATGTTGGACCATATTATTGAATAAGTTCAACATTGTTTTCAAACGGTCAGTGCGTTAGTAACTCTTTTCGAAGTTCTTGATATATCCCTATGCATTGGTGCCAAAAAATCACATCCTATAATAGAAGTTTCAAAAAAGTTTCGTGTTAATTGTATGACATATAACTCTCAATTGAGTCACATGAAGTCATTCTATAACCCCAAAAAGGTAATCAAATCCTATATATGCGACAAGGTATAATTTACCTTTTATACTAAGAGTCCCATGTATACTTTCGCTACTATAGTAAATCGTATATATATAAATGATCCAATTCCATGTGTGCTACCAAACCAACACCAATGCACCAAGTAGGGATGGCTAGATGGATTCTCAATTAACATTATGTTTGGGAATTACTATTGCCACAACCCAAATTACTCTACACATGCACACACCTTTTTTTGTGATTTTCTGAAATATTCCTACACATTTTCAAAAATTCCTGCACTACCCCCAAACTCTCATGTGGTTTGTCTCCCTCCTCTACCGAACCCTCTCTCTTCTATGTCCTTGTTGGCATCGATCCCATTAGATCTGTTGTTGCCGATTCCACCAGATCCATTGCCACTACATTCTCCTAGAGTCAAACAACACACATCATGAGCCCCAATACCATGCAGACAACACACCAAAAGAAGAAGAAGAGAAAGAGGAGGAGGAGGAGTAAGTGAAAGTGTATTTTCAGCTTGATTCGAAGAAGCATTTTATGTTTTCTAGAGGTACATTCATAGTTTCTATCATACTTTCATATTTATAGTCATTGGCATGATGACTATAAGTTACTAAAGTTGAGATAATGATGCAACATAAATTTGTCCACCTAAAAGAAGAGATGTGGCTATGTCGCGTTAGTAAATGGGGAGATTTCACATCTCCCCTTCAAGGGGGACCACGAACATATTATATAATATATATTTAATAATGTAGAGAGATGTCGTCCGACATCTCCTTATCTATAAAGATGCAGTATAGCCACATCTCTTATATATTATGTAATATATATTTTATACTGATATATTATATAAGATTCTATATATACAAATATGTATTTGCATCTACAATGTATATTAATGTATATGTATTAGGCCTTCAAAAATGTCCATCTCACTCTAACACTCATAGTTATTTGATACTTGTTATTTTTTTCATCCTTAAGTATAACAAATAAAGAATGAGTAGAATGTCATAATGTTATTGCAACATCCAAAGAATGTAATGCAATATTTTATTAAGGACGACAAAGAGTAGAAGATTAAGGGATTCTCTTAGATAAACATGTTAATAATATTAAGATTCCTGCAAATTATCCTCAAGTCACATCATTTATAGATTTTGACATGATAAAGTAATTACAAACTTTAGTGAAATTATTCATTCGATAAAAAAATATAATACTTCTAAGTACAAATTCAAATTAATATGTAATTTTAGTATATAGACATTGCTAAAATTGATAATAGTAAACACATGGTATAATGTTTCGATAGGGTGGATCATAGATACATTAGGTGTCAGCCCACATAATTGGGCCGATATTGTACTTTATAGTGGTTAGTTGGGCAAAGGAAATTTGTTGTATAAGGTGATGGACTATGCCTTGTTTAGTGCATTTATCGAGTATTGGCAACTGAATACAAACAATGTTCACATGTTCTGGGCTGAGATGACTATCACACTTTACAACATCCACGAGATAGTTGGTCTTTTAATGGACGATAAGCTTATTTCTTTTAGGCCGAATATCATAGTTCGAATTAAGGAAGATATTTTGGGTGATATATTAGAGATGAGAGTACTAATGAAGTTATGCTAGAGACAAAAGACAATCAAGAGCCATTAAGTTCGTCGAGGTGCTCCAAACCCACCATCGATAGAAGAGATTGACACCCATCACCAATAGCCAATGTTTGTCATAGGTCTTTTCCTACTCATTGACTTATTTGTTACCAATAGTAATTAGATTTGATGAGGACAATTCAATTAAGTTGGTAAGTATTAAATATTTATGTCATATTAAGAAAGAGAGGGATGTTATACATATGATAGTAATGTTGATGTGATTTATTTTATGAAATACAAATTGAGTGGCAGTCAGATTTTTTTGGAAACTATTTGCACAATTATGCATATAAATTGATGCAGTATAGTAGATGCATTTGTTTTTTGGACATCATGGAATAGTACATACCTAACCAATCATTTGATAATTCGGACATCGTTAAATAATTCTGGTTGCTCCAATAAGGTTGTCTTTTGCATATAGGCCTACAAAGCTCATGTGGATAAGGTACAATACAACTACAAGATAGTGCTTGGGATTATAAAGCTCACATTGTTTTTAGCTTGTCCACTTTGGAAACTATTTGCACAATTATGCATATAAATTGATGCAGTATAGTAGATGCATTTGTTTTTTGGACATCATGGAATAGTACATACCTAACCAATCATTTGATAATTCGGACATCATTAAATAATTCTGGTTGCTCCAATAAGGTTGTCTTTTGCATATAGGCCTACAAAGCTCATGTGGATAAGGTACAATACAACTACAAGATAGTGCTTGGGATTATAAAGCTCACATTGTTTTTAGCTTGTGCACTTTGATATCCACCTAATGTACCCATATGAGTGTCATGTATATTATATGGATTGATATATTGCTTGAATGCATCGGCTTCTCTTAAGAGACTATTTATAGCAGTATTAGTTGATTCATCCTCTTAAAGTATGTATGAAGATGTAATGGCCTTGATGTAAATAAAGCAATATTTTTTATTCATTTAGCATCATCTATTTATATTTTTTTATGTTTATTCATTATTATACATAGTAGTAACCTTTATTGTAATTATTATTTGTAGTGTCTTACAATCATACGTGACATAACAACACCAATGTTGTAGCGTTTTAAATAGTTGCCATGTCCATTGCTGGCTAACCCTGCTATGATGGAGATGTTACATATATTTTTGTAATTCTACCAGTGAGTAAATAGTTTAACAATGCCTAATTATGCTCACTAATGATGTTGAAGATGCATTAGTTGGGTCTTTTGTCATTATTTGGGGTTAATGTGTCTAATGTATATTTTCATTTATATTATCTCACATATATGTTTGCGTTAGTGCATGATATTTTTCTTTAGGCTTGTAGTTGTAAAGTTATTTCCCTCATTATTGGCATTTGAACCATACCTTTCTCAATATACTTCAACTTGTCACTTTGATCATTTCCTATATTTTCAAACCTTACACATCGCTATATCAACTCGATATGCATAGACTCTAGTCATCGATAAAGTTTGTGAAAATAAGAAATGATTACAATATTATGTTAAAGCATACTGAGAAGGACATGGTTCAAAGAATCCTATTGTCTACCAACAATGAGGGAAAAAACTTTGCACCCATAAGATAAAAAAAAGGTGTGATGCACTACAACTTAGTAAAATTATTTTTATCCACTTACCAAATTCCTTTGTAACAAAAACTTCTAAGGTTGATAGAGAATATGTCTTGTAAAATTGTGGTTTGCAAAAGTAATAATATCACAACTTAGGCCCAATTAGAAAGATAGGTAACTAATTGTCATTAACAACATCCTGAATCAAAAGAATAAATTGTAATGTTCAAATAACAACTAATTATCATCATCAATATCATATATAGTATCATTGCTTTGTACTATCACTTGTATGTACATTTGAATATGTACATGAAAGGCTTGGTGTAATCAACAATGTTTTTATGTCAATATCATTACCAAGAAGGAAAGGTAGGCAACATTTAAGACTCAGATAGCGATGATCGAGTCCATGTCTGCATCAATATCCAATAATAAAGATAACACAAATCGTAGCATTCGCACCAACCTCCTTCATAGAAATGAGTATAGGTCATGACGATATATCACCTCCTTCAAACAATCTCTACGAGTTTCACGCCACCATGACTCCTGCTATCCCAAAAGCTCGTTGATCAGTCATAGTTCCACTTTTTAATAACATTTATCTATTTATTCATAAATACTCCTATAAAACAAGATATCTCCATCTCATACGACTTTCCAAAGTCCAATTGCTCAATGTGTTTTTATTAGGAGGAGACCCACTATGAGTACAGGGGAAGTCCATGACTCCATATCAGAAAATGGTTACAACTCTCATAAGGAAGGGCCAAGTCCTAGAGATGACCCACACCCTTGGCCACGTCCATGGCCATGATGTGATATTCTATTGTTTTATTGGTGCAATGCCCTTTCTTAACCTTTTTCGAATATCATTCCTCTTGTTATAACATTCTCACACTAGCAACTCCCTTTATGTGGATATGTTAGGTGGTCTCTTTTCATAATGACAAACAGGTAGCCTCTCTGGGATGATGTATTGAAGACTCAATTGCTCATCTAATAACTTATCCAATTTATCTTGTTATTGTCGATTAGGATGTTGTCTTAACTTTCGGATAACTACTTTCATCTTATCTACCACTCTTCCATCCTCACCAATGTAATCAGTAATATAGGTTATATCCACCTTCATATCAAGCTTTCTAAAGAGAGATCAATTGTTGATAGTTGTATCGACGTACCACTTTTTTAAAAAATGTTTGATCTCGTGAACACATGACAACTCATGTGAACTTCACAATGCACACATACATGTGGTTAGGTTTGTGCCTACTATATCGACATGACACTCTTTTTTGCATATTCACCTCTTTTACCATAAACTCAATAGCATGCCATGACACTCTTTTTTATAGATTGGTAATGATATCTTACGTACAATCAATATAATGCTTGATGAGGATTATGAATTACTCAAATGACTTATTCAATTTATAATCTACAACCCTTGAACATGGTAATTCATATAAATTTTGCAATGCACACATACATATGGTTGCAGTTGTACCTACTATATTGACATGACACTCTTTTTTGGAAATTCACTTCCTTTACAATCAACTCAAAAGCATGGTTTGATACTCTCTTTTTTTGCATATTTGTATTGATGTCTTGCCTAGAATCAATGAATGTAATGTTTGATGATGATTGTTGGATTCTTTAAATGACTGTACTTATCCTTCCTCTTAATGCTAGTAGGACACGTCAAAAGATTTCTGCATCATGACAGCTCGAAAATATCATGCAATGTTTGATGCAGATGGGACAGAAACAATTGAAGGTGGTTTTGATTTATGCAGAGACAGCCAAATAGCGCTTCGATGTATAGCAAAAGCATACACACGTATCCTGGCATTTAATTCCAGCCAACGGCCAACCTTTATTCTTATATATCCATAACCAAATTTCTTACCGAAAAAAATTAGTGCATAGATGTCGTCTTGAGACTAGAGATGGCAATTCTACGGGGTTCCACTCCTGCTCGCCCTGCATGTCGATTTCCGGTGTCCCCTAGTGGGACGAAACTAGCAAGATATGTGGAGCAGGGGCGGAGTTGGGTTTGACATGAATCCGCCCTGATCCCGCCCCGACATGTATATGTAAACTTTTTTTAAGATTCATCATTTTTTCTAAGAGTGAGAACATCACTGCAGCCTTTTTCCTCCACAAGAGGGAGAGTATCCATCAGCAAGAGCAAGGCAGAACAGCATTCGGGACTTTCACAAAGCAGCGAGACTCCTTATCCTGAATTTGATGATCTGATTGGAGAAAGAGACTCATTGTCCTCAATTTGATGAAGATCTGATTGGAGATGAAGATCTTCCAATCAGGTGAGTGTGTGGCGGATGCAAATGAGGCGGTGTGGAGCGAGTGCGAGGCTTGGAGATTAAGATCCACGGGACGGGGTATGAGAATAATTTTTTCCTGCAGGGTGGGGTCGGGTGGAGCCCCAACCCGCTCCATTGTCATTCTTAAGCATGATCAAAAGGTGAGAACAAAATCAATCAAAACGTCAAGACACAGACCGAACACGACCGGTTTAAAATCAGCCTGGCAGTTTGGAGCAGCCGATAGAATTGGCAGTAACCGGAATTGGTCGAACTAGCCCAGCCACCGTAATTGTGTGGCGATTCCAAACAGTCGCTACTTTAAATATATTTTTTAAAATCCCTTATAACGGTAGGACGCTTCCCACCATTGTAGTTGGTGGGGAGTTCGGATGTCCGCCTTGGCCTTGTAGTGCAAACACTCGTATTTCAGAAAGAAATGCTTTAAATAGTTTTCCGAAACCCTTTATCACACACGGAGCATTAGTTGTATGGCAGGGTACTCACTATTGTTTCAGCTGGTGGAACGTTTGAGCATTAGCTCACCGGCAAGACACTCACTATTGTTTGTTTCAGTTGGTGGGGAGTTTGGTGCACATATGACACAATTGCTCTCTTGTATTAAAAAAGGAATTGAAAACTGTTGTCAGCAGTTCCGGGTTGATTCCGAAATCAAAACCGGTTTGAGGTTCGAGGCAAACCAGTGACATGTCTAGCATAGACATAGCATTCATTGGTAACTTCCCCTGATTTGAGCTTCATCAGTCATAGCGTAATTTTGGTTTGTCTGCAAATAAGATCCTAATAGTTTGTTAATTAGAGTGTGCTTCCACACCCAACACTTCAAACCTGGCGCTCACCACAGTACCTTGACCACCTTGGTCGTAGTCTATTAACCGACAGTCCTCCCATCTCTTTTCAATAGAGTGAAGGGAAGAGAAGCATGTCAAGTTCAAATCCCCTTGCTGCAATCGAGATGGTCGCTTCTGTTCGCAGTTACATAGGAAGTAGGGTGAGGCATCCACTTCACCTGAATTTTCAAAAATAAACAAGAAAAGACTAGTTGGCAGTTTCAGCTATATGTTGTTTTCTACCTTAATCTTACCATGTAAGCACTTCAATGAAAAAGTATCGCCTTGCTGCTATTTTCCCTTGCACTTTTCTTTATAATATGAAGATATTTGCTGGAGTGGTGCCATGTACTGCAGGGGAGGTGCCAAATGTCGAAAGGCATTTCCGAAATTGCAAATTGTGTTACATTATTCTTTTGAATTTGAATGTGGGTATGACACCAAAAAATAAAACCATGTAGTGTTAGAAAAAGGTTTGGTTTCACCGTGATGCTCGAATAAAGTCGATGGGTTCCGTTCCAGCTGAAAGCAATGAAGGCTAACTTGGTATGCACATAAAAGATAATCAGCATATCCTTTCAGATCCTCTCATCTTCTATGTTGATCAACCGCATCCACTTGCACCAAGGGGCTTCCATCATCAATGACAAATGGAAATTAAGAACCAAGAAATGCTCAAGCACCATACACGATAAGCACGAAACTAGTGGAGGCCAAAAAGATGATCACCTAGTAATAAGTTGACAGTGGTTTACTACTTAAAAGCTTGAGCATAATGGGCGTTCTAGTTAAAAAGGACTTCATTGGAAACTAATAAATCAATTTATCAAGCAACAAATTAAGTCATTCCTGTTTTTAGCGTGGCAACATCCAGGTGCTGTCGGCATTTGCATATTAGATAACCATAGATCTAATCTCGTGGTTCCAAGCTTCTCATTAAACTGCCCAAAACCTTGTAATCTCTAGAGGAGGCCTGACGTTATGTCTTTAAAAAAAAAACTAGTATAATATCTATTCATTTGTAATTTTTGTATGTTGGCGAGTTATGCAGACAGTCACGCATACCATGGTTATGGAACTTCCCACCTACTTCACTAAAGGTTTCATACTCGAGCCATCGCTCTTCTCTCTCTCTCTCTCTCTCTCTCTCTCTCTCTCTCTCTCTCTCTTGCAAAAATCACTTATTCTTCTTTCCAAACCCTTTTCTTGTCGTTCTCTTATTCTCAAATCTTTTTTCATCCTTATTATTATTTATTTTATTGTTTATTCAAAATATTCAAAGTGTTTTATCTTATCCAAACTCTCCCGTCTCTAAGGCTTTTGTCAAATCCATGATATACCTCTTTAGTTTTCTATTTTACCTAATTTTTTACTTAAAAAATTTGAGATTTTTACATATTTCGTGATTCTTAACCTCTAAAAGCCTTTTTTTTCTAATTGATTGTCTACTCTCGTCTTAATGACTTTTCATTGACTCGATCCGACATGACAATATTATACCCCGGTGTACGAAGGTAATAAGCTTTTGAACAAGTGCATGTTTTGCAATGCAATAAAGTATGGTGGTATTTCTGGTATGAAACATCACTTACGAAAATCAAGAAGGATGTTATTGCTTGTCCTCGAAACCAATCTCGTATGAAGCAGTGAAATACGAGATTGAAAACTATTGAAGGCTTCGAAAAAGAGAGAGAGATGATAGAAATAGGTGGTTGAGATATATTTCAACCATTTGAAGATACTTCTGAAGAAATATATGGTGATAAATTTTATGGTGCAACTTAGATAGTAGAAGAGATAGTTGAAGAAGAGAGGAGAAGGCGATGAATGGGAAATAGTGTAGGTTCTGATGGCACTAACAGTAGAGTTGGTTCTTATTATACTGCAAGAACTCATACTTACCCAATGCTTACAACGAATACTAGAGGAGGAGCTAGAGCCAAACGTAATGGGATGCCTTCATTTTTTTCCCCATTACATTACTAGAACTCAACTAAGCATTAGATCAGCTATGACTTCAAAAAAGATAATTAAGAAAGTAAATTTGAAGTGTGTAGAATTTTTTTTTATGAAAATTACCTCATTTTTAAAACTATAAACTCATTTTCTTTTTAAAATATGGTGGATGCTATTGCTAGTGTGTGAACGGATTATAGAATTATTACTCATCATGCTTTGAGGGTATATTACTGCAGAAATGGGTTGATATTGTTAATGCATGGAGTTCTAAATTTAAAGAGTCGTGAAAGGACACAAGATATTTTATTATGACTCATGGTTGGACAGATGGTCAACGTAGGTCTTTAGTGAACTTGCTGATCTATTATACCAAGGCGACACTGTTTTGAAATCATATGACTTATCCCATATTGATAAAACTGGAAATAATTTACTTTCTATTTTTAAGAAAGTTGAAGACGTAGGTTGTTTCAAATATTATTCAATTCATTACCGATAATGTTGTAAATTTTAAAATAGTTTGTAAGATGCTTGAGGTGAATCATCCATCCTTGATATGGACTCTATGTGTTGCACAAAGATTTGAGTACAATAGATGAAATAAGAGGGACTATAGATGCATGCATAAATATCACAAAATTTATTTATAATCATTCTTCTATATTTCATTTGATGCGAATCCATACAGGTGAAAGGAAATTGATTAGACCTTTATTGACAAGATTTGTTATAAATGTTATTATTATGCAAAGTCATATTGTACAAAAAAATACATTGAAAAAAATATTTACATCAGAAGAATTAGGCTATATTAGTTGGTCCAAAAAGAAGGAAATTGATGTGGTAAATGTTTTCAATATCGATTTTTGGGAAAATTATAGTAAATTGTTGAAGATAATTATACCCTTAGTTAAGGTAATGAGGATGGTGGACAATGATATATATATATATATATATATATATATATATATATATATATATATATATATATATATATACATGGATAATGCTAAATTAGAAATACAAACAAACCTTGAGCACAAGCAATCACTTCTAAAAAAAAATTGGAAGATTTGATGCATACAAAAACCATTAAATGCATCATGATTTATATGATACTGCATATTTTCTTAAATCTTTTATTTGATTTTCTCTAAACTTTGTAAATGACGAAGAGGTAAAAAAAGGTATATTGAATGCAATTGACATTATACAAGATTTGTCTAGCCATTGCAATATCCATTTAGAGTTAAGCAAGTATATACATAGTGTTGGAGATTTTAGAAGGCCAATTATAATCAACTGATATTATATGTTTTTATATGCGACAAGAGTATTATATGTTTTTATTGATATTCATTTAAGTTATCAATTGATTGACTTTGAGTGTTTCTTATTAATCATTATCATATTTTATTTCAAATGAATGCCGACTCACTTTGGTGTACTAAATTTGACAAGGTTTGCTCAACATATATTGAGTCAAACATGAACTTCAACTAGGTGCAAGAGAAATTGAAGCTTTTTCGAATGCATTTACATGAACGAAAAAAAATTAGAGCATGTTCGATTGCGTGATTTGGTATACATTGCATACAATATGAAGTTAAGACAAAGATAATAATTTTAAAAATATGTATTGTTGCTGCCTAGTTATTTCTTATTAATAATGAATGATTAATGTGATTATATTGCATTTGATATTCTTTACAAACAAATACAAAAGGATGCAAGAAGAGCAAAAAATGTGTCATATAACTCATTGAGTTACGAAAATTTGATATTTTTGATGATTGGGTCGAAGAAGAGAAATCCCATCAATTTAGAGGATGAAAACTCGAGAGCACTCCAAGCCTAAGTGTAAAACTTGGAGTGAAGATAATTAAGGTATTGGATAGGCATATCTAATTATGAAGGAGGAAGAGGGAGGAGACGATGATGATCCTAACTATGTCAATTACAATGCTTTTGTTGATTATAATTCATGTTGTGAATGATTGTTTACCTTTTAAATATAATTATAACTTTGTAACATATGATATGAATGAATGTAAGTTGTAACTTTATTACTTATTAATTAAAGGTATTCAGTATTGGATAGGCATATGTAATTTTTCTTCAGTATGAGATGTTATTTAACTTTGTTATTCTTTCTCACAATCTCTCAAAATATTTTTATAAAGTCATAATCATTTATTAACAATTATTTGTTTCAAATCAAGCTTTTGAATTCAATTTTGTTTAATATTGATTGTGTTATATATGTTTTGTTCGTTAATTTCAATTCTTATCTTTTTTTATTTTATTAATATTTTTTTACTACATAATTGAATTCAACATAATCATTTATTAACTAGGAGAGTGAAGACACCATAAACGAAACCCGAGGAGACTGACAACTTCTAAGGTTGACTACATGGAAGCATCAAGCCATCAAAAATCGTCTGCAGATACGAAAATGGCCTGGGATAGGCATGGCAACTGCCATGGCTTCAGAAGTGGGTCCAGAATCTCCGAGATATCCATGGTCCGTCCATTGAAATCTTCCACGAAATGAAGCAGTGAGTTCAGATATTGAAGCCTCTCAGTCAGCTCCTTCACCTGAACTCTCAAGACCGTGTTCTGCCCTTCGATCCCTTGATACTGTTGCATCATCACCTCAATCTTCGACAGGATCTGGTTGTTTTCAGTCTGTATGAGAGTCATCTGGCTCAACAGATCCTCCAATCACTGTTGCTTCCTCATCCTTGACCGCCTAGTTGACTCCCGGTTTGATATCATTCGTTTCCGCTTCCTTTCATGAATTATGCAATGAGGATCTCCTTCAGACCCAGAGCTGGTCTGCCCAGTGCTTCCTCCTGATCCCGGTGGTGAGCCTGCGGCCTTGGTTGCATGAGTGGTTTTGAATTGGAATGAAGTATACATGGCCTTATTTACAAGAACCTTAACTGAAATGTCAAAGAACTACTTTGCAGAATCAATACGCGCCAATGGAAATGCTGGTAAGGTCACTGAAACTCAGTTCATGAGAAGACGTAGAACCAGTACAGGAAGACCACAGAGAAGGACTGAACCATGGGAATCCGGCAAATGCCCCTTGGAATGCTCATAAAGGCCAGGAAGAGGGAGAAGCTGTATGAATTGTATTATGGAACATGAAGAAACCAACTCTGCAAGGTGAAATGAAATATTCACAATAAATGGACATGTAAGTCGCATACATGTTCAATCAGAAAAACAGACTTAATAGTCAAAAACACAACCAATGTGGTGACCAGGGCCTAACATGTTCTCCGCATCAAACAGCACATCAAACACAAGAAATTATACATTACACACAAGAAAAAATCACCATCCAATGCAGATCAAAATGGCACCAATATAAATAACAATAACAACTAAGCCCTTTCCCATACTAGATGGGGTCGGCTACATGGATTCTTTGTTTCCACATAGCCCTGTCATAATTTGTAGAATCCATGGTAAATAAGTTTGCCAAAGTTTTCTGATGGCTGTCGGAAGCCTAACGCAACAATCTTCCTCTATCCGGGCTTGGGACCGACCATGCAAGAGTGATCGAATAAGTTACTACACTCAAACATTTTCCCAACGTGAGTGAAAGAAGCACGGCATATCAAAATGGAACCAAGCTTAGAATTTTAATAAGTAGATCAGTGAAGCAGAACCAGATAGATATTAAAACTCAGAAAACAACATCACAGCCACATAAATGAAATTCCATACGATAAATAGAATTACACGCGTTTTACCAACCAAAATATCACAAATATCCAAACATCCCAGCACTCATCTTTCCATCTAAACAAGAATGGAAGCAAATAAGAGTGGGTTGCTCAAGATTTGCAGAAGCAAACCATGAAAAGCAAGAGGATGTTTATTATCGAAGCCCCATATTACAAAGTGGTCCAGAAAACAGACTACAAAATAGAAGAAACCCAAATATCTGGCCTTGGCCTCCATATGTAAACCACAGTCTCTAAAGAAAAAGGAAAATGAAAGATATAGAAGAAAAAGAGTTTTCAAGAAACCTACAAATGCAAACAACGAAGCATCCAATTGGGGTTTAATCCAGAAAATACCAAAATTTTCAATAGAAGAGAATAGATATAAATTGTTAAAAATGCACAAATGCAAAGAATGAAATAGCCAACCGAGTTTTCCTACCCCCCAAAATTCTTCATAAATATATGAAACTTTAGATCTATAAACGCAAGTCATGAATTTTGAATACCCAAATGAGCCTCATCCCAAAATCAAGAAATCCACATTTCATACGGACCGGAAAGCAACTCAAACGAAAAACCAATGCCGCGGAACTAAGCTTCCTTACGCCTAACCCCAAATGGAACCCCCAAAATATGTAGAGAAGGAGATGATAAAAAAAGAAAAACGGATGTGATAAAAGAAAAAACTTACCTGAAGAAAACCCAGAAACCACTGAACCTCAAGGAGACGGAGAGAAGAGGAAGGGAAGATAGATCCGAAGACGGAAGCAAAGAGACCTAACCCATGATTAGAATGCATATTTATAGACGCAACGCAAGGTGTGTATGACGTAACGATGAATATCTTAAGAATAAATTCTTGCTTTTTTTTAAAGAACCATTGGATCTGCCCCTGGTAGTTGATAGAGATGTCAAAATGTGCGTGGGTAAGGGAGCCGGCTCGGTCCTACAAAAATGCAAGATTGGTCAAAGAATTTAGGTCTCAGAATTTGAGGGAGGTCAAATGGCTCGACTCATATGGCCCTCACTATCGACGCGGGTCACGCAGAGTTGACCTGCAAGCTAAGTCCGTTGAATATCAGATTGGGTCTATAAAATCCGATCCAAATCTAACCACAGCATTTTAGCCTTTAACAAACTATATTACACCACAACATTTTAACCTTTATCAAACTATATACACGTGTAATAAAAAACTATATATATATATATATATATATATATATATATATATATATATATATATATATATATATATATATATATATATATTACATAAACAACAACAACAACAACTAAGCCTTTTCCCATACTAGACGGGGTTGGCTACATCGATTCTTTGTTTCCACATATCCCTATCGTGTGCCATGTTAGCAGTTAACTCACAATAAGCTAGATCATTCTTTATTGTTTCTTTCCAACACTTTTGTGGTCGTTGTGTAGCTCTTTTAATACTTTCCAAATTTAGTTTTTCATACCTTTTTACATGTTCTTCTTTTGATTTTCTTTCTATATGTCTAAACCATCTTAAACGATATTCTCTCATTTTATCCTCTACTGGTGTCACTCCTAATTTTTTCATTTCTATCACAACATCTTTTGTACATGTTGATGATTAACTGCCCAACACTTAGAACCATAAAACATGACAGGCCTAATTGTTGCTCTATAATATTTACCTTTTAACTTTAATGGTATCTTTTTATCACAAAGAATACCTGATGCTCCTCTCCATTTTAAACAACCAGCATTAATTTTATGCGTAACATCTCTATCAATTCTTTCATCACTTTGAAAAATTGACCCTAAGTATTTAAAACCTTCCCTTTAGGGGATGCAATGTGTGCCAATTTTAATTTCTATGTCCTCTGAGGTAACCAAATGATCAAACTTACATTCCATATATTTTGTCTTTGTTCTACTAAGTCGGAGGCCTTTGCTTTCTAATAATTTTTCCCATAATTCCAATTTTCTATTAACTTTTTCCTTAGACTCCTCCACTAACACAATGTCATCTGCAAATAACATACACCAAGGTACTTCATCTTGAATATGTTTTGTTAACTCATCAATCACCATTATAAATAAGTATGAACTTAAAGTTGATCCTTGATGTAACCCAATATTAACTTCAAAGAAGTATGTCATTCCTTCACGAGTCCTCACACATGTTTTTGCACTATCATACATGTCTCTTATAAAGTTAATGTATGTCAATGGGATACCTCTTTTTTTCAAAGTTCTCCAAAGAACCTCCCTCAATACCCTATCATAAGCTTTTTCTAAATCAATAAATATCATGTAAAGGTCTTTCTTTTTTGCTCTAAAATGTTCCATAAGACGTCTCAAAAGGTGAATCGCTTCAACAGTAGATGTGCCTAGCATGAATCCAAATTGGTTTTCAGTTGTACTTGATACTTATCTTAACCTACATTCAATAATTCTTTCCCACAATTTCATAGTATGGCTCATTAACTTGATACCTCGATAATTCGTACAATTTTGAATGTCTCTTTTGTTCTTATATATGGGTATAAGTGTACTTGCTCTCCATTCCTCGGGCATCTTTTCGTTTTTCTATATTTCATTAAATAGTCCTATTCTATTGTACTTATACTTGTCTTAACCTACATTCAATAATTATTTTCCACAATTTCATAGTATGGCTCATTAACTTGATACCTCGATAATTTACATAATTTTGAATGTCTCCCTTGTTCTTATATATGGCTATAAGTGTACTTACTCTCTATTTCTCGGACATCTTTTGGTTTTTCCATATTTCATTAAATAGTCTTGTGAGCCAAGTGATTCCTATTTCTCTTAGTATTTTCCAAACTTCTATAGAAATATTATATGGTCCTACTGATTTACCACACTTCATATGTTTAAGAGCCTCTTTGACTTCATTCTTTTGAATACGTTGGTAGAAATTGTGGTTTATATACTTTTCTGATTTGGCTAACTCTCCTACGCTAATACTAACATCTTTATTTTCATTAAAAAGCTTATAAAAATAGTTTTTCCATCTATTTCTTATATTATTATTTGCCACTAGAATTTTTTCATCCTCGTCCTTGATGCATCTAACATAATTAAGATCTTTAGTTTTCTTATCTCTAGCCCTAGCTATCCTAAAAATATCTCTTTCCCCCTCTTTTGAGTTGAGTTTTTTATAAATCCTTTCAAATTTTAGCTTTTGCTTCACTCACTGTCTTTCAACACAACCTTTTGGTTGTTTCATGTATATTTCACCTTCCAAATCACATGGAACAAAATTGTTTTGACATCAAACGAATCAACATCTAAATCAAGACTAGTTACAAAACCAACAATAGTTGGGCAAGAAAATTTACTCGAAGTTATCTCCCTTCTCATGAAGATAGCCCTTGACAATTAATCTAACTTTGTATTGAACAAAAATCATTTTCTTTTGTCTTTAACCTTTAAAACCATCGATTTTTCAAATATTTTTTATCCTTAGGCAACTTGAATAATTCATAAATATATATTTGTCAAACAAATATTTCAGCTCATCCTTCATAGTTGCAATCCACTTTTCTTTTATGCTCACTCTCCATAGCCTCTTCATAACACCTTTGTTCTATTGGTCAATGAGAACATATTCTTCTAGTAAATAATGAGTGGATGAAATATGTTGTCTTATCGATCACCTAAGTGGAATAGCAAACTCATCATGAGTAGAAAAATCAATTTGGTCTTCAACATTGCCAATATAAACCTAAATTCCATCATCTAGAGTAAGACTTGGCACATCGTCATGATTATTAGACTCAATTACATCATCTATACAATTGGATCTAGGTCAACCAAGTCACATGCAATCAAAGATTTTACCCCCTCTACCTCACTAGCATCTTCAATGGTTTAATCTTACATAAAAATGACATCACTATTTATAATATGCTTTTTCTCAACAAGATCATAAACCTTTAGCCAAAGTTATTGTGGCATTAACCTAAATCTTGCCTTTAAAGTGTAGAAGCTCACAATGGAAGTGACCGTTTGCTCAGTTGAAGCATCATGAGCATAGGTCTATAGTGTTGTACTTGAGTCCCTTCTAAAGTGTCCTCAAGGCACACTTGTAGATAACTTGAGTCCTTATGAAGTATCCTCAAGATACCATGTAATGTAGTGGGTCGAGTCAGGATCCATATCCTGACCTAGACCCAAAATGGTTGAAATTCCATCAATGCATGATGGAATGTATTGATGGAAAGCCAGGTTGGATTGTTGAAAACTCATCCCACTCTAAATCAGACATTTTAAGGCCAATTCTTGTGAATATCAAAGGAAAAAGAGTATATTAAACATCGACAACGTTGAAGAGGGTTGATCAAGCGAAGACATCGGAAAAATCAACTAGAAAAAGGTATGTTTTCATATGTTTTTCTATTTGCTTTGATTTTTCAATAAAAAATGATGATTTCTTCATCAATTCTGGCATGCATTAGAAGGTTTTGGTCTACACGACTAGCGAGGTTGGTTGTTGGCAGTTTGGTAGTCGGATGATACTGAAAAATGCATAGAATTGTCAGATTTCTTCCTTAACCGAATTGTTAGGTTTTCTTTATTTTCTTAGAGTTTTCCAACCAAATTACCAGTGGCGCCAACCAATGTTAGGCCCAAGAACCCATTTCAACAATTTTGGTTTTGGTTTTGTGCTAACCCAAGAATAAATAATACCTATTGTGTTATTCATCTTGGATTGAATATGAATTCAGGTAAAAGTTCAAATCCAAGGCAACTTAATTGGATCTAGGTTGATTTTGGGTCATTTCAAGGATATTTAAGATCCAATTTAGATTTGGTTTGTTGCGTTAAACTTGTAAGTGAATGAATTGTAATATTATTATTATTTTTAATTATTTAGAGATTAAAATTGAAGAATTTGGTGGAGATAAGAGCAGCTAATCGGTTTGCGGATTAAATCTTAGTGCTCCTTTAGGTAGGGGTTATATTTTCTTTAATAGAACGATGTTAGAGGTTATTTTCTTTGTTTTAGTTTATTTAAATATACATGATTATTAAGTACTTTATTGATGATTCTTAAATGATATTTGAAATTATAGGTTATTTGATATGCTTTTGAAGTAAACTTGTTTATGTCTTGTTGATAAGAGCATATTTTGATATGTATGTGTTTGTATAAGAATGGTGTTTTAATATTATATGGATATGAATTTGGATATATATGAATTTGGATATGAGCTTGCGAATGCAATAAATTATTTTGGTTTTAAAACATAATGATGCGTGAATATGTGAGTCATACTTATGTAGTTTGTGTCAGATGTCTAGAGACGTGTTGGTCCCTCAAGCATTCCAGCTTGGGGTGAATACAGAGTGTGTTCTCGGTCACTCTGTTATGAGAGTCGGTGTGGTTTAACCATCATGGAAGGGGTAACTAAGATCCCCTAAAGGAAGGCCAGATGACAATTGTGGTCTTGAGGCAGACACAATATTAATTTGAAATCATGAGCTAGAAATGAAAATACGATTTATTATGAAATGATTGTGAAAACATATATGCTTTTAATAAGCTATGGGTCAGAGCTCTCCCCTATCATTTTATAGTTAATCCTGAAACTAGCACTTTCAATGCATAAGGAATCGAGTAGCAGTTGATCAAGCTACATCTTGAGATGGTATGACTTAGATAAGGGTTAGACAATTATTTTGACCTTTTGGGTTATGTTCAATGGGCCTCACACCATTTTGTTGGATTATTTAGACATATGGATATTGATATATTTGAGTTAGATTTTGGCTATGCTTCTTTTTATTAATGTTGGTGATACCTCTTGAAAACTCTGTAAAATATAAAGCCTCTAAAAAGTTAAAGTGAATACTTCCTAGAATAAAACTAGACTAAAATAAAACTAAGTAGAAATTGTCAAGCATATGTAATACAAGGACAAATGAAAGACTCATAATAAACCTAGGCTAAAAGATATAATCCAAGTGACCCTAAGAATGAAGTGAACCATGTATAACATAAAGATAGAAGTGAAATGAGAAAATATGATCACGACGATCGACCCTAGATGGAGACAACCCATTATAGACTTCGAAAAAACATGAATAATAATAACAATAAGGGACTATCATCATGTAAGAGCAATGTTAAGAAAATTATCTCTAACATTGCACGGAGGAAACTATGACCTAAATTTAACCTTTAATATGACTCTAAAGTAAAGGAAAAGATGCCCAACTTGTAAGAAAATACATGTATATCATGAAAATGCCTCATAGATATGACTCAAAATAATATGCATAATGTAACATGAAATGTGGTCTCAAATGCTAGTAGACCAAATAATGCCCTGTCAGATGTCATGATGAAATGCATGCATCTTAGTACAAGCTAAAAGCAAAAAATGGAAAGACTCATCTATTCAAGGTACTAAGACAAGAAACACACATATTAATTCTTTGTTCATGATCATGACTCATGCTGATTTTAGAAAATTATAAGATATTTTAAAAATAAACTTCTCCTATAATAGAGTACTTCAAACAAAATTCAAATGGACAAAGCATCCCCACTTAACTTTCTATCTCAAAGTACTATTAGAGGAAAAATCTATTGATTTTAGTAATCAAAAGCTTGATTTTTAGAATATGATAAACAACTATCTACTGACCCATAGCATAAACATGCTAAGACTCTTAACTCCATGTGGAATATGGATCCCATGACTGGATATATAGAAGCCTAATATTTCGAGTATAATAATATATATGATAAGATTCACTCGGTCTATTTTGAAGCATCCTAAAAAGATAATAACTCAAAAGGAAATACATAAAATAGAACTTTGTGATGCTTTTCTATATTTTTGCAATCAAATCCAAAATCATAAATAGAAAACGACATGAGTGCATCAATATACCAAAATCTGAAATCTAAGAATAATACTCTCGACCATGAAGACAATGACTTGAAGGGACCAAGATATAGGTACACAACACTTGAAGTATTGTATATATCCTTGCTTTTAGATCATTTTTAAGAAATACTATCTTATCATACATACAAAACCAGCAACAAAAATGCATATCAAGATCTAATAAATATTATGGATAATATTTTCTTAAATACTAGACATTTATGGAGTCTTACAAGTCTCATTAGAGTAATGTAATCAAGTGAAATGTGGCACGAATGCAAGTAAATATATAGACACTAGGAACTATATGAGTGCACAAACTGATGTAGAAATAGGTGGCAATGCAACATCATGTATATAAATAGGAGAAAACATAAAACTAGTAATATATGTAAAAGCAAACAATTATGCAGTGTAAAAAGTAGGAAACCATGTAAAGGTATACACTATGAGGTGTGTAAAGATAACTAAAGGTACACATGATAATCAAACCATAGATTATGAAGGAATGCATGAGGCATATGGGTCAAAAGTGATGCATGATCTGATGCATTAACACATATGCATGACAGATAAATAGAGGTGATGCATGATGTTTGAGAAGGTAAAGTGGTGAAAGCATGTGTTGATAAACAAATGTAGATACATGAGCATGAGAAGATACCAATGTATGAGTATGTAAAAGATACAAAATGTATATGTATGTTCCCCAAGAATAATAATGTATATAGTGTATAAGGTTCTCACACTTACCTGAAAGAGCTCAAAAGAAGGTCAAGACCATGGTGGGTTAGGAGGAGTGGTAGCATCAAAAGTGTATCCCTTAGGAACATGGTCAAATCAAACATGCTTGAGCCTCGAGTTTGATCCATTTGGTTGTCTGCCTAGCAATAGAGAGGGATAGGTCAAAGTTTGTCCTAATAGGCACAACTAGAATCTACCCTTGAAGTGAATGGTTGAGTGTCGAGTTGATCATTTGATGGACGAAACTCTATGATAGCGACTACAAACTTGTCTCAACTTAAACATGCTCGAGCATAGGTGACAAGTCCATGTTATCTCATGGCAACAATATTCTCATTGCACTAATGAGGTAGGATGGTAAAAGAGAGGAAAATGACACATTAGAAGGTATACTCTTAGAAAGTGAAGATACTAAGGGTAGGACCTCATCGGAGAAAGGGATGTCTAAAGAGAGATGACTAGGTCCACCTATTGAGAATAGTGATTGATAGAAGAGGGGAGATTGGAGTTGGGTTTATCTGTCCCAAATATGTGAGAGGATGAATGATGCTTGTCGAAGTCAACATTTTCTTGGTTGAGTGAATCTTAGATGAGTAGTATGAAGAGAACAAATGAATATTTAGTCAATGATCTAGAGAGGATAGACGAGTCTATAGAGAGAGATTGAGAGAGTAGGAAAGAGGACCTAAAGTATGGAAAGGACAAATATACCTCTAAAGAATATTCTAGCAACATGAAAGAAGACTGTGTGGTTTATGACAAAGGTACATGTTTCAAAGAGTACTTAGAAGACATGGGGGATAATAATACTTAGATAACTGGGCACAAAAGGTGCTACATTTGGGACAAAGAGGATAGAACCGCAAAACATGGTTGTCCATAGTAATGAAGAGATGCATTAGCCTTTATAAGTGACCTAGAGGGGACAATATGTCTATGTAGTTCTATAGGTTCAACCTCAAGCAAATGAGATACCTAAGGGGTGAGAAGGATAGAGGGTTTTTGTTGAAACTAAGTAGTAACTAAGGGACAAAAAAACTCAGAAGTATGATTATAGAAGTGATCCTTGAGAACTTGCTTTATTCCTGGTTCAATTGGCTTCCTATTGAAGGAGGGGGTCAACAAATGATTATTGGAGTAGGAGGTTGATTCCTAGGTTTTTCCTTTGTGATAACTAAAGTTAAATGTTGATCTCTAGGTTTGACATTAATAACACCTAGAGTAGAAGGTTGATTCTTAGTTTTTTTCTTCCTAAACACTAAATACTAGAGTAAAAGGTTGATCCCAATTAACAAATCTATCAGAATTTTATATAATGAGATTTGGACAATGATAACTCTACAAGTCGTATGTGGACCTATGACTTCAAAGCTAAATGAGTTTAATAATATCTCATTTTCACTTTTGGTCCTATTGAGTCAAGATATAGGTGCATATTTTTCTTCAAAGATTAGCCAACCTCTGACAATTTTTTAATTTTTCTTATACATTGCTACTTTATCCCACATAACACCTTTTCCCTCATACTATATGGTTTTGTTTAAATCCATACTGTCATTTCTACTCCCTAGGCTATTCAAACATTCCATGTCATCGGGATAATATTCTTCGGTTGACCACATGTTGCATTGATCATATAAAGCTATATCTATTTCAAACGAATTGCAAGCTAGTTATAGAACAAAACCTCATAATCCTAAATACTCATGTATATCAGTCATATATAAAATATGTTGCCAAGTAAAAAACATATTGGTGTACGTGGATGCACAACAACAACAACAAAGCCTTTTCCCATACTAGACAAGGTCGGCTACATGAATCTTTTGTTTCCACAGAGCTCTATCATGTGCCATGTTAGCATTTAACTCACAATAAGCTAGATCATTGTGAACAAAAACATATTGGTGTGCATGAGTATGTATGCAAAGAAAGGGTCAGCTACATGAATCTTTTGTTTCCACATAGCCCTATCATATGCCATGTTAACAGTTAACTCACAATAAGCTAGATCATTGTGTACAAAAAACACATTGATGTGCATGAGTATGTATGCAAAGGTAGGTGTGCTCTATACTAAGTACACCTTGCTCACAAAACAAGCAAAAATTTCAAACTTAGACTAGCCAAACAAATTGGTAGACATGTGTGTACCATGAAAATAATATGCAAACCAATAAAGACGACTAATATGCAAATATGCAAACCAATATGCTGGATTATAATTTGACTAATATGCAAACTAGTAAGGACCCTAATGCGATTATGCTGTAAAATTATGGGAAGACTAAATATGAGAATAAAAAACTAAGTGAGGAATGCAATGATAAGTAAGAGCCACAACCTCGTTAGCGCACCACCAATAGAATTTGAAGTCGCCAATCCCTTCTTAGTTGGGCGTTCTCACGAACACACCGAAAAAGATATGAGAGAAGGAAAGTTCTCAATTAGATTTACTGGAATTTTTCGAGGATTCCTTACAAGGACGGCCTGAAGACCTATTCATAGTTTTTTACGGCTCGAAATGCTAAACTCAAATGTAACAAAGATTGAAAAGATTGAAACAACCCCAATCCAGTAGATTTCCAACTGATTTTGGATATTTAGCTTTTACTTTTCCTATCAAAATGAGGTCATCTTGTGGGTCCCACTTCAATTACTAGCTGAATTAATACTGGACCAGGTTGGAGTTTGGATGAGCCTACCTAGGCTGGACGACTCCCATTTGGCATGAACCTGGGTCTAGAGAGCTAGTCTTGGGCGATTCACACCTAGTGCTTGACTTAATTTCCACTTCATACTGATTATAAATAAATAATGAAACCAAGCTATGCTGTGAGATTTGGAGGAACTGTCCAACACTTGAGTCGAGTCATTGAGGTTTCGGGTCAATAGGGTCAAGGTCGTAAATGTTATTGGATTAGTTAAGACGATTCAATGATCAAATGGACTGAACTGTGCTAGGGTAAAGGTTGAGTTGATGGAACTAAGCTAGGTGAGATTATTTCAAATGTGAACAACTTATTTAATTACGTAAGTATAAAAATGTGAAGAGAATAATAATTTCCTGAAATCCATGGAAGCGGAAACTTTTAAGCACACAAGTAATTAGCCAACATTAGAAAACGCTTAAAAAGTTGTTATCCCACAATAGTATGCTTTTTCACGTTTTTACCAACCCATATGTATTTCAGCAAAATAAAACTCTAAATGCATCATACATGTGAAAAAAGAAACCCCATATATGTATATATTTTGAAAATCTATTTTGAAAAAAGGCACCCCAAATAAAACTCTAAATCCATTGCCTGAAAATTGGCTTTCGAAAATCAGTTTTTGAAACTAAAACCAGATTTTTCTAGAAAATTTTTAGGTGTTTAGATTGCTCTTCAAGACATAAACCCAAAAAACTCTATCAAATGATGATCAATAGAGATAATAAAGTAGAGTTTACTGCTGAAAATCTTTCTCTTTATAGCACCACAAAGATCTTAACGAAATAACTGGAGTAACTAACGTTTTATAAGAATGATGGCTCTTGAAAGAGAATATATTCAACTTTCCAACTAACAAATGAATACACTTTTGTAGCTTTGTAGATTTCATATATAAAAACCAGACAATCAAGTTCTTTCTCACTAATAAGAGACTTAACCACAACTCGGATATAGAATCATGATCAATTGTACTTACAAAAGTAAAAGAAATAGAAGTTTTAGTCCAATATAAATCAATACACTTCTCTCCACAAGCTAAAACCAAATAACCATGATAAGGTTCCCATAGCCACTACCAACGGTATTAATATAGCCATCTTCATCAAGTAGACTAGCAGAAATCACAACAACTAAGCCTTTTCGATAAACTAGCCATCTTCATCGACTATGTGGATTCTTTGTTTACACAGGGCCCTATCATGTGTCATGCTAGCAGTTAACTTAATATAAATTAGATCATTCTTTATTGTTTCTTCCAACACTTTTGTGGTCATCGTCTTTCTCTTTTATGATTTTCACAATCTAGTTTTTCATATCATATTACGGGAGCGTCTTTCAGTTGTCTTTCTATATATACAACCATCTTAAACAAATTTCTCTCATTTGATCTTCTATTGGTACTACTCTCAATTTGTTTCTAATATCCTTATTATGTATATGGTCTTTCCTTGTGTGACCACTCATCCATCTCAACATTTGCATTACTGCTACAGACATCTTTTACACATATTAATGAGTAATTGTCCAACACTTAGAACCATAAAATATAGTAGGTCTAATTGTTGCTTTATAATATTTACATTTCAACTTCAATTGTATCTTCTTATCATATACAATACCTTATGCCCCTCTATTTTAACCAACCAACATTAATTCTATGCGTAACATCTCCATCAATTTTTTCATCACTTTAAAAAATTGATCTTAAGTATTTAAAACTTTCCTTGTGAGGGATGCAATGTGTGTCAATCTTAATTTTTATGTCTTCTGAAGTACCAAAATGATCAAAATTACATTCCATATATTCTGTTTTGTTCTACTAAACCAAAAGCCTTCACTTTCTAATGTTTCTCTCTATAGTTCTAATTTCTTATTAACTTTTTCCTTATACTCAACCACTAACACAATGTTATCTGTAAGTAACATACGCCAAGGTACTTCATCTTAAATATATTTTCTTAACTCATCAATAACCAATATAAATAAATATGGACTTAAAGTTGATCCCTGATGTAACCTAATATTAACTGTAAATGAGTCTATCATTCCTTCATTAGTTCTCACACATGTTTTTGCACTATCGTACATGTCTCGTATAAGATTTATGTATATCAATAAGATACCTCTTTTTCTAAAGTTCTCCAAAGAATATCTCTTGGTACCCTATCGTAAGCTTTTTCTATATCAATAAAAATCATGTGAAGATTCTTCTTTTTTTATCTAGAATGTTTAATAAGATGTCTCAATAGATGAATCACTTCAACAGTAGATATATCGGGCATGAATCTAAATTGGTTTTATGTTATACTCGATATTTGTCTTAACCTATGTTCGATAATTTTTTTGATAATTTCATAGTATGATTCATTAACTTGATACCTCGATAATTCATATAATCTTTAATGTCTCCCTTATTCTTATATGTGGGTATAAGTGTACTCACTCTCCATTCCTAGAATATCTTTTGGATTCTCCATATTTCATTAAATAGTCTTATGAGCCAAGTGACCCATCTCTCCTAAGATTTTTCATAGTTATATAGGAATATTGTTTGATCCTATAGATTTACCAACTTTCATATATTTAAGAGCCTCTTTGACTTCATTCTTTTGAATACACTGATAGAAATTATGGTTTATATACTTTTTTTATTTGTCTAACTCTTCTAAGCTAATACTACCATCTATATTTTTATTAAGAAAGCTTATTGATATAATTTTGTAATCTATTTTTTATATCATCATTCGCCAATAGAATCTTCTCATCATTATCTTTGATGCATCTAACAAAAGTAAGATCCTTAGTTTTCTTATCTTTAGCCTTAACTATCCTAAAAATATTTGTTTCACATTCTTTTGAGTTACGCTTTTTATATAAATCCTCCCAAATTTTAGCTTTTGCTCTTTTTGTACTTCTTTCTTTGTTTTCTTATAAGTCTCTCAAGTTTCACTAGTCTTCTTGGCATAATGTAATTTGTAATATACCTTCTTTGCCTTTTATATTGCACCACTTTACTCCACCACCAAACTTCTTTTTGTACCGATATGCCTCCCTTAGATTTGCCTAATAAATCTTTTGTCACTTCTCTAATATGTATAGTCATATTGTTTCACATATTAAAAGGTGTACCTAAATATTTTCAAGCATCTCCTTGAAGAACTTTTTGTTACCAAAAGTAAGCATCTTCATTCTCACATTTGAGGTTTCATCATCTAGTTTGAATAACTCTATGCACTTTATTCTTTTTTGTCCACTTTTTACCAGCAAATCTATTACTAAAAGTTGATATTGAGTAGTTAAAATTTCTCTTCAAATTACCTTTACAATTTTTACAACATGATCTATCTTTTTTCCTACAAACAAAATAATCAATTTACGTTTGTGAGAAAGCACTCTTATAAGTAATTAAATGTTCATCTCATTTTTTTAAAAATTGTATTGGCTATAAAAAGATCAAGTCATAACAAAATTTAAAAATCTCTCTACCCTTCTCATTTATATTTCCAAAACCATAGTTTTCATGAATACCTTGATATCATTATGCATTTTTATCAACATATTCATTTAAGTCTCCTCCCAAACAAATCATCTCCCTTTATAAATTTTTTTGAATTACCTTGTCTAACTCCTTCCAAAAAGCCTTATTTACACTATCTTCTAATCCTACTTTGGGTGCATAAGTACAAACTATATTAAAATCCTCTACTCCTAACACTAATTTTACTATCATAATTCAATCACCATATCATTATATGTCTATTATACTATTCTTTAAACCTTTATTTATAATAATATCAACTTCATTTCGAGCCTTTTACTTTCTTGTGTACCATAATTTAAAACATATACTCTCAATCTCTTTTGCTTTTTTTTTAATACACTTTGTTTCTTGTAAACATAGGATGTGAATCTTTCTCCGAATCATAGTATCTACCAAATCCATTAACTTGTCGGTCAATGTTTTGATATTCTAAGTACCAATACAAATCTTATTATCTTCCTTACCTCTCACATTCATCTATACTAAAAATATGGAGACTCTTGTTATAACATGTTCACTACATAGAAATCAATTGTAAACAAATATCTGGTATTCTTAAGAATCACTATATATAAGTACTAATCCCTAGATGAATAGTGTTAATACCAAACACCTTACACAAGCTATCATTATCGACTTTTAACACCTTATAATCACTTAGAGTATATGTAATAAAAAAGTCATTCTTATATGTCCCATGAAAGCATGCAATACTATGAATAACAATTTGATCAATTTGATCCAACTTGAACCAACATTAATTGAGTTGTTGTGAGAAACCATGACAAGGTCCTCCTACCAAGGGCACACGATTTAGTCCTTTGTAAAGGAATTATCAGCCCTCTTTGTAAACTCATGAAGCCTATTGGAACTAAAGTGTTCGGCACAAAAGTGAGAAAGATATCGAGGCTCTATCGAGAAGCCTAACTCGACTTCTCAAATACCCTACTCAAGCAAAGATAATCAAGGTCACCATGCCGCCCACGTTCTATTTCACTCCCAGATGAAAAGTCTCCGACGGTTCTTCATCCGAAATCAGTCAAAAATCGATAGCAGTGAAACATGGGTAAAACCGACAACATCAAAGATACACGGTTGAACGTGTACCGCGAGAAACAACCAGCCCCTGAAAAAATATGCCCAGGCCGTGGTTTCGCTGAATCATCGTTCTCTCGCACCAGACTCCTAGACTCTTTCTCTCTCAAGCTTACCGTGCTGCCCACATTCTTATTAACTCCCCCATAAGAATTTTGCAAGCTTTGTCGACAGAAAGCCGTCAACATAAGTAATAATGTAGCATGGAAAAATTGCAGAAAACAGAAAATGCATTGCATAATATACACTGTTGACTTAGTGTTATTTGTACAGCAGCTATCGAATCATAGTCGTTTCCTGCTGTTTGGCAATTTCGAAAAAGAAACCAACAACTTGGAAAATTTGAGTGATTTGGATTATCTTCTTGTTTTCTCCGAAGTTCCAATTCTTTAAACCTCAACCGATTCTCACTTTGTTCGCTTTATACTGAGGAATAATTGATTATGACCCGCATCCCCTCAATAAAACACATGAAACAGGACATACGATAAAGAAAAAGGACGCAAAGCTACATAGTATATTATAAAAACCAAACCCTTCCGTTAATTTGTTTTTGTGATAATTGTAGACGAGCCCCTTTATGTTCGGCTCATCTTGGGTCAAGGAAGTCATAACTTGGCCTGTCACATGAGCCTTGGGAGAGTAACAACGACTTTACTAATGTGAGATGAGCACTGAACATGTTAGTTCGTTGTGGTTCATCTGATCTAGACGTTTACTTTTAGATGAGTATAAATATATAGTATTCAAATATGTGCATGTTGTAAGGATCATATAGTAACGCGATTGCTTAGATGGGCACATATGTTGTCAATGGGCTAAGATTTTTATGCCAACGCTTGATTGCTTGTTCCGGTGGGAACTCAGCCCTCTTTAAATGCTTGAGCCAGGCAGTCTACTACAGGTCCATCTGATTATGGATATATTATGGTGCATCTCTTAACAACACATCTATTATGGAGCATCTCTTGGTGATAAGATCCAGCTAACTAACATTTAATTCTACTAAAATTTCTTAAGCCTAGTTAAAACCAGATCAGCTCAACCAACAAATAGGTGTTTTGGGGATATAAATTTATATCCCCAAAACATATAATTTTAACAACACATATGTTTTGGGGATGTAGAGAGATTTTGCCACCCAACTTTCTCAAACACTTGCTAGCATGTCACATGCCTCATTTGAAGGATTTGTGAGTTGGGATATAAGGATCAGGTGTTTTGGTTGTGGTTAGGTGGGACATTGACAAAATAAATGCCCTATAAGAACATGATATATGGATTCACCGGGACATAGCAGCGGGCAGCAAGGACAACCGCAAAGAGAGAGGTTGAGGACATGCGTACGGTGCAAGTGGACATGAGTTTGGTATGTGTGTTTTAGTTACCAACATTCTTTTTATTTATGATTAGTTTGCTCAAGTGTTGTTCGATTCTGGTGCTACTACATTCTTTTTCTCAGTCCTTTTCTTAACATATTGATTAAGAACCACAGGTAGTAGGTGAACTGTTTTGGTGAATTTTCCCACAAGGACAATTGTTGTGGCATCTTATGAGCTACATGACTGTTCCATCATAGTTGAGGGTTACAATTTGCCTATTGACTTTATCATTTTCAATATTGTGGATTTTGACATCATCTTAGAAATGAATTGGTTGACTCAGTATGCTACAGTCGTTGGTTGTGAATGAAAATGCAATACTTTATTCAAATTTAGAAAACTTTCATTCAACACTTGAGAGTCAACCTACCAGTTACCTAACTAAATGTCCGTCTGCCATGCAAGCCTCATGTTACCTCAGAGAAGGTTGTGAACTTTTTTTAGCAGTAGTAATTGGGGCAAACAAAGAAGAACCGAATCTCGAGGCTATTCCAACCATGAGGGAATTTCTAGAGGTTTTCCAAGATGACCTTCTAGGACTTCCTTCACAACAAGAAATTAAGTTTATAATCAACCTATAACTAGTTACCCAATCAATCTCTAAGGCACCATATAGGATGATACCTACTGAGTTAAAGGAATTACAAGTTGAGTTAGAGGAGCTATTAGAGAAGGGTTTTAAGTTGAGCATCTTTCCTTCGAGTGCCCATGTCCTTTTCTTAAAGAAGAATGATAGATCTTTACACCTCTATAATGAACCTCAAAAATTGAACCAGGTGATGATCAAGAATAAATATCCTTTATCAAGAATAGACAACTTGTTTGATCAATTAAAAGGCATATGTATATTTTCTAAAATTGATTTGCATGCAGGTCAGTTGATAATTTGAGCAATAGATATATAGAAAATGGTTTTTTGTACGAAATATGAGCATTATGAATTTTTGGTGATACCTTTTGAGTTAACCAATGGAACATTCGTGGATTTAATGAATAGAGTATTCAATGATTATTTGGATAAATTTATTAGTTTTCATAGATAATATACTAATATACTCTAAGAGCATAAAGGAAAATGCACAATATGTGTGCTTTGTATTAAGGCTACTACAAGAACACCGGGTGTATGCCAAGTTATCAAAGTGTGAATTTTGGCTATGACAAGGATCTTTGGGTATTGTGGACATTTCACTAAGTTTACTCGTAAGTAATAAAGATTTGTTTGGATCGAAGAGTGTAAGGGGTGTTTCCTTAAATTGAAGTAGAAGTTGACTAGTACACCAATACTGGCCATCCCAGGCAATTAGGAAGGATTCAAAGTCAATTGTGATGCATCCTTAAGAGGCTTGGGATGTATGTTGATGCAATAAGGCAAGGTGGTTGCTTATGCTTTGAGAGAACTAAAGAAATATGACATAAAATACCCAGTGCATGACCTACAGTTAAATGCCAATCTTTTCTTGAAGATGTGATGACATTATTTATATGATGTTAGATTCAAAGTATTCATGAACCACAAAATTTTTACATATCTATTTATTGAAGATATTCTGAACATGCGACAAATCCATTGGTTAAAATTTCTATAAGATAATGATTATGAGATATTGTACCATCGAGGAAAGAAAAATATCATAGTTGATGCCCTTAGTAGAAAGGAGACAAGGAGTATACTCTCTCCTCCATGATTAGGGCAACCCCTGGTTTGTAATATAGATTATTGCGGCACAACTACATGATAGGAAATTGAGTCATAAAGAAGGAGATCTGAAAGGAGTAGACTAGGGTACAACATCTTTGAAGACGGGTCCACATGTTATGAAGGTCAACTTTGTGTTCTATATGATGAGACATTGTGCCAATAAATGTTGGAAGTAACTCATCATAGTTGGTGCAACATACATCTATACAAGGATTTGTGCTGATAGTATTTCTAGAAGGAAATGGAAAAGAAAATTACAAAATATGTTTTCAGGTGTCTCACTTGCTAGCAAGTGAAGGCAGACTAAAGACCACATGGTATGCTGCAACCTCTTCCTATACCGAGGATAAATAACAGCACATCAACATGAATTTTATGGTAGGACTTCTCCTAGATGATCATTGACCACCTTACTAAGATAACATGCTTCATACAAATCCAAAAGAAAATAAGAGTCAATCAACTAATAAGTATTTATATCATATATGTGGTATGATAATATGGCATTCATAAAACCATTACGTAAGATCGGAGCACTCAGTCTATTATGCAGTTCTGGCATAGTATGCAGAAATCTTTAAAGAAATGATTACAATATAGTATAACTTTTGATCCTAAGACTAATGGATATAGACTGATCGCACGATCAAAACTCCTGAAGATATGTTGAGAGACTATGTATAGGATTAGCAAGGTAACTAGGATAATCACTCGAAGTTCACTAAATTTGCATATATAATAATTACCCAGTATTCAGATGACACCTTTCTAAAGATTGTACAGTGCCACGTGCAACACACCATTATATTGGGATGAGACCCAAAATCTGCCAATGATGGGATCGAACATGGTTCAATGATGAAATGATAAAAGGGTATGAAAGTATATAAAGATAGCTCAAGAATGCCAAAAGAGCTATGCAGACAGATGTCATCGCCTAGTGGAGTTTGAGGTGGGTAATTAGGCATTTCTAAAAATATCCCCAATCAAGGAGTCAAGAGGTTTGGAAAAAAGGCAAATTGAATCCTCATTATGTGGGATCAAATATGTTCTACGTGTCATTACTATGAAAATATATGCTCGATCCTTCTCATGTGATTGAATCAAAATCGCTCTAAGTACAAGATGACTTGACCTATGAAGAATATCCTGTAGCTATGATCGACGGGAAGGAACAAGTCCTTTGTTGACATGTGTTGAGGCTAGTCAACATTCAATGGAGCAATCATTCACTTAGCAAAGCCATTTGAGAGGACATATGGGAGAAGTATCCTTTCCTATTCAAGTACAATTTAAAATTTTGGAGACAGGTGCTACACGCCAAGGGCATGCCAAAATCACCATAGAGAAGTTAGAAAATGGAGAGATTCATCATATTTGAGGTAAAATAGGGTTTTTGTTTTCATTTTTAGTTTTCGATGATGAAATCTGGTGAACCACCACTTGCCGCTGACAGTTCTTTGGGAGAAAATAGTGGTTAGGGAGTCTAATCCCTGGCCATATCTTTTATGGACCGAAAACACTACCAGACATGACAACTTTTGTCCCAAAATAGGTATTTAAGGATGGCTCGGGTAGGAGTTGTCGTGTCCTCCCCTTTCATGGTGTGTTAGGCCATATAAGACACTATAGTGTCCTGGTTATGCATTTTGGAGCAGTTTGGTTTAGATCTGGGTCGGTTCTGGATGAATCCATAACATAATAACAAAATCTAGAGATAGATCCTTAATGGGAGCTTGACATACCCATATTGAGTCTTTGGGCTATTCTAGGACTATTTGAAGTCTAACTTCAACATGGCTTGAACCAATGACAGCGTATTCGAGTATAAAATACTAATATTATGTTTTTGTCATGATTTAAAAATTAAATCAAGATGATTTAAAGGAATAGGTATTGGAGATTTGGATCCATATAAAATACTAATATTATGTTTTATGCTCTCCTAAAGGAAATCAGATCGGTCTGACATCATTCATTTCTTTTGATTCTAGCAGATGCCATTATAGATCCACATCAGGTCAAGTGTATCTATTGGCCAGAGGAGCTATTTGATGTAACAATGCTTTGCGGACACTCGTAGCTTCCTCAAAAGCAAAGTATATGGCTTGTTGTGGGACATCTAATCAAGGAATATAACCACCAAATTTTGTCACTAAGCTGCAGACATTGGATGACATTGAAAGACAACTAAAGATATTAAGTAATAATCAACCTATGATGATGTATTCCAATAACAGCAAGAACTTTTTGGGTCAAAGCATATTGACATTGAGTTCTTGGTTTTTAAATAAAGAAGTCAGAGTAGCCAGCTTTCTAAAGAGTATATGAGACAATTTCCATGATTGTAGATCCACTCACTAAAGCCTTAACTCATGGACTTTCTTGAGCATGTTGCTCATATGAGTGTCATATTATGTGGGTTTGTATTTGATGCTATTTAGTTGTGGCAATATGTCATGGATAATTTAAAAAATTAAAGTTTATGTTCCATTCCACTCTAAATTAAGTATTTTGCATCTCGCTATAGCTTACAGCATGTCCAATTGGAAATAGTAAGGGATCACATTGCATGTAATTTCTAAGCTATATAATGATACTTGTTCTATGTTATTGAGCATATTGACTTATGTGATAATTGATGGGTCTTGCCACGATAATTATCGTTAGGATCACTTCCGTTCTTGGTTGATATGGTTGATTTACTAGATTGTTTGAGATGGTTGTTATACATAGAAGTTATGAGATCTCATAAGGTAATTTTGTGATACATAGCTGTATGGTGATATGTTTGTTGGCGTAAATGGGAGATTATTGAATTTATTGAATAATATGTTCAAACATATATATCAAACAAGTTATGTGCCGTATGCTATTTAATTAGTTAGGCCCAATTAAGTTGTTGAATGTGGATTTGGATGATAGGCCAAATGACATCTCATAGTGTTCGGGGTCCAATATACAGATACCATTAAGGTAGTTTCATAATTTTATGATGGGCTAAACTAGAAACTAAAGTGACCTAATTTAGATGGGTTATGGTCCTCCAGTCGTACGAGAAAAGGTTCTCTTTCAAGCACCATTTTTCGAGAGACATTACGAAACTCCCTACATCTCTCCTTAAACCCTACCTATGGCTTTATATTTATCCATTTGCTTGCCGATTTCAACATGTTCGATTCTAGGTTCTACAGATTTATTTCAAACAAGTAGGAACCCTAGCCCATTCCTAGACAAAAAGAAAAAGTACTGCCTCTTTGGGTCCTTATTGATTGGCTTGCTATATTGATCCTGGTGAGTCAAAGCACCTTGAAAAATCCACATGTTACACCCTGTAAATGACCTTAATGGCTTGATTTCATACGTGCATAACCGGTGAGATGACGGAAGAGCTTCAAGAAGAAGCTAGTCCTTGGAATCTCTTTCTCATGTGAGCAACAAGAAGAATGGGAAAGTAGGTCAAGTTCAAGAGATCGTTTAGTTATGTCAAATAGAAATGGCCAAAACTAGAGAGGGTTGCTTAATTAGAATATCAGACCGAGTCGAGACTCTCATTAGCTGGATATGATAAGGCCAATCAAATAATTGTTCGTCGAGGATATACATATAAGCAGTATGGTTTCAGCATATATATCGGATTAAAAATAAAATATATAGTTTCAGAGAATTATATCACATAACGGTCTCAATTTCATAAAATATAGCTTCAGCATCAAAATATAATACTTTGGGGTTTGAGAATCAGGTTGACCCGTATGGATATTACTGTGACCGACCAATTCATTAAAAAGGTTTAAAATACTCATAGTATACTTTTGAAAACCTGTAACTAAGTACGGTAGGAGTACTTACTCTATCATAAATGAAGTATCCATGCATCACAGTTTCTCCCACCCTAAGTGCCGTTGTTTACATCCCGCACTATCTATGTTCAGCTATGTTGCACATTACGAGTACGTACCGGTATCAAGTACGGGATGTACCATATACGTTACTTTTGAAAAACATAAGGTACAGGTACGCTACTTTATAAAAATAAAAAATTATACAAAATTAAAATGATATGAAATTCACTATAACAATATAATGTACAACTTGTTAAAAGTTGAACACAAATTTTGTCATAACACAACTTAAACAACAAACTTAATATCTCAAATAAGAAAATTATATTACATAATGATCTCAATTTCATAGCATATAGTTTCAACATCAAAATACAACACTCTTGTCAAGAAAACATAACACTTTTGGGTTTCAAAATGAAGTTGACTCGTACGGATATTAGTTTGATTTGACCTATTCGTAACAAAAATTCTCACAACTCATACTACATGCATACCTATACACAATTAGATGAATCCAAAATCCAATTATTTTTTCAAAACATATACCCAAGTACCGGTATGTGTATCAGTACCAGAGTAAGTACCCGGTATGGGTACTCTACAATAAACGAAGTACCCATGCATCATATATGTTCAGTGACCAAAAGCAAAAGTTCATGAAAATGCATATCATGGATTTTGCAGTAGGAAAGGAAATGACCTGATGATCCCAGGACCAAGTCCAAAACAGAGCAGCTGACCTGGCTCTAACACAGCAGACATCATCTCTCTCTAAGACACACATGCATGCATGCAATAAACGTAGTGCTCATATACAAACAAAAGAACCCAGGGGATGTAAAATTATACTGATTCATGTTGAGCATCAGATAATCCAAACAAAAACTGTTGATGTCCAGTCCACCATTTAAGAAATTACAAAAGAACATGATCTATATATTAATCCTGATCTAGTACCATTTTCCATCCAAAACTCTATCCAAATCCCTATATGATTACCCAGTATTTCATTACGCTAAACACCTAACACTTCACCAGAATCGAATGTGAGCCATTTATTTAGTATCTTTGTATTAAATTAGGGATCCATTCTCTAGGATTTTGAAATCTAGAATAATTGAGGAAGTGCCTTTCGGACATATCCCACATAATGATGAAAAGAACCCAGAATACACACGTAACCAGGTAATATGCAACAAACAGGAACGTACCAATATCAATAAAAGTTGTAGATTCATAAAAATTCATAAGCAAACAGTACAAGAACAAGCAAAGCAAAACAAAAATAAGTAATAAACTTATCTGATTGAGTTGCCCGCTTGAGATAAAATGATCACCATAAGCTAGAACACATACCTAGACTCAAACCGTCTTTTGACCATACGTCAACCACCTACTCGGTGGGAGAGCATGAGCACTCACAATAGAACACATAGGGTGCGCATAGATATTTTGGTTTTATTAACCATTTTGATTAGAGAGCCCTAATCAAATTTTATACTAAAGCCAACAGATCTCAGATAAGCTCCAACAATCACACCCCCTCAGTTCCACGTGTCCTCTTCAAGCTCTTTGAACTAAGGTTAATAAGGGATCATCTATTAAAAAAGGACATGTAAAATTCTTTCACATCAAGATGGTACTAAAGAATACCCAATAATATTCACATGTACATGTGACTTTCACAGTTTGGATTTTCACCATTATCAATGATATATCAAATAAGTATTTAGAGATACTTAAGATAAATTAAATATAATTAATCACATGAACTTAATTAACCCAATCATCATTAATTAGTCATTAAGTCCAACACATACAACTCACATCAGTTCATTATACAGCAGCACACATATCAGTTCCACATGCTACCCTTATTGATACCCTTTCCAATATTCATCTTGCGAGGGAAAACATGCAGAAACGAAATTTAGAAATTAAAAGAAATACATATTGCATGAGTTTGATGGGGATGCCAAACCGTTTATAGTAGGTTTTCGCGTGCGCGCACACACACAGATTGGTACTTAATGTGCGCGCACACCGTTTATAGTAGAAATATATATATATATATATATGACATAAATCTACAAATCCATGTCCAATATAATAAACCTTGAGAAGTTCAAATATGTTGCTACTTAATGATGATAACACAGATTGGTGATTCTATGAGTGCAGAAAAGCAAAATTAACGGAAACTCTATCATTTATTATCAAAAGACGTATTCCCAAGCCCATGCTTTGTAGCTACACCTTTCAATCCTCGTACGTGCGACACTCATCAGTGGCAGGATTATCCTTGCAGAATGCTTCCAATGGGTCCGAATCGATCTCTTTCTTCTTCTGACGTGCATGACTTGCGGCTGCACTGAGTTCCTCGACCTCATCCCAGGCAGCAACGCACTCGCCGCTCTCAGGGTCTCCAGCACATGTCTCTTGAGCATGCTTGATGCTCTCACTCACAGCATCAGATATGCTCTGGGGACTTGGTGTCGCCTTCAATCGCAGGCCTAGCCTTCTCATTTGCATTGCAGTCATCCTAGCTCTAGAATTCACACATGGGGTGTGGAAAGAGTGAATTCCGGAACGGTCGGCCTTCGACACCAACCTGGTGTTTGGAAGCGTAACGCTGGTCATTGTAGCTGCCATTGATGCCAGCTGCTCTGCTTCTTCCTGCTTTCTCGATGATGGTGTCAATATATATGGTATTAGGATTCCAGTATAAGGTGTAGGAAGGAGGTAATAAAAAGGATACGTGCACGACCAAGGATCGCCCTTTGAGACACACAATTCCTATCAGTTGTTAACAAATAAGCAGTTGCCACGCGTACAACTTGAGTAGATTCTTGAGAGAGAGAGAGAGAGAGATTAGATTTTTAGATGTTCAAGATTGGACTGGTAATTTGTTTCTCGGCATATGTAAAATATCTGTTGGGAAATCAGTGATTTCTTCCCCTCTTCTTTATATGAGAGAGAATTTTTCATGGATGAGAGAAATGATAATTGGGTCATACTGGTTCTCTCTTTTGATTAAAGCCACCAATTCATACGATGAATCTAAACGGAGGATAGCAGGGAAGAGTTCTAAACCATTCTTCCATTACTTAGCTCCAGGGGCGCAAAGAGCCAAGATTTTTTGCACTGCATGTGGTGGATAATGGGCTTTGGTAGCAAGGATGGCAAATTTTATTTCGTGTCAAACAAGGATTCACCTTGCCTGAAAGCAGGTCAACCCGTTCTAGTCCGTGATAGTGTTGTCTAAAATTGTCTTCAATTTCATGTTTTATGTTTTCATTTCATCATCCCAACACTAGTAACCAACAATAACACCAGAATTAATACTATGTACCTCAATTTCCGAATGATATGATTTTATCCTATTCAAAACAATTTTGGCTCACATGCATAGCATTAACTCATCTGGCTATCATTGGAGTTGGTGGAGAGTTTGATTCCTGGGGAATCCACGAGTTTGTATTTTAGGCTTTTGCCCCAAGTTATAAGAAAAGAAAAGTACTTTATTTAAGTTACCGAGACTTTGAGCTCTCATGTTTTTTCATTTTACTCATCCATTTTGAACACATGAGAGGTGGCTAATGCAACGAAATGGTGAAAATGTGACAGCAAATACAGTTTCGCTTTGGGATGCAACTCACGCCCTCAATTTTTACCTGAATATGCTATATATATATATATATATATATATATATATATATATATATATATATATATATATATATATATATAGAGAGAGAGAGAGAGAGAGAGAGAGAGAGAGATTAATTAGAGACTGAGGGTTTTGTCTTGTCATCGTCAACCATATTATAACTCGAATATCCTTCACTTTGTTTTTTTTATTAGTATTCTCTGCACGAGAATGTTTTCCATGAAATCCCATTTAACTTCCATTGCAGGCAATGAAATTACATATTTCATACATAAATCTGGACTAGATGAGGAAAATGTCAGCATATATGATAATAAACTTATAAAGAAGACGTATTCAAATTCCCGGTTTAATTGCACTAGTGAGGAAAGTAAATATTTTGGTTTAACGGGAGGTGATAAGAAGTCAAATATGTGCGTGATCGTAATAAAGAGCATATAGGTTCGAGGCATATTATGGAGAGAATGTTCATCTGGACTCGTGGAATTAGTGAAATTCAAAATCCATTCAGGTTTAAGCCGCACCAACTTGCATTCTCAGGGCATTTTTTATCAAAAAGCAAGGAAATGTAATTACAGAAGATTTGATTGATTACCGGATAATCCTAATATATCACCAAAAACCTACCGGTTACGTTGATTTTCATACCAGTAGGCTGCCGAAAAAGTCCAGCTGCTTGTGTTCTGCATGTCCGTCTTGGCTCAGGTGGTTGGGAACCTAACAAGTAACAAGACGGGATGCACTTGAGACGTAGATGTTAGTGAGATAAGCAGCAAATAGGTTTGGCTTGTCTCTGCAATGCTTGGAGACTTCTTCTTTATTGGGTTTAAAAATGGAGGCCGAAGCCCACACACACACATGCACCACCTGGGATTCGAACTCCCCACCAGAAGCAAGGCGTCCTGCTAGTCAGGCTAGAGCTCTAGGTGCCGCTTGTAGACACCTTTTCTCATTTGTGAGAGGACGCAGGTCCGTGCAGTTGAGTAACATGTATCTGTGTTAAAAAAAATATACTATGTAAATCACCTAGATGAGTCTCTATGTTTTTTAATTGGGCCAAGGATTCTATTTCTGTGATAAAACTTGCTTTTAAAATCTAGTTTCTAATTTTTAACGAGTAATTTTTTTTTTTTAAATGGAAATTTAAGTTATCCATCTTTAACGGGTAATCTCATGCATCGGTCAAATAGTTAGTGGTTAACCTTGATAAAATGCTAAGCTCATCTTAAATGGTTGCACAACGAATGCATACCACAAAGAAGCAAATCCGATGAGATTAACCACGAACAGGTCCAACCACCTGTTCACTGATCTGGGTTTCCTGTTGTGTGTGTCATACCTGAAGGTGATCTAAAGCCGATAACGGTGATGAGATCTTGGAATTTCATTAGTTCAATGGTCATGGAGGCCTTAATTCATATCTTCAACTATTCACCAAGAGAGCCATGAAGAAGCATAAAGGTGGCACCAAGTGGATTTATTGCTTTCCTCATAGTGTAAAAGGTAGTCTCAAGGTGGATTGCCAATAAAAACGTTAGTCATTTTCATGCCTTTGAAAACCTTGCAACATCTTTTATGCAGCGATTTATGTACAATATAGAGGTCACACCCATATTAAAAGATACAAAATAGTGAAAAAGTGAGGATACACATCCCTTTATAATCCAATGGATAGTCATATTAGGACGTGTCAAGCAACCACCCAACAAAGCATGCACAATTATACTCATCCTCGAAAACTTTTAATCTAACCTTCAAGCCATACTACCCTTACATGATATTTCTATAATCGAAAAACTTATAAAAAGGCTACCTTTTTCAGGTCTAACCTTTGAAAGGGTGTTTATACCAAGTTTATCATACCTAAGTCTACCATAGACCAACCTAGGATCCAAAATAAACAACTAAGATAAAACTAAGATCAATCCTCTAAACATCCAATCGTGACACACCATGTGGTTCAACCCGTCGATATGCCACCGTTAATGATCATAAGTACAAGCCAACTGTTAATAAAGCAACTAAACTCAACCATTAAACATCAAACCTAACCCTACTCTCTAGCACCAACTCATACTATGTCCTATTTATCATGTACACTACGAATGCAAATTCCAATAGAAATGCATGGCTGCAACTAATAAAGCATTTAATAAATATAGAACTTTATGCTGAATGTTCAAATTGACAAACTCACATGCATGAGCCCACATAAACATCCCATGTACAAAAATAAACACAACATATACGATAAGCTGATTTATGAGACCGTTGTTATGAGACACGTCTATATGGTGTGATGTGGTCTGTGAATGGTGGTTTTCCAGTTAAAAAATAAGAAAGACGAGTAATGAGAGAAGACATTTATAGCCTTGGTGTGGAAATGTCAAAAATTTAGACATTATTTCTTAAATCATGAGATTTGGATAGTATTTAAACTCGACTCCATCAAGCCTCTTTTTGAAAAGCCTATCCTAACGGATTGGCTAGGTAAATAGCATCTTCTTTTAATGGAGTATGATTTGAAGTTTCATCATTAAACTTCCATCAAGGGCCAAGTCATGGCCGATCATGTAGCCCACCTACCTCTTGAAGATACATATCCCATACTTGATGAAATACCCGATGAGGGTATACTAACAAATAATTTGAACTACCATGTATTGGACAATTGTCACGACAAGAATAGTATGGAAAATATATTTTGATGGGGCAAAAATATGCAAGAGGCAGGGGTCGACATCATCATCATATCCCCTGAAAAGGGAGAAATTTCAATGTCTTTTTGCTTAGAGTTTTCTTATTCGAATAATGTGGTCGAGTATGAGGCATGCATACAGCAAGTCAAATAAGAAAGGTTAATTTCATACTATGAGTTGTCCACCAAGTTGGTTGACTCATTCAAATCATGTACACTCACACACATAGATAGAGAGGACAACACTATGGCAGATTGTCTCTCTTGTTTGGGATCCTCCTTGAGGATTGACCCAAATTTCAACACCTGATCCATTGAGGTTTTGCATCTACCCGTTTCATCAACCCAAAATTTTGAGATTTGCCAAAGCGACCATTTTAAAAATGGGGGATTTCTTGAGTTTGCATCTTCCAAAGACAATGTTTTTATTAGAAAAATTTCAACCCGATATGTCATCCTGGGCGGGGTTTTATACAAAAAGAGTTTTTCAAGCGGCATGTTGAAATGTGCTAACCACAATGAGTCAAAAATTATCGTGCATGAGTTTCACGATGGAGAATGTAGAGGCCATGTCAATTTAGGTATGATGGCTATAAAAATACTTAGGGCGAGTTATTTTTGGTCTACCCTCGAACAAGATTATCATTATCAAGTAAAAAAATGTCAGCAGTGTCAAGTGCATGGTTATCATCTCACCATCTTCACTACAGTCCATGGCCATTCACCATGTGAGCATTTGACATCATAGGGTTCCCCGATAGCATGCAATGTACACAGGTTCATCCTAGCATCCAATGTACACAGGTTCATCCTAGGAGTTATCGAGTATTTTTCTAAATGGGTTGAAATTGTCCTTGGCAAACGTCCAAAGACAACATGTAGTGGCATTCATTAAGAAAAATATATGGAATATGTTTGGAGTCCGAAGGGACCTAATGTCGAATAATGACACTCCGTTCAAAAATGAGAAAGAGGAAAGATTGTATAAGTCTTATGGTATCATACAACACTTCTCGTCTCCAAACTACCCTCAAGGCAATGGTCAAGCCGAAGCCACAAACAAGACCCTCATAAGCATCATTGAGAAAACTTTTAGAAAGGGATAGAACATGGCATTAGAATTTGGATGAGGCACTATGGGCCTACAGAACTCCCATATGCACTCCAACAAATACCATACTGATTCACACCAAGTTGCATTCATTTCACACATCCATTACACTTGATTTACTCGTAGAGACCCTACAACAAACTAGACTAGCCGAGCTAGATATACTTGATGAGAAGAGGCTCCTTGTCATGGATCACGTGCAAGCATACCGTAAAAGGTTAGCCCAATATTATGAAAAACATATAAAAGCTCATCATTTTAAGGTAGGAGACTTCGTATTGAAGACCATACACCAAAAGGGGCCCACATCCTCTAAAAAATGGTGGCACAATTGAGAAGGTCCCTATGTTACAAGAGGGGCAGCAAGTCACAATGTATATTGGTTAATTGATGCCAAGGGAAGAAATTTGGTAGACCCTATAAATGCCTAATATCTCAAGAAATATCATGACTAGAGACTACGACTAATATATTGCTATTATGAAAATAGGGCATACTTGATTAGATTGAGTATCAAGAGGGATAAGTTGTTTCCTATCTCATTCTCTCCAACAAAACTGAGCAATGATCCAATACATCGAAAGCCAAAAGAAAAGGAAGGAAAAATCAACCTCTAATATAGAGGTCTTCCTATAAAAGAAAGCAAAGTCTTAAATACCTGATATGATACAAAAGAATGAAATATTTGTCTCTTACCTTCCTATATGAGATATAATAGCAAATGCCTAACAAAAGGTATATCTAAAGATTTATTTACTAAATATGTTATTAGTATGGAGTTAAGGAATGTTTAGTTTCCAAATATATAGAAACACGAACATAAGTTGTTATGCTGAAAAAAGCATATTGGTTACAAAAATTACATAATAGGGATACCTTATAGGAGTTGTACTTTAGTACAATCGGAAAGTAGTACATTTGGGAAAGCCACTAAATAGTGGGAGGAAACATTATGTCATGATTTGACTCATAAGGCCAGCAAATTCTTATAATTTAAACCAATTATTTTTTGTGGTAGAACTTATTTTAAATATTACACTTAAGAGGCTTTGATTCTATATGACAAGAATTAAGCCTGAAAAGACTTGATAATGTCACTTGGAATTGTAAAATAGCCTCTAGATCACTTGTTTCCCTCTCGAACCTTGTAATTTAGAATCATATCTTAGAGGACGGGTAGTTATTCCTCATAATGTCACTTGGGTTGCTAAGGTAGCCTTTTAAACATTCATTTGATTTGTCTCCCTCTTAAATCTTGAAATTTTGGACCAAATCATAGGAGTGGTAGGTAATGACATCAATAACACACTAAAAAGTTTCAATTCTATTTGGCAAGAATTGAGCGTGAAATTATTCTATAGAGTAGTCACTTAGAAAGCTAAAGTGGTTGCTCAATCATTCTTTGATACCTCCCATGGTCAATTCTTATAATTTGAAACCAATTCTTTGTTCGGTGGTGGAAATTATCATAAATATCACACATAAGTGGCTTTGCTTCCATTCGCACAAGAATTAAAACTGGAAAAAGCCACTTGGAATACTATAGTAACCGATGAATCACTTGTTTGAGTCTCAAATCTTTACTTAGAACCATATCTTAGGGGAGAGATTGATATTATGCATAATGTCATAATAAAAAAGCTTTGGTCGCATTTCCAAAGAGTAAAACTGATGCAACTCACCTAAGTCACTTGGGTTGCTAATGTAGCCTTACAATCATTTCTTCAATTTGTTTCGCTATCACATTTTTTAATTTAAAAACAAGTCATAGAGGAATGATAGATACTTATCACTTTGAAAAAGCTTCAGTTCAATTTGACAATAATGAAGCACAAAATTATTTATTAGGACCCCTTAGAGAGATAAAGTGGTAGATCAACCATTTTTCTATGCCTCTCACTACAATTCTTATAATAAAAACCAATTCTTTGTTGAGTGGTAAAAATAATCGTAAATACCTCATTCAAGTGGCATCAATTCTGTTATACAAAAATTAAGCCCAAAATGATTCATTAAAGTTACATCTCAAACTTGTAATTTAGGACCAAGTCATAGAGGAGTGGTAGATATTAATTTCAATATCACACTCAAAAAGTTTTGGTTCTCTTGGCAAGAATTATTTTGAAAAAATTATTCATTAGAGTAACTTGTTGAGCAAAAGTGGTTGTTCGATCATTTTTTGAACCCCTTTCAAGATACATTCTTATAATTTGAAACCAAATCCATGTTTTGTGAGAGAAATTGCCCTAAATACCACACTCAAGAAGCTCATATTCTATGTCACAAGAATAAGCTTGAAATGACTTGCTAAAGTCACTTGAAATGCTAAAGTAGCCTCTCGATCATTTGTTTGACTTGTTTTCCTCAAAAAACTTTGGTTGCATTTTCTATGAATTAGGCCTAATACGACTCACTTAAGTCACATCGGATGCTAAAGTTACATGCAATGCTAAAGTTAACTATGGATCTCTTGTTTCGCTCTAAAATCTTGTAATAAAAAACAACCATATCTTAGAGGAGAGGTAGATGTCTCCTCTATGTCACACTCAAAAACCTTGGTTGCATCTTAAAAAAATTATGGCCGATGCAATTCACTTATGTCACTTGGGTTGTTGAAGTGACTTTTAGATCATTTGCTTGATTTGGTTCCCTCTCAAGTCTTGTAATTTAGAAGAGGAGTGGTAGATGCTGACTTCAATGTTACACTAAAACACTTTTGTTCTATTTGGCTAGAATTAAGGTTCAAATGATTCATTTGTTAGTTGGAGAGCTAAAATGGTTGCTCAATCATTTTTTAGACTTATGTTATGTGTAGTTCTTCATTGAGCTGTAGAAATTGTCCTAAATAGCACAACCAATAGGATTCAATTCTCTTTCACAAGAATTAAACCCGAAATGACTCTCTAGTCACTTTGAATGCTCATGTAATTTCTTCATCATTTATTCCACTTATTCCCTAGTTACTTTGAATGCTAATGTAGTTTCCTAATCATTTGTTCGACTAATTTATAAGAATTTATACAACTCGACAAAGAATTGAGAATGGCGGCAAAAAAATTCAAAGATCGCACAAGGTATGTACAGTATCATGAAATTTGCAGGAATTTCTTTATGAAAAATAATGATGCATTCAATTAAAATCTTAATGGTTTAGTGATCACTAAAAGATTTTGTGGAGGACTTATTGCGTTTGGAAAAGAATTTATCTACATATAGATCTCTTGGACATCTCTCTCTAAAAGGCTTATTCACTTGGGAAATATATGCAATCATAGCTCAATCCCCTCCCATAACATAAACTTACAGGTGATTAATTGACCATAAAAATGATTACATACTCATGTCATCAAATGTAATCATAGTTGTTGTGTTCCTCTTATAGCTTCTTAAGTTGAGTTAGAGGCAATCAATCCACCGAAAAAATGAGAGAGGAGATGATATAGCACATAAGCAAAGAAAAGATAGAATGTATAAGATATATCCTATATAGGTGTAAATGAAATAAAAATTTATTGAGTTAGAAGATTCCTCTCACCTATAGACCTTTCCTTCACGTCGTAATGATATTCCATGAAAATTATTGTCTACTCTTGAAATACAATGGTTACAACAATAATAGAACAAATGAAAGGGGGTAAGCAGGTGGCTTGAAGCCTTCTCTCTCTAGATCTCTCCCTCTCTCTTCCTTGGTTGAACTCCTCCTTGGGTTGAAAATGAGCTCCCTCACATCTAGGCTTGGCCCTCCTTTCTTCATTGGGTTCTCCTTTTCTTATCTGGATAAGGTCCCTTATTTATACTCACCAAACTCAACTAGATTTTCTCGAGTTATTGGGTTCAATTTGGATTCAAATCCAATCCATCAAGGGACCAACCCTTTTTCATAGTTGTTGGGAGACATCCACAAGTGGGAGGAGTAGTTGGACATGTTAGGCATGTGGAATAAGGTTGGAGTTGTTGGACAACATACAAAGGGTTAGCCTAGGCCCTTAGAATCAAATTTCTTAGTTGATGCAGATGTAAATAAAATTTCTTAGTCTATGGATTGACTTGAAATCAAATTTACAAAACAAAGCATGAGTGTGCCACCAAGTTTGCTCAAACTTTCAAAGATGAACTTTGATTTCTTTGGTGATTGTGGGCAAGTGGGTTCTTTTTGTCGTAAGCCTTCTTCAACCGATGCTCAAGAGTGAGCCTAGACACTTTGAAAATCTTATTAAAATCTAGCAAGTTTTCAAAAAAAAGTTTCGATCGAAACAAATTTTCCAAAACCATGTGATCATTTTCTTGATAAAATCAGGTTGAGATTCTAAAAATAGAAATTGGTTCCATTTCTAGCAATAGATGTTCATAGTTTTTTTTATTTTTGTATCTCCAAAAATCTTGAAAATTTTATTTGAAATAGGCTTAGGTGTGAAGTTTATTAAGATATTTTTGCTTTTGTTTTTTGTTCTGAGGATGAACATAATTAAATAAGTGAAGTTCCTAGCCTTAGAACTTATAACAGATCTTGTGACAGAAATACAGAGCCTTAAAGAAATATTTGTATCTCTATATGTAAGTATTGGAATTTTATGAAACTATTCAAGATGGAAATTTATGGGAATTAGCTTTCGAATGAGACCAAGTTTAAGGTTTTTTTATCAGTAGATATAGAGTTAAGGGACTTTTACCCAAGCTCTATTGCAGGATGTGAAGTGCAGTTAGGTTATATTCTGATTTTGTTTGGTATTCCACATATTTATTCACAACCTTACATATACCAAAATTCTTTAAAATTATATGGTGTATTGGGCAGTGTGTGAATAAGGTGTAGACTGATTTTAGGATTTTTGTAATTCACAGATAGAGGCTAGAAAATTAAAGATCAGACAGATGCAGAATGTTGAAAACAGAGTTTTCTATTTACAAGGCTAATGAATGCATCTGATTGATCTTTAATGGTTTAAATGATCATCCAAAGAAATTTTTGGTTGAAGACTTTATTTCATTAGGGAGAACGTACAATAATCAAGGAAAATTATTATATATCTTAAGCATAAATAAAAGAGTATAAGGTACAATGTATATTGAGGTAGATGCAACAAATAATCAAACAAGTAATGGGCGATCTTACCAATAATTTTGGATAAAAATTTGCAGCACCTTCCTTCAAATATTACAATGCTTTTGGAGATATTTACTCCTTAATTATAACTTAAATTGAATAAAATTAAAGAAATGAAGAATAGAAGGGAGAAACCGGCCTTGATTAAAGACCTTAGAAGGCTTGGGATGACCGGTGACTTAGGGGTAACACCTCCACTCTTGGACAATCTCCTCCTTCTTTCTCTCCTCCTCTCTCTCTCTCTTTGCTAGGATTTTCTCCCTTAATTTCTCTCTTGGGTTTTCTCCTTTTTCTCTCTTTTTCTCTCACTTTTCCTCTTCTTTCTCTCTTTTTGTTGAGGCCCCTATTTATAGATTTCAAGGGGGCTCTAGACCTTTCTACGAGTTGGAGCTTTGGAGTTTTGATGCATGGCTTGATTTAGATTTGATCCAATAGAAAAATTTGGACTCTTGGCTGCATATGGGTGCATGTGGAGCTAGAACGTGATCCCCTCTTGGTCCATGTAGCCTTGGTACAATCCACATGATTTCTACTTCACCTTGGGCATGGCTAGGTGAGGTTGAGCCACTCTAGCCCACCCTACTTGGCTTGGTGCGGTCTTGATTTGTACTTGGTGTGGCTTGCAAGCCCGCCACTTGGTGCATGAATGGGCCTTTGATTTAGCCCTTTTAGCTTTGACCTTATCACTTGACTTTGATTTTCAGCACATGATTTAATGCCTTAACCGCCTAGCCTTGGCCTCCTTGGTGTCACTTTTGACTTGACCTCCATCTTGATATGTCTTGGCTGGTTTTATATACCCTTTGGCTTGACTGAATTTGAATTTGAATTGAGATTCTTTCACGTGGCCCTTTCTTGTTTTGAGATCATCATGGGCTTGGTCCTGTACCCATTTTTATTTGATTTAGGTTGGTAGCATATGCCCGTTTGATTTGGTTTTGGGCTTGACCATGAGTCCAATTTGACTTGGTTTTGGGTATGGGCTAGTTCCATGTTTCCCCTAATTTGACTTGAGTTCAATTAGGCTTAATCATGAGCCCATATTGTTTGATTTGATTTTGATTTGATCTATTGTTGGAGAACCTCCATTTCTTTCGGTCTCTCCTACTTTCATTTTATCCTTTTAGGAATTTTGCTTTGCTTGATTTAGGTTTCGCTTTGGTTTCAAATGTTTTCCTTAAAACCATTTATTTTATATTTGAAAACAGCAAGTTTAACAAAATCTTCAAATACTTTTGGAGAACAACTGAGTCTCATCCCCAGTGTTTGTTTGCATGGGTGACTTGCTTTCGTTCCGTGAGTTAGTTTTTAACCGTTTTGATTACTTTTACCCATTTTCATGGGTGTAGAGTCTTGAACCGCTTTAACATTTTGATGGATATAGGGTGTCGAACCACTTTAACCCTTTGGTATAGGATCTCAGACTACTTTAACCCTTTGAAAGGTGTAGAGTTTTTGAGGTCTTTGTTTGGATCTGTTTAGTTTTGAATTTAAAAGGTTTTAGAATTTTGTAAATTTAACATTTTACAAACATTTTGTGGGTTTGGTTCCTAATGTCTCATTTTCATTTATTTCTTTGAAAAACTTGTTTAAAACCATCCTTTCTTTGAAGGCAATCATTTGAAATAGCAAAATCATGTCAATTTAACCTTGAGGGTAAAGTGGTCATTTTTTTGTCTTTTTTTCAAAATTGATTTTTTTGAGAGGGGTATAAAGAACCCTTATTTTGAGGCTCCTACAAAATTTTGATGAGAAAATGGGTTCATTTAAGGTACCTTTATTTAAAAAATCTTAAAAGACCCATAACTATAATTTTTTTAGAAAAGGCACAATTTTTAGAAGACCAAATCTTTTGAGAAAATTTTTGGGTGATAACAGTTGCATCCTAAAAGAATTATGGCTGATGCAATTCACTTATGTCACTTGGGTTGTTGAATTGCTTGACTTGGTTCCCTCTCAAGTCTTGTAATTTAGAAGAGTGGTAGATGTTGACTTAAATGTTACACTAAAACACTTTGGTTTTATTTGGCTAGAATTAAGGGCCAAATGATTCATTAGTCAGTTGAAGAGCTAAAATGGTTGCTCAATCATTTTTTAGACTTCTTTTATGTGCAGTTCTTGTAATCTAAAACCAGTTCTTCATTGAGCTGTAGAAATTATCCTAAATAGCACAACCAAATAGGATTCAATTATCTTTCGAAAGAATTAAACCTGAATGACTCTCTAGTCACTTTGAATGCTCATGTAATTTCTTCATCATGTATTCCACTTACTCCCTAGTCACTTTGAATGCTAATGTAGTTTCCTAATCATTTGTTCGACTAATTTATAAGAATTTATACAAGACAAAGAATTTGTTTTAAATTATAAGTATTGATACTAAAATGAGTAAGAAAAGTGATTTAGCTATAGCTCTCCTACCTCCAAAATCTTGAAGTTCACAAAAAAATCATAGAGGAGTGGTTGATTTAGACATCAACATCACATTCAAAAAGATTTGGTTTTATTAGAATTACTTAAAAAGTTAAAGTGTTGCTCAAATATTTTTTTAACTTGTTTTAGGGTCACAACTTGTAGTTTAAAACCAATTCTTTGTTGAGTGGTACAAATTGTAGTTTAGAGTGAATTGTTGTAATTAAAAACAAACTCTTTGTTGAGTGTTAGAAGAACTTGTCATAAGCATGTAGATTCAATTGTATTTCACAAGAATTAAGCTTGAAAAGGCTTGTTAAAGTCACTTGGAATGCTAAAATGTTCTCTTGTCTCACTTGTAATTTAGAACCATATCTTAAAGGAGAGGTCGATATTCTTTATAGTATCATACTCAAAAAGCTTTGAATCCATTTTCTAAGAATTATGCTTGACACGACTCTTGTATGGACTTAAAATTTTGCTTATAAAAAATGTGTGCGATCATGCCGACAAGTTTACTAAAACTTGCAAAGAGATTTTTCTGACTATTCGGCGATTTGTGGAAAAGTAGGTTGTTGTCGACGTAGGCTTTCTTGAATCGGAGTTCAATGGTCAGCCTAAACGCTTAAGAGGAGTAATTTTAGAATCTGAAGATTTTTCAAAATGCTTTGTATATAATGTTCTATCTTAAATGATATTGCTTGTAGGAAAGAATTTTCTTAAAGAGAAGATGATGATCCTTCATAAGAACATGATTTTGGGTTGAAGATGTACAAAGGTTTTCGTAAAATCATATTTTGGGATGACACGTGATTTTGAAAAAACAGTTTTTGATGAAATTTTTTGTTTTTGAAATTTTTTATCATTTCTTTGGTTTTTCTAGTATTTTTGGTATTTTCAAGAAAGCTTTCAGAGAAGAAATGTAAAACACTTTCCTTTTGAGATTTTCAAATTTTGCAATGTTTTTCATCTTTCTTTAAGATTTTCTATTGTTTTTGATTTGTGAAGATTTTCTAAATGTTTTTTTTTCTAAATATACATATTTTTTTTATTTTTGATAGAGGAAGTAGTACGTTTCATTAAGCCTCTTTTAAGCTTTGATTCATGCTTGCGTATTTGGGGAAAGACTTCTCGAAAATAGCTTGAGAAGACTCTAATTCCTCGGAGATATGGAGCTTGTCTTGCTTAATCAAGTTCTCTATTTTATTTTTTTAAAAAGCAATCATTTGTATCATAACCTTATAGCTTATGATACTTGCAAAATTTGTTGAAAAACATTCCTTAGGGGTTGCCCCTTCAAGAACCGGCAGTAAGTTCAATAATCCTTGGGACAAAAGATTTTTAGGACTTTCGTAAGTTGTTATCCTAGATGTGTATAATATCTTTTGGTTCTTTTAGATTTTTTTCATCTTTTTGGATTTTTGGAATTAAAGGTTTGTACTTGGGAAAGGAAGGTTTATTGGGTTAGATGGGGAAACCTCAACCCTAATATTTGCTACCTTTTGAGATTTCACAACTCCATCTGAGTTGGATGATCCATAGACCATGGGTTTTGGTTTCAAAGAGAAGTCCTTAGCTTTCAAAAGGTTATTATACACCCTCTTTTTCAAGTTTGACTCGAAAAGAGACGACTTTTTGATGAGCTTTTCAAATGTGCTAATTTCATGGAGAGAGAGGAGGGTTTTCACATCGGTTTTGAAATTTTCTAAAATCAATATTACAAAACAACTCTCGGATATGGGCTCCTTAACTTGTCCAAGCAAAGTCTACATCTCACAATGAAGGCATGAGTGTCTTCATTGTGGGCTTGCTTAGCATCTTTCAAAGAGTTGAGAGCCTTGACAACCTCAACATGAGAATATCTACATGAAACAATTGGCAAGCTCTTCAAAAGTGGTGAATTGGCTTAAATTATATAAGGTCAACCACTTTGACGCATTCCTCTTGAGTGAGTGTGGGAACCAATAGACTCATTTGTACGTGTCTTTTTTTTATAGGTCATAGAAAAGAGTTATAAATGAGATCTATGATATCCATTACCATCATATAAGTGAAAGCTTGGCATTTCATTCTCACTATTAGTTTGATAATTAGATGGTAAAATGTTCAATAGTGAATATACCTTTTTTCCTTTTGATTGGCCTTTTAGCAATTGTAGTATGACCCTCCTATCTTTGAGGGTGAAGAGGTTTGGTTCTCCTTTCGCGAATTGGAAGGTTAGTTTGACTTTCCAAACATGGTTTGTCTACCCACGGACATGGGATTGTTTTTTATAAGAAGAACATGACTCGATTGCATCGGCCTCTTGTCTTAGGAAGGCAATCTCTCTTCCAATCCTCAATTCTCTCAACTCTTTTTAGAGAGGTGATTCTATCATCCCCGTTTTTAGATATTGACTTGAGAGACTTTTGGGCTATTTTCGAAAACCGGCAAGTAGAAGTTGAAGAGGCCTTGCTCAACATATCCCTAGGTGAACCGTTCGAACTTGACATGATGTATGCTTGCAGGTTTCAAACTTGTACTTGCAAGTTTTGGACCAATTGCCAAGTTTTGGAAAAAGTTTAGAACAAGACTCGAAAATTAAGTTGTTTTGAAAGAGCTCAATAGGATCAAAACGACTCCTCTAAGACCTAAGTCCGACCAGGCATACATTTATTTCATAAACAAAATTTTTAGTCTTTTATGGACTTCAAACTTTGCTTACAAAAACTGTGTATGAACATAACAACAAGTTTACTCAAACTTGAAAAGAGATTTACATGACTATTCGGCGATTTGTGGCTTTTGTCGACATAGGACTTCTTAAACTTGCACTCAAGGGTCAGCTTAGATGCTTAGGAGGAGTGATTTTGGAATCCGGAGTTTTCTCAAAATGATTTTCATTCGAAATAGCCTTTTCTAAAACGATGTTGATTTCACTTGGCCCAACCAGGTTTAGGTCTACGAAAACATAATTCATTCTATTTTATAGCATGAAAGTTTGTATTTTCTAGAGGCTCTTCTCAAGATCCAAATATCCTGAGAATTTTATCTAAATGGTACGAGGTGTGATGTTTTATTAAAAAAAATTATTTGTATTTTCGGGTTCTTTGATAATCAAATAAAAACCTAATAAGAGTTTTTAACTAAATGCTATTCTAAAATTTGGATAGTGCATGTGACTGAGATTCAAGGTCTTTGTATAATGCATGTATCCTTATGCTTGGGTTTCATATTTTTATGAACTTTATTAATTTGGAAAGTTGTAGAACTTAGCTTTCAGATGAAACCACTCTTGAGGGATTTGGACACCTATAGACCGATTTATAATAGTTTTACTGAACGAGTTTTATAGGATTTTTGTCACAGATAGGTTCGGTTTAAAGTTGAGTTTGATCTTTGATGATTTTTTATATGAACCTTATACACGTCCAAAATTTGTGAAAATTTTACCAAATATTGGTCTCTATGTTTTCATTCACGGACAAAATTTATTAGCATTTTGCTTGGAAATGGCAGCTAAAAAATTCAAAGATCATACAAAGTACGTGCAATATGCTTAAATATGTATAAATTTTTTTATGAAAAATAATGATGCATTCGATTAAAATCTTAATAATTTAGTGATCACTCAAAGAATTTTGTAAATAACTTATATTCGTTTGGAAAAGAATGCATCTACATATAGATCTTTGGGACATTTCTATCTAAGAGGCTTGCTTGGAAAATATATGCGATCATAGCCCAATCCCCTCCTGCAACATAAACTTATAGGTGATTAATTTATCATAAAAGTGATTACATACTAATGTCATTGAATGTAATCGTAGTTGTTGTGTTTCCCTTATGGCTTCTTGAGTTGAGTTAGAGGCAATCAATCCGCCGAAGAAATGGGAGAGGAGATGATATAGTATATAAGCATAGAAAAGATAGAATGTATAAGATATATCCTATATATGTGTAAAATAAACAAAAAATTATGGAGTTAGCAGATACCTCTCACATATAGCCCTTTCTTTGCATCTTCGGATTGGGGCGGCTATAGCCCTTTCTTTGCATCTTCGGATTGGGGCGGCTCTCCCTTTTGCAATAATATTCCATGAAAAGTGTTGTCTACTCTTGAAATACAATGGTTACAACAGGAATGAAATAAATGAAGGAGGTTAAGGAGGTAGCTTGAAGCCTTCTCTCTCTAGATCTCTCCCTATCTTCCTTAGCTGAACTCCTCCTTGGGTTGAGAATGAGCTCCCTCACATCCTCCTTGGCTAGGTCCTCCTTTCTTCCTTGGGTTCTCCTTTTTTTATCTAGCCAAGGTCCCTTATTTATAGGCACCAAACTCAATCGGATCTTTCTCGAGTTATTTGGTTTGATTTGGATCTAAATCCAATCCATCAAGGGACCAACCTTTTTTCATAGTTGTTGGGAGACATCCACATGTGAGAGGAGCAGCTGGATATGTGTGGCATGTGGGAAGAGGGTTGGAGGAGCTAGACAATGTACAAAGGTCATTGGTGCGTGGATATGGTGTAGGATCTTCCTTAGATATGGATATTTTTTACTTTCCACTTGAGTTTTCGCTTGGGCTTGAGTCATCACTAAACCTGAGTATTATGAGTTTTTGAGGTCCTGCTCATTTCTCTTAAATGTTTTAAACATGTTTGTTTTATTTTTTTAAATATTTATTTTTGTAGAAGTAAAATAGCTATTTTGTAAATGTTTTATATGTAGAACTCATTTTTATGCTAAATGCCCCATTTTAACTTCTACAACCCTTTCCTTGAAGAAAACATGCTTGAAAGCGTGAAATTTGGCAAATATAACTTTGAGGGCGAAATGTTCATTTCTGAATTTTTAAAAGTTCGAAATTTTTTTGTTGGGCTTGAAGTACCCCTCATTTTGAAGAAAATTTGGGTGTTTACGTCTTACTCCTGGTGCATCCATTGTCATAATTAAGCTTGAAATGATTCATAAGAGTCACTTGGAGAGCTAGCTTCTCAATCACTTTTTTAGCTCCTTCTAGGGTTAGAATTAAGCCCGATACAGCTCAAACATATTTCTTTGTTGAGTGATAGAAATCACCTTCCTCTTCTCTTCTTTTTCGAATTTGTTCTTATTAGTTTCCCATTTCGGGATCAAAACCACATATTTTTAATAAGGAATTTGTCCTTGTCAGCTAAGATTGCCAGCCACTCAACCATTAAATGGAGAGCTATCTTTGAAGATTTATGGAGCTGGTTTTGGTCGTTCTAGTCAGGAAACAATTTTGTGAAAATCGATGCAGAACTGCCTCGTTTTCAACCACATCAACCGAAGATATTTATTTTGTTGTAAATCAACAAAAATCAGAAATTTTGTGTCTTGCGACGCTAGCGCGCATCTATATCAAGCTCAAAAAGCTTTGTATGCACTTCCAAAGATTTAAGCCTGAGACAACTCACTTAAAATGCTTCGGTGGTTACGGTGGTTAGAATTAAGAGCGAAATGAGTGTGAAACTGGAAAGTCGGGATCAAGTCCTTAATGCTTTTAAGGAGTTTCATAATAGAGTGGAGTGTGAAACTGGAAGGAAGTTGAAAAGCCTATGCGTCAACGATGGGAGGGAATATATACGTTCCCTTCGAGGGTCATTGTCAACCCCGAAGCATGAGGCACAGAATACTCCACCGAAGATGCCTTAGTTGAATGGTGTAGCTAAGAGGACGAACTGGACAGTTGAGGGAAGGGTTCGACGCACATTAGCCCATGAAAAATCTCCAAGTCGTTCTACCGGGAGGCACTAATGACTGTAGTATGTAGTCAAGATAACCAATCTCCCATTGGAAGTGTGGTTGAAGACGAAAGCTTCCTAGAAGAACTTGAAAAAGTTTTTGGTTGTCGTGCTCTTTTTCAGATCGCTAAAGATGAACACGCAAAGCTTGATGTAAAATCCAAGCAATGCATTTACCTCGGGCCACCGAGGGATGAGCTCCTCTATCAACTGTGGTTGGCACCCAATTGATAAGAAGGTTGTGAGAAGCTGAAATGTGGTTCTTTTCGAGAACCAAACTCTCGCGGACTTGAAAGATTCAGCCCAATGGATGCCAAATGTTGTAGCCAATGGGATCCCGAGTCCGGTCGCAGTTGATTTCACGAATGAAGAAGGGGATGCCGTCAACAAGAGCAGTAATACTCAACGAGGAGTCGAGATGCATGAGGGTTATCTACCGAGAGACGTTGGAGAGGGCTAGTGAGTCAGGAGTGCCTGAAGGACCTCAACTGAGTAGGTCAATAGAAGTACCGATGAGGTCAGTAGAAGTTCCAAAAGTACCTGAAGGAGCTCAATCCAGGAGGTTGATTGGAGATCTATGAGTGACTACTTGATATAACTCTAATAAATATGTCATTATTGGAAAAGATGGAGAACCTCAAAGCTTTAGGGAAGCCATGGCGGACGACCAACAAGAATAATGGATGAAAAGCTTTGATGGATGAGACAGTCATTGCATCATAACCAGATATGTGAGCTGATGGAACTTGCAGGAAGGAAATCTTTGAAAAACAGAGGAGTCTTCAAACTAAAAGCTGAAGAAAACAATGTTGATTAAGGTTTAACGCCGGTTTCGTGGTTAAAGGGTTCGGGTAACAGAAAGGGGTTGACTTTAAAGAAATGTTCTCTCTAGTTGTAAAGATGGCGTCAATAATTATGTTAGGTCTTAGCGCTTGTTAAGATCTAGAAATTGAAGAACTTGAGGTGAAAATTGTCTTGATGCACAAAGATTTGGATGAAGAGATCTTCATGGAATACTCTCAAGGATTTGAAATACCAGGCAAGTCGAATCCAGTTTGCTGATTAAGAACCTTTCCTTTTTGTCACAAGAGGCGGCCGAAGCCTAAGACACACACACACATGCACCTTCCCTGCCGGGGAGCTAACGCTTTGGGTGCGATTAAGGAAGAGCCTTTGTGGCTTGAAGAAAGCACCATGATATGGTACCAGTTCGACTCGTTCATGAGCAGCACAACTTTAAGAAGACTGGAGCCGAGTATTGTCTTCGTGAAGAAAAATGATGAGGCGATCTCAGTATGCTTCCGTTGTACATTGACGATATGTTGGTTGTTGGACAGAATACTACACGGCTTGCTGCCTTGAAAAGACATTGGCAGAATGCTTTGCCATAAAGGATTTGTGTGCAAGAATGAGGATTCTCGCATAATGATATGTCGAGGTAGACCGAGAAGGCTACCTTGATTGATTATCTCAACAAGTACACTCAAACGTTTCTCAAGTGGTCATTGATGAAGCAAACAAGGTATAGTGCTCCATCATCGAGCAAACATCGATATGCACAAGGTCGAGGGTGTTTTCATTCCCCTTTGGTCGAGCAAGTTTCTAACATGGTATTTGATGTTAATTGTTTCCCAACAAGACATTCAATATAAAGCTCAAGGGATTTTGTCTTTGAAGTCAGGGAGGATCTATTGTCAAACAAGGATTTGCCATCCTTTCTCACTCGTATCCAAGCCTCCGATGCAAGATTTTGACAATCATGTTTACATCTCTATTGCTGAGTTTTACCTTGCACAACATATAGGGTGCCTCTTTCCATCGTTGTGAAGTGATCAAGTCTCAATTCTCCGCTTTCTGTTGAAACCGTCGTAATCGAGTTTCCAGTCAGTACCAAATTGAGACACATCTGGGACATGTCTTATCTCCTTCAATACAAGTCCACTCTATATCAATTATCAGTGAGACGTCACTGATTCCAACTATCCGACTGGATCCTTAGTTTTCCATTTTGGCATATAATAGTATGATGAGAAGAAACTTTCGTTACATGTAATAAGGCAACAGAAAAGAGAACCCACAAATAGTCACCTTGAAGAAGGTTCAGATGTTTCTGACCATACATGAGAAATATCTACTCACTCCTGGTCGTGACAACAACCATTTTAGCTTCTCCTCACTTAGCATGGTCCTTTGATTTCTCCCTAGCTCGTCCTTCTTCCTTGTCTCTTGGAGATATATGCCTACGGCTACTGATCAGTAGCCCTTCGCTCCTGCTTGACTTCCCTGTTCATCATGCTGTTTGTAACGAGGTCCATCTTGTCCTTCCACCTTGAGGGGTATTACTGAAGGTCAAAGATAGGATATCCCAGCTTTCTAGTAAAGACGAGTAGCAAACTTTACATCTCATCGTTCAACTTCATTTTCTACCTTTTGTAGTTTATTCACATGGCCTTTGAAGGTTTTGAGATGAACTGTCCTGCTTTGGCCTTTCTTATACTCCAATCTCCCTAGTCATTTCATCATAAAAGGGCATTTTTCGTGGGATCAACGAGTCTAGCTTTTGCCAAAGCTCATAGACATTAGTGTACATCAACACATGCTCAAAGAGCTTTGGTTGATATATTTCCAGCTTTTCAGTTCAGAATCATCCATTCAGCTTCAATTTTCTTTTCTGAATTTATTGTGTTTCAGAATGGACTTAGAAAAATCCTTATAGTAACGGTGATTTTCCATCCTGGGGTTCAGTAAAAATAGTTCTCAATTCATCAACTTGAACATCTCGGCGGTAGCATTAGATATTCCTTCCATCATGTGTCAGACAAGGAGACTGATACCAACTTGGGTCTCATACCATTGTTATTGGGAGGGAAGCCCGGAGAATCCGATGACTCGATTGGATGTTGAGCCAACTTCCTAATGGCAATTGTTGATGCAGAAACAATGTGCCGATATCGGTAAGTCCACAATGTCTTGTGTATTTATCGAGATAGGGGTTTCAATGGCCATATTAATTGAAAACAAAGTATAACGGAATGCGACAAATCGGATTACTTGAGGCAAGCCTTCCACCATTATGAAAATAGTAGGATAACAAAGGAAGGTCATCGGTTGTAAAACCAGAATACATGGCTCTCACTACTTGCCACTCACAAGAATCACAACACAACTATGCTAGGTATGATCTCTTTATGTAGAGTGGAGATCACCATTACCTAGGTGACTAAGTAACCTTCGGAGGCACCCTTCCATATTTCTGGGTGCCTGCTAGAGACACGGAAAATTCCTTACAAACATGCACCAACACAAGGATGGGCATGCTCCTAGTAACCCAGAATGACGAGCTAGATGTGTCGGACACATCTCCCCAGGTCCGATTAGGCAGGAACCCAGTACCTGCACAAGTGTAGCAGCATGCTGGCCTGCTGTTGAAGAGGGTATTTTTGTAATCTATCAGCTCAGCCATTTGAATATAGCATTTTGGCTGGCTAAGAGTTGCTGTGATATGTGAAATCTATCTGTCCAACAAATTATAGTAATATTTTAATAGAAAAAAGAGCGGCACAACATAGCCCAATATTAACAATTCCCTGACACCATATACACACACTAACAACGTTTACTCTCAAATCTAAACCATTGGATGAGACATTTTTCAATGGTCAAGATAAAATAATTAAATACTCATTACCAAAATTGTATGAGCGCATTTACGAACTTTTTATTTAGAAAAGTCACTCTTTCCATGGATGCAGTCAATTTAGTTATGATCAACAAATCAAATATGTATACATCATCAAAACAGTTGAATGGAATTTTATCCAACGGTTTAGATATATGAATAGACGTTCAAGGAAGACTTTATCCTTACCATATAACACACACACACACACACATGTAACATGCCTTGTCAAATTGACATGAAAACATGCATAAACCATCCATATGTCTCAAGAAGGTATTTTTGGCTATTGTGCTGCACCGGGGAAGTTTGAAGGTGCAACAAAGAAAGTGCAATTGCCACCATATATATATATGTATATATATAGTTAGTTAGTTAGTTAGACATAGACGCCTGTCGTAACCATATTACCACATACAAGTGGCAATAAGTTAGCATTGCTAACGGACGGTAGGAGATCATAATATTTCAAAACGATAGCCATATGGGCATTAGAAGTGACATTTGCAAGGTTTATTTTTCCGAAATACAATTCCAATCATGTAGTTGTATTAATTAGCATAGAGGGGCTTCAGTGGCGCATCAACCAAATCTTAGAATAAAAAAACATTTTATTATTAGGACCAATTAAAATAAGTAGCGATATGATAATGATAAGACGTCAACGGTTATGTTCAACTTCTACAAAGTTATTAGATAGAGATTTCACCTGTAACTCTGCGGATAAATAGAATGGTCGTACCCACTGATCGGATATACCGCTTTTGTTGGTGGTTTCCTTGGATTCATATGTTTCACCTTCCACAAAGCCGCTAATAGTCACCCTCTAGTGTCTCATTAATATGTAAAGATCAGTTGTAACCCCACTCAGAATCGCCTTTTTCCTCTAGACTTGCTTATCATTTGGAGATAGAAGGCATCTTACTGTGTCTGCGTCCTCTGGAAGCCAATAAAAAAGTCACCTTTTAAATGCCAAAACTGAGACTTTTTCCAACACTAGAGGGATCAACTAGATTTTCAGGTGCTGCTTCGATTGGTTGACCTTGTAAATCCACAATGCTGTGTTTTTCCCTGTAACAAGTGTTATGGCATGCCTCGTGCACACCTTCCAACATCTTACATCTTTGCCTGGACCGCCTATGACGGGTTGCGCAATACAAGCATACACGTTTAGGCCAAAAGGCAGTGCACCGTTGCTTGTGCAATAGTAACGTGCTTCGGCTGCCAATCGAACATCACAGGCTTGTGTACTAAGAGCTAGCACTTACTGCAAAAAAGCGAGAACCAAGAAACTTTGGAACTGCACTGTGTCACAGACAAATCCATAGAGCGCTTGCTCGTGCGCTCCCTACATCCGGAGGCTTCACCATGTACCATAACCACTTGTAAACCCCCTTTTGTACATACACCATGTTGTGCGTGTGTGTCCCTTGTAAGGATCGGGTGTGCTTATAAACCCGAGTCATGTGTGTGCGTCTAGGTCTAAGCTAGGTCACATTAGTCTAGGTCTAGGCTGAGTCAAGCTCGGACCCAAGTCGGGTCGGGTCCAGGTCGGGTCAGGTTCATGCCATGTCGGGTCAGGTAGGTCGGGTTCCTGGTGGTTGAGTCAGTTCGGGACACCTGGGGGCTAACCGGGTGACGGTTAGCCGGTTGGGCGCAGGTGGCGCCCAGGCGTGAGGTGCCAGGACACCTCACCCGCATCCCTTGGGCGAGAGCGGTTACAAGGAGTAACCGCCCCCTCCCCATGGAGGGAGCGGTTACCCAAGGCAGGGCGCCTATAAGGCAGCCCTCCTGCCCTGTGCTGGGGTTGTTGAACAATATGTCGAGTGAGTGAAGAGTGAGTGTAAAGAGTGTGTGAGACCGTAGGGCCAGGTGTTGAAGCATGGACGTCAGGGCCGGACAACGCCCCGTAGCAGTGCTGTGATCGGGTGCTGAGAAGTCGTTGTTGTGCAGAAGACTGTGCTACTGATCCAGTGCAGTAAGGCACCGCGATAGGTCTGTGGTGCGTGCAGCAGTAGTAGCCAGACGTGCTCATCGACGCAGAGTGCTCCCTAGTGCCGATTACCTTGGCGACAGAGACTATCATAGGCGGTGACAGTCTTACGTTCTCTCCAGGGCACAGACAGTGCGCCACCCACCCCGTTCAGCGACAAGGTGCTCTCCAAGGCGCGTGCAGTGCGCCTCTCTTCAGTTCTGCCGCAGGGACGCCTCACTTCCGTTCAGCCGCAGGTATCACTTCATAGGATACCGCCAGGGTGCCTACCTTCAGCAACAGCTGAAGACACCTACTCCCTGCGACAGACACGGTGCGACCCTAGGGCGCACCAGACCTTTGTGTTGCAGCCGAGAGACAGGTGCAGCCGTGTGCACCCTATCTACTACAGCCGGACTTCAGTGCCGTGTACAGCCGATTGAAAGAGGGAGTCTACTTGTGCTAACCCCTCTTTGGTATTCCTATTTAGAAGAGGTTATTTATGCTCGGTTCCAGGTGGGAACCCTAACTAAATTGGGAAAACTCAAGGTTGTACTAATCACTACGGAATGGTAATGGTTTAAGGTTTATGGCTGTGTTTATGTATGTTTATCTCTGAATATGCATGAGTGGTGAATGTGCAAACCCCGCCTCTAAACATCTGTTGAAAAGGCTAAGGTTTGGAACATAGGCTGATAGAATCACCGGGTGATTCTAGCCATCACAGTAAAACAAGGTTTTGAAACGACACTGTGACAGTTTGGTATCAGAGCCTAGACGCTCGATCCCATGCATTTCTAGCGAAAGAATCGCTGAAAACATACATTTGGTGCATAACCGAATGAAGACAGAAAATTCTGCCAGGTGGTTTTTTGCATATTTTCTGAATCGGTTCTGGACTGGGTAACTCGGTTAGAACAGGAAGAAAACTGTCCTAAGTCTGAGTAATTCTATCAAACTTTGATAGAAGATCTTTGGTTTGAAGAAACAGCCTCGGCAGTAGGTTGGAAAAGCCTGCCGAAGTGAACTAGAAAACCAGATTTTTCAGAAATCTGAGTTTTGCAGAAATCCGAGGAACTGAATCTGATTTTGGTGTAAACTGAATCTAATCAGTGTTTGTTCAGTTATAGGGAGACCTTAGACAGGTTCAGCAGTGCTGATCGGCAGAAGTTAGCCGAAAAAATTTAGTGAAATATGTCGGTAAAGTCGAATTGTTGGAGTTGCAGAAAAGCAAGTATATAAAACGAAAAGCTAAATTCTGGTGATTTTGTGCAGACAATTTGATAGCGATAACATAGTCGGATTCCACTAAAATTTGGCAGATAACTTCTCTGTGTATCAGTGTACAAGTATGTACTCTTGGATTTTTATTTTGGTGTAAGTGGTTTTACAGAGTCTCGAAGTCAGCCTGAAAGTCATCTATACTGTCTGCAGAAAAATTTCTGCTAAAGTTTGTAATTCGGTTCGAATTGAGGGTCTGTGTTAGTCTTCTGGTCCGAAGTGTAAGCAAAGTCTGTAAGCACCATGGTAAGGAGCAGAAGAGCATCGGGAGATGAAGAAGGTCCATCCCAACGACCCGAAACATATGATGTGTTGAACAAGATTTTGCAAATGCTCGATTCTTTGCAAACTTCTCATGCAGAGCTACAGCAAAACCAGGCTCAATTGGCCGTGCATGTGGCTAGGTTACAGAAGCAGCCCGTGCACTCAGACACCGAAGTAGAGGTTCAACTTCAAACACCGGTTTCTCCCGTGGACATGCGTGAAACGGCACGCGATCTCAACCTTTCTTGCTAAAAAATTAAAGTCCCCGAACCAACACCCTTTGGAGGTGTTCGAGATAAGAAATTATTAGAGAATTTCCTTTGGGATTTGGAGAGATACCTGAGTGTATCTCAAGTAGCCGATCATAGCAGGGTGCTAGTAGCTACTTTGTTTTTTAGAGATGATGCAAAGGTTTGGTGGCGCATGCGAGAGGATGCAGCTATCAGTGGAGGTGCCGCTCTTCTCTCGACTTGGGAAGAATTTCGCTTCGAACTCCGGAAGCAGTTCACACCGACCAACAGTGGTCATCGGACGAGAGAACTCCTCTCGAAACTTAAGTGCACAGGATCTCTACACGAGCATGTGCAATGTTTCAGCTCTTTACTTCTAGAAGTTCAGGACATGACCGAAGTAGATAAGATGTTTTACTTCGAGCAGGGACTTCAGCCCTAGGCCCAAGTGGAACTTAGGCGAAGATGTCCTTCGACTGTCACTCAAGCCATTTCAGTTGTAGAGACTTTTGTAGACATCATATCTACAAAGAGTGAGAATAATCTGAAGAGAAGGGATAAGAAATCAGGATCAGAAAAAGGTAAAACTAAGAGATGGGAGAAAAAGAAAAAGGGATCAAAGAGAAACTCAAAAGAAGGATCGAATAGAGTCAAAGGCAAAAATAAGCCACACAAGGAAGAAGCCAAGACTCAAGGTACATGTTTTATATGTCAAGGTCCTCATCCGATGAGATTTTGCCCTAAAAAGGCAAAAATAGCTGCCGCCTTGATCGCCGATGAAGAACCGACAGGCGCTAGTACGAGCACCGGCGCCCAAGCTGCATCTTTCCAACTCTTAGGTGTAGCTTGTGTGCGTGATGAACCACGCCGCAGCCTAATTTTCGTTGAGGCATGGATAGGTGACACAGCAGTACGAGCACTAGCTGACACTAGTGCCTCCCATTCGATTATCTCCACGACTCTAGCCACTCAGTGGGGTTTGAGGCTAGAGCAGTCTGAACAGCGGTTAAAGATAGTGAACACGAACGCTTCTAGAGTTTCTGGTATAGCAAGAGCTTGCCGTCTCCAAGTTGGATGTTGGAACGGTACTTTAGATTTCATAATCAGCATAATGGATGATTTTGGGGTTGTGCTTGGTTGTGATTTCTTTCGTGCAGCTTGCATGATGGCTGCACCACACCTTGGAGGATTGGTGTGCGTGGAACCCACACAGCCTGGATTTGTACCTCAGTGTGATCCAGGTAAGGCTCCTAGTCTTCTGACATGCGGAGCAATTTACTTATCCACGATACAACTCAAAACCGGTCTCCGTAAGGGACATCCTACCCTACTTGCGGTTTTGAGGGAAGACGAGATAGAGAGTGGAGATGAGAGGGTTCCACCTGAGATTGAGCAAGTGTTGCTCACCTTCCAAGACACGATGCCTATTGAACTCCCTAAAAGTTTACCACCTAGGCGGGGTACTGACCATGAGATAGTGTTGGAACCAGGGGCAAGTGTGTCATCCCGAGCCGCTTATAGGATGAGTCCTCAGGAGTTGGAGGAGCTCAGAAAACAGTTGGGGGAGCTCCTGATAGCCGAGATGATACAGCCGTCGAAATCACCTTTTGGTTCGTCGGTACTATTTCAAAAGAAGTCTGATGGTTCACTATGGATGTGCGTCGATTACCGAGCACTTAACAAAGTAACGGTGAAGAACCATTACCCAATCCCTTTAGTAGCCGACCTATTTGATCGACTCGGAGGAGAGAGATGATTCACGAAGTTGGACCTTCGATCGGGCTATTGGCAGGTGAGGATAGCACTTGGAGATGAGGCCAAAACGGCTATAGTGACACGGTACAGAGCATACGAGTTTCTGGTGATGCCATTTGGGCTCACTAATGCTCCAGCAACCTTCTGCAGGCTTATGAATGGAGTATTGGCAGGTTATATCGATGAATTTGTAGTTGTATACCTAGATGATATTGTGATCTATAGTCAGACCTTGGAGGATCATATTCGACATCTCGTATTGGTTTTTGAGAGACTTAGATCACACTCTCTCTTTGTAAAGAGAGAAAAATGCATTTTTGCTAAGAACACCATCACCTTTCTTGGGCATATTATCGGCGGAGGAGAGATCCGCATGGACCCCAAGAAAGTCCGTGCTATTCAGGGGTGGGAAACTCCTAGAGACGTTGGTGAGATACGGAGTTTCCTTGGGCTGGCGAATTATTATCGAAAATTCATTCGGGATTTTTTGAAGATCGCAGCACCATTGACTGAATTGTTGAAGAAAGGGAGAACTTGGGAGTGGACGCCCAAGTGCGTAGAGTCCTTTGAGACACTTAAAACTTTGGTTTGTCAGGAGCCAGTTCTACGTCTCCCCGATTTCAGTAAACCCTTTGAAGTTCATACGGATGCGAGTGATCGAGCACTCGGAGGTGTTCTGACCTAGGATGGGCATCCCATAGCTTTCGAGAGTATAAAGCTAAAGGACGCGGAGACTCGGTATCCCGCGCATGAGAAAGAATTGCTGGCAGTCGTACATTGCCTTCAGATCTGGAGAGTTTATCTTCTTGGATCCCACTTTTCTGTTCTGACTGATAATGTAGCAAACACGTTCTTTAAAACCCAAAAGAAACTCAACATGCGACAGGCGCGTTGGCTTGAGACTCTAGAGGAGTACAATTTCGACTGGGTATATAGTCCAGGCAGGGAAAATGCAGTGGCTGATGCATTAAGTCGAAAGAGGGTAGAAACTTTATATGCCATTACCAGAATATGTGGGGAGATGATTGATCGAGTAAGGCAAGTCATTGATCAGGATACTTCGTACAATCATTGTATCTCAAGTAGGATCTGGCGTAACCGATAGATATGAGATTAGAGATGGCTTGGTATGGACCAAGAATCATCGATTATTTATACTCGGAGCCGCAGACTTGAGGAGGACATTGATGCGCGAAGTACATGATGCAAAGTACGTAGGACATCCAGGGATAGAGCGTACCGTCGCCCTTTTGTCTCGGGGATATTACTGGCCCCGAATGGTTCGCGACGTAGCCAAGTATATCCAGATGTGTCCTGTATGTTAGCAGGATAAGGTGGAGCGATGACGACCAGCTGGACTACTTCAACCTCTTTCGATACTAGAGAAACTATGGAAATCTGTTTCCATTGATTTTATCTCAGGATTGCCGAGAGTAGACGACTTTGAGATGATACTGGTGGTTGTGGACCGGTTCTCAAAGTATGGTGTCTTTATGCCCGCACCGAGGGAATGCAATGCCAAAGAGACAGCCCGTCTTTTCTTTAAAAATGTAATGAAACATTTTGGCATCCCGGAGGAGATTATTAGTGATAGTGACGCTCGCTTCATGAGCCGATTTTGGATCGAACTATTGAGATTTATGGGAACGCGTCTCCTGTTCTCATCATCACAGCATCCACAAACCGATGGTCAAACAGAGAGATTCAACGCGATGGTAGAGGAGTATCTACGCCACTATGTCTTTGCTAGTCAGAAGAACTGGGTATTTCTTCTGGAGGTAGCTCAGTATAGCTACAACTCCCATAAAAGCTCAGTCACAGGAAAGAGTCCTTTTGAGCTTACGTTGGGATGGCAACCGCTCGAACCCTTGGAGCTTGTACAAGAAAATGGGACGGGAAATTGTCCAGCCGCCTTGCGAGAGTTACACGATAGGCAGGTCATGTACAAGGAAGCGAAGGCTTCGCTCGAGAGAGTAGGGTCCCGGATGAGAAGACAGGCAAACAGGCACCGACGTGATGTTGAGTTTGACGTAGGAGACGAAGTTTGGCTTCGGATACTTGAGTATATCCGCAAGAAGGTTTATAAGGGCAGTCATATGGGACTAAAGCCGAAGTACGATGGACCGTTCAGAGTGATACAACGGATAGGTAAGGTTGCTTATCAACTGGAGTTACCAGATCGATTGAAGATACATCCAGTCATCCATGTATCCCAGCTGAAAAAGTACTTCGAAGATCCACAGAGGCTTGAACGCAGACCACCACCATTGGTTAAACAAGATATCCCAGCAGTCGAGGCTTTGATCGCTCACAGAGTAGTTGGAGCAGGACCACGACGGTAGACCCAATATCTTGTACGGTGGACAAGTAGAAGCACTGACGACGACTCATAGGTACCATGCACGCAGCTTTGGCAATATGAGTAGATGCTTCATGATTACCATGCGACCTCGAGGACGAGTCTGGACATCGTTGGGAGAGAATTGTCACAGACAAATCCATAGAGCGCTTACTCGTGCGCTCCCTACATCTGGAGGCTTCACCATGTACCATAACCAATTGTAAACCCCCTTTTGTACATATACCATGTTGTGCGTGTGTGTCCCTTGTAAGGATCAGGTGTGCTTATAAACCCGAGCCATGTGCATGCGTCTAGGTCTAAGCTAGGTCACACTAGTCTAGGTCTAGGCTGGGTCAAGCTCGGACCCAAGTCAGGTCAGGTCTGGGTCGTGTCGGGTTCATTACATGTCAGGTCAGGTAGGTCAGGTTCCTGGTGGTTGAGTCAGTTCGGGACACCTGGGGGATAATCGGGTGACGATTAGCCGGTTGGGCGCAGGTAGCACCCAGGCGTGAGGTGCCAAGACACCTCACCCGCATCCCTTGGGCGGGAGCGGTTACAAGGAGTAACCGCCCCCTCCCCCTTGGAGGGAGCGGTTACCCAGGGCAGGGCGCCTATAAGGCAACCCTCCTGCCCTATGCTGGGGTTGTTGAACAATCTACCGAGTGACTGAAGAGTGAGTGTAAAGAGTGTGTGAGATCGTAGGGCCAGGTGCTAAAGCGTGGACGTCAGGGCCGGACAACGCCCCGTAGAAGTGCTGTGATCAGGTGCTGAGAAGTCGTTGTGCAGAAGATTGTGCTGTTGATCCAGTGCAGTAGGGCGCCGCGATAGGTCCATGGTGTGTGCAGCAGTAGTAGCCAGTCATGCTCATCGACGCAGGGCGCTCCCCAGTGCCGATTACCTTGGCGACAAAGACTGTCACAGGCGGTGACAGTCTTCCGTTCTCTCCAGGGCACAGACAATGCGCCACCCACCCCGTTCAGCGACGTGGTGCTCTCCAAGGCGCGTGCAGTGCGCCTCTCTTCAGTTCTGCCGTAAGGACGCCTCACTTTCGTTCAACCGCAGGTATCACTCCACAGGGTACCGCCAGGGTGCCGCCAGAGTGCCTACCTTCAGCAACAACCGAAGACACCTACTCCCAGCGACAGACACGATGCGACCCCAGGGCGCACCAGACCTTTGTGTTGCAACCGAGAGACAAGTGCAGCCGTGTACACCCTGTCTGCTGCAGCCGGACTTCAGTGCCGTGTACAGCCAATTGAAAGAGGGAGTCTATTTGTGCTAACCCCTCTTTGGTATTCCTATTTAGGCGAGGTTATCTCTGCTCGGTTCCAGGTGGGAACCCTAACTAAATTAGGAAAACTCAAGGTTGTACTAATCACTACGGAATGGTAATGGTTTAAGGTTTATGGCCATGTTTATGTATGTTTATCTCTGAATATGCATGAGTGGTGAATGTGCAAACCCCACCTCTAAACATCTGTTGAAAAGACTAAGGTTTGGAACATAGGCTGATAGAATCACCGGGTGATTCTAGCCATCACAGTGAAACAAGGTTTTCAAAAAAATTGGTTTTGAAACGACACTGTGACACACTGCGCATTAGTCTATTTATAGGCCTCAACAAGGGCAGAGACACCACCTCTCGAAGTTTCATCATTCTCTTTGAATCCATGTCGTGTACTCGCATCATCTGAAGTTTCATCTTACGAACGGCATTAATCTATTTATTTTGCCCTTGGCATCCGTGCGTTTACATCCTTTAGATCTTTACTTTAGCACTCTGCTGACACCTCATTAATCAATTTCGTGGTTAGCTGATCATTTTCCGTTACCAATAATTTGCTTGATAAATCACCCAAGATTGTACAGATCTCTTTGCTTTGAGAGTGAGAACTATCACCTGCAAAGAACTGATGAACAACTCCATCCAACTCAATTAAGCTGCATCCAGGCTGCTTACTGACACCCTTCATCTTCATCTTTATCTTCATCCTAACAGCAGCAGCATAAGCCCATCGATCAGCGGCTGCATAAATATTTGACAACAACACATAGTTCCCATCATAATCTGGCTCCATCTCAATAAGCATCTTCCCTATACTCTCTCCTATTTCAAAATTCCGATGAATCACACAAGCACTGAGCAGTGCTCTCAATATATTTGCATCCGGTGGCATACGCATAGTTTCTATGAGTTGTTTTGCTCTGTCTAGAAGCCCAGCACGACCAAGGAGATCCACCATGCAGAGGTAGTGCTCAACTCTTGGTGTAATTTTGTGGATAATTGTCATGTCATCAAAAATTTGCAGCCCATGATCCACAAGGCAAGCATGACTACATGCTAATAGAATGCAAATGAAGGTTATCTCATTTGGGCAAATTCCAGTCTTTAACATCTCTAAGAAAGTTTGAATTGCATCTAGTGCACGTGAATGCATGGCCAATCCTCCTAAAAGAGCATTCCACAAGAACACCTGTTTGTCATTAGCATCTCTAAAGGTTTTGAGGGCATCATTTAAGCTTCCACACCTGCAATACATATCAACCAGGGCTGTAGCCAGATGATCGTCCACTTCAATCCCATTCTTATCAATATAAGCATGAATCCATCTGCCTTGATCAAGTGCTCCCATTCGCCCACATGCCGATAGCACAGACATCATTGTAACCTTATCAGGCATAATTTTCGACCGTTGCATAGCCTGGAAGATATCCAGAGCTTCCTTAAAACGACCTAGTTGCACATACCCGTCAATAATTGCACTCCAGGAAACCACGTCCTTCTCAGGCATACTTTCAAGCAATGTGTGTGCATCTTCCCACAGCCCATGCTTTATACATCCGACTAACATGGTCGTCCAAAGGCACGACATCCCTCTGAGGCATTTCATTAAACAAACAAAGTGCGATTCCCAAGTCCCCAATTTTCACATACCCATCAATCAAAGTGTTCCAAGAAACAATATCTGGCACATCAATCCCAACAAACACTTGGTGGGCATCTTCAACCAGCCGGTGCTTCACATAAAAATGCAATAAACAGTTCTGTGTGTGAACAGTAAATGGCAAGAAACTCTTCAATATATGTGCATGAACTTGTTTTCCCTGTGAGAGATCAGATAAGCAGGACAACACAAAAGGAAATGTGAACTTATCAGGAGGAGTAGAGTTGTCAACCATCTTGGAATGGAGTAGAAACGCTGCTGTTGGGTTTCCACCATGTTGGTAGGCTCGAATCATTGTTTTGCAGAAGAATGTGTTTGGTTGAGGTATCTCGTCAAATACTTTCTGGGCATACTCTAGACTTCCAGATTTGGAGAGGGCAGCAAAGAGTAAGAGCTTAGACAGAGCAAGATTGTGTTGAATGTAACCAGTTTTAATGAGAATCGCATGTATCTGCCTGAGTTCGTCCATGGTGGAGCACATCTCCAGAAGAGGAATTGTGGGGTGAGGACGAGTGCATCGGTTGCTTGAAGCGCGTTTTCGCGTTTTTGGTTTGATGCGGGACATACGTTAGATTGCTGCCTCGTAAGCATATCTCTCTCTCTCTCTCTCTCTCTCTCTCTCTCTCTCTCTCTCGGCGTGCTATCTGGAATTAGCAAATTAGCAGTTACTATTGGATATGGGTGTGGATCGACTTCCATAAGAATCAAGAGCAAATTTCTTGTATTCAATTTTCCAATACACTCAATGTAACCGCTTAGTTTTGAAAAATCTGCATCAAACACATATCAATAGGGGTGAGCATCGACTAGTCCGGTTGACTAACTAAACAAAAACGAACACTGAATTTTTTGAAAACCGACAACAAACCAATTTTTAAAGGTGACCAAACGGAAACTTATCAGTTTGGTTCTCATCGATTATTAAGTTCATCGTTTACGATACTTGTGTTACAAGATCATTCTCGGCTCAGGTAACGGCTGGACTGGCCATCCAGTTCGTTACCTGAACAAATGAGGGCCGAACCCTAACGGATGACCGTTAGCGGGATATCCGGTAACGGCTCCGTGATTTGCTCCGGACAAGGGAAGCCGAAGGTGGAAAAATCACGGATGAGGGAGAGCAGGCTGCCTATAAAAAGCAGCTATTACAGGTGGAGTAAGATACTAAAAACACAGACTCTTAAAAAACACAAAAACACCTGGAATCTTATCCCGTGAAAGCCCCCTGGAATCTTATCCCGTGAAAGCCCCTGTGTGGGAACCTCGTATCCTCTCTCCAAATCCGTTGCATACAGAGAAGATCGGCAGAAGCTCAAAAAGGAAAGACTGACTGAAGCTGTCTGCCACCGACCCACCACCGCCATCGGAGGTAGATTTCTTCACTGGTATCAGGGCCTAAAAACCCTGTAAAAAAAAAAGACAGGTAAGCAAAGAACGAAAAAAAAAGAGGAAGAAGAAAAAAAAACACAAGAAAAGGGATCAAGGAGAAGCAGAAGCGATCGATAGAGACAAGGTAGGCCAGAGGCCGAACGACCATAAACCAAAAAGGCGATTAGCCAGAAAGGCCAGAGGCCGAACGGCCATAAATTGAAAAGGTGACAAGCCGAAAAGGCCAAAGGCCGAACGATCATAAGCTAAAAAGGCGACAAGCCGAAAAGGCCAGAGACCGAATGGCCAGAAGCCAAAAAGGCCACAAGCAAAAAGGGCCAGAAGCCGAAAAGGCCAGAGGCAGAAACTGTCAGGGACGCCGACAACCTCCTAGAAAGGCGCGGCAGCAGAAACCTCCAGGGACGCCGCCACTAGAGGGTCCAGTGCCCCACTCCCATTCTCCCTCTATTTTCCTCTCTCCCCTCTCTCCTCCCTTTTTTTTCTTTCTCTGTACACCTGTTTCAACTTTTTGTTTTGTGTCTGTAATAAAAAAATAAAAAATTTAAAATCCGTGGTTTTGGAAAATCGCAGGCGGGAAAACCAGCGGTTTTCCAAAACCGCCTGCGATTTCCAAAAATCGCCTTGGCGAATGGTCTAAAAAGACCATTTTGCCCCGACCAATTTTCAGATATTACTCTGTTGTCATTGGACAAAATTACCATTTTGTCCAGATATTTTCAGGTAAAAAGACTATTTTGCCCTTACTAAGCGAAAAGTTTGTTTTATCCTCTCGTTGTTTATGGAAATTACTAAATATCAGGCTATTACTTTACAGTTTTACCCTTCTCGGTTGTCATCTAGTCAAAAGACAGATTTACCCCTGTTCTTTTGAAAAATTACAAATTCGCCCTAAGAGTTAAAATTACAATTTTAACCCCGATCAATTACGAATTTTACAAAAATACTAAAGAGTAATTTTATGAGTTTGTCCTCAAGATTTTACAAAATTACAAAAAGGGGACAAATAGATAAAATTACAGTTTTAACCTTGGTATTCTTTTAGGGGTACAAAGGCAGAAACCCCTTGGAAAAATTTCAAAAAGATCATTAGATTACTTGGTTGATATCATGCATCATACTTACATGTTTCTTGCTATGTATGCTTGTGTTTTTATGTTGGTTTCCTTTCTAGATCGCTTAATTGTTACTTTTGCCAAACATATATCATAGCAAGGACGATCATGTTGACCTATATGGAGGATGACTTGATCAGGGTCTTTGAAGAATATGAGACCGCAAAAGAGTTGTTTGACTCATTAACAGTTAAATATGATACAATTGCAAAATTACATTTGTAGTTGATACTACAAAAGTACAACTCCTTCAGAATGAAAGAATGAGATAATGTAGTAGAGCATGTAAATCACATGCTGGTAATGGCTAGAGACTTAGCCGTAGCAAAATCAGTCATTCCCGAACCGATGCAGATATCAACAATATTGAACAGTCTACCTCCGTCATGGAACATGGTCACCACTGCCCTAAGACTAAGGCCTGAAATTAACCTTTCTAAGTTGCCCCTTAAACTAGCAATAGAGCAAGAGCATATGCTCAAAAACAAGAAAAAAAAATTGCTAGTGGTTCGGGATAAGTTAGTATCGAGCTTCAAGTCTAACCAAAAAAATAAACCAAATAAAAAGTTTGGCAAGGATAACAAGAAAGGCAGTCAAAATTTTAAGAAATCGTAAGAAGCCGCTTCTCGGATCAAGTGTTTCAACTGTGGAAAGATGAGACACTACAAAAGGAACTGTCGCAACAAGAAAGGTGGAAGAAACAACCCATAGTGCGGACAGTCAAAAAAGCAGGATATAATCTACGTGATTTCAGAATGTTTGTATTTGGACCGCCTAGTGATAGGTTGGTGGATAGACTAAGGAGCTACAAGACATATCTCGAAGACGAAGAAAGGGGTAATGAATCTAAAGGAATATCAACTTGGGGAACATCGTGTGTATATGGGAAATAGTACTTTCTCAGATGTTCTGGGTATTGGGTCCTTCAATATACATGTACGAGGCAAACCAATTATATTAATCGACGTGTTAATTGTGCCATCAATAAGGTGCAATCTGGTCTCGATCCCTGCCTTAATAAAGAAAGGTTTTGAGGTTAGGTTTATTCTTAACAAGGTGATTGTGGGTAAACATGGGAGAATTTTGTTCTCTAGGGAATTTGATGTAGAACAAGGACTATTCAAATTGTGTGATAATGAAAATCATGAAACTTCTGCTTATATTGAGAGTGCCTTTACTGTTGATGTGAATATGTGGCATAAATGCCTAGGGCATATAAGTCTGAAAAAGTTGAGGAAATTATCCAACTTTGGCTTAATGCCTGGATTTGAGGAAAATACTTTCAACAAGTGTGAAGCTTGTATACAAGGAAAAATGACAAGGAAAGTTTTTTCTAAGGAAACAACAAGGGCAACAACCCTGTTGGAAGTTATTCACACAGATTTATGTGGACCTTTTAGAGTAAAGACACATCGGGGAAAGGGTTATTTTATAACCTTATCGATGATTACTCTAGATATATGTATATATATCTTATGGCACATAAATCGAAGGTACTTGATGCTTTTAAAGAATATAAGCAAGAAGTAGAAAATCAGCTAGGGCATTCGATCAAAGTCTTAAGATCAGACAGAGAAGGTGAATATACCTCGGCAGAATTCTTGAAATTTTATAAAGACTTTGGTATTACTAAACAAAATACAATGCCTAGGACACCTCAACAAAATGGTGTAGCTGAAAGATACAATAGAACCTTGTTGAATATGACAAGGTCAATGTTAATTGATGCCTCTCTTCCAAGGGTATTTTAGAGAGAAGCAGTAAGTACAATTGTTTACATACTTAATAGAATACTGTGTAAAGTTGTATTCACTATACCATATGAGATGTGGTTTGGAAGAAAACCCAACTTAGGTCACCTCAAGAGGTGGGGATCTATTGCACATGTCAAGATCCTTGATCAGTCTATAGATAAGCTAGACAGCAGGTCCTTGAGATGTATATTTATTGGATATCCAAAAAGTTTAAAAGGATATCAGTTTTATCATAAGGACCATGGACTCATTGAAATGAGAGATGTTAAATTCTTAAAAAATACTAATAATAACATCTTAGAGAATGATGAGGAATGTGTTGATGATTTGGTAGACTTAGACCAATCATCTTTTGAGCACATAGACGATCTTCCTAAAACTACCGATACCTTGAGTGGACATAAGAGGCCAAGAGTCACTCCATCCTACTTAAAGGATTATCACACTTATCTTGCAGAAGAAGTGTGTAATTCGGTAGATTTGGATGAGTTGACTGATAACTTGACTTATCAGCAAGCAATGAACTCATCAAAAGCGACAGACTACGAGAAATCCATGGATGAGGAAATTGAATCCATTGAGAAAAACCAAGTCTGGGAATTGACTGATTTGTCAAGAGGAAGAAAAGCTATACGCTGCAAATGGGTTCTGAAAAAGAAATACAAGATCGATGGTATAATCAACAAGTTTAAAGCGAGGTTGGTTACAATGGGTTTTTCGCAAAAAGAGGGGATAGATTATGTTGAGATATATTCCCCAATTGTGAAATTTGCATCCATACGGATAATCTTGGCAATATCTGCATACTATGATTTGGATTTACATGAGTTAGATGCAAAGACAACTTTTCTAAATGGGGATTTAGAAGAAATCATATACATGCAGCAGCCCAATTATTTGTAGTTGAAGAATAGGAAGATAAAGTATATAAGTTGAAAAAATCCCTATATGACCTGAAATAGTCACCTCGCCAATGGTATTTGACTTTTCAAAATGCCATTATAGAACTTGGGTTTGTGGCTAACAAACTTGATCACTGTGTATATGTTTGGAATAGTGGGAGCCACTTTGTCATCTTGTCATTATATGTAGATGACATATTGTTGACTGGAAACGACAATGAGATGATTGTCAAAACCAAGTCATGGTTGAATTCCAAGTTCGAAATGAAAGATATGAGGGAAGTATCCTATATCTTGGGAATAAAGATCTCTCGAGATAGAAGATCTATACTCTTATGCCTGAGTCAGGAGAGATATATTGACTATATCCTCAAGAAGTTTAAAATCGGTGAATGAAAGTTTGCAGATACACCTGTTGCAAAAGGGGTTAAATTGTGTAAGGCTGATTGTCCCGGTGAAGGAGACGATAAGCTTAATGTTCTTTATGCACAAGTTGTTGGCAACTTGATATATGTGTTGAAATTAATCAGCAACATAAACTTCTTTATTGATGAAAGCCGAATACAAGAAGAAGACATTGAGGTGTTGGTCGGCCAATCCTTGCCGCCACCCTCTTATTATCGTTAAAACCTAATGACTACTTATATGGCTGATCTAACTTAAAAGACTATAATACCTCTAGTAAGTGACTACTGGATTATGGTTCCTAATGGATCAAAATCTGATCCATTAGGACCCGTATTACAAAATACCATAATATACATGACTCAGACTTACTTATGACTCTTTGTATACATTTATAACTAAATAGTAACACTAATTAATCAAGATTTAACTTGATCTTCAACACGCCCCCTCAAGTTGAATCTTGAAGGTTTGTAATTCTCAGCTGATGGAGAGCTTTCTGAAATCCTCTGATTGAAGTAGGTTTTGTGAAAATATCCGCCAATTGCTCTTTTGAGCATACATGAATCAGATTGAAGATGTCTTGTATAATCTTTTCTCTAATGAAGTGACAATCAATCTCAATATGCTTCATTCGTTTATGAAAAACAGGATTTAAGGCAATTTAGAGAGCTGCTCTACTATCAGTATAAAAGGTAACCGGAGTATCCACTTTGAAGCTAAGTTCTGTTAAGAGGGATAAAACCCATATCCCTTCACACATGCCCGAAGCAATTGCACGATATTCTACTTCTGCACTCGATCTGGACACAACTGATTGTTTATTGCTTTTCCAAGATACAATGTTTTCTCCCAAACATACCACATACCTAGTGGTTGATTTTCTATTTGTCTTCGAACCTACTCAATCAGCATCTGAATATATCTTTAGATCCAAGGATGAATTCACCATGTACAATAAACCATGGTTTAGTATAGACTTCAAGTATATGATGATATGAAAGACTGTACTCATATGATGTTTGGAAGGATTGCCAAAAGCAAAACTGATATCAGGATGTGTAATAGTGACTTATATTAGCTTTCCTACTAATTTCTGGTACTTTCCGATATCCTCATATGGTTTTGCATTATTATTATCATCCTCTTTGAGAGACTCCGTAGGAATTGAGCATACACGATAGTCTTCCATTTTTGTTTCCTTCAACAAGTCTGAATATATTTCCTTTGACTCAAGAATAATGCATTGTTGCTATGAATCACCTCTATACCGAGAAAGTAATTTAATCTTCCCAAATCTTTTAAGTCAAATAAAATATTGAGTTGTTTCTTTAGCTCACCAATACCTGCAGTATCATCTCCTTTAATAATGATATCATCAACGAACACCAGTAACATAATGGTTCTCTGGCCTTGCTTAATGAATAGTGTATGATCGTTGGTGCATTGTTTAAACCCTAGAGTCCGAATTCCATCACTAAATTTCTCAAACCATGCTCGTGGGGATTGTTTCAATCTATAAATTGATTTCTTTAATTTGCACATTTTTCCTTGTTCGTTCCCATTAAAGTATCTTGGTGGCAAGTTCATATAAATGTCTTTCCTGAGATCACCCTAAAGGAATGCATTATTCACGTCCAACTGCCATAATTCTCATCTTTTATTAACTGTCAAGCTTAACAAGATTTTGATGGTATTCATCTTGGCTACTGGAGCAAATGTCTTTGTGTAATCTATGTCGTAGGACTGACTATATCCTTTTGCAACTAATCTTCCCTTATATCTTTCTATATTCTCATGTGCCTTATATTTGATTGAGAATACCCACTTACATCCTACAGTCTTCCTTTTTTAGGGTAGATCTGTTAATTCCCAAGTACGATTTCGTACTAAAGCTGAAATTTCTTCTTCCATTGCCGCTTTCCATTCTAGATATACTTTAACTTCTTCATAGGTCCTTGGTACAAAAGTATTCTCTATATTCATTACAAATAGTTGATATTCCCTAGGATAATGAGAGAATGATATCATTTGATGTCCAATGTATATTTTCCAGCTGCACGCTTCCTTTTTCTAATTGCAATAGGTAAATCATCCATTTCGATATCCGAATTATGAGAGGTTATTTGAAGAGGAGGTGAATCTGATTCACTTTGAAAATTTTGATCTCGGGTGACAATTTGATCTGGAAAGGCAATCCCTCAGTTTCCTCTGTTATATACTTGTCGTTCACCTGCATTTTTATGAGTAGATATAATTTTAGTTGGAGGAAGTGGGATCACTTGAGTAGACTGTATTTCTGATGAAAGTTCTTCGTGCACTCTATAAAATGGAATGTATTCATGAAATGTGACATTCATTGTAACATAAAACCTCTTTTTGGAAGGATCATAACACTTATAACCTTTTTGAGTAGTCGAATATCCCAAGAAGATGCACTTGATTGATCTTGCATCAAGTTTATCTCTAGCACCTTGATAAACATGAACAAAGCATGTACAGCCAAAAATTCTTGGTAATAAATGGAATTGTTTCTGAGAAAGACATAGGGAATGAAATGGAGTATTACCACTAAGCACCCTGCTTGGCATGCGATTTATAAGAAAAACTGATGTTAAGACTGCTTCACCCCAATAATATTTTGGTACATTGCATCCAATTAAGAGAGTCCTTGCAACTTCTAAAATATGTTGATTCTTCCTTTCAGCTACATTATTTTGTTGAGGAGAGTGAGAACATGAGGTCTTGTGTAAGATGTCATGTTGTAGAAAATACGAATGAAAGAATTGTGACATAAATTCTCCACCATTATCACTGCGAAAGATCTTAATGGTACTCTAAAATTGCGTCTATACAAACTGACAGTATACAGGAAGAATTTCCTTCACTTCGTCTTTAATCTTCATAAGGTAAATTATAGTAAACCCAATGCAATCATCAATAAATGATACAAAATACTTATATCCCTACATAGAAGTTGTCGAACTAGGACCCCAAATATCAGAATACATAATATCAAAAGGAATGAAAGACCTTTCTTCATTTAAAAGAAATGGAATACGATGGTGTTTTGCCTTCTAGCAAGTTTCACAATTCAAGTTCAAATCATTACAATCACTAAATTCAGGTAATAACATCTTTATTTTGGAAAATGGTAAATGGCCTAGCTGCTGGTGCCAACGAGGTATATTCTCCTTATGTCTCAGTAATAATTGTTGATTGTAGTGCAGCACCTTTGTCCTCACAAAAGTAAAGGCCTCTCCTCACATTACCTTGACCAAAGATCTTTCCCATCTTGAGTTCCTAAAAGATACATCCAGTGGAATCAAAGATTATACGACATTTTAACTCGTGAGTCATAGCAAAGATAGATAATAGGTTTACTGATATGTTTGAAACATGTAAAATACTTTTCAATGTGCCAAAAGATGTGATAATACTTACTTTTCCCACTATTGGCGTAAGAGATCCATCTGTTAGACTAATATTGATATGTGCCTGTGTCAATTCATAATTATCAAAGAAATCTCTTCTCCTAACCATGTGATCTATAACACCTGAATCAATAACTCATATCCTTGAATAAGAAGAATTTATATTACCCTAAGTTAGGAATGAGAAAGGATAGACAATAGATGCTTGTGATTCACTGTGAGAGGATGAAGAAGGTTGTTGCGGATCAGTAAAATGTGCCTTCAACAATTCAATTTTCTTTCTCATATCAGCTAAAGAAGGTACACTTTCCTCAGTCTTCTGTTTTTCATTCTGATCACTACTAAAGTATGTTCTGTTGTTTCTATTCGAAAAATAGGTAGGTTTTCCAACTAACTCCCAGCAAGTTTTCTTGGTGTGTCATGGTTTCCCACAGTGAGAGCAGTTGATCTTATCTTTCTCTTCAAGTGTTTGTCCAGATCTACCTCTGCCTCTGCCATAATCTCCTCTTCCTCTAGCGAAATGAGGAACATAAGTATTTTTTTCTACAAATGCTGAGGTCTCAAAATTAATTTTGGTTTCTTTTTCAAGAAGTTTTCTATCTTCTTCTCTAAGGAGGAGGAGGAGTAAGTATATTGTACTCAAAGATGAAAGTTTTTCCCTACTGAGGATGTTATTCTTTACAAATTTATATTCTGATGATATACCCTATAGAAGATCAAACACTTTACGCTCTTCAAACTCCTCATTCTGTTCTAGTGTACAAGTCTGACATTTAGTTTTAGAGTACAGATGTAGTTCTTCCTACAGACCTCTGAGCTCTGCATAATACTTACTAATTGACCTTCCTCCTTGTTTGCATTTCTGAATCTTCTCTATAAGATCATATTTCTTCGCAATATTCTTTCTTTGGGCATAAACTTCCTGAACTGCTAGCCAGATATCCCTAGAAGTGTCCAAAAACATAAATGTATTGTCGATGAAGGGAGTCATGGATTGTATTAGCTAAGCACTTACTAAGACATTTTCTCTTCACCACCGAGAATAAGAAGGATCTGAAATTGGGGGTTTAGGAAGATCACCTGTCAAATAATCCCATCGCCCCCTTGTCATAATAGTCAACTCAATAGATCTGGCCCATTGTAAATAATTCGTACCATAAGTGTCAAATTTGTGATTTTAAAACCTTCACTTTTGTCTGATGAGAGTTCATTACTTTCTACCATCTTTGCTCTTTCCATATTCGGATTGATATCTTACTGAAGGAATACCTTTAAATTTGCCTTAATCAGTTGACCCACTAAAAAAAAAAAATTTTTAAATGAAACAACTGTCTCACTTCCTCTTTGACATTTCATCGAACAGTTGTAGTGCATCACTTATACATTATGAAAGCATATGTTCACGGTGAGAGGTAATGAATCTAATAATGATTTTGTAATGAAATCACTCAAATACCAATTTGAAAGAACAAGAAAGAGAAGAACTTGTTGTCATGCGGGTTCTTCACTATGCCCACGACTTCTTTTTGTTGATTTCCTTCGATGCTTGATGCTAAACGGCCACAAGAGGCTCTAATACCATGTTGAAATTAATCAGCAATATAAACTTTTTTATTGATGAAAGCCGAATACAAGAAGAAGACACTGAGGTGCTAGTCGGCCAATCCTTGCTGCCACCCTCTAATTCTCATTAAAACCTAATGGCAGCCCTAATGACTACTTATATGGTTGATCTAGCTTAAAAGACTAGAATACCCCTAGTAAGTGACTACTGGATTACGGTTCCTAATGGATCAGAATCTGATCCATTATGACCCGTATTACAAAATACCATAATATACATGACTCAGACTTACCTATGACTCTATGTATACATTTATAACTAAATAGTAACACTAATTAATCAAGATTTAATTTGATCTTCAACAGTATGCAATGTTGTGTACAAGGCCTCATATTAGCTTTGTTGTTGGTCTTTTAAGTAGATATCAAAGTAATCCTGGTTGGCAGCACTGGGCAGCTGTGAAAAAGATTTTAAGATATCTGAAAGGAACAAAGGACTTGAAACTGTGCTTTCAAGCAGATGAACTGAAAGTGGTAGGATACTCAAATGCTGACTTTGTTGGGAGCAAAGATGACAGCAAATCAACCTCGGGACAAATATTCTTATTTTGAGGTGGTGTTGTTTCTTGGGCATGTAAGAAACAGGGTTATGTAGCATTGCATACACAAGAAGCTGAGTATGTAGCTTACTGTATGGCTGCAACAAGTGCTGTCTGGATAAGTCGCTTCATACGAGATTTGAAGTTGAAAATAACAAACGAGCCAGTGGTTATCTATTGTGATAACAATACAACAATTACCCTTATTAAGAGTGGAGCGGATTGCTTGAAAAGCAAGCATATAATGATAAAATACCACTATGTTCATGATATGGTTATGAGAAAGAAAATATCCATCTCATACATGCCAATGAAAGATATGTTGGCAGACCCCTTAACAAAAGACATAACAGAGGATCTCTTCTGAAAACATGTTACTAACATGGGTTTGAGATATGTTTGATTGTTGTATAGGTAAATAACCATACAAAGGATAAATTGTTGTGTAAGGAAATAATCACACAACAGGTTCTTATTGCAATAGTAATCAGGAATCGACATAATTAGGGAAAACCCTGAAAGTAGGAGAAAAATCAGTATGTCGATACACTTGGCTCTAATGGCCAAGTGGGAGATGTTCCAAGATGTCTACAGATGGCCATTCTCGGCTTAGGTAACGGTTGGACTGGTCATCCAATTCCTTACCTGAACGGATGAGGGCCGAACCGTAACGGATGACCGTTACCAAGATTTCCGATAATGGCTCTGTGATTTGCTCTAAACGAGGGAAGACGCAAGTGGAAGAATCATGGATGAGGGGGAGCAGGCTGCCTATAAAAGGCAGCCATTACAGGTCGAGTAAGATACTGAAAACACATACTCTGAAAAAACACAGAAACACCTAGAATCTCATCCCGTGAAAGCCCCTGTGTGAGAACCCCATATCCTCTTTCCAAATCCGCTGCGTACAGAAGAGATCGGTAGAAGCTGAAGAAGAAAAGGCAGAAGTTGCCTGCCGCTGACCTACCACCAGAATCCGCCACCGCCACCGCCACCGGAAGTAGATTCCTTCAACTTGGGACTCTGAAACTCAAACTGTAGTCAGTTTCCCTTGTAATCAAATGCAGGCCTCAATGAATAGCAAAAAGCTTGGTTATATCACCCTGCTATCTGCTTGATTACGAGGCCGAGCAACGGCCCATCCTTAGGAGTGGGCCACTAGAACCGTTCGAGTTCCATAATCTGGGCCTCGTAATCAGATGCCCCTAAAGCAACCACCCACGTGTCCTAATTCTATCGTTACGCAAAAAACAAATTGCCAAAGAAAAGTTCCAACAAAAGCGAGCTTCATAAGAAATCATATCTGGGAACCCTAAAATTTCGTCTGTATTACGAGATCACGACCCAAGAATGAGGCAGCAAGAAACTTTTACAAGCAGTAAAGCAAAAAAAATGAAAAACTTATGAGAGACGTAGAGTTTGATTAGCATTGCCATCCTTACTCGATCCATTAAATCCTTCATGCAAGAACGCAACAAGCAGAAAACGTTCAAGCAGAAGCAAGACGAAAAAACTACTGAAAGGCTTGTTAACTATGAACAACCGCGGAGATGGAGGCCCGCCATGTAAAGGACGCCGGGGAGAGAGAGGGTCCGTGGTATTTGGTTGAAGGCTTCAGGGACTCTTCGGTCAGCCTTGCCTGGAGACAGAAGCTCATTGGAGTTCCAAGTGAAATTGTATTAGCGTAAGAATTTCCGTTTGTGGGTTATTTGTCGGATTTGGATCCTAGAAACCGAATTGCGAACTGAACTTTCAGGAGTTCTTGCATCTAGAGATGTCAATATGGGCCGAGAAAAATGTAGGTTGGCGCAACCCATATACTAAGAAGCAAGCAAAAAAGAAGTTTTTTTAATGAATTCAGATGATGGGACATACTTCAATTGAAAAATAAGGTATTGAGAGAAAAATAGAAATCTTAACAAATTACATAACAACAAAGACGCCTCTTCATTGCAAAAAAACAACTTTGAATGGATTCACATGATATGGGACCTAGATAAGGTACAGAGGAAAAAATAACATAGAAGCCTTAACTAGTTATAAAAATTTATTGCATTTCAACCTGTTTAACATATCACAACTGCATATACGTGGGGGATCTTAATAGCTTCTTTGTCCTTGTCAGTCGAGACTTCCTATATGCGTCAGTGTTCCTATGCAATATACCAACTTTGTCCTTATCAGTAGAGACTTCCTATATGTGTCACTGTTCCTATGCAATATACTAACTTTTACAATTTTATCGATCATTGAATATGCTTCACCAATCAATAGTTCCTCAAACTGCACATCAACCTTCTAATAAAGTTCATCAAGGGCATCAAATACCTGCATAACATAAAAAGTAAAGCTAGCATACATTATAATATTCATTAACATAAAAATGGAAGACGATGCACCTCAATTCAATTTTGAATATTTGATTAATATAGCACAAATTTTCGAGAATGTCACACCTAACACTAAGATCAAGATGACAAATTGTCAAATTCTATCAATGAGAAACAAGGATTTATAAGTCTGAGGGAGATCATATCAGGACGCAACAGTTGAAATGAACATTCACATGGCATTAAGGCATGCATACGTCATCATATATATATATATATATGTGTGTGTGTGTGTGTGTGTGTGTGTGTGTGTGTGTGTGTGTGTGTGTGTGTGTGTGTGTGGCTGTGAGATATGCAAAGCTTTGCTACTGGAGTCTCACTATCAGAATAAGGCATACATGGTTCTAGTGAGCATTTTGAACATGCACTTTGATCTCACAACACAGAATAAAAAGGTTTGTGAAGTCAGTTTCACTCGTTCTTTAGATGCCAGATCTGTGGAAGAATAAGACTACCAGTAAAAAGGTACAATGCAATGCCTCTGATATGGAACATATTAAGGTTAAAGACATTATGTTCCACAGCCAACAAGTGAATGACAAACCACACTTTGGCCATTTGGTTTTCCCGTGTTAGAACTAAGTCACATATCAATAACAATTAAATTGTAGAATCCGTAGACAGGTATCAATGGGGAGAGATGGCACCATCCAACTCAATTACTCTACTTAAAGATCAAAAAAGAAAAATTTAGATAGCACCATTAAAACTCATTTAAAACCAATACAAAAGATTACAAATTTGTAGAGAAGTATCAATTGCAACAGGTGGCAGCGCAACAACATGCCCTTGTTTCACTATGAATGTATCAATTGCAGCAGCAAAAGCAAACAATGTCTACTAACTAATAACAGATGGGATAGATATGTGCATGCTAGATAAAAAAACTAATATAAGGACGAAAAGTTAATACAAAAGTTGCAGCCTACAGAACAGAGGAAACTCTTACTTTCACTTGAAATGCAATGCAAAAGATAGCTGTCGAAAAAAAGTTGCAGAACACCTATAGATCAATAATTTGTTATGTTGAATAATTAAGGAAAAGCATCCGGCTAACAGCCGATTCTCATCGTATAAATACCACTTTGATCATATGCTATAATCTCATAACCTGAATAGAAAATTAATATAGAAGCTGCAAAAGAGAGGAAACTCTTCCAAAATAGATATCCACAACCCACAACATAAGGATCACAACTCTCAGTTTAGTCAATAGGGATGATTACTCTCAAAATTCGAAACAAAATAGAACAAAGATTATCACTTTAGTCAATATAAAAGATGGTTAGAAGGGTTTGTATCATCAATTGTGTTTGAATCTTGAGTAGATGAAACTCCTCTGGAAACCATTGACTACAAGATTAACTATATTGTTTCGTTTTCATCTAAAGCATAGATCAACTAATTAGTAATTGAATCAACATGACAACAACAATATACTTACAAAAATAAAACCAATATTGATAAATGATCATGAAATCAATTAAGTTATGACATATAATACCTGTGTGAACTGGATCAAAATCATGCAATCAGTTTCTTGTGTGGATTAAGGCTTGAACATGTTTAGGAAGGATGTGACTGTTGTAATTAGTAAGAACATGACTACCAATATTAAATGATGATTATGAAGCATTACATCACGTGTCATCAAAGAAAGATCTGGAAATCACTTTGAATGACCGTTCCCATAGTTCAAAAATCTAAATTAGAATAGTATTCATACTCAAGCATTGACTCTCCCAAGTACAAATCTGATTACGACTTGCCGTCACTAGTACTACTTCCACATTGATACATTTTTAATTTCTACAAAGCATATAAAATTATTTAATTTGTAACACAATAACAATTAATAAAATCATAAAGTTAATATTTCTAACTTACATTGAAAAGTTTCGATTCTTTGGATTTGCTTCCTTCACTTGCTTTTCCCAAAGTTGATTGAGATTGAGAAATTGTTGCTCTAGAATTACTTTTGTCATGTTCAAAAAGCTTATACATATTACTTATCAGTCAACCTTGTATTGTATACAACTAGGATCGAGCTTTGTGGACCAAAACTAAAAAATTTGAAGGTTTATAAGTCAAGAACAATCCCAAATGCAGGTATCATATTGTACTCACTCCAATATTTATCAAACTTTCCTTTTAAGTCAATAATCATCTCTCTAATAACATCATCTTCACAATTAAAATGATAATTCAATATACACTCAATTTTCTAAACTTTGAAAAAATAGGTTAAAAGTTGGGTAAGAAGAATCAAACATCAAATTAATAGTCTCATAATATGGTTTCAGACAATCACAAATTTTTTATGCTCTTTAGCATTGTTTAGATATTGGGCAACATTTAAAATTCATATCCACCTATTAAAGATTATAAAAAGCTTTTTTATATGGTTGTGCACTATTAAGCATCATGTATGTCGAGTTCCATATAAATGAAGCCCACATCAATACCCGCTTGTTCTATACATTCTTTAAAATTCTTTGACCTTGCATCTGATGCTTTTAAATATTTGATACTCTCTCTAATGCTATGCAATGCATCTCCGACTACTTTTAAGCCATCTTGAACAATGAGATTGAAAATGTGGGCACAAGAAACATAAAAAATGTACAATTAAATAATAAAGAATTGTGTAAGAAAACTAAACTTTTAACATCCTCAACAGGACATCGTTAACATAAACATTGTCTAAGGTAATAGAGAATGCCTTCTTATCTATATCCAATTCCTTCAAACAATCATATATATAGTATTAGCCAAAGCACTAACTATACGAAAATCCACGCAAGAAAAATTATGTATTTTACTACTTAACTTCTAACCATCATTCACATAATGAGTAGTTTATTGAGTATTTTATTGATGTCAGAGTAGAGGATTCCTATATGGTATGAATGAATGATGATTATACTAACCAAAGCAAAAGGTAAATATTGCTTAATAATGACTTTTGCTAACGTCTCATGGTGAATCATTCGATTTATCTTTTTACATTTTAACTTGCCATCTTGATCTATGATCAATTGACCCACATGCTGAAAAGATATTTTTCTACAAACTTGAATATGGCATTTTAAATATAATGTACCATAATTTTCAACCTTCGGACTAGGTTTAACACCAACTTTATATTGGATGCTAGAAGCATTACAAGCTGCTCTTTCTATACCATCATTATCTTTTTCAAGTTTTTTAAAAAATTATCACACATCCGATTTTGATTATTTTAACTTCTTATTTTGAGGGAGTTCAGATTTAACACTTATAGAGGCAACAATAGTTGAAACAATGTCTTCTTTAGCTATCACATGAAGGTTGTCATCATCATTTGCACTAATATCTATAATCTATATTAAAATTACATATTAAACAATCAAAAGATCATGTGCAGACATGACAAAGGTGTTTTAGACAAGACAAATCAGAAAAGCTTAGAAGCTTAGCTTATGAACAACAACAACTAGGCCTTTTCCCATACTAGATGGAGTCGACTACATGGATTCTTTGTTTTCATAAAGCCCTATCATAATTTGTAGAATTCATGGTAAATAAGTCCAACAAAGTTTTATGTTGGCTGTCAGAAGCCTAATGCAATCTTCTTCCTTCATCTGAGTTTGGGACTGGCCATGTAAGGTGACTCCTTACATGGGCGGAGTTAAGCTTAGAAGAAGAAAAAAAGGAACCTGCCGACCTCCTTGCACCACCTATCGAAGTCATTGGCTCCTGCAATTTCTGATAGCACAGGACATTGTTTTATGTCACTGTTGGACTATCAACCAAAAACACCTCTCGACTTCCAGAAATTGTTTCCAAAAGCCTCCTTTGTGATGATTTTGCACTCTGCTACCATGTTAGAAAATTACCATGTTAGAAAATACTAGTGAGGCACACCACTAACAAAATATGATCATTACATTGGAAACTCTCAAAAGAGAGGAATCTATATTGTATTCAGAGAGCGAGTTTCTTTTTATCAAGGAGAAGATTTGAAAGAGGAAAGCAGGGAGAAGATAATGGCTAATGGTTAGTAAACTAGCCGCTGGGTATTGGTTTCGTGCACTCAACAACTAGTGTAACAAAGACAAAAGGAAAGAAAAGAAAAACCAAAAAAAATATGGTTACCCTCTGACTTACCATTTTTTCAGAGATTGGTTCAATGTATCATTTAGATGTTTGATAAACTATGGCCTGAAGCAATCAGGAATGTAGCAATTTGAGTCCATTAACTTCAATTATATTACGAGGCTGTAGATGTGGACACCATGCAGTTGCAGGTGTTGCATGGAGATACGTATGATTGCATGTTTGCAGAGCCACATTTGTCTGTTGCACAAAATATATTATATCATAATCTGTGCATAATATTGCACACTTATACTATTGTACAAGCAGATGTGGAAAGGAAGATCAACACAGATATAATATTGCATAAGCAGATATGTAACTAGAGATCAGTAATACCAGTTGGAATGAAGCAGGCTTCAAATGCAATCTCATATTGATGAACCATCTCCTTAGGTATGAAAAGGAAGAATAGTAACAACATACAAAATAAAGGCAATGAAACAAGCATATTCGACATTGATTGAACCACTAAAAGAGGTTTACACTAGACATTTCTGTTATTGAGCATTTACTACCATGAGAATCAGAAAATATAATGAACAAAATGGATCGAAACAAGTGCAGAACATGTAGGTAGAACAGTTTCACAACAGAGTGCTGGGGTTGGGGCTACCTATTTTACAAGGATTTGAACGTATCGTCGTATTCTCCCACTATCAGTAAGGTGTTGGAGCAGGGGACGTGGAACTGTAAAAAAGGATACATATTTGGTATTCGTGATATCTAGTTCCTGTAGGTCTTTTTGGCAGTTTGCATGTCATACTTCTTTACGTCATTGTCAGTTTTCGATAAAGTTCTACTAAGAGCTTTGTGAACTAGTACCGCTCAATATGCTTAAGAAGCCTTTCATATGTTTTGGCAGAGGTTACAAGATTTTCAGCATTTTTTGTTGATTATTTAGAGTTCGATCTGTTTGTTCCTGGCAATTACGAAGATGCAGCACTATATTATGGGCTTCATCTTGCAGGCTCAAAGGGCTCCACGAGAGGTATCCTTAGGAGATGAATGCATATGCAAGTTGCATGTATTACCATACTAATGAATTTGAATTTTGCCACAAAGAGCAGCAAAAATTCGAAAGTGCTTGTCCTTTGGGTGAATGATTGTGGATGCTTCACTTGGTATCTTGGGGACCTGTATGAAACATAACATCTTCTTCAGCCTAGTGTTGCAATAAATTTTCGTGTAGGATCAGATGCTTGACCTTTTTCTCTATCAGCTTTTATGTGGAACAATTGCATGTGCATTTCCGTGTAAAACTATTTGTGTCACATTTGTGCATGACATAACTATTATTGAAAGATCCTAAACAGTATGATGCCTCTACCAAGTTCCACGTCTTCCATCCGAGAGATCAGTCCCAAAGTTCCTCCAGTGCCTTTTCCGTTGGATGAAAATGGTGTCATAGCATCTTGTTTGTTGTTCATTTTAAATGCCAAGGTATCATGATTTTCAATTCAATACTGTTGAGGTCAGTCTGATTCCTCCAGTTTCGGAGGCAACCTAGGATATATGCTCATGCATTCCCATCTCTGCTCCTAACAATTTCTTTTTACCACATCTAACAACGGAAAGGAGGTTGAAAGGTCTCATTCTCCACGAGAATAGTTGTTGTGCCACTGGTATCAGTCAAGGATAGTGAGTTTTTCCGATACAACAACAACAACAACTAAGCCTTTTTCCATACTAGACGGGGCCAGCTATATAGATTCTTTGTTTCCACAGATCCCTATCGTGTGCCATGTTAGCAGTTAACTCACAATAAGCTAGATCATTCTTTATTGTTTCTTTCCAACACTTTTGTGGTCGTCCTCTACCTCTTTTAATACTTTCCAAATTTAGTTTTTCTAACCTTCTTATAGGTTCTTATTTTGATCTTCTTTCTATATGTCCAAACCATCATAAATGATATTCTCTCATTTTATCCTCTATTGGTGTCACTCCTAATTTGTTTCTAATAACCTCATTATGTATACGGTCTTTTCTTGTATGACAACTCATCCATCTCAACATCTTCATTTCTGTCACAGATATCTTTTGTACATGTTGATGATTAACTGCCCAACACTCAGAACCATAAAACATGGCAGGCCTAATTGTTGCTCTATAATATTTACCTTTTAACTTTAATGGTATCTTCTTATCACAAAGAATACCTTATGCTCCTCTCCATTTTAACCAACCAGCATTAATTCTATGCGTAACATCTCCATCAATTCTTCCATCACTCTGAAAATTTGACTCTAGGTATTTAAAACTTTCCTTTTGGGGGATGCAATGTGTGCCAATTTTAATTTCTATGTCCTCTGAGGTAACCAAATGATTAAACTTACATTCCATATATTCTGTCTTTGTTCTATTAAGTCGGAGGCCTTTGCTTTCTAATGTTTCTCTCCATAGTTCCAATTTTCTATTAACTTTTTCCTTAGACTCCTCCACTAATACAATGTCATCTGCAAATAACATACACCAAGGTACTTTATCTTGAATATGTTTTGTTAACTCATCCATCACCATTATAAATAAGTATGGACTTAAAATTGATCCTTGATGTAACCCAATATTAACTTCAAGGAAGTCTGTCGTTCCTTCATGAGTCCTCACACATTTTTGTACCATCATATATGTCTCTTATAAGGTTAATATATGTCAATGGGATACCTCTTTTTTCCAAAGTTCTCCAAAGAACCTCCCTCAATACCCTATCATAAGTTTTTTCTAGATCAATAAATATCATATGAAGGTCTTTCTTTTTTGCTCTAAAATATTCCATAAGACGTCCCAAAAGGTCAATCGCTTAAATAGTATATCTGCCTAGCATGAATCCAAATTGGTTCTCTGTTGTACTTGATACTTGTCTTAACCTACGTTCGATAATTCTTTCCCATAATTTCATAGTATGGCTTATTAACTTGATACCTCGATAATTCGCACAATTTTGAATGTCTCCCTTGTTCTTATATATATGGGTATAAGTGTACTTGCTCTCCATTCCTCGGGCATCTTTTGGTTTTTCCATATTTCATTAAATAATCTTTTGAGCCAAGTGATTCCTATTTCTCCTAGTATTTTCCAAACTTCTATAGGAATATTATCTGGTCCTACCGATTTACCACCCTTCATATGTTTAAGAGCCTCTTTGACTTCATTCTTTTGAATACGTCGGTAGAAATTGTGGTTTATATACTTTTCTGATTTGGCTAACTCTTCTAAGCTAATACTAACATCTTTATTTTCATTAAAAAGATTATAAAAATAGTTTTTCCATCTATTTCTTATATCATCATTTGCCACTAGAATTTTTTCATCCTCGTCTTTAATGCATCTAACATAATTAAGATCTTTAGTTTTCTTATCTCTAGCCCTAGCTATCCTAAAAATATCTCCTTCACCCTCTTTTGAGTTGAGTTTTTTATATAAGTCCTCCCAAATTTTAGCTTTTGCTTCACTCAAGGCCTTTTTCGCTTCCTTCTTTGCTTTTTTATAAGCCTCTAAAGTTTCACTAGTTTTCTTAGCATAATGTAATTTGTAACATGCCCTCTTTGCCTTGATTTTATTTTGTACTGCTTCACTCCACCACCAAGCTTCTTTTTTGTGCTGGTACACCTCCCTTAGATACCCCTAACACATCTTTCGCCACTTTCCTAATATGTATAGCCATATTGTTCCACATATCATAGGGTGTACCAACATAATTCCAAACATCTCCTTGAAGGACTTTTTGTTTAAATATATCTTCTTTCTCGCTTTTGAGGTTCCACCATTTAGTCTGAATAGCTTGATGCACTCTTTTCTTTTTTGTCCATTTTTTTATTTGTAAATCCATAACTAAAAGTCGATGTTGGGTGGTTAAGCTTTCTCTTGGAATTACCTTGCAATCTTTACAACACGCTCTATCTTCTTTTCTACAAATAAAGTAATCAATTTGTGTTTGTGATAAGCCACTCTTATAAGTAATTAAATGTTCATCTCATTTTTTGAAGATTGTATGGACTATAAAGAGATCAAATGCCATAGCAAAATTTAAAATCTCCTTATCTTCCTCATTTATATCCCCAAAACCAAAGTTGTCATGAATCCCTTGATATCCTAATGCCTCTTTACCGACATGTCCATTTAAGTCTCCTCCTAAACAAATCATCTCCCTTTGTGGAATCTTTTGAATCACCTTATCTAACTTTTCCTAAAAAGCTGTCTTTATATTATCTTCTAGTCCTACTTGGGGTGCGTAAGCACAAACTATATTCAAAACCTCTACTCCTAACACTAATTTCAACATCATGATTCGGTCACCATATCGTTGTATGTCTACTACACTATCCTTTAAATCTTTATTTATGATAATACCAACTCCATTTCGAGCCTTTTCTTTACCTAAGTACCATAATTTAAAACCTGTATCATCTATCTCCTTTGCTTTTTCTCCAACCCATTTTGTCTCTTGTAAACATAGAATATGAATCTTTCTCCAAATCATAGTATCTACCACCTCCATTAGCTTAATGGATAATGTTCCGATATTCCAAGAACCAATACGAATCTTATTATCTAGGACTAGCTTCCTTACCCCCGCATCCGTCCAAAATCAAAATGTGAAGATCTCTCTGAAAATTTTTCATTACATTCGGGCGGCAATGTAGCGGGACTAACTTCTTTACCCACACCCGTCCATGATGTGGAAACCCTCTCTGCAATTGATTCACTACATTCGGGCAAAAATGTAGTGGCCCTTGCTTACTTATTACTGCATTCGGGGTTGCAACACGTCGCTAGGCGGGGACGCCCAAAAACTTGAAAAACTTTTATAACAAGTTTTTCCAATAGTATAAGAAAATTTTTCTGGCTCCTTGGACAATGGTTATTATACAAATGGTAAAAACTTGACGGGCAAAGTAAGATCATGAGGATGTACACCTGCACATTAAGATTGAACATGATATGTTCCACTGGACGCCCATAATTCAGCCTCATTTCCATGGATGCTTGCAGACTCTGTTCGGGATTTAAGTTTCAACCATTATTCAAACGCATCACCTCATAAACGCAATCCATATGCCTCATTATGTTTTGATAATTAGGGTCTTCCTCAAAGGTTACAAAAATCATCCAACCTCCTCCCTGTAACGACAATATCAACTTTCAGTCCAAGGTGCTCGTGGCGCGCACACTGTAATTACTCTAATCTGAAACGCCCAAGTCCTACAAGTTTCTCAACACATACAACTCACAATAGGCGGCATTTTCACACCATTAGGTTTCTAGGATCAACTATGATCTTACTAATTAACCCATCTCATAATATCATCAAAACAACTCATGCATAGCCATAAATATACCCAAGTTCAAATATGCCAACTACACATAATAATAACCCATATCATTGTAAGGCATTTAGTAAACAACATAAACTACCACTAACATGGTATCATAAAGAAGGGCGAATCCATCTAATTGAATGCCCCAAAAATCCAATAATTAACTCACAGCTTCAAGCTTTTCTCCACAACCTGGCCTATATTTATCCACTGAACAATGATAGAATAGCAAAACATTAAAGTTCATTCAACAAGGAATTCAGTGGTCCAAATCGAGCACCAATCAAACGCCGTATGGCTCTGCCATAGCCAGAAAAACCATAAACAAGTCCAAAAGTACCTTGTATGGATCCAGATCCGATTTATTGCCTTACTCCAAATGAGAAACACGGTCGAACTCTGAATAGGACAACTCAACCAGACACAATGTGCAGAACACGGAAATAGGATTTTGGCTTGGATCTGAGACGGACCGGATCCAACTCAAATAGGTTGGCCTCAAGATGAAACCGTCCTGAGCAGTCAGCTGGCTACCATGGATACCATGGCACTTAGATGTTGATTCTGGCACTTTTCACTAACGGTCAAGGGTGGCTTCAAAAGGAAAAAGCTCTACTACTTCAAGATCTCCCTAATGGTGGTTGAGTCACTGTAGGTGGGTGCCAGAGTCACCAAAAAAGTCGAAGAAAAGCCAAGGGCAATGACGGTTGCAGTTGGCAGAGCTCCTTTGAGGGCTTATGCCGGTTGCTACAAGCGATGGTTGCCATCGAAACCGAAAGAAGAACCTCTGCCACATTGAGATGTAAAAAATGGATGGTGGTTCACCATTGTTGGGCTGCTGGGTCGTCAGAAAACGATGGAAGACCAGAAAGGCACAACAACAACTAGGGTTCGCAAGATTATAGGGCCGATTCTGGACTATTCCGGTCACGATAACGTCTATTCGGATTCCAATCAATTTTTCTTGGTGAGATCTACGTGCCGAGAATCCGGGGACGAACCTAGTTCACATCAGGGGTAGATCAGACATCCAATGGACTCGTCTCTCTCTGGGCTTTCCCAACGGCATAAAAACACAATCCGTCTAGAAAAAATGAAAAGAGGAAGTCTAAGGTACGAAAGCCGCTTATTTCTAAAACATGTCGAGAATCCAAACATAAATAAAGTTTGACAAACATATCTTGTCAGTGATTATTTTCGTTAATTCCTCGCTAATCTCCACTGTTTAAGACCTCAACCATACACTTTGGTCACTTCAAATCAGACAATCTTGACAAGGTAAACCTTAGCTAGCCTCAAGAGCATCATATTCATCCTAATAGGTATAAATTGAGCCACCGTAATAAGTAAGTCAATAATTACTCAAATGACTGTTTTTTCTTACTCTTTGAAAGGCAGTCCATGAGACCTATGTTAATATGTTGTCATTTCTTATTTATTATAGGTAAGCACCCCCTCACACACACACACAAATATTACGGTGGTGATTTTAACTTTCTCACAAGTCAAGCATTTACCCATGAACTCTATAGCTTTTGTCCTACCAAACCAAAAGTATTGTCAGCTAAGGACCTTATATATCTTCATATATTTCGATGGATGATATATCGGCTTTGAGGCACTGCCTCAAAAATCACTATGTAAGAACTAAGGGCATCCTTCAAATTGTAAATATCCATCATCATAAATTTCATATACATGCCTCCTAATTTCTCTAGGAATCTCGTCTATAATAACTCAGTTTTGAATTCTTTTTTATGTTACAAAAACTCTCAGCCATAAATCTTGGGTAGCTTGCACTATGGTAAAAAATAAGTCACTTGCTCCCTCCCTATCTTGGCATCTACAATTACATTAACTTTTCAGTTTGAGATGGACTCTTGATCATAGTCTTTTAAGAACTTGAGTCATTGCGTTTAGTAATGTATTATGGTGAGGTTGTGTGTTTGTACTTCAAGCTCTTATAATATGAGTATGTCTGAAGTTTGACACCAATACCACCACAACATACTCAAAATCATGCTTCTTTGGCAGTTGTGATGCATATGTTATTACTTTATTTCGTTGGATGATTACGCATCTCATGGCTTTAAGGAAAGTATCATAATATACCTAATAAAAGTCCTTCTTGCCAGATGAAAGCATCAAAACTGGCATATGGTCAACCAGATCTTTAATTTTGCAAAACTTCGCTTGCACTCATGGGTCCAAACAAACTTGATTTCTTTCTTTGTGAGCCTAATAAGGAGGAAGGTTATGCTAGAAAATCTCTCCATGAACTGACAACAATATATTGTCAATTCAAAAAAACTATGAAACTCAACAAAACTGCAAACCTCTAAGAAACTTTTCGAGTACTCCCATTTAACTACTAACTCCGCCCATGTAAGGGATCACCCTTGCATTGTCGGTCCCAAGCTCGGATAAAGGAGGAGGGTTGTATTAGGCTTATGACAGCCAGCGTAAATCCTCGTCGGATCTTTATAACATGGATTATAAAAATTATGAGCATTTCTTTGGGGCATCCTCACCGGATCTTTATAACATGGAGACGTACTGCAGAACCCGAATGCAGTAATAAGTATGCAAGAGCCACTATATTTTCGCCCGAATGTAGTGAATCAATTGCAAATAGGGTTCCCACATCATGGATGGGAGTGGGTAAAGAAATTAGTCCCACTGTATTGCCGCCCGAATGTAGTGAATTATTTTTAGAGAGGGTCTCCGCATTTTGATTTTGGACGGATGCGGGAGGTAAGGAAGATGGTCCTAGATAATAAGATTCATATTGGTTCTTAGAATATCAGATCATTATCTGGTAAGCTAATGGAGGTGGTAGATACTATGATTCAGAGAAATATTCATATTCTATGTTTACAAGAGACAAAATGGGTTGGAGAAAAAGCAAAGGAGATAGAGGATACAGGTTTTAAATTATAGTACACAGGTAAAGAGAAGGCTTGAAACGGAGTTGGTATTATCATAAATAAAGATTTAAAGGATAGTGTAGTAGACATACAACGATATGGTGACCGAATCATGACATTGAAATTAATGTTAGGAGCAGAGGTTTTGAATATATTTTGTCCTTACGTACCCCAAGTAGGACTAGAAGATAGTATAAAGACAGCTTTTTGGGAAGAGTTAGATAAAGTGATTCAAAAGATTCCACAAAGAGAGATGATTTGTTTAGGAGGAGACTTAAATGAACATGTCGGTAAAGAGGCATTAGGATATCAAGGAATTCATGGAAAATTTGGTTTTGGAGATATAAATGAGGAATATAGGGAGATTTTAAATTTTGCTATGACATTTTATCTCTTTATAGTCAATACAATCTTCAAAAAATGAGATGAACATTTAATTACTTATAAGAGTGGCTTATCACGAACACAAATTGATTACTTTATTTATAGAAAAAAAGATAGAGCGTGTTGTAAAGATTGCAAGGTAATTCGAGGAGAAAGTTTAATCACCCAACATCGACTTTTAGTTATGGATTTACAAATAAAAAAATGGACAAAGAAGAAAAGAGTGCATCGAGCTATTCAAACTAAATGGTGGAACCTCAAAAGCGAGAAAGAAGATATATTTAAACAGAAAGTCCTTCAAAGAGATATTTGGAATTATGTTGGTACACCCTGTAGAACAATATGGCTATACATATTAGGAAAGTGGCGAAAGATGTGTTAGCTGTATCTAAGGAGGTGTATCGGCACAAAAAGAAGCTTGGTAGTGGAGTGAAGTAGTACAAAATAAAATTAAGGTAAAGAGGGCTTGTTACAAATTACATTATTCTAAGAAAACTAGTGAAACTTTAAAGGCTTATAAGAAAGCAAAGAAGGAAGCGAAAAAGGCCATGAAGCAAAAGCTAAAATTTGGGAGGATTTTTATAAAAAGCTCAACTCAAAAGAGGGTGAAAGAGATATTTTTAGGATAGTTAGGGTTAGAGATAAGAAAACTAAAGATCTTAATTATGTTAGATACATCAAAAACGAGGATAAAAAATTCTAGTGGCAAATGATGATATAAGAAATAGATGGAAAAACTATTTTTATAAGCTTTTTAATGAAAATAAAGATGTTAGTATTAGCTTAGGAGATTAATTCAAATCAAAAAAGTATATAAACCACAATTTCAACCAAAGTATTCAAAAGAATGAAGTCAAAGAGGCTCTTAAACATATGAAGGGTGGTAAATCGGTAGGACCATATAATATTCTTATAGAAGTTTGGAAAATACTAGGAGAAATAAGAATCACTTGGCTCACAAGATTATTTAATGAAATATGGAAAAACCAAAAGATACCTGAAGAATAGAGAGCAAGTACACTTATACCCATATATAAGAACTTGGGAGACATTCAAAATTGTGTGAATTATCGAGAAGTTAATGAGCCATACTATGAAATTGTGGGAAAGAATTATCAAACGTAGGTTAAGACAAGTATCAAGTAAAACATAGAACCAATTTGGATTCATGCCAGGCAAATCTACTATTTAAGCGATTCACCTTTTGAGACGTCTTATGGAACATTTTAGAGCAAAAAAGAAAGACCTTCATATGATATTTATTGATCTAGAAAAAGTTTATGATAGGGTACCGAGGGAGGTTCTTTGGAGGACTTTGGAAAAAAGAGGTATCTCATTGACTTATATTAACCTTATAAGAGACATGTATGATGGTGCAAAAACATGTGTGAGGACTGATGAAGGAATGACAAACTTTTTTGAAGTTAATATTAGGTTATATCAAGGATCAAGTTTAAGTCCATACTTATTTATAATGGTGATTGATGAGTTAAGGTCTCCGACTCAACTCATATTAGAACAAAGACAGAATATATGTAATTTAAGTTTGATCATTTGGTTATCTCAGAGGACATAGAAATTAAAATTGGCACACATTGTATCCCCCAAAAGGAAAGTTTTAAATACCTAGGGTCAATTTTTCAGAGTGATGGAAGAATTGATGAAGATGTTACGCATAGAATTAATGCTGGTTGGTTAAAATGAAGAGGAGCATTAGGTATTCTTTGTGATAAGAATATACCATTAAAGTTAAAAGGTAAATATTATAGAGCAGCAATTAGGCCTGCCATATTTTATGGTTCTGAGTGTTGGGCAATTAATCATCAACATGTACAAAAGATGTCTGTGATAGAAATGAAGATGTTGAGATGGATGAGTTGTCATACAAGAAAAGACCATATACATAATGAGGTTATTAGAAACAAATTAGGAGTGGCACCAATAGAGGACAAAATGAGAGAATATCATTTAAGATGGTTTGGACATATAGAAAGAAGATCAAAAGAAGAACCTATAAGAAGGTATGAAAAACTAAATTTGAAAAGTATTAAAAGAGGTAGAGGATGACCGCAAAAGTGTTGGAAAGAAACAATAAAGAATGATCTAGCTTATTGTGAGTTAATTGCTAACATGGCACGCGATAGGGATCTATGGAAACAAAGAATCCATGTAGCCGACCCCGTCTAGTATGAGAAAAGGCTTAGTTATTGTTGTTGTTGTTGTTGACTCCCAATTAACTACTATAGATATGTTAGCAAGATCTACTTATAGGCAGTCCGTAGAGATGATGTACCCTATATCCAACTTGTTCTAACCAGAACTTGCACTTAGAGATATCGTTTTATATAGTTGGTTCATTTGTAGTAAACCAAGTACAATGTTCTTTTTCTATTCTTAGAATAGTAAAACATGTCACGAATAAACATGTTTACAAATTCATAATGGTAGTTACCAAATACATGGTTCATCAGATCCATAAAGTTGGCAGGCTTATCGGTAACACAAAATGTATAGTGAGAAACTCATAATAACAATGTTGTGTCCTGAGGCTACCTTGGGCACATTCTCATTACGAATCTACAAATGATAGCAACTTGATCATAGGTCGATCTTAGAGAATGCATATGTACCTTCTAATTGGTCAAACAAATCATTGATTTGCGACAAAGGATACTTATTCTTAATGATGACATGATTGAATTGCCTATAGTTAACACACAGGCAAAGAGACATTTCTTCTTGACAAACAAGACAAGTGCTTCTATTGTGAAGTATTGAAACTAATAAAACTCTTCTTTAGAATTTTATATAATTGTGCCTATAACTCATATAACTAAGTTGGCACCATACATTGTACTACTTTGGAGATCGGACTAGTCCATGATTATGAGTCAATAGCAAACTCCCCTAGTAGATCAACAAGATCATCATGAAATACCTTGAGAAACTCATTAACAATAAAAATATTAGTCGGCACCCTCTCTTAGCTACCTGCATGCACAATATGTAAGTTACAATGGTAACAGATGGCCACTTGAGGCATCCATTACTATGAACTTTGAAAAGAGGGCTCTTTTTCGAATGTCATGAGATTTGTATTTATTAAAATAATAAATAAAAATATAGTTTTTATTAACAACACTATACGTTACATCCCAGATAATAACAAATGGTCAGTAATGGTCAGAGCCATGTTCAAACTAAAGTATGGAATGAATCTTTGATAGAGTGAAGCAAGACCATGAAAGCTCTGAACCTGAGTGATTGTTTTTGGAATCAGACACTATTGAATTGCTTCAATTTTTTATTCATCCACCTATAAGTCATTCCTAGATATAATATATTCTAGGAATAAAGTATGGTCAACTATAAAAAAAAGTATACTTTTTAAGAGTATAATATAATTTTTCCTTTCTCAAGATCGTAAGGATGACCCTCAGATGCTCCACATATTATTTAGTGCTAGAACTATAAATTTGAATATCATCAAAATGAACCACAACAAATTATTCAATAAACGGTCTTAAAACTTGATTCATTATGCCCATAGAGGTGCTTGGAGTGTTTGATAAACTGAAGGGCATAATCATCCATTCATATAGCCCTTCTCGAGTTTTAAAGGTTGTTTTTTATTCATCTCCAAGTCTAATACGCACTTGAAGGTAACCACTTTTCATATCAAATTTAGTAAAGATAGTAGCACCACTTAATTGACCAAGTAAATCATCAAGTTGAGTAAATCATCAAGTTGAGGGACGGGAAAGTGGCACCTCATTGTTATCTTGTTGATGGCTTGACTACCAACACACATCCACTATGAACCATCTTTTTTATCAAGAAGGTTGGAATGGCACACATACTCATGCTTTCTTGAATGTATCCTTTTGTAAGCAAATCCTCGGCTTGCATATGTAATTCTTCATGTTCTTTTGGACTCATGTGGTAGTGGGGATCGTTTGAAAGTGTTGCACTTAGTTGTAAGTCTATTTCTTGTTGAATATCCCTTAGAGGTGGTGGTTCATCACGTAAGTCAGGAGAGAAAACAACTTAGAATTTTGCTAAAATAGATTTGACGGCATTGGATACTTACACCTATTTTTTCTTTCATTACCGACCAATACATATACTATGGTGTTCTCCTTTATCTCCTTCATACAAGACAATATCTTCGTAGCTTCCTCTACATTTGTTGGCATTAAAATGATTTTGATATTATCAAACATGAAGTTGTAAGTATTTTCTATTCCCTCATGTATTAGTTGTCAATCATATTATCATGGTTGCCCTAATAAGAGATGACATGCATCCATTTTGATCACATAACACCATACAAAATTATTGTCAAATGAAAAATGTAACCAATGCTTGGTTATTTGTGGTCACCTCATCTTCTTATTCAGCCATGCGAACATGTTAGGCTTGGAATGTGCTTCCATTTTTAGTATCAATTTCTGAACTGCTTCAGCCAAGATTATATTCTCACAACTACCTACATCAATAACAAATCTACAAATTTTTTCATGACAATGCAAGTAGATTGAAAAATATTGTTACGAAGCCAATCTTCTTCCTCATTTTTTGTGTGAAGCATGTTCTTCTTACAATCAATGCTATGTCTTTATCCTCTTTTTCAATTTCTTCAAGGCAATCATCAAAGAACCACATGCCTTCATGCTCTAAATACTATTCTTTATTTTCGTTTTTATTTGGCTCGATGAATAAGGTTTTCTTTCCAGTCCTTTTAGAATCAATTTGCATATGTCCAATTTCTCCACAAGCAAAACGCCTTACCCCATTGCAAAGAACTTTGTTAGGTTAAGTCATACTCTTATTATTATTGATACTCCCTCCATAGTTGGTATTAACTATGTTTGCGCTAGCATTACTCCCTCGAACAAGATTAGGGTTGTTCTTACCTGCGATACAGCTTCCCTATGGCCTTTGAAATTGATGCTCAACAATTAGAGTACATTAATGAGTTGTTGAAACATTAGTGGGGTCAAATAAATTCACCATATCTTGTATATGTTGTGACAAGCCACTCATGTAACACCCAACCAACTATTCTTTCTTCTCATTATTTCAACATGGGCAGCCAAATTATAAGATTTAGAAGTATATTCATCAATTAATTTATTCCCTTGTCTCAAATTTTGCAAGCATTGTATCATGATGTGTTGGTAGTTGTAGAACAAGAAAGTGTCCTTCATGTGCTTTTTCATCTTCTCCCAAACAATAATCTTTGGCTTGCCCAATTGCATTCAAGTGAGTTTGAGTTGATGCTACCATGCCAAGACTTGTCCTCTTAAGCTAGTAGCAAGTAACACTATATGGTTAGATTCTTTTACCTCTTTCAATTCAAAAATATACTCCATATTGAATTTCTTGGCTTGTAAATTGCCTTGGAATATAGGAATTTCAATTCTCATTCGAGCTTCCCAACACCGATTGTCTTCAGCAACAATGGGGTGTTCTTCATCAAATACAAGATTATTTCGACATGCCTCATGGATCATTAGGAGTATCTTCTCATAGGTTCAAAGCATTCATTCTTTATCTTATCTCTTTAAGGATTGATTTTATTCTTTCTGCAAAGATTTGTTCCACTTGCAGTTTGATTTGTGTGATGTCTCACTCACGGGTGTCATCAACACGCCGCAGTTGCAGCCTCCAAGGTGGCATTGTTTAGGATCCTTCGACTGTGATACCAACTGATGTGTAGGGGATAAAGAAGAGATTACAATCACTAAACAAGAACAGGTTATGAGGTTGTAATCAACAACTGCTTAAATCATTATATACTAAATGATACCGTTGTTCTGATGATAATAATGAAGTTGCATTCCCAATGACGTTGGATTCACCAAAAATACCGTCAATTGGAATTAATTAAGGGAATAAAATTTCAACGAAAATTTTATTAAAGAGAAATCAAATCTTTCAAAACAACCACCCCTAATCCACTTGTTGTAATATCTTACGTAGAGTTGGGATTCTACTAAAAAAAGGAAACCAATTACATCTTAGTAAAAACTAATCAAAATAGGAATTATCCCAATTTAAGACTCATGCAGAGAAAATATGAAATAAGTTGTTAACTTCCTTTTCATTGCTTCTTTTCTTGCAATTTAGTCAATTTTCTTTGGAAAGAAGTCTTCCTCAATTGAATTCCCATTATATAAGGCAATTTTCTTTAGAGAAAACACTTTCTTAATTGGATTCTCAGTCTATAAGACCGTTTCTTTTGGAAAGAATGTTTTATTTGGAGATAATTTGTCCTAATAAAAAATATAAATGATATCAAATACTCTCAAAATTTTCTATTATAGCCCCTTTCTTCTTTTGGTGTTGGTGTCTAGCTCTCGTAGATGCCATGGTTCTTGAGTGGTCAGCACTCGAGAGATTGAATTTAACAACTTCAAAAGGTCAAGATAGTGTTATTCTTTGATGTGTGATAAACACTAACCTTTGGGTTCATTTGTCGCCACCGGTGTCAAATTACTGGATACAATGAACTCAAGCAAACACATTTAGGATACACCAAAGACCTTCGGCTCATCTTACACGAACGAAACCTAGTATTTGACAAACCGGCAGAAAAAAGATGATAATGATATAAATCTAATTAGCACTATAATAAGACTTTTAAACTCTCTTAAAAAACTATGTTTGAAATGACACACATTATGGGAGAAAAGTTGGATCAATCTTATTTAACAACACCACTATATATACATGGTGAAAATATAACTCATGATATGATTTGAATAAACAGAATTGATACTTAAGAAGGTTGCTCTTAATGTCACATGGTTGTTAATTGTGCATGAGTTATAATTACTATCAAGTGATACTAATAAGTATAAATGCTACTCAAATAAGTGGTTCTTAGTGCGACAATATAGCTACTAAATGCTCATGAGTTATAGTCACTATTAAGTGTACTAATGAGCACAATTACCATTAAGTAGCTTTTATGGTAATATGTTTATAAAATGCTCAGGAGTTATAATCATTATCAAGTGCTACCAATAAGCACAATCTAAGTAAGTAGCTTTTGATGATACAACATGACTGCAACCATAATCCTTCAAGTATTTTGAAAATTACCCAAACATCCTCTAGAGCCACTTTAATGGTACTGATCAAATCCCTAAGTAGCTTTAGCTCAACTAGCAGGGTGCTCTTGCTGGTGGGGTGCATATGTGTATGTTTTAGGCTTAGGCCTCCCTTCGTAACCAAAAAAGAATCACTCAATAAATTTATTATACACTATGCTGTTTGGGTCATTTCATGAAGCATAACATGCTAACTGCTTCACTCTCCATCTTCGACTTCTGCTTTAAGAAGAGGGCATACAAAAGATTATTTATTTGTATGTTCATGGTATTTAATTTGTGGGGTGGAGGGGGGGGGGGGCATAAAGCATTATTCCTGTGATTGCATACATATGCAGCAATTATATTTGTTCGGTTGAGAGAGTTAATTCACCTTGCGCTTGTCTCATTATGAACTTGCTTTTCGTAAATGAGCTGAGATACAGATTACGCACATGAATTTTTAATTAACATGAAAAGGTTGCCATGACTTAATAAAGTACACATACTAGATGTGCGCGTGAGATACCCGAGCTTCATAGGCACCGTTTTCAGCCAATCGAACGTTGACCCATCCAACTTGGCACATAACCTCCAGATACCGAATGCCGAAAATTTATAAATATAGAACATTTCCTGTCTTAAATACATAGTTGATCAGAATTCATGTAATTTTGAAGATATTATATACTACAGAAGTTTTGCATTAATTATAAACTAGTAAGATTTTTCTAAAGTGCGTAATTTCTACACTCCCCTGGATATCTCTAGCACTAAAATTTAGCCTCAAGTAACTTGCACATAAAACTTGGACGAGTTCATATCACCTAGTGGACGGATGAATCCTTTCCAATAGGATCACACACTAGAAGCATGTAAATCTAAAACAGAATTTCATTAGAAAATTCAGATAAGCTACTACTACTCCTCGGTATATTCATACACCGTATTATTTAGTTTTGATAATTATGGCCTATTACAACATCACAATAGTATTGGCGAGACCCATGGATCCCCTGCTAACCCAATCTGAATGGGGTGGGGAATACCCGCTTTGACTAGATTCAGGTTAGGGTATGGTGATTACCCAACTGTTCTACCAGGTACGGGCCAAGTATCGGTTAAGAAGCTGACCAGATATATAAAGGTGTGTGCGTATTCATTTGATTCAAAAAGTTCTCTATAAATATAAAAATATATATAGTAAATAAAGGTGTGTATATTCTTTTGATTTAAAAGTTGCTTTATATATATATGTGCATTTCTTTGCACTTACACAATAAACGATATTGAATTTTCAAACTACCTAACCTGAGAACCTTTTATAATTTAGATTTATGAAGTAAAAGATACTTTCAATTGTATAAATATTAGTCCCTGCGGAGAAAGATGCGGGTGCTGGACACAAACTTGAGGTTCGGACACAGTATTGGCTGTAGGCATTTACCCACATTGGGGTCATCCGACCCTCCACAACACTAAACCGATAGCCGACGGACACAGCAAACTAGTAAGCACTGGGCAATTAGGAGTAAATCTGTAGCCTAGGCTAGAACTTCCAAAGGACTATAAGTCTCTAGGGATCCGTGAGTATATCAAACAATTACATTATTAAATATCTTCGTAAATTGTACCAATCAAGTAAGCGATCTATTCACAAATCTCAAAACATGCCTACTTTTTATCGTTCTCAATCATTGCAAACACACAGTTACTCACAACACACATATACACAACTGACGGAAACATATATCTTAGAGAAATTCTCAATAACTATAACAAATAAATAAAAAATCGCAAAAATTACATTCCCAAAACTTATATATCTAGAAATACATAATACAACTTGTAGAATGCTGCTATGGAGAATTAAATGCCCACGTACCTCAAGCGACATTTTAATCCACCTTCAAGGCTATAGATCCACATGTAAATTCTCCAAAGCACATGAATTAGAGGAATCCTTCCATAAATCCGTTAGGGGTTCCTTCCACCATTTTAGGTCAATTTTTCTTTTTTCCTAATTAGGGCCTACTTGGGTATAGGTTTGGTCCTAATCCAGTCGTAAGTAGTACACGACGTCATGTCAAAAGAATTGCATATCACCTTAATGATTACTTTAGGTATTTTTTATTTTTACATTTTTTCTCTAGTTTCAAGCAACCACAAGAACGGATGAAGGTGAGGGGGTGAACATGTAAAGCTGTTAATGTGATAAATTCCCCCGTCACTGATTACTTTGAATTTTTTTTATTCATTCTCAAACAATGGCTCGCTCTTTTTAACCCTAGAGAGAGAACGTACAACTGCTTAGCCCGGTCTCATTCACAGTGTAAAATGAAGCAGGTACAGAGCTGGCTGGGGGTCCCCGTGGGTTCATCGTGATGTTTTCATCCCCAAGGGTAATGGGGCGGGTACGGGGTTGAAAACAAAGACGAGGCTGGGTACCAAGTTCCTGTGTTTGAGAAGCCCCATTGCCACCCCGAGTTTTTGTACTTGCTTGGTTCAGCACAATATCCCGATCTGGACCCATCAATAAACCCGGAGCAAGCTACTGAATGTCACGACTCGGATTTTCAATTCTCTTGATGCAGCTGGAATACAGGCTACAGGTATGGATTCTCGCTTCCATCACCAGCAAAAGACGATCAAAATGAAATTCAACAGATACCACATTAAAGAACATTGCATTACCCGAAACTTCTGAAGCGAGGACAACCGCTCCGTGGGGGCGAGGGTAGGTCTGGGCGAGGGTAGGTCTCCACTTCAGTTATTGAGCAAAAGATATGTGTTGAGTAGAGAACACCATTACGAAGCAAAGACGCTATGTTAGGTCAACAAGTTCAATATAATAATACTCTCTCCGAGATAGAATACAAGAACAAAATGCATAAAAGCTAATAAGCTACCGAATCCATGAACCCTGCCGGCAAGTACAAGAATGCCAGGCCATAGTTAAAAGGCACCCATGCACGAAGTCGAGAACACAGTGCAGGAGAATCAAGACGAGCGCAGAACAACCAGATCAATAATTAATCGAACAAGTATATGGGGAATGCCACCGAGTCAAGGAATACTAGCTTTTGCCCTTGACAAGACAATGAGCCAGTGGTCTTCTCTATTCTCAACAAAATACTCGTCCTTCAATAATTTACTCTTTAAACACTTGGAGCTTGTTCTTGATCAGCAGCATCTGGAGACTGTTCTGCCTTTCCAACTTCTTCATCTGCATCAGCCTGCAGCTTTTCAGCTTCAACACCTATAGATAAAACATGAGAAAGCATGATTTTCATGACAAGCATCTCTACAGAAAACTTCAGAGTTCAACAGTCACAACTTCACAACCAAGGAGATGCACAGTTACTAGCAACCAAGTTCAACATGCACATGAATGCAGACTTACTACTTTACAGATGATTGGAGTGGGGGATCGCATATATATATATATATATATATATATATATATATATATATATATATATATATATATGCCAGGGTTCATTCGTCTTGTCAGATAACTTCGAATCCCTGCTCTTGAAAACTTGCAAGCCTTGTTTAACAACTTGCAAGCGCATGCAATGAAGCATCAACATTTGCAGGAAAAACAAATCTTGACATTGAATTACCTTCACTGTCACTATCATCGAGGTCATCACCCATGTCACCATCAAAGCCTCCCATACCACCAAATTTCTGCACGACATAGCAAAACAAACTTTTCAGGAACATACTGACTACAGTTTCAAGAGACCATAAAAGGTTTCACTTATGTCCACAATCTCATACCGAGAAATCCATCCCTCCTAAGTCCATGCCATTTCCTGTTGATACCATACGTGTCAGTAATAATATACAAGCACAGAGATCTGCAAATCTTTGGAATGAGAAAAGGGAGAAAGCACGAACCAACTTCTTCATCATCATCTTCATCCACCCACTTGTCCCAATCCACCTTTAGGTAGTGAGGCACCTTACCATCACCTCGCAATAATTTCTTCCACCATCCCTTTTCCACTTTCTCTACAACACAAAAGATGCTCCGAACACCAGTACTTATCTTGCTCTCCTGAAACAACCAGAATCAAATGAAAAGAAAGCAACATGAAACAAGATAAATTAATTTTTTATCATTACCAAGTCATATATACCTCCACATTAACTTTATCATGAAGATCCAACTTCAATTCATAGGGGTTGTTGCCTACTCCAGCAGTTGCAGAGAAATTCAAAACTCCATCAGGTTCAAGGTTGACCTTTGCATTCTTTGCATCAGGTAATAAAACTGTGATATAAAGCTTGTCTACCCTCTGTGCCCACTTCACCTCAGGGTGGCGACTACAGAATTCCAAGGTTCGAAAAGGATTAATTGCACCTCAACGATAACTAATACCAGAAACAAGCACAACGAGTCACAGATCAGTCTGGACATCTTAATACTTCATGACCAGCAGAGTAATACAGAGAAGAACCTTAGCAACTTCTTGAGCTTGGTAATAGCATTTTATTTATTTCATAAACAAAATTTAGATGATTCTATGGTTAAAAAGGAGCAAGATTTCTGCCACTATGATAAGGAAAGAACAACTCCATATGGAATCTACTGGAGCATCCTGAAAGAAGACCGTCCTTCATATGAAACCACAATATTAGCCCTTTTACTGTTGTCGACTATAAAAGTATGTTAACATGGTATACCATCAGAATTTTACATTATGTACCAAGAATCTAGCGACTAAGAAAGAGATTACTGTATTGAAGCACACGAAACTGTTAGAATTTCCACAGTATGAAAGCTTATGTGGTTTGAGCAAACCCTCCAGTCCAGATTCTCTGAATGTTAATGCCCTGCTTTTCTGAGTACAAATTCCTGAAAACACAAATATGTTCTTTTCTTCTCCTTTGATTTATTACATAGAACAACTTTTCTTAGGAGGTTTATACTTAAATCAACCAGCTTAAAATCTTGGGCTAAGACCTTGACTGGCCTGTATGGGCTTTGGCTGATGCACAGATATGATGCTCACAGGAATCAAACCTCCAGATTCCATATGACCAGTCACTATGCCAACAATGCCCATTGGGGTCAAAGAAAGTATAGAACTTCCAAAAAAGGCAGAAAATGTTCCCAACGTAAAACATTTTGGAAATGTAGCCAGGAATCTGTATGAAGTAAATCTGTGTGTTCAAGGATCTAATGCGGTTGAGACAATGAATGGAGAAACAAATTGATGCCTGTCATCTCTGCTAGGATTCAGTAAACTATGACACTGAATTTTGGATGCAACAGAAAAGGGTGATTATATTTGAAAGCATTCCCTAGACGAGCAACTTTCCTAAAAAAGGGATACCGTCTTGCATAACCAATGATGATCGAAGATGCTGGCTAACCACCATTAATACACAGAACCACAACATCAACTACAATCTTGTGTATGTGGAAGTCAAAATGATGTGGACTATTAAACAAATGATCCCTCAAAAAGACTTGACTCAAAGCCATATCAATAATTACTTTAATAAATCAAAAGAGGAACTGACAACCGTTGTACATGCTCCAAAATAAACGTCTGGCATATTGTATAGCTAACAATAACTAAAGTTATCAAAAACAGCACGTGGTGATCCAGAAGTTGTTGCCCATAAACGAGTGTTGTTTGTATCATATCATATAGTGTATCATTTTTCTTCATGACACTTGTGTATCGTATCGTATTGTAACATATCATAAAATTTTAATTAAGAAAATAGTTTAAAATCAAGAAAAATAAATAAATAACAAAAAATTCTTAAATGCTTATAATGAATCAAAATAAGTAAGGATAAATTTGAAAATTGTATCAAAACAGTAGTACATGACTTATTTAAATTATTTAATAAGGTATGACCTATCAAGCACCTACATTGACACATGACAACTTCCTGGTTTGAGAATGTGTTTCCTAATAACTCCTACCCTTGGAATTCTAACCAGGCAATAACTCTTATCCTTGAAATTCTAAGGATTAATAAATATATGCTTGATACTCTAACAGTTAATAACTCCTATCATTGAAACTCTATAAATAATAACTAATACATCAATAAATTTATGTTTGAGACTCTAAAACGTAATAACTCCTACTCTTGAAATTTTAAGGGTTAATAAATATATGCTTGAGACTCTAACAGTTAATAACTCCTAACATTGAAACTCTATAAATAATAACTAATACCATTAATAAATTTATACTTGAGACTGTAATAGGTAATAACTCCTACCCTTGGAATTGTAATTGTTAATAAATTTGTGTTTCGAACTCTAACAATTAATAACTCCTATCATTGGAACTCTATAAATAATAACTAAGGGTGTATCGCATATATCATACAATACATGCGACATGCACCCGTATCCTACGATATGACACGTATCACATAATATGGACCGATAATTTTACACTATGTGATTATTACTTATATCATATCCGGGTTTCTCACAATATAATATAATATGCTCCATATCGTACGATAAAGAGTGATACGGGTAACACTGCCATAGACCATAATCAGGGATTGAGTTTCTTTGGGGTTACATCACAATTAAGAAACTAGAAGGGAGAGAAGCCTCAAGCAGATCTTAGTGCACCACTTCTAGCATGCCACCCAATATGGGTACACTTCTAGCTCCAACCCGAATATGGTGCAAGCTATATTAATAAGTATTAAAGATTAAAAGAAGTAAAATAAAGTAGCAATATGAACAAAGAGTGGGAAACAGTTGTAGAATTTAGAAAGCTGCAAATCCATTCACACATTCCAATATTTGCCATCAAATAATTGCCTATTCAATGTTGTAATATGAACTTTTTTCCACATTGCATAAACATTTTAATTTTCTTAATGAAAAAGGTAAAGAACTTTTCAATAAATTTTCTTAGGTATAAAATATTCTAAAGTTCTAGAGTAGTTAACGGAACCATGAGCAAAGTCCAAAATGCACCCAAACAAGAAACACCAAAGGAACACTAATTGATATTTTTGTTTCTAAATAAACAAAACCCTTCAAATCAGGGATACATGTTTCTAAGTTAAAACTAGTGTTATATGTATCGTGGGAAAAAGTGATTGAATAAGAAGATCCTATCACACAAGGACAATGTATCGTGCGATATGGAATAATGGAAAAAGGCAATAGGATAAGATGACTGTATCGCACAAGGGCAAAGTATTCACTTGTATCGTGATACAGTTTTTCTGCGGTTTTCTATTTTCTACTCGAATGTTACATGGCTGCAAGCATTTTTGGCTAGTGAGAAGCTTCTCTGGCAGTCCAACGGCACCACCATGATACCACCACTCCGGCCACGATAGTCCAACACTGATATGTTTCCTTGTGGTAGATTATTGTTGTTTTCTATATTTTTTCAATCTACTTGTGTTATCTGTCTTTTTCTTTTTTAATGACACTTTATGAAGTGGATAGATATGTTTTTGATGAATATGTGACAATCTATGAAGTGGGTAGATATGTTTTTGATGAATATGTGACAATCTATGAAGTGAGTGAATGTCTTTGGGTGTTTTGGTGGTTTATGAAGTGGTGATTTATAAAGTGAGTAGATTTGTAGTTATTTATGAAGTGATTTTATTTTTTATGTCATTGTTATTTGTTTTTATTTTCAAGTTTATTAAGATTCAAGAACATAAATTGAGATGTCAGAAAGAGGTTCTCATTCTCAATATGCGTCAAAGTCTGATCTGATGACTTGGCTCTTGAGAAGAATCATTGGATCTTTATTCTCGTGGTCTCCCACTTTTATTTCTTGGTGTTTAGTGTCTTTTTGTTAAATGTGTTTAGTATAGGGGTATATTAAAAGGCCCCATCATAAATACCATGTCTTTCTTTTAGGGTTTTAGTGTAGCATGTCATTAAGGAGAGAGTAGCATGTCATTAAGGAGAGAGGGAGGCGTGTGCCCCATGTATGATCTCTTATAAAGAGAATATCAAGTGTTGCATCTGTAAATGGTTTCTAGTCAATAAACTATATTATTTCAAATTTTCAACACAATATAAGAGCACGAAACACAGAAAACGGAAGCTTCGATGGTGGTCTTGGTTATGGAATTGCATTAGGCAGAGTTCTAGTATTATATTGTGGCAAGGATCAATGGAAGATTGTGGCAAGGATCAGACACACCAACAACGACCAGAAGCAGATGTATTGCGGCAAAGCTCAGTCGAGGATTCTGCAGTGGCCAATAGAGTATCATATTTACACATTCAGTAGATCTCACATTCGTTTGTTAGTATTTCCTAAAGCAAACACACCACTGTTTCTAATGTCTAGATTTTGTTTGAACGTTGTTTGCACTGCTTCTGTAACTGCAACAGATTTTGTATAGAGTGTGGTCAATTTAATTTTTTACTTGATTACAATACAATGTTGTTTGACATGTATCGTATCATGTATCGTTTTGCTCTACGATATGGGCGTATTGTATCGTATCGTACTTTAATATTAAAAAAATATTAAAAAATCAGAGAAAATTAGTAAAAATCCAAAAAAAATCAGAAAAAATAAGAAAAATCTGGTAATTGCAAAGAATTCATATAATGCAAAGTTTAGTACATATTGATCATTTACTATTAAACAATTGAAAAAAATTTACATATTTTGAAGCAAAAAATGAAGTACATTTACATATTGTAAATTTGTAATCAAGATCATTAACTAAATAATCTTCTTCTCTTTGATCTTCTCTTTGACGAAGATTCAAAGTTTCTCACCACCTACTTCAAAATCAAAATCTTCATCTCCTTGATGATGTTGTTGCATTCCTTTCAAATTAATCCATGCAATGTCTTCTTCGGATTGGAGTGGATTTTCTTCATTATCTTCCATAATTCACTCATCTAATATATCAAAATTAACAAATTGTTATCTTTGTACATGTAGTTGGCACATTTGCTAATTTTCATATGTGAGCAAAACGATGAGCTCCATTTTTTTGATTATTGAGTCTATGACACCCTAGTGATGTGATATTACTTGATGATATACTCTTTTTCTCTTAGTGGAGACTAGCTTTTTAACTAATGCTTGAAGTGGTTTGAAACCGAAGGATGATAGATGGATGTTGTGGGTTAAAATCAGGTCATCTTATTACTTTTGATCTCACTTTACAGACTGAGTTAAGCCTCACACACACTGATCATGTTCAACTCAATGGAAGTGATGTAAGGTGAACCCTAAAATAGTGAAGTTGTGAAATGCCCACTCAATGAACTTAGACAACCAAATTGTTCTTCATTGTTTGCGATTTCATGAAATTAGAAACTGGTAATAGAAATATACTTAAAAATTGACAACAAAAAGAGAAATGATTTTGTCATAATTTTTATTTGTTCATAAATTATTCTTATTTAATAAATTTCTTGTAAACTAACCCAAATTTACATGTTATATACACAGCTTGCAATCCCAAACAAGCATACCGTACGATATGGGCGATATGGGTCGTATCGTGGCTTCCAATGATATGATACGGTGCGATACGGATAACACTGCTACAATATCCCTCTATGTTCGAAAATCAAGATAGGGGTATGGTTAACAAAGGTAAAGGTGTCGAGTCATCCTACCAATTCTATGAAGAATTGGCATGCGAAAACATCGATATTTTTCATATTATAAATATTAAATTGGATGGAAAAAAAATTTTAATGGGCTCGATATATTGAATTAGCGATTATCATATGAGGAAGATGGAATTATCTTCCTAGACAACAACAATGCCCTGATGAGCGTGGTCCTATTTATCCAAATGGGAAAAGGAAGATGCATTGATCTCTTCTTGGTTGTTGCAATCTATGGCCCCCTCAATCAGCATAACATTTATATACCTAAATTCAGCCTGTGATATTTGGAGAGCAGTATCTGAAGCTTATTCTCGAAGAAAAAATGTTGTCAAAGAATATAAAACCTTAAAGAAAATACGAAAGTATAGACAAGGTACCTTAACCATTATTGAATATTATGCATATCTTCATGGCCTCTGGGATGAGTTATAATTTTATGCTAATATCAAATGTTCAGCATGTTCTAAGGATAGAAAAAAAGAATATGAAAAACGAAAGGTTTTTTATTTACTATGGGGAGTTACTCCAGAGTATGAATTTGTTAAAGTTAACATTATGAAAGAAAAGAACTACCTTCTCTTAGAACTATGTATTCCCTACTTTTTAGAGAAGAAGATAGAAGGAAACTCGAAAAGGAGATCAATCTAGATGCGGAGAAAAATGCTTTTCTTAAAAAAAATCAGTTTCAGTCTAACCATGGGAGAGGACATAATGCTTGAGGTAGAGGTCGTGGTGAAAAGTTGAAACGTTTACATTGTGGCAAGAATCATCACACAAATGATCAATGTTTGAACTTAATTGATAAGCCGATTTTATTAAAAATAAAGGGAGTTATGCTCATGTACTAGAAAATCTCTCAAACAATACAGAGACTATTACTGAAGTGATGAATAGAAGGTCGAGAGTCAAGATTCAGTGATCATGCTTCCACATCCACATCTCATGCTACAATGGCTCAGAGTTCATCCATGGCACAGGGTAAACCTCTTTCTACATATCAAAATATGGGTAGTACACTTTGGTACAACCGATCATATGATAAGAGACAAAACGTATTTCTCAAATTATCGACTCCTTCGTAATAAGGAGCCAATAAGATTAACAAATGAGTCTCAGACATAAATGATAGGAAAGGGAAGTGTGCAAACTTCATTAGCCCATTACCTTATGTATTTCATGTTCTGAGCTTTCCTATAAACTTGTTATTTGTCACTTCTTTAACAAAGAGTCTTAATTGATCAGTCACTTTCTCTCCTTCTGGTTGTGTTTTTCAGGATACGAAGACGAAAAAGGTCTTTGGTCATAGTAGCTTGAGAAGAAGGCTATTTACTAGATGATTGCTCGACTCCTATTACTTCTTTAGCTATGACTACAAGTGGAGCAGAAATCTGATTATAGCATGAATGTTTAGGCCGTGTAATTCTCATTATTTCTCTTGAGTCAAATAATATACCCGTAGAATGTGATGTCTGTCAACAAGTAAAACATTCCTATCATGGTAGTGAATCTAGAATGTCACAATCTTTTGAATTGATTCATTCTGATGTTTGGGGTCCTAGTCCAGTCAATTCTCTTAGCGGTCATACTTTTGAATTGATTCATTTTGATGTTTGGGGTCCGAGTCCAATCAATTCTCTTAGCAGTCATAAGTACTTTGTACATTGTTTCCTCTCTAGACAATTGTACTTGATTTATAATAGTATATTTAATAAAATCAAAGACTGAAATTTCAACTATCTTTCTAATTGTTCATAAATTCATTCTAACCCAGTTTCATTCTTAAGTAAAAATTATTCTTTCTAATAATGGAGGAGAGTATATTTCGGGTCAATTTCAAGACCATTTTTGTACCATGGGATCATCCATCAAACAACTTATATAAATACTCCTCAACAAAATGAGATAGCTAAAATGAAAAATAGACATATCCTGAAAGGTAGCCCGTATCTTGCTTATTGGGTGTAATGCTCCTAAGTTTTATTGGGGTGAAGCAGTTCTAACCTCAGTTTATTTAATCAACAGAGTGCCAAGTTCTGAATCTCCATGAAAATTTCTTACACTTCACTCAAATTGTTTCATGTTAACCCCTGTATCTTTAGTTGTATATGTTATGTTCACATTCACTCTCATGTCAAAGATAAATTGATCCTAGAGCTACCAAGTATATATTCGTTGGACATTCCAATTCTCAAAAAGAGTATATATGTTATTATCTAATTCGTAAGAAAACTTATGTATGTTTGGATGTCACTTTCTTTGAGTCTCCTCTTTATTATTCTTCCAAGGAAGAGATGCGGATTCAATAAGTACACCTGTGAATGTTCTCCGAATAAACCCCAATGAAGTAGAATCAGATTGTCATCAGGACGAACTTAAGGATGCTCCTAAAGAAATCAAGGTGTACAAACGTGGAAAAAGGAACGTGATAATGCCCCAAGATCAAGTTAGCATGATCAAAGATTTCTCCCCCACTTCAGATTCGTTGGCTACTACAAAGTCAGACCCTACTTTAGCTATTGCTCTTCAAAAAGGTAAAAGAATGTATACTCTTTATCCCATCTCTTTGTATGTTTAACCCTACTTTAGCTATTGCTCTTTAAAAAGGTAAAAAAATGTATACTCTTTATTCCATCTCTTTGTATGTTTAAAAATGTTGAAGAAGCAAATCACAGCCATCAGTATAGAAACGTTGCAAGTAGAGTTGGATGCCCTAACAAAGAATAATACTTGAACCATTGTTGATTTACCTCTTGATAGGAAAGATGTGGATTATAAATGAGTTTACACTATCAAATTCAAAGCCAATGGGAGCCTCGAATGATGCAAAACAAGGCTTGTACCTAAAGGCTATAGTCAATTATATGGAATTGACTATAATATAACATTTGTTCCAATGGCAAAACTTACCTCCATTAGAGTTATTTTAATACCAAAGAGCAACTGAACGAAAAGGTATTTAAACTACATAAAGCTATTTATGGACTCAAGCAATCTCCTAGAATCGTTTGAAAAATTTAATGAAGGCATCAATAATTTGGGATACCATAGAAGTGTAAATTTTCATACAATTGTTATAAGAGACGATCTGAAAGAAATTACCAACGTCAAGAGTCAGTTAAAAGACTTGGGCAAACTACATAAAAAGTATGGGGATGTGGGTAGGTATCAAAGATTGGTTGAAAATTTAATTTACCTAACTATTACTCGTTCTGACATTGTTTATACTATTAGTTTGGTTAGCCAACTCATGCATGTACCAACAAAAACACATATAGATGTCGTATATAGTATATTATGGTATCAAAAGAATACTCCTAGGTTTAGTCTTCTTTATACTAATTTTGAGCATCTTAATATTAAAGTGTATACATATGCATAGTGGGTTGGATCTCTTTATAAGAGAAAACCTACTATTAAGTACATTCATTAATTGGGAAAATTATTGTTTCATAAAAAAGTAAGAAACAATTTGTTATAGCCCGGTCTAGTGCAGACGCTGACTATAGGACAATTGCTCATGAGATGTGTGAAGGATTGTGGTTAATGTCTTTGTTGCATGAATTGGGAATTACAACAATGTTAGCTATTCCATTATATTGTGACAACAAAGCAGCTATTCAAATTGGTTCAAATACAATTTCTCATGAAAGAGAGAAACATATTAAGATTGGCGATCACTTCATACGAGAAAAGATATGAAATCAATTATTCAAATTTGAGTATGTTAAGTATGTAGATCAAAATATAGATTTCCTCACAAAAGTTGTTAATAGAAAGAGCCTGGTAACATTTTTAAGCAAGTTGGGTGGTGTGAATATCTTTCTCCCAACTTGAGGGGGAATGTTGAGAAGAATCATTGGATTTTCAATCTCGTGGTCTCTCACTTTGATTTTTTTGTTGTTTAGTGTCTCTTTGTTAAATGTGTTTAGTACAGGGGTATATTGGTCTTCCAAGTTAAAAGACCCTATTATAAATAATGTATCTTTCTTTTAGGTTTTTAGTGCAGCGTGTGATTAAGGAGAGAGGGAAGCGTGTGCACCCATGTGTAATCTCCTATCAAGAGAATATCAAGTGTTGCCTATGTAAATGGTTTCTAGTCAATAAACTATATTATTTCAATATTGACATGGTAATGGTATACTTTAATTGAAGATAAGATACTGAAAATATGTTAGAAAGTCATGAGTGATGAAATTTTTCGATTGAAATATCATTTAAAATGACCTAAGAAAGACGTTACTCTTTCTATAGGCAAAATTAGTAAAGTGTGAGAAGTTATTAAATGACAATGTTTGCAGGACATTGGTATACAAAGGTTACTCCTTTATAGGCAAATTAGGAAAGTGTGAGAAGTTATTAAATGACAATGTTTCTAAATGATTAAGAGTATGGTTCATTGACAATGTTTCCAAATGATATAATTCAATTCAATATAGTATAATGAAAATAACTTGCAACTTTTGTTAGAAAGCCATAAGTGGTGGAGTTTCTCGATTGAAATATCACTTAAAAGGACCTAGGAAGGAGGTTGCTCCTTCTATAGGTAAAATTTGAAAAGTGTGAGAAGTTATTAAATGACAATGTTTCCAAATGATATAATTCAATTCAATATAATATAATGAAAATAACTTGCAACTTTTGTTAGAAAGCCATAAGTGGTGGAGTTTCTCGATTGAAATATCACTTAAAAGGACCTAGGAAGGAGGTTGCTCCTTCTATAGGTAAAATTTGAAAAGTGTGAGAAGTTATTAAATGACAATGTTTGCAAATGATTAATAGTACGAATGAAAAAAAGACAAGAAAGAGAAGATATATGGATGTTTGAGAAAGTGTTAAAAGATGTTCATGATTACGATAGTATCATTTCTCATGCCACGACAAAGATTGGTAATAATAGTTCTAGATCGTCCAAGAGGCCAGGGTTCTAGAAGAGGAAGAGGTAGAGGAAAATCTTCTCAAACTACACCTTTTAGTATCCAATTACTTTTCCTCCCACTATTACACTCGATTCTCAGTATGAAATTTAAACTACTATGTTTTTTGAAAAATTACATATGCAGACATACCTTGCAATAAAGAGATGGTTTTATGATACCTACCTTTCATTTATTGAGTTGGATTCATTTTATTTTCAAGTAATAGCAAATGTTATTGCTAATATTGAGTCATAATATAAAACGTCCTATTATAATAAGTTGAGAGGGAAATTATTACATAAGATGATTGAGGTACAACCGTACAAGAGTATTCTTCGACTTTGAGGAAGTAACGAAAGGAGAAAAAGTGTACTATTATGACAGTACAAATAGGAGAGGAAGAAATTTATTAAACTTTTTCGAATAAAATTATTAAACTTTTTCATCCATTATCCTGAAGAATTTATGTTTTTGCAATTGTTTAACGTGTTAGAGGCATGTTATATTATAAAGGTTTTAAAGTAAGAATTTGATAAGGTGATATTGGAGGTTGGGCATGAAAATATAGTTAAATTAATTACAGATAATACAACTAATTATAAAGCAATTGTAAAAGAATTAGATGAGAGTTGTGAGACTTTTTATTGTATACCATGTTCAGCCTATTGCAATGTTATTCATAATGCCCCATATCATACGATAAGGGTGATACATCCTATTTTTATAAAAAAAAGTTCCTTGTTTGAAATAAACATGAATTGACCTGATCCTCTTTCTTTTTTTGAGAGACATCTTATCTTAAAGATTGACCTCCCAAAAATAAGGACCATATAAATAAACAATTTCTAAAGTTCTCAAGAACAAAAAAGCAATTTACTTCAATAATTTATCAATTATGATCACGTGCAGTCAATGTTGTCTAACGCGTATTGTATCATGTATCATTGAGCTCCACGATACGAGTGTATCATAGCATAGCGTAGCGTATCGTACTTTAATATTAAAAAAATAGAAAAATTATTTAAAAAAAAAGTAAAAGAAAAAAAAAAGAAAAAATCTAATAATTGCTTTGAATTCATATAATGCAAAATTTAGTACATATTTAGCATTCAACGTTGAATAATTGCATCCAAATTTACATATTTTGAAGCAAAAAAATGAAATACATTTACATTTTACATATTTTAATTAGGATCATCAACTAAATAATTTTCATCTTCTCCTTGCTGAAGATCCTCATCATCATCACCACCTTCTGCTTGAAAATCAAAATCTTCATCTCCTATAGTGAATATAATGTTGTTGCGCTCCTTCCAAATTAATCCATGCAATGTCTTCTTCAGTTAGGAGGGCATTTTCTTCACTATCTTCTATAATCCAATCTTTTAATATATCAAAATTATCAAAACTTATTGGATCAAATTGGCTTTCTTCTCTATTTACTTTTTTCAATTACCTAGAAGAAAGAAAGATAAGCAATTAGTAAATAATATTAACAATTGAAGTCAAACAATATATTGAATTGAATCTTTAAGTACTAAATAATACAAGATTACCTTTCGCGAAGCCGCATGTTACAACGAATAAAAACTAAGTCATTCAGCCGTTTATGTTTCAACCCGTTGCGCTTTTTGTATGAATGTGTTCAAAGACACTCCAATTCCTTTTACAACCTGTTGCGCTATAGGTTTGGCTCAAAACTCTGACAGCAAAATCCATAAGGTTTGGGCAATCACTTCCAAACCTATTCCACCAAACATATGTAGAAAAAGGCAAACATTAGGGACATCACATAATCCATAATAATATAATACTTGTTTATTTAAGAAACTTAAATACGAAGATAAAAATTTACCTAAACGCATAGTAGTGCGGTTGCGAATTGCTACAAGCAAACCCATCAAGTGAAGAGCATTATCATAGATCTCCATCTCTCGATTTATAGCATCTATTGTACTCTCATTAGGGATTAAACTGTCAATACAATCAATGATGCATCAATTAACCACACCATCCCTTTTGAAGCTTGCTAAGTACCTGAATGATGGGTTTAGATAATATGTTGCTGCATGAATAGGCTAATGCAATTGTTTGTTCCATCTATTATCTATAATTTTCCACACGGGCACATCCATCTCACCAATATCTTCAAGGATGAGATCTAAACAATGGGTTGCGCATGATGTCCAATAGAAAGTCCCATAAGTATTTGCTAACTCCTTCCCAACTGCTTTGTAGTTAGTTGTATTATCTGTAATCAATTGGACTACATTCTCTAGCCCCAACCTCGCATATCACCTTATCAAACTCTTGTCGTAGGATCTCTGCAGTGTGTCTCTCCTCTGACATGTCTAGAGATCTCAAAAACATAAGTCTTTTAGGACAGTAAAGAAGAAAGTTTAGCAAGGTCCTTTCTCGCCTATTTGTCCATCCGTCTGCCATGATAGTGCATCATGTCTCCTTCCACGACTCTCTCAAAGTCCAACAATATTCTTGCACTTTAAAGACAGTCTTATCTAAATCTTTCCTCTCAATTTCTGATAAAAGGACATCTTGTATCCTGAACCAATATTAGCAATTGCATCTGTCATTGCTTGAAAATGAAAACTATTTGCTACATTAAATGGAATGCATGCATTATAAAACCATCTGCCCACTGCAAGGTCTGCCTGATCATGCAGTTGTTCTGAAGCCATAGCAGCACGAATTCTAGGTTGAACACCAGGTATAGTGGTAGGAGGAAAAAATGAATGTATGCTAGAAGCAGCTTTTCCTCTACTCCTTCCCGAGCTTTCTCTTCTACCACTTCCAAAATCTTCAGCAACCCTCTTTCCCCTGTTTGGTGGTCGTGAACTGCTACTATCAATCTCTGTTCTGACATCTTAAGGAATACCATCAGTGAATCCAATTGCATCATCATCTTCCTCAAACTGCCCTAAATCATCCTTTTATCGTCTCCTCTCTTGTATACTCTTAATCATCTAAAGACATTGTCATTTAATGTCTTTTGGTACAAGGAGCAACTTATTTTCTAGTCCCTGCTAGATAGTGCTTCAATCATGAAATTCCACCACTAACCACCTTCTCACAAAACATACATCTGATCTTTAATCTTGAACCATCAACCGGTATACCCCACTGCCATGCCGGATCATCAAACCGAGAATGCGAGTCTCTAACACCCCTTCCTGCCATCTAAATTGACCATTTTAATTCAATCAAAAACCTGAAAATAAAAGCACTTCGTAAACCTCCAATCTTCAAATAACACTCAAATAAAATGTCTCTCACTTCAAGAATGCAATAAAAATCATATCCACACACTTAATAACTTCATATTTTGTCATTTAAAAAAAATATATACAAATAACACAAAAAAATAACAAATACAAAGAAAAAAATGAAGAAAAACACTAAAAATATACCAGAATCCGAGTTAGGAGGCTTCCACAGAGACTGTAGAGCACATTTTTGGACTCTTGAACCCCAAGGAGGAGGAGAACCACGAAAGGGAAGTGTGAGGAGCTCCAAAAAAAATAACAAAAATCTGCAAAAATGCGGGTTTCTGTTTGGCCAGGGACCCGGCGTATCGCCCATATCGTACGATACAGGCGATACGACACGATAACTTCATTTTTACGATACAGTGCCCTGTATCATATCGTGGTGGCCCACTGCGATACAGATAACACTACATGCAGCATCGGTAACTTACCAATTATGACCACGTCCAGTATTAGTAGGTTGCACAATATAACTATCTTACCTTAAAAGGTGACCTCTCAAGAATAACAATAAGAACCATAAAAATAAACAGATTTCAAAGTTTTTAAAAATGAAACAAGTAATTTAATTCAATAACTTACCAATTATGACCACATCTAGCATTGGTATCACGAATTAAGAAACTAGTTAACTTAAAATAGTTCTTGATTTTTATTGATTTTTTTTATTTTTATTTTTTTTTTTACTAAACATTGTAATGTACTCCTTAAATGTTTTATACGTTGAAAAATGGTAGACTTATTTTGTGTTGTCTAGGTGGAACTAGTGCATGGAGGTTGTGGTCCATCTTCATCATCTGATTGGTATGGAACTTATAACAGTCGAGGGGCCATGGTGGTCTCTCAAGGTGCTCCAAGTACCAAGGTGTATCTCTCCTCGGTTGTTATACTTCTTAATTTGCAATTGTGTGTAAAATATGTGCATACTTTTTGTTTCCCGTTTATGTTGTAACATGATTGTTTGTGATAACAGTTTTAGTTACCGGCTTACCATCATCTGCTTCATGGCAAGATCTTAAGGTGAACTTGTTTTTCATTCACATTGCATTTACTTTCCCTTCATGAAATTCAAAGTTCAAACTTGTTCCTTCAAATGTACGTGATCTCAGTTGGATTTGTTCTTTTTCCTAATTTTAGGATCACATGTGCCACTCTGGTGATGTTCGTGCCACACTCGTGATGTTCGTGCCACACTGGTGATGTTTGTTTATCTGAAGTCTTCTGTGAACGTGGTGGTAATGACTTTAATTTTTCTCATTTACTTTTTGCTTATGTCTTGTGAAACTTAATGTTTATCTATTACAATAATAATATGTTCTTGTGATCTAGCATTTAATTATGATATGCATGTTCTAATCAATGTTATCCGTACAATATGGGATGATACGTATCGTATTGTGGTTACGATACATTAAGGTGTATCGCAACATGTTATGTATCGGTCCTGTGCGATATAACACGATACGGGCAATATAGCCTATTTTTGTAAAAAAAACATTTTTTTATTTGAAATGGATAACTCATCCTTTTCTTTTATTAGAGACATCTTACCTTAAAGAGTGACCTCTCAAGAATAACAATAAGAACCATAAAAATAAGTAGTTTTCAAAATTCTCAACAATGAAAAAAGTAATTTATTTAATAACTTACCAACTATGACCTCATCTAGCATTGATAACTTACAAATTATGACCACGTTCAGCATTAGTAGGTTGCACAACACAACTATCTTACCTTAAAAGGTGATCTATTAAGAATAACAAAGACCATAAAAGTAAGCAGTTTCTAAAGTTCTCAAAAATGAAAAAGACAATTTACTTCAATAACTTATAAATTATGATCATGTCCACCATCGGTAACTTACCAATTATGATCATGTTCACCATTAGTAGGTTACAACACAATTATCTTACTTTAAAGGGTGACCTCTCAAAAATAACACTAAGAACCATAAAAATAAGTTATTTCCAAAATTTTCAAGAGTGAAATAGGCAATTTTCTTCAATAACTTACTAATTATGAGCATATCTAGCATTGATACTACGAATTAGGAAACCAGACTAATTTAAAATAGTTCTTGATTTTTCCAATTTTTTTATTTTTCTTGATTTTTAAAAAATTTACGTTATAATATGATACGGTATGATACAATATACCCGTCTCTAGTGAAAGTTTTGAGAATGGCTAACAACGAGGAAAAGTCATCAATGAGTTATCTTTATAAAGCTATAGATAGGGCTAAAAAGGCTTTCGAGAGCAACTTTTATGATAAAAAAAATGATTGTGTCTATATGAAGAATTATTGATAATAGATGGAATAAACAGTTGTATCAACTTATTCATACACTAACCTACTATCTTAGATACTCTTCAACATTTAAAAAGAATAATGAGGTCCATAGAGGTATCATTGATTGTAGAGATAGTTTTGTCCCTAATAAGTGTAGATAGATGAAGATTTACAATAATTCTCTTTACTTGATGAACTTGCCCGTATGCGTTCGGAACCATACTAATATGCATTCAAGTAAACATATGAATCATTTATCTTTGTATTTAGTTTCAATTAAATGTCTTACATCTTATATTTATAATGGAATAGATCTTTATATTTGTCTTTTTAAATGTATTGTGGAATAGGTATGAAGGTATTACATTCTCAACCAAACTTTAGTCCAACTAGTTATGAAAGAAAAAAGTGCAATATGTAGGAAAATAAGCCGCTTATATGATCTAGTATTCATACGTTACAATATACGGCTATAAGATAATTAATGGTTTAGTTATTAATAAAGTTCAAAAGTAAATATTATAGAGCAATAATTCAACCCATTATGCTTTATCGCAGTGTTGTTCAATGCATATCGTATCGTCTATCGTTTTGGTCCATCGTATCATATTGTATCGCCCCGTATCATTTTTAATACTAAAAAATTGAACAAAATCACAAAAAATCAAGAAAAATCAACCAAATTAAAAACAACTCATATGCATAAGTTGAGTACATATTCATCAATCACCATTCAATTTTCAATGTATAAAGCCTTTACGCAATAAATCTTTAGCAAAATTATAATTTTTATAATTGAAAAAAGAATTACATTTATATATTATAATCATGATCAACTAAATAATCTCATCTTCTCCTCCTTCAAGATCTTCACCACCTTTACCTTCAAAATCTCCCTTTAACGTTGTTGCACTCCTTCCAAATTAATTCATCGAATGTCTTCTTCAGTTAGAAGTGTATTTGCTTCACTATCTTTCATAATCCACTCCTCTAAGATATCAAAATTGTCGAGACTTATTGGATCAAATTGGTTCTCCTCCTTATTTAACTTTGTTAATTGCCGTCAATAAAGATAATTAAATAATATTAATAATTAAATAAAATAAAATATTAAATTGAATACTTAATTAGTAACTAATCCTTTATTACCTTTGTCGGAGTTGCATTTTGCAACGGATGAAAACTAGGTCATTGAAACGCTTATGTTCCAACCTTTTGCACTTTTTTATATGGATATATTCAAAGACACTATACCTTTCACAACCAGTTGCACTAAAGCTAAAGGTTTGACTTAGAACTCTTATTGCAAAATCTCTTGTATTTGGGCAATCACTTTCAAACCTATTCTACCAATCATGTAATAGAAAAAGATAAACAAAGTGTTATCCATCTCTCGATATATAAAGTTGATGTATAAACTAGGTCATTCAGCCGCTTATGTTTCAACATAATAATATATGTCCAGGTAAACTTTAGTGCAACTAGATATATTTAGTTTCATTTTATAGGTTTGTACTCCTAAAGATTGTTTCTGAAATCTCATTCAATTTTTTATTCTTTCTATTTTGAAGCAACTTTAAAAATGAATGTCAATCATATAAAAAATTTATTTTCTTGAAGGCTTGCTTTTGTTTAACAATATATTGTACTGAGAAAAAATTAGTTGCAAATCGAGTAGCGATTGTATGAAGGAGCTCTACATCATTCGTATATCTCTTCATCATACATAATACAAAAGCATGATTATAGATAGATTTTGTGATATCTTGACAACACTCATTTGTTGCTTTCACCTCATCCATCTCTCCAATATCCTTTAGGATGAGATCTAGACAATGGGTTGCACATGGTGTCCAATAAAAACTCCCATAGTATCTGCTAACTTCTTTCCAGTTGTTTTATAGTTAGTTGCATTATCTGTAATTAATTGGATTATATTCTCAAGTCCAACCTCCAATATCACCTAATCAAATTCTTGACTTAGAACCTTTACAATATGTCGTTCCAAATAACATGTTTGAGATCTCAAAAAAAATAAGCCCTTTAGGACAATAGACAAAGAAGTTTAACAAAATCCTTTCTCCTATATGTCCTCCATTCGTCTGCCATGATAGTGCATCCTGTCTCCGTCCATGATTCTCTAAAAAAAAACAATATTCTTGGACTTCAAGGACAGTATTATCTAATAGTTTTCTTCTTTTCCTATCAACTTTTGATAAGATGGCATCTTATACTCTTGACCAATATTAGTAATGGCATTTGTCATTGCTTGAAAATGAAAAGAATTTGTTACATTAAATGGAATGCATGCATCATTAAACTATCTCCTCATTGTAAGGTTTGTCTACTCATGCAATTGCTTCGAAGTCATATCAACACGAATTTCAGCTTAAGCACCAAGTGTAGTACTAAGAGAAAAAAATAATTGTATGCCAGAATAAGATCTTCCTCTAGCCCTTCCTCTTCTACCACTTGTAACCACTTCAAACCCTCTTTTTCTTGGTTGGTGATCGAGACCTACTATTATCAGTCTTTGTCCTAGCATAATAAGGGATGCTATCATCACCACCACCACCAAGTCCAACATCCTCTTCCTCAAACATCCCTGCCACTGGAAATTCCCTCTGCCCCTATCGCACTCCAACTTGGTAGTTTCCAGTTTCCAACGCCTGTCCAAAGTTAAGCCATGGGATTTGATGGCGGACTTAAAAAGCCACCTATAAACTTTACGCCCAATCATTTTGGATAACGCTTGTATCTTTTCTTCCCTCTTCTCAATCATACTTTCAATCATCTATAGACATTGTTATAGCTCATGGCTTATTCGTGCAAAGATCAACCTCTTTCTTAGTCTCTGCTAAGTGATGTTTCAAGTGCAAAATTTCACCACTAATCACCTTCTCACAAAAAACACATTTGATTTTGAATTTGTTTCCCTCAACTTCAGTGCCCCACTTTCATGTCGAATCATCAAACCGAGTTTGGGAATCCCAACACCCCTTCCTACTATCTTAATTTAATACTTCAATCTTAATAAACCTGAAAACAAAAACACTTCATAAATCCCCAATCTTCTTTTCATAAACTACAAAAACACTCAAATAAACTATTATAGAGTATCTCCCACTTCACAAATACAATGAAAAGATATTCACGCACTTCAAATATTGTCATTCAAAAAGAAAAAAATAAATAACATAAGAAAATACCAAATAGAAGGAGAAAAGGCAAAAATAAAGTTATGCCACAACCACCATATCGTCGGTATTGTCACTGTTGGAATGATCGTGGCATTGGAGACTCTTTAAAATCGTTGAGATGCCTCACCCAAGTTGGAAGTCGCTTTAGAGCAACCGAAAGACACGAACGAAAGCCAGAAACCCCGCAGAAACGTGGGGTTATGTTCAACCGATAAACCTTTATAAAAGGTTCAGGCAATGTTGTCTGACGCGTATCGTATCGAGTATCGTTGAGCTCCACGATACAGGCGATATGCCCAATTTTTTTTTCAAAAAAAAAAATAAATTTTTTTTTTAAGGTTTCTGGCCTCTCTTCACTTCTCTCTAAGGCATCCTTCGATTGCTTTAAAAATCTAATGAAAAATCTTCATGAAAAGTAATAATATTTTATTGATCGATAGTCTTTTGATGTGATGCAAGACCCATGGGTCAATTTCGTTATCACCTTAAACTAACTCGGGCCTTGCCAGTCCATTCCAAACATCAGACAGTGATGAAGCAACCTGTGTGGTTTGATGAAAAACTTATATTCAAACCTTTTTCTTTATTATGACAATCTGATTCAATGCGGTTGATCAAGAGTAGAATTCCTAAGAGTTTATAGTGTAGACATTAATATAATAATATTATCTTTCATAAATTTTTACAAATTTTAAAATTACACGTATACTATTCAAGAAACAATAATTGAAAATAAGCCAAAATATCAGAAATGATCTTATATATATATATATATATATATATATATATATATATATATATATATATATATATATATATATATATATATATATAAGTTGCTTGGGTTCAGCCTTCTAATGCAACAGCGAGCTTGATTCAGGTCACGAGAAGTGAAGAGAAGCGAAGAGAGGCCAGAAACCTTCAAAAAAAAATTGAAAAAAAAATTAAATTTTTTTTGGGCTTATCGCCCTTATCATACGATACGGAGTAGCGATACAGATAACACTGGGTTCAGGGCATATCACCCTTATCCTACGATACGAGTAATACACCATGTATCTTACGATATATATTGTATCGCACGATCCATAACGATAAGTTTTGTCGTGCGATATAAAATGTTGTATCGTATCATGATTGCATTGTTTCGTATGATACAGTGTGATATGGATATCAGTGTTTTATGATTATAAGTGTTGGGCAATTAATTATCCACATGAAAAAACCATGACAAAAATGAGGATGTTGAGATGGATGAGAGGTCAAACAAGGAAAGATTGTATACGCAATGAGGTTCTTATAAACAAATTGAGAGTGACACCAATAGACGACAAAATGAGGGGAAAAAGTTTAAAGATGGTTTAGACAATAGAAAAATGATCAAAGAAAACACCAATAAAAAGGTACGAGAAGATAGGCTGTGAAGAAGAGGAAGACCACCAAAGTCTTTGAAGGAAATAATAAAAAATGATTTAGCTTATGTTCAGATAAATGTAAGCAGAGCACATGATCAAGCTCTATAGAAACAAAGAATCTATGTAACCAACCCCATCTAGTATCTAGTATGAAAAAAAGGCTTAATTGTTGTTCTTGACATCTTGTTGTTTGTAGTTATTATTCAAGTATTATTCAAGTTTTTATCCTTTAACTTTTAATGTTAATTTTTATTTATTTATCATTCTTGTAGGCAATTAAGAAAGTTATACTCAAGTAGAAGTCTTGACAATTTTGATGTATTAAAGGAGTGAGTCATAGAAGATGATGAACCAAATGCACTCCTTGCTAAAGAAGATGTTTAATTAATTTAGAAAGATTAAAACAATGTCAAAAGAGGAGGATGGTATTGATTGTGATTGTTCTTTTTGAATGATGAAAGTTGTAAATTCAAAAAATATTTGCTACTTCAAAAATATTGTGCCAAGGGATATTCTTTAGAGAACCTTGGAAAAGAGAAGTATCCCACTGACATATATAAATCTTCTAGAAGACATGTACGATGGTGCAAAAACTTGTGTAAGTACAGAGACATGTATGATGGTATAAAAATTGTGTGAAGACTCATAAAAGAATGACAAACTCCTTTGAATGGGTTACATCAGGAATCAACTTTAAGCCTATATTTATTTATATTGGTCATTGATGAGTTAACAAAACATATTCAAGATAAAGTACCTTAGTATATGTTATTTGCATATGACATTGTGTTAGTGGATGAGTCTAAGAAAAAAGTTTATAGGAAATTGGAACTATGAAAAGAAATATTAGAAAGTAAAGGCTTCTGACTTAGTAGAACAAAAACAGAATTTATGGAATGTAAGTTTGATCATTTGGTTACTTAAGAGGATATAGAAATTAAGATCGGCATACATTGCATCCCTCACAAGGAAGGTTTTAAATACCTAGGGTCAGTTTTTCAAAGTGAAGAAAAAATTGATGAAGATGTTGCGCATAGAATTAATGCAGGTTGGTTAAATTGGAGAAGGACATCAAGTATTCTATATGACAAGAAGATACCATTAAAATTCGAAGGTAAATATTATAGTGTAGCCATTAGACATGCTATGTTTTATGGTTCTCAGTATTGGATAGTTAATCATCAACATGTAGCCAAAATGAAGATGTTGAGATGGATGAGTGATCATAAAAGGAAAGATCGTATACATAATGAGGTTATTATAAACAAATTAGGAGTAGCACCAATAGAGAATAAAATGACGGTAAATCGTTTAAGATGTTTTGAACATATAGAAATGAGAAAAAATCATTTAAGATGGTTTGGACATATAAAAAGACGACCAAAGGAAGCTAAAATAAGAAGGTATGAAAAACTAGATTGTGAAAATGTTAAAAAAGAAGAGGAAGACCACAAAAGTGTTAGGAAGAGACAATAAAGAATGATCTTAGCTCATGTTGAGTTAACTGCCAACATGGCACATAATAGGGCTACATGGAAATAAAGAATTCATGTAGTTCACCCCATCTAGTATCGGAAAAGGCTTAGTTATTGTTGTTTGTTCTCACCCCATTTAGTATGAGAAAAGGCTTAGTTATTGTTGTTTGTTCAATGAATCAATGTTTGCCCCAATTTGATTTATAAGAATGGTTTAGAATTTTTTATTTTTTTCAATTTTTTTATTTTTAAAATATTATATAAAAAAATTACGATTCAATATGGCATGAGAAAAAAAAAGATACATGTTCTTATCCACAACAACATGACAAAAAAACATCTTCTTGTTAACCAATTATAAATAGATTGAACAGCACACTACAGGACAAAAAGAAGCATTACCAGAGAAAAAATTCAAAGTTTTAAAACATTTCTATGCACAATAATGCAACTGACAGGACCAACGGAACAAACAACCGTATTGAAAACACATGACAGGTATTGCCGCACTATTTGGCACAAAATTCTGTGTAATGTGCCCAGCCAAGTTCTGGAATCTTCGCACCATTAAAATAAGTTAGATAGCCATGGGGGTCATACAGCTCTGTTAGTGCAGCTGTGTTATATTGCGAGATGTTGACATAGACAAACTTTTTCAATATACAAATGTAGTGGAGACCAAGTTTCAACCCTCAAGGGAATTACATTTCGAGAAGGGATTAAGTGGGGAATGTGTCACGCATTTGGTAGTGAAAGATTAGAACTGTTCACTGTTTTCTACTGCTCCAGAACATCCCCAGCCTAAATATCGGTATTCCCATCTTATCACCCAACAACCAAACCAAATGCCCTCAAACATCACCCACGACTTTAGCGATCAATCTCAAAGCATAAAACATTGCGTTTGTGATTATTATAAAACACCCCGTTTAAGTAGCAATCATACAATCAACAACCAAAGAAAAAGAAATAATCCGCAAAAGCATCCCACAAACTTCAAACTACGGCATGGCATTAACCTTAAGAAATGCACTAAATAGAACTACAATCTAAAACCCGAAACCCTTGTATTCAACCAAGCACAAGGCAGATCTTGATCAACAAAGAGAAGGAAACACGGAGAGAAAATGGACGGAGAGAGATTAAGGGTGGAACTCACCTCATATTCAAGATGAGAAACTTTAGAAACGCGTACCCAAGAACCCTAGAAATTCGCCACGGGCATTCCGTCTCCTTCCCTTTCCCCACCCGAGGGTTTTGTTGGTTTAGAACGAGTTTTCGACTAATTCTGATAACTGGTTTCACTTATCCGTTATTTTGAAGAAGTGCATAAACATTCAGGTTATACCCCACTCACCCTCAAACTAGTCTTTACAGAGAGACATGCTTTGCCTACGGTGAATTTCCTTTAGCCTGATTGTGTTTGTACCGTGTCATTTTGCATTCGTGTCAAAAGCAGGTAAACTTGAACATTTTTGTTGTCCCATTAGATAGGCATAAAAATTGAACTTTTGAGGTCATGGTAACCTAGTTTTGCATTATGTGTGAATTCACCACTATTATTTTTGCATTATGTGTGAATTCACCAATATAGTTTTTTCCAACCGCCATTGAACTTTTTACATAAACTCTTAACTTTATAAATTATACTCATATTCTTAAAAAGCGAAAGAGAATCATAAAGATAATATAAAGAGAGATCGTTTTATGTAAAAAACTATATTTTATTCAAATCATGGAATTCCATTCCATTACAAGAAATCAATATCTTTTTGTGCTTCCCCACTGCCATTACTGCCAGTATCATTAGTAATCAAAGTGAATAGTATCATTAGTAATCAAGAGAACTACAATGGTGGTTGGAAAGGAGGATTTTTAGCCAAAACTTGGGTAGGTGCAACATATTGAATAGGATTTAACCTTGCATGGAGAAAAGGGATAAAAAAATTGGTAAAGTGTACAATGTGCAGGTGGTACAACTACTCACCACCGAAGAGGAGAATACCAATGTCTTGCCTTGGTAAGTGATATAAAGCAAATTCTACAAATCTAATGGGATATTAAAATAGTTCATGTGATATAGGAAGTGAACAGGGTAGTTGTACCTACCGGAGGAAAATACCAGTAGGTTGCATATACTTGAGGCACCCCCGTAGGAATTTTTTGAAATATTTAGAGAGGAATCGAAAGGATTTTGGCTGTATACATTAACTAGAGTATAGAGCTGTAACTAAAAGCTGCGAATAGTATGAAGGACCTCCTGTGAGCACACTTTCGTAACAATAAAGAAAAACACAATCTTCGACTGCTTGTGCTGGCAATGAGATGGAATCCTTGTTTTTCTTGTCAGTTTCTTGTGGGTTTGGTTGATTTTTTTCTAAAGATTAATCTTTAACTTCTTTCCCATGTTACAATGAATATGGCCATTTTCGGCTCGGGTAACGGCTAGACTGGTCATCCAGCCGTTACCTGAGGAAAGGCTAGATAGAGTAACGGATAGCCGTTAGCGGAAAATCCGATAACGGCCATCCATTACAGCTCCTAGACGAGGGCAGCCACAGGTGGATTAAGCCAGACGATTGGGGGAGCGACTGTCTATAAAAAGGCAGCCATATATAGATTTTAGGTTTGGAAAAATATCAGAATACATACAATTGTTTGAGTAAGCCCTTGTGAGGAAACCTCGAGTCATCACCATCACCGATGCGCTCACACAGAGCACCTAAAACCTCCGGCAACCTTCACAAGAAAGATGAGCACCGTCCTTCATTGGTATCAGGGTCTGGTTCCCTGCAAAACTAAAAAGAGAGAGCCTGGTTCCTTGCAAAACAAAAGAGAGGGAACGGGATAGGTTAGAAACAAAAAAAAATAGTAGCAGTCGGAAGTCGGCAGTCGGATAGGGAAGGCGGAAGACGGAAGGAGGAAGACAGAGCATATCTGGAGCAGCCTGAAGCCCAAAGGCAGGCAAGTCGAAAAAAGCAAGTCCGGCAAAAGAAGCCTCAAAGGAAAAAACCAGAGGCAAACCGGCGAAAAGCCCCAAAGGCAAAAACCAAAGGCAAGTCGGCGAAAAGCCCCAAAGGCAAAAACCAGCTGCAAGCCGAAAAAAGCCTGAAGGCAAAACAGAAACGGCAAGCGATGAACGGCCAGTGGCCGACTGGAGTGCTCGAAAGAAGAAGAACCCGCCGACAGCCGACTGTGACGAACGGCCAGCGGTCGACCCTCTCCCTTCCCCCTCTCTCTTTCTCTCTGGAAAAATCCAGAGTTGTAACCCTGTTTTTTTTATTTTCGCTTTTATAGCGATATTAATAAATAAACAAAAAAAAAAACAACGGTTTCAGAAAATCGCGACGGGAAAACCAACGGTTTTCCAAAACCGTCGATGGTTTTCTGAAAACCGCCTCGGGTTTTGAAAGAAAAGGATAAAACTGCCCCCAGTCCTTTTTTATTATTACGCAGTTGCCACGATAAAAAGACAACTTTACCCCTTGGCCGTTTTTGAAAATTACAAAAATACCAGGGCTGTTGATTTTCGATATTATCCAACCCAGTTTGGAAAATTTCATTTCTGCCATTCAGTCAAAAGACAGGTTTACCCCTGTTCCTTTTGAAAAAAAAAAACAAATTCACCTTAAGAGTTAAAATTATGATTTTAACCCCGATTAGTTGCGAATTTTACAAGAATACCAAATAGTAATTTTACGAGTTTGTCCTTGTGATTTTATAAAAATACAAAAAGGGATAAATAGGTAAAAATTATAGATTTACCCTTTGGTATTCGTTTAGGGGTTTGAAGGCAGAAAAACTCTTAGGAAAATTGTTTGTTTTTCAACTTTGCATCAAGTTAACGTATTTCTTGCTTTGTGTTTTTCCTTGTTTCCTTTAGAAAGAGAAAGACCGCTTGATTAATATTTTTGTCAAACAAAAATGAGTTCTACGATATGCGTGTCCGAATTGGCAAAAACAGAAAAACTAAACGGTCTGAACTTCCAGACATGGAAGAGAAGAATCTCGCTAGCTCTAACACTAGAAGGTGTAGAGTATGTGTTAAAGGAAACAGTGTGTCCTCCACCACCAGATGCAAACCAACAACAATTAGAAATGTATAAAACATTTCTAAAAGACGATACCATAACAAGAATAGTAATATTAACTTATATGGAGGATGACCTGATTAGGGTCTTTGAAGATTTTGAGACTACAAAAGAGTTGTTTGACTCATTAACAACTAAGTATGATACAACTGTAAAGTTACATGTGCAGTTGCTAATACAAAAATACAACTCCTTTAGAATGAAAGAAGGAGAAAATGTAGTAGAACATGTAAATCATGTACTGGTAATAGCTAGGGATTTAGCCATAGTAAAATCAGTCATCCCCGAACCAATACAGATATCAATTATACTAAACAGTCTACCTTCATCATGGAATATGGTCACCACTGCCTTAAGATTAAGGCCTGAAATCAACCTTTCGAAATTGCTCCTAAAGCTAACAATTGAGCAAGAACACATTCTCAAAAACAAAAGGAAAAAACATCTCGTAGTCCAGGATGAGTTGGCGTCTAGCTCCAAGTCCAACCAGAAAAAGAAACCAAATAAAAGTTTGACAAGAATATCAAGAAAGGCGGTCAAGTTTTTAAGAAATCGTAGGAAACCGCTTCCCGGATCAAGTGCTTCAACTGTGAAAAGATGGGGCACTACAAGAGGGACTGCCGCAACAAGAAAGGTGGAGGAAACAACCCACAGCGCGAACAAACAGAGAAGTAGGATATAATCTGCGTAATTTCAGAATGCCTATACTTGGACCGACTAGTTACAGGTTGGTGGATAGACTTGGGAGCTACAAGACACATCTCAAAAACCAAGGAAGGGACAATTGATCTAAAGGAATATCAACTCGGAGAACATCGTGTGTACATGGGAAACAATATTTTCTCAAATGTTTTGGGTATTGGATCTTTTAGGATATTTGTATAAGGTAAACCAATTGTATTGACCGATGTGTTAATTGTGTCATCTATAAGGCACAATTTGATCTCGGTCCCTGCCTTAGTAAAGAAAGGTTTTGAAGTTAGGTTTGTACCTAAGAAGGTGACTATGGGAAAACATGGGAGAATCTTATTCTCGGGAGAATTTGATGTAGAACATGGACTATTCAAGTTATCTGATAATGAAAGTCATCAATCTTCTGTTTATATTGAAAGTGTCTTTTCTATTGATGTGAATATGTGGCATAAATGCCTAGAGCATATCAGTCTGGAAAAGTTAAGAAAATTATCCAACTTTGACTTATTACCCAGATTTGAGGAAAAGGCTTTCAATAAATGTGAAGCTTGCATACAAGGAAAAATGAAAAGAAAAGTCTTTTCCAAGGAAACAACAATAGAGATTATTCACACAGATTTATGTAGACCTTTTAGAGTAAAGACACATCGAGGAAATAGTTACTTTATAACCTTTATCGATAATTACTCTATATATATGTATATATATCTTTTAGCACATAAATCAGAGGCACTTGAAGCATTTAAAGAATATAAGCAAGAAGTGAAAAATCAATTGGGGCATACTATCAAAGTCTTGAGGTCAGACAGAGGAGGTGAGTATACCTCAGCAGAATTTTTAGAATTTTGTAAAGACTTTGATATTACTAAACAAAATACAATGCCTAGAACACCTCAACAAAATGGTGTAGCTGAAAGATATAATAGAACCTTGCTAAATATGATAAGGTCTATGATTATTGATGCCTCTCTACCAAGGGTCTTTTGAGGAGAAGCTATAAGTACAACTGTTTACGTGCTCAATAGAGTACCATATAAAGCTGTGTTCACTACACCATATGAGATGTGTTTGGAAGAAAACCTAACCTAGGTCATCTCAGGAGGTGGGGATCAATTGCACATGTCAAGATCCTTGATCTGTCTAGAGATAAACTAGACAGTAGGTCCTTGAGGTGTATATTTATTGGATATCCAAAAGGTTCAAAAGGATATCGATTTTATCATAAGGACCAAGGACTCATTGAAAGCAGAGATGTTGAATTCTCAGAAGATTCTAAGAATAACATCCTGTAAAACAATGAAGAGTGTGTTGATGATTTGGTAGATTTAGACCAATCATCTTTTGAGCCCATAGAAGAACTTCCTAAAACTACCGATACCTTAATTGGACATAAGAGGCCAAGAGCCACTCCATCCTATTTAAAGGATTATCACACTTATCTTTCAAAAGAAGTGTGTAATTCGGTAGATTTAGATGAATTGACTGATAACTTGACTTATCAACAAGCAATGAATTTATGAGAAGCAACAGACTGGGAGAAAGCAATGGATGAGGAAATTGAATCCATTGAGAAAAACCAAGTTTGGGAATTGGATGATTTTTCAAAAGAAAGAAAAGTTATAGGCCGTAAATGGGTTCTGAAAAAGAAATATAAGGTCGATGGTACAATCGATAAGTTTAAAGCGAGGTTGGTTACAAAGTGTTTTTCGTAAAAGGAGAGGATAGACTATGTTGAGACATATTCTCTAGTTGTAAAATTTGCATCCATACGGATAATCCTGGCAATATCTGCATACTATGATTTGAATTTACATTAGTTAGATGTAAAGATAGCCTTTCTAAATGGTGATTTAGAAGAAATCATATACATGCAGCAGCCCGAAGGATTTGTGATTGAAGGCCAAGAAGATAAAGTGTATAGGTTGAAAAAATCCCTATATGGCCTAAAATAGTCACCTCGCCAATGGTATTTGACTTTTCAAAATGCCATTATAGAACTTGGGTTTGTGGCTAACAAACTTGATTACTGTGTTTATGTTTGGAACAGTGGGAGCCACTTTGTCATCTTATCATTATATGTCGATGACATATTGTTGACTGGAAATGACAATGGTTGAACTCCAAGTTCGAAATGAAGGATATGGGAGAAGCATCCTATATCCTGGGTATAAAGATCTCTTGAGATAGAGGATCTAGACTCTTATGCCTGAGTCAAGAGAGATATATAGACTATATCCTCAAGGAGTTTAAAATGGGTGAATGCAAGTCTGCAGATACACCTGTTGCAAAAGGGGTGAAACTAAGTAAGGCTGATTGTCTCGGTGAAGGAGACGATAAGCCTAATGTTCCTTATGCTCAAGCTGTTGGCAGCTTAATATATGCTATGTTGTATACAAGGCCTGATATCAACTTTGTTGTTGGTCTTGTCAGTAGATATCAAAGTAATCCTGGTTGGCAGCATTGGATAGCTGTAAAAAGGATTCTAAGATATCTGAAAGGAACAAAGGACTTGAAACTATGTTTTCAAGCAAATGAACTGGAAGTGGTAGGATACTCAGATGCGACTTTGCTGGGAGCAAAGATGACAGCAAATCAACTTCAGGACAAATATTCTTATTTGGAGGTGTTGTTGTTTCTTGGGCATGTAAGAAACAAGGCTGTGTAGCATTGCATATACAGGAAGCTGAGTATATTGCTTGCTGTATGGCTGCAACAAGTGCTGTATGGTTAAGCCGCTTCATACGTGACTTGAAACTGGAAATAACAGATGAGTCAGTGATTATCTATTGTGATAACAATGCAGCAATTACTCTTATTAAGAGTGGAGCGGATTGCTCAAAAAGCAAGCATATAATGGTAAAATACCACTATGTTCATGATATGGTTATGAGAAAGAAAATATTCATCTCATACATGCCAACGGAAGACATGTTGGCAGACCCCTTAACCAAAGGCATAACGGAAGAACTCTTCTCAAAACATATTGGAAACATGGGTTTGATATATGTTTGAGTTGTTGTATAGGTAAATAACTATACAACGGATGACTTGTTGTGTAGGGAAATAACCACACAACAGGTTCTGATTACAATAGTAATCAGGAATCGACCTAACTAGAAAAAACTCCTGAAAAGTGAGAGGAAAACCAGTATGTCGATACACTTGGCTTGAATGGCCAAGTGAGAGATGTTACAATGAATATGGCCATTCTCGGCTCGAGTAACGGCTGGATCTGAAGAAAGGCTAGATAGAGTAACGGACAGTCGTTAGCGGAAAATCCGGTAACGGCCATCCGTTACAACTCCCAGACGAGGGAAGCCACAGACGATTGGGAGCGACTGCCTATAAAAAGGCAGCCATATACAGATTTCAGGTGTGGAAAAATACCAGAATACATACAATCGTCTGAGTAAGCCCTTGTGAGGAAACCTCGAGTAATCACCATCACCAATGCACTCACACAGAGCACCTAAAACCTCCGGCAACCTTGACAAGAAAGGTGAGCACCGTCCTTCATCCCGCCCTCGCAATTTTTACTGAATATGTAGAACCGAGAGCTTGCTCCCAAAAGCTGATCCAATCACCCATGTAGCTAATACAAGCAAAAACCAGTCGTATCTTGAGAAAGCATGAATCCTATCTTGAGGAAGACTTATATAAAGATGTCAAAAGCATTCATAAAAGAAAGAAAGAGAAAGAAAGAAAGAAAATATGCATGAAGTGCGATAAAAACCTAACCAATGGCTTGACTGCTCGTCAGAACGGAACCAGTTAGCCATCTTTTGTGCTCCTTACATAATTCGCGAGAATTCATCAGACTAAGATGATTAGATTGATTACCGACCAGAACCTCACAAGATATTTGCCACCTACCATATGGCTTTCTAACTCTAGTTCCATTCTTTGTTATACCCATGGTAGTATCGAAGATAAAAACTACACTCTGTACCTTACATAGGTTTAGTAGATATGCTGGTTTTGTAATAATACAGGTGCAACAGCTGAGAATAAGCTGAATCTTTTTCTTTGGACCTTATAGGGTAAGTGGATTCTGCTCATCAATTCCATCCCTCCTCCCATTCTTTTAGGTACAAAGCAAAGTTGACGCCAAAAGAGGCATACATATAGGATAGGCCAATAATGCTTATCAAGGTGACATGCCCATGAGACCTTAGAGCTTCAATATATGTAGATGATCTCGTAGGATGCAAGTAGACATTATTAACCCTCATAAAATTTTGAGTAATCTTGAGCATACTCCATGAAGATGACATTGTTGGTCCAATTCCATGGGAGCTTCCTAGTTTAGCAAGTTTCGTTTTCTTAGCTGGAATCGCTCTCCTAGAGCTGCTTTGGTAATCCAGCTTGTGTTTGTTAATTTCATATTCTGCCCAGCTCAAACAAGCTATTGAGCTGAACACAAACATGAGTTTGAGTTGTAGAATAGTCATAAATAGCATTTATTTGGTTTGTTCAACTCATGGACCAGCCATAGCTTTCAAAAACTTCATTTCTCCATTATCTTGTTTAAATGCTATTGTTTTAGCATGCATGACGAGTGTAGCTATCTGATGCTTCCTGATTATGAGCATCATTTTTAAGCATTTTCTTTTTATAGTCTAGGAGAAGTAGAGCTAGTTTGCAACCACAAATGAGATGCCTTGGTAGGCTTCCTTAAATGGTTTAAAGTATCGGAGCCATACAAACGAAGATCCCATTCATAATACATGTATGGAAACACAACCCAATCATAACCTGTGTTGCAACAAAGCATTGCATGAGAACTCTTTCATCAACATTGTGTCCAAGCAAATATATTCAATACGATACAACAACAACAACAACAACAACAACAACAACAACTAAGCCTTTTCCCATACTAGACGGGGATATTCAATACGATAGAAAGATGTAAATGCCAAGGATATTGATGTGAATTCGAATAATGGAGAATTTGGTCCTTTTGAAAATATTTATTTTAACTAAGAAGGTGGATATTTCAATGTTGTCTTTCTAGCTATGAAAATAATCTTATAATTATGACATTCCCATGGCAACTAGGTCTAGTGGGATCTTTTAGGAAATTGGACAAGTAGATGGTGTTAGACTTGGGCAAATCATTTAGAAATGAATCAGGGTTGTCAGTACAAAATTACAAATCATGCAATTTAGTGAATGTTTCAGACAGCTTAGACTTGATACGTATTGGGTCCTTCCTTGTCTGGGCTCCTCAATGGCCCATTAGTTTGACATATAACAATAAGAAGCCGAAGAGTTTCTGCAAGTAACTCATGTAGAAACACCTCTATAATTACAAGCAATTTCAACATTATTTTGACTGTTAAAACAGTTGATATTTGTTAAGAAAGAGTCAGAATAATTCAAACAACATAACAATTGGAATAAGTTTTATTTTGGCTGTTTTATCTACTTATTCCAATTCCGATTGTTTCTTAAAACCATAATAAAGTTTATTCTGATGGTTTTCGCAGTTAGAATAAATTGCAAAACAACCAAAATGAATAGAACATCCAAAATAGATTATTCGGACTGTTTTGTATATTATTTTGACTATTGGGAACTGTGAGAACAAGTGATCACAATAGTTGGAATGAGTGTTTGATTGAGACCTGTTTATGACTTTTGTTGAAATATTTCTAATACAATCATTATCAATTCCTGAATAGGCATGATATATTAAAACCTTGACAACAGATAATGAATACGACAATAAATATTGTGTTGCTTTGTTTAAATATACATAGAGTGCAAAGATGAAAAGCTTCTAGTACAAAGATCAATAGTTTATATACATCACAAAGAGGAAGACTTTATGTTCATTAATGAGACAATTCTTGAATGGGCATAATACAACAACCTATTCTAAGACACTATTGATTTAACCTATTTTTCACATGATTGGTCTTGAGGGTCCTTATGATTTTATGATTCCTTAAAATTGAAAATCAAAAGAATAAGTAAATAACTAAGTTACAAATAACATAACAAGGAATATGTAAAATATGTTTTCAATGCCTATATTTGTTTTGATGTCAAGCCAAATGTCTGTGTTACAAGTTGAATGAAATCCTCAATGTGATTCTTTATTCTCAACATATTAACAATCATATGTTAAAGTTAATTACTTCAATAATAATATCACTAACAAAAGTTGATAAATATAAAAACTTACCCGATCTTCACTATTATCAAGTCAATTATGAGTAGGAACAAATTGAAGTTCCATGCTGCTCTCGAAACTAGTTCTTCAAGTTCTTGTAGGTACACCAATATCCAAACCTCTCCCATAGCTACTATGATGCTTACCGTGGATATGTTCCATCTCTTTTTTAAAAGAGGTAGTAATAAACAATGAACTTGGTTCATGGTGGATATTTTTATATTCCTAAAACACTTTATTCTATTCAAGAAAAATAGTAAGTTATACAATAAACTATAAAAGCTTGAAACATATATAAAAGAAATTAAAGTTAATACTTATACAAGTCTTGGTAGTCTCTTTATTATAAAAATTTCCAATTTTGTATCTTCGTAGTAGTCCATTTAAGCAATTACTTCATCCATCTCCATATCGAGGTGTGCATCTTCCTGTATTATAAATAAATAGAAAATATTATCATTAATTAGATATAAGTAACTTATCCACAAAAACTTGACATGATTGATTAAAAAAATATCATAACCTTGCCATATTGTAACGATATGCAGCTAAGGATGTCGCTCCCCGATTATGCCTTTGATCTTTCTTCGCACAAGTTACTTTATATTCAAGCTTTATTTTACTTTTGCATCATTCTACCATAGTTGTTTAAGCTTTTCTCATGAAGTATATGAAAAGCCTTCTATAGGACTACATTTTCGAAGATGTGATGTATAACCCCAATTGCAAGCTTACAAATCCAATTTTTATGTGAAATAATCAACATCTATGATGTTCACCTTTGATATTAACACAACTATAAGTCATAGTCATCAATTAAATGTATAACAAAAAATACAAATTAGTGTTTGTCATTGACCAAGTCTCCAAAAAAATTAAAGAAAATTCATTCTTGAACATTTTAAAAGAAGGAAATTGAGATTGTGACTCCTTTTAACCACAAAGCAATGACCCCTTATGCAAGAGAAAATTGTTAGAAAAGTTATTCCTCTTATAATGGAGAAATTTTTACATTTTTTAAATAACATGAGGAACCAACATAATCTTTGTTGATCTTTCACTAGGGGCATGATCTTGTAAAAACTAATTCTCCATATCCCATCGATCATTATGCTTTAGAAAGAACAATACCAGAGTGACCTCGTATGAAACTCCTAAAGGCTCTATTAATGTTGAGGTGACTAGTTACTTGGATAACCGTTATGAAGACCTAGAAGCAACATTAAGAAAAGGGTATAAGTGACCCCTAAGATAACCTTGAACAAGTCCAAAGAACTCTTAACACTTTATGTATGTGTTAAATGTCAATAAAAGAAAAGAAAACTTTATGTAAGTGTAAAATAGCTGAGGTAAAGAATCCACATTTGTGAAAATTTTCTATTGCAATGGATTCCTACATGAATGAAAGTCTAAAACTGGATTCCTAGGAAACCATGTGAGGAATACATATTTTCTTTTTCAATATTGGTGATGTCGTTCTATGAATCATATTCCTCACTACTTGCAATCGATTTTATTTCTACTTGAGAATCCCTTCTAAAGGGGAAAGCAAGCATTACTTTAATCTTTTAAAAGCAACTCCCACACACAAGCAAGATAGAGATAACTCCACTCTTTCAAAAAGTATAGAGGATCAACATCAAATGTAGGACTAAGCAAGATTCCAAATAGATTAGATTCACCAACATAAATGAAAAACAAACATTTTCCTATTGTTTATCAAAAGCTTCTTGCCTATGCTTTACAAAAATAGCCAAATGTAATAGAAGAAAAAATCAACACAAATGTAAATATAGTTTGCTTGCAAAAAGAAAACATTAACATGGCTCAAAATACTGAAAAACACATAAGATAACCCAAAAAGTTTAACACAACTACAAGTTCTTATCAATTTCGCAAGTGTTAACTGAATTAAGGTAAGATAGTAATAGATACTTGTTTCGGAATTTTATCTTTTGGTAAATAGGGAGTAGGAAAATCTATGACAAAGTTTAATTTCTACATATGCAATGTTTTGGCAAAGTTTAAGTGCTACTTTATACAATTTTTAGCAAATTTTAGTTTCTTTATGCAATGTTTTGGCATAGTTTTCATTGCCATTGAATTCCATATATAGTGTTGAACATATGAAAAATCTCACATGATCTTTACCTCATAGTCCCCATGTTTATTGATGATTGAATTGTTCTAAGATTTCAAAACAACATGAGTGCTTGCAAATACAGAACACATAAACTTCATAGAGATACTTCAAACTTATATACTTTTGATTAAGATGAAGATCTATGGCTTGGATGCAATTGTTTCCAGGAAAAACATTCATTCTAGAATATGGAACTTACTTCTTGAATTTACCCAAAGCATATAGACTAAGCAAACAAGTCCCTCAATCTTTAAATGGAAATGCTCAAGGAGACTAAAAAAAGAGTAACAAAGGTACGCAACACAAATTTATCCTGTTTTATGCAACTTAAATGTTGGTTTGTCAAGCCAAGAGTACGACTACAAAATATTAAAATTCACTTAATGAAAAGTTGATTCAAAGATATTAAAAATAATATACATGAATCAAGGCTTCCCAAACTACCATTGTGGCAAGACATTAAAAAGAACATATATGAAGCAAGGCTTCATAGACTACTACAATTGTGACAAGACATTAAAATAATAGATATGAAGTAAGGCTTTGCAATGCAAACTGAATACTTGATGTTGTGCTAGCCTTCTCCACTGAAGATGTGTTGAGAGCATTTTGCCTTATTGTTAGGGTTTTATCCACAAACAAAGAAACTTAAACAGAGAGAGAGAGAGAGATCAAGCGGTTCTCCTTCATCTGCATCTTCCTCTTCCTCATCCAAGATATGGTAGATCTCTCGTGAATTTGTCATGGCAAGAAAGAGAGAGAGAGAGAACAAGAGAGGTATTTTAAAAGAGAAAAGGAGATATTGATTTGTTCACCTGTAGGAGGTTATAGAGAGAGTCATAGAGAGAAAGAGGGAGAGAAAGAGAAAAAGAGAAAGAGGGGCCGAGGGCATCTACAAATGCATGCAAGAGAAGATTTTGACCGATTGATAAGTTTACACAAGTTGGAATTTTGTACCAACCAATTCCAACTATAATATAGTTTTGTTCCGCATGTCATACTTTATTCCAACTATTATGAACAATCAAGATTATTTCCACCAATAGTCAAATAAGTATTTTCTAGTAGTGAGTATCTATGCACCATAAGCTTGAGTGACATTAGTGAGCAACTCTTTAGGGTTGGTGCAAGTACTTCATGCTTTAATGGCCAATCAAGTAACAAAGTCTGACATACGACAAAACAAAGAACAGATATATGGCTCACCTTAATCAGATTTAGTTATTAGAGTGTTAGAAAAAATTAAACAAGTTATTGATTCACGTTGAGCGAAAGCAAGATCAAATGACTAATTGAATCAATGGTTGTGGGAACAATCACAAACAAGAAAGATCTCTTAGTATCACAACCTAGATTCCATATTTTAGAGAGACCAATCACCAAAACTTATTATTGCTTACTCTAGTGTGCTTTTTGGTATTGGTATCTTTGTACCCTTCTTCTCCAATCTAAACTATTTATAGGTCAATCAAGAATATTCAAATATGTTCCCCATAGAAGTAATTGCTACTTTTCATGAGGATAGCTACTCCCTCCTTTGGGAGTTTGAATTCTGTCCCATGAGAGTAGTTACTCCCTCTCATGGGAGTTTGAATTTTCCCTCCTGCTCCCTCTTATAGGAGTAACTACTCCCTCTCATGGGAGTGAATTTTTCCTCCTGCTCCTTCCTATGGGAGTAACTACTCCCTCTTGTAGCAGTTAGAAATTACTCTCTAGAAAATATGGAGAAGTCCTATATGCATATCACCCCATTATGGATAGATGTAAGCTTATTCAAACTAACTTGCTCCATACATAATGAGATACATGCATGCAACAAATCTAAGGATACATAATCTCTTTATTCTACAATAATTTATACTAGGAGAATAGGCCATACAACCAACATACATTTAGAGCTCAACACCATATATCACTTAGGAATATATAACATCTTGAATTATAGAGAGTACAACACCATGAGTAAGGCAACCTATAGTAAAAATTGACCTCACCCCGCCTCGCCCCCGAAAGCATTGCCAGGTGGGTCATATAACACACTATTAGATCATTCAATCAAATTAGATATCTCTTCATGATCTCATTAATTTTGATACTTTGTACTCACAATTATATCTTGTCACTCACACAAGTTATAATTGATTGGCCGGTGAAAACAAACTAATGTAATACTTGAATGACCTTCCTCTTCTCATGATTTTTTGACATTGGTTTAACTTGCTTTTGTGGGTATGTGCTTCTATACTGAATCACTCATGGCTCTTTGGGCTAGGATTAGATTGATATTTGCTTAGCATACCTTAATTAAGAGCTAAGAAGCCCTAACCATCTCAAGAAGTGTTTTATTTCCTTTCTCTATAATACTGTTTTGTGGTGGAGTATATGGGACACTCAGTTGATGCATTATTTCCCTTTCATCACATGATTCTTTAAACAACAATGATAAGTATTCTCACCCTTGATTGGTTCCTAATGCTTTTATTTTATTTTCTTATCTAATTGATTTTCAACTAAACTCCTATATCTTCTAAAGCAACGTAATACTTCATGTTTATGTGAAATCAAATAGATGTATTGAAATGAGTAAATCCATCAATAAATGTGATGAAATAGGATTTTTCATGCTTAACTTGAACATTCATTGTCCCGTGGCAATTTGGCTCCGGCTTCCTTTCTAAATGTTTTTTCTTATAGTTTTTTATGTTAGACAATGCTCACTAGTCAACAAATCAACCTTATCTATATTGGCTAATCGGTTCATTTTAAGTTGACCAATATGCCTAAGTCTAGTATGCCACACATTTACAACATTCTCATAATTATGAAAAGTATCATAAATAGAAAAACTTACATTACAAGTACTTAGTCATAATCAAAATTCATTACAATAAACCATCAAAGACATTACCACACCCATAATATGTTGTTTCAAAAAAAAAATTTACAATGTTGTCATGAAAATACTAATTGATACCTAATCTAAGTAACACCAACACAAAAACCCTGAGGACCAAATATAACTTCTTTTAAATGAGGGTTCGACCACCTCACAAAACCAACTTGCACTTGCCAATCTGTTTGACTATAACCTTGGTGTCGTTTCCTACAAATATCTATCTTGCTCCATGTGAAACTCATTGGAAGTCCACAAATGCTTCACAGTACTTTTCTATGTGGTATGTGGCCCCTCAGTCTACAATCCATGTAAGTTGTGGTCAATTAGCAAACAAGGCTAGAAGTGAAAAGTTCAATAGCAAAAGTGTAACTCAGTCCCTTCTTTGGCTCATTACAATCACGAGCAAAGTGACCACATCAATTACAATTGTAGCACTTAATCTTTGCTATATTCTTTTGACCATGGTGGTTGTGCTTAGGTTTCTTGTTTATATGACCTACTTAGACGCTTGTGTTTAGAGATTTTGTCATGTATACTTTTGTACTTGACATGGAAGCCTCAAGCCACATATCTTTCAGCTCTAGATAAAGTATAACATCTTCTAGGTTCTTGCTATTTTTGTTGTGAGTAAGGTGCATCTTCATATGCTCCCAACTATGGGGTAAGGAATGAATGACATTTTAAACATGTTACTCATCTATCAAAGTATAACCAACATCCTTCAACTCATTTATGAAGTTTTACACTTGTCATACTCTTTTTCATGGTGTGATCTAGATGCTTATTTTTAGTGTCAAACTTGATAGTAAGGGACTTAAGTTTGGTAATAGAAGTAACTCCAAACCTTGCCTTCAATACAGAGCTATGTCCTTTACATAGCCATACTTTTTAAGCTCACACATGATATCATCATTTATGTTTCTCAGCAATGTCATGTGAACTATGGAGTTCTTCCTCTTCCAAGCATCATCTGCATCACATTCCTTTTATGCTAAGCCGTCTCTAATGCTTGATCAAGTTCATCCTCGATAACATTTAGAACTTCAAAAGCCTATTACCCTTCCAGCACATATTGAAGCTTTAGGCTCCAAATCTCATAATTGTAATTGTTTAGTTTCTCAGCTTTGTCGAGCTCAACAACAATATTCTTAGAAGCATAAGACATTCTATAGAGATACAATTCTATACAAAACATATGCAACACATTAATACCCACCATAGAGTCATGTATTTGTTGAGTAGAAAATGTACATTAATCTTAGAGTTGAAATTAGAGTTGAAAGGTCATTATGTTACCAATCATTGTCTAAGATACAAATATAATATATTAAATAACCAAAGCTTGAACATAAAACCAACTTGTACGAATGAAGATCATAGGCATAACTAGAGAGCTACATCGATAGTTGCACATCGTTACAATCTGGTAAGTGTATCATGTTTTTAGTTTTTAATCAACATGTCATGTTTTTGTGTATAAGTTACTTATATCTAATTATAACATCTTCAATTAATGTGATTATAGAAAAAAGCATACTAGGCATGGAGATTGACGAAGTAACTACTTATATGGACTACTACAAAGATAAAATGACTGGAGAGTTTTTAATGAATAAACTGGGAGGACTTGTTTAAGTATTTTGTTTATTCTTGTATATATGTTTTCATGTTTTTGTATATCCTATAACCCGATATTTTTTTCATTAGAACAAAGTGTTTGATGAATATAAATATATTAGTAGTAAATCAAGTTCATTACCTACCACTATTTTTTTTAAGAAAGCAATGGAACATGTTCACGATAAGCATCATGGTGGTATGAGAAAGTTTTGAGTATTGGCTCACTCATGAGGACAAGTAGAACTACTTATGGAATAACATGAAACATCAATATGTTCCTAATCATACTCATTGATAATATGAAAAACTACATAAGTTTTTCTATTATTGACTTTTGCTAATGATTGTACTATTGAAGCAATTAGCTTTAAAGTGTGATTGTTATAGATGTTAAGACTGGAGAATCACATTGAGGATTTGGTTTAGTTTGTAATATAGGCATTTTGCTCGGCATCACAATAAATACAAGTATTGAAAACATGCTTTGATGGTGGTTGGTTTGGCTAGGGGAGAGCAATGATAGAAGGACGGTTTGCTTGGGAAGAATGGAGGCAAATTAAGACAGTTGGCATAGTGTTGGCTACAGTCTAAAAACAATGGCAGAAAGCACGATGGCATTGGTTTGCTGAAAGATGGAAGTGGTTTTACGCGAGGAGCGCACTTGGAGTTCAAATGGCCTTAAGGCCAGTGTATGATGAATATGGAACAATGTGTAAATGATCCTGATTTACTAAAGGGAATGGAGGTAAATGAATATCATTAAGGGGATGATGATTTTTATTTTGAAGCAGAATGTGGGGAGGATCTTTAGCAAGGAGAACATGAAGATTATTTAATTGATGATCCTGATTACAATGTGTAAATGTATTTTTTTCAATTATGAAAGTTATATTTTTTCTAAGGATGTCATATACTACTTCAAAATATGTAATTCCTTTTTCAATTATTGAATAGTGAATGATGAATATGTACTAAATTTTTGTATTATATGAATTCTTTGTAATTATCATATTTTCCCTATTTTTCTGAATTTTTTATATTTTTATTAATTTTTTAGTATTAAATTATGATACGGGATGATACGATACGACACACATCGAACAACACTGATTTGGGTCATATTAGGATATTATAAGTCCTCCATTGAAAACATGATACATGTCCTAAAACCAAACAACCTAGTAGCTTTCATTCTGCTCAAGAACAGATTAATGCATGGGTGACTCATTTATGGTATTGAGAAGGATCATCCATCCAACTTGAGTAATTTGATTGCATGATTGCAAGTTTCCATCACAGCAAAATATTTGTTATTCCTAAAGTTCGATAATCTATTGAGTTGAAAAAGAGGAAGCTTGATACAAAGCTATGGGCACTCATAACCAAGAAGTCTTGGACTCATAAGACTCTAGAGAAGAAAAAAGCCTTATTTCTTCTCCTCCTACACTCCTTTCCCAGCACCTAAAAGTGATATCCTCCTAGTCATGCCAAGCATGGAGGTTATTCAGTAGACCAGGAAATCAAAGAAGTCCACGTAGTATAAGGGGAACGAGATCCTCCTAGTCATGTCAACCATAGAGGTTGTTTGATGGCCCAAGAAGTTGAGCATGTCCACGTAGCATAAGAATTAGTCCAAATGGTGTACCTTCCACAAGGACCATGGATACAATGTTGAAGATTGTTTTCACCTCAACGATAAGATCGAGCACCTCATCTAACAATGTTATTTGAAGCAGTTCATATAAAAAAATCATGAACTTGATCTAAGACTTTCTAAGCGTGATGATTAGGGCCCTGATGATTCTCCTGTCGTTGCATAAATCCACACAATCACCATGGGGATTAGTGAAAAAACCAAGAAGTCAACAAATGGCTCCCATGCAAGGGAGGGTAGATCTATCCTGCCACCCAAACACCACAGGAGACAAATCTCAGTAACCATTAAGGAAGAAGATTATGAGCACTTCTTCACTCTCATGATGATGTTTTATTGATCATAATCACCATCCTAACTTTATAGTCAATAGGGATAAAATGAACTAATTAAGAAATTTTTGGTTTATGGTAGATTTTGGCAACTGACATTGAAATTCTCTTTCTTGGCATTTGAATAGTTCCAAATTGGTTAGGCTGCCCCAAACCTAGTTGGGACCTTTTATTTGATGACCAAAAAGGTATAATTCTCCTTTGTTATAATTGGAACTAAACCATTTTGAAAGACTATCATGGTGGATCTCCGCATAGTTAAAACTTTGTTGGTGTGTAATGTGGTCTTGGGTTAGAGGTTTCTAATGACTACAAAAGTCATCATCTTGATCCTTCGTATCTCCTGATGAAATTCTCTATTAACTAGAGTCATCGAACACGTTCGCAAAAATTAGAAGAGCAAGAGATATTACTCTCTCTGCCATGAGGAACATGCTATTCAGGACATGATTACAGATGCTAAATCCATAACCATTCTAATGTGACCGAGATGTCTAAGGATACCTAAATGACGAGTTATCCTCAATTGAACCTCTCATTTAGGTTCAAGCAAGACCAACCCTAGATGATCACATATTCATGTCACATCAATGATGTAATAAGACCAAATTTGTCTCTTGGAGTGAAAACAATCCTCAACAATGAGCTAAACTATCCACTAGTCAATAAGAAGAAACAAAGCTTTGTGCCAAATTAAGTCAAAGCTATCAAGGAGAAACTCAATAAGTTCCTCTCATAAGGTTGATAGAGGAGGTTCACTATCTGAAGTGGATCACAAATGTGGTTATGGTAAAGAAGGCTAATATGCTGTGGATGTGACATTCATTGACTTAAACAAGGGTTTCCCCAAGAGCAGCTTCTTAGTTGCCTCCATGAGAAGCATAATTCCTTCATCACTATCAAAAGCCTCTACTAGAGCTATGTTGTTTGACTCAAATAATGATAGACTTTTGGTAAGAGTAAGAAGATGCTAGATCACACTACTTACGTGTCCACAACCTCATTGACTTGTCCTAGACCACCAACAAGGAAGCCTATGTGGATGATATGATTGCCAAGAGTAAGAAAATGGTGGATCACATCATCATTTGACAACTTATAGTAATATAGAGTGAAGATAAATATGATAAAGTGTGATTCCAAAGTCTAGTTAGGAAAATTCCTATGCTTCATGGGACGCCAACAAGGAATAGAAGCTAATGTTGACAAGATTGCACCATTGATGAGATGAAGAGCTCTTAGACCATCAAAGATGTCCAATAGCTCACACATTGTCTACTCCCCATAATTAGATTTCTTTCAAAGTATGTTGAAAGAAGTTTTTCTTTCTTTAAGGTACTCCACAAGCCCAGAAGTTTGAATGGAACAAATTGTATAAAGAGGCTTTCCAGTTGTTGAAGAGTCATTTGAAGCATCTACCTTGACTTATTAATCCTCAAGTACATGATATCCTCTTTGCTTTTTATCAATATCATAAGCAGTAGCATTCATCTTCCTGAAAGAAAAAATATTGAAACAACTACTCATATACTATACTAACAAGGTTCTAGGAGGACCAAATGCTATGGTATATCTCGAAACAAAAATTGACTTATTGCTTGGTTTTAACCCTTCGGCGGCTAGGACCTAGTTTCAAGCTCACATTGTTACCATTTTGTTGTCGTTAGAAGTGGCGATGCAATTCAGATAACACTCACAAGAACTCATTGGTGGAGCTAGATGTGATGCAAGGCATGTCAGAGAACTATAACCATCATTCTCGAAGGAAAAATTAGATAAGGCTCAAGCAATGAACATGAGTCGACAATCCGACTAAGTGTATTCCAACTTCATTCATAATATGAGTTTGTACAATGAAATCGATCTACGAGACATTGTGAAGCAAGCGAAAGCATTGTAGCATTGAAGGAAAAGTTAGTAGAGAGCTAAGTTAAACTACTCCTATGAAAAGCAAGCAAAACTAGGAATAAAGAGAGTCAATAATGTGTTTGGTGCTTTTCTTGATCTATTCAACCACTATTAATAGGCTTTTCTTGAAGAGAAAACAATTGAATCCATCCTTCATTCTCGTTCGTATGATTTTCAATAATGATCCATCCTTCATTCTTCCTACATGATTTCCAATAACTTCCCACACTTCTCGTTTATGCTGCACTTACCTTTATGTCATGATGTTAAGCATGTGTTTCCAACGATTTGCTAGTTGTCACTATTGTTGCTGCATTCCACAAGGTTTTCTCTATATTGTGGGCCTAAACTGATGCCCACTTTCAAGCTCATTGGGAGCCTATCACATTCCCTTGATTTTTTGTATTAACACATGCCCCCTCACGACTTTATATTCGGAGCTACTGTCAAGAATGTAAGTCATACTTTATCGATCTCGTATGCCAAAAATCTTGTGACAGGTATGTATCCACGTGATTTTCATGATTATTTCTCTTTTGATATATCATTTGGTACTTTATAAGGATCGAGTTTCCTATATTCTTTCTTTTGTCATCTTTTGTTTGTGAATTCTCTAATGAACAAATTTTTCCTTTTCTCTACATCTATGGATTCTGACTCTACCGTTACCCTTCCTCTTATTTCCATATCAATAGATGGTCTTACTGAGTTTCATCTTGATGCCTTGCCATTGACCCCCGATGAGCTTGTAATGTGTTTAAGAACATCATCCATTCTTTGTCATCAACTAATCAATGTTACATCAATTGGTTGGACTATGTTCAAGAACAAAACATCATCTTTGGATGGAATGAGGCATTATAAACATATTATATTGTCTTGTTTAGTCGTCCACTTTGACAACCAACTTCCATACACCTTCCTTGCATTTCAGGTCTCTTGGCACAATTGGTTTCAGTTCCCTTTTGGGATGATGTCTCCAACAATTTTGGATGTTTGGATAATAACTCGTCTACCTAACAATGGTGTGGATCCTATTTCTCTAGTTGGCTAGGGTTTTGATATTTTGAAACTCTCATTGCAGCTCGCTTGAGATGACTTCATTTGCAAATATTTGAGTGTTGGTATTGTCTCACATGAGGAACATCATACTTTTTATTGTTGTGCTTTTTTACCATTTTGTTGCTTGTGTTCACGGTACCAAACTCAATGGTGAATATTCATGGCATATTTTTGCCATGATATCTGCTATAAACTATTGCTTGACTCTCTCTGCCTAGCCATGATGTATTATTCAACAAAATTTGAAGTCTCTATGAAGAGATGACTCAACACATTTGGTGGGAGGCCCGTTATGGTTTCTACAATACTGAAAACACTTGTATTTTCCAAAACATGGATTTACATGCCTTCTCTCATAGTTATTTGTATTGGACTCATTGGAGGTGGCTTTAAGCCAAATTCTTCTTGTCGTTTTGTCTCCTAAGAAAACTATTGCTCAACTTAAGTCCACTGATCATAGTGAGAAAACTTTTCTTCTTTTGTACTTCGGACCATCTGGCCCATCCTCTACCATAGCATTCGTCGAGGATTTTCTATGTACAAGGTTGTCAAAACTCTTCACACGATTTCTATTTTGTGAAGAATCTTGGTTTTCAAGGTTCAATTTGATAGTCATTGAACCTTACTATCATCGATTTACCAAATAACAAATCATTAAGGATCATAGAGTGAGATTTTTCTTTTCAGATTTCTTACTCATATCCTTGCTTCAGAGAAACTCCTAAATTTGTTGCATGGTGGACAAGTACCATGGAGACATGATCTCATTGTTATTAGATGATTGTTAGAAGGCTCACTAATCATGGCATGGACTCAACTACTAACAATAACTCCAAATCTTGCAGCATCCGTCACAGGAAATCATATATATGCTCTTTGGCTACTCCAATTGATCGGATAGAGTATTTGGGCTTTACTCCCTCTTGAAGATTCTTGACTGAGTTGCCTTGTCGAAATTATGTAGAGTAAAACAAGAGATAAGATGAAGGAAAACTCTCCTCCATTCCTCAGTCCACTCTATGAGGGTTTGGTTGAAAGTGGCATAATGCAAACATCTTAACTTCATGAATATGCTCTAGAGGCTATCAGTAGTGAGCTCTCTCTTTTGCATGAAATGCCTACTTGGTCAAGTTTCACGTTCCTTTGATCATCGACTTTTCAACTCTAGCATGCCTCTTGAGCTTGAGGGTTCTTTCTTGATTGCACTTCAAGAGACAATACTCTGTGGCTTGCAACTATTGTCTGACCTCTAGGGGAATATATTTTCTCATGAATTGGTAGATTGAATGAGGGATACTTTCGTATTTGTGCCAAGATTTATTAATATCTCGAGGCTCGGCTTCTTCAAGAGTCCATACATGTAGGCCTAACTTGCCTCTCTTATCGACCATCATGAATGAACCCATTATTTTTCTCGTCAAGTAGTTGTTGTTGCTCAAACCTGCCTCAAGGTTTCTATGAAGTTCAAAGAGGTGTCCTCACGTGTTCGAGACTTGAAGAGTGCAAGGACATCGATCAATACCAAGATTGAAGCTCCCTAGGAGCAACTTGGTGTCCTTTATGACAGTCGCCGCAAACTCAGGGAATGAGGCAACAAGCTCATTTTCGAAAGGCCAAGACTTCTTGGGTATTTTTCAATCTCAATGCTTTAGCATCCCAAATATCAACCGCTGATGAAATAGAGTTCATACCAACTCCACAGGTTGCTCCAAAAATCCAGGCATATACTGAACAAGTAAATGGGACTCTGATGAGGGAAGAATTAGATGTGTTGGAGGAGTTGCATGATCTTGCCATTGCAATGTGGGTGCAATACTGTAATAAGGAAGTCGAGCTAAAAAGGCTATCGCTCGAAGATTGAGTGCTTAAAAGTGCATCTTTTATGGAAAAGCTCAAGTACGCCAAGGTCTTCCCCAAATGGGAAGGACCTTATATTGTTCACGTAAGGCACCTACTAGTTGAAAGACGTGAGTAAGAAGAATCTTCCTTGGTCTTGGAATATTGCATCCCTCCAAGAAGGTTAAGGGTAGTTCATAGTATTTGGTGAAGAGTAGTCCTTTATTTCATATATATATATATATATTGATTTCTCATATTTAGTTCTTCAATAAAGGCAGTTCATCTTAGCTTTTTTTTCATAATGCACCCTGATAAGATGAATCTCCAGCCAATAATTCATTGGGAGTAATTATATTGTCCACTAGCTTGCATCCTAAAAGTCCTCTAAATGGTTGCCATATGTCCAACAAATGTGGCTTGACGAATTCTCTGAATCTAGAGCGTTAATGGTAGGGTTCTCTAGGGCCGTTGTTGCTGGTGGGGAGTTCGACTTCTAAAAGGTGTATATGTGTGTGTGTTAAGTTTCCACCTCCTCTTGTAACTCCTTCCCTACCCCCTCACACCCCCTCCAAAAAAAAAATGGCTTGACGAAGTGCGCTTGATCAACATAAAGCAAACAACCGCGTTTGGTGTGATGAGTACGGGTTCCTCTAAACAGCTAAGACATGTCTTCAAAAGGATAACTAGAGGTGCACGCTTTGTTAACGTGATGAACACATATCTCATTTGGGTCTGATGCCGACCTAAAGTCTCCTATATAGTTTCTACGTGTCCCATAGCAGACCTGGCTTGACAAAACACACTTCATCGACATGAAGTTCGCGCTCGTGTTAGACATGATCAACATGAGACTAGAAAGAGGTCCCTAAGACCCAATCTGCATTCTAGGTCCGGTCCTAGAATGCCCAATCTGCTTCCATAACGTGTGTTCTTACATTTCAGACGAGGGACTTAAGAGACCAAGTACCTAAAAGTTCATACCTAACTTATTTGACTAAGATTTGTGGGTGCTATAGAGAAAAACTCATCGAATAAAAAGCTATGGGACCTACTTTTTATTAAATATGGAAAAAATTTACATTGTTCTGGGTCACAAAAGATCTTGAATTGCAGATCAAAAAGGTGAAGGGTGGAGGGAGAAATCAGTTTTAGTCAATGCTCTCACGGATCCCTCGGGTCTACCCATGGTCGTTTGCCATGGTTGAACGGAGTTATCCTGGTGGACTCACTGCCATTGCGATAAGGAAGAGGAAAAAGAAAGAAAAGAAGGCCATGGTGGATGAAGAGAAGAAAGACTTGTAGATAGAAAAACTCGAGAATGAAGAATGAAGATGTGAGTAAATGCTGCAAAATGCCATGATGGACGTGCAATGTGTTGGCTTTTTCTAGGCCTACTGGTTCTGTCTGATTATGGCCGAATGCTTCTGACTGATTCCAGCCTACTGCTTCTGTCCGCCTGGATCCAGCTTGTTGTATGTTGCTGATCTGCCAAGTTCGACTGCAACGGAGTATGGTATTGGGTATTTTCTTTTTGAGGTTTTCACGCAGGGGTTTTTCTTGAGAAGACTTTTCCTTTTTTTGTTGTTCTCTGTATTCTCAGTATGTTTTTTGTATGCATTGCTCTGTTTAAATGGAGTAGCGTGCTCCCCCTTTTCCCATATTTTCCTCCTGCGGCTTCCCTCGTTTGGAGTGTTATTATCCAGAGCATTATCGCAAATCCCGGTAACGTCCTTTGGCTGTTATGGTTCTTCCCAATCCAAGATACAGGTAATAGTCTGGATGGCCAGTCCAGCTATTACCTGTGCTGGATTGCCGAGAATGGCCACAACACATCATCTCCCACTTGGCCATTCAAGACAAGTGTACAGACATATTGGTTTTTTACCACTTTTGTAGGGTTTACCTAGTACTGTCTTTCCATGATTGCTACTACAATCAATACTCATTGTGTGGTTATTTTCCTTCACAACAATCTATTCGTTGTATGGTTGTTTACCTATACAACACTTTTATCCGTTGTGTGGTTATTTCCCTTCACAACAATCAAACATACCTCAAACCTATGTTTGTAACATGTTTTAAGAAAAGTTCCTCTGTTATGCCTTTAGTCAAGGGGTCTGCCAACATATCATTTGTTGGCATATATGAGATGGATATTTCCTTTCTCATAACCATATCATGAATATAGTGGTATTTCACCATTATATGCTTGCTTTTTGAGCAATCAACTCTACTCATGATAAGAGTAATTGCTGCATTGTTATCACAGTAAATAACAATTGGCTCATCGGTTATTTTCAACTTCAAATCTCGTATGAAGCGTTTTATCTAGACAACACTCATTGCAGCCATATAGCAAGCTACATACTCAGCTTCCTATGTATGCAATGCTACACAACCCTGTTTCTTACATGCCAAAGAAATAACACTACCTCCAAATAAGAATATTTGTCCCGAGGTTGATTTGTTGTCATCTTTGCTCCCAACAAAGTCAACTTTTGAGTATCCTACCTCTTTCAGTTCATCTACTTGAAAACACAATTTCAAGTCTTTTGTTCCTTTCAGATATCTTAAAATCTTTTTCATAGCTACCTAGTGCTGCCAACCAGGATTACTTTGATATATACTTAGAAGACCAACAACAAAGCTGATATCAGGTCTTGTACACAACATAGCATACATCAAGCTACCCACAACTTATGCATAAGTAATATTAAGCTTATCGTCTCCTTAACTGGGATAATCAACCTTATTTAATTTGACCCCTTTTGCTACAAGTGTATCAATAGACTTGCATTCACCCATTTTGAACTTCTTGAGGATATAGTCAATATCTCTCTCCTAACTCAGGCATAAGAGTCTACATTCTCTATCTCAAGAGATCTTTATTCCTAGGATATAGGATGCTTCCCCCATATCCTTCATTTCGAACTTGGAGTTCAACCATGACTTGGTTTTGACAATCATTTTGTTGTTATTTCTAGTCAACAATATGTCATCTACATATAATGATAAGATGACAAAGTGGCTCCCACTATTCCAGACATATACACAATGATCAAGTTTATTAGCCACAAACCCAAGTTCTATAATGGCATTTTGAAAAGTCAAATACCATTGGCGAGGTGACTGTTTCAGGACATATAGGGATTTTCTCAACCTATATACTTTATTTTCTTAGCCTTCAACTACAAATCCTTCAGACTGCTCCATGTATATGATTTCTTCTAAATCTTCGTTTAGAAAAGCTGTCTTTACATCTAACTGATGTAAATCCAAATCATAGTATGCAAACATTGCCAAGATTATATGTATGAATGCAAATTTTGCAACTGGGGAATATGTCTCAATATAATCTATTCATTCTTTTAACCTATACACTTTATCTTCTTGACCTTCAATCACAAATCCTTCGGGCTGCTGCATGTATATGATTTCTTCTAAATCACCATTTAGAAAGGCTGTCTTTACATCTAACTAATGTAAATTCAAATCATAGTATGCAGATATTGCCAGGATTATCCGTATGGATGCAAATTTTGCAACTGGAAAATATGTCTCAACATAGTCTATCCCCTCATTTTGCGAAAAACCCTTCGCAACCAACCTCGCTTTAAACTTGTCAATTTTACCATCAACCTTATATTTCTTTTTCAGAATCCATTTATAGCCTATGGCTTTCCTTCATTTTGACAAATCAGCTAATTCCCAGACTTGGTTTTTCTCAATGGATTCAATTTCCTCGTCCATGGCTTTTCCCCAATCTGATGCTTCAGATGAGTTCATAACTTGCTGATAAGTTAAGTTATCAGTCAACTCATTTAAATCCACTGAATTACACACTTCTTCTTCAAGATAAGTGTGATAATCCTTTAAGTAAGACGGAGTGCCTCTTGGCCTTTTATGTCTACTTATGGTTTCGGTAGTTTCAGAAAGATCTTCAATGGGATCAAAAGATGATTGATCTAGATCTACCAGATCAACATCTCTACTAAGACGGAGTGGCTCTTGGCCTTTTATGTCCATTCATCATTGTTTTCCATGATGTCATTCTTAGTATCTTCTAAGAATTCAACATCTCTACTTTCAATGAATCCGTGGTCCTTATGATAAAACCGATATCCTTTTGAACATTTCAGATATCCAATGAATATACATCTTAAAGACCTACAGTCTAGCTTATCTCTAAACTCATCAAGGATCTTTACGTGTGCAACAGATCCCCACCTCCTGAGATGACCTAGGTTGGGTTTTCTTTCAAACCACATCTCATATGGTGTAGTGAATACAGCTTTACACTGTATTTTGTTGAGTATATAAACCATTGTACTTACTGCTTCTCCCCAAAATACCCTTGGTAGAGAGGCATCTATCAACAAAGACCTTGTCATATTCAACAAGGTTCTATTGTATCTCTCAGCTACACCATTTTGTTGAGATGTTCTGGGCATTGTATTTTGCTTTGCAATACCAAAGTCTTTACAGAATTCAAGAAATTCTGCTGAAGTATATTCACCACCTCTGTCTGATATTAAGATTTTGATTAAATGCCCTAATTGGTTTTCCACTTCTTGCTTATATTCTTTAAAAGCATCCAGTGCCTCAGATTTATGTGACAAGAGATATAAATACATATATATAATCCTTTTCATGATATGACTTTACTCTAAAAGACTCACATAAATCCGTGTGAGTAACCTCCAACAGGGTCATTGCCCTTGTTATATCTTTGGAAAAAACTTTCATTGTATATAAGCATCATACTTGTTGAAATTATTTTCCTCAAATCCAGGCAGTAAGTCAAAGTTGAATAATTTGCTAAATTTTTGCAGACTTATATGCTCAAGGCATTTATGCCACATATTCACATTAACAAAAAAAAGGCACACTCAATATAAGCAGAAGAAGTACCAATTTCATTATCACAAAGCTTAAACAGTCCATGTTCTACATTAAATTCTCTAGAGAATAGTATTCTTTCATGCTTTCTCACAGTCACCTTGCCAGGAATAAACCTGACATCAAAACCTTTCTTTACTAAGGTAGGGACCGAGACTAGATTGCGCCTTATAGATGACATAATTAATACATCAGTCAATACAATCGGTTTGCCTTGTACAAATATTTTGAAGGACCCAATACCCAAAACATTAGATAAGGTATTATTTCCCATGTAAACTCGATGTTTTTCGGGTTTGTATTCATTCAGATCCATTGCCCCTTCCTTGGTCTTTGAGATGTGTCGTGTAGCTTCTGAGTTTATCCACCAACCTGTCACTAGGCGGTCCATATACAAACATTATGAAATCACGCAGATTATATCCTGCTTCTTCGATTGTCCGTGTTGTGGGTTGTTTCCTCCACCTTTTTTTGTTGCAGTAGTCCCTCTATAAGTGTCCCATCTTTCTACAGCTTAAACACTTGACCTGAGAAGTAGTTTCCTGTGATTTCTTAAAATTTTAACCGCCTTTCTTGTTATTCTTGCCAAACTTCTTGTTTGATTTATTTTTCCTCTAGTTGGATTTGGAGCTAGACCATATCCCATATTGTACCACTAGCAACTTTTCTTTCTTATTCTTGATCATATGTTTTTGCTCTATTGCTAGTTTCAGGGGTAATTCAGAAAGGTTAATCTTTGGCCCTAACCTTAGGGTAGTGGTGACCATGTTCCATGACGGGAGCAAACTGTTTAATATCGTTAATATCTGCATCGGTTCTAGGATGACTGATTTTGCCACTACTAAGTCCCCAGCCATTACTAACATGTGGTTTACATGTTCTACTACATTATCTCCTTCTTTCATTCTGAAGGATTTGTACTGTTATAGTAGCAACTGCACATGTAATTTGGCAGTTGTATTATACTTAGTTGTTATTGAGTCAAACAACTCTTTGGCGGTCCCGAATTCTTCGAAGAACCTAATCAGGTCATCCTCCATATAAGTCAACATAATTATCCTTGTTATGGTGTCATATTTTAGAAATATTTTATACATTTCTATTTTTTGCTCAGTTGCGTTTGGTGGTGGCGGATGGATCGTTTCCTTTAGAACGTACTCAACACCCTCAAGTGTTAGAGCCAGTGGAATTCTTCTCTTCCATGTTTGGAAGTTCAGGCCGTTTAATTTCTCAGTTTTTGCCAACTCAGACACACATATTCTAGAGCTCATTTTTATGTGTTTGGCAATAGTAATAATTAAACAGTCTCAAAAGAAAATAAACATAAAGCAACAAACACAAATAGCAAGAATTATGTTAGAATGATGCATAATATCATAGAAACACATTAAAAATATTTTGTAAACTACTTGGGACAAACTTGTAATTTTCCCAAAGAATTTTTGCCTTTAGAATTTTCAAATAATACTAGGGGTAAAACAATAATTTTAACTATCTGTTCACTTTTGAAATTTTTGAAAAAGCCCAAGGACAGACTTGTAAAATTACTCTTTGGTATTTCTGTAAAATTCATAATTGATCGGGGTTAAAACTATAATTTTAACCCTCAGCCCTAATCTATAAATATTCAAAAGTATAGGGATAAACTTGTCTTTTAACACGATGGAAGAAAGGAAAATATCTCAACCGGGAAGGGCAAAACTTTAAAGTTAGAACCTGATATTTCATAATTTTTATAAACCGCTAGAGGGTAAAACTGACTTTTTGTATAGTAAGGGCAAAACAGTCAACAATAAAAACTAAAAATCAATCGGGGCAGAATAGACTTTTCAGTCCGCTGCCATCGTGTGTGGTTTCGGGGAAACCGTTGGTTTCGGCCCACAAGCGGTTTCGAGTTTGGTTTAACAGGGAAGAGAGAGAGAGAGAGAGAGGGAGAGGGCGGAGGAAGGCGGAGCTCCGCTCCTTGGCCTACGGTCTGCCTCCTAGCCTTTCAGCCTTTGTGCCGGCCGCGGCTGGTCCCTCTACTGGCCTTGTTTAGGCCACAGCTGGTTCTTTCAGGCCTTTTAGCCTTTTGGCTAGTGGTAGCTGGTTCTTTTCCGTCAGTTTTTATGCCGGTCGCAACTGGTTCTTTTCTGGCCTTTTAGTTTCTGTGCCAGTTGCAACTGACTCTTTCTCTTGGCCTTTCAGCCTCTTGGCCTCTCCTCCTTACCTTTCTCTTTTCTTTTTTTTCTCTTTCTCTAATAATCTTGTACTTGAGTAATTTTTTTTTTGTAGGGTCAGTAATGAGGCCCTGATATAAGATGTTGGCTTTTTCTCGGCCTACTGGTTATGTGTGATTCCGGCCAAACGCTTCTGACTAATTTCGGCCTACTGTTTTTGTCCGCCTGGTTCCGGCTTGCTGTAGGTTGCTGATCTGCCAAGTTCTGCTGCAGCGAAGTATGATATTGGGTATTTTCTTTTTGAGGTTTCCACGCAGGGGCTTTTCGGGAGAAGGCTTTTTCTTTTTTTGTTGTTCTTTGTATTCTCAGTATGTTTTCCGTATACGTTATTCTGTTTAAATAGAGCAGCGTGCTCCCCCTTTTCTCGAATTTTCCTCCTGCGGCTTCCCTCGTTTGGAGCGTTATTATCCAAAGCATTACCACAAATCTCGGTAACGTCCTCTAGTTATTCTGGTTCTTCCCAATCAAAGATACAGGTAACGGTCTGGATAGCCACTCCAACCGTTACCTGTGCTGGATTGCCGAGAATGGCCACAACACATCACAATGTTCAATGGGAACCTTGGGAAGGCAAACATACCGCAACTTTCCAATTCGATGAAATTTCAATGTTCCATCTGCAAGAAGACGTACCATGATGAACGTGCATGTGGCTGTCTCCTAGACAATCATGCAAGCAACCCAATGAAGACCATTTGGTGGCAGCAGTTGTTGATTTATGGACCGAAAAGGTGAGCTTTCCACAATCGTAAACATGATGTGTCCACCTCGCGTGTCCATGTCATCACACATATCCTTGACAAGCTACTCCTTATAAACAACTGCATCTATGAACATCGTGTCTAGAAGGAGTGAGGGGTTAGTCATGTGCGCGGAAGAATATTCTACATTTGATTCGGTCGACACTGAAAATTGCATCCGACAACATATTCATTTTCTAATTGTGTCAAACTCTTGTTATATCAATAAGGTCGAACAAATGACTAACACAAATGCAATCTCTATGAAATTATTTAGATAATACCAAATCCTCATCCCTTCGTTACCGAATATGCACCTTTTCCAATGGTAGTTTTAGGGTTTCTTAAGTCTCAAAGTATAAATGTAGGAAGGGAAAGATCCAATGGGCCAGCTCTTGTTCATCGTTACTAAAAATGAATTGGACTTGGTTTAGTAATGGGTAAAAGTTCTGAGTCAGGCTTCTGGATGGAACTCGGATCCAATTTGATTTTAGGATGTAGGTTGATCAATGGTTTGCTGAGTTAAAATCCAACCTAATGCGGATCAGGTTCGGGAACTAAGGTTGAATAGGAGAGATTGGATCAGGTTCATTGAAATCGGATCCTGTTTTACACTAGAAAAAGGAATGCGAGAATGTTTTAAGGTGGCCAGAGATCATATGGTAGCAATAGCATTGTCAAAAAATGGTTTGTAGTGAAGTATCTGTGCATCTGCTTAGGTGCAGAGGGCTAAAAGGAGAACTAAACAATCACACACAATACGAGAGGATTCACACAAAAATTAAAAAATGAAGCAACAACTAGGTGGAGTCGACTATATGGATTCTTTGATCCATTAGTGCGTGATCTTGTGCCATATCTGTAGTTATCTCTAAAAAAGACATCTTTAATAGTTTCTTGGTGAGTTTTACTCTCAAGGGTGCATGCATGGATGTGTGCATTAAGCTTTGACCTCCTCTTCTAACAAAAGAACCCTTCTCATAGTCATATTATGTGACTCATTAAATTTATGCTCCCATAATTTGTATTAATTTTGAATATATCATCCTTTTCTCAAATGAGTAATTGTACTCTTTCTCCATTCTTTGGGAATCTTCTTATCCATCTAAATAACATCAAATAAGGTTATAAGTCAATTGATACCTGACTCTAAAACTCTTAATACCTTAATGGGAATATCCTTCGGTCCTACAACTTTACTAAATTTTATATATTTAAGAGCTTTTTTCACTTTTGATTACAAACACAAATTGATTACTTTATTTGTAGAAAAAAAAGATAGAGCGTGTTGTAAAGATTGTAAGGTAATTCCAGGAGAAAGCTTAACCACCCAACATCGACTTTTAGTTATGGATTTACAAATAAAAAAATGGACAAAGAAGAAAAGAGTGCATCGAGTTATTCAGACTAAATGGTAGAACCTCAAAAGCGAGAAAGAATATATATTTAAGCAGAAAGTCCTTCAAGGAGATGTTTGGAATTATGTTGGTACACCCTGTGATATGTGGAACAATATGGCTATACATAATAGGAAAGTGGCGAAAGATGTGTTAGGTGTATCTAAGGGTAGTGTAATGGCACAAAAAGAACCTTTGTGGTGGAGTGAAGTAGTGCAAAATAAAATCAAGGCAAAGAGGGCATGTTACAAATTACATTATGCTAAGAAAACTAGTGAAACTTTAGAAGCTTATAAGAAAGCAAAAAAGGAAGCAAAAAGGGTCATGAATGAAGCAAAAGCTAAAATTTAGGAGGATTTATATAAAAAACTCAACTCAAAAGAGGGTGAAAGAGATATTTTTAGGATAGCTAGGGCTAGAGATAAGAAAACTAAAGATCTTAATTATGTTAGATGCATCAAGGATGAGGATGAAAAAATTCTAGGGGCAAATGATGATATAAGAAATAGATGAAAAAACTATTTTTATAAGCTTTTTAATGAAAATAAAGATGTTAGTATTAGCTTAGGAGAGTTAGCCAAATCAGAAAAGTATATAAACCACAATTTCTACCAACGTATTCAAAATAATGAAGTCAAAGACGCTCTTAAACATATGAAGGGTGGTAAATCGGTAGGACCAGATAATATTCCTATAGAAGTTTGGAAAATACTAGGAGAAATAGGAATCACTTGGCTCACAAGACTATTTAATGAAATATGGAAAAACCAAAAGATGCCCGAGGAATGGAGAGCAAGTACACTTATATCCATATATAAGAACAAGGGAGACATTCAAAATTGTGCGAATTATCGAGGTATCAAGTTAATGAGTCATACTATGAAATTATGGTAAAGAATTGAATTATCGAACGTAGGTTAAGACAAGTATCAAGTACAACACAGAACCAATTTGGATTTATGCCAGGCAGATCTACTATTGAAGCGATTCACCTTTTGAGACGTCTTATGAAACATTTTAGAGCAAAAAAGAAAGACCTTCACATGATATTTATTGATATAGAAAAAGCTTATGATAGGGTACCGAGGGAGGTTCTTTGGAGAACTTTGGAAAAAAGAGGTATCCCATTGACATATATTAACCTTATAAGAGATATGTATGATGGTGCAAGAACATGTGTGAGGACTCATGAAGGAACGACAAACTTCTTTGAAGTTAATATTGGGTTACATCAAGGATCAACTTTAAGTCCATACTTATTTATAATGGTGATGAATGAGTTAACAAAACATATTCAAGATGAAGTACCTTGGTGTATGTTATTTGCAGATGACATTGTATTAGTGGAGGAGTCTAAGGAAAAAGTTAATAGAAAATTGGAACTATGGAGAGAAACATTAGAAAGGAAAAGCCTCCGACTTAGTAGAACAAAGACAGAATATATGGAATGTAAGTTTGATCATTTGGTTACTTCAGAGGACATAGAAATTAAAATTGGAACACATTGCATTCCCCAAAAGGAAAGTTTTAAATACCTAGGGTCAATTTTTCAAAGTGATGGAAGAATTGATGGAAATGTTACACATAGAATTAATGCTAGTTGGTTAAAATGGAGAGGAGCATCAGGTATTCTTTGTGATAAGAAGATACCATTAAAATTAAAAGGTAAATATTATAGAGCAGCGATTAGGCCTGCCATGTTTTATGGTTCTGGGTGTTGGGCAGTTAATCATCAACATGTACAAAAGATGTCTGTGACAGAAATGAAGATGTTGAGATGGATGAGTGGTCATACAAGAAAAGACTATATACATAATGAGGTTATTAGAAACAAATTAGGAGTGACACCAATAGAGGATAAAATGAGAGAATATCGTTTAAGATGGTTTGGACATATAGAAAGAAGATCAAAAGAAGAACCTGTAGAAGGTATGAAAAATGAAAGTTGGAAAATATTAAAAGAGGTAGAGGATGACCACAAAAGTATTGGAAAGAAACAATAAAGAATGATTTAGCTTATTGTGAGTTAACTGCTAACATAGCACACGATAGGGATTTGTGGAAACAAAGAATCCATGTAGCCGACCTCGTCTAGTATGGGAAAAGGCTTCGTTGTTGTTGTTGTTGTTGAAGAGATTCTTTCACTTCTTTGTTTTGAATGCCTAGGAAGAAATTACGATTTATGTACGCTCTTCAGTTGGTTAGTTCTCTCAAGTTGATATTAGTATTTGTAGTTTCATTAAGAAACTTATAAAAATAACTCGACCTTTTGTTCTTGCCACAAGAACCCTTTCATCCTCATGTTTGATACAATTAATATAAATAAGACCCTTATTTTTCTTTCTCTAACCTTAGCTATCTTACAAATAATTGTTTCACCTTATCTTGAGTTAAACTTCTTATATAAATCTTTCAAAACTTTGGCCTTTGTTGCACTAATTGCTTTTTTAGCTTCTTCTTTTGCCTCTTGTAACCATCCTAAGTTTTCAGTCTTCTCTTTGTAAAGAAATTTATAACATGACTTTTTTGCCTTGATTTTATCTTAAACTTCTTTGCTTCATGATCAAGCCTCTTTATATTGTAATATGCCTCACTTAGATTCACCTTGCACCACTTTTACTACTTTCCTAGTATTTATTGTCATGGTATTTCTCATTTTAATAGTAGTAAAATTTCAAGCATCTATTTGAAGAACTCTTTCTTTGAATAAACATTTTTAGTACTTTTGAAGTTGAATCCTTTAGATTGAGTAGCTCTATTTATTCCTATCCTCTTTCTCTATTTCTTTATATGCAAACCACTAATTAATAGTCAATGCTTAGTAGCTCTCACTTTGGATGACCTTGTAGCTTTTACAACAAAATTTGTATATTCTTTTGTAAGCAAAATAATCAATTTGTGTCTTAGACTAGGCTCAAATACTCATCTATTTACATATAAACAGTGTTTGCTATAAGGAGATCACATACGCTGGAAAGTACTAGTATATGCTTTATTGAGTGGAAGGCAATTTGGTAAGGTCCCTACTGATGGCCCGGTTCCTGATGGTTCAACAACCACTTTCAAGTGTTTGCATGGCTACCTCTACTATAAGCTCATGAATGAGGTAGAAACATCGTATGTAGAGGTAACGTAAAGAAACATCGTGTCTTAGTATTGGTTTTGCTTGAAACCAAATAGATACCTTCGTAAGGAGCTCAATGGGTTCCTTTTGTCTTTTATGGAAAGTTTAAGAAGCGCTCACAACTATACTTGATGTGAAATTCTTTTTTCTTTTTGTAGGGATCAGGAAACGGGATCTAGCTCTCGCAAGATATCGAAGAGTTTTGCCACCCAATACTATGCACTCTCCCAAATGACATGAGAAAGTTTTAATCTGGTCACCTTTGTCATTTCTTAGGATTGCTCCACATTTTGCTATACTCAGATTTCCCCGTCAACATCCGTTTGTCTTTTCTTTAACCATAACAAAATTAAGAATATACTTTTCTTAACCATTTTGTATCCTAAAGTAATTGTTTCCATAACACATTGATATTTGAATACCTTTTCACCCACATATCTATTTCAATCAACTCATAAACAAATCATTCTCTTTGTGAGATACTTTGAATCATCTTAATTAACTCTTTTTAAAAGTACATTTCCATGCTTTCTTCCAATCCTACTTGGGAAGTATAAGCTTTATATAGTATTCAAAATATCTCATTCTAAAGCTAACTTCACAATCATAATCTATTCACTATGTCGCTTTACCTTTACTGCATTGTCCTTTAAATCTTTAAATATCAATATCAACCCTTTTCAAGTCTCCGCTTTACCTAAATATCATAATTTAATATTGTGCTTTCAGTCTCTTTCGCATTTTTTCAACCCAATTTGTCTCTTGAAAGCATAGAATATGAATCTTTCTACTAATCATAGTATCCACTAATTCTGTCAATTCTCAAGTAGTGTTTTATGTACTAATACAAATTCCATCATCAAGAACTTGCTTCCTTACCCCCTCCATCAATCCATACAAAAAATATAGAGTTCTTCTTCGTATTTCGTTCATTGTATATCGACATAAAGAGACTAACTCTTTTACTCACATATATCCATGATATAGGGATCCTCTTTGCATTTGGGTATACTACATCTAAGCAAAACGTAGAGGCCCTTGCTTACTCTTCACTTTAACCAAATGTCCTATCAAATGGGATTACTATTTACATACCCATTTTACTATCCACATGCCCTTCTTTCAAAAATATCGCAAATACTTTTGGCATCATCCCTCCCATTTCTCTCTCCTACAAATGCACACCCCACCACACAATTTTGGCATCCTTCTCGACAGCTTGCAGCCACCTTCTACAACTTTCAACAATTGTTGAAGTCCCATTTTCATACATTATAGACACTACCAATCTATATCCAACTTTCGGAAAAAGAAAACAATTGAATTAGAGAACCAACAAACTAACAAACTCTCAAAAGAATCAACAAAGTCTCTCACTGAATTAGAGAAAGAAAACAATATAAAATCCATTCTATTTGAGGTTAGATGATTGATTCAACATGAGAAAAAATAGGTATTTTAAGTTTGTCATCGATCTTCTTCATCTTCTTTCAGTCAACAAAGTCGGGATGGAGACTGGCAATATTGCATCTCTCTAAGCGATAGAATGTGGTAACATTTTTTCCAAGATACCAAACAAAAGAAACCGGCCTGGCATGATCTTGTTCTTAAAGTGATGTGGCATGCTTGTCTCTCCCTTGTAAGGGAGACAAGGCAAGCCCACATCTCTCCCTCATATATTATATAATATGTACATATATTATGGTTGAACAAATTCTAAATATACAACGAATGATTAAAATATTCATTATAGTGGAGTACCTTTTGGATCTATGATGAAACAATAAGAGTGGATTTGATTGTGGTGTCAAGTGATGAATAACAATCATTTTCATCAACTCCAACCCATGTACGTTAGACTCAAAATTAAATAATTTTAATATTGTTATTCAATAATCATTTAGAGATTAAAATTGGAGGTTTTGAAAGTGATAAGAGTGGCTCAATGATTTAGGAATTGGATCTTGACACTACTTAAGATAGGGAGTTATCATTTCTTAATAATAACTCTAAAAGTGATTTTCCCTATTTTTAATAGATTTAACTGTGAATGATTGCTAATTGTTTTATTGATACTTCTTGAAGAGCACTTGAAATCATGGGTTATTTGATATGTATTTGTGTTAGTCTTGTTTATACCTTTGATAATAATGAGCATGATTTGATATGTATGTATTTGATAGAAAAGTGTGATTTAATATCATATATCATGTGGATATGGATTTGAATATGCAGATTTGGATATGAACATGTGGATGAGATGATGTGAAATTGGATATTTTAACATAGTGTTGTATGAATCTATGAGTTGTACTTGTGTGGTTTGTGTGTGAGGTTTCTAAAGATTTACAGGCCCATCTAGCATTCTAGCTTGGGGTGTAAAACAGAGTATTCTCGAGCGATTTGCTATGAGAGTCGGCATGGTTTGACCTTCATGAACAGGGTAACCAAGATCGGGGGAAGGGATTAGGACAACTCCTGTGACTTAGTTTTAGGCATAATATGGGCTACAAATATTGTAGCTAATGTTGTGTTTACATGGGCTACAAATATTGTAGCTAATGTTGTGTTTACATGAGTATGAGTGGATTTGAAAGCATGAATTGGTATGTAAATATTGATTTGTTATAAAATGTTGTAAAACATACTTGACTCCCATTAAAGGGTAAACAACTTTCCTACTTGTTTAGAGCTAGCTTAGTCTTGATGTTGATAAATATTTTTGCAGCTGCGAGTATGCAACTGATATCGAGAAACTTGATATTGCACCAAGATGACCACTGTAAGATGCGAGACTCAGACCATAAAAGATGTTTCATTTCTACTAAATTTCTGAAGCTCAGTATTTATCCTCATGACATGATAACAATTTCTGGAGCGCTTATTCTGACTCCAGCAAGCATGACCTTTTCCCTGCAAAAGCCAACGTCATTCAGATTGAGTTGTCACAGGGATACTCCAATTGGAGCTTTACATTGTATGCCCTTGTATGCTATTCTCAATGAGGAAGCGAATGCCCTTCTGTAGCACTCTCTGTAAGGAAGCAATTAAGAATGTTAAGTCGATTCTTTGACCATGCCTCCAATGTAAGAGTGAAAAAATTCGACCAGCTTCAAAATTTTCTGATCATCAGGGCCCTTTAGCAGTTGTATCCAACTCATAGGTCCTCACCACCAGTTTTGAAAACAAGAGATAGCCGAAAGAAAAGGATGCAATATGACAGGAAGCCATATCTTGGTCAATTTGACTCTTCCAGGACATCAATGTCATGAACTTTCCCAAGAAACTGCTTCTGGAAATTAAAGTAGAGAACTTTTGTTCTTCCTAACAAGCTGCATCATTGATCTGCATATGGATCCATATGCAAGGTTTGTAATGAATATCACCACAATGTAATTATCACGAAGCCTTAGAAAAGGCTATAGCCAAGAGCAACGAGCGCACACCAAAAGACTAATGAACACAAAGCAAACTTCAATAAATAATCTTTATTAATTAGCCACAAAAGACTTGAACTTTACAAAGAAGTTTTAAGAGTATTTATAGAGAAGAGGGAGTCATAAGAGAGAGAGGACAAAGGGAGAAGAAGAAGGGGGGCTGGCTGCAGCCAGCCCCCAACGGCTAGTGGCCATGGGGGCCCTGGCCCTGACGGCCCAGTGGACCAGTACCGGGTCTAAATGGCCCTTTTTTCTAACAAGGTTAACAATAGAATGCATTGTAAAAATTGTATCGGGTCCCTTATCAAAAGAGGGACTGATACATGATAATCATACCGTATAGTACGATACATGACCTATTTTATTTAATTAAAAAAGTATTTTAAAATCATTATTTTTTAAGTTTTTGTTAAAAAATGGCTTGCTTGTATAATATAAATAGCTAGTACACAACAAGAGTACTGCTACTGTTCAATAGGCCTAATGAGCTTAGTTGCAGCAACTGTACACTACTGTTAGCTTGTAGGCACAAGAAACCTAACAATGGACCTAAGATAATGACTTGTAGCATTTATCGTTGCTTAGTAAAATAAATATAGCACAATGTTTATATATTATTCTAAAAATATCATACAACATTTGTATGATACTTATACGATTCATTGCATATCGCAACGATACACTACGATATGCATGATACAAAATGATAAATGAACCCCAACGATACAAATACATAGATCGTACAATCCAACTACCTATGTATGATATTAGCGTATCCAGTATCATATCATATGAAATGAAACAACATTTATAACGTTGGAATACATGTCTTTCATCCATGGTCCACACAATATGCTTATAAAGAAAAAGGGGGAAAAACACAATATGAAGAGTTGCATTTGATTCAAATACTACCAACTGGAAAATAAATGGAGAAGGCTTCCGTGTATCAGGAAACATTCCCTACCCTATTTAGTTTAAAGTTAATACCAATTACTAGTTCAATAATACACTTACACAATTTTCCCACTTACCAAAAGCATGAGAGGTCTGGCTTCACTGCCATGATGGACATCTAGAGGTGATTCATTTGATTGTTCTTTGGAGACTGATCAATGAATCCTTTGTTTTAATTTGAACATTGATGTGTCTTCGAGCAACTCCGCCCATGTAAGATCACCCTTGCATTGCCGGTCCCAAGCCCGGATAAAGGAAGAGGGTTGTGTTAGGCTTCCGACAACCAGCGTAAAACTTCGTCGGATTTTTACAACATGGATTACAAAAATTATGAACATTGATTTGGGGCGTCCCTGCCTAGCAACGTGCTGTAGAGCCCGAATGCAGTAAGAAGTAAGCAAGGGCCACTACATTTTCGCCCGAATATAGTGAATCAATTGCAGAGAGGGTTCCCACATCATGGACGGGTGTGGGTAAAGAAGTTAGTCCCGCTACATTGCCGCCCGAATGTAGTGAAAAATTTTCAGAGAGGGTCTTTGCATTTTGATTATGGACGGATGCGGGGGGTAAGGAAGCTAGTCCTAGATAATAAGATTCGTATTGGTTCTTGGAATATCGGAACATTATCGGGTAAGCTAATGGAGGTGGTAGATACTATGATTCGGAGAAAGATTCATATTCTATGTTTACAAGAGACAAAATGGGTGGGAGAAAAAGCAAACGAGATAGAGGATACAGGTTTTAAATTATGGTACTCAGGTAAAGAAAAGGCTCGAAATGGAGTTGGTATTATCATAAATAAAGATTTAAAGGAGAGTGTAGTAGACATACAACGATATGGTGACCGAATCATGACGTTGAAATTAGTGTTAGGAGCAGAGGTTTTGAATATAGTTTGTGCTTACGCACCCCAAGTAGGACTAGAAGATAGTATAAAGACAGTTTTTTGGGAAGAGTTAGATAAGGTGTTTCAAAAGATTCCACAAAGGGAGATGATTTGTTTAGGAGGAGATTTAAATGGACATGTCGGTAAAGAGGCATTAGGATATCAAGGGATTCATGGAAACTTTGGTTTTGGGGATATAAACGAGGAAGGTAGGAAGATTTTAAATTTTGCTATGTCATTTGATCTCTTTATAGTCAATACAATATTCAAAAAATGAGATGAACATTTAATTACTTATAAGAGTGGCTTATCACAAACACAAATTGATTACTTTATTTGTAGAAAAAAAGATAGAGCGTGTTGTAAAGATTGCAAGGTAATTCCAAGAGAAAGCTTAACCACCCAACATCGACTTTTAGTTATGGATTTACAAATAAAAAAATAGACAAAGAAGAAAAGAGTGCATCGAGCTATTCAGACTAAATGGTGGAACCTCAAAAGCGAGAAAGAAGATATATTTAAACAGAAAGTCCTTCAAGGAGATGTTTGGAATTATGTTGGCACACCATGTGATATGTGGAACAATATGGCTATACATATTACGAAAGTGGCGAAAGATGTGTTAGGGGTATCTAAGGGAGGTGTACCGGCACAAAAAGAAGCTTGGTGGTGGAGTGAAGTAGTACAAAATAAAATCAAGGCAAAGAGGGCATGTTACAAATTATATTATGTAAGAAAACTAGTGAAACTTTAGAAGCTTATAAGAAAGCAAAGAAGGAAGTGAAAAAGGCCGTTAGTGAAGCAAAAGCTAAGATTTGGGAGGACTTATATAAAAAACTCAACTTAAAAGAGGGTGAAGGAGATATTTTTAGGATAGCTAGGGCTAGAGATAAGAAAACTAAAGATCTTAATTATGTTAGATGCATAAAAGACGAGGATGAAAAAATTCTAGTGGCAAATGATGATATAAGAAATAGATGGAAAAACTATTTTTATAATCTTTTTAATGAAAATAAAGATGTTAGTATTAGTTTAGGAGATTTAGCCAAAGTCATAAAAGTATATAAACCACAATTTCTACCGACGTATTCAAAAGAATGAAGTCAAAGAGGCTCTTAAACATATGAAGAGTGGTAAGTCGATAGGACCAGATAATATTCCTATAGAAGTTTGGAAAATACTAGGAGAAATAGGAATCACTTGGCTCATAAGACTATTTAATGAAATATGGAAAAACCAAAAGATGCCCGAGGAATGGAGAGCAAATACACTTATATCCATATATAAGAACAAGGGAGACATTCAAAATTGTGCGAATTATCGAGGTATCAAGTTAATGAGTCATACTATGAAATTATGGTAAAAAATTGAATTATCGAACGTAGGTTAAAACAAGTATCAAGTACAACACAGAACCAATTTGGATTTATGCCAGGCAGATCTACTATTGAAGCGATTCACCTTTTGAGACGTCTTATGAAACATTTTAGAGCAAAAAAGAAAGACCTTCACATGATATTTATTGACATAGAAAAACTTATGATAGGGTACCGAGGGAGGTTCTTTGGAGAACTTTGGAAAAAAGAGGTATCCCATTGACATATATTAACCTTATAAGAGATATGTATGATGGTGCAAAACATGTGTGAGGACTCATGAAGGAACGACAAACTTCTTTGAAGTTAATATTGGGTTACATCAAGGATCAACTTTAAGTCCATACTTATTTATAATGGTGATGGATGAGTTAACAAAACATATTCAAGATGAAGTACCTTGGTGTATGTTATTTGCAGATGACATTGTATTAGTGAAGGAGTCTAAGGAAAAAGTTAATAGAAAATTGGAACTATGGAGAGAAACATTAGAAAGGAAAGGCCTCCGACTTAGTAGAACAAAGACAGAATATATGGAATGTAAGTTTGATCATTTGGCTACTTGAGAGGACATAGAAATTAAAATTGGAACACATTGCATTCCCCAAAAGGAAAGTTTTAAATACCTAGGGTCAATTTTTCAAAGTGATGGAAGAATTGATGGAGATGTTACACATAGAATTAATGCTGCTTGGTTAAAATGGAGAGGAGCATTAGGTATTCTTTGTGATAAGAAGATACCATTAAAATTAAAAGGTAAATATTATAGAGCAGCGATTAGGCCTGTCCTGTTTTATGGTTCTGAGTGTTGGGCAGTTAATCATCAACATGTACAAAAGATGTCTGTGACAGAAATGAAGATGTTGAGATGGATGAGTGGTAGTACAAGAAAAGACCGTATACATAATGAGGTTATTAGAAACAAATTAGGAGTGGCACAAATAGAGGATAAAATGAGAGAACATCGTTTAAGATGGTTTGGAAATATAAAAAGAAGATCAAAAGAAGAACCTGTAAGAAGGTTGGAAAGAAACAATAAAGAATGATCTAGCTTATTGGGAGTTAACTCCTAACATGGCACACGATAGGGATCTGTGGAAACAAAGAATCCATGTAGCCGACCCTGTCTAGTATGGGGAAAGGCTTAGTTATTGTTGTTGTTGTTGTTGTATTGATGTGTCTTCGAGCATTCTTCACACGAATAATGCAAAAGATAAGAAACCTAAGAAGTGACTCTCCCCAAAAGGTACTGATCAACCAGCATTGAATACTTCAAAGCAACAATTAGTTCCTCACTTCCAAAACCACAACATGAAATGTTCTTTCCCTCACTCGATCTTCCTACCATCCACATACCATGCAAAATAAATGAGAATGTAACAGGGTCCGGTGTCCAACCTTTAACAGACATTTTGTCTCTGAACAGACAGGCCAAATCAAGCTTCTTTTGAGTGCAAAGACAGATGATAATGGCATTGTATGCAGCGGACTTAGCATCCCAACCATCCATAATTATCCTTTGACAGAAGTGAAGAAGAATACCTTGATTATGCCCCTTTGATCCTTTATCTGAGATAGCTTCTGAACTCAAACTACAATTGGTCAGGCAATTGATAAGGTAGTGGTATATAGTATCATTAGGAGTGCAGTTCTCCCGCAGCATCTCTTCAAAGAACAGAGAAGCTTTCTCAACTAGACCATGCATACAGCAACCATGGATAAGGGTGCCATAGGTGATTACATTAGGAACCAAATCACGAAATTCCATCTCTTTAAATAACCATTCTGCTCTGTCTAGTCTCTGCATCTGACAAAACCCATTAATTAGTACGCTATATGTCACAACGTTTGGTGCCAACTTCCTCTTCAACATATCTTTGAAAAACTTTTCAGCTGTAACCATATCGTTTCTTCTCACATAACCATCTATGAGTGTCGTAAAAGTGAACTCATCAGGAAGAAGTTTTCCGTTGGCCATTTTATCAAAGCGCAGAAGTGCATCCTGCATCATTCCAAACTTACAAAAACCTTTAATGATCGCGTTGTAGCCAACAAGCCCAGGTTGTATTCCTTTCTTCACCATGAACGTAAAGAGGCTCACCGCCCCATTAAGATTGCCATTTCTGACAAATCCATCGGTGTAACACAGTGTTTGCACGGGTACGACCAAACGGGTGATGGTACCGGTACGCGTATCGGTATGCCAGGTACGTACCGATACGCCAAAGATGCTGGTCTGCCGATTGTGGTGCAAGTTCCAGGTCTCATGCTAAGCTACGATGATATGAATCCACAGCCACCAATGCCCCTTGTGTCTTGCGTTCTTCCAGTGCATTTCCCAACTTTGTTCAAATGTTTGGCCTGTGCGTATAAGAAGCGTTCATTCTATCTGACACCTCTCTTTTTCATGAAGTAATCAAGATTTTACTGAACTGTTCCCACCAATTAAGATCCCATACATCATCAAGCACTAGCAAAAACTTATATGAAAGCACTTCTTTGAGCTTTCCACATGCAATGAAACTTATCTTAAAGCACTTATTTTTTGCAATGTCATCCACAAGCGGCAAACCAGCACATTTATGTAAAATCCATTTGTGGAATCCATATCTAACATAAGTGTTTTTAATTTCAAATTTATTGCCTCTTACTTTTGTCTGTCTTCCATAAGTTGTACATAGTATTTCCTTGTTGCTTTCTAAAGTTTTAGCATTTTATATAAATTTATCTATTTATTATATTTTTTAATAGTGGCGTATCCGTACCCATACCCGATACAGGTACCATACCCGTATCCATGCAACATAGGTGTAACATATACAAAGCTGCAGGTGTTTTGCAGAGGCAAGCATCCCTTTCTTGCAATCGGGTAGAAGTTTTTGATCAAGCATTTCAGAAAGCAGGTGTTTTGCAGAGGCAAGCATCCCTTTCTTGCAAGCACCACTAATAAGGTTGTTGTAGATATTTGCATCAGGAACAATTCCCTGCTCCATCATTTTATCACGGACTGCTAATGCATCATGTACTTCACCAGCAACAACAAGGCCATGAACAAGTGAACCATAAGTGAGCAAATCTGGTTGAAGGCCATTCTTAAGCATTTCAATAAACAAATCCAAAGCTGCAGAAACTTTCCCAATTTTACAATTGCCATGTATTAGAGGAGTATATGTGAGCTTATTGGGAACCAAGTTATGCAGAGCCATCATTCTCATGAGCTCACTGCCTCTGTGACCTTCCCTGTCTTGCAGAAACCAGATATAAGGGTGTTGTAGGTTACAACATCAGGCAACACATCACTTGCTTGCATCTGTCCAAAAACCTTCATGGCTTCATTGATATCCCCTGCTTGCATAATCCATTAATAATGTTATTATAGATGAAGACATTGATGGCCAAACCCCTGCTTCTCATATCAGACAAATGTTCCTCCGCTGTCTTAAAATCCCCTTTCAAGCACAAAGAATTGATAATTGGACCCATAAGACAAAGTTGTGGGTAAAAACCCTTTCATCTTCATCTCCTCTAGAAGCTCATTAGCTAGCCGAATGTCCCTTTTCTGCAGTATCCATCTATCAGAATGTTATAAAAAACAGGGTTTGGAACACAACCTGATCCCCAGCTAGATCTAATAAGTTTTCTATCTTATTCAACCCTTCCTTCCTTACACATCCCCTTAACCATTATACATGCGCTATAATTGTCAGCCGAACCATCTCCTCTCTTTAGCATTTCCAAGTACAAATCATAAGCCATCCCCATCTTTCCACAATTCACAAGAGCATTTAGCAAAGAATTAAACGAAACTACTCCTGGAAAGAAACCCAATTTCTTTGAGAAAGCAAAGAATTCAAACGCCTTATCAGCAAAGTCTGCATCAGAATAAGAAACTATCAAGAAGTTCAAAGCATCAGATGCAGGCTAAATTCGACTTTTCATCATCAATTCAACCAGAGAATCTATATCACGAAACAGTTTCGAACGAGACAATACTCTCAAAATAGCAGAATACGATCTGGAATCGGGCTTTCCCCTTGAAACCGATTCAAAAAAACGCAAACCCGATTCAGGTTTCTGAATTCTATCTATGATAAGAGGGATAACAACATAAACTAAGGCCTCCTCCTCTTGGGAAAGACGGGCATGAAGGGGCTCTTCCCATTGTATGTTGGAAGAAAGGATCTGGACGGCATCTTTAACGATTGAGTGAAGCGCCTTTTTCTGGCTCCCACCGTAATATGAAGAGAAAAGTCTCGTCTTCACATGAAACCTCGAGACCAACAAGGGGATTCTTGACATTAAAGAGGAAAAAACCAAGAGATAGCAAAAGAGAGAGAGCAGGTTGATTGGGACGCTAGTTGATACAACAAACTTCATTTTCTGGGGAGGAAGTTCATAGTCACCAAAGCAGAAGCAAGGATGTCATAGGATTGCAGCCTCTCTCACTCTCTCACTCTCTCTCTCTCGTTCTAGGGTTTTCCCTAAAACCCTTTCCACAGAAATAAAACTCAATTACCTTGCTACCCTTGCACATGTTTGCTTTATGCGACTGAGCTATGGCGATAGGAAAACATAGAATGAAGAAACACATGGTTTCCATATCGGAGGTTGGGGAAGGTTGGAAGGAAATGAGAAATATAATCTTGTTTCCCAAATAAAAGGGAAAATACGGCTGAGTAGCTACTCAGTGGAGGATAGGGCTTGATTTTGGTTTTACGATATATGTTGTCAAGTGATTATGCTCCTGACCTGGATTCTTTGCACGGGTTCTGTGGCCATCATGCTGGGCTTCAAGCTCTAATCCAAAACCACGGTTCTCTTACTTCTATTCCAACCCGAAAACGACGACCTGGAAGCACAGAAATGCAAAAAGAAAAAGAACAAAGTCGAAGGGCATTCTGGTAAAATGAACAGAAACCCAAGAACCCTCCGAAGCGTTTAAATAATGAAAGGCCTTGCGGGTTGGGAGAGAGAGAGGAGGAGGAGAAGAAGAAGAAGAAGAAGAAGAAGAAGAAGAATGGGTCGGTCGAGGAGGAAGTATCAGAAATCTAAAGCCAAAGTGCTGGTGGGTCGGCCTAAAAGGAAGCCCAATGTCTTGAAGCCCGCCTTCTCCATCCCTTCCAAGCTCCGTTCTAGCGTCACAACGTTTGTTCCTCAATTCCCTTCGTGGGCATTCGTATTCAGCCCTCATTTTCGTGATGGGTGTTTTTGCTTTCTATATTAATTGATTTATGAGCACGATTTCTTATGTTGTCCATCTCCTCTTCATCTGTATAGTGGAGACTGGGACGATTCAGCGAGCGTGTTGACGAATTACCGTTCGCTTGGGGTCGTCTCCAATCCTAACTTGTTGGGCGTTCGATCTAGAACGAGTCATGTGATAGAGAGCAGCGCTTTGCAAGTTCCGTTCCCGAAGAAATTTGAAAATGGTGATTTACCAGTTGAAAATCCGGAGCTTGCCGGAGACGATAGCGGGAGCGATTTGGAGGAAGATGGTAATCTGCTGAGCTCTGTAATCCTATGCATTATGACTTATTGTTGTTTCGTGCTTTATTATTGCGAGATCATTTCACTATTGCAACGTAAAAGATGCAATAGCTTTCACTTTCGTTGACGTTGTTGGAATTTAGGGTTCGGTTAAAATATGGTGGACAAGAGGTAGTGATTACTATTCTCATTCCAAAATTAATGATATATCGTTGTGAGGATGTATTATTTTGCTGATCGGTTTGTTTTGTATTTTGATGAGCTCTGTCCCAAATTATTTGTTACAGCTTGGTTTTCAAAATTCCATGTTACAAAATTCTTATTTATAATAATTTTCGTTGGCTTTGTAAGTTGCTCTACAGTACATCCTAATGCATTTAGGACATCCGATTTGTGCTCTCAGCTATGTGAAACATAGTTAAAGAAGCCGCAATTGGAAATATCTGTATGGCACTCAATGAGAACAGCCCATGGAACATATAGAATGTAGGTAGTAAATCAAGGTGGGTCAAGACATCAAGAATATGAGGCTGGTAGTTAATGTGGTGAAGGTGATTGCTATCTTTGAGGTGACAAGATAAATGTTGTAAAAAGCATATCGCAACGGGCACCAATATGCCTTTACCGTACGATACGGTATGATACGTGCAAATTTTTTTATTTCTTAATAAAAAAATCGAAAAATATTAATACAATTCAAAAAAAATGCAAGAATTGAAATTAATGAACAAAACATATATAAAACAATCAACATTAAACAAAATAGAATCCAAAAACTAATGCAATCATAAATTGTTTTTTTTATTTCTTCAGTTGCATTCTTGCAAGCTGTCATATTTCTCCTCCTTCTCATGGTTCTTTTATCTTGTTATTCCACTGGTAGAAACATTACCACTTAACGTACAAAACAATAATATATTATCTGTCCTAGATTTTGTCAAACCCCAATTTCATCCTGGATTCTTAAAAGCTGGGTTTTATAGTTGTATGCTAGATTAAAAAACCAAATACCAATTATACTACTAGTGCCGGTGCTACAACTACCATTGCTATTGCCACTTGAACAACAAGCGGTTGTACTTGCTAATGATTTCATACTCATTATAAAAAAAAATCAAAATAAATACGCAGCTAGCAAGAAAAATTAAACATATTTAACACAAGAAGTAATATATGAGTAATGCATTAGAATATTAAACATTAAGCGCCAATCCATTTAAAAGAGCAAAAATGGTAGTTAAGCACAGGTGTGATACTACATTATCACAAATCCAACCCAAACAAGAAAGCAAAAATCTGAGAAAATATTTTTTGTTGACAACTTCTGTATAAAGCACAAGTATGTGCATGAGAAAGTGTAAACTATAAGAGGAGGTTTACATTCATAATAAATAAATTCAAACCCATCTAAGACATCACATTTGAACCACCTCACAAAGAGTAAAACAATCTTCAACTTCAGGCTAACAAGATCTAGAACAAAAAGACACCATTATAGATCAAAGTTTTTTGAGAATCTCTTTTTCCATTCATCCACACATTGCATGAATGATAATCATGCTGATCAAATATAACAGTCAACATGAGGCTTAAAACATTCAATAATAAAATTATACAACAATTGAAGAATATGAAAGAGCCAATAGTCTGAGTGAGTATCAAATGAAAATGAATCCCAATTTAGTGGTTCGAAGAAAACCAAAAAGGTTAAGAGAGAAAAGGCAACAGAAGTTGACAGAAGGCGGAGCCGAAGAAAGAGAGAGAAGAGAGAAAGGAAGATAGAGAGATTACATGCAGTGGAGGAAGGTGGAGAAAGAGAGAATCCATGAGAGAGAAGGCAACAGAAGGCGGTGACGGAGAAGAAAGAGAGAGAAAAGGAGAGAGAGAGCTTACCTGCAACGGAGGAAGACAACGGAAAGCGGAGGCGGTGGCCGTCGGTAGTGGCGGAGAGAGCATACACAATTGCAGACGCAAGAGGTGGGAAAGAGAGGGAAGATGCATATCACGTTTAGGTTTAACGTTTTATGTTTTTTGACTCGAGTTGACCCGACCCAAATAAGTATTGTACGCTAACAATGCTCTGGAGCGATGCTCACTATAGCAAACTAGCTATAGTTCTTTTTGTTTCGCCATAACGCTATAGGGTGCTATAGCATGCTATTGATAACATAGATCTACGTTACCGTGTGTCCAACTATCATCAATAATGGAACAACCCTTAAGCTTCCATGACTCGATTCATGTATAATATTAACCCAATTTTATAATAATTTGTCCTTCAATGCATAATATGTAGGGACTCTATATCTTGATCCCACACTAGCAATAACATCTGCCATAGTTTGAAAGGAAAATGAATTTGTAATATTAAAAAGAATGATAATTTTTATAAAAAAATTCAACACTTCATATCTACTTTTGAATTATCTCTTTCAAAGTTATAACTGATCTTATGCCTAATTGAGTTCCAGGAGTCTACATGGGAAAAAATGATTGCATCCCACTACCTCTACCTCCTCTATTACTCCTTGTAGTTATCGAGCGAGTAGGAACTCTTGCAGTGAAACAAGAACCAATTGCACACTACTACTCCCAGAACCTATAACCTTAATTTTTTTCCTTCTTGGTCATTTTCATACTTTACTATTTTGGGCAATATTGTAATTAGCGTATCGGCACCTATATCGTATAGGGCACCGATACATGATAATCTTACCATACAATACAGTACATTAAAATATTTTAAAAAAAATGGAAAAGTATCATAAAAAATCATAGAAAAATCGTAATATAGTGTATTGTGCAATACGAGGTGTATTGTACGATACATTACCTGTATCGCAGTGTATCATACGATATTTTGCGATACGGGTGTGATACATGTCTATTGCAATACATGTACCTAAATTGTATCAGTTCAGGTACCTATACACCTATATCGCGTATCGTTTACAATACAATATTTATAACATTGGTTTGGGGCACTTGAAGACAAGCACTAGTATCTTTCTTGGTTCTTGCAAGATGTTGCTTCATAGGTAAAATGCCTACATGCTTAACATCATTGCAAAAAATATACTTGTTCACTACCCTATTATGTTCGTACACTGGAGTGCAATACTTTCATGTTGGATTGGATCGATCAGAAGCCCTTAATCATAGAGGAGATAAACAATAAGAAGAAAGAAGCTTGTGAAAGGTCAAGAATCACGAAATCTATGAAAATACACTTATTCACTAGATTATTACCTTCGTACACTAGAGTGCAATAAAACTGAATCGGCTCGATCAGAAGCCATAAGCCATTAATCATAAAAGAGATAAACAATAAAAAAAAGCTTTTGAAAGGTTAAGAATCACGAAATCTATGAAAACCCTAAATTTTTTAAAGTAGAAATCAGGTGGAATGGTAAGAAAGGGATTATATGGCGGATTTGACAAAAACCTAGAAATGGGGAAAGGGATTGAGTGAAAAAACTCGATAATCTTGAGATTTGTCTATAAAATCAACAAAAGTAATGATAGGGAAAGGGTTTGAGAACAAAAGATTGGAGTGAAATAGGGTTTGGGATGAATTTTTTTTTTGAAAATTAGGATCTCGGGTTTTTATAACCATAAAAATTGGAATCGGCTCGTACGATACTGCTTGTATCGTGCGATATTGTGATACGACATGATAAATCGCACAATGTGATACACGTGCATGTATCGTGTCATATTCTTATACGATTCATGATAAAATCGTATCATATCGTACGATACTATTTTAATAACAGAATTCCTGTCAGTGTGAAAGAAAGCAAAATGTCAAAAACAACACCATTAGTGAAAACCATGTACAGAAAAATATGCCAAAATTAGCCAACCCCATTTCTCCTAATCTAACCAAAGGAAGATGGCTGCGATCTCATGGTTTGTAAAATTCGTCTCTGAACTTTTCACAAGAATCAAATATGAAAGATGTGATATACATTGTTAGAAAATGTTACTAGATAATTCTTTCTCCAACCCCAAATGAATAAGGAGATTTAAAAGAGAAGAAGCTAAATTGAAGATCGGAATATTTAGGTTATTAAAGAATTAAAGTCGGAAGAAGACATGTATACTGCCTTCTACAGTTTGCTCATGCTAGTTCAGTAATGTCATGGGATTCTCTATGTCTTCTATCACTTATGGATGGATATGCTTCTGACAAAAATAATTGTACGTTGGAGACAGTTCTACAATAACATTATTAAAAATGAAAGAAAAAGTTGTAGTTTGTGCATAGGGACAACACTTTTGCAGCATTTCACATGGATTCTTGGTCTTCATTTTCTGCTATCTTGTGAGCAAGATCTTGCTTCAATATTTCCTTCTGACGTTTTTGGGCCTAGGTTTACGCATTTTAAACTGTTCATCATTTACCTTCTCCTAACTTTTTGTTGGAGCTCCATTTCCCCATCTCTTTAAATGTCCGAACAATCTTAAACATATTTTTCTCTTTTTATCCACTCTATGGTGCCAAAACACACTCTCTAAATAGCTTCATCTGGAATTCAATCTTTCCTTGTCTACCGTATGTCCACCTCGAACATCCTCACTTTTAACATTTTCTTTTTTTATCATGGTGACGCCATACTTCAATTTGATCAATTGATAATTGATAGAGGAAATATTATTGTTTTTATCTTATTTAGGTAATGAATTTCTGGTTATTATTATTAAATGTATCATGATAGTAGATATATTTTGAGTAGACAGATAGTAATGGGAACTTTTTCTTTGAATTTTCTTTTTTATCTTTTTTATTCTTTCATCTCACCTTAAGATCCTTGCTTGTCCTAGAACCCTCTTTCATCTTTGATGTATCTTACTTGAGCGAGGGACTTTTCATCTGTTTTCCTGTTTTAGTTAACTTAAAAACGTCTGTTTTATTGTTTTCTTGTCGAACTTTTCATACAAATCCTCCCATACTCTAGCTTTTGCTTCTGTATCTACCCTTTTCCCCTTCTTTTTTTTATCTTGTTATGGTACTCTTAACTTTCTTTATTTCTTTTGTGGTGGACTTTGCAAGACACCCTTAATTTTCTTTATTATTCCACCAAAGAGTTCTCTACTTTTTTCTCTGGTGTGCCTCTTTTCGGTTCCAACTCACACTGCTTGTGCCACCTTTTTAATCTCCACTGTCTTGGTCATAGTTCACAAGCAACTTTAAAAATCCTTTTGCTCAACTTTTGATTTTCATAATTTAATTTGAGGTGATATGTGCTCTTGCCCACTTTTTTCCATTTATTTTGTGTAGGCACGTTATTTGTAGTTCGGTAATTAAAATCTCTTTCACATTGAACTTATGGGCCTTGTAACAAAATTGGTTGTTCCCCTTGTAGCTAAACCAGTCAACTAGTATCTATATAAACAACTTTTATAAGTTATCAAATGTTCATCCTGCGTCTTGAAAAGTCCGATTACTAAAAATAAGTACCATAGCAAAATTAAACACTTTTAACATTTTGATGCCTCTTCACCCAAATGCTTAACATTTTGATGCCTCTTCACCAAATGCTCGATGAAAACTCAAACAACAACAATAACAACAACAACTAAGCCTTTTCCCATACTAGATGGGATCGGCTAGATGGATTCTTTGTTTCCACATAGCCCTATCATGTGCCATGGTAGCAGTTAACTCAACATAAGCTACATCATTCTTTATTGTTTCTTTCCACTTTTGTGGTTGTCCTGTACCTCTTTTAATACTTTCAAAATCTAGTTTTTCATATTTTGTTATAGGTTCTTCTTTTGATCTTCTTTCTATGTATCCAAACCATCTTAAATGATATTCTCTCATTTTATCCTCTATTGGTGTTACTCCTAATTTGTTTATAATAACCTCATTATGTATACAATCTTTCCTTCTATGACCACTCATCCATCTCAACATCTTCATTTCTATCATAGACATCTTTTGCACATGTTGATGATTAACTGTCTAACACTCAGAACCATAAAACATAGCATGTCTAATTGTTGCTCTATAATATTTTCCTTTTAACTTTAATGGTATATTCTTATCACAAACAATACATGATGTTCCTCTCCATTTCAACCAATCTGCATTAATTATATGCGTAACATCTCCATCAATTCTTCCATCACTCTAAAAAATTGACCCTAGGTATTTAAAACTTTCCTTTTGGGGATGCAATGTGTATCAATTTTAATTTTTATGTCCTTTGAAATAACTAAATGATCAAACTTACATTCCATATATTTTGTCTTTGTTCTACTAGGTCGGAAGCCTTTACTTTCTAATGTTTCTCTCCATAGTTCCAATTTTCTATTAACTTTTTACTTAGACTCCTCAACTAACACAATGTCATCTGCAAATAACATACACCAAGGAACTTCATCTTTAATATGTTTATTAACTCATCAATCACCATTATAAATAAGTATGTACTTAAAGTTTATTCTTGATGTATCCCAATATTAACTTCAAAAAAGTTTGTTATTCCTTCATGAGTCCTCACACATGTTTTTGCATCATCGTACATGTCTCTTATAAGGTTTATGCATGTCAATGGAATACCTCTTTTTTCCAAGGTTCTCCAAAGAAGATCCCTTTGTACCTTATCGTAAGCTTTTTCTAGATCAATAAATATTATGTGAAGGTCTTTCTTTTTCACTCTAAAATGTTCCATAAGACGTCTCAAAAGGTAAATCGCTTCAATAGTAGATCTGTTTGACATGAATTCAAATTGGTTCTCTGTTGTACTTGATACTTGTCTTAACCTACATTCGATAATTCTTTTACATAATTTCTAGTATGGCTCATTAACTTGATATCTCGATAATTCGTACAATTTTAAATGTCTCTCTTATTCTTGTATATGAGTACAAGTGTACTCACTCTACATTCCTCGGGCATTTTTTTTGTTTCTCCATATTTTATTAAATAGTCTTGTGAGCCAAGTGATTCTTGTCTCTCCTAGGATTTTTTAAATTTCTAGAGAAATATTGTCAGTCCTACTGATTTACCACCCTTCATATATTTAAGAGCTTCTTTGACTTTATTCTTTTAAATATGATGGTAGAAATTATGGTTTAGATACTTTTCTGATTTGGCTAACTCTCTTAAGTTAATACTAATTTCTTTATTTTCATTAAAAAACTTATAAAATTATTTTTTCCATCATCATTTGCTACTAGAATTTTCTCATCATCGTCTTTGTCTTTGATGCATCTAACAAAATTAAGATTTTTAGTTTTCTTAACTCTAGCCCTAACTATCCAAAAAATATCTCTTTCGCCCTCTTTTGAGTTGAGTTTTTTATATAAATCCTCTCAACTTTTAGCTTTTGCTTAACTGACGGCCTTTTTTGCTTCTTTCTTTGCTTTCTTATAAGTCTCTAAAGTTTCACTAGTTTTCTTAGCATAATATAATTTGTAACATGCCCTCCTTGCCTTATTTTATTTTGCACCACTTTACTTCACTACCAAGCTTCTTTTTGTGCCGGTACGCCATATTGTTCCACATATCATAAGGTGTACCAACATAATTCCAAGCATCTCCTCAAAGGACTTTCTGTTTAAATATATCTTCTTTCTCGTTTTTGAGGTTTCATCGTTTAGTCTGAATAGCTCAATGCACTCTTTTCTTCTTTGTCCACTTTTTCACCTCTAAATCAATAACTAAAATTCGATGTTGGGTGGTTAAACTTTCTCTTGGAATTACCTTGCAATCTTTATAATATGATCTTTTTTTTTTCTTACAAAGAAAATAATCAATTTGTGTTTGTGATAAGCCACTCTTATAAGTAATTAAATGTTTATCTTGTTTTTTGAAGATTGTATTGACTATAAAGAGATCAAATGCCATAGCAAAATTTAAAATCTCCCTACCTTCCTCATTTATATACCTAAAACCAAAGTTTTCATGAATATCTTGATATGCTAATGTCTCTTTACCGACATGTCCATTTAAGTCTCCTAAACAAATCATCTCCCTTTGTGATTTTTTTTTGAATCACCTTATCTAATTCCTCTCAAAAAGCCGTCTTTATATTATCTTCTAGTCTTACTTGGGGTGCGTAAGCACAAACTATATTCAAAACCTCTGCTCCTTGCACTAATTTTAACGTTATAATTCGGTCACCATATCATTGTATGTCTACTACACTATCCTTTAAATCTTTATTTGTGATAATACCAACTCCATTTCAAGCCTTTTCCTTTCTTAAGTACCATAATTTAAAACCTGTATCCTTAATCTCTTTTGCTTTTTTTGCAATCCGCTTTATCTCTTGTAAACATAGGATATGAATCTTTTTTCGAATTATAGTATCTACTACCTCCAATAGCTTATCGGACAATGTTCTGATATTCCAAGAACCAACATGAATCTTATTATCTAGGACTAGCTTACTTACCCCCGCATCCGTCCATACTTAAAATGCGATGACCCTCTCTTTAATTTACTACATTCGGGCGATAATGTAGCGGGACTAACTTCTTTACCCACACCCGTCCATGATGTGAGAACCCTCTCTGCAATTGATTCACTACATCCGGGCGAAAATATAGAGGCCCTTCCTTACTTTTCACTGCATTTGGGTTGTGGAACACGTCGCTAATAGGGGAAGCTCAAACACAATGCTCATAATTTGTATAATCCATGGTATACAAATCTGACAAAGTTTTATTTTGGTTGTCGAAAGCCTAACGCAACCCTCTTCTTTTATCGGGGCTTGGGACCGGCCATGCAAGGGTGATCTTACATGGGCAGAGTTGTCTGATGAAAATTCCATTTAAACAAATCATTTCTCTTTGAATCACCTTATTAGGTCTTTCCATATTTTCCTTTTTGCACTCTCTTCTCATCTTGGGGTCCATGTATAAATAATACTTCGAATCTCTTGTTCTCAAGCTAACCTTATTGTCATCTCTGATCTCATTGTTGTTTTGCCTCTACTAGACTCTTTTAAATGTGTATAATGATGTCAATATCACTTCCAGTTTCTTTCACCTAAATATCATTTTAAACTTTGTGTATTAAATTTCTTTAGCTTTTCTTCTCGAGTCCACTTTTTCTTTTGAATCAATAGAATGTCAATCTTTTTGTTGCTTGTCCAGTATCCCAAGTACTATTGCGAATCATATTTGTTGTACCAACCTTCTTGACTATCACATCCATGTATGCTAAAAATATGGTGACCCTTCTGCTAGTTGTGTTATGTCCAAGCGTTAACTTGCTGTTTGACGTGGAAACCTTCCTTGCAATTGGTTCACTACATGAGGAAGACAATGACAATGTAAAGGCCTTTATATTTTTTCTCCTTGCAGGTCTTGTTTCTGTTGCTGAGGGTTACCAATAATTGAAATTTGATTCTATGTTTTACTATTTACTGCAGTTTACGCTAAACTCCTTCGTTGCTATCATTCTTTTACGATTATAGATGGCAGGTAGCTCACCTTATGATCTTTTTTAATGAATATGAAATTTGTGCTACCTTTTCCTGTAGATCTGAAATCAGCTCTTGGAAAGACTCGAAGGGACGGAAAAGTTATGCCGTGGCAGCCATTAACGACAATGCAGAGAGTTTATATTGGACAATTGATTAAAAAATATGGTGATGATTACGAGGTATTGTGTAGTATTTTCATCGTTCCCTAGCATCAAGGATTAATGATGAAATTTCTTATCTGACCCTGCTTATTTTACGTTGCAGAGGATGTTCATGGATACTAAATTGAACACCATGCAGCATTCCGTTGCAACCCTCAAGAAGCTATGCAAACGGTTTTACATCAAAGGGAGCATTGTGCCTCTTTCCTAGGTTAAGAATACTCTTGTATCAAGTAAACTCTGCTCCTTTTGAGGGAGGTGCCTGTTTGGACCATGTAATCAGTAATATTGAATTCGCTTTAACAGGATGGTTTTCAAGTACCAGTGCGTTGCCCACAGGGTTATAATATGTTATAATTTAATGGGAACTGCCCTCCAAAATCAGTACTCACAGTTTCAAGTTCCATTGTACATTCAATGCAGAACAATCTCTGTCATGAAACTATAGTTTCATAGGCCAATTTGATTAAAAAACATTGGCACAAAGAGGGATGTGGGGCATAGAAACTTGACCAATGGGCTTGACATGAAAACCCAATTTGAGTCAGGTCCACTCACTAATCGAACACAAAATCTTGATTTCTCCAAGCCATCGATACAAGCCCATGTTTGGATCTGGGCTTGTAAATCTAGTATTAAGGGCTTGGCACCATGAATCAAAACAGTCGGGCTCAAATCTTGCACTAGATGTTGAGAACCTTCAGTTTTGCCTTATTCATGTTGACTACAGCCAACAATGGGAAGAACACTGTTGTATTCTGAATGATTACAGTAGGTTTATATGAAAAGAAGAATGAGCTTTTGTTGTCTTCCCTATTAGAGAGCTCTAACGAACTTTGGTCTGGTGGAGTCGGCCTTGAGACCTCTAGCCCTTCTTTACTTGATGAGTTTGGTGTGCTTCCTGGAGCCCAAGCTTAACACTTCAAGTGGTGATTGCTTCCTGGCTTCTCAGTTGTCTTTGTGCTTGTTCTTGTCCGTTTGAGCTCAAGCCACATTAATAAAATGTAGACGAAAATCATTTAATTTAAGACAAAAGGGCCGGGAATAACGTTTGAATCGTCGTTCTCTGCACCCATTAACGTGCTTAGTTTAGACTGAATGCAAGCCAAACCAAACCTGACTACAAGCGAAGCTTAATTGCTACTAAAGTCGGTATATTTACATTTTGTACTCAATACATTTAGTCAGCTCAACAGAATAACCGTCGCTGTTCGGATTTGATCAAATCAGCTTGAAACTAGGGGCGCAATTTGGCCGGTTGTCTTCAGGGCTGGAAGTAAACGATAAAACATTCGAATTAAATCTTAACAAAATACATGAACCATGCCCTAGGTTTATGTTTGGCTGGTTATGTTTACAACATATTTGTGTGGATCCCGCTTTAGGTACTATTGAGTCTGACTCATATGATCATTTATCAAAGAGTGACTCTGGTTATTAAATGATTGAACAACCGGGATCCATTTACTTGCGAAACTTAGTTGACATTCACAAAAAGTCTAATGAATTATGAGTTCAATAGATCCTGTTTAGCAGAAAGACGGAAATTCCTTGCTCATTATCAGACAATTACGTATTCACAAACCCTGTGTGAGGCTAATAGTTCTCATTTCCCATCTCATGGAAAACCCTTTTCACTCTGCTTAGCCCTACCCCTTGTAGGGGTATTTTAGTGATAGGTTTTATAGGAACTAGATGATCATATTTTGTCAAATACCGAGCCAGCTTTTATAGCAAATGTCCTAGTTGTTAAAACTCAAGAAAACTAAATGTGTTTTCTACTCTCCCATTCAGCTTGTAAAAGAATAAAGAAAGATCACAAATCTATAGAAAGTCATACAATTTCATCTTGTAGTATGATACATAATTCTTGTCTATGATCTTGGCTTTTGATTTCCTACATAAGGATGAACTTTCACCGTAGGTGCTTTTATTGACAATAATACACGACAACAACAACAACTAAGCCTTTTCCCATACTAAATGAGGTTGGCTACATGGATTCTTTGTTTTCACAGAGCCCTATCATGTGCCATGGTAGCAGTTAACTCAATATAAACTAGATCATACTTTATAGTTTCTTTTCAACAACTTTGTGGTCATCCTAAAGCTCTTTTAAAATTTTCACTATCTAGTTTTTCATATCTTCTTATGGGATTATCATTTGGTCATCTTTCTACATGTCCAAATCATCTTAAACAATTTTCCTCATTTTATCTTTTATTGGAGCTACTCCCAATTGGTTTCTAATAACCTCATTATGTATACGGTCTTTCCTTGTATGACTACTCATTCATCTCAACATCTTCATTTCTGCTACCGACATCTTTTGTATGATTAACTGCATAACACTCATAATCATATGGTCTAATTGTTATTCTATAATATTTACCTTTCAACTTCAATGATATCTTCTTATCACACATAATACCTGATGTCCCTCTCTATTTTAACCAACTTACATTAATTTCATGCGTAACATCTCCATCAATTTTTCCATTACCTTGAAAAATTGACTCTAGGTATTTAAAACTTCTTGTGAGCGATGCAATGTGTGTCAATCTTAATTTCTATATCCTCTGAAGTACTCAAATAATCAAACTTATATTTCATATATTTTGTTTTTGTTCTACTAAGTCGAAAGCCTTTACTTTCTAAAGTTTCTCTCCATAGTTCCAATTTCTTATTAACTTTTTCCTTAGACTCATCCACTAACATAATGTCATATGCAAATAACATATACCAAGGTACTTCATCTTAATATGTTTTGTTAACACATCAATGACTAATATAAATAAATATGGACTTAAAGTTGATCCCTGATGTAACCCAATATTAACTTCAAAGGAGTTTGTCATTCTTTCATAAGTCCTCACACAAGTTTTTGCACCATCGTACATGTCTCTTATAAGATTTATATATGTCAATGAGATACCTATCTTTTTCAAGGTTCTCCAAGGAATATCTCTTGGCACCCTATCATAAGCTTTTTCTAGATCAATAAAATCACGTGAATGTTCTTTTTTTGTGCTCTAAAATGTTGAATAAGATGTCTCAATAGGTGAATCACTTCAATAGTAGATCTATCAGGCATGAATCCAAATTGGTTCTTTGTTGTGCTCAATATTTGTCTTAACCTACATTAAATAATTCTTTCCCACAATCTCAGTGTAGCTCATTAACTTGATACCTCGATAATTCAAACAATTCTGAAAGTCTCTCTTCTAATTATATATGGGTATAAGTGTACTCACTATCCATTCCTCGGGCATCTTTTGAGTTTTTCATATTTCATTAAATAGTCTTGTGAGCCAAGTGAGCCCCATCTCTCCTACTATTTTTCATACTTTTATAAGAATATTGTCTAGTCATACAGATTTACCAACCTTCATATATTTAAGAGCCTCTTTGACTTCACTCTTTTGAATACACCGATAGAAATTGAAGTTCATATACTTTTGTTTATGTTTCCTGTATTGACAAAAAACTAAGATTACCTTATTTTAGAGATAAAAATAGTGATGCTTTTGACTTATAATATTACTTTTATGTTTTATTCTAACTTACATTTAATTATTTTAAATATCATTAAGGTTAACTTGAAATTGCTAGCTTTTTTTATTGTGTCCCCTCTTATAACCTTTTTCATAGTATATTGTCCCTATTAATGTAATTGGTTCTTAATTATACATGAAAGTAGTAGGCTGACTGAAATATTATGCAGATGATAGGAAGCACAGGAAATTGGTTATTATCCTCCCCATTATAATTCCTATAGTCACTCTCGTTATTCTTTGTGTTTGTGTTTCCTAAGCATTTGTTGTATGCAACATCTCACTAGGAGGAGCAACACCAAGTAATGAAAAATAAGTATTTACTCATGTTTCTATAATCTCATAACATTTTCTGCAAGTGGAATGATACATTTTATTGATTTTGCACCAGATAAAGGAAATCTACAGATCACAGTGTAATAAATCATAAGCTTTGATGCTGTTAGAGTGTCAAGTAATAAATTTTCAAAGAAAAATAACCTCTGATAAAGGGGATATGACTATGCTTACAAGCTAATATGATTTATGTTTTTATATCATATATTAACATAATAGCATCCTCAATTACCATCTTGTGACAGGAACATTGTCGTGATTCTTACCATAAGACAAGATGAATATCTTGTCTTGAAGGAACTAAGAACCATGTATACCATTGTAAAACGGTCATGTTTTGATACCACTTGGGATTGTGGTCTCAAGTTTTCTCTAATAGATATTTAAAACTCCAGCACGAGCCGGTCAAGCATGAGAGATTATCGAAAAATGTTTATCTAGTTTGGCCGGATATGGATGTAGTTTGCCTTGGCAGCTGCATAAGCCATTGCACCACCCAAAAAGCAAAGGAATTCAAGAAAGAAATAGATGCACTTGATCTGTTATGAAGATATGAATCCGAGGAGATTCCATTAAGAAAGTCTGGAACAAGTGAATCCAATCACTAACACTTGAATTAAGAAATTTTACTAAACGCAACCATGGGAAAAGCAAACGAGAGGTATATATCAGCATGGGTTCAATAATAATCTACGATTTGGTTTTTGGTAAATAAGTCACTTGAATTGAGCCTCCAAATGGAGATCACACCTAAAGGATTACAACATGAGTAACAATTCAAAGCAGCTCAAATGTTATGGGAAATGAAAAAACTGACTGTTATATGGAGGTTATGACAAATTAACCATTATTAGTTGTTTAATTCTATGTAATGAATGAGATCTAATCATCCAAAAAGCACATCGATTGATAAGATGGATGATCAATATCCATCCACAGCATAGACAGTTGCAACTTAAATCAAAGGTGGACATTAACTGCATAAAAATGGAGATTAAATCCCTATAGTTCACCATTAGATAAAAAAGAATTAGGAATGGTTATGTATCAAGGAGGGTATCTTACAAAGTGTTCCTACATGAGTGTTCTTGCTAGACTTGCTACATTTTTTTTCATATTTTAGCACAAAAAAGGGGATGAGAGTAATATACATGATTTATTCTACTATTAGAAACATGCCTAGATGGAGGAAAAATAGTTGCTAAAAGTCTGTCTCTACTAGTGATTGTCTACAAATACACGGTTAATTTAGTTGTAATGGGGATAAACATGTTTGGAAAATTGAATGAAGTATATTATTTTTTGTTCATTTTCTGATCTGTATTTTATTTATCTTCTAAATTTTATGAGGGTTCAGATGTCTCAAACATAAACCTAGTCAAATGCATCACTTTCAACATTCCAAGGTGAGGTTAGATTCTGATGATGGGAGAGTATGTGAATGATGAAGGTCATAGTCATGCTATGGCTATTGGGTGGATGGAAAGGAGTTGAGAACACAACATGAGATCTTAAAATTGTGCTAGACTAACAAAATGAAGATATTAAATACATATAAAAGACTAAGGGATAATCTCGGCAGTTAACATTCCTACTATAACCTTCACTCACATTGGTTTTCATGGTTTACTTGGTCTACATCCAATTCTTTACAATTAGATATTGTATTAGGCATTTAGTATCTGAGTCATTTGTTGCGTATTGCTTTCTCTTTATCATTATACCACCATACTTTGTATAACTCATTGCTGTAGGAACCAGATGTGCATAGCCTTCTATCATATATTGCATTTCTCTTTATCAAATTTGAAGTTCATGTGTATCTTTGTTAGTAATTGAGCCACATAATCAAACGTCATATGCTTCATTTTGGTGGTGTTGGTTTTTTTTAGCAGACGTTTCATCATTTTGACATGAAGCTCCTATGATTCCTTCAGCATGAGATCAATTTTCTTGAGTAGTTGATCTCTTTTGAGTGCCGGCTCTTAGTTGAATTTGGTCGAAGTGCCCCAACTATTTTTTCTGATATCTTCTTGCTTTCTTTTCATGTTTTTTCACTTTTCCAGCTGGTGTAAGGACTAAGAATGATAGTCATCTCTTATAATTTTCTCTTTTGAGTGCCGGTTCAAACAGGTTCTTTTGTGGTGGGTCTGCATTCTAAATTTTTATTTTAGATCATATTCACTTTTGGCTTGCTCACGTTGGAGCTTTTTGTATGCATTTTTTTATTGAAGCCATACATATATATATGTGTCTTTCTATTCTATATTATATGCGAACATGAATGCTTGCTTCTCTTTTACTGAACTTTTTTGCTAAACAAAGGATATGTAAGTATCTACATTGCATGTTTATTGAACTTTTTTGCTATACTTCCTTGCTAATAGTCAGTGGAGCTGACCCGTATGCTTCTGAACCTGATTCCAAAACACTTTTCTTGGTGGAGACCAAGCGGCTTTACAGAAGCTGGTACCTTTACACCCATGAGAGTCGCCTAGTTCTTCTTGCAGCTGGAATGCAGTGTAATAGCTTGGCAGAATATCAGGTAACTATTTCTTTTACAGGTGTTGTTTCTAAATCTCCTAAGTCAATATATTCAATCTGAGAAAAGATAGTGACTGTATATAGAATATCTGACCCATCAATACATCAAGTCACTCTTGCGCATTTCTCTTATGTAACTTTGAATGTTTTATTGTTGACGAAGAAGAGTTCTATTTTTGAGGTTCAAATTGATTGATCTTCTCTTTGTGGCTATTTTGTCAAATGCTTCTATGTGCGCCTGCATAGATGCTCTAAACACTCACAGCAGACCCCAAACTCTTGGCTGGTCTATTTAAGAGGGTTGTTCCCTTAAAGAGACTATTTGCTAGAATAAGAATTATATATAAATATTAGTTTAGCATTACTTCTCTCAATTTACAACACCTCCTTAAATTAGTCCTTTATTTCAATTCTCATCTGGTGAAATCATTCGCTTGCCAAAGTTTGAAGTGACAATGACAAAAGCTAAAGAGAATAAAAAGCCTATCTTGAGGTTCTAAAATAAGATGAATGCTTCTGTATGTTGAATTAGTTATGGAAGAATCTACTGCCTACAAGTTGGCTGGGTAGGGATGCTCTTGCCCATATAACAATTCTGTTTGTATGTACATGTTTTGAGAATTTGTAATTCAGGTTTCCTGGTATGGCTATTTAACATGCCATGATTCCTTTCCAATTTATTCTACCAAAGTGGCAGTTAACGTAGTGGATGATGTGCTTCTTGTTCATCAAATGGACGCAAAGGTTGTTTTACTCTATGACATATTTTCAGATTCCCACTTGTGTATGCTCCACTTCATCTATTAATAAGAAGTCGGTCCTCAATAGTTTTAAGACCCAACAAGCAGTAAAAGAGAAGAGCTTTTAACATAGCTAACTGAATCAAATACTGGATCAACTTATGGAGAAAGTTGGACTTTCCTTACACGACCTTATATTTGATCCCGCCATGAAGTTTTGTGGAAAATCCTTTTGTATCTAAAGGTATTTTTGCGGCGAATATTTTTCTTAAGATATTTGTTCCCATGAGGATGCACGATTTTTTTTATGTTTTTCATGCTATTGCTACAAGTAGCTCGATGTGCCTTTGCTTTTAGAATTTTTGGAGGGCATCGATTTGAATCTAGTAAGGTACTTTGCTTTCTGTTTATGGGTCTGTTTTTTTTCTTTTCTTACTTTTCTAAAGGAGGGTATTGCAGTTTCTTTTGCTTTCTTGAGAAATGGTCCACGATTTCACTGGATATTCTGTACAAACCTTTTTCAACTAAAGGGAATGGTTCTTAACTTTGTTGCAGACAATGATTCTAGAAAGAAGAATGACATCTATGATAGCTTTATTGGAAAGGTTCTTTTGTAGGAATAAAGTTGCTATGTTCTTTCTTTTACCTATTATTAACTCCGGGGTCTAGTTTGGAGTGCAAGGTACTTTACAATAGTTCTAAGGTAATACTTATTTTATATAGTTATGTTTCTATGATATAATTTAACTCACTTTATTTTCTGATAAATTTGGTGAATCATTATAGTACGACTTTACAACTGTAGGGCACTTTTTTTGCTTCTATCTTTGTTAGATATGGAGTTTCATCTTTGAACTTCAATTGATTTTGATGTGCGGAATTTTGTTCGGATAGCATGTTTCTGAGGATTGCTGGCCATCAACTACAAAAAACATAACTAGGACCACCATTGCAACAATTGGAACAAGTAGTATGAGAGAATCATTAGGAAGACCAAGTTAATCATAGTTTTTTCTGTAAATATTTTGATGTAAAAATGTTTGGACCTGTAAAAGAACTTGCTTGGGTTCAGTTGTTGAGTTAGTTCTATGATGATTATGAAGTTTTATTTTAATGTACTTATTATGGAGTTCTTTGTTCATTGAATTATTTTATGATGTATTAATCTAGGTTACAATTTCCAAAAATATAAATATAAATAAATTTGTGTACATATTTGTATTTATTTGTGAAATTATATTAGAACATGAAGGAACATTGAAAGGGATTATGAAGACATCAGCTATGAAATTCAGCATGGGAATAACTATGGAATATTTTGTGGCAAATTAGCAAGGAAAATAAGGAAATAATTTTGAGAGGGAACAACATAATTGAGAAGGATTGACAATAGATTTACAATGAAGAATTCCATTGCTAATTTGCAATCAAAATCAAGGAATGGAGGACTTCTATTACTCATTGCTTGTCATTCTCTTGGAAAAGCATTTAGCAAGGGAATACCCACGGATTGGCAACGCAATTATCCATTGCTAATTCTGAGAACTTTTCTAGTGACATTTCTTATATAAATTCTTAATTTCAAAGTTATTTGAAGAGGAAATTAGCTCACTCGGTGAGGGACTCGACTTACAAGAAGGACATGAGTTCGATACCCAAGGCTTGGATACCTAGCTTCCACCTTCACGTTGTAACCAAAAGAAGAAGAATACAATAAATATCTCCATTTGATTTAGGTAAATTTGTAATTTAGAATAAGCAATTTGGCATTGATTTCGAAAAAATGATGCTGACATTTGGTGGTTAAGGAGGATTAATACAATAATTATATCACTATGACAAATAATGAATGATGTCAAGTGACTGTTTCAGAGATTTTGAAACATGAGCACTGACGTGCGAAGTTATGGTCATAATTGAGCACCGCTTCAAAAATTGTATTGACATTTTAAAAATTTCAAATGGTGATACTTGTCTTCTTCTTCTTTTGGTAACAACATGAACACCGAAGCTAGGTATGCATACCCCGGGCATCGAACTCATGTCCTTTTCATAAGTTGAGTCCCCCTCTGGGTGAGCTAATTTCAAAATAACGATGCCGACATTAATTTGGTGTTTGAGGAGGATTAAGACAAACTATATTACCATAATAAATAATGAACAATGTTAAGAGGCTATTTTGGAGATTTTGAAACGTCAATGGTGAAGTAAGAAGTTATGGTCATAGTAGACGGCTATTTTAAAAATTATGTTGACCTTCTTAAAAGTTTAAAGAAGTGCGTACACCGAACAAGGCTTGAAAAAATTGAAATGGAATGAATAAACCTAACATTCTTAGTTTTGGGTCTAACTAATGAGGTGTCATCATAACTCAATACACAACCCAAGCTTTTGAATATGTACGTGATACATATAGAATTTTCAACAATCAAATTGGCTAGAGATGTCAAAATGGGCTTACCCGGGGGGCCTGGCCCGCCCAGTCCTGGAAAAATGGAGGACCTGGCCAGGCATTTCAGGCCCATTTACAGAGCAGAGCTGAATGGCCCAGCCAGTCTGCCTAGGTGGCGATGCGGGCTGGGCCGGCCCAGCCCACAGGGCCTGATGTATATATATATATATATATATATATATATATATATATATATATATATATATATATATATATATATATTATATATATATGTATACACAGATAAACAGATATATACTATATATACATGTAATCATAAAACTATACATATATATATATATATATATATATATATATATTTTATATACTATATATGTACATGTAACTCAAACTATATATATATGTATGTATGGGCCTGGCCTTGTGGTTTGGTCCAGCCCGGCCCATGACCATGCAAGAGCCGGGCTGGGCCAGAGGCCCTTATAAAAGGTGGGCCGGTCGGCTCCAACCTACATTTTTCCGGCCCGTATTGACATCTCTAAAATTGGTAATATTATTCTTGAATTATTTTTATAAATTTAAAAGTTATTTGAACAGGAATTATTAACATGGTAGATGTTCGATTTGTAATGCTGCCAAAGCTTGTAAATCAAATCTTAATCTGCACCAGAAATCTAGTTATACCTTTTGTGTGTGTGTGTGTCAGTGTTGGGAATCTTAATCTGCTGATGCATGTGTTCTGTTTCCAGAATCATTCTTTCGTGATGCGCACGATGAAAACTAACTCTTTCATTTAATTAATAATATCGTCAGCTCCGGGCTGTGCACCATTAAAATAATACGTTTACATTTTTCAACATAATGAACCAGCTGTGGATTGGACAGACTCCTAAGTTTACATGTAGAATGTAAACATTTACATCTAAGTTTACAAGATCTGCAACAGCTCCATTTGAAGGAAATGAAAAGACTATTCCATCCTTTTGTTTCAATGCGTCCTCAGACATCTTCCTGGATGCAGCTTCCTTGCCAATATCTGTACATTGTGTTGGATTGTTTTTATGATTTTTTATTTCCGTTGATGTGCAGTACATATTTTCCCACTTCTAACACCTACACAGCAAGAAGCCATTACCAGACAAATCTAAATCAGGTTCTCACGACTCTGTCTGCCGTAACTCCGCCCACCGGGTTCAACGAGACGGTAGCCGGTTTGTATCCGGATCAGGTTTATGGCATCGCTCTTTGCAGAGTCGACATTTCTACTAGGGATTGCAATACTTGTGTCAGTAGTGCAACTACGGACTCCGTCTCTCTCTCTGCCCTGGAAGCAAAGAAGTGAGAATCTGGTACGATAACTGTTACATGCACTACTCCGACAAGGCCTTCTTTGGCTCGATCGACGCCACGGATTGGTATTCTTGGAGCTACACCAACGTCTCCCTGAAGTTTTCGACACCTACCGGCACTCATTGATGGCGAATTGTCGGCAGCGGCATCTCTGATGCGTCAGGCCTGTTGCCATCGGCTACACGAATTACGCTAATTTTAAAACATGAAAAAATTATAGAAATACATGTATAAGAAACCAATATATAAAACATGCTCCAATGAATAACCATAGTGTACCCAAAGTAACCCATGAACAAACCGTATAGAAAACATAAGAAAAAAAGTAATGAGGTGAGCCACCCTTGCAGACTTACCTTAGAGAAAGCAACACCTATCATATAGTATGTAGGAGTATTTGTGCTTTTCTCACACGATAAAACACACTCACAACTCAAAGCTACGTACCTCGCTTCGAGTCGACTTCGACCACGTTTCAATCATCTTTGACTACAAGGCAAGGATGGTAGGGAGTAGTCACTGCTGGTAAGAAGACACCACATCAAAGGGAGTCGTAGGTTGAAAACAAAGTCAGAAGAGAGAGAGTGTTTAAGCATATAAGTACAAACTAGAGAGCCCTAATCCTTTATTTATAGGTTACGTGATGGATCAAGAATCACATATCTGATCTAAACGATACACCTCTTCGTCCCATAACTATTTCCGCAACAAAAAGATAGATCGAAGACCGAACCAAATTCTCAAGCTCAAGCTCAAGATTAGCCAGACCCGATGCACTTATGTGTGGTCTAACATGTGAAATAAGGTTCATAGCTACCAACTATATAAAAAGACATGAGTTTGTTTCATTCTTTACTATGGGACTAAACTTTATCTTCTCTTAACCTTTATATGTACAAGTCCCTCACATGTGACTTTTTACATTTTAGTACTTTCACATATATTAATGATGAATATTTAGGGATACTAAACATGAATTAAATGTTATTATTATTCTTTCAGTAATGGTACCTTCTGATTTGAACCATTACATGAGTTATCCAATAGTACCTTTACAAGTCTTAAACCAAAACCTTGACTATAAAAATGTTTATTGGTAATAACATAATAAAAGGCCATTGCATGATCTTTAAGAGTGATGCATTAATGGTCATTCATCCATATCATTTATCATGAATTATTTCAAGGAACAACCCAATTCTCCTATTGTAGTCACACAATATCAATCACTTAGCTAGGCATCTCCAAAGATGTATTGGTAGCATCTTGTCCTAGGACTCGATCATATTCAGAGAATAATCTCTTACTAAACTTGTAGTCATAACATTTTAAGTTTATAGGAAATAAACACACAAATACTGAAAGTATCACATAATACAAAGTGTCATCCTATTGACTTAACAACTCGTTACTACCACATTGAACCTACTTCATAGGATCTCTACTCAATTAGGTTGAGTTGCTACTACTTATAAATAAATCATGAGTTTCACTCCCATTCGCAACCTAGATTTCTCAACCAAGGCTACTGATAGACCCTTGGTCAAAGGATCACTTATGATATCTTTAGTTTTAACAAAATATACAGACATGATCCCATGAGACACTAGAGTTAGTTTGACTTGGATTTGTTTCGTTGCTTTTGGTTGCACTTATAAATATTGATCTTAACAATGGTAGTCATGCTATCACAATGTACTTAAATTACAATCAACGACTTCTTTACCATAACTAAATTGGACATAAGTCCCTTAAGCTATTTAACTTACTATCAAGTCTCATCCAAAGCACCTAGTTTTGCCTCAAAGTTAAAACATATTAATATAGTTTGTTTCTTCGATTTCCAAATGACAACAACACCCACAAGAAACACATATCTAGTGACTCCATTACTTTGAAAGTTCTTTACTATCTACCTAACATCACTAAATCCTTCAAGAATAGAAAAATGTTTACCGTAATATAATCAAAAGAAATAGTTGATTTTACATAGTGAAGTACTCTATCTATAGCTTTCTAATAGGTTCTACCTAGATAATTGATGTATCTACTCAACTTATACACAACAAAAGCAATATCTAGTTATATAAATTGGTTAAATACATCAAACTATCAATAATATGAGAATATTAAAATTATTATACGAGAATACCATTTCATATATGGTTAATTTAATTGTCATGGGGATACACATGCTTGGAAAAGTGAATGAATTATCTTTTTTTTTATAATTTGTACGGTGCTCAAATGCCTCAAAACACGAACTTATTTAAATGCATAACCTTCAACATCCCTTGGTACAGTGTGAACGGTGAAAGTTATGGTGATGCTATGGCTACTGGGTCGATGGAAAGGAATTGAGAAGGTGGCGTGAGAGCTTAAACATGTACTAGACTAACTAAACGATGGTATCAAACACGTACAAAACTGAGTGAAGATATAAAGAAGCGCAAGACTAACATGGGATCTTGAATATATATGTAAGAGTAGAGTCAACATAAGAAATGAATAACATGACTAAAACATGGAATAAAGGGTTAATATTGGAGTCCTCGCTATGTAATGGTGTCATGCATTTACGCAACTAACTAAAATTAATAGAAAATACAAACTCTATATGAACCTTAATAAATGTGAAACATGAGAACTTAAACATAAGCATATATATATGTATATATATATGAATATATATGTATATATATGAACTAAAAACACAAATACTAAATAGGACGAGTCTTAACCATAGGAGATACCAAAACTAAATAAGGCCTTTAAACAAACCCTGGTATGACCTCAACTTACTACAAGGACGAACTAGAAGTGAATACATGTGCTTGCTTGCAAATCTATATAGACTTTCTTACACAAGAATGGATCTCTCAAGAATGTTTCTAGATGACCCGCGGTCCTGCAAAGACAAGTAGCAATCAGGTTTGGTTATATGGGTTAGAACTTGGCAAACAATAGGTAGATGGTAGACAGTCTATGAAGTGAAAGAAATGGATCTAAGGATGGTTAGATAAAGGAAGTAGTTTAGCTTCAATAACATAGCGACAATACAAATCATAGCATGATGCAGCCGAAAAATCGCTACTCGATTAGTTTACCAGTGATTATCTACAATAAATGAATGATGAAGCGAGGGTACAGTGATGTGCAAAGAGACAAAAAGGCAAGGAACCGCTGCAGCAGCGCTATGCAAGCCAGCCATGGACACACACATGAGAGAGAAAGAGACAGAGAGAGTGTAAAACTTGAGGAACTTTATTCCATCTCTCAAAAGACTTTACAAGATGCAGTCATTTGGGTGGGAATAATCTTAATGATGTGTGGACATCCCTATTATGATTGTTCTCCATGTAACGTAGAAAGGGAAATAGTTTCAGGATAAAGACAACCTATAAAGACAATTTTAACTTGCCTTAGTTATACTCGTCATTCCTCTAAAATTTTGAGATGTCACTACATCAAATCTATCGTGAGAACACTTGATGTGTGAGAAATTTTCCTCAATGACCTATTACCGCCACTTCTATGTTTGTCGAATCGATCTTTTCAAGCAAGAAGTAGGTGATTTTAGCAATTGTCAGGCACAACTATTCTTCATGAAGGCAATATCCGTAGCAATAACCCATCACATTGAAGTTGCTTTTCATCAGAGATCTTCTATTAGGAAGTAGTATAATTGTTGATAAGGGTGCTACCCTCACGTATCTTCCATTTTAGTTTTGCATTTTGCTTGGAAATCTGCTATAAATCATCCTATTCATGGTTTCCTTCTAGTGAGTCCGAAGATCCTGACCAATTTCCATTTCCTTGGCACATTATTTACTTGTTAATATTGCATTCCTTGATGAAGATACAAACCACCAACCAAATCACTTCTCGATTTGCTATGCACTTCTAAATATACCATAAGAAAGTGGGTTTGGATTTGGATCGGTGTCTCCAGTCTGATCACAAACTCAGACCACAACAGGTAGGCCCTCAATAAGATTCGTGTTGGAAAATGATCTTCATTTTCAATTCCAAACTGCATCAAGATTTCAAGTATGAACCAGCTCTATGGTCTCTTGGATCCGATGTAGCTCCATTTTGCAGCTTCCATCTCTCGGATTTTTTATTTTCAGAATTTTAGGGATTCAAGGCACCATTTCATATAATTTCAAAAATAGTTTTGAACAAAATGCAAAATTATCATCAGAAATTTTTGGGTTCTAATGAAGTAATCATTTCAAGAGTCATCTTTTCTTCTCCCAAATCTTTCATCAGAAACTCACTTGACAAACTACTCTTTCAGCTACTTAATTTCTTCCATACTTTAACCTACTGAGCGCTTCGCTCATCCACATTCTTGAGTAATATGATATAATAGATTATAAAAAATCATAACGTAGCAACAAACATGAAGAATATTCTTTTTGCCCAAAGCCTATTTCAATCCTCTCATGCTCTTACCTAACTTCGCATAAAAGGCTTTCTTGGAACCCAAAATTCTTCCAGTAGAACCATGTAGATGTCTTGGTCTGAATCACAATGAAGAAAAGTTTTCTTCACCTCCAGTTGTCTAGATGGTATATCTTCAGCAGTCACTATGCTTGTTTCTTATCTAGTGGTAGTTATCTTCACTAAAGGAAGAAAGATACTAGTGTAATCAAAACCTTCTTTCTGCTCAAACCCTTTCACAACCAATTGGCATTATATGTGATTGACCTCCTCTTTATTCCATATATCTACTTATTATATGGTTCTTTCTTGTCTAAGTAACTTAGCCAATGTCCAAGTTTTCTTCTCCTCTAGTAAATTTATCTCTCTCCGCTTGGAGTTTGGTTGGAGGAAAGTTATGGATTGGTGAATCAGTATTACTGAGTAAATCAAGCTCCACATGAACTACCACTAGAAAAGAAACACATTCTTAGATATGAATTTCATTAAAAAGTTGCTGACATTAGGCTAGCAACACTCATATGCTAAGGATGTGAATTGCATGATTCTCACGATTACTTTTGTTCAAATATAATATAATTTAAGAAAAGTAGAGGTAATGTAAAAAAAAAAAAAATTGTGAGTTAACTGCTAACATGGCACACGATAGGGATCTGTGGAAACAAAGAATCCATGTAGCCGACCCCGTCTAGTATGGGAAAAGGCTTTGTTGTTGTTGTTGTAGAGGTAATGTAAAATTATTAAGATTCTCATTCGACCTTATGAACTTTTGTCCAAGTTTTCTCATATTTTATTAAATAATCTTGTAAGCTAAGTGATATGTGTCTCTCATTAGATTTAAAACATTCATATTTTTAAGATCATCTTTGACCTTATGTATACTGAATAGAACCTACAAATTATTAAACATGTCACACCAATACAAGGAAAAGAGCACAATGCAGATCAACTTGAGACAATTTTATCTTGAATCTGTTACACAATCAAGCTCTAGAGACATAGGAGAGATGAAGCATCTTGTGACATGCATGACCTTTTAATGATTAGTTTGTTAAAGAAAACTAAAAGAGTTGATTATTTCATATTTCAAGGCATACTGAATGGTGAAGCTAGGAGGAGACTTCATGAATGAGGTCCAGCTAGTTGCTAGACCAAGACACAGAAATCTTGTTAGACTTTTGGCCTGCTATGCTGAGGGAAATGAGAAGATATTTATGAATACATGACAAATGAGAGCCTTCACAGATTTCTCTTTGGTAAGAAATTTTCCTTTTGTAGACTATACAAGAAAGATCCAGAGTACCAAGAAAGATGTATTTCCTGTGGGGTGTCTTTTAATAAATAAACATTTGATCTGTATTTCGTAGAAACAGAATTTGCACATTTTTTATACAAGTACTGGTTTCTATCCTATTCATGTAAGAAGAAAGACTGAAAATATAAAGATGAACACTGACAAGCTTTCCTTCAACATGCATGCATTAGGTATTGAGGATGTGGAAATATCCTGCATGCCACGCATGTTTTCCAATGAAATTCCTGTTATAGCAGAAAAGCAATCTGCAGAAACATTTAGGATGGTTTTGGCAATGTTGCAAAATGATTTTCAACATTCAGCAGTTTTCATGAAGAGCCAGACTTGGCCACACCATCGATAAAACGTACTTAATTTGTTTTGATACTCATGTTTACCTTCCAAAATCACAATCTAAGACATAGCCCTAAATGCTCTACAATAATTTTAACGTACTTAATTTTATTTTTGTTGATATTAGATGGTGATATTGCAACATGTGCTGTATGAATTCAAATATAAAAATATTTTTCTGTAGGGCTTCTGATCCATTCCTCGTCCCTGAACTATTAAACTCATGAGATGCAAGCTAGTGATGTTGTTTATCACATAACATGGTGGTATTATAATTTTTGCCTTAATCCTCAAGGACATGTCTTCCGGGGATGACTCATTAGTAAGTCTACCAAGGCAACCGACTTAGGCCCCAGAATTTTATACAGTATAAATTTTGTAGGCCCTAGAAGGCCCCAAATTTTGAAGTCACATCTAGTACCCAATTTTTGCTTTAGGCCTCGACTCGTGTTGAGCCACTCCTGATGCCTTCTATGCATTCTTACTAGTGTTAACTGGACTTATGTTGCTAGTGCTCCTACTGTTTTCGGGGACTTTAAATTTCTACATTTGAAGTGATAGGCTTGTCCCGTTAATGGATCTCAAGCAGATATTAGACATACGATGTTGGATTGGTAGATACACTGAAAATTATCATTGGAATAGCATGAGCGCTTGTTTATCTTCATGAAGATTCTCCTATTAGAATTATTTCACAGAGATTTAAAAGCCAGCAATGTTCTTCTAGACAAGGATATGAGCCCTAAAATAGCCCACTTTGGCCTCGCACGAGGAAGCATGAACAAGATTAGTTTCTTATTTCAATTACTCTTAAATCCTTCATCACTTTGTTAAGGTAAAGACTGATAATCTTCAAATAATTTTGAAGCATATTTACCACTCATCCTCAGCAGTTTCCTGAGAGATATTTTTTAAAACATGGTCGAGATTAATAGAATATATAAATATGGTAAATAAATTGAAATATAACGATATTCTGATAATATTGGGCTCGCTTTGACGTAAGCTTTGAAATCACGTCCCTTTAAAAATTAATTACGAAGAAACATTGATCTCACTCATTCAACCGAAGGTGTTATGATCATATGAGATTAATCATCTAGGATATGCTTCGACGTATTCCCAACCATGAGGCCTCGTCAAGGTCCCAAAGCTAAGGCAAGACAAAGTAGAACTTCAATCAATTGGATACAGTCATAGTTGTCAAGATCCTGAGTTTTTTCAATCTTAAGATGATAGGATCGGAATCCTCTAAAACTGAAACTATTGTATACAAAGTGAAAATCTTGAATGTTAGCAGTCAGAACGTAAGTGAAATCTTATTCTTGTATATGAATTTCACAAACCATATGATCAGTTTATCATACTAGGAAGGAACATGAGAATAATTATCATTACAAATATGTAGCATATGATTCACATAATATGCAAGACATGATTCTCATGAATTAATTGTATATAAGCATAATTGAAAATATTAGAGCTCATGTAGGGTAATTGAGATCCTTATTCGATTCCATGGTCCTCAATCCTCGAAACCTCATGCAATAGAACTTATGATCTTTACAACCTCGTACAATTTTTAAAAATTCAATTAAATTAAGTCAAGTCAGGTTCTCACCATAATTGATTTCATATAATGAAATATCCGAAACTAAATGCAGACTGTTGTACTCTATTCTTTTTGTTTTTACTATTTTAAACAAACTTTTTCTTTACTATGAGATGTGGGATAATAACGTTATGCTTGCAGAGGTTTTATGGAACCAGATTAGTACGTATTGCAAAACCAGTTTTCTACTAAATCTGATGTCTATAGTTTTGGAGTTCTATTATTGGAGATCGTGAGTGGCCAAAAGAATGCACTTGGAAGAACCAACCTTCTTGAAACTGTGAGTATCAATCAACTTCTCTCACTTCCCTTACTACAGGTTTTGCATTTTCTTGTCCCATAAAATTTTTTAACCATATCACTGAAGAAGCAATGCATGGCTTTCCTAGCTAGGGTGTCAACTCAAAAGATTTTTCATGTTGAAGGTTAAGATTTTGACACCTAGGGGAGTGGACATTTGATAGAACAGCTTGCGTATAAACAAAAAGGACTTTATCGGCTGTAATGATATTGCGAACTTTCTAGGTCTGGAGGAACCGGAGAGAAGAAAGAGCCCTCTCCGGTTTATGAAGTTGTGAGATGCATCAACATTGGTTTGATGTGAAATTAGGACAAGGCACTAGATACACCAGCCATATCTGATGTTGTTGTGATGTTACAAACCACTCGGTGGCCCTCTCCTCTCCTATGCCTTCCACTTTCTTCACAAGTCGTGGATCTATAGACTGACACTGAGGCAAGCATGTTCAATTATTGATTTTTTTACAAAAAGTTTTCTTATCACACCAAACAAAAGTTTTGCACTAATGATTTATTTGACTAATGCAAATCATAAATTCCTTCATACTTAGGAAGAAGTAAGCAACAAAAAGGGCTACTTGGTGTTGAGCTATAGGTAGGTTCTTCTAAGGGTATTATAAGGTTAATTTAGTTCTTTTTAAATGGTTAGCTTGGGTTCCTAAATGGGATATGTCTGATGGAGTAGATTACATATCTTGAGTTCCTAATTGGGATTATTTAAGGCACGCTAGTATCTTGAACTAATCTACGTTGGTTCCTACTGGTAGGTTATGGCTGGTTATTGATTGCATAAATAATGGATGGAGGAGAATTCAACTAGGTTGAATTGTGGAGATTGGCTATGTGAGATTTATGGGATAATTTGGGTAATATGATTAGGCTTTTTGCTACAGTGTGGTTATGGGGCAACAAGCATAAATAAATATTTGGGTGGCTTGATCACTTAAGAGATTAAGCAAGTATCATGCAGCTTATCAAGGAACTATAATGCTAGATGAGATTTTCAGAGTTTAGGATATGTAAAAGCAATATGCCTATGATGTAACTAATATTATGCCACTATAATGCAAGATATATGCTATGCAATGACCAAGGGCACACATATGCCTGCAATATTTAATACTCGATGGATGCTTTGAAATATAATGGACCTATATGAATCTAATAAGTAACGATAGTGAATATTGATGATGTAATCGATATGCAATGATTTTATGCAGTGAAACTAATTGGACTAATTATTATAAAACTAAGTAAAATCAAAGATTAATAAGAACTATGATGCTACTTCATTTCCTTCTTCTTTTCTTGATGTAATACTAATAATGCAAGAGATCAACCTTTAGGTGAAATGCAACGCAACAAAAATAATTAGGATGAAGATATAAACATCTTGAATCTTTGATTTTTCTTAAATTTCTTTTAATGCTTACAATAGAAGAAGAGACCCCTTTTTATAAAAGAGGTTTGAGCTACATGAAATTAGAAAGTTTACAATGAGTTCAACAATAAAAATTCAGCAGTTACAACTTTTATTTTCACTTTCAAAGAATAGGAAAGTCAATCAAGAGAATAATAAGTCTTCGCATGCAAGGGTTGATCGTTGCCATTATGAAAACCTGATATTTAGCAGGGACTGGCATCCTATAGGCCTATTTAAATGAGGTTTAGCTCCTCTTTGCTGCACCATATGCTGGTCGACCCCCTCTTGTCATAGGTCATCATCAATATCAATTTTCTTGCACTTAGTTTGATTAATTTCTTCTTGACATAGATTATCATCAACCCTTTAATTTACTGTACTTAGGATGGCTGATCTCCTCTGGACGTCCTCCACCTTAGCATGATCTTAGCTTGAACATCTTCTCTATTCAGTGTAAAACTTTACACAAGAAGGAGCTTGAAGATTCCATGTTAAACATAACTTGGTCCAACCATAACATTGTCTTAGCATGGGTCATCCAAAATATACGAGTTGAGCATGGGTCGAGCTATGTAGCAATGGGTTAGGGTATATGAATATAGGTTAGCCAAGCAGATTCAGGTTATCAATGGGAGGAACCGTGGGTAGAGTGAACCAATTAGGTGAACTTATTAACTTTCCAAAAGTAACTAATTGTCATATAAACATATAACATCTACTTAGGCTAGCAATCCATATTTTATGCAAGCTAAATGGATGCATTAACATGTACAAATCGATTTTCCAAAGTTTGCATGAGATAACTTTCCAAACTCGTTGAATAGGCTATAACTTTCCAAAACTTTGAAAATATAATTAAATTTATTATAACTTTCCAAAACCATTAACATATAATTTAGATTAATAACTTTCCAACTCCATAAACATATAATTCAGATTTATATAACTTTCTAAATTCACAAATACATTCATATTTATATGAATTTCAAAATCTATCAACATATGATTTAGATGTATGACTTTTCAAATTCATGAAAATATAATTCAGATTTATGACTTTCCAAATCAATGAATCAGATTTTTAACTTTCCAAATCCATGAGCATACAAGGAGATGTTCAAATTTTGAAAAGTATGAACATATAAGGAGATTTTCAAATTTGGAAATCATGAACATACAAGGAGACTCTTGAATTTTGAAACCATGAGTATACAAGGAGATTTTTGAATTTGAAAACCATGAATAAAATTCAGATTTTGAAAACTATTGGATTAAATTCACATTTTGAAAACTTGTCATATACAAGAAGAGGCCCTTTTCAAAATATCTTTTCAACCAAATTTATATTTTAACCGAGCCCAAGTATTATATGTGTATGTATGTATATATATTTTTCATATATACATATATATAGAATATCAACAGATATGAATATATAGATATATATACTTATGTAGCTCAATAGATTCTCCTAAGATAAACTCTTTGAGACTAAGACTAGGACAAAAGTTTACGTTAAATGCATGGAAACTACTAAGGATATATATCTATGCTAAGGAAATCAAACGTGGTTTTATGAAAATGATAAGGCTTAAGCTCAAAACCCATCAAATAGGACATCAAAGAAGCTTGACTCCACCTTGGGTGACCCACCATAAGCTTGTACTAGGTGGCAGGCATATTAATAACATCATGGTACTGGAGATCTCCTTAACTAGATCCAAAACCCTTCTATAGCTACTTTTTTCTCAAATATTCAAGATTTTTAAAATCATTCTATATGTTTTAAAAATAAATATTTACAACAAATTATATGAGTTTACATATATCCCTCTTTAGCATCAATGAAGACAATAGTTAGTTGATAACGAAGAAATAAATACCAAAATTTGACTTACTCCAAAGATCTTGATAGAAAATTTTACTTGAGTAACTTGAAATCTTTTATGAAACTTGGTGTGAAAAGCAAGGGTTTTTGGATGAAAATTTCATGGATCATTTTTAGGCTGGATAAGGGTAAAGGAGGTGTCTTGTTCTGGGACATACCATAAATTGTGTATATGATGGAGTGCAAGACAAAGAAAAAAATTCAATAAGAAGGATGACCAATTTTCATAAAGAGATTTTTATGTCAACTAAAGAAGATTTTATTTCCAACTCAAATCAATAAGATTGTATTAAAATCCTTTTTCTTGAAAAAATCATTGCAACTCTTAAAAAGGACTAGAGGTTGGCCCACCTAATGTCCGAGCCAGCATCGACATGCCACCACCCTTTGACGCATCTCAACTTAGAAGTCTCCAAGGTTGAATACAGGTCATATGAATGTTTATCTCTAACTTAGCCATGAGATGTGAACCATTTAATCAATTGCTCAAGAAAATATTCACTTTGAGTGGGATGATGAGATACTTCGACTGGCGAAAGGAATATCTCTTGAGTTCCCTACCCCTAGACCCCTTGTGCCTCATCATCCACTCCTTCTCTACCTGTCCATTCATGACTCATCCATACGAGCCCTCCTAACGCAGTATGAGGATGATGGGAAGACTAAGCTCAGAAACCTTGGTTTGGTATGAGCAGAAGTACAATCGGTTAGAAAAGTCATGTTTAACATTAGTGCAGGTAACTCATAAATTACACAACTATATGCATTAAGTTTAGGTTATTTCCAACTTATACCTAATGAGGCACTTTTTTGAGAAATCTATCCTTATTGGTGGGTGTGTTAAATGGTAGGTACTTCTTATGGAGCATGACCTTTGATATCAGTCCCAAAAGTTCATAAAGGCTCAACCTTTGTGGATTACTTAGCAAGTTCATCTTTAGATGATCAAGTCCCAATATCCGATCATTTTCCAAATAAGCATACTCTTACGACAACAACATATGGAAGCACCACATGCTCTTTGGTGATGAAGTCAATCATACCTAGAAAATACATTTCGATGGTTTTAGGACTCAAGTTGGGACAAGTATCAAAATTGTCTTAGTTTCTCCTTAGGGATTTGAGATCCCTCTTTTGTTCTAACGAGACTTTAGGTGTTCCAATAATGTTGTTGAATATGAGGTTATCATACAATGCCTAAAGATTCTCTCAAGTCTAGGTGCTACCCAAATTGATGTATTCAGCAATTTCCTCTTAGTCTAAACTAAGTTACTGAAGTATGGTAGGTAAAACATGATCATTTATTACTCTATCATAATGTCACTTAGTCTAGTTGGGCAATTTCACCATGGTTCTTACACAAACATAGGATGGTAGGACAATACTTTCACTGATAGTTTGCAATCTCTAACCTCTTCTTTTGCACTAGGTCTGAGTATGTGTACTAGATCTATCGCAGCTTGAAAGTTGGTTCATCCACTAAGTCTATCATATGTAATATTAAGCCTCTAGAAGATGGTTTACCTTAGTTCATGACATCTAGGTCTTTCTTGAGAGAGGTGAGTTTCCATCGCATGCTACCCATAGAGATCAAAAGACCACTATGAAGCTAACCACATGGTATCACCTTCTTTGAGATATGTCAATCCAATTGAGGTTGAGGTTATTATGTGTAAGTATCATGAGAAAGATTGTGGTGGTCATGTTGGTGCCTAAATGATGACAAAGAAGATTCTTATAGTAAGGTATTACTGGTCCACTTTGAGTCATGATTGTCACATGCATGTTCAAACACTATCATGATTGTCAAATACATGGTCATGCTACTCATGCACTTGCATCCGAGTTGCATTCAACAATTAGTTCTTGACCTTTTTATATATGGGCATTTGATGTCATTGGTCTCATATTTCCATTTGCATCTAATGGTGATAGGTTCATCTTACTTGTCATAGTGTACTTTACCCAAGGTATCAATGTTGTGTCTTTATCTAGAGTTCAAGGTTAGCGTGTAGCTTCTTTTAATAGGAAAAGCATTGTGTGTCATTTTAGAGTTCGTAGAGACCTCATTTGTGATAATAAGACTCATTTCAAGAATGAGTATGTCAATAGGTTATGTCATTCCTATACCAAGGAAATTGTCAAGCAGAGGCAATCAATAAGACCATCATTGGCATTATAAAGAAAACTATTAGTTAAGGTGGAGCTTGGCATAAGAAGCTCCAGTATGCATTATGGACATATGGACTCCCACTAATGTCACACTTTTTAAGCTAGTGTATGCCACCGAAATCATACTACCCATTTAGGTTCAGTTGCTTTCTCTTGGCATAGTTGTATTTCTCGACTCGTGTCCAACATGAGACCTCATTAGGAGAATTAGATCTTTTAGATGAGAGGTGGTGACTAGCTGTTGAGCATGCATAGTCACATAAGGGTTGAGTTGCTAGGCATTATGCCAAGCATATTCATAGACAAAAATTCTGAGTTGGTGATCATGTTCTTAAATTGATACATCACAGAGGCCCTTACCCTTTAGGTAAGTGACATCCCAATTAGGAGGAGCATTATATTGTAAAAAGGGTTATTTTTGCTAATTTATATTGACTCACTAATGTTGATGGTAGAGACTTGTCTAACCCAATAAACATTCACTACTTACAGAAGTATTATCTATGATATTTATTGAATTTTCACTCATATTTTGACTTGCGAGTTTTGCTTGATGATAAAGTAATATTTCTTAAAAATGGTTTGAATGCAAGAATTGTTGCGATGCTTCTAGTGTTGTACTCTTATGGCATATTATTTCAAGTCATTGCTATGATGGTCAAAGGTATTACTCTTAGAATCTAGATTTTATTTTTTAGATAATGAGATAGTATTTTTTAAAGTGATATGAAGGTAGGGATTTGCATGTCGCATACTTATGGCTCTATCTCTTCAATTTTTGATCTAATGGTTGGAGTCAATTCTCTCATCTTCACAATAGTATAATATCTCACCTCGATATAATTCCATATATATATATATATATATATATATATAGACACACACACACACACATAAATGTATCCATAATAATTACAACGTCCAATTAACACTTCAATCATGTAAATATATAACATCTCCATCTCAGATACACCTTCACACATCCGTACGTAATAATAATGCCATAGTTAATCGCCTTTACAATTGTCGCCATGCCAAATGAGTGCCCAGTAATAAATTATGCTAATGAAAATATCCTAAATGAATATTGAAAGCCATGATTTTAATTATTACTCAGAAACCTACAGTTCAATGCAGGTCGTGTCATGACTTCCTACTGAACCTCAACATGTCTGAACGGAAATCTTATAAATCACTTTTTCTTCCAACTTCTTCTTCTCTCTCTCATCCTTTCTTCCCTCTGATTCTTACTTTCTATTTCACTTTCTCTTCTTTTCTCCGAGTCCTTCTTTCTCATCAACTACTCAATTACGTCTCTTTTTATTTCTCTTCTCTCATTGAAACTATCAACAAATCACTCCAGTTGTTTCTGGAAGCTTCTACACTAATCTAGCCTCCCCAATAGATACGACCACACATCTGGGTACATCATTGTTGCACACATTAGCACCCGATGGAAAATGGTGCATCTGACATCAATAAAAAATGGTGCGTCACTTGCTTTTCACATTTTTTAAGGTAATGGCTACAACTTTTAGATTATTATCATTATGAAATAATAATTAACTCATAATTATCATCTACAAATCAATATCTTTATAAACATCTTCAATGACATGAGAAGATATTTTACACATCTTTACGAGCTAACATCTGAATACTAAACCTCATGCAAAATAATTATTAATAAATTCTTATTTATAGTTTCATAAACTATTACCAATTAGAATTCATTTAAACTGATTTTGTAATCTCTTTTAATTCGATATCAATTACTTCATCAAATACTCATAAGTATAATTTTTCTAGTTATTATTTCTGAAAAAGAGGATGTTACATGAAATTGATGTCCAACATTTGAGATTTGAGTTTTCATATCATTCATCACAATACAATAACATGCATTTCAAAGCCTATAAGTCAAATACTAAAAAATTTTGTATATTCAACCCATTACATCATCCGACTTGAAAAATTAATACTAAACACGTCTTCATTTTGAGCATACTCATATTAGAAGTCTCAACACTCGACTAAGAAGCAATAATTTTGAAGTCACATCATTAGAAGTTCGGTAAGACATCAAACACAACTCATAAACATGTTTCGAAAGGACCCACGCTTAAATAACACAACCTCGAGTCACCAGGCGCCTAACCCTGCTAAAGTAAGCAGAAAATGTCACTACGCGAATACTGACCTCAGAGTAATTCTTATACAAGTGATGCATGCGACTCTGCTTGTTCAACATCGCAGCGACACTCACGCTCCTAACACAGTTTTTGCGGCGGCTCTTCCAAATCTAAGCTAGCTCAATTGTGGTGATGGTGTCTCACATCTTCTGAATAGAGAGCAGGTTTGTGACCCAGAAACAAAAACAACCGCAGTCATTTTTCCTAGAGTCTACGCCCGTAATGATTATCAGCGTGACGTGCTTGAGCGTGGGATATTGGGATCTCTTCACGATTTTACGCCGGCACAGCGAATTTCAAGCTAAGAATCCACGGTTCTGAACTTAGGTCCAGAACTACATGGACCATATTGGAACTCTGAAACCATCCCATCACTAATAGCAAAGCATTTTTTGAAGCAAACTAACTGTCAGCAAGCATTAAGCGCGTACCGCTCTAGAGATTGTAGGGAATATTCTATCATTCTCCTACTTAAGGCTTCCAATCATGTAAACTTCCGTCAAGACATCGAACATAAACAAAGAAAGCTTTAACTTAACTAACTTATCCATGGCAAGATGGTCCTCAAGAGTCAGCGAGTATCATCTTCCATCAAATCCTCCGCTCCTCATCAAGTTTCTCATTACGATCCTTAACTGAAAGAAATGAAATTACAACTATCCATATATAGTTTCCCCATACCTCAAGGTTCAAGATAGCCAAGATGATATCCAATCTCTTCAAATCCTAAACAATTAGTGTACAAAATATATGAGAAATCATCAAAGCTCCTTCTTAGGATTTCATCAAAAATATGTTCCATTGTCCTGATCTTGATAGAAAATCGTTTTTTTCAGAGCGATGTCCGACTACGTATAAACGCAGAGCATAAATTTAGCTTTGGTGGCACGTGCCTTTAGCACTAAACTTCATCTGCTTAAGCAATTACTCAGGCTTTTCAATCTAAATCATGGCGTACCTTAAAGCCAGCCACTTTCAAAATAAATCCTTAACCGCGTTCTCTTATGGCTAAATACTTTATTGTACGATTTCTTCCATTTGACTTCCGCTCTCGCCGCTAGTCAAACCGCCATAAAAACACGCGGCCGAGATGTTGTAAAATGTCCTAAACTTGATGGCCTAGATTAAGAGTCAAACTTTAACTCTAAAGCCCAGATGTAAAACTCTTCAACCATGCATCATGCGGTAGCCTGAGCAAGAAAACAGACAAGCCTCGCGTATTGGATTTTCAGCGGTGAACTACGCACACCTTTCTCCAGATCTGGACTCCACCGGTACAGCATAATGATATTTCACATAATAAGGATGTACAATTTTCTGCCTATCAATCGGCCGGCATAGTCGGATCGGAGTAGCACCACATCACTTTCGGAGTCATCGGTCGAGTACTACATAGCATTGAATGAAGCATGTAGTTCTTGATGATAACAAACATGAGAGATATGATGAATAATCTAAAGTTCATGCATCTTGCAGCTTTCCCGATGAGTCGACACTTAGATCTACTGCAGATATCTTCTTGTATGCTCCAGCTTTATGTGATATGCTTATGTGTTTGCACTGCAAAAGATTTAAAAACATACGTAAGGCTATCCAACGGTGAAGCATGTAAAGCGAATATGGCTGTTTTAAAGAGTGTGTGGAATTTCAAAATTGTCCATTTTTGGAGACGCGACTCGAAGTCGAGGTTTTAAATGTACTTTTCAACGTAGGTACTTCTGACAACCTGGAGCTACACTCAATGAACAATCCTTCTAAACACTGTTAAAAATATATTCTAAAACAAAGAGACTTGATATTACAGGTCTTCAGTGGTATTTGAACCCATAAATGCCTACTTCAGATCTTTCTCTGTGGATCTTTAATACGTATGACATAAGATGCCTCTACTGCATGATCCTTATTCTGGATCAAACCTCTTAGCGAGAGAAATTGTTTCACCACTCATACAGGAGTAGGACACGTTATCACATGGTCATAGTAAAATGTTATCGCCATTTGAAATAACCACTGTCCAATGTGAAACGAAATCGGTACTCCTGTGACCTTAGGTATATACATTGATCCATGATGTTCTCTTCAGAAAGCATAAATGAAGTGACCAACGCTCATGAAATTTTAAATACCATTGGCGGGAAACTGTTTCCAATCCATGAATGGATTTATTAAGCTTACCAAACTAAGTGCTCACCATCACTAAGAGGAGAATCGCTTCAGGTTGTTTCATGTAAACCTGCTTCGCCACCAGATCACCATTGAGAGCAGTCAGTTTTCCACGTCCATTTGATGTAACTTCAGAAGTCAAAATGAGCTACTAATGCCATAATTCACTCGGAGAGAGGTCTTTCTTGGATGCAGGGTGGTGAGGTAAATGTCTCAGGTGTCAGTACGGTCCTTCTCTTTGAGTTTGAACCCTTTGGTGTGAAAGTCTTGCCTTATGTCTGTGTAATGTTGCCTTGTGCGCACCTTTCTGAAGCGTTTTAAAGACTACATGTTGAAAATCTCAATGCCATATTTACATGACTAGGCAACTGTGAGATCACCGGACTTAGTTAGAAGCCATGGTCAATCTAGGATCTCAATACTGCGGTCATGGCATTGTACCATAAATTCGATTCCTTAGAACTTTCATGGCTTGTGACAAGACGTTTCGGGATCATTTACGGCTTTTATGTTATAGTGGAGCTCTTACTTGAATGCACTACATAATCACTAGGAATTAGCGAGCACTGGAAGCTACAGTAGATCTATAGCAATATTGCCTCATTATACGCTTGAGGATACTTGTATGTCATCAAAAGAGTTGTTCAACGGGTTGTTCTTCATCAACGATTTGACTTCTATACCGGAAGGATCACTTGGTTCGGCCGGTTGTGGAAGTATTAGCCACCAACCATATACGGTTGTCTAACACCGTTTCTGGTACGAGGCACTCCACGTGAAGCGACAATCAATCTGTATCCCACCTTGATCGCCGAGATGCGATGAAGAATGACGTCTCGACCACCTGATATTTTCGGGAAGCGTGATGTCCGATACCCTTAGCTTGCTTCACTCCTTTTTTATTCCAAGTCATTCTCCAAGAAACCCTGCATGTGGTATTTAACTTTGTAAAGACAAATGCCTAGTGTTGTGTGATGTACAATAGACATATTTCTTTGTTCCTATAACTAATATCCTTGGACTTATTCGGCATTTCCATGGTCCAAACTAGGTGCCAACTACCATATAAATGTCCCCCTTGGAGTCACAGCCTGCTTGTGAGGACTTAGATAAATTCTTACTCCGGACAAAATCTGTCTTGGGTCCGAATGTGTATATGTCGCAGAGCTTGGTTATCCAACCTTTGAATAACTCAAAAGGCGTGTAGAGGCAGCAAATGGGTAGGGAACTCGATTTAATATACAGTAAAATCTTTGGCAGCACAGTACAAGGGTGAGGAAGTTTTGTAGTTACTCAAAAATACTTCTCACAACACTGTCCATTTTTCAACTGTTCGGTATTCTAACATAACACATTCACACCGATTCGGTCCAGGAGGATGACCACCATAGTGTGCGGGCAACCTATGTAGCCAACTAATTTCTTGAAGAAACGCAAATGGTTACAGTGCTGTCCAAGTCTCAGTGTATACGCCGCATAATACTTTCATAACTGTCGAGGATCTAAAACGACACTTAATTTGATTTTTGTGGGTTGCTTCTCCATCTTGAACTGAATTCAAAAGACTCTAAAGCATCCAAAAGCTAACGGGTCCTTGACAATCTCAGCGTGTTTTCTCGGTTGGTGGTCTTACATATATCGTAAAGAATAACTCGATCCCATAAGAACTGACTCATGGACAGTATCTCTACACGGATTACTATGCGTCCAATACGGACTTTCAGACTTAAGTATATGTATGTATGATTTCTAATAGGCTTCGATTGCTCCTCAAGTAAAGACTCAGTTCTGTAATAGACTTGCTAGTTTGCTTACCCTTAATGCAATTCAGACAAGTATCAACATAAACAAAATCTAAGGAGACTGGGGACTTTAAAGTACCCCTTCAGTTACTAGTCGCTTAATTCTAAGCTCATGGACATGTGTCCCGATCTCAGGTGCCATGGCTTTTGAAGGATTCTGCATTGCCTGTGACCTAGCGTTTCTAACCCGAGTATACCATGCAAAGTGAGAATTAAAAGCGACATCGCAACTTTTGTAATTTAATACAATAAAGACCATCAAGTAATTCACCATAACCAGACATAGTATCTAATTTAGTAATAAGAGTACTATGAACTAGAATCCGAAAAGATTTGATATATTAAATATCACGAAAGGTCGCAATCATGCAATGCCACCAGAAATTGTATAATTCTTAGAATTTAAGTACTAGGAATTGAAGTAAATCAATCCTAATCTTTTCTCCAAACGTAAATAATAGGCAAATTTGCTTAAAACTAATTGCTGCATATCGATAAGCCTCCACATTTTGTAGACTAAATATGACCTAAATTTTGATGAATTGTATTACAGTCACCCTTCAGCTTCAATTAGGTTTTGATACCTACTCAAGGCCAATAGAAATATGGATTACTAATACCAATAATCAATGACAGCAGTAATAAATTGTAAAATATCCTATTAATGGTTTAACCATCATGAATCATATTCATTAAATATAGAAAAATTTAATGTAAGCAGAATAACATTTCTTGATCACCTAAAATTAGGTTTAGCTAAGATCTTTATGCGATCTTTAAAAATTCATACGCGCCTACTTGCTACTTGTTCATTTTAAAAGAGTATTTGACTCTTTCATTATATGGTGGGTTGAGGGAATGTTGCCACTTATCTTTTGTACGATCCTTCTTTATCTTTCCATGAGTCAAGTTTACCTTTTCACCCCTCTTCCATCATCAACCTTTCCTCTTTACAGACGAGACATAGTCAATAGCTCATTAATTGACCACTTATCCTTATGTGTGTTATAAGAGATTTTGAAAGGGCCATATTGATGTGGTAGAGAGCACAAAATGTAGTGTCTTAAGAAAAAGAATCGACGTGGTAACCTCGAGAGCTTTTAGTGAGCAGCTATATCCTAAATAGCATGATGTGATCACGCACTCCTCTTATCGATGAAACTACATGGATAAAGAAGCGTAGTAATGAATTATTTAAAAAAAAAACAAAAAAACTTTATTTCAAAGGCATTATCATACATTTATGTGCATTGCTTGCCTTAAGCTTAAGTCTTATTTGAACATAGCCTACGTGACCCAAGCCTATCAAGTTAGCATTTGTTCTAGTCAACCTATGCTATGGTTCTAAAAATTCATTTGAGTCAAATCACTTAGTCAAGCATTATATTAAAAAATCAATTCTAAGCCAAACCAAGCCTACCGTAGTCATAACTTAACTCACCTCATTGGAATAAGCTCCACAACAAGCCACAATGGGTCATTATACTTTGATGCTTCAAGACCAACAATTATCAAGCTTCATGAATGTTTCAAGACAAGACAAATGCTCAAATTAGAATTGAGCCAGGAGAAGTCATCCAAGCCATGTCAAGCCTTAAACCAAGTCGAGACGCTCAAGGAACCCTCAAGCCACGTAGGAATTAGCCATGTCATCTACCCATTAGCCAAAATTAAAGCCACTTAGCCACATATGATTTTAAAATCAAAAGGAGATTATTTCAAAACTTTAAAGTCCTTTCTTTTTAAAATTATTGAGGTTTTATAAGGACCAAAGTATGGTTGTTTCTTATTTCTAAATGGGCTAGATACCCTCTATAAATAGGCTCCTTGGCCTCTCCTTATAATCATCTCTCTCATTATCAAGCAACAATAATATTTTCAAAGTACCCATCAAGTAAGGTCGTTCCTTACTCTATCTCTTTCTTCTTCCTCTTATTTTTTTGCGTGTGTATTGCATGTCAACTTTGAGAGATCATGGTTTTGGGTTTTAGTCCCATAGTCTTAGATCATCATAGTTATCATTATTAGGTCATAATACTTATTTGTTACTTTTGTTCTTACATAGATAGTTTAATTTTTGGTTAGGTTAGAATTATCTGGTATAATAGATTTAATTCACATATGTTCAAGATCCTATTCTTTCATCCACTTGCATATGTTTTCTTTAAAATTTATGCACATTTAATTTTATAAAAATATTTAAAATTTGTGAATAATGTATATAAATTAGGATTTTTTGCATATTAGGTTTTTTTGCATATTAGGATTTTTTGTACCATATAATTTATGCATCTTAAGATTTTTTATAATTAGTTACATATTCCATTTATTGTATACTAGTTAACTAGGGCATTAATATTCCATCCTAAGAGTGATTCTAGTCATATCCATATTCCCATATCCCATATCCATTTATAAGTCCATATCCATTTTAGATCCATATTTGTTATAGAGTCCAAATCTCATTTAGAGATATAAATCTAATTATGACCCAAAAACCAATAGAAATAGCAACCCTTTTGTCTCACATTTCAATATAAGTGTGTAGGTATTTTTCCTTTTATTAGCCAAGAATTTTGTAGCGTAAGAGCTTACCTTTGCCCATTGGAGTAAGAAGGTAATTGTGAAAAAAATCTAAATAGGGCTCATAATGCTAAAAGGAGAGTCAAAAAGAGGTGAGTCACTCTTGAGTTAGTTTTTATTTATTTTCAATAAATTAAGAAGATTAGATATAAGTTGAGGTTTTCATAAAACCTAAAATTTGTATACAAGTCTCCAACTGCCTTTACATGTGAATGCATCCCATTACTCGATATCACAAAATTTTCATATTAAGTTTGAGCGCCTTATCAAAAAGCTCTGCAAAGTGATTGAAATGTACATAGTGGTACCGAAATCAATCCACCAATTAGTAGTAGGAACAAAACCTAGATTTGATTCATGGTTTGCAATAAATATACCATTATATGAACTTCTCTTCTCAAGTGAGACCTTGTAATTTTAGCAAGTTCTCTTCAAATGACCAGACTTTTATAGAAAAAACACTTGGCCTTATTGATGGGTTTTTTAGCTATATTGTATTTATGTTTTTCTTTTGGACTTTCTTTGCCTTAGTCATCTATCCTCTGATTCTTAAGTTACTAAATTGATGGAGTAACTCATAGTGTTCATCTTGTTATTGGCATATCTTTTCTCTTCCTCAACACATTTAGTCATAAGTTTATTAATTGATCATCTTTATGTGTTATAGAAAACTTTAAAATATCACAGTGAGTCGGTAACATCGATAGGATGAAATGGACGAGAAAAGTGCCTAAAATAGTGACCTTAAGATTATTCAATTTTCTTGCAATGTCACACATAGCAATGATGTATTTCCTTATATTTTCTTTTTCTAAATACCACATGGAAGTGAATTTGTGAATTAAGGTACCTATTTTAGCTTTACTATATCCAATAAACTATTCCAACCATATCCATATAAACAATTGCCTCGGTGTTACAAGTCTAATATCCCTAAACACATGACATAACATATATGAAAGAGATACTCTATTAGATCTTTTTCATTTTGATACTCAACATTGTATTTGCATTGCTTTCATTAATGGTGCTTCAAGAGCATCCACTCAAACACAAAGATCTAAGTCCATAAGGCTCAATTGAAGCATCACATATTCATTCCACTGAAAGAAGTTTGTGCCATTATAGCAAAGATACCCGAATGAGATCCTTTTCAAAAGCTGTAAAAATACTTAAGAAAATCATATATAAACATGTAACCATAAAAAGTATATAGGTCTAAACTTTAACAATAGCATCAATATAGCCCTATGTTGGTAGATGAAATGATATGCTAGTAATTAAACTGAAAACATGAACTTAGTTCTATTTGCATACATATCTATGTCACTAGATACTAAAATGTTATATATTGTATAAAATAAACATATTTCACCCATTTGCATATAAGCATAATATTCCACATTGGTGGGTAGTTGTTAATCTAATTTATTTAAATGCAAACTAAAACATCATCATCACAAGATTTATAAAAACATCTCGTAATTTTATCTAGACTTATGTAATCAAACAATTAATTCTTTGTACTTGGTGTCACATTGATGAAAAAATCAAATTAATCAAATTAAAGGTTCATTATACCATAACAAATACATGTAAAAATAAGACAATACTATGTTTAAATTAAAGGTCCATTAAAGCATGTGAAAATAACTTTATAACATGTAAAAATCAATAATACATGTCTATTATAGTATAATAACAAAAATATTTTATTGCTACATGTAGGTCCAATTGTCCTTAAATATAATTTTACATAATAATTTTATTCATTAAGTAAAATACCAAAAAAGCACAATAAACAACAAAGTTTATTCTAATGTAAAAGTTCGTGAAATCTAGAAATTCTCTATTTTTCCGGTGTTCTTCGTCGTTTTGTTTACAATCATATTGAAAAACATCTCACATGTAAACAAATTAAACTTATCAGTGAGAAATCCCATGGAAAAACTCAATCGAGAAAATTAATTTTACATGAGGTCACAAAAACAACAACTACAAACAACAACTAAGCCTTTTCCCATACTAGACGGGGTCAGCTACATGGATTCTTTGTTTCCACATATCCCTATCGTGTGCCATGTTAGCACTTAACTCCCAATAAGCTAGTTCATTCTTTATTGTTTCTTTCCAACACTTTTGTGGTCGTCCTCTACCTCTTTTAATACTTTCCAAATTTAGTTTTTCTAACCTTCTTACAGGTTCTTCTTTTGATCTTCTTTCTATATGTCCAAACCATCTTAAACGATGTTCTCTCATTTTATCCTCTATTGGTGCCACTCCTAATTTGTTTCTAATAACCTCATTATGTATACGGTCTTTTCTTGTATGATCACTCATCCATCTCAATATCTTCATTTATGTCACAGATATCTTTTGTACATGTTGATGATTAACTGCCCAACACTCATAACCATAAAACATGGCAGGCCTAATTGCTGCTCTATAATATTTACCTTTTAACTTTAATGATATCTTCTTATCACAAAGAATATCTGATGCTCCTCTCCATTTTAACCAACCAGCATTAATTCTATGTGTAACATCTCCATCAATTCTTCCATCACTCTAAAAAATTGACCTTAGGTATTTAAAACTTTCCTTTTGGGGAATGCAATGTGTGTCAATTTTAATTTTCATGTCCTCTGAAGTAACCAAACGATCAAACTTACATTCCATATATTCTGTCTTTGTTCTACTAAGTCGGAGGCCTTTGCTTTCTAATGTTTCTCTCCATAGTTCCAATTTTCTATTAACTTTTTCCTTAGACTCCTCGACTAATACAATGTCATCTGCAAATAACATATACCAAGGTACTTCATCTTGAATATGTTTTGTTAACTCATCCATCACCATTATAAATAAGTATGGACTTAAAGTTGATCCTTGATGTAACCCAATATTAACTTCAAAGAAGTCTGTCGTTCCTTCATGAGTCCTCACACATGTTTTTGCACCATCATACATGTCTCTTATAAGGTTAATATATGTCAATGGGATACCTCTTTTTTCCAAAGTTCTCCAAAGAACCTCCCTCGGTACCCTATTATAAGCTTTTTCTAGATCAATAAATAACATGTGAAGGTCTTTCTTTTTTGCTCTAAAATGTTCCATAAGACGTCTCAAAAGGTGAATCGCTTCAATAGTAGATCTGCCTGGCATGAATCCAAATTGGTTCTTTGTTGTACTTGATACTTGTCTTAACCTACATTCGATAATTCTTTCCCATAATTTCATAGTATGACTCATTAACTTGATACCTCGATAATTCACACAATTTTGAATGTCTCCCTTGTTCTAATATATGGGTATAAGTGTACTTGCTCTCCATTCCTCGGGCATCTTTTGGTTTTTCCATATTTCATTAAATAGTCTTTTGAGCCAAGTGATTCCTATTTCTCCTAGTATTTTCCAAACTTCTATAGGAATATTATCTGGTCCTACCGATTTACCACCCTTCATATGTTTAAGAGCATCTTTGACTTCATTCTTTTGAATATGTCGGTAGAAATTGTGGTTTATATACTTTTCTGACTTAACTAAATCTCCTAAACTAATACTAATATCTTTATTTTCACTAAAAAGATTATAAAAATAGTTTTTCCATCTATTTCTTATATCATCATTTGCCACTAGAATTTTTTCATCCTCGTCTTTTATGCATCTAACATAATTAAGATCTTTAGTTTTCTTATCTCTAGCACTAGCTATCCTAAAAATATCTCTTTCACCCTCTTTTGAGTTGAGTTTTTTATATAAGTCCTCCCAAATCTTAGCTTTTGCTTCACTAACACCCTTCACATGGATTACATGAGGTCACAATAAAAAGAAAAATTAACCACAAAATCTTGTTCAGATCTTTGATGCGGAAGCATTTCCCTTCTTTTCAATCCTACAATAATTACCTTTTCTCCTATAGAGGGAGTTTCTCTTATGCTTAAAACTAGAAGTGTTATGTAATTGTGTATTGAAACTTTAGGTATGAATACTCATTTATACTGCATATTTTATAAATTATGGTATTGTATTTACCCAAACACCACTATCTCGAGAATCAAAAAAGTTCCTCGAAAATTGAAAGAGTTTCTTGATAATTGAAAGAGTTCCTTAAGAGTCGAGAGAGATTCTCAAGAAACACAAAGCTATTTTGATAACTGAACAACTCGATTCAGTTAAATAAATCACCTTAGGATATTAGGTCTAACATATAATTCTTGTAGATTCAAAATAATTTTGATTATAGTGTTCACCTCCTTTATCATAAGTATTTAATCAAAGTTTCATGTGTTTTGAAAAGCTTGAAGTTTTCTAGATCTCCTCTTTAGAATGCATTAAGTACACATGTCAATATCTAGTGTAATCATTTATAAATGTATTTCTTGCCGATAGGCCAACCATACAAATCAAATATATATTACTATACATTAAGTTTAACATTTAGAACTTCTTTCTAAATGATGAAAATGAAGTCTAGTTATCTTGGTAAACAGTAAGTTATACATGATTGATGAGATTCGTTTATTTTAAGAATCAAATTGGATTTTTCAATGTCATTTTATTTCCTAAAATTAATATGCCTAAAATGTAAATACCAAACATCACAATAATCAACACTATAAACAAAAATATCATTCTTATTCATTATAGTATTTAACTTATATCATTACAAAGATAACCTTTCTATTGAACATATTTTTTTATAAAATAAACTTATCCCCTCAAATATACCTTCAATAAACGTACAAACACCAATGTCTTTCTTACATCCCATACATATAAAATTTTTAGAAGGGTAAGAATTTTGCTCGACATAAACTTGAGTTCTACTAATCTCTTGTTCATTGCTCATATATAATATGGGTCGGTCTTCTTCTTCCATAGACTTAAAGAGGCATCTTTTCCAAACATTGCAAGTTGCTCTAGAGTAAACCACGATGAATCAATATTTTTAACTAAGTTCACTTTCAATATAGCTGCCACCTTGAAACTCATTCCTTGAATATTTTAGTAACATCCACAATCACTCTTGTAATACCGAAGATTTCAACAATGATATAATTTTTTTTAAAAATTTTAGTGACTTTATTATTGTTATTTCAATATTTAACAAAAATCTCAAGTTTTAGCTTTTGAGAATACATTAGACATTCCTTTCTCCATTTCTTTAATTGACTATAATCATCTTTTTTTTATATTCTTTTTTAAGTCTTAAATGATTTCGCAACTGTTGAAGAGATATTTTCATTTTTTTAGAAGTTTGTTTACGATAGAGGATACGATAATAGTATTATCTTTATTTATATTATATTGCCTAAAACTAATGTAAGATCTGTTTAATAATCGGCCATCTTCCAACTCCACCGTGGACGACTCCGTCACCGGCGACGGTAACCCCCCTCTCTCTCCGCACCTGCTGGGCGGCTGCCATCGGGCCACCGCTGTGCCGCCCCTGACGTCCGCACTCGGTAGGAGTCGCAAGAGCCCTGCTCTTTCTCTTTCTCTCTCTCTCTCTCACTGATCTACACATTTTAATTCTATCACATTTAAGAAAAGGCTAGACTGAATTTCTGAGTATTTCCTTTGTGTTTAATTCTCCTCTGCTGAAAGGGGATTCCCAAGGTAGACCATTATTTATCTTTTTTATTTTCTTTTCTCTCTTTGTTAGTTTGGATTCTCGATGCGTTGTTTCTTTTGGTGGGTATTAGTTTCTCTTTTGCTTTTTTGGATTTATAATTGATCGTTCCTGAAGAAATTGGTGTGGTGCCTTCATTTTTGGCGCTATGAAGAATGTGGGTATGGTTTTCTTTTTGTTAATTGATTGCTGCTCAAGAAATTTGGTTGGGTGGCTTCCCTCTAAGCCGCCATGCGAAATGGGGATTTTGAAGCCTTGGGTCGCTTTTGTTTTGGAACCTGTGTTGCAAGAGTTGCTTGTAGAAACGGAAATGTTTCTGCAGTAGGATACTTGGAATTAGAGTCCCTGTTGCAATTTGATAATTTTTGTGATAAATTGTTTTTACCATGCAGGAATTCTGTTTGCTTGAACAAAATTGTCAAAACATCAGGTTAATTGACCTACTTTGCTCTCTATGTCGGCTAAAAATAGGGAGTAAATCTCTGACAGTAGTCTGCAGCTGTTAAACTACAACAGAATGTTCGATTGTGGGGGCGGCTATTGATCACAACTTATCGGAGGTCAAAGAGAAAAGTTTGGGAGGTATTCTTTTCTTTAGATTTCACATTGCTTCTTTGAAGCTAGTTTTTCCTTTCGTGTTTACTTGAGATCTTTTTCATTTCATACCACGACAAATGTTTTTCGTTTTCCAACTTTTGAGTGTGCTGGCTGGTTTTGGACTGTTTCATCATACGGATGCATGTCTGTTTCCATGCGTGTGTGCTTGTGTCATTCTTGTTACTGTGTGATGTATCTTATTTTTTGTTGTTTTAGATGGGTGGATGTTTTTGTGAGTATTTCTTCCCTAACGTTCTCATAAAGAATACTGCAGGAACCAGTGTTTTATATTCTTGAAAGAATGGGACTACACAATACAGACAATGGCTGGAGTTGGTAAGTATCAAAATCTGTCATACGAGTATCACTGCATAATAGACGGCAACTTTGGCAACTGCTTGGCAAGAAGACAATGCGCAAACGATTTCTTTCTATTTTGAAAGTGAGTGAATGTGCCTTGCTGTGACCAACATGTGTATGCAACTTGTATTTGAAACCCGTGTTTTATTGTATATCATTTTGGTTCATGATACGATACATATATATATATATATATATATATATATATATATATATATATATATATATATATATATATATATATGCAACTTGTATTTGAAACCCGTGTTTTATTGTATATCATTTTGGTTCATGATACGATACATATATATATATATACATATATATATATATACATATATATATATATATACATATATATATATATACATATATATATATATATATATATATATATATTAGCCTGTATCGTAATTTAATACTAAAAATTGATAAAAAAACAAAAAAAAATGATAATTACAAAGAATTCATATAATGCAAAAATTTAATACGTATTCATCATAATTCACTATTCAATAATTGAAAAAGGAATTACATATTTTAAAGCAGTACATGACATCCTTTGGAAAAAAATACAACTTTCATAAATGAAAAAATACATTTATAAATTATAATCAAGACTAAGTAAATAATCTTTATCTTCTCCTTGCTCAAAATCCTTACCACCTTCTGCTTCAAAATCAAAATCATCATCTCCTTAATGATATTCTTGCTGCTCTCCTTTCAAATTAATCCATGCAATATCTTCTTCAGTTAGAAGTGTATTTGCTTCATTATCTTTCATAATTCAAACTTATTGGATCAAATTGGTTTTCTTTCCTATTTAACTTTTTTAATTACTTACAAGAAAAAAAGTAATTAGTACATACCATTAATAATTTAAGTAAAATAAAATATTGAATTGAATATTTAAGTAGTAACTAATACAAGATTACCGCTATCCGATATGCATGTTACAACGGATGAAAATTAAGTTCTTTAGACGCTTATGTTTCAACCTGTTGTGCTTTTTTGTATGGTTATGTTCAAAGACATTCCAATTCCTTTCACAATCCGTTGCACTAAAAGTTTGGCTCAGAACTCTAACTGCAAAATCTTTAAGGTTTGAGCAATTACTTTAAAACTTATTCCACCAAATATCTCATAGAAAAAGGCAAACATAAAGGACTTAATCCACAATAAATATAAGATTTAATAAATTTAAATATTAAGAGAAACAATTTACTTTAGCACATATTAGTGCAGTTGTGAATGACCTTAGGCAAACCCATCAAGTAAAGAGCATTATTGTAGATCTCCATCTCTTGATCAATAACATCTATTCTACTCTCATCAGGGATCAATTTGTCTATACAATTAATGATACCTCGGTTTACCTCACCGTTCCTTTTAAAGCTTGCACAATACTTGAATGTTGCACAATAAGTTGTTTGTTCCATCTATTATCTGTAATGTTCCACATGGGTACATAATCACTCTTTCTTCTATTGAAATTACTTTTAATGTCTTCTTTTGTCCTATCAATGGCTTTACAAAGATAACTCATAGATGGTTTCTCCTCGCTGTCAGTCAATTTCAAAACTTTCACTAAAGGACATATAATACTCAATAGTCCAACACAAGAGTTTCAAAATGTACTCCTAAAGACTATCTCTGAAATCCAATTCAACTTTTTGTTTCTTCTATTTTGAGGCAACTCTATAAATTGCTTTCACTTATCTAAGGAGAATATTTTCTTTAAGGCTTGTTTTTGTTTCACAATGCTCTATACAGATAATAAATTAGTTGCAAATTGAGTTGCAGTTGTACGAAGGAGCCCTACACCATCTGTACATCTCCTCATCATACATAATACAAAAGCATGGTTGTAGATAAATTTGGTGATATCTTTGCAACACTTAGTTGCTGATATCCTTAAAGATGAGATCTAAATAATAGGTTGCACATGATATCTAATAGAAAGTCCCATAAGTATTTACTAACTTCTTCCTAGTTGTTTTATAGTTAGTTGCATTATCTATAATTAATTGGACTAAATTCTCTAGCCTAACTTCTAATATCACCTTATCAAACTCTTGCCTTTGGACCTCTGCAGTATACACCTCCTCTGACATGTCTAGAGATTAAAAAACGTAAGTCCTTTATGACAATAGAGAAGAAAGTTTAATAAAGTTCTTTCTCGTCTATTTGTTTATACGTTTGCCATAATAATACATCCTATCTTCTTACATGACTCTCTAAAAGTGGAATAATACTCCTGAACTTCAAAAACAATTTTATCTAATAATTTTCCTCTTAACTTTTGATAAGAAAACATCTTATACTCTTGACCAATGTTAGCAATTACATCATAAAACCATATGCCCACTACAAGGTCTCCATGCTCATGCAATTGCTCTGAAGCTATTGTAACATGAATTCTAGGTTGAGCACTATGTATAGTGCTAAAAGAGAAAAATGAGTATATGCTAAAGTAAGCTCTTCTCCTACTCCTTTCTCTTCTATGACTTCTACTTACAACATATTTAACAACCCTCTTTCTCCTAATTGGTGGTCGAGAACTATTACTATAAACTTTTATCTTACCATCAGAAGAAATACTATCACCTAATACAACATCATTATCCTCTTCCTCAAACATTTCTAAATCATCTTTCTATTGTTCAATCATCTGTAGACATTGCCATTTAATGGCTTTTAGCAATTTCCTAACTTTGTCGGAGCAACTTCTTTCCTAGTCTCTATTAGGTGATGTTTCAATCATGAAATTCTACTACTAACTACCTTATCACAAAACAAACATTTTATCTTTAGGAAATGTCTTTTAGCAATTTCCTAACTTTGTCGAAGCAACTTCTTTCCTAGTCTCTATTAGGTGATGTTTCAATCGTGAAATTCTACTACTAACTACCTTATCACAAAACAAACATTTTATCTTTAATTTGTTTCCCTCAATTGGTATACCCCACTGCCATGCCGGATCATCAAACCGAGATTGAGAGTTCCTAACACCCCCCTTCCTGTTATCTCAATTGAACACTTCAATCTAATAAAAACCTAAAAATAAAAGTACTTAATAAATCTCTAATCTTTATTTAACACTCAAATATAGTCTCTCATTTCACGAATATAATAAAAATCATATCCACGCACTTCATAACTTCATATATTGTGATTAAAAAAATATAAATATCATAAAAATAACAAATACAATGAAAAAATATGAAAAACTCAAAAGTATACTACAACCCGGGTTGGGAGGCTTGCATAGACACCGTAGAGAACCTTGGGATCCTTTAATGAACATCTTATAAATCACCGGAAAGCACCTTGGGAGATTTTAACAGACACCAAAAACTCACAGACATGCAGGCTTCTCTTTGGCTATAAAGGTCTATATACAACAACAACTATAACTACTAAGCCTTTTCCTATACTAGACGGGGTCGGCTACATGGATTCTTTGTTTCCACAGAGCCCTATCATGTGCCATGTTAGCAGTTAACTCACAATAAGCTAGATCATTCTTTATTATTTCTTTCCAACACTTTTATAGTCGTCCTCTATCTCTTTTAATACTTTCAAAATTTAGTTTTTCATACCTTCTTATAGGTTCTTCTTTTGATCTTCTTTCTATATGTTCAAACCATCTTAAACGATATTCTCTCATTTTATCCTCTATTGGTGCCACTCCTAATTTTTTTTAATAACCTCATTATGTATATGGTCTTTTCTTATATGACCACTCATCCATCTCAACATCTTCATTTCTACCACAGACATCTTTTATACATGATGATTAACTGCCCAACACTTAGAACCATAAAACATAGGAGGTCTAATTCCCACTCTATAATATTTACCTTTTAACTTTAATGGTATCTTCTTATCACAAAGAATACCTAATGCTCCTTTCCATTTTAACCAACCAACATTAATTCTATGCGAAATATCTCTATCAATTCTTTCATCACTATGAAAAATTGACACTAAGTATTTAAAACTTGCTTTTTGGGAGATGCAATGTGTGCCAATTTTAATTTCTATATCCTCTGAAGTAACCAAATGATCAAACTTACATTCCATATATTCTGTCTTTGTTCTACTAAGTTGGAAGCCTTTACTTTCTAATGTTTCTCTCCATAGTTTCAACAACAACAACAACAACAACAACAACAAGGCCTTTTCCCATACTAGATGGGGTCAACTATATGGATTCTTTGTTTCCACATAGCCCTATCATATGCCATGTTAGCAGTTAACTCACAATAAGCTAGATCATTCTTTATTGTTTCTTTCCAACACTTTTGTGGTCGTCCTCTACTTCTTTTAATACTTTCCAAATTTAGTTTTTCATACCTTCTTTGCGGTTCTTCTTTTGATCTTCTTTCTATATGTCCAAACCATCTTAAACGATGTTCTCTCATTTTATCCTCTATTGGTATCACTCTTAATTTGTTTCTAATTACCTCGTTATGTATACGGTCTTTTCTTGTATGACCACTCATCCATCTCAACATCTTCATTTCTGTCACAGACATCTTTTGTACATGTTGATGATTAACTGCCCAACACTCAGAACCATAAAACATGACAGGTCTAATTGCTGCTCTATAATATTTACCTTTTAACTTTAATGGTATCTTCTTATCACAAAGAATACCTAATGCCCTTCTCCATTTTAACCAATCAGTATTAATTCTATGCATAACATCTCCATCAATTCTTCAATCACTTTGAAAAATTGATCCTGGATATTTAAAACTTTTCTTTTGGGAGATGCAATGCATGCCAATTTTAATTTTTATGTCCTCTGCAGTAACTAAATGATCAAACTTACATTCCATATATTATGTTTTTGTTCTACTAAGTCGGAAGCCTTTACTTTCTAATTTTTTTCCATAATTCTAATTTTCAATTAACTTTTTCCTTAGACTCATCCAATGTCATATGCAAATAACATACACTAAGGTAGTTCATCTTTAATATGTTTTGTTAACTCATCCATCACCATTATAAATAAGTATGGACTTAAAGTTGATCCTTGATGTAACCCAATATTAACTTCAAAGAAGTCTATCATTCCTTCATGAGTCCTCACACATGTTTTTGTACCATCATACATGTCTCTTATAAGGTTTATATATGTCAATGGGATACTTCTTTTTTTCAAGGTTCTCTAAAGAACCTCCCTCGATACTCTATCGTAAGCTTTTTCTAAATCAATAAATATCATGTGAAGTTCTTTTTGTTTTGCTCTAAAATGTTCCATAAGACGTCTCAAAAGGTGAATCGCTTCAACAATAGATCTACCTGACATGAATCCAAATTGGTTCTCTGTTGTACTCGATACTTAACCTACGTTCGATAATTCTTTATCACAATTTCATAGTATGACTCATTAACTTGATACCTTGATAATTCATGCAATTTTGAAGGTCTCTCTTATTCTTATATATGGGTATAAGTGTAATCGCTCTCCATTCTTTGGGCATCTTTTGGTTTCTCCATATTTTCTTAAATAGTCTTGTGAGCCAAGTGATTCTTGTTTCTCCTAGGATTTTCAAAACTTTTATAGGAATATCGTCTGGTCCTACCTGTAAATATTTGTCGATAGTCAAAGGTTGATACTTCATGAATCAAATCCACCAAATCGCCAAGAGTCAAACGTCATTTAAGTATGAATGTCAATCTTCAGGTATAACAAACAAGAGAGCGAAAGCATATAAAAATAAGTCAAAAGTTGTGCGAAGACAACATGATTTGTTCATGTTGTGATGGAGTATTTATAGACTCATTACTATGTACATGGAATGTAAAAGAAATAAGCAAGAAAGCCAAAAGACATGGAGTAGTACTGGCTGACCAGCACTAGTCGTTGGGCAATGCTCTAATGGTAATGGCCAGGGCCAGCATGACCCTGACCCTGGTCCTTGTCTCAAACAAGGGTTGAACGGGCCCTAATGGCCCGTGCCCCTATTACATTAACACCCCCCCTCAAACTTACAGGGAATACATTGAAAGCTTGTCTAACAAGAACTGAAACCGAGTAGTCAAAAGGGACTTGGTGAAAAAATCTGCTAACTGCATCTCAGATATAATATAACATAGTGAAAGCTTTTTATTTAGGCATTCTTCTTGAATAAAGTGACAATCCATCTCGATATGCTTCGTGCTTTCATGAAAAGTATTGTTGGAAGCAATGTACATGACACTTTTGTTGTCGCAATACATGATGGTAGGACGTTACAAAGTGACTCTCATATCTGCTAGAATGGTTGTGATCAAAGAGATCTCCATCGTAGTTGTGGCCATAACTCAATATTCAGCTTCAATGGATGAGAGTGATACTTTCTGTTACCTTTTGTACTTTCAAAAAATGAGAGATTCACCTAGAAACACATAAAAACTAGTCGTAGAGTGTCTATCATTAACATCTCTACCCTAATCAACATCTGTATATACAGATAATTCAAAAGATAAAGAAGAAGTTAAGCGAACTCCCTTGTTAGTAGTGTTTCTAACATATCGAATAATGCGTAAAACAACACTCATATGAACAGAAGTGGGTGCCTGCTGAAATTGACTTGCTGTGTGTACTGCATGAGAAATATCTGGTCTAGTAATAGTAAGATAGGTAAGGAGACTTATGAGCTGTCGGTACGGGGTGGGATCAACTAATTTCTCACCATTAGTGGATCTTAACTTGGTGCCTAGAACTTCTGGTGTGTCAACAATCTTGGTATTTGTAAGACCAGATCTTTCAATGATATCATTGACAAACTTTGTTTGAGACATAAAGTATACACAATTGTTTTAAGTTATTTCAATGCCTAAGAAGTAATTCAGCAGACCCAAGTCTTTCATGTCAAATTCATGATGAAGATTAGATTTAACTTCTACAATTCCTGCTTCATCACTTCCTATGATGATCATATCATCCACATACAAAAGCAAAATAACAATACCTGATTTTGTTTTTCGTACAAACAATGCAATATCAGTATAGCAAGTCGTGAAATTATGCAAATGCATGAATATTTCAAATCGATCGAGCCAAGCTTTAGGAGCTTGTTTCAAACCATACAAGGCTTTTCACAATTTAAGAGCATGACTAAGAGGAACATTGAGACCGAGAGGACTCATGTAAACTTCATTCAAATAACCATTCAGAAAAGCTTTCTTAACATCAAGTTGATAAATATTCCATTGCTTAATTGCACTAATGGTTATGAGAATTCTAATTGTAGTCATTCTAGCTACTGGGGCAAATGTTTCATCATAGTCAATTCTATATTCTTGGGCATAACCTTTAGCAACTAGTTTAGCCTTGTATCTCTGAATGTGACCATTGCTATGAGTTTTGATTTTATTGACCCATCGACATCTAATGACTTTCTTATCCTTTGGTATAGGTGCAACTATCCATGTTTGAGCCTTGTCTAGGGCGTTGAGTTCATCTTTCATAGCATCTTTCCATTCGGGAATACCTTTAGCTTGATGATAGAACCTAGATTCTTTAACTTGACGAAGGGTGGCAATCAAATTTTTTCATCGTGGTTCGAAAGATTCATAAGACACAAATCGCTGGGGAGGTCTTGAAACCCTGGGTTTTAATCTTGTATTATCAGGTTCTATATGAGCATCATTGGTTTTTCTAGGACGTCTTATAATGTGAGGGAAAGGGTTCGACAATTGATTGTGTATCAACAGTTGTGTGTGGAGTGTCACTATTTTCAACAGGGTTTTCTCTATGATTTTGATGATCTACTGAATCACAATCATTATCTTCTTCTAGGTCAAAAAAATCTTGAGGAATGAAAGGTTCAGAATTCTCTAAGGGTTTGGACTTATAATAAGCATCATTCTCAAAAATTTTTACGTCCTTAGACACATATAATTTGTCTTCTATGGGATCAAAACATCTATAACCCTTCTTGTCAATGCCATAACAAAAAAATACACATTCAATAACTCTAGGTGACAATTTATCATTCTTGTTTGTATACACAAAACATCTACATCCAAAAACTCTAAGTCGTTCATAGTATGGAGGGATATTATACAATTTTTTAAAAGGTGAAGTATTTTCAAGATTAGACGAAGGCATTCTATTTATAAGATATACTGTAGTAAGAGTAGCTTCGACCCACAAAAATTTAGGAACCTTACTAACAATTAACATAGTTCGACAAGTTTTAATAATATGTCTATGTTTTCTTTCCGTTGGACCATTTTGTTGGGGTGTTTTAGTGCATGATTTTTTATTAAATACCATTTATTTCAATAATTTTTTGAAATTCATTAGACATGTATTCTCCTCTCGAATCGGATCTAAAGATTTTAATGGTGGCTCCAAATTGTTTTTTGATCATATTACAAAAAACTACAAATTTTTTAAATACTTCAGATTTATGTTTTAAGAAATATATCCATGTAAAACGAGTAAAGTCATCCACAAAAATCACATAGTATTGAATTTCTCCTTTAGAAACAAAGGGTGTAGGGCCCCAAACATCCAAATGTATTAGATCAAAAGCTTTGTTTCGTATATAGTTTCTTTTCTCAAAAGGAAGATGATGCATTTTTTCAAGAATACAATCTTTACATTCAACCTTTTTCTCTCTAATTGTTTTCATCAAGGGAATATTACATAATTTTTGAGAGTCCAAGTGTCAAAGTCTTTTATGCCAAAGTGTAGCATCTTGGGCTACATTATAAAACTCAGAATTTGGCATAACAAGATAGTCCATTTTCTCTATGGCCTTGACCAATCACCTTTCTTGATAGTGATCCTGCACCACACAATGTTTGGATAAGAAAGTGACTATATAATTGTTATCACATATTTGAGCCTCCGAAAGTAGGTTCAAATTAAGTTTAGATATAAGACTTACATTTTGAATTTTAAAATTTTCTTTTTCAAAGTTTCTCATTTTTTTTATTTAGAGTTTTGTTCCATCGGCCGTAAATATATGTTTTTAAATGGTTTCACAAGAATTAATCGAAGAGTCTTCACTATGTGTCATATAAAAAGATGCACCAGAATCTAAAAACCAAGACATACCTTGAGAAGTGGATAGAGCATTCCACGAGATGCTTGCTTTTTTCTTGAAATTTTTTTCTATGTACGCTTTGATGTTGTTGGGCAAGACACCTCCTTCTACGACTCCTACGTTTCCATTCCTTTTTCGAAGTAGAGGACAAGTAGTTTTAATGAGATCACTTTCCTTGTAATGATGGCAAATAGTGTCTTTGTTGGGCCACGGTCCCATGGGCTTCTTTGACATGCTTTTATTATTCATTGCATGTGGAGGCTTGTAAGTCTTCAAGTTTGCTCCCGGTTTTGATGCGGCAAGTATGGCTTCTTTGGCCACATTCATATTCTTTAATCTTGTTTCCTTCATAACAAGATCGATAAAAAAGGAATCCCTCTAGGTCTAAGTTTTCTATGTATAAGGTTTGATCTAATATTTTCAAACTCGTATCTTAACCTACTCATAAACAAGAAGAAATATTGGTTGTCTAAGAATTTTTTAAATTCGTCTAATTTGTGAAGATTTCTAAATTTATAAAAACTTCTTAATTGAGTCCATAACTCTGAAAATTCATTGTGGTAGTCTCGAATGCTTAGATTTCCTTGTTTAAGCATAATAATTTTTTCCATTAAATCGATTTGGAATACAAAATCATCTTGGGAATGAATTTTCTTCAAGTATTCCCAAGTTTTAAAAGCGTTTTCAAAAGCACTAATTTTATTCCTAAGTTTTTCATCCACATTTTGACAAATAATTCATGTGATTTTTGCATTCATTTTTTCTCACAATTTCAAATTTTGCTTGTATTTTTCGTGGACTTTGACAATATCATCGTCATCCAATCCATCAATATTCAAAATTGGTTCTTTTATGGTTCCATCGATGTAGTTTAAAAAATCTTTTGACAAAAAATATTTTTTTATGGTCCTAGCCCAACTTTGGTAACATTTTGGGTCTAGGATACATCTAAAAGTCTCATTTTTGCCTTCTATTTTGTGCAAAATAAAAATTTTTGAACTAACCTTAAGTTTGGTATGATTTTTCAAAATTTGCACTTGTGACAGGCTTCTCAATGTACTCGATTTCTTCAATTCGAGGCTCTGATACTATGTAAATATTTGTCATAGTCGAAGGTTGATACTTCACGAATCAAATCCACCAAATCGCCAAGAGTCAAACAACATTCAAGTATAAATGTCAATCTTCAAGTATAACAAACAAGAGAGCGGAAGAATAGAAAAACAAGTGAAAAGCTGTGCCAAAACAGCATAATTTATTCATGTTGTGATGGAGTATTTATAGACTCATTACTATGTATATGGAATGTAGAAGAAATAAGCAAGAAAGCCAAAAGACATGGACTAGTGTTGGCCGACCAGCACTATCTATTGGCAGTTCTCCAATGGTAATAGCTAGGGACAGCATGGCCTTGGCCTTGGTCCTTGTCTCAAACAGGGGTTGCACAGGCCCTAATGGCTCGTGCCCCTATTACATTAACACTATCAATTTACTACCCTTCATATGTTTAAGAGCTTCTTTGACTTCATTCTTTTGAATATGTCGGTAGAAATTGTGGTTTATATATTTTTCCTAAGTTAACACTAACATCTTTATTTTCATTAAAAAGCATATAAAAATAGTTTTTCCATTTATTTCTTATATCATCATTTGCCACTATAATTTTTTCATCCTTGTCTTTGATACATCTAACAAAATTAAGATATTTAGTTTTCTTATCTCTAGCCCTAACTATCCTAAAAATATCTCTTTCATCCTTTTTAGAGTTGAGTTTTTTATATAAATCCTCCCAAATTTTAGCTTTTGCTTCAGTGACGGCCTTTTTCGCTTCTTTCTCTGCTTTCTTATAAGCTTCTAAAGTTTCACTAGTTTTCTTAGCATAATGTAATTTGTAACATGCCCTCTTTGCCTTGATTTTATTTTGCACTACTTTACTCCACCACTAAGCTTCTTTTTGTGCCGGTACACCTCCGTTAGATTCACCTAACACATCTTTTACCACTTTTCTAATATGTATAGCCATATTATTCAGTGTTGTCTGACGTGTATCGTATCGCGTATCGTTGGGCTCTACGATATGAGCGTATCGTATCATATCATATCGCCTGTATCGTACTTTAATATTAAAATAATAAAAAATATTTAAAAAATCAAGAAAAATTAGTAAAAAAAAAATCAAGAAAAATAGGAAAAAACTGGTAATTGCTCTAAATTCATATAATGCAAAGTTTAGTACAGATTGAGCATTCAACATTGAACAATTGCATGATTTGCATCCAAATTTATATATTTTGAATAAAAAAAATGAAATATATTTACATTTTACAAATTATAATCAGGATCATTAACTAAATAATCTTCATCTTCTCCTGTTGAAGATCCTCATCATCATCAGCAGCAACACCTTCTGCTTGGAAATCAAATTCTTCATTTCCTTGATATTATTGTTGCGATCCTTTCAAATTAATCCATGCAATGTCTTCTTCAGTTAGGAGTCTTGACTGTCTTATATTATCCAATCTTCTAATATATCAAAATTATCCAAACTTATTAGATCAAATTGGCTTTCTTGTCCATTTACTTTTTTTTAATTGCCTATAACAAACAAAGATAAACAATTAGTAAATAATATTAACAATTGAAGTTAAACAATTTATTGAATTGAACATTTAAGTAATACAACATTACCTTTCACGGAGGCGCATGTTACAACGAATAAAAACTAAATCATTTAGTCTCTTATGTTCCAACCTGTTGCACTTTTTTGTATGGGTGTTCAAAGATACTCCAATTCCTTTCATAACCCGTTACACTATAGGTCTGGCTCAAAACTCTCATTGTAAATTTCTAAGGTTCGGACAATCAGTTCAAACCTATTCCACCAAACATCTGTACAAAAAGACAAACATTACAGACATAATCCAAAGTAATATAAGATGTATTGATTTAATAAACTTAAATACGAAGATAAACAATTTACTTGGATGCATTGTAGTGCGGTTGCGAATTGGTACAAGTAAACCTACCAAGTGAAGAGCATTATCATAAATCTCCATCTCTCGATGTATAGCATCTGCTATATTCTCATCAAGGACTAATCTATCAATACAGTCAATGATTCCTCGATTAACCTCACCGTACCTTTTGAAGGTTGCTGAGTACCTAAATGATAGGTTTAGATAATATGCTGCTGCATGAATAGGCTGATGCAATTGTTTATTCCATCTATTATCAATGATTTTCCACATGGGCACATAATCTCTCTTTTTTCTATTAAAATTATTTCTGATAACTTCTTCTGCCCTATCAATGGCTTTATAAAGGTAGCCCATAGATGGTTTCTCCTCGCTGTTAGCCAATCTCAAAACATTTACTAAAAGACATGTAATCCTCAATAGTATAACACATGCATTCCAAAATGTACTCCTAAAGACTGTCTTAGAAATCTCATTCAGCTTTTTGTTTATTCTGTTTGAGGCAACTCTGCAAATTGTTGTCACTCATCTGAGGAGAATATTCTCTTAAATGCTTGCTTCTGTCTCACAATACTCTGTACAGATAAGAAGTTTGTTGCAAACCAAGTTGCAGTTGTTCGAAGAAGCTCTACACCTTCTGTATATCTCCTCATCATACACAAAACAAATACGTGGTTGTAAATGAATTTTGTGATATCTTGGCAACACTCAGTTGCTGCCTTTATTTGATCTATCTTGCTAATGTCCTCAAGGATGAGATCTAAAGAATGGGCTGCACATGGTGTCCAGTAAAAAGTCCCATAAATATTAGCTAACTCCTTCCTAGCTGCTTTATAGTTAGCTGCATTATCTATAATCAATTGGACTACATTCTCTAGCCCAACCTCTTGTATAACCATATCAAATTCTTGTCATAGATATCCACAGTGTTCTTCTCCTCTGACATATCTAAAGATCTCAAAAACATAAGTCATTTAGGACAATAGACAAGAAAGTTTACCAAGGTCTTTCCTCGCTTATCTGTCCATCCATTTGCCATAATAGTGCAAACTGTTTTCTTCCATGACTCTCTCAATGTCGAACAATATTCTTTCACTTCGTTGACGATCTTGTCTAAGATCTTTTCTCTCAAATTCTGGTAGGAGGGCATCTTGTATCTTGGATCGATGTTAGTAATTGCATCTGCCATTGCTTGAAAATGAAAACTGTTTGTTGTATTGAATGAAATGCATGCATTATAAAACCATCTACCCACTACAAGGTTTGCTTGATCATGTAATTGTTCTGAAGCCATAGCAGCACGAATTTCAGGTTGAGCTCCAGGTGTAGTAGTAGGAGGAAAAAATGAATGTATGCTAGAAGAAGCTCTTCCTTTACTCCTTCCTGAACTTCCTCTTCTACCACCTTCAAAGTCTTCAGTAACCCTCTTTCTCTTGCTAGGTGCTCGTGAACTACTACTACCAATCTTTGTTCTAGCATCTAAAGGCAAACTATCAGTGAATCCAATATCATCATCATCTTCTTCAAACATCTTCAAATCATCCTTTTATTATATTCTTTCCTGTATACTCTCAATCATCTGCAGACATTGTCATTTAATACCTTTTGACAAACTTCTAACTCTATCTGTGCAAGTTGGACTATATTCTCTAGCCCAACCTCTTATAACCTTATCAAATTCTTATCGTAAGATATCCACAGTGTTCTTCTCCTATGACATATCTAAAGATCTCAAATACATAAGTCCTTTAGGACAATAGACAATAAAGTTTAACAAGGTCCTTCCTCGTTTATCTGTCCATCCATCTGCCATAATAGTGCAACCTGTTTCCTTCCATAACTCTCTCAATGTCGAACAATATTCTTTCACTTTGTTGACAGTCTTGTCTAAGATCTTTTCTCTCAACTTCTAGTAGGAGGGCATCTTGTATCCTGGATCGATGTTAGTAATTGCATCTGCTATTGCTTGAAAATGAAAACTGTTTGTTGTATTGAATGAAATGCATGCATTATAAAACCATCTACCCACTACAAGGTTTGCTTGATCATGTAATTATTCTGAAGCCATAGCAGCACGAATTCCAGGTTGAGCACCATGTGTAGTAGTAGGAGGAAAAAATGAATGTATGCTTGAAGAAGCTCTTCCTTTACTCCTTCCTGAACTTCCTCTTCTACCACCTCCAAAGTCTTCAGCAACCCTCTTTCTCCTGCTAGGTGCTTGTGAACTGCTATTACCAATATTTGTTCTAGCATCTAAAGGCAAACTATCAGTAAATCTAATATCATCATCATCTTCTTCAAACATCTCCAAATCATCCTTTTGTTCTCTCCTTTCCTGTATACTCTCAATCATCTTCTGACATTGCCATTTAATACCTTCTGAGAAACTTCTAACTCTGCCTGTGCAAGGAACAACTTTTTTCCTAGTTCTTGCTAGGTTGTGTTTCAACCTTGAAATTTCACCACTAACCACCCTCTTACAAAATAAACATATGATCTTTAATCTAGAACCCTCAACTAGTATACCCCACTGCCATGCCGGATCATCAGAACGAGAATGAGAGTCTCTAACACCCCTTCCTGCTATCTCAATTTAGTACATTAATTCAATAAAAAACCTAAAAATAAAAGCACTTCGTAAATCCCTAATCATCAAATAACACTCAAATAGAGTGTCTCCCACTTCATGAATGCAATAAAAATCATATCCACACACTTAATAATTTCATATTTTATCATTCAAAAAAAAAATACAAATAAACAAAAAAAAACAAATAAAAAGAAAAATATGAAGAAAAACACTAAAAATATACCTAAATCCCAGACAGGAGGCTTGCACAGACATCGTAGAGCACGTTTTTGAAGCCTTGAATACTAAGGACGTGAAGAACGGTTCTTAGGGAGCTTAGGAGTTCTGAAGAGATAGTGAAAACCCATAAAAATGCGGGTTTCAGTTCGGCCCCTAGGCGTATCGCTCGTATTGTATGATACGGTATGATAACTTGTCAATTACGTTACAGTATAATGTATCGTATCGTGGTGACCCACGATATGATATGTATACGGTGTGATACGGATAACAGTGATATTGTTACACATATCACAAGGTATACCAACATAATTCTAAGCATCTCCTTGAAGGACTTTTTGTTTAAATATATCTTCTTTCTCGCTTTTGAGGTTCTACCATTTAGTCCGAATAGCTCGATGCACTCTTTTATTCTTTGTCTATTTTTTTATTTGTAAATCCATAACTAAAAGTCGATGTTGGGTGGTTAAGCTTTCTCCTGAAATTATCCTGCAATCTTTACAACACACCCTATCTTTTTTTCTACAAATAAAGTAATCAATTTGTATTTGTGATAAGCCACTCTTATAAGTAATTAAATGTTCATCCCATTTTTTGAAGATTGTATTGACTATAAAGAGATCAAATGTCATAGCAAAATTTAAAATCTCCTCTTTACCGACATGTCCATTTAAGTCTCCTCCTAAACAAATCATCTCCCTTTGTGAAATTTTTTGAATCGCCTTATCTAACTCTTCCCAAAAAGCCATCTTTATACTATCTTCTAGTCCTACTTAGGGTGCATAAGCACAAACTATATTCAAAACCTCTGCTCCTAACACTGATTTCAACGTCATGATTCGGTCACCATATCATTGTATGTCTACTACACTATCAGTTAAATCTTTATTTATGATAATACCAACTCTGTTTTGAGCTTTTTCCTTACGTAAGTACCATAATTTAAAACCTGTATCCTCAATCTCCTTTGCTTTTTCTCCAACTCATTTTGTCTCTTGTAAACATAGAATATGAATCTTTCTCCGAATCATAGTATCTACCACCTCCATTAACTTACCGGATAATGTTCTGATATTCGAAGAACCAATATGAATCTTATTATCTAGGACTAGCTTTCTTATCCCTGCATCCGTACATAATTGAAAATGCAGAGACCTTTGTAATTTATTCACTACATTCGGGTGGCAATGTAGTGTATCGTATGATATGGTGCGCTACAGATAACACTGTTTGAAACATGCATGGTTTAGCACACAAGTGCTTTTGTGAAGTCTAAGCTATAATGTTTTCATTTTCTATAGTAGGGATTTGTTTCCTGTCGTCTGAAGAGCATTCATAGCAAGAGGTTACCTAAGTTCTCTCAAAATGAGTAAAGACAAACGATTCACTAGATGGTTAGAAAACCTCTTTCGTTTTTTGTTCAAATAAATAAAATACATTCATTTCAAATAACCAAAGAAGTGCATCGAATAATCGAGAAAGCATACTGCATGAATCTACAAACTCTACCAAGTCCTTACACATGTACGAATAAGAGAAAAGAAAACTAACCAATCCTGAGAAGAATACTTATAGATTTCTCAACCCCTGAAAGACCCTTCTCCTTTCCCTCCATAATAAGCAAAAAATTACAAACGGTATTCATATTGTTGTACAATTCCTTTTTACATAAGTACCACTAAGCTCAAAGGTCTTCCTAGACCTTTTTAATAAAGGACGGGGTACTGATGATCTAACCTTGCAAGACAGGCTCACCGATCGCTATGAGGACCTCTTACTCGTGCTCGAGGCAGAACCAACGTTTAAACCCTGTTTGAACCCAAATCGTTGCTAGGTCAATGAAGCATTAATGACTTCCACAAACTCGAGGTTATTTCTTTACTCCAACAAGAGGTTACTCAAGAATTAAGCCCACATTTAAGCCAGTTAGGAGATTTTCTGCATCTCTTAGAATCAATAACTCCAGTTAGCTAATTTTAGGGACAAACATTCGAATTTAGTGTTCTTAGTTAATTACATTCAGATTCAATGATCTTAGCAATTACTGAAACAATAATTAAAGAATCATTGATGGTTGAGCCTGCATAACATTTCCTAGGAGAGTCTTCGTAGCAAATTATGGTTATCCAATTAATGCATCTTGAACCTAGCTTAGGGGTTGTTCTAAGCATAAATGTGATCAAGCCTAAGTAATTCTTATTTTTTTGTTTTCAAACATTGCTTCTTCATCTCACTGTTATCTCCTCCAAGCTGGCGACTTGTCACCCTCTTCGGGTGTGGTGGCCCAAGGTGTGTATAGGAAAATTAGTAAACGTGTGTGATCCTCTCAATTCAAGTTCTATATCATTTGATGTTTTCATTGAGATTGAGATGATGACATGACAAGATTTTGATTCTCCCCAGTACTATAGAGCATGTCTCTCGAGCAAGCTCAAATCATGGCACGTCAACATGGATAAGAGACACTCGCAACCTAGATGACACAACTGATCCAAAGTCTTGAGGAACTACTACAACAACGATCTCCTTTTCCTAACTGCTCCAACACCAGTCACCATGATGTGGACCCAATTCCCTGAGTTGGGCTCAACTGTACAAATGCACCAAGAGGCGAGAACGGATTGAAGAGACATGGAACACTAAGTTTGAATAAAAATTCTCTCTTTCGCCATAGAGTTTCTCGACTGAGAGTAGTGCGTGATAAGATCTTTGAGTATTATCAATACTCCGAAAATAGGAAATATCGCCTTGTTGTTTTGGAGTTCACCAATTATGCTAATCTATGGTGGAGCAAATTCTGAGACCAACGACCTAGAAACGGAGATGGGACGTAATGAGCTGAGGCTTGATGAAACGGCTCATGCATAAGAGATTTGTTTTGGACTAATACTGGTATGGCAAGAGCTCTACCTTCAGTTGTAAAGCTTGTGACAAGATAGGCTCAGCATGAAGGACTACGTCAAAGAGTTCGATACCTTGATGCTGCCTTTTGAAGTGCAGGAGCCACAGGAGCAAACCATTGCTCGATTTCTCCACAGGCTAAACAAAGAACTAGTTGACATTGTGGAATTACAACCTTATTCATTTGTTAAGACGTCTTTCAGCTTGCTATTAAAATCGAAAGACAAAGGAAGCCCCTCTCCTTAGATATCGGCTCCTAAGTTATGCGAACATAAGCTGAAAAACAAAAAACTTGAAAAAATGCCCCTGCATCAAGCTTGAACCAACTCATACCTTAGAATAAGATGTGTATATATACATATCGAGGAATTATTGTAATGTTGAGGATATTAAAGAATACAACGGCATTGCTCATAACATTAACTATCCAAGTGGAACCCCAGGACTAGTAACATGATCAAAGTCCAGTTGAAGTCAAGTGGTGGATGATCCAACCTAGGAAGATTTCATAAATGGTCATCTAAATCCGTACCAACTGATTACTATGCTAATTAATGAGCCAGTTGACTATTAAATCAGGCTCATTTCCCTTAGTTTACATGATAACTATGTAATGTTAGTTCCTAGGTGTTATTTTCAATTTGTTTTAATGTTTGTCATTACTGCACTATAATCTCTATTTAAGCCATTTGAATGAAATGAATTGCAAAGTTTTTTGGCGGATGCAGTTTTTGTTGTTTGGAAGTATCTCTTTCCTCTTATCTCATCTAAACTCGGCTAGCTTGGTTTTAGTGGTGATTATGAGATTCATTGTCCTTATCAGTCCCGATTGTGGTGGAGAATTCTTAGAAGGCTAGAAACAGTTGCAACCAGAACACCTAACAACCGTTTGATTCACATTATTTGGTGCTTTTATTGAGATCCTATGGATTGTAAAAGTGATCTCTTTAAGGTCAGTTCAATACTTTTCATTATGTCATGTTATTCCCTAATGCATTGGGTTTCTATCGGCTTCTGGCTGCTCCTAATTTGTTGGAAGGTGCAGAGTTATACCTTGAAGACGCCGTTTCGAATAGAATTAACCAAGACAAGAATAGATGTAGAAGCAATTACAATAGATATCTCAAGTTCTTGGGAGAGTCATTAAAAGACAACAAAGCAAGTATCCTGTAACATCTAGTCATTGTCCCATCGAAAGGAAGCATGTTGAAGAATCCATGCAGTTGTACGCCTACAGTCAATCCATCAAATGTTACATTTATTTTGGATATGGACACAAACTGATTGATTTCCCATATGTTTATAAAGAAAGCACTAAAGAACTTATAAACGTGCTCAAGGATACCAATTAACACTTTGTTGAATCTAAGAAGGTTTCAAGATCTGTTGAAAACCTTGATGCAAACCCAAAACAAGTTTTAGACACACTTACTGCTGAGGCTGATGTCAATTACGTAACCAAACTGGTTACCAAAGATTCCGTAGCGGTGAACATAAAGCCGACCATGAAAATAACACAAATATCAACGAAGAGGACTCACACATACAACTTGATTTCAGCTACCTGGAATTGCACCATAGATGGTCCTCACTTTAGCAAACTTACTACGACAACAGGGATGTCAGAAAAATAGTTACAACCTTCACTTATCACTTTACCTCTTTGGAAAACAATCAAGGAATATCAAGTTGATGATCAACAAAGCAATCTTAAGATAAAGAAATCCTATCACGCAAAATCTTTCTTTTATAATATGAAATTTTGGCCGCCATCATTTGTATTGAAGAAAAATTTGTGTAAATTCATCACCCTGATTATCACACTATATGTCTCTACCATGAAAAAATGACGATCAAGAAGCACATTTTCTTGCTCTTGCATTTACCACAACTGAGTTCACCATCAATCACAATTGTTGTAAATTGTTTGGAATATGCAACAATCGGGAACTATGAGATCCTTAAGGTTAAGCAAAGTATTTAGGTGTTGGTTAGATTTATTTAAAAACTAGCTCGTAGCACCATTACCAGCTCCTTAAATGATGCAACCCTTATATGCAACTATTGAAGACCATTAGATTCGATGACATCTTTTCTTCCACTTGGAGGTTATAATGCAAACATCAAAGCTGAAAAATAAAAAAAACACCCATGCATCAAGCTTGAACCAACTCATATATCAAGAATAAGATATGTATATATACATATCTAAGAATTATTGTAACGTTGAGAATATTATATAATACAACGGCATTTCTCAGAACTTTAACCATCCAAGTGGAACCTTGGGACCAATAAAATGATCCAAGTCCAAGGCAAGTCAAGCAATGGCAGATCCAACTCAGAAAGATTTTATAAATGGTCGTCCACCAGCTAATTACTATGCTCATCAAGGAGCCGATTGACCATTAAATCATGGTTATTTTTCTTAGTTTGCATGTAACCATGTAGTGTTAGTTCCTAGGTGCTATTTCTAACTTGTTTTAATGTATGTCATTTCTGCTCTGTAATCTTTATTGAAGCCATTGGAATGAAATGAATTGGAGAGTTTTTTGGCGGAGGCATTTGGCTATTTGGAAGTATCTCTCTTCCCCTTATCTAAACTCGGCTAGCTTAGGTTTAGTGGTGATTATGAGGTTCATTGTCCTTATCAGTCCGGACTGTGATGAAAAATTCCTAGAACACTAAAAACCATTGCAACCAGAACACCTAACAATTGTTTGGTTTGAATCACCAAGCCAAAACAAGTCTTTCTCAAGTACAACCGATACTTCCAAAGAAATCAAGAAGTAAGACCTACTACCATAACGAAGCCTAGTTGAAAGGAAAAAGAGGTGGTTGCAACCATGACATTAAATGTTTTAAATATCTTGGCCATGGGCATATCACTTCCCAACTCCCCAACAAGCAAGTGATGGTACTACACGAGCCTTCTAAGTCACTAGATAGTGAGGACAAACAAACCCTTAAGATGTTGATGCTGAAGCTATTGAAGTTGCATATGAAAGAAAACTGTCATACATAGGTTCTTGAGGTCTCAAGTCGCTCCTGAACAAGAGCATCGTGAGAATCTATATCACTCGTTGCACAATTTGTAAATACCCCAAAATCCCACGAACTTCTCAAATAACCTGGTTTTGCAAAAGCTGCCCCAAAGGGCTATTTTGAGTCTGGAAACCCAGGAGCCTTCCAAGCAAACCCTGTACATATGTTTAAATTATATATATTTTAAAATATGTATGATATAGTTTTAAAACCTTTTAAAAGATGTTTTGAAACCCCACAAAGCGACTTGGCCTGATGAAAGCAGGACCAGAAGAGCAAAAGAGAGCCCGAAACCGGAGCACATGTCGAGCCCGGTACATCAAACTCTCGTATCAGATTCATCCCCAGAATCTCGAACATCTAAGCCCCTGTTATCAACGAACTGCTTGAAATCATCCCCAAAAGGCGAAAAGAGGAGCGGACGACAATGTTGGCAAAGACCCAATGCAAGACGGAGTACTGATGCTGTCAGGCCCCGCACAAACCGTTCGTTTCGAACACACCATGAAGGAGTCAGAAATTCAGCTTTGGATTGGATCTGGACCATATATATCCAGATCCAAATCCAAACATATATGTGGATTTGGATTTGGATCCAAAGATCCAATCCAATATCCACATCTAGGGCCCACATCACCTTCTCATAAATGGAGGTGGGGCCCACAAGAAAATCTCGTGGAAAGCTTGGGTATAAGAGAGAATGGGGGGATTAAATATGAGTGAACATGTGTTAAGCTTGACTTGTGTGTCAAGTTTTGGGTTAATCATGTGGGTTAGCCTAATGAGTGTGGGTTTAAGCTTGTATGCACCTACACCTAACCTAGGGTTGCACCAACTTGATGCAACTAGGTCCATGGCTCATGCAAAGGGATGCTCCTAACCCTAACCCTAGCCTAATCCCCATTACCTAGCCATTTCTCCCTAATCCCGACCTAATCCTAGCCTAATCACCTAACCCAATTTCCTAATCCTTTCCTAATCCTAACCTAATCACCTAACCCACTTCCCTAAACCTAGCCTAATTCCCCTAACCTCACCCTAATCCTAGCCTAAACACCTAACCCACTCCACTAAACCTCACCCTAAGCCCAACCCACCTAAGCTAAGCCCTAAACCACTAAACCAACCCACCTAAATCCCTAGCACACCATATCCCTAAACCACCCAAGACAAATATCTGGCCCACCTAAATGCCTAGCACACCATATCCCCAAACCACCACCACCATACCTCCAAACCACCATCCCCAATACCAGCCCAACCGACCCACTAAAAGCCTATAACCCCCCCCCCCCCCCCCCCCCCCCCCCCCCCTTGTGGGCGGGTTTTGCATGGATTCCTGGGGCAGCCCAGCCCTTTCTCTCCTCTCTCACCTACTCTCTCTCTCTCTCTCTCTCTCTCTCACCCACTCCACTCCACGCCACCTCCATCCTTCGGCCAGCTCCACTCCACGCCACCGGCTGCAACCTCTCATTCCACTCGGCTGCACCTTGACACCCGCCTGCCATCGTCTTCCACTCCATCACCCGCCACTTCCATCCTTCGGCCAGCTCCACTCCACGCCACCGGCTGCAACCTCTCATTCCACTCGGCTGCACCTTGACACCCGCCTGCCATCGTCTTCCACTCCATCACCCGCCACTTCCATCCTTCGGCCAACCTTCATCCCGGTTAGTACCCCATCTCAACACCACCTGTTCTTCACTCCCCCTCCATTCTTAGCCACCACCCGTCACCCTTAGCCTAACCAACACCTCATCCAACCTGCCACCTTCCACCGTTCGGCCAGCATCACCCGACTGCACCACCTGCCCCTCCTCCTTCCTTAGACAACCCCTAACTTACACACTTAGCCTTACCTCTCCCTAAGACCTACCCCAAGCCTTAGTGGCAGCCCCTAACTAACACCCTTACCTTCCCTAAGCACCCCAACCCCGCCAAGGCAGCACCCCATCCACTCAGCTAGCGCTAAGGCGCCACCACCCGCACCTTTGCCATCCGGCCCGCACCTTCCTTTGTCGCAGCCTTCCAAGGAGCTCCCTCTTGCAGCCCAAGGCGACACTCTAGCCAAAGCGCAAGCAAGTCACGCCCGGACTAGCTATACGTAAGTACCTAACTCGGTCCTTGTTATAGACTTGTTTATGCTTAATTAAATTTGATACGGGGTTGTAATAATGGAGTATTGTCTCCCCCCGCTTGTAATAATGTGGTTTGGCACACCCACACAAACATGCACTTGAGCCTATTCCGCTCTTAGTTGCACACAATTTTGACACACACATGGGCCTAATCAGCCCTTAAGATATAGCTATACGTATATAATTTAAGTTGCGTGGGTTTTGTTTAAGTTGTGTGTGTTGTCTTTCAATTTTCACACACACATTGAGCTTTCGCTCTTATTTCCAAGACCCTAGTAAGGGCCTATTGCAATTTCGTTTTGGGGTGTTTTACTTCAAGTTGTGTGCGTAGTATTTCAATTCTACACTCACACACATTGAGCTTTCGCTCTTACTCCCAAGACCTTAGTCAAGGCCTATTGCAATTATATTTGGGTTTCATTACATGTCGTGTGCGTAGTATTTCAATTCTACACTCACACACATTGAGCTTTCGCTCTTACTCCCAAGACCTTAGTTAAGGCCATATTGCAATTATATTTGGGTTTCATTTACAAGTCGTGTGAGTTGTCTTTCAATATACACACAACACCCACGCACACGTTGGCGACCTTCGGGCCCATATATATTATAAGTATTTCCCTTTCGGCTATGTCTTTAAGATTTGGGTTTTAAAGTTCAGCAGTGCGCGTAGTCTTTACATATATACACGGCACACACTTGCACAATTGAGCCTTTTCGCTCTTAAGATATAGCTATATTTCCCTTTTGCAATTTCCCTTTTGCAATTTACATTAAGTCATTTCCCTTCCGCATTGTCTTTCAAATTCGAGTTTTCCCTTTGGAGTTGTGTGAGTTTGCATTGCATATACGCCATACCACGAGTTAGGATGCATATTGCATCAAAGCAAACCCCACACTCCCGCTCAAAATCGCCCCACTTAGGTCACGTGTGCACACACACCTAGTTGGCCCAAAAAGGGATAAAAAGAAAGACATAGGCACGTACAAATCCACGTGAAAATAAAATTTGAAACCATACAAATCAGCTCGAATCGAACACCTCATTTTCCCTAGGTTATCATGTCTAAAAACTCGATTTTCTAAGCGTACAGACTGACCCTTGCGCATCGGTGCAAGAAAGTCTGCGACGAAAAGAGCTTGCTTGCTCACAGTAGCCACGATAGAAGTCAGATTTTAAAATATTTCTTCGCTAGCTTAAGCAAGCTAGCTGGCATGCCCTTTTGCTTAAATATGACTTAGACACAAGAAAAGATTCGCTTCAGGCCTAAGAACCAGAGGCGGGGATTTTCGGCGTCTACATAATTCTTCTTAAACTTTACTCGCTCATCATTGATGGAGACAACTGTACCAATGTGGCCTCTACAAAATTAATCAAGAACTTGAGTTTACCCACCATAACTCACCCACATCCTTATAAGTTGCACTGGCTCTACGATCAAAATCTTGGTTCAACAACAAGCTATTATGCCAATATCCATTGGTAAAGCTTACCTGGACTTCATTATATGTAACATGGTTCCAATGAATGCACGTCAGCTCTTATTGGGTTGATCATGGCAGATCGACTAGTGAGCCTTACATGATGGTTAGAAGAACTTGTATACATTTACAAAGAATGGAAAGAAAATCACTTTGGTCTCATTATCACCAAAACACTCGTCTCCGACATTAATTACCAAGGAGTTGCAAGCCAAAAAAAGTTTGGTACTCACCAGAAGAGAGGTTGCGTTAGCCATCGCACAAGCTAGCTTGGTATAATTGGTTATAGCCAAGGGAGTAGAAACTAGCGTGCCAACGCAGGAACATCCCTTGCTCGCCAAGCTATTGAGAGAATTCACCGATGTGTTTCCCGATGAGGTTTCTGATGGATTGCCTCCAATTTGTGGTATCAAGCACCACATTGATATGCTATTTGGCATGACTCTTTCGACCAAGTAGGTGTATCACCTCAACCCTAATGAGGCTAATGAGTTGCAATGCCAAATCAAAGAATTGGTCGGCAAAGGCTTCGTACTGGAGTCCATGAGCCCGTGTGCAGTACTTACCCTTCTTGTACTCAAGAAAGATGGATCGTTACAAATGTGTGTTGATAGTTGAGCCATCAACAAAATAACTACCTGGTATCGCTATCCCATTCTTCAGTTGGATGACATGCTAGATGAACTCAAGGGATCAAGTTTGTTCTTAAAGATCGATCTCAAGTGGTTATCACCAGATTTGAATCAAGGAAGATGACAAATAGAAAACGACCTTCAAAACGAAGTTAGGACTATTCAAATGGCTTGTGATACCATTCGGCCTATTATGCGGCTCATGAACCATGTGTTACGAGAGTTTATTGGCAAATTCTTCATCGTATATTTTGATGACATCTTGATTTATAGTCATGAAATTGATGAACATATTATTCACATTCGGAGGATTCTAGAGGTCCTACGCTAGCAATGACTCTATGGTAACCTTAAAAAGTGTCAATTTTGCCAATCAGGGGTGCAATTCTTGGGCTTCATCATCTCTAAGCAAGGAGTGAGGTTGACTCCGAAAAGGTAAAAGCTATTCAAGACTATCTACACCCAACTCATTGTGGCCGAGGTGCGCAATTTTTATGGGTTGACTTCGTTCTACCGTTGATTCATTAGGAATTTCAATAGTATTGCAACTCCCTTGACACATTGCATTAAGAAAAACTAGGCATTTAAGTGGACTACAATATTTAAGCGTAGGTTTGATGAAATCAAAGCTCAATTGAGTGGTGCACCAACATTGGCTCTTCTTGATTTCAACAAAACTTTTGAAGTTGAATGCGACACTTGAGGAATCAGAGTTGTGTTATGCAAGAGCAACGACTCAATGCATTTTTCAGTGAAAAATTAAGAGGATTCAGTTTGCACTACTCTATATACGAGAAGAAATTTTATGCATTGATCTGAACATTACCGACGTGGCAACATTACTTGTGGCCTAAAGAGTTTGTGATTCACACCGACCACGAATCTCTTAGACATCTTCGTGGCTAAGGCAAACTGAACAAAACATAAGCCAAATGGGTTGGGTTCCTCGAATCCTTTTCCTACATCATTCGGTACAAGAAACGAAAATCTAACATAGTGGTTGATGCTCTATCGCGAAGATACTCGTTGATCATTGTTCTCCAAGCCCATATGTTGAGATTGAAAGTCTTAAAAGAATAATATGAGGGGACCCAAACTTTCCACTCCTTAGTTTGGTTGTTTAGAAAAGGGAGTTAGATGGGTTCTACCAGAATGACGGATACCTGTTTCAACAAGGAAAGCTTTGCATTCCGAAAAGATCTCACCAAGAACTCTTTACTCAAGAGGCTCATGGTCGTAGGTTAGCAAATCATTTTGGGAAAAGAAAAACACTAGAGCTACTTAGAGAATATTTTTATTGATTAAGAATGAATCACAACGTTCATAAGATTGTTAAAAGATGTATTACCTGCAAATTGACTAAGGGAGAAAGGGATAAATAAGGGGCTTTGCCTATCCCTATGAGGATCTGAACGAACATGTAAAGGAACATGTGAGTTTCCCGTATCTTCTTTATTGAAGATCAAATTTATAGAGGGGAAGAGTTAAAGCTAGCAGTTGTGTTGCTGGCTGTTGAAGGCTTAACGACTATTTTACTAGCCGTTGGCTCCCAGGTGGCCCTGATGGCCTTAGCCTGGGTGACCCTAGCTCAGGTGAGTTAAGTTCATTGGGACCTAATTTCAAACACAAATTTATGAGCCCTGGTGACCCAAACCTATTATATTTTAACACCTTCCTCAAACGTTTTGTGTTATACTGAAAGTTTGTCTAACAAAACAAAAAAAATGTGAATTTGACAAGGCACAACTTTTTTTAAAACATCTTTCCACAACCAAAGTATCAATTTATTTTTCATCCTTTATAAAGACTAATGAAGTATTTGTTAACTTGTAATAGGGCAGGCCGAGCCATTAGGGCCCGGCCTATGTTGGCCCTTAGTTAGGTCTTGCTCCCCAACGGCTAATTATTATAGCCGTTGGGAAGATCTGCTCCCCAACTGTGCATTCAGCTGAATAACCATTTTCTTCTCTTCTCTCTCACTTGTAATATTTGCTCTATAAATAGAACCTCAATCAATAAACATATAAGCTATTTTCCACAACCTTTTGATTCATGATTTGGTTCTCTCTTCACTCTTAACTCTTGTTGTTTTCTTCACTTATACATTCATATTTGGGTATTTTTATATCTTGACGATTTCACCAACATATCGATATTTTGTGACTTGGCTGATTCAACATTCAAGCACCAACAAATATTTCATGGTATCAGAGCATCGTTTTGAAGAATTCGACTGCATCAGGAAGCGTGCCAAGATTGCAAAGTTCGTAAAATCACTCCAAATTTGAGGTAACACTAAGACCTTTGATTTTTGTCTAAAATAGAGAGCAAAAATGAATCTTTTAGATGTATTCTTGAGCTAAAATGCTACAAAAGTTGAGCAAGAATCATGCAAAAATATTTTTTGTTAAAAGATTTTTGAGATTATATTGATGGAATGATTTAAGAACCAACTTTGAACATTGAAGATTTGGATAATGATGAAGCTTTCAAAGCAAAAGAAAAATAAAAGTAAGATTTGAAAACTTGGGAAAAGATGAATGTTAAAATTACTTGAATTATTTGTCAAAATATAGATGAAAAACTTAGAAATAGAATTAGTGTTTTCGAAAGTGCTTTTGGGACTTGGGAGTACTTGAAGAAAATCCACTCCCAAGATGATTTCGTCTTTCAAATTGATCTTATACAAAGGATGATAATGCTTAAACAAGGGAATTTAAGCATTAGAGACTATAACAATGAGTTTTCATAATTATGGTCTCAACTTAGAAGTTTTGATAGATTTGGAAAACTTCAAAAAATAAATGAATTTCAAGAGTTTTTAGACAACCAATATTTATTTTTATTTATTCGCGACTTAAAGGATGAATTATTAGATCTAACTTAATACATAGAAAACCTAGACCAAAGGGAAACTTGTTTTTTACCAATCTTATTATGGAGGAAACAAGATTAAAAAGACATCAATATTGTAAAAGAAGCAGTTCTTGCTATCTCCAAGCTGGGAGCAAATATGACGATATACAAACCCTCTTATGTAAAAAACTTCGAAGGACAAAGAGATGGATCAAACAAAAAGCCCACGGACCATGGCCGAACTAGTATACGATATGCTATTATTGCAAGAAAAGTGTCATATCAAAACCACTTATCCTCTTCTTCAAAAAAAATATAGAAATGTGGGAGCCATGGAGGATAATGATGGAGGAGTTTTGCTTAACATAAAAGCTTACATAGAAGAAATATTCAAAGAAAAGGCAAGCATTTTAGAAAATGCTCTCTCCACTTATCAAGGTATGTCTTAGTTCTTAGACTCGGGAGCGTCTTTTCATATGACTTATAGTGAAAAATCTTTAAAAAATTCTCAAGATATCTTTGAAAAAACATGTTTTTACCGCCGATGGTACAAAACTTCAAATTAAAAAAATTGGGGACTTTGAAAAAGAAGATTTTAAAATTCAAAATGTAAGTTTTATACCTAAATTGAATATAAATCTTCTCTCGGTTGCTCAAATTTGTAATAATGGTTGTATAATCACTTTCTCATCTAAGAATTTTGTGGTATAGGATCACCAATCGAAAAAGGTGATTGGTTAATGCCATAGAGAAAGTGGACTATACAAAATGGATAGTTTAGTTATGCCAAATTTTAAATCTTGTAATATAATTCATGATACTACTATTTGGCATAAGCAACTTGGACATTTCAATATGCATAGACTATGTAATTTTCCTTTGTTGAAGAAACATGAGATTCATCATTTTGATTGTAAAGAATGTATCCTTAGAAAAATGCATCATCTACCTCTTGATGAAAGAAATTTTGTAACAAGTAAATTTTTGAATTAATACATGCTGATGTTTGGGGACCGACCCCTGATGTTTACAAAGGAGGAGTACAATATTATGTAACCTTTATAGATGACTTTACCCGCTTTACTTGGATATATCTATTAAAACATAAATCGGAAGTATTTGAAAGAAAGAAAACATAGGCCCATTGTTGAACTTTCGTTCTCTCTTCTTGTACATTGCATCCTATGTTCTAGTGTGTTTTGGGGTGAAGCTATTCTTATTATTTGTAAGTTTTAGTTAATACAATTCCATCTTCTCATATTTCGTGGTTTGTCTTCCTTTTGAAAAGTTGTATGGATATGCTCTGATTATTCTTTCTTTAGAGTTTTTGGTTGTACTTGTTTCGTTCTTCATCCTCATGTAGAACGTAGCAAGTTGTCCTCTCAATCTGCTATTTGTGTCTTTCTTGGTTATGGTGAAGGTAAAAAGGTATCGTTGTTTTGATCCAATAACTTAGAAACTTTATGTGTCTCGTCATGTTATTTTTCTTGAGCATATACCTTTCTTTTCTATTCCATCCACTACTCATAACTTGACTAGATCGACCTTACTTGTATAGATCCTTTTTACGAGGATTTCGATAGTTTGTCATCTCGGGTTCCTAGTACTTCAAATACCCCTTCATAAGTCTTGCGACCGACACTTTACTCTCCACGCACATTTGAAGCTTCCTCTTCTCTATGGTCCCTCAAGCTCAGTACTGAGATTGTGGATCCACCTCTACGTCAATCCATACACGCATTTGTAAGTCCACAAAGTTACAGATTTTGCTTATTCTTGTTATTCTTCATCTTTTTCTTCCTTTTTAGCTTCTATTCATTGTCTCTTCTGAACCTCTTCCTATAAAGAGGCTATTCTTGATCCTTTTGGGAGTAAGAAGCTATGGATAAGGAACTTTCTACTTTGTAAAAGACAAGTACTTGGGACTTGGTTCCTCTACCTCCCCAGTAAGAGTATTGTTGGTTGTGTTGGGTGTATAACACCAAGACTAATTACGATGGATCTATTGAGCGATACAAAGTTAGGTTGGTTTCAAAAGGGTATTCTCAACAAGTATGGTATGGATTATGAGGAGACATTTGCTCATGTTGCAAAAATGACTACTATTCCGCACTCTTATTGCGTAAGTAGCTTCGGTTTGTCAATGGCATATCTTTCAACTTGATGTTAAAAATGAGAGCAGTTTGAAATGAAGGATTTTAGGATCTACTCTACAATATTTCACAGGTATTGAGGTAGCCTACTGCACTACTTGGTTATCTTCTTTCTCAATCGAAGTATGTTGCGGATGTTCTTGAGCGAAGGTTAGACTTACTTGATAATAAAACATAGAGCAACTCCCATTGAGGGTTGTCTGCAACGTTCTTCTTTATACCAGTTCGCTTATACCTTTTTTTTGTAGGATCCTACTTTATATCATTATAACTATTGTTAGGAGCTTGGTATACCTTGCTAATACCTCGTCGAGATATTGCATATGATCTATGTTCATGTTGTTAATCAGTTTGTTGCTTCTCCTACTCTACGATTCATTGAAATGCGGTACTGTTCTTAGTATTTTGCGATATCTTGGTCTGATCTTCGTAGTCCCTTTATTTTCATCAACCTATTAACATGCATTTTAACGTGCGTCAATACGTCTTTGATCATAGTGATGATCCAGGTCGCATATCTGTTATTACAGTTTTGTATATTTTTAGGTGAATCATTAATATCTTGAAGATGCAAAAAGCAACAGAAGGTGTCGTTTTTATCTATAGAAGCGGAATACCGAGCGATGACAACCACTGCTACTGAGATCTCATGGATTATAGATGTGTTGAGAGACATGAGGGTTCCTTAAACAATCATTTACTTTGTTTTGTGACAACAGTATTCCGCTGAGATGCCCTATCACATCTAACAACACTTTTCATGAAAGAACGAAGCATATAGATACTCTTACTTTGTTCGAGAGGAATGCTTAAAGAAAAAGTTGATTTTATGTTATGTATCATCTCAAATGCAATTGACAAACTTCTTCATTAAGTCATTATCGACTCCTAGATTTAATTTCTTGTTAGACAAACTTTTGATATACATACCATAAGTTTGAGGGAGAGTGTTAACTTGTAATAGGGCACCCAACCCATCAGGACCCTGGCCATCCAGGTAACCGTTGGGGAGATCTGCTCCCCAACTGTGCATTCAGCTGAATTACCATTTTCTTCACTTCTCTCTCACTTGTAATGCTTGCTCTATAAATAGAGCCTCAATCAATAAACACATAAAGTGTCTTGCACAACCTTTTGATTCGTGATTTAGCTCTCTCTTGACTCTTGCCTCTTGCCTCTTGTATTCTTGACTTGATACACCCATATTTGGATGTTTTTATATCTGAATGATTTCACCAACATATCGACATTTTGTGACTTGGTCGATTCAACATTTAAGCATCAACAAATATTTACAGTATTAATACATATATTCGCTCAATTTTTAAAACCAACAAGACAATTTATTATATCTAATCCAGAAGGCAAACCAAAAATAAGTCAAATAAGTTCATGAAGTTGATTTCCTCTAATTTAAGAAAGTTATTTGGTAGAAAACATTGATATCATACAAATAGGATTGTCTATTATAACAAATAGGTTCATAAATCACTATAAACTTGTGATATTATAAGGGAACCTTGGTATATCAAATAAGTTTTTTAAGACAAAGCTCAAGTCAAACAAGTTTTTTAAGGTTAAGCTCAAAACCCGCCAAGTCAAATAAACTTTAAGGCTAAACTCAAATTCGAGCTTTAGGGACTAACTTGAACCCAAACAAGCTTTTTTACGCAAAATTCAAAACCTTTAAGTCAAATAATCTTTTTAAGGTTAAGCTCAAAACCCTAGTTTTAAGGATAAACTCAAACCCAAACAAGCTTTTTAAAGCAAATCTCAAAACCTTCATGCATACAATTCCTAAGGCCCTTAAATATCCTTTAAACTCAAAAGTGATTTTATGGTTCTAAAAATAAGACAATCCACTAAGATGATCAAAACAAGTCAAAAAGATCAACTTCATGTTTTTCAAAAACTCTCACAAGGTTTGTCTCACAATTCTCTTAAATAATTTTATCAAATACAAGTTAATTAAGATAACTATAAATACTTTTTTAATATTGATTGCTCTCTAACCAAAAGGCCAATAAGTTGAATCATCTTAATTACAAAGATCTCCAACAAAAGGCCAACAAACATAGATCATAATCTCATAAAAAAACAACCTTAAAGTTATCAAGATCACAAATCCTCAAATAATAATAAGTGCATCTTTAAATATCAATTAATTTTCAACAAAAGGCCACCAATATGAAGCACCTTAATCATAAAAGTCTTCAACAAAAGTCCTAAAAAAGTGACATATAGCCACAATACAAAAATCTTAATCATTTAAAGAAATGTAACTTACTGTCAAACAAACAATAAACAAATTTTCTTGTAAATGAGACACTAAACAATTAATCCAACAAATATTAAAAAATAAACAAGTTGGAAAGTGCACAATGTTGGAAGACCCCTGATCTTCTTTTATTAACGAAGGTAAATGATAGAATACATGGGAAGTCACTAAGCAATGCACAATCCTTCGTGGGTTTTGTGGGCGCTTTTGTTTCTCTCTCTAATTAACCCTAAATGACTCAATTACACTTTTATACTTACCTGTTCTAACTTGAATGACTATACTACCCCTACTCAAGTAATATATAAAACACTAATTTAACATGTAAACTCTGGTATCCTTCAACACTCCTCTCAAGTTGGGATGAAGATATTTAAAACTCCCAACTTACTGCATAATCTGTCTAATGTAGCCTTTGGAACTGCTTTGGTTAGTATGTTTTCCATTTGATCTTCTGAACTCACATGTTGGACTTGTAGCATCTTATTCACAATTTTTTCTCTGATATAATGGCAATCTACTTCTATGTGTTTCGTTCTTTCATGTTGGACTGGATTAGTAGCAATTTGAATTACTGCTTTGTTGTATATATATAAGGATATCAGAAGATTGATTTGTTGTTGGAGTTCTATTAGTAGAGAAATAAGCCATAAACCTTCGTTGGTTCCTTGTGCTGCAATTTTGTACTCAACATGTGTACTTTATCTAGCTACTACAAATTGTTTTTTGCTTTTCCACGAAATTAAGTTCCCTCCAAATAGGATAATATAACCAGTTGTGGGCTTCTTCTCATCTATAGATCTTGCCCAATCAGCACTTGTATACAACTCTAGATTTGTATATCCATGTTTGGAGTATAAAATGTCATTACGAGGAGTATTATTCAAGTATTTGAGTACCTTAAAGACTGCATTCATATGTGGTTGATTGGGTGCATGCATGAATCTACTGAGAATTCCAACTGCATAGGTTATGTCGGGTCTTGTGATAGTTAAATATATCAATTTCCCTATGAGTTGTTGACATCTCTTCACACCATAGAGCTCGACTTCAGTATCCAATCCCAACTTGTGATTAATGTTCATGGGAATATCACTTGGTTTTGATCCCAATGTACTTGTTTTCTTTAGTAAATCCATCACATACTTGTGTTGTGTTAGGAACATACCTTCTTTCAACTTTAGGACCTCAATTCTCAAAAAATAATGAAGTTGTGCAAGGTATTTTAAGTCAAATAATTGATTCAGTCTTTTCTTTAAGTGACTGATTTCTTCTATGATGTTACCTGTTACCATAATATATGTTTTCTTTATATGTTGACTTCTAATTCTTCATAATTTTGTACTTGATGTGTTTCTCCTTCATGTCTAATCATGTAGACAAGCTTGAGCTGCCAATGCCTCATGTGATAAACTAGAGAGATGTTTTTTCAATATATTCCCACTTGCATGAAATACCCATGTATGAATATAATTACCAGTTATCACCCTTATATACTATAGAGTGAAACACTATCATCAAGTGAAGTAAAATGTACAAGATACCTCTCTTTTTTATTCTTTATATAATTTACTTGTATATCCCATAATCAATTATTTAAAAATAGGCATTGCTAAAGGTTTATATGCATTTCTAATGTAAGTTGTTCTATTGATAGAAAACATGCAAACTTTGATTTATTTGAAGTGGAGTTGTAGTGAAAAAGCTACGTAGAAGCATATCCACCTATACAAGAGCTTCTTTTTAGAGAAAATTAGGATTGTTGAATACCTAAACCCACTTTTGCTAGATATGTTTCCATCAAGGATTGGTTTGTAGTATGCCATAGCAATCTGGAGCATAAAACTTATAGACCTTTGTAAAGTAGTTGCACTTTACCTGGTTAACAATATTTTCTTCTTTATTTAATTTTATAAAATGAATCTCAAAAATTTTAATTCTTGTGACTTAGCTTTTAAAAGACATCTTCTATGAGTTGATGATGGTTGTATTTGTTGAACCTCTAGTAGTGAAATACTTTCCTACATAGATGAAGTATTCGTATTACTACACATGTCCTATATCAACTTGTTACTGCTACCTCACAACTTATAGTAAGATCGCAGTGGAGTTTTCTTTAGCAACTCACTCCTATTTATTGTATTTATTGTTAAGGTGCTTCTATAGGATTTGAGGTTTGAAAATCTTCGTCTCGTGCATTGGCTTAGTCTTTCAAGCCATTTTTTATAAAATTATAAAACAACGTATTTCTTCTAGCTTATAAAAAGGCTTGCAAAAAAAAGCCAAGCTTATTACTGTAAGGTACTTATTGTAGGTAGCCTTACAAATTCTCTTATTCTAAAACTTATTATAGGTAGCCTTGCAAAAAAGTCGTATTATAAGATAGTCACTAGCAACTATTCTATCCTCTAGGATAGGAATGAGGGTAAAGTAGTAGATTAGAGAGTGATGAGCTTATGGTGTTTTCTTGACTTTGAAATATTGGTAAAGGTTTTTAAAGAATATAATAATTTTGGCTCTTATCAAGAATGTTTTTGTATATGTGAATTTAATTCTAAAGCCTTGGTGCAGTCCTAGGCTAGGTGCAATGCAGCCCGTCCCCTTGCTTGGCTTGATTTGGTACGGTCTTACTTATTACGCGTGGGTATGTGCAGTCCATCACTTTGGTGTATGAGTAGGCCCTTGACTTAGCCACTCAATCCTTTTTTTTGTCTTGATTTTGATCTTTCTTAGCTTGATATAGCCCGTGACTTGATCATTTGGCTTTCTTGGTGCCACTTTTAACTCGACCTTGATCTTTATATGTCTTGGCCTGGTTGGTGTACTCTTTGACTTGATTGAATTTGAATTTCACTTGGGCTTCTTGACGTAGCTCTTTCTTAGTTTGAACTCGTTTTGGACTTGGTTTTGTATCTATTTTTGACTTGATTTGATTTAATTTGATTCTCTACATGTATTGGAGTTATGCTTCTTCAAACTCTATTTTTCTAGGTGATCATCTGCTTTCACTCTAACCTTCAAGAATTCTACTTTTCTTGATTTTCTTTTCAGTTAAGATTCATGATTTCAAATATTTCTTTTCGATTATTTAAAATCATTTCATTTGAGATATATTTGAAAACATTGAGTTTTAACGAAATCTTCAAATATTTTTTTTTAAAAAACAACTAAGTCTCATTCCCAATGTTTGTTTGCATGGGTGAACTGCGTTCGCTCCATGAGTTAGTTTTTAATGTTTCAACCACTTTAACCCTTTGTTGGGTGTAGGGTGTCAGACTACTTTAACCCTTTTGATAGGTATAGGGTCTCGAATAACTTTAACCCTTTGGTGTAGGGTTTTAGAGTGAGACTACTCTAAATTAGGCGAGTTTTTGAGGTCTGATTTGGATTTGTTTTGTTTTTTAACTTAAGAGGTTTTGTAATTTTGGGAAATTGTTATTTTGCAAACATTTTATGGGTTGGTTCCCAATGTCTCATGTTTTTTTGTTTCTTTGAACAATTGTTTGAAACCATTCTTTCTTTGAAAGCAATCTTTTGAAATAGTAAAATCCTGTCAATTTGGCTGTGAGGGCAAAGTAGTTACTTTTTTGAGCTTTTGTCAAAATTAGATTTTTTTTAGAGGGACACAATGAATCCTTATTTTGAGGCTGCTAAGAAATTTTAGCGCGAAAATGAATTTACTTAAGGCTTCTTTATTTGAAAACCCTTAAAAGACTCAAAACCACAATTTTTCTTGAAAAGACAAAATTTATAAAAGATCAAATCTTTTAAAAAAAAATTTGGGTGTTTACGGTTTTCATTTGTTCTTAGAATCTTAAAGAGAAGAGAACGAGTAAGGAAAGAGGCAAGATATGTTGAATTGGTGGCTTGAAATAGTTCGGGTGAAGATGCTTGTAGAACAATGGTTATTTATAGTCGGGAGCCTGCTCTCGATTTTCAGCAATTCAAAGTTTGAACCGTAAAGCATTCATTCGTTTTCATTAAGCAAATTCAAATCTTATCCTCATACTATTTATCTACAATTATTTTTTAAACTTTAATAATTTATAATTTTATATTTGATAATTTACAAAATTATTTTTGCATTTTATTTTTGTATAAAAAAACTTGACGAGACCCAATAAGGTCTTGTCCAGCCGTTAACAAACCATTGTTGTGAAGCTGACAATACTGCCTAACAGTGCTATCAACCACACAGATTCGATTGATAGCCAGTTATGATAGACATGGTGTAGGCATATTTGTCCTTTGCCCTTTTCCTATGAAATGTTTCGAAATTCAGAATGCATCGGTGATGTACTAGACTTGGGGGCCATAGGACGCACTTTTTTGTTTTGCACGGTTTGGAACAGTCAGTTACTATACTGATTTCAGTCCGGTTCCATATATATAATGTGTAAATATATAGAGAAATTGGTATATACTAGCACATTTATGTTTTAAGAAATTCAAACAAATCTAAAACGTCTATCTTTGAGATTTATACAATAGATGATTGAAATTTAAAATTAAAAAGCAAAAATTATTCATATGCTGATCCTTTGGAACATTCAAATTTGCTAACTAGCTAGATATTGATGAACTGTTTCATTTTTTCTTGAAAATAATTTTCATTAGCCACCTAGCTTAAACACAATAAATTAGGTTTCCTTCTTAAGATTACCTCTTTCTTACCCCCACGCTAGCTGTGAGGTTTAACTCTGCATCTTGGTGTCTTAATTTTTTTTTGGATTTTTCCTTGAGTTTTCCTCACTTTGCCTCCCTTTGATCAATCCCTTGAGATCCTTATATCCTTATTTATATATTTCAAGAAGGGGCCTCTAGACCATTCTATGGTAGGCATGGGGATTTATATTTGGCCCAATTTTGATCCAAATTCCTTTGGAAGGTACTAGTCACATGGCTTATATGGGAGCATGTGAATGGTCCCCATTTTAGTCTAGGATGAGCCTTGGTGCAGCCTTAGGCTAGGTGCAATGCAGCCCGCCCCCTTGCTTGGCTTGATTTGGTACGGTCTTACTTATTACGTGTGGGTATGTGCAGCCCATCACTTTGGTGTATGAGTAAGCCCTTGACTTAGCCACTCAATCCTTTCTTTTGTCTTGACTTTGATCTTTCTTAGCCCGTGACTTGATCATTTGGCCTTCTTGGTGCCACTTTTGACTTGACCTTGATCTTTATATGTCTTGGCCTGGTTGGTGTACTCTTTGACTTGATTGAATTTGAATTTCACTTGGGCTTCTTGACGTGGCCCTTTCTTAGTTTGAACTCGTTTTGGACTTGGTTTTGTATCTATTTTTGACTTGATTTGATTTAATTTGATTCCCTACATGTATTGGAGTTATGCTTCTTCAAACTCTATTTTTCTAGGTGATCATCTGCTTTCACTCTAACCTTCAAGAATTCTACTTTTCTTGATTTTCTTTTCATTTAAGATTTATGATTTCAAATATTTCTTTTCGATTATTTAAAATCATTTCATTTGAGATATATTTGAAAACATTGAGTTTTAACGAAATCTTCAAATATTTTTTTTTAAAAAACAACTAAGTCTCATTCCCAATGTTTGTTTGCATGGGTGAACTGCGTTCGCTCCATGAGTTAGTTTTTAATGTTTCAACCACTTTAACCCTTTATTGGGTGTAGGGTGTCAGACTACTTTAACCCTTTTGATAGGTATAGGGTCTCGAATAACTTTAACCCTTTGGTGTAGGGTTTTAGAGTGAGACTACTCTAAATTAGGCGAGTTTTTGAGGTCTGATTTGGATTTGTTTTGTTTTTTAACTTAAGAGGTTTTGTAATTTTGAGAAATTGTTATTTTGCAAACATTTTATGGGTTGGTTCCCAATGTCTCATGTTCTTTTGTTTCTTTGAACAATTGTTTGAAACCATTCTTTCTTTGAAAGCAATCTTTTGAAATAGTAAAATCCTGTCAATTTGGCTGTGAGGACAAAGTAGTTACTTTTTTGAGCTTTTGTCAAAATTAGATTTTTTTTAGAGAGACACAATGAATCCTTATTTTGAGGCTGCTAAGAAATTTTAGCGCGAAAATGAATTTACTTAAGGCTTCTTTATTTGAAAACCCTTAAAAGACTCAAAACCACAATTTTTCTTGAAAAGACAAAATTTATAAAAGATCAAATCTTTTAAAAAAAAAATTGGGTGTTTACGGTTTTCATTTGTTCTTAGAATCTTAAAGAGAAGAGAACCGAGTAAGGAAAGAAGCAAGATATGTTGAATTGGTGGCTTGAAATAGTTCGGGTGAAGATGCCTGTAGAACAATGGTTATTTATAGAGGTGGAGAGTCGGGAGCCTGCTCTCGATTTTCAGCAATTCAAAGTTTGAACCGTAAAGCATTCATTCGTTTTCATTAAGCAAATTCAAATCTTATCCTCATACTATTTATCTACAATTATTTTTTTAAACTTTAATAATTTATAATTTTATATTTGATAATTTACAAAATTATTTTTGCATTTTATTTTTGTATAAAAAAACTTGACGAGACCCAATAAGGTCTTGTCCAGCCGTTAACAAACCATTGTTGTGAAGCTGACAGTACTGCCTAACAGTGCTATCAACCACACAGATTCGATTGATAGCCAGTTATGATAGACATGGTGTAGGCATATTTGTCCTTTGCCCTTTTCCTATGAAATGTTTCGAAATTCAGAATGCATCGGTGATGTACTAGACTTGGGGGCCATAGGACGCACTTTTTTGTTTTGCACGGTTTGGAACAGTCAGTTACTATACTGATTTCAGTCCGGTTCCATATATATAATGTGTAAATATATATAGAAATAGGTATATACTAGCACATTTATGTTTTAAGAAATTCAAACAAATCTAAAACGTCTATCTTTGAGATTTATACAATATATGATTGAAATTTAAAATTAAAAAGCAAAAATTATTCATATGAATAAATTACACCTAAAACAGTACATATGTACTTTTGACTTTTTAAATTTAAATCGCAACCAACCTTGGCAGCTAATGAAGATTATTTTCAAGAAAAAATGAAAGAGTTTATCAATATTTAGCTAGTTAGCTAATTTGAATGTTCCAAAGGTTATGATTATTTTTTCTAAGAAAATTTAGATAAATATTACAAATTTTACTTATTTGCTGCATGGACAGAGTGCTTACCTCAATTGATGTTTCCATTAAAAAAAGAGAAGGTTTTTGCTTAAATGCTACTTTACGATTTGGAAAAGAGTTTGACAGGCGGGACGTGCTCACAAATGGTACTTGCTTAAGGTGGTTGAACTTCTAAAAGCATCAAAGTCCAAATTAAACAAACATGAATCGATCCAGGAACAACCAGTGTGTCTTTAAGAGAAAATGATATCATTAATCAATATCGACCTTTTATCCGAGTCCCATCCTTCAGCTAGTTATGAAAGGCACTGATAGTTATTTCAAGTAGGCAATGTTTTGCAATTATAGGAGCAACCAGTGTGTGTATATGTAATATGTATGTATATATATATGTGTGTTGAGATTTTTTGGATTTCCTAGCACCAAGTGTGTTTGGCAAATACCGGTTTTTCTACACGTTGAAATTTAAATTTAAAAAGTAAAAAAAAACTTTATTCACATATATGCTTTTGACTTTTTTAATTTAAATTGCAACGTTAAAATTAAAAATTAAAAATAGAAAATATTAATATAAATAAAGTACACCTGCAAAAAGTACCAATGTAAATCATCGGTTGAACCACCTTAAGCAAGTGTTATTTGTGTGCACGTCCCAGTGCCAAACTCTTTTCCAAATCGTAAAGTAGCACGCAAGCAAAACCTTCTTTTTTTTTAATAGAAACATCAATTGAGGTCAGCACTTTGTCCATGTGTCAAATAAGTAAAATTCTTAATATTTATCTAAATTTTCTTAGAAAAAATAATCAGAACCTTTGGAACATTCAAATTTGCTAACTAGCTAGATATTGATGAACTGTTTCATTTTTTCTTTGAAAATAATTTTCATTAAGCACCTAGCTTAAACACAATAAATTAGGTTTCCTTCTTAAGATTACCTCTTTCTTACCCCCACGCAAGCTGTGAGGTTTAACTCTGCATCATGGTGTCTTATGATCACAACCAATATTTTCCAGAATCAAATTGAATCTGCTGATCCAAATCAACTCACTGCAATTGTTATCACAAAGAGCAATATCTCACCTGGTTAGGGGGTCGATTCATAAGTTAGAGGTCCTGAGTTCCATACCCAGGCGTGCATCTAGCTTCAGCCTCCCCATCGCATCGGTTCTAAATCATTCTCGAAGCGAGAATCGTTGGTTCCATCCATGTGAGATGTGGCTCTTAAAGTTAAAAGATTAAGCAGTCGTCATGGCTGAAATAATTGTAGTGCAAACAAGTACGTGGCGCTTGATAGATTGTAAGGTCTAAGTCGCTAAGTTGCTCAAAGTTGTTGGACAGCACATATTGAAGGAAATATGTGAGCCCATCATTTTTTTATAAAGAGTTGTAGAATCCTTTGAGATTTCATCTGGCAAAGCCACCTAACTCTATTTTAAACAGTAAACAAAGCAAACCATAATCTCAATTGAACATTAATGTCATCAATTTGTATTAAAAAACCCGTAGTTATGTTTAATAATATATATGATTGCTTATAAGTTAACTATAATAATGCATCAACAAACAAAGATGACGTAAATTTAACTCTCTCTAGGTTCTCCAATCCTTGGAATGCACGTGGCACTTGTCCCAAGTCACATGGATTGAGTGGCTTGATGGTACTGTCTCCTTTTCTAGTTAAAACATGTATATATGAAAGGATATTTATACCAATAATATATGGATCGATTTGAATTTAACGGTTGGACTTCGACTTAATTTCTGCTGCGTCACCCGTTGAACCAGAACCAGAAACCGACTAAAACCAAAACAAGCTAATTGAACCTGGAAACAGACATGACTGGCCTGGAACCGGTCTGGAGGGTCTAACCAGAGCCGAAGTTGGCCAAAAACTGACTGTAATTGGAATCGGTCAAATCGGACCCTAACCAGACTTTTTATTGAGGACCATCGGTTCAATTCCAGTTCCACCTTTCATTCATACTTTTTTTAGGACTCGAACTAGAACCGAAAACCAAAGTATAATCGGTTAGGTCTCGATTCGATTCCAGTTCCTGGTTGTAGAAAAAGCCGGAACCAGAATTGAAAACCGACGATCCCAGTTTTCCTGAAACTGATCATGTCTACCGGAAACGTTGACGGAACCGCGAAATCTAATCAAGCAAATTGCCTGCCCATTTGGCAGATGATAGCAGTAACAAAACTTTTCAGTTACTACAATTCATTACACTATAAAGACAGCATGAACCATAAACTAAAGAACAACAGTCAATCATCTGCACAAGATATTTAAGAGCACCACATGGCGACAGCCATTTTTCTAATGATCGGCGCGGTTGGTCACCCACAAAACCCACCTGTTCTTGTCTCCTTTCTAACTCTTCCATGACTTCTCCCTCTTCACACTCCATAAATACTCTCAGCATAGCCATGGGCAGAACCAAGTCCTCAGCTCCAGAGACCTTCAGCCTACCGGAAAGAAAGTAGTGGAAAGGTTCTCCGGCAGCCGTCAGTCGACTTGTGGAGCTTTTTCTTCCCGAAATGGCAGTCAAGTTGTGCTTGGTGTTGGCTATTGTATGCACATTGTACGTGGATACTTATGCTCAATCCAGCTGCACCAGCACGCTTATTGGGCTCAGCCCTTGCATGACCTACATCAGTGGGAACTCATCCGCACCCGCAGCAACTTGCTGCTCAGCTCTTGCTAGCGTGGTCGCCTCCATGCCGCAGTGCCTCTGCCAATTCATTGGGTCCAATGCAGGTAGCTCGTTCGGCATCAGCATCAACCAGACTCAGGCACTGTCTCTCCCGGCCGCCTGCAACGTCAATACACCCAATCCCAGCCTCTGCAGCAGTAAGTACTACTGAATCTTTTCCAAGAAAATTCACAAAGCACGCCATGGCAGTCGAACTCTATACCAGTGGCGGACCTATTCATGGGTGAGGTGAGGCAGACGCCTCACCTGAAAAAACTGAAATAATCTATTTAATGGGTGAAATTTTTTGGATAAACTATACGGATCACGTCAACTGAATTTCACCCAGATGAAGTTGGCCTCACCCCAGAAAATTTTCTTACAAATTAAGTGTTTTCAAAGAAGAATCTTACAAAATCAGAGCTGCTTTATATACGTAAGGCATGCCCCAAAATATGAGACGGGTTGATAAGCGAATCACACTCCGTCAATTTCCAAAATAAAACACTCCTATGGATACCGAAAGGAAATAGCAAGAGCTCTGGGAATTAAGAGTGTGTCTTCTAAAACACTCAAGTTCCTTGAAAGAGATATTAAATGCTAAAATTCAACAATAGTTTCTTTATTTCCTTTTTCTGCATTAACAGCTCTTGCTGGAGCACCCACCAGTTCTAGCACTTCTCCCGCTCCAGTTGGTGCACCTCCAGCCCCTGTCTCTACTCCAGCGAGCGCACCAGACAGCCCATCATCAGGTCCAGGTAACAATAAATTCTGAAAAGTGTTCATTAGGGATAGACTTTTGGACGGTGAATATATAAGTGTTTGAAAGGACTTGCAAATATCTTTCCTCTGATGTGAACGGCATGATACTGCAGGAAGCACCACCAAGCCTGCAGTCGCATCTCCTGCGCCATCACACAGTGGGATCTCAATGAACTCGGCTCCATCTCTCATGGCCCTCACTGTTATGTTCCTCGTTTCAAGCGCTTCTACTCTTGGATTCTTTTGAGATGGATTGGCTTTTGAATGCTTGTTTATACTATGTGTTTTCTCCTGTATTTTTTTCATCATGGATTTCATGGGTTATTTTGTTTCAATTTTTGGGGTTCGATCTCTTCTGGTCCTATTTGAGATCTTTTACATTGTGGACTTTGGATGTTCATGGTTAATAAAATGATGCTTTGTGCTACTCTCTCTCTCTCTCTACGAAGATAGTCTAGCAAGCATCTCAATGGGCCTCGGATAAATTCTTTGAAATGTCGATGATTGAGGATTTCTTAATTTAAGAATACCCAGAAACGGAAAAACCAATCACATAAAATCAACGAAGAGAATTAAAGAAAAACCCTCAATTTGAAAGATAATAGTTGAATACCCGTTAATTGATTGAACTTTATGGAATCAACAGCGGCATCTCATAAGAAGAATGACGTGATGATCCAAGTGTTCTTGATCTTTGATGCCTGTTGGTGCCTCAACTGCCAGCTACAATCTTTAACGAACAGGGTTGCCAATCGTTTGGATTTATATTTGTTTACACATTTAGAGTTATTCGGATACTGCGAAAACACGGATTTCATATATGAACATGAGAGGCGAAAGCGAAGTTGGAAAAACGTATTATACTGAAAATCTGCTAGAAGTGTCCTTCAAAAGAGAACTGCTTGAAGTGAAAGAGACTAAATTCTCACAATGAACTTGCGGATGTGGAAATCCGTTCTTTCTCTTCAAGAAATGAATTCAAATCAGGTATGAAATTTAATAGAATCTGATCTGGAGGAGTTCAAATCGGAAATTAGGAGTCAAATAGACATATTTGAGGTTTTGTGAAGAATCGTGAAGGATTGACGGAAAAAAGACGATCATGTTGTGAGACCTTTCAGGGTTACGGACCATTTGGATTATATACGTCACATCATGACAACTCTAATCTTAATCATAAGGGTAAGCTACCGGTTCAGAACTGGTCCTAAGGTTTGATGATGCCCGACCAAGCCAAACCAGAACCGATGAATCGAACCTGAGACCCACCTCCCTCCCAGTTACAGTTCCTCTTCTATGAAACCAAAACATGAACCGGTGGTTCCATTTTATAAGTTCCTTTTTCCATCTTAACATTTTTTTCTGTTTCAAACTGGAACCGAGCTCAGTTACAATTGATGGTTCTCCGTGTATGAAGGAAAGCCAACAGTTTTGAATGGTTCGGTCCCGGTTTACCCGGATTTGCCATGTCTACTTATGTGAGAGGCCTTAGACGAGATTTCATGTTAAAGGTGCAAAGTTTCAATGTTCAACAACAAGAAAGGTTTTTACGATGAAGATAGTGAAGGAAAAGAAAGAATTTAGAATTGGGAAGCCAACAATTGATTCATAAATAACGCAAATGGATTAAATTACGGAATGGATTTCAGATCCATCACCAGCTCCAAATAATGGATGCATGGATAAGGTTGTTAATTCGATGTAGTTATCGTTATGAGATAAGTCTTGCCGAATGCGCACCGCACTCGGGCTGGCAAAGTTGGCGCCACTGACGGGAACATCCCGAGTAGGGGTGCAAGCCAGTCAAGCTACTCGAGCTCGACTGGAGATTTTATGAACTCAGCTTAACTTCAACGTATGGACGAGCCGAGCTTGAGCTCTTTAGCACTCGGCTCGAGCAACTCATGAGCCGAGCTCTTGAGCTTGCTCAGCTCGATTACATTCCCAAGAGTGGATACGACAAGACGTACCCAACCCCTGACTAGAAACTAACTAACAGTATATATATATATATATACCGGATTGTTCACTTATTGTTTTTGTGTGGCATAAGTGTTATTTATAATATTTTTAAAAGTTTTAAAAAAAATATAAGAATATTATTATTGTACTCATAACACTCAAAAGCAATGGATAAACATGAATAAAGAGGATTAATATCCACTCTCTCTCTTTTATATATATATATATATATATATATATATATATATATATATATAAAGATATTCTTATTGTACTCATGTCATCCAAAAGGAATGGGTAGACATGAGTGAGTAATGTCAATGGTGCAAACTATTCTATCACTCTCTCTCTCTCTCCATATATATATATATATATGTATGCATGAGTTTCCAAAATTTCAATCACCTAAGCTTAAAAGTTTTTGATTATATAGCTTCAATTTAGTACATGGGACCAAGGTGAGTACGAGACCAAATTTGAGGTTGGGGTATAGGGTAGGAATATGAATACGTATATTGTATCCGACTGTTTCAATTGTACACCATAGTGCAACGTAGAAATATTTGTGACATTTTGATTAAATCGCATAACGTTTTGAAAGGGCGTGCATCAAAATACCTGTATTTTGTGTGATGGTATATGCCGTTTACATTATCGAAATTCCACACTTGATAGGCAGTAAAGGTCCGTAAAACGCAAAAGACACCCCTGACCCATGGACCCCCCCCCCCCCCCCCCCCCCCCCCCCCCACAACACCTACGGCTGCATTAGGTTTCTAACCACTCACCTAACCATAGCTCCTGTCCGGTAATCCTTACAAATCTCAGAATCCGAATTGTTTGAGAAGAGAGACCTCTCGTGATGATTGGGGAGTTCATCATTTCTTTAAAGCAAATTTGGCCAGAAGAATGTGACCGATCACCTCAAGAAGCCTTCGATTTAAGCATTAATGGAGTTTGAACATTTACCATTACCTTCATGCTCAAATCTACTTAAAAATCTCTATAATCAAAGATAGAACAGTTGAAATAATAAAGTAGATTTAAATAGCTATAGTGTTTTAACATTTACCATATCCTATAGAAATTAGTATATGCATACATAAATATATGCTTAAACATTCACAAAGATCTTAATTGTTCGATCTTCATTATCAATGACATAGATCTTTAAGTCAAAAAGCAACTTACACCGAATACATTTATTATACGAGCAAAAAGTATCAATATAATCTTTTGCTTTTGAGATTCGAATTTTAATTATTAATTTCACCAATCAAATAATTTTTAAGCATAGATTGATATGCGCATGGACTATACTCTCTCTGTATATATATAAAGTGAATTCTGTGGGTTAGGTGGCGAAGGCATGAGCAAAAGGTATCTGGTTCGAATTTTACTACTCCAAGCGGATTCAAATGCTACTATATCATGACGGTCAGTATCCGCCTTCACTATTAATATTCTTTTCTCGAGTAGCTACAAACTCGGCCAAACTCAGAAATTATAATTCAGTTTGTTAGTAGTTGTTCAATCCCCAGGCACCACATCTCTCTCTGTGTCTCTAACTATATAAGCGACCCAAAACACTGAAATAAAGCTTCACCTGCACTATAGCAAAACTTCATATTTGGAGAGATTCAACCATAGGGATGGCGGTGATCACTAGACTAACCAAGTTATTCCTGCTTTCTATGGCCATTTGTACGGTGATATTGCCGGTTTCCGGTCCGATCACGACCATTTGCAGCACAGGAATGCTCAGTAGCTTCACTCCTTGCTTGAATTACGTGACTGGCAGCACCAATGGCAATTCCCCTACCAATGGCTATTGTGAATCGCTTGCATCTCTGATGAGCAACTCAGCTGGGTGTGTCTGCCTCCTCTTAATGGCCAATATCCCACTAGGAATCCCGATAAACAGGACCCTGGCCATGTCCCTTCCTCGGGCATGCCAAATGCCGGCCGTTCCCCTGCAATGCAAAGGTAACTGCTTCAACTTATTCTTGCAGCAGAGTAGATGGTCTCTTAACGGTTGTGTAACCATTTGAGAGCCCTTTAACATACAGATTCTATTACAATACTTATTATGTAATTATGTGCCTATTTATTTATTTTTATATTACTAGCAGGACAATCTTACTAACAAGTTTCACGTTTTGACGTGCTCTTGTTCTATACAGATACGTCGGTCTCTCTTCCACCTGCCGGTAAGCTATCATTCGAACATCGAAGAGCTTATACTCATTTAGAGCCCAATGTTAGAAACCTGAATTATGGTTGGGATCAACTTGGGTTGGGTTTGATCACTAACGACCTACTGTAGCTAACTCTAATGTTTTACTATAGTGACTGACCCAGGAATTTTTTTGAGGTGAGATTCGAGTGAGACTCACTTGTAGTATCGAGTGGAGACCCCTTTTATATTTTTCAGATTTCGGGTGAGGTGCACTTCTCACCTCGCCCCAAAGTAGATCTGTCACCGACTTAATTTACATCGAACCGTTTTTACATGTTGAGTTGTTGGACATAACTAAACTATGATACCCTATCACAGGCTCTGTTATACTCGCGCCAGCGCTCCCACCTCTTCCGCCGGCTTCAGGTAACTTTAAGAATAAATTTCAGTCGTTATAATTCCGGCAATGAGTTACTAGTATTCAACATTTGACCTTTATAATTCAATTCGGTATCTTATTGTTGGACCAATCCTAAATTAATGTAAAGGATCATTATGTTGTTTTAAAACCAACTTTACTTGTTTTTGGCAATGAAACACTTAATTTGAAGCTTGATCTCTTTCATTGATGATTCTGTTAATCCTTTCGTAAACAGCCTTAACGCCGGTTACAGCCACAGAAGCAGATGCAGCACCTCCGGCGCCTTCAACTCCTTTGATACAGCTGGCGCCACCTGAATCACCACAGTGGTCTATTACCGAAAGCAAACTCTTGCCAGAAGATATATGGATTCTCTTACATCTCTGTTCTTGCTCTGTTAGATCTCGCAATCATGGTTTAGATGAATTGCTAAGCAAATTACGTGGGTCTGGATGATGTGAGGGCACAGCATTAATTGTGTGAGGTTTTCTAAGTGTTTCTGTTGTATTGGATTAGATGGGCGAACATTCTTTGTGCGTTTGCAAGCTCTATTAAAAAACTAAGTAGTAAAACCCTCACACCATGAGGAAAAGTTGAATGAAACTTGTTTACATTACTATTACTATATTTAGACATGGTGAAAATGTGACTCGTGATATGCTACTAATGAGCATAATTACAACTCAAGAAAGTGACTCTTAATGCCATAACATAGTTTCAAATAAATATAAGTTACAACCACTACATGTGCTACTAATAAGCACAATTATCACTAAAGTAGATTTTAATACTAAAACATGGCTTCAAAATACTCATGACTTACAACCAGTACATGTACTACTAATGAGCGTAATTATCACTCGTATGTATCTTAATGCCAAAAATAAATGCAAAATGTTCATGAGCTTCAACCACTATATGTGATACTAATGAAACACACTTATCACTCAAGTAAGTGGTTGTTAATGCTAAAACATAACTATAAAATGCTACCACTACTACATGTGCTACTAATAAGCATATTTATTACTAAAGTAAGTAGCTTTTAATGCCACAACATAACTCCAACCATAACCTTCTCCAAATATATTTTGGTATTTTGAAAATCACCCAACAATTTCTATGGCTATAAATCCGTATATAGAAACATAACATAACAACCAAGCCTTTTTCATACTAGGTGGAGTTGACTACATGGATTCTTAATAGCGACTTGATCACATGAAAAAGTTGCCTTCTCACATGTGATGTCATTCAAAAGTGAATCTCAAAATTATGATTCTAGTTGCCAAGAAGGGATCTCACATTTGAAGCCTTAGACCCTCAAAGGGAACACCTTTTTATGAACTTCTGCATCATTTGATTCACTAGCACTTTTTTTTGCAGACATATAACTACCCTCTTTATTGAATGAATGAGATAAAGCAGCTCGTGTTTGAATCAACACCTGCTTTTGCATTTCTTAGAAATTATGTGCGGGGCACATAGTGAAGATGCTTCCAACCCTCAGCCTTTGGTTGAGTGGTGCCTGCTTGTTTGTCTACTGTCTGTGAGGAAACAGCTGAGAAATCACCCTAACACTCGGCTTTTTATGTAAGAAAGAGAGTGAAGCTCTATCTCAAAAATGTCTCGGAACCTTGCCATTATTACCAAACGAACAATTGGCCATCATAATCGCATGCATAAAATAGCCTAAATGCCTCTTGGATTGCAAGAATGGATCCGATTGTAGGTTCCGTCATTGTTTGTCTTATACTCCGTCACAAGTTGGTAGATAATTTGTATGGTTTCATCCTTTCTGCAGTTGGGTACCATATCCCTTCGAAGATCTACAGGATCAAATGATATGTAGGATGGCAACCCTTATTTTGAGGAATCGCTAGGTTGGCAGTTAGAGGTAATCATTACGAGAAGCCAATACCCAGAATAGCAGTGGGTTGATTAGTCCTTGCATTGAGCCAAAAGAATACGACCCTAAACGAAATGTATGAAAGAGTACCACTATATCCCAACTTAGCCTGGTAACAGCTCAAATAAAAAGAACGGGAAGAAGATTGGAGAGGCAGACATTCAACAGGCTGATAGAGATGAGAAAGTAGCATGTTCTCAATATTTAGATGCATTTTCCTTTTGGTGATTTCACTGCATAAACTAGACTTTGCACACTCCCTTGTGGAGGCATGCCAGCTGGAGCAGTTCTAACTCTCACCTGGAACTTGTGGGTTTGCTTTTTATTGAGAATTTTCAGATGGGATAAAGGGAACTGAAATTTATTGATAAATTCTCAAAAGTTTCGATTTTTATGTCGAAGTTAAAATAGTCCGTCCATTCAAAAGATGGAGCTGAACGTTTCAAGACGCGTTTCTTACGGACTCCCCATACACTAGTATGGAAACAGAAAACAATGAGGCATCTTAGATAGGTTGGTATGCCTCCAAAAAGAGAAGGGTGCAATGCTTAGGTGATACAGAGCATGCGTAGCACCAGCAATAAAGCCAATCTTTCTACAAGGGTCCACTACCAACCAAGTACCCTACCAAAGCAAAGAAGTTTAATATGCAAAGGAGACCACTTATCTATAACCAACTGGTTGCTGAGTCCTTCGGCTAGGTTCACCGAATGAGTAACCAATCGAAAAGTCAAATGCAAAATGCATGAGAAAGATGCAGCAGGTCGATCTCTCCGCCATAGTTGCAGAGTGCTGAAGCGGTAAAGATCAAGGGGTAACTGTGCTGGACACTCTAGGTCTGGATCGCCGTATTTCTGGTGGTCTATGGCCTTATTAAAACACTTTCCTGGCCGGCCAAGCCTCTTTCAAGCTAACTGTCCAAGCCTGCCCTTTTCATAATCTATAAACCGCCCTTAGTAGGGACGAAGTTGAGGAAGATTATGACAAGAAACACATTGCTGCTACAGGAATCATCACCATAAGCAAAGGGCATGAAGAAAAGGATTAATTTCACGAAATTCTTTGAAAATGAAAATATGCAATAATCTCTGCCCCAAGAAAAGAGAATCCAGGTTCTCAGTTTCCCACATCTTTGCGGCCACCGCTAAACCGAATATAACAAGAATGCAGGTGTAATTGACTCGGAAGCATGTGGCGTAGTGTCAAGTTAAGCAGCAGGAATGCTAGCATCTTTGATGTTCTCACGCCATGCATACTCCCTAGCTCCATCTTTATCAACGATCTTGATAACGAAATTTGGTGGTGCAACAACAAGTCTGGATCTTATCTCCATTATACACATGTCTACGAGCTTAACTGCTTCCTCCACAGACATGCCACTGTGATAGTGCCTATCCATCAATGACAAACAGAAGTAGGAGCCATAGCCAAATGCGCCTTTCTGGACTTTGTGGAGAGTTGCAATGTAGTCGATATAATACATTGATGGGCCAGTTTCTTTGTCATAACCAGCAAGAAGAATATTGACGAAGTATGGATTCTAGAAACAATCATCAGACAACTAAATGAGTGCATAATTAAGTTCAGTTAGAAGCTAACCAAAAACAAGGCCCCATTAAAGTAGATAAAAGTAGCTACAACAAAATAGCCCGACTTCTGTGATAAGTTACATGCATAAGTTGATAAACAGGTTTCACAATTTAACAGGTAACATTGTAAGTGGTATAAAAAACAGTGACGCATGTTCTTTTTTATATATAATAGGCATTTAAAAATTATATTCTACAAGTACCCAGAGCGATGATCCAACAGCAGTGCAGCATTGAAAATTATCACTGCAGCAGGAGCTCGACTCCTGGTGGGTACACAGCTTGGGCCTCCTGGTGCAAGTTTGTAACAAAATTATACAATGTTGAAATAAATTTTCCTGGCCTTGCATATAAGCAGAATCTCCCAAACCAGAATGAAAGAACACGGCTGCAATAGGTGGCCAGATGCCACCATTAAACTGTGTCGAACTTTCTAGCGTTTTTTGCCCACATAGATCAAAATCTAAAGTAGAAATCTCTTTCACCGACCCCACCTACTCTTAGAAAATTCTTGGTTTTGGTTTTCTCACGAAGCACAAAGAAAATATCTTGTTGCAGATGAACGAGATATGGCCGAACCAGTATCATCTATCCTAATAAATGTTGCAAAACGTTGATGTAAACTTGAGATTGCAGACATTGAATTCAAGCATGTCCTCTCTTTTTTCTCAATACTTAAAAACGAAAAGGGGGAAACAAGGGGAAGGTACAATCACTTCTAACCAAAACAAAGGTCCATACTTTACAGAAGTCAAAGCAAAAAAGGATAATGTCATTTCCAGTTGTGCGAAGAAAATGATATGGCTGCACAGATTCACATCCAAACATCAGACTAGGTAGACATGCACGCTTTGACATATATTATTAATATCTTATACTACATATCTCCAAAACTCTCCATTTTCTTTTATTTTTAAATAATAACTTTAAATTTTTAGTTTTTTATCACTTTTAAACGTCGACCTGTTCCATTTGATGAATTTGACTTGTTAATTCTTTAAATATTGCGTTGCAGTATATGATTCATAATCTTTATCCATTGGTACACCGTTTTTCAGATATCACGTATATTATGTGTTTCCATCATCCATTATGAATTCTTTCCCAAGCAAATTTTCTTAATAATTGAGTATTAAGTTTCAAAATCGTCTTCCCCTTACCTTTTTATATCTTGGTTGAGACTAATTTTCAAAGTTTTATATTATTTTTAATTGAAAAACATGTTTAAATTTTTTACTTTTTCAACATTTTAATTTATATTTCGGCATTGTTTTAACATATTATTATGTCATTTTTATCAAAACTTTTCACTTCTAATTCTAAGTAGTAAATTGCAAAACCTAAATTTTTTATAGTATTGTTATGGTGGCCTTGCATCTTTTATTGTACTTAAATTTTTATATTGTAGATGTTCAATTTTTACTTCTTCACTAATTTTCTTTTTTATACCTAAAAATTTGTATTTGTGATTTGTGTTTCAGTTTCTATGCGTTATTCAGTTTATTATAGCATTCATTGTCTTACGACATCATTTTTCATTGATTTTTGGATTTTAATGTATTCAAATTTTGAAATGCAGATATTCTTGTTTGAATGGTATTGCAATGTTTGTTTATAAGAAAAGTTTCAATAATAGACACCAGAGGAGTGCACCATGCCCGTCTCGGGGAAATTATAAAAGACTACAATCTCTACAAGCTCAAATACATTTCCAAATACCTTCCTTGTGCCGAGGCAAAAGAATGCAAGGCCTCTTTGTCTAAAGGACTTTTAAAAGCTGATATATCAGACTTTTATGCACCTTATAATGTGTGGAGGAAAAAACTATAATTTTTTTGCAAATTTGGAGCTTGGTTTGGTATGACAACTTATGTATTACTCAATGTTTCGACCATATCACTCAAAAACCCAAGTCTTCTATTAGTATGTTATGATTCTGTATGTAGTTTACAGTTTTGTGATTTGTGATTTGCTCCACATGTCTAGAATGTGGTACACCAGATTTATTGATGACAAAGAACCTATAATTTGTATTCATATCCAATTGATAGATGTCAAAATAATTTGCTGGAGTTATGCAACTTAGGACAAACGAATCATTGTACTTACCAATGTTGCAAAAATCGTATCAGACCCCATATCACATTCATAAAAAATGTAAAAAAAGATTTTATACAACTACTACAACTAAGCCTTTTTCCCATACAGATGGGGTTGGCTACATGAAATCTTTGTTTCCAAAGAACCATATCATAATTTGTAGAATTCATGATAAATAAGTTCGACAAAGTTTTACGCTGGCTATCAGAAGCCTAACGCAACCTTCCTCCTTTATCAAGGCTTGGGACCAGCCATGCAAGGGTGATCCCTTACATATAATCATGAAAAATTCAACAATATGCACCACACCAAGAGACAATAGATTCAACATCAAAACAAACCAAATTACATCTATACATCTTCCTTAGGCCTCATTTTGAAACTTGAGATTGATGACAATTAATGAATATAGAATTATATATATGGGACTTTCACAAAGAAAGAAGTTGGTCTTAAAGAGAGAGTGATACATCATACACATGCAAAAGGAGCCAACAGAACTGGTCTAGAAGGGGATTAAACATACCCAAACTTTGATTTATATAAAAGAACACAGTTTCTGAAACTCACACTATAACGTATGATGGTGTATCGTATGATACTATGCGGTAAATGGTGTTTTGTGATAGCATATCGTATCGTATAATATGATATGATTTTTACAACATTGGTACTTACTCAATTACTCGGGGATAAAAGGAAAGAAATGGATACATCTTTTAAACCAATGAAAATTCAAGTCATTAGGATTCAATAATATTCCAATGGACCAAAAACTTTTAGAGAGAAGGGCGTTACTTGGCCTACAAAATAATTTTATTTTATGTGCACAAAAATGGAGAGTAATGTGATAAGCATATATAAGAACCATACTCATTGTTTCCGTTCTTTACATTTTGTTGGCATTGTTTTACTCAAAACGGATTTTCATAATTTGTTTTTATATTGAATTTAAATGGAAAAGTATTTGCCAAAGAAATTGTTAGCGAGCCCACAGTACCAAGGATCTCATAAAAACTTACAGGAACTTGCCATACAATAAACCTTGCTAATGTTTTTAGATGCATAGCTTAGTCTAAGTAGCCACTTCTTTTTATATGTAAGTGTACTAGTTTTCTTGACAATTAAACTCTTTTTTGATAACCTTGCAACCCTTACGATACAACCTTCCTGTTTTACCTCTACAAGAAAAATTGATTCATATTTGCACTAAAATGCTCTTATAAATAATCAAATGCTTAGCTTGCTCCTTAGAAATTGTCTATCTATAAAAAGAACATAGCCCAAAATAAAATTAAGATTTCCTTTATTTTGCACACCAAAACCATTGTTTTATTGACACTTTCAACTAAACAACAACAAACAAAACAACTAAGCCTTTTCCCATACTAGACGGGGTCGGCTACATGGATTCTTTGTTTCCACAGAGCCCTATCATTTGCCATGTTAGCAGTTAACTCACAATAAGCTAGATCATTTTTTATTGTTTCTTTCCAACACCTTTGTGGTCGTCCTCTACCTCTTTTAATACTTTCCAGATTTAGTTTTTCTAACCTTCTTAAAGGTTCTTCTTTTGATCTTCTTTCTATATGTCCAAACCATCTTAAACGATATACTCTCTTTTTATCCTCTATTGGTGTCACTCCTAATTTGCTTCTAATAACCTCATTATGTATATGGTCTTTTCTTGTATGACCACTCATCCATCTCAACATCTTCATTTCTGTCATAGACATCTTTTGTACATGTTGATGATTAACTGCCCAACACTCGAACCATAAAACATGGCAAGTCTAATTGTTGCTCTATAATATTTATCTTTTAACTGTTGATGATTAACTGCCCAACACTCGAACCATAAAACATGGCAAGTCTAATTGCTGCTCTATAATATTTATCTTTTAACTTTAATGATATCTTCTTATCACAAAGAATACCTGATGCTCCTCTCCATTTTAACCAACCAGCATTAATTCTATGCGTAAGATCTCCACCATTTCTTCCATCACTCTAAAACATTGACCCTAGGTATTTAAAACTTTCCTTTTGGGGGATGCAATGTGTGCCAATTTTAATTTTTATGTCTTCTGAAGTAACCAAATGATCAAACTTACATTCTATATATTTTGTCTTTGTTCTACTAGGTCGGAAGCCTTTAATTTCTAATGTTTCTCTCCATAGTTCCAATTTTCTATTAACTTTTTCCTTAGACTCCTCCACTAACACAATGTCATCTACAAATAACATACACCAAGGTACTTCATCTTCAATATGTTTTGTTAACTCATCAATCACCATTATAAATAAGTATGGGCGTGAACCGATTTAGTGGATAGGTTAAATCTTAAGCTACCTGCAGTAAGTGAATAAAGAAAAAAAAGGATCTAAGAAAGCAAAGAAATGTATTTGATCATCTCAAAATCTCTATTAAATACATCATAATCCTCTCATCATCATCTCATGTGAATTACAAAGGACCTTAGGTATTTACAGATTGTAAAGATGCACCCTTTCAAAACAGGCACATCTCTTCATCTCAACTTGAATCTTCATGTAGAACTGAAGAGATACAACTCTTGATAATATTAAATTTTCATTTATAATTAACCACATTTTTTCTAACAATCCCGTATTTAAATATAACTTAAAAACTAAATAGAAGACAAAAAAGATAAATAATGATCGAATTGTGTTCATTCATAAACTAATGTATTTTTGGATTTCAACATTACCCTAATATAATGTTATAAGATGAAACCAAAATCTCATTTAACAAGATAGATTTGAATATGTTATTTATTGTGATATCATTGTTGACGCTAAACAAACAAACATTATTTCTTTGCTTTCCACAGAGAATCGCTGAGCACTTCTATGACCATGTATTATATGGATGTGTCTTTGTCACATGAGAAACTTATTCTGAAAAACCTCATTAAGAGCATAAAACTCAACTCTTATTGTGACAACCAGTATTAGCTTCACCATCTTGTACAGCCTATAAGTACTGAAATGTCTGCTCAACGACTTGTCCTTGCCCTCTAAACCACCATAACTATTTACTCAATAGTGTTCAGTAGGGCTGGTATCATCGATGGACCCACCTATGGAGTATGGAGTTTTAGATCAATAATTATCTTCTAAAAATAATAGATAAGACAAATTCTTATTTCACTTCTCATATATCTTTAATTAATTTCTCGTCATGTCAAGCGTATGTGTCTAGACTTCCTGTTGTTTCAATTAACTCAAAGCTTTGATTTTCCGGGTACTCTTCTTTTAATCATAAGTGATTGAATGTGTTCAGCGTTTCTCTTAATATAGTGGCCATCAAGTCAAGTGTGTACAGTCTGTCCTTATCAGTAAGGATGGCATAGGCATAACATGAAATCATTTGCATTTCAAGCAAGGAGTGTTAGATTTGACCCCAAGCAAATTTTGCCAGCCTCTAATCCCACAACATTACTACTTCCAAGTTGCTCCCAAATATTTTGGCCCTCTTCTTCAAAATATGTAATTCCTTTTCAATTGTTGAATGGTGAATAATGAATATGTACTAAACTTTACATTATATGAATTCTTTATAATTATAAAAAAAATCCTATTTTTTCTACTTTTTTGGATTTTTACTAATTTTTTAGTATTAAATTATGATACACTACGATATGATACGATATGTATCATGGACCAAAACGATACACGATATGATACACGTCAAACAACAATGATGTTGATTGTGTTAGAATTAGATATCTTATATTTGATAATTTCAATTTTTCCATAAACTAGATTTATTAATATTTTTTAAAAAAATTAAATCATCATGCACCGTATAGGAGCCCAGTGCGATACAGGCTCTTATATGCTTTTTACAACATTGTTAACACCAGGTTTCTCAACTAAATATAACCTAATCAAATTATAAAAAGCTTAAAGTTCATGATGTCAAACAAAAGCATATTTAGTTGAAGTTATGGTTATCATATCTCAACAATCCACAGAAGAATAGTCGTCAAACAACACCACTGCAACCCATATGTTTACACCAGCTAATTATAGAGATTAGCGTCACAAAACCCCTAAGGAAACACCTTTTACTTATCAAAAGGGTCAGATCAGCCCCCAACAGACACCCTCTTCACTCAACAAAAACACTCAACATATTACAAATAGATCTGGTAAGTGCCAAGTACCTTCCTGAGTGCGACGGCGAGCTCTCCTCGGGTAAAGTTCGCTGCCGCAGCTGTATTGAGTGGGATCCCATTGCGGAACTGATAGAGGTGGACGTTCTTCTGGATATATTCCGTAAATTGAACCCTAAAACCCACACATGTTCATCAATCAAGACAAAAGACAATCAAATACATTGCACGTAAATCCACGGTTTCACTTATGAGAAGTTAAACTGAACACTAAACAACGAAACCCCTTGATCTGAAAGTTTAAAAAGAAATAACGAAATTTCAGGAATCACCAAAACCCAACTTTACCGTAACCGTAACCTTAGAAAGCAAACAGATTGATGGAAATAGGAACTCCAAAATGAAGGAAACCAAAAAAAGAGAGAGAGAGCGGGAATACCTGTCACCACCCTCGCCACTAGCGCCCATAAGCTTGTGCGAATCTAAGATCATGATTTTGTCCTCGTTTAATTTGTGAACGAGGATGCTGTGAACCGCCGACGAATCGGCAGCAAGGATGGAAAATCCATCACCAACAAGCCCAAATACGCATTCCATCTTTCCTCTCCTTCTTCTTCCCGTTTGCCCCTTTCGTTTTGACACTCGAGAGGCCCCTTTTGTCTTGCAGGAGAAGAAAAGAAATGACGGACAAGTAAATCAGGAAGTGCTTTGCTCCTGACACAACCATTCGGACCTCGTTCGGACCCAAAAATTTTAGCTCTACCTGATCTGGGTACTGTCTGTGCCGGATCCAGTACCGTTGGAGGGGAAATTATAACCCTAAGGGATATTTGGATCAGAAACCCTAACCTGAATATGGTGCTCTTTGATGAGTGTACCTTGTTAAGCCTCGTATCTTGTGTTGGAACACATGTTCAAGTGGATTCAAAGTCTTTGATGGTCAGAGGGGAGAGTTCACTCGTGTTTGCGTGGAAATTGATATGACCTAAGTCTAAGTCAGTAGTTGGAACGTTTGGTTCTTTTGCATAAAATCGCCTACGAAGGTCTGCACATCATTTGCTCGATCTATGGTTGCTACGGACATCGCATATGACCAAAGTGAGCAATTGATGTCAGGCCCATCATCCTCTACCAAGACTAATTAGATTATGAAAATGGATTCATTATTGGTTCAGGCAACAAATGAAAGACCCATAGAGATTGGTTGGTTGTGCATCACAGGAAACAAACAACCCCCTAAGAAACCAATGAACCAGAATAATGACACAGCAAAGACATGGTCTAACGATAAATTTGAAGCTCTTTGTTCAACTAAACCAACCACACAAGACAACTCGGTCAATTGTTGCCTCGGTCAATTGTATTTAATGTGATACCTTACAAAGTGAAAGAAAGGGTAAGCGAGTGGCAAAAAAAGAAACTGTGGAAGGAAGCTCACCTTAAAGGCAACTCGGCTACAACCAAACAACTCTCAAGTAGCTAGGAGCCTTTGTAGCCGAACAAACAGGGCGCCACAGACACTGCTATGTAAGGGAAACCCCTACACCTTGAGAATTCCTCAAGCCCTACCCTGCACAATTCAACGAAAAATCTCTAGAGCTACATATAGTTCCTCCTACTCTATCCACTTATCTAGAAGATGATGTAACTACATCAAAGAACACATATTCTAATCTCATGGAGGATACATCTCACAAGCACTCAGCCTCGCCACACATGCAAGACGAGCAACAGGCTGATCACAATCACCATAAGGATCACGGCACCAACGTGATTGACATCACTCTTGAAGCAAGTTAAAGGCATTGCAGCCTTCCCTCTTGCACTAGTATTCAAGATGAAAGAATTTGAAGATTATAAATTCATTGTTTAAAATATCAGGGGAGATGCAAATGCAGCTGCTAAATGGTATATTAAGGACTTGATCATCAAACACCTACTATATATTTTTCATATTGGTTGACACCCACATGAAATTTACTGATGTAAAAAACTTCTAGCAAAAGCTGGGATTTATGCTTGTGAGGTTAGTTGAAGTGTAAGTGCAAACTGGGAGAATTTGGCCACACAAGCATACACATTTACCTTGGAGAATACCCCACTTGCAAGCTCTCACTTTTACCATTGATTAAACATGTTCTGTCATCTACGCTAGCCCAATTCCCGCATAAAATGACAGGAATTATGAACCATTTGCAATCACTTTAGAAGGCCTATTGCTTCTTATTGGAGATTTCAATCACTTAGCGGTGACCACATTTTTACATAATGGACATTGGTGCAGCTGACCACATTTTTACATGATTTGGAAAAATTCACAATTGTCTCATGGCTAAATGCATGGACCGTGCTATAGCCAATTTTGAGTGGACAACGGCATTTCCACATGCCAATGCAGAGCACCTACTTAAATTTCACTATGATCATTCCCCCTTCTCATAAGATACAAAGTTTATGACGAAAGCGGTGAGCGCTCGTTTCACTTTCTTGCAGCGTAGACAACTCACAAGGTCTATTCAACGATAATCAATAATACATGGAGGAAAGGATACCATGATGTCCATCAAGAGTTACAATTCGTGAAACAAGTCTCTTTGCTCTTTAACAAGCAAAACTTTGAAAATATTTTTTAAAGGAAACGTCAAATTGAAGCACGCTACGTGGAGTTGAGAGATGCCTTGAACAGGCTGACTCACCGACACTACTTTAACTATTAAGTGGACTTCAACATCAACACAATGACATCCTTGAGTAAGAAGAGATGTTGTGGTACCAGAAATCAGGACAAAATTGGGTGAACTATGAACGATTATAACACAAAATTCTTTCATGCCCAAACTTTGGCTCCGCAGTATTGTAACAAAATCACTATGCTTCTCTTAAAAGATGAAATTTGGAGACTGATGCGGACATGCTAAAGCCACAATGAGGAATTATTTTATACAACTCCTTAGTACAACTTCAATGGTCAATCTACAACCATGTGAAACCGAACTCCAGTTGCTTAGTGAATAGGGCAAGTCCATCCATACTTTGTTGGCAAAATCCATAGAAATGCATGCATAATAAACCAATATACAACAAATATAAACGTGTCCCACACAACAACAACCACAAATTCAAAGTAAGGCATAAGCAAATCATATGAAAAACAAAAGAAAAAACAATAATTAGAAGAACTTATCTATCTGAGTCACCCTTAAGGACTTGCCTTAGAGAAATCAGTGTCCTCTTATAAATACGCACGGATACTTATACCTTCCTCCTATGATAAAACTCACGCAACCTGAAAGACACGTACCTAACTTTGAGTCGACCTCGACCATGCCTATGGCTGAAGGAGAGGGACGGAGGGAACAACCACACAACCTAGGGAATACCATGGCTAGAGGGAAGCAAAAAACATAGACAAGAGGAGAGAGAGTGTCAACGCAAAACTGTTCTGATTAGGAAGCCCTAAACACTTATTTATAGACTGCATGTTGGATCACGGATTGTGTATCCGATCCAAATGGCACACATCTCTATTCCGTAACTATTCCCGAGTAAACACTCTTGACTGTTAGATCAAAAGTTTTCATGCAAAAAAATAGCCTCAATATCAAAGATAATTCCCAAGCCTAGGCCCAACCCAACTCGTACATGTGGTCTAGCATGTCCTCTCCAAGCTCTTTGAACTAATTTTCATGAGCTACCAACTATATAAAAGGACATGTGGGTTTGTCTCATTCTTCAATATGGGACTAAACTTTGTCTCTTCTTGGTCATCACATGCACAAGTCCCTAACATGTGACTTTTACACTTTAGGACTTTTGCATACTATCAATGATGGATCAATTGAATAATTGGGATATTGACATGAATTAAATGTTATTAATGAACATGAGTTTAATTAACCCAACTTAATTAACATTAAATCCAACAATCTCCCATAAAGTCCTGAAGTATAAAAGTGTCCTCCCAAACCAACCATCATATTATACTTTCAATAATACTACCTTCTGGTGTGAATTGTTAACTAAGTTATCCAATATTATCCTTACATGAACTAGGTGAACATACATCTTGAACCTAAACTTTGGGCGTAAAGGTATCTACTGGTAACAACTAAATAAAAGGTTATGATGTGATCTTTAGCAGTGATACAATAATAGATATTCATTCATATCTTGTATCATGATTGACTTTAGGAAAAACTCAATTCTCCTATTGTGCCCATACAATGTCAATCACTTGGTTGAGTATCGAAGGATGTACTGCTAGCATCTTGTCCTCAAGAGTTAAAACCTTTTTCAAATAAAACTTTAAGTCCTCACGATCTTCGCCCTTGACTTCAGCAGTTGAATGATCTTCAAGGTCACCATTATCCCATAAATGACCTTATAACACACAAACAGAGATTGGTTAGTACAAACATGCACTTAGCCATAGTATCTACAATCGAGTATTGTAGCTAATAAATAGAAAGAAAATGGGGTTTAAGGGATAAATACCCGTCACTAGTAAGTGCAGTAGTTATCATCATATTGATCATAGCTCTTTCAACGGCCATAAGTTTTTTAGCTTTCTTTAAGGAATAATCTTTCACCCAATATCCAACACAACAAAGCTAGCACGATTTGCTTTTAGGTTTCTTTGAATCTTGGCGTTTGGTTTATGTTTTGCCTGTTTTTTCTTAGGATCACTAGGTTGTTTTCTTGTGACTGTTAGGTTAACCTTAGGAGTGTTATCTAGAGGCATAACAAGTTATTGACTTTATGTTCTTTTTCTATTATTGTCTACCATAAGATCATCAAGGGTCATTTTACCCTTTTTATACTTAATATCTAGGTTGAAACCCTTCCAAGACTTTAGAAATTTGTCAATAATAGCCATAATATTTAACTTGTTAGGAAGCTCTATCTTGACTTCCTTCAGACCATGGCATACAAACTTAAACTTGTGAGCTTCTCCAATCATAAATTAACCCTCAACTATTTGATATATAAGAAACTTGATAATTGAATATTTTGTAAGACTGACATCTTCATAATTATAATTCTGATCTAAGACAACTATAGACACCCAAAATTTTTTCAAAATAATTTAATCTTTTAGAAATTTTGCCTTTTTAAGAAAAAATTGTAGTTTTGGGTCTTTTAAGGGTTTTCAAATAAAAACACCTTAAACGAACAAAATTTCATATCAAAATTTCATAGCAGCCTCAAAATAAGGATAAATTTACCAAAAACCTTAAAATTCAAAAACTCGCCCGATTGAGGATAGTCTTACTCCGGGACTCTACACCCATCAAAGGGTTAAAGCGGTCTGAAATCCTGCACCCAAGGGTTAAAGTGCTTCGAGAACCCACATCCATCGAAAGGGTTAAAGTGGTTGAAACGGAAAAGACTAACTCACGGAGCAAAAGTAAGTCGCCCGTGCAAACAAACACTAGGAATGAAACTCAGTTGTTTTAAAAAAAAGAATATTTGAAGATTTCGATAAAAGTCAATGTTTTCAAATATATTTCAAAATAAATAGTTTTAAATAATCAAAAGAAATATTTAAAACCATGAGTCTGAAATCAAGCGCAGGATTCAAGTCTGATTCAGGGATAAAGTTGCGAACCAAATCCAAGAGAGAGTAAAGCATGCGATAAAGACAAATTAGCAAAAGCAAGGCCAATGATTCAAGGCCAGACCTGGCAAAGCTCAGAGCAAGGAATTGACCAAGACAAAGGATCAAGTCAAGTTGAAACCAAAATGGGTCAAGACTATACCCAAGTCAAGGATTCAAGTCTCAAGTTCAAAGAGCAAATGGAGATTCACCTAGCCAAGGACCAATGAAGACTCTACCTAGCCAAGAACCAATAAAGACTCACCTAGCCGAACCAAGGGAGGACCGCATCTAAGGACTGCACCCGATTGCACCAACATGAGCTAAGGGTTGCACCAAGGGCTGCCCCATACCGTGTGGCTAGGCTCACCTTGACCTAGGGGACCACAAGCCCATGTGAAGCCATGGGCAGCCATGGATCATTGGGAGCTGGATCAAGTCTTGTGTTCCAATGACCCACCCGATCCACATCGTGGAAGGCTCTAGGTCTTTCCCCTTGAGGCCTATAAAAGGAGCTCTTGAGGGCTCATTTCCAGCATTCAAGAGCATTGAAGAACATGTAGAGGGAGCCCAAGAGAGAGAGTGAGTGTTGTAAAAAGAGAGAGAGGAGAAGAGAAAGAAAGAGATAGTGAAAGAAGAGGAGAAGAAGGGAATCAACCCCTTTCTTGAGGCATCGTCCATTCCAGGCAATGTAAGTTTGATCCTTCTTCTTTGTTGATTTAAATCTTCCCTTTTTCTTACTCAATTCAATTCAAAAGGGGTTGTATTAATGGAGCACTAGTCTCCCCCATGATGTAATAGAGTAGAAATGTTGCCCATTTCATTCCTTTTATATTTACGCATTCTACTTATTTGATTTCAAGTTTCTCTACCTCTTTATATGCTATATCCTCTTATATCTCCTAATCTCCTCTATGCTTAAGCTATAAACATATTTTCATTAATTTTCCTTCAGTCATTTACTTTGAATTAACTGTGATTAACTTTTAATTTCGGATGAATGCTTTCACGTATGCTTTAGAAATTGAAATTCTGTTTTTAGTATCCCGCATATGTCTGATATTACATTTTTCATTTTCGAACCTCTGATCCAAATAAACTGAAATTTTGTAAACCGAATCCTCACAGATAGGCCCACGTATAATAAAAGTTTCAAGAATTTTAGGGTCGTATAACATCATAAATAAAATAGAGGAAAATTGGACAAATTCAGAGTCAAGTTTGTCCAATTTGTATTTCCTACAAAAGAGGTTAGGTAATCTTCCCATAACTTTGTCGTCAGTGAGCCAAATCTATTAAAATTAGTTTCATTGGAAAGCTGACATCCATAGATTTCCATCAAGACTAAATTCATAAAAATCGAAGCTTCGTGCACCGAAATACAAAAGTTTATTTAGACCTTTGTATTTCTGTAACAAAACGTTCTGAACGACTTAGCAGAGGTATTTCGTAGATTTAATTATGTAAAATAATAACACACAAAAATAAAATAAAAATAGTCTTAGGATCTTACCTACTATAAAATTTTCATGTATTTTAGAGATCTCTAAACTATTTAAAAAACATCTGGAAACAAACTCTGAAAATAGAACCAGTTTCTGTTTTTCAAAACTTGAAAAGTTTTCATTCCCTAGACCAAGTGCACGACTTGTTTGATTTAAATTGGCTCTAAAGTGAATTTTGAAAATACACACCATGCTCAAATTAATCCTCAAAGTATCTAAGCTGACCCTTAAGCACCGGTTCAAGAAGGCCTAAGACGAAAAGATCTCGCTTCTCCACAATCGCTCAATGAAGTCGGAAATATAACTTTGCTAGTTTAAGTAAAATTAGCTGGCACGCTCACACAAACAAAGTAGGTTGAAAACTTATTTCAAGTCTCTACATAGGCTTTGGAGTAAAAATTTTGCATCTACAACAACCCACAAATCTTTCACAGTCGTGGAAGAGAAGAACTACAAACGTCTAATAAAACATTTGACAATGTTGATAAAATATAAAGCAACACAAAGTGTCTTCTTTCTACTCAACGATTTTATCTGAGCTTTTACGGTCACCATCATCGAGTTAGAAAAATTTTGACTTGATATATAAATATAGCCCTAACATGATTAACCAAATTTCCATACACTGCTACCATCATTTAAAATTGGTACCAACAAACTTTTTCAAGCATTGGGGTCAAGTCTACCTTAGGTCGCAAGATAGTAGTCGAAGCATGTTTACTACAAAAAAGATGATTTCTCTAAGATTATTTGGCAAAATCCATAGAAATACATACAGAATAAACCAATATGCAACAAATGTAAATGTATCCCATACAACAACAACCGCAAATCCAAAGTAAGCCATAAATAAATCATACAAAAAACAAAAGCATGAAAAATAATGAGAACAAGAACCTATTTGTGCGAGTCACCCTTTCAGACTTTCCTTAGAAAAATCAATGCCCCACTATAAATACGTATGGGGGACATACTCCTTCCTTCTATGATAAAACACACACAACTCGAAAGACACGTACTTGACTTCGAGTCGATCTCAACCACGCCTCAATTACCTATGGCTGAAGGAGAAAGACAGAGGGAACAACCACACAACTGTTAGGAAGACCATGGGCAGAGGGAAGCAAAGAACAGAGGAAGGAGATAGAGAGTGTTAACACATAACTGTTATGATTTGGAAGCCCTAATCACTTGTTTATAAACTACATGCTGGATCATGGATCATGAATCTGATCCAAGTGACATACCTCTCTATCCCGTAACTGTTCTCACGTACACACTCTTAACCATTAGATCAAAAATTTTTTGTACAAAAAGATAGGCTGAAGACAAAGACAATTCCCAGGACTAGGCCTAGCCCGATGCGCGCATGTGGTGTAGCATGTCCTCCCAAAGTTCTTTGAACTAAGGTTTATGAGATATCAACTATATAAAATGATGTGTGGGTTTGTCTCATTCTTCAATATGAGAGAATAAATTTTGTCTCTTCTTGGTAATCACATACACAAGTTCCTCACGTTTAACTTTTTATACTTTAAAACTTTCAATTATATATCAATGATGCATCAATTGAATATTTTGGATATCAATATGAATTAAATGTTATTAATGAACATGAGTTTAATTAATCCAACTTAATTAACATTAAATCCAACATAATTGTCACCCCTATCTCCAAAGTTGAAGTGCAAAAGGCTATCAAAGAAATGACCCCCCTTAAAGCACCGCGTATAGATGGCTTTACGACCTTCTTCTTCCAAAAATATTGCAATGTCATCAATGAAGACATATATCAACTAGTCAAAATATCCATTAATGATAGTGCAATTAATGAAGCTTGGGTCGAAACATTAATCATGCTCAAATTAAAAGAACAACTCCTAATCATCCAAGTAAGTTCTCTCCCATTAGCCTCTATCAAGTGGTCTATACAATTCTTACTAAAGTCTTAGTCAACCATTTGAGGTCATTTCTTGATGAAGTCATGAACCTCCTTCAAAGTAGTTTCATTCTAGGTAGAGGGGTGGTCCATAATGCAATTTTGGCAGAAGAAATCATCCATTTCATACATCAATCCTAAAGCAAAAAGACAAGTCTAGTTTTTTAGCTTGACCTAAAAAAGCCCTTCGATTGTCTCAATTGGACCTTTCTCACGCAAACACTAGAGGGGTTTGGGTTTGCCCAACAGACCATCAAGTTGATCATGCATTGCATTAGATATGCCAATATAAGGGTACCATGGAATGGAAATATGTTGGATGCTTTCAAGCTAAGGTGATGCTTTCACAAAGAGGATCCTATATCGCCATATTTATTTATATTATGCATGAAGCATCTCTCTTTGTTAATTCATTGAACATTACAAAAAAATAGCTACTTATTCAACTAGCCAAGGGAGGGTCATGATAACTTCCATTTATAAGTAGCCATAAGGCCTCCATCTCAATGGGCATGCAATAAGGAAGGCCCCCTTTCATATTGCATGTATCATTCCTTTCTTTTAAATAAAATGTTTTCTTAATTAAAACATCAGTTACTATTTTACTAAAAAAATAAAAAAGATAATACAACACAAAGCCGTTTCACTTAGCTGAAATGCATATCCAAGAAAGGGAAAAAATAAGCAAGGTTAAATTGAAAGAGAAGAGAGTTACAAAAATACAATGAACAACTCTATCTCTCCCTATGCTCTCCGAAAGTTTGCTCCCTTGTGAAACCTCCTTGAGGAAGGCATGCCACTTGATTGAAAGCCTAACGGCGATACTCCGCTACATATCAACAAAAAAAATATAATATCTAGTACCAGAGCGTACTAACAATCTTTGGAAGCCAAGGCATCTGTTAAAATCAAACAAAAACTCTCTTAAGGTATATTTTTCTGTTATATACAGATTTGAATAGGACCAGTGGTCTTTTACTTTTACTGAAAGAGTTAGATAGATAAAATACTTTTCTGAATCCTACGAGTATAATTTTTACTTAAAAGAATAATAATAAATGTCTTTTAGAAATACCAAGGAAATGGTGTTTCACTTCACATCTACAAAGAATTTCATACCTTCATTTCTTATTAAACAAAGCTACAAATAGTAATATGATGAACGTATTGGAGTGAAACAAGTGGATAGAAATTAGAGAGAAAAACTTATCTTGGTTAAATAGGAAGCTTGTTGGTAATCTCTTTTGTTAAAGCAATTGTAATCGACACACCTACATTCAAAGATAAGTGATAACAATTCACTTTAACAAATCAAACTCAAGTTTCTTGAGGGTATTTCTTTAAAACTCAATAATTATTTGCTCAACGGAGACTCCCCCTTGGGGCATTTACCAAACCTTGTTAACCTTCAGATACTTAGTGCTGATAATGTCAAGGTTATTGATGATATATTTCATCATAACAGGGCAGGCACAAGATTTCCCAAGTTAGAGACACTGGTTATTGTGGGTATGAATAGCTTGGAAGAGTGGTCGTTTGATTCTTCAATAGAAACCTTTCCTTGCCTCCAAAAGTTGGACATTAGTTTTTGTCATAAACTGAGGGCATTGCCAGATGGTTTGCAGCTAAACAAACTTCGGGAATTGAACTTGAGTTATCTTAATGAGCTTGATTCAATACCCTTGGCATCATTAGATAATTTGAGAAAGTTTGAATCTGTCTTATTTGCCGAATGCATACTTAGAAGTTCATCGGCTTATGCATGATCTGAAGCATGCAACGGACCTCAAAATGCTGCAGATCAGAGGCTTCCCAGAGCTGGAGTTAAAGACAAGGACGCTGCGAAAAGCACTGAAAAATGTGAATCAGTTGGAGCGGTTAGAGATTGCAGGCTGCCCAAAGCTTGCTGCTTGTTTAGCAGATGAGTTGAAAAGCCATCTCCTCCCTAATCTGCGCTCTCTGAGTATTTTCTCTGGTCGGAATCATTATTACCCTGGTCTTCTTCACCCAGTGCAATCACCAATTCTTTTACAGTTGGATATCGATTCATCGATGGAGAACTTGAGCGGATTAAGAAACTTGGGCAATAGAGTCTGTCGTCTATCAATCAGTTTACATGAAGTTGATTCACTGCCTGAATGGATCCATCATTTTCAAAAACTTCAATTGCTGACAATCATAAACAGCCCTGAATTGGCCTACTTGCCGGAATGGTTGAAGGAGTTAACAAATCTTCAATTTGTGTCTCTAGTGGATCTTCCAGAACTATGGAATCTTTCAGATAGCTTGCGGTCTCTCACTCAACTCGAAACATTGTCAATTATTAAATGTCCCTTGCTGACCAACTTGCCAGAATGGCTTTGCGAATTCTCCAAGTTGAGGATCTTGCAACTCTGTGACCTGCCAGAATTAAGGAGTTTGCCGGAAGGAATCCAATCTGTCCCACTGTTAAGACACCTAAAGATCGTTCGCTGCCCTCATTTAGTTGAGATTTGCAGATCAGGCGAATACAGTCAGAAGATCTCTCGCATCTTCTACTTGGATCTTGAATGAGAGTCACTGGGTAACATCTCTTTCTCTCTCTCTCTCTCTCTCTCTCTCTCTCTCTCTCTCTCTCTCTCTCTCTCTCTCTCTCTCTCTCTCTCTCTCTCTCTCTCTCTCTCTCAATCTCTCTCCCTCTCTTGCTCTCTCGCTCATCTAACAAGATAATGCACTGGAAATTTATGCCTGCCATACTTTGCAATTTTACTTCATTAATTATTGGATCCAAATGAGATCCATAACATGGTTCTTGTCTGCACATTAGAGGTGCACCACATGAAGCAAGGTTCTCATGTGTATCGAGGCATGATTCATGTCCTTGGAACTCTGATTCATAAGAAGCTGCAGACATCATTTTCTCCGTTTGTAAGGCAGCTCTCTACTAGCATAATTTGCAGCTTAGATGGTTAAAAGTGCTAGATCTTGACTCAAATCTTTGGAACCGAGAACTACCACAGGCAATAGGTGATGTAGTATTGTTAAAATACTTGGGATCTTGGGAAACCATAATAGAGTTGCCCAAATCAATTTCCAGGCTAAGAGTTTTGGAAAGGCTCAAACTTACTGGTACCAAAATCAAGAAGCTTCCCAGTGGCATTTCAGATCTTAGGGCTCTAAGACATCTTCATCTGAAATACATGGAGCCGTTGGAATGTTTCTCCAGCAAAATGAGACTGCTGAGTTCCTTGAATACTTTAAGCAATTTTTCAGTCGGAAGACAAAGCATGGGGGAGGGTGGGTGCAGCATCTGCAAACTTTGTTGAGTCAATAGTTGAAGAGGAAGTTTGTGCATATAACATATGGAAAGAGCAAGTTATAGCACGGAGGGCAGGGAAGCTGAGCTTGAGAAAGGGTCCAGAGTTGGGCTGTGAAGACACATGCATCAAGGAGTTTGAAGAAGAATCCTCGACAAAGATGCAGATGGAACTTTGACCTTTTTGGAGCCTCAAGATGCTGAAAGTATCTCATTAAAGTGGCCTGAGGCTACCTGCTTGATTGAGATCCCCAAATTACAATCTTTTGGAGCATCTCGGTATTACCAATTATAGAATCTTGGAACACCTTCCAAGACTTGGGCATTTGCCTAACCTTGTCAACCTTGAGATGTTGCTGACATTGTATTAATGAAAGATTTCATCATGGTGGAAGAGGTGCAAGTTTCTCCAAGTATGGTGTGGAATGGTAATATAATGCTGCACATGAACCCATGTCATGCATTCAGATGTTAAAAGTTGAAAACTGCCGCAACATATGGGCATCCAGAAGGTTTGCAACTCAACAAGCCACATTGAAGATGACTGATTTTGATGAGCTTACTTCACTACCTTTGACGTCATTGGAGAATGCCAGAGTCCTCAACCTGTGAAGATTATCAGAAGTCTTCTTAAAAGAGGAAGCATTTATACACGATCTAAAGGCGGCAGAGACCTCAAAAGCTTGGTTCTTAATGCCTTCCGGAGCTGGAATTGGAAACTGAAGTACTGAAGGAAACATTGTAGAACATGAATCAGTTGGAAAAGTGGTCGTTAAAGCTGGCTGATCTCTTCGTGGCGGTATTGAAGAACTACCACCTCCCCAAAATTATCTGGGTTCTATTACTGTTACCTCGGCGATTTTGCGCTCGTGAAATCACCAGATCTGAGTGGATTAAGTACAGGCGACAGAATATGTCGTCTATCAATCAGTTTGAGTGGTGAAATGAATTCCATGCCTGAATGATTTAGGAATTTTTGAAATCTCTGTTGGTTAACAATTAAGAACAGTACACCCAGGTTCACCCCATCGTTGGAATAGTTTGGTGGAGTATCCTGGGCTTCAAGGAGTGGTTTTGGATAATCTGCAGGAGCTGTGGAATTTTCCTGATGGATTGCAATATATTTGTGAATAGTTCAGGAGTTTGCCAGATGGGATGCAATATCTCACACAGTTTAAACGTCTAACAATTATTAGTTTTTCCCTTTTGGTTGAGCGTTGCAGAGTGAGGACTCTTACCAGAGATTCACATCCCTGACGTGGATTTCATGCGAAAATGATGGCTATCTATTGCGTAGACCTCTCTCTCTATATATATACACACATGTGCATATACATACATATATATATATATATATATATATATATTTTATTTATTTATTTTTCCTGCTGAATCTGTAGTTTCTACTGTAATAAAAGAGAACTTCCAGTTCCTCTACAAATGACTTGGAATTACCCATAACATTCTCAATATTGATGTATAAATAAAAGCCATGTGGTTCATATTGTATGTGACAAAAGGTTTGCAACATTGTGCAGTGACTTCCTATGACATTGCATCTAAGAATGTTTTACTATGGCTCATGCATCTAGCAACCCAAAAAAGCATTTTTAAGTAGTAAATTTGAGATAAAACATATCTAGCTTATTAGTAAATTTAAAATGAAAGATATTTGTGTAGCCGATGTGATTTTAGGGCTTAAAATCATAAGGCCATATTGACAGTATATTAATCCCTCAATATCAATATGTTAAAAAGATTTTATAGAGATTTGAATTTATAATATATCAACATGTTAAGACCCTATATCATTCTTCAAAGGCTTTTTACACTATCAAATATTGCTTTTATTGTATCTAAGTTGAGTAGATATACTAGTTGCCCTAAAAAAAGCTTTATATTATAGGAATCATTCTTAAAAAACTATAGTGATGTAAGCTAGATTGCTAAGAACTCCTGGAGTAATGAGTCTCTAGATATATATTTCTCTTTGGCGGTGGCGCTATTACTTAAAAATCTAAACAAATAACCATATTATTTCATTATACCTTTGAAGCAAAACTTTATACTAAACCGATTTTGAAAGTTTGATGAGGCCTTCCTTGACATATTTTCAAAGGAATCATCCAATCTTGACATGATTGAGTTGCTGAAAATTGATCTTCAATCAAGAGATTTTGAAAAAGAGAGAGTTTAGAATCACAATTTGAAATTGAAATTGGTTTTTGGAAAAATAAGAATGGATCAAACAATCTTCAAAGACTAATGTTCCACCGGGCATGCCAAATCTATAGATGTGAAATTTTATTTCAAAGTCTATGTAGAGACTTGAAATAAAATTCACAAACTATGTCATATGCGCGAGCGTGCTAGCTAATTTGCTTAAACTAGTAAAAATGATATTCTAACTTCTATAGTGATTATAGAGAAGTGGGTTTTTTTCGACGTATCAACCTAAATGCTTTGAGGATTGGTTTAGGTCTAGTGTGTTTTCAAAATCCACTTTCAATTCCCAAGGACTTAACCAAACTCGTGAACTTTGCTTTTGAAAGAAAAATTTTCAAAGTCCTGAAAAACAGAAACTGGTTCTATTTTCGGAGACTTATTTTTAGATTTTTCTCGATAACTTCTAAATCTCCAAAAATCTTAATTTTTTTACAAAAAACAGAGATTGATATAAGAATTTAAGAACTATTTTTATTCTAATTTTTGGTATGTGCATAATTAAATCAGACAATTACTCTCACTCAGACGTTTGGAACAGATTTATGACAAAAATACAACAGTTTAAAAAAATAACTGTATCTCAGTATACATACCTCTGATTTCTATGTCTTAGTCTTGTTGGAACCCTTTTCAATGAAATTGATTCACTGTAGATAAAGTTATCAGATGATAAACCAACCTCTGTTGCAGGAAATATAGATTTTACAAGTTATGTTTTGAATTTGTCCAATCTTGTCCGATTTTAGTTACAGAGTTGCACGACCCTAAAATTTAACATTTTATTAAAAGTGGGTTTGTGTGAAGATTAGGTGTGCAAAGTTTCGGAGCATTTGGAGTAGAGAGCAAGAAATTAAAAATCAAACATCCGATGTATGTAGGATGCATAAAACGGGTTTTCGAGTTTACAACATACATGAATACATTTCGTCCGAAATTAAAAGGCAATCCACAACAATTAAAATGTAAATGACTGAAGAAAATGAAAGATAGTGTGATTATAGCTTAAGAATAGACGGGATTAGGAGATATATGAGCTTACAATGTATATTAGGGTAAGAGAAACCGAAAATCAAACACATAACATGCATCTAATGAATATAAAAGAAATTAGACAGCATAACCCTTAACTATTACATCAAGAATGTAGTCAGATGCTCCTTATTTATAACCTCTTTTGAATTGAATGAAAGTAAAGAAGAGATGAAATTGAAAGAGATGAGGAAAATTGACCTTAATCGTGGCACTCTTGGCGAATTGAAGACGATTTGAAGGGGGCAGCACCTTCTCCCTTCTCTCTCTCTCTTTTTCTCTCCCTCTCTCTCTCTTTCTCTCCCTCTCTTACTGCAGGATTCCCTCTTTCCTCACCTCTCTTCAATGCCTCAAACCCAGCCTCAAGGCCCATTTTTATAGATTTCAAGGGTGACCTCTAAGGCTTTCCTTGGGTTTGGGTCTTGGATTGATATTCCATCCCATTTTGATTCGATCCAAGGGCTGGTCCATAGCTGCACATGGTACAAGTGGGCTGGGGGAGTGGTCCCCTTCTTAGTCCATGTGGGCTGGTATGAGTCTTTGGGGCAGCTATGTGGGTTAGACCACTCTTAATCGAGCCACCCGCTTAGGTGCGGTCTTCACTTGGTTCATGATGTAGCCCGCTCTCATGGCTTGGTTCAAGGGGGTGGTTCTCATTTGGTCTAGCTCATGGCTAGGCATGGTCCATCTTTGTATGGTGTAGGGATTGATTAATTCGTTCTTGTATTGACTTAATTCAGGCTTGTCTTGATTTGAACCAAAATATCTTGTTGAATCATTTCCACCCAACCGTGTGCCTTAGACATGACTTTGCTTTGATGCCTTACTTGGTCCTTTGACTTGAACTTGAGGCTTGAATGGACTCTAACATTGACTTAATTAGCTCAATCTTGCACGCCTTATGATCACCAGTTCCTTTGGGATGAACCCTCTTGAGTGTTGGATTGGATCGAGCTTAGCTTGGGATGAGCCCTGCTTTCATCATAACCTTCAAGAATTCTGTTTTATTTGATTATCTTTTCAGATAAGATTTATGGTTTCAAATATTTCCTTTTTAATTATTTAAAATCATTTCATTTAGATATATTTCAAAACATCGAGTTTTAATGAAATCTTCAAATATTCTTTTTAGAAATAATTGAGTCCTATTCCCAATATTTGTTTTCATGGTGATCTACTTTCACTCCTTGAATTAGTCTTTACTGTTTCAACTACTTTAACCCTTTATTGGGTGTAGGGTGTCGGACCACTTTAACCCTTAGGTGTAGGGTGTTGGAGTAAGACTATTCTCCATTGGGCGAATTTTTGAGGTCTGGTTTGGATTTATTTTGTTTTGAATTTCAAAGGTTTTTATAATTTTGTAAATTTGATATTTTACAAACATTTTGTTGATTTAGTTCCCAATGTCTCATTTTTACTTGTTTATTTGCGGAAAATAGTTTGAAATCATCCTTTTTTTGAAGGTAGTCATTTGGAAAAGTAGAATCCTACCTTGAGGGCAAAGTAATCCCTTTTTTGAACTTTTTGTCAAAATTGGATTTTTTTCGACAGGGATGCAATATACCCTTATTTTGAGGTTGCTACAAAATTTTGGTACGAAACTGAGTTCATTTAAGATGTCTTTATTTGAGAAACCATTAAAAGACCCAAAACTGTAATTTTTATTTGGAAAAGACAAAATTTATTAAAAATCAAAATTTTTTGTTTTAAAATGTTTTTGGATGTTTACACATACATGATATGAATGCATGGTCATTAATGCATCATTCCTAAAAATTATTGTTGTAGCCTCTATTATGTTGTTACCAATAAATACCTTCACACCAAAGATTTAAGTTCAAGACGTATGTTCCCCTGGTTCTTATTAGAATATAATTACCTAGTTTTTATATGGGTAATATTGGATAACTTAAGTAATAGTTAAAACTAGAAGATATCATTGCTGAAAGCATAATACGATAGCTAATTCGATAGAACACTTCACACTTTGACTTTATGGAGGATTGTTAGACTTAATGTTAATTAAGTATGATTGAGCTTAATTAAGCTATATGATATTAATTATATTTGGTTCATGTCAATACTCCTAAATTCTTTCTTAATATGTATGTCTTTGATAAAGGTGAAAGTCTAAAAGTGTAAAAGTCACATGTAAGTGAGGGACTTGCATATGAATACTATTGGGCATTTTTGAGTTTAGGAACCTTAGTTCAAATAGCTTGTTGGGCCGGGCTTGGGAGTTTAGGAATTGTCTTAGTCTTTAATATTCTTTTTACAAGAAAATTTGGATCCAACATTCAAATTAATCTTTTTATGAAAAGATGTGAAGCAATTACAAACAGATTCGAGGAGCCGTGAGGACATGGATGACCACACATGCACATGTTGGATCGGACTTCGGAGTTTAAGAATTGTCTTCGGTCTTTGGTTTTCTTTTTACAAGAAAATTTGGATCCAACATTCAAATTAATATTTTTATGAAAAGATGTGAAGCAATTACAAACACATTCAAGGAGTCATGACTCTTGCAGCAGAAATCCACTGGTTTTACTTATAAAATTTGATTAGGGCTCCCTAATTAGTCAAAATTGAAATGTCTCTTTCCCATGGGTGAAGGCTACTTGAGTGTAGGAACATGTTTTTGGTGCGGTGATTATTTTATTTTGGGAGAAAGGTGCTAGTACCTGTGCATATAATAATAGGGTGTTTGATTTCTCTAAAGCAAGTATGCCAGATGACTCGATCATATAAGTTTCTTATTACTTTTATTCTATTTTATTGTTGAACACATGTAACCTTTATGATTACTTCCAACACACGCTCATGCAAGAGACCGCCACAGTTGCTTTTGTTTTTATTGTAGTGGTGCCTCTGCGTGCACCTCTGCTTGCACTCCAGGTTAATGGGGTTGATAGCTAATGGTATTTGAGGTAGTGAGAGGAAGAGGATGAGGGAGCAAAGAAGAGAGAACCACAAGGTAGCACACGATGCCATGATTCGTACTGTGATGTAGTAGACTAAGATAGCGATGTAAGGGTTCTTACGTGAGTGTGAAAGTTGTATAGAAAGAGAGAGCAGGCATTTGGGAGGTGAGGTGTCCCCGGAGAGACGGAGAGGATGCAGCATGCCATCATTTTGTCTTTGATCTTTTGTATGGCATTGAACAAAAAAAGGTTCAGATTCAGTTCCAGCCGTCCATCTGCCTTTTCTGTTATACCACTTAGAATCAACTTTGTTGGCCACGAAGAATTCGCTTGACCTCATATAGGCTATTGTGAGGACCAAAGATCAAACAGAAATCGAGGTGTTCTGGTTTGCAGCAATTGAAACTCGGTTAGATAATTAAATCATTGCGTGGAGCTCGTCGAGAGCTTGGTTTTCAATAAGAAACAAGTGAAGCTATTCCTGGTGAAAGCTGTTGAGGTTTGATCAATCAAACCTAAGCTCGAGGGACTCAAAACTTGGTTCACGAGAAAGAGAGATGAGGAGAGTAACTTGTGAGATACGAATGAGATAGGAGAGGGTATAAGAGTGAGTCGGGACTTAGGAGAGAGAAAGAATATCCATCTATCACAGTCTGGTCGAGTCGAGGGGGTTAACCTTAGCTAGGCCTAATAAAAAAGCAAGGAACTCTTAGCCTATCTAGAAAGAAGCAACTCTAGAACCCAAAGCCAAAGGGCCAAAAGAACTTGAAACGTGATTGTAATGAGTTTACGTTGTCTATTTATAAACATATAGCCTTACAATATATCTTATAGCCAAGGGACTTTCACAAATTTTTAACTTTTTTAATTTGGAAAGTTCCGTGTAAGGCCCATCTTGAAATAGCTTCTATAGATTCAAATTGACTTGTTGAGGACTTGTTCATTTGGCCAAAGCCTAATATTGAGCTCAATAAGGACACTTCCTTAGCTCATGGGCTTGACCAAGTTTCTTACATGGTATTAGATTGACATATAAAGCATGGATTAACTCATTCTATATGCAAACGTTTCAAGGTTTGATTGCGGTTTTGCAATGCTTAAACGCCCAATGCCTTCTCTGTCCCTTGAACATGGTGAAATTTGAGGGGTGAAGGAGTTGGGTTCAACTCAAACTCGACCTCCACGTACCGAACTTGCTGGAGTCAGTGTTAGGTAACAAAAGAATATATCCATTTAGTACCATCTGGGTCACATAGAACCAGTTATGTTTACTGCATCTGACTTTATCAGACCCAGCACCATCAAAACCTAATTAATCTGTAGACTTAGATGACTTTCCAGATAAACAAGGAGCTTTTCCAAATAAGTTTTAGATAAACATGCTGAATAAATTCATATGCCAGCGGGGCGCGCATTTGGAAACGGTTTTTCGAGAATCTTGGGTTTCAGCACTCCTAATCTTTCTCTATTTTAAAGCCTTGGGACTTCGATTCACATCTTCTCGAGTTTTGTTTCTTCTGCTTTCCGTGACAAAGAAGAGAACGAAGAAGTGAAGCTTTATTTAGTTGCAGCCATGGCCGGAGAGGCACGTCCGGAATTCAAAGCTCGGAATCCCCGCTGCCTCTACAGGGTATATGCATGAATACTGATCTTACTTTGTATCTCGTTATTTAGTTCTCATTGATATCGCTTCTCTGCTTCTTCATTAAAAAATAGGCAATTGTCGGATATGAGAAGGAAGAGGCACCAAAGGATGACCCTCGAACCCAAGTATTGGGTGGTTTTCTCAAAAACTGTTTCCTGTGCAAGAGACGTATTCCTCTAGAAGCTGACATCTTCATGTTCATGTTCATGTATTGCCTTCTCTCTCTCTGTAATTGGATTCTTTCAGCTCTTGCTTCTTGTGGGTTGTTGTGCAAAATGCATAACTTGAGCTTTCATGCTTTCTGTTTTCCCCCAAGAGAATAGACATCCATCCATACATTCTGTCATTGAAAAGAACACAGGCAATAGGGGAGCGAGTCCTCAATAAGATATCCATAGCAAATTGGTTTTAGGGCTGGGACTGAACCAGGCACAAAGCTAGTTGCTATGCTCATATCCCGCTTCTTGGGGGTCGGTTGGTGGGCTATAGAACCACCGGCTCACTATGCACCTCAAAATGAACATGAACATCACCTCTTTGGATTAATTAATCGATCTGCTCGTATAATCGTTTAAGTACATTTAATTGCAAATGCGTAAGACTCTTACCAATCCTTTCTCTGATTTCCAGTTAAGAATGTTAATCTCTACCTGCCTTATTGGTACCTGCCCTGCCGCACCCCTACATGGAGTTTGGGGTGGGTTTTCAAGGAAAAGAAACCAACTCTTTCTGCAGGGCAGGGTGAAGTGGATACGACCCTAAAAGATACGAGATGGGGTGGGGTTTAAGGTAAATCAAGATTATATAATATCAAATCTTATTTATACTCAAATCTATTCAAATATCTATTATATAATTGGTATGATTAAAGATAGAGATTTAAATGAAAAGTACTAATATTTTACATTTAATACATTATATCTAAATGCTTTTTGTTTTAAAGATTAAACGATTGAAATGATTTAAGTAAACGAATAGATTTTGAACATTTGTCACTATCAATCTCTCTCTCTCTCTCTCTCTCTCTCTCTCTCTCTATATATATATATATATATATATATATATATAAAAGATATAAATTAAATTTTCTTTAAATGAAAATAGGTTGAACTGGGCAGGACGTAGTAACATGGTTCCACTGCGGACCAGGTGTAGGTGGGATGAGAAGTCGCCCTGCCCCTCCCCGCCCTAATGCTATATCTGCATACACTAAACTATATATATATATATATATACATATACATATATATATATATATATACATATACATATATATATATACATATATATATACATGTATATATTCAAGAAACTTTTGCCTTTATACTAAATGGAAATTCAGCCTAAAGAAGACGCATACTCCAAAAGATCAATAAGACGCACAGTAACTAAGGGTTCAATAGACTGCATTATTCTTTGTGAACTCTTCATCTCATTCTTTGTATACTGCTCTTGAATTTTTTCCTTTTTTTGGCAGTTGAACCAACAGTCATTAATGTTCTAATTTTGTTCTTTTATTTAAGAGTAATGCTTTTTGCACAGAAGAATGTAGAGAGGTGGTGATACAACGCGAGGAGGAAAAGGAAAAGATCTGCACCCAGAGCGTTAGATCAACCAGCAGGGCGCTCTCCCTTGCTGCTGCCGAGGAGTTCGACTCCCTAGGGGGTGCATTTAGGCTTCAACTTCCTTTTCTAACAAAAAGAGGGGAAAAGATGCACCGGGAGCATTGGTTCAACGGCATGGCGCTACCGTCGGTCCCTGGTGGGAGTTTGACCTCTTAAAAGGTGCTTGTGTGTGTGTGTGTTAGGCATGGTACCAGAGGTTTAGAACCACAAAAAAGAGCAGCTAGTGTCACATGTGAATATTTTTTGTATATTTGTTAAATATAATCAGCATTAATATTCAATGCTATGCATGATTTTTTGTAAAAGGCTCTTGTTTATTTAATTATTTACTTTTATATTTTGCGATGGATCTCAACCATTGTAAAGTTCATGCCTGGCTTCTTGAGTGCGCCATAATACATATCATTTTCCTATGGAACTTCCCTTGAATATTAATTAGCTTCCACATTCATGCGAGGTGCTAACTGTCATCTTATGTTTGTTAATTTTAGAAAATTGGTTTTAGATTTTTTTATGGTTGTCCGAAATTCATTTGCCAAGTATCAAAGCTACAAATGGAATAGGGTGCAATTTCGCCTATTTTGACCTGAGAGCGATTAAATACCCTTGGTCTGAATTTTAGTTTAAAAATACCCAAACTTATGCATTGAAACTAAAGTATCGTTTGTCTCAATTCTCTCTCTGTGCGTGTGTAAACCAGAAACTTCAATCTCATATTAAATGTACGCTCAAAATGCACTACCAGGAATCCTGGAAAATAAGTGTGACATTTCCAGGTAAAAGAAACCGCTAGAAAATAGCAGGGAATTTTGCTGATTGAACACTCAATATCAATATCAATATCACATGAATTTGAAAGCCTTATAGCTAGAAAATAATAGGGAATTCTACTAATGAGAGAATTCAATGTCACAAATTTCAAAGCCTTAGTGCTCCTGACTGTCTACTGATAAAGATACTACACAATTTTCATGGAACAATCCTAATTTATATGACCTGAAATTTAAGGAAATCCTAAATTGAGAACGAGTTCACATCGTAAGCCGTTTGAAGAGACGCAATGTGATGCTTTGATACCAAGTGGATTCAACAGTGACCAGTCGCTTTGACATTCGAAGAATAATAAATGAATAAAGAAGCCTTGAGTGAGTGTAGGCTTCAAAGGGTAGTGCCTAGTCTTCCAGTGACCAGTCCTGTCTTCTTCCCTGAGAATAGGCTTTCAAGATTTTATTGGAGTCCAACAACGAGCAAACATAGAAAACAAAAAACAAAAAACAAGATATGGTTTGGAGGGAGGGGTTCTCATCTTCTACATCCATGACCATCACATATTAAGAAAGTCCACTATGTGATCGAAATCCAAGAATTGCTGGAAGTCACTTCATATTTATCTAGCACATCTCTAGGAACATTACAATGATATTCTATTGTGATCGTATACTCATCCTCACTCAAGTATGTATTGCTAAAAGGTTTGAGTCATATGCTCATCCTCACTGAAATTATGTATTACTAAAAAGTTTGAGTTAGGGCTGACGCCTACAAACCCACTACAAGAATATCAGAAAGTTGCCAGGCAACGTTGAACTTTCCCTCGCATCTACCAGTTTTTCTCCACCACGTTTCACTGCAAGAAGATTGGAAAATTGCTAGGGATTTGCGACGGACCTTTCCGTCACATCTATCAGGATCCAAATTTGTGAGGGATAGCATCCGTCGTGATTGTGTGAAGTTTCCCTTGCCAAACGTCTTGTTGTTCACACCCACACATGTCGCCACATACCACGGGGAGTTCTGGTCAAAATTTCGTCGCCAAAATCCCTCACAATTCTGTGGCAATTCCCTGGCAAATGTCGCTATTTTGTTCAGTATTCCCTTCCCAAAATCCATATCAAGCATGCAACAATGCCGCCACCAATCCGTTCAGGCTTATTTTACACTTTTAAAAACCCGTATGGATGTAATAACAATGGAACTAGTAAAAACCAACAAATGTCAATCATACTACAATTAAGTAAGCACGTACATTCTTAAAGTTTCATGTCTTCAAACATCATCAATGAGATCTATACAAAGTCTTAAATCCCATAAAAGTTTTTTACAGCAAACATCATCAGTGAAATATATACAAAATCTCAAAGTATCACAAAAGTTTCTGTCATATCATTATCATCCTTGTCCTCAAGTTTTCATTCACCTCGTAGGGTGATCTTGATGGTCCTTTTCTATTGGAATTCTTAGAAAATGCATGTTGTGTAATTGGTAGATGTTGAAGACTCATAAAGGTGGCTAACTCCATGAATTTTTTTTCTGATCAATGCTTCTGAATTAGATGTCGAGGGACCAGTTGCTTCTAAGAGTGTTGTAGGTGTGGTGTTACGACCAAGACCATGGACTCATGATGTGTAGAAAAGTCCCCTCCATATTTTTGAGTTGTTGCAAAGTCAAGATCCTCCTAAGTGAAACAACAAAGATACCAAATAAAAGATTGTATGGAGTGACAAAACCAGGTCAATATGAGTATGAGTTACACGGATAACCGAAAGGATTAAAACTATCCCTATAAAGGCCAAGCTTAACATTACAAGGATATTCAACAAATGATGTCCTAACATGCATGAGTCCCGAATATAACTTAATTCAATTTTATAATGAGTCATGCACAAAATTTGTTAGGTTGTGGCCATTCTCGACAATCCAACACGGTAACGGCTGGACTGGCCATCCAGACCGTTACCTCGATGAGGAAAGCCCAACAGGATAACTGGGAAAGGAGGAGCATGCGTTGCTCTATATATGCAGAGCAATGCATACAGCTTAAACACTGAAAAACAGAAAAGCTTTCCCTGGAAAATTCTGCTGTGAGGAAACCTCAAACTAGAAACACACTTACCCATTTCTTCTGCTGCAGGCGTACCTCGAAGGGCTCGACGACAACTAACAGGAAAGCTTGGAGAGAGTCGTAATCTAGCAAGGAGAACCTCACATCTGGTATTAGGGCCTCGTTGTTGACCTTGCAAATCAGGTACGCAAAAATAAATAAATAAGTGTTTTGGAAAAACAAAAAAAATAAAAAAGAGAGAAGAGAAGAGAGAGGAGTAGATTGAACGTCTGCAGCAAAACACCGGGTGTTGCCAAAAGGCTGAAACATAGCCATAGTCAGCCGCAGGCCAAAAGGCTGAAACAGAGCCATAGTTAGTCGCAGGCCGAAACAGAACCAAAGTCAACCATATGCCGAAAGGCCGAAACCGAGCCACAATTGACCGCTCTCTGTCTCCCTCTCAGATTGTCTCTCTCTCTTCACGATTTATACTGCCCAAAAAGCCGCTAGGCATTTTCAGAAAATCATGGGCTAAAACAATCGGTTTTTCGAAATCGCCTAGGGCAGCGGACTAAAAGGTTCGTTCTGCCCTGGTCGGTTTTCATATATTACCAAACTGCCCTTGTACAAAATTACAAAAATATATAGATATTTTAAGGTAAAAAGACTATTTTGCCCTTATTTAGCAAAACGTTTGTTTTACCCTCCAGCAGTTTATAAAAATTACGAAATACTGGGTTATTGTTTTACATTATTGTCCTTCTCGGTTTAAATTATTACATTACTACCATTGTGTCAAAAGATAAATTTGTCCTTGTACTTTTGAGAATATTTCAGATTTAGACTGAGGGTTAAAATTACAGATTTAACCTCGATCAGTTACAAATTTTATAGAAATACCAACAATAATTTTATGGGTCGGTCCTTAGGCATTTTAAAAAATTACAAAAGTGGACAGATAGTCCTACTATGATTGTTAGCTTGCTTATGAGTTATTTTTAGCTTGTTAAGGGCTGAAATATTTGGAAAAATTACAAATTTATCTAAGATTGCTTATGAGTTATTTTTAGCTTGTTTTTCTAATATTATGCATCATTCTAGCAATATTCCTACTATGTGTGTTTGTTGCTTATTGATTGTTTCCTTTTTAGATTGTCTAATTGTTATAATTGCCAAACACATAAAAATAAATTCAAGAATACGTGTGTCGAAATTGGCAAAAACCAAAAAACTAAACGGTGAACTTCCAAACATGAAAGAGGATAATCCTACTTGCTCTAACACTTGAGGGTGTTGAATATGTATTAAAGGAAGCTGTGCATCCGCCACCACTAGACGCAACTTAGCAACAGATAGAAATGTATAAAAAATTTCTGAAAGATGACATAATAGCAATGATTGTCATGTTGACATACATGGAGGATGACTTGATTAGGTTCTTCGAAGAATAGGAGACCGCAAAAGAGTTGTTCGACTCAATAATAGTCAAATATGACACAACTTTCAAACTACATGTACAATTGCTACTGCAAAAATATAATTCCTTTAAAATGAAAGAAGGAGTTAAGATAGTAGAACATGTAAATCATATGTTGGTAATTCCTAGGGACATAGTTGTGGCAAACTCAAAAGTTGCTAGTGGTACAAGATAAGATAGGGTCCAACTCGAAACTCAACCAAAAGAAAAACAAACCAAACAAAAAGTTTGGCAAGAATAACAAAAAGGGCAGTCAACATTTTAAGAAAACACAAGAAACCGTTTCTTTGGTCAAGTATTTCATATATGGAAAGATGAGACACTAAAAGAGGGATTACCGCAACAAGAAAGGTGTAGGAAACAACCAACAACGTGAATAATTAGAGAAGCAGGACATAATCTTCATGATATCAGAATGTCTGTATATGGACCGCTTAGTGACAGGTTAGTGGACTGACTCTTGATCTACAAGACATATCTGAAAGACCAAGGAAGGGGCAATGGATTTAAAAGGATACAAACCAGGCAAACATCGAGTGTACATAGGAAACAACACTTTCTCAGATATTTTGGGTACTGGGTCCTTTAGAATCTTTGTATAAGACAAACAGATTGTACTAACTGATGTATTAATTGTGCCATCAATAAGGTACAATCTGGTCTCGGTCCCTACCTTAGTAAAGAAAGGTTTTGAGGTCAGGTTTATTCTTGGTAAGGTGACTATGGGAAAACATGGGAGAATATTATCCTTTGGGAAATTTGATGTAGAACATGGATTGTTTAAATTAAATGATAATGAAAATGAAAGTTCTTCTACTTATATTGACTGTGCCTTTAATGTTGATGTGAATGTGTGGCATAAACGCCTTAGGCATATAAGTCTGGAAAAGTTTAAAAAATTATCTAACTTTCAATAAGTGTGAAGCTTGTATACAAGAAAAAATGATAAGAACAGTTTTTTCCAAAGAGTCAACAAGGGCAACAACCTTGTTGGAGGTCATTCACACGACATCGTGGATATGCTTATTTTATAACCTTTATCGATGATTACTCAAGATATATGTATTTATATCTTTTAACACATAAATTTGAGGCACTAGAAGTTTTTAAATAATATAAGGAGGAAGTGGAAAACCATTTGGGACATTCAATCAAAGTCCTAAGATCAGATAGAGGTGGTGAATATACTCAGTAAATTTTTTTTAATTATGTAAAGACTTTAGTATTGTAAAGCAAAACACAATGCCCAAGACACCTCAACAAAATAGTGTAGTTGAAAGATATAACAGAACCTTATTGAATATAACAAGGTCAATGTTGATTGATGCCTCTCTACCAAGGATATTTTGAAGAGAAGTAGTAAGTACAACGGTTTACATATTCAATATAGTATCATGTAAAGTTGTATTCACTATACCATATGAGATGTGGTTTGGAAAAAAACCTAACCTAAGTCATCTCATGAGGTGGAGATCTATTGCACATGTAAAGATCCTTGATGAGTCTTGAGACAAGCTATACAGTACGTCTTTTAGATGTATATTCGTTGGATATCCAAAAGGTTCAAAAGGATATCAATTTTATCATAAGGACCACAGAATGATAGACAACAGAGATGTTGAATTCTTAGAAGATACCAAGAATGACATCTTAGAAAATAATGATTAATGTATTGATGATCTAGTAGACCTACATCAATCATCATTAGAACTCATATAAAATCTTCTTGAAACAACCGAAACCTTAAGTGGACATAAAAGGCCTAGGGTCACTCTGTCCTACTTAAAAGATTATCACACTTATCTTATAGAAGAAGTCTGTAAATCGGTGGATTTAGATGAGTTGACTGATAACTTGACTTATCAACAAGCTATAAACTCATCGGAAGCATCAGACTGGGAGAAAGCCATAGATGAGGAAATTGAATCCATTGAGAAAAACCAAGTCTGGGAATTGGCTTATTTGGCAAAAGGAAGAAATGCTATAGGCTGTAAATGGATTCTAAAAAAGAAATACAAGGTCGTTGGTTCAATCGATAAGTTTAATGCGAGGTTGGTTGCAAAAGGTTTTTCGCAAAAGGAGGGGATAGATTATGCTGAGACATATTCTCCAGTTGTGAAATTTACATCAATAAGAATAATCCTAGTAATATCTACATATTATGACTTGGACTTACATCAGTTAGATGTAAAGACAACTTTTCTAAATAGAGATTTAGATGAAGTTATATACATGCAACAACTCGAAGGATTTATAGTTGAAGGACAAGAAGATAAAATATATAGGTTGAGAAAATCCCTATATGGTCTGAAACATTCACCTCGTCAATGGTATTTCACCTTTCAAAATGTCATTACAGAACTTGGGTTTGTGGCTAATAAACTTGATCACTATGTATATGTCTGAAACAGTGTGAGCCACTTTATCATCCTATCATTATATGTAGATAACATATTGTTGATTGGGAATGACAATGAGATGATTGTCAAAACCAAGTCATGGTTAAACTCAAGGTTTGAAATGAAGGATATGGGGGAAGCATCCTATATCCTATGTATAAAGATCTCTCGAGATAGATAATCTAAACTGTTATTCATGAGTTAGGAAAGATATATAGATTATATCCTTAAGAAGTTCAAAATGGGTGAATGCAAGTTTGCTGATACTGTAGACGTGATTTTATTTCAAATCGCGGGATTCGAAATCAAATCCTCGAACTACGTCGGGTTGCGCGAGCGTACCAATTAGTTTACCAACACTAACAAATTCTGATTTTCTGACTTCTAAGAATGATTGTGGACAAGTGAGATCTTTTCGACTTAGGCCTTCTTGAACCGACGCTCAAGGGTCAGCCTAGACGCTTTAAATTTGTTTGAATCCGTTAATTCGAAAAAGGAAAAACCAGATTTTCCAAAGTTTCAGATTTGTGTTTAAGTTCTTGATTTCTGAAAAATTTCAGATTCTTAGATTTGCAGAACCTGTTTAGTTACAGAGGCCTGTTCTTTGAATTTTTAAAAATATTTATGATTCTCCAAAAATTCTAAAACTTTTACAGAATAGAGACACGTATGTGTAGAATCAGAATATATTTTCATTTTATAATTTAGTTCTTTATTTTCTGAGAATTAAATACAGAATCAGAAACTGTTATAAAATTCAGAACAACCCTGTTTCTGTAGATCAGAAGCTCAGAAAAACAGCAATATCTCAGTGCTTAGTCATCCAATTTCGATGAAATTTATTGTGTTAGAAAGATACGGATGTTAGGTTTTGAAAGAATCAAATTTCATCCAATTTCATTCAGTGGTTGCAGAGATATGGGCAAAAGAACAGAGGTCTGTTACTAAACGTTCTGTTTCTGTAAAACGCAATCTGGATTTTGTATAAACTTCACGGATCTAATTGGCTAGGCAACCATTCATAAAAATTCCTCAAAATTTTATCTAAGAACGTCCGATATGTCTAGATTATTCATGAAAATTTTTGAAGCAATTGGCTTATCCGTTTGTCTATAAAAATTCCATGATCAGACACGTGTGCACAGACAGTTTCAGAAACCAGTTTTACAGAAAATTTCAGAAGGTTCCTAATGTGATTCTAGAACAAAGTTCAACCTGTATCTGTCCTAATAAATCATGGAAATCATCTAAACATGGATTTTAATTTCGTTCATGAAGGAATCATGCATGTTTGTATCGATATAAATGAAGAACATGGGCTCAAAGCCTTGATTCATGTACAAATTTCCAGAATCTGTGCTTTTTCAAATTCTCATGAATTAAAACTAATTTGTGCAAGAATTCCAACCTGTGTGAGTGAGAGGGAACGTAGAAGCACTTCGCCGGACGATCGTCGGACGTCGGAACCAGGCCGGACTTCCTTCTTCTCCTTCTTCTCTTCCTTTCTCTCTCTCTCTCTCTCTATTTCTCTGAATTTTCGGACTGAATGTTCCTGTGTGCTGGTCCCTCGGATTGATGCTTTGTGGTGACTGGAGGATCCCCTTTGCAACACCTTTGAGGCTCCTTTTATAGGCCAAAGGATGCCTCTTTGGTACTGTCACTCATAAGGCAACCCGCCTTACATATTCTTGGTGAAATACGGTAAGACTTGCTGTACAAGGCACTGTCTGTGGGAAGACGTGATTGGCAAGTGTAGCTGCTGCTCCTTTTTGCCTTGATCGGCTCCCTTTGGATGGCTTCTTTACTTGGCTGCACTTGGTTCCAATTAGGAAGATAGGTAGACCTGCTGCATCCCTTCCGATTTCTTGCTGAGTTTGATATACGTTATTTAGAAGAATATGGGACTGACCTTGGCTGAAATCGGGGCAGTAGCCAGGTCCAGCTATAGTTGCAGAAATCGTTTGGAGCTGGCAAGGAATTTCCAAATGGAGGTATGTTGCAACTTCGGCAAGAGGTTGAAAACTTGCCAAACTCAATACAACTGACTGCTTTGACAAGCAAGGTGCTGAATTCGGTAATTGTTTGGAGCTATCCACTTGCTGTTTTCCTTGCCTTGATCGACTCTGCGTTTGTTTGCAGGAAGAACAGCTTGCTGGATTCAACCAAGGTTGTCGAAGCATTTGAAGTTGTTGAACGTCATCTGCATTTTATCTTATCCACATTGGGAGATCGTGATCTTTAGCCTTCATCCTTCTGTTGAAGCTGTTACCTGTAATCTGTATGCAGAGCATTTGATGCCAAGTTGCTTTCAAACCTCAGATGATGGAAGTGGAACTCTCCCACAATGACTTTTCTCTTTATGCTTAGCTGCAGCATCCTTGTTATGGGGGTCGCCACTCTCACCGCGGAGTTTCTTTTCTTTCTCATTGATCGACTGCTCCCAATCCTGGTGGTCTTGGCTTCAGCAGAAACATTAGATAGAGATTTGTTCCCTTGGCTCATCCTCCGAAAGAATGATATTAGGGGAATACAAGCCCAAGCATGACTAGATCTTGATGGGTAAACTGGCGGGACACAAGCTGATATAACTTCATAGACCAAATCAGCACACATTATGTCAGCAACTTTTACAGCAGCATTAGCAATTTCATTTTCAGCGGACAAATTGATCAGCCTGTTCACCGCACCTTCCACGTTCTCCTGAGCATTCTGAACTTCCACCTACATACTTGCTGTAACAGTGGTTAAGCAAATACATATTACATGCCTTCCTACTATGAATGTGTTCTATTAAGCCCATGTTACGTTTTTGAAAATCAACTATCATGCTCATTCAATCCTTTCCACGAGTGTTGGGATATTAAAATTGCTCTTATCATAACATATCAATGACGATGCAAATTGATGTATATCAATACTAATTACCTCGATACCCAAACATAACGTAGACACGTTACGAAAGGCGTTTGATACCAAACCTTCGTTTTCGGAAGCGTTCGTTCTTGCTTCTATCTTTCCTTTCCTTTGATAACATCAACTTTTCCCTCGGGCAACCGATTTCTTTCCGAATATGAACTTTTCTTTTTGGGAAGCTCACTTTCCCTTTTTGATGCCCGCTCTCCTTTTTGGGCACCCACCTACCTTTTCAGGTGTCAAATTATCTTATACATGCCTGTATCTTTTCAAAAGGCAAGCTTTCAACATATGTTTTTGTCATAAATCTTTTAAGAAAACAAAATCCAGCTTTTCCATGCCAGGGGCAAAATCGTCATTTTTTTTCAATTTTGTCAAAATTCGAATTTTTCAGAAAGAAAAGTATTCTTTCATCATTTTAAAGATTTCATAAAATTTTGGTACCAAAACAAACTCATTTAGTGCCTTTTTCCTTCAAAAACCCAAAATTACCAAAAATGGATACTTTCCTAAAAAGGTAAGAATTTTAAAAGAAAATTTTGGGTGTCTACAGATGCCCCTCTTTGGCATCATCTAAATTTATTTGGATGATGGCAAAGAAGACAACACCCATTTGCTTTTCTTTCTTAGGGACATCTTGAGAAAATATGATCCCCTTTATTCCCTGACATCTCTTTTCCTGAAATGACTTATAAGGAGATTTTCATTTGAGGGACTGAGACAAAACTGACTTTTATGCATCTATGGACGACCAGTACATGTATGCACATGTCAAATGTTATGGGATCTATGGACTACCAGTTTGTGTATGCATGTTTCAAATGTTATGAGATTTCATGCCTATAAACGGTAGCTGCCTCAAATGGGATGACTCCTTAAGATTGCCTTTTTGATGCTTGGAGTTTTGGAAATCATCTTTTCAAAAAGGAAACTCCTGTCAGCTTCTAGAAAATGATACTTCCAATTTCTCACCTTTTCCTTCATTTAGATGTTGATGCTTACTACTCAGTAGAGGTTTTATGGAAAGTTTTGGATAGCATTTCAAAGCTCCCCTCCTTACTTTACAAAGACCTAATCTTGGGAACAGCATGAGATCCAAATTGAGCAGGTCCTATTCTTACTCTAGGACTTTCCTAACGAGCCTTTTCTCCATAAGGATGAGCTGTGAAGATTTTTGAGGAAGCATTACCCGCGGTCCCTTCTGAAGCGTCCCGGGGTTCCAACTAGATGGGATTTTAAAGGAAGCTGCTCTTTCGAACTTTTTCTTTCCTTCCTTTTTTTTTTTTTTTCTAGGAAGGCCTCTATATTGGAGGTTTTTGTTTCCTTCCCTTTTTTTTTCGACTTTTGACTTTTTCCTCTCCTCAGGGATATTGAATGGGAAACAACTCATCCTTTTGGATTATTGACTTGAATAGGAACATCCTATTTCCGAATAGCACCTGTCATTTGAAAATATCCTGCTCTTTCAAAACTAGGTTTCGTATGGTAAGTCAAAGATCTTTGGAACATCACCAGGAAATGTTTTTGAAACTCTACCTTTTATATCACACCAGCCTCCTAACTTGGGATTGGGTAATCCATCTTCTGTATACTTTCCTAGAAATTTAGAGGAAATTCTCCAATCCTCCCTTTTTGTTTTTGGAAACATTTTTTTTTTTTTCAAATGGAAATAAGGAGGATTTTAGATGTAATACCTTTTCAAATACTGGGCATTGATGGGATCTGCCAGATTCTTTCCTTCTGCATCAACCAACCAATAGGCATTATTAGAAGTTGCTCCTCTTATGACATAAGGGCCATCCCATTTGGGTTGCCATTTTCCTAGTGGATGTGGGCCTCTATGATGGATGATTTTCAGGACTAGGTCTCCTACCTTGAAATTGCGAGCTTTCATGTGTTTTTCATAGTGCCTAGCTATCCTTTGCCTATATGCATATGCATGATTCATGGCAAGAAGTCTTTTTTCATCAATAAAGTTAAGCTCGGCCAACCTGGCTTCTTGTAGAGTTTCTATAGGTAGGTCCAATGCTAAAGCAGTATGGTATGAATGCAGTTTGGCATGGATGGGTAATATGGCACTTGTACCATAAACTAATTCAAATGATGTAGTGTTTGTGGGTGTGCGAATGGATGTCCTATAAGCCCACAGAGCCTCATCTAATTTCTCATGCCATGCCCTGCCCTTCTCTAAGGTCTTTTCTATTATGCTTATGAGGGTCTTATTGGTAGCTTCGGCTTGACCATTACCTTGGGGATAGTAGGGTGATGAAAAATGCTGGGTAATCCCATAGGTTCTACATAATTTCTCGACTTTTTCATTCTTAAAGGGAGTGCCATTATCTGAAACCAAATCCCTTGGGATTCCAAATCTAGTAAGTATATTTTTCTTAATGAATGCCACTACCTGTTGCCCTTGGACGTTAGCCAAGGAAGTAGCTTCAACCCATTTAGAAAAATATTCTGTTGCTCCTAAAATGAATCTATGCCCGTTTGAGGCAACGGGTGAGATGGGTCCTATGATGTCAAATGCCCACATGGTGAAGGGCCATGGACTCACGACTGAATGCAATGCTGATGATGGGATATGGATGGCGTTCCCATGTACCTGACATTGGTGACACTTCCTAACATGTTGGTGACAATCCTGCTTTAGTGTGGACCAGAAATACCCTGCTCTAAGTATTTTCATTGCCATCATATTAGCATTGACATGACCTCCACATTCCCCATCATGGAATTCATGCATGATTACCTTAGCCTCTTTGTCATCTATACACCTCAACAAAATCCCAGTGAAACTTTTTTTATAAAGGACACCTCCCAAGATAACATATCGGGTTGAAACTTTCCTTATAAAAATCTTATCTTTAGGGGAAGCAAAATCAGAAAAACTTCCATTTTCTAAAAAGTTTCTAATATCATAAAACCAGGGTTTTTCATTGCTATTTTGGTCATTTTGGCAGGTTTCAAAACTGTGTGTGGATGGATTTGGCAGGTGGACGATTTCTAAAAACCTAGCTCCCGTAAAGGGGTCTATTTTTATGGAAGATCCTAGTGATGACAGGGCGTCTGCCACACTATTATCCTCCCTGCCTATGTGAATGAGTGTGCATTCTTGGAAAGAGCTAACCAATTGGATGGCTAATTCAAAGTAGGGGGTCAACTTCTCATTCTTAACCTGCCAAATTTTTGAAACTTGATTTATAACAAGCATGGAATCTCCAAAAATTTCCACTCATGATGCCCCTAGATTTTTCAAGACTTTTAGGCCTTGTATGAGTGCTTATTCAGCCACATTATTGGTACATGAAAAATCTAATTGGAAAGCCATTGGGATTTCTGCCTTTTCAGGGGATATGAGCAAGATTCCCACACCTGCTCCATGTTGATTTCTTGACCCATCAAAATACATTTTCCATACTTGGTTATTATTGAAATGATTTGATAAAATATGTTTTTGAAAGTCATGGGAAAATATGCCTTCATCGGGCATTTTGTCATGTATGGAATACGTATCTTTCAAAGGTAAGTCAGCAACATGGTCGGCCAAGGCCTGCCCCTTGATAGAACTTTGGTGATGGAATTTTAAATCATATTCCATCAAAAGAAGCTGCCATTTACCGAGCCTACCTGTTAAGATAGGTTTTTCGAAAAGATGTTTGATAGGGTCTAGTTTAGAAACTATCCAGATCTCATGATCTAGGAAATAGTGCCTAAACTTTTGGCAAGCCCATACCAAAGCTAAACATGTCTTCTCCATCGCTGGATATTTTCTTTCATATGCCAACAGAGTTTTTGAAATATAGTAAATAGCATATTCTTTAAGACTATCATTTTCATATTGAGCCAGCAAAGCTCCCAATGCATTCTCATGAATGGAAATGTAAAGTAACAAAGGTTTTCCTGGTTTTGGAGGTTTCAAAACGGGAGGGTTTGTCAAATATGATTTTAGTCTTTCAAAAGCGTTTTGACAATCACTATCCCAATCAAACCTAACCCCTTTCCTTAGGAGTTTGTTGAAAGGCTCACATCTCGTGGCTAAGTTGGAGATAAATCTCCGAATTGCTTGAAGTCGTCCTTGGAGACTTCGAATCTGGGTCAAATTAGAAGGTGGAGGCATGTCTATGATGGCTCGACATTTAGAAGGGTCGACCTCTATACCTCTTTGGCTGACCATAAACCCTAGAAGTTTCCCTGATTCCACTCCAAAAACACATTTATGAGGGTTCAATTTCACTTTATAAATCCTAAGTCTTTCAAAAACCTTTTGCAAAGTTTCCAAATGTAAATTTCGGGTTTTTGATTTTACTAAGAGATCATCTACGTATACTTCCAAAAGCTCATGAATTTGATCATGGAAAATCGTGGTCATGGCTCTTTGGTACGTGGCCCCTGCATTTTTCAAACCAAAAGGCATAACAGTATAGCAATACGTACCCCAAGGAGTAGTGAAAGCCGTTTTGGCTTGGTCTTTTGGTTTGGTCTTTTGGTGCTAGTTTAATTTGATTGTAACCCGAATAGCCATCCATAAAAGAAAACATTTCATGATTTGTAGTGCTATCTACTATCAAATCTATATTTGGAAGCGGAAAGTTATCTTTTGGAGTGGCTTTATTCAAATTTCGAAAATCTATGCAAATACGAATTTTTCCATTGCTTTTTCTAACTATAACAATATTTGAAAGCCAATCAGAATATGCAATGAGTTTTATAAATCCAGCTTTTAAAAGATCTTCTAACCCTTCTTTTACTTGGGAGTGGATATCAGGATGAATTTTCCTAAGTTTTTGTTTTATGGGTTTGACTTGGGGGTCTAATGGCAACTGATGCTCTACCACACGAGGATCTAAACCAGGCATATCCTCATAAGTCCATGCAAACACGTCTATATAGTCTTTTAAGAATGCAATGAAGGATGCTCTCTCATGCTCATGCAAACAAAGACCTATCTTGACTTTCTTTGGATTTGACTCACTCCCTAAGTTGACTTCAACAAAATCTCCCCCTACGGCACTAGAAGGTTTATCCAAGTCTAGGACTTTATGGAATTCAGGCAGGCAAGATCATCCTCATGAATGAGGGGATCCTCCTTTTCACCTTGATCATTTTCAAGCATCTTTGTCTCTAGGAAAATATCAAAAGAAGACATTTTTGAATCTAAACCTTTCTGTTTTTGGGAAATAAACATTTTTTTTGAGTTTTCATAATTTTCTATTTTTTTAGATTTTTGAAAACAAACAGAAGGGGAAACCAACATTTTTTTGGATTTTTGATAATTTTCACCATAAATAACAAAAGGGGAAACAACTAAATCTTTGGAAATCAAACATTTTTTTGGGTTTTTGGGTTTTTCTAGATTTTTTTGGTTTTTGGAAATATATACTTTTTTTGTATTTTTCTCAAAAGAGGGATCTTCCATCAAACCTGCAAAGAAAACGCTATGAATTAGACTCCAAATAAGATGTCTAAACCATAGGTCTCGGTTTTAGCGGGTTCTAAGGCACCCTTAACCCAATTGGTTTCGGGTGGTGGCTCGGGTGGTATGGATAGGCTATATCCTAAACCATGGCGTCCTATATTTGGCATAGGTATAATAGGCTCTAGTTTTCCTTGGCCTTGAACCCCCAATCCTTGGTAAGGAGTATATCCCATATTTAGCAACATCTTCCAAGGTTTTTTGAATTTTGAAAATTTTTGATATAGAGGATGATTTTGGAAAGATGAATCATCTATGGCAGGTTTACTTATCCTAATGGTTCTTTTGGGAAGATGGAGGGATTTGGAAGGTTTTGACTTGCCTAAAATACGGACTACTCTCATTTTGGAAGGTTTGGCTATTTCAAGGAGGCTTATTTTGGCAGTTTCCCGATTGGTCTTTACTTCCTGATTTGGCTCTCCTGATATACAAGGAAAGGTTTGTATTCCATTTAATTGGGGATGGTCTTCTCCAAAAACAACCACTACCCGATTTTTCCATGGGATTTTGAGACATCTGTGGAAGGTGGATGGGACGGCTCTAAGAGAGTGTATCCATGGTCTTCCCAATAATAGGTTGTAATGGGGATTTATATCCAAGACATGGAACAATCCCTCGTGAGGTATTTGTCCGACTTTCATGGGTAATTTTATGGAGCCTAAGGGGTTGGATGGGTTCCCATCATATCTTGTAATGGTTATGGGACTCGGTTCAAGCATAGAGGTAGAGATTCTTATTTGGAAAGCCACATGGAGGGGGAGGATATTAAGGCCTCCTCCTCCATCGACTAGGCATTTACTAATAGGGTAGCCGTTTAACACAACTTCTATATGGAGTGCTTGGTTATGGATCACATCATACTTTCCCAAATCATTCTCTGTGAATACAATGGAAGTTTTTGCAAAGACGGGAGAAACCAAGGTAGATAGGGATTCAGGGGATATGGTAGTGTCGACTCTAATCTTCTCTAAAATCTCCTCTAGGACTCGTCTATGCTTGGGAGAAATTTTTATCAATTCCAAGATAGACATGTTTATGGGGAGTTTAGAAAGATGCATTTCTAGGTCATAGGGGTTTATTACCACACCCTTTTTTTCGACACCCTAGGATGAGTTTGGTATGCATGCTTGTGGGGGGCCTGGTAGAACGACCACTCCCTTGCTTGTTTGTTTTGCTAAGTGTGGGGGTTGATAGATCCTCCCCGATCTAGTCACTTCCTCTACACTATCCCTAGCGCTCGTTTCTAAGCGCTCCCCGGATCACTATTGCTTGGGCATTTTTTATTTCGGGAAAGTGTGGTGTGTGAGGTGTGGGATGCACGATATGCACTGTATGATTGGAGTGTGATAGGGAGCATACCTCTTTTTCCTTCCCACTTGTACTGGCGTGGTTAGGGAAGGGCTCTTTAAAAATGGCCTGGGGTGACTCCGGCTCTTCAGACACGTGCAGCTTACCTTGCTCGATCAAATCCTCTATCCTATTCTTCAGAGCGTAGCAGTGTTGGGTATCATGGCCCTTGAGCCTATGATATTTATAAAACTTGTTTAAAAACTTTCCTTGGGGTGGTGCCCCTTCGGGAATCTCTGGGAGTGTTGTGAGACCTTGTGCCAATAGGATGTCTAGGACCTCTGTGAGTGGTTGTCCTAGGTTAGTGTACTCCCTTCTTTCAAATCTCTTTTTATTTTTTTGGTTTTTTTCGAAATCTTTTTGCCCTGAAGGTTTTGAGGGTCCTGTTGAACCTTGCTCTACTCGAACATTAGCCACTTTTGGTAATTTTATCCCTCCCTCTGGTGCATGTGGCCCATATGCCCCAGGTTTTTCAAACTTTTTTGGAAAACTTTTTCCTTTCCATAAATCTTCATAAGTTCCCTTTTTCAAATTAGTCTCGAAGAGGGAAGCTTTCTTGATCAATTTTTGGAAAGTAGAAATCTCATGTAAGGAAAGGAGGATTTTCAAATCAGTTTTGAAATTGTCTAGGATGAGCATCACTGCACACCCTTCGGAGATAGGTTCTTTGACTTGCCCCAGGATTGATCTCCATCTAACGATGAACGCGTCGGCGTCTTCATTAGGGCCTTGTTTGGTGTCCCTCAATGTATTTAAAGTGGGAGTAACTTCAACATTTGGCTAATTCTTCAAAATCGGTAAACTGGCTTAAGTCATAAGAGGCCAACCATTTTGCAACACTTCCTTTTAGAGAATGAGGGAACCAATAGACCCACTTAGAGGAGTCTTTTTTCCTTTTATAGGCACTTCAGGAGAAAAGTTGGAGATGAGACCTAGGGTCTCCATTTCCATCATAACGGTGAAAGCTGGGTATCTCATCATCACTATCGGTTTGGTAGTCGAAAGGTAGGAAATCTGATAAGGCATAGGACTTTTTTTCATGTTTTTGGTTTTTCAAAAGTTGATGTAGAGCCTTTCGATCTTTCATGGTAAAGGATTCGGGCTCAAGTTCTTCTCCAATTTTGGAAACGACCCTAGGCTTCCTAGAGTGGTTTGATTTCCTATTCGTTTTGGTTTTCCTATCATGGGAAGAGCAGGATTCGACTACTTTAGCTTCTTGGCTTAAAGCGTCGATTTCTTCTCTTAGTACCTTTATTCACTCCCTTAGGGCAGCGAACCTGTCTCCTTTTGAAAAGCTTTTTGAAATTTTGTTCGAGCAGCGGCTGGTAGAGCCGGAGACCCGGCTGGATACCTCGTAAGATCCTTCTGAGCTCGACATGATCAACCTGTGAATGGAATCTTATCACAAACCTGAAAATTTAGTTAGTATCACGGATTCAAACAAATTTCTAAGACTCAAGTCCCACCGGGCGTGCCAATTCTGTAGACATGATTTTATTTCAAATCACGGGATTCGAAATCAAATCCTCGAACTACGTCAGGTTGCGCGAGCGTGCCAGTTAGTTTACCAAAACTAACAAATTCTGATTTTCTGACTTCTAAGAACGATTGTGGACAAGTGAGATCTTTTCGACTTAGGCCTTCTTGAACCGGCGCTCAAGGGTCAGCCTAGACGCTTGAAATTTATTTGAATCTGTTAATTCAAAAAAGGAAAAACCAGATTTTCCAAAGTTTCAGATTTGTGTTTAAGTTCTTGATTTCTGAAAAATTTCAGATTCTTAGATTTGCAGAACCTGTTCAGTTTCAGAGGCCTGTTCTCTGAATTTTTAAAAATATTTCTGATTCTCCAAAAATTCTAAAACTTTTACAGAATAGAGACACATATGTGTAGAATCAGAATATATTTTCATTTTATAATTTAGTTCTTTATTTTCTAAGAATTAAATACAGAATAAAAAACTGTTATAAAATTCAGAACAACCCTGTTTCAAAAGGATATTTTGAAGAGAAGTAGTAAGTACAACGGTTTACATACTCAATATAGTATCATGTAAAGTTATATTCACTATACTATATGAGATGTGGTTTGGAAAAAAACCCAACCTAAGTCATCTCATGAGGTGGAGATCTATTGCACATGTAAAGATCCTTGATGAGTCTTGAGACAAGCTATACAGTATGTCTTTTAGATGTATATTCGTTGGATATCCAAAAGGTTCAAAAGGATATCAATTTTATCATAAGGACCACAGAATGATAGACAACAGAGATGTTGAATTCTTAGAAGATACCAAGAATGACATCTTAGAAAATAATGATTAATGTATTGATGATCTAGTAGACCTACATCAATCATCATTAGAACTCATATAAAATCTTCTTGAAACAACCGAAACCTTAAGTGGACATAAAAGGCCTAGGGTCACTCCGTCCTACTTAAAAGATTATCACACTTATCTTATAGAAAAAGTTTGCAAATCGGTGGATTTAGATGAGTTGACTGTTAACTTGACTTATCAACAAGCTATGAACTCATCGGAAGCATCGGACTGGGAGAAAGCCATAAATGAGGAAATTGAATCCATTAAGAAAAACCAAGTCTAGGAATTGGCTTATTTGGCAAAAGGAAGAAATGCTATAGGCTGTAAATGGATTCTAAAAAAGAAATATAAGGTCGTTGGTTCAATCGATAAGTTTAATGTGAGGTTGGTTGCAAAAGGTTTTTCGCAAAAGGAGGGGATAGATTATGCTGAGACATATTCTCCAGTTGTGAAATTTGCATCAATAAGAATAATCCTAGTAATATCTACATATTATGACTTGGACTTACATCAGTTAGATGTAAAGACAACTTTTCTAAATAGAGATTTAGATGAAGTTATATACATGCAACAACTCGAAGGATTTATAGTTGAAGGACAAGAAGATAAAATATATAGGTTGAGAAAATCCCTATATGGTCTGAAACATTCACCTCGTCAATGGTATTTCACCTTTCAAAATGTCATTACAGAACTTGGGTTTGTGGCTAATAAACTTGATCACTATGTATATGTCTGAAACAGTGTGAGCCACTTATTATCCTATCATTATATGTAGATAACATATTGTTGATTGGGAATGACAATGAGATGATTGTCAAAACCAAGTCATGGTTAAACTCAAGGTTTGAAATGAAGGATATGGGGGAAGCATCCTATATCCTATGTATAAAGATCTCTCGAGATAGATAATCTAAACTGTTATTCATGAGTTAGGAAAGATATATAGATTATATCCTTAAGAAGTTCAAAATGGGTGAATGCAAGTTTGTTGATACTGTAGACGTGATTTTATTTCAAATCGCGGGATTCGAAATCAAATCCTCGAACTACGTCGGGTTGCGCGAGCGTGCCAGTTAGTTTACCAAAACTAACAAATTCTGATTTTCTGACTTCTAAGAATGATTGTGGACAAGTGAGATCTTTTCGACTTAGGCCTTCTTGAACCGACGCTCAAGGGTCAGCCTAGACGCTTGAAATTTGTTTGAATCCGTTAATTCGAAAAAGGAAAAACCAGATTTTCCGAAGTTTCAGATTTGTGTTTAAGTTCTTGATTTCTGAAAAATTTCAGATTCTTAGATTTGCAGAACCTGTTCAGTTTCAGAGGCCTGTTCTCTGAATTTTTAAAAATATTTCTGATTCTCCAAAAATTCTAAAACTTTTACAGAATAGAGACACGTATGTGTAGAATCAGAATATATTTTCATTTTATAATTTAGTTCTTTATTTTCTGAGAATTAAATACAGAATCAGAAACTGTTATAAAATTCAGAACAACCCTGTTTCTGTAGATCAGAAGCTCAGAAAAACAGCAATATCTCAGTGCTTAGTCATCCAATTTCGATGAAATTTATTGTGTTAGAAAGATACGGATGTTAGGTTTTGAAAGAATCAAATTTCATCCAATTTCATTCAGTGGTTGCAGAGATATGGGCAAAAGAACAGAGGTCTGTTACTGAACGTTCTGTTTCTGTAAAACGCAATCTGGATTTTGTATAAACTTCACGGATCTAATTGGCTAGGCAACCATTCATAAAAATTCCTCAAAATTTTATCTAAGAACGTCCGATATGTCTAGATTATTCATGAAAATTTTTGAAGCAATTGGCTTATCCGTTTGTCTATAAAAATTCCATGATCAGACACGTGTGCACAGACAGTTTCAGAAACCAGTTTTACAGAAAATTTCAGAAGGTTCCTAATGTGATTCTAGAACAAAGTTCAACCTGTATCTGTCCTAATAAATCATGGAAATCATCTAAACATGGATTTTAATTTCGTTCATGAAGGAATCATGCATGTTTGTATCGATATAAATGAAGAACATGGGCTCAAAGCCTTGATTCATGTACAAATTTCCAGAATCTGTGCTTTTTCAGATTCTCATGAATTAAAACTAATTTGTGCAAGAATTCCAACCTGTGTGAGTGAGAGGGAACGTAGAAGCACTTCGCCGGACGATCGTCGGACGTCGGAACCAGGCCGGACTTCCTTCTTCTCCTTCTTCTCTTCCTTTCTCTCTCTCTCTCTCTGAATTTTCGGACTGAATGTTCCTGTGTGCTGGTCCCTCGGATTGATGCTTTGTGGTGACTGGAGGATCCCCTTTGCAACACCTTTGAGGCTCCTTTTATAGGCCAAAGGATGCCTCTTTGGTACTGTCACTCATAAGGCAACCCGCCTTACATATTCTTGGTGAAATACGGTAAGACTTGCTGTACAGGGCACTGTCTGTGGGAAGACGTGATTGGCAAGTGTAGCTGCTGCTCCTTTTTGCCTTGATCGGCTCCCTTTGGATGGCTTCTTTACTTGGCTGCACTTGGCTCCAATTAGGAAGATAGGTAGACCTGCTGCATCCCTTCCGATTTCTTGCTGAGTTTGATATACGTTATTTAGAAGAATATGGGACTGACCTTGGCTGAAATCGGGGCAGTAGCCAGGTCCAGCTATAGTTGCAGAAATCGTTTGGAGCTGGCAAGGAATTTCCAAATGGAGGTATGCTGCAACTTCGGCAAGAGGTTGAAAACTTGCCAAACTCAATACAGCTGACTGCTTTGACAGGCAAGGTGCTGAATTCGATAATTGTTTGGAGCTATCCACTTGCTGTTTTCTTTGCCTTGATCGACTCTGCGTTTGTTTGCAGGAAGAACAGCTTGCTGGATTCAACCAAGGTTGTCGAAGCATTTGAAGTTGTTGAACGTCATCTGCATTTTGTCTTATCCACATTGGGAGATCGTGATCTTCAGCCTTCATCCTTCTGTTGAAGCTGTTACCTGTAATCTGTATGCAGAGCATTTGACGCCAAGTTGCTTTCGAACCTCAGATGATGGAAGTGGAACTCTCCCACAATGACTTTTCTCTTCATGCTTAGCTGCAGCATCCTTGTTATGGGGGTCGCCACTCTCACCGCGGAGTTTCTTTTCCTTCTCATTGATCGACTGCTCCCAATCCTGGTGGTCTTGGCTTCAGCAGAAACATTAGATAGAGATTTGTTCCCTTGGCTCATCCTCCGAAAGAATGATATTAGGGGAATACAAGCCCAAGCATGACTAGATCTTGATGGGTAAACTGGCGGGACACAAGCTGATATAACTTCATAGACCAAATCAGCACACATTATGTCAGCAACTTTTACAGCAGCATTAGCAATTTCATTTTCAGCCTGTTCACTGCACCTTCCACGTTCTCCTAAGCATTCTGAACTTCCACCTACATACTTGCTATAACAGTGGTTAAGCAAATACATATTACATGCCTTTCTACTATGAATGTGTTCTATTAAGCCCATGTTACGTTTTTGAAAATCAACTATCATGCTCATTCAATCCTTTCCACGAGTGTTGGGATATTAAAATTGCTCTTATCATAACATATCAATGACGATGCAAATTGATGTATATCAATACTAATTACCTCAATACCCAAACATAACGTAGACACGTTACGAAAGGCGTTTGATACCAAACCTTCGTTTTCGGAAGCGTTCATTCTTGCTTCCATCTTTCCTTTCCTTTGATAACATCAACTTTTCCCTTGGGCAACCGATTTCTTTCCGAATATGAACTTTTCTTTTTGGGAAGCTCACTTTCCCTTTTTGATGCCCACTCTCCTTTTTGGGCACCCACCTGCCTTTTCAGGTGTCAAATTATCTTATACATGCCTGTATCTTTTCAAAAGGCAAGCTTTCAACATATGTTTTTGTCATAAATCTTTTAAGAAAACGAAATCCAGCTTTTCCATGCCAGGGGCAAAATCGTCATTTTTTTCTAATTTTGTCAAAATTCGAATTTTTCAGAAAGGAAATGATTCTTTCATCATTTTAAAGCTTTCATAAAATTTTGGTACGAAAACAAACTCGTTTAGTACCTTTTTCCTTCAAAAACCCAAAATTACCAAAAATGGATACTTTCCTAAAAAGGTAAGAATTTTTAAAGAAAATTTTGGGTGTCTACAGATACATCCATTGCAAAAGGGGTTAAAATAAGTAAGGTTGATTGTCTAGATGAAATAGATGATAAGCCTAACGTTCTTTATGCACAAGTTGTGGGTAGCTTGGTGTATGCTATGTTGTGTACAAGACCTGATATCAGCTATGTAGATATCAAAGTAATCTTAGATGACAACACTGGATAGTTGTAAAAATAATTTTAAGATATCTGAAAGGAACAAGGGACTTGAAACTGTGTTTTCAAGCAGATGAATTGAAAGTGGTAGGATACTCAGATGTAACTTTGTTGAAAGCAAAGATGACAACAAATCAACTTAAGGTCAAATATTCTTATTTGGAGGTGTTGTTGTTTCTTGGGCATGTAAGAAACAGGATTGTGTAGCATTGCATACACAAGAAGTTGAGTATGTGGCTTGCTGTATGGCTGCAACGAGTGTTGTCTAGATAAGTTGTTTCATACGTGATTTGAAGTTAGAAATAACCGACGAGCCAGTTGTCATTTATTGTGATAACAACACAACAATTGCTCTTATAAAGAGTGGAGCAGATTGCTAAAAAAGCAAGAATATAATGGTTAAATTCCACTATGTTTATGATATGATAATGAGAAAGGAATCATCCATCTCATACATGCCAACAAATGATATGTTGGCAGACCCCTTGACTAAAGGCATAACAAAGGAGCTTTTCTCAAAACTTGTTGCGAACATGGGTTTGAGATATGTTTGACAGTTGTATAGGTAAATAACCAAACAAAGGTAGTGATTGCAGTAAAAATCATGAAAGGACATTACTAGGTAAATCCTACAAAATTGGGAGGAAAACCAGTATGTCAATACACTTGGATCAAATAGTGAAGTGGGAGATGCTAGGTTGTAGCCATTCTCGACAACCCAACACGATAACAACTAGACTAGCCATCGAGACCATTATCTGTATCTATGATTGCAGATAGGATAGTCATAACAGCATAATAGTCAGACTGTTACCGAAGATCACGTTAACAGTCCGGATAAGGAAGCTCTAGATGAGAGAAGCCCAACAGAATAACCGAGAAAGGAGGAGCACGTGCTACTCTATATATACAGAGCAGCGCATATGGTTCAATCACTGAAAATTAAAAAAGCTTTCCTTGAAAAATTCCGCTATGAGGAAACCTCAAACCAGAAACACAATTACCCATTTCTTCCGCTGCAGGCATACCTGGAAGGGCTTAATGACAACTAACTGGAAAGCTTGGAGACAACCAGAATCTGGCAAGGAGAACCTCACAGAAATTGACGTATTCTCAAAAAACAAAGGTTAAGCATGCTCGTGGAAATAGTACTGTCACAAGAACCTTATGAAAAACTATCAAATATATATATATATATATATATATATATATATATATATATATATATATATATATTGATAGGGTTTCAATCATGAATGAAAAAATTTCGTCAGTCAAGGGTAACTAGTTTTAGTATACCAAACTAGGCTATCCTCAGGTCAACCACGCTATACTCAATCTAAGTTAGGTTTTAAGTGATATGGATCACGGGTTGGGATTGGACCTGGATAAGATGGAAGGATCTGATAGGAGATCTCAACAGTAAAGCTCGATAAGGAAGAGATGGTTGAGGATGGCTTCTGATGGTAGAATTTTGGCAAGGTGGATTTTGATTAGTTGGAGCAACGACGGTTATTTAGGCATGCTTCGTTAATGGCTAGCAATGGGGCAACGTTTGAAATCTATTTGGTTTAGACTATAGTTGGAGACGGTTATCCAGAGGCAGTACAGGCCTGCTGGTTGTGAGCCAAAGTCATGGTGGTTTAGTAGGGAAGATGTTGAACCATATGAGAGTGGCGGAGTGCGGGTTAGAGACTATTGGGGTTGTCGATCGGTTTGTCGGAGCCGTCTGGATGTTGGGCTTTGGTTATGGTGCAATAGAAGTCGATTATCCAATATTGATTCTTCTTTTCAATTTCCCGTGTGATCTGTATTTCCTTTGATTTCGTACTCTATTTCTCTTTTGTTTCTTTTGTATTTCGTGTAAAATAAGATAAGAGAGAACAAAGAAGAGGAGAGATTTTTCTAGGTTACTTGTAATGGGTTTTTCTGAGAAGACTGTATTTCGTATCACACATCTGTTAATTTTTTGTATGATCCTTTTATATTTATACATAGACTTTTTCATCTTCCGAGTTTTTCTCTCTGGGCTTTTCTTTTTAACAACCATTTCATTTTATCTGAAAAATACATGTGACTTTTTCAAAATGAAACAGTTTTACTAACGTTTATATTTTCAAAAAATACAACTCATCAAATCCGGAAAGAGGGTCTTCTTCCCGCATTTCATTGGTTGTTGTTAGTAATGGGGCCGATAGTGGCCGCCCACTACTTACATCTCCCACTTGTCACTAGAGTCCACCTTTTGATACACTAGTTTTCCTCCCACTACTTTGGGGTTTACCAAGTTGTCTCTTTTTCCTTGTTGCAACTAAATTGTAACTTTTATCCGTTATGCAGTTTTTCCATAACCAATGTGTTTTTCCTGCATAACCCACAACAAAGTATATTTTCTACACTTATACACTAGGCATATCTCAACCCCATATGGGTTACATATTTAGTAAACAATTATTTGAGATGCCTTTGGTTAAGGGGTCAACCAACATATCAGTAGTTGGCATATAATATATAATTATTTCATTTCTTTTGAGCATATCATGGACATAGTGATATTTAACCATTATATGCTTGCTTCGTGAGTTATCAACTCCACTCTTAATCAGAGTAATTGATGTATTTTTGTTACAATAAATAATAACTAACTTGTTGGTTATGACCAGCTTCAGATCACGTATGAAGCGACTTATCCAAATGACACTAGTAGCAGCCATATTGCAAACAACATACTCAACCTCTTGTGTATGCAGTGCTACACAACCTTGTTTCTTGCATGCCCAAGAAACTATACCACCTCCAAATAAAAATATTTGTTCTGAGGTTGATTTGCTGTCATCTTTGCTCCCAGCAAAGTCAGCATCTGAGTATCCTATTACTTTCAGTTCATCTACTTGAAAACAAAGTTTTAAGTCTTTTGTTTCTTTGAGATATCTTATAATCCTTTTTACAACTATTCAATGTTGCCAATTAGGATTACTTTGATATCTACTCACAAGACTAACAGGAAAGCAGATATCAAGTCTTGTACACAACATAGCATAAGGAACATTAGGCTTATCATCGTCTCTTTTACCGGTACAATCAACCTTACTCAATTTGACCCCTTTCGCAAAAGGTATAGATGCTGAATTGCATTCACCCATTTAAAACTTTTTGAAAATATAATCAATATATCTCTCGTGACTTAGGCATAGAAGTTTTGATTCTCTATCTCAAAAAATCTTTATTCCAAGGATATAGGATGCTTCTCTCCTTCATATCGAACCTTGAGTTTAACCATGATATGGTTTTGACAATTATCTCATTGTCATTCCCAGTCAACAATATATCATCTACAAATAAAGATATATCATTCCCACTATTCCAGACATATACATAGTGATCAAGATCATTATCTACAAACCAAAGTTCAACTATGACAATTTAAAAAGTCAAATGTCATTGGCGAGGTTACTGTTTCTGGCCATATAGGGATTTTCTCAACCTATATACTTTATCTTCTTGGCCTTCAACTATATATCCTTCGGGCTACTGTATATATATGATTTCATCTAAATCTTCATTTAGGAAGGTAACCTTCATATCTAATTGATGTAAATCCAAATTATAATATGTTGATATTGTCAGAATTATTCTTATGGATTCAAATTTTATAAGAGGAGAATATGTCTCAACATAATTTATCCCCTGTTTTTACGAAAAACCCTTTGCAACCAACATCTCTTTAAACTTATTGGTTGTTCCATCGACCTTATATTTCTTTTTTATAATTTATTTACAACCTATAACTTTCGTTCCTCTTGGCAAATCAACCAACTCCAAACTTGATTTTTTTCAATTGATTTAATTTCTTTATTCATGGCTTTTTTCCTGTCTGACGATTCAGATGAGTCAATAGCCTGCTAATATGTTAAGTTATCAGTCAGCTCATCTAAATCTACCAAATTATACACTTTCTCCGCAAGGTACGTGTGATAATCCTTCAAGTAGGATGATGTGACCCTAGGACTTTTGTATCCACTTAAAGATTCGGTTTTTTAGGAAGCACATCGATGGGTTCAAATGATGATTGATCTACATCTACTAGATCATCAACATACTCATCATCATTCTCAAGGATGTCATTGTTAGTCTCTTTTAAGAATTCAGCATCCCTGCTTTTTATTAGTTTATAGTCCTTATTATAAAATTGATATCCTTTAGATCATTTAGGATATGCGATTAATATACATCTTAAGGACCTACTATCTAGTTTGTCTCTAAACTAATCAAGGATCTTCACATGAGTGATAGATCCCAACCTCCTGAGATGACCTAGGTTTGGTTTTCTTCCAAACCATATCTCATATAATGTAAAGAATACAACTTTATATGGAACTCTATTGAGTATATACACAGTTATACTTACAACTTCTCCCCAAAATACTCTTTACAAAGAAGCATCTATTAACATAAATCTTGTCATGTTCAATAGAGTCCTATCATATCTCTCTGCTACCCATTCTATTGAGGTATCCTAAGTACTATATTTTGCTTTGCAATATCAAAGTCTTTGTACAATTCTAAAAGTTCTGCAGAGATATATTCTCCACCTCTATATGATCTCAAGACTTTGATTGTATGCCCCAATTAGTTATCAACTTCCTATTTATATTCTTTGAACACTTCCAGTGCCTCAGATTTATGTGTTAAGATATATATATAAATATATTTCGAGTAATCATCGATAAAGGTTATAAAATAAACATTTTCTTGATTTGTTCTTACTGTAAATAGTCTACATAAATCAGTGTGAATAATCTCTAATAGGATTGTTGCCCTAATCACTTCTTTAGGAAATGATTTTTTTGTTATTTTTCCTTGTATATAGGCTTCACACTTATTAAAAGTGTTTTCATGAAAGTTGGGTAATAAGTTAGAGTTGGTTAATTTTCTAAACTTCTTTAAACTTATATGACCCAATCTTTTATGTCATACATTCATATCAATCACATAGATACTATCAATATAAGTAGAAGAAGAACCTTCATTTTCATTTATGTTGAGTTTAAACAATCCATACTCAACATCAAACAAACCAAAAAAAGTTATTCTGCCATGCTTTTTCACAGTGAGTTTGCTAGGGACAAACCTGACCTCAAACCCTTTTTTTAATAAGTTAGGGACTGATACAAGATTGCGCCTAATAGTGGGCATAATTAATATATCAGCAAGTACAATTTGTATGCCTTATACAAAAATCCTAAAGGACCCAACCCAAAGAACATAAAAAAAGATATTATTTGCTATATATACCTGATGCTCGCCAGACTTGTATTCTTTCAAGTTCATCGCACTCTCTTTACTCTTCGATATATACAAGGTTGCTCCAAATTTCATCTATCAACCAATCAACGGGCGATCCAAATAGAGGCACTTAGAAATGACACAGGTTATGTATGAGTCGTGTTGCTGATTGTTTCTAGCATTGGTTTTCTTCTTGCGGCAACATCTTTTTTAGTGCCCCATCATGCCACAATTGAAGCATTTTACTCGAGAAGCGGATTCATGCGATTTCTTAAAGTTTTGGCCGCTCTATTTTTTATTCTTACCAAATATCTTATTTGGTTTTCTTTTTCCCTAGATGTTTTTGGAGCTAGTATTTGAGATCCGTTAAATTTCAAAAAACAAAACCCTAATTTGAAATCTTGAAGAAGTCGTGATTTAGTTCTTGATTTTGGAAAATTTCAGGTTCTGAAAAACAGAAACTGATTTTGTTTTTAGAGACTTGTTCTTTGATTTTTTAAAAATATTTTTGAGTTTTTAAAAACTTTGAAAATTTTATAGAAAGTAGCCATACATGTATAGAATCAAAAAATATTTTTGTTTTAGATTTGAGTGGTATAGATTCTCAGAATTAAATCTATAACTACACATCATTCAAGAACTCGGAATAGTTCTATACCAGAACATCAGAGACTCAAAAAAACTATGATATTTTTATGCTCAGACCTTCAATATTTATGAAATTAGTTTTTCTAGAAAGGTACGGATGTTAGCTTTCTAAAGAAACAATTTTCACTCAATTTGATGCAGTATGTATAGAGACATTCAAGAAATAGAAGACATATGTCACAGGGTTTTCTGATTTTTCAGAACCTATTCTGGTTTTTATAAAACTTTTCAGATTTAATTGACCATATTTAATAATATATAAAATCTTAAAGGTTTTACCAGACATTCATGGATATGTCTAGTTTATACTTGTCAAATATTGATTTGATTGGATCAACAGATAATTACAGAAAATTCCGTGATCAGTCATGTGCAGAGTGTAGTTTTAAAATTGCAGATTTGTAGTAAAAGTGTGTATGTGTTCTATCTTTCATTGAAGCGATCTATAGCAATAAATCAATCAGTCCCAATCCTAAAAATCACGTGAATCATGAGGAAACAAAGAGGTTCATGATCTTAATTTTGTGTAATGGGGTCGAAAGGATCAATATAGACGTGTATATCATAGGTAGCATGAAAGACAGATGAAGACAGCTCATGGATTTGCATCAATACATCTTCATGGAGACTTAATCTCCATAATTACAGATTCTTCAACAATTATAGAACCAATAAAAGAAAATAAACTTGTGCATGAAGATGGAAGATGTGTGGCTGTGATGGGTGGTGGGCTGCGACCTTCCTCCTTTCTCAATCTCTTTCTTTCTCTCTTTCTCTCCCTCTCTTTCTTTCCTCTTGCTGGACGTTCTGATGTGCTGGGATTCTCTCAACTCGGATTCATCAAACTTGGATTGATGCTTTGGAGCCTGTTTGGAGATCCTTTTATAGGCCAAAGGATGCCTAGTTGCTGCAAATATTCCCAAGAAAAGTTCTCTTAATGGTTGGGACTTCATTTTGGCAGGTGAGTGCTGGCCAATCCTTCCAAATTCTCCCTCATCCACATTAGGCAAGTGTTGTGGTGTGCAAACCCTTCCAAACCCGCCATTCATCATATTAGGCAGGTGTTGTGCTGTGCACAGCCTTCCAAACCCGCCATTCATCATATTAGGCACGTGTTGTGTTGTGCACAACCTTCCAAACCTGCCACTTGATCCCTCTTTGGTAAGCAGATTCAGTCAAGAGCAGACCTACCTAAGTGGGTTCGGCCAGGTTGGTTCTTAGCTAGCTCGGCTAGGTTGGTTCTTAGCTAGCTAAGTTCGGCTAGGTTGGTTCTTAGCTAGCTGAGTTAGGCCAAACGAAAATGAAAGGTGGCTGAATGTGGTTTCCTTCTAGGAAAATTGTTGGATATGGCTTCCCTTTAGGAAGGTTGCTAGACATGACTTTCATTTAGGAAGGTTGCTAGATAGGACTTTCATTTAGGAAGGTTGCTGAACTTTTCTCATGCTGTGGACTCTCCCAATGAGCTTCCCAAACGTAGAGACTTTGGTGATTGAGCCAAATGTGGAAAGTTTCCTTCCTCTTATGTTGAAGATGATACAAATTGGTAACTTACCAAATTATATTCCGAAGCCACCTACGCCTAGCCATATGACTTATTCATGGCAACGTCGGCAACTTTCTTCTCAGTGACCTTCCAAATTTAGTGCCACAACTTGCCAATCCACATGTTGCTTTCCCTTCTCTTGGCTGATGATGACTTTTCTTTCTTGGACGTCAGTCTTCCTTCCGAGTGTTAATTTTCCTTCCTTGGGTGCCCACTTTCTTTTTTGGTTGTCCACTTTCTTTTCTTGAACGTCGACTTTTCTTTTTTGAATGTCGACTTTCCTTTCTAATAATTGAAACTAAAAATGACAGGTTACCTTGCCCAACAATGCTGGAATTGGCAGGTGCTCTATCGTTGCCTTTTTATGCTGTCTTTTTTTTCCAGGAAATTTGCCTCTGTATGGTCCAAGTTTTATATATGGCAGGTTTCAAACATTTTATAAAAAAATATTTTATATTTGAAAACATCAAATTTAATGAAATCTTTAAATATTACTTTGGAAAAGCACCGAGTTTCATTCCCAGTTTTTGTTTGCAAAGGTGACCTACTTTTGCTCTGTGAGTTAGTCTATAACCACCTTGACCATTTAACCCTTCTCATGGGCCTGGGGTATCGAATCACTTTAACCACTTCAACGGGTGCAAGGTGTTGAACCACTTTAACCTTGTGTATCAGGTCTTGAAATGAGACCCTTCTCAATCGGGCAAATTTTTGAGGCCTGGTTTGATTTAATTTATTTTTAAATATCAGGGGTTTTGGAATTTCATAAACTTATAATTTGCAAACATTTTTGGGTTTGATTCCCAATATTACCTTTTTCATTTGTTTATATAAAAAGAATTGTTTGAAATCATCATTTCTTTGAAGGCAATCATTTAAAGAGGCAAAATCCTACCAATTTGGTCCTGAGGGTAAAATCATCCTTTTCATAAAATTTTGTCCAAATTCAAATTTTTCTAAAAGGGATGCAACATTCTATCATTTTGAGGCTTCTATAAAATTTTGAAACCAAAACGAGCTCATTTGATGCATTTTTATTTTAAAAACCCAAAGCTGTCAAAAATAACCAATTTTTTAAAAGGTAAAATTTTTTATTTAAAAAAGATTTGGGTGTTTACACATTTTAACTTGTAGGTTCTATTCTGGAAATACAGTAAAAACTGGGGAGTAAATGTTTTTTAGTATTGTTCTATAGTTTACTTAACTTGTAGGTACTCTTTTGCAAATACTGTAAAAGCCAGGACTTTGTTTGAAAAAATATTGTTCATTGTATTTTTCAGAAAGTATAGGGGTATTCTTGTACTTTTATAAGGTGATATAATGGATATTCCAAAAAATTGATAGGGCTATATTTGTAAAAATATTCAAATCCTGGGTTCTATAATTTCCTTAAATGACTAGGGACAAATCAATAAAACTACTCACTGATTTTTGTAGTTTCATGGACTATCACAGGGTAGAAAGACCTTTTACACTTATAAGGATGCAACAGTCTTTTCGCACTAACATATTTGGATATTTCAGTAATTTTTCCCTCCGATATTTCGTAATTAAATTTTTATGCAGGGGGAAAATGGTAATTTAGGACATAAAATCGTTTTTTGCAAAGTAGGTGGTTTTGCCGCCTGTGGTTTTGTCGTGATATATATGTAGGAGAGAGTGAGAGAGACAGATAGAGGCAAAAGAGAGAGGGGGAAGACAGCGATCTGCCGCTTGTGGGCTCTCGCCACTACCCTTCCTGATTGTCATCTCTGGCCATCTTGGGCTCTGCCTCAGGCCGTTTGGGTTTTTCGCCTCTCGCAGTATGGGCTTTCACCCCTGGCCGTCTGAGCTTTCGCCTCTGGCCGTTTGGGATTTCGCCTCTAGCCGTCTGGGCTTTTCGCCTCCAGTTGTCTTGGCTTTTGCCTTTGTTTCTCTTTGGTTTCAATACAGAGGGAGAGAAACAGAAATAGGAAACAAAGAGGAGGTCGTCGACAGTTCTTTTCTGCTTGATTGATCTTCTCTTTTTTTTTGTCTAATCTCTACTGTGTTCAGGCTGTGTATTTGCTTTCCAAGCCTACGACCTGTCTAAGGCCACCTTCAAAGGGTTTTGGCTGTCTATACATTCCTTCTCTCTTTTTGTGTTATTTGTAAAAATGTACTTACGTCAGAAAAAATTTGGCTTCTCTCTCACTATTTTTTTTGTTTTGCAGAACTAACATACTGTTTTGGAGTTGCTTAAGAGCTTGAATAGGTTCTGATACCAGATATTGGGGCAATTGATCAGTTTGTCGAAGCCGCTTGGATGTTGAACTCTGGTTATGGCACAAGCTGATTGTATTTCCTTTGCTTTCGTACTCTGTTTCTCTTTTGTTTCTTGTGTAGGATAAGAGAGAACAAAGAAGAGGAGAGAGATTTTTCTAGGTTACCTATAGAGTTTTTTTTTTTCAAAAGATTGTATTTTATATATGGCTTTTTCCATCTTCCGAGCTTTCCTCTCTAGGTTTTCCTTTTTAACAACCATTTCATTTTATACGGAAAATGCATGACTTTTTTCAAAACGAAACAGTTTTCCTAAAGTTTATATTTTCAAAATATACAACTCATAAAATCCGGAAAGAAGACCCTTCTTCCTGATGGTGGTTATTTGTAATGGAGCTGATAGTGGCCACTCACTACTTAGAGAGACAACGTCTTGGTGGTTGTGGATGCAGGTTATGTGACTTGAGCAGTTAGGTAATTGGCGAGGTGGATTAGGTTGAAGCGTTGGTTCATGTGAAGATTCTGATAAGGTACTTTGGTTAGCCAGGGCCAACGGTGATAAGCAGGACATAGCTTAAACAGAGATGGGTTTCCAGCAGGTTGTCAAACAGTTTCAACTTGAGACTCGATAGGTGCTTTAGGCAGCCATTTGGTGATGAAGTCAGTAGTTTCACGCAGTGGATAGGCGACAACTTAGAGGGTCTATGGATGAGATAGGCTGGTTGTGTTCAGTGGCCAGGCTGGCAATAGACTGGAGGAATCTGGCAAGGGAAATGGATCAGCAGAGCAGTGCAGGCTGGTTAGGTTTTGTGGATGGCGACAAAAAAATAATGGTTATTACTTATTAGCTTGCTGGGGAACGAAGAAGGCCAACTATGCTGAAGTCAACGTGCAACCACAATGATTCAGTAAGCATGCTCAAGAACTAGTTGCGACAACAACAGTGCGAATCAACATCTGCAATTGAGAGATCTGAAAAAGAAAAGAGAGAGAGAGAGAGAGAGAGAGAGAGAGAGAGAGAGAGAGAGAGCGTTGTAGCTCCAAGCCAGCATTGCAGCTCCCTGAGAAGGAGACATGATGGCCAAAGGCCGAGAGACGCAATAGGGAGGGAAATCAATCCACTGATGAAACTATAATTCAATTACAAGAAATAGACCCTATCTACATTCTCAATTACATTTGATATGTACATACTTGACTCCTATAGAACGAAGTCTATTTATAGACTCAATTACATTTAATATGCATAGACTCTCAAATTCAATTGGATATACACTCTAAGTGTCTTTAGATAACTTCATCGTCAAACGATAGAGACCTCTAATTAAAGTCTTCAAATGTCTACTATCTAAATATAGATCATGATGTAAATCTCGAGTTGAGAGGATCCTACGAGATGGAGGTCAGTCTTGCTTCCCCGGGCTTATTCACACGTGCACTAATTTCCTTACATACACCTTGGGCCGCCACACCTGAAGAGGGTGATAAGGCCAGTACACTCGTCACTCTGGATGGAAATAATAGTGAGAAGAGGACGAAATGTTGGAAACAAGAATGCATATTACTTAGGCCTCATCATATTTATGCTCAGAACATCTCTCTTAGCTGGGCCAAAATATTTACTCCATAATTTCTATGAAATGAGCAAAATGCAACAGGTACTACAAAATTTGTAGGGAATGAGCAGGATCCAACAATTACTGCACAATTCCTAGGGAATGAGCAAAATTCCTAGAAAATAAACATGTTAAATGCAGATTTAATGAACACAAAAATTCAACCTAACTACTGTTGACATGCCTTAAACACAATTAATATACCTGTTGTAGTAAGCAAACTTCATTGTTTTCACAATCCATTATGCCCCACTCGTCCAGGCTCATCTGACAAAGTATGTTCAATAATACCTTGATCGTCATTATCCTCCGAGGGTGATTGAGGGTTTGTCCTCAAATCAATATCTTCCTTGTAAGGTATGAGATCTTTCACATTAAAGGAGTTAGAGACCCTAAATTCCTGTAGTAGATCAACCTTATATGCATTGCCATTGATCTTTCCTAAAATCTTAAAAGGCCCTTATGCGCATAGCATGAGTTTAGAATGACACTTATGTGGAAATCGGTTCTTACTCAAATGGACCCAAACAAGGTCTCCAAGAGAAAAAGAAATGGGGCACCACTTCTTGTTAGCTTGTTTGGCATATACAGTGTTCCATTTTTCAATTTGTTGTCTTACTTGCTGATGCAAGCTTTTGATAGCCTCAATGCAACTTATGCTACTAGGATTACCTTTCGACTAGTTGTGGGATTGTCCCCATAGATAGTTTGAAAAGGAGACCGACTGGTGGTGCCGTGGACTAAAAGCAAACTCGATCCATGGAAGTTATTCTTCCCAGTTGCACAGATTTTTGGACACAAAAGTATGCAAAAGAGTGGTGAGTGTGATTTGTTACCTTAATTTATCCATCACTTTGAGGGTGGCACTAAATGTTGAATAGGAGCTTGATACCCAATCACTTCCATATTGTCTTCCAAAAATAGCTTATGAACTTGACATCCTGATCAGACACGCAGTTGTGGGGATCCCATGAAGCTTAACAACTTTCTAAAAAATAAATCTGTGATATGAACTGCATCGTCAGTTTTGTAACAGAAAATGAAATGGGCCATTTTTTAAAACCTGTTTACTACAACCAAGATGAAGTTTCTTCCCTTTTGAGTCATAGAAAGGCCCAAGATAAAATCCAGACTAACATGAGTTCAAGGCTTGGTAGGGAATGGTAAAGGCAAATAAAGACCTTGATTAATTCCTTTCTCTTTGGCCATTTTGTAGGTGACACATCTTTCAACAATTCGATGTACAACATGAGTCATTTGTGGTCAATAGAAGTGTTCTTTAAGTAGCTCGAGGGTTTTCTGTTACCCAAAATGATCGTTCAAGCCTCTACAATGAGCATCTCTGATGAAGAGCTCTCGTTGTGAACCTTTGGGAACACACAATTTTTTCTTTCGGAATAAATAGTTATCTACCTAATAGAAACCGTTTAGGACTCTTATCGATGGTGACAGTTGTACCAATGTGGCTTCAAAGGATATGGTAGAGAAACTGAAGTTACCCATATCCGCTCATCCTCACCCTTACAAATTATGGTGGCTGAAGGATCAAGGTGAAGTGACGGTGCAACATAAAGTTATTTCCAAGAATACCTACTCATTCTTTAACGACGGGAAAAAAATAACATTGGCTCGGCTACCCGCTCCATCCCTAACCCAATTAGGTCCTACCAAAGAAACTAGTGATAAAGAGAACTTGATACTCACCAAAAGAGGAGTAGAGCATGTGTTCACTCTCGTTGGATATGCCTACTAAGTCATTTCCAAGAAAGTGACTGCAAATCATTCAACACCCAAACTACACCAACTCACATCATTATTAGAAGAATTTGCTGATATTTTCCTGAAGAACTTCCTAGTGGACTGCCTCCTATATGAGGCATTGAGTATCAAATAGACCTACAACCCGGTGCCACTCTTCCTAACAAGCAAGCCTACAAGTGCCACCCCAAAGAAGGCAAGTTGCTACAAAGGCAAGTAGAGGAGTTGATTTACAAAAAGTATGTGAGTGAGTACATGAGCCCATGAGCGGTTCCTGCTCTACTAGTACCAAAGAAAGATGGTCCATCCAAATGTGTGTGGATAGTCGTGTCATCAATAAGATAATCGTTTGATATTGTTATCCCATCCCATTCCACTAATACCTTCAAGACAAAACTAGGTATGTTCGAATGATTTGTCATGTCGTTTGAACTCACTAATGCACCCAACACCTTTATGTGTCTCATGAATCATATGCTGTGAGACTTTATTTGCTAGTTTGTTGTCGTGCATTTCAACGACATTCTCATTTATAACAAGGAGCTAAATGAGCATTTTTTGCACCTCAAAAGAGTAATGACAATCTTTGATCATCAAAAGCCTTTTGGAAACCTTAAGAAGTATTACTGTTCTTAGCCCCAAGTTCAATTTATTGGCTACATTGTCTCTGAGTAAGTTGTTAAGGCTAACCCCAAAAAAGTCTAAGGCAATCCAAAAATGACCAGTTCTGACCAATGCATCGGATGTTCATAGCTTCCATGGCTTGGCCTCCTTTTATCATCATTTTGTTAAGAATTTCAGTAGTGTTGTAGTCCCTTTAACTGATTGTATCAAGCAAAAACAAGCATTCAAGTGGACCACATCTTGCTAACTGAGCTTTGCAAAGATCAAGGCAAGATTGTGCACGACACCAATTCTTGCACTACCTAACCTCAACAAGGCCTTTGAAGTCGAGTGTGATACATCTAGAGTTGGAATCGGGGCAATGTTGATGCAAGAACAACGGACGATTGCCTAGTTTAGTGAAAAGTTTAGAGGAGCTAGCCTGCACTACTCAACTTATGAAACCAAAGGAGTTCGTGATACATACCAACCTTGAATCGCTCAAGAATCTCAGTAGTCAAGGTAAGCTGAACAAGTGTCATGCCAAATGGGTCGAATACTTGGAGATTTTTTTCTTTTCCATTCGGTACAAAAAGGGAACTCTAATATAGTGGTAGATGTACTTTCATGTTGTCATTCATTTATCATCATCCTGAATGCTCGAATGTTGAGTTTGGGGGTCTTAAAAGATCAATATGTTGGTGATTCTGACTTTCCTCTACTCAGTTTTGCACGTCATGCCTAATAATTGTCCAAATATGCATTTGAATTACTTGATGAACTCCTTTAATACAAGAACATTATTTCTCATTATTATTTATGTCCATGTGAGACACGTCTTGCTAGATAGATTGCCGAATATCTATATACATAAATAAATAAATATATACACACTCATAAAAATAGAAAGCTATTGTACTCCCCTGAAACCCTTGAATGAGGGGATAGTCAGCCCTATTCATGACTTAGTTGGGTTCCTAGATCAAGCTAATGTTGGTGAAAAACTCC